>FR989962.1:5969446-8947919 GCA_905404175.1 Anthocharis cardamines
CTGTTTTTGCATTCAATATTATTGATGATTTACTTACAGAATGAATACTTATTGTTGAGCAAATTGAACAAATAATTATATATTTTAGGTTACGGTTGTAAGAAACAATAATACATGAAAACTCGTTATATGTTACCCTAATTTTTAATTAAGTTTGTACATATTTATAATTAAAACTGTTTAATGTCGTTACAATTATTTATTAAATGATAAATTAGGTATTGTTAAATAACCTTAAAAAGTATAAAGCATGACTAAGTACTCAATAAATCGTTTATAAATATCGTAACCATCTTATTTCTCTATGATAACTTTGAACGTATAGAAGTTACGAACTCAACACTAGTGCCA
Source organism: Anthocharis cardamines (assembly GCA_905404175.1). NCBI lineage: Eukaryota > Metazoa > Arthropoda > Insecta > Lepidoptera > Pieridae > Anthocharis > Anthocharis cardamines. The sequence goes on from FR989962.1 coordinate 5,969,798, forward strand.
AACTGATGACAATAAATGATACCCAAATTCAATCCTTTCAACTAACTTATGCACAACAGCATTGATAAACGACATCTTATAAACTTATGTGAAGAACACGTCGACTTCAGAACACACAGCATTCGCGCAAGAAGTTATGAATCAAGTTATATTTACTTACTTAGTTATGTTACTGCTTAAGTTTATTGCCACGATTTTGTTACACAATTCACTTGAAGGTAAGGCTTGAAATGTTAACTATTTACGGTTAAATTCATTTATTTATTACTTAATATAATTAGCGCATCGAATTGAGGCCCATATTTATTTCTTGGTGAGTTAATAATTAAGTGATTAAATAAAATACATTATAATAGATAGTACAAAGTGGAAGTCATCGCTTAGTAGCGATTTATTCCAGGAAACCGTAGAGAAAAAGGTAGGCGGTGCAAATAATAACAAATATATGACACATTATTTTCAAAATTGGCTTATACCATAGTGAGATGTTAGCGGAATTTATGTTATTTATAATTATATAGAATGAGTGGATGTATTTAAGTGTGTAATTTGAATTATGACTGAAATGAATTAATGTTTGAATAAAGTATGATTGTTGTTCTAAAATATGTTAAACTACTTTATTTATTATATTTAGTTTCGAAAGCTATTCAATTCAATTCAAATTCAATTCAAAAATCATTTATTCATTTAGGTAACACAATGTACACTTATGAACGTCAATAAAATATACATATTAAATGCTTCTAGTTTTACATTTACTGCCAGTTCTCAAATCAAGGGCGTAGAGCGGACGAGAAGAACTGGCAAGAAACTCGCCGCCACTCTTTTTAATCGCCAAGTTTTTGTTTTACAAATGTTTTGTAAGGAGCTGCAACCATTACACCATGTTCCACATGACATCTTTAAGTAATTAACTATAATAATCGAAAAATATATATATATATAAACGAAAAAATAAAAATAAATAAAAACAAAGATTTGTCCTCTATCAGCAGAATGTATGGTGAAATAGGAGCACTCACTTACATTCTCGTGGGAACAACACGCAAGACGAAATAATATCACCGCATACACGAATTCAAGTTCGACCTGTCTATACTTAAACAGACTGTGTTTAATAATAGTTTTTATAGTTAAAATTGTTGAAATCAAGACTCTTATAATTTGAATATTAAAATTAAAATATTAATAAAGTGCAAATTGATAGAAGAAAAATGTGTGACGTCCAATAGTGTGTTGAGGATGTATGAGCACCATCTAATGTTTTTTTTTAAAGCAATACGTTAATATTCTGTTAATTCTTAATTCGATTTTTTACTAACACCCATAGTATTAATACTAAATACTTGTATTAAATTCGTTGGTAAAACATTAATTTATTATTCCTTTGAACATAACAACTACGTATGGTACAAAGCTAGAAACAGGATTGTAATCACTGAGGCACTTTATCCATTCACCTAATAAAAGCCATGCGACTAACAGAACTCAATACAAGATGGGATTAGATTATATGATTTATACATTTATAAGATATACCTAATTAATTCGTACAAAAGGCGGTCCGGGAAATCTATTTTGGTAAATAGGGAGATGAATCAAGTTAGAATTAAAAGAAAAAATATTACGAGAGTACAATATTGAGTACATAATATTTAGGTAATTGTATTTTTTAGTTTGTTATTTCAAAGAAACTACACTTTGCTCAAAAGGTCGGCAAAATACCTGCGAGCCCTCTGATGATGTCTATGGGTGGCGTGGATACCATCACGTTTGCTCCCTATTCTATCAAAACATAATCTACTAAACTAATATTTATAAGATAGATAGATAGAAAATTTATTCAGAAATAACACCACTTAAGTCCATTAAACAATATAACTAATTTGATTTGGAAAAAAAGGAAATAATAATATATATAAAAAAATCATAGAACAGTGCCACCAACGTAATACCACTCAGCATAGATTGGGAATCAACATAAGCCCCAAACGACTCTTTATTGATTCTCTGATCTAAAATAACACTCACTCAATTAAAAACTCAATACACGGGTTTTAAGGCAATCAAATATGCTTGAAAATTGGAATGACAAATGGTTTCCTGCTACGGCTTTTACCCTTTGTAAGTTATTTGTTTATTTGAATTGTTTTATGAACGTTCCAAACTATTTTATACCATTTACCCTAAAATTTGAAACACAACTACAATATAAAGTTACGACTATTATATTTATGACCAATCGATTCCTTTAATCATTTTAACACCGTCATTTTTAAAAGTAAGTCGACAGCACATCTTTGACTGATGATCTGTGGCTGAGGTATCACCTACCAACAAGTGAATCTCATGCTCGTCATCTAGCAGTCTGTCGATATCTAGCAGCGCTACCTATCGCGTTACAAGTCAAACACACACAAACATTTCATCAAAATCTATCCAGCGGCTTAGGAGTTCATTGATATACAAATAAACAGAATATTTATTCACATTAACTTTGTTATTAAAAAAACCAACTGCGTCTATGAGATGATGAAATCGTACAATTTTTAGTTTGTAGTTAAAGGTACAAAATGTTTTTATTTAATTTATATTGAAATGTGTATGAAGTGTGAAGAATGATATATGTCTGAAGGGTGTAGCTGATGAGGTGACTAGTGAATGATAAGAATGGAAAAAATATATACATATACGCCAACCCCAAATAATATGAAACTGGGCAAGTAGAAGATTATAATACTAAAATCGAACTAAAAAGGGAACAGCGCAGGAAGAAGAATAAGATACATGCATACAGAAAGTACTATAAGTATTATAGATTATAAATGTTCTACATACATATTAATAGACTCTAACTGCGAAAACTTGTAAATGGTACTTAGATTTTTCTTTGTTTGTCATTTAAGAGTATTGTACTGTTTGTTTTCCGAATAAATAAAATAAAATAAAATTATACAAAGAATACTGAAGCGCAAACTATACGTTAAATAAACCGCATGCGGCTTATTGCATATTGGTCAATTGGCATCGTTCAATTTGACAGGTAACAAGTCGTAAATTTATATTACGAACAAACACAGGTTGTAGTGCATATTAAGCAGTATAGTACACACACACACACCCCATTACCCGACCGCAGAACAATCCGTAATTTACTTGCTCACGAGAGGTCCTAATGGACTAAAATATTAACGTGGCTTTTGTCTCCCTTATGATTATTTGGCTAACTATGGTTTACTTCGTAAGTTTTATTGTCTTTAGTAGAATATTACTAGTCCAGTAGACTAACTTACAGAATTATTTCTCTTAAAAATTGAATTCCTAATACATATTTATATTGTTAAAAAATACTTCTGTTTTTGTGGAAACGGTCTGTCGGATCACCAAATGGTAATTACCCGCCCTCAGACATCTCAACATCGGAGGACTTGCAGGTGCGTTGCAGGCCTATAAGAAATGAGAAGACTCCTTTTTTGAAGGTTCCTAAGTCGTATTGGTTCGGAACTACCGCTGATGATATGGATACGGGTGATATTTCATACAAAACTAAAATAAAATGGCTTCTGGAATGTAAAACATATAATTATATCAAATAAAACGCCGTAGCAATTGTATAGCTGTTTTTTTAAGAAATAGCACTCTCCAGTTGTTTTTTAACAGGAATTCAAGGAATCAAAAATGGAAATAATAAAAATGTCACGAGTGGACTTTTATTTTCTTTTAGCAATAATCAAACCGTTAGGTAGCGAAAACAAAATTGTAAACATTCTCGTAAATACAGCTTTAATTAAAGTTAAAATTATATAGAATTTCGTACGTAAATTAAAGGGCAAATATTTACTCGACAAACTCAAGAATTTCGCCTAAATTGTCAGGTACTCATGTTTTATGTCAATAATATACATTATAGGGTTTACACATAATTTATGTGATATCAAAAGTATTTATTACAAATTATGTACAAAAGAGTTTTAATAATAACATAAAGATAAAAAATAAAAGCTAGATTCCTTTAGAAATGGTATAAATATACATATATTCATATACATATACATTGAGTCTGATTCTGACAAGACATGGAGGCGTAGTTACAGTACGGTTGTTGGGAAAAGATTACATTTTGGAATTAAGGATCATCCCTTTTACATTTAAATGGGTTGTTGGAGATGTCACGTGCACGCCTCAATATCCAACCCTCATGTCCTGCAGCTACCAGCTAACTGGGTTATGCAGTCCGTGTTCCTTCATGTAAACCTTGGAGATTAATTAAGTTTCGAACCCTCCAGCGTTCCATAGAGTCCATTGATTACAACAATCGAAGTAAATTGTTAATAGTTTTTACAATGCTACATCTTCAAATAAATAAAACAAAGTCGGGTTTGATACACCATTTATGCGCCCCGGCTTCACATGGGTGCAATTTAGATGTACTATACACAAAAATATAGCCTATGTTACTCCCTGATAATGTAGCTTTATATTGGTGAAAGAATTTTAAAAATCGGTCCAGTAGTTTTAGAGTTTATTCATAATATACAAAAATACTAATCTTTCATCTTTATTATATTATTATAGTATGAAAGTAAGTATAGAAGAAGAGCTACATCGATTTTAATGATAACTTATTTGTTGGTTATTTTGTCTCCGCGAATAGCAGAATAACAATTAAAATATTACGGAAACAAAATACAGAAAATATTTTTTAAATGTATTTGAATTTTTTTTTATGGCATGACATCACCACATCATCTCAAATGTCTTAGATGCGTTGTCTACCTTTTAAAAATGTATAGGCTCGATTCTTGAAACCAACGAGGTAATTATCAGTTGGAAATACTAAAGGCGTTTTTTTTCTTCAATATGGACCGAAAAGTATATTTATAAACGATACAAATATAGAATATTCTTGCGACACACAAAGATTATGTAATCCTCAATTATTATATAATAAAATATATTATAAGCTTTATTCAATACTAAATTCTGTCGCCTAATAAAACTCAGTTAAAATAGTATTATTATCAAAGCTTTAATCTCACGTATCATTACGTATTCATTAGTGAAATCACAGCCGCTATTATGAACAATATGTTGACTTATTAATAGTTATATGTGATCCGTTTCAGCGGGCATAATATTAAATATTAGATTCACAGGTAAGTCATTTAAATTAATTCACGGAATTAACTTAAGTTGAACTTTGAGCACAAAGTCAATGTTGTACGTAATTCCCTTGAGCATGAGAAAACTAACATTGCTGTGTTAATCGTATAAATTTTAGACGTAATTAAGTTAGTGGCACTATAACTTATGTATATGTTAATATAATACAGAGTGAGGCACATAAAGTGTACAGAGTTAGAACTCAAAATATTGATCATATCCAAAAACGTTTTAGATAAAAGTTTCGGTGTTTGAGAAGGCCGTTATATCGGACCATACTATATTTTATAGGAGGAAGCGCTGAAGCAACGTCAAGGTCAACTCTACTTTTTAAAATTTAACTATATATTTCCCATGGCATTATCAGCGATTTTCAGCTAATAATACAACTCTTTACAACGTTATGTGTCTCATTCTGTATATCTTATATTTTATTGGTCCCGAGTTCGAATCCCGGGTACCAGTCCTAATAACTTATTAATTGGTAGTATTTTATAAATTAATACTTACTTTTCTGTCCAATGCCACACAAATGTGGAAATACTGGTGTGTGACAAGAATATAAGGAATTAATTTAGGGAATATTTTTAAACTTCGTTTTTTGTGACAATGTCGTATAACAAATCTCATTAGATAACTTTCTATGCAATTTCTTAGGGATTGAAGAATCTTTTAAATTTCATTCATTAATTTATCTTCTTTCATGGTAATTTACATTGGTTTACTTTATACAGATATAAATCATCTTATATTTGTACAAGACTCCATTCCTTTCAGGAGTCACTTAACTTAAAAAATAATAAGTAATATAATCTTTTTAGAGAAAATAAGGAAAATGAAGTAAGCATTCGGTTTCAAGCGGAGACTGGTCGTTTGAAGTAATTCTTAAATCTTAATGCCTATTCACAGGGCCGGATTTAGAGGTGGGAGGCCCCCTTGGCCCCAAATTATTTTCATTTTAACGGTATGTAATAATTATTGTACAAAGTACAGTACTGCCGTCGTACGGGTTAACGCAGTACTTGCAAAATGGCGGTTTCTGGTAAAGCACGGTAAAAGTATTTTTTATTAAAAAATACAGTTGAATTTAATATTTTTTAAGAAATTGTATTTAGATTTAGTTAAAATAACGTGTATTGCGAATTGCACGCACTTATTTTTAAATTTAAATTTTAAAAAAAGGAAAATTCATATTTTGTCAAATACTGCGTTCTTTATTACGACGGCAGAGTAGGTAAAGATAAGATAGCGAAAAAAAATATCAAAGGAAAAGTTGTTTACTAGTGTTTAGTTGTCGGAATTTGAAAGATTTTTTTCCGAATTCTCTATTGTAGCCTAGTCCTCCTCCTCCTCATAGAGAATTCGGAAAAAAATCTTATATATCCGGGGCAGTGGCCCCTGATATATAATAGGCTATTCAAGGTTTCGTTGCAATTATATCTCATTTTACTATTTTTAAATTCATTGAGATTTTGCTGGACTACACTAAAATAAAAAAATAAAATTGGGATAGATTGTTCTTTTTTCAAATATCAAATTTCGAACATTATTTTTGAAGTAGGTTTTTAAATTCGGCCCTGACAAATGATTTGATTTTTTTATTTACAAAACAATATCTAATCCACATTTATTATATCGTTAATTTCTATAAAATAAAACAAAGATTTATTCAAACAGGTACGCTTAAAATTACTAAATTAATTTAACCGGAAACCACGTTAGCCATGTAAATTTAATCAGCTCGCAAATAAATGACGAAGGTGAGCATTATGTTGGATGCCCGGACATCGTTTAATATGAAAATGTGGCTAACCAACGCGAAAACATGGCATTAATATAAATTGCACTTAGTACGCCACCGCATTACAGAAAAACGACTAAATGCAAGCCTGTGAAAGTAAAACTGAGAAATGCTCGATAATCATATTATCAGCGCTGCCACAGACTATACCGGAATTTTTTAAATCAGGAACTAAAAAAAGTTCTATTCCATCACGCAACGGTGACGGTAAATCGATGGGTATTGACAACAAGATTAAAAATAAATTTTTAGGGTCGCGAAGGGCACAGAAGACTCACCTACTTGCCTGTTAAGAAAAATAATCAGTGAAATAAATACATAAATATGTCAAGCCCATTAAGTGACTCGAGAATTTACTATACTACTTAATCTATTTTGATAACATGATATTTATTTGAATTTTTTTCATCATCATGAATTTTTGACAGAATAGTTAAAAATAAAACACGCTTCTCTCTATATGGTGAGCGACAGTGACGAAGCACATGAAAGATGGCGAAAACATCTACATATATATTAAAGAAACTTAAAATAACTTATACCGAATATTTGTCGTGTGTAATACCATAGGAAATACACAGATTTTAGACTAAAGTTTTGCTGCGAAAACCTTGTGATACTTTTGTTTTTTTTTATCTAAGTCAGTAGTAGTATTATGTAATTATACAATACACAGTAGAATAAGAGTGTTATATCAAACAGAGGAGACTTTACAAAGGACTAAACAACGCTTTTAGACCTTTATTCCTCGTCGCTAAGAATCCAATAACAGTTCGCTGAGGTGATGAAATTCAAAACCTCTTCAGTCTATTTGATGTCGTTCCAAGTGGATATCGACTCGACTTGTCTGACATAGCGTTCAAAACTGGGACAGTAATGAAATTTTAACTTTTCATGCAGACATTAAATATTTATTTATTTTATATATTAATTAATAAAAAAACTCATTTTAAACGACTTCCAAAGCTATATTCAAGTAAATAAATATATAAAAATTCCTGTCTAAATCGTCAATTTCAAGCTACCATCTTGTTATTACCAAGAGGAGCGAAAACCTGTGTTTGTTCTTTTAAAATCATAATTACTCACATAAAATAAAAAAATACAGTACTAAATCATAAATATCCTGCAAACATAAATGAGGAGCGGAATAGTAGAAGTGGGAAAGCTACAGTAGGTTTATAAGGCTATTAATGATTACTAACATATAATATTTGAACTATCCAACCCTAAATATTACGAAACTCCTAATACAGCTTAAGTGCCATTTGATTTTGTTTTCAGAGTTTTAGAGAGTCACCTAAACACCAATATTATAAGATTTAAAGGATAAAGGTAATCACTGAAAATTTTAACAACCTCCTTGGTTCACGTCCCGAGGCATAAATTAAAAAAAAAAGTTGAGTCGGGCAGGGTATAGACTGAAACCTATTTGCCTATAAAGAAAATGATCATTGACACAGACACAGATGTGTCTGCCCCATGCCCCTAGGGGCACTCGGGAATTCACTTTAACATTAAGATCATTGTTGAGGTAAACCTGAGGAAAACGGGCATAAGTAATAAGGATTTATGAAAATTCTGCAATAGAATAAAATAGGGGTTGAAAATTCAAGATTTAAACAGACGCTTGAATAAGCTCGAAGGGTGTAGATATTGATTGTATAAGTGACAGAGTATTTGACGGGCTCGTTGGAGCGTATGGTAGAACAGCTGCCGTGTGCATCGATGGGTCGTGGGTTTGAATCCCACCGGGACGATATGTATATAATATGTAAGCATGTTTTTCCCACGTCTGGTATGATCGGGTGGGAGGAATATCGAAATTCCGATCTGGTAACGAACCACCGTTCATAGATGGAAAACCCGTGAAGGGCCCATTGCGCATTTCGGTGTCAGTCTATGGATTTCCGAATGCTCGAAGAAAAAATAGATCTACAGCGCATCATTGACTGACGTTCTGTGGTTACTGGGTAGGGCATCATCTATCGATATCTAATATAAAAAAAATAACACAGTTGTATTTTTTTGCACTATTGCGCTACATAAATGTTTCCAAGCGTTGAATTTATACTCGTATGTACAACATCTCAACATCAACCACTGGGGCCTTAGGGCCGGTCAGTCAGTGGTTCGACTGGTTGAGGAGCCTCCCTTTCGGTTAAAGGAAGAGCACACTCCTTTCTTCCACAGAGTATTTATATTAGGGTATACAGATTAATTAATATCTGTTTATCGATATGTCATCTATTGTTATGTAAGCTATGTTTCCTAGTTCACACTAGATTCATATTCCCTCCGATAGCTTGCGGCAAACCACAGACCACAAACTAACAGTATACGAGTATAGTAATGTATTTTGCAACTGTAACATTACCGACGTACTAGTCCATATACTCATATTAATGACCGTGATAACCAGTAATGTATTTCAATTGATGTGTATCAATCAGCAATAATGAGTAGTCGTTAATTACTTTAAAGTAAATAATTTATTCTCCGAAAAAAAAATCCATTTTATTTTTCCATTGTTCGAAAATTCTCTTTGTTTTTGAAAATGGATCGGACCTTCTTTTGTTTTGTTTTAAAAAACACTGCTTATCACAAATAAGCTAATAGATATTTTGTAATTAGTCATGAAACAGTGGTATTTCAAAAATGTGGAGCGAAGTTGAGCCTTGATAAACTTAGTAATGTATTTGAAATCGAATTCTATTTCAAATAAAAATTGTTGATTAATATTGATTTCCCGGTAGTGGTCTAAAAACTGCCTTTTCTATTATAAAGAGGAAATATTTGTATTTTTGAATGTTATGAATAAACTCAAAAACAACTGGACTGATTTTAAAAATTCTATCAACAATAGAAAGCTACATTATCAGCGATTAACATAGGCTTTTTTGTGTATATTATATCTACATTGCACCCGTGAGAAGCTGGAGCGCGTTGCTAGTAACATTTAAAAATGAAGCGTCCCAAATAATACACAACAAAATACAAAAAGATAAAAATTCTGAATTACTAATCAAGCATACCTATATACCTATATAGATAAGTAATATATAGTACATATACAGGATAATATAGCTAAACTACAAAGGAGACCTAAGAATTGGAACTCCCTTGACTTCTCTAAACAAAAAATACTTGGGTGTCATACGAGCAATAGTAAACAGGCTCCTTCTAGGCAATTGTTTCATCGCATTACCACTTACAATCACGTGGGATAGCGGTCAAACAACTACTAAGACAAAATAGGTAGATTTTAAAGAAACTTAGCTCTACCTTAAAGGCCCGCAACACATCGGCAAATCCTCTGGTATTGTAGATATTCATGAGCGGCGGTGTTCACTTATCCCCAGGAGCAGTATGCTCGATTGCCCCCCTATACAATAAAAAAATATAAACAGAAGATAAGAACGTCACGTAAATACTAAACCAAACCTCAAGCAGTATTTTACAATATACTTTATAACTCTAATAACATTAGCACAGCTACTAATATACACGAAGAGATAAATTGTTCTTCTCTACTGTGTAGCGAGTTCATAAAATATGCTAATCAAGGTAATAAAATATTTAGAGATTCACTTTGAAATCGACTCTGTTCAAACTGATTTCACAAAAAGCTTCATTTCTGCACGGACCCTTCCGAAATAAATGAAAAAATCCTACCTTTTAACCCTTTTATCCTTTCTATTTTGAATGCCATGAAAGCGTTATAAAGGAAATGTGATTATAATCTACGATGTCCATGTTTGGAAGATAGATATCCATTTGGAAAACGAGAAAAATCCTAAGATAAGCGCACGTATGAAACGTACTTTGCATATGTCAATATAAAAAAGCTATAGTTTAAAGTGAAGGTTCCAAACATTTATCTCTTGTAGGCCACTTTAAAAAAAATTAAATTACAGTATTTAAAAAAACCCGCTGGTTACCTTATACAAAATTTTAGGGAATTCATCTATTTGAAATGTTTATTAGACATCTAATATAGTACTTACCTAAAAGTATTTATAGCCCCGGGGGTTTTTAAATACCACTTTGAATATCATAGTTTTAAAGTAAAACTCTATACATAAAGATTTTAAGTGAATTCCAAATATGGTATCAAATAAAAGAAGCTTTTAAGTATATATTAAAATATGGCGTCTTGCTCAAAAATATTAATAAATCTCTTGTGATCCAGATTTATAGCGCTGTGAACGTCTTGCTGTACTAAAGAGTTAAAGACGCTAAATTTCAACTACAAAATTGAAGTTAAAATGTTTGAGATAAGTTTAAATAAAGGTTCGTAGTTTGAATAATGATCTTACTATAAGTTGAATACTGAAGACGTTGACACTCTGACGTTAAATATACAAGGAAGATAAATTCAAGCGCTGTAACATTTCAGTGGAGTCTTCACGCCAAACTACTTCTTACAAATTAGTCACTGCCACGAACGCGTATAAATAACTCAATGATGCTTGCATTTCTCACACATAGTACAGTATTATCCATACATTTTATTTCAACCTATTTTTTATGCCATATACTCACTATGGATTAATTTTATTATCTATGATCTTCTTACATCTTAAATTGATTATGATGGTCGAAATGTTTATGACAATAAAAACCAGGCACAGGAGTTGCGAAGTCCGAAACCTTTACATATAATGCCAATGCTCGTTTGCATATAAAAATATAGTATTAAGGCTCAGTGTAAAAAACTAATAAGTAGGTAGCTATGGCACGAATAACAATCGTAAGATTTTTTTAGGTTAATACTATAAATAACTATAAAATATGCATGCAACTCATCTGATCGTAAATAATCACAGCCCAAGAGGCATTTTCTAGTGTAAATTCGATTTTTAAAAACCTTTGAGTTAATAACTAAACTTAAAATAAAACAATATCTTAATTTATTTTTGCATAGAATTGATCAACTTAAATGAAAATGGACTGGACAGGAAAGGGACGGTTGAGTGCAAAAGTTACAAATTGTTATTCCCAGACACCCAAAAAAAATATATAGAGGAAGGAAAACCGACGGAAAGACGAAGAGTAACAAGAGAGGAGTAAGGAGAGAGAGACTCAAGACTCAGTTGAGAGAGTTAAAGGAGGCCATTGTCAAGAGCTGGGTACATAAGTTGATAGATATTTAGAAGTTTTTGTGTCTTTAATTTAGATTTTAAGATAATAATTAAGCTAAAATTTATAAGATATTAATACTTTTGTAACTCGGTAATAAAGGCTACTTTATTACATTTAAAAATAAACTTAATTTTCATTCATACATAGCTCCGAGGTGTGCCTAATCGTTGGAACAATTTTTAATTAAACAGAACACTGCGTTCGTCAAACATCACTGGTTACGACTAACAGAAACCTATTTTAATTTACTGAAGGTAAACTGAATTGAGATGGATGAAATGAAATGAAAATAAAGTGCACGACGGTATCGGAATTAATCAAAACTTTCCAAAAGAGTTGAATGCAGCGTGCAAGGCGTTTGATTAAATAAGTACGAGCAACTTTAAGTAACTAATAGGTACAGAAACTTACTTAATCATTGCACTTTAACTGTGAGTTCAATTTACTCAACAGAAGAGTTTGTGTTTGAGAATTTTCACATATTTCTATACATCTAAAATTTTAAATATTCAGTGTATTTTTGACCAAAGGAAGGTGACCCGTTAAATTTTTAAAAATGCAACAAAATCTTTATGGTCAGTGAAAATATGATATGAAACATTAAAGTAAAATGGAATAGGTATCCGAATGACCGCTGACGCAGCGGAGTCATATTTGTGTCAAATGAATTTTTAAAATCTGGTTTCAGTAGTTCGTTCATGTTTTATTCCTAAAGGACTTTACGTTTTACCTTTATAAATATTTATATTTACTATATTTAATGTCTGTAATAACGTTTTGTAGTACTTATTAAAAACTCTGTTATTATTAATGTTTTTTTACTTTTTATTATAGTATTGTTTGTTTAAATTTTGCTTTCTCTTCTTGTCACTGATCTAAAAACGATAACACGTATTTTACAAATTCTTAACCATTTTTTTTTCAATCATCAAACCCAGTAGCAGCGTATTCCACGCCGACAGTACTGTATTAGTGGGACCAACCCCAATGGGTTTTAAAGGCATAAACATGCTATGACGTAATCACAATGTTTCGGTTATATAGCATTCTAAAGCATAACAATAATATATGTATTAGTCTATACCAAAGAGAGGCAAATACAAAAAAAACATAATATAAATTCTATAAAGATATTATTCAGTTTGAAATCTTATCAAATGATAAAATCAGCAACAGAAGTAAGTTTAACACCAAAGTTCAACAATACCTAGGAACATATTTGACATTATTTAAATTTAGAAATGCTTATTACTGTCGCTCATATAAAATTATATACTAAACTAAGTTACGCTTCCTAACTTATTATTGAGTTCAAGTGTTGAAAAAATGTGTAGGTTAGCTGAGCAGTATTATGAGTCATATGTATGATTAATGATACACACGATTATACGCGTAAAATTTAATAAACATTTTCACGGCTCTCTAGCACTTGTTTAATTATGAATTACAACACTCTAAGCTCTCAATGAATACGTGGACATGACGTCAAGTACCTCAACTAGGTCAAATGTCACCGGAGGCTGTATTAAGCGGTAATAGGCTGTGAAATTAGCAGATGAGTGGTGCAAACTGAGTAAGCAATAAATCATATTTCATGATTGACTTATTTTACCTATTATTTTCAAACTTGCCATTGATTTGAGTTCACTTATATGCAGAAGCAGTATTTTATCTACAATATAGAAATATTGTAGATAAATATACTAAGTTGATAATAAGTGTTGAATTTCGTACCTGTCTTGTATATAAATTTGTATATAAATATTTTTATAAAAAATATCATAAAATTTCATGTGTGATTTAGTCAAGTGGTATATAATTAAACTTCTTAGAAAATAATTTTTCATATTATACCAGTGAGTAAAGAAATTTGCACTTCTTTTTTAACTTAAAAAATAACTCTTGCAGGCAAATGTTTTTATGAAATTTCAACAAGCAACAGCTTCAGAATGATTAAAACCGAAAAGCAAAATAGTGAAAATTATAATTGGTCTAATTATGTTTAAGTGTGCGTAATGAAACTATGCTCTTTTCTTGCTTGCAAGAAAGGCATCGTTATAATAATTATAGCCTACATTCTACAAGGCTGATTGCTTTTGTTCAGTCTTTGTGTAAAAATGGACGTTTTGTTTCCATTGAAATTTTAAAGACGAGATGCATTAGATATACTTAATATAAAAAAAATAAACTTGTACCGGTAATATAATATAAGACGCGATTTATAATTTATATTACGTATATATATCCCGACGTTTCGAATTCTTTCCACCAAACGTGGTCACGGGCAAACTGAAAGATGGCAGCTGTCTGATTTAGATCTGCGTTAAAAAAGCCAATATTATTACTTAATATAAACTCCAATTCAATAATATCTTAGCTTTTCCTATTATTATTGTTTTATATTAAGAGGAAATTTTCACTTGTCCCACAAGCCTTTAGTAATAGGAAAAGTGGGAATTATCTTTCATTTAATCTCCCGGATAATACCAATTATACTGCCAGAGAAACAACTTAAAGACTTTGTAAAAATAACTTGATGAGCTCGTCGCATTGGGTATTACATTTTACGTTTCGATAGGTTTTGGGTTCCAGTCCCGGCGGGTAGGGCATGTTAATAATCCTATTCTCCGTCTGGCAATTCCAAGTATATATCAGGTAGATAAAAAGTCCGCCGTGGCAAAAAAATATGATATGATATATTAATTGATGGAATTATTCAATGATCAAATAAAAAAATAAGTGATAATAAATTAACAATAAATAAATCCCGTAGATAAGTAACGTACAAAAATATACTTTTTATTTTTATAAATATTTATTTATAATTTATTCAATTATCTGACGTTTTGCGTGTCTATATATATAGACATACAAAGTTCGCTAACGATTTTCATATTAAAAAAGCTTTTACGTTTACAGGTTACAACGTCGAATGCGTTCAATTGTTTACTGATGGAAGCCGACAGGAGTTGGATACACCTCATTGTCGACACGCCTTGATAAATATACTATGAAAGCTCCGAGCGTAAGTCACCAGCTTCCACTTTTCGTAGCTTAAAACACTACGAAACAATGAGTGACGCAGTTTCGCAATACCCATAACTAGCATTCTCGGTCTCACAAGGTGGAGTTATTCATATATGTACTTCAGTTGTTTTGTGCTGCTTATTTAAGCTTAAGTCGTTGAAGTGTACTTAGCTATTTCGTAGTGAATAGTTTCGGTACAAGTTTTGTTTTAATTTACCCAATGGAAAATTTGAACCAGGTGTTGGTTTATTTCATTTTATGTTTCTCTTTGTATTTCATATTCAAATAAGAGAAAATTTAAATACGTATATAATAACTTTTCCTATACTTTTTCTAAAGAGTGAACAAACAGCCGATGGCTGACCTGATGGTAATTGATCATCACTGTTCTGTTAGTAGAGGGCTTATAAGGGTGTTGCCGGCCTAAAAACAACGAGGTGTTTTAAGAGGGATAGGCAATTTATTTTACACTGGAATTTAAAAAAAAATGTGTGACAAATAGATGTATTAATTAAAATTCCGACCGGGTAACGAACCACCGTTCATAGATGGAAAAACCGTGAAGTGCACATTGCGCATTTTGGTTTCAGTCTATGGATTTCCGAATGCTCGAAGTAAAAGTAGGTCGACAGCGGATCATTGACTGATGTTCTGTGGCTGAGGTATCACCTACCAGCAAGTGAACCTCATGCTCGTCTATCGGTATCTGACATAAAAAAAATATATTTTGTAGTATTTTGTCACTGACAAAAGCGTTCTTTCAACTTTATATTATAAAATAACAAAGAAACAATAACTCTCCCATATCATTATCTGCTCCTCTTTTGAGGGTAAAAAGGTGCTAGATAATAAGATGTTTTCTTTATTTTCCCGCGATTGTGTTTTTTCCGAAACGAAAGGCTTCTGTAGGTAGGATTTGTAAGGATTTAGAGGGTGCCAATCTCCACCGAGCTAACCAACGGCAACTGAATACATTGATACAGAAAACCTCCCTCGGTCTTAACAGGTTTTTAATTTTTTTTGCTTTATATTGAGTTAAACTTACTTATTGAATAAAAATAAAGGTAACTTTATATCATACTAAAATATTATAATGCAATCAATATAGCAGATGTTGATAAAGCAACGAGCTTGTTAGTGCAATTCGTCGCGGGTTGGGTCTAAAGAGATTTTATAATTTCACACTTACTTCAAGTAAGGAACTGACGTCTATTGATGGAAAAGCCGTGAAGTAAAGATCAAAAATCCAATATCTAAAAATTACTGCCGTCTATGGATTTTCAAATGCTCAAAGTTAAGATAAATAAAATGACATAATCATTGATTGTCTGATACTTCAGCCACAAGACATCAAGACAGCTGGATTGTTGATGTTTCTTGACGGGCTCGTTAACGCGTTTCGTCGAACACATACCTTCCTCACGTCTGGTCACTTAGGGCATTAAACAGGTGGGAGGAATATCTAAATTTCAACCGGGTGACAAACCACCGTTCATAGACGGAAAAGCCATGAAGTGTTGTGCGTTTCGGTCTGTCTATCATTTCTGAATGCACGTTATAAAAATTAGGTTGACAGCACATTATTGACTGATATCAAGTGAACTTCATGCTCGTCTGTCGATATCTATCATTTAAAAAAATTACTTTATTGAAGTAAACAAGTAATATATTTTTTGAATCTTCAATTTTTAAAGCTACCTCCGCTACGGTTTAAAATGTTGCTTCCATAGAGAAGAACCGGAAGAAATCTTGGTAAACTTCGGGTATAGTCAAATGGTTATCATGCTGTGGACAGAGAAGTTGGTATAGAAATTACATTAGCTTAACACGAATAATGTATCATTTTCATATATTCCATACAAAATCTGCAGCATAAACATCGCTTACTAGACTCACTTATCTGGACTCACTTGAATAAAAAAGCTAAGTAGTTTTTATTTCACGTTTACCCACCCACAAAGATCCACAAATTAAAACAACACAATTACTTAAAGGGACAGAAACGGGCGCCAAATTAATATCCGATTATGGTAATGAAGAGAAAGCTTTTGTAACTGGCTAAACAAAGGCCCAGGTGGCACTCAGAAAATTATGCACAACCATATGGGGCTAATCCATCAAACGATCGAGATCGCTAGCTTTCATTAATCATTCTCTATTGATTAATATGTCTCCATACAAAATAGATAATATTATGACCCTCACTCAAAATTGATGAAGCTTGCCGTGATTTTTCATAATAGGACTGTTGACACTATAATGAGATAATAGATTTTTACACACAGTTATTTTACAACAGAGAATTATTTGATTGATATAAAATTATTTAACGTGTACTAATATTGCAAAGAGGAAATATTTGTTTGTTTGTTACGATCTAACTCAAAAACTACTCAACCAATTTAAAAAAAAGAATTTTCAGGGCCGGATTTAGGGGAGGGCATCCAGGGCAACTGCCCCGGGCCTCCACAATACAGGGGCCCCGACAATAGATATATCGGAGAAAATATTTTAAATTCCGACGAATATTCTCTAGTAAACAACTTTTCCTTTGAAATTTTTGTTTTCGCTTTTTTACTTTTATCTATTTTATTTTAACATATTTTATATAATAATTTGGGGTCAGGGGCCTCCACTTTTTTGTTGCCCGAGGCCTCCACACGTTTAAATCCAGCCCTGAGAATTTTTCACTAGTCCTGCTAGAAAGCTACAATATCAGCGAGTAACATAAGCTAACATTTTTTTATTGTACATCTACATGGCACGCGTGCGAAACCGGGGCGGATCGGTAGGAATCAAAAGCATCTGTTTTGGAATAAGTCCGTATATAAATTCGACAGTATATGATTGTAAAATATAACCTATTCTATTATAGAATTATGCTATACAAACAAGGCAGTATTTCATACTGTAGGTTAATGGCATCATAATATTTTCTTATCTCTTGGCAATCTTATGATTTACATTTTTATTTAAAATATAGAGCTCATTTATATTCATATAAAGGCATTTACGATGCCTTATAATCGTATTAGACGGGGAAAGCTTTCATTATAAAATGAAATTTTTGCTATAGTGGTCGTTGCGTATTTGTTATACTTTCCTTAAAGGCCGGCAACGCACCTGCAAGCCCTCTGGTGTTGCTGATGTCTATGGGCGGCGGTGGTCACTTACCATCACGTGAGCTTTTGCCCCCTAAACTATAAAATAATCTAAAACCATCTATAGAAATATATCATATTTATCTGTTTCAGCATTAATAATGCGCATTACAGTAAAATAAATACTCTGCAAAAACAATCCGCATTGCAAAGAAGCAATAAATCTGAAAATACCAATATTATTAGTTTTATTCGCCCTTATTTATGAAATGCATATTGTGGAAGTTCAATCCAGGTCAATTTTAATGTAATAATGATATTTTCCTGCTTTTAAAACATAGCTTTTAACATTGGTTTAATAGGATAAGTGAATTCCCGAGTCCCCTAGTGGGGCATGGGGCAGACCCATTTCTGTGCCTGTTTCACTGATAATATTTTCTTTTACATGTTGTTTCCCCAGGATTCGGTGCTAAACTCATCGATTAAAGTCAGCATACCACTAACGGAGGCGGACGGCGGTTTAGTAAGATAAAATATATCAAATAATCGCTCAGTTTTGATATAATTATTTCATTGTACATATCATAGATATCATAGGTAGCATAGATATCGATTATTTTTTAATTTACTGTAGTGGCTTATGCAAATTTGCAAATCTAAATGAAATCATATAAATGATGATTATTATCAAAGTCTAATTAAGTAGTGATGGATGTATTATCTAATCCATTGCACGTAGGATTGTCTGTTATTAACCCGAAACATCAAGCCGACGGCGAGCTGGCATAATTAATATTGCAAACGTTGTTAGCAGATGGGTAGGACGGTGTGAGAGGGAATCAAGGGTTCGTATTAGGTTAGTAGGTATCAGAATATTATAGCCCTTGTATTAAAACTTTTCTAGCGTTGCTTCTAACATGGAAACGCTTGAACCGTCTTCAGAAAGTTTTGAGTCTGTTTCGTCAGTCCAAAATCATGGCCAGATTTTGTTAATTATAATTTTTAATTAAAAATGTAAATAATTAGCATTATTATTAAAATATATATCACCCACTCAATCAGTATATACGTAGGAAACATTGAACCCTCGTCCTTACTATGACAGAACAGACTAATATTAATTGTGGATTTTATTATTTTTAAAGTAAAAGAGATAGGTAGATACTAAATGTAGATATGTAATTATAAACTAGATATTAATTTTCTATATTTTTATAGTTCATGCATGCATTTTCTATATTTTTTTGTTTTGTCAGTATATGTACAATGTACATATACTGACAAAACAAAAAAATATTACCTTATTGAATGTAAGTAATAATATTTTATATAACTTTACTTCTATAGTTAGAATCTAATGAAAATAATCATCATCATCTAAAGAAAATAGCTGTATACATATTCCAATTTTAATTAAATTAGATATTTGTTAATAGAAAATTAAGGTATAATAATACCACAGAACAGGGAAAAATAAACTTGTTCAGTCAATAATACGATGTGTCAGTATTTTAATAAAAACCTCTCTATGAATAAAGGTCTCTTCCAAATTGTTCCGTGAAAAATTAAGTAGAATTATATAAAAGATAAAAAAGAAGAAGAAATCTAATTCCATTTCCACATTTGAAAAGAAATATATTTTGGAATAAATACTTGACAACAAAATCTTAGCCTGAGGCTTTCGCTACGCCTACCTAGATTATTATCACATTCATACGTATACCTATCCTTGTTTGTACGATAATTTTCATCCGAGATTCAATTCAATTGATGAGATTCAATTTGACGGACTCGTTGGCGCTTGGTAGAACACCTACCTTGCCACCGTTGGGTTGCGGGTTCAAATCCCGCCGGAACGACATGTTTATAATTTTGTCTACCCCACATTTGGCCACTTCGGGCACTTTACGGGAGAAAGGAATATCTAAATTTCGAACGGGTAAGGTGCAAACATAGATGGAAATCTGTGAAGTGCATATTGCGCGTTATGGTCTCAGTCAAAATAAAAAAACGACATACATGAAACGGAAACACTTAACATCATTAACATACTAGCTTCCATTTTCTAATTACACATTGCAGCTTCTGGGCAGAATCTTTGACTTAAAGATAACTGTCAGAAAATTATAATCTATCAATCGGTATTTAAATCCTGAACGTTTCATATTTCATAGTAGTGAATATAAAATTATTACATTGAATTAAAGTCCAACGATTTTGATTTAGCTTTTTTGCCTTTGTTTTGATAGAACTTGCAAAAATTGTTTGCATCTTTTATTAAAAAAGGACCCAATAGCATTCGGAAAGCTTTTTTATATTTACAAACAATAAAAGCGGCGTTGCAACCACTCTATCAAAAATTGCAAAAATAAATACAAAACCTAAACCATCTATTCTGCGTGCATAGATTGGTATTAAATTGATGTTTTGATGAAATAGTATTCATGTATTTTTATTTACGTCGTAGTAGCGCTTTAGTATGGTGTCTCTTAAATTAAAATAAATCCCATTTTCTTCATGTGTTTTCTTTTGTGATTTTGAGATTTGATGTATTTATAGACGAGATGATGGCGTCCTTTAAAACTATATACAGGTAAAATTACTTGTTGCAGTTTGAAAGTAGAATAACATCGTTGGTTCAAAAGTAAAACTCACTAAGTGACATTTTGAATAAAAATAAATGTTATAGAATAGAATAGAAAATCTTTATTCAGATAAAATCACCAAATATACAATAATACCAGTAACAAAAGGAAAAAGACAATTAGAGACACTACAATATTTGGTGACCTCCGAATTGGGACACCACTCAGTATACGTTGGGGCCGGGTGTGACCCCAACACTGATTTTCAGTGGCGCCCAGGGAGTGTTGATGCGCTGACATTAGCGTTTTCTTTATAAATAAATGTAAAATTATATGGAAAAAAAAATTAATAATATAAACTTAAAATTAACACTTACTACCTGACAAACACATTATATTATTTACCTATCTATTTATCTTACATTTTGTTACTAATTCGATAAAATAAAATAGTAAATAAGTATGAAAAATCTCAAAATGATATACACTTACGACACGATATGTTGCTATTACTATTCATTTTAAGAGTAAACCTACGGTTAGAATGAAGAACTAATTACGTATTCTGGTCCATGACTAAACTATGAAGCGCAATATACACTTATTAATTTGTTCTTGTCATAAATGTACGCTTTAAATAAGGAAAGCAACATTTATTTTTATTCAAAACTAGTGGACCCCGCAGACGTTGTTCTGCCACAATATTGGCTTCGAAATTATATAATTATTCTTAAATTTGAATATGCCCATTTACCCACTATAATTGTCTAATCTGTCACTGATTTGCAGTGGACATCTGTTATTCCAAAAAAGCTAAGAATGCATGACGTGAGCTGTCAAGATGGCGGAGTTCCGAATCTAATTTATTTTATAATTAATTTTATCCAATATTTTAATAGCTTATATCTTATTCCGGACATAGAGGAATCCAACAAATAAGATATCGTTAAAATCGGTACAGCCGTTCTTGAATTATAAACGGTGTAACTATAACACAACTTTCTTTTACATATATAGATTATATTACTTTTAATTTTGAACCAACGCTATAACATAGGTACAGCTCATTACTTCCAGGATTTATATTTTTTATATTTTTAATTTTTTTGCGTATAGGTTAAACCTTTGTGTTTTTAAACTCTGCTTGATGAGGGCGTCGGTTTCAAAATCCCAGCCGAAGCAAATATTTAATTTTGTTCGCTCCGGTCTTGTGTGTTTGTCTATAAATTGTATGTATCCGCGAAACAAAACCCTATTGCGAGCCTGGCGAAATATGTAAATTTTAATATTAATATAACATTTCTTACCCTTGTATAATATAGCACTGCATGTTATTATTAAGCTTGACATGCTTTATCTAATATATAAAATTCTCGTGTCACAGTTTTCGTTGTCATACTCCTCCGAAACGGCTCGACCGATTCTTAACAAATTTTATATGCGTATTCAGTAGGTCTGAGAATCAGACAACATCTATTTTTCATCCCCCTAAGTGATAAGGGTTGTTTTTTGTTTTTATTTTTTTATAATGTGGCATTAAAAAATACATACAACCCCTGCTTTTTTTGTCAAAAAATATAGACCCGTGCGAAGCCGGGGCGGGTCGCTAGTTTATTATATAAATTGTAACTCACCTTAATTAAAGGCTTAATTGTTTGCCGTTATTTCGATAGTTTGTTCAGTTTATTTTTTTTTTCAAAATCTTTCTGCCATTATTTAGTTTTAAGATTAGCATTGTTTTCCTTTACTGCGCAAGCTGTTAATCTTTTGAATTCACTTCCCACTGAAATTAGAAAGACTCAAACTCTTCAATCCATTACACACTATGTGCAAATAAGAAACTTTATTGATTGATTATATCTCCTTACAAACATTTGTAAAACAAAAAACTTGACGATTAAAAAGAGTGGCGGAGAGTTTATTGCCAGTTCATCTCGTTCGTTCTACTACTACTGGCAGTAAATCTAAAATTAGAAGCATTTAATATGTATTTTTTTATTGACGTTCAAAAATGTACATTGTGTTACCGAAATGAATAAATGATTTTGAATTTGAATAAACATAGCTAATATTTCTAGTGTGAATTAGTACATCGCTTAGTTGCAACTACACGGTTAAAAAAATATATGAAAAAAGCTTTTGTCTCATGAATCGCTAATGATGCGACACATATTATTTCTCGTTGAAACCGGACGTAATTAATCAAACAACACAATTAATTATAATAAATTGTCGTGCGGCTTATTGCGTGATATTTGAGGTATGACTGTTTAATGCTTTTCATATTTTATTGCATTACACCAATATATTCTTAACCCTTCGTGAACCATGTGGGGTTTAATAGACCCCAGTCACACAAAAACTCTAATAACTCTTTAAAAATTCACGCGGCGTCTTCAACGTTTTGAGTAGCTGGAGTTGAGACGTTACCACACCACTATGTAACAGTGATTTAGTAATCGCGTCGCTGATGCAGCAAACAAAGGTGCGCAAAGTGCGCTCGGGTCCCACAGACCCCACGTGGTTCGGGACGTCGTCTAAAAAGTAAGTAGTAATTTGTTGTAAAATGAAGTATTTCTAGAATATTTGTATTTATTTCGACTTATTTATCATTTATTAATATGTACAAAGATTATAATGGCTAGTGGACTGAATTTACACGAAATATCAACAGCTTTTTTGTAGGAAAGTGATTGCTATATAGATGAGACTTTTTACGGAAGTGAGGACGTATTGCTCGGTGAAATAGCCCCGAACCACCAGAAAAAAATACAGAGATCTAAAATAAGATGATCAGAATTAGACAGGAAGAAAGATCGGAAAACCAAATACAGTTGTGAGAGCTGTACCTACCTACCTATATGCTTAGAGCATGCTCATTTGTACTGTAAAAAGTGTACCGAATTTAATCAGCCTAGATCTCATGAAGACTGACCAAGTTAAGCTATTTTTGTTAATTTTAGATACCTTATAATGTCAATTTTGAAAATTTGTAATGGAAGAGAAGTATTTGATTACTTTTTTATTGTGGAAGATAAGCCAAAGAAGAGGCTAAGTTTTGGTTTGTAAAAAATACTATGTTTTTTCCTTTGTTGGAAATGACTAAAAATGTTGATTATTTTACTTGTTTTTATTTTATTACTACCCTTAAGTAGACAAAAAATAGTATTTTAAAATAAAATAAACTAATCATCACAAATTACACATTCCTTACCCTGATAATTCTTGGGGTCTGAGAAACCCCACATGGTTCGCGATGTAACTTTTATGCACGTGGTTCACGAAGGGTTAAAGGATTAATAAATGTTATTGCTATTAATCTCAATATATTTTAAACGAGATGTATTATTGAATAACATCTTGCTTTTTGGTAAATTCTTAAAATAAAACTATTTTTTTATATAGAAACTATTCTATGCACACTAGTGCAAACGGGCAGGTGGCTTACGTAATTGTAAGTAATCATCGCCGCCCATAGACATCCGCAACATCAGAGGGCTTGCAGGATTGTTGCCGGTCTTTAAGGAAAGTGTACATATTAAATGCTTCTAATTTTAGATTTACTGCCAGTTCTCAATTCAAGGGCGTAGAACGGAAGAGAAGAACTAGCAATAAACTCTCCGCCAGTGTAATAGATTGAAGAGTTTGAGCCTTTCTAATTTCAGTGGGAAGAGAATTCTAAAGACCACAGCTTACTTCTTCTGTTCTGTGGTGTAGACTGTTTCTTAGAAGGTTCCCAAGTCGTATCGGTTCGGAAAACCGCTGGCGACAATGCGAGGCAAGAAGTGTCTTCGCGGAGCTGGATAATTCTTCTAATTTTAATTATTTAATGTATCTTATTTTTTTTATGGTTTAGTTAGGAAGTATTAAGGCCATTTTTTGAATAAAAGTTTTTTTTCCAAAATTTTGAGTTAGATCACTTTAATTTTAAAAGTTTAATCTGGAGTTGCTGATTGCTTTGTAGAATAAGGAAATGTATATGGCGCGGTTTCATCGGTAACAATACCCACAAACAACAACGAAATAGTGAGTATATACTAATGAGGTAAGTTGAGGTGTAGGTGAATCATTATACGTGGCTGTTCACCGCACGACGTCATTTCCACGTCGTGGTTTGTGGCATGCATCTAGCTTTACTGGATATTCACGCCATTTAGTTACAATTGAAATCATTCACTTTGCATTCTAGGAATTTATAGACTTTTTGCAAGAGATTATAGAATTTTGCATACAACTAATAGACAGGCACAGTTTTAACTATATCAGCCGGCCTAGCATGACCGCCACGAGATATGTCGCGGACGAGAGAAGACAAATTAAGATGTATGATATCTCAATATTTTATATCTCGACATCGACAACTTTGATAGAAAAGATATCTCGATCGACAAATATATCTATTTTTGATATTACAAGTCGAGTTTTAGGTGTAATTGTCATGTTAGACCCGGAAGAAATAAAGAGATTAAAACACGAGAAAACGGTCGACAAAATTTTGTCGCGGTTGTCATGCTAGGCCGGCAGGAGTCTGGGTTATAAAAAAATAAGTAAAATAGCAGTAATCTGTATGATTACTTTACGAATATTTTAGCGATTCGTTCGTATTTGGGCTTCCTAAATATATACATTTTTTGACGGACTCGATGGCGCGTTCGGTAGATCAACTACCGTGCGCATCGATGGGTCGTGGGTTCGAATCACACCGGGATGACATGATTATAATTTTCTGTAAGTATGTCTTCCTCACGTCTGGTAACTTCGGGCATCGAGTGGGATGAATATCTAAATTCCGACCGTGTAACGAACCACCGTTCATAGATTGAAAAACCGTGAAGTGCATATTATGTGTTTCGGTGAAACCGAACCGTGTCTATGAATTTCCAAATGTAAAAAGTAGGTCGATAGCGCATAATTGAAAAAAAGCCTGCCCTAGCTATAAAGCTAACAATAATATGATACTTTATCTTTTATTTATTATTCTTGTCTAGATTAATTAATTATTGTTTGTTTATTTAACTGTTTTTTTGTTGATACAATAAAGAATATTGAATAGATATATAGTATTTCGTAGTCCGTATCTAGTAATCGTACATCAGCAAAAAGTTTCCAGGTTGATGACCTATAAAAAGGGTTCGTGTGTATGCGAAGTAGTTGTGATACGGGGGCTGCGGAAGCTGGAGTGTGTCGTTACTTAATACCGAGTAACAGGATACATCGTGAATTTATTATTCATAAGCTATCTTTCTTTTTTACTACACACGTGTGCTGACTGGCTTAATTAATATGCGTTGGGTATTGTTTCACAACATGTTGAATGGGTATTGATATAATTATTGTAGCGTGGGTATAACGGTTATAAAGGCGTGATATGAAAAGAAGTATTAGTGAAGAAATCTTTAAATTAAGCTATAGGACAAAAATCAACGGTGAACTTATTTTTTTCTTAGAGCATTCGGATCTTAACAGAATAAAACTCGCAATATGGACTTAACAATTAACGGCTGTCCGATACCCGTTCGGTTAATCCTTCCGCGAATGCCCAAAATTACCAGACGTAAGGAAAACGTGTTTATAAAAATTTTTAAAAAATTCCCGGCGAGATTCGAACCTGGGACCCATCGGAACACAAGGTAAGACACTCCTCAACGCACGAACTAACTCCAACCTTGAAGTACCTTAAAATACAATTAAAAAACAAAAACATTACTAGTAAATGTAGTACTCGTATAACAAGCAAGCTACGAATATTTAATTATCAAAACAAGATGATAACAAATTCCTACGTTGTGAAAATCTCTTTCACTTGACATCTGAAAAAACAAAGTCGAGCTTCAATTTTCATATTTTCATGCAATATATTTTGATGTCGAATCAAATAAATAACCGCTGCGTAAATATGCCGTGATGTCTTCTGTAAAATGTTGATAAATTCAGTTGTTGTTTTTATAGAGTAACGGTCTTATTCATAAAAGAAAAGCTTGATAGTTAAAGTATGTTTTGTTTCTTTCGTTCTGTAGTCTTTTTGTATTGGATAGATGGAGACAAAACATATTTTAGCTTATACTACGATTATTAATAAGACCGTAATTGAATTAGATAGCATCTTATGTTTATCATGGAATTTCTATTTGTAAGAACTTCTATGCTAAACGATAAAAGAAATGATTTTCTAATAATATAGACCAATCACATGGGGCCAAATGTTCTTAAATTTTATCAATATCCGGAATTGCCCCATCCTGTCGTGTCATAGTAAAGAGAACGGTAAGTTTTCTACCATTCAGTCCCAATTATTCGCATCAATGCCCTTATTCGCCCTTACCCCAATATTTAACGTCGTATTCAATCACGACATGTCAAGACACATTTGCTGACTATAAAGCTCTTTTTTCGTGTTTATTTATGTATACGCAAAATAAGATATTGTACAAAAACTATAGTTTATTTATGATTTTCATTTATATAAGCTTTGTTTACATGTTAGTGCATTAAATATATTTATAGGAAGATGAGGTGTAAGGAGTTGCATGGCAACTACATGCATTTGAAAGCATATACCACTTGTACTAATTGTATATTTTTTTTTATTTAAAATCTTAACTAAAATAGCAAGATATATGACTTGAAATACGTTACAGTTCCAGTAACAAGGAAGGTTTGTATCAATAATCCATGTCACAATTAGTTATCTCAGTAGTAATCACTTCGTCGTCTCAAATACAATAAAATAACCGAACATTTATAAATCACGCAATTATTGCTCGTTTTAGCTGAATTATTATGAAGATATATTATTCGTATACTTATTAAAAATATTGGTCCAAAATATTTTTGTCCCAAGAAATTTCCACTGGCATTTTCCAATGTAAAATTCTTTAAGAAATACTTCCGTTGAATGGCGGATGAAAGACGCGGTGTTCAAGTTATTTCAACGTTTATTTGAGGAACTATCGCTATTAGAAAACAATGAATTCTGCAGGCAGTGGAGCTCTGAAGCCGTGAAGGCGACGAGCGCCCGTTCACTTCGCGTGATATTGAGACGCTTCAAAATTCCCAATGCATCTATAGACATGCTGAAGTCTCAATGAAGCTCAATCCCGGCTTTATCCGCACTTTAACGGCATCTTCGCGGCATAAAAATGAAAATTTTTAAAGATTGAATCGCGGTGCATAATATTGAATTTATTATAAGTTGTAAACGATCATGTTCAAAGAAAGTCAATGACTGCCTTCATAATAGGTAATGTTTTCTATTGAAAATCTCTGACAATATTATATAGACTTTATTTTTAGTTATAATCGTTTGTACTATTATTCTATTTTAATTCTTTTTTTTATAACAGAGCACACATCTGAGCAGGTGGATTACCTAATGGTTAGTAAGCACCATCGCTCATGGATATCAGCGACTTAATAGTCTCAGGTGCATCAATGGCTATTTTTTCAAAATTATAATTTCGCACCTTTAAAAATAAACTGTTACGTATAAATGAAACTACGTATTAAACTATACAGAAAACCAAACAAGTATTCATCAAATTTATTATTTATTATTTTATTAAAAAACCTAAATAACTGCGATTTATTAAACAAAGAAATGAATATATTATTTCGTGTTTGATGCATAGATAGTGGTCAAGCAACTAACTTAGATAAGAGAAAAATATATAAATAGAATGCGAATCAAAATATTGTATTAATTACGCAGGATTAAGGACACTGCATCCAGTACCACATCTTAAAAATATCTTAATGTATTTTCACTTATTACTGAACTCTGTCGCTATTTTTCAATAATATACATGTATTGATTTTTTTACAATAATACGTCATATAGCGAAATGAACGAAACTTCAGTATTTATTCTTAAAACTTCTACAAAATTATTAAACTAGTAAACAGAATGACACAACATTGTAATTATTCGGCAGAGAATAGAAAAATACTGCTGTTGATATTTTATGTCCGAACTTTGCACGAACGAGTTCTGAGAGGTTTTAATGCATCTCTGGGAAATTAGTCCGGAAACAGTTTACGTTTACTGGCGCTAAGTGCTTGTTTACAAATATCGGAAGACAAGCCAATGCAAGCGGGACATTTCACAGGGGACGTCCAACTATCACCAAACCTTATACTCTGTAATATTGTAATAACTTACATTCTCTATTGGACTTTAATAGATAGAATAAGAATAAGCGATTATTTGAGAGCGTTGTGGAGTAAAAGACGATGTAGTGACGAGGAACGAGAAAGGCATGATGAGTTGGTTTGAGCACGTAGAAAGGATGAAGTCGTGAAACGAAAAATATTTATGAATCTGATGTGAGTGGAAGAGTCAGAAGTGATCGACCTAGGTCCTAAGCGAACGTACCTCATCAGATCGGGGACATTCTGCAAAAAGGGCTAAGTCAAAAGTACTCAAAACCGACTAGCGTGAATGAAAATGGAAAAATCGAAATTGTTATGCAAGGATCGGAGCATATAGAATTCCGTGATCTCTGCCTATCTCAATGGGAAAGAAACGTGATATATTTATGTATTACACTTTATTAGTAAAGATAATATAAATATATATTTCATATAGCTGTATAACGAATAAAGTTTAAATGAAATAATGATTTTCTCTAAGTATTATTTTCCTGCCTTCCTAGTAAAAGTAAAATCGTTGCACTAAATTTTAATCAAGTGAAATGGCTGGCTTCTGTATAGATAAAATTCACCACAAACTGCACAACCTGTGTTCGGACAGTCACTAAGCTTTGACTGACAATTTTATTGGACGCGAGAGAACCGCTTTTCGCTTAACATTTAGCGTTGATCGTTTAAAAGGCTTTATATACATTCAAAATATTTCAAAAACAATTTTTTATTATTTATAAAAACTTTTTGACATTTTTTCACCTTTGTAATCCTTATCCACTCTCATTTCAAGCAAAGTATACATGTAACAAATATAATATTACATACGAGTAAATCATTGATCTCAAACAGAATGTATCTCCAATAACATTCTCATTATATGAATGTATAGACCAAAAGCCGTTTGCTCTTAAAAGGAAGAGTAAGTATGTTCCGAAGCAATCCATTATAGAAATTTTTGCGAAGCAATTGAGAACTTTTTATAGCTATAACATTAATGGAAGATACAGGTGATCTCATTTTGTATGAATTCGACACAATATTTACGAGGGATTAAATTTACCGTGTCGAAACGTAAATAAAATTCTTACAGGTTCCTTTTACTTATATTTGATACTCAAATCAAAGGAGAGGTAAATAGCATATTATTGTCATTTATTATTACAAAAAAAAATTATCACTCAAATCACATCACGCCTCTTTAAGCCGCAAATTAACGCGTTGATATCTGTTTAAAACTTTAACTAACTAATAATTTAAAGTTGACAATATTTTTTCAATTTATTATATTTTGTTCAGCCCGCCTAGCATGACCATTGACCATCAAGAGATATCTCGCAGACTAGTGAAGACAAACTAAGATATAATATATCTCGATATATTACATCTCAACTTCGACAACTTTGTTATCTCGATCGAGATATATCTCTACTTTTGACCTTAGAAGTCGAGTTTTAAGTGTGTCATGTTAAACCCGGAAGACAAAGAGATAATCGATTAAAATACGAGAAAACGATCGACAAAATTATGTCGTGGTTGTCATGCTAGGCCGGCTGGCCAGCTTTTGTTCTGACCTTTAGTAACACTAGAGTCATGCTCTATTTACATAAGAATATTGAAATAGTAACTATGAGATCGCATATTTACGGTACGAACGCGACTGATAGTAGACCAACGCGGTAGTCTGGCCAATCTTGGCCTCAGTCCCAGACATTTCGGATGATCTCTTGCTCTATTTATTTCTATACATTGAACGTTTTATCTTTCATTAGGTGTTTAGATGTGATTTTCAATTATGTATTAACTGGGATACACCTACTTACTTATATAAATACAGGAAAAAATTGTCGTAATAAAAACTGAACTCTGAAGAGTGAATTGCCATTAAAAGTCGCATCAAAATAGGTTAAGTCATTTCTGGGATTAGCGTCGACAAACAGATTGACATAAATTTGATAAGCAAGTTCTTTGATCTTAGTAAATATATGATATACAGAATATATGATGCAATTTAAAATAATTACTCATACAACTGACAAATTGACGATTTGTCAGAGCTAGGGTCTTTGGT
The DNA here is from genome assembly GCA_905404175.1 of Anthocharis cardamines. Lineage (NCBI taxonomy): Eukaryota > Metazoa > Arthropoda > Insecta > Lepidoptera > Pieridae > Anthocharis > Anthocharis cardamines. The sequence continues at coordinate 6,000,833 of FR989962.1, forward strand.
TTGATCCCATACAGTAGTGAAGTTTGAATGCGAACCGAAAGAGGCCAGTCACGCGTGTGAGATTGACAACTGACGAAAATATTCGGTCTTTTGACGCAAAACTAGCGGAAACTCTATTAGTTAATAGACCTTTGTAAAAACTTTTATAAGGAATCTTTTAGGAATATTTTTGAGTAATCATAAGTGTTAAACAATGGAGAAACGCTCTTTGTTCTTAGCAGCACTTTAGAAAGAGCTTCTAACCTAAGTGATCCCAGGAACTCATTACGTCAAGTTCTATATGGAATCTTTAACATAGAGAATTCCTTTATCACTTAATAATAACCATAAAGGATAATGTATGAATTCTTTAATTTATCACACATTTAAATGAAATTGCTTTCACCGTATTAAAAGCGATTTATTCATTTCATTATTAATTATTTATATCACTTAAAATGTTGTGATAAACACAGCGTAAGACGGGTAATTATATATGTCGAAATTAATAAATCGCTTTTCAATCTGGTAATAACTTTTTCATTTATATGTACTTAAATATACACGTATGTGCAGAAATAGTGAATGCATTAATAAGTTGCTCTTTTCGTGAGCTCGAAATTCATTGCTGTCTTAAAATAATGTTTAGTGACCCGAATACCCAATAATCAGTCTACCAGCAAACGCTGAAAATACCTCAAATCAATACACTACGTTCGCCCAAAGCCTACTAAGTTATTTAGCATGCAGTCGACACATCAACCGAGTGAAAATGCAATATACGCCTTGTCCATGCGGAAACACGGCTATTTTCAATCCCCTTTTTTATCGCGAAATATGTTTCATCCATTTATTGGCAACGTTTGGGAAACTCAAAACAAATTAGTCTCAAAGGTATTCAGAGATACACTATTTGTTTGATATTCAAGAGACTCAGTCGTGTGTCCGGCTAATCGAATCAATTAGCACTAAGGTACCGCAAATGTCACAGACGTTAGAACCTGTCTAGTGCAATCCTAGGCTTTAGGTTGTTGACACTGTCTTACAACTAGATTCTAGACTAACCCGTACGTACCGTTACACGCTAACAGTTTACTTTTTATTTGGCATCGCATTAAATGATTATGGCGGATGAAGTAGGAACTGTAAAGGGCAGGCCTTAACTATGGTTTTTTAACCTATAGATTCACGTGAGACTTGATGATAGGTGATATATCAACCACAGGATATCAGTCAGTGATGAGCTATCGAGCTCTTTTTACTTTGAGCATTCTGAAATCCAAAGACTGAAACCGAAATGTGAGGTACAATTTTTCCATCTAAAAACAGTAGGTCGTTAACCGGTCGGAATTTCGGTATTCCTGCTACATCTGAAGTGACCAGACGTATATAAAAATATGCTAACAGAAAATTATATATTGGAACCCAAGAGCCGTCAGAACCCAAAGGATAAGCAACGAACTAAGTGCGTCATATTATAAAATTAAGCAACCGGATTCGCACGGGTGCAATGTATAACAAAAAAAACTCGTTGATATGTTGTTACTCGCTGATAATGTAGCTTATTATTAGTGAAATAATTCTTAAAATCGGTCGAGTAGTTTTTGAGTTAAATCGTAACAAACAGACAAACAAATATTTCCTTTTTATAATATTGGTTTAGTACTTGGAAATCCTTACCTCTTCGGGCTCGTATCCTCAAATCTAACATAGGATATATAAGCCACATCCGAATACAGAGAGAGCAGCATCATCTTATCTTAATAAATAAATAAATTCTAAGCAGTCGCCTCGGCCGCATCGGCAAGATCAATGTTTATTATAGAATTATGTGCTCCTACAAATATGAACGTACTATAGAAAAAAATCCTCTTATGAATTCGAAGTTAGAGATCAAACAGAAACTGCGAGCTTAGTAAAATCCACATAATAATTACGAGGGTCTTCAAAAATGTCTTCCTTGACCCAATACGGAGCACTCGACCCTTGCTCTTTCTTGAGAATCTAAAAGCGACCAACTGATCAATATAAAATTCATCGCATTCGAAACTTTATGATGTGAAAGCAGTAAAATTGCTTTTACAACTCAGTTCAAACTTAGATGTGATGAAGTCCCAGTTTATGAACAAATATTATTCGAAATCTTTTTAGCCTAATTAAGTGATAATTTTCAGGTAAGTGATTCATATAGGTGTGTCATCTACTGTTTCTTTACTTGGTTTAAGATTTTATATAAACTTAGTTCTACAATTATATTATAATAATATTCTTACAAGTACCTGTTAAAGCTTGCCGGCCTAGCATAACCGCCACGAGATATGTCGCGGACGAGAGAAGACAAACTAAGATGTAAGATATCTCGATATATTATATATTGTCATCGACAATTTTGATAGAAAGGTATCTCTATTGACAAATATATCTATTTTTGATATTAAAAGTCGAGTTTTAAATGTAATTGTCAAGTTTGACCCGGAAGAAATAAAGAGATAATCGATTAAAACACGAGAAAACGGTCGACAAAATGTCGCGGTTGTCATGCTAGGCCGGTTGGACTAACATAAACAATTAAAAATGATACAACGATAAGTTAAACATTAGATTCTCCAGCTCTTTGGTATGTAAAGTGTAATTCGCGAGTTTTATATAAGACTACCTGTAACTGGCTTATGTTGTAATGCCACGTAAAGTAAAGAAGTGATCCTTCGCGTTCGTATGTAAAACAACTGACCAAAGTTTCATCATAATCTGATAAATAGTTAAGGAATGGATTGAGGACAAACATATTAATGTATATCAATATTGATACTTTTACGATATCTAATGGTCCTATATTATAAGGATAGAAAAAGTAGCGTTACTTTCAATTCGAAGAACTTCACAACACCGGCTACAGGTCAGTTCCGTGAGACATGCGATGAGAGCAAGATGAAACATTATCGCTCCAATTTTTAAGACGATAACTCATCTTTTTTAACGATATCCGTAAATACCTGCATAAAATCTATACTTATATTATAAAGAGAAAATATTTGTTTGTTTGTATGTTGTTTGTTTGTTTTTACGATTTAACTAAAAACTACTGGACCGATTTAAAAAAATATTTCACCAATAGAAAGCTACATTATCAGCAAGTACATAGGCACTTTTTGTGTATGTACATCTACATTTCGACGTGCAAACCCGGGGCGTGTTGTTAGTATATATTATATTCTTCAGTGATTTTGAAGAAATGCGTGAACTTTTCTATAATAAAAAATATACACTTAAAAATCTCAGCAGCAGCATCATTTTGGTGATAATTTTTTTACGAAGCCTCCTTTGAGTAAAATATGTGAATAAGTTAAATAACTTTTATTTTATTGTTATAAATAAGTGTGAATTCTCGAGTACTCTCGTGGGGCATATGGCAGACACGTGACTGTCTGTTTCACTATATTTTTTATATTAACAAGATCATAAGTCTTCTGTTTTCTGACCGACCGGAAAAATGATTCCAGAAGGCGGAAGGAAAGATGAAATAAAAACTTTTGCCCCCGCCACGGGCGATGCCAATTGTCAGTGACGGCCATCCCCTCAAGCTGCCACTCAGAATTGGACAACTAAATACTTATTAATTCACTTGCCAGTCTCCAAAGTATATATAGTCCTATTCACTGTTATCGTGAAAGGCAGAAAATTGAATAAAAAAAAACAATATATACATTTATAAGTTATGATTAAAATTTCGACGACAAACTCCACAGCACCGTTTCTTTTCAAATAAATACACTTAAGCAAAGTACAAATATTGAATTTACCGATATTCAATAAAATACAATTCTATTCCACAATGGTATATGAAAAATGAATGGTACAGCTATAATATTCGCAGCCGGGTCATCTAGGTCGACGACAATAACTCGCTGAGTCCCTACAGTCGAATACGTCTCAATTTTTGCGCCCCCAAGCGTATATAATTTACCTCAGGAAGGCCCTAAAGGAGAAAGTTTAGTGACATTTGTTCTGTTTTTAGGATAAGTTGATAACTCAGCCGTGATGTGCGAGCGTTAGGTGGGCAGTTATTTACGACTATGTTGAATAATATGTTGTCCCTTTAAAAGTTGTTTTAAACAACGTAATATAAATGAAGTACCTTCTGGATAATTAAATGAAAGGTAATAGAATGGAATGTTAATGGGCTATTAATTTATAAGTTGAAATTTTTAATTTTTCCTGACTAAGAATGTAGGGTACGAAAATACAATTCTAATAATTCATCTTCCTTTTTTGTTTTAGTGGACTATTGAAATGTTTTCGGGTTTTATTACTCAATCAAGCATGATCAAAGGATCAAGCTTTGTAATGAAAATATAATTAAATATTCCTAAATAATAAGCTCAAATTAATCTTCAATTGTTTTCTTTATTCGCTACCGTGGCATCAGCCAATGTTGATGTAACATACATAAGTCCCGTGTCGAACCCCAAGGATCAAGATGCAAAAAAATGACAGACTTGCCTGTAAATTAGTTCAAGCTGATCAACAAAATATACACAGAAATTTCTACTTTCATTTCAAGGGTCTTTGCTATGGACAAAGATTTAAAAAGATAATTCGCTTAATCTAGAAAAGTCTTATATATACGAAAATGCGGGTTTGACTTCGACAAAGAGTAACCTAAATAAATAAGAGGATTACATAAAAAAGCGCAAAACTAATACAATGATATATGTAAGATAGTAAAAAAGGCGATGTTGACAGATTCACGTTAGCAAAATATGTCGTGGGAATCTCGTAACTTTCATTGTATGGGTCGCCTTCCTAAACACTCTATAGATAAGAGTACTTAAGAAACGAAACTAGGTAACGTATTATTAAATCGAGTTTTAATACGATTACAGTGTTTTATATAAATATTATTAAGTTATTTTTTCATACCAAATTTCACCAAAAACGGTTAAGTTGTTTATCGAAAAATAGGCAATCAGTCAAATAGAGTTACTCTAGTAATTACAGTATTAGTTAAATTTTATAAAACGTAATAGCGAAGTAGATAAGGTAATCACTAGTGATTTAATTCTTATATGAAAAATTTAATAATCAATACGGTTATTACGTTTTACGGAAACAATTTTCTTTTACAGGAAAATAATTAAATGTATGAATAAGTATAGAAAAGAAAACACGACCACATTGTAAACTTCGGCATTCACAATTAGAAAATTGCTTTTCAATAAGCGGTTTCGTAATTTGAAAACCTTAGAGAGCAAAATTACTTCATTTAAAATTTGTAATGGATAAAGTTCCATTTTCGGAAAATTGATTGTATTCAGACTGAAGAAAATTATCCATCTTATATATAATATGTACGAGTACCTATATGTTATATAAATAGGTGGGTTCTTAGTAAAATTCGTATTTTTTCTTTTTTTATTATTAGTCTTATTATACAAATTACCTATACTAAATTATCTCACTTTCTCTACATTCAACACCTAACCCAACATAGACCGAAATATTTTATTTTTTTTTCCCCGGGATTCGAATCTGAGATCTATAGTTCTAAATGAGCCATGGAGACGATACTTACAAGTAGTTATTAGGTTTTTTATTATATTATAGTTATATGGGTAAATCTTCTATTATACTTTTTTTAAAACATATAAATGGATGAGTTTTAAAAGGACACTCCACAGGAACATCATCGATTGATGTCGACCATTTTTTGTACTCGGAGCACTGTAGCAATTTAGTTTGGGTGTCGTTTTAAGTTACTTATTGATTTTATTTTTGTTGTGTTTGTAGTAGAGGATCTTGAGCACCGTTGCGTTTAGTTATGGAGTGCCCAAGAACTTTTCTTGCCAAGCGTCCAATTTTTAACCTTTGATCTCTAGTCCCAGTATAAACGCCACAAACAGACACAGGCGCTCATTTTACAGTCGATTGTTCCTCGCGAAGCAGAGGGCAGATATTTTTTTTTAATAAACGAAAAATATAATTGTCCTTTTTAATATCCTTCTTGTCCTTGATGTTTGTCCATAGTTACTTTTGTATGTTCGTGTGTTTGCTATGAATAAATATGTATAAAATGCTTCGTCTAAAATTAAGTCAAATGGGATAGATATCCCAGGCAAATGCAATCGAGAGGTGATATTATGTCCCATGTGCATATGCACACGCATATATAATACTTACTAGCTTAAAGCTTTAGTTATAAATATGTCATTAATTCTGCCAATCTATATGCGATAGGTGAGGAAAATTTTCATCGAAATCCGTTCAGCCGTTTTAGCTTGATTGAGGAACATAGCAATAAAATAAAATATCTGTTTGTTGCAAAATAAGTTTTACTTCAGTTGTGTGATAGACCACAATGTGCTTTAGAAAGCACACTTATTTTTTTAAATACCTTTGCTTTTAGACAGTTTTATAATATTTATAAAATAACTATGTATTTCAACTGTTTTTGTTAGTTTATTCTTAGACATGAGAAAATATTGTCCTAATATAACTAAAGAATATAACGATAATTCACAATGTTATTTTTTCACGTGATATTTTATTATTTCCCTTTGAAAGTAGACAATTTCCATAAAATACGTAAATAGTATACGATAAACTATTTACGTATGTTTTTAAAAGCACCGTTGAAAGTTTTGCACTAGATAAACTTGTTCGGTGGTTCCCTCGAGTGTCTGTCGCTAATTAAAATTTCTCATTTCAACAAGCAACAGTATGAATAAATTACAGCTTTGATAGTAAATTATTAACGCACAATATAAAAATCGATAAACTAAAGTGCTGTAAATATGCCATTTTTTAACATAAAATTATAGACATCTAAAAAGAGCTACTCGAAAAGCGGATATTAAAAAGCAGACGGAGCGAGTACTCACCTACTTGACAGATGTAAATGAGAACGGCCGGTTTACCGGAGTTGCCGCTTTACGTTCATACACTTTCCACAGATTTACAATCCAGCATTAAATACATCCACAATATCCACAAAGTTCAAAATAGTTTCAATTATTCTAATACTTATTATACTTTATACACAGACGAAAACTTTTATTTACATACGGCGTTAGCGACCGTCAAAACAAAAGGATTTTTTTTAAATATTTAATTTAGTGAAGGGAAATTTATGTTAAATAATTAAATGATTGGGATTCGGACATGAGAGAAGTCTGGGACGCGCTAAGCTCAAGTTAGTACCGGTGAGGCTTGGATACGTCGCGGACAGGAGAGGTTCAGACACACGATCGAGGAGACCGAGTCGACGTGAGTGACGCTGAATTGCTGCCCGAGCCTCCCGCCCGCCTAACGTCGCGCGCTCTGACGGCAACAACAAGGATGCAGCGAGCCGGGACCAGCGAATATCGTCGCTCGGATGTTCTCGACAGAGTCTCAAGTGCTCTTCACTGTTGGCAACGCGCGCTCGGAGAGGGAGGGCTCTCTACACCCCGGTTCCAGAAAGACACACTGCCATCCAATCGCTTGGTTCGAATTTGAAGCTAATGTTCAGATACTTTAGTTCTATTTCTGGGCGGCGAATGTAAGATGAACACCTGACGTTCGGCGTCATATCGAGGAGCATATGCCCCCGTTGGCTAGGTGTAGCAAATACCATAACGAATACTTTGGCTGAACACGCGCCATATTATGCAATGTTACGATCTTGTATTGTGCAGTTGGAAATTTTTCTTCTTTCGAGAGCATCCGACTGCTTTGTACACTTACTATTTATTTAAAATTATTATAGTAATGGATTTTTTTTAATTTTGAGTATCCGCGTTGAAAACTTGAATCTGTTTGGTTTATTTTGTAGTTTTAGTAACAATACAGTAATATGAAAATGGTAATTAGTTGAATAAATAAATGTTTTTCAGCTTAAATTGTCGATTTCTTTATAATTATTATAATGGAGGACGTGACTATAGTTCAAATCAGAATTAGTGCGGATAAACATCAAATCGCGCCAATAAACCTAAGGGAGGGAATAAATATTAAATTGTTTGGTCTGCACCATTCGGTTTCAGTCTAAGAATTTCTAAACTCCTCGATCTAGTAAAAACAAGATTGACAGCACATCATAGATTGTTTAACTGTGAGTATCACTCATTCAAATAAATAAAACTTTTACCGATTTAAAAAGCGATTTATTAATTTTATAATTTATTTCGACGTTTCGACGTATTTCGAAATTTTAATCCGGTAATAGATATTTTATTTAAATTGATTGATGAATTGTGACTGCGGAATCCCATCAAATGAGCCTTTATTATTCCTATTTTCCATTTAAATACTAAATATGATCCAATCCTTTCTAAAGTTAGAACATTGACCAGATAAATTATTTAGATATAAGAGTACGAAATAAAACTCGGGTTTTTAAATTATATAATATCTATAATCTATATATATTCGACGTTTTTTTTATATTGACGAGCTTGAGGTTCACTTGATAGAAGGTGATACACCCTGTCACAGAACATCATTCAATGATGCGCTTACTTTTTACTTTATTAAAGCATTTGGAAATATGGATTTATGGAAACGCGCAATATGCACGTTACCCTAAATTAAAAGTTTATATACAATAATAATATGATTTATCTTTTTTTATTAATACATTGTGATCTTGAAGAAATATGAAGTTTTGTTAATATAAATAGTATTACACGCTTTATTTTAAATACACATTAGTTTTTTTCCAACTGATACTGATACGATTTGAAAACATTTGTGAATAGAAAGGGTTCTATTTCCCTATTAACCCCGGTAACCCAAAACTCCCAGTCAAATTTGCTCCTTATGCTCGTATATTTTATCAAATGCTTATCATCAATCATATAAGTCTACCGACCATCCATTTCTGTACTAAAACTGAAAGATAAATTGAACAATGTGTTACCTAGAGATAAGTTAAATCATGATGTCAACATTTCTCTATCGTTTGAGTAGGTAAGCTGAATAAGTTTGAATATCCCAACACCCTTTTGGGAATCGCATCTATTTTACTTAATCTCACCAGAGCAATAATTCTAACTCAGATACAACCAAACACAAATGCGGACAAAGCTTTTGCAATATATTTGCGGGATTTGGTGCATGACAACATTTCAGTGAGTTGCCTTATTGTATAAAAAAATCTATTCCAATCAGGCTGTCGGCTCCCCTGGTGGTAGGTGATTACCGACAGACATATACTGCTTATCATCTTTATTGTCAGAAAGTAAAAAAATATGATTTTTATTAATTTTATTTATTTTTAGGATAGGTAGTTTACCTGATTGTAAAAACATACGTATAAGAAGTCACGCAGAAGAGCACATCTTTTCAAAACTCTTAATAATATCCTAAACTATGGTTTAGTTCCATTCCATAGTGTTCCATTCATTTTGTTCTCAAGCTGAGCTTTATATTCTGATTTATATTTTATACATGATAAGAACTCCCTGTGCATATACTAGTGCATGGATTACCAAACTGGCTGTCCATTAGACTCTATGTACATTAATCTCCCAAGAGACATACATACATTTAAGATTCTGAAGGCGTATCTTAAAATATAACGTTAAAGCTAGTATATTTTTATATACTATGCATTCATAATGCATGTTTAAAGGTACGAAGGGGCTAAAAAGGGGGAGGTGGAAGTTTGTATAAAATTCCACCACTTTTTAGTATCGGAGTATATAGAAAAATGTTTTATACAAAAATGTTAACATGTTATTTATTTACATTGTTAATGTTGAACAAGAGTTATTATTTTTTTGTGAGTAAAAAAGTCATACAAATAATTGAAAAAAAAGATATCAACATGTCAAAAAACCAAAACAATTTGTTTCAGGTTGTTGTCAGGTTCGGTCGTTTGGCGATGTCTCTGATTTCATAATATTTAAATACTTGATTGATCACAGAAACAACAGTGTTTATGGAGAATGTTAATGTTAGAGACACGCGTGACTTTGCATGACGCCTTGCAATTTGTAGCGATGCAAATCGATCACTAATATCTACCTCGAATATTCCTGACGCATTTCACCACTGTATACTCGAACAAACAGCAATTGAAATGAATGATGTTAGTTTTATCTTAAAAATTAACAATATTTGATGTGAACAGCCTGATATGGAGACTACCGGGATCGACAATATTCACTTCTCAACAAGACGACAATTCGATACAAACATACCCACATTTAGTACCCTGACTGCTTTAGTATCGTTGAAGTGGAACTTAATGCTTCAGTTAATACACAACATTGTTTACAGTTTCCATTTTGCTTAGAAGCATAAATGTTAAAACATTTCAAGTTTACAACTTTCTAACTACGTGAATAATGGCAGTAGCTTGTATGCAAGACTTATGAGATATATTGCAACAAAATAAATTAACAATACATTGTCCGAAGTATTGTTAATTTATTAATATATAATAGTTTAAGGCAATCAGTAAGTCGGTTGTGGAAAGGTAAGATCAAATGCTTGAAAACGTATATATGATTAGTATCAAGAGTTATTTTCTTTCTAAAACCACTGTCAACTAGTCAATAGAGGTTTTCCTTAAACTTCACCCAATAGTGTGTTATTACACTAACACAATTAGTCACGGTGTTCTCATAAATAATAATAAAGGGATGTGTTTGATTAGTACCTGCTTCCTTTAATTAACTAAAGGATATCCGGTAGTTGGTTACCATAGCAACGTAGTTCTGTCAAGAGTACCCATACATTTCTTTCGAAAAAGGAAGAGCTATTTATTATTTTTGATTAAAATAATGAGCGGACAAGTTGTACAAATTATAAATGAATTCTAACATCTTTTACTTAAGTGAATTCATGGATTGTTTACGTCATTTATTTGTAATAATTACATCAACTTATCCTTTCAGCTCCCTTTCATCATCGAACGGCCAGACACAGAGTGGGATTCCATCCATATATGGTTGATGTACCTTATATTCTTACGAAACGGTACACCTCCTCCTTTATCTTCCGAACCGCCAAGGAATATCTCTACCTGGGTCTGTCTTTCCCGATTCCTATAATCTCGATGTCTTCAAAGCTAGCTTCTTCTAAGGAAGCATGCTCCCATTTAGATCGCATACGCACTAGAGAGATTTGCGCTCAAATGCTTACTTATTATTCATAAAAAATATATAATATGTACATATATTTTTTCTTCAAATATATTTTTCTTTATACCAGAGATTCCAGGTTCATCCCAGGAAAACAAAAAAAGTGTCAATCGGACAGCTAAGGAGATGAAAATGAGCTGTGAAAATGATGCGGAAATGTTAGACACTTGAAACTTTTCTACTTGAAACTCACTTCCAAGCTTAAAAGCCTTTTTTTCTTCTCTTTTTTACCGTCCAAATCCTGAAATGTAGTATAGTGTACAATAGTGTTATAACCTCTCTATTGTGTATAAATATTCATAGATTCAGTATAAACAAGTGCCTACGAGTACAATATTAAACGCTCCGTGTATTGGGTAGCAGGTCCACGTAGCGGATGTTTCGAGCTGAAGTTAAACTAACTTCCGCTTTCCGGGTAATCACATTTCCTTAATGTTTCTGGCCGAACTGAAAATATGCTTCCAACCTCATTGTTTACCTTAACAGACGCGATTAAACAAAACCTGTTTATGTTCAACCAACTCAATTAAAACTTTATTTTAGTGCGATATCATTTTTTCTATTTACTAGCTTTGTATGTACACACCAATATTGTAAATATCATATAGAAAAATTATTTATTTTAATTTGTTTAACTCCAAACAGATATAAATTATTATAATTATGTTATAAAATAGCAAATGTAGAAATACTATACACAAATAATTTTTATAATCGGTCCAGTAGTTTTTGAGTTAAATCGTAACAAACTAAGAAACAAATCTTTCCTCTTTATTAGTATAGATAGATTATCAGGATAAATTATACTATTAAGTTCGTGATCTAAAATTGAAATAGTATGAAACAAAATCAATTGATCTTTCATAATAGTTTAGTGCGACGCGACGCAGGTACATAATATCAATATCTCGCAAAGGCTATAGAATCCCTCGTAGTCCAGCAATGTTCAATCACACGTACTACCTTTCATGCACAACTAGATAACAGCGTTATTGTCCCCTATTTCATCGACCGTAAATTTAGAAGCTAAAACATTTTAATAAAATGTTTATATGTTGATTTTGCATATAGGCGGGGTAAACTAGAGCCGTACGAAGCTTTAATTTAATATATACCTCAGTGAACATTTTAATTGGGTTCGGTTTCAATTACACCGTACGTAGTATAAGTATTTTGAGCCTGACGAGTGTCCGTGCATCCTGCTGGATTAAAATGAAGAGGATATTCTTGTATAATGAAACACAGTGGCTCAGTGGTTAGCGTGATGCGTTTAATACCAGATGTCCTAGGTTCGAAACCCGGGGAAAAGATTTAAAAAAATTGTTTCAGTCGAGCAGGGCATAGGACCTACTTACCTGTAAAGAAATATAAAAAGTGAAATAGACATAGGAATGGGTCTGCCCCATGCTACACAAGGGGACTCGGGAATTTACTTTAATGCTGTTTTTTATGTTAGATTTCGTCAGATGACAAGCTCATTTATTGTTAGGTGATACGTTGAATATTACTCAATGATGCCCGGATGACCTATGTTTCACATCCAGCATTCGAAAAAGATTCTAAAATGGTGAAGTATAATAGGTTTTTTGTTATTTATAGGCTTTGAATAAGGTAAAATTACTTTCAAAAATATTGGAAGTAATATGGTAAGTTCACAAATAAATATAACGCAGATGGTCCGGTCCGATGTACAATCCCATGAATTTAGATTGCAGGTTTATTCCTGGATCAAAATTCATCCAATACCTATAGCTATACGACACTCGTGTGGCAAATGTAATCCTATTTTAATCGTATCGACGGATCACTATTTGAAATCAAATTAAACATAGTACCTGCTGAACGCATAATTATTTCTATCGCTCTGATGCAGCCCATTAGCGAAATGAAGGCACAAATTATTATTTATTAATGGAGCATATCTGTCAATTAAATAAGTTATTGCTTTTTTATATCTATGGTAATTTGAGACAGATTTGATATAACGATATATGTGTAATACAGAAAAGAGTTATTTTTTAATTAGAATAATATTTATTACCTATCTTAGTAGCGTTGATGGATCGATTCTTCAAAAAAAAAAAACATTTAGTTTCGGTTTGTCTTTAAAGATGCAACATGATTGATGTTTACTGCGTGAGGAAGTTATCATCAAGTGATCATCCTCATCTTTTTGTACCTAAAAAAAAATTAATCAAAATGTTCGCAACTCTTTATTACTAATTTATTGAAGTCGCTCTTGAAATTTTAATTTGGGCGCAAATGCCATCATAAGGCACTGTACTAAGTATAATATTTTTGTATTCATTGTAATAAACTAAAAGTGAAGTGGAACGTCACCAAAATGCTATTATAAACTTGATAGAAACGTGAAACAACAACCCCGCTAGTAGGTACGGAATAATGATATCAGAAGTTTCAAAGCGTCTAGTTACTCTTTTAATTCTATCTAAAGTCTGCTACGCTATAGTTGTGACTTGGGACAAGTATTATAACGTTCCAAATAAAATGCGTTTTAAATGCGATTATGAAATCACCATAAAACAATTCTTTGTAAATAGTCATACTTACAACGCCGCACTTTACAGTCTTAAGCAATCATTTCTTTTTATATTTATCTCTTTCTGAAATTATGTAATGAACAAATACAAAACAGGTTAAAATTGAATTCAAGTGTTGAGAAATATTTATTGTTGTGATTAAAAACTCGATAACATGAAAAATTATAAGAATTAATCCGGTAAAAGTTATTTCATTCAAAAGTGTTAATAAAAGTCGAGATTTGATATTTATCATAATTAAATCAAAATAGTTAATCTATATAAAATATAAAAATGAATTGACGTTTGTTAGTCTCACAAAAACTCGAGAATGGCTGAACCGATTTGCCTAATTTTGTTTTTGAAATATTTATAGAAGTTCAAGGAAGGTTTAAAAGGTGAGAAAATATAATAATTTGTTTTTGTGTATATAATTTCAGACAACTTTTATTGGCGATACGAAGTTTGGCGGGTCAGCTGGTATTTAACAAGTATTTTTTATAAAATGAATTATTATTATCAATTCCAGCTCGATTCAATTGTTTATTACAATAATATAATAATTTCTAATTTTCTCTTCTAATTTTCGTAGCGCATAAAATGCCGTAATCCGGAACAAAGCTTTAGTGAATCTAAAGCATAGAGACGGCTCTATATGGATTGCTCCAATTACCGTTTATTGGCAATCAATTCACCTGTATCTTCTGTGGTTTATGTGTCTTTGTACGTGTATTTCAGCTGACTTGTCACTCGGGTAGGAAATTAAGAGAATTTCAATAAAATAGCCTCGCATCACCCCAATAAGCGATTCACGTGGAAATATTCCACGTGAATTGGCGGCACATCTTTTAAACATGACATTAAAAGGCTATATTGATAATTAAAAAGCCGCCCACGTGAGCAATTAATTTAATACAATGGCATCAATTAATTTTATTGTAAAGGACGTTAAAGATTAATTTATATTTTGATCAAAAGGCGATAATAGGAAATATGCATGTGATTCCAATGAGGGGTCAAACTTATATACTTTATTACTTCATAGTTCATAATTACGCTTCCATCAATATTTTTCATTACAATTTCAGTTTTGAACAAGAAAATATTTTTTAAAAAGTGCAAATAAACTGTGGGAAATTTAAATATTTGACAAGCCACGCCATTTGTCAGAGCGAATATGAGGTTAATTTCTGTTAATGCGGTAGTGCGTAGTTTTTAGGTGATTCTGCTTGCCATCATACTTAGTCTATTAACAAAGCTTGCGAATTAGGAGGGCGTTTATAATAGCAGGTCGGTTGACAATTTTTACCTTTTTTTAAATATTTTAAATCAGGTTTTTGGCGTTGAATATCTAATATATAAAATTTTCATGTCACAATGTTAGTTACCGTACTCCTCTGAACCGACTTTAACGATTTTTACCAAATTTTATATGCGTATTTAGGAGGTCTGAGAATCGGCTACTATCTATTTTTCATACCCCTAAGTGATAAGGGTTGTTCACCATTAATTTTTTTTTTAATTTTTGGACATTTTTTGTTTTTATTTTTTTTAATGTGGCATTATAAATACATACAACCCTATCTTTTCACTCTTCTATTATCAACCCCTGCTTTTTTTGTCAAAAAATTTAGACCCGTGCAAGCCGGGGCGGGTCGCTAGTTTTTTTAGAAAATTTCATTGTCATGTAATGAAAAAATAATCATTAGATGAGCCATTGTAAATATAACTTATTTATTAGAAAAACTTTTTTACTGTGACTTGCCTAAACTACCAAAGTTTTGTTGAAAAACAATAAATTCTCATAATAAGTATGTGAAAAACATATAAACATTTTATTAAACCGAATGATCATAAAACAGTATTATTCAACTTTTATCTCCAATACATATTGAAGATAACCTTAAGTATATTTCAGCTTGAACGAGTTTGTGTACGGGACGAGTATTTGAAAAATATCAATTTGTTGGCTAACACCGAGCCGGTTAGATGTTCCAGTACGTGATCCAAATACATAGAACAGTTGAGATTTTAAACAATTTTGCCTCACCGCTACGGCGGCATCGCATCGTGAGAAAGGCAACGCTACGAACCTTATAAACAGTGTCTCGGTAAGAAAATAGAAAGACTTCAAGTCGGGGGTCAACTATCATTAGTGGAACTTTCTTTGAAGAATAAAATATACATGCATACAATTAAAATAGGACTTTTACAGACAAAAAATGTATCCATCAATATTATATAGACTATAAAAGGAATTTGACAGGCAGGTTGGCGTGTTGGGTCGTGCTACCCTGAATTCCGATGAGTCGCGGTTTCGAATCCCTCCGGGAATTTTATAATAATTTTAAACGTGTTTTCCTTTAATCTGGTCTTTCGGGCATTAAACTATAGGATATTTATACTTGGACCGGGTAACGAACCACTACCCAAAGATGGAAAAGTCGTAGTTGTGGTTTCGGTCTATGAATTTCCAAATGCTTGGAATAAAAATAAGTCAACAGCACATCAAAGAAGTTCTGTGGCTGGGGCTGTGTACTTATCATCCAATGATCCTCATGGTTGTCAGTCGATAACTTAAAAAAGTCAACAAAGGATTGAATGAAATCTTCATGAATCAGCGATATCATATTGAAACAAAAGCCAACCTTATTGAACGGTTCTGTTATATTATACACTCTTTACCTTCTATGAGTAACAACACTTTCACCAATAAACCATTTATATAGTATTTCATACAGATTTAGCTCGATAAAAAGCTCTAAATACATGAGTAAATAATATATTATACAGGTATATTCAAAAGTGCCATGTAGCATCCTCTCTTTAAGAATTTTCACCTGCGTCCTTTGCTTCCACGTTTTGACTTAAGTGCGGTATAGACCTAAAATATTCAAGGAATACGAGAGTAATATGAGAATTTGCAGTAAAAATAAATGTTTTAAAAGTATTAGAATTTTATTTATTTAAATTAGCAAATTCACAATTAGTTTTTTCTTAAATTGTGTATTATTTGTATTTTTTAGTATTAAAGTATACTGGCAATTATGTTAGTAGTTTTTTTTGTAATACAATCTCTTTGTTATCTCAGCCATGACTTTAAACATATTTTCAATTTAATTATTTCATTGATATTTTCATTTAGTACTGTACGGATTTTGTATTTCTCTGTTATGATTTTATTTTATTTTTTTATATCTAAGCTTGTTACCGATATTGATTAGAACACGCTTCAATCAATACAAGGCAACTTCATCTATATATATAAAAGAAAGTTGTGTTAATTACACCACTTATAACTCAAGAACGCCTGCACCGATTTTAACGATATCTTATTTGTTGGATTCATCTATGTCGGGAATAAGATATAGGCTATTAAAATATTGGAAAAAATCAGGAATAAAATATAATATGCATAAAATTAATTATAAAATAAATTAGATTCGAAACTCCGCCATCTTGACAGCTCACGTCATGCATTCTTAGCTTTTTTGGAATAACAGATGTCTACTGCAAATCAGTGACATATTAGACAATTATAGTGGGTAAATGGGCATATTCAAATTTAAGAATAATTATATAATTTCGAAGCCAAAATTGTGGCAGAACAACGTCTGCGGGGTCCACTAGTATTATCTTAAAATATAAAAGATTTTAAACTAGACTAGCAAACACGCCCGGCTTTGCACGGATGCAATATAGATGTACTATACATAAAAATAGCCTATGTTACTCGCTGATAATGCTATATAATTATTTTCGTTAGAAAAATACAAATATTTCCTGTTTCTAACATTAGTATAGATTAAACAGATGCTTTTTCTATTTTCAAATAAATAAAACTGTATCATAAACGTTATTCAAAGCCCGGTTAACTCTACAAATTACGTTTACAATAGTTCACAAGACTCATACTTCAAGCTTCGAAGTATTCGAACAAACAGTAACACAAACAGCAAACAGTACTAAGAAATGGAAAAACAACTTTTCCTTGTCTCGTCCCGTTATGCTTCGTATAGGAAAACCACTAGAGACATTCCTCACAAAGACACGCCGTTATAACAACTTGACTGCGAAGCCTCTATCAGCGAAGTGGACGATATTTGATTCAATGCAATCAATTTACTACTTCTTGAAAAAATGTTTACGTACCCAAAGCAAATTTATACTAATACTAGTAGACCCCGCAGACGTTGTTCTGCCACAATTTTGGCTTCGAAATTATATAATTATTCTTAAATATGAATATGCCCATTTAGGCACTATAATTGTCTAATATGTCACTGATTTGCAGTGGACATCTGTTATTCCAAAAAAGCTAAGAATGCATGACGTGAGCTCTCAAGTTGGCGGAGTTCCGAATCTAATTTTATTTTATAATTAATTTTATGCATATATTTTTTTCTGATTTTTTCCAATATTTTAATATGTCTTATTCCGGACGTAGAGAAATCCAACAAATAAGATATCGTTCAAATCGGTACAGCCGTTTTTGAGTTATAAACGGTGTAACTAACACAACTTTCTTTTATATACTATATAGATTATAAATCGGAAAGGATTTTTTGTTGCTTTTGATTGATTGATTTAACTCAAAAACTACTCGACTGATTTTAAATTATTTTTAGTGTATATTACATCGACATTGCACCCGTGCGAAGCCGGGACAGATCGCTAATAAACTATACAACTCAGTTGAATAGTTAATGAATCTTTCCCGCATAACAAAATAGAAACAATGTACTTACTTTATATCGTCGCTTAAATTCTAACACAGCGGAAGTCACACTTTGAACAAATAACGTATGTCATTCGATAGGGAATCGCAAGACGCATCGTTTGACCGATCAAACACGAGAGTTTACGTGAATGATAAAATTCTTTAATTCGTATATTGAATAAACTTAACTCTATACAGTTGATGAACAGGGAAATTAAGCATTTTTTGCTCTCCTGAAAAGTTACGTATTTTGACATCCGCGATATTAGACAACGATATATTATTTTATTATTAAAGGTTTATGCTTATATATTTTTATAAATAATTATATATGAGATAGTTTAAGCTATAGAAATATGTCTTATGCCCTAAAAAATAGTATATTATATAAATTCTTAAATGTAGTTTTTCATGAATTTATTTCTAGTTTCTGATGGATTAATAATTACAAATTATAATTTATTAATATTTTTAACGAAAAATATATGATGAAAGAATTCACAGACCAGTGATATAATTTTACGAACTAAACGGAAGTCATATAAATACTTACGAATAATGCTCTCAATATTCTTTAAATATGAGTTGGAATTGCCTAAAATGATTAATTCAAAATATCTAATATAAAATATTAACTAATTTAATTTGTGTCGACAAACCTTCAAGTTTTCTTATCAAGATTTGTACAATTGTGTAAATATTCAAAAACTTTCTTAAAACAGTAAAGATAATATTTAAAAAACTAATGAACATTTTCTCGGTATTGAGTACGGCCCTAATTAATCGGTAAGTTTGTATTATATTTTATATAGTACAATAGGCTATAATAGGTACTTGTATTTATAGGATTTTTAAATTTATTTAGATTTTTTTATTTATTCTGTTTATATAATATTCCTTGTGTACCACCTTGACTTCAAATTATTGAGTTTCTATATCGCTTTATCCGGGATAATTGCTAATAAGCAATAGCTTATGAGCAATGCCTTAATTAAGCTTCACTACATACTATAAAACAAAGTCGCTTTCTCTGTCCCTATGTCCCTTTGTATGCTTAAATCTTTGAAACTACGCAACGGATTTTGATGCGGTTTTTTTTAATAGATAGAGTGATTCAAGAGGAAGGTTTTATATGTATAATAACATCAATTAAATAGTGGAGAAGTACTGTTATTTTTGAGGTTTCTAATGTGATGTCGTAAATAATTACATTTTTTCCGCTTACATTGCAAACGCAGGCTGAACCCTACGAGTTTTATCAAAATAATGTATTAAGTATAAATTATAAGAAAAGGTCTACAGAAAAGTCCGTGATGGTATATGTCTATCTCTTATGGATAACCCACAATAACTTTTTTTTGTCATTTACTTTTTACGACAAATAATGGCAAAAAGGACAATTTTAACCAATACAGCATTAATCCTTATCCAATAAAATACCTTAAATATATTATTGATTTAATATAGCTCTATATGGCCCTGTACAGCATATGATTTAAATGAATATTTTCGAAGATATTACAGATTTAAAAATTGCGGGACGTAACGTTTGCGGCGGTACCGGCCGGTATTTTTTTATATACAACGTTCACAGTTTTTCTGTAGTGTATTTAGTAACAGCATTGCACCCATGCGAAGCCGGGGCGGGTCGCTAGTAGTTTATAAGTTACTTTCGGATATATTATCTAAAGTGAATAAAGATAAAATAAATATTTAACTACTTACTCGTAAGTATCACAATCATTCCGAGTGTAATTCAAGTGTATCTAATGCATTTTTACTGACGCTAAATCGTAAGACTAGCTACAGACGCTAATTGAGTCGCTACTCTTTTTCTAGAAAACTATTCCCACGACAGCAGCTCGTCGGAGCTTTTACTTAATGCTCCACTATTTATACTTGGCGAAGACTTTACGTCTAAATAATTATACTTACTTTCACGCTGCTTCATAAAATCTGAAACTATAATGCTGAGTACAAATATGAATGAAAAAGGGATTTATTATGCATTATTGGCTCTGTCCTGGGATCGAATGCCGAGGAAATAAAATTTAAAAATATATCGATCTAAACATTATCGTAGAACCTTCTCTCGCATTTTGCACATATTGTGTTTATAACATAGAAAAAAGATAGCTATAGATGGTATACCGTTCTATCTCTGAATTGCAATCTGCACGAAAATTGTTTCGGAATACAATACTTCGATTTCCCCTCAATCCGTACTATAAAAGCTTCAGTAATAAGTATATTATATAATAATAAATTAATCGTGTCAGCAGGGTAAGTTCGACTGAAAGGGAACAAGCTTTCGAGTGCGAGCGATACCTCTTCAGCCTGCGTCTCGAAGATAAGTCACGTATTCATTACGCTAACTTTAGACCATTGTGTGCTCCATGCTTTCCACAAACTCGTCTCGTGAGCTGTTATATACGTGAATATGTTTAACTGCTCCGCTTCAGATAAGCGCATTTCATTGAAAATGAATGTGGTAATCAAACAAAATATCAATGTAGGTACTGTACTTGGAGGTACATCCGGGCTCTTGTTTGGGCCTGAAATCTAAAGTGTGTTAACTGCGGTAACTTATAATAAATACCATAATAAAAATAATTAAGTTTAAAGAAAATAATTGAAAAACAAATAAGTAATTTATTTAATTACACATACAATAAGAAAAATTATTGCTTTAATTTCATAAAATAAACTCATTAAATCAAGTAACATGTCCCGGCTACGCATGGGTGCAATGTAAATGTTCTATAAGAAAATAGCCTATGTTCCTTGATGATATTGTGGCTTTCTATTGGTGAAAGAATTTTTGTAAAATCGTAACAAACAAATAGATCTTTCCTCTTTATAGTAAGTATATTATAAGTATAGATACAATATACATAGATAAATTATAGAATATAAGAATAAATTAAATTAAATTTCCAAACAAATGAGACTCCATTCAGTATACGCTGTTACTATGAATGATAGCAGGTTTGATGGAGTTAATATGAATTAATAGCTAGTTACTCTACACTACACTGATAACATATTAATTTAAATGATTTTGAATATTAATGACTGGAATTAATACGTAATCAATCTAATCCATGAGCTATACAGTAAGGCCCTTTTCAAATAATCCAAATTGAAATGTACGTATTCCAAGTTATCGTTAGGTACAATAGTTTAATTTGTACCATAAATATACCTTTGTCTATAGATTAGTACCTCTTTATTTGAAATGGCTGTTTATAAATAAAAAAAGCTATTATATAAGACATATTTTTGTTTTTTTATGAGATAAAAATAAATCTCCTATATCTATATAAATTATATAAAAATCTCGTTTCACGGTGTTTGTGAAAACACACAAACACTTCGAAACGGCTGGAACGATTTTTATGTATATTTTGTTCGATAAGGAATCCCCATCCAGGATTATTTTTCAATTTTTTTTTATTTGGCATCAAAAAGTACATATAATTATAAACCCAAATATTCACTTTGTACAGCGAAGTGGGCACGGGTCAACTACATAGTTAATATAAGGAAGTTTGAACTGTTTTTCTGGATTTCTAGTCAGAATATTTTCAGACCTAAATCTGCATCACTGAGAGTGTTACACCATTCAAAAAGCACCCGTAATTTTGTTCGGAAAATATTCAGAATTAATTAATTAAAAAAAAAAATGTTAGCTGTCCAAAATTCTGAGTTATTAATATTACGTATTACGTATTATTAAGATACCAAAAATAAGCTGAAAAACTTTTAATAATTAACTCTTGTGAAGCGGGAGAAAGCACAATCTTGAAACGTAGAAATTGGGCATGTTATATTATATGATATAATATAATTGGCAATAAAACATGGTAGCCAGTAATCGGTCTCTGTTACCAGCCTCTGCGGCATATAATCACAGTATATTTAAAACCAGTTGTTCATCTCCTCGCATGTTCATAGTTATTTAATTATTTATGTACATTTGCACCACTCAGCATGTTAAACTCTAAATAGATCGTAGATCCTTTAGGTACTCCGTAGTTGAACTTGGCTTAATACGCTACCTCGTGTCTAGATTTTTTTTATGTTAGATATCGACAGACGAGCGCACCTCATCACTTGATGGTAGATGATACCTCAGCCACAGAACATCAGTCAACGATGCGCTGTCGACCTAATTTTTACATCGAGCATTCGGAAATTCATAGACTGAAACCGAAATGCGCAATGTGCACTTCACGGTTTTTCCATCTAAGAACGGTGGATTTAGATATTCATAGTTTATGTATACGTACAATTGCAACACTCCGCTTATTATACTCTAAAGAAATTACAGTAATATACGAGATATGACTATCAGTCTATAAGTGGTGACTGGCGATACCGTTACAACGATAGTTCGATTTTCACTGGCAACCTTCAATCAACAATACTATGTCAATGCTGGCAACGATAAAAAGGTATCATTCTGACGCAGACATTACTCAGAAAAATAATTATCTACTTGCACAGAAAATATTTTCAAAAAGTCAAGAAAAAAGGTTATGCCTGACCTGACTGCTAGGTATTCTGGGAATTAATGGCTTTGCTTATGGTTCTGTCATATAAAACCTTGTATAAAACTCAAATATCGTCACTTAAAACCTAACAAGTGAAACAGTGGTCAGTGAAATTAAAAAAAAACGAAAAAGTCTACTTTAATAGTATATTTTTAAATAAAATACTTTATAACGGATTTAAACGCGATTTATTATTAATATTAAATATCCCGACGTTTCGGATACTTTTTTTACGTTGTACATTTAATTCAAAAATTATATTATCAGCAAATATTTAATACTAGCAATTGCCCCCGCAACCCCCCTTGTGGTTGAATTTCGTAAAATCCGTTCTTAGCTGACCTCTACTCGGCGAAAGGAATATTCCTACCATATTTCAAGTCGCTACGCCTTATGGTTCCAGAGATATCGTGATGAGTGACTATATAGGTGGAAATCTCTTTTATATATAGATATAGGCTACATTGCACCAATTGCACTCTGATAAAAATAAAGTTAGTTTGAGAACCCCTGTGTTTGTCACGTACGTTCGTATAGAGTACGCTTTACTGCTTGTTATATTAACTGTGACTACGGAACACATTAATTTTTCACATCCGGCCCCAGCATATAATTGAGCTTCCCCACCTTCGCTCCACCACTGAGCCCGTTTTCAACTTAATTTACGTGCTTCTGCTCAGATTTCCTGGACTGTGAATTTTCAAGCCTCTGTCCGTATATCAGGTTTAAGTAGAATACATAAAACATATTCTGAAGGAGAAAATATTTTTAAATTTATTAATTATCACATTGTATAACACGAAATATAACATGAGCAAAAGCTTAATTTATTGTTTACTACAGACAAATTAATTAACGTGTAATTGTCATACTTCATTTATGAAGAGTTCTTGTGTGTATGTAGGTAACACGCTATCACTGAGGTGAGCAAGGATTCGTGAATGTAGTTAATAAAAAAGTTTAATACTGTCGTATAATGAAAAAAAAAATGATGAAAATGTACTATATTTTTTATGTTAGATATGAACAGGCAAGCGAGTTCACTTGACGAGATTGATTTGATTAGGTGATGCTGCGCTGTCGACCTACTTTTTACTTCGAGCATTCGAAAATCCATAGACTGAAATCAAAACTCGCTTCGTTACCCGGTCGGAATTTCGATATTACTCCCACCCGTTCAAAGTCCGAAGTTACCAGACTTCGATAAGACATGCTTACAGAAAACTATGAACATGTCGTCCTGGTGAGATTCGAACCCACGACCCATCGAAGAACACAGCAGGTGTTCTATCAAACGCGCTATGCAAAATCACAATGAAATAAACAGATTTGCCTAATCTATAACATGAATATTTGTTATCCCTGTATGTTATTAGTAACTACAATATAATTACGAAAAGCTAATAGAAATTCACGTTAACATTTCTTTAAGCACCACAACTTATACGTAAATCCCAAAGGATACCGAATTAACGAAGCAACTTACTCGGACAAAAGCGTAAGATCGCAAATTAGCGGCCAATGGAGTGCGGGATTACGATCAATCAAGTCTCCCATTACGGAAATATTATTCTTTTCGAACCCGAGTTTCAAACATTACCATTAGAAGTAATAAATAAAGTATTAGCGGATTTTTCCTTTTTCTTTTACGAGTGGCAGGAATGATTTATATAGGTAATGATCTCAACGTACCTAACTTTACTAAATTAACAATAATAAAAATTGTTTTATAACAGATGTAAATAATATTTTTAAGTTCATTCATCAAAACAAAGATTTTAATAAAAATGTATTATGCCTGAGCAAAGTACTAAATCATATGAAGTGATAATATACAATTATGATAGTATTTTAATTTATAGCGAGATTATATAGAGGTTTTGTGCGGAATAAGTGATGTTTATTTTGTCAAATAAATCTCCAAAACACAAAGATAAAATAACTCTAATGAAATAAATAGTTAAATTAAAAATATATATTTATTCTGAATAATTGTAAAAGTAGTTAATATCTCTATATTTTAATATTTAACTATAAAATATAGTTTAAAATACAGATATAGTATGTATATTATTACTAGCAAAACGCCCCGGCTTCGCAAGGGTGCAGGTGCAATGTAGGTGAAAACAGCAAAGCCTATGTTACTCAGCGATAATGTAGCTTTCTATAGGTGAAAGAATTTTTGAAATCGGTGTGGTAGTTTTTAGGTTTATTCGTTACATACAAAAATATAAAAATGCAAAAATACAAATATTTCCTCTTTATAATATTAGTATACATAGTACATACATATAATATAGATATAGATTACAAATAATATGAATTAGCGAATTCCCGATTCCTGAGCTTGGACCAAGATTAAGTCACACACAGTCTCTTTAGACCAGTGTCGATAAATTTTGAAACCAAAAAAAATTACAGTAGGATGAAACCCATTAGAAAAGGAGGGGAATATGATCAAAATGAAAGGAAAAATAAATTACGGTCGATCCGAGTTCGGGAAGTGGAAGTGGGGGGGGGGGGGGGGGGGGTTAAGGGTAAAAAACGGTTTATCTCGTTTTCCGGCAAAACTACAAGTCCTATCGAAAAAAGTCAAATGGAAAAGTTGTAGATAATAAAAAGATCTAAAACTTTTGTATTTACACTTTTTTCACATAACCTCAAAATTTATGTGAAAAATTCAAAAAACCAAGTTTTTGGTTTTTTATTTTTATCTTTTACAAAAAAAATTTTTTTTTAACGAAATTTTGTGAAAACTTACCTTTTTATGTCCCAAATACGCTGTAATTTATTTAATTAAAAATATTTATTTTTTCACCTTATTTTGAATTAATATCGAAAAAACACCCTAATTTTCAATCGAAAATTCACCCGTCAAAATATCAGCTTTTTTCAAAAGGTTGGTGTGGTTTCTGTTCGTTGAAATCTCTACTTTCCGATGGTGGTGGAATTTTTCACATAAATTTTGAGGTTATGTGAAAAAAGTGAAAATACAAAAGTTGTAGATCTTTTTATTACCTACAACTTTGCCATTTGACTTTTTTCCATAGGACTTGTAGTTTTGCCGGAAAACGAGATAAACCGTTTTTTACCCTTAAACCCCCCCCCACTTCCACTTCCCGAACTCGGATCGACCGTAATTTATTTTTCCTTTCATTTTGATCATATTCCCCTCCTTTTCTAATGGGTTTCATCCTACTGTAATTTTTTTTCACTTTTTACCATTTTTAAAGGCTTCGGCACTGGTCTACTTCTCGGTACAGGTAATATTCCGAAACGGTGGTAGATTAAAAATAATTACCATTCAAAAGTACTTATTTGAATAAATATAAACGTATATTTATTCAAATAGGTACTAAACTCTGAGCCACGAAAGCGGTCAAATAACTTGCTATTTTGATGACATTTACTCAACAATAATATTTGAAACTAACACAAGTACTCGATAGCGCTTAAATTTGCAATATTTGTTACATCTAGCTTACCTGAAGCAAATTCAAGAGCACAAATTCGGAGCTAACATAATAATTAAATCTCTAATAGACCTGCTGGTAACATAAAGCCACAGTTTAATGGGAACCAGCTGCGTCTACTGTAAGTGTTCGACTTAACTATTACAGTGCAATTTGTTTCAATGTAATTTAACTTATTCATGCATTAATGTAACGGCTAGTTGCATTTTGTATCTAATAAAGATGAATAAACAAACAAAGGTATTTTAATGATCACTTATCAGACCTTTGTTATGTTTATTTAAACATTCATAAGTTGAACAACAATAAGAAATATAGTTTTTTTTTGTACCAGCAGTATTTCTTAATGTATTTTCAATCTATATCTATACTAATATTAAAAAGGGGAAAGATTTGTATGTTATGAGTAAACTGAAAAGCAACTGGACCGATTTTAAAAATTCTTTCACCAATAGAAAGCTACATTATCAGCGAATAACTTTTTTTATTGCACCTGTGTGAAGCGGGCGCGCGTTGCTAGTAAGAGATATAAGCGTAAATTTCATTTTATTTTTTTAATTATTTGAAAAAATGGGTACAAATTAATTGTGACGGTCTACAAACTTCTATAGCAAACATTAAAACTAAAACAATTATAAAATTTAAAAAAAATCCTGTTGAAACATCGTTAGGTATGAAAAATCACAAAGAACGTCGTATAAATCTTTCACAAGGTAGAACTTTTTATTACAGTGTATAAAGTTAGGTCGCTATTCATTATTGTTTCATAATTGCAATGAAAGAACATTTTTACTACTTAGAGCCGCTGGCGATGAACGACGCTACAATTTGGACCTCGGAAAATTATTATCCGGAAAATGTGTTATGTGCTCGTAATAAAAGGCAAGATATTTGAGCAAATTGTCACTGTCGTGGGTGGCCACTATGACTAACTGCTGAAATAGATATCGAAGTTGGAATTTTGTGGGTTATTAGTTTGGTCCTTACAATCCTGTAAGAAATCTTTGATAACTTCTAGCACAGTTCGTATCTATATTTGTTTATTTTCGGTTTTCGGTTGATAAGGTTTCATACTTCATTAATAATGTATTTTAATTTATAGATTTTTGTATCCCGTAATTGACTTCGAATGTTATGGGTATTACTAAATACTCAAAATTTTGAATAATTTTATATTTATTTTTAATTGTAATATATCGTAGGTACCTAGCCAGACCAGTTATACAAGAGAATTACCGACTATAGATTTATACATCGAGTATCAAATATAATAAATTGTAATGTTGAAAAGATTAAAGAAGTTTTATGAAAAGAAGAATTTCGACTTTTCCAGTGGCTACGTCGATCCCTTTAAGTTTCATAGAACTTGTTACCTTTTTCTTAAAGCGTTTCAAGTTTGGGATGAACCGATACCAAAATGGACGTAAGTGATTTCACGCGGCCTTAGAAACGAATCAGTTTAAAATTGTTACAAATCATCGTATTTTTTTTTTAGTTATTTCTTAAAAACATTTATACTCTTCTGCGGTCTTAGTGCTCTTGTAATATTAACTCTGGCTATATACCACGGAGCAGATACAAGAGACATAGCCTATATAACAGAGGCAGGAACATATGAGCTAATAATGGTATATAAACTTCTAATCATGTCATGCACTAAAATAAACTTATCCGATTATCACAGCTTGCTCCATATTATAAGAGATGATTTTCAGTACGTGTGTGATAAAGGATCGAAGTACAGGTAAGTATTTAATGATATTTCTTTTACGTTATGTTATTTTTTTATTCGCTCATAGGCGAAAGTCTTTAACATACCGCATGAATTCCCATATTATGCTTTTTAAAATGGTTTAAAAAGAATATTCCAAACTTTAAAACACATATTCATAGCATTATTAAGTTTATTTGAAATTATAGGGAATTACCTATTCTTAAGTACTATCATAATGTTAAAAAAAATATAAAAATTATTATCTTTTTTAGCAAGTTACTTATGTATCTTTGTAATAAGAGCAAGCTTGTGCTTTGAAAATTCAAAAGTTCTATAAAGATTTATACATATTTATATTTTAGGGATAGATTTTTTCAGAACCAACTCAAAATATGGAAAGTCTGTCTATTAAGTATAACCTTTATGGGAAGCATCGGTTTAGGGATGATGATATTTTCTATTATTTCATTAATATGGTATAAAACTCTCCACGATTCTGAATCTAGTGAAAAAAGGCCTTTACCCTTCCCATTTTGGGCATTCAGTATGGATTTTGGGAAGACACCCCTATATGAAACATGTTTAATTTACTCAAACATGTGTGTCGTCACTTACGTATATAATTTCCTATGTGAGTAACTTTCGTACCATTTTTACTGTTATTTATTAAAACCGAATGTTGCAAATAAAAAAAATGAAATTTCAGTTCACACTAAAATAGTACATAATATAGTACAAAATAGGGTAAACTAGCTTTGGTAACTGAGTACTTTTAATAGTACTTAAAGTGGACATAATAGTTTGAGGTTTTATTCCTTTGTTTATTTATTTTAACTTGTTATTAAGTACCGTGATTTTAAGTATAAAATGGGAGCTACTGAAAATCAGTGCTGTGGCAAATTGTCACAGGTACCCTGAGTACCATCTTATTTGACGACCACATACACATATTTTGTGCAATATATATGTACTATATACACTCGCTGATAATGTAGCTTTTTATTGGAGCAAGAATTTTAAAAATCGGTCTAATAGTTTTTGAGTTAAATCGTAACACTCTATGCCTATTTCTGGCAAAACGTGATCGCCAGAATAAATTTCAAATTAACAACCATTGTACCATTTTTTTAATAAATAAATAATTCTTATTCTTATTTTTATTCTAAGAAACAAACAAATCTTTCCTCTTTATAATATTAGTTTAGATTATTATTTTTTGTAACATTGTTAAGGCTAATTTTAGATAAAATTAATTTAATGCTGTGTTTTGTCTGTACCAAATAAACCAGATTATTAATAATATTTAATAAATGAACGATTGTTTGATAGTTATGACGCAGATCCAAATATTATGGATAGGCGAAATAGCGAGCAAAGCCGACTTAGTTATTTGGAGCATTGAAGATCTTATGAAAGGAATCCGGCCGCCAATCAATGAACAAGAGAAAGATTATTTTTCCGCTTTAATTAAATATCGAATGCAAGAAATTATAAAATTGCATCATTCGATGATTGAGTAAGTTTTTCATCACGTATCTATACAATACAACAATAAACTTAGCATGCCTTTACGTGTGTATATAAATGTGTGATAATAGAATTCCAATCACATTAACAAATCATTATTAGTAAATATTAAATAGCCTAATTACTGTTTAATACAATAGTAATACATATGATCCAACTTCTGAATCTTTTTTTAAATTTACTTACTCCCGGAATTAGAATCGTACTACTACGTAACATATCTTTGAATCACCATTCTGTAATATTTATCTGTATATATTTATATACAGCTTTTGTTATAACTATTAACCTTCTTTCGTTGCTGACTCTATAGACTAAATAGGGATGATAAGTTAAAACTTTAACAAAGGTATTATTGAATTTTAACATATGTACCTATCATAAATCGCATTTCATATAATATTTAGGTCTGTTGTAGTTGTATAGTATATTAGAGACTCTAATTAGAATCCAGGGCAATAAACATGTATCTTGATCAAACAAAGCATAGCCTAGCCCGAACAACGATTTCTATGAATTAATTTGTACTACTCTTATTGATATTTAGGATAGTTATCAATTGTATTTGTATTTGTGAGTCTGTAGCGTTATTTATTAACGACCGCAGATGCCAACTTTACCCGATCGTCTTTTAATGTGTTGAGTGAAATAGATAAAATAAATTTACTTCTGTCACGAATATCATCATCATTAAAACACTCTTAATGTTTCAGGCTCATGACCAGCTATGCCCGAGTTTATACGAAATTATTAATGTTTGAACAAAAAGTTTGCGCGCCAGTGGTTTGTCTGAGCGCCTACTGTGCTACTGAGGTTACATAATTCCCAAAATCTGTTTTTAATTTATTTACGCCCGTATACGTAGATGTCCTTCAAGTTGAAATTTATTATTCAGAACTGTCAAAACATCAATATAATATCGTTATCTTCTTCTAATTAATGACAATTTCTATAAAAGACAGATTCTGATGTCAAAATAATTAGAGATAGAAAAAATTGTTTGACAAGTCTCAAAACTAGATTCAAGCCTGAATACGGGCCTTAGAAAAACTTATAATGGATATATGCCATATCAAATAAATATAGAAAGTTCATAATTATTTTTTATATGCAAAATAGGCAGACCTTTGACCTTTGATAGGAAGTGGAGATGCGATATTTAAACAGAGTCAATTAATAATAATTTATCCATAAAAATCAAGTAATATAAAAAATAATAATCTAAACACAAATACGTATAATGAAATAATATTACAATTTATTTGAAATGGTTTGGTAATTAATCTCTTCCTAAATCGATTGAAAGTTTATTAGCTATTTATTTATTATTTTCAATTTCGCGAAATTTATCTCGAAACTCACGAGAAGGATACTTATTTGTAATCATTACTTTTTTAGACGCACAAACGGCCAGTTTCTTCAGAGTTTTTGGAAGAAAACTTTATATTCGAAACGGTTTTAAAAAATTAATAACTAATTGAAGGACCAAAATCGATAATTGGAAGAATTTTATTTATATGTTTAATAAGTTTTTATATCACAATTTTTGTTTGAATACTATATATTATATTATGTTTCAGAAATTTGAAGAAGGGGAATTTAATGCAATTCTTATGTTATTATGTATTGCAACTGTTATATCAGTATTCATTCCAAGTTATTTATGTAACTTCCTTTCTTTAAAGGTATTGTTAAAAAGACGGAATATTTTGTAATTTGATAGATTATTGTACAGTGTTGTATTATTTCATTACAGGTTAGCTCAATATGCTATGCTTGCTGGAATATACCATTTTGGAACGCAACACCTGCAATTCGACCTTATCTAGTTCTCATAATGCAAAGGTCCTTGCGACCACTGCCTATAAAAGCGTCAGGATTTGAAATGGTGTCCATTCAAACTTTTTCAAATGTTAGTATTTAAATGTCGTATTACCTAAATATGAATTTAATGCGGTTTTATGAATCTCAATAATTATAGTTACATTTTGTTTAAGTAACTAAATACCTATTCTTAAAATACTAATGAATTCTTTTATTCTAGAAATCACCGTTTGACAGGAACTCTTTCTTTAATGTCCTTCAAGAATCATTGATATAAATATTACTTTATATTTTCTTCACAATCAGTCATTTCTTCTTCATCTATTTTATTTCCATTGGCTCTACAACCAATTGTGGGTCATTGTCTCCTTGTATTTTACCGGGTTTTCCCATTTATTTGCGATCAGTAATTTAACAAATAGGGGAACTCGGGAATCTACGTTTTCAATTAAATAAGATTCCTGAATCTTGATCAAATGTTGAGTAGTTATTGAACCTGAAGAACCTTGTGAAACCAACCGGTAAATTATGTTACTTTTTTTTGTAAAAAAAACCACCAGGATCCCGCCAATTTGATAGATTGACTTAAAATATGTAATATTTTTTTGTTTGGTTACACAAGGATTTCATAAGAGAAGTAAACATATAATAAGTATCGCCTGATTTGATTACAACGCAAATCCTACGATGCAAGAATCTCATTCAATTGGATAAAGTGTCGATCAGTTTGGCCTGTCAAATTACAAATTCTATGTACATTAAATTAAACCAGTTGTCGCCGAAATAAGGTCATCGAACCTTGCTTTGGTGAAAAACAAAGGAAAACATGATTGGAATTTGTTGATGTTCGTGATGATTTCTTTGTCGGCTGCAATACATAAAATCTTACTAGGTACATTAGGTGCTCGGAAGTTGGTAGTCGCATTTACTTATACAGAAAGAAAGCATTTTGTTATATAATATATGGTAATTTAATTAACATATTTGTATTTACAGAAAATGGCATCGGCTTATTCATCCTACAATATGCTGAGACAAGCATTTAAGTGATTATAATACTAATGAAGATTAAAATTTATAGTTTAATATACTATTGTATAAGAGTAATTGCTGTTACCATTTATTACCAACAACCCTTATGTACCTTTTTATAATGTCAATATCACATTGGGTACATATTAATGGCGAGTCCTAACAAACCAATTCATATCGGTTTCACTCTATATTATATTTACCTAACTGTTTAAAATATATAAGGTATTTTAATAGTATTTAAATTGACTTATACTTGGCTACTCAACAATTAAAGCAATGAAGTTAGTTGATGGGGCTCTTTGGGTCTCAGACTGTATAAAACTTCAATATTTCGCAGCAAGATGTAGTTTTTTAGGCACGGCTTACCTTTTGATTTTTTATACCTTTGGCCTCTGGTACATATTTATATTGCACCGAGATTTACAGTTCACCTTTTACTATGAAAGAAAAGAGAAAAGTGAAAAATCGTATTTAGAAATAAATCACGATTTTATTGACAAACGAACAGGTCGATGTTTGTTCCTAACTCTGGTATAGAAAAAGACGAAAGCGAACTCCGAGAGCTCACATTTGTTATTGCATTACCTTTCATTTAAAGGGCACCCTATTGGAAAATCGTCTCTTTTCATGTTATGACATTATTTTTTGCCTTTTTCATATTTTTGTATCACTTTTAAATATTACATTTTTGTAGCATAACATTAGGGGTTGGTACATGAAAAAATAAAAATATTATTATCATTATATATGGGAGTATTTGTTACTCTCGTAAATATACCTACTTCTATAAGTAAATTAACTCCCATTTCAGCCATATCAACGCTTAGCAGGCATAATTGTGGTCAAATGCTTATTTGAGTATCTTCATAATAATAATGATATTAGATTAAAATTCTGCCCAAGTTTTCAGTAAAATAAAAACTTCCGGTAATACCGATGAAACGTAGCACATATTTCCCTCAGATCATGAATTCGAGATACAAACCTGTTTCATTACAATAAGGGCCAATCAGGGGATAAATGTGAACAATAGGCGACTCTGCATTGTGCGGCTGGAGAGTTTGTATCTACGCGTACCTACTTAAAATATGGGTACCTACGTTTCATATAAACGACACTATCTCATATTTAATTTAATTGTCTAGTCTTGGTTTTATATTACTTAAATCGGGGGTCTAAAAGATTATATGCACATGATTATTATAACGTTTTAAAAAATATATTTTAGATTGAACCTTTCTCGCATATAATAAAATTACTCGCATTATTTAACTACATAATAATTAATAGGTAATTATTAAATTTCCTTTTAATAAGATAGTTTTCTATACAAAATCTAGTTACTTACAATTCTTTCTCAATATTTGTATTCGATCAATTAATTTAAAAACTTTTATTATTAGTATGATACTTAGCAATTACAAGTTAAAATTATCTTACATTATAATAAATGACAATATAAGTATTGATATTTAATTACAGTGACCATTTCAATACACTGATAATATCAAGCAATATTATTATCAAGTTTTTACTGACTTTAAGTAGAAAGAGGAAAACACTAAATATTTAATTTCATGTTCGCACTTCCGATAAGTCAGACTCAAGAGCCAATAAACAGATAATAAACAAGACATTTTCAGAGCGCAATATCGAATATAACACGTAAATTATCACACTCCAATGAACATTGAAAATAGACGAGGAGAAAAGAGGCGAGCTTTATCCAATAATAATTCTCACTTGGATCGCTCTATTTGCTCGCCGTCGCACGATCTGATATTGAATATGGATAAAGTGAATTATATTCAGAGTGGCGGGTAGCGTCGACTCGCAGAGTTTCTGATAAGAGGATTACTTACAAGTTATAATTGGTTCTCCCTATTCAAGTGAATAAGAGAAAAACTGAACGGCCTTTAAAGTACCTCTTCAGCTCTAAGATAAAGATCGCGATTTTTCTTTTAGTTTATTTGTATGAACTACAGACTTCACAGATGAATTCTTCATTGCGCGATACATTTTTTATTTCGATCATGATTTACAGAATAATATAAAGTACAAAAGTTAGTTAGTCATGGGGCAGACATACATATTACTGTGTCAATTTCACTGATAATTTTTATTTATAGTAGGTGATCAGCCTTATGTGTCCATTCCAACCAAAATATTTTTTATAAATCTTGTTTTCCCGGGATTCGAACCCAGGATCTCCGGTGCTAATGCGCCAACCATTGAGCCACGGAAACGGTTTATAAAATAAAACTACGTCTTATTTCTATCATCCCTTTAAATGTGTGTATAATGTATGTTCATTTTATTATCCATTTACGATTCACGTTGTCGGATGCAAACATGAAACAAGATTAGCTTCACTCGTATTTTTATTCGATTACCTTCATACATTTTATGCATAGCTATACATCGTTTTAAATTTTTATTACTTTCGCGTAGTAATTTCAGTAATTCTTACCAACTATTCTTGTTTATAGAAAGGGTTTATTTAAATTATTCCCGATTCCTACAATTTATAAATAGCTACAATGAATAGTCTGTTCTGAAAGTTAAGACTTGAAAAGCGCGGCAACTTTATAAAATAAGGAAATTAATTAGAATGAAAACACTGGATTACATAATTTGGTAACTATAATACATTTATAAATAAATAAAAAATGGTATGTTATTCAATTATTGTAGGTATTTAATTATTTTATTGTAATTTTGAGGTTATATTTTTTACATGACTAATGAAAGCTGAGACTTAGAAAGCGCGGCAACTTTATAAAATAACGAAATTAATTAGACTGAAAACACTGGATTACATAATTTGGTAACTTTGATTATTTATATGTCTAGATAGACAGTCGAAGCTGAGAACGCGTCAAAAAATATTGTGTCTAGCTGTTGGACACTTTATACCTTCCCCGCGCTCAGTAGCAGTCGCGACGTCGATGGATACGCTCGAGTTTGTTTGTAAAATTCTCTTGTTTACAATGACGGTTTGTGTGCTTAAAGTGTGTTAAAATTACAAAGGACGATCTAAAACAACAAAAAAAGTTAGCTATCATCGGTTAGTAACATTATTTCGTATCAGTTCCAGCAAATTAAGCCATTTAAATATTTCGAATTTAAATAATTATTTATTTCTGACATTTTGTGTTTGACGCGTGTGTTGCTAGTTTATGAACCCAAAAATACCTTAAAAATATAGCCTAGTATGTATTCATTAAGATATTAGAAATAGATTTAGCGTCGACATGGGTGCCGTTTTTAACCGACTTTAAATAAAAAAGTAGTTTAATATTATTATTTTTTTTAATTTAATTATTTATATTAAATTAAAGTAAATTAATATGAATATCTAATAAGTAAATATGTCAAGGTATGAACTCTAATTATAGTTAAAACGAAAATATCTCTCTCTAAACCCCCCGTTCAGTTATTTTTTACTTTTTAATACCTGGAAGATGTATCTTAAAAAATAATTATTTTTAATAGAGTTAAAACAAATGTTATGATTTTAAATATACTACATAATATTATATATTCCAAGTTAAAAAACATTTTTCAAACGCATTTGCATATAAGTTATGATTTTATTTTTATCTATCCACATAATTAATCATAGTTTTATATAATCAAATTTTCTTCAAAATTGACCCAAAAGTTTTAAAAAAAACTAATTGGTACGTTTATATGCAAAGAATGAAAATGACTTGAGTTCCGACCTTCGAAATATTGTTATTATTGTTGATTTATTCCAATTAATTTATTTTTTCATACTACATATTTTTGTGAATTGAAAAAATATATACTCGACTTTGATTAATTTCTTCCTATTTTGAGATGAATTTTTCCACAACTGGTAACATTATTCACGCCAACTAGGAACGCATAATGACTTATGGCGAGTGTAAGACGTAGCTGTCACGCACACTATTATAACAGACATGGCTTGTTTGTTTTAGGTCGTTTGCAGCGCGACACTCTATCTAGACATATAAATAATCTAAGTTTTGTAACTATAATACATTTATAAATAAATAAAAAATGGTATGTTATTCAATTATTGTAGGTATATAATTATTTTATTGTAATTTTGAGGTTATATTTTTTTACATTTTTTTTTATTTGCCGCGCTTTTCCAGTCATAACTTTCATTGGTCTGACGTTAGGCTTGTTCTATGTAAGCGTGCTACTAATTAATACTAGCATTTGACCGAAATCCTGTGTACCTAAACAGGCAATTTAAGTTCAAAAAGTTCAACACATTTTTTAACTCATAAAACATATTATCTACTGGACTTTTTTAAATTGATGCATCAAACTGTGACGGCTTCAATAAAACGAACGATTATTTTTAGCGCCATTGCCACCGGAATTGCTAAAAGAGTAAGCTATGAATATACAAAAATATGTATAGGCGATGGTGATTACTTATCATCAAGTAAGCCGCTTACTCAATTATCTACTAAAAAATACACTCAAAGGTATGAATATTTTAAAAAGAAAAAACATTGATTTTGATTTTTTTTTTGCGATTTTTGATAACAATTCAATAAGTGAAAAATATTATAGCCACATATAACCGTTACACATATTACTAATACTTTAGGAAATAATTAGTATTATTATTATTTAATATGTCACATAAATAGTATTAATATCTTTATATATCTTGTGAAATATGGACTAACATCTGAGATAAATAAATTATTATTATTATTATTAAGAAATTAGTAAACTTTTTAAAAATGAATGTTAAATTAAAATATTTTAGTAAAACTAAATATTTCACCAAAGTCCCTGAAGAGGTTAAGTACTGTGAATGCATGGCTTGCTAACATCTGAGAGGCTGGGTACATGTTTGCTGCTAACACAATTACCTCTGCACTGGGGGCATTCTGCAATCTGAAGCCAATTCAATTAACATCGGCTTTTAAGTCCATCTATTGTCCGTACACATGAGACCGGCATATTTGTGAATTTTTAATATATTATCAAATCCTATTTTATATATCAAAGATTGTTGAATTATTACGATTAAGATCTCGTTGATTTCAAGAATCAAGCCTATAATTTTTTAAAGCCTTAAGCTTACTTAGACCTTTAAGTAGCAGTTGTCTATGGGTGGTGGTGATTCCATCATGTATGTGGGTTGTATGCTCTGAAATAAAAAAGCTATACCACGATCTATCATAGCATCTATAGTAATCTTTCCTCTTTATAATATTAAGTATAGATTATATATAGTGTATACGTATAGCTATATCTCGTTCTCACCAATGACTCCTGCTATAATGAAATGGCGGTAAGAGTTAAAACTCCTGCCGGCCTAGCATGACAACTACGACAAAAAATTTTCGACCATTTTCTTGTGTTTTAATCGATTATCTCTTTGACTTCCGGGCGTATGACATTTACGCTCAAAATTCGACTTCTAATGTCAAAAGTAGAGATATTTTAGATCGAGATATCTTGTCTATCAAAATTGTCGTCGAGATATAATATCTTAGTTTGTCTTCATTCGTCCGCGAGATATTCTTGATGGTCATGCTAGGTAGGCAGGACTATCATAGACATTTTGAAGGTATTATGGCAGAGAGTAAGATGCCGCAGAACGAATCAGTATAAAACCGCAATACTTTTAAATCTTTGGAAGAATATCCTGTAACATTATAGGCCTAAGCTCGCGCGGTGAGTAGACTGTTAGTGGTTAATTTTTTTACAAGAGAATAACAACTATTATGTATGTTTTATGAGGGCTGGAGCTGGAAGTGAGGAAAAGAGTTTATTACTTATATTTATAAGGGCCAAATAATAACTGGGCTTTAACAGACAATTTTTTTGTTTCAAAATCTGCTATTAACTCTGCTCTCCAACAGACAGAACATGTAAATAAAATTATACAATATATTATATTTAATTGCGAATCGTATTAATAATGTACATGAGTAGGGGAAAACATTAGGTTTTCAAAAATATCTGCATGTATGTGATGTCGACCGCACACGGGCTGCGGTAACACTTAGGGATACGCAAAAAGTATCGATATCTTAGGGTATCGATACTTTTGTTAGGATACCAAGTACTTTTGGAATCGATACTTTTGTTCCGATACTTTTGAGGTATCGATACTTTGAGAAAGTATCGATACTTTCTTAAGTATGTAGAAACTTTCTGAATGTATTGATACTTTTCTACCCATTTCTGATAAAGAAAAGGAAGAATTGTTAATCGATATTTTACACAAAATATTTGTCACATCACTAATGAACCTAAGATATGATTCGGGGATTAGTATTTATTGACCTTGATTGCTAAGCCGGAGGTCGTGGGTTCGATTCCCACCCTAGACAAATATTGTGTGATGAGTACGGTCATCTGTTCTGTATTTGGGTGTAATTTATCTATAATATAGGTATTTTAAAAGTTTTTATAATAACACTCCATAAAGTTTTTATAAATGTAATAAAAAGTACTCGATACCTTGAGGTATCGATACTTTTGTTTCGATACTTTGTTGGTATCGATACTTTTGATACGATACTGGTATCGAGTAAAGTATCGATACTTTTGAAATTTTGCGTATCCCTAGTAACACTAAACCTATTCGCCGGACTGACATTATCGGCGGGACAAATTTTCTACAATCTCTATCCTTTTGTGACCGTAACTGGATATGACATGTCAATTACGATATCCTGCGTGCACGCTCACTACCCGCTGAGTGATTGTGCGCCAACCTTTGCCACGATATTTCTACGAACGAGTTCGCATTGTTCCACGGATGTTGTTAACTTTTAATTAAAATCTGTCGATAGTCTATTAATATTCTTGTAACACTATTCCGATGTTACTATAAATTCAATACTTTGTTTCTTTAACGAACAGTTTTATGTTTCGTTAATTTGGTCTGGTAAACAGGTATTCATAACGACAGATTCATTTAAAACTCTGTTCATGGAAGTTATGACAGATGCGGAACGTGTGACAATACGGCCATCCCCGAGCAGTGAGTGACATCTTATTTCCTGAGTGTGACGTTGGAACCGCATGCACTATTTCAATTGGCTGTCGGCGTGTCGGAAATCATCCACCTACTTTACATTCTATAGCAAGCTGACAACTGACTGTATCTCTAGTAGTGGCGACTCTGTTTGATAGAGAACATGGCAATTGTATTTGCATTGCAAAATATTTAATGGTAGTTGACGACTGTCACAAGAATCGCTATTGGCCTATGTTTTACTTCGAATACGTACAAAAACCTATACTATGGGTTATTTTTATGAACGATGATACCATACTCGAACAATATTTTGTTATTCCTTCAATCTTTTTAATGTTCAGTGTGACCAGACATATGGAAAATAATGTTTGTAAATAGTACACGAGAATAATTTTCAACTACACTTTTGCATTTTTTTAATTTTAAACAACTTTTTCTTTGATATTTATTTTCGCTGTTTTAACTTTACCTATTGTATTTTGTACAACAATAATCATTAAAATTTAAAAAGAAATGCCTTTTATTAACGCGAGTCACACATTTAAATAAAATACTTTATAACCTCTATAATCCGTTATAAAATATTTATTTAAAAAAAAAAAACAATTTATTTGGAAAATAATTTGGGGCCACAGAGCCTCCACTCTTTTGCGGTCCAAGGCTCTTCAAACCTCTAACTCCGGCCCTGATCATCCTCTAAAATGTGGAATTTTCAGTGTAGATGGCTACGGTATAAGCCGTACCTGGCTGGCAGATTTTCAAGATTCTAACCTCAGGCGGCTTAGCACAGCGGATTGATAGATCAGTCCATTTCTTCTTTTAGATACCTTCTATTTCATACACTTACCTACTACTGAACTGACACTAGCTTTCGTAGAAGGTATCGAAAAGTTTCTCCAGGATAATAAATACTTTATACTCGAACGTTAGAAATATTTCATGATCGGGTCAAAGTTTTTCAATGTCTGATATTTAAATATTGATGAATATTCACATAATTATAAACTTTTTAAATAAAATAATGTATACCGGATTAAAACGCGATTTATTATTTATATTTAAGTTGTCTGATTTTTGAAATTTCTATCTCTTCTTTCTGTCTCCCCGCGACCACGGTTGCTGGAAAGCATCCGAAACGTTGGGATAAATAATTTAAACAATATAAATAATAAATCGCGTTTTAATCCGGTATACAGTATTTTATTTAAATGTGTGATACTCGCGTTAATAAAAGACAATAATTATAAACTAGTTAGGACCAACAGGAATAGTATACACAACTTATTTCAATAAACTTATTTGTGTGTGTCTAATTTACGATGAATAAGAAAAAGAAATTGTTCTCAGTTTTTTTTGACGGGCTCGTTGGCGGGTTCGGTAGAACACCTGCCGTGCGCATCGATGGTTCATAGGTTCGAATCCCGGGACGACATGATTATAATTTTCTGTAAGCATGTCTTCCCCTCGTCTAGTAACTTCGGGCATTGATCGGGTGGGAACAACGAAATTCCGTCCGGATAACGAACCACCATTCATAGATGGAAAAACCGTGAAGTGCATATTGCGCGTTTCGGTTTCAGTCTATGGATTTCCGAATGC
The DNA here is from genome assembly GCA_905404175.1 of Anthocharis cardamines. Classification (NCBI taxonomy): domain Eukaryota; kingdom Metazoa; phylum Arthropoda; class Insecta; order Lepidoptera; family Pieridae; genus Anthocharis; species Anthocharis cardamines. Next base: position 6,041,935 of record FR989962.1, read on the forward strand.
TCGAAGTAAAAAAAAAATGGTTGACAGCGCATCGTTGACTGATGTTCTGTGGCTGAGGTATCACCTACTATCAAGTGAACCTCATGCTCGTCGGCCGATATTTGACATGAAAAAATTAAACACTAATTAATAGGTAATGTAGGATGCAGGTTATATAATATTCTGATAATGAATGTCTTAAAAAAATACGTCACCTGTCATCTACATAGTTCTTTAACTTAAAATAAAATCTCATGCATTTAAGGGGTTAAAAAGTGAAGTGGCTTGAAGTAAAAGATTGTTATTGCTTAAACTTAACGTGTGTGGAAAACGACTTTACACACTGTTGAGTAGCGTGCTCTGAACGCCTCATGAAGATAAGAGATGGCCTCACGTGTTCTCTTTAACGTTTCAAGAGATTTCTATAATATACCTAGTCACTTATTTTTGAAGCTGTAGTGTCGTTTAATGTTTGTAAAATATTTATTAAAAATGTCTGAAGTTTTGAGAAATAGCATACAAATGACAGCACGACCATACTAATACTTTTTCGCAAGTTGTTCATGCATCATTTAGGCTGTATATATAATAGCCTTTTAAATAAAATACTGTATACCGTGCAACCGTGGTCGCAGGGAGACTGTCCCCGCGACCACGGTTGCTAAAAAGCATCCGAAACGTCGGGACAAATAATTTAAACAATATAAATAATAAATCGCGTTTTAATCCGGTATACAGTATTTTATTTAAATGTGTGATACTCGCGTTAATAAAAGACAATATTATATAATAGCCACCATAATCTAGAAAAATAATTAAGTTCGGCTCATAGAATGATCTTAATAGTAAAGACATTTAATAATAAGGGGACTTAATTATATTAAATACTTGAGTTCAGTATAGAATACATTTTCAAAGTTAACATGGTATCAATTAAGGTAGGTGAAAACTCGAACACTATAAAATGTCGTATAAAACATTAATAGTCTGAAATCTCATCCCAATTTGCATACAAACCGCGGAAAATTCTATAATCTATTTATAATATACAGATAATAAATTAAACATTTTCATGATGTAGGAAGCAAAGTGCTTCAATGACCTGTATTTTATAGATATGTAGGTGACCAGCATTTCTACGGCATCCGTGGTAAAACGAGGTAAGCGGGTTCTTTTAGTATGAGTTATTTTATAATACCGTTTGTCTAAAAACTATTAATTATGTTTCGTATAACGTCGGCCAATAATTATTGCATTTGTGTACTCCTGCTGTCCAATGGCGTAGCTATCATAGGGCACGGTGGTGCAGTGCACTAGGGCCCTGAAGCTCAGAGCAATATTCTATTTTTCTTTATGCACCGGGGCAAATGCTCCCTGACAAATGTCCACTGCTGCTGCCCCTTTTACTATACGTTTCTATAATTTTAGTCAATCTAGATATAGCAGGAAGGTTAAAGATATACTTGGATATCTCTTTAATCTGAAAAATTATCAAAGTTAGGTACCCATTGGCAAAGTCAAGGTAAGTTATGCCATGCACTGACATTTATACAATTACTAGCGACCCGCCCCAGCTACGCACGGGTCTAAATTTTTTGACAAAAAAAGCAGGGGTTGGTAATAGAAGAGTGAAAATTTAGGGTTGTATGTATTTTTTAATGCCACATTATAAAAAAATAAAAACAAAAAATTTCGTCCAAAAATTAAAAAAAATTAAGGTTGAACAACCCTTATCACTTAGGGGTATGAAAAATAGATAGTAGCCGATTCTCAGACCTACTGAATACGTATATAAAATTTGGTAAAAATCGGTAAAGCCGTTTCGGAGGAGTAGGTACGGTAACTAACATTGTGACATGAAAATTTTATATATTAGATAATAATCCCTTTACTACTAAATCATGCTTACAGAAAACTCAATCCAGTTAAAAATTAATACTACGTTATAACTAACAATCGCACCAAACTTTTACTCTGTATACCTAAACTATTTTTATATCAGTTCAATATTTTACCCTAATGGAAAGCTTTTAAAACAATCATTGCAGATAGTGACGTGCGAGGTATATAATATACAGGGTATACAATACGCTGATTTTAACTTACCGTTGTGCGATAGAGAGGGAAAACTATTTGTGCCATTGACTTGTAGGGAGCAAAGTATGGAATGGAAATATCCCATGCAAGAGTCGTGGATTTATGCAATTAATTAAATTATTTTTACATTAAACTGACATATTTTTTCTCTTCTAAATTATCGGCTCTCATTAATGTTTTAGTAACCTAAAATAAAAGTGGTGATTGTAATTATAAATGTTACTGAATTATGTGAAAATCATTATATGTTGGATTGGATAGGAATCCTTGTAAGCAAAGCAAATATACATTGAAAAACTTTATGATTTTATACGGTAATAAATAGTAACGAATATCTTGTAAAATGTACGGATAAAGAGATTAATTTAAATAAAAATAATAGGTCCTGAAAATGTGATTAGAACCGATCCGAGATTTCGTGACCGTGAAATTGTCCCAAATTGGTATTCTATGTACTTACATGTTTTATTCTGCGTAAGATTTGAAGATTTGTCACAATTATCCTCTCATAGGTAATAAATAACATGGATGTCTGATCTAACCACAAGCGTAGCTAGGGGCAAGGATATTCAATGCTCACCCTAGAAACTTTTTTACCCATCCTCGACAGTATAAAAACCTTGGTTAGTTCAGGACGGGACTAGGACGGGCCCTAGAAAAAAGACCCTAGCTAGGCCAGGATCTAATAGATGTTTTTCAACACTGCTAACCTATATGACAATCTGAGCGTAGGGGACACCTCACTACGTTTATCGGTTCAATGGGCATTACTTTATAAATACGTTTATTTCTGTTTTACTTTGATGCGGGGCAATCCCCTAGAATGGTTAATTAGGCGAAAGATCCACACACTCAGTGAGCTGCGTGATCACGTTAGACAAATTATAACGTATTACTGAACAAAGAAACCATGGTGAGACAATTATTATAAGGATACAAGCATAAGTAATATATCAAAATATAACGATTATATAATCCAAGTCTAATAAAAAAAATCATAGCGATTTATTGGTGATTTTTGTCTGTCGAACTGATCTCTTCTTTCGTACCTCCGAATACCTCCTACTCCTCGCCTATGCTGAAATCTCGAAGTAATCGATTTACATATTATTACATAGAATAACTGAAACCTTGCCTACCTTTTACATACTCGTAGAATAATATCTGAAACCTTACCTACCATTTTATTACTTACATAATATATTTCATTACCTATCCAAATACTCATTTTGACCGCCTCCGTGGCTCTGTTGTCAGCGCGATGCATTAAGCACCAGAGTTCCTGGGTTCGAAACCCGGGGGAAAAAAATAAAAAAATATTATTTCGGTCCGGCAGGCCACAAATAATAATAATCAGTGAAACAGATTCAGAAATAGGACTTAACTTTTCTTTTTCTTAAAATTTTCTTTAGAATACGTTAATTAAGAAAGGATTATTCCATAAACCCAATATTGTTCTTTATTAAAAAACAACCGAGTAAATCACAACGTAATAGCACGTAGAAACCGTACCCACAGACAGTTATATGCTCTGGTTACCTGGGGCAAGCCCCATAATGACCTGTGAGCTTACACTGCGTTGCCTGGCATATGTCCAATATAATTTCAGCTTCAATCTTAGAAAAAGGAGTTATTTCCTACACTAATAACTATAACCTTGTTAATAATAACTTAATATATAAATATTGATGTTTAACAGTACCTTCCCAGTACCGGTCTCTTCTCGGTAGATATAACATTCCGAACTAAAAACCAATTAAAAAAACGACCATTCCAATATTTAATACATATACCCATTTAATCGCATAGACCAAATCAATTCATATTCCGTAAAATTTAGAGTGAGACTCAGTGATGAACTTTTAAAGTTAAAAATATTGAACGAGCTACGAGTATACTATCGTATATTTTTATATATAGAAAAAAATACATCTTTCAATCAGTACTATTAAAACATTCACAAATACCGGACGCATTTTAATTTGACATCATAGTACTCCTGAGTCCTGACAGTACCTCTCTCACAAATACGTTAGTTTTTTTTTATTTTGTTTCTCACTTGTTGTATTTGTATTGGTTTCTCAGTCGAGCAATATTTTTAATGGTTTTACTATTATATTAATCTAAAACTGAAGATATTCCCGACAGACTAGTGCCTTCTAAACGTAGGTATAGAAATTTTCTCGACGTAAGATAATATTAATTAAAAAACCCATTACTAACGCCGAAATAAAAATACCTTTAAAACCATGTGAAAAACAACACCTGCGCTGTTGAAAATTGAGTTTAACAAACCCACAGCATCGTTTCTATTTCGATTACTGAAATATTGGAAATAAAATATAAGCGCTATCACATTTCCAAGCGACAGGCGGAAATAAAGCCTGCCGACAAATCGACACGGCATCGGCGGCGTTCACGTCACGTCATCTATATAAATAGACGATGCAAATGCAGTTTCATATAACTTACCTCTCAATAAACCACTATGAGATCAAATAATAGGCATACAATTCTTTATTTTTATTAAAGAAAAGGCTAGTACAATACACAGTGCCTACCAATTAGGGTAGGCAGAGATCATGGATGTTCATATGTATTATGCTCCGATCCTTTCATATCAATTGCGCTTCTTCCACACATCAGAACTTTCCATCAGAAGGAATCACGCCTATATGATACCCATGTATTCTTCTCTTAAAAAGAGTTATGTTACATTGATCTGGAAGACAGATTCAGGGAGAGAATTCCATACCTTAGCAGTGGCGGGAACCATACAAGCCCAAAAGCCCCGCTTGCCGACTATAACGTAATACGTGTTTATACATAACTGATATAATTACGTAATCATATAATTTTTATATGACTAATAAAATCGTTAAGGGAAGTATTTTTTTTAATGATGGTTGCATTAATAGTGTAAGCCGGGCTTTTGGGCTTGTGGAGTGGTTCCGCCACTGCACCTTATGTCTGCCGCACCAGAGTCGACTATTAGATGTGACTAGCAGTGGCAGAACGCGGTTAGTAGAAGCGATCATAAGTCGCGCCACCAATTACTTAAACAGAATAGAACGCTAGAAAATATTGATATCATTTAAATATGTAGTAAAGCATTTATAAGGAAACGAGAAAGCCCAGATTATGCAAATATAGTTAATATTTGGTTCTCATTTTTTACATTCTCATATTGACTTATTTCCTGAGAATATTGGAGCTGTAAATGAAGTACAAGGTGAGTGCTTCTTTCTTAAGGTTATGAAGAGAAGATACCAAGGAAGGTGGAACGTAAACATGATGGCAAACGGCTGCTAGATTTTGAAGAGAGATTATCCGGATAGAAATAATAAGAGAAAATGATTAATGATATAAAGAGTTTTGGAGGAAGTAGGAAAAGATACCTACCATAAGTCTTCTTACTTTACTTAGTAAAAAATTAATTTTGATGAAAAAATTCTAAAATACGTATGTTATGAATATTTAACAGAAACAAATCTCAATGTGTTGGTAAAACAATAAAGCTGCATTTTAGTTTAAAAAATTAACATAATTATTGAAGGAGAAAAAAGCGTAGATCTGTATAATTAATCAAGTAAATTACCAATATAATGGTAAAAAATAAATTGAATTAATATTTTTTTGAAATAGAGATAGATTATACATGTAATATGTATCTCAAAATGATATTCACAACAACAGGCATTGTAGAGGTAAGTATCACTAATTGATTTCAGAGTAAAGCCTCCTAATGCTAAGTAATACAAGCTCAAAGACTTGTCAGTATAAAGATTATCCATTTTGGTATAGATATATTTGGCATTTGATAATTGAAACTAGCAGGTTCCCGCGACTTCATACTCACGCAATTATTTTTAAATATCTATAAGATTTCTTCTTGACATACGGTTTCCATGAAGGAAATCCAGATTGAGCTTAATCTATCTTTAACAATGGCATGAAAATTAGTTCAGTAGTTTTGGAGATTAGCGAGCATATACAGTTAGATAAAATTTAAAAAATATATTTGTTTTACATGAAATATTCATATGGTGGTTGAAAAAGTATATTTTATTGTCAAGATATGATTATAATCTTCTAATTCTAACTCCTAATGTAATAATTAAATTAAAACTTCTTTAAAATTAATATTAATAAATATGTACCAGTATTTTAGATAGATCCGACAAGACATTTTATTTCAACATTACATACAACAAAACTGTGTCATGAATTACCGTCTCCCGTGTTTCCTTCTAATTACGACGTCTATTCGTCTTTAAAAAAACGTCTATAAAAAAAGGTGCCGGCCTAGCATAACCATCACGAGATATTATCTCGCGGACGAGTACAAACTAAAATATAAGATATCAAGATATATTATATCTCGACATCGACAACTTTGATAGAAAAAAAAAAAAATATCTCAACCGACAAATATGTCTACATTTGACATTAGAAGTCGAGTTTTATGTGTAAGTGTCATGTTAGACTCGAAAGAAATAAAGCGATAATCAAAATCTGTCGAAATTTTGCTAGGCCGGCATGTAACCCACCTACATGGCTGTCTGCTTTTTAATTAAAATAAAGTAATAAAACCTGTACCTTAATGATTTAAATATACTTATATAATAAGTGACCTCCGACAATGAAGTTTAAGCAGTTGTACACAGGAAATGCAATGATATCCGGTTAAATGCGAAAAAATCTCGTATAACTTCCTTATATGGTTATATGGTCACGCATGATGCAAGGCCCTTACTATTCGACAATTCACACGCTGTTTTATTTGCCTTGTTACTCAGTATTATAAAAAACGTGTCCATTTATCGTATAGAATCTTATGTAGACTTACATGTTGTAAAAACAAATTTAAAAATAATCTTGTAGAATGTGGATATTTACCGAGTTTAAAAACTTTTCAGTCCTTTCCTAGGGTTAAATTTTTTTTGTAACAAACATCGATAGTAATTGTTATATAACCGATTATATAATCGGTCAGAAATAGCAGTTATTCGTATCGGTATTAATAAACCTTTATAAATATGGATGTGAATAACTCGTCAAACGTTACCTTTTGAATAATTCTAAATTACTTATATAAAAGTATGTAATAATGTTAAAAAACACATTTTTACTTCCTTTCAACTTTCAAGACAATTTGTCTTGATAACTTATAACTTGGTAAATAATAGTTTCAAATCAAATCAAATCCATCTTTATTTGCGAAAATCAGTACATGTGGTATTACAATAACTATTATATATATTGGATCCAAGATTTTCCGCCAAGTGCTATGGCATGCAAATATTAATTTAACTAACTAATAATAATTAAAGTTAGTCATACATACTTATTTCTAAAACAAACAAAAAAATGAATCTATTATATTGAGTTTAAAATAATAAATATCGCAACTAAATTATATAAAACATTCATCGGAGAAAAATCAGTTATACTATAATAACACTTATCACTAAAAATATTGTTTAGTTTTTTTTTTATTGTTTTAAAGGAAGGGACTTAATGGTATAAGGTAATTTGTTATATATTTTAGGCGCTAGAAAAAAAATGCTTTTATGTTTAAGAGTAGTTTTACAATATGGTAACTGTAATCGGTAGGGGTCTCGAGCTGGACGATTATTCAATTCAAAGTTTTTTCAAATTTGTCCAAATTATTTTTAACGAAGACAGCTGCTTCTAATATAAAAAGACAAGGAAAAGTTAATATTTTAAGTTTCTTAAAATAGGGTTTACAGCTGTCTCTGGAAGATATACCCTACCATAGCTCTTATGCATCGTTATTGTGCTTTAAATACTGATTCTCTTAAGCTAGAATTACCCCAAAATATAATTCCATACCGCAACACACTAGCAACAGTTGCATAGTATGCCGTTATATAGTCCGGTCGCGGAACAGGAAGAATTTCGTACATTAACCTGTTACTACCTGTCTCTGTCACTCCCGCGTCAAAATAATGCGTCACGCTCGCACAGATGCAATGACCGCCGTCCTCAGGGATTTTAAACCTTTTACCTGCGAACGTAAAGTTTGTTTTTGTTTGCGTGTGGTTTTTGATTTTTTTTGATTTCTATGTACTAAGTAAATATAACTCGATTATTATAACTGTTTTCATACTTAAATCAAAATAAATAATTTATTTATTAAGCTAGTAATTTTTTTTTCTCCTTCAAATATTTCATCTAAACCGCACTTAATAGAAAAATGTTTGTGACCACTGTCAGTAGGCAAAGAGGTCATTGTACGAAATTCTTCCTGTTCCGCGACCGGACTTTAGCAGTTTTCATTACGGATATTTTAGACAGTTTGTAGAGTGCATATGCACTTTGATGTAGTTTTTTAATTATATTTTCAGAATGAGTTTTCCAAGACAGATTATTCTCAATGGATATTCCCAGAAATTTTGCAATTTTAACTTCTGTTAGTTCTGAGCTCTTATATTTAAGTTAATAAAACTTTTGTTTTAGGACTCGATTTAGAAAAAAACATCGTGTTTTTTCTGTAGATTAATTACTAAGTTATTATTTTTAAAAAAGGCGGATGCACTATCTGTCAATCGATTTTAATGAAATCTTAAACATTTTACATAAAAATCTAATTTAAAATAAGTATACATAAATATTAGAAAAAAATTATGTCAGAGGACACTAATAACATACAGAAAATATATGTATGTACATAAAAAATAACTGCAGAAACTTCTATTTATTAATTATATGGATTCACTTAATTGAAAGCGCGCCAAGTGCCTGTGCGCTATTAATTTTTAAACAGCCAAAATAATCGCGGCGTGACAATGACGAAGAGCTTGTTGACCGGTACAACGCGACTTCACATTCATTACCTGAACAAAACAGAGTGATTTTCCGTTAAATTGGGTGTAGAGAGGCAATATGAACTTGTTGTCTGCGCACGACGTAGTCTGACAGATCGAGCATTTTTTCAATTAAAATTCTGCATTCGTTACCAAAACCATATCAGATTTTGTCTATGATTCAATGCGATACATATACGATTTTATTATTTGATGTAATTATTGTGAATTGATTTAATGGATGTGTGGAGTGACAAGATGAGATAAGATAAGAAATGACTATATAAGAGGAGTCTGAGAGTAGCACCAGTGAATGAAAAATTGAAAGTTTTGCTTGGTTTGGCTTGGTATAGGCATGTATCTAAAAAAGTTTTGAATATGAAAGTGGATGGGTATAGAGGAAGAGGGAGGCCAAAAAAACATGGATTGAGTGTGTGAAGAATGATATGTGTTTGAAAGGTGTGACTGATAAAATGGCGAGAGAAAAAAAGAGAAGAAAAAATAGAACATACTACGCCGACCCCAAATAAAAAAAGGGAACAGGGCAGGAAGAAGAAGAAATCGCGAAACAAATGTTTTAAGGTAAATTAACTAACGAATTATTGACGGGCAGACAAATTTCTGTGTCTGTTTCCCGGATTGTTTTTCTTTACAGGTAAGTCTATGTTCCCAGCCCAATCGAAACAATTATTTTTTATCTTTTTTCATTGGGAGTTGGGACTCGATGCACAACACAACGCCTATCACTGAGTCACGGAGACGGTCGATTTTTTTTAAATTAAAACATATTTTAATAAGAGTACAAAATTTTTATTAAGAAACACAAAAAATATTTTTTAATGAGTGTATTGTACAATAAATTATCATCAACAATGAAGTCACGCAATCATCTTATTCACTACAGAAAAAGTACCTAAGTAACTGATGATATTGTCTTATTCACTTACCGTATTTTGAAGTAACCTAATTTTACCTATAATAAATAATAAAATGTACACATAATTTATAAAAATAAGCAAATCATTGGTATATATCATAGTTTTTATACGAAATGCTACCCTGGATCACTTTTCCTTTACCAACCTTCTTCAAAAATATTAAATAATCAATCTACGAGTATCTAGTTTGACAAACGATGCGGACGTTGAAATAACAAGTACTATTTCAATTCTCTTAAAAAAGTACTAACAATTTCTCAAACATCCCTATCCAATTATATCAATCGTGGTTTCCTAGTAGGTACCTAATTGGGGTATATTTCAAAATCCACATCAATAATGCTATCGTTTGCTACTGTAGCCATTATTACACTCAGTATATTATAATAATTCACTCTCATTTGTTACAGTTCAGGTATTATTAAAAAAATAACAATCAAAAACATTTTATCTAATATCAACATGCTCACTGATTTTTTATGTTCTTTAAAATATTAATCACTGGTTTATTAACTAAAACATTCACACGCGACCCGTACGTAAATTCAAGGTGTGTAAATTCCAAGCTTTTATTAATGACAATATAACGTTCAATACTTTTCAATTTGTTTTTAAGTGTATTTATATCACTCGCATCACTAAACCAATCTATTTCACTGACAAATAATGAACAAGGAACTGAAATTAAAGATACATTATATTCCGGAGGGATTGACGACGAATACAATCTTCTGTTTTTATCCAATCCATAGTCATATCTTTGGAATCTTTTGCTGCCGTAAAGTTGTATAAAGTGAAAAAATGTTTTAGTTGAAGTGCCGGCCGGTATGTGGCTTGTTATAATAGGCAACCTTTCAGGCGTTAAATCTCTTAAATTTCTCACACCGAAATTGAAGTACAGTTCCACATGACACAGGAAGCTATAATAAGCTGTAGTATTGCATACCTTAGCATGATAAAAATTAAATTTTCTGTTGAAAGGAAATGGTTCAAATATTTGTCGATTTTCAGATAAGTCCATCAGGTCACCTAAGAGGTTGTTGAAAAGTTTTATGAACGGATATTTTGTGTACGCTAACCAGGCGACTGGACCTAGTAGTACAGCGTGATTTATTTTTTTATTATATTCTGGTTTTGTGCTACACATTATGAAAAAAGCAGTCGTCCCTTGTGAAAAGCCAATATAAGTTAATTTTGATTTCGTTGTTTTTCTTAAAATGTAGTCGATCGTAGCTGGCAGGTCTTGAGTACCCATCTCTTCAAAACTAAAGTCGAAAAATTGTTTGGGAGATAAAGTTTTTACATGATTCTTACAATATCTATTCCCTCTTGCATTGTATAGCCAAACATCATAACCGGCGTCTGCCAACAAGAAAGCCAAAGACTTTCTTGGTCCAAGCACTAACCAGCAGTCTGAACTTTCACCCATTCCATGCACTAATAACACTGGTGGTCCTCTTTTTGGTATTCGAAATGTTTTCAACAAATATCCATCTTCAGTTGTCACAACGTGACTCTCCGCAGGATAATTATATTTCTGTATTAGTTGTAAGGAATCGAGATATATATCTGACTTAGGGTTACTCGTTTCATCACCAGAATTCACTTTTATCTTTATTTGAAAACAAACAACATTTTTAGAACACCGCAGAAAAATAACACTGCATATTATAAAGTTAAGGAGCCTCATTTTGCAAGTTAATAAATCACGACTTAACAGTTAGGAATAGTTGAAGCTAATGACACGATCTGGCCAAATCCAATGTCAAGTTAATAATATTATCTTGAACATGCAAGGTGAATTAAACAGGTTTAGAAAAAAATGTGAAGTTAACAGCCTCGGAAATACATAGTCGATTAAAATTAAATTTAAAAAGTAATTACATAACAACAAGGCTATTTATTTTATAATGAGTATTAAAATACTTAACTTGTATTTAAATACTCATTATAAAATAAATAACAAAAATATGAAGGTATTTTAATAAAAATATAAGCATGTATACCTATTAATTAACGAAAATAAACAAACTTATGGAAAATATTATAAAAGTCGCACTAAATTAGTTACTTCGTCACGTTTAAGTCGACTTATTTTGCATAGAGCATCAAATTCTTTTAAGACTGCCAGACAAATATCTAATGAGATGAACACCAGTGCATCACTCTTTACAATGCACCGTATTTTAAAGTCATAATATTACTTTGAATGAAAAATAATCAGTAGGAAACCTCTTGCGCGTTCTTCATAAAAAGGCCCGGTTATTCTTTGCTAAAATTCATATGTCCTGGACCACTGAGTGACATAATATCGTTTTTAGTATGTATTAATGTATTAATTTAGATGTTTCGGATGGATATTCTTATTGTTTTCACTACTTAACAAAAGAAGATAAAATATTAATCCGTTGACGTTCAGGAGGTGGCTAAGTATTGGTGTGAGGGGTGGATTAAAAACAAAGTTCTACAACGTATGTATATTAATGTTATGGAGGCGAAGATAGTGGAAATTAGAAGATAATTTAAAAAAATATATTTTTTAAAAGTTCAATGCTTCTTCACATATATCACATGAAACAAAAACCAAAAAAAAAATGAAAAAAAAAAAATTTTTTTTTTTGGTTACAGAAAAAAAAATTCTAGTTTTAGATTGACCATCGAACTCTCCAGGCTTGATAATAATGGAAAATGTTTGGGGGATACCTATCTCGTCAATATTTGGTGGAGGACGCCAGTTTAATAGCAACACAGATCTTTTACAAGGAATTCATAATATCTGGAATAATTTGAACCAGAATTACATTCACTCATTGTACGAATCTTATCCCAATCGTATATTTGAACTTATTAAAAATAATGGAAGAAGCACAAAACGCTAAAAATTAATTATAGCCAAATTTATAAACTTTTTATTATACTGAAGCTATTCAAGTGACTTACCCTTATGTTACATAAATATAAAATTCGTATTACTTACTATTAAGTATTTAGTTTTTTGTGATATAACTAGAGTAGTAAGAAACAAAATCCACTCAAAAAACAATCAAACCTCCAGTAATTATCACACAATTAGATTTATATATAGTTTTGGGGTGAGGCTATTCAAGTGATTCGGTCATAATAACATATACAACAAAATAATACTAGACAAAGTAAATTCAAATAATTCCGTATTACGAATTATATGTCAGAAAATAGGAATAGCAATGAATTCATTTGCCTTATATTAATATTCGCACGCTGTTTACTATGAACACGCCACCCGTTTATAATATTGACTGGAGAAACAACCGCGTAAACCAAATATTCCACGCTGTTTGTAAACATTTCAGTTCAAGTGGTATCAGCTACCTCAATCAATAAACATAGAGCAAATCTCATTATATCGTCAACCATTGTTACCTCTCATAAACAGCCATTGACATTATTCTGAATAGGTACTTTTGTAACTGTCTATTATTCATCAAATAACATAAATATCGGCCTACACGGGAACTGAGATCATTTGGTCGTCTAACTAAAACTCAACAAGTTAACGTATCTAAGTTCCTCTGTGGACGTGTCTGACTAGATTTATGATGTGAGTTCTCTTTTTGCTGGATATTAAGTCTCACCAGTTTATTCTATTTACTGAGACAATTTAGTGACAATACAATTATATTACTCCAGTTCACTTTCAACCCAAAATATAGCAATTTTTTTAAGACTAAGCGAAAATTAACTGTTTTTCACGTATAGATACTTTAAGGTAACCATGGCCTTCTTTAGGTGTCAAAACTTACGTATATTTGAAAACCTGCTGATGTTTAGTAGATTTTGTTTGAACACCGTTTTTTGTGGAACCTTCGTTTGTATATTTTTATTACATATTTGGTAAATTATCGAGACATTATTGACCTGTCTGCTTTACTAATCCATTTCCTTTACAGGAAAACCTTTTAGGATTATTTGTATGGGAATTTTCTTTTTTTTTCTTTAAAAATTTAACCTGGGAAATTCTAAGTGTCGTTATTTGAATTTTATATTTCTGGGTAATTAATTTAAAACTTTCCGTGATCCTAAAGTTTTGACTAAGTATTCTGAATTAATTAATTAATTTTTTGGAAAACATTATAATATATCACAAGACCAAAATCTAAAATCTAGAGATTTAACTTATTTTTTGGAATATGTATTTTGTTAGTTACTTATGTTTTTGCAAGTAAATCTGATTATTCAATTAGCTATGCTTAGCACTATAATATCGTCATACGAGAAGCTAAGTTCTAAATGACATCGTACCTATTCCATTTTAAGTAATTTTCGGATCATATCTTTTACAGGAAACAAAATGTTATACTTACTATAGGTACACAGCCAGGTTGAAATTGCATTTTATGTTGTACTACAACTTTTTGTGCTCTTACCTAATTTCAATTAAATCTTGAAGACACCGTTAACTTCGAATTTAGCTTACCAACGTTTACCTCATGTAAAACTGTTGAGTGTCCTTTATCACGGATGTCAATTCACTTAAGAGAAGTCGATCAAGCCCGCTTGCTACTAAAAGCTACTAAAAGCCTTCCATAAAAGCAATAATTAAATTGCCGTAACTCAATTTAGTAAGGCGATGCTGCGGAAGGTGCTGTTATATATTATTACAATATGTAGGGATGGGTGGACTATTTTATATACGATTCAATTTATTTTCTTGGTTTTACTTACGAAGCAATTTTTCTTAAATTGCAAAATTGCAAGAAATCTACATGTATATTTGTTTTATAAGCGGAATGAACTTGTAAAAAGAACTCTATTAGTCCATACTTCTTTCGATTCACTCAATAAACGTAGATATTATTAATAGATAAACAAGGAATTTTATGCTGGCAAATAAAACGTAATGCATAAGTAATTTATAATATTATGAAACAGTAAAAACAACATTGTTTGTAAAAGCAAAAAATAATTTTATTAACTTCTAATAAATCTTTCTCATGAATCACTCTATTATATCAGTGAAAACCCCATTAGAATACATTCAGTAGTTTCTGTGTTTATCGCGAACAGACAGAGACAAACGTGGCGGAGGACTTTATTTTATAATATTATGTACCTAGTGATTAAGATTTTTTAATTGTTTTGGGTGACATAATTAAAGTAAACATAAAAACATATTACTGCAAAAATGACCTCAAGTTGTGAGGATAGTCATGCTGCTGCAAAAAAATATGAAAATAATTATTTAATAACTTACAATAATTTGCATTTACAAATAAACTAATAAAGTAGCTTATTTTTCTTTTAAGTTTTAAACAAAGTTTTACTGTAATTGATTTTGAAATCTCCTGTATTTAAATAAAATACTGTATACCGGATTAAAACGCGATTAATTATTTATATTGTTTAAATTATTTATCCCGACGTTTTGGATGCTTTTCAGCAACCGTGGTCGCGGGGAGACAGAAAGATGACAGTTGTCTGATATTTGAAATGATAAATTTGAAAATATAAATAATAAATCGCGTTTTAATCCGGTATACAGTATTTTATTTAAATGTGTGATACTCGCGTTAATAAAAGACAATATTATCTCCTGTATTAAAAAGCGAGCCTATAAATTCTTGAAAGGCCGACAACGCATCTGAGACTTTTAAGTCACGGATGTCTATGGGCGGTGGTGATTACTTACCATCAGGTAACCCACCTGCTCGGTTGTACATTCTGTTATAAAAAAAAAAAAAAAAGTATTGTTTTTAGAAACTTCTGTTTGTTTTAGCTGACGACACTGTAATTTTACTTTTGGGATATGGAAACACTGTTATTTCTTCTTCTTCTTTTCCTATTCCCTTTTTTTTGTTTTTACACGCTTTTTATTAGCTTCCCCTGTATGTATGTTTGTATATTTGTTTGTAGTAGACGCAGTATGTTTTTTTTTTTTTGAAGCAATGTTACTTAGGTACCTACCTATTTGCCTATTATGTCAATATAACAATGTCAGAATGTCTGCCAGACTCCACTCAATTGTCAAATATGTCACTTGTCGAGTGCGAGTGTCGACTCTGGACGAGTCACGACTGTCATCTGTCATTTTAACATAATAACAATCAAAATCGTTAATCGAAGTTCGAACTTATGTTCGATGATATTGGTTTGGTTTAAGATGTTTATTTTATGACAGACTTATAAAATAATCTAATTATAATAGTATAGTGTTTTTACAGGGTTTAGTATTTATATAGTAGGTGCGTGTTTTGATATGAAATATGTTTAAAAAGTTGTTACCTAGTGTTATTCTATGAGCCTTAACTCTGTTTAAATGTTTAATTATTGGTTACTAATTACTATTATTTCGTCATTCTTTTTAGGTCACCGTACTTAAATTAGATAATCGTTCGCGATACCAAGTTTTTACAGGAATTTAAAAAATGATTTCCCTTAGCAAAGTCATAGAATATGATCAAATGTTAAATATTTCTAAGGAGTTTTGTAGATTAAGAGGTAAAACTATGTTATAATTTTTTTAAATACCTTTATTACCTTAAAAGATAATTCTTCTAAATACTTATTTTTATTTCAGAGAGATGTTATTTAGAAAATGCTGGTGCAGCACTATACCCTGCAAGTCTTCTCCAGAGAGTAAATGAAGATTTAACAAATAATGTCTATATGAATCCTCATTCTGATAAATATACCAAAGATTGTGTAGAACAGATAAGATGTTTAATATTACAACACTTTAACACAGATCCCTCTAATTACACTGTAATATTTACATCTGGAACAACACAGTCATTAAAATTAGTCCTGGATTCATTTCAGTTTGTCAGCCAGGAGGATGAATTAAATCAAGGATCTTTTGTGTACTTAAGAGATAATCATACTTCGGTAATTGGTTTAAGAGAAATAGCTAAAGAAAAAAATGTTGATGTTATTCATATTTCACAAGAAGAGTTCTTAAAGTCTGTTCAGACTGACTTAAGAACAGAACCTTTAAGCCCAAAAAATGAAAAAAAAGGGAACTCTATTCTTGCATATCCTGCACAAAATAATTTTAATGGTTTCAAGTACCCTTTGGATTGCATAAATAATATTAAAAATGGCTGTCTAAATAGTTATTTAAAAAAACAATTGTGTGTAACAAATTGCAACTGGTATGTTTTACTTGATGCGGCATCATATGCTTCAACAAATAAACTTGATTTATCAGAAACACAACCAGATTTTGTATGTTTATCATTTTATAAGATATTTGGATATCCTACAGGCTTAGGAGCACTTATAGTAAAAAATAAAAGCATTTCAGTACTTAGTGAAAAGAAATATTTTGGAGGAGGGACAGTAGATATTGTTTTAGCAAGTGAAGATTTTCATGTTAAAAGAGAAACAGTTTGTGAAAGGTATAGAAAATAATATGGCTTTTTACTTTTTTAATTTCCATCTTTTGCAACCAATTTTATATAAACAAACAATTTTAAAGATTATATTTAATATTCTTTTTGTGATTGCAGATATGAAGATGGTACTGTTTCCTTTTTATCAATTCTTGCTTTAAAGCATTGTTTTGATACATTAAACTCTTTGATACCAAAAATTGTTAACAATGATGTTATGGAAACCATCTCACATCATACCTTTTATTTAGCTCAGGACTTTTATAACCAGCTGAATAAATTAAAGCATGAAAATGGAAATAAAGCAGGATTTTTATACATGGACTCAGATTTTACAAATATTAGAACCCAAGGGTCCATTATTGCATTCAATCTGAAGAGGAAAGATGGGTCATTTGTTGGATATGCTGAGGTAAATATAGAATATTTTATTAAATCTATTGTTATCTATATTTCTATTTGTAATTATTTATTAGTATTAAAACAATCCATTTCAGTTTCAGCACATGGCTGATTTATTCAATATAAGCGTAAGAACTGGTTGTTTTTGTAATTCTGGGACATGCCAAAGATATCTAAATCTAAGTAATAAAAATATGAAGGCCATGTTTAAGGCTGGACACAAATGTGGAGATGATATAGATTTACTTAATGGAAAGCCCACTGGAGCTATCAGAGTATCCTTTGGATATTATAATACATACCGTGATGTTGATAAATTGATTAATATGATCTGTAAGTGTTTTGTTAAAACAAACATTGAAAAGCCTTTGCGAACTATGAATATTTACGAAATTGATCAAAAAGTCATAAAGGGAACAATATTTAATAATGAAAATGAAAAAATACATGAAACATCTTATTTGAATAACAATTCCGCGTCATTTACACGGGAATCAGACATTGTTTTAAGCGAAATGGCTATTTTTCCCATAAAATCATGCGGAGCATTCAAAATCAATTCACACTGGAAAATTGGACCTAAAGGTTTTGAATATGATAGAGAATGGATGATTGTAAAGGATAACGGTGTTTGCCTCACACAGAAGCAATGTCCACAAATGTGTACAATTCAGCCAGAAATAAATCTGGAAAGTAGTTGTCTGATATTACATTGTGAAGGTTAGTTTTTTATTATTTAATTTTTTTTTATCAGAAATTTATAGCCGTGTTTAAGGCTACTTTAGTGGTACCTTCACTCCATTATAGTAACAAATATACCAGATGCGCTGTTGACTGCCAACAAGATAGGCGAAATTTCGATATTTCTCCCATCAGCTCAATGCTTGAAATGAAAAAAATAAGGATTCAAATCCGCGATCCCTCAAAAGCAAGGCAGGTGTACCTAGCATAATACGCCAATGAGCCCATCAAATAGAAAAAAGCAAAGATTAAAATTGCCTTATTCTCTTGAAAATGTTTTCAAAATGTATTGATTATTAATTCTATAATTACAGATATGCCCTCTATATCAATACCGTTAGAACAAAGATTAAAAAATGGATATCAGGAAATGTCAATCTGTAACAGTAAAGTTTGCACTGACATTATAAAGGGAGTTGACTGCGGGGATGTTGCAGCTGATTGGATTTCTAATGCACTTGGAATATCATTCTTAAGATTAATAAGACAGTGCCGTGATGATACTCGGGCGCAAAAGAAAAAAATTGAAGGAAAGAATAAGTTGCTTTCTTTAAGTAATCAAGCTCAGTTTCTCCTAGTAAATAAAGCTACTGTTAAATGGTTAAAAAGTAAAATAGAGGACCCATTATTCACCGATGATCTAGATTCATTAACTGACCGCTTCAGAGGGAACTTAATCATAGAAATGTCACAGGAATTAGCGGAAAAAGAATGGCAGAAAGTTATTATTGGAGAACATGAATTTAGTGTGAGTGTTATACATATAATATATAGATTTACTTATTAAACTATGTCCATTGTGATAAATAAACCTAAAACCACATGCCCTTCATGGCCAGTTTCTAGTAACAAATCTATATATATAAAAGAAAGTTGTGTTAGTTACACCACTTATAACTCAAGAACGCCTGCACCGATTTTAACGATATCTTATTTGTTGGATTCCTCTATATCGGGAATAAGATATAGGCTATTAAAATATTGGAAAAAATCAGGAAAAAAATATATGCATAAAATTAATTATAAAATAAATTAGATTCGAAACTCCGCCATCTTGACAGGTCACGTCATGCATTCTTAGCTTTTTTGAAATAACAGATGTCTACTGCAAATCAGTGACATATTAGACAATTATAGTGGGTAAAAGGGTTTATTCAAATTTAAGAATAATTATATAATTTCGAAGCCAAAATTGTGGCAGAACAACGTCTGAGGGGTCCACTAGTATTTTATAGAGATAGCCATATTATCTAAGTTTATATGTATCAAATGATGTTCCTAATTTGACAAATTAATATAGTTACTGGCATTGTAATGCTATTGTTAGGATGTAAAAAAAAATTATACATTAGTGATACTGATGAATTATTTTAACCATTTTCAGATTGATGGTCAATGTCCCAGATGTCAGATGGTATGCATTGACCAAAAAACAGGACATAAAACTGTTGAGCCACTCAGAACTATATCTGAACAATTTGCTGGGAAATTACGCTTTGGTATTTACTTAAGTTATGTAGGTCCAATCAATGGATCTCATTCGTCTGTCTTGAACAGATTCTCACAAGTGATGCCCATATACAGTGATGGTAGCGATGACTTAAGTAGGTAGTATAGTTATAGAAATACATGAAAAGGACAAGGATTACTTAACATCACACTGCTGGGCTAGTCTTGTAACTTTTTTATAGAATTATTTGCCACAATATTGAATTAAGTTTAAAATTTATTTTATATAAATCACTGCTCCACAATCAAATCAAATATAAAAATAAAATAGTAGTTCTTGGGAAATATAGATATTTATGTATAAAATAATTTGAAGATTGATATTTTGTATGCAATGTTGGTTAATAATTTAATTTCCTTGGTATGACCCCAAATTATTGTATATAATATTGTGACTAAAAGATTATATGTTTTGTAAAATAACACTTATATAATTTTTATCTTGCCATGACTGATTTAAAAATGTTAGTGAAAAGATCTATGATTGTTAATAACTATTTTTATATACTATGTTATTTATTATAATAGGAGTATAAATATACATATTATATATTTTTACAAAATAAATGAGAATTTTCTTTTTAGTAAAAATTATTGAATTATACAATTGATTGGTTGTTGTCCTTTAACTTCCTTTGGCTCTATTCCATGTGATACTTCATTTACAACATGCGCAACTTCTTCATAATCTGGCAGAGCCATCGTTTGAAGTTTTGAATACACTAGTTTATCATTAATTACCACTTCAAATGATCCTGAAATGATAGTTTGTATGGAATTTTTGTCTAATACATGACTTCTTGAATATCAAATTGATAAAAAAGAGAACAAATCTCATGCTTGTAATCCTTTCTCTCCTTGCCTGGAAGGGATTGCTTTCAAAATTAAGTCTGCCTAATTGTAATTACAATTATTTTATAGTTACAGTATTGTTCATTTATATCATTAACATCATTCAATTTTAACAGCATTTGTGTATCAGTTGTATGAGTGCTGCATTTAGATTTCTTGCTAAAAAAATATAGTATGTAAGCATCTAACCTTGCCGCCCACGTTTACAAGAAATACTGGCATTCGGATTTGTCTCATTTATTTTTTTTGCTAGAGCCAGGCAATGACCTCCATAATCACAAACTCCACTGAAAATCAGTCATAATTATACATTCGCAAATATATATACAAATTTTAGAAAAAAAACCTAAAATTGATGTTTATCGAGCATTTAAAATAAATAAAATTAAGTGCTATAAATTCAGCGAATACAATTGAATAAATGGTCTCAAAGTACTAATCGTGTCCAATTCGATTATATAACGTTTTCACAATATAATAAACATTGCACTCATTAACAATATAATATTATATAAGTTATAATTTATCCCATATATACCAACCAATATTCTACTTCTACTTTAGGACTCTTGGTAATATTTTGATTTATCGATTCCATGATAACATTATCACCATGATATGAACAAAGTTATGACAAAGGTCCGAGTTATATAGAAAGTACTCAGTGGAAGGTCCTAAACTCCTAAAGCGAAAGGATTTTAAAATTAAGAATAATATAATAAAAGCCGAAAGCAGTATAATATAATAAAAATAAATAATTATAAAAGATATTAATTTTTAACATGAGCCCAGTCGATCTATAAATGTACTCTATGGTCGGTCGATCTGTCAATTATTTTTTATTGTCAAAGTCAATATTCCAGTGATGCCAACGTCTACAAAATGTTCCCCCTAGAATCAACTTCAAATATAAATTTAATAAAAATCTCGCTAGAGTATTATTATTCTGTAATAAAAATACATTCAAGTTGTGTAAAATAGCTGCAGTTGTATTAGTGTGGGTGTATTTTACACATTTACATACATTAATTGAATCAGTACCAATGAAATTCTTAATTATTGAATGAAAGGTTTGAGGCTTATAAATTGAATTGAATCGCGTTTTTTCTAAAAAAATCTTGGATAAAGACCCCCTAAAAATTTTTTTGGCGGAAAAACATTTTTAGGGGTTGAAATCAATCCCCAAAGTTCACCCCCTTAGGTCACTTGTAGGTTTCATATAGTGCAAGTGGTGGTGCATAGACCAAGTGGGTCATAATCTACATAAAAACTGATGAAAAGCGTGTATAAATGCATTTTGAAAAATTAATATCTTATATTTTTTATAATAATAATAATTTTTAAATTAAACTTTTATTATTTTATTGATTAATATAAAAGTTTAATCAAAAAATAAAATACTCATTATTTTTGAACGGCAATCGAAACTCGAAAGAGCTTTAATCGGTTATCGGGTAATAAATAGGAAATACGTGTTTTTTCATTAACCATGGAAATTAACATTCAAGATTTAAATCATTGAAATATTTGAAGCAATGCCTATCGAAAGCGGACACCTTGGGAACCTTTTTTTGTTAGCTAGTGTGATCTAGCACTTTTTCAATATTATCGTCGTTCATATCTAGCATTATTTCCATATACAAAACGGCAACACTGCATATATTATATCAAAGAGCCTTCAACTCTTTGCCTTCAAATGGCCTTCAACCTTTACATTTTTCTAGGGAGCAGCGTTGCCAGAAGATTACTTTTGTAATATTTTAGGTGATTTTGAACTCCTTCAGGTTATTTACAGGTTACACGACTCGAAACTCGAAAGGTTACTTTTAGATGACTTTGCGGAATTTGTAGAATTAATTTTTTACCTGAAACCACTTTGAAACGAAATGCAATGTTGGCTAGCGAAAAACTTCATTCGTTGGCAGTGACTGCAACGCTCAGTCTGAGAGTTATTTGTTATTCGTCTGAGAGTCTCAGACGAATTAACCTCTGATTGTGAAGTTCAACTTCTAAAAACAAGATTTTCTCTCTCGCACTGATATTGTACCCAACATTTTCTATCAGAAATTCGGTAGGCTATTATATACATTTCTATAATTTTTATTTCACTTGCAAATTACAGTAATATGTTAAAAAAAAGTTGTTGCTAAATGCAACTTAAAATGTAAAACATTACTAAATTATACATATAAAAAAATCTATCTGTAAATAAAAAAATAAAGTTTATTTTTCATACTAAAAGTTTACTTTTTTATCCATTTGACTTTTGACAAGACACAGCTGGCAACACTGCTAGGGAGATTGTATTCCTTGGTACCTACTTAATCTGAGTATTCCTTGGTACTATTGACAAATGACAATATTGACAATTGACAATTGACATAGTATTGTTGATCGAAGCTTGCCGCTTGGTGTACCTAGTACCTACTAAATGTCAATGAAGAATTTAATTTTAAAATTACGATAATATTTTAAAGCTTTGTTGTATCTAACTCATGAAAATAGCAAAATGGACTACGACTATCTTATAAAATTATTATGCGTTGGTGATTCAGGTGTTGGTAAAACAAGCTTTCTTTACAAATATACGGATGGTGTTTTCCATACTCAATTTATATCAACTGTTGGTATAGACTTCAGAGAAAAAACTGTGGTATGTGTAAAACGTATATTTATTTTATTACAATTCTTATCAATGTAGTATTTGTTAATGTTAGATAGGGGTATTAATAATTTTATGACAAACCCTGCTATATAAGAATATATTGTTATTATTATATTTGCGTGCAAATTGTGCGAATATATTTCCTAAACACTCACATTAAATAAGAAATATTAAATCTGAGACTAAACATTACTGGAAGTTCTTATTAGAAAAAAATCAGAAGCTATTTAATAAGTTCTTACATCTTAACGCTAGAAATATGTTTCTACTTATTGCCAAATAATATTTTAAATTTTATGTAAGAAAAACCTCCTACTTTTCTCACAAACATTTAAAAATTTTTTTAGATTTATCAACAAAATGGAAGACAGCATCGAATACATTTACAACTTTGGGACACCGCAGGACAGGAAAGGTAACAAATTGACATGCTGTTTTTATATTTTTTGTAGAATAGTTATTCCATTTTTTTTAAGTCAATAAGGCCGGCAACGCAGCTGCAAGTCCTTTGGTGTTGCAGATTTCATGGGCGCCGGTAATCACTTACCATCAGGTGAACCGACTGCCCATTTGCCCCCTATTCCATAAAAAAGAAAAAAAAAGGGAAAGCCAGCATTACGCGTACCTCACCTCGTCATTCATGAACATCTGCATTGTTAATTTTACTTGAAAAATGGCAAATTATACAAACAAAACATGGCAGTCAATTGTCGATTTGAATATTAAATGTTAATTTATAAATAAATATTTTTATATATTTGTATGAATTATACTTAATTGAGTATTATTTTTCTGTTTTCTCTCTTTGATAGTATAATAGAGTAATATATCAAAAACATAATTTTTTTCATATTGATTTCCAGGTTTAGAAGTTTAACAACAGCGTTTTACCGAGATGCAATGGGATTTCTGTTATTATTTGATTTAACAAATGAAGCTTCATTCCTTGAAGTAAGAAATTGGATTGAGCAGTTGAAGGTGAGATTATTTTACTATATTTTTAGAATATATGAACTGATCGACCTAATTAGATTGGAGTACAACACATAATATATCATGGCCAAATGATAAAGGATTCCTGTACAGACATACTATGGTGATAATACCATTTACTTATATCTAAAAAACAAAATTAACTTAACATAAATACTTTATGATTCAATTATTGACCTCAATAATTAGGTTCTTATAGTCAGCAAACACAGTGATAAAATTGAGTTGGAGATATATTGTACCTTCTTCCACATGTTGACCCCCATATCTAGATCTTCTATACCAGTAACTCACATGTTCTATATCTGTTATTTATCAACAGACAATAACACATTAAAAATAAACTGAAATGTTTCATTCAGGGCACTTACTTATTGTCCCACACTGCACAAATTATACTGGGTTCTAAGTATACTAACTGTATCTGTTAAAGTTGGTTTTTAAGCTTTGCTTTGTTCATTTCAAATGGCAAAAATTTCAGAGTACCACAGACAGCCCTAAAATTAACTTACTTTATGAACTTATTTCAAGACTGTATATTCCAGTTGTCATACATTAGATCAGGGTTGATAATTATTGGAACCAAAAAAAAAAAATAGTAGAATGAAACCCTCTATCTATTATTTATTTCGCTTTTTACCATTTTTCAAGGCATAAGCACTGGTTTACATCTCAACTACATAGAAGAATTGGTCTTGACTCTATAGAGCTGATCCCTTGGTGCAAAGTTTATCTTTTACCTGCCATTTTCAAAATGTTACCTCCCATAACTAACATTTCCTCCATATTGATGTTATAGTGTATTATTAAAAGTAATGGAAAGCATTATTAAATATTATTATTTTGTTGAACATCTGAAAATATTGGATATAACATTGCAATTTAACAGTGTGGAGTGATCATCACTTGTTCATTGACATACAGAGTTGCCCTCTGACCTTGAACCATTTAATAATATTATACGTGTTTTTATATATTCTCCATATAACTACTATTAACTTAAGGCCTTATTCATAAACGTATTATAAGCTTCATATAGTTAAAATATGTTTTGTCTCACTCTATTGAATATAAAAAGATTACAGAACGAAAGAAACAAAACAGATTTTGTTTCTTTCGTTCTCAGTCAATCAAAACAGTTTATGAATAAGGCCATTAAACTTTTGAGTAAAAATATAATATGTTATGTTGGCAAATTATTATTAATCATAACTTTGTCATTTAATTGTATATCACTTATTTGCAGACACATAGCCTTAGTGACGATCCAGATATAGTACTGTGTGGGCATAAATGTGATCTTCAAGAAAAGCGATTAGTTAATCCAAACCGGGCGAGAGAGTTTGCTAAGAACTACAACCTTCCATATTTGGAAACCAGTGCCAAAACAGGACAAAACATTGACAGGGCTATTGAGATCCTCCTCGATAAAGTTATGTTCAGGTGTGTCTTGTTTTTTCATACTTTTAAAATGATACCATAGAGCAGCGGTTCTTAAACTTTTTTGGTGACGGAACCCTTTTTAAAGCAAAATACTTGACCATACAATTAAACAATAGTTTTTAAAAGTTTATTCTTTATTAATAAGCATAATAAAAATTCAATGTAACAGTAAATTATTTCTTACTTTACCACATGGCCAGAGAGAGGTGTTTTGTTTTTTTTTCTAAATTCTTGCGGAACCCCTACAGGGGTATCGCGGAACCCTAGAGTTCCGCGGAACACACTTAGAGTAAAGCTGCCATATAGTATAGACTTATATAAGCTTACCATTGTTGATTATTTAACTTTCGATTCTACATTTTTCTAGATTTTTCTCCAAAACTAGGATTATTTCCTTATGGATGCAATTGGCATTATTTTTAAAGGAAGATTTAGTAAGTACAATACATTCTAAGTTGGTATAGGTGAGACAATTTAAATGATATTCATAGTAAACCATAGGTAAGCTTAAAAAAACATAAATGACCACAGAAAGTAATAGAAGTGGATGATACAGAATATTTTTACAGAATGGAGACATCAGTCGAGTACGCAATGCTCTGTGCGACCGGACGAAGGCGTCAGTCCCTACAGAAACTACAAGCGAAACAGGAAAGGAAATTTTGTTCGTGCTAATGTTGTATGTGTGATTTTTATACATTCCACAGTATACAATCTTTTACAATTTTTAACATAATAATGTTATATACTTGAAATTTTTGAAATTATCTTGAAATCTTAATGTTAAGTAAAACTTCGATTATCCGAACGAATTTGGAGCAAGACTAGTTCGGATACACAAAATTCGGATAACTTATCGAAACGTGGGTTTTTGGCACGAAATTATAGACAAAACCTTTCTACATTAAAACAGTACATATATATGTATTAAAATAAAAGTTGAAGGACTCGATGTTGAAGCCATGGTACAAATTAAGTGACAAATATATCAAAATTGTGTGAATCTCGTAAACAGATTAACAATGTTCGATGAAATATTATAAAACGCGTTTCAACACGCTCGATATGCGAATCTCGCTAAGATACGCTCACGGCGGTGGCAGCTAATAACAGCGTATCTTTAATGTTCGGATAAACTAAGTCATCGTTCGGATAATTGAGGGTTCGGATAAACGAAGTTTTACTCTACGATATTTACACTTAATAAATTTTAATAGACTGATTTTAATTTACTTTTAAACAATTAATGCGGTCTATTCTTTCAAATAATATAAGGTGTTCATAGAGTCCTGTACAGAGTAAGTTGAAGTCAGATAAAAATTCAGATAGGTTTTCTTTTGGATCAGATGTATGATTTAGGATGAAACAACCTACCATCAGTGGCGTAACTAGGTGGACAAGGGCCCCGGTGCAGAGAGAAAAAAATATCGCAATAACAGTTAAATCGTAACAAACAAATCTTTCCTCTTTATAATATTACTAGGTATAAGATCAAGGAGCTGTCTCCCCCTCTTTCCAAAGCCCAGGGGGCCCTCTCAGCTTCAGGGCCCTGGTGCACTGCACCACTTTGCCCTATGATAGCTACGCCACTGCCTACCATGTGAAATTGGAATTATCCAAGTATCGCGAAGGGACCATACCACAATCCAAGGTATAGCTTAGTCCCGTTCTGCTGTTGAGAACTCATACAATAATAATGGAGATTGTCGTGTTTATGGTTTTGCCATTTCATAAACTATTTGTTGACTGACATTTTGTTCATATTATAATTCGCCTTTATCCATTTTCGTATTTATTTAAGTTGTCGGGCAAGAATTAATATTGCAAAACTTTAAAATTGGCCAAAATTCAGGCCGAAGTAACATATTTATATAAGAGAGAATTATCTGATTGAATTAGTCATCCTTAGGCTGGTATTGAG
Organism: Anthocharis cardamines; assembly: GCA_905404175.1. Taxonomy (NCBI): domain Eukaryota; kingdom Metazoa; phylum Arthropoda; class Insecta; order Lepidoptera; family Pieridae; genus Anthocharis; species Anthocharis cardamines. The sequence continues at coordinate 6,069,675 of FR989962.1, forward strand.
TACTGTTATAATGTCCAAGTTCTATACAGATGAAAATATGGTTTGTCACGTCATATAACTATATTCCAACACAAGTCTTTGAACACGGGAATAAATCACCCATTTTTATTAATGTTTTAAATCAAATTTTCTCTATACATTTTGATTGAACCCCAATATTTTTTAGAATGGCGCTCAATCATTTAATAATTGCGACAAAGATTCTATTTAAAATATGACAAATTTTACTCTGACTGTAACTTTGTGAACATATTCAGACCGTAATTAAATTGTATTTTACCAAAGAGCTATAGGAATAAGTATCTATTTATTATATAAGTTACTATTTATTAACCTTAATATAAAGGGTATTATTGTGATTTATTAATCAAAAACGTTGATGTTGCTTCTTGTATCTTAAGAAAATTTAAAATGCTTACGGCTTTTCCAGAATATAATATTTATAATTCTATATTATTATACTAATGTGTACCATTTGAAATTTCAAATGGAATGATTTGCTTTATGTTCATAAGGCCTTTTGTTTTATATACATTCCAATAAGCACCAGCGCAGTTATTGTTACGCCATGATGTTTTCATGTACTAGCAGCAGCTGGTCTAGCATGACAACTACGACAACATTTTGTCGATCGTTTTCTCTGTGTGTTTTAATCGATTATCTCTCTGTCTTCCGGGTCTAAAATGACACTTAAAACTCAACTTCTAATGTCAAAAGTAGTGACATTTGTCGATCGAGATATCTATCAAAGTTGTCAATGTCGACATATAATATATCGAGATATATTTTAGTTTGTCTTCCCTCGTCCGCGAGATATCTCTTGATGGTCATGCTAGGCGGTGTGGAGCAGGGTGCATTAATACCAATGTGGTAGTTATCAAGATTTTTAGAAATTGACTGGTTTAGATTAATCTGAAAAGTATTAGAACTCTGCTATATTGTCGGAAACGTACCCATATTATTTTATGTTATGTTCGTGGAATCGTTGTGGCGTTTCTAGGATAGCTATTTTTTCCATAGATCTCTATATTGTCTTTTACCGAGTGTTTTGATAGTGTTATTCTCTAGTCGATAAAATTTTTGATATGTTTTATTTTAAATATAACTTTATTAGTGTTTGATGTTTTATATAAGCTTTATATATTCAGGCGTTTGATTCGCACAAATTTCTTCGTACCAATGGGCTACAGATATTTATAATTATTAGTATTATTAAAATAAAAGAGATAAACATTGAGCCATTAAAAATATAGAATATTTAGTCAAATTAATTATTTTAAAATTATTGCTGAATTATGATAGCGAAATGTAATAATCATATTTTAAACAATATATTCCATTAATAAAATACTTGTATCATCGTTTGGGTTTTGATAATAGTCAAATAACTACTATTAGTTAGTCCATTTTAATTATATAAATAAATAATTATGTAATATTTATGTTTTAAAAAAAGTTGGTCAAGCGAAGTAACCTTTAAAATTAAGTAGGTAGTGTATTAACCTATTTCCGAATTTCAATATAGATTCATATCACATAGAAAACTGTTTATTGACTGCGTTTTAACTGTATGTTGATGGTAAAGTGTAGTATGCATTTAAATTAATGAAAGATACAAATTATATATCTAGATAATAAGATAAATATGTTTATTAGATAATTCCTGACCAAGCTGCCATTTTATATGTGTCAATTTATGTATATTGTCTATTCAGTATTTTGAATGTATTATGAATAAAATTTGAAAATTATGAAAAATCTTTTATTTTATTTATCTACTCCTGAGAGCGACGACTTGCGACGTATTCGTATCGTCAATCTGTCAGTTGTATGAAATATTGTTTGAAATTATTTACAAATGCTTTCATTTGTATCGGGATATACATAACATTTTTTATTTTATTTTGATGACGAGCATGAGTTTCACTTGAAGGTAGGTGTTACCTAGGTAGGTATACCTCAGTCCCAGAACATGAGTCAATGATGCGCTGTCGACCAACTTTTTACTTCGAGCATTCGGAAATCCATATAGACAAACCAAAACGCGCAATGTGCACTTCACGGTTTTTCCATCTATGAACGGTGGTACGTTACCCGGTCGGAATTTTGATATTCCTCCCACTCGATCAATGCCAGAAATTACCAGAAGTGGGGAAAACATGCTTACCGAAAATTATAAACATGTCGTTCCGGTGGGATTCGAACCCAAGACCATCGATGATGCGAACGGCAGGTTTTCTACCGAACGCGCCAACGAGCCCGTCAAATAAAACTTTTCGATTATTGTGTAGAGAACTAAGACTAGGATTAACGCAGAACACTATATTATGCTATGCTATAGCGTGTAGAGCTAGGAGCTTGGCTCCATTATGGCGGCTTGAGGGGTGAGGGGTTTTAGTGGGTAGCTCCCAATGACCCAGCTGCCTGGAGCAGAGGGCTCATATCACGCAGACTGGTAGGGTGAGTCCCACACTCCCTGCGTCCTTGCACTACCCCGACGCAGCGAGTGCGTAAACTGCATTTCCCCTCGATAAAAAAAGGAGCTTGGCTAACTAATATTTTATAGTGCATTCGATATGTACCTACTCGTCTTGGCGTTACCTATCTTTAATAGACAGTTCATGTTAAATATTCTTAATAACCTCTCCTATCGTTAAAATGTTTCAGGAAGTATGTATTATGCCTTAGATACAGCTAATTCTTTTATGATTCATGTTTTTAATCCACTTACGTGTTTAACATAATAAAACACACGTTCTCAGTTTTTGAAATAGGTACTAGTTGACACGAGGGGTCGTGAGTTCACTGCAATCACATATATTTTGGCCCCCATACACGTGATGTACTCGTATATGTTTGCAGTAAATGTTTAACGCCATAAATTAAACCTTATTCCCAAAATCTAGAGCACAAAATTTATCACAGTCGTGTGATAAGTTAGTAAAGAAAACAATGCATTTTTAAATGGACTTTGTTGCAAGGACGCAGTGTATAAATTGGTCCAAATCTGAAGGGCGAACGGCTCTTTAATGCGCAGCCGCGTAAGCTTTTCGTACGTCACGCTAGCGTTAATCTGGCCCCTACTCTGTGTTCCCTTCTACGTATACCCATCGTTTAATTAAACGCAAACATTCTATAAATAACTTATAATTTCCGTTTATGGATTCAGTTCTACGTAATGAGTTTAATACAAGTTCAAATTGTAGTATATAATCAAAGTTTCTTGTGACGTTAACTCGAGTAAGTCTCAGTTGAACATGTGGTAATGCCGGTCCGTCCATTCGGAGCTAGCTTCAGTTTGCTAGTCGGTTTGTTTATGTATTAAAAGACAACATAGTGTAGCCGGCTTCGAGTGAGACTCCAACTCGCGTTCCGTAATTCTAGTACGAACAGTGATGTAGTTTATGATTGTACTATCACGGATTAATTTAAAACATATGGTTGCGTGAATGTAAAGAAAAATAGTGAGTGAAATACGAAAGTATAACGAGATAAAAATTTCTACAAAACAGTAAACTTTTTAGTTCAGGTACGTTTTAATAAATTATTATTCATAGAAATGTTCTTACTTTTCGCCGATCTAAGAAATATGATGTTAATCAGATGATATAATAAAATCTATCTCAAAAGCCAGTATAATAGTATGTAGCCAATAATTTGATATTATTCATATCCTAGTTTACTTATTCGCTGTAAATGTAGAGACACAGAAGAAAATAACAAATATAATTCATAGATAGTCCTATAATATAATATATCTTATCAATTTTAGCGTTATTAGCTTCGATATCGATAATCTAGTTAATTAGTCATATCCCTTAGTGCATGCCTTCTAGTAATAAGATCAATTATCCTTCCCGCAACCACGTGTGGTTAATATATCTACTATCAATCTATACTTACCTACTTCTCCATAGGTGTTAAATAAATTCAAATATGTCATGCCTAGGCAATTTTATTTTACCTTTTTGTGAATAATTCAAGGAAGAACTATTATATTAATTTATTACTACTATTAATACAATAAGTTATGAGCGAATGTACTATTCTATCACAACAAATGTAACGTTTTAAATTATAGATTTAAATCTAAAGGTGAAAATTTTAATCTTACACGTAAGTATAGTATACAGGGTGGAAAGAATCAATGGGCCCTGGAGGAAAACTACTTTAAATCCTTAAGATATATTATTTTACTTAAAGGAACCATTCCTTTATTTTTAAAAAGAAACAAAACTGCATTCAAAGATTTTCTAAAATTAGGTTGTCTCATCCGGAAATCGAACCAGCTAAAAATTCAAAATTTAAACTTTCGCTATTTTATTCCACTAATCGATAGAATCAATGTTAAGGATAAAATCTCTCTTATAAACATTTAGTAAAAGAAATAAAAAAGATCATGAAATCTAACATTAATTTTATTATATCATCAGTTCTGATACGAAGGACATGTAAACTGACAGAAAATGATTACCTAGCTAGTTAGACATTGATACTCGAAAAAATTTAAATAACATAACATAACAATTTGTGACATTTTAATCATTAATTAAACTAATAAATTGTTTGAAAAAATATCTCTTGTTTTTTAGAAAATATTATTAGGAGAATTCACCACAACATTTTGCAGAAGGCTAAACGAAGTGAATTTCAAAAAAGACAAAGTTTGTAACACCTTTAAAAAAATATTATTTCTAATAATTTACTATCAGATAGATTATTAAAGTGTTACAAAATGGTAATTTTAAATAATTATTAACAAAAGTAGCAATGTCCAGCTCTAAGGTAATAATTTTCTTTCATGTTTACATGTCCTTCGTATTAGAACTAATGATAAAATGAAATTAATGTTAGATTTCATGATCTTTTTTATTTCTAAGACCAAATGTTTATTAGGCAGATTTTATTCTGAATATTGATCCTTTCGATTAGTGGAATAAAATAGCGAATGTTTAGTTTTTGGATTTTTAGCTGGTTCGATTTCCGGGTGAGGCGGACGAATTTTAGAAAATCTTTGAATGCAGTTTTGTTTCTTTTTAAAAATAAAGGAATGTTTCCTTTAAGTAAAAATCTCTATCTTAAGGATTTAAAGTGGTTTCCCTCCAGGGCCCATTGATTCTTTCCACCCTGTATAATACATATATCTTTCTTTGCTCTCAAAGGTCAAATTTAAAGTTCATTTTTTATTTATCAGATATTAACAGTGGAGGTGAGAGAGTTTGTGAGGCACACATGAAGGTATGCCTCAGTCATAAACCATCAGTTTTTTACATAGATATATACATATATGTATACATCACGCCTCTTTCCCATTGGCGTAAGCAGAGATCACGGAATTCCATATGCTCCGATCCTTGCATACCTCTTTCGCTTCTTCTACTTTCATCAATGCTTTCATACACGCTGGTCGGTTTCGAGTACTTTTGACCTGGTCCTTTCGAAGAACATTTCCGATCAGATCGAGGTACGTTTGCCTTTTTTTTAAAGAGGGAGAAGATCCGTATTGCCTATGGTGAACACAAGATCTCGCCCACCTCCCAGCGGGTCGTGTAATGCTCGGAGAGTGTGTGGTTAAAGTCAATTCAGGCTATCTGCTAGCCAGATAGCTTAGTGAGCCCTATCTACTAAACCCCCTCTAGACTCACAGTTTAGCCGAATGGGGCTCACGGGATAACATGTTGTATAACAACAAACTGAGGCCCCGGCGCAAGGAACGTTCGCCTAGATCGACTACTCTTGACTCTTCCACTCTTTCTTGTTTCCCTACATTCATCCATCCTTTCTACGTGCCCAAACCAACTCATCATGCCTTTATCAATTCTCGTCACTACATCGGCTTTTACTCCACAACTCTCGAATTTCTCTATTTCTTATTCTATATTTCAGAGTCTATATAGGTATGCGCTTTTACCATTAATTTTTAAAGATGTCTTACCGAGGGAAATCTATTTATTTAGTGAGATAATAAAGAAATAGCTCAATTTTTTTACGTCCATTATATTCAATTATTATCTTTTATTAATAGTAATTACAATTAGTAAGCAATCAAACGCCTTGTTATTTTGCTATTACTAAGAAACGTTGTTCTCAGTGCTTAGTAACTGTAGGCAGTAACAATTAGACGATAGATCGAGTTACAGTAGCACATTGTTCGGTATTATTCCGTTTCTTATTTACAGAAGTACCATGAGTTATAATATAGTGTACGACTGAGACGCCTAAATCAGCTGGCATAGCATGACAACCACGAAAAAAAATTGTCGACCGTTTTCTCGTGTTTTAATCGATTATCTCTTTATGTATTCCGGGTTTAACATGACACACTTAAAACTTGACTTCTAAAGTCAAAAGTAGAGATATTTGTCGATCGAGATAATTTGTCTGTCAAAGTAGTCGATTTCGAGATATAATATATCTCCGACCGCATCCTCCGCCCCCCCATGCTACGCCACTGCTCAATTTATTGTGGTTCGGGAAAACATCTGAATGCCAATATGTTGTAAATTTTTAAGCTATAGATGTGTTAACTGGTTCTCGTATCTCCCCGTATAAATATACTTACCATGCTTCACTATTCGCGAAATTAGATAAACAGTTTATACATTTTACAAATAGACCGAGGCTATTCAAGTGTATCTAATAATGTTTGCAGCAATTTGCCCCTTTTTTCGCTTGAAGTTTTACGTGTTCATAATCGTACGTAGAGATTCATAGGGCGATTCATTCCAAATTGAAATTTACGAAGATATCTCGATAAGAGGGTTCAGTGAAATGGCTTTACGATCTGGCAAAGACGTTCCTAACTGTCCTCTTATCTATTGCTGACCCAACCCTTTTCACTGTCTCTGAAGACTATTTGATACGGTGCTGTTAAACTACATATAATACGGATTGATTCACATAACATACTTATACTAAAAAAAAATGATTCAGATGAATTCAGATATTTTGTGTCACACAACTAAAATTATATCAGCCGCAGGATATCACTCAATGATCGAACTATTTTCTACTTTGAGTATTTGGAAATCCATAGACTGAAACCGAAACGCACAATCACGCACCCGTTTCATGTTTCACGTAAAGAAACTCATAAACATGCTATTCCGATGGGATTCGAATTCGCATCTCATTGAAGCTAGGTGAGTACCTACGCCTACAAAATCTGTTATTATCAAACAATATTATTTAATTATTATTATTTTAATATTATTATTATTTCAATATTAATTTATAATTATATTAATCAAGGCTTTACCTAAATATGGTGACGCTTTACAATCTTTATCTTTATTTATACTTCTATACTAATATTATAAAGAGGAAAGATTTGTAATTTTGGATTTTTGTATGTTATGAATAAACTCAAAAACCGACCGATTTTAAAAATTCTTTCACAACAAAGCTACATTATCAACAAGTAACATAGGCTTTTTTGTATCTACATTACACCCGTGTGAAGCCGTGACGCCCTGCTAGTATTTAATAATTATTCAGGCTTTATTATTATGTTCAGGCTTTCAGTCTCCTAATATCAAATCAAATCAGAGAAAATGTAATGAATGAATGAAAACTTTATTTGACAGAAGAAATAAACAAGCAAGAAACAACAAATAATCAAAATTCACTACTTAAATTTCATTTCTGAATACATCAGCTGTTTTTTAATACCTCTTACTAATATAAAATAATTCTATTCAATGATTACAAATACATACTTTTAAATCTTAATTCATGTTACGGAATAAAACTTGAGAAAGTTCAATGACCAATCACTATTATCGGTACGCAATACAAAGGTTCTTTGAGTATTGCTACGAGGATGCCAGATCACAGCGGAATTATGGCATCTGTTAGCAATTATGATCGTAATTACAAGCGATGTTACTATTCCCCACAAATAGCAAGAGTTATAGCATTTGCAATAATAAGGGAATAGATACCTGTTAATAATCCTAGTATTAATAAAACTCTGATTATCTACTTATTATTACAACATTTCGAAAAACATATAAAAAATAATATGTTCTCTTTATTTTACAATATGTCAATACAATGTGAATTAGTAATTAAACTTATACTTATTTAGAATCATATTCTTGTTTTTCATCGTTTTTAATTTCATTAAAAAAATCGAAATTTCATTACCTAAATGTGTATACATAATAGGTATACCTAAATGTGATTACAAAGCCATAGTTGTAATCACATTTAGGTATACCTATATGCACACTGGTTAGTCATTCACAATTCATGTCACCGAATTTAAATTAAATTAGATCTTAATTTCATGAAAATAAACAATATTATGATTATTATGTACTAGCTGATGCCAGCGACTCGCTTGGGCTTCATAAATGATGATTTTTTCTTTTCGACAGCTGATTTCGATGAAACAAAGCCTATATTAAAAAAAAATGAAAAAATCGGAATTTGTTCTATTTCTCTTCTTACTGGGTTTTAATACCTATGTACAGACATATCGACCTCTACAGTTTTATTATATGTAGGTACAGATAACGAAGCGAGGTGAGAGTTTATTAAAAATTAAAATCCCCGCCATTTTTAAAAAAAAATACGTTTTTTTTACAAAATAAAAAATTTCCAATACTAATAATAATAATATATAGTATATACCTACTAATTTTCAATACTTTGAATATATTATGTATGTTCATAATGCCTCTTTTTACAACAATAGGAATGTAATCTTCATAATTCTTTCCTGTAATAGTGTAAATATGTATGTATCAATGAATAATAATAATAAAAATTTATTTCTAAGTTATTACGCATAAATTATACCATTACACAATTAATATGTCCATAACATTAATATAATCTCAAATGTTAACCACAAGCTGTAATATTATAACTGTAAGGAATTAATTACAACAACGCTAATCTCCATTCGCTAGTCTTTCAGCTTTTATTTTTTCGCCTGGGTGCTTTTATAAAGAGTTTTATGAACGTTAAAGTTTTATAAATCTAATAGGTACATAAACCCTTGTGTTTAAGCTGCCTGTTTAAAAAAAAGAGATACCTATTTTCCATTTTTTTTATATATCACCAAAATTGAGCGTGAAGTTCACCTGATATTTTTACAGAACATTAATCGATGATATGCTGTCAGCCTTTTGTATAAAATTCTTCGTATATTCAGTAATTCATAGACTGAAGCCCAGAACCGGCTTTAGAGGGCCTTAGAGATGTGGATGCCTCGGGCAACAAAAGAGTGGAGGCCCCTGGCCCCAAATTAAATATGTTTGTGCAAAGTAGGTAAAGATAAAGCAGCGAAAAAAAATATCAAAGGAAAAGTTGTTTACTAGTGATTACTTGTAGGAATTTAAATTATTTTTTTCCGAAATCTCTGTTGTGGGGTCCTCTATTTGTAGAGGGCCGGGGCAGTAGCCTCGAATGCCCTTCCATAAATCCGGCCCTGCTGAAGCCGAAGCTGCATTCTGCAGTTCACTGGCTTAACTATGTAGTTAGGTATTTATGAGTTTCGTTAACCGAACGGAATTTCAATATGAGGTATATAGAAGAGAAGTACCACGTTAAAATAGTACAATTTTATTTTAGAAGACCTTACTGTAAAAATAAAAAGTTTCGTATACATTGTTTCGAACGGAACTGCGGGGAAACGACAAAGTTTCCGCAATGAATCAAAATGAACTTTTATGTACAACTTCAACTTCATTAGCAAGAGTTCTGCGATTATTGATGAGTCTTTTGTCCACCGTTCTCTGTTTGTCGTGAATGGGAATGAAATAATTTTAGTTCAAATAAATTGAACGCATTGGTGAACGCAAGTCACGGATGTTTACATACCACGGGCAACTAATCCACTGAGATTGACCTAATTTACACTTCCATATGGAAGCCGTCATGTGCGTTCCTTAAAATAAGAATATGTAGTTTTTAAATCAAATATGTAATTTCTCATTACTGTTATTATTTATACTAATTTCGTACATATGTTTGACAAACTTGTACTAGTGAGTTGGGAAGTAAACCTACCTCGTTTGAACGGATCGCGGGTTCGATTCCAGGTTCCAATTTTTGGTCAGTTCAGGCTTTAAACATATGGGAGGAATATTAAAATTCCGACCGGGTTATGAATCACCGTTGAACTTCTTCGGCTAGACTTACGTTTAATTGACGGTTGATGGTCGAATTTTAACAATAGGTTGATGTCACATCAATGTCTTGATGCCCTATGGCTGAGGTATCATCTACCGTCAAATGAACCTCACGCGCTTCTGTCGACATCTATACTTATATTATAGAGAGGAAAGATTTGTATTATCTTTTAAAGCATAAAAAATTAAGTTTCCCCAACGCTCTTCAACATTGAAAAAATTTTTTCTGCATTAAAGAGAAATTTATCACCTATAATGTATATCGATACTCTATAGTCTATACTAATATTAAAAAGAGGAAATATTTGTATTTATATTTTTTGTATGATATGAATAAACTTAAAAACTACTGGATCGATTTAAAAAATTATTTTACCAATAATAAGCTACATAATCAGCGAGTAACATAAATATTTTTGTGTATAGTACATATAAATTACACCCGTGTGAAGCCGGGGCGCGCGTTGCTAGTCTTAAATAAAAAAAATGTTCAGTAATTTTCGACTTACGTTCCTATTTCGAATTTACCGTTTGCGTAAGGACGCATAAACGGCTTTTAAATTACAACAAAAACATCAAGGATAATTCGAATCCCTACACGGATCCCTTGCAGGGTCATTAGGTAAGTTGGAAGCAATAAAATTCCTAGAAGACCTCGGTGGCCATTGCGAAAACTGCGGAAAATGTGCTCATTGTCTCGGAATTACGATTGAGATCAAACTGTTAAGATTTTATTTGGTTTAAACGAAAAAAACTTTTATGGGATTTAAACGAGATTTGTGCATTATACTGTGTATACCGCCATTTTGTTCAGTATGTTTCGATATGTCCTTAGAACTACGTTAGATACTAAAAATCATCATCCGAATGCTATTTTCTCATGTACCTAATTTTAATATCTTGATTATACTTTTTTATTAAATATATTATTACTAGTTTATTTATTTATTTTAGTTATCATTTAAATTACAGCCAAGACATACAAATTTTATACAATTCATGCGAACAATACTGCACTCCTTACATAACCGATCATACATTTTAGGAAGAGTTAAGAAATAAGAAACCTCAAATATTCTTTCAAAAATCTAGGTTTGCTAACTCAAAGCAAATCAGAATCAAAGGCCAAAAATATGTATGCGTCGGTGCACTGGTGGCCGCCTATATAAGCAGGCCTATGGAAGAATGTCGCCCCCTACTCAACTAGATCACACAGAATTGAATGATATATAAGAGTCAAATTAAAGTAAAATATAAGAAAATACAGTAATTAATGATAAAGTTACCTAAATCAGTGTTATTAGATACAAATGCATACCGTTTTTATTTGTGATTTTCTAAAGGTTTAAGTGACTTTTATTAACGCGAGTATCACACATTTAAATAAAATACTGTATAGGTACCGGATTAAAACGCGATTTATTATTTATATTGTTTAAATTATTTATCCCGACGTTTCGGATGCTTTTCAGCAACCGTGGTCGCGGGGAGACAGCGACCTGTTTTAATCCGGTATACAGTATTTTATTTAAAAGTTTAAGTGCCTATAAGTTCACAGAGTTCTGCCGCCCCCGGGCATCCTAGGCCCTGGCCTACTCGGCCTATAGGGATCTGTTGAAAAGTAATAAATATATAGGTCAGTTTAGTTTTTCAAATAAAAACAGGGGATCATAGTCATATCCGACTTTGTTCTAACTATGGATAGGTAGGTTTGATACTCTCGTTTACAAATCACAATATGTTCTGTCTCGTGTTTCAATCAAGTCATTGATGATTACAGTAAAATCTAATATATAAAATTCTCGTGTCACAGTTTTCGTTGCCATACTCCTCCGAAACGGCTCGACCGATTCTCATGAAATTTTGTGTGCATATTGGGTAGGTATGAGAATCGGACAACATCTATTTTTCATCCCCCTAAATGTTAAGGGTAATCCACCCCTATTTTTTTTGTTTTTTTGACGAAATTTTTTGTTTTTATTTTTTTATAATGTGGCATTAAAAAATACATACAACCCCTGCTTTTTTTGTCAAAAAATCTTGACCCGTGCGAAGCCGGGGCGGGTCGCTAGTATTAATATACTATTCATTCGTTATTGTGAGTCTGTAGTATTAAATTAACGACTGCAGTCTTTGAAAAATCTGTCACAATTAAAAGAATGTGTGACAAATGATGAAACATAGCATTACCGTGTCTAATTACTGTTGTTGAAATTCCCTATAAATAACGGTTATAGGTGTCTGAATATCTATTATATGTAATACTAGCAACGCGATGTACACAATATACACAAAATATATGAATAATATAATGAAGCTTTCTATTGGTGAAAGAATTTTTAAAATCGGTCCAGTAGTTTTTGAGTTTATTCATAACATAAAAACATACAAAAATACAAATCTTTCCTCTTTATAATATTAGTATAGATTAGTATTAGTATTAGTATAGATATGTACACAGATATATATGTAGATGTAAAATGTATCTACTATCTACATATACGTTACGTACACAGACACGAAAGCTATATTTAACATTCGATTAACGAAATGTTCTATGAGTCAGTTCCCGAGATCTTTGTACCGACCGACATTTTGGCGCAAGCTGACTTAAATAAACCGATCAATCACTGGACACAGGTCAGTTATATCAATGCCTATTACATAAATAAAATCAAGATAATATGTTCGATTCGTAGATTCATAGTTCATAATAATTAGTTTTTTATTGATTGATGGAGCATGGAGCTTATTTCTAAATAAAGGCATTTGCCTGTAAATACAGAAGGCTATTAACCTATTTAGGTTTGCATATGCGTATAATGCATCAACAAAACTTTATGATGAAAAATCTTGCATTGTAAATATCAAAGATCTCTAAATCTAAATAAATAAATCTCGAGGTATATTATTTTTACGGATATTGTAATAAGATAATCTTTAAACTTTTCCATTTATAAAAAATATGCATACCAGTTGGTATAATATTCAAGTCTCGATTGAAGCTCACCATTGCATTGTAACGAAACTAAAAAATCAAAGAGTAAAGGCTGCGTATTGATCAAAGAGTATTTTTTGCCTATGCCTAGAAAAATGAACGCGATAGATTGGTGTATTGGTAGATTTGTGGTAAAAATATTCGAGGGGAAAAATCCATGTTTGGTTTACGAATTGGCTGATTAGATGTTGAGATTTTGAATTATGTTGTTAATACTAAAAATAATTTGCTTTAGTAAGAATATATTATAATGTTTTAAAGATATTGTAGATCATAAAGAATTATATGTCGTAATTAAAAATATTAATTACTTATTACTTTTTAAATCATTCCCAAATATATGGCGTTAATATAGCAACTTTGTGAAATTTCAAAAAAAAAAGTCCAAGGTAACTGTCATCTAATAGGTAGTCTACCCATCATCGTATGATCGATGAATTCGATGATGCTCTACGAACACAAAAAACACGTTGTTTTATCCGCCGCGCTTGCTGCTTTGCTAGATAGCATTATAATGTTCTAACATGAATTAAAGTCCGTAATATAAAACTTTTTAGTCATATAACCTAAACGTTTTATATTAGTCTGAATAAACTTGTAGTAACTATTTATATGACACATAGGGTGTTTATGACAAAGGACGAATCGGTGGGCGTTCTGAATACACATTTTCTATAACAATAATTAGGTACAATATACCTAAGTACATACCTCAAATGTTCGGCTAATATATGCGTCCTTGTGGTATGTCAGTCAGTATTATTATAGTAAAAGGAGGGCGCCATTTTAATTATTACAACATAAAAATAAATATAAAAAGGGAAACTAGAAATAAGTACGTCACCACAGCAGCAACCAGAAAATTCTTCTCCATATACGAATCTAAGTCCATTACACGCACTATCACACGATTATTAAATAACAATATTAATCATTTATATCGCGGCGTGAATACTAATTATTAAGCGACCGAAACTTCCATAAGAAGCGCTTTCCACAATTATTAGAACACACGAGCACGCCTAAATCCAACCAGTTAGGAAAATTATAACGACGTCAAACTCGGGTCAACTGCCAAGAGTATATCGCGGTTATATTATACTACCCTCAACATTTAATTTTATTAATAATGTTCTATTCCGAACAGGGTGAATCTATATGTAATAAATATAATATTATCGTATTCTGAAAGGAAGCCTTTTCTGGAAGATCTCAGCAAGTGTCACACGTACGAGTATAGTATAATATACTGATTCAAATGTCACTTCGAAGAGTCGCTTCCGTTCTTTGACATTCGCCTTGCCATGCCTTCATACAATACGTAGGTATTTGAAATATGTAATAAATAATAAATGGCTGGTCTTACATTCAAATCAATACCTTCTATACAAAGTGTGCCTTTCGTCGGTCAAATAATATCTAGATACTAGTGTATCGAAAATAAGTATTTCCATTTGCGTTATATATCGTGTATAGCTTGTTCTATCACCAAGGAAGCTTCTAATAATACCTATTGCTCTAGTGACATCAATAATCTGCGTCTACTATCAGTACGAAGACGATAATTGTACTAGTCGTTATATCAGTTTCTCTGAACACTGCTATACTACAGCCGGCCATTCAGCGTTTAGATTGGTCGAGGATCCTCCCTTTAGATTTAAGGAAGAGCTCATCTTCCTTCCTCCACACGGATAGACTCCACAATTTAAGAGATCGCAGATGGCATCTCGACGAATATCTAATCTAGTCTTCTAATATATGAAATTCTCGTGTCACAGTGTTTGTAACAAAACTCCTCCTAATCGGCCTGACCGATTCTTATGGAGTAGGTCTGAGAATAGGACGTAAAATAATAAATTTTTCATACCCCTAAGCCTACGCGCAGACTAGAGCCACCGGTGGCCACCACTAGAAGCGGCGTCTAGACGCGGCCACCGGTGGCCGCATTACAATTTACAGCCACTGTAAAATGTATGAAATATCGCGCCCGCACGTTGTGGCGGCCACTGCACCGGTGGCTAGAAGCTCGGTGGCGGCCACCGGTGGCTAGAAGCTCGGTGGCGGCCTCTCGAGCGCCGTGTTTGCGCGGATGCCTTAAAATGTATGAAATATTACGCCCTTAGTTTGTGGCGGCCACCGGTGGCTTTGCTGTGGTCGCCACTAGTGGCTCTAGTCTGCGCGTAGGCTAAGTGATAATGGTGTTCCATCCAATTTTTTAATTTTTGGACAAACATTAATGTTTTACGTTTTGGCATTAAAAATACATACAACCCTATGTATCTTTACCCTTCTACCACCAAACCCTATTTTTAATCGCGATTGTAGTATTTTTGTATGAACGATATCCAAATAATAGCTACTGACACCACATCAGTATCTACATTATATTCGTGTGAAGTCGGGGAGGGTCGCTAGTATTAAAATATAACTCGCGCATCATTAAACACTGTTGTAATAAATATTCTTATTATTCTGACTTTTAATAAACGCAACCAATAATTTCTTAGATAATATAGTCTATCAGAATCGACTGAATGATAAATTAATCATTGAACAGGTGCACAGCTTACCGAGATTCTGTAGAGTCCATATCGATTAATCCATTTGATAAGTGCAATAAATCGCTTTAACTAGAAGTTCGAAATGCAGTTTTTTAAAACTTGCATTTCCTAGTTTCCTACTGAATGAACTGCCAATTATTATTTATTAGAAAGAAAGATTTTTTAAATACAAAACCTAATAAACTACTATAATATTTAAATAAAATACTGTATACCGGATTAAAACGCGATTTATTATTTATATTGTTTAAATTATTTATCCCGACGTTTCGGATGCTTTTCAGCAACCGTGGTCGCGGGAGACTGAAAGATGACAGTTGTCTTATATTTGAAATGTCACAAAGTTGCCATATTTAATTCAATTAAATTAAAAAATAATCTATTAATTTAGGTAACACAATGTACATCTATGAACGTCAATAAAAAATAATACATATTAAATTACTAATATTACTAATATTAAATGCTTCTAATTTTACATTTACTACCAGTTCACAAATCAAGGGCGTAGAGCCCTAAAAAAATATAATGTAAAATTAGAAGCATTTAATATTAGTAATATTAGTAATTTAATATGTATTATTTTTTTTATTATAGTAATATTGTCTTTTATTAATGCGAGTATCGCACATTTAAATAAAATACTTTATAGCAATTTATACTTATAATTATAAATAATTATACTTTTTAGCTTTTTACCAAATACGTTATTGTGGATGGGTATAGGGGAAGAGGGAGGCAAAAAAACACGGATTGACTGTGTGAAGAATGATATGTGTTGAGAGGTGTGACTGATGATATGGCGAGTGAAAGAAGAGAATGGAAAAAGAGAACATACTGCGCCGACCCCAAAAAAAAAAAGGGAACAGGACTTTATACTGGATTAAAACGCGATTTATTATTTCTATGTTCTTCATCAACCGTGGTAACGGGCAGTCCAGTCAGACTTATGCTAACAATCACAGAAAAAAAAACATGCAAAAAGCCCATTTTAAAGACTCATACCATTTTATACAGTAGCATAAGCTAGGACGTGGCACGCCCCAGCGCTGATATACAGTGATGTGCTGTGTGTGTGTGTGTGAGAATGTATGGTTGATCAGTGTTTAGTCTGTGTTCAAAAAGAAATGGCTACCATAAGTGACCTCTCTTATGGTACTCTAATTTTCTTAACTGACACCCGTTAGGCCCGTCAGCAAGAAGTTACTCAAGTCAAAATGTATTCTGGAGAGTTTTTGTCAGAAATGATTTGACAAGTTTCAAGACTAGATTCAAACCTGAGTCAGGTTTTGGAATCAATAAATACAGTAACACGCCAATTAGCCCGTCAGTAATTCAAACTAAAACATTAATTAAAATACAGAAAATATGTTGATGCCACGTCTTGTAATATTTGTAGCTAAACAAAACATACAATACAAGAGTTGAATTGTATAATAATTATTACAAAATTGCAGTTATTAATATGAACATTTATACATTATCACTGTGCAGATACTTGGTCCCAACAACCACTGGCCCTGGTAACATACAATGCACGCACTTTGAGGACCGACGAAAAGATTGTTGAGTTAGAAGAGGAATTGAGTAAGATACGGTGGGATGTGATAGGAATATCAGAAGTTCGAAGAGAGGGTGAGGATACGATATCCTTGGCATCCGGTAACTTATTCTTCTTCCGGGAGGGTGATCGACAATCCCAGGGTGGAATTGGGTTTATCGTCCGCCAGTCCCTCATTAACAACATTATAGCTATCGAGAGTGTGTCGAGCAGGGTAGCGTACCTTATACTCAGAATATCCAAAAGGTATTCGTTGAAGGTTATACAGGTTTACGCTCCGACCTCGGCCCACTCAGATGACGAAGTGGAGATCATGTATGAGGACATCAGTAGAGCCATACATACCTCGAAAACACATTTTACTGTTGTGATGGGGGATTTCAATGCAAAACTGGGTAAGAAAGGCGATGATGAGATGAGGGTAGGACAATTCGGTTTTGGGCAACGAAATCCGCGAGGCCAGAGGCTATCCGAATTCCTGGAAAAAGAAGGACTCTTTATGATGAATTCTTTCTTTCAGAAACCTCCACACAGGAAATGGACCTGGATGAGCCCCGACGGTAGAACAAAAAACGAAATAGATTTCATCATGACAACTAAAAGACATATCTTCAATGATGTCTCCGTGATTCACAGGGTTAAAACCGGAAGTGATCACCGTATGGTAAGAGGCACATTGAATATTAACGTCAAAGTTGAAAGGTCTCGTCTGATGAAATCTACACTACGACCATCTTATGCTCAAATCCAAAACCCTGAGAGCTTTCAACTCGAGCTGAAAAATCGCTTTGATTGCCTAGAAGATTGTGTTTTGGTGGACGATATTAACAGCAGATTCGTGGAGACTATCCATTCAGTTGGATCTAAGTACTATAAGGCCCGCCGTAAGGATCGACCGCAAAAACTCTCCGACAGTACTCTCAAACTCATAGCTAAGCGACGTTCCATGAAACTCCAGACCTCTGATGACGCGGATGTATACAGGCAGCTCAATAGACGAATATCAAAGTCCTTGCGACACGACATCCGCTCTTTTAATACAAATAGTATTATGGAGGCGATTCAGCAAAATAAAGGCTCAAAGGTGTTTGCAAGAGACAAGTCTATTGGGCAAAGCCAGCTGACAAAGCTGAAAACAGAGAATGGAGATACGCTAGCGACGAAACCTGAGGTACTGAGAGAAGTCGAAAATTTCTACGGCCAACTATACACCTCATTGGCAAAGCCTGACACCAGTTCTGCGAAAGACCCTAGAGCCCGACTGACCCGGCACTACACCGAAGACATCCCGGACATCAGTCTGTACGAGATTAGTATGGCCCTCAAACAGCTTAAGAACAACAAGGCTCCCGGTGAAGACGGTATAACCTCGGAGCTTTTGAGGGCGGGTGGAAATCCTGTCCTTAAAGTGCTTCAGAGGCTGTTTAACACCGCTTTGCTGGAGGGTACAACGCCCGAAGCGTGGAGCAGGAGCGTGGTGGTTCTCTTCTTCAAAAAAGGTGACAAAACCTTACTGAAGAATTATAGACCCATCTCACTGCTGAGCCACGTTTATAAGCTTTTTTCAAGGGTCATTACGAATCCTCTCGAACGCAGGCTCGATGAATTCCAGCCTCCAGAACAAGCAGGCTTTCGAAGAGGTTTTAGTACTCTGGATCATATTCACACGCTGCGGCAAATTATACAGAAGACCGAGGAGTATAATTTGCCTCTATGCTTAGCGTTTGTGGATTATGAGAAAGCTTTCGATTCGATCGAGACTTGGGCTGTGCTGCAGTCTCTCCAGCGGTGTCGTATAGACTATCGGTACGTCGAGGTGCTTAGCTGTTTATATCAAAACGCCACCATGTCGGTCCGAGTACAGGAGCAATGCACGAAGGCAATTCCTTTGCAACGTGGTGTAAGACAGGGAGACGTTATATCTCCGAAACTGTTTACAGCAGCATTGGAAGATGCCTTCAAGCTCCTGGAATGGAAAAGGTTCGGCATAAATATAGACGGCGAGTACATCACTCACCTACGATTTGCTGATGACGTCGTGATCATGGCAGAATCGCTGGAAGACCTGAACACAATGCTCGATGGCCTCTGCAGGGTCTCTCAACAGGTGGGCCTTAAGATAAACATGGACAAGACAAAAATCATGTCGAACATCCACGTTGTGCCCACCCAAGTATCTATTGGGAGCTCTGTACTCGATGTTGTTGACGAATACGTCTACCTGGGGCACACTATCCAATTAGGTAGGTCCAACTTCGAGAAAGAGATCAATCGTCGAATCCGTCTCGGCTGGGCAGCTTTCGGAAAACTTCGGAACATCTTTTCGTCCAAAATACCCCAGTGCCTAAAGACAAAAGTCTTTGAACAGTGTGTTCTACCAGCGATGACGTACGGAACCGAAACGTGGTCTGTCACGATGGGCCTCGCACAAAGGCTCAGAGTCGCTCAGCGAGCTATGGAAAGGGCTATGCTCGGTGTTTCTCTGCGTGATCGAATCAGAAATGAGGAGATCCGTAGTAGAACCAAAGTTACCGACATAGTCTTGCGAATGAGCAAACTGAAGTGGCAATGGGCTGGGCATATAGCTCGCAGAACCGATGGCCGTTGGGGCAAAAAGGTTCTCGAGTGGAGACCACGAATCGGACGACGAAGCGTAGGACGGCCTCCCACAAGATGGACAGACGACCTGACGAAGGTGGCAGGGAGCCGCTGGATGCAGGCCGCAAGTGATCGGCCGTACTGGAAATCTTTGGGGGAGGCCTATGTTCAGCAGTGGACGTCCTATGGCTGAAACGACTGTGCAGATTGAATAATAAGATTTGCTTCAGCCGCAGGCGAACAACGCACGCCCGATTTTGTAACCGCACATCAGACTGTCCATCTGTTTACGTACAAACCCAATTGTTCGTTTATTTATTTCACTAACCAGAATTAACCCAGTCCCAAACATTGAAAACCGTCTTTTGTTAAAGTATTTAAAGGTTAATAGGCACATAAAGAATTTACGTATATTTCCTTTATAAAACAAATTTTAAAATAGTATGGATTTCGAAATGCTGAAAGTAAAACATAGGTCATCATTGACTGATGTTCTATGGTTGAAGTATCACCAACAAATTACTATCGAGTGAGCTTTAGGTACGCTTGAGTGTCGATATCTAACTTAAAGAAGTACATAAAGTTACTGTTCTTAAAAGCCTTAAACTCTCATACACCTTTTTATGTTAGATATCGACAGACGAGCATGAGGTTCACTTGATGGTTTTTACTTCGAGTATTCGAAAATCCATAGACTGAGACCAAAACGTGCAATGTGCACTTCACGGTTTTTCCATTAATGAACCAATTTCCATGAATGATATTCCTCCCACTTGTTCAATGTCCGAAGTTACCAGACTTGTGGAAGACATGCTTATAGAAAAACATTTCCATGTCGTCCCGATGGGATTCGAACCCAGGACCCATCAGAGCGCAAGGGAGGTGTACTAACAAACACGCCAACGCACCTTGTTAGGTTCTAATATTAAGTAAAAAAAATATTTTTAATATCATATGTTTTTAAAGGTGACGCCCAATGTGTAAAATTCAATACTTCATGATCAATTTGACCTTCAATTCGGATAGTAGCTGAGATCATAAGCTGAAAATAATTGAGCTAAATGGCCTCGGCCTAACAAATATAACTTTACGATACACTACTTTACCTAGTTACTGATGCAGCCAGGTAGAAGCTAATGGAATTTATTGTACGAGTCAGTTTAATAGCAAATATTAACAATACATAGATGAATGGATTGTTAAAACAAGAATTACTTTTAGTGACTGACTCCTGCAACACAAATACTTTGTTGTATAGTTTGTTAAATAAAAATAAATTAATTTGTTTAAAACGTATATATAATTAATATTTTCTCTTATAAGTTTAGAGAAATAAATTCTTGAAAACTAATACTTTGCGGCCTTGTGGCCACCATAAATGGCCAAAAAGCATTGACATAGTAGCCAAAAATTGAAAAAGTGATAGAATTTACAATTTTTAGACCATTACTGTGTAATTAACGGATTTTTGCCGAGTCTTTTGCATTACATAGCTGAGATGATATAGAACATATAAAAAAACCAGCGAATACAAATATTTATTGTTAGTTATTTCGTTATCATCTCTCCAAAAAAGTATACAAATAATTATTTTTCGAATTTTATTTCGTCCTTTTGTGAAAATTTGTATCTAACAATGATCATTCGGTGCCATGTTGAATTCGCAATTTTGGATATTGTCAGATTCATTATCAGCGCCCCCAGAAACCGCTGTATCCGAAGTTTTACAAAATTGCTCACAAGGTTAACGAAAAACTTCTTAATTTTTTTAGATGTTAAAAAAATTGTGCTTATTTCGTTTTTTAACTACGCCTAATGAAATCAGAAAATTTCCTTGTGATATCTTTCCAATATTTGTTAAAGGAAATTTAAGTTCAAAATTCAATCAATGTTCTCGCATTTAGTCGGATTCAGATCTGATAAGTTCTGTAGGAAGCCTTTTGATTGATATAAAAAAAAATGTATTTCACTTTAAGAATCTCAATCGGTGTTTATAATAAGTGTTGTCGCTCTGAAGTTTCGACGCTTTTCCGCAGCAGCAACAGATGTCACTATTACCAACGTCACCGACATTTACCAGTGGGGGTGACAACTTTACCGACAACGGGCAGCCGATGATGATATAAAAGCAGAGTTCCCGCCACGAAGAGGCATTCCACGTGCACCAACTAAAGTAGTAGAAACTCTGCCCAATTGTGGATAATAATTACAGTGTCAATTTAATAGTGATCTAAAGTGAATTATAGCTAAAGTTATACTTTTGTATCGTAGTATCTGAGTGGATATAAAGTGTAAACTTTCATGTTACATTAAAGGTGTATGCATTAATGGTGTTTCCTTAATATCAGAAGCGGGTTATTCTACGCTCACAAAATGCCACGCAGCTATCAAAGAATTCAAGTACGCCGTACTCTATGTATACGAGCAGTAGTAACTGTGACAGACGGAGGAAGAATAACGTTATAAATGTCAACGTAAGGGATCGCCAACTGTAAGTCAGAATGTTTAATTATTATCGTCAATGATTTCTGAATTAGAGGACATGCCTCTCTTTGATAGAAAGTAATTCACATGTCTTTAAATGTCTTGACACTACGATGATCAGTGTATCAGCTGTGCAAAAGTAACGGTATACTGCAAAATGAAATATGGTTGCAATTACTTTATGAAAAAGTAATTCTCATGGATATCGAAACAATATCTTACTTAATGAAGTTTTCGAAAGTATGATATCAATTATAGTAATTAGTCTGATAAATTGGTGAAACAAATATCAGTGTTGCACAGGATTTCCGTTATTATGACAATACAGCATCTTTTTGTAAAATACGAGATACCCTCGAAACAGGTCTTTAGCAATTTTATAAGCCAGACAGAATAACAACATTGAAAATAATAAATTGAGAGATGTTGAGATTTAATAATATTTAAATATGGATTGCAGCTATTCATTAATGACAAAGACCTAGTAACAGTATTGGTTTTGCAGTCTGTTTTGTTAAAATAATCTTATTCATTGAATGGAATTAAAAATTGAATGGATATATAAAACAGTTACAGTAAAACTTAAAAGTTTAAATATATACAGGTTATACGTTATACGTGGGAAAATCATGATATTTTAATAGCTTGCTATTTGCAATGCTTGTGTTCATACGAGTATTATTTAGAATGGCATATTAGACATAGCTATAATGGCTAAGTTACAATATTGAAGACAGTTATTTCAAAATACCCTCTAAAAGTATTGTCATTGTTATGAAATACTGTATAGAAGTTCACAACTATCAGTGAGACTACTTTTGAAATTGAATCCCAATACCACGCTTACTCGAATTTTGACTAGTTTACTTTTTAATTGTGAGAAAATTGGTACTTTTGAACAAAGTTTAGTTTAGAGTATACTGTAGCATGAAAATCGCACTTCGACTGTACGATCGAAAAGGAACGTGGCTGTAAAAGACGTAACTTCCAAACATGTTTAACTTTAACACGTGAAAGAAAAATATTTTGACATTTTATCTAAAGTATTGAATAAATGACGACGCATGATGCGCCATCGAGTTTAATAAAGTGTGAATCGAACCTTCATGGTTCAAAAAGGAATAGTGTTCATGGCAGGTGATGAATATTCATTCATTCAAGTTAATAATTACTAAAGCAAGTAATAACCCTATACCATGCGGTGTTTTCAAATACTAATAGTAGTGTTGAAGAAAGTTGTCAAAATTGTTGCAAAAATGACCGCGCAATATTTCAGTAATAGAATATAAATATGTGTTGTCAATTGTCTCAAATACACATATAGTATTTTAGGACAAAGAACATACATTGCAAAATTATAATATTATTTGAAAATAATAAGTAATTACTTAATTATTGTTTTTCGGTTGAGTAAAGAGGTAATGAGTATACCCTATGTTATAAGAGGGTCTAGGCGTAGGAAAGGATTATTTCTGAATAGATGCTTGGTCATGGCAAATCGTTATCTAAATTGAACGTTACTTAAATTCAACCTTTAACTAAACTGTAACCGCTAGATGGTCCCAGAATACCTATCTACTATGAACGCCAGTCTTGTCACTAGTATGAAAGTAAAATTAGTACTTATATTGATATGTACATTGAACTCTGATAAACTATAGTTCAATTTTTCACTCAATACATAAATGTCAAAATGTAGTCAAGAATTTTTACCAAAAATGAATTCAACATAAATAACGATTACAATTAGTTCCATCAAGTTCTACCAATTCTATTAAATTATATATATGATGTGCTAGTGTAGCATTCAAGAGTACCAAACAACAAGTCTTCGTACTCAATCGTAAAATTTCAATTAAATCTAGAATGGAGAGTAAGCTTCTTAACCTGTTAACAATAGTATAAATGTCAGAATCAGAAATAGTAGTCTTGCACATATAAACGCTTAAAGGGTATAATTATCAATTTTTAAAAAAATACAATACGTGGGTGCATAAAATAGAAACTCCAATAAAGAATTGCGTACAGTAGTTTCTGAAGTAAATAATATGATTAGTTACTGTCCTTTCCACTAAAAGAGCCTAGTAAGCGATATATTAGTCAGGTGAGGCCGAAACGAATAATATAAGTATTTGAATATTGACGAATTGTTAAATAATAAAGTAAAATATGAAGGATCTGAATGTGGGGACCAACCGTGAGGATGTTGGACATTGTTTCCCGCGCTTAAGAAACTTATAGGCCAATAGATTGAAAGTGGTCTCAATTATATTCCTGGGCAGACCAAGCTAGTTATATCCAGTACTAACTGCTAAACCATTCGACATTTTCCATGTTAATCATCTTGGTCCCTCTGTGACGTGAAACATTACAACAATTTGCTTGTATTACTATATACGCTCAATAAATTGAAATTGCTATCTATTTAACTTGACTAAAATTACCCTGAGTGAAATAAATGAAAAATTGCAAAATGTAAAAAAGTAAAAGAAATATTATTTAAAGAGGCTAAAGAAATAAAGCCACTGAGCATTTTCCACAACATTATTAAATCGCTTGGAGCAATATAACAAATTATTGTACAGTGCGAATACAATAAAAACTGAAATTTGTAAAAGAAACTGAGGTATATGGCAGTAAAGATCATAATAACAAAAATAAAGTGACAATTATAAAAGTTAATAAGTGAAAAATAACAGAAATATGATCAATACAAAATGTCGATTAAAAATGAAAGTGAGGAAGTAGTCTGTACAACTAAGACTGGTTGCCAAAATTGGTTTTCAATTCGATGGTTAAGAATATTAAAAAAGGATTCAAATGCGATACATTTAATGACCTAGCATTTAATATGATGGCGCAATCGCCAAGATATTAAAGCCAATTATAGTGCTGCAATAAATACAAATGGATGCAAATCACTACAAAAATCTATTATGGTATCGGATCATTGCATATACTTAACTAAGAAGAAAAAAAAAAATGTAAAGAAAGTCTGATCTAGTTCTCAGTGAGGTTTATATTTCTCCTTGATATCATATCATCCATTCATATATAAAGAGATCGCTAATGATGATAATGAATATTATTTTTTGACGGATATGCGAGACAAAATAAAATAACGGATTTTGATGCGTCTATTTACGCTGTTGAAAATTTTGTGGTGCTTTAGATAACAATATAATTCATATGAAATACAAGTATAAGTTATGCCGTAGCCATAACCGTGGTGTAAAAGTTACTTTTCAGAATACCTTAGAGCTTGGGCCGTGACAAGTGAATTGAGTGAAGTTGAAACAATCGTTGAAATATACATATAATGGGACATAGTACTAAAGAGATTATGACAGTAGGTATTAATGTTACCGAATAAGTCCGGATGTTGTCAGTAAGTCCACGTGACACGTGAGTTAAATTTATATTATTGATAGAAATGGCAGTGCTAATTTAAATTGTAACTATCGCTATACATGCACTATGATCTAGATAAGAGAATACGAGTAAACTTTTGTAACTATAACTATGCATGTATTACAATATAAACAAGGAAGTGAATAGGAGTTAACTTTTGTAGCTATCCCTTTACAAGCATTATTACAATATAGACAAAAAAAGGTAATACGTGTAAACTTCATTGTCAAGTGTATATGCTTCAAACATTGTAAGCGAGCCTGGTCTGTCTTGGTGTTTAATTTGGTGATACACGGCTAGTTTGATCTGTACATCAGCTAGTCCAAACCATACATGTCCACTGGGTTGATGGAATGGCGGCTCGTGCAACAGGTATCTGTGTGAACGCTGTTGTAATGGTGATACACGACTGTTTGATCTGAACATCATACAGTTTAAACCGTATATGGTGATACACGGCTGGTTGATCAGAACATCAACCAGTTCAAACCATATCGAGCCAGCCATCCACCAGCGACAGTGGGCTAATTAAGTACTAAAGTATACTGACGGCTTCTAAATGTGTGAACGTTGTTGTAATGGTGATGCACGACTGGTTGATCAGAACATCAACCAGTTCAAACCATATAAGCCAGCATACTGACTGCTTCTAAATATTGCTAATTTAACCCTTTACAATGTCTTCAGCTATACACCAGACACATACGCCGTTCGAGGACGAACGCGTGTGCAGGACGGCCGGATGTTGTCGCTCTGAAGTTTCGACGCTTTTCCGCAGCAGCAACAGATGTCACTATTACCAACGTCACCGACATTTACCAGTGGGGGTGACAACTTTACCGACAACGGGCAGCCGATGATGATATAAAAGCAGAGTTCCCGCCACGAAGAGGCATTCCACGTGCACCAACTAAAGTAGTAGAAACTCTGCCCAATTGTGGATAATAATTACAGTGTCAATTTAATAGTGATCTAAAGTGAATTATAGCTAAAGTTATACTTTTGTATCGTAGTATCTGAGTGGATATAAAGTGTAAACTTTCATGTTACATTAAAGGTGTATGCATTAATGGTGTTTCCTTAATATAAGTTTCTTTCTTTCCACAGTCGACTTCACTATTGTTTATCTCGAAGTTTTTTAATATTTCTACTTGAAAGTAGAGCAGGTTGATACTTTACAAGCTATTTTCTCAGACATTGTTTTTTACTGGTGATGTTTATGAGGCATTAAACCCAATGATAGCTGGTCATTAAACTAAATATACGTATTAACTATCAACTGCATTAATATTACTGAGATATTGGGACCGCTTACGTTGGTTCATTCGTCTATTTCAGAACGCTCTTCATAAAATTTACCACTAGAAATATTTGAGTTTTTTTGTTTTGTTTAATATGGATAGACGAGCGTGAGGCGTTGTTGCTAGGATCTCAGCTATAAAACCATCAGTCAAGGGTGTGTTGCGGACCTATTTTTTTACTATAGGTATATTGTTTAGGTAATTCATAAACTGGCATTTAAACACGCTATAGGTAGGAATACCTTTGGTAAATTACTTTAATTTTTAATAATATCGTTGATTCTTTGGGGTTCCATGACGGTGTTACAGTTACGATTTAATTTTATTTTGACTTGTCCTTGTAAAAATCGATTATACAGTAGGAACTATATCAATAGTTAAAATTCGTAAATCAAATTAGTTACGATCATTCTGAAACAAAGGCTAGTCGTTATATAAAGAATTTTAAAAACTATTTTACTTTACTGCCCCATTATAAGTGCTATTATAGATATTTGGATACCTCTTAGTTATTAAATATGCCAAGGCATGAGTGTCATTATATATGACATAATAATAAATACATACATACATACATATACGTCACGCCTCTTTCCCATCGGGGTAGGCAGAGATCACGGAATTCCATATGCTCCGATCCTTACATACCACTCTCGCTTCTTCTACTTACATCAATGCTTTCATACACAATCGTCGGTTACGAGTCCTTTTGACCTGGTCTTTTTGAAGAACGTCCCCGATCTGATCGAGGTACATTCGCCTAGGTCGACCACTCCCGACTCTACCACTCACACCAGTTTTATAAATCCTTAAAATAATAAATATCTCTTTAAAACCGAAAATAATTTGTCAATGTTAAAGAGCGTTGGTGAGCCTGAATTTTTTATGCTTTTTAAGATAATATGGTGTTAAATTTCAAGTAGATTTATATGAAGAGTCCAGAGTTTAGGAGTCCTGGATAAACTGCAATATATACAACCTAAAATTTATTTTCAGCGTTGGCTTATTTATTACACCTATAGTGGTTTGAATGTTATAAATCATACACCATTATTTACCGCGCTGAAGGCATGTAAACTATTTTAGATATCAATCGAAGTATTTGTATGAAAATAGCTATTTTTGTTTCAGATAAAACGCAAGCCTCATAACAAGATGCGTCAATGATTGCGAAGATGGCGAATAGAATCGTTCTCATCCTAAATACCTCATTAGTTTGCAGTAGTGAAAAGTTAACAGTGATTTATTGAAAGTGTAGTATAGAACTATAAGTTTTAAGTGTACTAAAAACAGCAATGAACTGAAAATTTAGCGATGACATCGAGGGAGGTGGAGTTGACAGGTGGTGCGCCGTGGGGTTTTCGAATGCACGGTGGTCTCGACCAAAATCAGCCATTGAGAATATCGCGGGTACGTTTAAAATATTTTCTTTTACTTGAGGATACTAGAAACGAAATTTTAAATTAATATGATATAAGTATATAACATTATCTTACTTGACAATACTTAAGACTGTTGTACCACACCACAGAAAATAATGAAATTCGAATGCTCGGAGTAAATAGTAGGTTGACAGCGCATCATTGACTGATGTTCTGTCGCTGAGGTATCACCTACCATTAAGTGAACCTCATGTTCGTCTGTCGATATCTAACATACAAAATATCGAAATTCTATATATTTAGAACACAGTTGCATACATACGTATTATAATCACTAAAAATTTCATGAAAATATGTAAAACAGGTGGCCTTATTCCTATAAAGCCTTTGGCAGAGGAAAAGAGATATCGATTTTATGTAGGCATACCAATAATAATAATAATGTTAGTAGAATTTTAGGTAGTAAATGCTAAAGAAATGTTTATGAGACGATTATCGATGGAAGTTGCACAGTATCTGTATCGGTAGCGGAGATTTCGATAGTTTTAGAGATGACAGAGAAAGAGTTCGAAAAAGTGAGATTAATGAGTCAATATTTCGAAAGTTTTATTTTATATTTCGAGTGATTGATATTCTATTACGTTAGAAACACAGCGTATATTTTTTCATTTAAATCTATTATTTTCAATACTAATTTGGCTAGTCTTCTTATGGGCAGTACCACGATTTGCACGATTTACGACAGAATGTAACAGCGGGATAGGTATATTTTGCATCGGCGATTCTGTGTTCGCAAATGAATGAAGCAAAAATAACAGTCAAGAATTGGCTCCTGTCTCTAGACTACAAAAAACAGAAAAACTCCTTGACATTCTAAAATAATATATGTATATCAATCAAAGTTCATATCACACACCTTACACACTTCCATTACACCCTTATAGGCACATAAGTATTTATTTTCTTAATATTCTTGTTAGTTAATTGTATGAAAAATTTAATATTATAATTTGTTTGGTCCATCATTTTTTTTTTTCTAAATTGTGTAATTGTAGTATTAGTGTAATTGCCATGCCAAGGCTTTATTGTAATTTTGTAACGTTTAAATTAAATAAATAAATAAAATAAAAAAATAAATTTTGCATAGGTCTGTTTCGTTATATCGTCAATAATCGTCTGCAATACTACTGTGATTCTACAAGAGATGTCGGCCCAGGTGTTAGAATTAATTATAGATCATGTTCGAGGTAACTGATTAGAGTTTTTACATTATAAGCGGGTTGAGTTTAGAGGTAACTTATGAAAAATTAGCTAAACTTCTCTTAAAACTTAATTTGTTCAGCTTTTAGCGAAGCAGGCGAATGAAAATAGAAAACATATTTACGAGTCCTGGGAATGTTAGTGTAATTTGTTAAGTGTATTGCTTTGTGTTGCTCATTAGACGTGCAATCTGTTTGCACTTGTCTCTTGTGGCTATTCTTTGTGTGAACAGCGGGGTAACTTAATCTAATTACTTTAACACATATATTTCTGTTATTATATTTGAAAGACCGTGAGCTTATTTCTTATATTTAAAACATTTTTATGATTTATATATAGAAAAAACGCATTTAGCACGTTTCGGTTTCAGAGTAGATGTCCGAATGCTCGACGTACAACATTTGACTACGGTCATCTTTTACTGATGTACCTGTTGCTGAGGTACCACAGAATAAGCCTTACACTCTTCCGTCTATATACTTATATATCTGCTATATATCCGCTAATGATGCGCTGTTAGCTTTTACCTCAAGACTTAGAAAATCCATAAACCGAAACCAAAACGCGCCCTTTACGGTTTTTCCATTAATGAAGTGTGATTCGTTACTTATTCGGAATTTCGCTT
The DNA here is from genome assembly GCA_905404175.1 of Anthocharis cardamines. Lineage (NCBI taxonomy): Eukaryota > Metazoa > Arthropoda > Insecta > Lepidoptera > Pieridae > Anthocharis > Anthocharis cardamines. The sequence goes on from FR989962.1 coordinate 6,099,998, forward strand.
TCTTCCACCTGTTTAATTGTCGAAATGACAAGGAAAACACGTTCACAGAAAAGTGTAATCATGTCATCTAGGCGCAATATGAACCCGCGATTAACCGCAACGCTAGTACCTACCCAACGACATCTACAAATCGATTTTAAATACTTATCGCATTTTGGAAACAAACTGGTTTAAATTAGATTTTTTAACGTATTTTTTTTTTCAAAAACCGTCGTTGTTATTAGAATATTCTAGTTAAATAATCTAATTAGGTTATGGAAGTGTTTAATTTCAGTTGCTGTTTTATAATATTGATCACAAACCTCTATAATAACACTAAATTAAAATGGCCATATTGAAAAATAAATAATATTTTTCATAATATCGTTTTTGTTTTTAATATGTACAAAACTTCCATAAATGTGTTATTATTACTTAGCTTATTAGGTACGTAGTTGTAATCTCTCAAATTGGGTAATTTAATTTCAGCAGAGATTCGGTGAAGCAATGGAATTCATGGAAGATGTGAGTAAAATTAAGATGAAATTGTTTATTTAACCCACAGTGATCAATCTTTTTAGTTAACTAACTAGAATGCACATCCCTTATTAACGCTAATGCTACTGACAACATTTTCATCCTTGCACTGTGACGAAACACCTAACAATTTCTATTAACTGAATGTTAGGTTAGGTCTTTATCAAACTTATCGAATAACCAATAAATAAAAATTAATATTACTTGAAAATAAAAATATGAGATCATGAGAGGTTTCACGTGAACATGTGGACGTAGTTTTTGCATTTCTCTTAGTATTCTGGCAATAACTAGTAGAAACATTAAAGTCCCTTACAAGGCATAAGAACAGACAAGGTATCAACCGTTGCCATATTTCTCAGCTCAGCAATTAACAATGTAACGCGGAAAAATAAGAGTCGTTCACTTATAACGTCTTTTACCTGGCAGCTTTGGGTCTGAATGCTTAAAGTTCCTTTATAGTTGAAGTGGCCGTCAAGTAGGTTGTAAAAGTACATGTTGAATGGAAATTGCTCCGCTAGTCCCTACACTGTATACAGCTTCCTCGCTCGACGTTCGTCGCTGATAGTCCGAGAGACACTAAAAATGCACTTATACGAATTTTCATTTTTTTGTTTATAAAAAAAAATTCAAAATAATTTATTCATTTAGATAACACAATTTACAATTATAAACGTCCATAAAAATGCATATTAAATGCTTCTAATTTTACATTTACTGCCAATTCTCAAATCAAGGGCGTAGAACGAACGAGAACTGGCAATAAACTCTCCGCCACTCTTTTTAATCGCCAAGTTTTTTGTTTTACAAATTGTTTTAAGGAGCTGCAACCATTACACCATGTTTCACATGACATCTTGAAGTAATTCACTATAATAATAAAAAAATAAACAAAAAAAATATAAAAACCAAAGATTTGTCCTCTATCAGTAGTAAGCATGGTGAAATAGGAGCACGCACTTACATTTCATGGGAAAAATACACAAACATATAGTCGACATAACTTATATCACCGCATACACGAATTCAATTCCGACCAGTCACCACAAGTAGCACCCGAAGTATATAAATTGATAGGTTCAACATAAGCTCGGTGTAGCAAGATATAACCATACTATTGCGTATTTTTTATAATTTAACCTATATTCGAATACGAAAATAACTCATCTCATTTAAGGTCTAAGGACTATTTATTACTACAGTAGAATTTCTAATTCGGCACTATTAAAAACCTAGTAATATGACAGAAAACGTATATACACTAATCTAACCTCGCCTCCATAACTTACCTTCGTATCCTGTTCACTAATTGTTTGATACTTCATTAGATTGCGTTTTGTATGAAAACGTATCACTGAAATTATATTAGTGTATTTTGTCATATTGATTGTGTTTAGTAAATAGGGAACAGGAAAGAATATTCAAAATCTCTGGTATCTTCATTCCCTATTTTTAGTTTCACCGTCTCCCCGCCTACCACAAATGGTTTCAGCGTTCACTTGACAGTTGACACTGAGGTGTAAATGTGCAGGAATTTATTGTATGTACCTTCACCAAGCCTGATAAATCTTCACTTTACCTACGTTGCACATTCTGTTGGAAAATTACACGTAAAAGTATTAAAAAATATAGTTTCCTCTTAAATGTTTGATTTCTCAAAGTTATTATAATTATAAGTGAATTCCCGTGTCCCCTATTTGGGCATAGAGCAGATACAGAAATGTAGACACGTTTCACTGATATTTTTTTAACAAATAGGTGAACAGACTACTGTGCCCTGCCCGACCGAAACTTATTTTTTAATTTTTGTTTTCCCGGGTTCACACCCGGGACCATGGATGCTTAATGCAACGTTTAAACCACTGAACCATGGAGGTGATCAGCGAACTTTAAATAGTAATAGGTTTCATAGAACAATTCGCTGCATTCAACTCGCGAGACAGCCGGTTTTTTTGTAGCTTATTTTGGGAATTATATGACAAACGATAAAATAACCAAAATCTGCATCACAATGTCTGAATGTTGCACCAATCCAATGGCAGCCGTGGTGAAAACAGTTAAACATTAAAAGCCTATCATCATCATACTAATATAAAAGTTAAATCTAGTCAGATTGGATATAAAAAGCAATCAGGTTAATGGTTTATATAAGGAACTATATTTTCCAAATTCATATTGTACATACAATCATCTAATATATAAAATTTCCATATCACAATGTTAGTTACCGTACTCCACCGAAACGGCTTTACCGATTTTTACCAAATTTTATATGCGTATTAAGTAGGTCTGAGAATCGTTTACTATCTATTTTTCATATCCTTAAGTGATAAGGGTTGTTCACCCTTAAATTTTTTTTTAATTTTTGGATGAAAATTTTTGTTTTTATTTTTTTATAATGTGACATTAAAAAATACATACAACCCTAAATTTTTACTTTTTTATCACCAACTCCTGCTTTTTAGAAATTATTTACATGGCAAATCAACGTTTGCCGGGTCAGCTAGTCTAATATATAAAATTTCCATGTCACAATGTTAGTTACCGTACTCCTCCGATTTTTCATCATACCGTCGCGCGTCGGCCTCAATCAGCTGTCAACTGTCAATATAAATGACAATTGCATTGGTCAGTGTCAAATATTCTAGGTAACGATTATTATAAAGCTACATTTTCATTGAATAAGATGTTTACTTATTATTATCAGTAGTGGCGAGTGCCTTAAAAATAATCACAATATATTTCACTATAAAAAAAATATTTGCTGAAGAAATGTAACTGAAACCCATTAACTAACCATTGTAGATATTTCATGGCACACGTAATATATGATAACATTGAGAAAATTCTACTGGTATAAATTGAGTTCCTTACTCGAATAAGCAGATACAGGGCTATATCGTGAAAACGGCACACGTGCGTCTCAGAGTCACGGGTCATACGTGCGTAGAATTCCAACGTCTCAGTTCGACTGACCAGGAAACTTAGAACTACTATAATCTCTACCCTACTCTAACCACTTTAGAATTACTATGTTTCCTCAAATCTCAGAGGTCTCTCGTTATTCTGGTTACGTTACAATTACTTTGCAGATACATCTCAGCGGATCACATAATATTATGTTGTAGAAATTATAGTACTTAGATCGAGTAATTAGTGAATTCCCTAGTGTGGTATAGAGCAGACACATTTCTGCATCATTTTGTCTATTTACTTTTCATAACAGGCAAATCAGTCAAGTTTTATTTGGAAAAAAACTGAAAAAATTATATCAAAGGTATTTGATATGGCAAACTAAACTTAAAAAGGTAAAGTATAAGTATGGACCTCTATTTTCTTCATACTGATAGTCTCAAAATGTCACAGTTGTCTGACTAGTAAAAACTACATAGAATGTAATATCGGACTTAATATCTTCAAGTTTATGTTTCAATCGATTGTTTCAGTGCAGTGTACCTACTTAATAGTTGTTTTTCAATAGTAATAAAAGACATTTTGATTTAATCTGACCGTAATTATATTAAAATTCTCCTCTTATTATTTTCACTTCAGATTTCTCATTTCTAGAGCATCTTGACACAAACTCGCGAGTTGATTTAAGATCGCTAACAAGTCACAATTTTAATTAAAATGAGGACAAATGTTGTATCATCTGTAGAAACTTTTGCTGCTTTGAACTTATTTGCGCTTATCCTTAAATATACCTATTTAAGTATTGAATATGCAGTTCTTAGAATAACGCTACAATATTGTAATTATAGTTATATTAATTATTAACGATGAACTATTTAATGGCATGAATTGTCATATGTAGAGCTATTCTTATTGATAGTCCGAAACAATTCGTCAATATTTGGCATGCAAATTTTTAGATCTTATACTAAAAATTATAAGAAATAATTACATCATGTTAAATATATATCAATTAAAAGTCATAAACGTTATTTAATTCCTATATCACAATTCATCAACATCAGCTTGAATCTATACATAATTTTGTATATAAGATAATGGTGTTGTATGGCACTGAACTCCTCTTTGTGTTGGACCGATTTTATTGATTTTTTTTCTGTGCGTTTGAAGACCATCGTGAGTGGTTTAGATTTGATTTCACCCGGCAGTTCTGAAGCTAACGGTTGAACAGACAAGAAAAATAAAAAGTAAGAGAATTTTTTTCTTTGGTTTTCGGATGATGACTTGAAAACCGCCGACGCTAAAAAAATGTATACCCCACATCTGAAAACTAGATAGGTTGAAGTTATACCGAGTTATCTCTTGTTAAAAATCACCTCAGAATTTGAATTTTTTTTCAATATCTCTTAATTTTTGTGAGTAGTGTATTTCTGGAAATTTATTACAAAAACGCGTCTGCGAAAAAAACAGATGTTCTTTTAACTCCTTTCTTTTTACTAATTATATTTACGTCCTCATGTAATATTTTTAAAAAGGCTAGGTAATTTTTTTCTAATATTGTAAGGAAGTATAAAGTAACGATGTGATTATCATAAAATTTTCAATAAGTGCGAACGAAGCGTTCTCAGAGCGTTCTGCTGCACTTATCTTCACTATCTTACAAGCACTTAAAAATATCGCCTCAATAGATTGAAAATTTATTTCCCCTCCTACAGCATCTAAGTTTCAGTTAAAAAAAATAGGTTTCTGGTTTAAATAAAATACAATATTATGTTTCTGGTTCTTAAATATTTTTTATTACTAGGGTGTCAATAAAACCCATTTCCACTCTACCATACTTTCCTTTTTATTAATAAACGCTTTCATGTGGTAATTGATTTTAATATTACAAATTTACCCAAACAGCAAGCACGTAATAAACGGAGGAAAATTAAGGCACACAATATACGCAAATGTTTATGCGGTTATCACTTAACTCTAAAGTGCTCGTAGCACGCACAGGATCGTCATTGCAATGAACACAACACATAACGTAAAGCCGAGATTATTACAGTTTTATCGCCCTCGCGAACGCTAAATTTAAATTAAATCTCATTTTATTTCCATATAAGATAAAAGTTCATTGGCTTAATAAATAGTTTTAACACTACGCCAAAGCACGTACGGCACTAAGCACACGATTCGCCTTCAACAAGATTAATATTCGAAGCGAGTGACGACCCCCAACACAATAGCTTGGTCCTCACGGCGCATGCATATTCGAATAATGTCCATATAATGTTTCGATGAAATTGGCCCCAACGTTTACCTTATAACTTAGTCTTACCCCTGGCTTTCGTGGGGCATGCGGACTTGAGTGGTATAAAAGTTTTGTGTACGATATTATGTAATCGCTGTGTGAGTGACTTTATTGCAGGAAATTGTGAGGAAATAAAGTGCAGTTTTGTAAATTGATGATGGATTTAGTGTCGTATTTAATATTGGGATTGTTGCACTCGTGTTGGTATGTAAATGAGTTAGGGTGAGAAACTTCCGGGAAACATGTTGAAGTTTTGTTCGCCGGCAGCGCGACGGAGAGATCCGAATGCGGTTCGTTACTTTAAATTAAACTTATTTACGTTTACGGATATGAAAATGTTAACTTATTTTTTGAAATATAATCCTGGCATTGTAATACTTTCCCCAAACTTGGTTCTTATTATGTAGGTACGAAATATGAATATTTAAAAAAATATAGGAAATTGCCATCAATTATTCGTATAACTGTTTGTAAGACCTCTTTGGACAATTGCGTATCGATATTGCGTCTTTAAAAAAGTAGCATGATGCGTACAGACGTTAAAATATAGTATGTATACTATGTATAGATATAGTATGTGTAATATGCTGCGAAAACATAGCACACATAGCGCACACACGAACTAGATAGCAATAAAAAACTTTTATTTCAATACTTTACATAATTTTATATTTATTATACATTACGTATAAGAAATAATTCACTGATTAGATACAATATATCAAAAAGGGCAAATTTATTTAATCTCTCTGAGTATAATAAATATTGAAGAAACCTTTTTAAATATACCTACGAGTCAAAAATTAAGTTCCATGTACATACAGAATAATCACAGTGTTTAAAAAATAGTCAAATAAATCTATCTTCACCTCTGTACACAGTAGGTACACATTAAAGAAATAAAATGCGACGAATCTCCTCCTTTTTTGGAAGTCGACCTTCAGTTTTGAATAAATTTGGTTCTGTCTCTTTTATGAATTCTAGATGCACATAGAAGCCTAGAAGAAAGTATGGTTTTATTAAAATATATGTATATTCGAACAAATGTCTTTATTCCAGGTCAATCCCGGACGAAAGGCATCCCTAAGCGGTATTCGTGAGGGTGATGTAATCACTTCAATCAATGGGCGGTCGACCAAGAGTATGACTAATTCCGAAGCGCATGCTATGCTCCGATCTGCTGGGCCTAGCCTTAGACTTGGATTAAATGAGTGAGTTATATTATTTATTCTGTATTTATAGTATATTTTTCAATTATAGGGAACTAAATTCTGTGTGTGAAGATTTGGATCCAAACAACCATACATAACTAAGCTTTGCTAGGGCCATGGACATACACTAAAATACAGATATGGGTTGGCATGGTTTAACTAGCTTTATTCTCAACTTTTTTCCAAAAATTACTAAGTTAGAAACATGAGAATTAAACTTAACTAAAGTTATTATTAGCCATAGTCGTGACCTTCCACAAATACTTACTCATTAGGTGAGGTTATATCTTATATATATATATAAAAGAAAGTTGTGTTAGTTACACCGTTTATAACTCAAGAACGGCTGTGCCGATTTTAACGATATCTTATTTGTTGGATTCCTCTATGTCCGGAATAAGATATAAGCTATTAAAATATTAGAAAAAATCAGGAAAAAAATATATGCGTAAAACTTTGATTATTTATATCTAAATAATCAAAGGCGTAAAATGAATTATAAAATAAATTAGATTCGGAACTCCGCCATCTTGACAGCTCACGGCATGCATTCTTAGCTTTTTTGGAATAACAGATGTCCACTGCAAATCAGTGACATATTAGACAATTATAGTGGGTAAATGGGCATATTCAAATTTAAGAATAATTATATAATTTCGAAGCCAGTGGTAGAACAACGTCTGCGGGGTCCACTAGTTTTTAATATACTACGGTAATTTAGGTTATAATATATAGCTGTGCTTGTGTCCCTCAAAAGTCAGCGTTTATTTCCATAATAATCAGTTCGTGTATAAACTAAACAAATAAAACCGTGGTACAGATTTATCGGAATAGAAGAATGCATTACTTTTTTCAAAATACATTTATTTACTTACTTATTTACATTTAAATACTATTTGGATTGAAAAATATTCTAATGAAAGGTTACTGAATAATATTATCCATGTCCTTTGGTTCACCGTTGTTGTACATATTTCATATAGTTAGTAAAAGTTACATGTATATTTAACGGCACCGTTGGGTACAATCACTAAACACAGAAATCTATGTTATATAGGTATCATATACATTCTAGATAATAATACAATCTTCTCCTCCTTGACTCTCTGAAACAGCACAGAAAAAAAATGCTTACTCAAAGTGCGACCTTCGTGGCACGCGCGTTAAGTACCTATTCAATTGCAATAATTTCCAACCACGTTGAGTGTGCATAAAAAAAGAAAAACTTCGGGGTTGTGCAAATAAATTATGGCGAAAGTTATTCAGGAAATACTAAATACTGCCAGTGATTTTTCTTTCCGCCAGTCGCGATTTTAAAAATCCATGAAATCCTCAGTTAATTGCAAATAAAACTGACGTGTAGTCTTTACGGATATTAAATGTTTTTAGAAATGTATGTAAAGCGTGCATTGATTTGGTTATATTTTAATAGAATAGCAAACATGCTATGTGAAAACGAGAATTTATTTTCAATGTTCGGATTATTCCTGACGATAATTAGTTTTAGGTTATTTGAATTATTTACATAGTTACGACCCGCCTCGGCTTCGCACGGATACAATCTAGACACTTATATGGTGTCAATATTATTTGGATATTGTTCATATAAAAATACTAAAATCGCGTTTAAAAAATAGGTTGGTGGTAGAATAGTGAAGATTTAGGGTTCTATGTATTTTAGATGCCAAATCATGAAAAATAGTTTACGTCCTCATATCAGACCTAATAATGAACATTCATTTCATAAGAATTTTATATATTAGATATTGCAAGACGATTTTTGCAGGTGAATTTTTATTACCTGCCTACATAATATATCTCTTGCAGCATATAACGTATTCCACAGACGTATACATCCGGACAGAATTGACTCTAATCCGATCACTTTTCGTAATTTCACACGAGAATTGTACATCAGCCAAGATTAAACGCGAAGTAATCTAGTCACTGCTAAATAACGACGCAACTAGACTCTATAACTTCACCGTATTAAGTTCTTGGTCGGGTTGACTTCATTCATTTCATTCCAGAGTTATTCGATGGAGATTGAAGTTAGGAAATGAAATACAAAGATATTACTTTTAGCACTACAAAATATTTGATTGGTAGAGATAATAATAAATGATGTTTTACACGAATGTAATAATCAGTGATGAGGTGATACTTCAGCCACAGAAGATCAGTCAGTGATGCGCTGTCGACCTATTTTTACTTCGAAATTTCGGAAATCCATAGACTGAAACCTAAACGCGCAATAAACCACTTCACGGTTTTTCCATCTATGAACGGTAGTTCGTTAACCGGTTGGAATTTCGATATTCCTCCCACCCGTTCAATGCCCGGAATTACCAGACGTGGGGAAGACATGCTTACAGAAAATTAAAATGATTCCTTATATACTTATCAACACGCATGTCGCGTGTCATTCGAAACATGCTATTTATTGCATAGCAAGTCTCAGGGGCTCAACTCCTTTTCCCATCCCCTTGATCCCTTTTCTTCCCATCGTTTTGTTTTACTTACGAATCTACGCTAATATGTTGAAGATATGGACATGGACAAAGCATTTGCTATTCCAAAAACACATTACCCTTTGCCTTTTTAAGAGATAAAAAAGAATATACTTAATTTATATCGTATTCCGAACGCCACAGAACTGCTAAGTCATTAAAGAAAAGTTGTGTTCCCAAGCTGCTCGCGCCTCATGTTCTAATTTAAGTTTTCTTTTCGCCAGAGACAAAGAGACGTCACCGCGAAGAAGATCCATTGGCAAGTCGACAGAGTTGATAAGTAAGTTTAATCTGATTTGTCATTTAAAGTTGTAGGTAACCACACAGGCATAAACACCAACTGATAAAAAAATAACACAATTTATTCAAAATCTAAAACCCATAGTCAAACATACTAAAAAACAAGAGGACACAGTTAGTCAAGTCAATATTGCCACAATATAGAAAATTACAGTACCTAAATATCAACTCCGTAGGAATCTGAGGTAGGAATAGATGGCGTTAATACGGCAACTTTGTGATATTTCAAATCAGACGGCTGACACCTTCAGTCTGCCCGTGACCACGGTTGCTGAAAAGCATCCGAATTATTGTTATAAAGTATTTTATTTAAATGTGTGATACTCGCGTTAATAAAAACAATATTTTTTTCGGATTACAAAGTAGTATAGTATAGAATGCATAAAATAATTAAATGTTTTCAGTCTTATTAAAAAAAATGCATATTGCAATTTCGGGGTTATACCAGTATAGTAGTACTCGCCGCCACTCTTTTTATTATGACAATATTGACTATTGTCATAATATAGAAAATTACAGTAAATATCAACTCCGTAGGAATAGATGGCGTTAATATGTAATGTTTGTAAAACAAAAACTTGGTGATTAAAAAGAGTGGCGGCGAGTTTCTTGTCAGTTCTTCTCGTCCGCTCTACGCCCTTGATTTGTGAACTGGTAGTAAATGTAAAATTAGAAGCATAATATGTATTATTTTTTATTGACGTTCATAGATGTACATTGTGTTAACTAAATTAATAGATTATTTTTTAATTTAATTGAATTAAATATGGCAACTTTGTGACATTTCAAATATAAGACAACTGTCATCTTTCAGTCTCCCGCGACCACGGTTGCTGAAAAGCATCCGAAACGTCGGGATAAATAATTTAAACAATATAAATAATAAATCGCGTTTTAATCCGGTATACAGTATTTTATATAAAGGTGATACGGACAGTTTGTTTAATCACAACTGTGTATCTGTCTGTCTGGCTGCTAACCTGAAATAACTTTTGCCCATAAGGCAACAGTAGGTGGTGCTATAGTTATATAATTAATATATTATTTTAGTATATGGCGATGAAGAAATTAAATAATTTATACAGCAATTAATTTAATAATCTACAAGAGTAATGGCAATCCAACAGCAATGCATAATAGGAGGGTCATTTATTTATATTAACAACCTTCACTCCTGCAGAAAAAATATGAGCAACAATATAATAATACAATTTATTTAATTCTAAAGTGAGAAGATGACCAAAACAAACGTGCATACTAAGCATAAAAATGTCAGTGTCATCTACGCGATTATTCCAATGCCTTTCTTTCTTTCTTATATCACCTTTTTATTTAATTTTTCAATTTCCATATAACATTACATCTTCAAACCTAAATACGATAGCGCGTGACTTTGACACGGTCACTATCACCCACCAAACACGCATTCAAATTTAGATTCCCGCATCTGTCCGTTCTCACATAAGGAATAACTTTATATATTACAATGTTTCAATTCACTTTCAGGACCATCGCAATTACTGGTGGATGTTCACAATGGAAAGGCAATATTGCAAGCACCTGTGTATGCAACTATTCGTCCGCCTCAGCACAGAACCTCAGCACCCCCCATACGGTCACTCAGTTCTCCACCAACATCAATCAGCTCAGCCTCCCGTTTGACTTGTGAAGAAACTCCCAAAATTCACCCAACAAATCCTTTTTATACAACATTACCTTCGAATTACTCAAGTGCTTCCAGATTACCAGTACCAAACGGTCGGTCGATGTTTTCGACATTAGATAGGAATAACCCAATTAATAAATCTAAAGACTCTACAAATTATTGTGACGCCAATTCAGCTTTTCCCACTTATACCTCTGAGTCTTCACGCTTATTTTTTGATGGGAAATCTTCGAATGATGAGCCGATTACAACAGAATCAAATTCTAATAAATATGATCGCTCCAGTGTAACGCAACCAGAAACGCAAGAAAATAGAAGAAATCCGTTTGATACAAAGCGAAATAGTGATCCTTTTGATAAGTTCCTTCGACCTGAATATCAAACGAATGGTGTTTCGCCTGAACCAAATATGTTGAATTCTAAAAGTGATACTGATTTCTATTCTAAAGAAGAAATCACGAAGCATTCTATTACAGAACAAAAGATTAATGAAGTTGAAGAAGTAACAACGATAAAGAAAATAATACTTAATGGTTCCAGTGATGATGTTAACAAAAAAGATTTCAGGAAAAATTCTGACCCAAATGAAACGAGAAACACCACTAAAAATGAGTACATAATTACACCGACTCTTGAAAATTATAATTATTTTGATAAGAGCGATGCAAATCATGAAGGACGATTAAGTTCTTCAGTTATTTATAAATCATTTGGAGATGGCTACAGTGCTGTATCGCCGCAAGGTAAGTGTTAATTATTTATCATAGAGTTGAAGATAAATGAACTTTAAGTACTAGGGGTAAGTAGTCGTCTTCGTCCACCAAACTCATATTCTCCACATAACCTCGTCATATGTGTTGCATAAATCTAAAGGCTGATGTCTTCCTGCTATTCGACCTACACTGTATTTGCATATTATATTTTAGAACATACCTGCGCCTTGGACATGGTATACGTTTGTCCTTAGTATTAAATATTCAAATAAACTGCCCAATCTAAAAAAATACAGCAATGTTTATGCGACTGGTTTCATATAGTGATATTTTTAAAAATATTTAAGATTTGATAGATATATGTACGCTCCTGCCGGATATAATAGAGCAATAGTTCTTAGTAACACAATTGGACTTCACAGACAAAAGAATGCATAAACGATAGTACTTGATAGGCGACAAAAGTAACATATGATCAAATTATACCTATGTTTTCGGAAAATCATAGACTGAAACCGAAGCGCACAAGATGCACTTCACGGTTTTTTCATCTATGATCGATGGTTCGTTACCCGGTCGGAATTTGTTATTCCTCACCCTGCTTTAATACCCGAAGTTAGACTAGACGTGAAGAAAACAAATTTATAGAAAATTATAAAAAATATCTTGCCTGCCGCGGCGGGATTCGAAACCGCGACCCGTCATAAGATAGAGTAGTACACCTACGAACCAACTACCCTGCCGACAAACTCTTCTAATTTAGTATCAAATAATTTAAAAGTATAAATTCGCCAAAAGATTAATATTATTTTAAAAACACAGTTATATATGCATTTATACAGTCCTTACTTAAACCTCTTAGAAGTGACTAAGTCACCAACGCGAAATGTTTCAGACTCGAGAGGGCTCAGCGCGACTGTGATTATGAAACTTGTTTTGTAAAAGTTAAAACCCTCATAATATCGTATGAAAATGCATGAGGTTGCTACCTCTACGGGTTTTGCCGAACAAACTATTTAGATAAAAATCTCCATTACTAAAGAATGTAAACAAATATATATGTAATGGATGTGGATAATACCAAGTTAAAGTTGGTGGGTTTCTTCAAGTACACAGTATTACAAAACTAAACTTTTGAAGAGAGAAAATATTCTGATTCGAATTTAAAAAATATATATATATTTCATCAATACGATATAAATTGAAAAGGCCCAATTTGTACCGTAGACTAGCTAATTAAAATTTCACGTTAAGCCAGTTTCAATTTATTTTGATTTAGAAACTTGGAATAATTGAAGAAATTGTTATTAAACATAAATCTTACTTCTATATCTGATGAATTAATACGTTTAGAATATTATTTTGTTATATAATAAACAATTAATTTATTTATTTTATCTATATATTATGTATACCAATTTCAAAATACTCGAGACTTTTTACTAATATTAAAAAACGTATGTAATATGGGTGTAACTATTTGTATGATAAAAAATGTATGAAGTATAAAATTTTACTTTATTAGTATTTAGTTTTAAAACTTAAATCGATGAATAAATAAAGAACAATCTTACTAATACAACGGTATGGATACATAGAAATCATGAATATATTTGTTTCTCATCACCACTCAACGGCTGAACGGTTTTTAGTGAAATGACACATATAGACCAGCCCCCAGGCTTTTATCAGTACAGATATACCGACTCTACTATGCCTGTGAAACCAGGGGGCATAGGCAGGTATATAAAGTTATAAATACATTATAAATTCTAAAACTAGAACTTTCGTACCGATTTCATTTTGTATTTGACGGCATTATTACGGTAGCCGCCGATCCTATTTTCAGTTTGCGGTTGAAAAGGATAATGGATATTCAAATAACTTCTCTTTTAGCATAAACAAAACTAACATTTTGATTTAAATAGCGGAGTCGTTAAGCGACGGCAGACTGACATTATTTATTAAGGGATTATTGTAATAGGTTTAATATTACCTATACGTATTGAATTTTTTTTCTTATGCGAATTATTAACACGTTTTATTATTCTATCGTTAATGAGTGAAAAGTAAGTGAAACATTTAAATAAAATACTTTATAATGGATTTAAACGCGATTTATTATTTTTAATCCGTAATAAAGTATTTTATTTAAATGTGTGATACTCGCTTTAATAAAAGACAATACTAAAGTGAAACATTTTATTTGAAGTAAATCTAACGCATCTACAAACTATAATTGTTTTTGTCCTATAAATATATATTTTATTGTTTTTTTATTTATACTTTTCTCAATCTTCATCCCAAAGGCCAAAATATTGTAGTAGTAATGTTATTGCTTGACTCTAGCATCAAGGAATATTAATTATACAAAAAAATTCTCTTATTATAAATTGAGGTCAGTAAGATAGATACATTATACAGTAATACTGGTTTAACATCTCTGTTGAAATAAAATTGCATTACATTACTCCATTTACCTATTTTCTTATCTCCAGAATTTGGCAGATCTTCAAAATGTATCATACGATGGTAAATCGGACACGTCAGCGCGCTGTTAATACTAACACCATTATATTCTTGTAGGTAGCAGAGCCAACAATGATAATAAGGTTCTATCATTACCAAACTTCAAGAATCTAATTGCTAACATATTGAAACGATACATTTTTACTACTTCTTCCTTTTTTGCTGGTATAATTCAACATGTTCAAAAATATTGTGAATACTTTTATAAAGTTACTAATATAAGGTTTCCTGCGGATAATATAAACTATACTTATCTTAGGTGCCAACTTATCATGGAGATTTTTTTTATCAAAATCGGTTCTGCGTATTGGCCATGATATAACACTCAGTGTTTCTTTTGTATTTAGTTACTATAATGAGTATGGTATAGTATAGAAGAAAATGTATGAATACTTACTCTGTCAGTGAAATAGATATGAGGTTGAAATTTATATTTTAAATTAACCCGCTATTATCGAATACAACTCTTGATACCTCTTGAAATAAATATATATTATATTCCGATATAATGGGTAATTATTACGGATGAAGTAAATAAGGCATGACAGGCCAAGGTCCCGGGCTTGCCAGGGGGAGTGGTTTCACGGTCTAAAGACATCCTGGATGTTCCATTGAAAATCTTCGTCAGTCCTCCGTTAACTGCGCTTAATACTAAAGACGTCGCGGTAAATATTTGCATTCCTTCATTGAATATTTAAGAATTCATGGCATACTTCGCGCTCAGTATAACTTAATTTATTTAATATGAATTCGCCTTGTTTTGCGAGCAGTCCGTACATTTTCCATACAGTGTCCGAAGGTTCTAGTACAGAAACGGATGAAAGCGCGGACTCTGGTTGTGAGAAAACCGTCGACGGTGGCTTTCGAACGAAGTACTGCGATCCGAAGCGACGAACGATTAACAAAGTTAGTAAAAAGATACTCAAAGCAATTGAACGATTAACATGTAGAAAAAGGAACAACAGAGTGAAGAAAGGCTTAGTGACACAGAATGAAGGTAAGGAGGGATATATGACAATATTATTGTAAAACGTTACGTATAGATCTTGCTCTATAGATCTTTGAAGGCTAAAAAGCCTTCTTCATCGTTATTCTTTGTAAATTACAGTGTTTAATTGTATAAATAACTAAAAATCATAATTGTTATTACGATACTTACTAGTTTTGTCAAAATAAAAACCTGCGTGGTATGTTTTGATATCATTCACATTCTGGTAAAACTTGAACCAAATTCGCAAATTGAGTGAAATATTTTTTCCTAACGATAAAGCTTTTTCAAGTCAACACAGGTGGCGAAATATATATTGAAGTTAGTAAATACTTTTAATTGGTTCCTTATACGTCTCCTGATTCGAAAAATTAAGCGAAGTTCATCAACTTATAAATTACTTAAAGATTTATTAGAACAAACATATTGACATAGTACTCGTATGATCGAAGAAAAAACATATACAAAAATCGGAAGTCCAAAATAATTTTCGGCATATAAGGATCTTGATTGTTTTCGAATCAGGGGTAATATATAGGTTAATACTTAGGAAATGTTATATTACCGTAAATTAAACTAGAGTAGGTATTATTCATGTACCAAAACTTAAAAAGAAATATCATTCTCGCTTTTACATTTATAATATTAGTAAAGTATGATAAATATACTAATAATCATTTTACGTGTAAATTTATTTCGCTAAAAATAATGTAATATGCTAATTCAGTAATATGATGGTTTTAGTAAAGGGTCTCGATTCTAGTACAAAAAAGGCTCGTAAATATCCTACCCATAAAGTACCCATTTTTAACGACATATCTCTATGGCAATATGTGAATTATGAAAAGCGTTTTTCATTTGATTTTGTTCATATTGTAAAAGACGAATCACTTTATTTTATTCTATGTATTTGAGTTTATCCTAGAGCGTTATCGGAAATTAATGTTTTTTATCTTCATTGCTTATCGCCTTTAGGAGACGAATAGGTTATGAGTTATATTCCTTTCAAAGGTAGACCAAAACCTCATGGATATTCTCTTAGTTAAGCTCAAATTATCTTAGTTAAGCTTAAATTACTCTTATTCAATGGGCCTAATAGCCGAATTCTCGAACGCTAATCAACATTGACGTGTACTTGAAAGTATCTCTAACCCTTTCATTACGAAGGTAAAAAGAAAGACATAAACATTTTAAGAAGCCCTCAAGGTTTGATTATTATCGTTTCAGAATTCCGCGGTAAGATTCTCAATATCTATTAATCGAGTAGTACTTAAGTTCTTACTTAGAATTCCGTTACAATACTTGCTAAAATAAAGTCATACAGCAAGTAAGTATGTACCTTAATATTTATGTATTCTGTATCCGATATGAGTTAGCAACTTTTTGTGTGTACCGCATGATAATAATAATATGATCTACGCAAAAATATTATGATGAATAGACCCTTCAATCTCGGTGAAATATTTCAAAAAGGACAAGAAGTTTGTGTTATATTTTGTATTTTCCTTTCCCTACTGAGGTCATAATAAATACACGATTGTTGTATATTATGCTATAACTAGAGGTCCGCTCCGGCTTCGCACGGGTGAAATTTAGATGTAATATACACAAAAAAGCCTATGTTACTCGCTGATAATGCCTTAATTAAGATTACTTTTTTAAGTTTTTTTTTATGTTTTTATTATAGCCTAAGGTAATTAAATAAATAAGTAATGTATCTTTCTATTGGTGAAAGAATTTTTAAAATCGATCGAGTAGTTTTTGAGTTAAATTGTTACAAACAAATATCTCCTCTTTATAATTTTTTTATGCATAATAGACAGACGTTTGACCGCGATCCCACCTGATGGTAAGTGGTGATGCGATCTAAGGAAATAATATCTAATAATATTATTAGTATGATTATACTATAATAATATGAATATGGTCATACCAGAGGGGTGGGCACGAACAAGTATCGAAAGAGTATTCGTATCGTCGAACTGTCATTTGTATGAAATTTCATACAACTGACAGTTTGACGATTCGAATACTTTGTCGATAGTCATTCGTGCTAGGCCCCCAGATCTAATGTAAGTCGTAAAAGTTTCCGTATTCCGTCCGTATTCGTGGAGCACCAAAAAATACATCTTTGTGCCTGTTTATTTCAATTTCTTTCAGTCATTCAAATTATTTTTGATGATATATTATATGCAATATGGTTAATTACCAAAATGATTTCGGAATACTCAAAGTGAATGTTCTCTTCTCGATATCCGATTTCAATAAAACAAATTTAGATGTTGCTTCAGACTAATTTCAATCTATGTGTTATAGTTACATGGAAATCAATTTAGATTCTTCGGAGATTATGATGAAAAAACAGACATACAGACGAAACCGTTCAAAATAATTGTAATGCATCGTCCCCCTCCATTTCTGGTAACATATTTTAATGTATGTACAGTAATTTTGACTCTACTTTTTTATGATATGTACCTATAGATAAACTCTTCTTTACAAAATATGCAAAAGTTATTCACAATAAATTCACATAATGCATTACATGCCAGCAAATATTGACATACTACATTTATAAGCCCAGCGATTTATTTATATTGGGTCAACGAACGCGCACTATGTTGCTTTGAAATATACACCGGAATTTATATTTCTTCTTGCTGCGTTTCAGCAAATTACAGTCTGAAAACATAATATTCGTTCTTCATATTGATTCCCTAAAAGTACTATGTTATAATAGATTAACTAAATAATAGAATAATGACATTCACACAAAATTAATTTAGTAGTAATAGATGTCAGTGTTAAAGTAGGTCAACCCGCATATATTTGGTCAATTTATGCTGAATAGCTAGCTTAATATTGCGTCAATAAGATGTGGCCGGATGGAGAATAAAAGGTTTTACAACAAAATACGCTGGGGTGCGCCTACGCATTATTTTGACAGCCAGAGTTCCGCCGTTTTCGATATCGAATGTACTCTTCACGCTTCAGTGCCGGCGCATAAAATGTGATCCCATTAACCAATGGATATTGCATAAGTGATGCTGATTTAGAAAAATATTCGTGGTATTTTGTTACGGCAAGTACTGTAAATATGTACCTCGTAGGTCCTGTGTTTTTATAACATGTCCTGTACAAAAGGCTGAACGTACTTCCATAAGTGCACATTAAATGTAGTACTTAACTTTATGTACCTTTACGTACGTTTTTGTATTTTTATGTTCTGATTTTAAAAACTTAAAAATATTTTTAAGTTTTTAAAATAATTAGGTTTTTATAAAGTTTACAAAAAAAAATGAAATATATTTTAAATTTTATGTTTTCTACTTCTATGGAATATAATGTAATTTATTTGTCGAGTCTGAAAAACTAGTATTCATTTGTGTTATTTATTTATTTATTAGGTACAAGAACGCTCGTTACATTTTGAATATTTTTTCATACTAACTAAAATTAAAGGTGCACACAACATGCGCCATATTTTATACTTTACGGTTTAATTTAAAAAAAAACAATAAGAAAATATTTTAAAGATAATTAATAAAGATGAACATATTAAAATAATAGTATGATCTAAAGCGCCACGAAAATTAAAAAAAAAGACTTTATGAAGTACGCTGGGACTAACAAGGCTAGTACCTAATGCGACTCGAGTACTTGATTCCAAGATACTATAGAAAGAAGAAGACATTATTATTGTTTATATAGCATAAGAATTGTACTCGTAGATTGTCGACAATAGTTTTCAAGTGATCAATCGTCAACAGTGTATTACGGTAGGTCATAAATCACGTTAATTGCAAAACTTTAAAGCTCATACATTTTTTGTTATATGACGCGAATTTTTTTAATTCAGAAAAAAATTAAACATTAGCATGTTTTCCCCACGTCTGGTAACTTCGGGCATTGATCGGGTGGGAGGAATATCTAAATTCCGACCGGGTAACGAACCACCGTTCATAGATGGAAAAACCGTGAAGTGCATATTGCGCGTTTCGGTTTCAGTCTATGAATTTCCGAATGCTCGAAGTAAAAATTAGGTCGACAGCGCATCGTTGACTGATGTTCTGTGGCTGAGGTATCACCTACCATCAAGTGAACCTCATGCTCGTCTGTCGATATCTGACATAAAAAAAAAAAAAAAAAAAAACATTAAATACTTCGAATAACAGATGTTTGGTAGTTGCAGAGTTGCGAATAACTGAAGCCTTCCCACGAGAATTAAATTGTTGTTGCGTAATTTAGTTCATTGAATGTTTGCATTTACTCTGTAATATTTGCAGGATATTCATCCCGAAACTTTACAATAACAGCATGATTCACATAATAGGTATTTTAACAGTATTTCACATTGCAATACTTGTTTACATTACTAGGATGTTAATGATGCCTGAAAAACTATATAATGAAATTTCATAGTACCAACGTTAAAAAGTTTTAAAGTAATGAGATTTAATATCATACAATAATAATTCAAATTTGAATAAGTACATAATTACTTTGACTTATATAATCAAAATCTAGAAAGATACGTACGCATAGACAGTACGATAAATAAACAACAAATGAACACAACATTTGATAAATTATAGCACTACGTGTTAGTTTTGATAGCTTAATGGAAGTATTTGAATGGCTATAATGTTAGTGATGGATGAGCTTCCACCTTATTCTTCCTTTCGCATGGTTTTGTAGGGACAAATTGGTAAGCCACACCTTGGTCCGAACAGTTTCAATGTATATCAATTTGGTGACATACATATACATGACGATGCCGTATTTGACAAAGAATACGTTATTTATTATTACCGTGATATAAGAGACTTAAATAGAAATTAGGACCCTAAAAATCTGAATTATATTTCGATCTATTCGTATAGTGAAATCGGATATGATTATGATAACAAGTTGGGTCTTTTAAGAATATACATAGGGTCACCTATATAAAAATAAATAAGCTTTTATTGCTTATAATTTACACTGGGTAATACATTTATTACCGACGATTGATTTTTCCAACAACAGCCTGTCCTTCGACAAATGCCTCCACCTATATCTGCCTCTTGAAATTCTAATCCATTATGGACCGGCCACTCTTTTGACCACCACAGTCTAAGTTCATCAGTAAAAGTTAAGTCCTATAGACAACGCTACGTTAAGTTTTGACTTCATTAGTTCATTACATTGTATTTAAATGATTATTTAGTTCAGCCGGGCTAGCATGACCGCCACGAGATATGTCGCGGACGAGAGAAGACAAACTAAGATGTTAGATATCTCGATATATTATTTCTCGACATCGACAATTTTGATAGAAAAAATATCTCGATCGGCAAATGTATCTATTTTTGATATTAAAAGTCGAGTTTTAAGTGTAATTGTCATGTTAGACCCGAAAGAAATAAAGCGATAGTCGATTGAAACACGAGAAAACGGTAGACAAAATTTTGTCGCGCTTGTCATGCTAGGCCGGCTGACTATAAAAAATCAACTTAAAATTAAGAAGTATTAAAAAGAGCGCATTTGGGGAAAATAAATAAAACTTGTATACAAAACTGTAGTTTGTAGACTATTTTAACTGACCCGTGCTTAGTGTCGCATGTCGTAATCAACGTACAAAGCGGCTATTTTATTGTACTTCACATTCGGGAAGTGCCATTGTGGTGAAGAATCGCCCTGTGACAGTGCCCCTCTGCTAGTGAGTCTGACATGACATGTGATTAACTTTAGTGATACGACTATAATTGGTACTATAAACTATTATTGATCATTATGTGGACACAGCTAGTGAAATTTTTGAAAATGTGATGTGCAAATACGGTTAGTTTGCGGTAAGTCCTCAGAATAGGAATAGGTGCAATCTAGCCACGTTAGAGCACGGCAAATAATAATAAAAAAAACCAAAATTAAATCTCCTGCGATTCATTTACCTGCTCGCCGGCGCCGTCCATCTCTCCAAAAATAGCTATCTCTCTTTCTATTCATAAGTGCAAGTGTTATTCTAATTGGATTACTATTTAACATTTTTCATTTAGTAATACGTGCCCCCCATATATGGCTACTTCGCTAGTGTTTTTGCGTACAGGTAATCAACCTGTAAATTGATACAAAAAAATATAAATAATTTAAAAAAGCACTTATTGCTGTATCGCTATCTAGGTACAATGGTATCTCAGGAACATGAAACCGTACGTCCCTATAGGTGTTCATTTTATGTCGGTAGGGTAGCGGCACCCTGCATAGTTGTATAAGGGATAATATATTGCTTTGCAATGGTTCTAAGAACTTCTATGAATTTGGAGGGTTCTGTAAATAATAATTGAGATAGATATAACATGCGAAACGCAACGTACCTTCAAGTGTTGTCCATGGGCAACGGTTCATCACTTACCATGATGTGAGCCATTTGTTCACAATTAAAAATGCAGTATGAACCAAACTACTTAAACTTTACAAAATATAGTACTATAAGAGCCATTATAGAAGTAAGGACTTTAGCGTAGATATTTGAAATTAGAACGTTCGTATTTATTCTTGCAATCGATAATCGTAATTTTCCAAATAAATTATAACTGGCCAGTGTTTCATACATGAGAGCTTTTTCATGCTATATTTTTTTTAAATCCAGAGGTGATTTGTTTATGAAAATAAAGTACAGTTTGGTTCAGTAATCCGTTTTATTCCCTGTAATCAACCTTTGATGGCATGATTTAATCTTAAACGAAGTGAGAAGCTACAATCGATTTCCCAACATCAATCGAGACTCGAAAAATAAACTCATCGCTTTGTCGAGGGCCATCCAAGCCTCGATTAAGTTATTTAATTTATATAATGGAATTCTTAGATGTTGCTGATAAATTTAATTAAATCATTATTACTGAATATAAGTAGCTTTTGTATTAGAAAAGTATGTGTATCGAAGGAGGCAATGTATTAACTATTTTGATTGATAAAGGTTATTCGCTTCTATTTTTTTTCCTTGATTATGTAGCTTATAAATATATTTAGTTTCAAGGAGAAAACGGTAGTATTTGACAATATCATTGGATAGACGATTATTAGATTCAAAGATATTGACTAACGGACAATTCTGAATAGGTAATAGGAATTAGGTTGCCGCAGCGATATATTCGAGCGGAGTTAACATTACCAAAATTTAGGCATTTTTAAAAAACATCTGTAGACCAAAAATGAAAATTCGGGCTGAGTAATTTGCTAATGTTTATTTACATACAAAAAAATTAAATCCGCCTAGCAGTTTCTGCAATCTGCTCACAAACACAAGTGCTAATTGTACTATACAAAACTGATATTTTGAACTGGCTTTGATTGTTTAGTCTATTTTAGAACTGAGCTTTATCAATTTCGTTAGTAATTGATTCGTAAGCACGTTGACCGGAAGCCCTGTAGCAACTATAACTTACAATCACGCTTATTGGAACTGCATATTGTTAGAGTTATCGGAATCAATCATTTCAAACTTTATTTACAAAGTACATATATTTGAAAATTTTAAGGGCGCGTTTGGTAGAACACTTACCTTGCGCACCGATGCAATGGGTCGATATGCTTATAATTTTCTATAAGCATGTCTTCCCCACGTTTGGTCACTTCGGCCTAAATGGTTGAAAACCGTGAAGTGCAAATTGCGCGATTCGGTCTCAGTCTGGATTTCCGAATACCCGAAGTAAAAAGTAAGTCGACTTCTTTCGCGCATCTTTGACTGATATTCTGTAGCTGGGATATCACCTACCATCAAGTGAACGTCATGCTCGTCTGTTGATATCTAATATACAAATTTTGCTTATATTAATTTTAGAAAGATATGTATTACCTTATGAACAGATGTCAAGGAAAGGAAAAAATATTACAAGTACAAAGTACAAGTACAAATTAATAACGTAAAGTTTAATCTTATAAATTAACATACATATTAGGAAAGGAAAACAAAATGTTCCCTATAAAAATACATAATAGGGAACATTTTGTTTCGCCTCTGCATTTTAAATAATATTTATATGAATACTTTTGCTCGCTCTGTAATCATTAGTTACTGAATTGATTCCTAACTTGTAACGATCTCTTCAAGAAGTATTACTGCCGTCTAGTGTTTACTTTATGAGAAAACATACATCTTGTATAGCATTGTCTCAATATATCGTCAATAACTCCTGTAATGACAAAAGCTTTAAGAAATGGCGGTATGGTCCCCGCTTAATTAAGGTGAAGATTTATTGAGAACAGTATATCTCTTAAACCGTACATAGTTTTAAGAACCAAATAAAATATGATATTTTTAACTCTTTTTTGCATATAGTGATAGAACTCAAAACATAATAAAACGTGCGTTAAAAAAAACTTGTAACACACCTCTAAATTCTGTTTCATAATTCACAATCATAATTAAGTTTACCGCTTGTCATTACTTCCCCGAAAACATTTCTTATTAGCGACATTATCGAATGGTGAAATAATACAGTATATGTTATTTTTTTTCAAAATCAATGCTTTCGAATCCTGGCTAGGAATATTTATTTGTCAAAAATCCAATAATGCAGTTTAAGCTTTAATCAAAATTGACCTCGAACCTTGTTTCAGATTTGGCCATACACGCACACATACACTTGAAAAAATTCACCTGAATAGTTAAGATTGGTTTTTCAGAATAGAATGGGCAGTTGCCGCCGCCTATAGAAATCTTCAACGCGAGATAAACGCACCTGACGTTGTCGACCTTTAAATAAATAACAGCAATTATTGACCCTATTTAGCTTTTCTTTTTGCCTGTATATTTATGACTTGTCGCCTGAAGTAGACGTCAAACAAATATAGAAGATGCGAGTGTTTGTATAATTTATCGTTTGTGAACAACTCCTTATTTTCCTTTTCTTTTTATCATAGGAATTCGCACTTTTATTCTCAAGGACAATTTTATACAAATTTGTGTGTGTATATCCGACCGATTGTCTGAAAATATTTTAACTGCTGTACAAGTGTTCTAAATAAATTACACTGGATAATGCATTTGGTCTACAGTTTTCTTAAGAATAGTGACAACCTGCAGTTCCGAATCGATATGACTCAGGAATCTTCAAGCAAGTAACCATCAGTAATGCACCTGCAAGTAACTATCAGCTCTTACTATCAGCCAAGCCAACAGCCCGTTTGCCCTATATTCCAAAAAAGAAATGTTTAAAATATTGTTGAGTATGTCGATCAAATGCGAGTTCGGACACTTAATAGTCAACCCTAAAAAATATCCTTAGTATTAATAATATGCAGTTTTAAAAATAGTCATAGGCCGACTATATGGATGTTCTCTTGTTTTGCAGATGGGCCATCTGCCTATTATATTGCCTCTTATGGTACAAATATATTACGTACTATACATTACATTACACACACTTACACGCGCACATATAAATACATATAAGTATTGCCTTTATCTATAAAAGTAGAATAATAAATAGACAAAATTAATATATTTTTTTACTTCCTTTCATTTAACCAGTCGAAGTCCAACCAAGTGATCTGCCGTCGAAGCCTCCAGTGAAGTCACCGAGTGCTACGCTCACTCCAAGTCCTACAAATAAACGTGAGTACCTACATCATATTTTATTTATTATTATTTAATTTTAAAGCTGAAAATATAACCAGCAAGTTCAATTAGTATTATACGCGTCAAATTACAAACAAAACCGTCTTTACCATAACATATTTACACGGGGCCCGCGCTTAGGGGGCACGAAAAGCCGAACATTATAGCTAAAGTGAACATGAAATCCGAACAATAATGTTACAAAAACGACTAAATAATTAGTCATGTCAATTTCAATGTTAAGGCATTATACTATGTCAATGATTAAAGGATATAATGAAATACACTCTTTGTTCTATACTTAGAATAGAGATTATATAGATTCTAGGTCTAGGAATAGTAGTAGGTATCGCAGTGACGACCGTGAACGTATGTATATTATTATTTAATGTTAGGTGACTAAACAGATGTAATATTGTTTCGAGCACTTCAAAAGAATAACCTATTTGTTAAAGTTCTTTTTTTTTGTTTTATATTGTTCTTGTGCTATATTGTTTACAACTGTTGACCTTCATTTTAAACTCTTTCTTATCTCAAATATTATGATAAATAACTCCTCGATCTTAAACTGAATTTAATATTTCATATAAGTATTTTCTAAACTGAATCCATTGTAAATATTTACTAGATATTATATAGTCAGAATAATACACTTCCGGTCACATATTTACAGATTGCAAAAATGACAGTCATAAATATCAAACACACCCTAAGGTTTTCTGACGTAACCTTATAGAGGTGGTGTAATATAATATCGCCATACATCGTTCTATACGAAGTTACCTTGACGATGTGAGGGGCTCGTTAATCTAAATACGAGAGTAATTTTATGTGACACTTTTAAAGCTAAGCCGGGTTTAGTACTCACTAACGATCTCTACAAAAACGTTCATGACCTTTATAATAAATTAAACGAATTTGGCTCTCTCGGTTTCAGTTAGGATACTTATAATTCGATGACGTTGAATATTTCATCTCAGTAATGCTTGAAATAATTTCTGAAGTGTTGTTTTACGAATTATTCCGAAGAATGTTGTTGTCATTCAAGTAGCATTACAGTTATATTAACTGAATTATAGTAGTATAATTTTACAATATAATATTATGCGAATATGCTTTCTCGGGATATTTTATTTTTTCATTTTATAATTTTTAATCTGCTTTTTCTTTTTTACATAACCGCGCTTTTTCACTCTCCACTATTCTCTACTAGCTCTTTCGGTACTCCACTTTAGCTTAAAATAACAAGGTATTTATAGCATTTGATTTATGTGTGAAATAGGTACGGCATGAATCCACTGTTATCGTAATTTACAGCAATACCAGATTACTCTGTATACATTATTAAGTATCAGGTTCTTGCTGTATTCCCTCAGCACTCCAAGCAGCTAGATAATAGGACACCTCGTGTGTAGTAAGTGAAACCGAGTAACATATTATTCAAACACATTACTCTTATGATTTCCTTGGGGATGTGGACTAGTCAAATGCCTTTTTATATACACACAAATCACAATATACGTTTTAATGCAGTATCAGTTTACTTTTAAAACTTCTTATAAATAATGTACTGTAATGATTAAGGCCAGATAGCTATTTCCCATATCAAGAAATGACAATGCATGTCACTTCTTGATATTTACATAAGGTAACCTGCATCACTTATACGGACAATAGATTGGTTCCTATATCAAAACGACCTAAAAGGATACTTTCAGCAGCCGTTTACCTGTCAGCTTAGAAAGGTCCTATCACTGTAGCCATTCCTACTACAGGCCTCTCCCATTGATATCCAGTAAATTCGATCTTGTATTGTGTTGATGTGCCTAGCGGCGCCCGGGCCCTGCTGATATAATAGTACTTTACCAGACATGCATTGCATAATATGCAGGCAAAGAGGGCAAACACACTTTAATTTTATTTTAATATCTACATATATATCATTAATTGTAAGTCATTGCATCGATTAACTGTAAATAAAAAAGTGATGAGTGTTTCATACGTTCAGTCGGCACAATTACCTTATTACCTTTGACTGGTTGCCAAAAAAAGCGTCACCAAAGTTATCGGTTGCGCGTTTTTGGCACGATGGCTCGGATCTATGCGGTGATTATGTCATGGTTTGCAATTCCGAACGTCCGTTTCTCCTCAGTCGCCAGTCGAGGCGCAAACAAATATTAACCTTTTATTGTTATGCAGAAAGCGAGACGAGCTACGTCAGAACGGGACTCGGGTGATATTCCTGGAAGGTCACCCCTGCAAGCTTGATTTATAACATTTGCTCCTTCAAAACACATTTTCAATCCAATAATAGAAGTTATTCACTGAATAATTGTTGGACATTAATTATGCATATTTGCTCTAATTATAATAATAACAATAGAGAAGGTGGCATGACCTTTCTAATATTATCAATTTAAAATAGTGTAGACGTACAAGAAAATAATAGTTACGATGGTCCTTTGCCTAGGCTAGAATTTTAACATGAACTTGATCATGAAATGCTTATTATTATAGATAATGAACATTTAAAATATTTAGATGGATTTCTAGGATCTAGAAAAGTCAAATTACCAACATTTATTTATATTCTAAAAATTACGTCACATAGATAGTTAATGTTTCGGATGGTGCTATTTTTAAAAGCTTTTTATAAGTCTTGACCTACATATCGTTCATTATAGTGGCTCTTCTGCAATGTTTCGAACAAATATTGATAAAACATAGTATCATTATTATTTTGTTTCGATTATGTTTCTATTGTTTTTATTCAAGTAACACAGGATGAAAATTTTTGATTATTTTTTATCTTAGATATCGACAGTTGAGCATGAGGATCAATTGATGGAACACGTGGAAGCCACAGAAAATCAAACAATTATGAAGGAAACTGAAATTGAAAGGCGTAATACGTTTCACGGTTTTTCCATCTATGAATTGTTCTTAACCGGAATTTCTATATTCCTCTCATACGTTTTATTCCCGAAGTGATCAGACGTACGGAAGACATGTACAAGGATGATATACCGACAGGATTCGAGCCCGCGTCCCGTTATAACAAAGTAGGTGTTCTACCCAATAACTATAATAATTCATATTATATTATACAGTTAAGAATTTCGGAAGTTGTCAATTTTCATCTAAAACATCATATCGGCTAAAAATAAATGTATCTGATATTGCATTTAGACCAGGGTCGATAATTTTTGAAACCAAAAAAAATTATAGTAGGATGAAACCCATTAGAAAAGGAGGGGAATATGATCAAAATGAAAGGAAAAATAAATTACGGTCGATCAGAGTTCGGGAAGTGGAAGTGGGGGGGGGTTTGAGGGTAAAAAACGGTTTATCTCGTTTTCCGGCAAAACTACAAGTCCTATGGAAAAAAGTCAAATGGCAAAGTTGTAGATAATAAAAAGATCTACAACTTTTGTATTTACACTTTTTTCACATAACCTCAAAATTTAGGTGAAAAATTAAAAAAACCAAGTTTTTGGTTTTTTATTTATATCTTTTTCAAAAATTATTTTTTTTCTACGAAATTTGGTGAAAACTTACCTTATTATGTCCCAAATACACTGTAATTTATTTGATTTAAAATATTTATTTTTTCGCCTTATTTTGAATTAATATCGAAAAAACACCCTAATTTTCAATCGAAAATTCACCCGTCAAAATATCAGCTTTTTTCAAAAAGTTGGTGTGGTTTCTGTTCGTTGAAATCTCTACTTTCTGATGGTGTAAAAAAATATATAAATTACTATGGTAAATGTTCTCAGAAAATGCAAAAACCAAAAATCAAATAAGTTAATATTTAATAAGACATCTACAATATTTTGAGAAAGTTGCAAAATCTTCTTTCAATTATAAGCGTAGATGTCTATTTATTGCTTTTTTAAGATAACTTGTATACCTGAGTGACCTACAGAAAATTTTAGCCCATAAAAATGTATTTCATAGAGAAGTGGGGAAGGTTCTAGTAGGGTCTGGGCCTTACTACATACCTGTTATTTCGTAGCAGCTGTTAAAAAAGTATATATTTTTTTATACCATCAGAAAGTAGAGATTTCAAGGAACAAAAAGCGCACCGACTTTTTGAAAAAAGCTGATATTTTGACGGGTGAATTTTCGATTGAAAATTAGGGTGTTTTTTCGATATTAATTCAAAATAAGGCGAAAAAATAAATATTTTAAATCAAATAAATTACAGTGTATTTGGGACATAATAAGGTAAGTTTTCACCAAATTTCGTAGAAAAAAAATAATTTTTGAAAAAGATATAAATAAAAAACCAAAAACTTGGTTTTTTGAATTTTTCACCTAAATTTTGAGGTTATGTGAAAAAAGTGTAAATACAAAAGTTGTAGATCTTTTTATTATCTACAACTTTGCCATTTGACTTTTTTCCATAGGACTTGTAGTTTTGCCGGAAAACGAGATAAACCGTTTTTTACCCTCAAACCCCCCCCCACTTCCACTTCCCGAACTCTGATCGACCGTAATTTATTTTTCCTTTCATTTTGATCATATTCCCCTCCTTTTCTAATGGGTTTCATCCTACTATAATTTTTTTTCACTTTTTACCATTTTTAAAGGCTTCGGCACTGGTCTAATTGTGAAATGTCACAAATTATTTAAAATGACGTAGCTATACCCAAATAAAAAAATATGTTGCCCAAAAATAAACTGCCCGGAATACATTTCTGGATAAAGTAAAATAATACCTAGCAGTGTAGAATTCGTAAAAAAATACCCAATTAACTACGTATGATTGTCCTTTGCTCAACGTATCGCGATAGCCAGGAATTGGAATTTAATGTGTTGAATTTTTTATTTGAATTTGTTAATAGCTTGCTGTGGTTTTATGGCTTTTTAATATGTATTTGGGGTTTTTATTTGTATTCAGTTAGTATAAGTTGTATTCTTTGCTTTTTATAGTTCAGGTATTCTGTATGCCACTGTCACATTAGGCGAAATAGCAGTTGATATTTGTAAGGTAAATAATAACTTACAATGGAGGCAGAAATATGTTTTATGTTCGCTGATATGAAGATGAAGATTGGTAATTAAAGACTGCTGTTTTTTTTGCGGTTTTGATGCGTTTGGTAGAATACTCACCTTGCGCTCCGATTAGTCGCGTGTTCGAATTCCACCAGGACGACATAGTATTTATAATTTTCTACAAGCTTGTCTTCCTTACGTCTAGTCACTTCGTGAATACGGGTGGGAGGAATATAGAAATTCCGACCGAGTAACGAACCACCGTTCATAGATGGAAAATGAAATGAAGATTAATTTATTTCAGATTAAATATAATATATAAAATTGAGATATAAAACAAATGTAATAATAAAAATAAATATGTACGTTATAAAAATGATTTTCGCCTTCCGGTCTCAGCCTATGGATTTCCGAATGCTCAAAGTAAAGAGTAGGTCGACAGTGCATCATTGACTGATGTTCTGTGGCTGAGGTATCACCTATCACCCAGTGAACTTCATGTTCGTCTGTCAATATCTAAAATATAAAAAAACGTAAAGAAAAGTGATCAGTAAATTGACGCTATGCACTATGCAGCACTAGGGTTAGTGGAATACGGCTTACGAAGTCCGTTTGCCAATTACTTGCTTTGAAACCATGTCTCGTGTTTGCTCGAAATACGATATCGTTGTGTTTTGTACCAATTAGGGTCCTTTAAAATTACAAGATTGAAACTCTGAAGAGACTCATAAGCAGAGCAATATAACAGTTTTTCAACAAATTCTATCCTACTAATACACCTATTAATATAAATTTGAAAGTTGGTGAGGATATTTGTAACTCTTTCACGCCAAAACTACTGAATTAATTTTGATGAAACTTTACAGTATTATTTTTTGTACATCAGAATAACGTCTAAAGTAAATATCTTATCGGTCATACTTGTACCTAACAATAAATAAACCTCAGCCTCAAACAGACACATTTCTGTGTGTGTTACACTGACATTTTCATTTTCAAGATGACATTCACAAGATGTTGGCAAGTCTTCTGTACCTTACCAAGACAATTTTAGTTAAAATTTATTAGTTAATAAATCATATTACCTACATATATTAGTTAATACAAAATATCTATAAGAAATAAATAACAGTATCACTAAATAAGAATAAACAAACACAATAGGCTTAATTGCACATAAACGTCTTGTAAGTTGTAATACAAACGAAAAACTATGTTACGTGGTGATCTTTTTCATTCTTATATGAAACGTATAGCATATTCAATACAGTATGCATCTATATGCCAGTGGAAGTGTTCAATCAGCTAGATGACCTGCAAGTCTAGATACACCAACTGGTCTACTTTTAGCCCACTTTTGTTACGGATTGATAATTGTAACCACCCACTTCCTTACGGCCAATTGTCGTTCACATTTACATATGTACGTATACTATGTTTATAGTATACTAGCAACACGCTCCGGCTTCACATGGCTGCAATGTAGATGTACTATACATAAATAATAGCCTTACTCGCTGATAATGTAGCTTTCTATTGGTGAAAGAATTTTATTCCTTACACACATACAGAAATACAAATCTTTCCTCTGTATAATATTAGTGTATCTACACTTAGGATAAAAACTCAGGTTCACTAAAAGTGAACAACACTTTTGGCATTCGTGAATAAAAAATGATTAATAATTTATAGTTTTGATCACCTTTATCTAAATACATTTTGTTTATTTTAAATTGTATTAAGACACTCCAAAATATTACTATTTACATTTGATTAATAATATGTTTTTTTACATTACATAAAACAATAAATGTTTAATTAATTCAAAGCAATAAAATTATTTCATGTCTTTGATTTTATTCAGATGAATTCAAAACAACTTACAAAATTCTACGTGACTTCCGTTGCAGCCCTAATAAGTTTCAAATAGACTATTGTTTATTAGTTTTTCTCCGTTACGTTCGCCCAAAATGGAGAGGTAACGCCTGTGCAATTTTAATTAATAACAAATTATTTAAAACGCGTTTGCTGATAATACATTGGTTTGTTAGTATGAAGTAGCCGGCGTGCCGAGCGGACTTCACTCGTGGCCGATCGTCGGGCGCGCACCGCGAGTCTCAGCGTAAAAATAATTCCAAAGCGCGCCTGCGTACTTCAATCCATTTATAATTATTAGTAAATCGCGGTACGAGCGCACGACTGCCGTGGTTAGCTGTAACTCGCGAAACAAAATTTCATATCATTGAACGTGTATTCAATGCCCGGTTACCTAGCCCTTGTGAAACCCAAATACAATAACCCTACATACATACGTAACATATTACGTCAAAGTTAACACCCACGCTGAATTTACTAGCGCGAACGAATATTTTACAAATTAACACGTTGCGTGTGTGCGTGTGCGTTGTATATAAACCTTTTCTTATCTTGCCAGTGATAAAGTGCTAGTGTGTGGTGTTCAATATGCCTGATAAACCAAAAAGACGTAAAAATAATAAAAATAAAAGAAAAAATAAAGGACAGTATCAACAAAATAATAATACGAGTAATGCCACTGAAAAAAGTAAACAGACATCTGTTGAACAGGGAGATATGAAAGCATATGATGAAAGTACAGTACAACATGGAGAGTTTGTGGATGAAGTTACTAAAGAATCATCAACGGCTGCTGAAGGTACAAGTAATGAACAAATAATTAATGATTCTATTACTGAAACTGATGAGTTGGCATCAAATATAGGTACAAAGGAAAATGAAAAAAAAGACTTATTGGATAAATATAAAGTAGAATCTCCAGAAAAACCCATTAAAAACAAACGAAAGTTACGAACGGAATTTAAAAGTAAAAGCCTTGATAATGATAATCAACCTATAATAGTCGAAATTTTAGACGATATTGATGAGCATGAGCCTAAGAATGAATTGTTTCAAGTGAATACAAGCAATATTTTAATTTCTGAATGTGAGCCCGACATCGAGTGGGAAAAAACCGATGAATTAAAAGAATTGATGCATGATGAGCATCCGGTTCCTGGAGCATTATCTATTACAACAATACCGCTTAACATTGCAGAATGTGAAGAAATTAAATCTATGAGTCCAGAAGAAGAAAAATCTTTAAGACAATACTTGAAAAGTTTAAATTTATCAACAAATATAATGGATTCCGATTCATTAGAAGCGAAAACTGAATTAGATCAAATAATCAAACAGGAAATTAAACAGCGCGCAAAAAAAGGGTCGGCTGAAGTTAGTTTTATTCCAAGACCAGGACCTTCAAGGTCTTTACATGTAATCGATGAGGAAGTGAGTGGTGAATCATCAGCAGCTTCCTGTCGTCATTCATATTTAAGTGACAAAAAAAGTGATAACGAGGAATTAGAAGATGACGTTTTTTATTCAGCCAAGGATGTTAAACTTAAAATGTGCCCGAGTAATAAACAAAAATCTTGTGGAAATTTAATACCCCAAGAGTGCATTCGTGTTGATGCTCAGATTAAAGATCCTGACATCACTGAAGCTAAAGGCACTTGGACGACAACAACTATAGAAAAAATGACTGGAGCAGAAATAGTATATCTTACCGATTCATCAAGTAGTACTAGCTCTATATATGACAATAATGATGCTGAAGAAAACAATGAAGAAAGTGATGTATCAGTACGTATTATAACACCCACAATAGAAGTTGTAGATACAGATAATTTCTTAAAAAATAATTTCGCTTCTGTACCTATTAAGTCTGAAAGTGATAACAAATTCATAGATATTGAAGAACTTGAATGTAATAAGAAAAGTATCAACACTCTTTATCATGAAAAAGATCTATCAGAAATAGATGACGATAACAGTTGTAAAGAAAATCACGAAATAGTTGTTTTATCAACAGATAATATAAACACGGATTTATACGTTAAAGAAATTGACACTTTGTGTATAGGAAATCATTCAATTCCGTCTATTAACGAGAAAGAAGAAAGTCAGAATAAAACTTCAGAGCCCAAGGTTGTAGATAATTATGACCTTGAAATTAAAGTTTTAAAGTGTGAGTTAAATGTCGCTATAAATAATTTGATTAATGAAGTAGTTTCAGATTCTGATACAACACAAGATATACAAAACGATTCATTTGTGCGACAAGATTCATCAAGTAGCGTAGATTCTTCTCAATGCACTGCAAAATATAATCCAAAATTCTCATCTCTTAATGATGTTTCTAGTACTGAATTTGATGATATTGATAAAAACAGTGACCGTAAGTTATTAGACGTTAATAACAGTCACGTGAAGGATGTTATCGAAAATATTGAAGATTCAAACCTATACAGGGGAATTAAAACAAATTTCGTACAAAGCCTGCGAGACATATGCTTAGAAACAATTTATAAATTACCTTACGGTGAACAAATTTTAGAAGAGTTAGCTTCTGTTTCAGAACGCTTACAAAAAATTAATGATCAAA
The DNA here is from genome assembly GCA_905404175.1 of Anthocharis cardamines. Lineage (NCBI taxonomy): Eukaryota > Metazoa > Arthropoda > Insecta > Lepidoptera > Pieridae > Anthocharis > Anthocharis cardamines. The sequence goes on from FR989962.1 coordinate 6,134,707, forward strand.
CAGGTTCATTAATCAGTTTATCAAAACATACTACTAATAATCTTGACAAAAATAAAGTTCAAAATCCAGTCAAAACAAATACATTCGATAAGAAAAATATGATACCTCCACCTCTACAACCTCGACAATCATCGTTAAAAATTATTTGTGATGATACCGTAAATGTAATACCAACAAAATCTGAAACCAAACGGTATTGCTTATCACCCTCTCAAAAAATGTTAATAGATAAGTTAAATACGTCTATAGTCACAAAAACTACAGATTCTTTAGAAGAAAACAAAAAATGTGCAGATAAAAATTCAACACCAGAAGACAATACGTTTGGTATCCCATTTAAATCTCAAACAGGAAGTCGATTGTTAGCATTATTACGTAATCCATCCTTAGCAGTTAATTCAAGAGAACAGCGAATAAGTGAAGATAATAAGAAATTAGGATACTCTAAAAATATACCTCCTTTTTATAAAACATGTACCAAAAATGAACAAAACAATATCACAAGTATCTCAGAAGATCTAAGCATTAAACAAAATGAAGAAAGGTATAGTTCAAAATATTTTAAACCTAAACCTATACCACCACCTAAACCGAAGACATTTTCGTCTTCCTATTACGAAAGTGATGAATCCTCTGATTTTGTAGAAAATTCTTTTAAATCCACAAAAAATCATAAGCAGTATTTCCATTTTTCTACGGGTAATTTGAATCAAGAGATAGAAGATGATATTTCCTGCATTCAAAACATGCACAGGCATTTTAATGATGTCTATAAAGAAGTACGACAAGGTATGTATCCAAGACGTCCATCATTACCGAAAGATTTAACTGATCGACAAATGGAATATATCTGTCAAAAAGAAAAAGAAGTCGAGGCTGAAATTTATAGATTGGAGACCGAACAAATAAGAACATCTGCAAAACGAGGTCCAAGGGCACCCATGCTAGTAGATAAAGAAAGTCCCAATAGTTCTTTAACTTCATTTAATCGCATTCGAAGCAGCCAAAGTCACGGTGTTTTACCATCTCTAATTAACCCAGATCCAGGAAAACTGTCGTCAGTATTTAGTAAGAGTCAAGAAGAATTGTTAAGGAATAAAATGTATTCAGAATATGTTAGCCAAATGGCGGAACGCGAGGAAAGAAAGCAAAAAAAGATAATTAAAATAACTAAAACTCCAGGCTCTTTAAAAAATAACACATATTCTAAGAGTTCATCTGAACTAAACATTTTCGATTCTCAAGCAAATAATCGCATTGAGAAAGAATTTATCGACAAAGCTAAAGAGAGGTGGTCTAAATTAGGTATTAAGGATCCGGAAACAGAAGATGAAAGTGCCAAGAACTATTATAGGGAGCCAAAAGTGGTTGAACATAAAATTAAAGTTATTGATTCTGGAGAAGAAAAAGACGTTCAAAAATTACCAAATCATTTACAAGACTTTGTGATGTTCACGGCAAAAGATAAAAGTGATAAAATGGACACTCCTGGTGAGTCGGAACAAAATGAAACTTCGCATGGTGTGATTTTGTGTGCAGTGATTATATTAATATTAACAATAACTAATTATGTAGTAAGACTATTTCGACGTCAGTGATTTATGATCGAACCTTATTTAATGTTTTAGAATAGCATGATTTTAGTTGGCATGTTTTTGTTTGTATTATTATATTATGTATTAAACTGTAGAAGGGGAGAAGAATCTACGATGCTATCTTTAAATAAGCCAGGTGAGATACAGTTTATATTTTTTAATTTATTATGTAGTTTACATGATAGGTAAATATTAGGTATTACATTTGAACGACCAGTTAGTATACCTGATTTGCATTTCAAAGGATTACATGTTCAAACGCCAAGACTGAAATGTTTATAATTTTTAACCATGGTATCTGAACTATATACGTGAAAGTCATAAAGCACGTTTCGGATTTGCAAAGGGCTGAAGTATAAATAGCTCGACAGCATGAACAACGACCGAGTGAACCTCATGATCGTTTGTTGATATTTGTAAAATTTGAAGTTCATATAACATTGTTTAGTATTTTTATTGTTTCATATCTTGTATTGAACAACAAAAAATGGATTGAAATGCAATTATTTCAACTAACGTAGCATGGAAAAGTAGAAAAGTGATTATTTCGTATTTTATAGGAATCCTGAATGTCGTAGATAAATAAACTGTAAACCACAGCAATATTTATATAACTGCCATCCTTTGTACTTCGTGAAATAATATAAAAACAATGTAAATAAAATAGCTTTTATTAATGCTTTCATATATTACATACTTTGATTTTTAATTCAATACAATTTAAATTAGAAAATTGTGTGTAAGTATTATCCCTGTCCAAACGTGTCTCTATGTAAGGACTCCCGGGCAGTAAAAGCCTCCTACAAATGTTTCCACTCTGCGTGATCTTGACAATCTGACTTTACTATGTCGTCATCCCATCTTGAAAAGGTCTACCTCTTGTCCTTATTTGTCCATTAGGGCCCAGTTCGTTTTTATTAATATATTATATCTAATAAATATACATATAATATAATGCACACTACATTACATCCATGCTTCTAAATGCTAATGACTTTTGTTTGCAAATGAAAATTAGCATTTGCGAGATAACTATGTTATCATCGTATTGGCGAATGCGGTACACAAAGTACGTTCTGACGTACACATTCATGTCAATAACAGCTATTTATCCTTATCAGGCAGATGTCATCTCAACAATGATAAAACTCGTTACTAAAATTATGTTTCTGTTGCCAAAAGATCAACTGAATTAGCACAAGAATAAGAGCGGCGCCCGTGAAGATATTTAGAACATCTACTCGTATATACGTTTTAAAAGGACTTTGGTGACTAAGTTTGAATACATCTCTTTTTTATTACGTTCTTTATTCGACTCTTAGGGATAATATAAAAAGCTTTTAATGTTTATTAATAAACTCGTTATTAATCTAGATAAGTAGTATGTATTGTATTCCTAACTAAATTCGGTACGATGAAGTAATGTTGATATTGATGAGGTTGTGGACATGGTACACTCTAAATTATTAATCTAAGCTCTGATAAGCGAGGGGCTGTGATGGAATTTCAATTACCATCCTAAAATAAACGTTGAGACTATAATATATAAACTTCTATGCAGAGAAATATTGCGTAGTTATGATATTTTGATGATGATAATATGATAAAAAGGCGGTGATGTTGATTTTATTTGTACATTGACATACTATTTAGTTATAAAATAATACTTGTTTCTTGCAATTATAGCTCATTTGTATGATAAATGATGATCGATGGGTTATGTATTCGAATTCCGCCGCGTGTGGATTATTATCCAAATTCCGTTCAGTTACTAAATATCATTCATATGTATACATATATCGCACCTTTGGGATCAAAGGGTCACTTCTGCGTGTTTTCCAACTTTACAGGAAGAACATTTTTTTTGACGTATTTTTAATAACTCTGTACCATTTTACAGTATCTATGCGATTCTTACAGTCTTAAAAATTGATTAGTTCTTCACGGACAATTATGAATATTTAAAAATAAATACAAGAAGAGGTTTCTGAGATTTATTAAATGCGATTTATATTATTGTTTAAATTATTTATCCCTACGTTTCGGATGCTTTTCAGCAACCGTGGTCACGGGCCAGACTATATATAAAAACAATATTATTTAAGTCGTTTTTGCAAAAAAATAATGCAAAAGTTACCTTTTTTCCCAAAGTTGCGATGTGCTTCAAATAAACTTTTACAATTACCGGAATCGGAATTTTCTTTGTACCGAGAAGAGTCATCTACAGATTTGTATGAAATTTTCATGTAAATAATACGAGTAGATTGGATACTCTTAAACGTAACAAAAAACAAACATTTAGTATACATAGATACAGGATTGCGCTGCCATTGATTGAACTATAAATAACCGAAGACTAAGATGCTTCATTTTCTGGCAAAGTATAGCGCGTTACTTTTACTTGGCGCTTCATTCAGTCATAAAGATAGTGTTTACTTGCGGATATATATACGAGTAGATAGTACACAGATATTGGCAAGCTGATATTGTTTATTGCCATATTTAATAATATTACTAATGGACCGTAATACATATCCTCTCATAACTTTTGTTTATGATCAAATTTCTTTTATTATTTTCAATGCCAAGCAACACTTCTAATTTATTTAATGGATATCTACAATTTCAAATTTTATGCGCTTTGCGGATATCGCCATAGGCCAGGAGTTCGAATCCCGGAGAAAAGAGATTTTCTTTTCTTTTTGGTTCATCAGAAGTGATCTTACTTGCCTGTAAAGAAAAATGATCAGTGAAACAGGCACAAATGTCTACCGAATGCCCCACTAGGAGACTCGTGAATATGCTTAAACAAAGCAAAAACTCACACAAATTCTTGTTTTCTGGTAAACGTTTAAAATATTCTAAATTTAAAAAAAATATCACACTGGTTCCTTCTCCGGCGCATTTACCCCTCAGAGTAAATTAGTCTAATTATAAAGAGGGTGCATCTACAAGTATGCTTGGTTTATCATCTATTAGGTACGATAGATTAGATAATATACCAAGCGCAGTGGCTTGATACGGTCTGGATTATCTTATACGTACGTAACAAAACGTGCAGTCAGTCTTGCTGGACTCTTTCACGTGACAGGCCGGTATAAGACAAAAAACAAAAACAAATTTCCTCCGTGATTCGTATTCACCATTGGTAATAACCTCATTTTACTATCTCTTATCTTTAAATTGTCTTGAATAAGATGTCCTTAGGAGATACGAATGGTCGATAATATGTTTGTTGAAATGTTATAATCCTGGATAACATTTCAACCAATCAAAATAAAAACCTAAAACGTTTACGTAAACTAAAAAAAACGTAGTAGAATCATGCTTTAATAGCATAATATTATGAAAGAAACTGGGAATAGAGATAGATAAACAATCTGCGATGGATAAGGAAAATAGATTACTTCAGAAATATACAGGTATTAATAAAAATTAGACACATCAAATAGTTACTTTTATTGATGACGCCAGCACTACACTTATTATTACTGCCGATTCAACATTAATACAATCATTGATATTCATTTGATGGTCTGATGATTAATTACAAATTCATTACTGTTTAATTATTCTGGACTTTGATATTATAGGTATTACATAGACTTTGTTATCTATATTTTTGTTATAATAAATCCATTTTAATTAAGTATGATTATACCTTCATTTTTTTTTCATCAAATATATCGCCTAATAAAATATGTGTTGTTGATTTGGACAATATTATACTTTGCTCGATTATTTTAATCTATTTGGACGCCATCTATCGATAACCTCGAACAATGACGTGATTAGTTACATAGATCGACGCTAGATGTCGTCACTGACCAAAATAGTAAATTCAATGATTTTAAACAGCTATAATTACTGTAACATTATAGTTTTCTTCTTTCATGCCTTTAAGCAGTTATTATAACGATATTAATAAAATAATATTACCATGTATATAATTTCTAAAAACAATATTTTTAAAATTGATTAGATATGAATTATATCATCGTGTTAATATAATTAAAAAATACCTATAATCTGTAATTGCCTAATGCCTAAGATAAAATCAGGGTCGGGGGCCTAGCACTAACAACTTGCGTAAAAGTATTCGTATTGTCGAGCTGTCATTTGTATGAAATTTCAAATTCGAATTTCAATTCGAATACTTTCTTGATAGTCATTCGTGCTAGGCTCTCAGACCGTGAATCTAAGATTAGCATGTCAATGATTAGTTACGCTATTTTTTGAAAATTTGGTTCATATACTAACTTATAACCTACTACATTTGAATGTAGTCCAATAAATCATCACCTCATCTCTGTAATATAATATAATATTCATGATATAATACAAGTTATGGCAGTCAAAATTCATAGTTAAAACATAGTGGTCGTGTGAATTCACAGCGGGTAAGATTAATTAGAGTTGTGGTTAAATTAATAACAGGCCCAACACGCGCTCTGGACGTCCGGGGCCTTCAAATTTAATAGTGCTTTTATACAATAACATCTCTGATCGTATTTATCCTTACCAAGTGCCAGGATGAGATATGATACGAACAATAAACGGGTAACTACGATCTTATGAGACCGTAATAACTAACATAGCACCATCAAAGTAAATCGAGGTTAATACCTCATTTCCTTATAAATCCCGGTTTACAATGACTTATCTGAAGGCTTTGTGCTTGGATTTTATCTCTAAAGGTTGTTATATCCTTTGTTAAAATATAGATTGTCTAGTATAAACTATCACAATCAAGACGATAACGATGTACTCGTATCTACGAAGAATTTCACAATTAATGTTAAATGATTAGAATTTTTGTTGGTTTTCATTCAAAGTAAATATTTTAATAATTTTCTTAGTTGTATTTTGTTCAGATTTTAGAATCAGAATGCTTTAAACAAAAAAAAATAGCAGTTCAACAAGTCTAAGAAAAGTAAACTACGTGAGTAAAATCCTAAGCTCAACTAGTTAGTAAAAAGTTTATTTACGTGCTTTGTATCCACTATGTCTTGTGTCTACATATTTTTTTTGTAAAATTATAAGCTGTCAGATAACGAAGTATTTCATTGATATTTCTATTTGACCGCCTCTGTGGCTCAGTGGTAAGAGTGATGCGTTTAGCACCGAGGTCGTGGGTTTCAATCCCGGGAAAATAAGATTTAAAAAAAAAAACGGTTGGGCAGGAAACAGAAGGCTGATAGGTGATCGGCCTTGCCTGTAAAGAAATATGATCAGTGAAACAGACACAGAAATGGGTCTGCCCCATGCCCCACTAGGAGACTCGGGATTAGCTTCATATTATGACTTCTAAGCATTGTATTAATAACCAAGTGCATAAGTTATATTTAGAAATACAACTGTCGATTTTGAATTTAGCTGAAAATTACGTTTATTTTTTTCTACAAGATCATTTGACACAAACATCATTAAAGTACGAATTTTAATTAACCAATGGAGTCTAGAGATCTGGGGGCACGGTAGTGCCCCCGCCAAGTCGAGCAAAAAGTGGCACGGCCGTACTATCCTTTTCTCGAAGTAGTTCGGGCCATTTTCGACCCCCTATAACTTCGTTGTGGATAAAACTAGAATCCTGAATTTTCAGTCACTAAGCAGGCATTGTATAAACTCGGTATATTTCAAATATCATTCTGTTTGAACCAGTAGTTTAAGAATTATAACTAGTCAAAGTTTGATAATTTGTCACTCACTCACTGACTGACCGATCATCAAAACTCTAAGGCACTTCTAGCAGACATAGAAACTTGAAATTTAGAATACAATTAGTGTTTAGTCTATAAATCAAGGAAAAACACAATATTTTGAAATTTCGGTCCAGTTTTCTAGATATACAATTTTTTTTTGTATTTCTGTATGTAATGAATAACTTAAAAACTACTGGACCGATTTTAAAAATTCTTGTACCGTTAGAAAGCTACATTATCACTGAGTAACATAGGGTATTTATTACTAGAAAATCGAAAAATAGAGATCCTTAGAAATCCCTACTAAAAACAACCCAAGGTGTAAAAAAATTAGCCATAAAATGTCTTTCACCGCATGTGCTGCGGAAAGTATTGATGATAGAACAAAAAAACGTTCTACAATATTATAGAACATATCAAAATCTACAAAAAACTTCACGAGACCATATGTCCAACTATTGTAGTTATGTCACTATAACTACTTTTTTACATTAAAAAGTTCATAAAAATGCCGATCAAAATCAGACTATGTTATCCATAGCTTTGTATTAATTCTTATCCAAATAAACTAAGAAAAGGACTATCTACAAAAAGAAATGAGATGCCATCAAAAACATAAATTGTAAAAAAAGCCAAGTCTTGCAACTCAGTTCTTCTATCGTAAAAAGTTGTGAGATCCATATAATACCAAGTCGGTCAATTTATTCAGTCTCTACTGAAGGATCCTTCTGTCTTAAGTAATTACATGATAAGCTAACCTAACAATATCTTATAGTGATCGTATCAATGCCAATATTAAAAATCTTTGATGTTTAAAATAAATAGATTGACTTGGCAATCGCACTAAACAATCTAATTTTTATAATATTACTTGTGAGATACATTATGTTTTTAATAAAATAAAAAAAGATACATTGTGATTTCATGCGATAGCCGAGCCAATCTATTTATTTTAAACATCAAAGATTTTAAATATTGGCATTGATACGATCACTATAAGATATTGTTAGGTTAGCTTATCATGTAATTACTTAAGACAGAAGGATCCTTCAGTAGAGACTGAATAAATTGACCGACTTGGTATTATATGGATCTCACAACTTTTTACGATAGAAGAACTGAGTTGCAAGACTTGGCTTTTTTTACAATTTATGTTTTTGATGGCATTATGTATTTCAGTAACGTAACAGCCGCTTCTACGAATTATCCATTTCTATAAGGTTCCACAAGTTCTTTCTGTAATTTCTCATCATTCCTTCAGAATTATTTTTTCTAACATAGTTCTTTGCCCGAAAATCTACTGTACTAATTTCATTATTAAACTAAACGTTGACGGTAAATTATTGTACTTTTATCGAAATTCTTAATTTCTATGAAAGAAAAACCTTAACTATTCATATAACTGTGTTAATAAAATAAACAAGATAATTTTCATAAGAGTTTATTAAGAATATGAACGTATATGTGGATACGATGAGCAAATATCATATAACATATTACATCTTGTGTTACATAAATCTTTCCAACAGCAATTATTTTTTTAGAAATAGAGGTTTCCATGACCACAGTTAATTGTGCTATGAAAATAATTGACTCTACATTGTATAATAGACGAAGTAAACATTACACTACAATGTAGAGTCATTATTAATAAATCATCACTGCTATTATTTGTGTGACTTTCATTTTCAAACTTAAAAACTAGCTGTTGTCTATAATAATTATTATAAATCTATTAAAAATGGATCAATGCTAGAGTAATCAAAATCTATATGCTATATTTCTTCTGCACCATCTAAAACAAGATATTCAGTTAATGCGATAATGTTATATCAGACTTTTTTAACATTCAAGCAAGAGCTATGCTAGCTATATTCTTCAATGCAATCTAAGGGAACTAGTGGACTGGATACGAGTTTATTTCGAGATTTTTGTTCCAGTTTATTTTTGGCCCTTCCTGTCTACGAACGACGTGCGAATTTAAGGGCGACTCACTTCATCAATTAATAGAAGTACCTATTTGATTCGTTAAAGAATCACTGCGAAAAAAGCAAACTGTTTTTAATTTCTATTTAGGCTTATTATAAAAATAGTAGGTATATTGTCTATTATTAACGCGAGTATCACACATTTTAATAAAATACTTTATATCGCTTGCTGAAAATCATCCCAAACAACGGCATAAATAATATAAATAATTAATCCCGTTTTAATCCGTTATAAAGTATTTTATTTAAAAATAGTAGGTTTTCAATCCGTCGCGTATATTATTATACATATAGGTATGTATATGTACTCCAAGTATCTTCAAAGACCAACTCTGACATTTGCATATTTTTTTAATAGTGTTTGCTGTTAAGTCCCAAATAATTTTAGTGAGGGCTGAATATCCAAAGAGATAGAGAAAAATAGTTCAGCAAGAAACAACATGATTATAAACCCTTAAACGTTTTGAAATATATTTTGATAAAGTAGAAATAAAAGTTATTTAAGCTTCTATTCCTTAGTTCGATTTTCGTAGCAGTACATACGTTATATATAAAAAAACTGCACTTCGTTATAAAATATGATTTGTTCATGTGCTACTTTTGTGGAAGTATGTAAAGGAAGTTGTAGATACTTCCCACTATTAGTACATATTTTGTTAGATTTAATTTATTGAATTCAAAGCAACTTCATAAATTGCATACAAACTTAACAATTGATCATAATGTGACTGACTTGCATAATTAAAATCCTATAATAATTCATGGATAATGTATATAACTAAAATCAAGGACGGAAAATAGCGATTATGTGGAGTTTTCATTGTTTTCCATTTTCCTATGTACGATATCACGTCATTCGGCGTTATCAATGTTAGTCTCATCAGTCCGCTTCTGATCGCCCGATGCAACGCACGTACGCGAGCTCCCATCGCAATTTTCGCGATTTTTCTATGTTAACTAGACTGTTTACTTAAATCCTTAGCAATAATATACTGGAGTATAAAATGTTTCCTTTATAGTAAATGTTGAGAGTATAAACGTACTGTTACTGATATGGAAAAACTAATCAAGCTAAAGATTAGTTTTTAATTGATGACCAGTGTTGTTAGTGATCAAATTGACAATTTTAAGGATTTTCGTCTGAAGTAAGTAGTCATATCAATTGATCTAAGAGTTCTTCAAGCAATAATGTAGGCTTAAGATGTCGTGGTCAATGTCGAAGGTCAGTAATATCTTACATCGACGTTCTTAACACAATTGGTTTTTTCTTCATTATATTATCTCATTTAGAAAAGAAAATATTTTGTTTCGTTAGATAGTGAAAGTTATAGTTACAAATGTAAGAGTTTGATGGCATTAATTTTTATCACGTATGACGTAGGTATTTAAAATGGAGAGTTAAAATGCAATGATGACTTATTTCCTTTTACGCATTATTGTTGCCCATGAACAGTATAACACAAAAAGAGCATTAAAAGTCCTGTGTGTTAATTTATCGCGCTCATCACCTCAACTTATAGTTCCAATATTAAAAGTACCAGTGTAGTTGTAGTTGTAATTGTAATATTAAATAAATAAAATAATAAACAATTTATCAGATATTCCACGGCCCAGAGTTGCCAACGTCCGGGGGTAGGCTATAAGGAATTTAAAAAAATATATAAAATTACCTAGAATAGGGTAATAGATATACCTAAACAGATGTTGTAACGATGTGGTGAATATTAACCATGTAGAGTGTTCATCGAAGATGTAGAGTCTAGATAATCCTTTTAATAAGAAGTAGATATAAATAAATTATTTATCGACAAAACTGTCTAATAAAATACAAGACATTTTAAAAGGTCATTATATTAATTGAGCCGATAGAAAGATTGAGCTTCATCATGAATACTGTGGCTGGCTTCTGGCTAGCCACAGACTTGGTATTCTAGGAAATAGGAAATAGAAATTTGTCCTATCCTAGGAAGCAGGGTGCAATCATATTGTTTCTTAGTAAATGCTATATCACAAAATTACAATTAAAATTATATTTCTTTCTTAAAATATGAATGACTGAAGACTTAATGAGTCTAAAATTAAATTTTAATTCCGGGTTTAATTTTAATATGATAAATAACCAAAATTTGTATAATATTAAATAAATTTTATTTCCTTATAAACTTTTTTATTATAATTATGTATATTTAATAATACCTGTTCGCGATTTATTATTACTTTGGATTAAGACGGTTTAAAAGTTTTACCTTAGCCTAATGCGATCTACAGTCGTTTTTTAGCTTAGGTTTAGGCTAAGCGACAGATTAGTCAAAGCGGTTAGGCATTTTTGAATACAAATTATTGCAAAGTCAATAAAAAATAAATTTTCGTTTTAGTCATTTCATTGCTTTATACAGTGTCAATCATCTGCCAGCTTTGCCAAGAAAATTTTATGGACGAAAAATATGAAAGAGACTTAAGAAATGTCAGTATAATAAAACATGTTAGTAGGTGTTTATAACACGGATGTGGGTGTGATCCGTTATCCGTACGTTTAACGAAGTTAGGTCAAGGTGAAAATGACTAGAATGACCCGATCAGTTATGTAAGAACTGAGAAATATATTATGTAGAATGTTATCTGTTATCATTACGCATACGATTTTATTTGGCTTTTGGTGGGCGTTTCATGTTTTGATTTTTTTCACTGTTGACATTTCACTGTAAACATTCGCTTCAAAGGTTAGCAAGTAATTTTTCACGTGTATATAAATTGCCAGTATTTTTACCGTGATATAAACTTCCGTTTGAACGTACTTGTGAAAGGTCAAAGAAAAATGATGTACGCATATTTTTATAGATATTTCAAACTTATTTTATGAATCCAGATTATTAATAGTTAATATATTGTATAAATGGGTTAATTCAAATTGGAACACAATAGAGACTTCAGTTTATTAACAATTATTCAATCAGACAATTAATAGTGCTAGTTCATTGGTGTACAAGTGAGTTCATTTGTAAAATTGATGTTCATTAGTACATTCTCCAACGCATTTATCAGGGTTTCAAACTTCACATAAGTATCAAAGATTCTTCTATCAAATTAAATAATCGATTAAAATTATTTCCTGTATATATAAAATAAACCTTTATGTTATAGAAAAAAAATTGTTTTCTTTTTAAAAACCTAAATCGATTTTGAAATTACATTACTTCAAGGTTTTTTCGATTTCATACAATAACCTATATTATTTTTGAAGTCGCTGTTTAAATGTAAAATTATTTATACTTTGGCTTTTGAATCAAGTCAAAAGTAATAATAATGTTATAAAGTCGAGTTTAAGAATTGTTTTAAAAATACATATTTCCCGGAATGTTTGGAACTATAAGCAAATTTTTTAGAATATATCACCAAAATATAGGTTTTAAAAACTAAAGATAATATCGCTACATAACGTAGTAGAGTTGTTCTTTTTACTTTATGTATATAAATGAAAATCAAAAGAGGACGTTTAGAAGTGTAGATATTAATTCAATTTTAAATGATTAAAATAAAGACACGATTGAGTTTAATAGCACTTAATTATTTATTAAAATACAAAAAAATACATTTTATATAATATGATGAGTAGAGTTTCTTAGTAATTTCTTAATTACTAGCAGTCTCTTCAGGCAAACAAATTGGGTTATAAATATAATAGTATTTATTATGAGTTAGTGGTACATAACATAACATATGAACCTGAACCACAGTTGTACTCAGCTTTTTCAGTAGTCATCGTTTCTAAATTTTTTTCTGTTAAATGTGTTTCTATTTCACTAATAAAGATTATTAATATTATTATATAAGTGGATAAAAATAGAAGTAAAGGTATTAAAGTCAACTCTCGGCATACATAAAGTTAATTAAATCAGTCTGAAAATGTTAAATTAAATATTCATACTTTATGGTGCAGCGGATTGATCCAGCTTGGTGAAGTACAGATTTTCCAACTTGCTATTGTTTCTTTCAGTTCGCTCTTACTCCGAGGAGAATTCCCTTATATTTCCTTTCAATCTTTTATGTCCTGTACTTGTTCCATTTCCCTTTAAGGAACGCGCATCCATTGCTAAAAATGGTACGGATGACTGACGATGCTTTTGATTACTCATATTCATTTTCACCTGCTCTTTTGTCGTTTATTGCAATGAATGATATATTTTGAAGTTTTGTTGACTCGATGGTTTGTACACCTGCATTTTCTGATGGGCTGTGGATTTGATAACGAACACTGATATATAATAATAATAATAATCTTTATTAGTGAAATAAAAACACATTTAACAGAAAAACAATTTAGAAACGATGACTCCTGAAAAAGCTGAGTACAACTAACTAACAAACTTTGAACAAACAATAACATTACTTTACGACGAAACTCATTGTAAAGAGTTGCCATATTTATTACAGTATTCCATTATTATCATCCTTCTTGAAATATTGTATTATTTGTGTAACAGACAGCTTCCTGTCTAACTTTTATTCCAAGAGTAAAGGCTTTTCTACAAATAAGATTATAAACCGCTTCTTGTCTGTTGCGCTCCTTCGAAAATTTTATAGAAGACCAGAAAGCAAATTTCAAATGATACTTCGAATATTTGCGCTATTATCTATACATTTTATTTGTTAAGAATAGAAAATTGTCACATGATAATATTAAAAAAATATATCTTTATTATTTTAATTTTGGTGTATAAAATATAAAAAAAAATCACAACAAAGTTGAATCACAAAAAATAAAGGTCAAGGTTTTGGGATATTAGATAACAATATCAATACACAAGGTTAATTTTTAAAAGCCCCAAATCTCTTTTTTGTAAAGATAAGGATAAGAATCTAAATACATAATATGTTTATTTACATATTATGTAAATAAAACAAACTCGTGTTAGTTACACCATTTATAATTAAAGAACCGACCGAAAGACCGAAGCACCGATTTTAAGTATATCTTATTTGTTGGATTCATCTATGTTCCGAATAACAATTAAAATATTGGAACAAAGAAAATTAATTTTAAAATAAAAAAAACAGAACATCGCCATCTTCCGCAATTAACAGTTTATCGCTTAAACCTCAGATTAAATACCTTTGTTATTTAATCTGAGGTTTAAAGCTGCAAATTTATATAATAGAAGTCGAAGAAGAAAATAACATATTCAAATCTAAAAATATATATTTTTTTATTTTTGAAGCCAAAATTCTGGCAGGACAGCGTCTGTCGGGCCCGCTAGTATTGTATAAAAATAAAGATATTTTACTAGCACTAGTATGTTTCATCCAGCTTTAAAATGTTATTTACGTAAAAGATTCTAAAAAATCGTATGAAAAATGTATCCAAAATTATATCGATAATAAATATAAAACCCGACGAAAAACTATATTTATTTTAATATTTTTGATTAAATATTGACTATAATAATCCAACATAGTTTTATGTACAAATCATAAATCTACTCGACATTTTATAAAGCGGGTAGCATGAACCATGCAACACATAAAATTACAAAATCTAGTAATTATATCAAGAAATATCCCAATTAGTTTCATAAATTGTTATTTAAAGGTGAATGGACGTCGCGTCTGTGTCATCTGTCATTGATCTAAATTACACTTAAATGACATTAGAGTTGATTAGATCCGTGAAATCAATAAATCAATTTTGTGGTCTCGTCACAGAGCTATTAATCATTGTCGCAAAGAATAAAATACCTTCGAATAGCCTGCTATATAATAAATATACTTATACTTATATATACTTTATCACGTCCGTGTCCTTCAATTACATCTTATTTTTCTATATAAAATACACTTAGTTTCTTAGTTATAAGAAGAGATTAGTAAAAGTTACAATATAAAAGGGTCCGTGTGATTTTATCGATAAAATACTTAGAAAACAAAATTTCCATAGAGTCGTATGACGTATTCAGTGGCGGAGTTTAATGCAATTATAAAAAGAAAAATAATAATGCCCTTATCGTTATTATATAAGTCATGTTAATTAACTAATTATATCATTTCTATATAACTTTTATAATAAAGTTTACGTCGGCAAACTGGGCTTTTGGGCTTGTATGGTGGTCTCGCCATTGGTCGTATTATAAAAAAAATTAAAATTATTGTGAAAAAATTCAGTACAGTACGAACTACGTACTAACAAAGTTAGTGAGCAAAATTATGTAGCGTTCAATTAAGCCACTGTGGAAAATAATGTGTATAGTTGAACTCATGTCAGTTTAGTTAATTTACGTGGTGGTACGTTTCGTTCCATATTTATTGTGTCACAAGTTTAACAATTTTACGTACTTTTACATCTATTTCGAGATGTCGTAAATTGTATTTTAGTTTATTTCGAATACAAAACAATATGATGACTCTACATTGTTTGATTTTATGTAAGTAAAAATACGACAAGGTGTTTGCTTCGGATCTCTACATTTTAATCGTTGTAAGATTGGTAATCTTTCGTTGAAAGATTTAGATGTCCTTTGAGGATTAGGTTAAATTGCTCTCTGAGATTTGTACTTTTATGTGTATTGTATTTAAATTCGCTTGAAAGTCGTGGAATCCTCAAGAATTTCCATAAATGTTATTTAAGTTTTATGTTCCGTTTTTACATATAACTTAAATGGTGCGATTCTTGTGGATTGTTTAAAATGTTCTTTTTTCGGTATCATGATCTTACAGTAAAATACAGTATTTTTTTTATGTCAGATATCGACAGACGAGCATGAGGTTCACTTGATGGTAGGTGATACCTCAGCCACAGAACATCAGTCAACGATGCGCTGTCGACCTAATTTTTACTTCGAGCATTCGGAAATCCATAGACTGAAACCGAAACGCGCAATATGCACTTCACGGTTTTTCCTTCTATGAACGGTGGAATTTAGATATTCCTCCCACCCGATCAATGCCCGAAGTTACCAGACGTGGGGAAAACATGCTTACAGAAAATTATAAGCATGTGCTCCCGGTGGGATTCGAACCCACGACCCATCGATGCGCACGGCAGGTGTTCTACCGAACGCGCCAACGAGCCCGTCAATAAGTATTAAGTTGATTTTAAAATCTTAACACACAATGCGTCAATTGATCGTCAGTAAAATACAATTATTTCATATAACACTTTAAAATTTTAAATAAAACCATCATACTATATAATCTGACACTGGTGAACTCCGACACGATCATATTCATATACTGACCCCAAAATAACAACCATAAGCCAAAGTCATCCTTAATGCCATTACATTACGACTCTTTATCCATTACATTTCATATGATTTTTGTATAGAATATAAGATATAAATAAAATGCTGCGATTGTCATTGATAGGCGCGGTCGATTCACACGCAGCACAGGATCTGGGCTCTATTTGTTGCGCTTGCGTCGTTCATGTGTGACACCGCTCCCTGACACGATTCTAAAAAGTATAAACCTACTAATGATATTTACAAATATGACGCAATAATACGACTGCTAAAATAAATATATAACTAACGCCGTAGAATTAAAATTCCTATTTATGTAGTGTGTAATTAAAGTTGTCTATGGTACAGATTATTACATTAAAGAAAATTATTAAAGTAATCCGCCCCGGCTTCGCACGGGTGCAATGTACATATAAGATAATGATAATAAATCGGTCGAGTAGTTTTATATGGATAATTTTCCCCGTTTTTGCAAATTTTTCACTGATGCTTCGCTCCTATTATCCTAAAGCTTATAGCCTTCCTCGATAATTGGACTATACAACACAAAAATAATTTTTCAATTCGTACCAGTAGTTCCTGAGATTAGCGCGTTCAAACAAACAAACTCTTCAGCTTTATAATATTAATTAATATAGATAGATTGAAGTTAAACGCCCATATCTCTTGTTGAGTACGCCCCACGAATTTACAAAGATTATAATTTACTTTTACTGTTTAATTCCAACAAAAACATTGAAACACTTGTTGTTGTAAAAATACTTCTTTATTTGAACAACTTTTTTATTACTTTTATTTATTTATTACAACTTATAGGATTTGTCTTTCAGTGAATACGATACCTGCCTATTTTCGTCCCTGAATTTCAGCCAATTCGATTTCTCGCTGAACACTGCCAGAGCCAACTGGCAAACGATTGTAACCTGTCTGAATCATATTTTGCCCTACCTTCTTCGTTTAAATATAACAAACAATATTCGACTTACTTGAGTACACTTGCATAGAGATTTATTTATGAACTATATATTAACCAGAAGGCTTAACATATTTATTTTTTCTTTTTTTTTAAATTTGCGAGATTCGAGAAAAAAATTAGGCCCTGTATCTAAATCTATGTAAAAAATCATTTCGATCCTTTCATATTTTTTACTGATAAAAGACAGTCAATAAATACACATACTTATTAGTTAGAATTCGGAAATTATTATGAACGAAAAAATTAAACGAGTCTATGAATCAAACGTGATTTTGAATAAAGTATTATATATATTAAGACGGCTTGAATAATTAATATTATTCAAAAACTATCGCACAACATAGTTTAGGCATATTATAATTCATTCACTACCTAAGCGTGCATGTCCGTGCAAAAATAATAGGAAGGTCTTTTCATATTATTTATTTATGACATCTAAATAAATTCATATTCATTTATACCTGTTATTTATGTCTATGAAGTAATAAAATAAGAGCCTTGATGTCTTGATTATGGCGACTCTTGATTATGGTGATTTATTCACGGAATGATAAACACGTAATAAACGAGATCTAGTTTATATATTTAACTGTAAAAATATTTATATACATAAATCGCCCAATTTGATTACCGTGCTATAATAAATAATCATAAATTTTAAGATCGAAATATCGAAAGTTTAATCAGCACCGCACTAACGTAATTAATTCCTTATCCTATCTGTAGGATGGAATGAAATTATCATGGATGAAGATATATTGCTGTCTAATATTTTAGACAGCAATATATGTGAAAGTGTGTCTGTGTTCTTTAAACTTCAGGCAGTGTTTTAGAATGAGATGATAACTGAAATAAGCATTAAGTAATTACATAGTAAAAAAAAATTGGTCAGCAGTGAATTAAATAACTAACTTTATCTAGTATTTATTTTTCTTAAAACTTATATGCAATGATCACTTTGTGACATCTGTGTTAGATTCAGTGATTTTATTCGTATTTCTACTTAAAAAAAATATAGTAAATATTTATTTCAAGCTAAAACTAAAATTAAAAGTACATTCATCAAATTCTATAGACAACCCAAAATCATAGTTCATTATAAAATAAATTGTCTCTTTGGAAGACTCTCCCTGCCTTTGTCGTCTCCGTAAATGATGACTTGGGACTTCAAGTTGAGAGAAAATAGGCAACTTCTAGACAGTTGTGAATTACTATCCTGACCACATCATCACTCGACACTAAGAAGGTCAAACAACTGTCTTTAATTAGGTAAAGAAAAAATAGAAATAACAAAATATACTGTTCTAGAAGCATGTACTGCTAGGCAAACAATGTTTGATTATTCCAGTCGTGTACTAGGCTTTCTCTCCAATTATTCCGTACACGTTAATTCAATATTTATCTAACACCATTCTCGACGTGCCGAGTGACCCACATCAATCACCTGAAGGCGAAACTGGGGTTTCGTTAACATCACTTATAAACAAACAATTTGAACTATGACATTACCAAGTATTTTACGACATTTTTAGCCATACTCGTTTACTTAAATTATAAATCAAAGCTTGTTTAATGTAATTCCGATTTTTTTAATTTCGCCTCTCAGTAAAGGTTTTAAACTGAGATACGTATTCTACAAGTGTCGGAGTTAAATTCGGTTTATTGGATACTTAATTACTGACGTTTGTTAACTTGAGTTACTGGTACATACGTAATTGAAAAGGAATTCATAGTAAATCGGCTCTTTTATTTACAATAATTCCATCGGAATCTACTTTGTGGCGAACTTAATGATAAGCGAACACCGCATTCCAACCATTCGCATTCCACCAGAAGAATTGCTAGGCCTTGATGTCCTATCAAAGGTTCAGAAATTACATATCATTATAATCGATGCATAAAAAATACACAATATGCGAGGGATATATA
The DNA here is from genome assembly GCA_905404175.1 of Anthocharis cardamines. NCBI lineage: Eukaryota > Metazoa > Arthropoda > Insecta > Lepidoptera > Pieridae > Anthocharis > Anthocharis cardamines. Next base: position 6,154,132 of record FR989962.1, read on the forward strand.
TTTTTAGCTTTGTTTGATTAAGAGTTTGTTAGCAAAAATATTTTTTGTGCAATATCAAAATATAATAAAGGACAAAATACAAGATATAATAACAATGTAAGTACGATTGGTAGCGTCTTACTGCGATGTCTTTCAGGCAAAATCAAGCATAAGTGGAAAAACCGTGAAGTGCATATTGCCCGTTTCGGTTTCATTCTATGGATTTTCGAATGCTCGAAGTAAAAATGAGGTCGACAGCGCATCATTGACAGATGTTCTGTGTCTGAGATATCACCTACCATCAAGTGAAACTCATGCTCGTCTTTTGATATATGACATAAAAAAAATATTGCGCAAGTGAGAAAAGAAAATGGGAAATGTGTGATGAAAATACAGCAAAAGTATTATTTTTAACTAAAAATAACTATATGAGAATACATGGTTAGATTTTTAGTCTCAGCGTTTATAAATTTTATAGATTTGGTTATAATTTTCAGAGACCGTCATGATTGCGCCGACTTTCAAAGCGCGCTCTACCTCGCCAGGTATCAAATGTTTGATGATGTATTGTTTTACCCTAACCCCTGAATATTCATGTGCCTGTAACGTATTTAATGGAAAAACAAAGGAAATATGGATAGAATTTTCCAAACACAGTATAAAACTCAATAAATGTGATAATATTGGCGGAAAATGTAGAGGAGCGTGTCTACCGGCATATGAATGTTCAATCGGAAATGAAAATGTCAAGCTTTGTATATAAAAGTATGCCATCAAAAACATAAATTGTAAAAAAAGCCAAGTCTTGCAACTCAGTTCTCTCGTAAAAAGTTGTGAGATCCATATAATACCAAGTCGGTCAATTTATTCAGTCTCTACTGAAGGATCCTTCTGTCTTAAGTTATTACGTAATTAGGTAACCTAACAACATCTTATAGTGACCATATCAATACCAATATTAAAAATCTTTGATGTTTTAAATAAATAGATTGACTCGGCTATCGCATGAAAACACAATGTATCTTTTTAATTTTATTAAAATACAATGTGTATCACAAGTAACACATATTATATTAAATTAGATAGTTTAGTGCGATTGCCAAGTCAACCTTTTTATTTTAAACATCAAAGCTTTTTAATATTGGTATTGATATGATCACTATAAGATGTTGTTAGGTTACCTAATTACGTAATAACTTAAGCCAGAAGGATCCTTCAGTAGAGACTGAATAAATTGACCGACTTGGTATTATATGGATCTCACAACTTTTTACGAGAGAACTGAGTTGCAAGACTTGGCTTTTTTTACAATTTATGTTTTTGATGGCATCTCATTTCTTTTTGTAGATATTCCTTTTCTTAGTTTATTTGGATAAGAATTAATATAAAGCTATGGATAACAGTCTGATTTTGATCGGCATTTTTATTAACTTTTTAATGTAAAAAAGTAGTTATAGTGACATAACTACAATAGTTGGACATATGGTCTCGTGATTTTTTTTGTAGATTTTGATATATTCTATAATATTGTGGAACGTTTTTTTGCTCTAGCATCAATACTTTCCGCAGCACATGCGATGAAAGACATTTTATGGCTAATTTTTTTACACCTTGGGTTGTTTTTAGTAGGGATTTCTAAGGATCTCTATTTTTTTCTAGTAATAAATAAGTTACTCAGTGATAATGTAGCTTTCTAACGGTAAAAGAATTTTTAAAATCGGTCCAGTAGTTTTTAAGTTATTCATTACATACAGAAATACAAAAAAAAATTGTATATCTAGAAAACTGGACCGAAATTTCAAAATATTGTAGTTTTTCCTTGATTTATAGACTAAACACTAATTGTATTCTAAATTTCAAGTTTCTATGTCTGCTAGAAGTGCCTTAGAGTTTTGATGATCGGTCAGTCAGTGAGTGAGTGAGTGAGTGACAAATTATCAAACTTTGACTAGTTATAATTCTTAAACTACTGGTTAAAAACAGAATGATATTTGAAATATACCGAGTTTATACAATGCCTGCTTAGTGACTGAAAATTCAGGATTCTAGTTTTATCCACAACGAAGTTATAGGGGGTCGAAAATGGCCCGAACTACTTCGAGAAAAGGATAGTACGGCCGTGCCGCTTTTTGCTCGACTTGGCGGGGGCACTGCCGTGCCCCCAGATAAACCTACATTACCATAAGAATGGTATGATCGACCTTGAAACATTATACCACGTTTATATTAAATGGTAGAAAAACCTGTAAATAATTATACTACTAGTACATTCTCTTTAAAGTTCATCGAAATGACTAATTTGAGTGTTAATTTTTAGGTGTTGTTTGGTATTTTCGTGTGGATTTTACTGTGTGATCTAATAATGAATACTAATTGGTTTATAGTGTTGCATGAATCATAAAATTTCTATGATTGGTTGAATTGTACTGCTTTATAATGAGTAGCGAGGAAATATGAGAAATGTAGTGAGCAACTTTAATAGAAAAATATATAATACTAGCAACGCGCCCCGGCTTCACACTGGTGCAATGCAGTAGAATGTACTTTACACAAACAACCTATGTTACTCGCTGATAATGTAGCTTTCTATTGGTGAAACAATTTTTAAAATCGGTCCAGTAGTTTTTGAGTTTATTCATAACATACAAAAATACAAAATCTTTCCTCTTTATAATACGAGTATGAGTATAGATTTTGAAATCTGCTTAGCTTTATGTGGGAGTTACAAATCTGCTGTATGGAAGATACACAATATCAATTTTGATATTTGTAACCTTATGTTAATATTGATTTATTGTGCTTAAAAAATATAAATATTTTAATATCAATTTAGGTTAGTGACATAAAGGGCGCAGCCGTAAAGAGAACATTAGCGTTTCTTTTATGTTTTTGTCGGTGCTACGCTTTTACGATCTATTCTTACCATTTTAATTTTCTTTTCGAACTTCAAAGGTTACGTAATTCCAATATATATAGAAAAACCGTAACTTTATGTTGATGTAAGGTACTCTAACTTTATAGATAGAAAAGAAAGAATATAAATTTTCGTATACTTAAAGTAGGAATGGTAGGTAATAATAATAATAATAGGTCGGTAGCACAACGTTTTGAGAAAAGCTATTCAAAAAGCCCCCTTGTCTGTTTTTTTTAAATGAAAATGTATTGATTTTTGTATTGAGAGTTATTCATTTTATATACATAGATCTTATGTAGTAAATAATTCTCCAACAATTCAAATATATCGTACCTATTTTATATAGATTGTGCAATTTCTTATAAATAAATTAGGATGTGACGTTTGGTTATGGTGATTTCGAGGTTATAAGATAACCCCATAACCGTCTCCTTGGCCTAATGAGAGTGCGTAACATTACCTTATGAATTCGATCTCCTTCGGACGAAGAAATAAAAATGTATCGATCTGGCAGACTTGCCTATTTGCCTAAAAAGAAAAACAGTGACATAGATAACGCACGGGAAATACTCTACAAGAGTACTCAAGAAAGACACTACCGTGTTTATTTTTTTATTTTAGGCTTTGCTTATATGAGACATAGTACATTATTACATTTCACAGGAATTTGTATTAATCTCTGAATGAATAGACTCCATTTGTTTACTCTTTCTTAGCTTAGTCCTGATTAATATTAATAAAAAATATATAATATAAATTTCGATTTTATCTAATAAATTGATAATGGATATGTAGAAGTCGAAAATATATGCACTATTTAGCAACTTTATCTGACTGTCAAGTAAGTAATAATAAAAGTCCCTGATATCTTTTTTATAAAAGCATCTATAAAGTACTTGTGCGAGGAACTCTGCTTTCCTTTAGGTTATAAAATAAAAAACACTATGTATAGAAAAAATAAAATAAATTAAATATATACCATCCTTTCTTAACTTGGGTGTCATGACCCCTGATGGGGTTGTATTTGGTATTAAAAAGGGTTACAATTTATTAAAAATATCAGACCTTAAAAGTTTACACTTACAAATAACCCATTAATTAAAATATTTTTTATGGGATATGAGTGAATTAGGAAAACCACTTTAAATTAGTACACGTCTATAATTTTAAGGCTTCAATACAGAACTAACTTGTTCGGGAATCGCAAAAGACAATCACCACATACCCATTACCCACACATAAACATGCACATGTATATGGCCAGAACAGGCTGTGTATATATGCACTTACATGAGTACGATCATTAGGTACATATTAAATGTGTCCTTACATATTATTAAAGGAGTCAGCGTCTTATTAATTAAAATTTTGGCTTTTCTCGTGGATCGTGACATAAAAATATTTGAGAATTGATGCTCTAGACATAATACGGTCTGTGTCGGCACTGAAATGCCTGGGTGGCCTTTCTCGTCGATCGCGGTGCGGCGTAAGTAAACATTACGTCATTAAAGATAAGATCGCTAAACATGAACTTCCTACAAGTGCCTTTAGTAGCATCCGAATATGTGCAAAGTGCAAACTACTCCAATTTACACCCCGTTAAACATTTCCTCTATGAAACTGCCGTCAAATGAAAAAAGTCGTCGTTGACTTTACGTAAAACTTGAAACGGACAAAATCGATTTTTACTTATTCTGATGTTTTTTCTTTTTGACGACAGAAAAATTGGACAAGTAAATAAATCTGACTGTTCGGATTTTTTTTATTTTTATGATAGATATCGACAGACAAGCATGAGATTCACTTGATGGTAGGTGAGGCAGTAGAACATCAGTCAATGATGCGCTGTCGACCTACTATTTACTTCGAGCATTCGGAAATCCATAGACAGACCGAAACGCGCAATGTCACACATTTCATCACAATTTTTCCATCTAAATCGGATACCAGGAAGAAAAGTTATATGAATTTAAAAAAGCTTGCTTAGAAGCTAAGCTTAAGATGAACCCCAGGCGAACGAAGTCGCTAGCACCAGCTCATAATTTCCATAAACGTATATAAAGTTTGGCTTTAATCGCAGTTGATTACAGAACAATTATAAGTTAATTAAAATAAATACTTAATATAAAATTCTATTGTATCAACTGTTTAAATATGTCAAGGTTTAACCACAATTACATGTATCATTTTATCGTAATTATTTATTTATTAAGACTGTAATCTATCAGTAGTAGAGGCAGTCTAATGTAGGCTAAATACCTCCTTAGTCTTGTAATGGCAGATATCGAGTGTACTCTGTAGTTATTGGTGTTCGCCGTTACTTATTTGATTAGAAACGGTCACTTTCTTGTGTTTAATGACAATTATTTCTACTCCAATATATATAATATATATGTACATTGTACATAATATATACGGCCGTTATAAAAAGAACGATTCTACATTGACACAGAATATATCAATACGATTCTACATAAAATTTGAAATGGTGAAAAAAATACTGGTAAATATTTATGAGGAAAACATGATACGTCCGCGTCGTTGTTCTTTATGATGGCATATACACGATCCATAGTAATGTGAAATAACTCTGTGTGACTGTTGCAAATTGAAGAGCAATCTACTTAACAGATTTTTAAGAAATTCATAAAGGAAACCTAACTTACATAGACATATTTTATTACATTTTCATGTTATTGAAGCCACCATTTATCATAGAAACATTAAAAAGGGGAAGTCTCTCATAAAAAATAACTTATTTCTGACTATCCGATCTTACAATTAGTCTATTATACAAAAATTTCACAGTCAAAGTGACTTTAAATTACGATAACTTTTCTTCCCAACATCCGGTTTCGAAGAAATAAAGCCTTTGGTCAAAGCTTAGTTTAATTATTTCAGTAGTTTTGGAGATAAGTATGAATAGACAGACGAAAAAAATGCAAAAATCTGTTAACCGAATTTTATCATTTGAATTTCTTGTAAATGTACAGACTCTTCAATTTGATACTGTTTTTTATATAATTATATACATATTATGAATGTATAATTATGCAGATATTTGATTAAAACATGCGTATTCAGAGTAGTTCATTGCTACCGTGTACCATGACAAAAGACTCAAGAATTTTCTAGTATTTGCACATTATTTTACAATGCCGAATAAATACATTGTGTATGACTCCTTTACCGTAAGTGCGCATTTAAAACAAGTTGCGTGACATTGTCCTTCGTTCACAAGGTCTTTTTGCTTTTTGAATACAAATAAATAAATATCATGTTAATACTGTAATAATTATACATAATAAGCAAAATATTTAATTTAAAAAAAAAACACTTCCTGACAGGTTATTTTTTAAAACGTGACAAACGTTTTGATCACTGTCCCCTCCAGTGAATTGCTAGGTCCAAAAGCCTTGTATTTAAACTAACTACACTAGTGGGTAAATTAATAGAAAGAAAATGTACCTTTCCGTATATCGAGAACTTTTAAATTTTGCTCCCGCAATTGCGAGGTCATACCTAAGGTTTCAGCATTGTATTGCAACGAATATATTAAGAATTCTTATCATAAATATGCTATTTAAAAAGTTCAATGATGCTCCAGTTGAAATGTTTTATCCCGTTCCTCTGTCCAAACAAAAGGCTTTAATGGAAAACTCCTTTTATTTGCAAATGCTTAACAAAACAAATTGTAAATTAAACCCTTTTAGCAGAACACTTAGACTGAGTCACATCCAGACATTAATATTATTTGTAGTTAGGGATACAATTAAGTTGATTTATTTAATTATTCAGGGGGAAATCTTGTATACAAGTACTTAGTAACTGTAAAATATTGTGTCGATTATCTTGTTGTGTGCACCTGGTATTTACACATACCATCTATTATATATCAACACCAAGAAGTACCTATTAAAATATATTTTATTTTTATGTTAGATATCGACAGACAGAGGTTGACAAATGAGGTTCATTTGATGGTAGGTGATACCTCATCCACAGAATATCAGTCAATGATGCGCTGTCGACCTATATTTTACCAGAAATCCATAGACTGAAACCGAAACGCGCAATATACAATTCACGGTTTTTTCTTCTATGAACGATGGTTCGGTACCCGGTCGGAATTTCGATATTCCTCCCAACCTTTCCGTGATGAAGACATGCTTACAGAGAATTATAAATATGTCATCCCGGTGGGATTCGCACCCACGACCCATCGGTGAGCACGGCAGGTGTTCTACCGAACGTCAAAAATAAATAAATACTTTTTTCAATAACTATAGTCAAATGACAAACTGAACACTATTTTTTTTCACCTAGCAAATATCTATAGAAATTAATTTGAACGCAAAATTTAATGTTGAAAATTCTCGCAATTTTAGGCTTCACCTTTCCGACACGCACACAAATCATTTTCAAACAATTATCAACTTAAGTATCATAGAACGTGTGTAACTTAATCAAGTGTCATTAATTATTCTATCAAGTAGCGCGTATAGAAGTTAAATTGTTCCGTGTACTACATACCTACGTGTGAAGATAGGACCTACTAGTTAGGAGTTCGTCAACACTGCTCCAGTTCTTCGTGATTATCGGCACATACAAGTACACGGATGTCATATTGTGCTACATCTGACGGAGAACTCCCTTGTAACTTGGCATCCTACTTTAGTCCCCTTTCGCGAAATTACGACTCATATGTACGCTCTCATTGACAGCAAAAATTGACTTTTTAAATGAAGCTCTACATTTCGATAAGACTTTAATTCGGCTCTAAAGATAAATTATTTCGGATTCTTTTATCGCTTTCTCGAAGCTTAATGAAAGAATTATCTTTAGTGGCTACGTTATTACGACTCCTAAAACTTCTCAATGTAAAATCGATTGTGATTATATTTTAATTACTGACACAGGAATAAAACAGTTTAGTTACAAATATTAAATATATGTATGGTATATGGTTTAATGACTTGTATGGTCTAAACACGTAACGTTCTTGATATATTCTACAAGTTCTGTTTCAATACTTTTCTTGGTGTAAAGAGTACATAATATCCGCGTTTAAACAGTTGCTTAGAATTCATGGATGTCAAAATTTGCGCTTTAATTATTACATTCAATTATTGCTCTTGTATATATACAATAAAATGGTATCGTGTAAATGGGCATTTATACATAAACTCACTTTAAACTTCGTACAAACCAAAGCATTTCATTTATAACTACTCTAATATTGTTGAATTTTTAATCTAAAACTGGAACTGCTGAACATATTGAAATAAAATCTTTTTCAAATACAAAATTATATTATCTATCTTAACATAGGCTATATCTAATTTTAATAACTAATTGTATTTATTGAAAGTGGCTGTTGGTTTTATTGGCGACGGCGTGTTTTGAATTAACTCAAGTTTTCATGTACTCAATCTTACTTTCAACGTAATCAATATTACTTTTATGTTGATGTATATCTCACAACATACAATTTATATTACTACGAAGCCGCTATAAAGGTACTTGCAAGTACTAAATATTTCTGTAATTCCTACAAATGTTCCTCAGTTTTCGGGACAAAATGGTAATAGGACCTCGTCGTAAAAATATGTATTGAAGAAAGGGTAAAGACTAAAGGTCCCCTTATACAGTACGATTGATTTTAACGATCCGTCGTAACAGACCAATCGAAATGACAAATTGATAGTCTATGTCAATATCGTTAAAGATTTACTAAATCGAAGACGATATCGGAAATCGCAAGAAAATCCCATGCAATCATGAATATTGTTATTGTTGTGAATATTTATTATTCCGTTTCAAACAAGTAAATAATCGATCGTTTCGTGCATGAGTGGCATTTTTGAAACGATCGATCGTTACGATTTTAGTCAGACTGATCGAAACGATGAATCGCACCATATATGGGGCCCTTAACGTTGACACGAAATTATGAGAGCTACACGACACGAAATAGCGAGTCTTATTGGACATTGAAGTTTTATACAGATAACCATGTGGAGGAAGGTAGGTGTGGTCTTCCTCCAACCTAAAGGGAGGATCCTCGACCAGTCGAACCACTGACTGGCCGGCCCTAAGGCCCCAGTGGTTGATGTCGAGATGTTGTATATATACTCAGCGCGCACAGAAACTTTGATAGCGCGATTCAGGAATGGACGTATTTGTATTGATTCTTGTAGCGGATCATAGGTGTCGCTACAGTACTCCCCCCCGAAGACCGGAGGTCGATCGAGTAGTTGAAACAGCTGTGTTGAGTGTTGCTTGCCAGTGCCAGGATGTCCGAGATTCCAGTGAGTCGGAATCGGATGTCGCAGAGTTCGCGGTGAGTCGGAACTGTGTGCGATGATGCTGCATGATGCTCCAGTGAGTCGGAGTGCTGCAGTGTTTGAAGCTGGCTGCTGCGTCGACCAGGAGAGATGTGCTCTGCTTGCTGACCGCCCGAAGTGCAGTGTGCTGTGCTGAAGGTGGCTGAGGGTGTTGACCAGGCATACGCGCTCGCTGCATGCTAGTGGACAGGAAACCCGTTGAAGCCGAGGGTGCTGGCTGGCTGTGACTTGATTGCTGCTGATTGATGTTGTAGGAAGGAGTGATGACGTCATGCTTCTTGATGTTCAGAAGTAGGGTGTTCTTCTGCGGGGTCACCAATGTGGAGGAGGTGGCTGAATCACGTCGGGGTCACCAATGTGGAGGAAGGGAGGTGTGGTCTTCCTCCAACCTAAAGGGAGGATCCTCGACCAGTCGAACCACTGACTGGCCGGCCCTAAGGCCCCAGTGGTTGATGTCGAGATGTTGTATATATACTCAGCGCGCACAGAAACTTTGATAGCGCGATTCAGGAATGGACGTATTTGTATTGATTCTTGTAGCGGATCATAGGTGTCGCTACAACCACATCGTCTACTCGTCAGAATATTAATGGCATAAAATACGGTCTGAATACTTGTTACAACTTTGGCCATTATTGGGATTTAAAAAAAATTGTCTAAGCAAGGGGACGTTTTATGGAATCTTAATGAAGAAATAATGTAACTAGTCATCTGGGGGTGACTAATTAATGTTGATGTATATGTATACAATACCAGAAAAAAAAATCAAATTATTTATGTGCGTAATTAATAGCAGCTGTTGTCCGTCAAACAGTTGTAGGTACTTATTCAATTCAGTTAATAAAAATAAAATAATTTCGCCACCCATTTCGACATTATTTGAAAATATTCACGATTAAATGTATTCACGCTTGTTATTTCTTTAACAATGGAATACCAGACAAAGCAAGAAACAATATTACAAGAATTTATAACGTGAAATCCCAAAAATGACAAACGTTTCACATACCACCGCTTTTGTTTCAGTTACTATATTTATTTAAGATAATATAGTGAAATTATGGGCGATATCAGTTGTGTCAATGGCAAAGATAAAATATCGAACACATGTTCGTTCACTACCAGATGCCCTGCGACCTTACACTTTGTCGGTTTTATAACATTTTATACGAAGACGAAGCTATAAATATCAGCAGCGTTTCACACTACGTTTACGTTTATAGCGTCTTATTGTACCACCTCGCATCGGATAATAGATTAGTATGTAGGTACGAGTATCCTATAAAAAACTTCGATAAGTATTGCCATCTAGCCACACCTCAGTATTATTCAATTATTATTTAGGTGTTAAGGTGTATCTATTTTAATCTTATTCTGGATTATCTATATGTATATAAAAGAGATTCCCACCTATATATTCAGTGGCGGATTTACACATTTCTGGCGTGTAGGCTGTTAAAATTTTGCCACCCCAGCCTCTCATAAATGAGTTCCTAAATTTTCTAAAATACAATAATAGGGAGTGTCTTCTACACTTAACTCTGTAAGATACAAATAACCGTCTAATTTTTATACTTGATTTCTATAAGATACCTAAGAGAAAAAAAAATCCGATCCCAAATTTGCCGCCCCTAAAATCTGCCGCCCTAGGCTCAAGCCTACTCAGCCTGCTGGTAAATCCGCCACTGTATATATTGATTCATCACGATATTTCTGGAACCATAAGGCGTAGCGACTTGAAATATTCCTTTCGCCGAGTAGAGGTCAGCTAAGAACGGATTTTACGAAATTCCACCCACAAGGGGGGTTGCGGGGGCAATTGCTAGTTTTAATATATTTTTAGTATTGTCAATGATAATTACTATAAATAATTATTTTTCATTACCGTTAATAAAATTGTTTTAATTTGTATAGTATATATCATATATTTTGCGAATAGACGCGACTTAACTTGAAAATATTGGTATGAAGAATATTTACCGAAATAAAAATTATATATCACTCTCCTACGCCCGATTCAAAAATATATGCTTTGCAAAAATCTGATAATCCGTTACAATCTTTTTATTTGAAATAAGAGAGTAAGTTTACAATACTGGCGAGCAATATTTGAAATTCCTCATACATGTTCATTCAATTCACCTGCCATTCGGTCACTGTTACTGAATGCATTGTACAACGCTTTGACTATAACGCTCCGAATACCAAATAATTCGAATATCAACGAATGGAAACTGGTCGCCGAAGGCATCAACCATCAATGCATCTCACGGCGATTTCGTATCACATTATCTCGGTCACAGTCTGACAGTTAATTATTCATTAAGTCGTGAACAGTGCATTGTTGTCAATATTGGATATTATGCTCTCAAGTATTCGGATAACGCAGTGACCTGACAATAAGATGCCCTTTGATCTTTATTGTGTTGACGATGAACACCATATTTAATTCTGTTTTATGGAAGGGCGATGTAAATACAACAAGTACCAAAATACGCGTGAAGACGTTACGCAATGCTAAGCCAAATTTGACGTGTGGGAAACTCATCGTCATTAAGAGAGCGAAGACAGAAATAGATTACTATTTGTGACGCTGATGTGTGTCATCTGCTGGTTAATAGGGGAATAATTCATTCAAATTCTCGATGTTTGGTACAATATATTATACAAGCTGATTAAAAGCGATTGGTGTAGTGAGGGAACCGTATTGTTCGATTTGAAAAGATTTGAAGACATGTTTTTAATCTAGCGCAGGAATTGTTTATATTCCATATTTTTTCATTTTTCCATTTTTTTAGCTCATAAGAGAATTTTCATACATGTTCTTTCATAATTCATAATAAACAAGTGAACGTTGTAGCTTGTAATCTTTAATACAATATCAAAGAACTGTTTGAAAGCTTTGACGCGTCATATACATTCGCAATCATACAAGCTTTACTCTGTATTAAACAGGGTTTTTCCTTTTTAAAAAAGGAAAACGGAGACATGAATCACAAGATGAAGTGTTAACAAATAGGATTTACGGAGGTCAGAACACCTGAACAGTTGGCACGATGACAAGTTGCGCAACACCACGGTAACCGCGATAACAGGAAACAGCGGATATTTGAGTAACTCGTTAAGATGTCTAGGATATTAATCTATATGTATTCTGTCTAATAGTATATAAAACCGTTATGTCTTTGAAAAATTTTCTAAATTATATGTATAGTTATAATCAACTTATATGCTTTGCAGTGACTAGAATGGCTCAATAAGAAATATTCTCTCTGAAAACATAATTATTCCGAAGCGTTGATGTGCCTATTGACGTGCTGAGCAGAATCATGCGTTCTGATGGATTGCTGGTTGGAACACGAATAAACTCAAAACTACTGGACCGATTTTAATTTTTTCCCCAATTGAAAGCTACATTATCAGCAAGTAACACAGGTATTTTTTGTGTATAGTAGATACTTCTTAATTGCATCCGTGCAAAGCAGGGGGGCAACATAAAATAAAAAATTTAAATTACCTACTAAACCTGTATAAATACACAAGCGTAAGCGACTGATTTATAAAAATATTTTTTTATGCCACAGGCATGCACTTAAAGGTATAAAAAACAACGTATGTGCCAAAACTAATTCATTTCATAACTTTATTTCATTAAAACTTACTTTATTTAATTAAAAAACGGTTTTGAGCAGTAGTTGTCTTGGGATTCAAAGAAGTATAAAAATAGACATAACTTCACATTTTTTTTCTATCGAGAAAATTTCATTAAAACATGTTTTCCTTTTGAGCGACACTGTTAAGTATAGTCAAAAAACAAGTTCCAAAAATTCATATCCATAATCTATAGCCTGATAAAGTCGCAAGGTAAAAAAAAACCGCATTTTTCTCAACATATCCTCTTAAATATCTCAATTTCATTGATGATATTATATACAAAAAAAACAGTAATAAATATTATATTAATATAATAATATAAATATTAATAAATTTATTAACAATATAATAAACAATATAAATATTAATATAATTTAAAAACCTCAACGATTATAATAAATACTGTATACTATTATGAATGACTGAATCGTAGAAAGACAATATTATAGTGTTCTAAATGCTACTTCGTGTTATCTCAGTAACGTACTCTTATCAGTATCAAAGCATTTTATCTACGATCAAAGCATGTTATCCACACATTATTTTCATTGCCAATGTTAACCAAAAGATTCTGATTTATTATTAGTCATAGTGCATTAAAATATTTTAAATCTAGTCAAATAAAATATAAGTACATGTATTTTTATTATACATACTTATATTGACAACTCCTACATACAGCTGGCAACGATTGCATGCAATTGAGAAAAAATACTTATGGAACGAGATGAATATAAATGGATAATACATATGTATATGGAGAACATATTTTAAACCTAAAAAATATAAATACTTACAGTTTGTACTTGGTTACCACAGAAATTTGGAATATACTGAATCATCAGTTACTCAACAGAACTTACTATAATCGACTCATTTTAAAATAAAAAAGCGTCTCTCAGTCGCTGAAGAAAATATGCTTAGCGATTTAAGTCGTAGTTGAATTCAGCGTCCTATTAGCGTTGTTACTTCAACACTCTCGAGCAAAACTCTTGCATTTAATAATAAATCGAGATCAGGGCCTCACAAAGCAAGCAGGGAAATCAATGCTAAATGAGGCATTACTCTATTCACTGAGTTTTGCCAGATTTCTTTCCATGACTAATGATCCTATTAACGTTCCTTAATTTAATATCTTTCTTTACTGCTTTCGGCTGTTACAAACGTTTTATAAAGAGACTATCGGGTATAATTCACATTATTCCTTTATTTGCTCCTGTATTCGCACTTTAATATTCTGTCTGAAGAAAGCATTTTTAAGTAGTCTTTGAAAGACCGATAAAATAATATCATCTTTTTACTTTAATAAATGCAAAATATCCTCATAGAGATTTTTGTATAAACGTCTATTAGATGCATATGTCCCGCCCGGTTTTTGTACACAATTATTATATTAAATATTACAAGTTTCTTTTCACCTGCTACTTGCTTTTCAATCTAGTTTGTATGTATACAAACCCATCAAGTTTGGGTTCATTTTTGTTTTACTTATTTTAATATTATGCCCTTGGATCTTCTGGATCTTCGGCTTTAACACTCTTATTTCCAGCAATACATGATAATACATAAGACTAGTCAGCACGAAATCCGCTGGCCGCCCTTTTCTAGTATGGCACGCTGATGTTAGTAAAAATACGCCATGGCAGTTTATGGTTTTACACGATAACTTTATGCAGCCTTTTAACTGATATATAAATACTGTGTATCGCTTCTGCAATGATAGAATCGGGCGTTTGAATAGAATCCATTTGCATAAATTCCTTTTACTACCGTGTCATTTAGTAGCGATATTAACTGTGTAGTGATACAAACGCGAATCACTATTAATCGGTAATAGCATCTATGAAATCACTGGTGTAGCGATACACTCGGGCGTTTATACCTATAGACCCAAAGTCTAAATGTTATGCTATGACACTGATACGCGACAGTGAACGCTCACCATAATGGAGGCTGCCCTATACGCTGTATTATATCATGGCTGTGCATGTAATGTGTCAGATAAAAACGTGTTATTTGTATCGAAAATTATGAGACTGCCCACTAGACTGTTCTGTGACCACCAACATCTTCGCGTGCTACGCACGGAGGTTCAACAGTTATTATCGGTGAGAATATTTTGGCGGTGCTGATGTACGTTCTACTAGCTATAGTATAGATATAGTATTCCGTGTCGTGTTTCATTTCATGCCTGATTTATTCATTGCACGGTTATGGTATTATACGCTGTAGTGAACAGATTCTTTAAAGCAACAAAGTTAGTTTAACTATAGCGCCATAATATATTAAAAAAATTATATATACATAGGTTACAATTGTTGATACTACAAGTGTAACAATGCAACAGGGATCATAATATCTAACAAAAACTTAACTAGACTATCATTAAATTAATCTGATATCAAAATATAGAGGTCGGTGCTGAGAGCTTGCAAATATTCATATAGGTACATTGACTACATTTTAGACAGTATTCATTAACATTAGTTCATATACAATATACATATATTTAGTAGCGGTGTGATATTGAGTCATAGTATATTTATGTTAATATATAAACCACACGAACTAATATAAGAGTGGAAACAGAAAAAAATATTCACTTAACCCAAACGAAAGGGAGTAAACGAGCAGGGAGTAGAAAATGTGAAACTTAATACTAATACTTTAGCTTATAAATTAATCAATAAAATTTCTATTATTTTCTAAAATTATAATATTTAAGCTATAGCAGAAGTTCATAACCAAATTAGGCGCTGCAAGTTAGCGAAGCGGACAGCGCGTGCGACAACCGCCTATGCGATAAGAATCGCTAATGCTCTTCAAAGTATACCCTTGTGATGGAGACAACTGATGCCTTATACTACGTGATTATTTTTATAAGTTGACGCCTTATTTAACTGATCTACATTGACGATATGCCTCGGAGAAAACATTAATTATCTACACAACATAGTAATCAGCTCACTGCATAAATAATACTCGTAAGTATTATTATTAAACTTCTGCTACGATACAAACCATTTTTTTATGGAATAGGGGGCAAAATGCGCACCTGTTGTAAATGATTACCGATAGTCGAGCGTGAATACCGCAGCTACAGAACATCAGTCTCAGACGCTGTTACCTATTACTTCCAGCTTTCGGAAATCCATAGACTGAAACGGAAACACCCAAAATGTACCGGGCCGGTTTTTTATCTATCATGACCACAACATATACGAACATCAACCCGGTCAATAACTGTTGAGTTTTTCATTTGTTTCAGTAAAGCGGGGTTTAGGACAATGCAAATTGTCTAAAATCGTCTTTTCGATGCGTAGCTCCTGAAAGCGTTCATAACATGCGTCATATGTAGATAAAGTTATATAGAAATACTGTGTAGTGGAATTTTTCCTATCAAATGGATCTGAAGAATAGTCGGCGACAATGTGTCGCAATATATAGGTCATTCGGCTGTACTTAGTTATCCACGCGAAGCCGGAGCAGTTCGCAAGCGGAAAATAAAGAGTAGAATGCAGTGTGAGCAACACGCTTACGAAACAACATAAGTATAAAAATCTGAATTTATTCCGTCTCTCGATAGCTGGAGACTCGTTTATCTCACACAATAGACTCCCGGCACTCAAAATTCACAATCACGAGTGCAAAATGTTGGGATTTTTCACAGATTTACCTTAATTGAATTCGCTTTCGGAAAGTTTTAATTTATTTACGTTTCCTTTGATGCCGGCGCTCGTTCCCGTGTTTTAGATAAATAACCAATTATCTCAATTCGAATTAATTCCCAGCGAGAGCATGTGATCTGGAATTTAAACGCGCATTACGCTCGCGTCTATAATTCAGAACGCAATTTCAATCTGATAACTGTTATTGCCCATGAGGTATTTTAATATTTATTAAATTGTTTAATGAAGCGCAATATTTGGTTTATAGTCTGAACTAGCGTTTCCACGCGGTGTCACTCACCCCCAGATTATATTTTTATGTTTTATGTAAATAATTGAAAGACAAACGTTAGGCTCACTCAGTGGTTAGTAATGTGCCGTCGAAATCTTTTTTCGAGTATTACCACCCGTTTGGTGTCCGAAATGACCAGACGTGGGGAAACATATTTACAGAAGTACTAGAGTGTACTACTGAATACGTCAGAGTTTATCCATACATACATAGATACTGTATAATTTATACGGTAATAGATGTGTGTGTGATGTGTAGAAGTATAATATTGTGAAAAAATAATTTACAAGCAATTTTAAGCCGGCTAGGTACAGTAGCTTTCAAATAACTCATTCATCAAATAGATGTAGACTTTTAACACTTAAATATTTCGGAAAGAACCAGGAACTAGTAATGTAAATAAAGGAAAAACAAAATAATTGACAAAGGCTACATCAAGCAGTATTAAACCGGATTAGGGCGTGTACATAACAATCTAAATCAAAGTGAATGTAAATATTATGTAAAGATTACAGGCGATCACGTCACAACCCTAATTGGCGAAATGATTACGTCGATGGGACACACCCATTAACCCAATTTACGCACAACGACCAAGTAAACAATTGTACACATCACGAAGATTTATTTGGAGATAAAATGCAGTACTCCGTGTGGATACTTTAGTTACGTAAAGTTCGTAGGCTTTGTACAGTCGCGTTTATTTCCTCGTATATTGTTTGGAGCTGTTCAATATATTCATGTTAAGCCTTATTACGCTTATTGCTGCACGGGGAATTGCTACTGTTTTTGTTTATCTATTATATGTAGTACCACAGGACACGGGAATAAAATGTGTAATTGATATATTCGATATAATTTGAGAAAAGTGAATTCCTTTTAAAATTTGATCAAAATTCTAATCTCGTGCTATTGGCTGAAATCGTTTATATTGACTACTAGAGATCTACAATAATACATACACAACACTTAGATTTTTTTATAATTAGTGGGTAGCACTATACTATCTGTTATTATAAATGTCTACGACTTGAGGTTAATGAATTTGCAAAAATAAATACAGGTTGGGATTATGTGAAAGTTAAAAATAGGTCAAAGAGCACTGCAGTAAAAAGTACTGTAATAAAAGTTTTGGGATTTTTCGTAGAGGTTCTACGAAGCTACACGTAGATTTTGACATTTATTTATTCACCATGCATCTATCTGTTTTCCGTCTTTACCCTGTCTCTTACTATCAAGTTAGCGAAGTACTTACTTAAATGAGTAAGTAATTATCGTTACTCATAGACGTCTACAAGACCAGACTCCAGAGAGTATGTAGGTGAGATGTTAGCTCTAAGCCCTAAGGGAATGAATAGGCTCTCTTCTCGAAAGTTCCCTAGATTATAAAAAAATCTAGTGAGACAATTACTGTTGTTTATTTTTTTTAATAAGTTTAGGCTTGTATGTTTGTTTTAGAAATCAAGAGACACTAGATTTGTCTGTTTCTCTTCTTTCATGAGACTTTTGACTGCGACGCAACGTCGTCCCCATAGACTTTGGAAGTTTTATAAGGGAAGTTTTATAGAAACTTACGCTCCATAAGGGATGGTAATGGAAATTATTCCATAGGGGAAGTATTGTGTATAAAAGGTACCTTTCTACCCCAAGTTTAGACTGCGCTTTCGTAATCAGTCAATTTCTCCTTTTATATACAATTATACATACTAGCAATCGTTGTTTTTCCATGTAAATAATTTCTAAAAAGCAGGGATTGATAATAGAAGAATGAAAATATAGGGTTGTATGTGTTTTTTAATGCAACATTATAAAAAATAAAAAATATCGTCCAAAAATTAAAATAAAAAAATTAAGGGTGAACAACCCTTATCACTTAGGGGTATGAAAAATATATATAATAGATAGTAGCCGATTTTCAGACCTACTGAATACGCATATAATATTTGGTAAAAATCGGTAAAGCCGTTTCGGAGGAGGACGGTAACTAACATTGTGACATGGAAATTTTATATATTAGAGATTATGATGAATTTTGAAACTGATAATTATATTCTAGTAAATGGACACAAACAATGATTACCTTTATCATTTATAGCCATTTCACTGAACGTTGTAGAACCGTGCTAACAATTTTAACTTGCGTAACTGACATAAAATTATTATATTACAATCTAACTTTCGCGCTTCAGTATAAACGACACCATTTATCAAAATGTTAATGTGTGTTTATACCGTAATGTTATAAGCAATTTCACGTGTTACATGAAAATTTTGAACGGTGTATTTTCATTAGTTTTATAAGTAAAAGTGAATTACCGAGTAGGTTTTTGACTAGAGCATGGAACAGACACAATTCTGTGTCTGTTTTACTGATATTTTTTTTTTACAAGCGACTAGGTGATTACTGATGTCTTGTAAGCCCTGCCCGCGCGATTGAATATTTTTTCTTATTTTTAAATGATTCAGTATATTTTATTTATGATGCATAAAAAACATAATACTACACTTTTTGTGACACTAGTTTATTTAAACATTTTTTTTCTCGGAGACTCGAACCCGGTACCTAAGTTGCTAAACGCGTCGCACATCACGGAGTCACGGAAGCGAACTACACCTTTAGAGATGACTAGCGATCAGCCCTGGCTTCGCACGGCTGCAATAAAGATGTACTAAAAATAAAATAAAAAAGCTTAATGTAGCGTTCTATTGATGAAAGAATTTTTAAATTCGGTCGAGTAATTTTTGGATTAAATCGTGACAAACAAACATATCTATCCTCGTTATAATGTTAGTATAGATAAACATTAATATAAAATAGAGAAGAAAACAGAACAGAATCCTCTTTATAATATTGCCTAGTACCTATAGAAGTGTAAAAAATTAAAACTTTGATTTATGAAGTAAAAGGTAGACAGGTCAATCGTGAAGGGTAGATAGGTATCAGCAGTCAACTGTCAATGTCACTATCTCCAGTTCGTTTTATGACACTCACAAAATGGAAGCGTCGCTCAATTTAGTTTTATTGCTTTCAGTATTGCTTTATTATGTTTTCATTCATCATTACTAAGTATAAATTAATTGTGATACAAACTTGTAGTCGTAATTAACATAACTTAGGTACCTATTAAGAAAGTAGTATGATATAGTATATAGTATGATAGGTCTAAATATAATAAAACAGTTTGGCTTAATTCATCATATTATTGATGAGCACGTTGGGTAGTCCTTTTTTGCATTACGATAGGTCGCGGGTTTGTAACTCGTCGGGATGTTTGAAATTTTCTGGTTTTTTTTTTCCTATCCTGTCTCTTCGGATATTAAAACATATGGGAGGAATATAGAAATTTCGATAAGGCAATGAATCGATAAAACCCTTGAAGTGCATAGTGTGCATTTAAGGTTTGCATTTCCGAAAGCTCTAAGTAAAAAAAAAGATCGACAGCGCGTCATCGACTGATGTTCTGAGGGCCTAGCGCGAACAACTTGTGAAAAAGTATTCGAATCGTCCATCCGTCAGTTGTATGAGAAATCATTTGAATTTATTACAAATAACAGTTCGACGATAAATATTAATATAAAATAGAGAAGAAAATAGAACGTTAAGTTAAGTAAGAAAGTTGTTTGACTTACACCATTTATAACTCAAGAACGGCTGCACCGATTTTAATGATATCTTATTTGTTGGATTCCTCTATGTCCCGAATAACAGAATAGCTATTAAAATATCGGAAAAATTCAGAAAATAAATTATGTAGAAAATAAATTAGTTTTGAACTCTGCCATTTGTCGCAATTGACAGCTCACTTCATGCACGATCATAGATAGAGTGGGAAAATAGCATAATTAAATCTAGAAATATTTTTTTATTTTTGAAGCCAATATTCGAGCAGAACAAGTTCTGTCGGGTCCACTAGTTGTACATATAAAAAAATGTATTTTTGTTATCAGCTGTGTGGAGTCCCGGGGTGCCGCCCTCGCCCGCGGCTGACAGCGGGCCGAGTGTGGCGACTCCACCGCCGCCACCCCCACCCCCCATTTGGACACCAAACAACACCACAGCATCACCCCTAACACAACGCAAAGCCTTCCGGCCTGTACACTTCGAGGAATCGCCACCTACGCGCCGTAAATTTGAGGTAAATCCTGATGCTAATTATTTTCTTCATAGCTTAGCATAGCTTCTAGCTATCATAAGCCAAAAGAGTTAAATGAAGACATTTTTGAGATAATTAATACATACTTACATATACATCACGCCTCTTTCCTCTTGGGGTAGGCAGAGATGACGGAATTCCATATGTTCCGATCCTTGCATACCACTTTCATCAATGCAGTATGAAAATACACGATCGTCGGATTCGAGTACTATTGACCAGATAGACCTACTGAAGGCCATTTAGAAGAACGTCTCCGATCCGAGATAATTAATAATTTTTAAATGACATTTTATCACTGCCTTGAGGTTCAAAGTACGGAATATACATATCTATTAATCAGCTTTAAGCTTACCTGTATTGTGTAGACTGGTATTAGTTATTAGAAAAAAAACAATATATTTTTTTTCGAGATACCTATTGTGGCTGATTAAACACTGTGTGTATATAATATAAGCCTTGAATTTAAACATAGTATGTCATATACAAAGGCTGCTAACACATTCAACGCACAAAATAATCGTACACGTACTTAAATATAGAATTAAAACAAATACAGACTTGTTATTCGTTTACGCTTATTTAAAGAAAGGAAAATAATTTCAGTTACAATCATATTATTTAAAAGTTTTTTATTGGCCAGCTTCTTTATACAAACAAATGTTTAAAATGAAGGAAATTGAATTCCAAAGTTGAGACAGGTCATTGCGAATATCTTTGCACAGATATCATAAACAAGATTATTCAAAGTAAAATCATAAACTTTGTAAGAAGAACTAGGAAAGAAGACCATTAACAGTTATTTTATGTTTTAGACCGACGCTAAGCACAACTTGTTACGCATATATTACATATATTTCTGACTAGTTGGAGCCCGCGACTTCGCTCGCGTGGGCTTAATCTTAAAATGGAAACATCTGTTTTAACGAATTAACAAAAAAATATTACACAGGTGGAAATAATCAATGGGCCCCTGAAGAGAAACTACTTTTTTATACCGATAAGTGTATTATTTTGAGAAATACTAAAACACGTCTTTCTTAATTTCTAACCTAAAGTTCAAATACCAAATTTTTATGGACTTAACTTTAAAAATGACGGATTTCCATACAAACATTCATCCCCCATTTTACCCCCTTAGGGATTATATTTCGAAATCCTTATCTCTTGCCTACGTTATAAAAGGAACCTCTGTGCAAAATTTCAGCTATCTAGGTCCAAGGGTATAAGGCTGGGCATTAATGAGATAGTCAGTGAGTCAGGACTTTTAATTGTCTCGTATATTATAGAGACGAATTAAACGCTCACTTAATGATACATAACTAGGTAATAGCTTGTGTATAGAATTGATAAACCATCCATACTTGTCGGAACCAACGGAAGCCGAACATGTAAATTTTGAATGCAAATTTAGTGTATTGTGTATGGCCATTGCAATATTGTATCAGATATAGCTTTATTCCAGTTAACTTTTACAAGCGCTTTTGAATCGTCATTTTTTAAACCTCCGATGGGGTTCGGGATGTTGCTTTTAATGAGAATAACTAAAATTATACAGGTTATACAAATAATATTTTATTTTGTACTAGTGGACCCCGCAGACGTTGTTCTGCCACAATTTTGGCTTCGAAATTATATATAATAATTAAATTGACTCTAGAAAACGTTTGTATGGGAAATATAAAAGGGCTGTTTTTAGGGTTTTCCCGGAAATTATTCGATTTTTTCTCGCCTTTTAAACCTTTCCTAGACCTCCACGAACATTTCAAGACTAAGATAAGATAAATCCGTTCAGCCGTTCTCGAATTTTAATGAGACTAACGAACAGCAATTCATTTTTATATATATATATATAGATTTTATTGACAGGTGTTTAAAAATTAACAAACAATATTATTACATATAATTTAATTAACAATGTAATATGGATTATTTACATATCTTTTATACGATAGTACTCCGAAGTTAAGACTGCTTATAATTTTCTATTCCCGGAGCCGTCACAACAGGGAATTCGGAAAAAAAATCTTCTGAAATATTTTTTGGCTCTTTTACCTTTACCTACTGGACTTTGTCAAACATGATTATTGTTGAAATGCAAATAATTTGGGGCCACGGAGCCTCCACTCTTTTGTTGATCCTTAATCCGGACGTGCTTCTTCAACTTTTAATCGAAATGAAGTAACTATATGAAACTAGCTGTTATATAAATTACTGCAAACATCTATTCTATATTCTACAATATTGTGCAACGCTCGCAAATCAATTTATACCGAGAGGTAGTATTCAATAAGCCTGTATGGCATCCAATTTATATACGATGCGAATATATTGCGGGCAACACCACACGGTTTCTGCTACCTTGGTAGTTTATAATATAAATAAATTTCTATTTCGTACTCTATTTTCTTATTATAATTGATTGGTCTTACGACCTTATTCATAAACATGTAAGCTTGATATAGTTAAAATATGTTTTGTTTCTTTCGTTCTGTAGTCTTTTTATATTCGATAGAGCGAGTCAAAACATATTTTAACTATATCAAGCTTATAACACGTTTAAGAATAAGGCCGTTAGTTTGTAAACTTATTAATTTGATTTAATTGCAAGGTATCTTTCTTTCAAGATTCATTTTCTATGAAGACTTGAGTCTCTTTTTGCCCACTCTTGAGGAAATGCAAAGGTCTACAGAACAGTGTAAATTTTGCCAGGATGTTATGTAAATATTTTTATGGCTCACCAGCTGCTTTGTTTAAATTAATATATTCTCAAAAAGATTATATTATAAAACAATATACATTTTTAAGTTATTTAAGACTTGGTGTCCTCGAATATTTTATCTCTTACTAATTCTATTAAAACCGAAAGATATACATTTTTGATTATCATCCGGCCAGAGTATACCTAATGTAGGAAATGAAATTGATGTTACACAATCAAATTTGATAGATTGTTAGTGGTTTTTATCAATATACCTTTTTTTATACATATACGTCACGTCTCTTTCCCATTGGGGTAGGCAGAAATCACGGAATTCCATATGCTCCAATCCTTACATACCACTTTCGCTTCTTCCACTTTCATCAATGCTTTTGTATGATCAGAAAAATAGACTATGGATTTTGGCTTATTACTTATTAAATTATATAAATAGAAATTTTTAAATGTATTTATCACTTTCATAGGGTTCAACTACTACTACTGTGGTAAGGCAACACACTAATAACATTTTACGTACTAAAAATATTTTTATGTATGTTTTCAGAACACAGAACAGAACGGTTGTGCCAGTGGTTCAGAGAGTGAGAGTCGGCTCCGAACATCTCAAAGTGCTCCAGTCACCGGTTTGAACTCGCTCGGCAACAGTAGGTTGCCCAAGGCTCAGAATCCGACGGTTACCTTACTACAAAAAGCGCGAGGTACGTGTATTATATAGTCAAATTAACTGAGCTGTTTTACTAACAAGGGGGGTATGAAACATGTCCATCATGGATTTCAACGAAATTGATATTAATATTTTCCTCCAACGCGCCTTTGTTCACATGTTAGGTGTAAATAAAGTGTAGTGATCGTAATACACAAGAAAAGGAATTAATGTTTTTTTTTTCATTATTATGATATTTTGCTATGTTACCCCGTTTTTCAGGGTGCTGAACTCTACAACATATATCAATTTCGTCGAAAATTTTATTTAACTTTTAGATTAAATACATTCTGTATATAATCTAAAAGATATAAATACAATATGTTCTCAAAATAATATATGTTAAAAGAAAATTCTCATAAATAACCGAGATATCATAAAATATAAAAAGAGTAAGAAATATTTTTTACTTTTTATATTTAAAAATCAAGTAAGTTTAGTTACACAACGTCACTTTCCTATCAATATAAGTTAGTTGTTAGTATTTCGTGTCATTTCATTATTATTTTACTGTTAAACTGATCTGTATCAGATACAGATTTCAGAATAAAGCGCACAAATCTAGTTAGGCATTTCCTTCACGTTACTTGTAAGGTATTTTTTATATATAGGTATTTTTTAAGCTGTCATGAAGATGAATACTTACAACAGGGTATCTGCACTTATTCTTTAGTCATATATCGATTTCAGGGATGAACGTCGTAAATCCCTAATTTTGAGTTATCTCGAAAACCACTAAATATTACATTAAGTGAAGTTGTTGCTATAAAGTTTATTTCTTCGCAAAACAGTTTTTTCACGCTCCTATAAAGTGCATATTTTTAATTTGGGGCTTTTTCCACGAATTCTGTGATATAAGCATTTATGTACGCGAATACATTATTGTCTATTGCAGCCCTATTTTATTTCAAGCGTTCAAAAGTTCATAGATCAAAGCCGGAATGTGCAATCCGCACTCGCGACGTGATGAATATGAATGGTGGGTCGTTACCTGGATAAAATTTCGATATTCCTTTGTTTTAGCACATATACGAGTATCAACCAGACATTCATAAGCCGCGGTCTATAGTCGCGACAGTACAAAATATAAACCGCTTATCTTCTCACTGTTCACATCAAAGTAATTTTTGAAGCGTACTAAAACAATAACTTTGTAATTTATTCGTAAGCAACAGTGGAGGATTTACCAGCAGGCTGAGTAGGCTTCAGCCTAGGGCTGCAGATTTTAGGGGCGGCAAATTTGAGGATACTTTTAGCTATCTTATAGAAATCAAGTCTTACTTTTCTTACTTTTAAGACAGTGTACGACCTTACAGAGTATAGTCTAAAAGTAAGACTTACTGAGAATTGTACTTACAAGACAATTCATATCATTGTATTTTAGAAAATTTAGGAACTTACATTTATAGAGGCTAGGGCGGCAAAATTTTGATAGCCTATACGCCGAAAATGTGTAAATCCGCCACTGGTAAGCAAAGTTCATAACAGAAGTTAATTTGCGTCTAACTTGTAATTTGAGACACTCCGTCCTTTACTGCTTTATATGGAAAACCGATAAACAAAATAATTGGTCTCTATCGTGCTAATAGCTTTCAAAGTACCTACCGGTGTTCTGTTTTCTAATTAGTCGGAATTATTGTCATTCACCTTTAATGGGATTAGAGGAAAGCTTTATTCAGAGTTGAGAATAACTATGTAATTAGCTTTCTGCTTTCAAATTTTCAGTTTAATTATAAACAAATAATTTGCATATTTTTAAACATTGATTTTTAAATAAAATGCAAAAGTAACAGTAGTCTGTCAACAATGTGTTCATACTCATAGCTCTAAATCACTGAATTAATTTTGATGAAGTTTAAAACAGAGTAAACGACCAAAATTAATTCCCTTTAAAAATACTATTTACGAGCATCACAAGGAAACCATATTTTTTCATAACTCAAGAACGGTACCACTGATTTTAATGATATCTTATTTTTTGGATTCATCTATGTCCCGAATATCAGGTTCGTAAATAAATTAGGTTCGGAACTTCGCTATCTTACGCAATTGACGATACGATTTATTTGTAATAATTGATGTCCACTGCAAATCTACATACAAGTGGGAAAATTGCGTATATTCAAAGCTAGAAATATATTTTTTTATTTTTGAAGCCAACGTTTTGTTAGGATAACGACTATCGGGTCCGCTAGTATAGTATACAATTTTGTATGTATACGATTCGCATTTACAATTATTATTACAAGTTAGCAACGTAAAATAGCAAGCGAGTGACAAGGGTGAGGTTAGATATTGTTAAAGTTTCATAGGAAGGCGCCATACTGCTCCTATCAGGTTGTGAACGAAAACTATTCAAATAGCCTTACTGTTAGACAAACATTACGCTCGAATGTCCTATGGAATATTATTAGGTTAAATAACTGATTTACTTTAGTAAATTCAATTCAAATTTTAATATAGCCCTTTTTTGTAATTAATCTTCTGATGCCTTTGCGAAATTTCCGAACCGATACGACGAACCTTCAAGACACGAGCCTATATCTTCATTAAAAGTCGGCAACGCACCTGCGTGCCTTCTGGTGTTGCGGATGTCTGTGAGTGGTGGTCACTTGCGCTTGCCCCCTATATACTATAAAAAAATATGTTTAAAAAAATCTGTTAACTATAATTACAAAACTGTGCCCCAGCTAACCCGGACACATTAAAATTCCATAGTTTCTTATTACATCTAGAGATAAGCCTACCACTGTAACAATAGTTACAAGACTCTTTGCTCTGTATATTTAACTTGAATTAAATCAGTCATGTTTTAACACTTGGATGGAGCAGTAGCTCCAAAGTTTCATTTTAAAAACTCTTCTGCCATCGCTCCCAATAAAACTCTATTCTACAAAAAAATATCATTCTGAGAGATAAAATACGAACATTAAACATAGTTATACAAATAAATTTATACTAATATCATTCTTTCATTGATTTTCAGAGGGACAGTTGTCACGCGCGAACAACCACCAGCAACAAGACAGAGACCCTCGCCTTCCACGTGATAGACCTTCACCACCTTTCGGCGATCCTGGTAAAACGTCTTTCAAAATCTATACTAATATTATAAAGCTGAAGAGTTTGTTTGTTTGATCAGTGAAAAATGTTACAAAAACGGGAAAAATTATCCATAGAAAACTACTCGACCGATTTTATTATCATGATCTGATACATTGGACCCGTGCGAAGCCGGGGTGGATTGCTAGTCTATACTAATATTATAAAGAGCAAAGATTTGTATTTTTGTATGTTATGAATAAACTCAAAAACTACTGGACCGATTTTAAAAATTCTTTCACCAATAGACAGCTACATTATCAGCAAGTAACATAGGCTACACTGTTTTGTGTATAGTACAACTACATTGCACCCGTGTGAAGCCGGGGCGCGTTGCTAGTTATATATAAAATTCTATTGTATCTGCTGCATTCATTTATTAAATTATATTTACACCTGCCCTAACATGACCATCTCGCGGACGAGTAAAGACAAATTAAGATATAGGATATCTCCATTCTCCATATTATATTTTATTTATCTCTACTTTTGACAGAAACAGTCGAGTTTTAAGTGTAAATGTCGTGTTAGACACGGAAGACCTAAACAGATAATCGAGTAAAACAAGAGAAAACGGTCGACAATTTTTTGTCGTGGTAGTTATAGGCCGGCTTCACCTGTCATTAACAGAAGGGTTATTAAAATCAGCCCTTTAAGGTATAGGCAAGCATATATAGTGCATCTGCTTTATATTTTTTGGGCTTGACTCTGATATATTTATGATGTATATAGCCATGTTTTTCCCACCCCTGGGGTCTTCAAGATTAAACGTTTGGGAGGACAATCAAATTTTCGTATAACAAACCAATACAGGTCACAAAAAAGACAATGATGGATCAAAATAATAGAAAAAATTACAAAAAAATGATAAATCTATAATATTCTGAAAAGATAAATGTTTTTCATAATATACCTACAAAGTAAAATTGCATAAACTAATATATTCAAATCCCTTTTTAAATCTAATATATAAAATTCTCGTGTCACAGTTTTCGTTGCCATACTCCTCCGAAACGGCTCGACCGATTCTTACCAAATTTTATATGCGTATTCAGTAGGTCTGAGAATCGGCTACTATGTATTTTTCATACCCCTAAGTGATAAGGGTTGTTCACCCTTAAAATTTTTTATTTTTATTTTTGGAAGATTTTTTTTGTTTTTATTTTTTTAGTATGTGGCATTAAAAAATACATACAACCCCTGCTTTTTTGTCAAAAAAATCAAGACCCGTGCGAAGCCGGGGCGGGTCGCTAGTAATGTTATATTGTATTGTTCGAATAATTTGAATTTCGAATACAGTGCGAATAAGATGTCCATTCATTTCAGTACACGCTTTACGTCGCGGCTACGTGAGTGAGGGAGAAGGTGAAAGGCGGGAACAGCAAGGCGCGCGTAAGATGACGGATACGCATAAGAAAATCGATGGAGTTGGACCAATCACAAAAGACGGAATGCCTGTTACACTACGTTCGGTAATTTATATAATTTTGATTTATTCTAAATACAAAACAAAAGTTTTAATTTAAATAGGTTTGTTTCAGGTATGAAAAATAAATTTTGTAATTAATTAGAAATAAAATTAATTTATAGTATATCATGAAAATAACTTTTAAAGCATTATATCGGTATAGAGTGAAACAACATAATTTACCTAATATTGTTTACAGTCCATAATACGTTTTTTTTTTAATTTCAGGAAGTCAAAGACCCTTCAAGATGGTACAAGAAAATGTACGACACAATACACAAAAATAAATACGATAGTAAGTAATAAAACGTGATTTTATATTATTATGATAATAGTTTCTTCATATATTTATTTGGGATATTAAATTATAAATTAATTTCACAAATCGATCGTACATTTTCTTTTTTTCAGACGATTATGTGACAATACGATACAAAAGCCGTCGAGGTGATTATTATTGATATATTTTCCAAATTCTTGCATCGGTGGCTGAGAACCTATAACATATTGTGCAGTCGGTCATTATTTTAAATTATATCTATACACATTAAAATATTAATAATGTAGAATTGATAAGATAGTCTGTTAAAAAACCCTTGTTATTTATTCAAAATATATATTTCAAGAACAATTATATTTTAGTTTGTATAGATATTTATTAATTGCATTTGCTAGTACCTACATGCTTTTGCTCATTTAACCGAACAATTTTAGCATTAATTGTTAATTTATAACGTTATACATATAATAGTACATATTTTAGACAGGTATCTCTTTAGTATAAAGGTTTGAATAAATTCTGCGTATTTATATAATGCTTTACTAATAAAATTATTTCTGAATTCCTTTTTTGAAATATGTATAATATACGTTAAACAATTAATCAGACTTTTTTTTTGAAGATTTTTTGGCCTGGACAATTAAACAGAATTACACGTACGAAGCTTCTAGATTTGCTTATTAATATAGACTAAAATCTTTATTTTAGGTATCATTAATATTAGGAATTTATTTTGTTATCTCTTAATGGTTAGATATATTTTTGAAGGATATGTGTTAAACAATTTAATTGCATTAACTTAAATTACAATTTCAGTATAATTATTTTTAATGGTTCGGTTAGTTTTTTAATTAGGCGTAGTTAACTGATGATGTGACTAAAAATGAGTATATTTTAGAAGTGAAACCCCTAGTTCCTTAGTGGGACACATTTTTTTGTCTCTTATTGATCATTTTTCTTTACAGACAACTAGATCATCAATATTTTATGCTTTCCCCAATCGAAACAATTATTTTTTCTATCTTGTTTCCCCGGACTCGAACCAGAGACCTCCGGTTCCAAGCATAACTCATCATTGAGCCATGGAGTTATTAAAAGTTACAGCTGTTAAATTAGGCCTATTTTATTATATATTGGTACTCAAAAGAATATTGAATTTTAGATGAGCCACCAAGAGTGAGCAGTAGTAGATCCCAGTACGCTTACTTCGACCCTCGCTCGGGGTATTTGAGTGAGCCTGAGGGCGGACTGAGCAGACTCACATCCGGTACGTGGAGTGACGCTTACGATAGTGACGTCACAACCGGCCCGCGACGCCGCACCGCTTCAGTGCAAGAGGGCAGGAGTAATGACGTCACTTCTCCTTATCTGTCTAACAATAAGTAAGTATATCAGAATATCTAGACTAATCTTATAAAGAGGAAAGATTTGTTTGTTACGATTTAACTCAAAAACTACCCGACCGATTTTAAAAAATCTTTCACCAGGAGAAAGCTACATTATCAGTGAGTTACATAGTCTACTTTTTTTATTTATTTGTGTATAGTACACCTAGATTGCACCCGTACGCAGCCAGGGCGCATCTCTAGTAATAAATAAATACATTTCTCTTTCTTTTAATTTAATTTAAGTGTCAATTTAGATACGAGTGGTATTGATTTTTGATTCATCGATAATTTTCCTTGGTTACTAAATACCTTACTCATTTCTTAGTTAATATCGGCATTCGGTTTAACGTAGATTATGTATTAGGTAAATATGTTTTCCTATATTATTTTATTTACCTACAACTTTTTAAACATCTTAAACTTAACAGTTTTTTCGCCAGCCGCACTTGACATACACTGATGACACCACACCTTGTTTGCGATGAGATAAGTGTAAGATCATCGTAATAGTGTAACGCTACTAAATTCAAATTAAGAGCGTATTTTTTGTCAATCAAGGCATTAAAACGTGTAAAATGTTTTGACGGGCTCGTTGGCGCGTTCGGTACCACACTTGCTGTGCGCATCGATGGGTTGTGAGTTCGAATCCCACCGGGACCACATGTTTATAATTTTCTGTAAGCATGTTTTTCCCACGTCTGGTTACTTCGGGCATTGATCGGGTAGGAGGAATATTGAAATTCCGACCGGGTAACGAACCACCATTCATACATGGAAAAACCGTGAAGTGCACATTGCGCGTTTCAGTTTCAGTCTATGGATTTCCGAATGCTCTAAAAATTAGGTCGACAGCGCATCATTGACTGATGTTCTGTGGCTGAGGTATCACCTATCATCAAGTGAATCTCATGCTCGTCCGACAATATTTAAAATATGGCGAGGGGGCCGATGGCTGGCCATGCGTCATGCTCGTGAACGGGTGCTACTTGTGATGACAGGTCGAACTTGAATTCGTGCATGCGGTGATATTAGTTATTTCGTCTATGTATTTGCGTGTTGTTCCCACTAGAATGTGAGTGCTCCTATTTCACCATACATACTGCTGATAGAGGACAAATCTTTGTTTTATTTTTTCGTTTATATATATTTTTTTTTGATAATTATAGTTAATTGTGTGATGTCATGTGGAACATGGTGTAATGGTTGCAGCCCCTTATAAAACATTTGTAAAACAAAAACTTGGCGATTAAAAAGAGTGGCGGCGAGTTTCTTGCCAGTTCTTCTCGTCCGCTCTACGCCCTTGATTTGTGAACTGGCAGTAAATGTAATATTAGAAGCATTTAATATGTATTTTTTATTGACGTTCATAAGTGTACATTGTGTTACCTAAATGAATAAATGATTTTTGAATTTTGAATTTTGAATTTTTAACATATAAAAAAAAAAATTATATCCACACTGTACTGAATTCTCCTTAATACGAAATTGTTCGTTTCTAGGTACAGTACATTAGCATCAACAAGAGTGAGTCAAGAGGTATACAAGTCTCCCGGAAAGATTGAGAACTATACTCCTGGGAAATCCTCAGTGGTGGACAAGGAATCTAAACAGGTACAACTTAGCCTAAAAGTAGTATGCCATTCTAAAAATTATATCATAACAAAGCGTATTTTTGTCCTTCTCATTTCGCAACGTTATGAGCAAGACAAAAACAACGTCTATACTGTTTCCTTTATACAGTACTGGCAATATCAAGGGGTATTTATTTATATACATTTAACCATCATGGACATTCATTATAATCATTTCTATGCATATATTAGTATTAGTCTAATTACAAAAGGAGCCATTTACTAAAAAGCTTGTTATAGTTCTTAGAAACCCACAGGTATTTTTTCTTTTCTAGTGGTGGGACGAGGTCATGGACATATTTGATGGGGTACGAATCTTTTCCATTATAGTATGTGTGCTAACCGTTTATATTTTAATCCACAGTCTTTTTCTTTGTACATATTTATTGTTCAATCATATTATCATATAACAAAATTTATTAATTGCACGAACTATTTGTCCAAAATCATCAATACATTTAACATTTTGATGATATCAAATAGATTGATTTCAAAAAAATGTTCTATTATCTTCGATAATACCAGTCTTTCTTCATCATTATTTCTCAACTTGGGGTCGTGACTAACGAAGGAATCGCGTTTGTTATTAAGGGGATCGCAATCCAGTGGCGTAGCTATAGGGTCCTGAAGCTGAAAGGGCTCCCAGGGCTTTGGAAAAAGGGGGATGCAGCTCTTGAAGCTAGAAAAATTCTCTCAAGAATTTTATTTTTTCAAGATTTTAAATAAGCATTTATAACGCCGATAATGGAAGCGCCGAGCGCCCTTATTTAGTAATAATTTTCAAATAATTAATTTTATGCAGTAGCTGAAAATAAATAAGGGGGCGAAGCGATTGCGTTTTTTTTCATTGCACCGTGTCCCTACGTAACTACGCCACTGTCACAGTCTGTTAAAAAATTAAGACCTGACCAATCCATCTAAGACCAATTAGAATTTCAATGTTATTATAACTTTAAAGCAGGGATTTCTAATTAATATTTAGTTGTTTTCGGTTGGTGGTCGCAACATAAGCATGTTGAGAAACAATGTGTAGAACAATCATATTATTTTTCACTTTACTTTGTTTGAACTTTGCTTTACGACTCCACCAATATCGCTACCTAATTGTTTAATGATGCGTATATAATTACAATATTAATGTGAGGTTTTGTTAAATAACGCTATGTCCATTGGTGTGGCGTCGCGATGGTGCACTAACAGTGGTTAGACGACAACTCCCCTCTCCCACCTTACTCGACATTGCTCGCTCGCGCCATACAGAAGAATGTAAGGTTCCATATAATTGCATGTTGGCATGTTGTGCCTTCGATGTTATTTATGTATGCTTAAAACAAAAGCCACACGCCTTGATTACACGCAACGAGAACAATGGTAAGATAGCAAGCAGCCGGCTTAGCATGACAACCGCGACAAAATTTTGTCGACCCTTTTTTCGTGTTTTAATCGATTATTATCGCTCTATTTCTTTCGTGTCTAATATGACAATTACACTTAAAACTGGACTTTTAATATCAAAAATAGATATATTTGTCGATCGAGATATCTTTTCTATCAAAATTGTCGATGTCGAGATATAATATATCGAGATATCTTACATCTTAGTATGTCTTCTCTCGTCCGCGACATATCTCGTGGCGGTCATGCTAGGACGGCAGAAAGCCCTTCTTTAAAAAACTGTAGTGTTGATTTGTGTCAGTTTTGAAATTAAACAGCGATATGTAGGTTGGCTGTACCATTGTACAGCCAACCTACATATCGCTGTTTCATTCATTAATGGGAAGAGGAACAACTCATCGGCGAGATGTTTGATGCCTTTAAGACATCAGACCGTCTTTTAGTAGTATCATTATTGATTTCTATAAAAAAAACCGGTCTCTTTCGCTACCCCTAAAATCTGCCCGTCCTAGGCCTCAAAACTAATCAACCTGCTGATAAATCCGCCACTTCTAATTTTTATTATGTAGATTGTGCACTCGATCCAGTAAATATAACAGAGGCCGACTGACTCGGTAAAAAGTTTTTACCCATCTAGTATCATATACTACTGAAATGAACCTAGTACTCGTTGGTTGCGTGTAATCAATGCATTAGTACTTTTTACTCAGCATGTATTGTGATTGACTAATTAAAAGACTTGCCAAACTAGTCACGTCTACAACTTAAATAATCTAATCACACAAATACAGGTAATCAATCGCTTATAAATAAAATTATAAAAACAAATACTTAGTAGTGACGAGACGAGAGTGTGGAGATTATCAGCATTGACCTATCAAGATGCAAGGTCCACTCGTCCAATTTTCGATGTTTTCAAGGCATGTGCAATTATAATAATCTATTTAAATAACGTAAGCCTGATACCAGACTTAACAAGACGATAATCAATGTTGTATTTTAAATTTACTTCGACTTCCTACAATGTTCTCATTTCTCTATCTGAAAACTAATTTATAAACGCTTTTTTATTGTACTTCAGTATTTTGTAAATATCATGTGCTTTTGGTGTTTAAAGCATGTTAAAATAGACTGTTAATAACGATTTTTCTTTAAGTAATTAGACATAGTTACAAATTACTGCAACCAGTTTTTATTTTTTTACTTCAAAATAGACACCTTATTACCACAGGAAAGAGCAATTAAAAAGGTTACATTTAAAATATTAGTTATAATAATAAGAATATCTAAAAGTATTTTTAGAATATAGAATAGAGGGCAAACGGGCAGGCGGCTCACGTGATGGTAAGTGATCACCGCTGCCCATAGATATCCGCAACACCAGAGGGCTTGCAGGTACGTTACAGATCTGTAACGAAAGTATAGACTGGGGGGCTAGCACGAACAACTATCGAAAAAGTATTCGTATCGTCGAACTGTCATGAACTGGTTTCTCATACAACTGACAGATGGACGATTCGAATACTTTTTCGATAATTGTTCGTGCTCACCTCTCTGATTAAATATCGCACCTCCGATAAAATGGGGTTACAACTCGAAAACGTTGAATTTTGAATAAACGATACAGAAATGCTGGTGCCAGCGACTTTGATCTTAAGATGAAGAGAGCGAAGTCGTGAGCACCAGCTAGTAGTGAATAAAATTTTAAATATCGTTTACTCAAAATTCAACTTTTACGAGTTATAACCCTATTTTATCGGAGGTGCGATATGTATGTAGACCTTACTTCTTTTCATAGTAGTCAAATATGTTGTGATTTTCAGCAAAACATATCAAGTACAACGTCGCTGCCATCAAAAGAAAAGAAAGATATCACCTCCGCGATACTGTCTAAGTCTAATATGGCAAGGTAATTCAAAATATTAGTAAACATTTACGTTAACTAAAACATGGGTGTTTTGTTTGTCCATAAGAAATTGAATTATAATTTTACTTAATACTCTTAAATATCCTTTTTATTTTTAAATTTGAATTTAAAACGGACTATTTTTGTGTACTCCTGTGGCGAGCCCTCAACTTAGTTGAAAATATTTTCCCTAAAAGATAAACTGCCCTACTCATAAACGTATTATAAGCTTGATATAGTTAAAATATATTTTGTTTCTTTCGATCTGTAGTTTTTTTGTTACATTCGAGACAAAACATATTGTAACTATATCAAGCATATAATACGTTTATGAATAAGGCCGTGTATGATTACACCGAGATGTCCAACACACAATTTATATCATAATAGTGTCTTTTGTTAAATAAAATTACTTTTTATGAATAAGTTAAACGCGATATAAAAGTAACATAATGATTAAAATTGGCTCTGTTATAATCCTGTTTATATCTAAATATACGACACAAAATTAAAACGTTTTAATATTTAGGGCTTTAAAAGAATCTGGATACGAATCGGATTCGACGTTAGTGTTCAAACGTCGAGAAGATGTGGAGGTGCCATTGTCACCAGCTGAACGCCGTGCTGCTTATAGGGACTTACAAGCCGGGGGCGAACCTCCACTGAGGGGCTTTAGATCCCCCGCACCACCTAGGACAGGTAAGAACAACTGATAATAATAAAATAAATTATTGATGTTGTGCTAACTTTTAAAAATTCTTCATTTGTGGAAGGTTTTTCATCAGAGGCCCACGTGTTTGCAATTTCAAATGGTTTCTCATAAAACCGACAAACGATTCGAATATTTTCTCGCAATTTGTTTGCGTTTGGTCCTCTAGTCAAGAGTTATATTAAATTTCTAGTTTCAATTAAGATAAGGATTTATTTTATTTAGTTGATGTGCACATTAAATTAATTTATACAATTATAGATATATTTTAAGTGGCATGATTTCTTCGGTGTCGGTCTATGCTTAATACATTCTTTGCCATAACATTTTTATATGCGGTTCACTGATGTGATTTCAATAAACTTATTACTTACCTACGGATATCAGTCAAGGCCAATAATTGTAGTGGACACGTTTAGATTGCTATGTGGGCTATTGTCAAGGTAATATAATTACACTTATGGTGCTCTCTATCTAACTACATTTAACTTAGTTTATAACAACGTCTGCCTGAGGTAAGTTCACAATTATTCATGCATGCTGTTAACATTTGGAGGTTCGGGAAGGGGTATGGCTGCAAAAAAGGTAAAATGCATGTGTAATCAAATATCATTATATTAGTTTGCCACGTTGTTTTACTCCAAAATTAAACAAACACAATCACTGTTTGAACACAGTTTTTTAACGCGTTTCCGGCACATTTTGTAGTTACACAATTAGAAATCAAGGCTTTCACCTTATTTATTTATAACAGGGCACACGACACACTCAATCTTAACGAACTAAAGAAGAAACTATTAATTAACTACGATGGAATTTCACAGAGGAGTCTGAAATCGAATATATTCCAATATCATCGACATTGACAAAAATAAGAGTACATAAAAAATCACCAAGTCTACATGAAGTAATCTGTTATCCTATTACAAATATTGAAAGAGATATTTCCGATAAATTGAACAAAAAAGTTTTAAGTCAAGGAAGGGAAGAACAAATGCCACCTCCTCCACCTCGTAGAATGTCATCTAGAAGTAGTCGCACACTTCAACTTGTGACATCCGCAAAGCCTAGATCAGTTTCACCAAAACGAATCACAAGAATGCCATCTAATGTAGACCTTATGAAAGATAAATTAAGTAATAGATTGAATAGACAAAATACACATTTGATTGTAAAAGAAACATCTAGAAGTTCAATTACAAATACTCAAAGAAAAAACGCATCTGTGTCGGCTCCACCAGCATTAAACAGAAACAAAAGTTTATCTTCCTCAACATCAAAATCCAATCCAGGTACAAGTAGTTTTGGCTCTCCGAGAAAAACAATGTTACCCACGGAATATAATAAACCACTACGCAGCAAGTTTGGAGAATCTCACGCTTCAGTTATTATAGAAGGTGGTGCTGGAAGAAAAACTCCTATAACAAATATATTAGATAAAGTAACGCCTCTTGATAAGCTCTGGGGTTCACAAAAACGAAATGAACGAATAGACTTATCAAAATTGAGGATTAAAAATGGACAATCGAAGACCAACATTATTATAAAGCCTACAAACCCCTCTAACAAATCATCAACATTAGTGGGTGTTCGACATAAAAGCCGAGACATGATACGTACCTCGGAAAAGATACAAAAATTAAAATCCAGTACGCATACACAATCAACACCATGTTTAACAAATAAACGAGATGATAAACCACTTAAAGCTACCATGACAAATATGTCTAAGTCATCATCAAATATCTCCTCCTATTCCAGAAAATCTGCAAATATAAAAACAGCTGTAATCAATAACAATCTGAAAAAGAAAAAGTCATTAGAAACTCTAGTTATAAAACCAAAAGTTGCTCCGTGTCATGAACATTGTGGTAAAAATAAACAAAAAATATTCAATAAAGATATTAACAATGTCCACAAAAAAATTGTTCATCATACAAAGAATCCAGAATTATATGAAAAACAGGAATGTCATCGTCGAGAAACTTTATGTGAATCCGATAATTCAAATTTATCAAATAATAAATGTACACAGGAAATAAGAAAAACGCGTGATGCAATTGTTTCAGATTCCTTTTTCCAGCATTTATTTTTTAGAAATATCGATCTTCCTTTATTCCAAATCTCAGATACACACAATATAAGTAGTGTAAAAGAAAAGGCTAAGTTCTTTCAAACTCATCAATGTATCGGTATGAATCACACACCAAGTGCTTTGAATACGTATTTAATAAATCGTAAACCTGTATCTCTTTCGAGATTTAAAATATGGGATAATAATCCTAGTCCTACAAGAACTCAAAGTCCAAGGTCAATATCCTGGCCTGGTAGGATGGATGGAAAGATTAAAAAATTTGAGAGTTTAGTGAAGTGTGAGGATGAGTTCGGATCTTCAACATCATTATCTACAGTTAGAAGTAAAAGTGAGCCCGCCAACAATAAATTATATTTCTCTCAGACATCGAGACCTAAGTCACCTGTTGTTATATTTCATAAAATCATTAGTGATTCTACAATGGCACATAATCTTCATGAAAGTACTCACCCCTCATTTGAAATCGAATATGAACAATCGCTAACAAAATCAGTTCCTGTGTCTAAAAAAAGACCAGAAGTAAAACTACTGAATCATCCTTCACATCCTTCTGAAAAATTCACATCATTCGAAACGGGTCGATCTAATTCAGAAATCGCTTTAAAACAAAATCAACCAGAATATAAACTTAACTCAAATTATAAAGAAGGAGAATCAACCAATAACTATCCATCAACTATGTTTTTTTCGCAAACTTCAAGACCAGTATCTCCAATAGTTGCTAAGAAACCGGTTTGTAGTAGAAACAGAAGTCAATCAACTTCCCCTGTTCCTATTAGATCACCATCATATAGAAGAATATACAATGTAAAATCACAAAACAAAACTATCATAGGCGGATCAAGACCACGTAGTGTTGACAGCTCAGAGAAAAAATATATTTTACCTTCACTTAAATCAAAGTCTAAAAGTGATACAATTACTCACTGCAATGACCCAGAATATGAAGAATATATTCGTGATATTGAAAATACTACAAATAGATCGGAAAGATTTCGTGCGCTTAACAGATATTATTCTTATTTGGAAAGAGTTGGTGAACTTGAAAAAACCACATCTAAAGACTTACGTCATAGAAGAAGGGACGAAGATATAATTGATTTTGATCGATGGAAGAAAATTCGAGTAATTGAAAGAGCGGAAGAAGAACTCAATAATTTGTATGATAAATTAAAAACTGCACAAAGTGAAAAAGATTTTTTATTTTATCCCAGAGATGTAAAAGATTTCAGATGGAATTTTGAGAAAGAAAGAGGTCTGAAAGTTAAAGAAAAGTCAGTGGAAGACCTTAAGGATGATTTTATACAAAAATCTTCTGAAAATTCTCATGATATACAACGAACTCAGTCTAAAGATGTATACAAGCCTCTTTGGAGAGGAGTAAGTGTAGCTGAAACAGCACATGGAATTAATAGAAAAAACGAAACAGAGGAAGTGAACATAAACACTTATACAAGGAAACCTGTTATAGGTCAAAAAAAAGACTTATCTCTTGGTGATCTCAGGAAAAAGATTGGTATTGGTAATCGTCTCTGGAGCAGCTTATCATTAGATCAAGTTAATGCACTGAAAAATCAACTTAACGATATTTATAGTAAAGAATTAGAATCAAAATGTAAAAAAGACATGGATACTTTCACAGTAGAAGTAAAAGATAATAGAGATTATAACCCTAACTTACACGTTAGGTGTGCTTCGTTAACAACGACTCCTACTGACTCATATAAAGTAAAAGAGCTGACTAAATCTGACTCAATTGCTGCTATTTGTCCTGTTTCAACTGAAAAAGATTTAAAAAATAATGTAAACAAAATACAAATGTCACTAAGTGAAAATGAAAAGAAACAAATTTCACAAACTTTAAGTAAAGAGGTTATTAATCGAATAAAAGCAGAATCTAAAAGTGAGTTGGAAGAGCCTTTCTATAAGAATATTATCAATCAGAATACCAATATAACCTCTAGTGTCGATGGTAAAAGGCACGTTGTATATATATCTGATAAAGAGGAACCTCCATCTTCAGCAAGTGAAACAGAAACAGGTGGTTCCGATATATCTAGCGCTACTGTCATTTATGTAGCTCCTAAAAAAGAAGTTCAAAAAAAGGTTGAATATTTTGAATCGGTTAAAAATCAACCCCATAAAAATACAGCTATGTACATACAACATGAAAATATGCCCTCAACAAATACACCAATGCAAAGTAATCAAATTTCTCAATCGCAATCATGTACAAATATAAAAGAGCTTTTTGGGGAAAGCGAAAAAAATAAGTTTCTATCTTTACCATTGAAGCCTGACCTACATTCGAGATC
Organism: Anthocharis cardamines; assembly: GCA_905404175.1. NCBI lineage: Eukaryota > Metazoa > Arthropoda > Insecta > Lepidoptera > Pieridae > Anthocharis > Anthocharis cardamines. The sequence continues at coordinate 6,194,854 of FR989962.1, forward strand.
GGCTTCACCTTACTCGGAAGTATATATAAGCGATCGACGTACGCCTGACACGGTACGTTTCTCCAGTGACGAGACAATCTGGCGGAGTCGAAGCCCGTCGCCCGACCCGGAACGTTATTGGCGTGCCTATCTTAAACTGGCGCGTGCCGGGGAAGTTCGACGTCTCGCTCGGCGATTTGACTCACCCACTGCGGCCGGTGCTGTATTACGTCGCCATCGTAGCGACCCAGAAATCAGTAGTGCCGAAATAAGAAATTGTCTTTGCACTGATAAATCTGTAAGTCACAGAGAAAAATGTAGGACTTCATATACGGTAACTCGCGTACCGCTTAAATCCACAAATCGATTTATGCCTCATATTGATATAATATCAAAATTAGCGGCTCTCCGGAGACGTACTGTGCCTCGATCACGATCTGCTGAAGAAGCGTTAGAATGTCGCCCTGGCGAAGTAGAACGAATTCGAAAACGATTCGAAGTAATGTCACTTCTTGGACAGATATATTCTTCCGCTCCTGATGTGAGTGAACTTAAAGATATAGCGCCATATTTAGAAGGATCTTGGATTGCCCATAGATATCCTAAACCGAGTGACAACAATAGATCGATCAATGATCCGAAGACTTTTGTTCGAGGTCGGTTGTCGCCAATAAAGAAGGAAATTAAGAAACCGGTTACCAAGGAGTCTTTGAAATTGAATTCAATTTTAAAAAGTGATGCGATTGAGGGGCAACCATTTGACCCATCAGCTCACCGGCCGATCAGTCGTTATGAACCCCCCCGAGCGCCGCCCCGACCCCCGCCAGCTGAATGGCATTACAAGCTAGCGCCCTTTGTCACGCCATCGCGTCATACCGTCACATTTCAAGGTTAATATTTTTTTGTTTTTTTTTGCCATTACTGTTTAATATTGGAGACAAACGACACTTTAATTTTGTTTAGTCAATGATATAAAACTCAGTGTTTCAATAAAATTTTATTTAAAAACAAGAAAGTGTAATATTGAATTAATTAATTTATATTATGAATTTTATAATTAATAATTTATATATTTTTGGAATAATTACAATTTTACACTTAACAGGAAACATTTAAAAACACGCCTCAGTATGAGAATTAGAAAACTTTATAGTAATAGACATACAATTCTTTTGAAAACCATTGCATTTTATATTATTTATTTTGCTTTTTTTCGGAACATTTAGTATCAATACTGATCGAAGCACGTGTTTTATCCTAAATGTTTTCGACAACAATTTTTATTTCACCCCATCATATTTTATTATATTCTGGTAGAAACTGATTCTGCTCCAGAGCCGCCACGAAGAATGCAACACAGCAGCTTCTCCGATTCAGGTAAGGACAAGCACAAGAATATAGTTTAACTATAATTAATTAAGCAAATTATAACAACATTGTATTAGGTATTAGGCTCTCCACAAATTGACAGTTGGTTATTTTTGAATAAATTATTTTTGGCTCCCAAATAAGAACTTTTACGAACTACTTCCGTAGTAAAATACTTTTGTTGAAGAAAAATCATATTATGAAGTGAGAATAATAATAATGTGTGAAATTCTTTATGAATTCTATACGTCATTGTGTATTTTGAACTTTTTTCTCGACTCCCATGCTACGGATATGTATAGTAACTATGTTATAAGTGTCGTAATCATATCTTTAATATCTACTTTTAATGAAACAATAGTCGTTGTTCAAAGTATGTATATCTATGAGGTAGACGTGGATTAAGCTAGTGTACAGAATCCTCCTAAGTACTTAACTTACTCTTATTATTAAGATCATTAAAGGTCGACAAGATTTTTACGTCACTTAAGTTGTCCGAGTTTAAGGTTGCCGGCGCAGTTTTTTCGATTGTAAATAGTGCTCCACGCTTCCTGATCGCGGTCGGTTCAGTTTTGCTCAATAATATTGTTATATTCAATAAGTGTTTTCGTTTATTGTGTACAAGTTATAGTGATGTGTGAGGTGTTATCTCGTCTAGGTACTTACTGATAACCGCTATCTATTCAGCTTGACTTTAGTTTTGTGCAATCCATATTAGTATAATCTAAAGATCGGTGACAACCGTGTTATAATGAAATAAAACATTTAAGATGGACCAAAGTGAACAAAAGGTTTTTACAAGTGCTAGAGTAGACGTGCCGGAAGAAGATGGATTTTACAGTGATGTTCCACTTTCGGGCTCTTTATCAAAATCTTTGCTAGCACTGAACAGATATGTCAAAAAGAATTTGCTTTACGATGACAGTGAAGATCAAGTAGAAGAATATCATAATGATGGAGCTTACTTTTCTAAAGAAAGTAGTCCAAATGATTCCGTAGTCAAGAGTGACTCAGAGAGTGTCAAAAGCAATGAATTAAACGTGAAGAATAGCAGCGCAACATTAATTGCCAATTTAGACAATTGTGAACAGGAAATAGATAAATGCGATCCTACAAAGCAAACTGATGATTATAAATTTCGACAACTTCTTGAAAATCCTGGACCTAATCGGCACCGTCATTCAACATCCTCGAACGATTCAAATACGATTAATGTAAGAAAAAGTCTTCCTGTTAAAGTGGAATCAAATACTTATGTTGATAACTTATCAAAAACGGAACATAAGCTTGAAGATAACCATGGAGAAAGTTATATTCTAAGACAAAAATCAAATGTCAATCCGCAGCGACATTCATTGCATGACGTTAATTGGGTCAATCGAACAAACGTATATCCAGATGTTTATGCGCCATTACCATTTAGTAAGTTATCTAAGTAATAAATTATAATGTAATGTTAATAATAATATAAATACCATTTCGATTTACAAATTTCCCCCCCAATTAAAATACTACCGATCCGCACGGGTCACACATAATATGTACTCGCTGATAATGTAGCTTTCTATTGGTGAAAGAATTTTTAAAATCGGTCTAGTAGTTTTTGAGTTAAATAACAAACAAACAAACATCTTTCCTCTTTATAATATTAGTACAGATAATAATTGGGTTATTTAATTTCCAAAACAATAAACTTTTATTTATCCATCTTATTTTTGCAAATAGACTAGTATTTATTTGAATCTTGGAAATATGTTACAACAATATTCTCGCTAGCATATTCTAAGGCGAATTCAAATATTAAATCATTTGGGCATAATAATAAACCACATAAATTAATGTTAACGCAAATTGCAAGAACGCTTAATAAACGTTAAAATAGCCATAGCTATGCCGATGGCGACATGATAAACCTCTAACGGGAGACGATGAAAGTGATTTCGTGTAATCACGGTGTTCTACGTCAGTTATCGTGGCGGTGACAGGTAGACTAGTCGGACTTTTAATTGTGCGTCTTGTTTGTGTTTCTAGTGATCTACTGAAATGGGAATATTGAAACAGCTCAAAAAAATCACAGCTCCTGGTTCGTTATAATATTATGATTATTATCTGTTTAAAAAAAGGCAAATGATTTTTGCATTTGAAGACATTATATTTAATTTTGCAACAATAATCCATGAAATTTAAAATTAAATTATATAGTCAATATAAGTGACAGAAAAACACGTGATATGAAATTTCAAAATAAGGGCAAAGACTCTACATCGTGATTGACAAATTTCGTAATTTTAGTTACAAGTTGTTTTGCAATAAAATTCTTTATAAATTTGTTTGGGTTGACTGTTAGAGTATTTGTACTGGAATTCAAAACGATTGAACTTATTTTTGTAAACAACAAAATGTTCAATGATTAGTCTTAAATTATTTTTGTTTATGAATGTCGCGATTTTTGAAAGTGATGAATGAGTAAAATATAGAGATATCAGAGGTAAGGCAAGGATCTACTATTTACATATCAGTTACTACATTTAAGTTATTCTAGATACTTGCCTGAAAAGTACTTATAATTTTATCCATATACTTAGACCTGACAAAAATAGAACTCTACATGCCCACATCCAAAAAAGGAAGTCTCAATCGGTCGCAAATATTTTCTTTATACTTATACCTCTGAATTTAGTTATTTAAGTTATCGTTGATAAGTTTTGATACGCAAAACTCACCCTCGTAGGTATATGAAGTTTTGTTTTATGATAGTTATCAGCAGACGAGCGTAAAGCTCACTTGATGGTAGATAAAACGGACTCGTTGGCGTTTGGTAAAACGCCTTCCGTGCGCACCGATGGGTCGTAGGTTCGAATCCTACCGGGACAACATGTTTATAATTTTTTGTAAGCATGTCTACTCCACTTCTGGTAATTTCAGACATTGAACGGGTGGGAGTAATATCGAAATTATGACCGGGTAACGTCACCACCACCCACCGTTCATATATGGATATACTGTGGAGTGCATATTGCGCGTTTTGATTTCAGTTAATGGATTTCCGAATGCTCGAAGTAAAATGTAGGTCGACAGCGCATCATTTACTGATGTTCTGTGGCTGAGGTATCACCTACCATCAAATAAACCTGATGCTCGTCTGGCGATATCTAACATAAAAAAAAGACATTACCTTCGACAAGACATACATCCATGATGTGCTATCGCCATCAATTTTACTCCGAAACACATAGCAATCCGCATTTTACTACCTCATAGCCTAGGCTCTAGTTTATCAATATTTTTCCCACCCGTTGAATAAAGAAGTCGGAACTATGAAAAAGCGTGTTTTTAAGATAATAATTGAACCCGCTTCTGTTTGAGCTCAATTAGATAAATAAACAAAGTTCCAAGAAACCCTCATTTCAATCAATAAAATATAAATGGTACACTGTATAGTAGTATCGATAATACGTAAGTGTTGTATATACGTATATACTGGTGTGATAGTTTGCTGCACATTATCTGCTTACTGATGCAAAATAAGTGTGGGTTTAATGATTTCCATACACGTTAATATAAAATACGGCGAGAAACTCTTGTTTATGTAAGTTGAGCACGTGCTTGTAATACTTATTTAGAGAAAGTTGACGAGTAGCGTACAAATAGCTAAGGGCTTTCATTTTCCTATAAGAAAACTTGTAATGACCTTACGCGTTTTTCTTGATAGACAGAGAAATCTCTTGTATAAGAAACAGTAGTTAATAATATAGTTTTTCTTATTAGATACTTGAAATATTTCTTTACATAATCGGAAGATTTTAAAAGATGTACCTATATTGTATGGCTCTCAAGCCGTATAACTAACATTGTTAGCTAAAGATAATGTTATTATTTATTTAAAAATCGAATAAGATTTTTCTTCGGTAATCTAACCATCAGGTTCATCGGGCACCTCTTGTAATTTTTTATGTCAGATATGTCGATATCTGCATGCAAAAGAGCATGGTACCTCAGCTATAGAACATCAGACAATGACGCGCTGTCGACGTTTTATTTCGATCCATAGACTGAAACCGAAATGTTGAAAAACACTTCACGGTTTTTCTATCTATGAATGGTCGCGGTGGTTCGTTACCCGGTCGGAATTTCGATATTCCTGCCACCCGTTCAATGCCCGAAGTTACCATACGTGGGGACACCATACATGCTTACAGATAATTATAAACATGTTGTCCCGGTAGGATTCGAATCCACCACCCATCGACGCGCACGGCAGGTGCTTTACCGAACGCGCCGACCGCAACGAGCCCTGTCAATTTTGTTGTGCCTTGAAATCCCTTATATGACAATATTACGTTTGGATCATCACAAAGTGTCTCTAAGCTCTATATATCCAAGTATACTGAATCCATTTTTGGTATAGATATATAAGATAACCTTAAAAGTTCAACAACAATATTTTTAAGAGCCATGCTGTTTTACCGCAAAACGCAAAGCGATCGTCAAGCCTTTCGTTCCGACCTACTTCCGACGCAGCTACTCGTAGTACTAAAAACCGGTTGAACTCGTGAATCGTGATGTGTTATTACGTATCGTCACATAACCGACATCCGAAATACTATATTGATGGCTATTACAGCATATTCGGCTATTCACATACTATACTTTCACTTTTTTTTAAACATTTTACTGCGTGACTATTAGTTTTAAAGTATCTTTATTTAAGGCGCCATTAAACGAATAATATTCATACAAAATAACTCAGTAGTTTGACATTGTATAACTAGCAATCTCGTTCCACCTAAACTGCGGAATATGTTTTTATGGCAGGTACCTGGTACAGTATATAAAATGAATTTTTATATTAGATATCGACAGACGAGCATGAGATTCACTTGATGGTACCTCAGCTACAGAATATCAGTCAATGATACGCTGTCGACCTGCTTTTTACTTCGAGCATTCGGAAATCCATAGCCTGAAACCGAAACGCGCAATATACCTACACTTCACCGTCTTTCCATCTATGAACGGTGGTTCGTACACGGTCGGAATTTCTATATTCCTCCCACCCGTTCAATGTCCGAAGTTACCAGACGTGGGGAAGACATACTCACAGCAAATTATAATCATATAGTCCCAGTGGGATTCGAACCCACGACCCGTCGATGGGCACGGCAGGTGTTCTACCGAACGTGACAACGATCGATATATTTATATCGCCAAATTGTTTCATAGATCAATATTGTTATAGTTCATCGCTCTTACGGTAACTTTTATCATTTTGTCAGTCCACGCCGATAGTCACCAAATTGTTACAAACATAAAATAGGTAGGTTTTTCTCGACCTAAAAACTGTATATTACTGAAATAATATAAAAGCCTTTGTATATTAAGAAACGGTAAGGTTTATTGATATTATATCAAAGAATCAAGCTTTTGCAGTCAGTGAAATCGAGTACATCTATTAAAGTATTATTTGATCATCTAATATAATATATATTTTACCGGTTAAACCATTTCTTCCCTTTAGATACGTTCACAATTATCAAGAAGGCAGATTTTAACTTAAGTCGCGTCTTGGAATATTGTTCAATATATACGAAATCTTCCAGAGTCTCCAAGTCGAAGATATGTTGAGAGTGACGTGAATATCCACTACCGCTGTCCAGTCAGACAAGATCCCCTACCGTTGGTTCCTGAACGGGAGCTAGCCCGCCAACAAGCAGAGCATATGAAACGACTCTACCGGGAACAAAAACGAAATAAATACTTACAAGTGAGTATAGTGAGACAACCGCTACATTATGATTATATTGTAATACTTGGTACTCTTATTGAGCAAATGCTCACTGAAAGTCATCATCTTAACCAAAGCTTATTTCTAAGTGGAGTTCTATTTGACAATTCGTTCTAAGTTTTAAAGTTGTCGCGATTTAATATGTCTTTAAATTAGATTTTTATAAGATTCTTTTTTTTTATTTTCTTTTTTTTTGTGTTCACATCTGTGTGTGGATTAAAAATTAAGTACCTACTTCTTCGAACGTCCTTTTCAGATTAAGTATGTGTATCTCATTTATATATAATAGATATTTTACCCCCTTTTCAACATGAAGCAGGAAAAGCTTTAATGGTAGTCGTGATAAAGTTAGGTATTAGTGAATGAGTGAACGGAAAATCGCGATTATCGTGCCAGTCAACTGTACTTCGATAAATTTAATCTACTTAAATAACCCGCACGCTATTCGATTTGATCAATAAATTACCTTATAAAGACAACGATTATCTTTTTTTAAAGTGGTTCAAAATTATTATCAATACACTGGTTTACTCGTGAAGAACTCATAGAATATTAGGCAAAAAATTTATGTACTGAACACATTTTTTTTTCAGAGTTCATACTATGATTATTTTATTATTATCGATTTATTGAATTATTCGTGAAAACGTAAAAAACAAAAAGTTATTTTGCATGTTTAATAAAATAACTAGCATCTATATTTAGTATACAATAGGTACTATAATACTGATATTCTCATGCCACAGCCTATCAATATTTAATGACTCTATTTTAAAATGTACATAGAGGTTATTCATATTTTTTTATTATATCAATGTATTTGTTTACCTTTATACGATTACAATATCGACTATTCAAACAAGGTAACCGTTACTACGCAACTGATTTATCACTGTATCTAAGGAGATTTTAATAATTACATTAGTGAATCCTACATGATTTTTGCTGCAAAAAACAAGAAAATTCCAAATTTTTCACCTCCTAGAATAGACCAGGAAATAATTAAAAAATCCAATCAGGAGAAATATCTTGGACTCATTTTAGACCCAAAATTAACATGGAAAGCACACTTAGAGCACATAAGATCCAAGATATCTCCCCTCATTGGATTAGTCAAGCAAATTGCAAAATGCATTCCTCACACGGCAAAAAAAATTATTTACAATTCCCTTGTCAAACCACACTTGGAGTATCTGATTCAAATTTGGGGTGGTGCAGCAAAAACAAACATAAAGGATCTCCAAGTTACACAAAATAAAATAATTAAAACTTTATTTAATTACCATAGACTTACACCTACAAAAAAATTATATAAAAGCTCAAAAATATTTAACATCTCACAACTTCACACTTATCATACATGCATACATATTCAAAAAATCATCACAAATACAACACATTCTCACATCACATTTCACAAGAAAGTCCATAAGTACCACACCAGACATAAACATAACTTAGCATTACCAGCAGCCCGAACGAATTATGGTAGATATAAGGTTTGAGGGAGCTAGATTGCACAATGAGTTACCTGAGGATGTGAAGAAGTCAAAGTCTGTTGGTGTTTTTAAAAGAAAATTAAAGAAATATTTGCAGCAGGAGCAAAATTTATAATATGTTTTACAACAGACTTTGACTTCCTTATGAATTTTGTTTTCTTAATTAGCCTGTATAATTGTTCCGTTGTTTTGTTTTCTAAGTACTTTTAAGTTTTAATATTAATTTTCTCTAATAAGTGAACATTGTAAGTTCTTCGAGAAAAATAAATTCTTTAAACCCAAGTATTTGTACTTTCTTAAAACTAAACGAAAGATCATTTTTCAAACTGACAGTTTACTCACTCGCTTTGTTACACTTTCTACGTTACATTATATTCATTTTTTAAACAAGAAAAAAGGTGTATTTCACGATTGTTTCCTTATTGACCATAGATAGCGTCGCGATTATAATCTACACTAAGCGCTAACCGCGATATCGATATCGTTTGAAACCTCATCACAAACGTTTCCTCTTTCATTGTGATCGCCACAAAAGGCTTTACAGTGAGTGGAAGTAGTCTGAGCATTATGTGCATGTTGCGTGTCGCATTCGTTAGGTAAAGGTATGTAATGATTTAGGGCTAAAGGATCAATAGGCAGAACTATACAAAAATGTTTTTGAGGCTTTACTATTATTTGATTTTCTTCTTCTTATTCCTTTCCTATTTCCTTATTTTTATTTGGTGTCGCCGCAATATCTTCTCTTTTTCCTTTCTCTATTATTTTTACTGTTGTTTGATCGTTAAATTAATTTTGGGAATTATTTTTTTTTCCGGATGATATATGATGGCTCGGTTGGAGTAATAGACTATAAAAACTACGTTTACTTCAAACGTTCGGAATTCTATAGATTTAAAAAAAATAGACTAAAAGCGCAATTTATTTATTTAAGGCAAACCGTGGTTATGATTATTGTGTTAAAAGCTTCGATCAACAATATACTAGATATCGGGTCGACGCAAAAAATCCGTGCCGGTAAATATCGGCTCACTTGAAATGTGAGAGTCTATTTTGTTTAGTTCTCTTCAAGCACGGCCAATATTAAGACGTTTCACAATGACATAGTTTGTCTTCAAAAATTGCGAAAATAATTCCCGAAAAAACAATTTTACGGACGGAGTCTTATTTTTGGTTAGTACATATAAAATAAGATATATTTTAAGCTTTCAAACTAACAAATAATTGAAAATTTGAACAAAATTATCTGTTTTAAATGAACGCTACAAATGTTTGGCCAAGGTTGGCCAACACATGCGCTAACTATTGTGTAACAGAATAGTGGATGCATAGAGTAGATTAGTACTAAAATAATTCTTACTATCTAAGGATAAGCATCCGTAGTAATATTATAAATGCGAAAGTGATTTTTTTTGTTTGTTACGGTTTCACGCTAAAACGGAAAAGAAAATATTCCAATCTGTATATATTCGGAACATTTTGCGGATATTATTATTTAACATACGAATTACTATTTATATAAAACATTATATTATTGTTTATCAAATATATTATAGTTTTTGTACCCTACTAGATACATGATAATTTACACATTGGTGTTTCATAAACTATACTAATAATACCTAAGTCTTCGAAGTTAGTCAAGTGTGTATGTATAATACATAGATATGTATATATATATATATATATATATATTTTGGTAACTAATAAAATCATATTTCAACTTCACTCTTTTCTTTGTTCCCATTGAGCAGTGTCATTTTTTCAAAATTTGACAAGGAACGAGGCTTAAATAATCGGTACACTTTTTTCGTGAATTTTGTATGCGACCTGAAGTCTATTTAATACTATGTCAATGGTTAAAAGTTAAACCGTTAGTTAGTTTTTAAATTTGTTTTCTTATGAAAGTAACTGTAACGTTAGTTAATGAATAATTAAGATTATTAAAACTAATGTTTCTTACCTATGATGATTCATGTCTAAGACTATTAATTTTAATTAAATTTTTATAACTTCACGCTTATATGAGCTACTACTTAGATGTTTTGTAATATATTTGTCTATAATTACTGAGTAAACCTACAAAAAAGGGTTTGGCTTAATTTGTTCAGAAAACAGGAAAATATTATGTCTAACTTAATCATAATCAATTATTACATAGAGGTAATTTAATTTTTTGTATAGGTACATATTATTTAGTTTTTTGTTTGGTTCTTTAGGAGAATTGTGCAACAGATTTATTATATTTTTTTACCTATAAAAAAAGGGTCCAATTTATGCGAGTCATACAAACCCTAACGGTTGTGCAAAAATAAAAATTATTAATGTATTTATTTTTGATCTTCACTGTGATGTCATATTATATAATATAAATAAATAAAAATACAGTAATTTGCACTGCACGGCAGGTGCACTGGGCATTTAGAAGGTGAAAGCGTAACATAGTTCTGTCATTGTGCAACTAAAGACCCACAAACCGGTACAATTTCGGGTAACTAAACAAACTCATTTTTTTTTACATCATCATTCATAATTTTAGAGGTAAAATTATTTATATTTCACGTCACTTTGCCATTGAAGTAGGCACTTTTGCTTCTTCCACTTCCAAACATGCTTCAATTTCGAGTTCTTTTGAAAAACGTCCTTCAAAAGTACGATCACATTAAAAATACCCGTCTTCTAACTAATTTCAGTAAGTTATTTTAGGTTTGTACTACGATTTTCATCCCACACTATAACGACAAATATTTCAACAAAAACATCCATTATCAAAACACACACAGAACAGCGAATACATGAATACTAAGCAGAACAGGACCTTGACTCTCAAATGAACCTTGAATAATAGAATTTGTCCAACAATACAATTAATTTTACATTCCATTGATATTCCTAACACATAAACATATCTTGTTTGCTACTGCGATTTAATTCCATAACGATATCAAATAGCCGCTTACATCAGATTGAGATAAAATCAGATCGCGTTAGGAAGTAGGTAGTATTACTTTTATTACGCAACTACGTATTTCGTCATTATTGTTTATATTATGCGGAATGTATACTATTCAGCAATATAAATTATTAAGTACTAGTGTTAGGTTAGACCCACAGGCCCGAGGCAAGTTTTACGTTGGAGCGAGATCCAATTATGGCGCCCCCTTACTTGAAATAAAATTTGACTGAGGAGACTTGGCGCTATGGTAGACTCTGACCCGACCCTGAGTTAGACTAATCTTTATGTCATTTATGTCATTCATAGCTCCTTAAAATGTTTCAGGAAAATGATTATCTTCCCAACGACATAGAAGCTTTTGATGCATCTATAAAGGTTAAGTTTGATAATTGACGAGTGCCCATAATTACTGTTTGAATCTTAACCGGCGTGCTATGTAACATTTTCGGCTTCACTCATTGGCATTTCAATCTAAATTCTAAAATTCCATTGTGTAGCATGCATAACATACTTGTCTGCAAATATTCGTGAAAATTCCGTAAGTAAAATATACTTATTTCATTTCAGGAGCTTCAGGATATGCAGAGTAGACGACATCAAGATAACTTCATGCCTTCACAGAAAACAATTGTTCCATTAAATCGGTATGACGAACCCGAGAAGATTATTGCCAGAGCACTTTACACATTCAATGGTCAGACGTCTAGAGAACTGAGCTTCAGGAAAGGAGACATCATCAACGTGAGACGACAAATTGATAATAATTGGTATGAAGGAGAAATTCACGGAAGGATTGGACTATTTCCATACAATTATGTTGAGGTAAGGAATATTTCTAATGAGGAAGATTATATTAGATATATTCTGACTTTTAATAATAGATAACATGACTTTGCGTTTGTAAATCAAATATTGCATCCCAATCTCACGTATTCATTTTTAAATATTTTTTTTAGATTTTTATTAAATAAAGCTTTTAAGATTAATAATATATCATTCGATAATTAATAAATAACACAGAAAGACCCGTTGTAGAGGACACTTTTGTCACCATAAAATTTACATCTTTCAGTTGTTAAAAGGTGACGTAACTCCATCGCCAAAGAAGCCAGTTATCCTCGAAGGTCGAGCGAGAGCGAAATTCGATTTCACCGCACAAACTAACCTCGAACTTCCGCTGAAGAAGGGAGAACTAGTGGTACTTACTAGACGCATTGACCACAACTGGTGGGAGGGTAGACTTGGAAACAAAATGGGAATATTCCCCGATAGTTATGTAACTATTCTTCAGGAACCTAGTCAAAGTAAACCAGGTAAGTTTTTTTCGTAATATATGTATAATAGGTATTTTAATTATTTCATTTTCATCTCATCATCGACAGGCGAGCATGAGGTTCACTTGATGGTAGATGATACCTCAGCCACAGAACATCAGTCAATGATGCGCTGTTGACCTACTTTTTACTTCGAGCATTCGGAAATCCATAGACTGAAGAAATCGAAACGCGTAATTTATGCACTTCACGGTTTTTCCATCTATGAACGGTGGTTCGTTACCCGGTCGGAATTTCGATATTCCTCCCACCCGATCAATGCCCGAAGCTACCAGACGTAGGGAAATCATGCTTATAGAAAATTATAAATCTATCATCCCGGTGGGATTCGAACCCTGACCCATCGATGCGCACGGTAGGTGCTCTACCGAACGCGCCAACGAGCACGTCAAATTGGGTCGTTGCGCCGTTGAGTTTCCATTGGAAACCCAATATGAGGCCTTAGTTACCTTATACAGTTCGCGAGGCGTATAAGCATCCGAATAATAATATAAATAATAAACCAGTTTTAATCCGTTATAAAGTATTTTATTTAAAATTAAAATAATAAAATATTAAAAATTATTCACGTCACGCTACTACAAGAGGTGAAATGCGAAACGTTCCGCGCCTCAAGCCGTTATCCAAAAAGCAGTATAAACTGATTTAAACCAAGCACCTACACTATCTATGTGCACTCACACAAATGCAAAGCTCAGCTTACACCTCGCGACCTGTACCTTACTTGCAGAGCCTCAGCCCATCCCGGCGACGGACAAGCCAGTGGCGTCGCCTGCAGCGCACGGGCTCGTGAACGGCGACAAGCGAAGCCTGGGCGCGCACAGCTACACGCCGCAGCCCAACAGCGCTGCGCTCGCCAACGGCCCTCCCGCCACCGAACCACTCATGGGTAAGCGGCCTTTGCTTGGAATCTATTTACCTCGCCAAATCTAACTAAGCTTCTTTCATTATTTTGACATCTTTATGAATTTGTAACACGCCAAGTATTTGATTTTGAATTAACACTTAATTTCTTATTTTGGATGTACCTATATGATATTCGTCTATCAATATCTATCTACATTATTTATAAAATAATAATTTAAATCTATTGATACACATGTTTGTCCATTCATCACTTTAGAGCGACTGCGCCTGTGGCTTATTATTTTTTTGTTGTATTTATAATTGTCAGGACAAAACTTGCATGAAATACTAGATATATTACATATATATTTTTTATTAAACATCTTTATAGTTAGACAAAAGTTTCTAGGTAGAGAGATTAGTTCTTAAAACATAATGATGTATTGATTTTCATTTATTAGAAGGGATTTGGTCTCCTTTTTCTTAATAATATAATAATCCGTACAAATACGGGTCGGGCAGCTAGTCTGACATAACAGAATCTCAATTCGATACCTTTGAAATAGACTCAGAATTAAAAGTGTTTTCACAGATTTTTAATAGCTAACTCATCCTTTTTTAGTGACATTAACTTCATCGTACTCATATAAACTAAACTACATAAAGGTTGCGTTTCGTATTGTCAATTAACCTATTTATTAAAATGTAGGGTATTCGGTGAAAGGTTCTCACACAGCGCCATCTGCCGAGCGCGGACATAACAACCTCAACAACACGGAGCCTCTCTACGTCGACACGAACGCTGAAGCTGTGCCGTAAGTGTCGAGTACACCATTTATTTCTATAGATATCTAAGACCTCTGCCGGCCTAGAATGACATCCACGACAAAATTTAGTCGACCGTTTTCTCTTGTTTTAATCGATTATGTCTTCCGGGTATAACATGACAAACTAAAAACTCGACTTCTAATGTCAAAAGTAATGATATTTGTCGATCGAGTTATCTTGTCTATCAAAGTCGAGATATAATATATCGAGATATCTTATATCTTAGTTTGTCTTCACTCGTTCGCGAGATATCTCTTGATAGTCATGCTGAGCGGACAGTGGTTTCGAAAGTCAAATGCGAAATCGGTAGGATTGTGGATACCTGTATATTTGGACCAAAATACCGTATATGAATTAAAAACAATCAATTTGATCATGTCTTTATTTTATCTAGGAATGTTATTTTACCAACTAATCACATTAAAAATCTATCGAAAAATCGGTAGATTCGTGACCACTGTCTATGATATTTAATGGAGTAGATATCCTTTATTATTTAGAGTTCGTTTCGTACTATCTTTTAAATATGAGTCATATGTAGGTATATACAATGTTTCCACCATCAACAGAAATAAATAATTGTATGTGTTCATAATTTATTTGTGTTAAATTCTTTGGGTGGCTATACTTTATTAAATGATGTTGATTGTAAAATGGGCTTTATTAAAATTAATAAATTATTGTATTTTTTTTTTGTTAATTGAATACCAAAACGCGAATATCACACATTAAAATAAAATATTTTTTAACTGATTAAATTCAGTCTGTCCGAGACCGCGTTTGCTGGAAAGCATTCGAAACGTCGGGATGAATAATTAATAGCGTTATAATTAGCTAAAAGTTATTTTATTTAAATTAATACCAAATGTTTCAAATATTTTTTTTGTAATTTTAAATGGTGTTCTTATCTATGTTAATAATTTGAATTGGTGGTCTGATTTTTTTTTTTCTATAATTATTTTTTAACTATAGATACCGCGCAATGTACAAATACCGGCCACAAAACCCCGACGAGCTAGAAATGAATGAAGGCGACACTGTGTACGTACTGGAGAAATGCGACGACGGCTGGTACGTCGGCTCCAGTCAGAGGACTGGACGATTCGGTACTTTTCCAGGTAAATACCAATACGTATAATCTGTATACTTATAACTGGGGGCCTAGCACGAATGATTATCGACAAAGTAATCGAATCGTCAAACTGTCAGTTGTATGAAAAATTTCATACAAATGACAGTTCGACGATACGAATACTCTTTCGATACTTGTTCGTGCTCACCCCCCTGGTGTGAGTGGTAGAGTCGGGAGTGGTCGACCTAGGCGAACGTACCTCGATCAGATCGGGGACGTTCTGCAAAAGGGCCAGGTCAAAAGTACTCGTAACCGAAGAGTGTGTATGAAAGCATTGATGAAAGTAGAAGAAGCGAAAGTGGTATGTAAGGATCGGAGCATATGGAATTCCGTGATCTCTGCCTACCCCAATGGGAAAGAGGCGTGATGTAAATGTATGTACACTTATACATCGTGTCACAGTGTTTGTGGTCAAACTCCTCCGAAACGGCTCGACCGATTTTGATGAAATTTTTAATGTATATTTTGTAGGCATGAGACAAGGTTGCAAAGTATATTTCATACCGCTAGGTGATCAGTGCGTCCCCGTCCAGATTTTTTTTCTATTTTTTGCCAAATAAAATTATACCTATAATCCTAATAAATCTGTCTAAATTATTGGCTTCATTGAAAACGAACATCACCTTCGAAAGAAACTTCACCAAAAACTGTCAAATAGTTAATTTAATTACCAACACAGTGGCTATTTTCATCATTAAACTCAAGTATATTAAAACACCACCTAAAACCCTTTGAGTAGCATTTATGTGTGCATACGTATAGACATTTTTATAGAAAACTATAAACATGTCGTCTCGGCGGGATTCGAACCTGCGACCCAGCGGTGCGCAAGATAAGCTAAACGCGCCAACGAGCGCGTCAAACCGTTATATTTTGTAACTGTGTGTAATAGTAATTATATAATGTTATTATATTATTAGCCTTTATATTAATATTTATGAATTGGTATTTTTAGGTAATTACGTGGAGCGCATTTGATAGCGCCCAACATCGCTGCTCCGGCGGCTTCGACGCGCGACTCTGTGTACGCGAAAACTGCGCTAACTGCGCTCACTGCGCTAACTGCGCTTACTGCGCTAATTGCGCTAAAACGCACACAAAAGTCGACTCACCTTTATACGCATACTCTTATAACAACACGTAAAACATCCAGCTGAGATATTTCAAAAAAAGTATTATTATATTAGGTAGAAAAAATACCATTTTAGTACAATTGGATTATATTGTACTAAATTTGACTATAACTGGACATTATTAAGAATGTTGTTATAAAGAGATGTCGTATATTGTTTATATTATGTACAAATATGTGAGTTTACGATCACAAAAATAATTAAGTATTGTTACCAAATGAAACCATGACTTTGTTGCAGAATGTCTGCAGTTATCCTTTCTTAATTTATTTTAGAATTTAATTTATATCATTTAATAAACAGCAAGGAGTATATTTAATATTTTAACATTAGTAATCATTTGAAGGATAACCGTTGAAATCTTTAAAACATTTGTTTCCAAAGTTGTTTTATTTTTTCCCAAAGAGTTTGATTATTGATTATATTAATTATAATATTAACTTGTATAATTGTATAAAATAACGATATACATTATATTATTGTATGTGTGTAAAATTGTTAGATGTAACTATTTATTAAAATAAATGAAGAAATTACTATGAGCTCATCTTTTAAAATATGTTTTAAAAGAGCGTAGCTGAAATGCGTGGTTTACTAAATATTTATACTAACTTACCTACAGTTATATATGCGCACATATACTGACTTTAAAATCAAATTAAGGGTAAATCAAAAATATCATAATTATACTAAAAGTCCACAAAAGTTGAACTTTGCCATTGACATCGTAACAAAGTTTTAACATTTTGTGAAATTGGCGTGACGATTAACTTAGAAGTACAATGTTGACGTGGCGTATTTCTGTAAATGCTTATTAAGAAGGAATTAATAAAGCCTTTGCCAAAGAAAATTTTATGCAAAAAACAAAACAAAAACAAGTGACTGTGCAGTTAGAGTAGGCGCCACGAATCGAGTCTATCAAGTCTGGAACTAAACGTGACAGCTCCGTAATATTGTTATTTATCGGGAATGCGCGATACGTGTTTATTGCGCACAAAACATTATTGGGAAGTCGAGAAATATCATGTTGATAGGATGTAAGGAAAAGTTACACTTCTTACAAACAACATTTTGATACCCAACAGAGGCATCGCGGCTAATGTACTTGAGTGGTGGCATTGACTCTAGACAGTGAATTTTGTCACGTCAACACGCGCTTAAAACGCATCACAGAACTATTTAAAATTATTAATTGTGTTCGTTACCATATTAACCCCATGCAATACTCATACCATAAGTTAAGTATGTATTCGTTAGTTATAGGGCGAGTAACTTGGCAACATTTGACAATACATTATTATATAACCTATATAAATATATGTATAGTTATAATAAATCATTATTATATAGATATATCAAAATTAATGTATTTGTATTTTATATTTAATAAAAAAATTGTGTGTGTGTACCAGAGTACACAGGTAAGAAGTGAAACTTCTTTACGACATATCATTTTTGTACTATTTGCAACTTCACGAAAATGGGGTAGATAAGGCTTAAGCCTTAAGAAAAAAGATTTTATCACTTTCAAATTAATATATTGTTATTCTTATTTCAAACCAAACTTCAAAACTAATATATTGTTGTTATTATTATTATATTTAATATATTACATTATATTCTTTACGTCACTATACTAAACTTTGATAAAAAAAGCAACATGGCGCGTAACCGAAAAACGTGACGATACTTACAGGATTTCTCCCATACGTCGATAAAGAAGTTTCACTTCAAAAAACAACAGAAATATAACAGTATTTCCCCGATATACCTTGATCCTTTAGTATCGATACCTATAAAATATAGTGTCATCTAGTCAAGGATTTTGTAATCGTATTTTTATAAATTTTTTGATTGCTTTTCATTTTATAACTTAGGTTTTAATAATGTCTCCCGTCAATATGATATCGCTAAATGTATATCTTTGTATTCTATAATATTTTATTCATATACATAAAGATAGGAATATTTCTTTCTTACAACATATCTAAAAAAAACCCCACGTAAAATGAATATTAGATAGATTTTCCGTAATCGATGTTAGCTTCCAATATGCAGTATCTTCCTCGCCCTAGTAGACGCTTGATTGTAAGAATGTCTCTTATTTAGTTCTTAACCCGATAGTTGTTGTTCTGATGTTAATTTATTTTTAGGAGCACAAATGTTTTATTTGTTGTTGACACTTCCGTATATCGTACTATTAACGACTACCGTTTTGTAAACGACACCCCTAATAAATATAATCTTTCTATAAGATACTTGTTTTATTTACTTGCCATACAACTTTGCCCTACCCAGTTCATAAAATATTAACGTTCTTATTATTAAACGATATCCTTCGTGCTCCTTAGCTTAAAATAATTAAATTATGTTTTGTCTCGATCTATATCGCATATAAAAAGACTACAGCCGGCCTAGCATAACCGCCACGAAATATCTCGCGGACGAGAGAAGACAAACTAAAATAAAAGATATCTAGATATATTATATCTCGAAATCGACAATTTTGATTGAAAAGATATTTCGATCGACAAATTTATGATATTAAAAGTCGAGTTTTAAGTGTAATTATAATGTTAGACCCGGAAGAAATAAAGAGATAATCGATTAAAACACGAGAAAACGGTCGACAAAATTTTGTCGCGGTTGTCATGCTATGCCGGCAGAACGAAAGAAACAATTTTTTTATTTTGATTCCCTGGGATTCGAACCCTGGAGCTACGGTACTAAACGCAATGCGCATACCACTGAACCACGAAGGCGGTCACGATCCAATAGCACTTTACAAAAAAAATACTACAATAAAGGCCCATTTACACGGTCCAAGTTTCTTGCCTTTTTCAAACAACTGAAGCAATTGAACTTGCATGGTCTAACACTAACTAACTAATTGGTGTAAAAACCACATAAAATCCGCGTGTAAACAGTTGCTTACAATTCTTGTATGTTTATTATTTCACTTAACTTATTGCATTCGATACTTGTTCTTGTATGTACAAGAAAATCATATCATGTAAATGGGCCCTTATGTGCTTTTTATGTGCAAAGGTGCAACGATTGTTGCATCATTGGGGTTGCTAAGCAACGCGACGTAAACATTAAACTTGTCATCAGTCATTCACAGAACTATATAAAAATCTTAAAATATCCAGTTTATTACTAAAAATAGATAAAAATATTTATTTAGTTTAAAATTGTTATTTCATTTCGGAAATGGTGGAAACAGATTGGAAAGAAATATTGAATTACTCTCAGAAAGAATTAAAACAAGCTGATAAAGAGAAGCTTTGTGAGAGTTTATCATGGATGGAAGCCGACGATATCGAGCTTAACTTTTCCGATTTGAAGACTTTGTTTAGACTTGCTCAGGATATATTGAAGTTTAAAAGTGAACAGGTAAATAATTTAGTATAATGGCGTCTGACCACTACACCGTATCATAACCGTTCTAGGCGCCTGTCAGGCAATTTTTTATATGTCCTGAAAAGTATGCCCACTAGACCGTTTCGTGACCGACTAACACCGTCGCGTGCCATGCACGGAGCGTCAACAACTGTCGATGAGAATATTTTGTTGGTCAGCCCACCTAGTATGACCATCAAGAGATATCTCGCGAACGTGTGAAGACAAACTAAGATATAAGATATCTCAACATATTTGTCGAGATATTTATCTACTTTTGACATTAGAATTCGAGTTTTAAGTGTGTCATGTTAGACCAGCCGGCCTAGCATGACAACCACGACAAAATTTTGTCGACCGTTTTCTCGTGTTTTAATCAATTATATCTTTATTTCTTCCGGGTCTAACATGACAATTACACTTAAAACTTGACTTTTAATATTAAAAATAGATATATTTGTCGATTGAGATATCTTTTCTATCAAAATTGTCGATGTCGAGATATAATATATCTCAACATCTTACTTTGTCTTCTCTCGTTCGCGACATATCTCGTGGCGATCATACTAGGCCGGCAGGAAGACAAAGAGATAATCGATTAAAACACGAGAAAACGGTCGATAAAATTTTGTCGTGGTTGTCATGCTAGGCCGGCTGATGTACGTTCTAGTCGTAGTTCGTGCCGTGTTTGATACATTGATAGCACGGTCGTAGTGGGCAGATTCCTTTAAATAATTATCCATTAGAAATCAATTAAATATAACAATCATCATTCTGTTATAATTCTTAGGTTAATAATCTTCTCGGCCAATTAGAAACACTGAAAAGAAGATATGGCAAAGCTAAAGAGAAAATTGTCTTGATGGGTAAGTTATTACTAAAGTTAATAAACTGTGTATTACACTTCCTCTTCCTTTTTTATTTTTACAATACGTTCTTAGATTCTCCTGCCAAAAATTCGGATACACTGGAGACTATATCTCATCAAGAAGAATTAATAAAAGCAAATAAAGAAATATTAGAACAATTATATTCTGAGATCGCTGAATTGGAGAACCGTAAAAGTAATAAACGTAACGTTGATGTTGATAGTGAATCAAGTCGTGATGCTTTATCCGAAATGAGTGCCGTAGCGCAGCTTGAAAATGAAGTGTTAAAAAAGAATAGGCATATAAGGAAACTGTTAAGTGATGTTAAGGTAAATGTTGATAATACTGTCAAGCTGTTAATGATTTTTTTGTATCTATATCTATACTCTATACTTTACATTATATAGAGGAAAGATTTGTATTTTTAGATTTTTTTATGTTATGAATGAACTCAAAAACTACTGGACCGATTTTAAAAATTCTTTCACCAAGAGAAATCTACATTATCAGCGAGTAACATTGAGAAGCCTGAGTGCATTGCTAGTTTTATACAATTGCATCCTTTTTTTGCATATTTCGTAATTTAATATAACAATAATACGTTTTAGACCCTCGAGGAAGAAAATACCACATTCAAACAGAAATTATCGATATTTAAAGATAAACTAAAGGAATCTACTCAAGTAATTGAAAATTTAACGGAACAATTGTTTAGTGTTAACAGTGAATGTGCGCAATTAAAAGGTATTTTATAATTTTTGCAAATAATTAAAAAGATTTACATAAATCAGAGTGAATTCAATAGCTACTAAAACTTTAAATATAATATTTTTATTTTGTATAAAGCTGCTTTGGGAAAGTGTGAGGAAGATAAGGCACAGTGTAAATTAGAAATTGAAACTTTGGATAAAAAGTTACATGAAACAAAGTCTATCAAGGAGACTGTTCCAGATAGTGTTAAAATTAAACTTCAACAGTTGAAGGTATTTTTAAGAATAATATAAGAAATATGTAATTGCATTTCATCTAATTTGCTTTACTTACTACAAATAACACACATTGATTTTAGGAAATAATAAAAGTACAACAAAATGAAATAAATCGAATATCTTCAGAAAATATAAAACATTTGGAGGAAATTACACGACTAAAGAGCATTAGTTCCAACTGCAACCAAGTGGGTATTTTCGATTATGTCATATTTTGGAAAGTGTATTTGCTGGCTCAACATTGTCACTTACAGTCGGAGCAATGGCTTGGCTTTATTTTGGAAGACTTATTTGAAACTAGACGATAAAAATTTATTGTTTTTTTTTTGATAAAATACTAAATAATCCATCCCAACGAGGCCGCAATCAAATCCTAGTTTGTAATCAAAAAGTGAATCTGAATCTTTCATACTCGTACCTACCTTTGTTTCTCCGATACAATTTCATTTAAATTCAATTTCCGCTGGAATATTTATAAACTAACGTCGTTCAATTTTATATGAGACCTCATAACTGCAATTAGAAAGATACTCTATCTCCTTATAGATCTTTCTACATCAAAATATAAAATCATATGAATTTGCAGTTACGAGGTGTCACATATAAAGCGATGATATACAATATAATAATAATATTAATATAATACAATGTATAATAATAATATTTTTTATATAATACAATGTATAATATTAATATTATTATATCCTCTATTTATTTATATTTTTTTCTGCGCCTGGCCTTTACAAGCAACGAAGGAGAAATGTCGATTAAATTATAGTAACGAAACACTAGTTATAAGTGGCGACAAAATTGCAAAATGCAGATTATGTACAAATAATATTTTTTTAGCATAACGATTATGAGATGAAAATAAAGGTATTACAAGATGACCTAGCGGAAGCGTCAAGACAAATGATCGAGACAGCAGAGCTAATCAATAATTTAAAAATGGAAAATAATTATCTTAAAAAAGTTAACGTTCAAACACAAGATCAGTATGCTCTGGAACAGAAAACTGAATATAGTGGGAGAAAAGAAAAACATATAATTAAATCCTTACAGAAAAATATAACAAGACTAACATGTGCTTTACATGGTGCCGAAGAGATGCTTGCTCTAAGAGAAAAGGAGGTGAGATATTTTAAAAGAAATTAATCACGACCTGATTCTTAGTTTTATTTAAATTAACCATTTTAGCTCACAGATATTGCAACCCAATTACAACTCTTACAAACAGATGATGGAATAAGATCGTTATTAATTGGTTTAAAAAATAAAAAACGTCAAATGAAACTTAAAGATGAAGGAATTAAATATCTAGTCAAAGAAGTTAATAGTTTACATCAACTTGTTAATGATCTCCAAATGGAAAATGAAGTCATGAGGTTGGTAATGGAATAAATAAATAATAGATTAACTAAACATTATGTTTATATGATTAATTTTTATTATTCAAGGCAACAACTGAAAATTCCTGAGAATGAAAACATCAATACCACTGGATTTTTAAAGGAATATTATGATATAAAACAGCAAATCTTAAAAATGACACAGAAGTTAAAAGAAAAGGAAAACAAACTTGTAACAGTAGAAGTAGAACAACATTTTAAAGATAAAAAAATATTAAAACTAAGTGATTTATTAAAGAGTTTAGGCTATACTAAAGATAAAATAGATGTTATTTTGAACGATGAAGATGGTGTCAACGACGAAGATCAAGAAGTTAAAAATATGTAGGTTCATGATATTAACACATGGTTTTTTTCATTATTGCTTTTGCTGAATAAAATTATTTCCAAATCAGCAATGGTATATAATGATATAATCAACTTTTTTATATCAAGAGAGTATTAATTATTTAAATTTTCTATTATTTTAGGAAAACTTCAGTTAATGAAAAAGAAAATGTTATTAAAACTGCTGCTGATCAACAAATTGTAACTGATTATAAAATAATTCTGGAGGAAAATGAAGGTTTACGATCCAGTCTTACAGATATTTTAAACTGTTTGAAAGATAATAGTATGTATTTATATTACAAAACTTAATATTAAGGCGTAGACTTATTTTAGCACATGTTTAAACCCTAGTGGTTTTTTGATGCTATTCTTAACGTAACTTTAGAATTTGTATTTTTAAATGGTAAATAAATTAATTTTTTTTTTAATATTTTCATCTACGTGTGTAGATTTTAATATAGAATTAATTAATTAATTTATAAACAATATCATAGGTACAACCACATCTGGAGTATTAAAATTAGAATGTCCAAGTTTAGATACTGTATTACAGTCAATGGAAGCTCGACGGGCAGCTGGTTGGTTTGCACCTCACATGAAAACAGTTTTAGAACTGAGAGCTGCTTTAGGCGGAAAAGATGCACTTTTAACTGCATTGCATGAATCGAGGTACAAATTTAGTATCCGTATCTTATTTAAAAAAACTACTTAATATGAATTTATGTACTGGTAGAGTTCTTAAGCATATAATTTATTACAGGAAAGAAACATTTGAAGTTATGAATAAACTATCCCAGGAAACGAAAAAAAATACAGAATTAGAAAAAGAACTCATCGAAATAAAGACCGCTGTTACAAATGAAAATTCTAATGATGACAAGGAAAATAATTCATTTAATTTTAGTACTGGTGAATTTGGTTCCTGGATACTAGAGTCTGATTATAATAATATTGATGCATTAGATAAAAAGCAATTAGAAGAAATTGTCACAAAAGGAGACACAGTATATGAAAACCATATAAAACATTGTTTGCTGTATTTTCAAAATAAATTTAAAATACTTTATGATAAATTAACGATGTTGTCCATCAGAGCATTAGATGATAAAGATAGCTGGTCGATTAAGGAAGAACAATATAAAGCAGAAATTGAAAAACTGAAATCAAAAATAGGTGAAATTTATGATGAAGACATAAGCGAACAATCACCAGGTCTCATTGAAAGCTCCAACAACTTTGCAATTAATTCAAAATGTAACATAGTACAAGAAAATTATAAATATACTAAAACATTAAACGAAAATTTAAAAAATGAATATTTAGATTGTAGAAAAGAAGCTTTAATTATGACTTCAGAATATGAAAGAAAAGTTCAGAACTTAATGATAATAGTTATTAATCTAAGTGGTAAACTGCGAAACTCTATACCTATCGATTTATTTTGGCAACAAAACCGTATTTTACATGAATATACTTTGAAATACCGAAATATACTGGAAAAAAATACATCATTAGATGTAACGACAAAGGATGTGATGATTCAACTAAATAAAGATAAAACTGATATCATAAACTATTTCAGAAGTTACTTGAAGGCCGATGGTAAGATTAACGTAAAATCTATTATTAATCTATTTAGAATATTTATAAAGATTTTTACATTTACAGGAAACAATGAAAATTCGGACAACCGTTTGACAAAATTGGAGAATTCAATAGTGCAAAATCAATTAGTACTTTTGTCAAGTGAACTTGATTGCAAAACCAAAGAAATAGAACATTTAAAGACAATTATTGCTGATCTCCAAAAAGCACAGAATGAATTTATGTAAGTTTACGAGTATATACGTATATTCTGATTGATACTCACACATTAGTTAAAACATATTATGAATTTTATTTCAGTAATAAGTTATCATGTATGGTGACAGACGAGGAAATAGATTTTATGAAAGAAACTATCGAAAAGATAACAGACGAAAATAAAGCACTTAAAGAAAACTGTCAAGGCTTGAATTCTGAGTTAGAAATAGTTTCCACACAGGTTTTTTAATTCCTGTTATATAATATGATGCTTGCTTAACTCTCTGATCATGTAGAAACGTTTTTTTTTTGGTTTTTCAGTTACAAGCTTATTCTCAAAAAGAAGTTAGTAATGAAATAGAAGTTGATTTGCTAAGACACCAAATACTTGATTTACAGTCTACTGGAAATAACAAGGTTTTAATATCCAGGTGAGTTCCACATAATAACTTGAAAATCAATCACTATGCAAAACTTATTATTTTTCCATAACAGATTGAGCAATGAAATATTAATGGCCAATTTGCAAGCCAGTGAAAGTCTTCAAAAAATGACAACTTTGAAGTTATCTTTAAACAAAGAAAAACAACTAAGATTAGATGCAGAAGACATGTTACAGAAACATCAAAACATTTTCGATATATTTGTTACTCGAAATAATATTAAATTCAGGTAAACCTATTATGAATTTACGAGTATAATCGCACATAAATATTTTCATATGCAATTAATAGTTTGGTTCATTTCAGAAATATGTTTGAAATAATGGAAACCTTAAGACAACAGTACCAGGGTGTATTACCGCTTATTTCTTTAGAAAAATATTCTTATCACTCTAATAGTACATTGAATAAAAATATAGAAATAAAAAAGAAACTTAATGAACTTGAAGATATTCGGAATACATTAATGACGAAACACACAGTTTTTGATCAGATTTTAAATTTGTCCAATTCAAAATGTTTCGATGAACAGGATTCCTGTCCTCATAAAATAAAATGTATCATGATGGTAAGTTTATTACTATACACTATTGATAGCTTGATTAAAATATGCGTTATATCATTATCTGCAATATAAATTTCGATTCTCTTAAAAGGAAAAAATGAAGACAATGGAATTAGATCATTACAGTAAAAAAATAGAAACGACTGAGCAATCACACCAAAGTTTACTGCAGAGGTACAATAATTTAGAGAAAACCTTACTTTTAGTAAATCAATGTTTTAAAGCTAGTGCAGGTATGACAAATACAAATAATTTATGTAATACCATGAATGATTATTCTGTTGAAACAGAAGATGTACAGTCTGATACTGAAACAAATAAAACAGGTACTTGACGTTATTACAGATTCAGATATCATATCCTATATTTTTTATCCTAATGTACCATTATTTATTTCTCAGGAAATGAAACTTATACTTTGTCTTCTAAAACTCACCAAGCACAATCACCAACAGAACTACCAATTGAAAAGGGTAATCCTATAGAAATGAAAAGTGCTCAAACACAAACAATAATAGATAAGAAAGAAAGTAAAGGAACGCAATCAGAAGAATTTAAGGATGTTAAAGATTTAAAAAAATATATAGAGACCTTAAAAAATGACAAAATGAAACAAGATAAGGTCTTAAATGATTTTTTATTATCCAATAAAGAACAAGCTCAACTCATAGACTACTTAAATAGTAATAAATTTAAACTAAAAAAAGAAAATACTGAACTAGAGGAAAAGATCCGAAACTTAATGGAATCGAACAAACATAAAGATAAGTTATATGAGACTCTTCAAACTACAACTGATAGTCTAAAAGGGGAGTTAAATGATTTAAAAAGTAATCATATTAGCCAAGTTCGTTGGCAAAATGAAAAAACCGAAGAAAATAAATCTCTTTTGTTAACTATCAAAAAGATTGAAAATGATAAAAAGTATATTATAGAAGAATATAAGAAGCTATTAAATAGTGAGAGAGAAGAATTTGCAAGATCAATAAATGCGATGCAATCTAAGCTTGGAACATTGCAATCTCAGCTAGATCAGTATGTTTTTTGCGTTAAATGTTACTACATATTATAAGTAATCAATTATAGCATAGTTTAGATATTATCTAGATAAGAGTCTTATCTTATTTTGCGTAATCTTTCTAATAGCGTATTAATTAGCAGGAATGGAAGCAAAATTCAAATCTCCAATGAACCACAACTTAAAGAATCTGAGGAGTTACATTGTACACAAGACAAGTGTTTCAAGTTAAATACAGACTTAAATACATGTGAATCGGATTTGTTAGTAACCTTATTCAAGTGAATAATTTTTTAAGGTTTCTTTATAATTAACCTACTGGTTTTTGTTTTACAGGAAAACCTGTAAGAGTGAAATAGAACGGTGGAAAAACCTAGCATCTGAAAGACTTAAAAAAATGGAACAATTAAGTGCGCAAGTAAAGGAGAGATACAGCCAGGAAGTAAGTAAAATTGAAATATATCATATGTTGTATATAATTAAACGCCCCGACTTTACACAGGAGCAATGTAAATACGCTGATAACGTAGCTTTCTATTGGTGAAAATTCTTAAAATCACTCGAGTAGTTTTTGAGTTAAATCGTAGCAAACAAACAAAATAATCTTTCCTCTTTATAATATTAGTATAGATAAAATAGCATTTAGTGTACGAGTAATATTTTAACTCATTTTTGTCATATAAAAAATATAAAAATAGTATGCATTAATAAATAAATAATTACGTATATGTATTTTTAAAAAATGTTAGACATCGATGCATTAAAATATGTAGTATAGTGCCTGCAAATAGGTAGATAATTTATTTATTTACTCTCAGGTAGAGTCTTACAAAGCTGAGAATGATCACTGGCTGGTACAACTAAATGAAACGCAACGTGAACACTTGGAACTGAGAACGAGACTGACCGAACAAAAAACTTTGCACGTTAAACAGTTGGCTGATAAGGATTCACATATTGAACATCTTCGCTCTATTATAAATAATCTAAAGGTAATTATTACAAAGTTTGTAATTCAGCTAAATGGTATATTATCCAACGTTATTGTACTTTTTTGTGTAGTACAACCATAAAAACACTAGGTACTGTTAAAAGTATTTAACAGCAGCCGAAGATATCTGTTCCTGATAAAGATCCACTCCTCCACTTAATACTGACACAAATTAACTTTTTTTAGGATATGTTATATAACACATCAATAAATATTAAATGGTATTTCGTTGCGTTCATCCTCTTTATTTTCAATATCTCAATATCTTCACCTTAAACAAATATCTATAGGTTACGCAACTATGGTATTTATCATGACGCTACCCCTTTCCAAACTTTTATATTATATAAATAATGTAGATTTTGTTCATTTGAAAAAAAATAAATATCGAAACAATTTCAGACGCAAATTATGAATATGCAGACGATGATTTCTTTAAATGATCCAAGTTTCGACCTATCTGCGATAGTTGAAGTTGAGGAGGCAAGCGATGCAATTTCACATCAGGATTCTGATAGATTGGAATTAAAATTTGAATCAACAGGCGATCTTAATGATTTACAAGATGATATGATGAAATTCGCGAGTAGTTCCACTGTTATTTGGTATTTTTTTATATATTTTTACGACTGCTAAACGTGCATTAACATTAATTAATTAGAAACCTAAAAACTGAACATATCGTGCTTTGAAATTATATTTAATTTTGTTATTATTGCTTCGTATATAAAAATGGTATCTGCTAACTTAAGAAATTGCATTATTATTTTAGGCAAGAACCTCTGATAGAAAGGTTACGGAGGGAAAAACAGCTGATGAGCAAACAAAACGCGATTTTACGAAAACAAATCAAAGCACTCGCTGGTCGAGAGAGACGCGCTCGTCTTGATGCACAGAATCTCAAAAATCAAGTATTTAGAATGTATGTTTTTTCCTTTATAAGATTTTATTTTTCTGCTCCTATACATCGAATACTGGCTATGTCCTCTATATTAAATAAACACAGTTACTTTTACAGAATATATTTTCTTTTAAGTTTATAAAAACCCGTGTCATACTAAAGATAAATATTTGTGTGGAACTTCCAGTAGCACTTCAGGGCATAAAGTGCCGTCTGCTGAATCAGCCGCTCTCCAAAACAAAATAGCGTCGTTGCAGGCGCAGCTGACGAGTGCACGTAGGGACGCGCATTCTACGGTTGCACTTTGGGATAAGTGGAAAAGGTAGGAATGCTTGTATAATGTACGTCTTAAGTGTGTATAAAGTTGAGTCTACCAATTTTATTTCACCACCATTTCGTGTAAAGATTTCGTCTTCAACACTCAATATTTATTTTCTCCTGCCGGCCTAGCAGCATGACCGCCACGAGATATGTCGCGGACGAGAGAAGATAAACTAAAATGTAAGATATCTCGACATCGACAATTTTGATAGAAAAAATATCTCGATCGACATATATTTTTTTTTTGATATTAAAAGTCGAGTTTTAAGTGTAATTGTCATGTTAGACCCGGAAGAAATAAACAGATAATCGATTGAAACACGAGAAAACGGTCGACAAAATTTTGTCGCGGTTGTCATGCTAGGCCGGCTGGTTATGTTATATTTCAATCATCCAGAATTTCCATTGCTGGAATAGTAATACTAATACATATTATATAGAGTATGGACACGCGTTTAAATTCTAGGGCACAACAATCCTCTGAACGTTGGCAAGCGAGGTATGAAGAGAAATGTCAAGAAGTCATAAAATTAGAATCATCGTTGACTCTTGCTAAATCGGCAGTTCAAAGACTGGAGAAAGAAAAACGAGTACTTTTGTCTAGATTATCTGAAGAGAAAAGTAAGTAAAAAATATTTTCCAAATAAAACCTAACATTTATATACAATATATATAATAATACTATTTATTGTGACTTTGTATCAAATAGATAAAATCAAGAAGGATACATTTAGTTCGTTTACCCCAAAGAATATTGATTTACTAAAATTTTACTTATCCATTTATAGGTGTAAAGCACTTAGCTATAGAGAAGCATGACGCTGAGCCATCAGAAAAGTCAGCCTTAGTAAGGCATGAGTATTGCGATTCCCCACCGCCATTGTCTACAAGAACTCTTTTAGAACGCGTGAAAGCCCAGCAACGGCGAATTGTAGCACTTGAGTTGGCAGAAAAAGTGAGTTGTATATTTATTCTACTAATATTTTATTTATTTACTAGCTGAAGCCCGTGAATACATTCGCGTGAGCTTCATATTAAACTGAGTTTCCAAGCAACCTATTAAAATGAAGATACCTTTTCTTCCCGATCCGATTTCGATGAAAGAAAGTTCTAGAATTATTATTATATTTTAAAAGATAAGGGATTCAATTTTTAGGGTAACGAGCCTTTGGTGTCTGAATATGAAAAATCTTTGGCGGAAATTACATCTCTAAAAGGGCAAGTGCTCAAACTCGAGTCAGCGCTACTTGAGGCACAAATCAAATCACCACTGCGATCTAATCGAGATAATAATCAGTCGGATCTTGACTACTGGAGGAGGTAAATAGTATTTCACTTCAGATTATTATCTTTTAATACGTTCAGAAAAAATAAGGAGCACATCATTGTTATTGCAGTTTCAATCTTCATGTCGAGTATTTGTCATCAAAATATTGTTTCGTAGTGAGACATACGGCCGAATTCTCGAACGCTAATCAACATTGAGGTGTACTTAAAAGTATCTCTAACTTTTTCATTACGAAGGTAAAATGAAAGACAGAAACAATTTAAGAAGCCCTCAATCCTCAAATTTTGATTATCGTTTCAGTATTCCGCGGTTAGCCCGGTTCTTTACCTTTTGTATGTTAGATATAGGCAGACATGCGTAAGGTACACTTCATCGTAGGTAATACTCAGCCCCAGAAAATCAGTTAATGTTGCGTTATCGGCCTATTTTTTTCTTCTAGCATTCATAAAGCCACTGAGGCTGAGCAGAAGCGCTGGTTTGTTACCCGGTCGGAATTTCGATATTTCTCCCATCCGTTTATTGCCCGAAGTGACCAAAGTCATTTTGGTGGAATTCGAACTCATGATCCACAGGAGTACAGTCAATGCTTCAACATATGTATATATATGTATGATAAAAATCTTGGGACAAGAATTCGATACGTCAATTACTACGGACGTAACTTGTTTGTCATCTATGGTAGAAAATACGTATAACATAATAACTAGATACTTTACCATATTTTTAAGTACTTACTACCAATAATTATGAATTATAGCTACTGTGATATGCTGAAGGAAGAGAACATGCAATTAACATTACGAGTAAGCTGTTTAGAGAGTGCTTCCTCACCTCTGCCACACCAACGTGTCAATGACTTGGAGCAAACCGTTCTTACTCTTAGAGGTAAAGTTCAAAAATTATATACTTCGAGCCCTTTAGGGAACTTTATCGAGTCACACTTGGACACTGTTAAGCAATACACTTGTCAACCCACAAAATGATAAAAATGTGAATTTTGATACCAATCGCTTCCTTTGGAGCTGGAATACATATTTCAAAAGAGATATAAAATATTTAAATCGTTTTAATAGCAAAAATATTGAAAAAACTAGTGGGCATGAAACCCTAAAATGTTTAGAATATTCAACAATAATGCACTAAATTCTATTATTTTCATTGCTACCAAGAAAAACGATATACATTTAGTGTAATAATAATAACTACCAAAAAATCTATTATTTCTGTTATTTTTAAAAGAAATTTAATAAAACCTAATTAAAACTTCAAACTCAATTTTCTCAAAATGGCAACCATGTGGGTTGACATTGTATTGCTTAACAGCGTCCACTTAAGCATTCCTTTTTCATATTATAATAAAAAACTGAAACTGTATTTATTTGTCAGGTTTAGTGAGTAAGTTACAAGCTGAGCAAAAGTCGACAAACGCTGGTTACAAACGACCCGACTCTCGGCCAACCAGTGGACGAAGTATCACGGATAAAGTAAGCATAATCAAACTTCTATCATTTAATAATATATAAATCCTACTTGCTACTAATATTATGAAAGTTTATGAAGATGTTTATTGCTCTTTCACGTAAAAACTACTGAATGGATTTTGGTGAAACTTTACAGTAATATTATTAATACATCAGAATAACATATAGGCTATTATTATAATTTATAACGATATTGAGTAAACTGGCCAAATGTTAAGTAAATCGGAAAAAGTCCTGCTATCTAAGACCTTTTTGGCGTGCGGTGCGGTGCATAAACCGTGAGAAAATATATGTTGGGATAGGGGTGCAGTAAATAGAAAAAGGCCCATAAACAAATTAATCGAATTCTGCGAAGATAAAGCCGCGGGTAGAAGTTTCCGAGAAAGTATACGAATCGACAATATTTCAATCATATGGGAAATTAGTTGAAATTGCATATAAATTACAATACAATACTTTTTCCGAAATGTTTGTGCTTCGACCACTGAATTGAGATTCCTTAATAATTCTCATTTTTTTTTATGTCAGATATCGACAGATGAGCATGAGGTTCACTTGATGGTAGATGATACCTCAGCCACAGAACATCAGTCAATTATGCGCTGTCGACCTAAATTTTACTTCGAGCATTCGGAAATCCATAGACTAAAACGGAAACGCTCAATATGCACTTCACGGTTTTTCCATCTATGAACGGTGGTTCGTTATTTAGATATTCCTCCCACCCGATAAATGCCAAAAGGTACCAGACGAGGGGAAAACATGCTTACAGAAAATTATAAGCATGTGGTCCCGGTGGGATTTGAACCCACGACCCATCGATGTGCACGTAAGGTGCTCTACCCAACGCGCCAACAAGCCTGTCAAAATTTAATTATTTTGAAAAACCAAACATCGTAATAATAAAAAAAAGTAATGTTCATATTCAATGAGGATCCGTAACGTTTTTAGTTGAGAATGCAGATTTAAAGAGCTAAGAAATCCTTAACATACAGTGCAAAAATTTTTGTTCTACGATAATAATTGACGAAGTTATGACCAAATTACTAGCGAAGTTCACCGAGTGGCCGCCGCGGTTGCTATGACGTCACTGTGACGGTCGCGGCCTGTTAGGCGTATGGCGCGCAGTATTTTCTTTGGTTAATTGTCACTAAAACATTAATTTTGTGTCCGATTTTTGTTTAATTCACCTTTAAACTATGTGTAAATATTGTATAGGTCTGAAATGTACAAACACTTCTATTAAAACACCGTAAAAACTACTTTTTAACGTGCCGAAAAACCCAAAATTTCGTAAAAATGGTATTCCGTTGTAAGAAGATATGATAAAACTCTACCCTCTGCCCAGGCTACAAGACATTGGTGTGAAGATAGTTTCGATTTACGTACCTACATAACTATAACTATTATTTAGTTGATATGGAAATAAGTTGATACCTACTGTTACGTGTAGTGTACCTAAGTATTATCTTATTTTAAGCCTGCTGTATTAATAAAAACATAACTACTTAGTTTTTCTGAGTTTTGTGGATAAACCTACGTTCGTACCTACCTATTACCATTTCTATGTAGGTAATATTCCAGAGTCAAACTAATGATACAGGGACGTACTCGGGTAAAAACCAAAGAGTGAATAACAATATTTTATAAGCATTTATGTATCTGCGTCAGCTTTGCCTTATTGTCAGAAGCAAATAAATTAATATATATTTCAGTTGGAAGAAGATATAGAAAATTACGTAAAGTTTAGGTTGCTTGGAAGGAAGCTTAAACTGAAGATTGAATGACAAGTCTCAAAAAATTAAATTAAAAGAAGTGTACATAAAGAACAAAATATATAAATATTTTTTGCTTTATATTGAAGTCACCTACCTAAATATATACTGAACGAAATATTTGTAAAAATGGCAAAAAAATCATTGCAAACAATATTAAGGTTTCTGTCATAGATCAGCAAGTATAGGGAACCACTAAACCCCATCATTCGTTTATCAAGATTCTATAAGTTCTGAATACGTCCCTGTACCTATACACTTACATTCATTATTTCTTACACCTATATACGTCCACTTCGACTTAAATATTACTAATAAGTACCTACGTTCGTAAATAATAAGCAACACCCTTACCTTTGAGGTTTCAACCCATTCTAGGTGGTCAAATACCATGAAAGAATCCACTTTTGGAAGGTTATCTGATTGAGCTTGCACAAAACCACCGTCTAATTTATTGGTACTCATATTATTTATGCATGTTTTATACTTAAAATATCACAAAATTACATTCTAACAGCTTCGTTAAATCGAGAAGTAAGGGCGCCGGTACTAGGCCGCGCTCGGTTCCGTCACAGTGACGTCACACGCTCCCGCGTACATTTACTTTTCGCGGCAGGAACGGCACACGTTTATCACTTAATATCTTCGTAAATAATGGTCCGATTTGGATAATTCAAAAAGATATATCATTCTTATGTCATAAAGAATAACGTGGATACTAATTTATTTGAATTTGCTATAACTTTACTGATCCTCATTTACAGAGCCGGAATACAAATATAGAAACGTATCGGACAGAAATTTCAAATCTCAAGCGGAGCATTCAAGAGAAGGATTTACTTTTAGAGAAATCAAAGGAAATGCTTAAAATAGCTGCTGAAAGAGAAGAGCATTTACTAAGAGAGGTATCCTTGTATCTGTTAAAAACTTTATTGACTTAATACCAACTCAAAAGCTCAGTATAGTCAATTAGACGGACGAATAAAGTCCGGCCTCCCACAACACTTCAATCCTAGAGTGAGGACTGTAATTTTAAACTTAAGTTTTATGGTTAAATAAGTATTATAGAAGGCTAAATTAGCCTCAAAGAAGCTTGGTGTGCTCAATAAGGCGAAACAATACTCCATGCCGGCCCATCGCCTACAACTTTATAAGGCGCAAATTCGGCCTCACATGGAGTATTCTTCTCACCTTTGGGCGGGGGCTCCCCAGTACCAGCTCCTTCCATTTGACCGCATTCAACGTAGAGCGGCTCGAATCGTCAACGATGAGACTCTATCCGAACGGCTTGATCCTTTGGCGCTGCGTAGAGATGTTGGATCACTCTGCATCTTCTATCGCATATATCATGGGGAGTGTTCCGAGGAATTGTTTGGATTAATCCCGGCTGCTGAATTCCAACATCGGACATCGCGACAAAACACGAAGTTCCATCCTCACCATCTCGATGTCTGGCGATCCACAACTGCGCGTTTCCTTAGGCACTTTTTGCCACGCACTACCACTTTGTGGAACCAGCTCTCGCCGGCGGTTTTCCCGAACCGATACGACTTGTTAACCTTCAAGAAACGAGCATATACTTTTCTTAAATGCCGGCAACGCGTCCTCAAGACCCCTGGTGTTGCGGATGTCTATGGGCGGCGGTTGTCACTTACCATCAGGTGAGCCGCCTGCCCGTTTGCCTCCTCTAATATAAAAAAAAAAATATTATTTCAATTGATTTGTATTGGTTACATAAGTATTATCAATTATTATATAAAGAGAGCTAAAAGCATTTTGCTGATAATATAAGTCCATATTCATAAAATAATCCTACTGCGTTGCGTTCAGCACCGGAGTTAGCTGATTCGAATCAAGATACAAAACAAAAATTTAGTTGCAGCCAGGCGTAGCAGACCTGCATCTACTTGGTCATTAAAACAGACAAAGATATTATGTGTGTACTCCATCGGTCTTACTTATAAACGTAGTATAAGCTTGATATAGTTAAAATATGTTTTGTCCCGCTCTATTGAATACAAAAATACTACAGAACAAAAGAATAAAAACATATTTTAACTATATCAAGCTTATACTACGTTTATAAGTAAGACCGCATGAACTTAGGAATTCACTTTTATATTAATCAATTTTGTTTTTATTTTTTAAAACTTTGCTTAGTAGCTAAGTATCAGTGGGTGTATTTTAAAAAAATCTTGTTTGTAATTTTCAGAACATGATGTTACGACGGCGTTTAGAACAAGTGTCAGAAGATAAAGGATTTTTATCTGCCTAGTTATTAAGTAAAATATATCTAAATATTAATAATATATTTAATATTATACGATATTTTTAATATAATTATTATAAGGGTTAAATAAAATTATATTCAGTCAGTAATAATTGTTTTATTTCATTCAAGACACCGTAACATTATCAAAAATCTTATTCTATATTACTTATGAGAAGTACCTACATAATAATATAAAAGTAATGATATCAATATTATTGTGACGACGTTAAAATATCCTAATAAATATCTAAAATGTCTTAAGTACATAATAAGTACAATAGTCTAATACATAATATGTAGTTTCATAATAAAAAATATATAAGTACTTTACTGAATTTAGGTTCAGTAGTCAGAAAGTAGCTTATAACCACAGAGTATATTAATTGTTAAACTTAAATATTTAATAATAATATTATAGGTGAACGAATAATATTCGTAGAGTTAGCTGGAAAAGCGCGGCAAGTTTAAAAAAATGGCATCTTCAAAATAAGGATTATATTATTATGTTGGCAGTATTTTTTTAAATTTTCCGCACTTTTTTAGTCTCATCTTTCATTATTCAGACTTTACCCAAGGTAGATGTATAAAATAGTTATACTAGGTTTTCTATACCCAAGAATAAAGAAAATACTTCATTCACAGCCATTTTCAAAAACTACCTTAAAAGAAAATTTATTTTTCTGTACGAAAAAAGCCATGTGCAACACCGGCTCATGTATAATATGATTATACCTAATTAATTACCTACAAAACCGAGTCCTAATAAATATTCTTACAATATATAATTTATATTTAAGTAACAGATCTCTTAATGATACCTAATTATTAGATAATACTTTTTATCAATATTTTGTTTAATCATTATGATGAGAAGTGCAATGGTCACATGTCTTCACTTTTCTTGATAAGCTTCAGCTGTAATTAAAAAAAAACAAGCCAGTTAACAACAACACAGCTGATAGTTGCATCGTATAGTATATTATAACGAATAATATTCCTTCACAAATGTTTTAAACGCTATAAAAATATTTTAATTCTTATCTTAATTTATATGAACACTAATTTACAAAAACTTTTTATTAATAATTGTACAAAGATATTTATAGAACTGATTAAATATTCGTAGGGCAGTTTATAAAAAAGCTTAAACCAAAAGACTCGTGTTACCAACACAACTTGCTATAAATTAATTCTTATTCAAATAGAATAAGATGCTTTTTAGGCGGAAGCGCTAAATCTTATTATGATAATCTACTTATATCACGACTTAATATGTGAAACGCGTAATGTGCACTTTACGGTTTATCCCGGTCAGAATTTCTATATTCTTCCCACCCGTTCAATGCACGAAGTTTCCAGACGTGGAAAACATGCTTATAGAACAGGACGCGCCAACGAGCCCGTCAAAATTTAGTTTACTTGAATCCTTTTTTACTATTTTTTTATATGGAATAGGGGGCAAACGGGCAGTTGGTTCACCTGATGGTAAATGACTATGGCCCATGGACATCTGCAACATCAGAGGACTTGCAGGTGCGTTGCCAGCCTTTAATTTTTTTTTTTGTTCTTATTACGACTAACCAAGAGTGTACATATAATTTGGCGGATTTTGGAAAGGATACGTTACCTGT
Source organism: Anthocharis cardamines (assembly GCA_905404175.1). Taxonomy (NCBI): domain Eukaryota; kingdom Metazoa; phylum Arthropoda; class Insecta; order Lepidoptera; family Pieridae; genus Anthocharis; species Anthocharis cardamines. The sequence continues at coordinate 6,233,199 of FR989962.1, forward strand.
ACGCTCTGCTCTTCTTGATGTTTCCTCCTGAGCCACCTAGCAAGTGGCGGAGTGAAGAGCTCGGGGTCCGGATGCGACCGTCCCGCGCGCTGCCACGGCTGCGACTGACGCCACGTCAGCGATATTATAGAACCAACTACCAGCACCCATATGAAACCAATCTGTATGAGAAATTTTACTAATTTTTTAAATTAGCACTCTATGTAGAACAATTCTCTTTTTGTAAGTAAGCTCTTTCAATTCACATGAAAGACCATAAGTGTAACAGCCGGCCGTATCGCTCGGTCTAGACCTATAATAAAATTTAAAAAATGATAATCCAAACTACCCCTTAAATTAATAAAATAAATTATATCTAAAGCAATGACCGTCCAAGTAACAGGAGTAGGTACATCCAAAGTACTAAAAAATAATTTAAATGGCGACTAAATTATTTCAATATCAAAATAGTTATTGTTTTTGTCTAGTTAAAATACAAATCGATTGCTATATATGCTGTTACTATTCGAGATATAATCAACTTATTAAACTCTCACCTAGAGGCATACATATATAAGAGGTGGATGATATGAATTCTGTCAATTTGTTCATGCTTAGATAAACATAGAAGCGGAAATTAAGATTACAATTAACTTGAGTCTACTCCTTGGCCTTCCAGACTTGATACCAATTCGCGTGCTTCCACGGCGGCGATTAGTTAACGTCAAATGGCATGTATGCTCGTTTATATCATATTATATAAAAACAATATACCTACTTATAAAAAACGTACCGGACTAGACCACATATAGGATATACGGTACATGTAGAAGTATTCTCTAGGGCTGGCCGCAGCCGTCAGAGGAAGAGTCACGTTCACCGCACAACTCCCCACATTGAGAGGAAGTTTCACGGGCGATGGTCGTGGACCACCGAAGTTCATCCATAGAGTGAGAGACATTCCACTTAACAAGGCGACCGATGCACCCTATAAGAAATTAGGGTAGTTTGAGTAAATCTTACAAGGGGAGTGTCAAACTTAGAAATCACAGATTCCCATCACTTTTATATATCCCCTCAATAAATAATACAAATAATTAATATAAAAATACAAATAATTTATAAAAATTATTTAAAAATGGAACTTAAACGGAACCTGACACTCCCCTTGTTAGTTAAATTCTTAATCATGCATGCCGTAACTTTTGACTACTTGGCCAGTGGCGTAAGAATACACCTGCAAGCCCGGCAAAATTCTTTAGCTACTGCTTAACTTCGAGAACATCTCTTTTAAAAGCCCAGAGGGCACTCTTAGCTTCACTGCAACTGGTGCACTGCACCACTTTGCCCTATGATAGCTACGCCACTTGTGACATCTACCAAAGTATGAATTGGTAGATGTCACAACTCACAAGATTCGATTTTTTATTCTTGAATATGCATTTTATCATAAGTTACTTCACATTTTACTTAGTGGTCTTACTGTGGTCTGATAAATTCTGATGTTGCAGATGTTCATGGACGGCGGTGTTCACTTTCCATCAGGTGAGCCGCAGGCTCGTTTGCCCCCTATATTATTAAAAAAAAAATCCAAATTTCTGTCATATGAGCAGCCACTTACAACTTGTTAACAAATAATAATTAATATATCAGAATTTTCTATTCAAAAATTAATACTTACCATCTCCGTAGCATAAGTAGTGAACATTCCCAAAGTGAACACACCGAACAGGGGTCCACCAACAGCACTGAATATAGTGAACGCTGCTTGGAGCACTCCTCCTAAATACTCCGCCAAGAAGGCGAGAGCTAGGAACAGTAAACCGTATCCACATGCTGTTATTTTAGTCAACCAAGGAATGTATGATTCGTTGACTTTATACCATCTGAAAAATTCCTTTACATTAGTACATATTAAGTTTTACCCAGAGCTTTCAATATATGTATAGTAGATATATTGCTGTCTTTGAAACTGAACCTTGATACAGCTGTGTAGAGCTTTCATAATGATACTTCATGAAAAATATCAGGGCAAGGCCAAAAAACTTCGATCAACAATATACTAGATATCGGGTCGACGTAAAAAATCCGTGCCGGTAAATATCGGCTCACTTGAAATGTGAGAGTCTATTTTGTTTAGTTCTCTTCAAGCACGGCCAATGTTAAGACGTTTCACAATGATACAGTTTGTCTTCAAAAATTGCGAAAATAATTCCCGAAAAAACAATTTTACGGACGGAGTCTTATTTTTGGTTAGTACATATAAAATAAGATATATTTTAAGCTTTCAAACTAACAAATAATTGAAAATTTGAACAAAATTATCTGTTTTAAATGAACGCTACAAATGTTTGGCCAAGGTTGGCCAACACATGCGCAAACTATTGTGTAACAGAATAGTGGATGCATGGAGTAGATTAGTACTAAAATAATTCTTACTATCTAAGGATAAGCATCCTTAGTAATATTATAAATGCGAAAGTGAGTTTTTTTGTTTGTTACGCTTTCACGCTAAAACGGAAAAGAAAATATTCCAATCTGTATATATTCGGAACATTTTGCGGATATTATTATTTAACATACGAATTACTATTTATATAAAACATTATATTATTGTTTATCAAATATATTATAGTTTTTGTACCCTACTAGATACATGATAATTTACACAATGGTGTTTCATAAACTATACTAATAATACCAAAGTCTTCGAAGTTAGTCAAGTGTGTATGTATAATACATAGATATGTATTTATATATATATATATAATTTTTGGTAACTAATAAAATCATATTTCGACTTCACTCTTTTCTTTGTTCCCATTGATCAGTGTCATTTTTTCAAAATTTGACAAGGAACGTGGCTTAAATAATCGGGACACTTTTTTCGTGAATTTTGTATGCGACCTGAAGTCTATTTAATACTATGTCAATGCCAAAAAATTATATTATTTAGTCAAGTAATAGTAGTTATTTTTTTGAATTTAGATCTCACGACTTTCGTAACCCTCTGACCGAATCAGCATTATAATATTATGTGAAGAATCGGTCTTGGAATAAAAAATATGAAGATAGGATGAATAAATCGGGTTCCTCCTATTTCACATTCGCTGCTACTATCCGTTCAAGTGAGATCATTTAAAGGAAAATAAAATATACATAATTATTTGGTTTCTTATCGAAGTGACATATTATACTTAAGTATTGCTGTTCAATAAGGAAACCGTTGGACAAAATCAGTTCACTGCAGTTATTCCGATATTATTCAGTGGCCGATTGCCGACTTTTACGTGTTTATATAATAACGTTTTCATGATAGGCTCGTTGCCGCGTTCTGTTGAACACCTACCGTGCGTATCGATAGCTGGGTTCGATTCCCACCGGGACAACATGTTAATAAATTTCTGTAAGGATATCTTTCTTGGAATATCGAAATTCCGACCGGGCGAACCACCGTTCATAGATGGAAAAACTTTGTAGTGTATATTGCGCGTTTCGGTTTCAGTCTATGGATTTCCGAATGCTCGAAAGAAAAATTAGGGCGACAGCACATCATTGACTAATGTTCTGAGGCTGAGGTACCGTACCATCATGTAAACCTAATGCTCGTCTGTCAATACCTAACATAACAAAAAAAAAGTTAGGTATATATGATATATTTAATTACGTTAAGGTCACTGTTACTTTTTTTTATGGTTGCATTAATAAGACAAGCGGGGGTTTGTACGATATTATGTAGATCAAAATACAGGCAAGATTCGTACCTACTGATGTAATCGGTGAGGGTGACCGCAGCCAGCGCGTTGCAAGAGGCGGAGATGGTGGAGAGAGAGGCGCTGAAGATGCCGGCCACGAACAGCCCGGCTAGCCCCGGGACTGAGCGCATCGCGTCCACCACGTAGTATGGCATCAACTGATCTATCTATGAGTCGTATTTAATCTACTGAGGTTGCTGTATATTATCCGCAACCGCTTTGGTACTTATTTTTATTTCATATTATGTTATTTAGGGTGCAAAAACTTACAAAGGTAACCCTGTGGTTTAGCTCGCATGTAAATATTGAGATGTATATGTATGTGAGGATAAAACGTAAAATATGGATATAGTTTTCGCTTGATTTATTTTGCCTCTATCTGCCTTTAATTTATAATATTAATATGGACGTATGCATTCAAATGCACACCCTAGTCGAGCCCATAAGTTTTTCTATCCAGCCCTACCGAACTTATAATAGCTTACACATAGCGATTAGTGATACTAACAATGAGCTAGTTTTACTTACCGCAGCGATATGACCGGAAGAGTAAGGGTCGCAGTCCTTATAAACAGCGTATATGGCGAGTCCACTGATGCAACTTACGATACTTAGTAGTGAGAGCACTGGCCAACTCCACCACATGCACTGCTGGGAACGTGACAACGTGCTCACTGTTAATAGACGCTGCACCTAAAGAATTGAAGACCACAGAATAGTTTTACTTCTAACGAAGAAGAACGCCAACTTCATACAAAAAATGTGGTATTAAAATAGGAGAACACTTACGCCCGAAATTAATAATGTAACTCCCATCTTAGATTAAAACCAATCTCGGATGAATGCGTATCGCTCGATCGATCTCTAATCCACATGCCAATAATATAACTATGCAATCTAAAATTTTTTTGACGCCGGATCGCTAGCGATCTTGGCCCTCTTTACCATTCCGTTCTTAGCATAATGTTTTATTATGCAATACTTTTGACTCAATGTTTTATAAAAACAAACGAGTCTCAACATTATAAAATAATATATAAAATATTTTCCAACTAAAAACGAGTGATTTTAGGTCTAAAAACATGTAAAAATTAAATTTGCAATCATATTTTATTAGTTACTTTACAATATTATATCAAGTACATAAATTAGTAAAAATGGAACGTGCATTGGGTCTGTGGTAACCGACCGCGACGTGCGTTAGTTTGAATGATGGAGGGTAGAGATACGGAGGAATCTCTCATATGGGGCTTTACTTTCAAAAGTGTCAAACAAGTAAAGTAAACTAAAGTACAGAAGTAGTTGTACTGAATAGAGTAGTTTATAAAAATAAAGTAAATGAGTATGCAATTGAAAACGTCATTATTCAAAAGAATTCTGAAATTTAAAAAAATATTGTTATATATTTAATCAATGTAAGAAATTACTTTACTTTACAACTAAATTTTTGAAAGTCGTTACGGACCAGTATCCGTTAACTGAGCAAGAAACACCAAATCACTATCGTCACTGTCACTAAATAATAATGCCATGGCCATTTCTTCTTTCTACAAACTTGTAATCCAAGCACCAAACTAAGGAATTTCTCAGATTGCAATCTACGATTGTTTACACGGATTGAAGCAAACGTCAAAATAGACGGATTGGTTATTAACATGCACAAACTGTCATTTTCGAACAGAGGTCAATCTTTAATCTGTAATCCGCACTCCCAAAGATGGATTGCTATTTAAGATACCAAACTCAATCCGAAGATAGTTTATTGGCATGCTTAATTCAAAAAACGGATTGTAATACCAATCTTAGATGGAAAAATTTGGATTAGGATTGATTATTAATTTCGGGCGTTAAAGAATAATCAGATTTCAAGTAATTTGACTGCCACAGGTGACAATATGTTAATTAAATAGAGGGTTCCTGCTACACATGTATTGGATCTTATTTTTCTCAGCAGTAACAACTTGCGAAAAAGTATTCGTATCGTTGAGCTGTCATTTGTTTGAAATTTCAAATGATTTCACAACTGGCAGATTGACGATTCGAATACTTTTTCGATAGTCGTTCGTGCTAGGCCCTCAGACTGCGTGATTACATTTATGCTCTGCATGCATGAACTCTGCTCATGCTTATTTTTTGCAATGATATATTTTTTAATTATTCGCATTTTTATACGTAAAAAAACACTAGTGAGACGGGGGCACGGATTGCTCAATGACAAGAGGAAATACAATAGTAATTCAATTGGAATATGACGCTCGCGAAAGACAAGAAGAGCTCTTTTCGGGAAGATGGGCAAATTATATGAAGCAGAGTGCTGCTGTTATCACACATAATTTATTATTCAGGTTGTCAGATTTTGTTTTTACATAAGTCCATTATTATTTTTATAATTACTGACCAAGTCACATAAGACGTATAAAAGTCCCGATTGTAGCGGCATGCTGTAAAGTAGGTAACAAGTAGAATACTTTGGACCGGAACCTAAAAAATCACTTTAAGCACCATTTCTAAAAACTAATGGACCCTGAGTCATTACGGCGAAAAAAAATCTATTGAAAATAATATATTATCCGACTTACTTGAGTATGATTGACGGCGTACAAAGATAGGTACATAATCAATCCACCTATGATAAGGGACCACCATGTATGTCTTTCTGTTGGATCCAAACTTACACTGTAAAATTTATCTGACATTATATAATATGGTCTCTGGGTAATATTAAAATATAATCGTGAATAAAACTCACTGAGAAAAGTCAATTCTTCCACCTTCCTTCGCTATAGCAAATATATTTCCAAAACCTCCAACTTGTACAGAAGCAAATATTACAACACTGACTACAGATGCAAACATCAGGAATGATTGCAGCAAATCCGTGAACAGCACAGCTTTCATGCCACCAATTGTTGAATAAAATGTGCACACTAAACCAACTACTAATATTGAAACTACTCTGTCCAATCCTGTGACTGACTCCAGGACAATTGCTGGAGCATAAAGCACTATTCCATTGTACAATATCATTTGAAATGTATACGTTAATGAAGCCAACATCCTTATATGAGGGCCAAATCGTAATTCAAGATATTCATAAGTACTCGTTTTTTGTAATCCAAAAAACACCGGCAAATAGTATCTAGATGCAATAGGAGTAGCGAGGAAGTACGATATATTTATCACTATAAATTGTATGCCGTAGTAATAGTTTTCAGCGGATATCCCCAATAGGGTTATAGCTGATACGAATGATGCCATCAATGAAACTGCTACTGGAAATACTGACATATTCCGATTTGCCATAAGATATTCCTGTAACAATATTTTTATTTATAACATTTTCATCTCGATAATTATATAGGTAAATTGTTTAAATAAAGATAAGACGCCTAACCCTCATTTCCAAATGTTTGGAAATGACTAATTTAGATTTTTTTACATTACTGAGTAATAAAGATAACTTTCTAACTTTTGCATTTATTATTATTTTCAGAGAAAAATCTTATGTATATTAAGAAATATTTTTTCTTTTCTTTTTTCACAAACGGACAGACGGCACACTTGTTTGTATGTTTGTTCCCGACTTTTTAAATTCGTGATACATTAATTATTCTTAACATTTACCTCATTTGTTTTCTGCTTCCCCCCACTGAATCTAAAATAGAGACCGATACTGATAGAAGTTAACATCGTAACCGTCATTATAGTATAGTCCCACGCTACAAACACGCTCTGCGACATTTTATCTGAAAATTTACCCAAATTGTACAATCAAGTCAGTCAATGAGCACAATATAAAAATTTAAGAAACTGTAAGTACTGGGCAATCATATTTAATATCTGTCAATCATATGTTATACATAGACTCAGAAAATGTGTTTAACTTATCAAATAAAGTTAATAAAAAAAAGTTCTCGACCATTTTCATAAGTAACCGTAATTCTAAGAAGTTGAATTCGGAACGTATGACCTTGGATCATTCAGTGAACTGTCTCAATGTTAGTTCCACTTTTAACCAATGGTCAAATACTAAGAACTCTTTGTTGATTTACAAAAAAACAGTGTTTGATAATAATCTTGCCTGTTTCCATGTCTAACGGTACGAACAGAAAAAAACAGAAAGTGATTACCTTATTTATTAGCAAATAGGTACATAGGTACTGCTTGCTTTAAAAATAAAATAATGAATTTCTTTAAAATAATTACAAATAATTTATTTTACTTTAACAAAATATCTATGATAAAATTAATTATTTTAGTTTTATTTGACATAAAATATTTAATTACATACTTTTGTCAAAGTAGGGAAAAGGGTGAAAATGTTGCTGACTATTTATTATGACAGATTAAATCGTAAAAATATTTTACTTCTATGAATAAATGAATCAGAGTGTGCCTATAAACCTAACAATAAAAATAAGCCTAGTAAATAATATTAATTACCAAACGTATTACGTAAATGAGTTCAAGGTCAAACTACTTATGTATATTTAAAAATTTCATCAATAGCATTGGAAACGATTTAAACTATCCCGCCATTCGAACAGTCATTCACTTTGAAATAGAAAATTAAATACTTAGCATTTAAAAAAAATATAACGGTCATCAATATTTCGGCGCTAAAAATAATTTCAAATAACTTACCGTTTTCTGCAAATCTTTTCTGTGCCAGTATTGAATATAATATATTATATACAAATATTATTTGAATGATGCTTGGTTGCCGGCTGGCATAGCCGACTGGTCAAAGGTTACACATCACTCTGTAGTCTATAGTTTGGTACTCGTAATTCGTAAATGTATACTTATTACCTACTAATTTCTTGAATAGAACAGACTGAAGATCAATGGTAGGTATTTACTATTATTATTCACTGTACGTCAAGAAATATTTTTTTCATGAGCAAAACATCTGAACGATTTTATAATTGGATGCAAACCTTACGCAACGAACGAATGCGAACGGTAAGTGCGCGTCACCACGCGTTACTTCAACAGATAATAAATTTTGAGGTTAAGTCAGAGTTTTGTAAGCTTCTTCATGTCGTATGTACATAAATCATAACTCAGTCCCATTAATTATTATTAGTAACCTATATTTGATTTTCATTTTTATAAACAGATTGAAAATTGAAATATGTTTGAAACAAGGTGGGAATGTCTGTGTTTTTTGTAATTATTAAGTAAATTGTTTATTATTATAGTACTAGGGGGTCGAAAAGCCCGTTCCGAGGAGCCTTGAAAATTTAATAATTAAATAATTATTATTATAATTTGCAATTTTAGAGAAGTATATAAATATATATAAAATACACCGTTTATAAAATATGCCGCTTTGCTAAAAGGGGGGACGGGGTAAGGTATTTGAGCCATAGGTAAAGCACAGCAACGACCAGCTGCTTATAAGTGAACTGATAATAATTCTTTAGCTATCTTTAAATTGATACCATCCCAAATGCTCAAACACACTTATGGTAATAAATAACACGCTGTTAGCTAAATATTTATTAATTATTTTCTCTTCCTGTAGCTATCAATACATGGTTCTATTACTGAGTTCCATAAATATATAAGGCTTACATTTCTTGAAAAAAAAACATTATTTTATAATTATTTATTTTGTCACTAATAAATTTATATATCTTAACTTAAAATATATTATATACATATGTATGTAAGTAACAATTTTACCATGACTACGTCAAATAAGCGGCGAAAAATCCTGAACGATGATTAGTGCTTAGGCCTTAGAATGACTGATGATCAAAAGATTATTTTCTGGATATGACTACTAAATAATACATTAACTCTAAAAATAATTCTGAAGTACACTTTAGATTATATCATGTTGTGAAACAATGTAATAAATAAGTAATAATACCAGATTTAAAAAAAAAATCATGTCCTTTTTAGAACTTTTTAAAAATAAGTATTATAGTCTTATTGGCTAAATTTAAAATTTACAGACAATTTAAAATGTATATTGATTGTCATTCTACTACAGTTTACAAATAAACCAGTTGAACCTGAGGATTGTATCTCCTCGATGTCCTGTATGGGAAATAAATTTCCCATACAGGAGAATATAAAGAGTTATCATAGACAAACGGAGGTTATGGCCTTGATCTTTCAAACATAAAGAAAATTAAATGTTATAATACGTTAGACGAAGCATAAGGGTCCATCCTTACATTAAGTCACAAGATTTTTTTTTTCACCCACTCCCTGTCCTTGTCACCCATACTCACATTTATAAGCCTCACCCCTCTGGTGTGACATCACAACACACATTTTGCATTAATTAATATTTTTAAGTTTTTCGTTATACAGTTACAAGTTTCGCATTTCGATACTTTGAATGTTCGGATACCTCCCTCTTGTTACATTGTTCATTGATTCTCTTAAAGTGTGACGTAATTAATGGATGACCCCTAAGCTGTTATCTAGGAACTTAACAACGCTGCTGCAAGCCACAACAGCACCCACCGCCATCTCTTAAAGCAATATTACTGTGAGAGATGCCAATAGACCGCGACAAAGTTATTCATAATTTATATCGCTGTCGCGTTCTTTCGTAAAATAAGGGAGCAATAATACATGCTTTGAAAAAGACGTGGTTATACCCCGGTAAAACTATAGACCTAAAATTTTTAGACCGTACCCTCTATATCGTAATAATAAATAGCAATTTGCATGAATCTGCGGCTTAGGATACGTATTAAAGCTTAATAACAATAATTATTTTAAACAGTAAATGTATATTGGCAACATATTATTAAATAGATTTTTATGTACCATGTTTTCATACAAAACAGATAGAAAATAAGTTACAATATTAATCATTATCAGTGTCGGGACTACCATACAAGCCCAAAAGACCGTATTGTCCTATTAATGCATCCATACAAAAGAAAAATAATAATTTCTTAACGTAATTATATAAATCTTATATGACTTACATGTTTACGTAATTATATAAGTTATATATAAACGCACAACCCGGGCTTTTGGGCTTGTATGGAGGGTACGTCACTGATCATTATACCTCATGCAAAAATATGGAATAAATAAAATGTATCTAACGAAATAGCAATATATTTAATACTAGCTGATGCCCGCGACTTCGTTCGCGTGGGGTTCACTTTAAGCTGAGCTTTTGAGCAAGCTTTCTTCAAATGACATATCCTCCTCCACCCTCTGTACTTGGTGATTTCTTTTGGGAAAGAGCTATCAAATTAGTCATTGACAGTTGCTTTTGCATCATGTTATAGACATGTTTAATTGTGGTTGAGATTGAGGTTCGAAGGATGATTTGAAATTCAATAGTTGAAATAATTAACCTGACTTTAAAGAAACTTTAGGGAGATTCATATTAATTAAATTTTACGTGACCAAAATCCAGATATGTGTCTTTTTTCTACTTATCAGAGTTCAATCGAAGATTGGATTCAATGCATTTTCTGTCTTAAATAGATGCGTGCGTTCATTTAATTGGTCATTTTCATTTTCGGACATTTTTTTTAAATTCCCGGGATTCCTGCCCGGGTTTCCGGTGCTAAATGCGGAAACCTCTAAGATACGGAAGCAAAAAAACAATGTCGAATAATCGTAATTCTGTTTAAGAGAAAGGATTGATGAAAATGTGAAATAAATGATCTCATAAGAAATACTTTTTCATATAATATTTCAATAATACATTTTCTATTTTTGTTATAATATAGTTCTTTCAAAAAATAAATAAAGAAATACAAAAAAAAATTTCTTTCATTTCAACTTCAGATTCGAACTCGCATCAGAAGCTACGCAATGGGACTGCATATCCACTATTCTACGAATACATATATTGGAAATGGCGAAATAATCAAACTATTTCATTTACATATCAGACTGTGATTGACATCTGACAATTCGAAAAAATTCAACGCGAGTCAGTTTGCATTGAAATTTGGTGATATGGTGCCTTTAAAGTAATATTTAAATGATGATAACTTTTCTTTCCGATAACCGATTTCGATAAAACAAAGCCTATATGTTGCCCCGGGCTTTCCTTAATATATTTGTGTAAATTGCACGATAATCGGTTCAGTATCTTCGGAGATTAGCGTGAACAAACAGACAGACAGACAGACAGACGGACAGACAGACAGACAGACAGACAAGAATCTTAAAAATTGCATTTATGCATTCTGCTACCCTTCTTTTATCACCCCTCTTAATTTCTGGTAAAAATATTTAGTGAAGCGTAATTTCGATCCTACTCTTTTATTATATGTATAGATTTATTTCCCTACTCTTTAAAAATTCCGATAAAACCGTCAATAATAATTGTTGGCATAAAACTTTATATCATAATAGTTAAGTGATAAATTGTCACATAATAAAACATTGCATGAAAGTACTATGTACATTATCATTATTAAACTTAATAATATTTAAGTAATCATTATACATTATAAAGTAAATGCGGACTACAATGATATCAGTAGACACAAAACAGCGCTAAAAACGTTAGATAGGTACTAATCGTAATTCGTGACGTGCGATTACTCTTTGGATTTTTAGTTTGCCTTTTTTGCTGCCAAAAATTAAAATAAATAATTTATAATTAGTCTAAAATTTATATTCATTTTTTTATGTTAGATATCGACAAACGAGCATGATATTCACTTGATGGTACGTGATACCACAGCCACAGAACATCAGTCAATGATGTGTTGTCGACTTACTTTTTTCTTCAAGCATTCGGAAATCCATAGCTGAAACCGAAACGCGTAATGTGCTCTTGACGGTTTTTTCATGTATAAACGGTGGTAAGTTGCCTGGCCGGAATTTCGCTATTCTTTTCACCCGTTTAATGCTGGAAGTGACCAGACGTAGGGAATACATGCTTATAGAAAATTATAAACATATCGTCCCGGCAGGATTCGAACCCGCCACCCAACGGTGCACAAGGCAGTGTTCTACCAAACGCGCCAACGAGCCCGTCAAATACATTTAAAATTATTTAAATTAAATACAGTTATATAAATTTTGTATACAAGTATATGTATTGTTTACAGGGTCTAGCCTCTATCACAAACAACTTGCCAGAAAGTATCATGAATCTGTCATTTGTATCCAATTTCAAATAATATCTCATGCAAAACAGATTGACGATAAGAATACTTTCACGCAAGTCGTTCGTCCTAGGGCCTCTGTTTATAATGAAATTGAACTTTTAAGAATTTTAAAGTCAATTATTAAAGGCTTTTGAATCCAAAATAATATAATGTATTCAGAAAATCCTGTTAAAAGTAGCTATTAACATCTTTTGATAATACTCTATCTTATCGAAAATCTTATAATTAATAACATTTGTCTAGTTTCATATATTTTTTTATAAAACATATATTATTGTCAATTACTTTAAATTATCTACTTAACATAATGATATTGACGTATTCATAATACTAATGGCCGAATTCTCGAACGCTAATCAACATTGAGATGTACTTAAAAGTATCTCTAACTCTTTCATTACGAAGGTAAAATGAAAGACAGAAACATTATAAGAAGCTCTCAAATTTTGATTATCGTTTCAGTATTCCGCGGTAAGTCTGATAAACAATACAGTGTTAACCCATATGGTTGCCATTTGGATTAAGTTTATTTTAAAAACTAACAGAAATAGTTAAATAGTATTTTTTAAATATTATTATTACAATAAGTATATATCGTTTTTCTTGGTATCAATCAAAGTTATAGAATTTAGTGTATTATTGTTAAATCATCTATGTTCGTGCCCAATAGTTTTTTCAATATTTTTGCTATTAAAAATTCATCTCTGCATGTGCGGCTTCCCTGGCAACTTGCGCTGTGCAAGTGTGTGTATCTCATTTTACACTAATAGTAAAAACTCAATTTTCTTTTGCATTGTATAGAATCTCTGTATACCTTGCATTAAGTATATAAACTTCTCAGCCGATTATTACTATTGTAACCGAGTCTTTGTAAGCTAAACCATTGTTGAAAAGAGTGTCCATGGAGTTTCTTGCCGGTTCTTCTCCATGAGACCCACTTTTTGGAACCGTGCAACTAGACGTTTCATAAGAGCCTGCAAAGGCCTATTTGAAATAAAAAACTTTTGATTTTGATTTTGATTTTGAAGACGATTTAAATGATATATAACTCTTTTGAAATATGCACTCCAGCTCATAATGAAGCGATTGGTATCAAAATTTTAATTTTTAGCATTTTGTGGTTTGACAATTTATTGCTTATCAGCGTCTAAAAGAGAATTACAACTAGCGCGTCTGTATTCGAGTTCTATTAGGTTTTTGTTAACATTTTCGAAATCTTAAAAACCCAAATAAAATACCTTCGTTAATGAGTTTAGTTTAGCTGCTAAAATAATACGACATTATAGATAAGCGCGTTTTTCAATAATTATTTCGATAAACGAACTTGAAATTTTTGGGTTTTCAAGGTAACGTTTAAAGTATCATATCAGTTTCACCTTGCAACCTTATTGCAGGTTTTCGTTTTTTAAAAGTAACCTTGTGTAATAGGATTTGAATATACAATGCTTTGCTATTTGTATTAATTTACTTACCACAGGTAAATGTATATTACATACAAGTACATAACGATTTTTTTAAATGAATATATTAATTCCTTTCGGTTTAGAATTCATTTAATTTTCATAGAGTTTTATACTCGCAGTACTATAAAAAGTTAAAAAATATATAACTTATCAGTTCAGGTACTACTGTACCATAATATTGTTATAAAACTGATGGAATGTTGATCTAGTTTGTGCTCCTGAGTTAATTGCTTCAAAATTATCACTGTCGACATTCTTGCTTCAATAATTCACACTGTAAACACACAATTTGTTTTATTAAAAACTAAATGTTTTAGTATTTATATATATTTATTTTAGTATTGATAGTTTTACTTCAAGATATTGTATATAAGTAGAGATCGAGAAGCCACCTAAATGAATGCATTTTTAAAATAACGATTTCTTTTACTTTTTGTCATAAGCTAAAGCAGATTAATCAGAGTATTTGCTTTAAACATTATATAATTTAAATTTGTATAATTTTATTTAATTATATATTTTTTTAACGACGATACCTTCGCCTTTTTGGCAATCGTTTAAAAAAAGAAAAAATACTAACCTAGTATAGATCCAGTATCTACATCGCAGGAGCAGAAATAAATGTGATGATTAGTATAATACAACACCTGTGCCCATCTAAAAGATAAACTACATAGTTATTGCAGATAAGAAGCAGATAGAAGAATGCTTTAGTTAATATATTTAAAACACAAAACTAAAACTTATCTTAGTAAAAAAAACCTTGAGTTCGATAGAAGAGAAATGCCCAGAGGCCAGCCGATCTAGCATGACAACCACGACAAAATTTTGTCGAATGTTTTCTCGTGTTTTAATCGATTATCTTCTTATGTCTTCCGGGTCTAACATGACACTTACACTTAAAACTCGATTTCTAATGTCAATAGAGATATTTGTCAATTGGGATATCTATCAACGTCGATGTCGAGATATAATATATCTCGATATCATATATCTTAGTTTGTGTTCTCTCGTCCGCGAGATATTTCTTGATAGTCATGCTAGGCGGGCTGAGCACGAGCAGTTGCGAGATAGTATCCATATCGTAAAGTTGTATGAGAAATCAGTTAACATTGCATACAATTGACATTTTTACGATACACATACTTTCTGGCAAGTTGTTCATACTCGGGCTTCCGATTTTATATTACACTTTCAAACATTTTTAAAAAAAGTCCAGTAAACGCGTGTATTACTTAAAAACAGTGGCGGATTTCCCAGCAGGCTGAGTAGGTTAGAGCTTAGGGCGACAAATTTTGGGAAATATTTTTTCGTTTAGCTACCTTATAAAAATCAAAATGAAAGACCGTTTTCTGTATCTTACAGAAAGAAGTTTATAAAGCATGTCTAGGATGACATTCCCTCTTCACTATCATTATGGAGAGTAAAGATAAGGAGAACCATGACAAGTCGGGATTTAGCTGAAGTGTCCGATTGTAAAATCTAAATTACCGTATCATACTAGCGCAAAAACCCACCAGAACGGTGCTAGTGTAACAATAGTGTTAATATGAAGTTAGTAAATATAGAGGGAGTAAAGTATGGTGATTTTGAAAATTTAATATTTTTAATGACTAGAGTGGTTTTTATAATCTCATTATACAAAACTGAACTATTTACAAGTCAAATATAGAAAATCAAATAATTATTTTGATTTTTCATGAATTTTTGTGATGGTGGTGGTAAGTGATCACCGCCGCCAATAGATATTCGCAACACCAGAAGGCTAGCAGATGCGTTGCCGAACTTTAGAGGCAAGGGCTGCAAAATTTAACAACCTATACCCTAGCAATATGTAAATCCAGCACTGCTTATAAGGTGATAGTAGGTAAGTCTTTAAATACCATTGTTTTGTTAAAAGCTTTATACGACCTCGTACCATGCAAAGACCTTCTAAAATAGCAATAAAATTTTAAAACCATTTAAAAGCACACATAGAGGCATTCGACATTTCCCAGACATTACCTGTGCGCTTTCTTTCACTTTATATTTCCTCCTGAGCCACCTAGCGAGTGGCGGAGTGAAGAGCTCGGGGTCCGGATGCGACCGTCCCGCGCGCTGCCACGGCTGCAACTGACGCCACGCCAGCGATATTATAGAACCAACTATGATCACCCAAAAGAATCCGATCTGAAAATCATTTTTTTTTTTAATTAAAATTTTCCTTCCCGACATCGATATCGATAAAACATATTGCTCTAGACTACGCTTAAACAATCTGTGAAAATTTTATCAAAATCAGTTCAGCAGTTTCGGAGATTAGCGTGAACGAACAGCCAGTGACATACATGTAAAATGAATATTTTTATGTATTTTGCCTGTCATTGTATGTTTATACGATATCAATGTACACTGCTAAATAAGATAATTACCTATACTGCTTTATTATACTTGAATAGATTGACGTTTACCAGGATAAGGGAATCTAGAAAGAGGGTGCCCTTAGTACTTAAAAAACTGTTAATAACGTGAATAAAAGTATAAGCTCATACTGCACAAAACAAATAAAAATTCGATAATTGTATTACATATTATGTGCATATTTACTACATTTATTATATATACATATATGTATAATCACTGCACTACAGGAAGCACAGCAGTTCAGGAAACAACAAAATATTCAAGAGGGAAATCGAAGACATTCTATTAACTTAAGGATATCTATACATATAATAAAAGAGTAGGATCGAAATTACGCTTCACTAAATATGTTTACCAGAAATTAAGAGGGGTGATAAAAGAAGGGTAGCAGAATGCATAAATGCAATTTTTAAGATTCTTGTCTGTCTGTCTGTCTGTCTGTCTGTCCGTCTGTCTGTCTGTCTGTTTGTTCACGCTAATCTCCGAAGATACTGAACCGATTATCGTGCAATTTACACAAATATATTAAGGAAAGCCCGGGGCAACATATAGGCTTTGTTTTATCGAAATCGGTTATCGGAAACAAAAGTTATCATCATTTAAATATTATTTTAAAGGCACCATATCACCAAATTTCAATGCAAACTGACTCGCGTTGAACTTTTTCGAATTGTCAGATGTCAATCACAGTCTGATATGTAAATGAAATAGTTTGATTATTTCGCCATTTCCAATATATGTATTCGTAGAATAGTGGATATGCAGTCCCATAGCGTAGCTTCTGATGCGAGTTCGAATCTGAAGTTGAAATGAAAGATTTTTTTTTTGTATTTTTATTTATTTACTTTATTTATTTTTTGAAAGAACTATATTATAACAAAAATAGAAAATGTATTATTGAAATATTATATGAAAAAGTATTTCTTATGAGATCATTTATTTCACATTTTCATCAATCCTTTCTCTTAAACAGAATTACGGTTATTCGACATTGCTTTTTTGCTTCCGTATCTTAGAGGTTTCCGCATTTAGCACCGGAAACCCGGGCAGGAATCCCGGGAATTTAAAAAAAATGTCCGAAAATGAAAATGATCAATTAAATGAACGAACGCATCTATTTAAGACAGAAAATGCATTGAATCCAATCTTCGACTGAACTCTGATAAGTAGAAAAAAGACACATATCTGGATTTTGGTCACGTAAAATTTAATTAATATGAATCTCCCTAAAGTTTCTTTAAAGTCAGGTTAATTATTGCAACTATTGAATTTCAAATCATCCTTCGAACCTCAATCTCAACCACCATTAAACATGTCGATAACATGATGCAAAAGCAACCGTCAATGACTAATTTGATAGCTCTTTCCCAAAAGAAATCACCAAGTACAGAGGGTGGAGGAGGATATGTCATTTCAAGAAAGCTTGCTCAAAAGCTCAGCTTAAAGTGAACCCCACGCGAACGAAGTCGCGGGCATCAGCTAGTAAACAATAAAATCATTGTAAGTAATGAGAGAGATTAAGGAAATTACACATTAAATCACCAACTTACCGGACTCGTCCACATGTACGATATTCTATATAAATAGAAATAGTCACTGGGATCCGCTGTCATAGCCATTGGTACAGTGATATTGGAACAGCTTTCCACGCTAAGTGGAAGCTTAACTGCCGCCGGTCTTGGACCACCAAAGCTAATCCATAAAGTCATCGACATACCACTTAATAGAGCCAATGAAGCACCCTAAAAAAACATCCTGCTGTATACATAATACATTTTTACCATAGGCATTATTATAACACTCAACTACTCTGGAACCAACTATCATGGGTGAATTTTCCGATATGACTCGGAAATTTTCAAAAAAACGACCGTTCTTTAAATAATAGTCGGCAATATAAATGCGAAATCGGTTATTAACGGTTCGCGGGTGAAATGGCGCAATGGCGAGATCTCGCCCCCGATCGCGCCAGTGTAAGTTTATATTGAGTAAACTGTGGTTAGTTAGACGTTTTGTTGATAATTTGACCAATAAATATTTTCGTTGTACGTAATTTTATCTAGACACGTAAAAAATTTAACTGGCATGCAGCACCGTGTATAATATTTCAGGAACCATTCGGAGTCATTTTTGACACCTTCATAAATCAAAAACTATTTCACATAATTATGTCAAATTGTTTTTCTACACTGACTTGGCTAGTTTTCACATTTCAATATAAGATGACTGGCATATTATATTTGGCTAATAATTAACTTATCATCTTTATATAATATATCGCGCATAGGCGCGAGTTATTGTATTCATATTAATAGGTATCAATTCTTCTAAAGATTTGCTGGTAAAAACTGGCCAAGTCATTGTTGAGGTTCAATTGGTAATACATACGTTCTTATAAATAAATTTCGGGAGTGCCTACAGAACTTGACACCCATTTACTAAATTCTTTTGTCAGTGTCAGTTAACAACCACACCATATCATAATATTGAACTTGACTCCCATTTTCACAGTTATGTTTTTGGTGGGATTACGTTTACGTTAAATGACATAACTAATCCAATGTTTGGAATTGTCCAAAAACACGATTGCCCTACCTAAAAACATTTACCCGATGAAGTATAAGGATTCCAACGACATTTTACACAGCTAAACCTTTACAAGTATCTAAGCAAGTTTAAGTTATACATACATACAGAGCCAACGTGTTTTTTACAAATATAGTCGGCAACGCACCTGTAAGTTCTATAGCGTTGCAAATATCTATGGGCGGCGGTGATTACTTATCTCATCAGGTAGGCTTTAGCGGAAGAACGAAACCAACAACGCTGGATTTCAATCATGACCTAGTTGTAAAATCACCGATTTTCAGTACAATCAAATCAAACGAAGACTTAATACAAACATAGACAAAGTGTGTAAACATTCTTGGATATATTTCTACATTTATAATTAGTTGTCAACTTACCATTTCATTAGAATATGTGGTAAACATTCCCAATGTAAAGACTCCAAGCAAAGGTCCACCAACAGCTCCAAATATCGTTAGGGCTGCCTGTAGGACTCCTCCCAAATATTGCGCTAAAAATGCTAAAACTAGAAAGAGCAGGCCATAAGCAAAGGCCGCTAGTTTTGTCAACCATGCTATGTAATCTTGTCTTATTGTACACCATCTGAAATTATGAAGTAGGCATGGCTTTAATAAATCAGAACTTATAAGTTCGTTATAACGTTATAACGCAAACACCGGATTAATGGAGAACTAACATTAATTTAGCTGCAACTTTTGACATAAGTACGAGTATTTTTCAAATCATTGACACTCAAGGCAAATTCAAATCCACATTATTTCTTACGATTTGTTTTTTTCTGTTATTTACAAAAAGTTTAGTGATACATGATATTTGATGAACTTACCTATCTAGCTGCCTATGAAAATTTATATTATTCGTTGCCTACCTATCTAGCTGCCTATGTTTTTTATATTTATTCTATAGTAGGCATCTCATATGATGGAAAGCTGTTCGCTTTAACATTTGCAATAAACATTTGCAACATCAAACGATCAGCAGTAACGTTACTGACCGGATAACTGATGATAATAACTAATCAGTTCTCAAGGAATTACCTCGGAATACCGTTTGATAATAAAAAATTGAGGGCTTCTTAAAATGTTTCTGTCTTTCATTTTACCTTCGTAATAAAAGAGTTAGACAAACTTTTAAGTACACCTAAATGTTGATTAGCGTTCGAGAATTCGGCCATTAGAGAAGCAAATTCATACCTACTGATGTAATCGGTGAGAGTGACCGCAGCCAGCGCGTTGCAAGAGGCGGAGATGGTGGAGAGCGAGGCGCTGAAGATGCCGGCCACGAACAGCCCGGCCAGTCCCGGGACTGAGCGCATCACGTCCACCACGTAGTATGGCATCAGCTGATCTATCTGACCAGGATAATGGAATAATTCAATTTTAAATAAAATAATTTGCGCACAAAAGTTAGTTAAGTCATAAAAATTAAGGGATATAAAACAATCCGAATATTTAGGTGATATTCAACTGTAACTCAGAGGAAAATGATTTTATGGCAAAATAACAGCTAGCAGATTATCGCTCCAAGTGTCTAGTGTGCTCTTAGTCCTTACTTGGTAAGTGCTAGTTATTAAATAAAAATAAAAAAAAGTGTCTAGTTTTCAAATCTGAGCACATATTTTTTCAGATTTACCATGCAAGTGTAATCCTTTGAAACCCACCGAGAAAAAAATATCAAAACTTTTGCTCATGTTTTAAACGGTCTACGGGCTTCAATAGTATTTTTTCGATCATTTCGCTATAGAGTTCTTCTAGGAAATTTATGCCAAGTTTGTGAAAATTCAGACAGCTGTCACCTTTCAGTCTTGAGTCTGCCCGTGATCACGCTTGCGGAAGAGCATTCAAAACATGGGAATAAATAATAATATAATAAATCAATCGCATTTGAATATGTTTAAAATTATTTCATTTAAAATAAAACTCTAGTATTTTATGACGCCGCATCTTTTACAATCTTTATCTTTAAGATTATATGCCGACGTACCTACTAACTAAGCCGATCTAAATTCAAAAGAATTTGAAAAACAGAATCATATTTCATAAATACATGATTTTGATATCAAACTTAATTTTAACACAAAACTATTTCGAAATAAGAGTTAAGAAAGGAAAAACAATACTCACCGCTGAAATACTTTTACTGGTTAAGGGATCACAGTCCTTATACGCAGCATATATAGCCAGTCCACTAGTGCACGTGACTATACTGAGAACAGACAGAACAGGCCAGCTCCACCATAGACATTGCTGAGACCGTGACAGAGAACTGACTGTCAGCAAACGCTGAATCTACAAAAAAAAAAAATAACTAATATATTTGTAGATTTTTTTAAATATGGAATTCTAAGCAAATTTTATTTAAAAGCATTGTCATAATAAAGGCAATATTATTACTTGCGTATGATTAACAGCATACAAGGAGAGATATGTAAATAGACCACCAATGATGAGTGACCACACTGTGTGCCTCTCAGTTGGATCAAAACTCATGCTGTAAATAAAAAAAACCCTATTTACAAACATTTTACATAATATAAGGAGCTATAATTAAATTCCAGATACAATAAAACATATTCTTATCACACTATTTTTGAACTTACTTCGAGAAATCCAGTCTTCCTCCTTCCGCAGCTATTACAAATATCTTATCTAATCCTCCAACTTGTACTGATGCAAATATAACGATACTGAATACAGCAGCGAACATCAAAAACGATTGAAGAAGGTCAGTGAAGAGAACAGCCTTCATTCCACCTAAAGCTGAATAGAATGTACAAGCCAAGCCTACGACCAATATCGAAATTAGTCTATCCATGCCTGTTACGGCTTCTAGAGCAATTGCTGGTGCATACAATACGATTCCATTGTAAAGTACCATTTGCAATGTATAAGTTAGTGACGCCAGCATTCTTATATTCGGACCAAACCGCAGTTCCAAATATTCGTATGTGCTAGTTTTCTGCAATCCAAAAAATACTGGTAGGTAGAGATGAGATGCAATAGGAGTGGCAATACCATATGATATATTAATAACGACGAAAATCATTCCGTAGTAATAATTTTCAGCAGATACCCCCATAAGTGTGATAGCAGACATGAATGAAGCCATTAGCGATACTGCTACTGGAAATATTGACATGTTCCGATCTGCTAGTAGGTATTCCTGAAAGGCAAATTAAAGTCACTGCAGTAATGATTATGAAATTACTTGTATTAAGATCTTATAAACAGGTTTATATTTTATCAGGTATCTTACGTTTATTGCTAAAGTAAACGGGATTATTTGCGCTTCTGTGGGTTCTATCGGTTGAATTCTATATATTTGAATTCTATCGGTTCTTTTACTTTGTAATTTTTAGTAAACTTATTTCTCCCAATATACCAGACTTGTCAACCATTTGTTGTACCAATGTCAATACCTGTATGGGAAGAATTGTAATTCCCAGGGAATTCCAATTCTTCAAGAATAACCGTATGTCGGTAGAAAAGTAGTCGTAAAATATTTCGCGTTTTTGCTTAAGTCTACGGATTTCTGAACAAAATAAGTAGGTTAAAAATCATTATTGTTTTCCTTTGAATCCAGTATCATAATCTACCAATTAATGAGTATCAACCTCTTCTGAGAATATTAAAAAGTTTAAACAATACAATATATGGACAGAAAATGTAACATCGATTTATCAATACATACCTCATTTGTTTTTTGTTTTCCTCCGCTGAATCTAAAGTAGATACCGATAAATATGGAAGCAAGCATCGTTGCGACCATTATGATATAGTCCCATACTCCAAAAACTGCTTGCACCATTTTGTTCTTAAATAAAATTTGATTAATTTTTAAACGCTGAATTATAATAAATTATTAATTATCTTAGTACTTATTATAATTTAATTATAAAAAAGTCTTAAGAATATAATATAATAAATAGTGCAAGTTTTCTTAATGATTAAATTGACTTTTAATATTATGTCAAGAATTTATAACAAATAAATAATATATTTAAAATATATTAAAGAAAAAATTAAATATATTTATATTCTGTTTTAAAATCAATAGAAATAGTAAATGATAGGTAAAACTTTATACACCTAAATTATGCCACGTAGACGTGTCTATCGAATCGTACACCGTATATTATATTATGATCACTGAACTGTAAATTAAAATATTGTATTAAAAAGGGTTATAGAGACTACAATATAATTTTATCTTTAATAATCTGACAATACATAATAAAGTTATTATCTTAACAATAAAACAGATAACTCATACTACACGACATAGTCTAACGAGATAAATGTTAAGATTAGGTACATTTTGTTACGCGAAACTTAACGTCTCATACACACTATAAAATATATTTTAATGTTAGATATCGACAGATCAGCATGAGGTACACTTGATGGTAGTTGATACCTCAGCCACAGAACATCAGTCAGTGATGCACTGTCGACCTACTTTTTACTTCAAGCATTGACTGAGACCGAAACGCGCAATGTGCATTTCACGATTTTTCCATATAGTTATGAAAATGCCCTGAATAAACCACATTAAGCTCTTACGTTCGAATCCTTTTTGCTAAACTACGCTCAACTATCCATAACATATATATATGGAAAAACCAATCCGTTACTCAGGTTTACAATGAAAGAAAGGATGAGTCAATCAAATCAACACACACATTCGCATTAATAAGTAGGGATTGTAAATGTTTCGTAGCTTAGTATGACCTGTTTAGCAACGGAGATCCATGGTTTGAATCCCATAGAAACAAAATTTAAAAAAATCTGTCAATACAAGTACAGAAAATTAATCAGCAATCACTTACTTGCCTGTAAATTAAAATGATTACTGAAACGGATACAGAAATATGTATGTCCCATGCTCCACTAGGGTATTTACAATTACTACATACTATAAAATATGTTTCAAAAGTATGATTAAAAAAAAATTAATTGAATAAAACTTCGATCTTTTTATTAGATAATAAAATAGTTACGACTTATTAAAAAGTGATTTAAAAAAAATGTTTCAGTTTTTCTTGATTAATATTGCAAAAAAGATAGAGACAACGAAAAGCCTTGATAGGAAGGTTACAGGTGATTTAGCTGAATATTTCAACAAAAGTTTTTCAAAGCCAGGTGAGCAAAAATATATTATGCCTACGTCAACACAGAAATTATAATATGAAGGCAGCATCTGCCTTCATATTATAGTTTCTATTGTTAAAACGTACATTTTTTTAGATAGGCTCTTTTGCGCGTAGTACACAAGTAGATAGTAGTTTGACATTGATATATATTTTTTCCCTACATTTTATCACTACGGGTCATATCAAAATTCACGAGCTAATGAACCACCGATGATAAATGGAAAAGTCGTGAAGTGCATTTGCGCCTTAAAATTTCTCAAAGTAAGGTTAAATGCGCATCATTGATTGAAGTTACTGAGACTGAAGTACCAAGTGATCCTTATCTGTTTGAATTCTGACATAAAAAAATAATCTATCATTTGTTCATTGAGAAAGTATGTTTTAAGAACTTCAAAACGTATTCAAATATTTACTACAATATGATAAATATTACATCATCGATGTTATAGTACCGGTATTATAACATTGAATCTCTGATGTCTACGTCTTATCAAAATAACTGTCGTCATTAATATATAACAATTATTTAGAGTTTGTAGCTGAATCATCGAAGTTAAATAGAGATTACCTTTGTATATAAAATTATACTCATTGTAAGTAGTTAAGAATACAATAAAATTAAAATCTGTATACTTTTTTAATGTTTTGTTTTTAATTTTAATATTCTATTTATATTGTGTTAATATTTAAATAAACGTTATTATTATTTTTTTCGTATGTAATTTATGGAATATGTAAGAACGTTATAATTATTGTATATATTAATTTACCCGTTACCATAGTTTTATATTTTATGCTATATTTTACTATTCAAATTTTAATAATAACTCCAGCTCCAATACAATTTTATATTTTAACGAGTTTGACCCCAATATACAATTGATATTATTATTATTGAAAGACGTATCAGCCTGTTGAACTCAAATAAACCATTGATAATGTTGCATTTATTTAAATTATTAATTATTATACAAAATATCAATGATATTTAGATACAAATATTGTATCTTATTTGGTGACGAAAAAAATATTATAAAATCCTATACACACGATACAAATAAAATTGTGAGTATATACGATTATTAAAGCCTTATTAAAATAAAAAGACTGGCCAAGTGTGAGTCAGACTCGCCGAGGGTTCCGTACAAACTTTAGTAAAATTAAGATTTTCCCACAAATTTACGGTTTTCGGAATTTTCCCTTAAATACTTATGCTTCAAACGGAAAGTTTCCTATCGGTTTTGATTCCCTTGCGAATGTCAAAATATGCGGCATGAACGGAGCATAAAAGGCCGTATCTTTTGATTGCGTCGACTTAGCTTGATTTTTTCACTGCTGCAAGGGATTTGTTTTGAATTTGAATGAATACTCAGGGTATTTAATACTAATTTCGTAACTTGATACCTCCACGCGTTCCTCAGAAAAAGCGTCTTGACAGACGAAAAGACAGACAGATGAAAAACGAAGTGATCCTATAAGGGTTCCGTTTTTGGTACGGAATACGGACCTCTAAAAATTGGTTGGTTGGTTACTAACTCATATTTGAAAGAAAAAATAACGCAAAATCTAAACTCCATAATTACTTTGTTATGATAATATTTAGTAGGTTAATTTAATAATTGCTGAACGTACAAAATATGTTATAGTTGATTTCAGGTGACGACATTAATATTGAAAATCATTAACATAGTATTAAATATTATGTAAATGTTTAAAATATTATAATACTCCGGGTTTTGAACTGATTGATTACAATACGTACAAAACATATTCGTCGGTGCATAACGAAAATGTTTAAACTCACTATATTTTCTTCCATTTCCGTTAGTTTAATTGCTTTTTGTAAAACCTTGAAAAATCTTCTATTTATAAATAACAGTAGAAATTCCAAATAATTTTAATTCACAATAAAGTTTTCTTTAAAACATCAAATCCCTCGGTTTAAAACACTTCTTTAGAATACATAAAAAACTAATCAAATTTCATTACT
The DNA here is from genome assembly GCA_905404175.1 of Anthocharis cardamines. NCBI lineage: Eukaryota > Metazoa > Arthropoda > Insecta > Lepidoptera > Pieridae > Anthocharis > Anthocharis cardamines. The sequence goes on from FR989962.1 coordinate 6,259,649, forward strand.
CACAATTATAATGTATGTCCAATTAAAATCCTCTGAGGCAATTTTTATGAGAGTCGGCGTCAGTGTTTTTCAATAATCGTCAACAAATCAATATTCAGATCTTATAGAATACATTTTTTGTATCTTCGAGATTTTTTCTGTAAGCAATTAAATATTTATATTATTAATCTTACTCATAATATTGAGAGAGAGAGAGAGAGAGAGAGAGATACATTTATTCGTCGTAACACATAATACAATTATTACAATTAAACATTTATACGTCTAGTTATATACAAAACGACTACGACGAATCGGTCATGGACTCAGCATAAAGTGGATAGGCTTTGGCTACTTAACCAAAGCCTACCACGCTGATTTTCAGCCATAACCTGAAAGCTACGAATATCTTACGAATAGCGAATAATCTTAGAAAAAAACAACGATAACAGAGCAACATAACAATTTAAGATATATATATCAAGTATGTACGTATTTCATATAATAAAAATAATATAATCTAAAAGTAAGTAATAAATCTATCGCGTGTGTCGGTTCAATAAGAAACAGTAAAACATTAATAAAAATAAATATAAATTATGGATGGGTAGCTGTGAATTCTTCTTTTTGTTTTAAAAATAAATAATCCCTAACTTTACTTTTGAAGTTACTCTTACATTTTAAATCGCGTAGGGGTGGAGGGAGGTCATTCCAGCATTTGCTGGCTCGATACTTAAAGCTACCCCTAAACGCTGCCGATCTATACATAGGCATCAGGAATACGCAAGAGAACGACCTCGATTTGTATAACTCCTGACTGCGGGTCCAGTTTAATTTATCATAAAGATAAGATGGTACACGATATTTAATTACATCATGCACTAGATTATATAAATGAAGTTGTCTCCGGGCCGTCATTTTTAAAAGGCCAGCTTCATTCAGATATGGAGTTACATGTTTACGAGGTGGGATGTCGAAGCAATATCGAGCACAGGCATTCTGGACTCTTTGAATAAGACGCTTACTTCTACCTAGACAGCAGCCATCATATACAACATCGCAGTAATTAAGTTTGGAGAGCACAAGTGAATTACAAAGCTGTATACGTAATGCTTTATCTATATAGTTTCTTATCTTATAAAGTATCTTAAGGCGATAGAAGCAGTTACGTACAGTCACTGATATATGTTCTTCAAAGTGTAGCGATGAATCCATTAGCAATCCAAGGTTTCTCGCTGTATGAACGGATTCTAATGCTTCACCGTTTATCAATACATTTGGGCACATAGAATTTATATGCTCAACTTGCTTTTGAGATCCGAGAACAATATATTTAGATTTAGTGGGGTTTAGGACAAGATTATTTTTGATTGACCAATTGTATATATTTCCGAGATCGTCATTTAATAATTCGGTAGCAGACAAAGTACTAGATGGTGGAAAAGATATATATAATTGTATATCATCAGCGTACATGTGATATTTGCAAAATTTAATTTTTGAGGTTATATCGGCGCTGAAGATAATAAATAGAATAGGACCCAGTATCGACCCTTGCGGTACACCCCTTTCAACAGGTTTACGCGAAGAACAAATACTACCATTTGCTGTCGTTACTCGCACAATCTGCGAACGATTTGTTAAATAACTATGAAAAAAGTCAACTGAATTCTGACTAAACCCGTAGTAGTGAAGTTTTGAGAGAAGTAAAGAAACATCAATACAATCAAAAGCTCTTGAGAAATCAAGGAGGGTGAGTATAGTCCCCATACCCTTGTCCCGTCCTGAGAGGATGTTATCAACAACATCTATTAGCGCTGTTGTGGTACTTTTTTTCTTACGAAAACCAGACTGCATAGATGGAAGGATGTTATTCGTTTCCATATAACGAGTAAGCTGTTCACAAACGACGCGCTCTACTACCTTGGATAGGCACGGCAAGATGCTAATTGGACGGAGATCTTTAAGTTCTGTGGGGTTATTATTCTTTGGAAGGGGTTGTACCATTGCTATTTTCCAGAGACTGGGGTATGTGTTAGTATTTATAATTTTATTTGTCAAAGAAGTAATGACAGAGAGCGTTCTAGGCAGGGTGAGCAATAACATATCTATAGATATGCCATCGCTACCCATAGCATTGGTTTTAATACTTTGTAAATATTTAGCTACAACAGTTTCATTTACTGGAAGTAGCTCAAATTGTGTTGTTGACCCAAAGACATTATTTTCAAAAAATATTTTCTCATCTGAGTTTAAGTTATTTGAATCTGGGATGTTAAGAAAATGGTTATTTAATACTTCGGGATCAGACAAGTTATCCGGAAGTTCAAAATGGCTTAAGTTATTAGGGGAGATGGTCTTCTTTAAACTGTTCCACAATTTTCTAGAATCTTGAATATTATTATTAATGTTAGTGTCGAAATACGCCCTCTTCTCAAAAAACAATGCTGAATTAACCATACTTTTTAATTCTTTATATTGAGATTTATCAACATCAGAATGGCTCAACTTATATTTATAGAAAGCCTGATCTCTGAGTTGCATAATGAGCCTAACATTGTCGGTCAGCCAAGGTGTTGGTGCATTTTTCATACATGATGTTTTAACTGGAGCGTGAAAGTCAAAAAGGCAAAGTATGTGTTTGTTAAAAGCAGATATCATAGCGTCAACACTATCAAGGTCTAATATTTGTTCCCACTTAATAGATTCTAAGTGGACATTAAACTTATTTATGTCAATATTTTTTAACGGCCTATATGTAATCCAACGTGGTGGGGGTTTTTCCATTTTAATTTTGAATTCAGCTATTACAAATGCGTGAGCGCTTAATATAGGATTATGGTGAATTTGCACATCAGTTATATTAGCATCAGTACATACAAGATCTATAACAGTTTGAGATGAAGATGTAAAATGGGTGGGATCATTAACGTGTTGAGTCAAATTTGTTTGATGCAAAAAGTTCTTGAGGTTTCTGAAGTCTGATGTATTCTTGTTAAAATAATTTATATTAAAGTCCCCCAGTAATATAAAATAATCAAATTTAACAAACGAAGCGATAGAGTCAGCGAGCGCGTCAAAAAATGTTACCGAGCTCAGCCAGGGAGGACGGTATGCAGTACCAATCATAATATGCTGCGAGTTGATAGTGAGGCTTAGCCACATTTGTTCAACGTCTTTTGCTGGTGGATGAGCGCAGGTACGCACTTTGACCCCTTGCCTTATATAGAAGCCCACACCTCCACCGCGCGAGCGAATGTCTTTTGATCTGGGTATGTGTCTAAGCTTATAACCAGGAACATAAGGCGCTCTATCGTCCTCACCCGGACGTAGCCATGTTTCGTTAATAGCAACAACATCGACAGAAAATTTTGACATGGCAGCTAAAAATTCATCATGACCAGTCCCAAGAGAACCAGGATTGAGTAAACCAACCTTTAATCGTTTAAGGACAAATTGAAAAATAAAGGTAAAAATCAAAAATAAAAATATTTTGTCGACAATAGTATGTCGAACATATCCGCACCACACGAGATAGAAGTAATACATCAATACATAAACAGCAAAACACCAGTTATCAGTGACATTACGACAAGAATTTATCTTTTTTGTAACAAAGCTTAAAACTACTCTTAAACAGAATGCGGCACTTACTATATATAATAACAGATTATATATTTTACAGTTTAAAAATATTAATACATAAGCAGCAAATAACCGTTTATCAATAACAATGCGAAAACAACTTTGCTTAATTAAAATAAGGTTCAAGATTTCTATTAAACACAATGCAATACTTAGAAGAACAAAGAACATATTATATATTTCATAGTTAAATAAAAGTTTATCCTGTAACAAGCAACTATTCAATATAAGGTGATAGCAAAATGTGGAAAAATGCACCATGTCAACTTTTACAGTTAATATATCGCATAATTGTATAATATTTATTGACATAAGACAGCAATTAACAGTATCAACTAACTTAATCGTGTCTTTCGAGAAACAAGTAAAGTAACATAAATATGAAAACTGTTTCTTATAGCACGGAAAGAAATACAATATAACTGTTACTCCATTACTATACTTTACAAATAGTGAAAAGAAACACAAAGTACTGTAACATAATGTATGAAAAATACTAAAAATAAAAATACTACACGTCGTTTGTAGCAGCCACTGGTCCAAAAATATGATTCAAATCCGCGTCTCTGCGAATAGGGATAGCAGACTTGTTGCTTTCCTGTCTTACAAAGATTCTGCCTCCCTTCGACCACGAATATTTCCAGCCTGACTTTTTGCACGCTTCTCGCGCTTTATAAAACAATTGCTTGTTGTACTTTGTCAGGCGCTCATTAATGTAAAAAGTTTTAATTTCGCCTGGTATTACGTCAGCAGTGGTGGCTCCACGACGAATACGAGCATTTTTCAGAATTTCGTCTCGTATAAGGCGGCGCCCGAAACGTACAACAATGGGCCTTGGACGACGAAGACTATCAGCTGACTCCCTGCGCAATGCTCCAACTCTAAAAGTACTAATAATATCTCGTGTCTCAAGCTGTGTACCAACCTTTGAAGCTATCCGAGTAAATATTTGGTATAAATTTTCATTCTCCTGCTCTGGTATATTGCTGATCTCGATGTCATTGAACAGCAGCTCTTGATCTCGTATTTGCAGTTCTTCTTGCAGCTCCGATATAGTCTGTTCGAGCTTGCTAACTGACTTAGAGCAGTCTACGTTATTTATATTATTGAAACCCTCTTCCAGGTCGCTTACCCTACTCTCTAAAGAGTCTAAGCGACGGTCAAACGTGGTCAAGGACACTGCGAGGCTACTCATCTCCTGCCGGAAATCCTGTAATTCGCATCGAATAGTCTGCATTTCGCTTCGAAAAAGCTTAATTTCCTTTATTATGTCAACTGTAGGTGGATTTTCAATATAGTTCACTGATTCAAAAGAGACATTTCCCGATGAGATGTCGCACCCATGCGGATTCATAGGATCTTCAGGTGAACGCCCAGTGCCGGGAGGTACGGCTGCCGCTGCCGGGGGCGGGCTAGGCATATTTTTTTTGCACGGTGTACATCCAGGTCGCTGCTATCTGCGTGCGCGCCGACATGCCCAGACAGGCCCGGTGAAATATTCCATTACAGACCGAGCATTTTACGCCATCTGTCGCCGAGAGAAATTTACCGCAAGATACGCACTTAACCATGTCGTATAGAGATATCAGCTTCACTCACAAGATGGCGCCACAAGGAGTAGTGAATAAATTAGTGAGACAATAGGGTATAGTAGAATTAACTAATACTACCTTCTTCACAGTAAAAAGTTTAGGTCTAGAATAAGCAAAAACTTACTGCAAAATGTCCACTTATTTCACTAATAAACAATCCTTGAATATTTAAAAATATTTGGTGACACTTTTCGTACAATAACACTTTATTTAAACAACACAATTCAATTATATATGACCCGTGTGACAAAAGACGTGTGATGCGTAAGACATTCGTAACAGACCTTTTTTCGTTTCGACCTTGTTTCGACGTATTGCGATCCCATTTCCCAGAAATTTACGTTAACTAAAATAATGTTAGTAAAATATCGCTTTAGACGTACGGCAATCACGCGGCCAGTCGTCGGACTGAATAAAATTTACTTCAGTAATTGTAAGTGCAAAGGGCGAATTAAACTCTAGTCTCGCGCAAAAATCCATTTTGAGGTTATGTCTCTCGTATGATAGAACAATCGACCAACCGCAGTTGAACAGAATTGATCTTTAAGCGCTTACAGCGCTTAAATGCGTGAATCACTTAAAATTTAATAGTATTTAGTACCTACTGTTTAAAAACAATATTACTATTAATATTTTGTGCCAAATAAGCAAACATTATTATAATGATATTTTATTTAAATACATTTTTTTGATGATGCCACAAAACATCAGACAATGATGCACTGTCGATCTATTTTTACTTCGATATTCATCCTACCCGTTCAATGCCCGAACTTACCAGACGTAGGGAAAACACGCTTACAGTAAATGGTAAACATCTCATCCCGGTGGGATTCAAACACACGATCCTTCGATGCACAGGGTAGACCGTGTTCTACCCTGCGTGTGTGCGCCAACTCAAATTTATATTAAAGAAGTTGTTAAATGTAATTAATTATCATATTTTTTCTTAATACTTTTGATAATACAGATCTTTAAGTCTAAACCTAAATTAGTTTTCTAAAAATAATACAAAGCTGTTTACAGTATTTAAAACAAATAAAACTTAATTAGGTTTTATTTTTTTAATATAATTGTAAATTCATACTAAACTTATCATATCTGAAGTGTGTACTCATTTTTAAAAATCAATCGTATGACAATCCACATAATATCTATAAAAATAACATATTTTAAATTCTAGATTGTAATAATTTTTACTGTGGTATCACTGCTACTGACATACATTAAATCGCTTTAAGCGCTGAATATTATGTACTATGACGGATGTATAAGATGTAAAGGAGAATTATTTTCTGCTATGGGATTCATTATTTTTGTACCCGCATGTTTTTTTAATTAACTAGCACGCATTTTTTTAGTATCTCACTATAGATTTTTAGTATCTCACTATAGATGACTTAATTTTTAAAACGTCGCTACTGCCATCTCATGAAAAATGGACGTAACTTTTAACTGACAGCTGAACATACCTCGTGAGTCTCGTGACCTCGCTGACGAACTACGCGAACTCTACATTCTACAATACATATGAAATATGCTCTACATAGCTAATACTTTATATTGCTCTACATTGGGTTGTTTTTTTACAATTATTGGGAACTATCAACATTCAAGAAAGAGGCGGGAAAACATGTGAAATAGGTAGTAAAAATGAGAATGATAAAATGAATAAGTGAAAAATAGTGCCTGAAAATAAGACTTGGCTTAAAGGTCTCGTTACTAGACCATAAAATCTTCAAAAAAAGGGGCCTAACAACATTCAATAAAGAGGCGGGAAAAAATGTGAAATATGAAGTGAAAAATGAAAAATAGTGCCCGAAAATAAGACTTGGTTTAAAGGTCTCGTCACCAGACCATAAAATCTTTATAATAAATCAAAATTCAACAAATGTGAAAAATAAAAAAAGCGTGTTTTCATGTCGATTGTGTAAGACCGAAGGTTTAGGGTCCTTGTGCTCAAGGATCTGGAAAAATAATAGTCCCTGAGAATTACAATTTTATTTTAAGGTGGCAAGAAAAAAAAATATTATTTTACCTAAGTGAATTGTTTTGAGACTTATTATCATGATAGTTTTTCTTAATTCCGGAGGCAACCGCTATCTAAGTTGAAAGTTTTCAGAGCTTCCTGTCAATGAATGTATTTCGAAAATATTACTCTCATTTTGCCATAGAAATTAATAAACATTTAATTTATTTGGAAGTGATTAAATCAAGTATTCTCTACAAATAATACCTTTCACGCGTCGCCCTGAAAACCAATAATTACGCAACACCGTTTAATTATAATAATAGAACCTATATCTCTGAATGTTTTATTAGAGAATTTATCCGTAGTATAAATCACGAGCGATTACGAGATTAACAAAAACGTTTTTATTGTAATAAAATTTAATCTGAAAGAAGGAAAAATAATATAGAACGCCTCCATATTTTACAATTATTATATAAAAGTTAACACAAAGTTTTAAGGGGGTCCTCTTGTTTGATGCAAAATTAGGACTATTTCTAGCTTGGGTTTATTTATAGTTTGGGTTTTTTTTTATAAAACTAATGAAGAGGTGGAATTTTGAATTTTTTACTATTTATTTATACATATTTCAAGAGTAAGTATAGGTATATAACTTTTAGCTAAAAATATTCAGTAAAATTAAAGTTTCAAAATTAAATTTCGTTGGTAATAGTCTACTCCATGCTTCTAGATGTACCTACTGAAAATACCCTGTAAATCGGACAAGCCGTTTTTGAGATACGATGGAGGAAACTTTGAAAAACATGGTTTTGAGAAAAACTAATTTACCACTAATCTGCGATGCCTGGTCCGTAAAGTACTAACCTTAAGTATACTGACAGTAAAATACTATAACACAAAATAATAACTAAGGTTACTCTAGTTTACTATGCAGTAAAATATTTTATGGTAAGTAGGTATAGTTTTTCAACTCGACCGCTCATCATTTCATTCCTAGGGTAAAGTCCCACTACTCCACTCATCCGAAACTTATGAATCAAATTTACAAACCTATATGAAAAAATAAGCCCACATCTTTCCCTTTAAACTTTTTCCTAGATTTCCCAAACCAGATAGATGGAACCTATTTCTCATCATAATATGTTTTTAATATATAAGTTTTTTGCCTGCTAAAAATATGTAACCGTAAAAATGGAAATTCAGACGCACATAATATTAATATTTTTTTTAAATTATAAAACTTTGTTTGGTTGAACGCGCAAATTGCAGGAATTGCTGGTTCGTATTGAAAAAAATGTTTTAGTGTTGGATAGCTAATATATCGAGGAAGGCTTTATAACATCGCTACGTGCAATAGGAGCGCAGCCTCAATGAAAAACGGGACAATTTATTCCTTTTAAGAGCTTCCGTTGCATACGCTACGTACCTAAACTGTTAAAGTTACGCAACAATTATAATTAATTTATGATGAAATTATTCCTCTTAAAATGTTCTAAAAAGGTTATTTTAAGGTTGACTCACTATAATCTTTGTTATAAAATAACTCATTTTATTTGCGAAGTCGTTAATTTATATCTAATTAAATACGTTATTCATCACAAGTATTATATGGGACAGCTAGTATAATAATGAAATAGATTGTGTTTAAATAGGTGATTTGAAGTTAGCTAGAAGAATGTACATTGTGTACCTATACATTTATCAATCGTTTGAATAAAAATTAATGCCTTCGCATGTTTTTGTTAACATGCGAACAGACAGTCAAAGTTGATTTATTTTCTCATTCCATGTAAAACCTATGTTGTAACACTAAAATAGAAACTTAGTAGTTAAACTTTCACAGTTTTATATTTAGAAGCAAGATCCCTAATGAAAAACGTGTACATTCAATCACAGATGAATTCAAATGATAACCAACATAAAAAATGGTAATGGATATAATATATAGATACTTAAATACCTATACTGGATGGATATAATACAGGAATAGTAAACCGCAATACATTAATCATTTGAAATTTTTAATCACACCCGAAGTGATGCAGAGTTTTATGAATGCTAAAATGCTATTTTTGCTAACAGCAAGTGCTACAGTGAAAGCATAGTTATCAATTTATACATACACATAGATATAATATTTATTACAAACGAAAGCTCATAGAACCACACAAAATAATAATATATAAGAAAATATGGAAAAAAGCTTATCTAGCATCTCACACACTGACGAAAATGAGCCTATATTTTTTAAAAGGCTGACTACGCATCTGAAACATTTATGTCGCCGATGTCCATAGGCGGTGGTGATTACTAACTTAGTTACTTGGTAACCCAGGTTAAATTACAGAGGTTTTAACTAAGTTTTTTTATTATAGAACAGACAACCGAGCGTATAAAAAATATACAATAATTAATATGTAATCATAAAAGTGTCAAGGTTCAGACTCAGCATATTGTGTATATTTCACGATTTTTTATAACTCATGTTACTTTTCTGTATTTTCGTAGTTTTTCTTAAATTATGAAGTAAATCTGGTAATTTACACTAGCGGCACAGATTATTTATATGTATGTCAAGTAATCTAAGACTATCGGATTTGATTGTGTATCCGTAATTTAAAATCAGAATAGCAATAATGCATACAATAAAAGAAAACGTTACATGTGTTAAAATTAAAAAAAAGTCGTACTAACTGCCATTACTATTTGTAGGTAAATAAAACAATATCAGCCAGTCAGATCTATGCTTTGTTTGGATATTCGATTCCATGAAAGTTATTAAAGGAACAACGTTTGTAATTTGAATATATCATAAGTTTTCATTTTATACAGGTGTTTTTTAAATTTTATAAATATTCTTTCCGTAATATAAACTTAACGTTAGGCGTTAACGCCTCCGCTTATGATTGAAACGGATATATTATAACACTACTTATTACCGATTATTGCGGTCAATTGACTTAATTTCGGTTGGAACATCAAATTGGATAGTGCTTTTATATATTTAGCGCTTATCAATTAGAAACTAAATGTGAAATGGATATAAAAACTGATCAACCATGGCGTTATTTTGCATTTCATTATACTTTGTTCAGATTTCTCGGCTTAGGTTGGTGGCATCATCCCGATGAAGGGGACACCAGGAATTTCAGCGGACTCTACCTTTACTACGCTATATTTACGGAACTTGTCTGGGTTGTTTGCTTCGTTGGTCTGGAAACAATCGACCCTTTCGTTGGAGAAAAAGATCAAGACCGTTTTATGTTCAGCCTCTCATTCGTCATAACCCATAACCTTACGCTCATCAAGTTATACATATTTTTCTTCAAAAATAAAGATATTCAAGAAATCGTTCGCATTTTAGAAATAGATATGCAGCTATATTTTCAAAATAATGAACGCAACAAAAGAACGGTCAGGATCACTAGAATTTTGACTGGTGTGTTTCTGTTCTTCGGATGGATTACAATCGGGAACAGCAATGTTTATGGTATTATACAGGATATCCGGTGGAAGTCTGAAGTTTCGTATTTAAATGAATCCATAGAGAAACCCCCTAGAACGCTACCGCAACCGATTTATATACCGTGGACCTATCAATCGGATCAATCTTATATTTCTACGTTTCTTCTTGAAACCGTAGGTTTGCTATGGACTGGTCACATAGTAATGACAATAGATACGTTTATAGCCTCACTTATAATACATATGACTAATCAGTTTACGGTATTACAAGAAGCAATAATTACCGTTTATAATCGTACCTTAATAAATCTAGCAGAAAATATCAGTGTCAATAGCGACTGTGTACGAATGTCTCATGACAATTTAGAGCAATTGAGAATAAATATAAGGGAAAAAGATTTCGAAAATGCGCTAGAAATCGCCCTATTGGACTGTATTCGTCAACATCAGTTATTGATTTCGTAAGTCTTACTTACTCATATTTAATGTAATTTCATAGTTGCGTAAAATTTTCATCTAAATAAGTGCAGGTAGATATGCATCATAAAAATAAGTGCATAGAATAAGTAGAACTCATTCAAGTAAACCATATAATAATCTAATAATATATGTGTATTGATATTTTATCTTATAAGTCTATGAATGTTGTCAGCCGTACACATATATATTTTTTGAGTGTGCGATCTATCATTACGCACACTAAAACAATGTATATGTAAACGCTTGACAACATTCACAGTCAAACGGACTTCGTGAGATAGAAGATTAATAAAAATAAACCTGTGTAAAAACAGCGTTTTATTTTATCGTAAAAGTGAGGGGTGAAATCTTAGGGTTGATCTAAGGGTGAAATTACGGATACCACGTCCGAAAAAGTATCAATTTTGAATATGAGTTATAAAGAAGGGCTTTCTGTGAGGATTTGACACGCTGCAATATCTTCGGATTACCGCCCAAATATTGTCATCTTGATGCTTTTTTCTCACGCCTGAATCAACATAATCGGTGCTTCATATTCACCTCTAGTTCGAAATGAAAGAGTTGGAATATAGTTCATATTCGGCGATATCTTTAAGAATACTTTATTTGAGACTCACACAAAAACAGAACTATCGTTGATAAAATATTTTAGCTAAAGAATAATATTTAAAAGATAAAACATATACCTGCTGGTAAAAAAATACTAATAATAATGTTTTGTTGAAGTTTTTTTGAGAAATTACTAATATTTGCTGCTGATGAATATTCGTAATTCTGTGACTAATTGTCGAGATAAGCTCGATGGGCTTAAAGTTATTCATCATTATATTCCTAAAGCTCTTTTTTAGCCTCATTCTCACACCAACTCAGTGACACCATGTAAATGCATTGTGTTACAGAATATTGTTTTAACGCGAGTATCATTCATTGAAATATAAAAAAAACAATTTTGAAAAAATGATGGATCAAGCCAATTATAATGTTAAAATTTTGATACAATTAACTAAAAAGTAAAAAACAATTACTAAGTATTTACATAATGCTTGCTTATGCCTAAGAGCTTTCTTGATTAAACAATGAGCCCCAAACTAGGCAAACTCTGTATCTTGGGACCCTGGATTATATATTTGAATTAGGCTTGACGTAGAAGAAGAATTGATTTTACCCACTGAAGTGTATATAGTGTAAAAATAAATACTTATGTGCCTATGAGGGTGTGTTGGAAGTGTGTAAGGTGTATGATATGTAGTTTGATTGATACGAGTATATTTATTTTAGAATTTCAAGGAGTTTTTCTGTTTTATATAGTCTAGAGATAGGAGCCAATTCTTGGAGTGTTATTTTTGCTTCATAGAGGTTTATCGGTGTACCGATTTCATTGTTAACCACGTTGAACAGAAACGGTTTCATGAATCTGAGAAGCGACGGCCAAATGATGTTTTGACTCAGGCGATCAGCGATCTACATATGTGTTATATAATTATGACGTACATTGGGATGCACAATTTAAATTAAATTATCAAGGAAAATACAACTAATCAAGCAAGTGGGCCAAAACAAAGGATATAAGGACAAATGATCTTCTTTACTCTATCATATAGTATGATAATGATGACGTATGTTTTTGTAATTTATAACTTTACCCTACCTACTTCATCTGAGAAACCCTTTATATAATTAATTCAGAGGCTTGAACATCTTGGGCTATACGGAAAACCCGACAAGACGTTTCTTGCGAGACGCATAATGACTCCCTAATTAGCTGTTTCTGCGTCAAAGTGTAATTTTCCTTCCAGATGTGTAGAGAAATTTGCCAAGACGTATTCCTATGGCTTTATGACTCAGCTTCTATCCAGTATGGCTGCCATTTGCGTAGTAATGGTTCAAGTTTCGGTGAGATGTTTGTTAATTAATATCATTTTGTCGCATAGACTTGTAGATAAAAAATATAGGTTTAAGATTTGTTTACAAACCTATTCGTTTAATATTACCTTGTTAATAATAAAATTGAAACAACAAGCTAGCAAAAAATCTAATATTACCTCGTCTTCTATTTAAAATTATTAATTAATTATATTTTCATATACTAATATTTTTACAGCAAGATGCATCCAGTCTAAAATCAATACGATTGGTCACATCGTTAGCTTTCTTTGCTACGATGCTAATGCAATTAGCAATTCAGTGCTTTACTGCAAACGAACTTACTTACCAGGTAAGTACTAACTATAATTTGTTTTTATAATTAAATATTTAATTCCGATTATTTAGAATCCAGGTCTGACATCTTTATAATTAAAACTTCGGTTATTAAACTGTTGGAAGGATTATCGAAATTTTCACCGAATGACGGACCACTGTTCATTGATCACGAAACCGTAATTATTTTTGAAATTCACAATGAAAATAAAAGGTCGGCAATGCATCATCGATCGGTGTTCTGTTGGTCTCACGCGTGTTTGTTGACATCTGACATAAAAATATTGGTTGGCCTATTTACTAAGCATCTATGATTAGGATGATACAGAAACTACTCGTATGTACAATTATAAAATATCTATTAGAGATTGGTTATGTACCTACTTCTACATGTACATATAGGGCTTTAAACTCGATAAGCTAACTATCTTGTCCGTAGTTATTAGATTTTTTTTATTGTAATAAACTGGTAGAGTTTGTATGTATCTTTTTCTATTTGTAGAGTGTTATCTGGACCTGATATGAAAAAAAATCAATAATAGAAAGGTACACGATTCTTGTCTAACATATTTTGTTTTGATTATATTCATTTTCAAAATATTTTAATATTTGTATGAAATTTCAAGGAACAATGCTTTTCGACGACGCGACGCGACGCTACATTATCAGCAAACAATAAATGATAAATCTAAAACCTTTATATACCATTGAACTGAAAAAAAAGAACTAAGTTACCAACGCTTAGTAACCAACGTTTTGCATTCCATAAATAAGTATTTAATGCTACAGACGAACTTTTTAAGTTAGTGAATCCTTCTAAGAATTTTAATTCTTTGATTATGTCAGTTTTGTTTTCCTTTTTAACATGTTCGGCTTTTGAACAGTACGGCCGCTAAGCATTATTAATTGTAAATCTTCTTGAATCTTTTGTAATTTCTAAATCAAACTTTTTCCATATTTGATTCAGTATGTAAGCGGATGGATGAACTTTATTAGAATATCACATTTAATCATAAACAATATTATATCCTCACGATACATACGATGCATATTCGTGTACTGAATATCGATTCGAAAGTATTGCGAAAAACTTTATTTCGTATACGCATCTAACCTAGCCTAACAATTTAACCTACACTGCTTCATGAAATAGGTTATACCGAGTAATGAAAGTTTTTTTTTAATATTCTTTCGTTTTTATTCATATTTACTGAAAAAAATTACTGTGGTAAGTTAAGTGTGTCTCTTTAAAACTAATATCATGGCATCTCAGTCAATAAATAAAAATTAACCGGTTTCAGCCCCTGCTTTAAAGGATACATATTTGGTTTCAGTCTAGTCTAATATCGGATGCTGTAATGGAGTGTAAATGGGAGCGCATGTCAACTCGCCACCGACGTCTACTCCTTATGACTATGATGAGAGCACAGCGCCCGCTACGACTGACTGCTGCCGGATTCACTAATATGAACAACGATTGCTTTCTAGCAGTGAGTAGCCCCTAATTCTAAGAGCTTTGCCCCATCAGACCATGACCAGCATCGGTGAGGTTGACATGCTTATCTTTGGAGCCAGAAGAACGCCATGACGTCGCCAAGTGAGTTGACCTCCATACCATGTCAATATTAACTATTTGGATACGTAGCGGACGATGTCGCTAGAGCTCTAAAAGGGTAGGAAGAAACAAATTATTCATGGGAATAGCTAATTTGCTGTCAATTGTCATATAAATTGATACGTTTCTATTTAAATATTTTACTTCTTAATTTGATAACAAATGAAATAGATTATCTTCACAGAAACTGGGAGACTACTATATTTGAGAAATCAAGGTGTGTAGGTACATGGCTTTTGATTTAGATATAGGTACTCTAAGCTAATATTTAACCATTATAAATTAATGGGAATTACCTGATTACGATGTTATAATATAAAATTTATACGTCATCATTATAAAATAACAAACAACAGCCCAATAGCCCAACAGTCGTTCATATTGTCTTGAAATTAATTGCTCAATTGTTTGTCAATGTATTATATATTGTATATGCATAGTTTATGTTATCTATTTATTCCACACATAGTATTTCTGAATGAATTATTTTATCTCACCATAATACTTGACACTGAATTTTAAATATTGTTCATTTAATTATACATAGATATTATATATACGGGCATGTTGGCGCGTTCGGTAGAACACCTGCCGTGCGCATCGATGGGTCGTGGGTTCGATTCGAATATCGAAAATCCGACCGGGTAACGAACCACCGTTCATAATAGAAAAACCGTGCAAGTGCATATTGTGTGTTTCGATTTCAGTCTATGAATTTCCGAATACTCAAAATAAAACTAGGCGCAACATTGACTGATGTTCTGTGGCTGGGGTATCGCCTTCCATCAAGTGAACCTCATGCTCGTCTGTCGATATCTGACATAAAAAAATAATAGACAAACGATTAATCACTCTTTTAATGACTTTTTTCAGATCATGAAAGCTGCCTATTCGTATTACGCTGTATTAAGTCAAAAATAACTTCAAAGGTAATGAAGAATTATTAGGAATAATAATACCTATTTTATTACACTGTACTGAATCAAAAAGAAATTAAATAAAACCACTTATAGACTCATATCTAATTTCTATTAATTTCACAAATCTTTTATGCATATTATTATTACTAATTTAGTCCGCTTTTTCAAGCGAATCACAAATGTTACTTCAAACTATCACAGATTATATTATTTTATTAAAATGATGACAGATTATCCCAGCGGCTAGCCGAAGGGAAGTATAAAAATAATTATAGTAGTCTTAACAATAATGTATCGCCTTAATTCGACTTCACCTTAAAGCTATTTTAATACTATTGGCCTACAATAATAATAATATTTTAAATTAAAAATTAATTCTAATAATGGGACTTGTAGATAGCCTTCAAAGAGGGCCAAAACAAAACGGAGATCTCCACTGTAGTTGTTTCATTTTAATTAAAAACAAGATACAATAAAAAAGCCTAAAGATATTTACAAATATATATTATATTTTATAATTAAATTTTTAGATTAGATGTCGTGTAAAATAGGATTTCGCTTAACTCTACATCACCATTATTCATATTTTAATCCATGCAGTTTATTATTGTATATACGTAGTTTTTCAAGATTTTTTTCCAATAAATATAACAGAGTTAAATCTGCTCATATACCCCTAATTAAGACTTAATGCTCACGCATGTCCTTAAGAACGTTCCCCGTGATAAAAAATAAATGTATTGCATTGAATACGATCGGTTAATAAGAAAACAGAATGTGATAATCTTGAGGTAAGGTAAGGTAGGTATTCGCTATTCAAACTTATTACATATAAGTTTTAAAGCTACAAAATAAATAAGTTCCATATATAGGTATATTTAAAGTTCCAAAAGTTTAGGTTTTGGTGTCACAGAACACGATTCACTTGGAGTTGATTGTACGTTTATAACGGTCATCTCTTCACATCTGAAACAAGTAGAAATATCATCATATTTTTTCAACATTTAATATGCACAGATAACAAATTTTCTAATCAAATTCATAGACTAAAATATTATTTCTAAAATCATGTTGACTATATAATTATATTTTTGTATTTTTTCATAAATACATACACGACTCTTTTCCATTGGGGTAGGTAGAGATCACGGCTCTCCTAATTAGGTACATAATATGCTCCGATCCTTGCATAACAATTTCGCTTCTTCCACTTTTATCAATGCTTTCATACACGCTCGTCGGTTTTCTTTTGAATTTTTATATTAGAATCAGTGATATGCGAACCTATCATCAGCAGCATTCGCAGCATTATAGAAGACATCAGGTAAGTTGGCCTCGTGTTGGCTCAGCAAGGAACTGCCCGCTCTAGGCGAGTGGGGCCCGTGGCTCGCGTAAGGAGAGAAAGGCACTGCTGCTCGGAGCGCTGCTAGCACTAAGAGCATCCCTCCTGTTAATATCATTGGTATAAAAAATAAATATTATTTATTATTATTATTTATGACCAAGAATTTGGCTTGGAGTCTGCCTAATGAAAGTTGAGACTGGAAAGCGCAAAATTAAAAAAAAATTGATTGATTACCCAAAAATTGCTAACGTAACGTGCTATGTTTTGTATGAAAAGTGGAGCTTGAGACATTTGATTTGAAATGACTCCGATTATTATTTATTACTCGGTGGGAAGATGGACGCATGCAGGGACCTCAATTCCTTACAAGTCCTTATAGTAAAAGATAATCAGAAACATATCGTATGGTGGTGGATAACTTCGATGTAGGCCCAGCCGATATACCAGATGTCGATGATAATTATTCTTCTTACAAGCTGCTAAGCAATTGTTTTTGTCTATTACATTTATTTTCTTTCATACAATGTTATTGTTATTTCGTAGTCGAAATCAGTATTTTGAAATTAGAGTTAAAATAGTTAAAGTTTTCTTTTTAAACAAAAAAAATTTAATATTTAGAAACTTCTGGCAAATTAAAAGTAATGTGAATATTCCTCGTATTATGAATAAAAAATTTAGATCTTATGAATTATAAATAAAATCTAGATTTTTTTTTTGCCTTTGCACATCAAATCAGCGGGGAGTCTACCAACGTGTCTTGGAATATATTTTTTTATATAATTTATTAATATATATTTTTTTCTCTACAAATACCTCTCATTTATACAAAAAAGTCTAGAGAAAATTTGCAATACGAATGTAGATCATTGCTATTAACAGCTAAGTATGTGTGAATAGATAAAGAGAAAAGTGACACAACTTGATTACTGCCATACATAGAGCAACACGGGCCACCGGTGAACCGGAGGGGAGTAGCCATACGCAGGCGTTCCCCTCTGTCAAAGTACAAGTCCAAATGGTCCTATGCGTACAATAAAACTAGTTGTAGCCGCACTTTTCACTAGACTAAATCCAGATGCGCGACTGAATCGACCTCCTAAAAAAATGCCGAATTGTTTGTGTTTCTTGTTGCCAAAAAATATCTGCCACGTCAAATTTACAAAAAGATAGCGTTACCTTTCATATGTAGGTATTTTTTAATCATATTATTACTATTTACTTCTTTAAAACTTAAAATATTACAATATTATCGGTCGTGTTGTTTCGGATTTTTTTACCAACACAGTCGCTCGACAGATCCGCGTATTGTATGAGCCCTCATACAATACACGGATCTGTCGAGCGACTGATCCGAGTTTATTTCCGAGAAGTCGCTGTCACCGAGCAATAGTGTTGTTGTCGGATTGTTTTAAGTTATCGAAAAAAATGGCAAAGGAGTCTTCTATACAGAGACAGTTTTGAGATTAAATTTTCTGATTCAAATATTATATTGTGATAATATACATACATTGTTAAAATATAATATAATACTTACGCGCGTTAGCACATTTATTAAAATCACTTAGTGTAAACTTCAACCATAATGTTTTTTTTATTTCCTAAAAATCCAAAGGATATGGAAAATTGTGGGCCCAAATTTAATAATTGCGATATGATCTAAAAAATGACATATTTTTAATCTTATAATATAAAAAATCAACTCAATTCTCAATCTGGGAGAGGAGAAATATGAGAAATATAGTTTTCCTGAGATTCTCGATTAATTGAATCGATTACACAATCACAAAAAAAACCTTTGGACAAGGTAATTAACTCAAAAGTAATTAAATGCACTTTAAAATACAATATATTGCATATAATTACAGTTATGTTATTAAATAAAATATAAATTATTAATTAAAGAAAATGAATATGCATGATTATCGATTAAAATCGATCTTTTATTTTAGTCTGTCGTTGGCATGCCGCATGACAGTTGTTTACTCTGTGCTAATTCGTTTCGTGTTTTCTACGTTTTGAGTCTGAGTGTTTTTCCGATTGTCGTCATTTAGGAATTGTTACGATTTGACAACTACAAATATCATTGATCACAGATTTATGATATATGTATATGTCAGTTATTGATTGTAACATAACCTTACTTTTACTCAGTGGCGGGACTACCATACAAGCCCAAAAGCCAAAATCTGCATTTTAACATAATATGTGTTTATATATTTATATAGCTTATATAATTATGTTATCGATTTTATTATGTACCAACTCATGGTCCACTTTCCGTGACCTGCTACGTGCGCATTACCCGACAAGTTCATTTGTATTACGTAATAAATTAACTCCATCTTTAAAATAAATAAATTAAGTCGAACTTATAAAACTAATTTTCCAAACCCAGTTCTTGAAATTATCGATACTGCGTATCGACCGTTGTTGCAACTACGGCTAAAAGGACTTGTCAGTGTAGTTGCGCCATTTAATTATACTGTTATGACACGGAATGTTTAAGTGTGTGTGTGAAATTGTAAGTGTATTTTTTAATTGTCACGGTGTGAGTTTCGTAGTGACAGACGATTGCTTGTGTGTGCGAACTTGAGTACGCACATATAGCGCAGGTTTCCCCCCGCAAAAAATGACAGATTGTTTGGTATCGGTAACGAACGCTATGGCTACTCCCCTCCGGTTCGCCGGTGGCCCGTGTTGCTCTATGCTGCCATAACACTGATTCACATGCGCACTCACTACTTTTTATTCAGGTTCGTAAGAATGCCGTTTGTACCTACTACACTTTTTAACTTACTTTCCAGCTATGAAGAAGAACGGGATTTCCATTTTTTATGTTAGATATCGATAGACGAGAATGAGGTTCACTTGATGGTAGGTGATAGCTCAGCCACAGAACATCAGTCAATGATGCGCCGCGCCGTTCGAAAATCTATAGACTGAGAATAAAAAACGCAATATGCACGTCACGATATTTTCATTTAAACACAGTGGTCGAAAAATCAATATTCTTTGCACACCTTTATTACTATTTATTTAAATTTCACGTAATATTTGAACAAAAATGATTTTTGAAATTATAATATAGTTTATAAATTAGCTACACAAATGGATATCACTACAGTAATAAGGTCTCACATCTGGCAACCCTAGTCCGAAGTGACTATACGTAGGGAAAACATTTTCGATTTTTCGAAGTTATTCTATTCATGCTTGACGGAAGTTGACAAACTCTCACCGGACACTGTAGCTAATAGAGTCAGGTTTGCGAAGAATAGCGCAGTAGCTGCACACGCGTAGAATGGTGCTCTAGCTCGACCACAGGACCACCTTAGGAAGTCCCAGCATCGCAGACCAAGCGTGTACTCCCCACGACGACCCAAGAGATCGACGAACAGAGCTACAACCCACATCGTCTCGAGAACAAACACCAAGGCAGCACCGGCTCTGTAGTAATATTAATATTTTTACTTAAGATGAAGATTTCTTGAGAACGGTCGAAAATGCTGTTTTTTAATTCAGTGTATCTCTTAAACGGTACATAATTTAGGAACCAAAAATTTAAGACATTTTTATTTATTTTTTTATATATTGATGGAACTCTAAACATACTTTAAAATACGTTAAAAAAATCTTCAAAACACATCTAAATACTAATATTATAAAGAAGAAAGATTTTTGTTTGTTTGTTACGATTTAACTCAATAACTACTTGACCGATATTTATCTTTCACAGATAGAAAGCTATATTATCAGCGAGTAACATGGGCAATTTTTTTTGGTGTAGAGTACATCTACATTGCACCCGTGCGAAGCCGGGCTTGTTACTAGTATTATATATAGTTATTAATAGACTATATCTTATGAAGGGCACATCATATTCTAGTCTTGATTATAAATGATCCGCTAGCGTTAATAAATTATCGAGGTCCCTCGTAAATAGACATTGACCGTCTCCGTGGCATAGTGTTTAGCACCGGAAGCCATGGGTTCGAATCCCGGGGAAAGAAGATTAAAAAAAATAATTAATCTCAATGTTAACTAGCTTTTTTGTATTCTACCATAAACACAGTGGCGGGACCATCATACAAGCCAAAACGCCTGTTTTGTCTTATTAATGCATTAAAATTAAATAAAATAATGTCATTAGTTATATATAACTTATACGATTACGTAATTATATAAGTTATATAAATATATAAACACGTATTATGGTAAAATCGGCAAGACGGGTTTTAGACCAGTGCCGAAGCCTTTAAAAATGGTAAAAAGTTACAGTTACAAAAAAATTACAGTAGGATGAAACCCATTAGAAAAGGAGGGGAATATGATCAAAATGAAAGGAAAAATAAATTACGGTCGATCCAAGTTCGGGAAGTGGAAGTGGGGGGGGTTTAAGGGTAAAAAACGGTTTATCTCGTTTTCCGGCAAAACTACAAGTCCCCCTTTTCTAATGGGTTTCATCCTACTGTAATTTTTTTTTGTTTCAAAAATTATCTACACTGGTCTACTTTTGGGCTTGTATGGTATAATAGTCCCGCCACTGCATAAATATGGGATTAGCATGAACAACTCACATCAATGCTGGTGCTATATCATATGCCAGGACAGTTAACTCAGCGCCAGCTCCACTCATCACTGTCAACGGAAAAGGGAGATATTATGGAATTTGACTCATAAATCATTATTTTTAAAACACTTCTTGTATACTTACGGCCTTATGCATAAACGTATTATAAGCTTAGTTCTGTAGTCTTTTTATATTCGATAGAGCGAGACAAAACATATTTTAAATATATCAAGCTTATAATACGTTTATGAATAAGGCCATAGAGCAACACGGGCCACCGGCGAACCGGAGGGGAGTAGCCATACGCAGGCGTTCCCCTCTGTCAAAGTACAAGTCCAAATGGTCCTATGCGTATAATAAAACTAGTTGTAGCCGCACTTTTCACTAGACTAAATCCAGATGCGCGACTGAATCGACCTCCTAAAAAAATGCCGAATTGTTTGTGTTTCTTGTTGCCAAAAAATATCTGCCACGTCAAATTTACAAAAAGATAGCGTTACCTTTCATATGTAGATATTTTTTAATAATATTATTACTATTTACTTCTTTAAAACTTAAAAAATTACAATATTATCGGTCGTGTTGTTTCGGATTTTTTTACCAACACAGTCGCTCGACAGATCCGCATATTGTATGAGCCCTCATACAATACACGGATCTGTCGAGCGACTGATCCGAGTTTATTTCCGAGAAGTCGCTGTCACCGAGCGATAGTGTTGTTGTCGGATTGTTTTAAGTTATCGAAAAAAATGGCAAAGGAGTCTTCTATACAGAGACAGTTTTGAGATTAAATTTTCTGATTCAAATATTATATTGTGATAATATAGTTATATTGTTAAAATATAATATAATACTTACGCGCGTTAGCACATTTATTAAAATCACTTAGTGTAAACTTCAACCATAATGTTTTTTTTATTTCCTAAAAATCCAAAGGATATGGAAAATTGTGTAACCCAAATTTAATAATTACATATTTTTAATCTTATAATATAAAAAATCAGCTCAATTCTCAATCTGGGAGAGGGGAAATATGAGAAATATAGTTTTCCTGAGATTCTCGATTAATTGAATCGATTACACAATCACAAAAAAAACCTTTGGACAAGGTAATTAACTCAAAAGTAATTAAATGCACTTTAAATACAATATATTGCATATAATTACTGTTATGTTATTAAATAAAATATAAATTATTAATTAAAGAAAATTAATATACATAATTATCGATTTTTTATCGATTAAAATCGATCTTTTATTTTAGTCTGTCGTTGGCATGCCGCATGACAGTTGTTTACTCTGTGCTAATTCGTTTCGTGTTTTCTACGTTTTGAGTCTGAGTGCTTTCCCGATTGTCGTCATTTAGGAATTGTTACGATTTGACAACTACAAATATCATTGATCACAGATTTATGATATATATGTCAATTATTGATTGTAACATAACCTTACTTTTACAGTTTACTACTTAAAACTCTAATAACTCGGCTCTCAGATTGTCAAAACTAATAGAATTTTCAACGAAGGACTGTTAAGTCTCAATCTATTAATTCACACCAATTTCATATTGTTACATTGGGGGCCCAAAGTTGTTTGTAATCGTTAAGGGATACATGGAATAAACATATTTTGTAATTACGAAGTATTTTTCAAATTATTCCTAAGATTTTATTATACCTATACCAACTCATGGTCCAATCTCCGTGACCTGCTACGTGCGCATTACCCGACAAGTTCATTTGTATTATTGTAGTACGTAATAAATTAACTCCATCTTTAAAATAAATAAATTAAGTCGAACTTATAAACCTAATTTCCCTAACCCAGTTCTTGAAATTATCGATACTGCGTATCGACAGTTGTTGCAACTACGGCTAAAAGGACTTGTCAGTGTAGTTGCGCCATTTAATTATACTGTTATGACACGGAATGTTTAAATGTGTGTGTGAAATTGTTAGTGTATTTTTTAATTGTCACGGTGTGAGTTTCGTAGTGACAGACGATTGCTTGTGTGTGCGAACTTGAGTACGCACACATAGCGCAGGTTTCCCCCCGCAAAAAATGACAGATTGTTTGGTATCGGTAACGAACGCTATGGCTACTCCCCTCCGGTTCGCCGGTGGCCCGTGTTGCTCTATGGAATAAGGCTATTAGGCTTTTTAGACAAAAACAAAGTTTATTAAAAGACTTGCATAAACAAATCTGTTTATTAAAATGAATGTCAATGGAAAGGCAAAACTGCTAAATACCCATTTTCAAATAGATAAATACATAATATATTTCACTAGTAATACGCTCCGGCTTCGCTTTTTTTAAAATCGGCCCAGCAGTTTTGAGTTAAATCGTAACAGACAAATGTTACCTCTTTATAATATTAGTATAGATTTGCAAAGGTAGATAGAACATAATTTTAACAACATTATTATTTTTAAATTAATTTAAGTCACATGAAAATTTTAAAATAAAAATGGAACTATACCACATTTCCTACAAGTTTCATTTTGGCGCTTTAGCAGTTTTGCCTTTCCACTGTCAATATGGATACGTCAGATTTATTTATTCAAATATCAACCTTTATGATCTTATAACTAAAAACAACAACATAACAAAAGTTTATTAATTCTAAATCCTTAACGAATATACATAGCTAAATATACTACCTATAGCCGTAATAAGGCCCCATAGTCTCGCTAAAGGCTGCAATAAGTCCCATAATCTTGACTCCAGAGTTTTTTTTGGTACCAAAACTCTCCTGTTTGTATTACGATCAGGCACATTTTGAATTTGACTCGACCCCTCTTGGGCCGACGATTTCAACTCCACATTCATTCTATTAGAACTTCATAACTGTTCTAATTTAATTTACCCTTCAATAACATTTCAGATGAGCCAACAACTTCCTTGTTGATGTAAACAGTAAACACTTTGTTTTCGATACGTATATGATACTGTATTTATGCATTATATACAATTTTTCCGGATGTAAAGTTTTAACTATTATATTTTAAATGCCAAACATTATGTCACCAACGGTATATTGGGCTAATTCAATAAATAATTAAGAAAATTGTCTATTTAATAACCGTATATACGGATAAGATACCTATTTTTATATCACACTGTTTACTAAAACGTACTGGCATTGTGCCCAATTTCTAATATTAAACCGCACCTTGACCTTAATACTTTATAAAATAAACTATAATAAAAAATAGCAATTAATCGTAAGCTACTGCTAACCACGGTTACATCGAAATATTTTTCCCGCGTTATTTTCACAAGAAACACGTATCCGTTTGGAAACGGGTCGTCACTATGAGAGTTTCCGACAACTGAATACACACTGAATGTGAATTGAAAATTCCGACTCGGGTCTCAGCAAAGAATATACACTCTCAGAGTGATCTTAATTCTGTACTAAGCAAACACCAATGATAACGTAAAACGTGTCGACATTTGAGATAAAATTAATTTTACGTATAGTTTACATGAATACGTGTATGTAAGATAATATAATGTAGGTACTTGTATTTTTTTAATATTCAAAAACTGCCTCCATGGCTTGGTGGCAATTTTGTGTTTTTGAGAAAATTTTTGCCAAAAAAAAATATATCTAAAAATTGCTAATCTTTCTAAAAATATTCTAAGAAATAAGACCAGAAGTGATTTTTTTAAAAACAATTTTTAATACTACCTAACAAAATAAATTCAAACTTCACTATACAAGTACACAATTTAATCTCTCACAAATTAAATTAACTAAACCGCAATAACAATAATGACCGAATGATTCTAATTACAACAAGTACAGAATATAACAATAGATGCACAGAGTGACATCCTAACACGACGACAGTTGGAACGACCAAGAGAGCAAGGCCGGTGAAGCATCGAGTTTTATAGGTTTTCCCCCACTCTTCTTATTTCATCTCCTACACGGCCTTTCCTGACAGGAGACCGTCCTCGGGCTCCTTCTTCCAATTCTGGTGGCAGTTTCTTGGGTTGGTAACGAAGTCCCAGGAACTTCGTCACTCGATGAAATGATGAGCGGCGCAGCAAACTCTTCAGTAGGTCCCGGACGTACTGAGTTGTGGCTCACTCATGACACCAGATGTAGTAGACTTCTCACCCTCGTTGTCTGCATCTGCAAAGCATAAAACAACAACCGAGTATCATGTCCAATAAAATAAATTGGACAAAGCGAGAAAGCTTGCTGTATCCATACAAAATTAAGGAAAACTTCAACACATTTTGTAAACTAGACCGAGTATGAAACAATCTGATATATGTACCAATCACCCGGGGCAGTTCCCGTCGGGGGAGTGCCTCTCACGACTCGCTAGAGGTCTACGCGGTCTTACGTGAGACATAGCTTTGCGTGTGTGAATCAGTTCCACATAAAAAAATGTTACAACTCAAATTGACTACACGTCTCGTATCCTAAGCGCAATGAGTATGAAGCAATCTGATATCTGTACCAATCACCTGGGGCAGTTCCCGTCGGGGGAGTGCCTCTCACGACTCGCTAGAGATCTACGCGGACTTACGTGAGACATAACTTTGCGTGTGTGAATTGGTTCCACATAAAAGAATGCACCAACTCAAATCAACTCAAACTGTCATACAGACAATATATGTCACTGTCATGACCACACCACGACTCGTCAGAGGCCAACCCGTGGCATGACCCTGCGTGTACTATAGCTCCAAGATCACATATCTGAGCGTCTCCAAGATAGTATCCGAGCACACTAATTACACAAAACCACCCAAGGCAGATCCCATATACTAGGATCGCATGTCTGAGCGCGCTCCAAGACAGCATCCAATAACATGAGATCATACCACACTTGAAGTGTATCCGTCAGTCAGGATAACATATCTGAGTACGAGGACTTCCGAGACAGAGGATATCCCGACTGCAAGACAAAACTTCCCTCAATGTGTTTACCCTTTGCGAAAAACACTTTACAAACAGGGAAATTTTCATAAAAACAAATTCATAAAACATCACACAGATGCCCTAGCACATGGGCAAATTATTATCAACGTGTCAAAACAATTTGAAAATTCTCACCAATGAACAAAACTCAGTAATTTGTGACCTTAGCGTGGTCCACACTA
Source organism: Anthocharis cardamines (assembly GCA_905404175.1). Lineage (NCBI taxonomy): Eukaryota > Metazoa > Arthropoda > Insecta > Lepidoptera > Pieridae > Anthocharis > Anthocharis cardamines. The sequence continues at coordinate 6,286,555 of FR989962.1, forward strand.
GGTTTCTTCATAATTTATACTTGTATAGAAGTTAGAAATATAGTAAGATTGGTTACACCTCACCGACATGTTCATTTATCATATAGCGTCTACAATATGATCGGCCATATTGAGCTCGCTGTCCGCAGTCACACTCGCGGTCTCCGCCGAGGTGTGACTGCAGGCTCAGCGACCCGCATCCCCGGTGACGCTACCGTCACGTAGGATCGCTAGCGCAATCTCTGGACGTTCTCCCGGTCCCGATGGAGACGTGTGACGTTGTTCCTCCAGCGAGGTTTATCTGTCCAAAATTTGTAGCTTTAGTACATTGCTGGAAGGGTTACCTTGTCTTCAAATACGTCTAGCACGTGAGTCACTATGACCGGAATGATAATAGCCATTTCGAAAACAATTTCTTTACTTTTACTTTACTCTAGCGATTTACACGTAGTCAGTGAACAATAAAAGCATAAGTAACAAAACAAAAACTATTAAGCAATGACAAATGCAAAATAACAAGTCGTCACAATTGCTATTTTACAAAAACAATGGCAGTGTATTGCCTTAATGTAACAAATCTATTTACGAAATATTTTTTAGAAATACCCTCTTTTTTTTTTACTTTTCACTGTAAATAATTGGAACAAACTCACCAATAAGAATTCAGCACATACGTTAGGAGTCCACTCTCCTCCACTTACATTCACATAAGTAAGGAGGTCCTCACCTTACATTTACTCGTAACGTAATAAGTACCTGCGATAAATATAAAGCGATACACGAAATAAATGGATAATGATACGTACGCTTATTACGTAATCTTACATACGCTATCGTCCGCTATCGGCCGTCCTTCCCTGTACAAACCAGATTGGATCATTGAACATATTCTACTGACACATGGGGCCAGCTAACCACGCCACTTGACACTGAAGCTCTTCGCGCTGGTGTTGACCACCACCTTATAGCCCAATTCGCAGTTCGCCTCCTCGCAGCAGCGGCTCCTTGTAACACCGCCTACTCGTAGCTAGTACTAGTAGACTCGTAGGTCTCGCCTGTCACGTAAATCTACAAAGACTCGCATTGCGCCTCGAAACCTTGCGTCGACTATCAGGTGCGAACAACGACGCTGGCGCGTGAAATTGGATCAGTGGGACTATTACGAAAATCGAACGCAACGAACGGATCGAAACGAAAGAACAATCAACTTCGTATTCCAACTTATTAAGAAAACATTACCAATTCTATTTACGATCATTCTTACAATCATAATAATGTCTTATAGCGAAAGACGTGTCGTTCATCGGATTCATAATAGTAAAATGTACGATCCGTCAGCCCAAACCTCGCACCCTGCCTCGGTAATAGGCCTCCTGTTTCGCAACCGCAACACGATAACATATCTACTAGAAAACTAACATATGCGTGAGTCGCGACGACAAGTAACGAGTGTTTTCCGAGACTACTACTACTACGCTGACATGGGTGAAGCCATGGACTTGTCTTCTAATGGCCTAAGATGAGCCGTCATTGCACAACGTAATGTATTCGCCAGGAGATCGCTCACAACTCCTATTCACTACTACGTACTCGGTACTTTCATGTCGCTCGCGATTGTCGCGCGGGTCACGATAAGAACTACGACTGTCGCAACGGTTAGCACTAGGATCACACTAGTGATTCGACATTGTTAACGAAGTTAACCAAATATCAAAACAGATATGAAAAAGATAACCGTTAAAATAATAACGTAAGAAAATTAAATCAACTATGTAGGTAGAACAAAAACACAACGCGCACTATACACAGTTAAAACACATATCTCACCAGAACACTGCTGTATAAATGATTCAACAAAATTACTCACCAGAAACAGCCAATACTTAACCACAGATCGGTAAATAACTACCAAGAAAAATCTAAACTCAACGGATTTATTTAGCGTCTGCTAAAGAGTTAAATTGGCACATTTCAGGATGTAAAAATTGACCAGTAGGCGTGAGAATCCTGAGATTGAATCGACATTACTCTATTCGAACTATCATCTCTCATAGTAGACTGATAATCTTTAGTACGCAAGTACCTAACACCCTCTCTATTCAAAATGTCCGTACCGATACGTTATACGATATAACCGAAATGTTTATGTATTGAAGCGAGACAATAAACAAATCAACATCAATAGTCAACCCGTCAAACTCAATCGGCAACGTAACGTAAGAGGTACTTTCTACTTCCTGACTACCTAATCACTTCAAAATCCGAAAAGCAGGTTTCCGCGAGCAGTTAAAATGTTTAAGCAACGATGACGACATCACGGATAGAGTTGAACCGCTGTCAATCAAAACATCTACCGGCACGTCTTGAATAATAGCCACTACTACGTCATTATTTTTAGAATTTACTAAGCATTACATAAGTTTACAGTATTCTTGATTGCCGCCTCAGATCTTTATTTAGCAAAACAGGTGTCAACTTTATGACCTGGCTTTTTGCAAAATGAACACGGCTCGGGCCTACTCGGGACGAAAGTAGTCCTCGAATTCGCGGTATTCGAATTACCCGACAAACTAGTTGGTGTCTGATCGACCTTAGGTCGCTTAGTACATACAGCCTGTCTATGACCTAGCTGGCCACACGAGAAACACTTAGTGTCCCCACTACCCCGTTTTCGCGACAAACCCGAAGTTTGATCACGCTTGGTACTATTAATCGGGACTGAACGTGAAGAAAAATTCTTTGAGGTGCTAACCGGCTTAACATACATTGAAAAGAATTCAATTAAATCATTTGGCAACAATTTGGCATTAGTTGCCGCAGCCCTAATACTAGGATCAGTAATACCGCGTATAATAATTGCCGAAATTAATTCCTCACTAAGACCTCGCACGATACGCAATCGCAACAAGGAACGACGCGCGTAGTCTGCGTACGTAGGGTACTTATCTGAATTCGTGTTTATAACATCAGCTAAAATACTTGCAACATCAGGTGTCCTTGGACACAACGGCCTAAACTCCCTCTTAAAATTAGTCCACGTGCGATCATTGGACACCCACTCATTTAACCAAGATTGAGCGTCACCCTTCAAACAATTACCGATACGCGACAAACATTCATAATCACCCCACTTGTTAAGGGCTTTCGCTCGATCGACCTCAACACACCAGTCATCAACATTGTGTAAATTCGGATCAAAATTCGAAATATAAAAATGTTGGCTAGACCTACCACTATAACACTAGTTTACAAAATTTAACTTTTTGGCTGTTGCCGTGAATTTTGTGGGTGATTTTGTTTACTTATGACATGGTCTTTTCAAATATACCCTCAGAAAATTTTCTGCAGCTCGAATATCTTTGTTTTCGACGTTCATCATTTATGCTAATTTATTCGTTAATAACGTGGGTGTTTCAGTGTGTAAAGATAAATTTCATAAGTTTTAGCGACATGAGTGGTTCAAGCAGAAGTTGTTTAATCTACCAAAATTATTTTTGCTATATATGTGAAGAATATGTGCTAAAAAATATAGAAAAGGTGTATCAGAGTGCGTTAAAAACTCCAATTTTTTCTACTTTGGGATATCGCTGGATAAAAATTACAAGTCTTGGGCTCTTGATTGTGTTTGTAAATAGGGTGTTGAATATTTAAGATTATGGAAAGGCAGAAAAAAAGGTAGTTTTAAATTTAGAACTCCAACCATTTGTGTAGAACCACGAAATCATCTGAATGACTGTTACTTATGGTTTGGTTAGTGGGCAGCAATATTTAGTTTAAAACTAACTAGTAGCTCGTAATATAATTATTTTGCCGCCACTTCATATTCAAATGAGAATCATGAAACAGTTTTTTAATGTACTCGATAAAAATGGGAACTACTTTTCCTACATTTGCCACAAATTTTCTCAGCTCACTATGGAAAAGATTAAAGCCAGTATTTTTGACAGACCCCATATCATACAACTTCCAAAGATACTGGATTTATAAATTCTATGAGTAAGCTTGAATTAGGAGCATGGACAGCGATCGATATCGATGATCATCGAGACATGGATGATGCAGAACTTTCTCAGAAACAGAAAGTCAGAAAATTAAAACTGAACTATTCAGAAAATTATACTGTCTTCTACAGACCTGCTTTTACAATTAAAAACTCTGAGATGCAATATTAAATTCCACTTCCTCCGTAGTCATATAGACAGGTTTAAAAAAAAATAGGAGACATGAGCGAAGAGCAGGGAGAGCGTATGCATCAAGATTTACGTGTCATAGAGGAGCGTTATCAGAGATTTTTTTGGATGTCTGACTAATGCTGGTGCCTTATACGTTACTTCCCTAAGTCCACACATAAGAGAAGAGCTTTAAAGCGAAGTTTTTTGGAACTCAACGATTGTTTAAGTTTTTTAATAATAATTTTTCTTAGTAAATTCTTATAATTTTCATTTTTAACCGTAACTACCCGGAACTCATAAACTAGAGCTGATAAAAAAAATCTACTTATATATCTGTAACTAGCATATCATAAGTAGTCGACAACAGCAAAAATTGTATCGGCAACAGATACACTGTAAACCAGTGTAATTAATCGAATGGATCGCGTCTACGATACGAACGGTAATCGCAGAATGTTCCGGTGCCCTACTGGAATTCGGTTCCAAACCACGTCGTGGCGATCGAGATCGAGAACGTGGATGTCGACTATAGTCACGGGCAGGCGATACCAACTGCTCTCGTGAACGGAACACAATATTCCTATTCGGTAAACGCGAAGTATCATTATTACGCTTATGTGACGGTGATACTCGCTCACATCGCGATGACGACCGATTACGGTTTACGTTTTCCTGCACACCTACGTCACGGTCACCTGAACGCCCCGGCATGAGCGAAGCCCTAGACTTGTATTCTGAAGCTTTAATTCGAGAATACAATGCCTGCATTTCGACACGCAACCTAAAATTCTCGTCAGGCGAACGCTCACGATTTCTACTGTCGCGACCACGGTGACCGGGACTACAACCATCGCGATGACTCTGCTACGATCACGTTCACGGTTCGACATATCAAAAACAACAGTAACAATAGAACAAACTAACCTTAAATAAATACGTAACGGAACACACCTGCACCAAAAGTAGCCACAACACAAATAATTATGTGAAATGTACCAACAATCACTATCCACTAAATTATTGCACAACTATTTCGACAAAACTCGTTAGCTAACTGAAAGCGTCTTTCTAATACCAACTACCCTACTTTGTATGTAATAAAAAACGAACAAACTACGAACTGAAAACGCACTAAATTCTGACAAAACAAAAGAAGTGGGCAAAAGAACTATCCCACTTCTGATCTAAGAAATAAGACCAGAAGTGATTTTTTTAAAAACAATTTTTAATACTACCTAACAAAATAAATTCAAACTTCACTATACAAGTACACAATTTAATCTCTCACAAATTAAATTAACTAAACCGCAATAACAATAATGACCGAATGATTCTAATTACAACAAGTACAGAATATAACAATAGATGCACAGAGTGACATCCTAACACGACGACAGTTGGAACGACCAAGAGAGCAAGGCCGGTGAAGCATCGAGTTTTATAGGTTTTCCCCCACTCTTCTTATTTCATCTCCTACAATATATTTTTAGGTATAATATCTATACTTCTATACTAATATTATAAAGAGGAAAGGTTTGTATGTTTGAACTTTTTTATTTTTGTATGTAAAGAATAAACTCAATAACAACTGAACCGATATTAAATTTTTTTTCACCAATAGAAGGCTACATTATCGGCGAGTAACATAAGCTATTTTTTGTGTATAGTACATCCACATTGCACCCGTGTGAAGCCGCGGCGCGTTGCTAGTATGGAATAAAATAAAAATATATTAATTTGGTTTAGCGCTCTTGTGTATAGGCATGTATTATGTTACATTTTAGAGGCCTGGAGGCCTTGAGGCCACAAAGGAATGGAGCCCCTAATTATTTTTAAATAATATGAACAATTTTATTCAATAGAGTTTTTCTATAAATAATTTATTGTGAAACTAAGTAGATTTTTTAAGCATTTAACAAACATCCTACGTTTTTCATTTCGTTTATTTTTATATATGTCTAGCAATTAATATTATAATCAAACCTAGTCTAGCTTATATACATAAATATTAAATAAGGATCATGGCACTTCCGACAGCGAAAATTCTGCGAAAAAGAGCCGATTTTTCTATCCTCAAATTTTGGGGTTGTTGTTGCTATCAATAATGTTGTTGTTTTATCGCATAAATATTTTCTATTGATTATGTTCTAATAAATGTATACTTTAGAAAATAAATGTATGATAAAAACTCAAAAGAAAAGTATACTATATAATATAATAATATAGTGTTATATACACGTATCTCCCGCATTGTTTCAGATTTCCGGCCATAGCCCATAGATAATACGGTGCTATTTTTTTAAAAGATTTTATAGCCTGGTAACGAGACCTTTAGCCTTTAGCCAAATACGGTGAGCTAGAATCCACTGTCATTTTCGAATAATAATGTCAACTGTCAAATTTCAAACTACGCGTGACGCATCACGCAATTTCTTACGTCATTTGTGATATTGTGATTAATTGTCTTTTGTGTTGTATGGATTGTATGGACTATGGTTATGGTTCAAACTTCAAACTGCAAAGTAAAAGGCAAACATTTTGCCTAATAGTTTATTGTGTTGTGAAAAAACAATAAGTTTTAAGTTACTTTTTCTTTTAACAATAATTGATTAAGAATGCAAACAGGAAGTGCGAAAAATCCCCCTTGGGCACGATCAAATGTTAACTCAAACATAACCGGCATGAATCCACAAATAATGGATCCCAACGCCATGATGTCGCAACAAGGTATGATGCCTTTTCAGCAAACTGCGGCAGTATTTAATCCGAGTATGATGCAAACTCAAAGCGGAATGGCGATGTCGATGGGAGGACAAATGCCGCTAAATCAGATGGCCCAAAGTCAGATGTACCCGGGAAATGTTGTAGCTTATCCTACACCGCGTGCTATGAATCCAAACATGTATCAAAACAGCTCGAATCAAACACCGCAAGGAAATGAACAACGTGTTTTTACTGGCACTGTCACTAAAACTCATAATGATTTCGGTTTCGTTGATCACGATGTTTTTTACCAGACATCAGTATGCTCCAAAGGTGTCATACCAAAAGTAAATGATAGAGTGCTTGTTGAAGCAACATATAATCCTAACATGCCATTTAAATGGAATGCGACTCGTGTGCAGGTGCTTCCAAAAAGTAATCCCAATCATAAGGGTGGAAATTCAAAATCAAATGCATACACTGCTGTACCACCTCCATCCAAAAAGTCTTCTTTACTCCCTAGAAGGAATGATGATAGGCGCGATGATCGATCCTCTAGAAGAGATGATAGGGTATGTTTGTATTTTATAATCTTTTATACTTTAAATCCACAATAAGGTGGCTTTTTAAACTTTAGCCTTCTATTCAGCTCCTTGAATGAAAGAAACTTGAGTTAGCAAAATATTGTTGGTTTTACCATCATCAAACATGTCTTTTTTTTATTCTTATTAATGGGCTTCTACTATTAATGTACTTGTGTAAATGGAAATGGAATGAAGGAAAGAATTGGACCTAGTTTAGCAAAAAGGATCCAATACAAATTCAATTCACTGTGGTTTGGATGCTTTTCACAAAACTACGTCCAATTTATTCTACAAAAATCTCCAAATCTATAGATTTTCAAAATAACTTAAAAAATACATAAAACTTGTACTGCTATTTAAATTTTTCACCCATTTTTGGAGTTTCTTAGAAAATATTGTAGTTTTTACTGAAAAACAAATCATTTCAAAAATAGTAGCAACATTTATTGAGCATTGAAAAAATAGTTTATTTGAATAACATGCACATTTTCTATTATATGCTTCAAAGGAATTTGATTAGGCTGTCAATATCAATAGTGAAGTACTGTAATACCTATTCGCATCACTTTGTATCATTTGAAAAATACAATTTTGTGTTTAGAAACGCTCTCGCACAAGAAGCCGTTCTCGCTCTCGCGATCGCCGTGACAGCCGCAACCGCCGTGAGTCTCCTCCACGCAAACGACCCGTCATACACCAACCTTCCCCAGTTAAGTACATGGTGAGAGTACCCAGGATACCTCTTGATATGTAAGTATTGTTAATAACTATTATTTCTTATATTACCTAGACCTAGTGCGAAGGCTTAAAAGGACTAAACCCTTCGAGTTAGTGTATAGTGATAGTGAAAAAGTTTAGTGCTGTGCAAGGAACACAACAAAAAAGTGTCCCCCTATGATAGAGACAATAAGTAAAGTGTTAAAGGACACTATCTTAGTAAGAATATAAAATCTAGGTAGTTTAGGATAGAAATAAACTGTTTATTAGCCTTAAGTGTTAGGCTAGATTGCATGTATTTTAAGTGCTTACTTGGTAAGTGCTTAGTTATTAAAAAAAAAAAAAAAATCTTATATTATAATATTATAAAGCTGAAGAGTTTGTTTGAATGCGCTAATCTCAGGAACTACTGGTTCGAATTGAATAATTATTTTTGTGTTGGATATTCAGCTTTAGGCTATATAACATCACGCTGCGCCCAATAAAAGCAAAGCATCAGTGAAAAATGTTGCAAAAATGGGGAAAATTATCCATATAAAACTACTTAACCGATTTTATTATCATGATCTGATACATTGCACCCATGCAAAGCCGGGGCAGATTGCTAGTATTAAAATATATATTTTAATTGAAATCCTTATAATAACAGCACTTTGATGATTATTATTTCAGACAAAAAATGGATGTACCTGCACTGTCTCAGAGATACACTAATCTTTACATACCATCTGACTTCTTCAATGCACATGTTAAATGGGGTGAAACATTCCCTCCACAATCACCATTTTCTCTGAATAGCTCCTGTCAATATCACATTATGGATAAAGCGGCAACTAATCCTAGTGGAAATGATGCTGTTCTGGAACCAGCTGATGCAGATTATCGGTTTTCAGCAAAGGTATTCTATTAATTATTTATTTTTGATTATTATTGTATCAAACTTGCTTGAATTTATATTTATAACTCCTCCAAATTTTGTTTTAGGTAATGCTAATTAGCATGCCAACATTGGAGTCACTTTATCAGAAATGTGGACTCACTAAGGTTGATGAAAAAGACAAACGCACCAGTAAATCCCCTTTACATCCCACTAGATTGATTAAATTCCTTGTGGGACAAAAAGGCAAGGGAAGTGAAAACTTTGCTATAGGTGGGCCTTGGAGCCCCTCTCTCGATGGAGAAAACCCAGAATCTGATCCAGGAGTACTAGTGAAAACCGCTATCAGAACTTGCAAAGCTCTTACAGGCATTGATTTATCTAGTTGCACCCAATGGTAAGTGTTTTTAATGACAATTTCAGTCACTTACAGTCATTTTTCAGACAGAATGGTAAATTCCTAATTTTAAAACCAAAAGTTTCTGCTAAGCTGTAATTTTAGTTAAGCAAATATATATTGTTTACAGTAATTAATTTTTAAATAGATTCTTTTGAAAATTTTAAGAAACTTTTGATTTTATTTGAGAAGTGAATCATGGTACAGCACACATTCAATATGTGAGAGTATGGAGGCGGTACACAAATAATGGTGCAACTTTTTGGCAGCAGAGCATATCAATAACCCTGATTATTTTCGCGTAGAGGATGTGTGTGTATGCTGGGAGCGGACTGTGAGTATGTATTATTAATACAATTAACCGTACAGGTACCGAATGGTGGAGTTTTACTACTGGCGGGAGAGCGGCGGGAAGTCAAGGCTAGAGTGTGTGGTGTTGTTCCTGCCCGACGTCTGGTCCGTGCAGGCTTCCTGTGTCGAGTGGGCCAGCGTCATGGACCATTATAAAGCAGCTTCAGAAGCCGCTATCAAGGCGCTCGACAAAGAAGTTTCCGGCGATCAGGACGCGGCGGAACCGCCAGCCACGCCCGCGGTGCAGTCGACGGCAGCGGAGAGCGACGCGGACAAATCCCAAATTGTTTGTTCCCAGTTTTGTTTCGTTTTGCCTCGGCTGCGTGTGCTATACGAAGACTTCAGCTGACATGGAACATCATGATGCAACGGTGCCCCTGTCTGCAAATAAGTAGTTCCACCAGTGTTGTAGAGAGGGATATGAGTAACGAAAGATAATTATTGGTTAATTTAGAATTGAAAGTTCTGGATTTGATTATCACTTACATGTATACGTAGCGAATTAAAGCATTGACAATCTGTTTTAAATTGAACAATCTACTAAAATTTATATCAGTACTCAAAGGCCTATTATATTTCAGGAAAACAAGGATCTCAATGACAGTACAATAACGATTGATGAAAATGATGATGAGGAGGACAAGCCTGAACCAACTCATTATTCAAAAATTGATTTAAGAACTATTAAGGTTGATGCTCTGAGGCATGAACTCAGAGCACGAGGTGTGAGCTGCAAAGGTAAATTTAATCTATATTTTAGCTGTAATTGAGACTTATACCTACTTACAATTCAAAATATAAAGAATTTTTTTATATAATATATTAAAATTATTATCATTCTAGGGCTTCGTGCACAGATGATATCTCGGCTATCAAAGCTTCTTAAAATAGAGGAAGGAAAGGACACAAAAGAGGAAGATGTAATGGAAGTAGAAGATGATGATGAAAACGACAAGTCCACAGATAAGGCTGTAGAAAAGGCTGATGAAGGAGATGTAATTGAAATAGACAAGAAGGAGAAAGAGATAGAAGCCAAAAAAGAAGAGCCAGAAGAAAAGAAAAGTGAAAAGACAGAAAGCAAAGATGAGAAGGAAGATAAAGATAACAAAGATGACAAAGAAAAAGTGAAGAAAGAAAAACCCAAAACTGAAAAGGAAATTGAGGAAGAAAAGAAAAAGGTTATTTAATTTAATTATCATTGCAGATTAATTATTCTAAAATTTGAAAAAAAAAATGTATAATACAATAGTGCACCATATTGAGTGGTGATTTAATCATCATAGTTTTCAACTATCATTCACCACCTATGGCAAAATACACTATGTCGACAGCATTTGGAATCTTTTTTTTTTTGTTAGAAGAATTATTGTGGAGGGAAATCCATATAAATATGGATCATATTTGTTTTACATCACAATGACCATTCTCATTCAGGCTTCAGCCCAATACACATATTGTGTCTTAGCGCTCTAGGATTGCTAATTATTGTGCAAGAATCTTATTTCAATTGATTGATTTATAAATAATGCATTATCATAATGATGAAAAAAATCCTATCGTAACAATTCGTTATCAACTAAGCCATCTTTCTACATATATAATATGTTAATTTATTTTTTTTAGCTGGAAAAAGAAAAGCAATTGCTAAAATCTCGTTACGAGCTACCCAGCACTCCCCATATAATCGTACACCCTTCTACAATAGCAAAGGGTGGTAAGTTTGGATGCAGTGTGGCCACACTTTCGCTACTTCTAGACTACCGTGTCACAGACAATAAAGAACATAGTTTTGAGGTATGCTGGTTTTATAAAACGACTATTTTCTAGCTGTTATGATCATTACTTAAACTTATTTGAATGGTTATCTTACTGTTAGTGGCGACAAGGCCAAAAGCACGGCTTGCCCTATTAATGCAAAATAATAATGCCCTTAACATAATTATATAAGTCATATAAAATATATAACTTATCTGATTACATTGTACAAGTTATATATAAACACGTAAATTAATTACTAAATAATCGTTTCGTTTTTATAAAAAATATAAGGTCTATACTGTGATGTGAACTACAATATGTATATTTTTCCCAAGTTGTGGGGTAAATAGTAAGATAACCTCGTTAACAGTTGATATTCAAATCAATAAGCAATTTAATACATATTGTTTCTGTATTTTTTACTGTGTTGTTCTATATAACCATACTCGTCTTTTCTTTTGTTTTTGGAAGAATGATGCTTCAAGTTAAATTGTACTATGTCCACATCTATAATATAGTAAACTTTCACATATTATAGAACATTTTGGGTATTCTGTACAATAGGCATGAGGATTTGTTTCACTGTTTTTAGCTCTTCGTTTTTGCGGAACTCTTCAATGAAATGTTAATGCGTGACTTCGGTTTCTATATCTACAAAACTCTTTACACTCTGCCTGAGAAAGCGGAGGAAATCAGAGATGAGAAGAAAGATGACCACGATAAGAAAGAAGAAAAGAAAGATGAAAAGGATACAGAAGACAAAGATAAGAAGGAGGATAAAGATACTAAAGAGGACAAAACCAAGAAGGAGGAAAAAGATTTGAAAGAGGATAAAGACAAGAAAGATGACAAACGTGAAGTTCGCCGTCGTGAACGTCGGGTAAGATCGTCGAGAATATTATGCTTCTTTGGAATTGCAAAGAATATTTTAAAATTAAAATTATTCTATGTTGTTAAATTCGCATTCGCGAATATACCAAAATTGATATTAGTTACATCGTAGTAACGAATATTAATTTTAACGTCACCGGCCATAACTTACGGTCAGCAAAAAACATAGTTGTACATAGAAGCACAGGCCTTATAGGCGCGCTTGGCACGGTTTCCGTGGGGTGAGAGTAGTTCTCCCCCCAGCCACCGCGGCGTTGCTAGTATCCGTGTGAACGCACACTCTGACGCGGGAGTCATAGCGCGCACTCTCTCACACCCAGCCGCTTTTAAAGCGTTATTGCCGTTCGCTCGTAAGAGCAAGCGAGACAACGTGAGGAAAGTAGTCAGCGGACTGCTTAGATGTGTGCCAAAAGTTTGTATGGGCCTGTGCTTCTATGTACATCTATGTTCTATGGCGTCAGATAACCCACAATAAAAAAAACTTATACAGTGTCAACCCACAAAATTACAAAAATGTAAATTTTGATACCAATCGCTTCCTTATGATATATATCATTTAAATCGTTTTAATAGCAAAAATATTGAAAAAACTAGTGGGCACGAAACCCTAACATGTTAAAAATATTTAACAATAATGCACTAAAGTCTATACATTTGATTGCTACCAAAAAAAGCGATATACATTTAGTGTAATAATAATAAAAAAATCTATTATTTCTGTTTTTTTTTTTAAAGCAATTTAGTAAAACCTAATTAAAACTTCAAACTTAATTTTCTCAAAATGGCAACGAACCGGACTAGCCTGACAACCGCGACAAAATTTTGTCGACCGTTTACTCGTGTTTTAATCGATTATCTCTTTATTTCTTCCGGCTCTAACATGAGAATTACACTTAAAACTTGACTTTTAATATCAAAAATAGATATATTTGTCGATCGAGATAGCTTTTCTATCATAGTTGACGATGTCGAGATAAAATATATTATCTAGATATCTTACATTGTAGTTTGTCTTCTCTCGTCCGCGAGATATCTCGTGGCGGTCATGCTAGGCCGGCATTTTAATTATTTGCAGACTGACGGTGTGCCTATGTGAAAGGATCTAATGTCCAATAATTGATGGCATTTAAAAGTATTAATTACTGTACTTAAAAATGATTTCGCCAGGGTGTAAAATTTTGTGACTATTTTTACTTTAATTATTTTGTATGAAAAAATCGGGTTTCTTAGTTATTTAGATATTGACTTTATTTTTATGGGGTCTCGTGTATTTCCCACCCATACTATTGTGTGTTTGAAGAAATGTGATTAGATACGAAACACGTTGTATATCATTTATATCTATTTTAAAAAATGTACTCCAGGTCATAAGGAAGCGATTGGTGTCAAATTTTACATTTTTGTAATTTTGTGGGTTGACACTGTATTGCATAACAGCGTCCAATTATCTCTGTTTCACACCGCCAACAGGACTCGCACAGTGACGAGGAGCGCAGTAAGTCTCCGCGCCGGCGCAGTCGTGGCGTTGAGCTACCGGCGGACCCGTACCTACTCCTCGCCCTCGTATACTTCGACACGTCCCGGGGTGGTACAGTCTCCAGGAAGGACCTGCACAGCCTGTTCATGAGCCTGGGCCTGCACCTGTCCCGCTCGCAGATACGGACCGTTCTCGAGAAAGTCTGCATCCGGGACAACTTCAGTTATAAGTGAGTTTTTTTTATTTTTTATTTTTTGCAGACTCACGGTGTGCCTATTTGAAAGGATCCTTCAATATTATTGTCTTTTATTAACGCGAGTATCACACATTTAAATAAAATACTGTATACCGGATTAAAACGCGATTTATTATTTATATTGTTTAAATTATTTATCCCGACGTTTCGGATGCTTTTCAGCAACCATGGTCGCGGTGAACAGTAAATATAAATAATAAATCGCGTTTTAATCCGGTATTCAGTATTTTATTTAAAAGGATCCTTTAATGTCCAATAATTGATGGCATTTAAAAGTATTAATTACTGTACTTAAATCTTCTCTATTGAAGATGGTTTGAGACTTTCACCTGCATCCAGTAATTAAAAATCTAAAACCCCAAATCTAACATACTAAAAAAAAGAGGACACCGTTAGTCCATATTGTCATAATATAGAAAATTACAGTAAATATCAACTCCGTAGGAATAGATGGCGTTAATATGGCAACTGTGATATTTAAAAAATCAGACAACTGTAATCTTTCTGTCTCCCTGTGAAACATAAATAATTTAAACAATATAAATAATAAATCACGTTTTAATCCGGTATACAGTATTTTATTTAAATGTGTGATACTCGCATTAATAAGAGACAATATTTAATCTTATGTTATTAAAAAGAAAATATTAAATGACTTCACAATAAAATAATTATTTGTTTCTAGAACTCTCCTCCAAACCATTAAGGACCTGGCTTCGGGCGCTGCGGAGGGCATCCAGGACCTTCCTCTGGACAGCACTGTCGATACTACTGAAGTACCGCCTCATGTGAGAGTTTATTTCAAAGCTTTGTGCCTAAGATGGCTATTTACATAGGATACACTAAGTTGGTAGTTATGATGATGTCATAATTATATACTGATGGCCATATTAGTTCAATTTCAAGGCCGGCAACGCACCTGCAAGCCCTCTGGTGTTGCGGATGTCTGTGAGTGGTGGTGATCACTTACCATCACGTGAGCCGCCGATTGCCCCTATACTATAAAAAAAAAAAAAAATTACTTAGGCTGTGGCCAAAGTTACCAAACAAAGCTGAGACTGCATTTTTTTTTTAGAAATATTTATTTTTGGTTATAAATATTTTTACAATTAATCACCAATGTAATAGGCTTTCTAATAAAACCTGTATAATGTGTGATTCAGATCTCGGAGTTGGAAACTGCCATCGCAGCGGGCAATCGCAACCTCCTGCCCGTGTTTGCGCAGGACGGCGGCCAACAGGAGAAGGGCACCTCGGACACTAAGGACATTAGCGAATCAGGTTTGTTTTCAGTACTATTACACAATATTTAGTCTGAATAAAAGGTGACAAAATGAAAAAAATATATATTTGGCAAAAGTAAAAAAACCACCGCGAAAAGGGTAGGTGATTAATTATTATGAACCTTCTTATTTGAGTTAAAAATATATCGCATATAAGGGTTCCGGCTGGATTTGGAGTATGGCCGTTATCGTTTTTTAGCACATACGATTATGTAGCTGTAGGTTTATAGCCATTTCAGTACACAGTTTCCCTAAATAACTCGAAAAATTAATAATCGAACATAGCAATGTTTTTAGGGTTCTGTACCCAAAGAGTAAAACAGGACCCTATTACTAACACTGCTATCCGTCCGTCTGTCAGCAGACTGTATCTGATGAACTGTGATAGTTCAACAGTTGAAATTCAGTTCACAGATGAAGTATTTCTGTTGCCGCTATAACAACAAATACTTAAAAACAGAATAAAATAAATATTTAACAGTGTCAAACTTGGGAATCACAGATTCCCATCACTTTTATATATATTGGAGGGCAGGGTCCCCTCAATAAATATATAAAGCGGCAAGGCGCCATTCGTTTTTATTGAGAAATTTCAACTCAAAGCTCTATAATATGTAACTTAAGTAAAAGGATCCTTTTACCCGGTTGCAGCAATGGTTCCATGGCGTAGTGGTAACGCTCTTGCTTACTGAGCGACCGGACGGTTGTTCAAGTCGCGGTTGAGTTACTATTTTTTTTAATTTTTATAAATTATTTGTCTTTTTTATAATTTTTTGTAATTTTTTCCTAACTTAAAAATAAATTTATAGAATTATTATATATGTAACAGGGCTGGTGTCGTACAAGTCGCGCGTGGTGGACGTGGGCGCGCTGGTGCAGGCGGCGGCGCGCTGGCAGGCGGAGCGCGCGCGGCTGGCGGCGGCGCTGCAGCAGGCGCAGGCGGCGCTGCGGGCGGCGCGCGCGGCCGCCGCCAGCACGCAGCAGGCCGAGCGCGGCGCCAAGAGCCAGCTGAGCGACCTCAGCGCGGACCTGGTCGCCGCGCGCGCGCGGATCACCTCGCTCATGGTGAGTTGCTTTTTTTTTATATTTAGGGTTACGACTGTCGAACCTGGGACTTCCGGAGATAGACGCAACGCGTGTACCACTAATGTGACGGTCAGCTTATTGCTTACTCAAAAGCATTGGAAATACCTAAGTACGAGTTTTAGAGAGAGAGAGAGAGAGAGAGAGAGATACATTTATTCGTCGTAACACATAATACAATTATTACAATTAAACATTTATACGTCTAGTTATATACAAAACGACTACGACGAATCGGTCATGGACTCAGCATAAAGTGGATAGGCTTTGGCTACTTAACCAAAGCCTACCACGCTGATTTTCAGCCATAACCTGAAAGCTACGAATATCTTACGAATAGCGAATAATCTTAGAAAAAAACAACGATAACAGAGCAACATAACAATTTAAGATATATATATCAAGTATGTACGTATTTCATATAATAAAAATAATATAATCTAAAAGTAAGTAATAAATCTATCGCGTGTGTCGGTTCAATAAGAAACAGTAAAACATTAATAAAAATAAATATAAATTATGGATGGGTAGCTGTGAATTCTTCTTTTTGTTTTAAAAATAAATAATCCCTAACTTTACTTTTGAAGTTACTCTTACATTTTAAATCGCGTAGGGGTGGAGGGAGGTCATTCCAGCATTTGCTGGCTCGATACTTAAAGCTACCCCTAAACGCTGCCGATCTATACATAGGCATCAGGAATACGCAAGAGAACGACCTCGATTTGTATAACTCCTGACTGCGGGTCCAGTTTAATTTATCATAAAGATAAGATGGTACACGATATTTAATTACATCATGCACTAGATTATATAAATGAAGTTGTCTCCGGGCCGTCATTTTTAAAAGGCCAGCTTCATTCAGATATGGAGTTACATGTGTACGAGGTGGGATGTCGAAGCAATATCGAGCACAGGCATTCTGGACTCTTTGAATAAGACGCTTACTTCTACCTAGACAGCAGCCATCATATACAACATCGCAGTAATTAAGTTTGGAGAGCACAAGTGAATTACAAAGCTGTATACGTAATGCTTTATCTATATAGTTTCTTATCTTATAAAGTATCTTAAGGCGATAGAAGCAGTTACGTACAGTCACTGATATATGTTCTTCAAAGTGTAGCGATGAATCCATTAGCAATCCAAGGTTTCTCGCTGTATGAACGGATTCTAATGCTTCACCGTTTATCAATACATTTGGGCACATAGAATTTATATGCTCAACTTGCTTTTGAGATCCGAGAACAATATATTTAGATTTAGTGGGGTTTAGGACAAGATTATTTTTGATTGACCAATTGTATATATTTCCGAGATCGTCATTTAATAATTCGGTAGCAGACAAAGTACTAGATGGTGGAAAAGATATATATAATTGTATATCATCAGCGTACATGTGATATTTGCAAAATTTAATTTTTGAGGTTATATCGGCGCTGAAGATAATAAATAGAATAGGACCCAGTATCGACCCTTGCGGTACACCCCTTTCAACAGGTTTACGCGAAGAACAAATACTACCATTTGCTGTCGTTACTCGCACAATCTGCGAACGATTTGTTAAATAACTATGAAAAAAGTCAACTGAATTCTGACTAAACCCGTAGTAGTGAAGTTTTGAGAGAAGTAAAGAAACATCAATACAATCAAAAGCTCTTGAGAAATCAAGGAGGGTGAGTATAGTCCCCATACCCTTGTCCCGTCCTGAGAGGATGTTATCAACAACATCTATTAGCGCTGTTGTGGTACTTTTTTTCTTACGAAAACCAGACTGCATAGATGGAAGGATGTTATTCGTTTCCATATAACGAGTAAGCTGTTCACAAACGACGCGCTCTACTACCTTGGATAGGCACGGCAAGATGCTAATTGGACGGAGATCTTTAAGTTCTGTGGGGTTATTATTCTTTGGAAGGGGTTGTACCATTGCTATTTTCCAGAGACTGGGGTATGTGTTAGTATTTATAATTTTATTTGTCAAAGAAGTAATGACAGAGAGCGTTCTAGGCAGGGTGAGCAATAACATATCTATAGATATGCCATCGCTACCCATAGCATTGGTTTTAATACTTTGTAAATATTTAGCTACAACAGTTTCATTTACTGGAAGTAGCTCAAATTGTGTTGTTGACCCAAAGACATTATTTTCAAAAAATATTTTCTCATCTGAGTTTAAGTTATTTGAATCTGGGATGTTAAGAAAATGGTTATTTAATACTTCGGGATCAGACAAGTTATCCGGAAGTTCAAAATGGCTTAAGTTATTAGGGGAGATGGTCTTCTTTAAACTGTTCCACAATTTTCTAGAATCTTGAATATTATTATTAATGTTAGTGTCGAAATACGCCCTCTTCTCAAAAAACAATGCTGAATTAACCATACTTTTTAATTCTTTATATTGAGATTTATCAACATCAGAATGGCTCAACTTATATTTATAGAAAGCCTGATCTCTGAGTTGCATAATGAGCCTAACATTGTCGGTCAGCCAAGGTGTTGGTGCATTTTTCATACATGATGTTTTAACTGGAGCGTGAAAGTCAAAAAGGCAAAGTATGTGTTTGTTAAAAGCAGATATCATAGCGTCAACACTATCAAGGTCTAATATTTGTTCCCACTTAATAGATTCTAAGTGGACATTAAACTTATTTATGTCAATATTTTTTAACGGCCTATATGTAATCCAACGTGGTGGGGGTTTTTCCATTTTAATTTTGAATTCAGCTATTACAAATGCGTGAGCGCTTAATATAGGATTATGGTGAATTTGCACATCAGTTATATTAGCATCAGTACATACCAGATCTATAACAGTTTGAGATGAAGATGTAAAATGGGTGGGATCGTTAACGTGTTGAGTCAAATTTGTTTGATGCAAAAAGTTCTTGAGGTTTCTGAAGTCTGATGTATTCTTGTTAAAATAATTTATATTAAAGTCCCCCAGTAATATAAAATAATCAAATTTAACAAACGAAGCGATAGAGTCAGCGAGCGCGTCAAAAAATGTTACCGAGCTCAGCCAGGGAGGACGGTATGCAGTACCAATCATAATATGCTGCGAGTTGATAGTGAGGCTTAGCCACATTTGTTCAACGTCTTTTGCTGGTGGATGAGCGCAGGTACGCACTTTGACCCCTTGCCTTATATAGAAGCCCACACCTCCACCGCGCGAGCGAATGTCTTTTGATCTGGGTATGTGTCTAAGCTTATAACCAGGAACATAAGGCGCTCTATCGTCCTCACCCGGACGTAGCCATGTTTCGTTAATAGCAACGACATCGACAGAAAATTTTGACATGGCAGCTAAAAATTCATCATGACCAGTCCCAAGAGAACCAGGATTGAGTAAACCAACCTTTAATCGTTTAAGGACAAATTGAAAAATAAAGGTAAAAATCAAAAATAAAAATATTTTGTCGACAATAGTATGTCGAACATATCCGCACCACACGAGATAGAAGTAATACATCAATACATAAACAGCAAAACACCAGTTATCAGTGACATTACGACAAGAATTTATCTTTTTTGTAACAAAGCTTAAAACTACTCTTAAACAGAATGCGGCACTTACTATATATAATAACAGATTATATATTTTACAGTTTAAAAATATTAATACATAAGCAGCAAATAACCGTTTATCAATAACAATGCGAAAACAACTTTGCTTAATTAAAATAAGGTTCAAGATTTCTATTAAACACAATGCAATACTTAGAAGAACAAAGAACATATTATATATTTCATAGTTAAATAAAAGTTTATCCTGTAACAAGCAACTATTCAATATAAGGTGATAGCAAAATGTGGAAAAATGCACCATGTCAACTTTTACAGTTAATATATCGCATAATTGTATAATATTTATTGACATAAGACAGCAATTAACAGTATCAACTAACTTAATCGTGTCTTTCGAGAAACAAGTAAAGTAACATAAATATGAAAACTGTTTCTTATAGCACGGAAAGAAATACAATATAACTGTTACTCCATTACTATACTTTACAAATAGTGAAAAGAAACACAAAGTACTGTAACATAATGTATGAAAAATACTAAAAATAAAAATACTACACGTCGTTTGTAGCAGCCACTGGTCCAAAAATATGATTCAAATCCGCGTCTCTGCGAATAGGGATAGCAGACTTGTTGCTTTCCTGTCTTACAAAGATTCTGCCTCCCTTCGACCACGAATATTTCCAGCCTGACTTTTTGCACGCTTCTCGCGCTTTATAAAACAATTGCTTGTTGTACTTTGTCAGGCGCTCATTAATGTAAAAAGTTTTAATTTCGCCTGGTATTACGTCAGCAGTGGTGGCTCCACGACGAATACGAGCATTTTTCAGAATTTCGTCTCGTATAAGGCGGCGCCCGAAACGTACAACAATGGGCCTTGGACGACGAAGACTATCAGCTGACTCCCTGCGCAATGCTCCAACTCTAAAAGTACTAATAATATCTCGTGTCTCAAGCTGTGTACCAACCTTTGAAGCTATCCGAGTAAATATTTGGTATAAATTTTCATTCTCCTGCTCTGGTATATTGCTGATCTCGATGTCATTGAACAGCAGCTCTTGATCTCGTATTTGCAGTTCTTCTTGCAGCTCCGATATAGTCTGTTCGAGCTTGCTAACTGACTTAGAGCAGTCTACGTTATTTATATTATTGAAACCCTCTTCCAGGTCGCTTACCCTACTCTCTAAAGAGTCTAAGCGACGGTCAAACGTGGTCAAGGACACTGCGAGGCTACTCATCTCCTGCCGGAAATCCTGTAATTCGCATCGAATAGTCTGCATTTCGCTTCGAAAAAGCTTAATTTCCTTTATTTTACAAACTCTATATTTGGCTCTCAACTCTCAGATAAAATAAGCTAATCAATTATAGCATATATAACTCGAACTATGTGTATAATTTATTTTAGGTTATCTTAAAAATAAACAATATATATAATAAACTCACACATTTAATATCATCTGTTCTAGGCCAGTTCAAAAATATTCCACTCGGCACTGAAAAGCATTAAGAGTAAAGCGGACGCCGTCGTTAACATCAAATATGAAGACGATGATGTCGTGGAAGTTGTCAATGGACCAACCAAGTGAGTTATAACTTATACCGGACTATAGTGGCAATTTTTGGTTCTAAGGGACAACTTGCGAGAAAGTATAAGCAAATATAATTTCTCATACAATTGACAGATTACTTTCTCGCAAGTCGTTCGTGCTAGAGTGATATCCTTAAATTGAGATTTTTAAACTTGGCTATACACAACACAATAATGTTGCGTGAATAGAAATGTATCTTTCTATATCTGTTTCACTGCACATTTTTCTTTACAAGCCAGTAGGTCACCGGGAATATTTTGCCGTTTATCCGAGATTCTAACCTACATAATATAGGAGGCAGAGTATCTCAAAACTAAATACTTAATATTACTTAAAAACGTGATGCGATTTTTTTTTATGTTAACGGATGAGCATGAGGTTCACTTGATGTTAGTTGATACCTCAGCCACAGAAAATCAGTCAATGATGCGCTGTCGACCTATTTTTTACTTCGAGCATTCGGATTTAAATCTAATTAGCATTAATTTAAAAAATGTTTTAGGGAGGAAAAAGAAACTGAATCGAAATCCCCAGAAGAAACTGTTAAAAACGTAGCCAAAAAAGAGGCTGTTGAAGATGAAACAGATTCCAAGTCCAAAGATGAGAAGGAACAAGACATCGGCTCAGACAACATGGAGATTGTAATTGATAAAGAATAACATGTACTTTGGTGATTTAGATATTATCAGTGTGAACAGAGTGCTCGTTACGCCCGACACCTTTGTGTAAGAAAATATTTTGTTTCGTTCAAGTGATTATTCGAAAAACACCCTCATATTGAGGATAATGTATATTAAGCAATAATGTCACAATTCAAGGTTTGATGAAAATGATTTACACCGTTTAGTGAATATTTACTATATTGTGTACTAAATTTATAATTTGTGAAATCATTATATAAGACAATACAATAAAATGTGAAGGTATGTAGTTTTATTTATAAGCAATAGATAATCATTTTAGAATTCTAATTAATTATTGAATACTAGAAATATCTATAATTTTAGCAATTGTAATATAAAATTTATTACACATGGGACTTCATAAATCTTATTGAAGTCTGGTTAGTTTTAAAGGCCATAAGTGCCAAAAACAATAGAGCCCTTTCCAAAAAAAATATCTTATGTTTACCTATAAATTTTATTGCTGACACTAAAACAATGAGTAACTAGTAAATATGCAATTAATTCTAGTCTTATTTGCTAGCTTATCTATACGGCTCTTAAATTAAATTCATGGAGATAACAAGTATATAGTTATAAATAAATCTAATATATCATAATATAAAATTAATACAATAAAATCAGTACATGCATATGGAATATGAACTTATTTTAAATTAGATTCTAAATTATAGTCAAAACTTATTTTCATTAAATATTCTAACTTACAGATAAAACTATGTATTATATTATGGGATTTTGTAAAAAAACAATACCTATTTGAAGAAAAAATTTGATCTGCAGTAAATATCGATTTACCAATATTGATGGAATGTATCTGTCACTAAAATTGTAAATACCGTTAGATCTAAGTAATAGTTTAATTGTAATCTATCGAAGTCAAACCGTCATATTGTAAAATGGCGTGCGTGACAATCTCGCAAGATAGTTTATAATGTACCGGTATTTACAATGTGATATATGCAAAATATATTGGCGACAAATCTTTGGTTAATATTTTTATAGTTCACAGAGGCCAGTTCATTCATATTAAAGTAACTTATAACATTCCCTGGCAACAGCCGGCATTAAAGTTTGTCTATAATCTTCACTAAAAAAACAAACTCGTTGTCTTGTGTATTTATGTACGACCGAATGTACCTTGAAAAGTACATATTAAAAATAGTACTTCAGACCAAGATTGACCATGACTGACCTGGTTGTTTCTTTAATTCTGTTTATGTATGCTCACTCTATATTTGAATAAAAATCTTTAAACAAAAATGTGATCTACTAAATTTATTACAATTAGGTTTTTACTGTTCACATTAAAAACAACAAAATACTATTTTCATTGTTGTACTCTACTTACAATCAAGGACTGAATACCGGTTAAGTTACTATGGGAGTTATACCGGTATAATAAAGGTTTTTGTTAATATACTTTCGTTTTTATTCATATTTACTGAAAAAAAATACTGTGGTAAGTTTAGTGTGTATTACTCTTTTAAACTAATATCATGGTATCTCAGTCAGACACGTATTTTGGAAAATAAAAATTAACCGGTTTCAGTCCCTGCCTACAATGGGCATTTAGTCTTCCTATATCAATTGTTTAGGTCTGAAATACCAATTTCTACTTTACAAAGTACGCTAGGACTGACAAGGTCAAAGATATCTGAAATACTAGTACCAATTTGTACTTTATGAAGTACACTTGAACTGTCAAGGTCTGAAATACTAGTACCAATTTGTACTTTTTGAAGTACGCTAGGACTGACAAGGTCAAAGATGTCTAAAATACTAGTACCAATTTGTACTTTTTGAAGTACGCTAGGACTGACAAGGTCAAAGATGTCTAAAATACTAGTACCAATTTGTACTTTATGAAATACAATTGGACCGACAAGGTCAAGGATGTCTGAAATACAAGTACCAATTTGTATTTTATGAAGTACGCTAGGACTGGCGAGGTCAGTTTCAGTTAGGGTCAGTTTACACGCAGGGCTCCACGTAGTTGCCGGGGAAGAGGCCAGTGACCCCGTCCATGACGCCCTCCCACCAGCCGTCGTCGTTCTTCTTCAGCACGTAGATAACTGAGCTCTCCTGGAACGACAGCTCGTCTTCTTTGTCCGCGTAGTAGTCATAGATCGCCACCACTGAAAAATGAAACGATTTGTTAAGCTTTTCGTTAGAATGGGAAGATTTGGGTGTTTTTTTTTGTCAGGTATCGATAGACGAGCACGAGGTTCACTTCATAGGTAGGTGAGCCACAGAACAGCGCATCCGGCAGCAATTCGGAAATCCATAGACTAAAACCGAAACGCGCAATATGCACTTCACGGTATTCCTCCACCCAATCAATGCCCGAAGTTACAGAAAAACATGCTTACAGAAAATTATAAACATGTCGATGCGCACGGCAGGTGTTCTACCGAACGCGCCCGTCAAAATGGTATAAAATCAAAGCCAAAAAAAAAACAGTTAAATGTTAGTATCTGAGTCTTTTGATATTTTTTTCGTTGTTACACCCTAAAGATTTTTGCAAAAATGAAAGACGGATTTTTTTTAGATTTATTCGTATTTTATGCAACGGACTGACTAGAATAAAAAATCTAGTGGGGGACTTTAGAAATTAATATCCAACTAACTAGTTATTCCAGCGAAAATATTCAATTTTGCCATGCGAGGTCAAATAGGAATTATTATATACTAGCGGATCCGAAAGTCGTTGTCCCGCCGGAATATTAGCTTCAAAAATATTTATTTGAAATCTATTAATATTTTTTAAGCTAATCTATTATATATTAGCTATTATTATTATATATAATATTTATAAGCTATGCTATTTTCCCACTTATATGGATTTGCAATGGACATTAATTATATCAAAAAAAACTAAAAGCGTGCATGACGTGAGCTGTCAATTCATTAAAAAAGTAATATCATTGAATTTTTTTGAATTTTCCGATATTTTATTAGTCATTCTGTTATTTGGGACATAGACGAATCCAAAAAATAAGAAATCATTAAAATCGGTGCTCAGTCTTGAGTTAGAAATGGTGTAACTAACTCTACTTTGTTTTATATAGCTAAATCGATTACAATTAATAACAATATATTTATTTAACCTAACTGCCCACAGGTCCACAACACAGGGAATCCTAGGGCTACGCCAATAACTAGAGATATAGTGTTTTTTGTATAAATATTTTAATCGTTTATCTTAATCTGTCAATAGGTACTAGTAATTCCTGTCTTTATGTTTACCTTTCTCAATATAATTCTTGGGCACCCATCCGGGCAGATCCTCTTCGTCGGGCACGATGGCGGGCACCGCGCCACTGTACGCTGCACCCATTTTGTTCTATAAATAAGAAATGAAACGTAATTTTTATTTATTTCAATGTATGTGGTTGGGAAAAATAAATCATTATTTGCCGTCTTACGGCTGTAGTTCTCGATACCTCGTTTTCGCACTACAAAGATTATTTTGCTGTTGTTTGTAGACGCACTTTCTTTTTATTGTACGGGCAAAAATATGTTTCGTATCAACATTTTGAGATGAATAGGCTGATAATATTATATTCGAATCCAACCCATTGACATAGTAAAAATAAAATAAATATGAATCGTGTGTGATTCGTAACGCAGCAAAGTACCTATAAATTGACAGAATACTCGTTCCATATTCCTGATGTCCTGGTACTTTTTAGAATTGGTCGATTTTCGGGTGGCTATGACCACAAACTTCTTCGAGGGCTGGATCCGTGCCTGTAGGCCTATTAAGAAAATCGAACGGAACGAACCGAAAGAACAAACAACTTCGTATATTAACTTATTTAGAAAACATTTTCAATTATATTTACGATTATACTTACTATCATAGTAATTTCTAACAAAAGACACAATGTTTAATTGTAAACGACGTATCGTTCATCGGATTCAAAATAAGAAAATGTACAATCCGTCAGCCGAAACTTCGTATTTTGTTTTGGTAATAGGCCTCCTGGTACATTTTAGAATTGGTCGATTTTCGGGTGGCTGTGACCACAACCTTCTTCGAGGGCTGGATCCGCGACTGCTCTATACTAAGCCTTGTAAGTAAGCACTCACGTGAATGTTGTGTTGCGGCCGTCCGAACGCGTCGTGAGCTAGTTCGTCCTCCATGGGGGGCGGCGGCAGTGGGGGGGAGACCGACCCGCCCCGCACCGAGCCCCCGCCGCCGGACGACGAGGACGCGCGCTACACACCAACATACATACATACATATAGATTTAATACCAAAAGAACAATAACAATGCATAGATATTAAATGGAAAACTTAAACCAAAAAGTATAGAATATAACAAAATCTTACTAATATATTTATTAATGTGAAAGTTTGTGAGGGTGTTTGTTAGTCTTTCACGCAAAAATTACTGAACGGATTTTGATGAAACTTTAGAATATTATTGGTTATATATCAGAATATCATATTGCGGTGTAAGAGTCAGATGGACGTATGATCTACATTTTCTCAATTTTACAGAAAAGCAAAAATAATGTGACAATCCGCCACTTAAAATTTTACCAGCTGTATTAAAACGTATTCTATAGTTAAAACCGTTTATGATTATATCGTTTTTCAGAACAACATACCGATTATATCAACCAAAATCGTAATTTGTAACGAATAATCTCAAACTACCTTAACTACTGGATCGATTTTAAAGATTATTTCACTTATAGAAAGCTACATTATCAGCGAGTAACATAGGCTATTTCTTATGTATAGTACATCTACATTGCATCCGTGCGAAGTCGGGGCGTGTTGCTAGTCAAATAATAAATAGTATGAATACACACCTGTCCGGGAAGACTCATAGAGTGCTGACTGTGTTCCCCGTCTGAGCCGATCAACGGCGACGGCGGGGCTGGGAAAATATGTTCTACATAAGTCATGTTTGTTCATTGTATTGAATAATTGTCCCCTATTGAATAATATTCCCTAATCTTCCAGCGTAGTACGAGGCAGACACAGTCTTTTTCACTGATCATTCTTTACAAGCAAGTAGGTTTGCAGTGCAGCAGTGCTCTACCCGACCGAAATAATTGTTTTTTACCTAGTTTCCCTAGGATTCAAATCCGGGACATTCGGTGCTAAATGCAACGCGCATACCAACAACTTCCAAATGCGGTATAGTCTATAGTCTATGCTTATAAAAAGGAAAGATTTGTTTGTTTGTAACAATTTAACTCAAGAGCTACTCAACCGATTTTAAAAATTCTTTCACCTACAGAAAGCTACATTATCAGCGAGTAACATAAGCTATTTCTTTGTATATAGTACATCTACATTGCACCAGTGCGAAGCCATCGGATCGCTAGAATTTAATAATTTTTAAAGCTCATTTTTTGTCAAATTAAGAATTAAGATGCCCAGACAAATATACACTATCGAAATCGTAAATCCGATTGCATCACATGTGATGCAAGGACGCATCATTTTGTATTAGATTGTATCACATATGATGCAAAGACAGTCAACGTGCTAAGTTAAAAGTTACTCACGAGGCATACTAGCATGAAGATCTTGCTGGGAATAGTTTGTAGTAGACTGATGTTGGTTGGGGTGCACCATGCCAACCTGTTGAAACAAAATATATTATAATAATTGTGATCATAAAGTTTTGGAATTTCATGGCTAATGGCATAAAATAAAGTTGTAATAGCCAATATGCCAGATTAAGCAATTTAGTTACATTATGTAATTTTATCATTAGATTAATCTAAAAATAAACAGCGTACAGCTCTCGTTTTAAAAAAAACTTGATCAATGTTATTAATATTATTATAATATAGTCTGTGGAGAGAAGTCGCTGATTTTGTTGAAATTATATAAAATATATTTCAGTAACGGAAATGTACCAATAAATATAAAGTACATATTCGTTTCGTAATTATATTCGTAAAGTATATACCTACGAGGGTGAATCAAAAAATTTTTGGAATCAATATTAAAAAATGCAAAGATTTAAATAATAATATTTTATTTTTCTACATAATCTCCCTCCAATGCAATGCATTTAGAATAACGCGTTTCTAACTTCCTTATTCCTTGTGAAAAAAAATTATTTTCTTGACTCTCGAAAAAGTCCTCTACGGCAGCTATAACCGCGTCATTATCGTGAAATTTTGTTCCACGAATTTCCTCTTTTAATTTTGGAAATAAGTGAAAATCACTTGGGCCTAAGTCCGGAGAATATGGTGGGTGGTCAAGGAGATTGAAGCCAGCATAGCGGATTGCGTTGAGCGCAACTTCCGATCGATGAGCAGGAGCGTTATCTTGAAGGAACAACACGCCCAACGACAGTTTTCCACGACGTTTTTCTTTAATCGCTTCACGCACTTTCGGGATTAAATTTGCATAATAGGGTCCAGTAATCGTCTGGCCTTTTGGCATGTAATCAATAAAAAGGATTCCTTCACTATCCCAGAACACAGAGGCCATAACTTTGCCAGCGGTAGGAGCAACTCGTTTCTTGATGGATGGAGAGGATGGTCGTTTCCAAGACATGCTTTGTCTTTTAGTTTCAGGATCAAAATGGTGGACCCACGTTTCATCCATGGTGACAAGACGACGGCAAAAATTATCCGAATCACGCTGGAACATTTCGAGATTACGCTTGGAAATTTCCAAACGTCGCTTTTTGTTTTCGTCGGTTAACATTCGTGGCACCCATCTTGCAGACACTTTTTTGAACCCCAGTGAATCAATTAAAATGGATTGAACGCCACCAAAAGATATCTTTAGGATCTCAGCTATATGTTTTATAGTCATTCTTCTGTCTTCCAAAACCAGATTCTCAACCTTTTTGACATTTTCTTCTGTAACGGAGGTTGAAGGCCGCCCAGAACGCGGGTCATCTTTACAGCTTGATCTACCTCTTTTAAATTCAGCCACCCAGTACGCAACCGTAGAATAGGGTACAGCATCACCCCCTAATGTCTGCTGAATGTCCAAAAAAATTTCCTTCGTAGACATTTTTTTCAAACTGAGATATTTTATCACCGCACGTAACTCACTTTTATCCATAATTTTGACTTTTTAGCAACTCGTTGCACAAAAAAATTTATTACATGCGAACGAACTGACAAAAACAAGTGACAGTCTGCATAAATATAGTGTGATAGACACTCCTTAAATTGAATATCGAACTTGATCCAAAAAGGTTTCATATATATGCACTTCTAAGAACTTTTTGATTCACCCTCGTACATTGTTATAGCCATCAGAGTTCAGTAAAAGTCTATGCAGTTAGTGATTCAATAATAATTCGATGCCTCCCTGCAGGCATAAAAACTAATCTTAAGCAAAGTATGTCTGAGGTATTTTTTTAAAGATTGAAGCAACTACAAAAGTTTTACATAGACAACCTCCTTATAGAGACTATTGTCAGGAAATTTTATCCATTTAATGGCCCAGTAGTCACTAGTTTAAAATATTTTAATATCTCTTATATTGCTATTAAACTCGACATATAAACGTGGCACAACAGATTTCCTCTGTTTCGCAAGAGTAGTAAATAAAATACTTTAAAACGGATTAAATCGCGATTTATTATTTATGCCAACGTTTCGGATGCTCATAAAATCGCGTTTTAATTCGGTATACAGTATTTTATTTAAATGTGTGATACTCGCGTTAATAAAAGATAAAGTTATAATGTTACTATACCTGTGGCTGTGCTACGGGCAGAGTAGAATATCCGGGGGGTCGTCTCGGGTAGTTAGGTGCGTAGTGGGATGGAACTTGAGGCGGGGCCACTGCTGGCGGCGTGCGGTACTCGCGAGACGACTTACCTAGTAATACACATACATTACATTATATAATGGTAAATTCGTTACAAAAGGAATTAACGAAAGGAAAAAATTGATCAGACAGGGCACATAAGACTGATTTTATGTGTCCTGCCTGATCGATTTTTTCCGAAGCCGAACAATCGCTTGACATAAGAAAATACTGAAAATTTTGCCATGCCAGTTATAGTGTTGTTTCGTTTTCCGGTATAAGTGCCTCCCTTTCTGACGCTTTGTTGTAGTAAAATAAGTAAATATTGAAGTCTTCTCGTCAGCCATTGTTGCCTGATTGTATATAACCAACAGTTTATACCCCATCCGGATTTTTTGTTTTGAAAGTCTTTAACCCCAAATTTTCACTTTGTACAGCGAAGTGAGCAAGGGTCAACTAGTATTTTAATAAAAATGAACACACTATAGGACAAAATAAAAAAAGGTAACACAACATACCAAGTGTACCGCGTCCCAAAGTGCCAGTATTAGAGGCAGAGGCAGATCGAACAGCAGCTGGTGGAGTGGGGGGCTTGGTGGTAGGCGCAGGGAGAGGTGCTGCGCCGGGCACGGAACTTGATCGACGCCCACGTGGGGTTCCACTCGCACCGCTGTTCCAACGAGCACCATGGCCTATGTCATCCAGTGCTAAAACATTTAATAACATTAATCATATATTGAGGGTACAGTGCTAAAACCTAATGAGTATGAAATTAAAAGTTATTCAATTTTACAAGGTCCCTTCACATAAAAAATAATGCTGAGCAACTATGGAGGGGATGTGTCTGCGCATGGGTACAGTCATGTCAGTCATCTAAAATACTATGCTATTGCTTTATAATATAAAAGTAATTATTGTTTTATTGTAGAATCATAATACGTACTTGACTAGGTACTTAGTACTTAGGAAGAGACTGGAATTAAAAATAGATAATGTTTACTTGAGCATTATTTTTAGAATTATAATACATATATAAAGTACGTCTGATACATTTATTTAAATTATCAACAGCTCCTTTTTCAGCTTTTTTCTTCTTCTAAATTCTATAAATCGGTTCTCTTTCCTTCATTTTTAAAAGCATGCAAAGAAAGTTGTTTGTGAAAGAGTGTGTGACTGTATTTTGGGAGCGAATGAAGTGTGAGCTCAGCACAGGAAGCATGGATCAACCAACCAATGAACATTCATTCATTTCATCCATCATATAATTTCATGACAATTATTTTAATATAGATCTCAGAATATGATCTAATATTAGAGAAAATAAAAAGCAATTAAACAGATAATATAGAATGAAGATTTCTAATTCTAAGAAGGAATTATAAACCTAGATAAGCAATGTCTTTAATATATTCTGCTTATATATTTGATCAAGTACTTGTGTATAATTGCCAATTCACATATTTATACATTACCTGTAGTTTATATGGAAATATATGTTTCAGACCCTGTGACCTCAAAATTATATTCTTACCACTACAAAAATTTAATACAAATGATTGCAAACCTGAATAATCAATGCTTTTCCTAACATACTTAATAGGTTTTTCAGGGTTGGCTGGAGCAATAATTTTATATTGCCTATTAGTAACTTTATTAGCTGTAAGAACACCAATTTCCCTCCGTGCCACTTTTTCTTTGTGTATAGCAACTGTTTGAGCAATGTGATTCATTTGGCCCTCCATCTCTGCCAATTGCATTGTCTGCAGTTCCAATAGTTGCAAAAAGTTATATGCAAGTGTATTGATTTGATAGGCAACACTCGCTAAAGATTGAGTAGTATAATTTTTAGTGCTTTCGAGAGCAAGCCGTTTGTTTTCAGATTGAAAATAATTCGCTTCACAGTATTCTGCAACCCGTTCGAGATTTGTATGACTGTCCGTGAGGTGATTTCGACCCTCGGGTATTTCTGTTTGTAATAGCGCTGCTAGTTCTGCCATGTTTAAACTATAAAGTAAAGTTGTGAGTTATTCACAAATTGTCTAGGAGTTACCTACAATGATTACGAAGATTTCATTTCACACCCAACTGTCGAAAATTAATAGGTAAGTTACTTAGTATTCGCAATATTTTAAAATTTACAAAATATCCAGTTAATTTATAACAGTT
This sequence comes from Anthocharis cardamines, assembly GCA_905404175.1. Classification (NCBI taxonomy): domain Eukaryota; kingdom Metazoa; phylum Arthropoda; class Insecta; order Lepidoptera; family Pieridae; genus Anthocharis; species Anthocharis cardamines. The sequence goes on from FR989962.1 coordinate 6,318,796, forward strand.
TAATGTTGATAAATAAAATCATTCAATATACAGTACGAAAACCGTAATGTACTTACCCAATTAGCTGAAGTGTAGCTCAATATATGTATACTATTTTGTGTAACAACACAGATTTAGCATTAGCTGCTATCTCTACTAAGTACTAGTATACTACAACATGTACCTAATCTATATTAATTACTTAGATATTTTAAAAGTATAATTTCTAATTTTCTAATGAAGCTGAGAATATAAATTCTTATACAGTACAGTATTATCTATGATATAAATAATCCAAAATGAACAATGACCTCAGAACTCAGAAGTCAGAATTGTGACAGTTCACAGTCACAGAGTGTGCACTTGAACAGATGATAGCTGACAGGCTGTCGAGCAGATTTGGAATTTGGATGGACTTGACTACAGAATAAAAATATTGTAGCGAGGATACAATTAATATTGTCTTTTATTAACGCGAGTATCACACATTTAAACAAAACACCGTATACCGGATTAAAACGCGATTTATTATGGTGGTCTCTGTCTCCCCGCGACCACAGTTGCTGAAAAGCATCCGAAACGTCGGGATAAATAATTTAAATAATATAAATAATAAATCGCATTTTAATCCGGTATACGGTGTTTTGTTTAAAAGGATACAATTACTCAATTTATTATTGTAACTGGATGTTACGGAGCTTCGACCCCGGTTCCGAAATATTAGAACTTCATAATATTGCACCTTCGATTCGATTCTGTGCCTGTATTCACGATCGATCGAAATCGTTCCGACCCGAAAGCCACGGAAAATGTTTTGTATCCTACCCGATATGAAAATGGTATTCACAATTCCGATAGAACTGAACATCGGCAATCTTCGGGAGTTTCCGATAAGAGTCTTGGTAAAATGGTAGAAATCGTTCATGAAGAACGCTAGTGAATTGATGGTCTATGGTCTATACTAAACATGAATATCCTAAGATACTACATAAGTTAATTTAAGATTGTATGGTTTATTTATAGTTTAATTTCTTAGTTATAGTTATAATTTCTTGAGTTTTGTGTATATTTAAATATATTACGGATAACAAAATCTTTTTTGTGCCAATAAAAAGACTCTGTAAATGCACGAAGCATATATGTCACAACCGCTACTTGTCATCTGTCACAGTGCCTGTCATAATAAAAAAATAAATTAAAGTTAAATAATAATATAATAATGAATATACGCCAACTATATGTACTCAATAAGTCAAGACATTTCTCCGCAAACCTCGCCACTACCCCACCGATAAAGTCTTCAACTCTGCAAGGCTACAGCGAGTGTATTTCGAGTTCAACAACTGTAACTCGTTTAGCTTCATACAGAAACCCTTCAAGTTGGAATCAAGGAGCTAGAATACATAGAATCCATGGGGTATATTTACCGAAAGATAGAACCGCCTTTGGTTATCGATTCCCATGTTTCATGCATCCATTTATATTTAACAAAGTCAACAAAGAAATTGGAATCGCCCCTAATCTGTTCGAGGCAAAATGCTGACGACAAAATTGCAGCAATCACTGAATTACATACTAACAGAAAACCTCCTTATCCTCATCAGTGCACTACACACTATCAATAAGAATTACAAGTTGCTGTTCTCTATGAATTAAGATATTTAATTTTATACTTATAATCACTAATTGATTTTTATTTTATTTGTTTTGGTACCTCTTAATATGTTTATATACATAAGTCTAAATGTGTGCATATAGTATTTATAATTGTTAGACAGTAAATATCAAATAATTGTCTACTCAAGGGATTTTGTTACATGTAATTTACATTCTATCAACTCATTTGTAAAGGTGACCAAGATATAATTTAATAGTTTGTATTATTAAGTAAATAAATTATTATTATGTTTTAAATGGTTTAATTTTTGCATCCAAAGATCAAGACTTTATATAATACTAGCAATCCTCCTCGGCTTCAAACGGGTAGCATAGTGGTAGAAAAATAGCATATGTTACTTGCTGATGATGTAACTTTCTATTGGTGAAAGGGTTTTTAAAATAGGTCAAGTAGTTTTTGTGTTTATTCATAACATACAATATTAGTATAGATTATAATTAAGTTTTCCTATTTTGTTAATTATAAAGTAACTAGTTCTCTTAATAGATACAAAACTTTATAATTCAAACTGATAGATTTTTATAGTTCCTATGATAGTTATATCATAATTTGTCATAGGTAGTAAAATGCTATATTGGTTTATTAAAGTTTAAATTTTCATAGATATACTATTAATATTTATCCAAGATATTGTTTTTGTAAAACTGTTTATATTAAAAACTGATAATGTTGATGAATCTTATGGAATATTATAATTTATATTCATTTTTAAAGGTTTGATAGACAATAGATATAGATTATATACCTATTAAAAATAAAATAAAAACAGTTCAAATAAAAAGGCTATTTATTTATTACTGAGGTTCTAAAGTCCAATGTCCTCTATAAAGGGCCACTGCCACTTGCTGTGCAGGTGTGTCTGGTGGATCGCTGCAGCTGATATCATGTGTTTCTTCATCCAGCAGCACTTTTAAATCACTAATGCAAAATATATTGCTCATGATATTCATGCTTACGAAGGCCACACAACAAAGCATTTCTCAACAGCATTCTGTACCTACAATAAATAGACTTAAGTTTAGTATTGTCTTTTATTAACACGAGTATCACACATTTAAATTTTTTTCAATAAAATTTTTAATCCGGTATACAGTATTTTATTTAATTAAAAGACTTAAGTTTATTCAATATATTTATGATTCTTCAGTCAGAGTTAGATACCTATATTTTAAATAGCATTTATATTAGGTATATTAAAATTGGATATCTTTACAATAAATGTATATTGTCAAAGAATGAATAGTTCAATAACTATTGAATTTTTAGAACTTTGAAGAAGAATAAGGCTTTATCACTTGTACATTCAGGGAATGTTGGCATTTTCTATTGATGTAAAGTTTTTCACAATCCACTGGTATTTTTATTTAGATATCATTGTATCTAATACAAAACTCAGCATACCAAGAAAATTATTTTACAAATTACTATTGTTTCTACAAAATTGTATATATTAAAGTAAAACTCTAAATATTATGTTTTAATCATGTTTTCCTTTTTAATTTCATTTACAAAAATAAAAATATACAAACTTGAACAATCTAACTTGCCTTTATTGTGCAGAATGTGGAAACACTTACAGAAATGTGGATATAATAAGGCTATTTATGGCTTGAGATATAGTATTTGATACAGAAGCTTGACTTAAAAGAATCCCTTCCATCAGGTTTCTGCTATTGAGCATTAAAATGAAGGTCTGCCTTTTTCACTTTCTTATGAGTAATTTGAAGTTACAACAATTAGTTTGTTGTTTTGTTTTCCAACGTTACGTCGATATGTTCCGCTTAAAACTAAAGGTTTAATATTATTATTTATTGTATTATTAATATAATATATTATGATTAACTTTAGATGGACACAAACTCTTTTCGATTACTCACCGTCAATTATTACTTTACTAATACAAAAAGACTGTGAATACTAAAGAGAATCAACCTAAAACGAAGTAAACAAACACTACTGCCTTTATGTTTAGCTTCATCAATATAAAATATAAATAATCAAAGCAGTCATGAATATTTAAGGTTATCACAATACTAATTGATCTCGGAACTTGCTTGCTTCCGACAGCAAATTGGTCTCGGATAACTTTCCGTGAAAATCCAGTTTTAAAACGTCTTTTTTTTTCCGATACGGATTTGTGAATTGAGATTTAAAGGAATCGTTTAAAATCGGTTCGGAAAGACGGTTTCGATTGATTGTGAATAACCCTACTGCTGATTTCGGTTCCCATAAAGAATCGGACTTCGAAGAGCACTGGCAGTGGTGGCCACGGTCAGCGCCATTTCATTTAGTTTACAACTGTTTAAAATTGAATCTCTTTTCAGTACCCAGGGGCCAGGAAGTTGTTTTATTTCTTGAACTAATGTCTCATATGAATGAAACTGATGAATAATGTTTAAATAATGTTAGATTCTATAATATTTTTATTTCAGTAAACACTGAAAAAGTAAGTTGATTGATTAATTTATTGTTGACTGATATGACAGTTGACATTTTGAGAAACGAATCGATTGTTCACCAAGTTTTAGGCAGACAAAGAAAGAATATTTGATCAGTTGTTTCCAATACAGATTTTAAATCATAATTACAAATAAATATATACATTTGATATAAAATAAAAATGTGAATAAAGACAAAGTATTTTCAATATGGGTACTAACGGTAATGGAAGGCGCGGAGGCGTTAAAATGCCCATGGAGGAAGGCGATTGTGTTAATGATATGGAAAGCCCCGAATTGGATTTCGTTTATGATGACTGCGATTCACAAGCTAATGAAATTGCTGAGTTGTATAGTTACACTGAACATTCGGAATTCCAACTTAATGTCAAAGCTTTCGAAGAAATTATGGAAGAATTTAACTTTCCACCGAGCTGGCAAAGACTGACTGAATCTCAGCGGCGTACAGTAATAATGAAGCTTTTGGAATATTTAGATATTTCAATTAATGAAATACGTATGAGAGCAGCTCGGTGTATTTTGTATCTAGCACAAGGCTGCTGGGCTGAAATGCAATCTGATGCAGAACAAGCACACTGGGCTCGTCTTAATATATTCACTATGTATGAAATGGGTATATTTGCAGCTTTTGTCGAATTGTTGAATCTTGAAATTGTAAGAAGTAACACCAGTACTATAGCATCTAGAAAATTAGCAGAATCATTGGCTGATTCTACACATTTGAGAGTAATTTTATCAGTATTATACCTAGTAACTGAACATATGAGAACTGAAAAAAATAATCCTAATTCTGAATATATACACTTAATTAAATTGTTTAAAGAAGAATTGGGGACACCATATGGAGAAGAATTACTGCCAGTTCAACTGTTAAATATGGTTACTCATCTTTGTGCAGGGACTGCACCACATTTTCCCATGAAGAAGGTATTGTTATTATTGTGGAAGGTTTTATTAGTATATTTAGGTGGGATAAAAGAGTTAAAGGAAAAGAAATCAAAACTGCGAGATAAATATGGTTTGCCTCCAAATACAGAAGATACCCTAGAAGTAGTTAAAGGTATGCGTGCAAGCTCACCACCACCAAGTGCAGTTGATATGCTTGAGAATCAGAATCCAAGTCAAAGAAAGTTGAAAGAAAATGAGAGAGCATTAAGGCGACAGACATTAATGAAACAAACATCTCTAGATGAATCTGATGAGCAAATATATGTTGATAAAGAAGAAACAACTAATGGATCTGAAGACTATTCTATGGAGTTTCAATCTATGCCCAATGATGGTTCACAAAACTCCAATCAAAATTGTCCATATTATATGTATTTAAAACAATTTGACAGTCCTCCACCGCCACCACCACCAAAGAGTTTACCCTGGCAGTCTAAAGTACGCCAGAAAGACATAGACAACTTCCTAGACAATGTGAGAATAAAGTTTATTGGATATTCCTTACCAGGAGACAGACAAACTATTGCAGGGCTTCCAAATCCTATACATGAAGGATTAGAAATATTAAAAAAGCATATTTATACTAGTGTCTCTGAAATACAAGTTGAAAGAGAAATTGAAATTGCCCGGAGTCCCCTTACTAAAGGTGAAAAAGAAATTGAGGAAAATGAAACTGAGATTTTGTACAAAGAGATGGTACCTAACTTACCGCAGTACATGATTGCATTGTTGAAAATATTGTTAGCTGCTGCCCCTACTACCACAGCTAAAACATATTCCATGAATATTATGGCAGATTTATTGCCAGAGGAAATGCCAATGACCGTATTGCAATCACTCAAACTAGGAATAGATGTAAATAGGCACAAGGAAATTATTGTAAAAGCTGTGACAGCAACTCTTTTGTTGCTTTTAAAACATTTTAAATTAAATCATGTATACCAATTTGAATATATGTCTCAGCATTTGGTCTTTGCCAACTGTATGCCTCTGGTTTTAAAATTCTTCAATCAAAACATTTTGTCATATGTTGGAGCAAAGAATACTATACCAATATCTGACTTTCCTGCTTGTGTTATTGGGGAGCAACCTGAACTTACTAAAGAATGTTTGGATATTGGTGACACATCTGTTCCTTACTCTTGGAGAAATGTATTTTCCTGTATAAATCTTTTGAGAATTTTAAATAAACTGACAAAATGGAAAAATGCTAGGATAATGATGCTTGTTGTATTTAAAAGTGCACCGATTTTAAAGCGCACCCTCAAAGTCAGGCATGCTCTGATGCAATTTTATGTCTTGAAGCTGTTAAAAATGCAAACAAAATATTTGGGGAGACAATGGAGAAAAACAAATATGAAAACTATAAGTGCTATATATTCTAAAGTACGGCATAGATTGAATGACGATTGGGCCTATGGAAATGATGTTGATGCTCGCCCTTGGGACTTTCAAGATGAAGAGTGTGCTCTTCGTGCTTATGTTGAGAATTTTAATCGCAGGCGTTATGGTGTAGGACCCATCACAGGTGGTAGAGATCATGACAGTGAATGGACACCCATAGAAACAAACATAAATAGTGTCCTTGATATTAATATTGAGCTAGATGATGAGTTCAAAGAGAATTACGAATTGTGGCTGGAAAGCGAGGTGTACAATCATGAATCCATTGAAGACAGATTATGCGCATATGGAGCCAAGACAATATAATAGCTAAAATTATTGCTACCATTATGAAGAATATCCTTTAGTAGATATATTAAAAAAAATATTATTCATAAACATATAAGCTTGATATAGTTAAAATATGTTTTGTTTCTTTCGTTCTGTAGTCACTTTATGTTTGATAGAGGGAGACAAAACATATTTTAACTATATGATGCTTATAATACGTTTATGAATAAGGTCGATACTATTTGGCGAGTAATTTAGTAAAAAAAAATCCTTAGCAAAATATTTTTGCTCTCTATATATTTCTGAACAGATTGAACTTTTGGATATATGAAGTAGAATTCTGAATTTCTCTACAGAATGTTCAACAATACCTTTAAGTTACTGAGACCTAACAACTTTCTTTTCTGCTTTTTTTTTAAATTATTATATTGTAATGATGGAACTTATCCTTATTATAAACTGTATGTTAATGTATTAGAAATTTTAAGTTAGTATCTTGTCGAATATTATAACATAGTATTAAAATAAAGTTTTAATTAATGAAATGTAGAGCAAAATCATGTTTATATTATGTGTTTATAGAATACTTACAACTTGGCATTTTTTTAAATAAAAATGTACAAACACTGATTTTTTTTATTGACTGACCTATTTATTCGCATGTTTTTAAATGTAACTAATGCACTTCTTAGTACCTTGCATTCATAGGTCGCAGGTTCGATATCCGTCGTGTCTGACGTGATTATATTTTTTTTACATAAATCCAATGAAAAAGGAAAACCCTAATATGTATTGCTTGTAAGATGTCACATACTATTTTTTCGGAATCTACTATAAGAAAAAGATGAAATTTAATGCATTTTTTAGAGATATTCGTTCTAGCTAAAAGTACATATGTTTTGTAGATTTACGAAATATCTATTATATGGCTTAACCGGACCCGGACGACGCAATTTCGTTATTCATGTCACCCACTTAATATCATCATCATACTAACGAGTAACGACAGAATATTATAAACGAATCTACATCATACGTTGAGGTAAATACTTCGATCAACAATATACTGTCAATGGGTAAATAACCAATTCTAACTTTGTACGGTAAATCTATTTATATAAAATAAAGCCGTGTTACACCATTTAGGTACCTATAACTCGTGAACGGCCGCGCAGATTTTAATGATATCTTATTTTGTATTCGTCTCGACACCGAATAATAGAATAACTATTAAAATATCGGAACAATTAAAAAAAATGCAGAAATTTAATTTTTAAATAAATTGGGTTCAAAACTCCGCCACCTTCTCTTGACTATGTTTTGAGGACAACATTCTGGCTGTCGTGTCCGGTAGTATAAAATAAAAATAATTTATTTATAAGTATACATTTTTACTTTATTTATGAGAATCTCCAACAGAAAATAGGTACCAAAAAGATAGAAACAAATTATACAAAAAAAAATACAATCAGACTGGGCCTTTAAATAAAATACTCTATACCGGATTAAAACGTGATTTATTATTTATATTGTTTAAATTATTTATCCCGACCGCGACGTTTCGGATGATTTTCAGCAACCGTGGTCACGAAACGTCGGGATAAATAATTTAAGCATTATAAATAATAAATCGTGTTTTAATCCGGTACAGTGGCGGCGTAAGACCTAAATTTTACATGGGCAAGAGGCATTTTGCGAGGCCCTCTGCCAGCGCAAAAAAATGCTTTTTTGGCAAAATTTTTTGGCGCGTTCGCGGCTTTTAAGTACCTAATGCATAAATTTTGCGAGGCGCGAGGCCCCTTAGGCCGCGAGGCCGTAGGCGGTGGCCCACGTCGCCCACGCCTTACGCCGCCACTGATCCGGTATACAGTATTTTATTTAAATGTGTGATACTCGCGTTAATAAAAGACAATATTATTAGACTGGGCCTATTCATCTACAAGAGATTACAGCGATACATTACAGATATTTTACAATATTAAGAAAGAACACACTTAAAATAACTTAATAATAAAGTTTTTATCGTTACAGTTTAAGCCTTAAGGTACAAAAAAAATGGGATAAGTATTTTTAACACATCGAAGTAGCTATACATATAGAATAAAAGTCCTAACTCATAAATACTATTTAAGCTCTTAATTAGTTATGCATATAATGTTATTTAATTATTTATTTGACTCACAAAGTAATGCACTGGTTAAAAGTTAACGCAAATCGTGTAATATGAGATTTTAATAAACATTGAAGATACGAAGTGTTTGCAGAAAATTGAAGAGGGTTTTTAGAATTCGAGTGCACCAACCTGGTTTGTTCCCACGTCAAATGTCACGCTGCTGACACTCAAACATTTGTAATATTATGTATTACAATGGATCCTTTTACCAACGAGACAGGGCACTTAAGGGACCAGGGGGTGTCTATAAACACCTATACAATTATTTTATAAATGGAAGACCTATTAAATTTATGATCATATTAAAATTGAATATTTTATTAATACATGTGTATTTTCATTCCTTTGATTTAGTGCTTCATATGGTTTCGGTGTACATATTATGGGCGCCAGTTTGATACCGTGCTCGGGAATCAAATGCCCATTTATGTTTTTTTTACATAATCAACAAATTCAAGTTATGGAAATAAGAATCGAGAAATTAGTGAGCAATGTACAAGGGTGTATGCTACATTGAAATTTGTTCAGGCAGAAACTGAAGATATTCCGTTTGTTTGTTGGATCCACAGAAAAGATAAAGTTTGATCTCACAAACGGCTTGTCACGGTTTTTTACATAAGTTCCTATGAATTCGTGTGCAATTGCTAGTTTCTTAGACAACTTACGCACTAAGATATTTCCCTAAATTATATAGGTACCAAGATAGATAGTAAAATAGAAAACATAATGTCTAGATAGTTCTGTATACTCCATACCTACATATGACGACAGTTAAACATGATAATATCTCCACGCTAAAGAATTTTCTGCTCTATAACTCGTATAATGATAGTACAATACTGTACTAGTTTTTCTTGGCATTTGCTTTTTAAATCTTCTACAAGAAGTGTTTTATAAAAATAAATATGTGTACCTTTTCTATACTATTATTTCTTGTAGTACAAACATGTTCCGTTTTGCCTTCAAAAATGTTTGATAGTGAGTTTAATGTGAACGATATTCTTCGTAATGATCTTATGCCAACATTTTTCCTATCGAGTGATAATATTGAAGTGCCCAAGGAGTCGAGAGCTAGTAATGTTCCATCTTCAATAAATGGTTCAATCGATGCAGCTTTATCGACACTTAATTTTCACAGGTACCTACTATTCATTTTTTAATATATTATTCATTTAAAATAATAAAATAATTATTGTTTTTAAGTTAGAATGGAATAATTAAAAAAAAAATTAATAATTTTGAGCCCTTTATAAATTTTTTTGGGCGTCAGATGAAACACCGTCCTCGCGTTCTGATGGGTCACGAATTCGAACCTCACGGGTACGACGTATAAATAATTTTGCGGTTACGTCTTCCCTACGTCTGGTCACTTCGGGCATTAAAAGTGTAGAAGAAATATCGAAATTGAGATATCACCTACCATCAAATGAACATCATGCTCGTCTATCGTATTTTATTTAAAACGCTTATCCTATTTTGATAAAATTTTAACAATTAGGTATAATTCTGAGTGTAAAAATAGCAGATATTATTAAACATAATACATCATTATTTTAATAGGAATATGATGAATGAATACCAGTGCAGAAACTATATCGCTGAACAAATTCTCACAGAAATTGGTAAGAATACATTACAAAATCGTCTTGGGATGCCGTTCCAGACTGGTATAAATGCACCGCGTTCTCATGATAATCGAAATTTGTATGACGTTGGATCGACAAACTATCAAGAATGGCTTACGAAGTAAGTAAATATATTATATAACTTGAGTCCTACTTATATTCCTTATTTTTTCGTAAATTCTGTTTCTACCCTTTTCTACACCTACATAATATAATATGATAATAATAAAGGTATGTATGTACGAGGAGTATTAAATAAAAAAACACCTACACTATCTTATGACTAATAATAAGTTTAGTAGAGTAGAGTTATCTACTAAACTATCCCTGAGTATTATCTACTTACTAGATATACTGCCGTCATAAGCCAAACTGTTATCAAAACTATTTAGTTTAATATTATAATTATGTCATTCTCTCACTAACCTTTGTGGTAGAAAATAATATATTAGAGACTTTTATATATCCTAAAAGTAAGAGTGTTCCGTTTGGTCCAACTGGTCCAGACTAGTGTAACAAAAACAAAACTCTTTTGAGATACCGCTTTTTTTGGCAGAAGATAATTGGTTAATATAAGTAGGTACATATTATGTTTGTCCTCTATGGATTTCTTTACTATTCATACTATTATAAAGAAACTTCTGAGTTGTACTGAAAAACCCGGGAAGGTTGTTGGCTCAAGATAAAATCGTTCTTATTTTATCTGGCATTGCAGCGCATGCCGGGTAGGTAGCAGCTAGTAGTTTATATTTTATTTTGATTATATCGTTAGGCACAGTTAGTTTAAGTTTTATTCAAATAAAAAAGCATGTTACTAATGCATCTAACGTAATCATTTGAATGTTCATACTGAATGATCTCGTTATCGTCGATATCGCTATCCTATTTTCTTATGGAAGTTTATTTATGTATAATATATCATAGTTTAAATACAATATTTTTTTTTGATTGCCAAAAAAGTACGGTTTGCCCTGTCAAAATGGCTCGATATGCACTTAGTCTGATGGGTCGTGTGTCTTGCTACTTCGAGCTTTAATCGAGACGTAGGAAAATTCGGACGTCCAGCCGGCCTAGCATGACCGCCACGAGATATGTCGCGGACGAGAGAAGACAAACTATCATCGACAATGTTGATAGAAAAGATATCTCGATCGATAAATATATCTATTTTTGACATTAAAAGTCGAGTTTTAAGTGTAATTGTCATGTTAGACCCGGAAGAAATAAAGAGATAATCGATTAAAACACGAGAAAACGGTCGATAAAATTTTGTCGCGGTTGTCATGCTAGGCCGGCAGGAGAGGACCTAGCGAAAATATTGTGAAACACAGATGACGTGTCTGTAACTTTGCAAAAGGTGGAAAAATAATATAGCCAATCATTAATATACTTTTATTCAATTGGCGGATGTGAGCCTTCTTATCACAACTTCGCAACGGTTGAAATATGTATTTTTTGAATTGAAAAACAAAGACCCGCTAAGTCCAGACCATAGGAAGGGACTACCTACCCTTACTCGAAGCGTTTCGTCGTATTTTATACCCTTATAGATTCGATCTACATTGCTAGAAATTGCTCAGGATATGATGTCAACAGAGTACATATTAAACAAATTGTAAACGAAATGGCTAAGTCACACATTTTGACTAAGGTGTAGGGTTTACAGAACTCTATACGCTTTGATGAGAGAGAGGGTAACTATTCAGGTTAGGGCGTGTAGAGCTAGTAGCTTGGCTCTCCATAAGATCTGATAACTTTTTTACAGTGCAAGTAGTATGTACTTTTCGTCTTGGCGTTACTTTACATGAAGATATTGGGATCATACTTTTCACATTATATACCAAGTTGTGTTTATTATCATACCTTCATGAATTCTCAGGGTATCAGCTTTAAACGACATATACCGTCACTACAACATGAGTGTAAGCCCCAGTATGAACAGCACTCTCCCAACCAATCCTCAATTGCCCCATGCCAATTCAAGAAATGGCTACGAAGTATTGGAATCAGGTGAAACGGTCTACGGTGATTCTGACGTCTCTTACGACTTGTCTAAGCATAGTGAGTTTAAATACAATATCAAACATAAATCTACTTAATAATATACTTAATTGATGGCATCAGCTAAAGGAGGTACGTAATAAACACAAATAAGGAGTTAGGTTCAGTAAAATAAATCTAATATTTTTTATAAAGACGTACGAAATTGAAGTAAGAAAATAAATTACCGAGTTCCATGTCATGAGTCTGTTTCACTAATCATTTGTTTTTACATGCAAGTAGATAGACTTCTGCGCCGTTTCTGACCGAAGTGATTTTACAAAATACTTTTTCCTCAGGATTCGAACTCGGGACCTCAGGATCATACAATATACAGATCGAAAACAATGTATCTGTTACACTAACTATTCAATAGTTTGATGCGGACTTCGTTACAATTTGAAGAATATTTTATCCACCTTTGTCATGAGCTAGTTAATTGATATACCTAGAAAATTATTTCTTGTGTACAATAAAGAATTTATCGATGTATGTTAACTATATTTACTCCTTAGGTGGTGGTTATGAGTACTCAATGCCGCCTCCCCCTCCACCTGTATACCAGCACAACAGTCATGCTGCAGACTCCCACGAGGATTACCACGTCGAGAGCGAGTCCCATGGTCTGGGTGTCGCAGAGCTGTTCGACATCTCGCTCACTGGCATCGCCTTCCTTTCCTTCGGAATGTTCGTCTTGCAAGTACTCATGTGTATTACAATGGTGAGCTATGTTGTGTTCAAGACGGCATATGGGTGGTGAAGATTGATATCTGACTGTGAGTTGTGACATTGAAGCTATTAAACGATTGTATTGAACACCGCAATAATTGAAAGCTAGTTTAATGCGATAGTATGATTAGATATATTTCATTACATATATATCTTACAGAATAGTCTATCTATAACCCCAGTGCTCGGACAACGATTCACTATAGTTAGATATTTTCTAACTAGCTGTCAGAGAAACAAAATATGTATGTATATTTTATATTAAGCAAGGGGTCTACAAGTTAAAACGGTATTTCTTCTCCATTTTGGCGTGGAAAATTTTGAAATTGAATTTCGTGAATTTATCATGCCTTGACATGAAAAATTGAAGGGATGTTGTTTTGACGGGCTCGTTGGCGCGTTCGGACCTGCCGTGTGCATCGATGGGTCGTGGGTTCGAATTCCACCGGGGCCACATGTTTATAATTTTCTGTAAGCATCTTTTCCCCACGTCTGGTAACTTCGGGCATTGATCGGGTGGGAGGAATATCTAAATTCCGACCGGGTAACGAACCACCGTTCATAGATGGAAAAACCGTGAAGTGCATATTGCGCGTTTCGGTTTCAGTCTATGGATTTCCGAATGCTCGAAGTAAAAAGTGGGTCGACAGCGCATCATTGACCGATGTTCTGTGGCTGAGGTATCACCTCCCATCAGGTGAACCTCATGCTCGTAAATAAAAAAATACATAGATTATTAATATACTTCAACAGAACGAACAACCACCCCAAGTGATGCAGATGGTAGATAATACTGACAACGTCAATGTAGATGACGTATTTCGTTTTAAACGTGAAACAGAAGCACCAAGATCAGTAAAGCCGCTGAACGACATAGCTCGATATTCCTTAATGGCGTTACGACCACAATCTACCGAGTGCATGTATAGAACGTTATGTTTGGGCAACAAGTACGTGAGAGAACTGAGGATTAAAGAAAGATATTGGTTACCACTGTTTCAGTAAGTATCAAGTGTTATTTTGCTGCCAGCTACTTAGTGGTCATTTGGCCATGACTATCTTAGAGTAATAAATAAAGTACCTGCTGGCCTAGCATGGCAACCACGACAAAATTTTGTCGAACCGTTTCTCGTGTTTTAATCGATTATCTTTTTATGGTTTTTAGTCTATCGTGTAACATGTTAACCACGATCGACAACTTTCTCGCAAAAGACATAAATTTTATCGAGAAGACAAAGAGGTGTTGCTATTATTAACGAATATAGTTCCCATATTGTTTTTTTTAATGGGAAAACACATATACTTGGACATCGATAATCGACATTTGGTCTTCACTCATCCATGAGAAATCTCTTGATAGTCATGCTAGGTGAGCTGAAGTACTATTAGAATATTGTGCGCTCTTGCGACAAAATACATTGTTAGAGAAACATTTACAAAGCACGTAAATATTTTATCAAATATCCTAGTATTTAGATTTTTTTAAATAGAAAATTGCTTTATTGATTTTAGAGAAGGCAAGACAATGAATATCATTACATAGTATAAAACAAAGTCGCTTTCTCTGTCCCTTTGTATGCTTAAATCTTTGAAACTACGCAACGGATTTTGATGCGTTTTTTTTAATAGATAGAGTGATTCAATAGGAAGGTTTATAATATGTATAATAATAACGGTTTTTCTGTAGTGTATTTAGTATCAGCATTGCACCGGTGCGAAGCCGGGGCGGGTCGCTAGTAATCAATAAATCGTATTATATACCGTAGATTATTTATTTCTATTGTATAAGGGTTATCATGCTTCATTTTCACGATGAATGGGATATTTCAATACACCTGTCTTTTATTTATGATTTATTCTTTTTTCCGTAACTTTCATCATCAGTACAATGGTTTGGGAGTGAAAAGGTTTTCATAACATACGTACAGAAATCTTAATGGTATTCACTGCCTCCACGGCTCAGTGGTAATCGTGTTACGTTTAGTTGCGGAAATCCCGTGTTCGAATTCCAGGGAAACAAGGTTAAAAAAATCATTTCGTTCGGTCAGGGCACAGAAGGCTAATCGCCTACTTACCAGTAAATAAAATTGATCAGTGAAACAGACACATAAATGTGTATGCCGCTTGCCCCGCAAGAAGGGGACGCAAGTAGGCATGCTAAGTTTTCCACCTAAATAAATAATATAATAAAAATTAATTATTTATTTATCGACGGGCTCGATGGCGCGTTCGGTAGAATAACTGCCGTGCGCACCGATGGGTCTGGGTCGAATTCTACCCGGACGGCATTATTATACCTACTTTTCTGTAAAAATGTCTTTCCCACGTCTGTTAACTTTGGACTTAACGGGAGGAATATCAAAATTCCGTGAAGTGCTTTTTGCGCGTTTCGGTTTCGGTCTATGGATTTCCGAAAGCTCGAATATATAAAGTAGGTCGACAACGCATCATTTTCTGATGTTTTGTGGCTGAGAACCACCTACCATCAACATCTTAAAAAGGAAATACAGTGACCTCTATGGTAGGCTGAGATAAAACTCGCTGGTATGTATAGGTGCCAGTCCCTCCTTCGTAATGTCAACGACTTATCTTAAACTAAGTATTAAATAATTCTAATATAAGAACATTTCTAGTGCCGGTATTGCTTGGACTCGTGGTGCAACATTGGGAGCTTTGCGTGCAGCAGCGCTAGGTCTTGGAGGAGCAGACTGCAACAACATCTATCCAAGGCTTCAGTGTTCCCGTAATCAATAAGTACTACGAGGTACCATCTTGCTTGCGTTGCGTTTCTTGACATACATTATTATAATTTTTTTTCATTTATGTAAAATGTTTATATTTTTTCATGAAGTATTTTAAAAAATCTCTGTTATTCATGTTCAGATTACGCGATTAAATTTATCTGAATGTAATTTTAATAATAAACTTTTGTAATGAAAAAAATAATATATATTACTTATTCAAAGATATTCTGCGTTCATATCAATAAATGGTGGTACGTCCGTCAAATTAAAAAGCTAAAACATATTTACATATTATTTATTATCTACCAGTTTTGTTACAGACACAATTAAATATAAAATAGTAACTTTAAGTAAGTATTATTGAAATGTTATACGTAACATTTTGGTACTTTATACAAAATTTATAATAAATTAACTATTATTTTTTAATTAATAAATAAATCTCACTTCATTATCTTAATTATAGTAAAATTATTAATCTACCTAATTATGTTTTGCATTATTGTAAATAACACACGATGATCTACACATATTGAAATGGTAATCAAATAATATGATGGTTACTTAAAATGTTTCCGTCTCTTATACTATGTATGTTAATGAAAGTGACAGCAACATTTTAAGTAAAGCTCAGCTTTGATTAGCGTAATTCGGCCAATTCGAGTGACAAGTGCCCAACTTTTCAACCTCATTATACACCTAATCGTAAATAAATAAATAATATCTGGAAACTCTCAACTTTGATTACCATTTCAGTTTTCTGCCTTCACTAAATGATTTTTTATGGAAACCTAAAATCTGAATCAGAGTCCTTTTGCTTTAATTCTGAAAGACCGCACATATATTAATTAGCCTCTACCCGCGACTTAGTCCACGCGGAATTCGATTATCTGTTTTTGGGCCTTTCTACTCACTGCAATACACTCTTATCCCACCATATAATTATTTCGTTTTATGAACCGCTCGCTAAAATAACTCTCAGATAGCAGGGTTTTCCGAATTACTTAACACTCATCGTTATACATATTTTGGCCAAGTAACTCAATATCATTATAAATTATAGCTTTTATGGTATTCTGATATATTTCAATACACATAATAAAACTGTAGAGCTTTAATGTCTGTACATAGAAAAAAAATGCTTAAAACCGAGTCAGAGGGATGTAAGAAGAGAAATATTTTCCCATTAAGAGAAATATAATCCCATTTTTTTTTAATTTTATATTTCTCTGTCTGTTTGTCTGATTTTACGGGCTATTCTCCGAAACTGGGGGACGGATTTACTTGAAATTTCCATGGTGGTACCTTATATCCCCGGTCAACATCTTAGATACTTTCATCCCGGAAAATTTTAGATTTTTCAACCTAGGCTTTGTTTCATCGAAATCGGTTGTCAAAAAGAAAAGCATCATTTATGAAGGCCACGCGAACGAAGTCGCGGGCATCAGCTAGTAAACATAATATTGTAAACTTCCCGTTCAGTACTTTTTCGTGAAAGAGTTTAACATACATCAATCCATCCATCCGTCCATACGTCCGCACAAACTTTCACATTTATAATATTAGTCGGAATATATAATAAAATTGACTCTATATTTACATAATTTCTTGTTTAATTAGCTTCCTAAATAGTTTACGGTGGTGAAGACGGCAACGTTACAGGTGTGAACACACAACTAAGCGGTGGGTAGGCGTATGGGTTGAGAAGCGAGTATGTTTGTGGAGAATGTCCCAAGATATGTCCCGGAAACAGGCCTTGACGCTGGGCGATCTTCAGGCGAGATGTTAATTGCTTTTTCCACTTCGTTCTTCGATTTTGAAACCATGTTTTTATTTGAACTTCTGTGAGATCTAGGGCCTTAGACAGTTCCATTCGTTTTGATACACTCAAGTATTTGTCAAGTTTGAATTCAGCTTCAAGTCTTTCAAGTTGTTTTGCACTATAGGCTTGACGGGGTTTTCTTTCCGGCCCTGCTCGACGTGGTCTTCTATTACCCTTGTCGTCTGTAAATGAAATATAATTAAAAATAAATATAAAAATACGAATAATTATATGTACTCAAATACTATATAGTGTAAATGGCTACCAAATGTTTCTATAATTGGAAGTAGAGGAACTTTACACATAGTAAATTTGTGTAAATATACATATGCGAATAGAATTCATTAAATAAAATATTTGCATTTAAATAGAATGAAAATAACGTCCTCATTTACAAAGTAGCTGCTCTCACTTAAGACAAACACGCGGTACATTTTTTTTCGAACACTAATCGGAATTATCGCAGCTTCTCGTTAAGTGGCTATAAACACAATCAGTTTGTTTGCATTGCGCCTGCGCAGTTTGACATCTCGTGTGTCAACACGGCTTTGTAGCTAGTGTATGGTGTGTGATGGCCGCGCTAACAGACTGCTAACTATTTGCATATGTGCTTCACAAATTACAACATTTATAATGAGTATATACTATGTATTGGATACTATACTAGCACATTATGTAAAGTCAAGACCGTAAATTAAATATTTTCTTAATTTTTTTAATTACTAAGAAAAGATCCCGTTTTAAATGTGTTTGAAAAAAATATGCCTGAACCGCACAGTAAGAATAATAAGGGTATAATCCAAGAAAATAAACTCGATTTTATAAGGATGTATAAACCCTGTTGTACACCATATGGCAATCTATGTATTTTGACTCAATATTTTCTACTAAGAGTATATCTATGTTTTCTACATATATGTGAATTTAACGTATATGAAAACATCAGGATAGGATCCAATTAAAAAATAAACAGACTTTTAGAGAGTCCTCAAACCTACCTATTTGTTGCAAGATTGTAATTGTAAATAGGTTAATTACTATATAATACCTTCTCCCCTTATATAAACCGAAATGCGTATCACTCATAAGAAAGATATGAGCTGCTAAAACTATTCCTTTAACACTGTCTGTAAAAATTTCACGTCACTTTAAATTCTCGTTAGGCTCGTACTTCGTAGCATAGGGCCCTGTTAAAGCGGGAGACAAACAACTGAGCTTTGTTGGTAATTATCGCTGCAGCAGCTGTTTACAGACACCAAGGTGCGAAGTCGCGACCACCGACCGACGGCTGGCGACAATTCGACGAATGTATCTTCAGACGCATCGCTAGAACTAGATGACCGTGTAAGCTTTATTAGCTTTACGCATTAGAGGGTTAACATGACATTTTTCATATTAAATGCTATTTGCAAGAATTAAAAGTATGTATTATATTCGGTTATAATATATACATATTAAATTTAATAGAGTTTTTGATTAACATTAACAAATAGAGCTTCAAGCTTCAATAATTAAATGGGCAGGAGAAATATCAAAATTCTGTCATTGTTTAAAAAAAACCCTTTTTTAAATCAGAGGAAATCATATCAAATTTATTTCTAAAAACCTGAGTTAACCTAATACCTATCTATATGTATGTAACTCTATACATAATATACATTTAACTATTAACTGCAGAAATTGAATAATTCAAAAAGGACACATAAAAATAATTTAGTTTTTTTTATAAATTTATATTACAAAAGAAATTTTAAAATACAGTGTACAATTAATGGCTCATAAATAAATCTTTCGAATAGCTCCCCATATGATATATTTAATTGATTTAAAAGAAGTTATCAGTTGTAAGCCGACAAGAAATTTTACAAATAAAATGTTTCTATTACCAATAAAATTTTTAGGACCTTAGAAGTGACAGACCTCCTTGCTTGACACCGGACGTGACTCATTTCTAATTTTATAGACACAAATTCCACCGTTTAACAAGTAGGTATGACACTACCCCTCAGTATTGGTGCGGTTATTGAATTTCTGAAGAGATAACACTGAATGATTGTTTTCACTACATTAATATTTGCCAAGAATAATGCCCTTCCCAGTGCAGAAAGTTTCAAATATTCTTCTCAAAAAATAAAACTTTTGTGTTTAATTTATTAAGCCTATAGATAAATAACATTGAAGCACTATTTATATGATATGTATTATTTTTGTTGTGATTATTTTTATTTAGAAATCCTGATTAATATTTTTCTCCTTATATTCTTATTGTTTCTATAACGTATATTTTTTTATATAGAGTTTGATTTATACAGAAATGCGAACGCTACCGATAAGAATTAATTTATTATCGACCCGAGTATATATGTATAAAGGCAATATAATATCCTTACAGAGATAAGTAAAGAAAAATAATATCCTTAGTAACTAGGGTTCATCATGGATTAGAAAATGTGTTATAAGTATTTTACTATAATAAAAATTAATTTATGTGAGGGATGATTGCGTGAGAGGAGAGATGGTAAAATACGTGTGAACAATCACACCGGTACGCGATCACGCGATCTTCCGCAGCGTGTTAGTAAGAGATTTCGTCAGATATTCATTAGTTCACAAACATATTAGAAAACTATTTATTTACTAGTTATTTTTACCAGACGATTGTATGCTTCATCGATGAATCAGAATTTTAAATTTAAAAAACAGTTATAAATTCAACCCGTTTTGATGATAAAATAAAAAAGGAATCGAAAATATATTAACCATACTATTTGGATTAATACGACGGAAATATAAAACATAGGTATAGTTTACGCTTTTAATTCTTACGAGCAACACCCTCCGGCTTCGCGAGGGTGCAATGTAGATGTACTATACACAAAAAAATAGCATATTATGTTACAAGCTGATAATGTAGCTTTCTATTGGTGAAATCGGTTCTGTAGATCCAGAGATTACCTACAACCTCACAAACTTTACTTCTTTATAATATGATTATAGTGTAAATTAATCCTTCTCATCAGAATTATACCCGTGCGAAGCCGGGACGGGCTGCTAGTTCTTTAATATTACATTGTTTTGTTCTACTATCAATCGTTTTCTTTTCGTTTTTCTTGGTTACATTATTCACTTGGTGTATTACATTATTCAAGTTTTAGCAGGGATTCCTAATAAATGTACATATATGTTACTCAGTGAAGATGTAGCTTTCGAACGGTGAAATAATAAAAAGAAATCGGTCGCGTAGTTTTTGAGTTAAATCGTAACAAACAAACAAACAAATTTTCCTCTTTATAATATTAGTATAGATCACAGATAATATACATTTGTGGAAACATAAATTAGCCCTTTAGTACATCAATGTTTAAGTTCATTTCTTAATCAATGGGAAAAGGTTGTTACTTGTAGACAGTGGGAAAAATACAAAAAAAACCTGTTTTCATTATGTATTTATATTTAATGCAAAAACCATTGACATTTTAATATTATGTCAATGACAAAAGCTACATTTTTCTTACATAAATTTATCAGTATTTGCAAAAATGTTAAGTTATTCATTACTCTTATCTATTTTCTATCCGGGAATTATTCTCTTATGTTTTTATGATCGTAAACCGATATGTTTCTACCTATACCCGCCAAAATAAAATTATTATGTATCAGATAATACGCCAATAATGAAAATTGTCACATATAAAAAAAACAAATTACGTTCGGAAATAATTAAATAAAATTGGCCGTCTGTGTACTAAAAACTTTTACCATCACGATTAAATCATTTGTTGTTCTTTTTTTCTGAGGATTAATATAAGTCAAAGGGGGAACGCCGCCAGTATCTTCGGAACCTTGCCTGAAGGGACTCCTTTTATTTTAGTTTTTATACTATATTTTTTAAGGTTTTTAGTTTTAGGTTCTTTGTTATTAGTTACGTATATATATAATATGTTAGTGTGTTTTGTAATTAAGTTATTAATATCTATATATGTAAACATATAAATATAAGTAATATACACATTCATACCAAAAAAATTAGAAGACGGCTGTTGAGTAGCTAACCAGTGAGCGTAAGCATGTCCAGCTAGAATTTCAGCTCCATTCAGCACGCCCAGATCTGCACACGTCGATGTTGACGATACTGTTTAAAATAAATAAGCTTATATATTTAAATCCTGTGTTATTATTTCGACTCAACACATACTCAGAGACATCAATTGAATTGAATAAATTATTGATTTTAATTTGTATTTTATATCTCTTCTTCTTAGTCGGACACTCAGTTAAGTTATTTTATACCTGCTCGGAAAATACGTCATAGCTTTTTTTGATAATGAGGCAATACAAAAACAAGGAAAATTCATTGTTAACGTTGATTTTTTTTTAATTTTGGGTAACATTATGATGAATTTACCAACCTAACAGAGCAAGTGCGCAAGGATGATTAACTTTGAATTAAAAAAAGAACTAATTTAAATAATTGGTTCTTTTTTCATTAATTAATGAATTGTTTTTAATATATACTTCAATTAAAGATATTTGGTTTTTATTTTCCTCGTAGATGTAACTAGTATAAAGCACTATGTATCACTAGGAAAAAGTGCGATTATACCCTCCCGCTCGGTTGGAATCGGTCACTCTTTCCCCTTGATGTACAATCTACTATTATAATGATGGTAAGATAAATTTATTATTGTAGAGTGTCTGTAGCGTATTAATTATTAAATATGGTTCTGATAGAAAAAAATAATTATACCAAATTCTAATTTTAAAAGTAAAGATACAATTATGTTCTAAAGGTGTGGTATATTTGTTACAGATAATTTATTTTTAAGTTCACAATATTTTTTCTTTCTTCATCAAGATAATACAGCTTATATAGCACCGATCATACAGCATTGACAATAACTGCAAACATAAACTACCGCAGGCGTGGTTTTGTACATAAAATCAGGATTATGAATGCTTTGATTATTTATTTATACAAAACTAAATTACTAGTGGCGAGCTATAACAAATCGGATAACACAGAAAAACCTTCTCCATGAAAAAATACATACAATACGTGCCAATGTTCATAGTTCGATGAAACGCCCGTTAAATTGCAAGGATTTAATGATATTATAATTAATCTAACATACAAACATCCATTTTTATATGTACAGATGTTAGAAAATATAAATATCAATGCATTACATATTAATACTGTGTCAAACTTTAGTAATTGTAGTGATTGAAGTGTGATCTTAAATTTATAAGACTAAATAATAAAAAATATTGAAATCTCACCGTTATATTCATCTCCAGCGTCTAGATTATCCTCAGCTTTATTTATAATGGGCTTCTCGTGTTTTTTATTTTTAAAATTACCTAAAATATTATCTATAAGAAACGTTTTACTTTTGCTATCGTTACTATTTAATGTATTTTTCGTACTATGTAAATTATGGCAGGAAGATAGCATTTCATCTTTGTTGAATAATGTAGTACTTTTTTCGTAGAAGGTTCCTTCGGTTGATTTAAGGCGATTATAAAACACAATTTCTTTATCATTATCCACACTTGATTGATCACTATTTTCACATATCACATCAATTGTTTCATTTTCACTATCATTTTCCGATTCACCGTACGAAGATCGGGGTTTTTTAACTGTTTTAAAATTATTTTGGTAATAGTTTTCGCACGTACTCGATATTCGCTCTAAAGTATTCATCTTTTCGATTATTTTCAAAATATTTTCCTATATATTTGTAAGAAACACTAGGCAACGAGTATTTTTTAAACACGTAGAACGCAACAGTGACATTATGAGATTCGTCTGCGGTATGCGATACGAACTGATAATTGCTTTTAAAAATAGGTGTGACCAGGTAAACAGTTAAGGTTGCTGTAGGTAGTACAGTCGTGAAATACTCGAATGCTACTGGTTTATGAGCTGGTGGAGGGGTTAACGCCATCTTAGTAGGTGGGGCCTACCAGACCGCCTGTGAAAATTCACACCTTTCTTATATTTGATAACACGCTATAAGAGAGCTTTTCACCTCACAAAAGATCACTAAAAGCTTAAGATGATTCGAATGAAAAAGGATTTTCTTTGATTCGGACCATCAATTCATATGATAAATTGTTGATTGCCGAATTGGTGATTTTATTGTTGTTATTGGGCTCACGAAATTACCCTAATTAGGCTCTAATTGTTTTATGTATCATTACGTTCCTTTCAGCATCTAGTAGAATTTTAATTTGTAGGTACTTTTATGTATTCTCAAATATGCTAATTGTTTATTTTGTTTAACAAATTCAAAAAAAAAAAAAACAGTTACCTATATGTATAAGATGTAAAATGGGTTATTGCTAGAGTAGCAATCTCTTCCAGAATAGCTTTGGAAAGCTCAGAAAGATGGGCCTTATTTCAGTGTCCTAAAGGTACGGTGCAAGAAATGCATAAAAAGGAGATGGGATTATTTTATTTTTGTCATATAATACCTACATACAAAATATTTATAATAGATAAATAAATTTTCATCCAGGATGACTCTAGGCTATGATCTATGATACCTAGATATCTAAGCTAGAGTGTTAGAACTTCTAATGAAACATACATACTTATCATACCCAGATAGTTAGTAGAATAGTTATCTACATAATTAATCTTATAAGATTCCCATAATAATATTATTACTATGAAGATATAAAATAAGTAGATTGTATAGTATTTATAGAATACTTAATGTGGTTTATAATCTGGTGAACGGAAATACCTTGAGCCAAGGTGACAAAAGACAAGCAAATAAAATCATTTCTGTAAACATCCTTTACTAGCAACTCATGGTAAGTACTCTTATTAAGCCTGAAGGAAGCTATATCTGTAAGAAGTGATAATTTAACATAGAGATTATAATGATATTGTTACAAAATATTTATTAATTAGAAAATGTATTTTTTTATAAAAAAAAATTAAATTGGTGATTCAAGTAAATAGACTTGGCTCTTCAATAATTCTCTCACTAGTTTTTAAAACTTAAAGGTACATAATTTTGTATGAATTTATAATTTTTAATTACTTCTATGAAACAATAGTAGATAAGATATGTAGAACGTACCTATGATACAGATATACATTTTTTTTTTCAAATTATAGTGTTATTAATAAAATATTTCGCCTTATTTTACTAAAGCACTCTCTAAATTCAATATATTAAACCATTTCGGTCTTCTAACTCCATTTTTAGAAAGTCATCAAAGTATTATAATTTCTCGCTAGGTGTCGCGAAAACTCAAGCACAAAAGATTCCCTTGAACACGTCGTTTTTCGGGAAATAACCGTTAGATGGCGTCCAAGTATTGTTCAGGTGAATTTTCGCTGAATTGCTCAACAGGTGTTGACGCCTTCTTACTCTGTTATTATACATAGTAACGTCTACAGGGAAAAGTTTCGTTTAGAATGAATGTTTAATCTCCGCTAATATAGCTTACAATAATCAATTCATTTAATTTGAAGTTATAGTGGTTTTTAAGTAGGTGAAAATATGGGGGCGCTAAAAAATAATTTATTCTCAAAGTGGGCAGTAGACAAAGAAGTTTGGGAACCCCTGGTCTAGAGTAAATCACTAAACTAAACTACTTGCATCGATAAAATAAATAAAAAATAATGCTTACAAAGACTGATCATTTTCTTGAATTTATTAAGTGTGGAGAGATAAAATTATAAGCGAAGATGATGACGTCGTTTTTAAATTTGAAAAATCTTAGTCTAACAGGGCCAAAAATTGCCATATATATATTAGACCAGTGCCGAAGCCTTTAAAAATGGTAAAAAGTGAAAAAAAATTACAGTAGGATGAAACCCATTAGAAAAGGAGGGGAATATGATCAAAATGAAAGGAAAAATAAATTACGGTCGATCCGAGTTCGGGAAGTGGAAGTGGGGGGGTTTAAGGGTAAAAAACGGTTGGAAAAAAGTCAAATGGCAAAGTTGTAGGTAATTAAAAGATCTACAACTTTTGTATTTTCACTTTTTTCACATAACCTCAAAATTTATGTTAAAAATTCAAAAAACCAAGTTTTTGGTTTTTTATTTTTATCTTTTACAAAAAAATTTTTTCTTTAACGAAATTTTGTGAAAACTTACCTTTTTATGTCCCAAATACGCTGTAATTTATTTAATTAAAAATATTTATTTTTTCACCTTATTTTGAATTAATATCGAAAAATCACCCTAATATTCAATCGAAAATTCACCCGTCAAAATATCAGCTTTTTTCAAAAAGTTGGTGTGGTTTCTGTTCGTTGGAATCTCTACTTTCTGACGGTGTAAAAAAATATATACTTTTTTAACAGCTGCTACGAAATAACAGGTATGTAGTAAGGCCCATACCCTATTAGAACCTTCCCCACTTCTCTATGAAACACATTTTGATGGGCTAAAATTTTCCGTAGGTCACTCAGGTATACAAGTTATCTTAAAAAAGCAATAAATAGACATCTACGCTTATAATTGAAAGAAGATTTTGCAACTTTCTCAAAATATTGTAGATGTCTTATTAAATATTAACTTATTTGGTTTTTGGTTTTTGCGTTTTCTGAGAAGATTTACCATAGTAACATATATTTTTTTTTTCACCATCGGAAAGTAGAGATTTCAACGAACAAAAACCACACCAACTTTTTGAAAAAAGCTGATATTTTGACGGGTGAATTTTCGATTGAAAATTAGGGTGTTTTTTCGATATTAATTCAAAATAAGGTGAAAAAATAAATATTTTTAATTAAATAAATTACAGCGTATTTGGGACATAAAAAGGTAAGTTTTCACAAAATTTCGTTAAAAAAAAAATTTTTTGTTAAAGATAAAAATAAAAAACCAAAAACTTGGTTTTTTGAATTTTTCACATAAATTTTGAGGTTATGTGAAAAAAGTGTAAATACAAAAGTTTTAGATCTTTTTATTATCTACAACTTTTCCATTTGACTTTTTTCGATAGGACTTGTAGTTTTGCCGGAAAACGAGATAAACCGTTTTTTACCCTTAAACCCCCCCCCCCCCCCCCCCCACTTCCACTTCCCGAACTCGGATCGACCGTAATTTATTTTTCCTTTCATTTTGATCATATTCCCCTCCTTTTCTAATGGGTTTCATCCTACTGTAATTTTTTTTGGTTTCAAAAATT
Source organism: Anthocharis cardamines (assembly GCA_905404175.1). Lineage (NCBI taxonomy): Eukaryota > Metazoa > Arthropoda > Insecta > Lepidoptera > Pieridae > Anthocharis > Anthocharis cardamines. The sequence continues at coordinate 6,345,831 of FR989962.1, forward strand.
ATCGACACTGGTCTATAAAGGAAAACTGAGCAGTGAAACAGAATGGATCGTCGGTTTTATTCTTCGATCAACAATAATACTATGTCAATGGTTTTATTGATTAGTATTCGTACCTCACATCCAAGGATTAAATATTATGTGAATTAATTTTTATAAACTTTTTCTCTAGCTTTGCAATAGTATTCCGGCTAATGAACCAGAATGTATACGTACATATACGGAAAAGTGTGAAAGAGTAAATTGTGTGCTACGTATATTTGTAAAGTGTCTACGTAAATTTTCCATACTAAAAGATAAAAAGGTCGAAATTCTTCATTGATTAATACCGAAGCAATGTCACAACTACCTTTATTTAAATATTTTGACGTCTATCCTTTGTCGATATCTGCTATATTCATTTTCCACGGGCTAAACTAAGCACTGAAACAAAGAGACAGATGATTTTTTGTACAAGCCTGAATCTTTTGAATGGAAAATTTTTACCAGATTAAAACTTCATTTATTCATTATATTATTTGTTTTAATCCGGGAATTCATTCAAATGTGTCTTATGGCGTTAATAAAAAACAATATTGAGCCAGACTCTTGCAATCTATGGTTAAGTTTCCAATGGCACGATATATTATACCCCGCTGAGTCATATATCAATCCGAATGCTGTAAGTACGATATTGCGAGAATCCTTTTGCTTTGTAAGTGATAAGTCTCGTATAACGTTATAATAGCCATCAGTTCACAGAATATTCTATATTATTGATCGTTGCGTCGTTTCTTACCTTTGGTAGAAACGACGCAACGATCTACCAAAGGTAAGAAACTTTTGTTTTTAAAGGGCAGAATTTTAATTTTACAATGGAACAGGTAGATTTTCAGGCTTTTTTTAAACGAAGTATTAAAATATTATTATAATTTTAAAATAACAGATTCGGTCAAGCGATACTTATCACAGAACAGAAGAAGTAAGAGCGTTTATATGTATTATAATTACCTAATCATATAAGTTATATGTATATGACTTATATAATTATTATGGGCATTATTATTTTTCTTTTTATGGTTGCATTAATAGGCAAGCTGAGCTTTTGGGCTTGTATAGTAATCCTATCCCACTATAAATATTATCTAATATTTACATTATAATATTGTAAATTGTAAATCTAATGATCGCCTCCGTGTTCCAGTGGCATCTCGTTGTATTTACTACCAGTGATCCCGATTTCAAGTCCCGTGGAAAGATTTAAAAAAAAAACATATTGCAGACGGGCAGGACACTAAAAGTGAGGCCTGTAAATAATGAAACGCACTTTTAAATAGTTTTTTTTTTAATGAAAAGGTATATAAGTTACCTATAATTTTGGTAATAAATTATAATTATAATGAAGTATTGCAGGAATACATCTCCAAGCATTCGCATCTTGTCAATAACCTGCAACTTTGTAACAAGGTTTTTCGAGAAACATTCGGAAAAGGTTTCAAAATAGACAATAATCGTTAAATATTGTTACAGATATTCTTAAATCCCTCACAAATGCCCTTTGAAGGATTTACCTATTAATTTATTCACGTAAAGTGAAACGACTAATTTATAGTTTTTCTGGCATTGATTTAATCATTGTTATAATATTCATAATAATATTTTTAACAATTATCAAATAACTTTTTATAAATTTACTGAACAATACCTTTCTTTCTAAATGTAATAAAACAAATCATATTGTATTGTTCGAATTATAGCCCTCTTTTGCGTTCCAAGATATTATCTTAACAGTTAGAAGTATTTTCTACATACGAGTACATCCTGCAGTAAAAAACAATAAAACATAATGTTACTAGAATTGAAGGCTATCTGAACTCAAGTTACTATTTCGACATCATTAAGATTAGTTAGTTCGTTTATTACGGTTTAAACTATAATTTCTGTGCCAGGAAGAGTTGTGAGAAATAAAGTAATATAAATTTAATGTCCTATTCCAACTGGATTGCCACCATTTCGCTGGTAATCTGTAATGTTTATACGAGTATATGGGTATAATTCATATTGGTAGCATAGAAAAGAAAATGTTTTGGTCTAACACCTAAGAACAATTTACAATAAAATTATTAGTAAAAAAAAACATGAAAGAAATGAGTCTGAGTAACGGAAATTCAGGCGGAAGGGACGCAATGCTTCAGGCTGCCATTACGACGGAGTTTTATATTTTTGATTTTGACAGATCAGCGCGAGCTTCTCTTGGTAAATGATACTTCAATCAGGAATCAAGATAAAGAGAAATTCATATACTGGAACTAAACGCACGATTACATGATATTATTTATCAAGTTTTTTTAAATATATCTGTAATATGATTAATACTTAGTGCGAACAGTTTGTTAACATGAAGAATAATTAAATTTCCCAGTTGTGTAAGCTAATAGGATTAAGGTTTAGGCTCTTATAGGATCACTGGTCCCTTTAGGACCTTAGGGTGGATGATTAAATGATTTTCTCTTATATTTGAAATTGTTTAAAGGTTAATTAATTATAATTTTCTTGAGTCAGTTTTAATATCTTGTTCGTAGGACTATTATTTAAATTAATCTACAGTTCAAAAACTAAAGGAAAAAAAAATTCTCACAAGTTTTCTTTATTTATTAACCGTAATTTCAATAAGAGGAGAAGGATCTCACCTTTTATGCTGTTATATTGTGTACATTTTGATGATTGTCATTTGTTTCAAGTCGACTATAGTGTGCCTTGTACTGACCAACAATACATAAAGATGTACATATGTTTTTTATTTACTACCTGAATCTGAGTATTATATTTTATGTTTGAAGTCGGTCTTTATTTGGTTTCGAAAATATCTTTTCTGTATACATATAGTCCGTTTAAAATAAAATATGTACCTTAATATGTATAATGCGTATACATTTCATTTAGTTCGTTGATCTTTTGTCAGCGAATTTCGAAGGCATACAGTGTGGCAAACTATTACGGATACGTGACTGAGTTGACACGCAGATTGAAAAGCTGCCAGCTGTGAAGTAAATTAATGGATTTTACACAAGAATTTTACCCAAATTTCAATTCCTAATTTAATTTATTAATAAATATTCCCCTACGTAAATGGTAGGGTATTGATATAATGGGTTATCTTGTTGTATTTTTATTACTTCAATTTAATTTCATTTTTATTGCTTACTAGCTGATGCCCGTGATTAGGTTCGCATGGGCTTCATTTCAAGCTGAGCTTCAGAGCAAGCTTCTTTTCTTATGAGATATCTCGGTAATTTATTGTAGAGAAGAGTGATTAGAGTTGCCATTGACCGTTGTTTTTCCATTGCCATGGTGAGCAAGCGACGATTTTGAAATTATCTTTAAATGACCATAACTTTTCTTTCCGACATCTGATTTCGATGAAACAAAGCCTAGGATATGTTGCTCCAGATATTGCTTAATCTACTTGTGATTTGCATGCTAAATGCATAAAAGTCGGTTAAGTATCTTCGGAGATTAACGTGAACAAACAATCAGACAGACAAACAGACTAACAAGAATTAATGTATTCTGCTGTCTATGTTTTATCGCTACCTCTTAATTTCTGGTAAATATATTTAGTGAACAGTTTCGTCAATTACTCTTTTATTATATACTAGCAACGCGGCCCGGCTTCACACGGGTGCAATGTAGATGTACTACACACAATACATATTTTAATTGTTTTAAGAATTTATTTTGTTTATTTTGTTCATGCATTGAGTTTAAATTCTATAGTGTATGATTGTTTTATCAGTTCAATTTGTATGTACCATAACATGGTACGCTTATGTTGTATTAGCTATTCAAATTATCTTGCGTAAAATACTCGTTATATGTTAAATACGTCGTACAAAGGAGTGTTTGACCTCGACCGCATTTTAGGGAATCGTTGGAAATCTTTTCATTTTTACTCCGTTAGATATTTATCTTCACTCAGCCTTAAATTCATCTCGGAGCCGGGTAAAGGTATTTAATATTTTTATTTTGTAGGCATTGTTTCAGAGACAGTACTGGAGTCATGAGGTTTAAATATTCGAAGTCGTATTTCCAATTACCTACCCTATTCTTTGCGTTTATGTAACGAATATTCTTATAATATATTCAAATATTTCTTGACATTCGTATTTTCGAATATTATTATGCGAATATTTTCCACATAATATACACATTTTTAATAATTTTTTTGACATATACATCCGTATTGCAGTAGAAACAGAATTACTGATGTTAACTAACTTAACAATCGTACTCTTCTCTCAAAATCACGTTTTTTTAAAAATACGATCTCTTTTGGATCAGCTCGACTGTTCTCAGAATGAGACAAAAGCGATGATAAACGTGTGCCTATGTTTACTCACAAAATCCTATATCCTATTGGTTTATCTAATTTGTCTGCCTTTTGTTTAAAAGGTTTTCGTTTACAGCAAATCAAATCAAATTATCTTTTATTCATTTAGATAACATAGTGTACACTTATGAACGTCAATAAAAAAAATGCTTCTAATTTTACATTTGCTGCCAGTTCTCAAATCAAGGAGGTAAAACGGACGAGAAGAACTGGCAATAAACTCTCGGGCACTCTTTTCAATCGTCAAGTTCTTTTATTTTTCAAAAAGTTCGTAAGGCCTCCTTGTAATTCCTCCAATATTATTGGCGTTTAAATAAAATACTGTATACCGGATTAAAACGCGATTTATTGTTTAAATTATTTATCCCGACGTTTCGGATGCTTTTCAGCAACCGTGGTCGCGGGAGACTGAAAGATGCGTTTTAATCCGGTATACAGTATTTTATTTAAATGTGTGATACTCGCGTTAATAAAAGACAATATTATTATTGGCGTTTCCTTCCTGTATATTATATGATGTGTTATTGAAATTATACCTACGTACTTATGCATTTTGCATTTCAGGTGCGTAGGTTTAGCTAATTTCTTGCATATTTGACGTGTACTGCTGTTACATAATAATTTCGAAAAACTTGAACCTGAGTTTTAAGTGTTTCTCAAATAAATAATATTATTTTTATAACATTACAGTTACATACATTTACTAGTCTTAAAATAAGTTACAGAAGTAATACTAAATTTTTACATTAAAAACAAAATGTATTTGCATGAGTAAATATCAATAAGGAGTCATAAGAATTCAAGAATATTGGAAGGCTGCGTCGTCTCGCTGTCAGTCTCCACTAAAATTTATTTCACTCCAAAGTCGTTTCTTTGAGATGTTTCGGAGTCCCAAAAATACCTACAGGTAGATACGGTGATATTCAAGACAGAGGCGATAGGCGTTTTGCAATGTTATTAAAGACTATTATTACATTACGTATTTTTATTCGCGCCACACTGGCTACGTTGGGTTTTTTTTGTCAATATTCAAACAAAAAAGTGTAGTCCTATTACAAACACATTTATCAAAAACATTAAGCAGGTTATCTGTGACAAACAAATGTTTATTGTTTTTCTCATATTTGTTTTTTTTCTGCATTATATAAAATACTAAAAAATCTTCAAATTATAAAGTAGCTATAAACTCACTTATTAAAATAGTATGTGTAAAATGCACCTAAATTATAAAAAACGTTCTAAAATATAATTATGAAGTAAGTAAAGCATGTTTAATATCGCTTTTAACTTAAACGATAGTGACAGTTGTGTAATACAGAAATGTAGTAGTTGTATGTAAACGAGGTATCCATAAAATATATTCACATCAGACAGCATACACCTATATTATGAGCTTGAATATAGAGACATCTTCGTTCGGAATCTATCTCTTCATTAAATCTAATACAGAAGCTTTAATAATCCGATTCTTGACGATAGTAGATCAGATTATACAAATGTTAAAAAGTTTTTAATAAATATTTATTTATTTCTTATATGTTTCTGGAACCCCATTGCAGCATCAATTGTGAATCTATACCATTCAGGGACACTCAAACACACAACAAATTTCATCAAAATCGATCCAGCGGCTTAAGAGAAGTTAAGTGGCATACACACGCACAGAAGAATTTCATTATACCTACATACATATATTAAGATGATGATTATTTATTCATCATAATAAACTACTTCATTTTAGAAAGCAAGAAAGCAATTAGTAGTTCATTTCTAACATTACTTTTAGATATTTTAGTAATCGTTGCATTATGTACCTATATTGAATTAGCTCAGGGTATTAAGTAAGATTTTAACAATAATTTGATTAAAATTGTTGTAAAAAAGCCTTAAAAAAACTTTATACCGGATTAAAAAGCGATTTTATTATTTATGCTGACGTTTCGGATGCTTTTCAGCAACCGTGGTCACGGGCAGATATAATTTATGCGAGTAGTCGTCATAAATAATAAAGTGCGTTTTAATTCGTTATATTTTATTTAAATGTGTGATACTCGCGACAATATTAAGTCTTAAGAAACAGAGAAATCAAACTGTGAACATTTTAATTTTTAAATGAGAAAGCGACCGTATGTTTCAATGTTGATTAACACCTAATAAATAAAGAAAAACAATGTTGTACTTTTGATACCGTACGTTACGTAAACAGAGAGTTGATTTATTAAATTAATTTATATAAATAAATTATAATCGTCAAACATTACCTACAAACTGGAATAAATGAACGGTCCTTATTAATTAAAATTATTTCCCACTGTTTTAAACATTGTAAATTCTTATTATATGCTGATGATTTAAAAATATATTCAAACATAACTGATACTACTGACGTTACATTCATCCAAGACGACCTAAATAGATTAAATGAGTACTGTAGACTTCGATCAACAATATACTAGATATCGGGTCGACGCAAAAAATCCGTGCCGGTAAATATCGGCTCACTTGAAATGTGAGAGTCTATTTTGTTTAGTTCTCTTCAAGCACGGCCAATATTAAGACGTTTCACAATGACGCAGTTTGTCTTCAAAAATTGCGAAAATAATTCCCGAAAAAACTATTTTACGGACGGAGTCTTATTTTTGGTTAGTACATATAAAATAAGATATATATTAAGCTTTTAAACTAACAAATAATTCAAAATTTGAACAAAATTATCTGTTTTAAATCAACGCTACAAATGTTTGGCCAAGGTTAGCCAACACATGCGCAAACTATTGTGTAACAGAATAGTGGATGCATGGAGTAGATTTGTACTGAAATAATCCTTACTATCTTAGGATAAGCATCCTTAGTAATATTATAAATGCGAAAGTGATATTTTTGTTTGTTACGCTGTCACGCTAAAACGGAAAAGAAAACATTCCAATCTGTATGTTCATTTTGCGGATATTATTATTTAACATACTGTTACGGAGACAGGCTGAAGAAAGTTCGAGAAACATTTCTGGTATATTTCAGTCACTTAGAGACGTTTTCAGCAAGCTGACATACGATTTCAGGCCGTTTTAAGGCAGTATCTATCAAATAGCAAAAGTTCGGAAAGCGATACCAAGCGATCAACTTCTGCGATTTACGAGAGATCCGAGTGCGATAGTTCAAGAGCCAGAAGAGTATAAGAGTCAGTGTTTTTGTAAGTGTAATTGTAGTTTTTTGTTTTAGTTTCGTTTTTCTCTAATTGTAGTAGTGTAATTTTTAATTAATTCATTATTTTATTTATTTTCTTTTGTGTTGTTTTTATAAATAAATCCTCAGTGTATAAGAGCGGTGTTTATTAATCCCGAACCATTATAGCTCGTAACAATACGAATTACAATTTATATAAAACATTATATTATTGTTTATCAAATATATTATAGTTTACGTTTCATGTTGATATATTATTTTGTACCCTATTAAATACATGATAATTTACACATTGGTGTTTCATAAACTATACTAATAATACCAAAGTCTTCGAAGTTAGTCAAGTGTTAAACCATTGTTGAAAAGAGTGTCCATGGAGTTTCTTGCCGGTTCTTCTCCATGAGACCCACTTTTTGGAACCGTGCAACTAGACGTTTCATAAGAGCCTGCAAAGGCCTATTTGAAATAAAAAACTTTTGATTTGATTTTGAGTGTGTATGTATAATACATAGATATGTATATATATTTTGGTAACAAATAAAATCATATTTCGACTTCACTCTTTTCTTTGTTCCCATTGAGCAGTGTCATTTTTTCAAAATTTGACAAGGGGCGTGGTTTAAATAACAGGTTACTTTTTTCGTGAATTTTGTATGCGACCTGAAGTCTATTTAATACTATGTCAATGACTGTAGACGTAATAAATTGTTCTTAGCATACAAGAAATGTAAACATATTACTTTCACTAGAAATATTAATACAATCATGTCATATTTTAAACTTGGTGATCATCAGCTTGAGTCTGTCTCCTGCATTCGTGATCTTGGCGTCCACCTCGACACGAAGTTATCTCTTGATAGGCATATTGGCCATATTCTTAATGATTCTTATAAAATGTTAGGCTTTGTAACACGTATCTCCAAAGACTTTAAGAACAGTGACACATATTTATGTCTTTATAGGACATTTGTACTGTCTCGGTTGGAGTATGCCTCTCCTATATGGAACCCTTTTTATGATATCTATATACGTAAGGTTGAAATGGTGCAAAAGAAATTTCTGCATATCTTAAGTTACCGTATCTTTGGGCATCGTGGTCATTACGAAGATCTCCTTAGTCATTTTAATCTACTCAGTTTAAGTCAACGTCGTGATCTAATTGATTCAGCTACATTAAGAAAGATTTGTGTTGGTGAAATAATTTGTCCTGATTTACTCCAATTGATTTCTTTTCATGTCCCAGCCAAGTCTACCCGTTCTAAAAATATTTTCTTTAATTTGAAACTCCTAGAAGTAACATTGGCAAACGCGCACCACTCCACAGAATGTTCCATTTCTATAATTCAAAATTAAATGAAATTGATATATTTTCGTGCTCTTCCTCAAGGTACAAGTGTGAATTAAAAAAAGTGATATTATCCCAGTCATGATTATAAACACCTTTTTTATTATTTTTTTAGCAGATTTTTTTATTTAATAGTGTACTGTTTTTGTATATCTCTGTTTTGGTTTTATTATGTATCTTATCATGTCACTCATACTGGAAAGCTCTGTGGCGTTAGGCACGCTTCTTTTAATATCTTTTAAATGTTCTCAGTGAAACAAGTTAAGGAAACATCATATTATCTTAAATATTTCAGATTTTTAACTAGACTTTATGTACTACTTTATATTTGTTAATATTTCATATCTTTTGTATGTTATTATTTAAGTGATGCTTCTGTTATGTTTCCCAAATAAATAAATAAATAAATAAAACATTTTATGCTCATTGATTTATATTTAAATAAAATATGTACTTTATAACAGATTAAAACGCGATTTATTAATAATATTATTTATAGGACGTTTTGGATGCTTTTCAGCAACCGTGGTCACAGCAGACTTAAACGGTTGATCACGGTTATAAATATAAATAATAAATCGCGTTGTAATCCATCATACAGTATTTTATTTGAATATGTGATACTCGCGTTAATAAAAGATAATATTAAGTCGCAATAACTAATATTACCGCATACACAAATTCACGTCCGATCAGTCACCACAAGTAGCATCCATTCACGAGTACGACGCATGGCCAGCCATCGGCCCTCTCGCTATATTGTAGAGAGAGTGACAACCCGACGCATGGACGCCACCACAAGCAATGTAGAGTCGTTATAAACTTAATGACTCTACATTTTACAATGCAAGCAAATTCGAGTGGATTAGTTAGTTATTAGATAAATCATTAAAGTACCAAAAAACGTTTAATCGAATATTACACCTTTCATATGCAGGAAAACAATTAACCATAATAAATTGGAATTTACGTCGATTGTACTCTTACTTGATTTATAAGGATTATTATACCGTCGTTGTATAAAATAAATTAAAATAATTGTACTAATTATTTCATCTCTTTTAAGTTCACATCTTAATAGCTAAGGAGTTCCTGTGTTAAGGATGCAAGTTGTTCCCAATAGCAAGAAAAGTACAGAAAAAAGTACAAAGTAGTGTCATGCAAGCACTGTTTCAAAAACTTTAATAAATTATATAAATATATTATACATTACATTTTTTATAACTATATATTCTTAAGTGTTGAATGTATTGTTTACTTATAAGAGTACTAATTTATAGTAAAAAAAATAATTGCTGAAACTTAAATGTTTACGGTTTAGTTATAAAGTTTTCTGGATATTACTAAAACCTTAGATTATTTAATCTAATGATGGGATGACATGTCTGGTATTTTCTATGAACCTCTCTACGTCTGGTTACTTCGGTTACTATACGCACTTCGGGTTCAGTCTGTAAATTTCCGAATACTCGTAGTAATAGGTTGTCACCACATCATTGATGCCTGTGGCGGAGGTAGCACCTATTATAAAAAAAAAATGAGATCCTGACTAGTTGGATCAACGTGTATTATTTATTTTATTCGTATATAAATATATTTCAACTTTCTCTTGGATAGTGGCAGCAGATATCATAGAAAACTTAATTTATTATGAGTTAATAAACTTAACTCATAAACAGCAATAAAAAAACACCTTCACAATAACAACTGATGTAGTAGCGTATTACTTCAATATTCACTAAGCGGCTTTTACGTAGAGTATTATTTTCATATTGCCTAACAGTGTCCCATAAGCCGGATATATGAAAACTTTCAGAGAAGTTATGTTAGAGCTGTTAGTACTTAGCTTTACAGAATAGTTTGCAAGTGTGTCTGGATAGTGTTTCATGACTTAACTTCGGGTTATGTAGACTAATTTTTCATGTATCTGACGCACCTCCTACAGCAGGGATGTATTACAGAAAATATTGGAACCTGAGTTACATAGCTGTAACACAGCTAACCCAGACACACAACTCTATAGTTTCATATTACATCTAGAGATTTAAAATATGATTTATTGTCATATAGTCATGTACTTGGACGAAGCAGTTTAAGATTATTAATTAAAAAAGTTTTATTTTTTTAAAATCGTTCTGCCATCGATCTTAGCAAAAATGCTGTCATGAGTTCGATATTCTTATGAACTGGTCAGACTAAAAAAGACTGATCAATTGCCATAAAACAAAAAGAAATTCTGTCAAATAGACACAAAGGAAGATATAAAAAATGGGTATGCTAATATGTTCTTATATGTTATGTGTGTGTCTGGCAGAATGACTCGATGAGATTTATACAAATTGAGCTTCGTTTTATACCAAGTAATTTGTATTTTTTTAAATGACATCATTTTGTACATATGTGAGTTTTAATCAATCAGTTTAAATACCTTTCATTTGAGGGATCATCGCCTGATGACTTAATAACTTATATAAAGTATTAACTTTTCTTTGTAATCGGTTTGCAAGTTGCAATTGCAGCATTTTCTGATGGTTTTTAACAGTGGCGGCGTAAGGCGTGGGCGACGTGGGCCACCGCCTACGGCCTCGCGACACAGGAGGCCTCGCGGCCCGAAAATTTATGCATTACTTGAAAGCCAAAAAAAAGGTTTGCTAAAAAAGCCATTTTAGCGCCGGCAGAGGGCCCCGCAAAATGCATCTTGCCCACAAAAAATTTAGGTCTTACGCCGCCACTGGTTTTTAATGTCATGTGTCACATATAACCGCGTCCCTTGGTGGTAGGTGATTCGTCAACCACTGAATATAAATTACATACATTCGGAAATACTTCGATTGAAACCAAATCCAATCTCAGCATTTCTATTTTTGAACCCGTGTTACCCGATTCCGATATTCCTTCCATCCATCACAGAAGTAGCAGGTCTTTAATCTTTTCATCATGTTTTTTTTATATATATATTATATATATAATATCATTAACACATGTATAATATTAAATTAATGTTCGAAAGCGCGAGAAATCTGAGGGTTTCAGGTGCTATTTACTCACACGTGAAATTAAACTGATCAATGTAAGAGCCAGTGAGACATGTATACACAAGGTACATATGTATATGACTGCTAACTGGAGCTCATTCGAGCAAATAGCTCAAAGCAAATAGGCAAGTGACTAAAATTACTGTTAAAACTTCATGCTGAGTAATTTTTGACTCCTAAGAGGCATGCTTATCTCAATCAGGGATAAAATTAAATACCTAATGTTTGTCTGTCTGACTGTTCGTTAAAGCTAATCTGCGAAGATACTCAACTGATTTTCACAGAGCTTGAGCTCAGTCTAAAGCAACATCAAAACTTAATTTCATCTAAATGGGATGTCGGGAAGAAAAGTTATATTAATTTAAATAGCTCGCTTAGAAAGCTCAGCTTAAGTTGAAGCCGAAACGAACAATGTCACTGGCACCAGCAAGCTGACATAAAAATATAGACAGAAGTATACATTTAATAGAAAATTATGTCAGAAACCCCTCGACCGGGCTCATTAGCGAAATACAGCGGTGATCGACCGAGTGGAACTTAAGTATATATCACCACCAAAGAAATCGATGTGATTTATCCTCAATACCAACGAAATCGATCAAACGAGAGTTTGCCCAAAAGCCTGGTACATTTATACTAGTTTTAAATAAATAGGTAGGTTTAAATAAAATAAATCTTACCAGATTACAATGCGATTTATTATTTATTTATCCCGACGTTTCGGATGCTGAAAAGCAGAAATAGTCACGGGCAGACTGAATGGTGGTAGCTGTCTGATTTGAATTATCATAAAGTTGCCATACCTATTAAAGTTATTTTTTTTTTAATGTATGATACTCACGTTAATGAAAACTATATTACGGAAAGGCTGTTAAATTTTTGTCGCCTTTGCGTCTACAATCCAAAATGTTCTAAAGTACATTGAGAGGGGAAAAAAATCGTAAACCGTCATACAGAAATCATATTGATTTCTTTAAAAGGCTAAAAAAATGGTCTCCAAGTTTTCTCCCCTATAATCTGCCGTCCTAGACTCAAGTATACTGAGCGTGCCGGTTAATCCGCCACTGCAAACAGCCAAAACTGCGATACTTACATATCGATACCAACAAAGATTAAACTTAAGAGACTTTCGGGTATATCTTTTGTGTCTGAAATCGACAGACTCCCTAAGCCCCTACATACCATATTCAATATATATCGCTTGATGCTAGATAATACGAAATGCCATAAATCAATGATGCGCTTTCGACCTACTTTTTTCTTCGAGCATTCGAAATTCATAGACAATAGCCAAACAGTACCTACACAGTAGGTATTCACTTTTTATATCGACGAATTGAGGTTCGTTACTTGAATACCGATATTCCTTTCACCTGTTTTATTGTAAAACATAAGGTTTAAGATAAATATGTCATCCAGCGGGCAAACGAACCCACGTCAATCCAAGGTAGCAGCAATCTTGTGCCGGTCAATACACTTAAAAATATACTCATATAAAATTTAAAACAACACTAAACTGTTTGTACAAATATGCAGCCACGTAATTAAAACAAAATAAACTCTAAGTGTATAATGTCTGCTTTGTTTTGTTTTATACAGCGTTATTTTGTTTTAATTAATCTATTAATTTTCCTTAGATATGGAAGAAATATCATGTCTTATGAGTTCTTGTGTGTATTTCTGAAAGTGGAGTTATGGTATTTACCCACTAAAGAACTGAAGTGAAATCCCTTCCCTTCAATTTTACTAATAATTCCTTTACGGGTAAGTAAGGTATCATCCTTCTGTGCGCTACCGGACCGATTTTTTTTGTTCGTAGGATTCAAACTCAGGACCTGCGAAGGTTATAAACTCTTATGGGAATCTAGTTCCCAAGTCGTATCGGTTCGAAAAAACCGACAGCTGGTCCACAGCAGGGATAGAATACCGGTTAATTAAGTATGGGACTTTAACCGAAATAATAAAGGTTTTTGTTATTATTCGTTTTAAGTCATATTTCCTGAAGAAAAATAGTATGGTAAGTTTAGTGTGTATTACTGTTTACAATTACTTAGTATCATAGTATAAGTTCATTGCACAATTAGTATATATATAAAACTATACTACTAGGTGTTTTTTTTTAACTGGGTTTACATCTAGTTATATGAATTAAAAAAATATGATTTTCTGTATTCGAAATTCTAACCGGGTGAAAGTTCAGAGATGGAAAAACCGTGTAGTGCATATAGCGCGTCTCGGCGTCTTCCATTTGATTTCCAAATGCTTGAAATAAAAAGTAGGTTGACAACGCATTACTGACTAATTTTTTGTGCCTAGCCTGTTGTAATCTAATAAAAAAAAGTCACGTTCTTTCACCCTATATATTTTTCATTATGATTTTAAAACTCTAGTCAGCTAACGTTTAAGAGGTTGAATCTAAGAGGGTCGAGCCGATGAACTAGATACAAGCATCATTGATCATTAGCGATGTTAACTGGAAAACTAGCATTATCGTCTCTTTAATACACCACTTATTTTATCTGAAAATATTGTTGGGACCTTGACCTTTATATAACTCTTTTCAAGGAGTCGAAAAACGATATTATAACTATCCATACGTCATTAGTATTGAATATTCTATATCAACGTAGGCATATATGTATGTATATTACCCATATTGAGTCTCTACTCGCTAGTATTTAATATTATTACTCATCTATAATTATATTTTATCTGAAAGTAAAGTGCTCCACAACTTTCCCAACTAATCGAATTAAGTGTTTCGAGTGTGATAACTAAAACTGACAAATTATTTCGTTGGTTCCCATCAATTACAACTACTACAACTTTTGTAATTCATGTGTAATATGAATTAATGCTGACGCGGGATTCACAATGGGTAAAACCATGCATTGGTAAACTTGAAGTTCAATACAGGCAATATAATCTATTAAATTCTAAGCTACATATATGTCGCGTAGCTTGGAATTTCGTAGACTACTGCGTAGCTACCCGTAGCATAATGATCGAGTGATATTACGCGAATAGTTGCCAGTAGCTACTATTTTAAACAAGTTATATGGTCGTCCGTGTCATAACTAATTAATTTTCTATATGTATAATATATATACTTAATAGTCTATTATAAGCACATACAGCGACGGGCTCATTGGCGCGTCGCGTTCGGCAGAACCTGCCGTGCGCATCGATGAGTCGTGGGTTCGAATCCCACCGGTACCACGTGTTTATAGTTTTCTGTAAGCATGTTTTCCCCATGTCTGGTAACTTCGGGCATTGATCGGGTGGGAGGAATATCTAAATTCCGACCGGGTAACGAACCACTGTTCATAGATGGAAAAACCGTGAAGTGCACATTGCACGTTTCGGTTTCAGTCTATGGATTTCCGAAGGCTCGATGTAATAAATAGGCCGACAGTACATCATTGACTGGTGTTCTGTGGCTGGGGTATCACCTACCAACAAGTGAACCTCATGCTCATCTGTCGATATCTAACATAATAAAAATACAGTATCGTTGCAAGATTTGTGATGAAAATTGTTGTACAAGCTTATGTAGGCAGAGCGGCGC
Organism: Anthocharis cardamines; assembly: GCA_905404175.1. Classification (NCBI taxonomy): domain Eukaryota; kingdom Metazoa; phylum Arthropoda; class Insecta; order Lepidoptera; family Pieridae; genus Anthocharis; species Anthocharis cardamines. The sequence continues at coordinate 6,361,328 of FR989962.1, forward strand.
ATCGTAGCATTCCGCATAGTTCAAATGGCGCGCTGGAGTTGGGTAGGAATTCAAGGTGCACCCCTTTTCCGAATCCCAAACTTTTCTCAACTCAAGTTTTACCTTTGAACGCCCACATTAGCATATAATTAGCCCGTTATATCTACTAAAACACCTGGCTTGGTAGCGAAAAAAATTACTTACATACATATGAATATATACATACCACGCCTCTGTCCCCAATGGATAGACAGAGATCACGAATTTCCTTGTGCTCCTATCCTTTGAAACCACTTACGATTCTTCCACTTTCATCAACGCTTTCATACACGATTATCGGTAAAATAAATAACAAAAAAATATTTATAAAGATATTTTATTAAACATTTTTTGTAAAATAGATTAATTAAAACTGACATTTACAACAAACAACTATAAAATTCTTTGTATCGCTTGTCTAACATTAATTATGTCAATAGGTCATGTAAGATCGAGTGAGTGGACATCTTGTTTTATGGTTTAATAACATTTGAACACGCTTTTTAACGTATCACTTGAGGATGGGCCGTGGGTTACAATTTTACTTAAATACTTAATACATAGATAAATTAATAATATTAACCCTTAACTACCTATGCCCATTTGGGCAAGTAACTACCTGCTCTGGTCTGTAAGACACTTGTGATATATCGCTATAAAAACTTATGATAAGATCATAGTTCTGTTTGGAGATCGATGACATTGAAAAGAAAAATGTTTTATTAAAGTTTTCAGTTTATATTTTATATCTGCATTATTTATAAAATAAATAAGATCACGACGTGCGTACGTCCGGCATTATGGATAACGGGAGGGGGAGTTGGCAAGTGTCCGTGAGACCGAGGGCAGGTAGTTGAGGGTTAAAAGGTACTTTTTAATTTAGACGTATATAGATGTTACAGCTCATCGCTTCGTGTCTACTGATTAAAATTCCGTAGGTTTTTCATTTCGCCTATCCCTATTAAAATTATTGGATATGCTTTTTGTGCCACTTTCTTTTTTATTATACTAATCATTTTTTAAAAATACCCTTATTTTTAAACGCAATAAAACTTATTAGAATACACTTAATATTTTTTTTGTAAAAGTATTTAAAAAATCAGAGATCATGTTTTAAACTGTAATTAATTGTAATCGATTTTCACATCCGACAATATTAATAGGGATAGACGATTTGTTTGCGCATAGCTTATATCTAGGTACGTTTATAATTATATATGACTGACATTTTATATTGTAAACGGTCTCTTCAATAAAGATAATTATTTATATCGGGCTCGTGATTAATTGAATTCGAATTGCACCGTAATTTTCAATTGACAATCCAATTTTCTACCAAGTAGACATAAAGTGGAAAAGTCTATTTATCACTATGCACTGAAATGGTATCGATAAATTCTCACATCAATATAATTAAATTAAATACAAAAATACCAAACTGCAATGACAAAATTCATGGAAATAAACACTCGCGCACTTATTGTACTATTATTCTTATGTTACTTAATTTGCTTTTTAAATAAATAATTGTATCATAATACGATGATAGGAACATAATGAGGCCTAAAATTTTAAAATAAAATACACAAATACAATAAATTTTATTATAGACATCGAACTAGTTTCTTTGGGAACGACTTGAAGTTTGACTAAATATGTTGCAAATACACACCTAATACATTATCTCCGAATACACTTATTAGAAACTATCGTAGTTTGTTAGAAATAATATATACGCTGAGGTTGAATCTTTTAGAACGTGTGACAAGAAAAATACAGAATTAGAAAAAGCGATAGAATTCTGATATAACAATCAAAAATTAATATTTTCATCGTGTCATTCAATCGTTCAAGTCATACTTTGAGACTAATAAAAGTTCTAAAAAATTCAAACTCTGCGACTGGTATTCATATTTATTGATATTTTCTGCCATAATTCATAACAATATCCTTGATTGGTATACCATACATATCTGCTAGATGCCAAGGGAGTCCACTGAAGCGTACACATTGATTCATCGACTACATCATACATCGACGAGGCTACCTTTCTTTACATATAACAACAATATTCATACCTACAACAGCTACATATAAAACCTTATATTCTTAACATATAAGCACAGTTTCAAAAGCTCCTTTGACTAGATTCGGCTTAGAAATGTCCTATAATAACTATTAAACAATACTTCTGTAGGTACTTCAAATGTATATGCGGGTTGTATATGAATATCCCAGTAATAAAAGCTGTTATAATTACTTGGTGCATTTTTAGCTCGACTGACTTCTAAGGGTCAACCGTGAATTGCGTCGTACTTTGAGAGGTCATTTAAAATGTGTGATAGCGTAGTGACGAAGTATACTGCTCGCTACATTCCATTTTATACTCGTAAACATATTTTAAAGGACCTTACATTGTATTCCGAAAGATTATCTCAACTCATATTGACGTAGTAGTGAAGTGTTTATGATTGTTTAGTAGTATACATAAACTGTCTGAACAAATACTATTCAGGATGGATCAGCCAGAAGGTTATTGGTTACGAGAATCGTTAACGTATTTTTGTTAGTGTAATAGAAAAAAAACAGTACCTACTGGTGATAAGTGTAACTTTCTTTTCTATTGTTGCTCGTACTAAAGAATCGTATATAAAATTGAAACAGAACTCGGAAACACTTAAAATATAACAGCTCGATAAAAAATATGAATAACGATGGCGGGTTTGGATTGTATAAGCTTACACCTCAATGCGAGTGCTTTTATTGTATTGATACCGACATAAAGTATTTATAGGTAGTTCAACCGTTGAATAAAATTTAATTATAGTTAATAATAATTAATTATGAATGAAATTCGTATTCGACTTGTTCTCGTAAGAAATGTTATTTATTTTTATTCATATCTATTGTTACGCTATAGTATAAATCTTATAACTTGTATACTTATTTACATTGTATAAGTTTACTATGGAATGATAATGATCTTATCGAAAAATTGAATTTAGAATTTGGATCAATAAATGTATTTGAATAGATTTTTCAAAAATATCTCATGTTTTATGAATTTTAACGCGACTTCATGAAATTATAAATTGTTTGATTTTTTTATAATATGATAGACTTAATATAATATGTATTTATTACAATAGTAGAGTAAAACTTTTAAAACTTAAATAAATTATGTTCTGTTTAAAAGTTGTTCCCATATATTGTGTGACTCTAAATTTAAAATAAAATGTTTATACATTTTATATGTAATCAACTTAAGTTATAGATATATGTAAATTGTATATATTATATAAATATTAACAGGTTTTACATTTGTTAAAATCGCAAAGTAGCTTGCGAAGTATTTGTATTTTACAATGAACAGCTGATATCCGTTCTTCAACGCTGGAGACAAAATAAGCGTTAAGTTTTTGATTGACTTTTGTTAATGGAAGTACCACAAATTTTAATGAAAAGACAGGCACGGTTAGCTAGTATTGTCATTATCTAGTTAATTTCAGTACCATCTCCGTACAAGAAAATTAAATAGATGGATTGATGTAGCAAGCTTTCGTCAGTCTCACGAAAGTCAAAGAAATGTCTGAACGAAAATGTTGATGTTTCATTTAAAATGTAACATTACTGGGGAAATATTTAAAGAAGAGAATCAATAAATTATAATATATTTACTACTTTTGCTTTGCAGTACATGAGTTCAAGCTTTTCCATAATAATTTCAATTGATCAATTTTAATTTTATCCACTATATATAAAACATAATACCATCTCTCTATGTAAGACAGGACAAATATACACAATAACGACAATGATACACTTAATCTATGTATCTACAGGAGTACTAGCCGTTTTCCTCCAACGAGTAACAAATAACATTAAACCTTTATATTCACAAATTCACATAATCTAACTAGAATTCCCTCTGACACAGTTTACGAACGATTAATGTTTATGAATCCTTCACGTTTGCATTCACTTCACTTCAACGCAGGCTACGTCCCATACAAAATGGAATCACGCTGGTCCCGCCAGGGTGCTTACCGGTTGAGAGGCGTTATCGTGAAGGGTAACGGACAGTATATCACGAGGGTTTTCCATGTGTAGCGTGAAGTCTGGAGGCTCCTCGGGAGGCGCAGCAGCCGGCCGGATGTTGTCGAGTCGCGGGCGCGGCGAGTAGCGCGGCGTCAGCGCAATGCCCCCGACAACTGGGTGCGATTGGCGATTCCCGCCTGAAGGACGTCGTGCATCATGCGCTCGTTCTCCTGCCGTACTGCGGACAAATACAGCGCTGAACAACACTCGAAATAATATTGTATTTTTAAATAAAATACTGTATACCGGATTAAAACGCGATTTGTTGATTGTTTAAATTATTTATCCCGACGTTTCAGATGCTTTTCAGCAACCGTGGTCCTGTCTTCCCGTGACCATTATACAGTATTTTATTTAAATGTGTGATACTCGCGACAATATTAATATTGTAGGTATTTTATTAGTGTTAAGCTGTGTCTGGATCGAGAATACGACCGATATCGCTTCCGTGGCTCAGTGGTAAGCGATCTCCGGTGTTAAACGCATCGGCGTCGTGGATTCGAATCCCGGGAAAATAAGACTTAAAAAACATCGTTTCGGTCGGGCAGAGCAGCACAGAAGGCTGATCTCCTACTTGCCTGTAAAGAAACATGATCAGTGAAACAGACACAGGAATGGGTCTGCCCCATGCTCCAATAGGGTCTGTGCCTTAGCATCGGAGGTCTCGAGTTCGAATGCCGGGGAAACAAAGTGATACACCTACTGTGAAATATCGCCCGTGAAGAAAAATGATCATTGAAACGGACAATCTTGAAAGGACATCAATGAATCTTAACAATTTATTTTTAAGAACAAATCGTTGGTCACTAGACTGTGTGATATGTTATTATCGATGACACTAAAGATGAGATATTTTGTATTGTCTTTTTTGTAAACTATCCGATCAACTCGTATAAAGGTTCGGTTTACGAACTTTGTAAGTAAGTGAAATTCGTAAAGTAACGGTTACGATTACTTTACGAATTTCATTTTTAAAAATAGAATGGGGAACTGTAAATAAAATTTCAAATATGATAAATAACATTATTCGTGTTAGGTGTTATCAAAAATATAAATCTGCGATGTTAGTCACAATAGCTGCGAGAAAATTAGTACATAAACTGTTAGAGCCACGATAATAGTTCTATATTATATAATCAGAAAAATAATCTTCTTGATATTTATTAATAATTGAATTAATTAGTATTATTAAGGCCTACTTAAATATGGCAGATACGATTATGTAGCCTTAACAACTACCACAGAGTATACCTAAAAAGTAAGGAAAATTATTTTAAGTAACTCATTATTATTATAAAGATTTTATGGCCTGGTAACAAGACCTCTAATCCAAGTCTTATTTTCGGGCACTAATTTTTAGGGTTCCATACTCAAAGGGTAAAACGGGACCCTAATAATAAGACTCCGCTGTCCGTCTGTCCGTCACAGGTTGTATCTCATGAACCGTGATAGTTAGACAGTTGAAATTTTCACAAATTATGTATTTCTGTTGCCGCTATAACAACTAGTAAAAAACAGAATAAAATAAATATTTAAGGGGGCTCCCATACAAATGACATGATTTTTTGCCGTTTTGTAGATAATGGTACGGAACCCCTCGTCCGACTCGCACTTGACCGGTTTTACTTATTCATTGTATCATTTTTCACTACCTTAAGTAACTCAGGATACAATGAAACCTCTGAATTGGGCCTAAAAGTGTCATTAATGTTACAAATTACAATACACCTCCAAGCCATGTCAACGTCAATGATACTGTAGGAATGAAAATAATATTCAGATACCTAGTATATTCCCGGCGTTGTCGGAATGACGACCTATTTTTATTCATCCATCGACATATTAATTTATGTCAAGAATGATTTTTATAAAGGAGACTTGATTTCGTTACGTTATTTAACAATTTTTAAATCAATGGGTTGTCTTTGGATGAGAATAGAAAAATGTTTTCACACTTATCACCTACACAACTTCTTACGCTCACAATCAAAGTGTGAAAGAAAAAAACAATTTTCTTAGTAGGTAGGTATATGAAATTGGCGTTTTATCGAACTGGCCCCTTTGATCTCAAAAATCCGGTTAAGAATTCCAAATTCAAATTTACATCAATTTAAAGCTTGTCTATTTGTCTATAGAATGTGATAATTCATCTATTGTTTTTGCGCCGTCACAATTTGCCACGTAACATTTTACTAGTTTTATATAGTATACTAGCAATTGCCCCCGCAACCCCCCTTGTGGGTTGAATTTCGTAAAATCCGTTCTTAGCTGACCTCTACTCGGCGAAAGGAATATTCCTACCATATTTCAAGTCGCTACGCCTTATGGTTCCAGAGATATCGTGATGAGTGACTATATAGGTGGGAATCTCTTTTATATATATAGAGAAGATTGATTCCGTATATTGGCATACTATAAGAGGTTTTAAAAAGTTAATAATTATTTAGTTACATATGAAGAAAAACTATTTTTTATTTTTTTGTAGATACGGTGTGCTATTGTGTAATTTTCTTGAAAAAAAGTTTAATAATTAATGTCTTTTGACTTTTTAGTTATATGTCACGCCATATTAAGCATATCCATCTATTGACATACCTATAGAACTACGTAAAACACGATCTACGTTTTAAGTTTTGTTAAGTTTTAAAACATAATTTTATATAATTTTATTTCTTACCACAAATTAAAATATAACATAAATAGAACAAAGAAAAAAGAAAATACATCATTATAATATGTTGTTTGGAAACCAATAAATAAATAAAGCTTAATACAAATTTAATACCTGTTTCGTTCCTTTTACTGTCACAAAAACAATTAACACCGACCAAAAGTTCCATTTAAAGGTATTCAGTGTTTCAAAAGCGACATTAATTATCCTAAACAAATAAAGTTAAGTGAACTAAGGCAACTGACGAGGCTTTAATACAACGACGCAGGCTGTGAAATTACCCACAAGATAATAGAGTTTAAACTGCTTCAGCCGGCCTAGCATGACAACCGCGACAAAATTTCGTCGACCGTTTTCTCGTGTTTTAATCGATTATCTCTTTATTTCTTCCGGGTCTAACATGACAATTACACTTAAAACTCGACTTTTAATATCAAAAATAGATAAATTTGTCAATCGAGATATCTTTTCTATCAAAATTGTCGTTGGTGAGGTATAATATATCGAGATATCTTACATCTTAGTTTGTCTTCTCTCGTCCGCGACATATCCCGTGGCGGTCATGCTAGGCCGGCAGTAGCATTTAAGTAAAAATACCATTTAAAACTTCAATTTTATGACATAATTACAAAGGTCGTGTAATATTTCTTAACTATTCCTTAACATGTTGACTGTCCTTGTATCATTGAAGACAAAATGATACGCCCCTGCATCACATATGATGCAATCAGTTATATTTTTTTTAAATATTTTTTGTTTTTTGTCTTTAGATCTCAGGTTGGCAAAAAAAATACATAATATGTATAGTTTAATCCCATCCCATCCATAGGCGACGAATTTGTCCCAAGATTCTAGTTTACCAAATTCTTTAAAATAGAATTAACAACTTTCTACAGATCTGGATCAGATATTAATAACTCTTTTCAATAACTTGTTACAAATGAAAAATAACCACAAATCTTAACCAGTTTTAAATCACAACTCTGTTTAGTGTTGACCTAGTTTCTGACTGCGCAATTTTGGACAAATTGTTTTGAACTAATAGTTTGTAAATAATTTAAAACTGTATAAAGAATACGGATAAACAGGAAGCCTTCTTCGACACACATTAATAATATCGACGGACTCTTAAATATTTGATGTTTTTGTTAGCTATGTCCCCGAAAGTCTTAGTTATTAGTTTTTGCAACACTTTTGGCCGAATTCTCCAACGCTAATATCTAACCCTTTCATTACGAAGGTAAAATGAAAGACAGAAACATTTTAAGAAGTCCTCAAGTTTTGATTATCGTTTCAGTATTCCGCGATTTCTGTGGCTAAAGAGGCTTACCGGCTATTCTAGAGTGACAGGTGTTATTATAAAATTATATTATTACAATACATATTTATTTTGATTGCAATATTTACTACTTAAAGATTTAAGGTATGATTTGAATGTAGGTATTATTCAATATTTCAAGCTATATACCAATTTAAATAAAATACTGTATACCGGATTAAAACGCGGATTAACACGCCGCCGTGGTCGCGGGAGACAGTCTCCCGCGACCACGGTTGCTGAAAAGCATCCGAAACGTCGGGATAAATAATTTAAATAATAAATCGCGTTTTAATCCGGTATACAGTATTTTATTTAAATGTGTGATACTCGCGTTAATAAAAGACAATATTATATACCAATGTTTTGTCAGATGGCGACTATAAATTCGTTTCCGTAGACTAGCTCCGCTTTATGAATAGTTTGGTATCGGTGCGGTCAAAATCTACAAAGTTCGATAGATAAAGTTTGCGTCATGAACCGCGATGGATTTAAAGGATTAATGGGTGCTTTTAGGCAACGAAATCTGACTTTTACTATCTCAAAAAACTCGGATAGAGTAAATGTTTGCATCCATCAATATTACGCAAGTGGATTTGTTTGCGTAGTTATTTTGAAGAATAATCACTTCTTTAAATAATTGTTGTATGTTTTTAAAATCTGCGTAACTCTGACCATTCTTAAAAAGAGGTCTTACTAAATAATAATTTGATTTGAGCTTAAGAGTATGATTGCATCCGTCTCGTCTCCGCGTGTTGGGTTTAGGGTCGGAGGTCTCGGGTTCGATTCCTGAGGAAACTATACAACGTGTAAAGAAATAATCAGTGAAACAGTAGTAGAAATGTTTCTGATCGACGCGATGGCGAGGACTAATATATTTCTGTATTATTATCTTTTAATTACATTTTAATGTCTATGTAAAATGTGTTATTAATCATGAAAACTAAGAAATAAAGAGGAACCTAGGTTCGCAACTTTCTAGTTTTTATTTATTATCTAGAGAAAGTATAGTTTGAAATAAACGTAGAGAAGGCTGAGGTTTTATTACTCAGTCGACTTTTTAATAGCGCGTCTGTTTAACTACTATCATTATAGCGAGAAACTTTTATCCGTAAGGTCTGCCGGCTCCTACAGAACTGTACCACTCGGATTGACGGATACATCGGAACAATGGTTAATAGACCAGCTTTTCATCCGAAGGTTGCAGGTTCAAGTTCCTTATCATTTCGAGTATTTAAGAGGTAAGAGGAATTTCGAGTATAATTACAAGTTTTTTTTTATAGAGAGACAAACAAGGCTTGCGTCTGACTTAATGGAAAGTGAACTCTGCTGTCCAAGGAAATCCGCAACACCAGAGGACTTGCAGATGCGTTGCCGGCATTTGAACGAACATCCGGTCATAAATGTAATATACTTATAGTATATGTATTTCCGGATAGAAGTGTAAAATAGGTCGACAGCGCAACATTGTTCACCAATGTCCCGTGGCTCAGGTATAATTTAACATTAAGTGAACTCCATTCCTGGTAATATGTAATATAAAGAAGTGACGTTCTGGCCTTGTTCCAAAGTACAGCTGTGTTAATAAGTAGCCAAATCGAATTTTGTAACCTGTTTCCTACTCTTCTTAAGGTGTGTTTTTTTTTTATATTTGTTATTGTAATAGTTTTTCTTTCAAGGTCTGTCTTTATTCCTATAGAAAATTCTTATACTGCGTCAAGAACAATCATTGTGAATGTAACGATGTTTGCAAACCAAACTAAACAACCAATAACTATATAGGGAAAAAGTTCAAATCAGGGAACATCGATCAACAGAACTGAGAACCTTATACAGTTATGCGATTTTTACTATTCAATAATTTTCACAACGGCAGTTATAATACGTAATAACGTTTCCATGATATTGTGTAATTTAAATCGAATACAGCACAAAATTACCTATTTGAAATGAGAACATTAAGTTATTCTTTAAGATTCTAAATTCGAATGTTGTTTATTTTTAATTTATTGACGAGTCAAGTCATTCAGTCGGAATATGTTTTTAATTTCTAGGTAATGTCAGACATTAATATATAGCGAACAACTTATATTATTTTATTAATGTATACATAATTAAAGATACATCATATATTTTAACTATGTATATTATGTAACTATGTATTATTCTTACAATTTATCTTTATAAGAAAGAAGATAATAAGATAAGGGCAGACGGGAATAATTATTTATCATTTCTAATGATTCAGCTACTGAGCTACTGTATAGTTCTGTTCATAAATAGTCAAACTATTATGATGTTACAATTTTTCATTTTAAATGCATGGCGACATAAAAATATTCCATTATTTTTAATTCGAAAATATAAACAAAATATAATCTTTCGCGGGCATATATTTTGTAATATAGTTCTTGTAATAAGTGAGGTGTATCAGATATAGAATATGGAACCAATTAAGTGAATTTCTGTTATTATCACTTTTACTGATATGTTTTTCTTTAAAACAGCGCTTACGATGCGACACGGTTATTTGTAACAAACATAAGATTTACCTGATACCTTATCAGACTTGTGGAGGAAGGTGTGTAAATGGTGATTCCTCGACCAGCCTGACTACTGACTGGCCATTCGTAAAACAACAGTATCTGATATCGAGAAGTTTTATAGGTATATATAAATACTAAGTGATCGGAGAAACTTAAATAGCGCGATTCAGAATTACTCATGTTTTCGTACTTATTGTAGACGACAAGACGCCCGTACAATACTACTTATAAATACGCCAATATTACTTTACGAAGGATTTATCTCCTTCTATTAAATGCAACGCGCATATCACTTAGCCATGGTAATCGAATTTTCATCAATGTAATTTAGAGATCGGAGAAACTTAAATAGCGCGATTCAGAATTATCGATGTTTTACTACATTACATTAAATATACTATGTAAAGAAGAATAGATTTCCTTGTTTTATCAATATTATTTACGTAGTTAGGTAATGTGACAGTAACTCAGTATTGTATTTAAAGTTTATTCATAAACCAAACAGTGCAAGATTCTATAGTGTTAAGCATATTATTAATCTTGCTTACGAAATAGTTCGCTTAACTTGCGAGGGCTGAAATTCTTGGGAAACTACTTATAACCATGCATATTTTACGAGTTTCAGCTTTAAACAATATTCTCATAAATGGTGACACTTCAGTATAAGAACAATTTATGAAATTATTCTAGATAAGTAACCTAATAGTTTTCAAATGATTCGTAATTTATATGATAAGAACTTAATGTTAAGAATTAGGGTAATTTTGAGAACACTAAGATCACGATCTAGGAAGCTTAATTCTTACACTTTTTCTACCAAAAGTATCAAGCGATACCTTTAAATTTTTTAACTTGGAATTGTTTTATAGGTTTAATCATTATTCTTCAATTTATCTTTCCACTTTTCGTATAATATTTCATAGAACTGTAAAAAAAAATAGCGGTATAATTTTCCATACATTCAAATGCAATGCAACGCAAACACCTTTTGGTCGAAATATGTATTCGCCGGGTATACACAATACGAGTATAAGTACCCAAAACTTGGTAGAAATAGTGTTAAAATACAAATTGAACATTCTGATCATAGTTTCATACTCACTTAATAAATTAAATGGTTTTTATCAAATTGTAATAATATTATCCGTTCGAGTATGTTTCATGTTAAATGTGTTACAAAATTTTAAATTTGATGTAAAAGTGTTTTGTCTTTCGCGACATTGTTCACTGAACGAGCCTACGAGTTATAAACAAGTTAAAACAAAGTTGTTTCAAAGAGTCTTCAGTCTCCTTTAATTATTTATGTACAATACATTTTTCGAAATAATTGCAAGTTTCAAAAGACAGCGTAATTTGCATGTGACTGGAGATATATTTATTAATAGTGCTAAGTACCTACATTGTTTAAAATTGTCTAGAAAAAACCGGGTACGCCTCACACACATTTAATTTGATACTTTTATTTTATGTTTGATATCGACAGATGACCAAGAGGTAAGAGATGATACCTCAGCCGCAGAACATCAGGCAATTATGCGCTGTCGACCTATGTTTTTATGACTAAACTGAAACCAAAACGCGCAACATGCAGTTCACGGTTTTCCATCTGATAGACAGTGAAAACCGTTTCATCTAAATGAATCACTCGGTCGGAAAACATGTTGACAGAAAATAATAAAAATTTCATCCCGGTGGGATTCGAACCCATGACCTATCGAAATGCAAAATATGTGTTTCACCCAACGCGCCAACAAGTCCATCAATCTTATCTACAAATTAATGGTCTTTCCTTTACTTGTGCTGCTTCCTTTTCTGCTATGACCTTGCTTCTTGCCAAATTTCCAGATTCTAGGTTAACTGAAAATATCTTATGGAATTTGATTTATTGGTGAGTCGATCATGAAAATATGAATATCATGCGGTGTAAATAGCCTTATTTTTTGATTGAGTTGATTTCAACCGCATTCGTGCCGTGCTTTAACAAGTTTAAAAATATGTTTCGGTCTGGCAGGGCATGGATCACCTACTTGCTTTTAATAAAAAGTTATCAATGAAACAGAAATGGAAATTCATCTGCCCCTTTCCCAATAGGGGATAGGGGACTCGAAAACTATCTTCGATATAGAAGCGTAGTAGTTAGACCTTAGTATTTGATATTGAAGAAGAAGAAAAATCATTTATTTAAAATATTATATAAAATAAATAATAAAATAAAAATTCTTTATTTACACCAATTCAAATACACCAAATATGTAAACCCAGACTCCCGATGTAGTTATGAACTGTGTTTCAGGAGTCTGTGTCTTCCCAATTGTTTGTATATTGAACATGTTTTGACAGAAAGACCTAAAGAAATGATAATAATATACGCGTCAATTTTTTTCTTTTACAGTGTTCCTCTTTTTTACATATTTTTAATCACTTAATAATGAATAAAACAAACGGTTACTAAAGTATATTATTACCATAAAACATAGAAAATCTATCTTCTGTAATTGTAACAATAACTAAACATTTTCATTATTTCTCTACATACTTATTCCTATGAGGCTTGCAATTGTCTTTATCACGATTACGGTCTAATAAAAATTAAGTACCCGCTGGGCTTAATGATAAAGTGTGTTTCTACTAATTTGTCTATCTTACGTGGCTTCCTGACATACCGTTACCGGAGTAAAGTAACGTAATATTTTTCCGAGGTGTATGTAGAATGAAAAGAATATATATTTTTTTTAATTAAAATTTGTATATATAATAAGTATTATTTAACTTTAGTTGTAGCTATAAGTAAATATTTTTTAAGCTAAATATGAAGAACAAAATTGGCTTTTTATAATAATTAACGTTACTTGTTAAAACTGCTGCAATATTAAATAACATATTGAACTCAGCTATTAATTTTTTATATCTAAATATCGACAGACGATTATGAGGTTCACTCGATGGTAGGTGATGCCTTAGCCATAGAATATCAGTCAATGATTCGCTGTCGACCTACTTTTTTATTCGAGCATTCGGAAATCCATAAACTGAAACCGAAACACACGTTGTGAACTACACTTCTATGAACGGTGGACCGATCGGAGTTTCGATATTCCACTCAACCGTTTAATTCCCGAAGTGACAGGACGCGGGGAAGAGACGTTTACAGAAAATTATGAACATGTCATCACAGCGGGATTCGACCCGCGTCCCATCGGAACGCCCGGTAGGTGTTCTACCAAATACTTCAACGAGCTCTTCGAAGTTCATTCATCTATATATGTAGGTATATTTAAAACAAAATCATGTTAGTTACACCATTTATAACTCAAGAACGGCTGCACCGATTTAAATGATCTCTTATTTGTTGGATTCGTCTATATCCCAAATAACAGAATAACTATTAAAATAATGGAAAAATTCACGAAAAAAAAACTCCGTCATCTTCAGCAATTGACAGCTCACGTCACGCACGCTTATAGCTTTTTTTTAATAAATAATGTTCACTGCAAATCAGTGACATACTAGACATTATAGAATAGAAGTGGGAAAAAAGCGTATCCAAATTTAGAAATATTTTTTTTATTTTGTAAGTCAGCATTCTGGCAGGAGAACGCCATGCCGGGTCCGCTAATTGAATATAAAATTATAAAATATTTTTAATAACCTCAAAGTGTTCTGGTGGTAAGATTGATCGGTGAATGTAATACCTATTACCTAAACATATAAACACAAAGTAATATATATCTATCTAATAAACTTATTACTCCAACTTTGACGAACACTCCATCCAAAGGTATTCTCGTTACCATCCATTTCTAGAAAATTGTTCTTGACGTGTACAAAGTTTATCCAGATATAACAAGATCAGTGTTCGATGTAATCCTTGTTATAATTATTTTTATGTTGTATTAGTTTGGGAAATATATAGGTATATCTATATATAATTATATATAAATGAAAATTGTGTTAGTTACACCATTTATAACTCAAGAACGGCTGCACCGATTTTAATGATATCTTATCTGTTGGATTCCTCTATGTCCCCAATAACAGAATAGCTATTAAAATATCGGAAAACTTTAAGAAAATAAATTTTAAAATAAATTAGTTTTGAACTCTGCCATCTTTCGCAATTGACAGCTCACTTGTTGCAAGATTATAGATATATATTATATAGAACAAGTGGGAAAATAGCACAATTAAATCTAGAAAGCAGAACAACGATTTAACAACAAGTGTTTATAATTAATAATGATATGAGACACAAATAATAGACAATAAATAAAAAATCCCGTCTCTTTAGCACCCGAAGCACGTGAAATCCCGGGATCGAGTCCCGGGGAAACAAAAAAAAAATTGTGTGTGTGTACCAGAGTACACAGGTAAGAAGTGAAACTTCTTTACGACATATCATTTTTGTACTATTTGCAACTTCACGAAAATGGGGTAGATAGGGCCTTCTTAAGCCTTAAGAAAAACATTTTTTTCCGTATTAAATTAAAGCTATTTTATTATTATAGACATGCATACAATTAATGAGTAATTTATTTTATCATTGTTCTTAATATTACATTAAATTCTTTACGTCACTATACTAAACTTTGATAAAAAAGCAACATGGCGCGTAACCGAAAAACGTGACGATTTTTTTTTTACACTGCTACAAAATTTCTCCCATACGTCGATAAAGAAGTTTCACTTCAAAGATGGCGCGTAACGGAAAAATGTGACGCGTAACGAAAAAATTTTGAAAAAATGGAATTCTCTCTCTCTCAGATCTCTTCACCTTTATAGAAAAATGATCATTGAAACATACACAAAAATGTGTCTGCCAATGGGCATGGTCTTTTTCATTCAAGAAAAATGTTATCTAAAATTTCTTAAGCTTTTATAAAACACATCGGCCGAATCGTTAATCAACATTGAAGTGTACTTAAAAGTATCCGCTATCCGTTTCACTAATACGTAAATGAAAGTATACCATTTGAGAAGCCCTCAAATTTTTGTTATCGTTTCAGTATTCCAGGAATAGAGTACGGATGAAACTTAATTAAGTAGTTACCCAATATTTGAGGAATCGGGAATAAACGACGAAATCTAGCGCTAAAATAACAATGTCAAGGCTAATAATATTAAGTGCTCGTTCGCGTGTTGTGGTTTCTGTGGTGATATACACATGAAGGCTTCCAGTCTTAAATGGAATTCAAATTAATATTCAGGACAATGCTCCATGGCATTTGCCAAAAAGCCACAACAAAGTGTGCGGGAAGATGAATCCATTAAAACCTTTCATGATATTATGTCATTTAAACATCGCTGGTTTATTAAAATTTCGATTTAATACGTATATATATTTATAAAAAGCCAAATTGTCAAAAATATTTAACAAAGTTATATTTGATACCAGCTCCCGGAAAAACGTTTTTTTTGCAGTTAAGTATTAAACTAGCAGCATGTAAATATATCAAGGTTAAATAATACCTTTAAATAAAATACTGTATACCGGATTAAAACGCCATTTATTATTTATATTGTTTAAATTATTTATCCCGACGTTTCGGATGCTTTTCAGCAACCGTGGTCGCGGGGAGACAGAAAGATGACAGTTGTCTGATTTTTGAAATGTCACAAAGTTGCCATATTCAATTCAAAAATAATTTATTAATTTAGGTAACACAATGTTCACTTATGAACGTCAATAAAAAATACATATTAAATGCTTTTAATTTTACATTTACTGCCAGTTCCCAAATCAAGGGCGTAGAGCGGACGAGAAGAACTGGCAACAGTATAAAAGACAATATTAAATAATACGTACTCATATGAATTCAAGTGATAATAAGTGTAATGTTTGCATCAAAGAAACTTCAGTAAACTAATATTGTCATATTACGGTATATCGCACTTTTCCATTACTGTACTCTAGAAAAAGAAAGACTATTGTAGGAGTAAGTTAGTATTAAATTGTGGTACATATCGAATTAAGGGTTAGTACAATTGGTAATGTTATTACTTTATTAGTATACCTAGTAAGTATTTGTATCGCATTAGGCATGCCTAATAGGATAGGATGTTTATTGAAATAAATAAATATGAACAAACCAAATAAAAACCAAACTGGTTTTTATTTAGTTTATTTGTCGCATTACATAATAATAAATAGATAGCAAGTATTATATTGGCATAATGATATATTTTGCAAGGTCCTTTAGGGTTTATTCGTTATCTGCCGTACTCCTGCTGAACGGCGATAAACTAAGCCTTTCAAATTGAACAAATATTGATACCTAAACAAACTTCGAGAATTTATAATAACTTGGCAGTTGGCACCAAAACATAGTCTCAATAGAGAGTATATAACATTTTAGTATCAAAATACTTTACTAGTGATTCAAATCAACATATATTTTAAAGAATATGTAATTTTGTTGATTTAATTAATTTTCCAAAACTATCATTTATTATATTTGTTTAATATTCGGTGATAAAATATACATTATTTAAGCGAATGTGTACAACAGAAAAGAAATAGTTGTTTTACAAGATTCAAAGTATCATAGAGAATTTCGCCCATATCTTTTGCATGCTTAGGAATCACATGTATTTTTGGAAATTATTCGAATCAATGTTGCCAACATTCAAGTAAAAAATATATGTAACATAAAACTAAAATTAAAAAAAATCGAAAAACGTTGTTAAAAAAAAATTACATTTATATCACGCAGCTTTTTCTGTATCTATTACGTTATTCAATTGAAATCCCACAAATCTATATAAGTTAGAATTCCGTTATAAGAAATAAAGGTTAGGTATCTACTGGTACTATAGATTTCAGAATGTATTGTTTCCAACACAAAGCCTTGTTTACTACTTCAATCGATATTTCTATTGACTGTCCAAATGTCAAAGTGAGAGTCCTCAAACTTACAATAAGGTATGACCTCTTGTCACCTTTATGGACGAGATATTCACATCGAGAGTTCAGAGAGATAAAAATTATAAGTACACAGTCATATAAAGAACATCAGTGTAAACCTGTTTCTCTTTTATTTGGCGAACATATTCTCTCGAGAGAAGGTTTGAATGAACATGTTAAAACTTATTATAATATAAAATATTACACAAGATTATTTCTCGGCATAAGTTTTCCAATACTTTCTGAGAACATCTTTCCTGTAAATTTCGTGGGACCACTCTTAATAACTCTGTAAGCTTATGTGTCGAACGTATGCTTATCATAATATTGTATTTTCTTAACGCGAGTATCACACATTTAAACAAAATACTTTATGTTTTTATACCGGATTAATAGCGATTTATTATTTAAATTATATAATTTCTGCCCCGTGACCACGGTTGCTGAAATACATCTGAAACGTCGGGATAAATAATTTAAACAATATGAATAATAAATCACGTGTTAATCCGGTATAAAGTATTATATTTAAATAACGCTTATCGGTTGGAAGTACTAATAATGACTTCGTCAATATTTAACAAACATTTTGTACAAACAACAAAGTTAATATGAGAAGAATAGGCAAGAGTGACGTATTTAATGTTAATTGATGTGACTTAACAATTCAATATAAATTATTCGAGAATAAAAGTTGATAATAAGGTCTTAACATGAGGTTATTATAACTCTATATTAATCTAAAAAATCATTGAAGTTTTCGCGTGATATTCACGTCAATAGCGTATACAAACATAAAAAGGTACCCCTTATGCTACCCAATAGAGCAAAGGCGTATTTCATGGCATCCACCGTACATATTTCATAACCTCATAACATATGTAGAGTCGTAGTGATAGGTTATAAATAATGTATCCTTTTGTATGGGCGCTCATAATTCCTTTTTACTTTTCAGTGGAAACTCGAAGTTAGAAATCTTCGAGCAGTCACAAGCATTAATTTTATTTTTTCAAGGGGAATGATCATTTGTAAGAATAGAACTCCTAAGTAAGGATTTTCAACACGAGCACCTTGATAAGCATGTACCTATTATTATCATCACTTTTAAGAGTTAGGCTCTCTTTCCATTCCACCTAATAAAAATTAAAATATTTTGAATATGAATTAATAAAAACTCATATCCGGGGGCCATAAATGTTATTTTTTTCTCTGTGTATTGGCCATCTAGCTATGACCATTAAAGTTATAATGAATATACCAACTTCCTACCATATTCTAAGTACAATTTTGTAGTTATAATTTCAATGAAGTGTTACCCATTGCAACAATACTTAGAATAAATAGCACATTTAACATGCGAAGTTTTAAACTAATGGAGCGTAACTAAGGCTTTCACAGTACCAATTGAAGAGGCTTTTATGTCAGTATTTCTTGATATCAAAGCCATTGCGACTTTTATTTACAACATCTATATCTAAATGAGTTATATAACCTTTATATCATAAGTTAAAGATAAAACCAACATCTATTTTTCCATATTTTGACGTTTATACAACATTCGATTCGATTCGCTTCTCATTTTAAATAATACGTTATTTTAAAAACGCACTATTAGTTATACTAACATTAATTTGTTATTAATATACCTAAATAAAAAACAATTACCATATTTATGCATTTGCTTGGCTAATTCTTTTTTGTTGTTAGTGTAATTGCCAGGACAACGTTTGTATGTAATAAAATTGTATGTAAAACATTTGAGTTTTAAAATCTCATTCTAACAGGATATCTGTCGGGTCAGCTAGTACTATTATAAAACAGACAGTCTAAATAGGTTGTAAAAAGCAACGAACTCTTATAAAAAGCTGCAACTGTAAACAATGCATTTTACTGTAATATATTTTGTGGTTGTAAAGTTAATATGAGACTATATTAGCCGTGGAAAATACCGCGGTCTACTTTTAAAGCGTTCATTTAGTGGAAGAGAGTTGCTTTTGTTTAAAATTTAATAATATTAATTATGGTTACAAATTATTATCACTATCATTCACATTAAATCTGTAATGTATCTGTTGAAGGTAAATTGGATCATATTTTGTCATTTCACAATTAATGGCGTCGTCAATTCGCGAATTGCCACAGGCGAATTGATGAAGTTTCTAAATATATTAAGAGGGCCCAACCCGACTTACTTTCCATACAAAAGCACGTACGTGATTATGGCGATGTAACCGATTTTTCTTTGAAACTTTTGAACTAATAGGTATCTCGTGCACTATATCTAGGTTTTTATCGAAACAAAATCTGAAAATTTTGAGAAATAAATTCAGTATAAGCCTCCAAAAATCAGCTTTTTTGCAAAAAAATTACCTGAACTTTGGGCGTTCATAATGTACTCATAAATTGTGAATGTAAATATTTTTTATGATAGAAACCTTGCAAATATAATGGAGATTCTAAATTACAAAAAAAAATATTTCACAAACTTGTAAGGACTACTGAAAAACACGTTTTTCCTAGAACAAGTTTTATGAAATTTCCGCACACTATTTTTCGTTCAATGTTATCGCGTTCTCACTCACTCGTTTGTGGTAGAGGTATGCGCTGCATGAAACAAAAAGCTTTTCAACCATGCTCGCGTTGACGATAGACGAACCGGGAAGGGCCCTCTTAATTGAGCAAATGAATACAATTATTCAGACAATAATATACAATACTACGATTAGATTGTTCTTCCTCTACATATGGGATAAACGGTGCTAGAATCGAAGCGATGCTTCGGTACTGTCTGTCAGTCCGGCAAGTTTTGGCCTTGTGTGAACCTAATGTGTTGAGTTCAGAAATAATTCTGTCCAACTCCTGGCGCCACATGAGGTTTTTTTTTATGTCAGGTATCGACAGACGAGCATGAGGTTCACTTGATGGTAGGTGATACCTCAGCCACAGAACATCAGTCAATGATGCGCTGTCGACCTAATTTTTACTTCGAGCATTCGGAAATCCATAGGCTGAAACCGAAACGCTCACTTATGCACTTCACGGTTTTTCCATCTATGAACGGTGGTTCGTTACCCAGTCGGAATTTAGATATTCCTCCCACCCGATCAATGACCGAAGTTACCAGACGTGGGGAAAACATGCTTACAGAAAATTATAAGCATGTGCTCCCGGTGGGAATCGAACCCACGACCCATCGATGCGCACGGCAGGTGTTTCTACAGAACGCGCCAACAAGCCCGTGGTTTTCAGACTAATTTGGGTACCAGGTAGAACACTAACGCGATCTCGTGAGCTCGATTATTAGATGTGAGAGAGCGATTTGGTTTAAGTGTGCCTGAATGACACAGCTCCCTGGATTAAAAGGCTCATAATAAGGAGGCTGTAGGGTAGGTTTCACATAGCTGCGAGCAGCCGGTAGGCCAAAAAGCGTTTTTACATCGGAAATAAAAATAGCCAAGGATAGTGATGACGGTGCAAAAGGCAACCGAACGGTGCAGATGGCGGTGAAATTAGAATTCTACAAAATGTACTAAAAATAAATGAAGATATTTTATAAGACGTAATATAAAATGACGAGACATTTTCCAATTTGCTTTTAGCGTTTTGCAGAATAGCTAGAGTTTATATGTACATAGTCAGACGACCTCGCTTGTACTGTGACGAATCAAACCAGACCGTTTTATATTAAAGATCATTATGGATATCCTTGAAAAAGAAAATACATAATATGTACCTATATTTTGAATCGCAACAAATAAAATCATCTCACACACTATTTTAAATACAGTTGCTGTCAATCATGCGTATTCTAATTCACAAAAGGCCGTCGAAAGGTACTCATTCTAGCGTGCTTAATCTCTTGAAATATAGAACTTTTTTAATTTCACGCTCGATTCGGAAAAGTTTCTTCTACGAGAATTGATGCGAGAGGACACGCGAAGTTGTCACTCAGCCTATTTTATGTAAATAATGTGTAGCGACACCTATGATCCGCTACAAGAATCAATACAAATACGTCCATTCCTGAATCGCGCTATCAAAGTTTCTGTGCGCACTGAGTATATATACAACATCTCGACATCAACCACTGGGGCCTTAGGGCCGGCCAGTCAGTGGTTCGACTGGTCGAGGATCCTCCCTTTAGCTTGGAGGAAGAGCACACCTCCCTTCCTCCACATTGGTGACCCCGCAGAAGAACACCTACTTCTGAACAGCGAGAAGCCTGACGTCATTACTCCTTCCTTCAACATCAATCAGCAGCAACCAAGTCGCAGCCAGCCAGCACCTTCGGCTACAACGGATATCCTGTCCACTAGCATGCAGCGAGCGCGTATGCCTGGTCAACACCCTCAGCCACCTTCAGCACAGCACACTGCACTTCGGCCGGTCAGCAAGCAGAGCACATCTCTCCTGGTCGACGCAGCAGCCAGCTTCAAAACACTGCAGCACTCCGACTCACTGGAGCATCATGCAGCATCATCGCACACAGTTCCGACTCACCGCGAACTCTGCGACATCCGATTCCGACTCACTGGAATCTCGGACATCCTGGCACTGGCAAGCAACACTCAACACAGCTGTTTCAACTACTCGATCGACCTCCGGTCTTCGGGGGGGAGTACTGTAGCGACACCTATGATCCGCTACAAGAATCAATACAAATACGTCCATTCCTGAATCGCGCTATCAAAGTTTCTGTGCGCACTGAGTATATATACAACATCTCGACATCAACCACTGGGGCCTTAGGGCCGGCCAGTCAGTGGTTCGACTGGTCGAGGATCCTCCCTTTAGCTTGGAGGAAGAGCACACCTCCCTTCCTCCACAAATGCTTTTCGAATTCGTACAGCCGTAATTTTACTCAATTTCCTTCATTTTAAACTAAACTTATCAACTTCAACGCTACGTAAATGAAGTCAATCTAAAACAATGACTTTCAGACATGGTAAAAGGTAAAAAAACTAACCTAAGATATGCCCGCAACTTCGTAGACGTGGGCATATCTTAGGCTAAGCTTTTAAGCAAACTATTAAATGAAGATAATATTTCTTCCCGACATTTCGATGAAACAATGATGTTACCCCAGACTAAGCTCTATTTACAACGAGTCCTCTTATTGTTGGTACAATTTTAACCAGCTTTTCAGGAAGAATCCACAATATCACTAATCATAGCACCTACTCAGTAAAAGTATGATGCCAGCAATATTCGTTAGTAATATGATCCAAATCATCCTACCAATACAATTAAGGCGATTATTACAAACAAACCATATATGTAATAAGTAACACAAATTGCTTTCCCATAATTTGTTCACAATTCTTGTGGCAACATACACAAAGGGTCGGAAAATTTTCCGCTATGAACATGAAGAATGACGTCAAACGGGTGTGTCCTATTGGCCCTGACACGTCGCCTGCATCTTAGTAAACATTAACGGCAGTCATGTGGAAATCATCAGTCATGCATATAACACATAAATAAAGTAACGTTTCCAAGTTCACAGCCTTTTGCTTACTATGGAACTACTACTACTACGACTCTTCACAATGCATTTAGGCATATTATAGATACAAGACTTTAATGCTTCCGAATGTTCGAAGTAAAAATTAGGTACACAGCGCATCATTGACTGATGTTCTGTGGCTGAGGTATCACCTACCATCAAGTGAACCTCATGCTCGTCTGTCGATATCTTAAAAAAAATACCGTTCTCGGGCTTTGCAGTTTGCACCTGTGATATATATTTTTATTGAACAAGTGATATGAATTCCTCAACTGTACACCATGGTGTACCTATAAGAAAGAAAATAGTAACATGCCCCGGCTTCGCACGCATGCAACGTAACGAACCATCTACAAAAAAAGCTTTCTCTTGGTAAAAGAATTTTTAAAATCGGTTCCGTAGATCCAGAGATCTTTACAACCTTTTTTTACACCTTGGGTTACATTATTCAAGTTTTAGTAGGGATTCCTAATTATTTTTGGAAATAAATAGGATAATAAATAAACAGCATACTTACTGTTACTCGGTGGAAATGTAGCTTTCTAACGGTGAAATAATGTTTAAAATCGGTAGAGTAGTTTTTGATTTAAATCGTAACAAAGAAACAAATCTTTCCTAATTATAATATTAGTATAGATATATAGATTATTCCGAAGGTATCTAACATAAAAAGAAAATAATTAATTTGGTGTCGTGCGTAACGTACGCAAAATAAAATCGCAGTTTCTTTTTAAGTTATAAAATTTCTTAAAATTACACGCATTGTGTAATATAAAGCATAGAATATTGTATTTTATTAACGCAAGTATCACACACCGTGAAACGGCTGCTGAAAAGCATCCGAAACGTCAGTCGGGATTAATAATTTAAGCAATATAAATAACAAATCGCTTTTTAATCCGGTATACAGTATTTTATTTAAATGAAGCATAGAATTTCATAAAGAATGTACTTGATCAAAGCTTATTGAAAACTCAGAAAATTAATGATCGTCTAAAATATACGTTTTAGTGAGATATATTTACACTTTTTAATCAATTTGAAATATAAAATACAAAGATGTGTCGTCACATTATGATACTAAAATAATCGTTTTTTTTAGGTATTATAAATATATATTACTTGAAATAATTTCTAAAGAGCAAAAATGTCAAATCTTCGAAAGAATTCTCATTGTTTCGAGTTGAATATTTCGCTTTTATAACTTTCCCTGAAAAGGTTTAAAGCAACAGTTGGTAAAGAAGAGATAATGTTTCGGCGTACAATGCAAAACATTTAATATTTTACGAGATAGCCGAGTACATGTTGTCTTACATTAGACATTTGATAGGAAATCCTATCAAATCTATACTTATAAAGAGGAATGATTCGTTTGTTTGTTACGATTTACGTATTTCAAAAACTACTAGACCGATTTTAAATATTCTTTCACCAATTGTAAGCTATGTTATCAGCGAGTAACATATTTTTTGTAGTACCTTTCTAAATTGCACCAGGGCTTGTTACTATTTTTAATACTATAATGGGAGATTTTTAAGGTTACTTTACAATTTTGAAAGCAATCAAGAACGTAGTTATATTTTGAGATACGTTGACTGAAATCTGGATTTTCTCGCCAAAACCGATTGCGGTGTTCGACGAATGCATTCCATAAATAAGGTACCTAAATCTAATTTTACGTTTCTATACTTGCATCGACAACACCTCCCTCGGAATACTATGAAGTATTAATGTTTTAGTTCCTATTCAAAACGGTACAAATTAATGCCTTTTGTACCTAAATCTTTCCTTTTTAGGGGTTTTAATATATTTTATTACATATTGTATAGACGCAGAATTATGTTACCTACCAATATTCAACGCATTACACAACAAACTGCCAATTTCTTTAAAGAAAAGATGTTATTGTTGTTTATATTGTACATTACCGTAAAAACGTACCGTACGAATAAAAAGTGACGTCATCACAACAACATAATTTTACAACAAAATATAACCACACAACAAGCCACAGACTATCACTTGTGTCAACTCAAAGGTTCACTTAAACGTTCAACTTCGTAATTAATATTATCTGCATTTTTACGATGAGAGCGTCTTGACTTACATTTTGATACTTAAATACTCGATAGGAAGTGGGTCGACTAAGGAATACAGATTTTTACAATAATATTCGATTAATAGAATAACACGTCACCATTTATATTATGTGTTTGAGTAATTATTTGAATTTCCGAGTCTCCTAGACATGAATGAATGAAGACTTGGACTGTTTCAATGATTATTGCTCTGAACAGGCAAGAAGGTGACCAGTCTTCTGTGCCTTACCCAACAGAAACATTTTATGCATATTTTGTGTTCCCGGGATTCGACCCTGAGACCTCCATTGTAACACAAGGCACTCGTAATTAACGCACATATAACTGAACCACGGTGGTGGTCTTTTTTATGAAGTAATAATAATAAATGTGAAAATCAAGTCTTTTTCGTAAGCTTATTTTACGTTCGTATGTAGTAAAACCCCATCTTATATATTTTATTACACTAAAACACAAAAACTATTGTTGTTGATAGATGTAATATCATCCAGTCGCCTACAAATGACATTGTTTACCAACGGTCAAAGGAAACAGTTCGACATCAATGTTTTGACACCACAAAAATAATTTTATGGTCTAACGACTTTCACCCTTAATTTTTATTTAGGTCTATCTTATGTCTTTGTGTACTGTTCTAAAGTCCTAGAATATGGAAATGTTTAAATATTATCAGACTATTTTTTAAACATTGTTAAATTTTCTTAAATTAATATAATATTACAAGAATTCTAAATTCAAAAATATTTAATCGTTTTTCGCATGACTTGTTACGGAACGGCAATTAAACGATAAATCATTATTTGGACAAGGTAAAATTAGTCTTAATGTAAAAAATATATTTTAATGTTTAAAAAATGTAGAACGTTGTTTAAGAGATCGCGATTAGAATTTACTTACTGATGGTCTAAAAATAATAACACATGTTGAAAAAATTTGAATCGTCTGACGTCAGTGTTTACAGGATACGTAAACAAAGAACTAACCACATCCGCGACTGAATAGTGATTTATAATCGCAAGAATAAAATATGTTAACTATTAATGAAGCTACGTAGTGACGTTAGACGTTAGACGCTTAGAAGAAAAATGTTTAAAATTGTTAATGGTGCACTCTTAGTTGTTTGACTAAGTGATTTCTGCGGAGATCACTTC
Source organism: Anthocharis cardamines (assembly GCA_905404175.1). NCBI lineage: Eukaryota > Metazoa > Arthropoda > Insecta > Lepidoptera > Pieridae > Anthocharis > Anthocharis cardamines. The sequence continues at coordinate 6,387,636 of FR989962.1, forward strand.
GAATCCCATGCGTAATATGTTTGTATGAAACCCATTCCTAAGTCCTAACTTAACTCAGAGATTAAGAAACGTGAAAATAAGACCATAAGTACCTTTTATTCTTTCAGCGTCCACGATGAAAGGAGTATTGTAAATTCTTCGGTCTTCGAAGTTTTATGAGTCTACATTTTTAAAGGTTTCGCAAAGGACGAGGTTGCGGGCAGAGTATTCGAAAAAAAATTCAACGTAGGTTGTTATATCCTTGTTTATAAAATTCTTAATAATAATATTCTCCTTTCTATATCTTCTGACAATCAATTGAAGCACCTACTCAGATACTTCAAGGTTGAAGAGCGTTACTTTAACTCTTCCTATATTCGGTAGAGTAAAATTATTCCATAAGTTCTTACTCGATAATCAACGCTCGTAACAAAATAACGTATTAAAAAATACGGCATTTACTGCAAATTGTTGTTGAAATGAAAATTACATTTACGACATACTTGTGTAGGAATAGAAAGTATATACAGAACCTAACTTTTTATTTACCTAAGAAATTTCGTCGGTGAATCAATTCGCGGTCGAGATACTCGCTAATATTTTCTTCTTATTTGTAAAGGCTTTTTCCAGACTTCTTTCATTATTAATTGTAGCAAAATTTGATAGTTGAAGCATTTCATTATTTTTCTTTGTGATGTTTTATGTTAGATATGGACAAGACAAGCGTGAAGGTAGATGATCTCAGCCACAGGACATCAATCAATGACACGCCATCGACCTACAATTTTTTACTTCGAGAATTCGAAAACCTGACTGAAATCGCTATAAATATGCTTCAGTTATTTCATCTTTGATATAGCTAGCGAACCTAATAGTGTTCGCTAGCAAATGTCCTGCCAGAATGTTGGCTGCAAAATAGATTTGAAAATGCTATTTTCTCACTTCTGTCCATAATGTCTATATCACTTTTTTGCAGTCAATTATTATAAATAAGCTATAAGTGTGCATGACATGAGCTGTCAATTGCGTAGTTCTGAACCTTTTTTCTAAAATTATTTCCTCATATTTTTTTCGTGAAATTTTCAGATAATTCGCTATTCTGTTATTCGCGACATAGACAAATCCAACAAATAAGATACCATATAAATCGGTGCAACCGTTCTTGAGTTATAAATGGAGTAACTAACACGACTTTGTTTTTGTATATTTATATATAATTTAAATATGATCCGCAACAAATTTCAGTATTATTTATTGAAACATATTTTAATATCGCGTTGTATACTGGCTGCCTTTTATGACTGCTAAATGGAAAACTCATAGGAAAAACTCATAGTTTTCATGAACGACTCGAGCTTTCAACTGTAACAGCGCGTCTCTAATCTAATAAGTGGGAACACAGGGTCTGTGCCAGAATATTTACAGATTTTTATATTTTTACATCAACTGGGTTTTAAATGTGTAATTATTTTATGGAACCAAATATAGACTCCACATAAAAGAAACATGAGGATATACGGGAACGCTCGGTTTTAGTCAAATTTTCCTTTTTAAAATATAATTTAAATATGTGAGTATTTTGGAGCATATTATTAAATACTATATTTCAAAAAACTGACTTAAAATTATACGAATTTATTATGATAAGATAAAAATAGTTCGTTGTCGTACGTACTACTTTCTTCCTTAGTTACTTATTTTGAAAGTATTGCAATTTTCTATTATAGTATTTTTCTCTTTAAGTGTGTTGTCATCACCTGAGTTAATTTCCTGTTTCAACGAATGTTTTTTTGCTTCAAAATCCAATATCAAAAGAGTAAGTTATAATAACAACTTCTAATTTTTACGACCTGTTTGATTGATGTTAATTGAGAAGTCTTCATAATGAGATTTTCTTCAAATGAATTACGAAGGAATTAACGATTCAAAAAGATTGAGATTTGTGATATCGAGAAATAACAATGCTTCACTTTCGTTTTCTGTTGACCCTTCTTGACAATATCTTGAGAAGACTCATTTTAGGTACCATTATATACAAAAATAATTATTTTGTCATTTAGTTAAGTTCTTATAATAATAATCTATAAAACACATGACATCTAAACATGCAGAAGGGGGTTGCGAACGTGCGCGGTGTGCTTAAAACTTGAAAGAAGATAAAGCTCAGCAAAGTTTAAAAATTACTGTTCGGTCCATAAAAATAAGGACACAGTACTGAAAGGCACTGAAAACTCTACTTATGTAAACGTACTACTAAGTACCAACACATTGTGGAGTATCGGCGCACGGTGGTGACGTTCGCAGCCCCACGATCTCGGGGTCGGAGACAGTCGCATGCGAAGCGGGAGGGGCGACGGTGGGGCAACATGAACGGGGCTCACTGAGAGGATGGTGCGGCGGCACGGAGAACGTGTAGTACTTGGCTGTTTGGTTGTGTGCGCGCAGCACGGAGCTGTGGGTGAGAGTCACCACCACGACCAGGATCGAAGCTAGCGCCAACATGAAGAACGACGCCGCCACCGCCGCCACCACGCGCCGCCGGCGAGCTTCCTTCCCAGCGTCTTCTGCAGGCACCTCTGGCTCCACCGGCTGAGGCGGCGGCGGCTCAGGGGAACGGCTCCGTACACTCGGCCCCCGACTATTCGGCAACTCCAGCGTGTGCCGACGGGGACGACGTGTACGGTCGCATTCCGCCGCTGAAGAGTGATGTCTGCGTAACCTATGAGGCGCCCCAGACGCAGCACGACATGACGCCGACCGTAACGTGCGCACTGGCACCATCAAATCATCGCTCGCGACTCTCGGCACGCGGCCGGAATGCACAGACCGGAAGGAGTGATCGCGCGTGGAAGTGCTGGGAAAGGCGAGGTCGACTGAAGCGCGAGAAGAGTGTCTCGAGAAGCGTTCGCGATCCCGGTCCCTCTGGTCCACGCGCACCGACATGTTGCGGCTGAAGCTCGCGGCGGCGACCGCCCGAGTGACGGAGCCCTCCCCGCGTGGCTACGCCGCGTCGCCGCGCAATCATGTTTACACTAGGGTTGCCATATTTTAAAGAAGACAAATCGCCTACAGTCTATATAATAAAGGTATTTCTCTGGCATACATTTATAATTAAAATTATTGAAAAAAATTTACAACTTAATGACAATCTTTCAATAAACAACTACTTAAAAATGATAATTACAAAAACGAACAGGTATCACAGTTTTGTCAATTTTCGAAATATGTTTCTCAATTTAATTAGTAATTATTTATATTATCCTAGTATTCCTTCCTCCTTATATTATCCTATTTATATATCCTAGTATATTGGAGAGAATGCAAACCCTAGTTTACTCTTGTTCCCAATAGAAGCTAGCAAAATAATCCAGCTGCGAAGACATACTTTCAAATGCATGTTGCCGAAATAATATTGACACAACTGAGAGTATTTAAATTGACTTTACTGTCAAATAACCGGACGGATGTTTTTCGTTTAAAGTTAAGGAGTTTTCTACAGTATAGTAACGTAAGTATTTAATATTTATGAAAGATCACGGCCAAAATGCCAGGAAAATGAGGCTAGATATGATGGAAGCATTTACTATATAGTTCCCATTGGTAGAGACTGAGCGTTAAATAGAGCGAGCGGCTTTTGTTGTAGAATATGCGTTGTCAAGTTAAATTGTGTTGGCGGGAAGCACAACAGATAGTGTAGAAGTTGTGAGGCTGCTACATCGACACTTTTCAATATGGAGCTATTTTGCTGCGCGTAGACAACTGTAGATATCTTGTATCTTGTATATTTATGATCTGTGATACCTAGTGTACTTTCAAGGAAAATGAGTTGCTTTTTGTGTATGGTACGGTAATTTAATGCCGCCTCCGTGGCTCAATGGTTAGCGCAACGCGTTTAGCACCGAAGGTCATCGGTTCGAATCCCGCGGAAACAAGATAAAAATAATGTTTCGGTCGGGCAGGGCACAGAAGGCTGATCACCTACTTGCCTGTAAAGAAAAATGATCAGTGAAACAGACACAGAAATAGGTCTGCCCGGGTATGTATCGGTATATTGGCACACTATTAAGGATTAAAGGGTATAAGAATTATTTAGTTACGTTTGAAGAAAAACTATTTTGGATTTCATCTGGTTTTTATACCGCGATTTGGCTTTACCATTTGAGTAGGTCACTAATTGGCAATCTCCTTAATTAGGAGATAGCAATATTTTTTTTTTCTTTCAGATAGAAATCAATATACTGTTATGAATGAAGCATTCTCAATTTTAAAAAAAACGTCTTTAAAACACCCTTTTGACAAATTATTATCTTGCCGTCTGATTTCCCTACTCATGAGTCTATTCGTATTTAATAACATTCATATCACCGCTCGTCGTTTTACACAATAGGAATATCGAAGCTTCGTGAAAATTACGAGATGTGAATTGAATTAACTCTACGCTTGTGATCTTGCATTCATGAATATTGAATCGAGAGTTCGACATATTTTTATTTGACCTCATCACTGCAGTGTCACGACAATAGGTCTTCCCTAAAAGTACTATTATTTGTAGGGCGACACTTATTAAGTGGGCAGACATGAATAATGCATAGCTTTTTGTGGCACAATCCCGAACGTCGTAATAGGTTTTACGGAGATTGCGCCTAAAAAAATTTATATTACGTACCTCTTGGCTTTTGTGTGGGTTCAATGTTAATTAATGTTTGAAAATATATGAATATATTAATGCGATGCTATTTATATTATGTATATTTCATATCACTCCTGTCACTCCTAATCGTGTTCATGAAACCGTGAAAGAAAAATGTCTGAATATAAAGTATGTAAGAACGTGTTGACTCCAAACCTTTATATCATCTTAATACTTGTATTTTATGAATCCATAAAATATTTAATATATTTGAACAATGTGCTTTGTGATATTTGAAATAATTTTCCAGTCTACTGACTTTTGAAACTTAAACAATACCCAATCAAAAACTTCTGATGTGTTATAAATTAATAATGATAAGATATGCTTCGTATTAATGTAAAACTCTAGTACCTTGAATATAGAGTATAGTCATAAAATCAATTAAAGAGATGATAAATGATCAAATTCTTTCTTAGGTATATTATGATATTTATAGCTATTGAATTATGTACATTATATGTATCTCGAGAGTAGTAATAAATTTAAAATATTACTAAAAGTAAAAATAATGTTAATTACATTAATCATATAGCTTTTATTATAATTTGAATAATTTCCTGACTTCTTAAAACAAAACCAGAATTATTAAACCAGATTTATTTAATTCACGAATAGTTATTGTATTACAAAAATTTCAAGTATACTAAAAAAATCGTATCTATATTATTAATATGAAAATAACTCCACGTATCTTTGATCAAATTTGATGGGAAGAAAGCTTGAGCCCAAAAAAAGGACACATCCCATATTTTCTCTACGAACTAGCCGCGGACAAACCCTTATGTGTATATGAATCCTCATTACAAGATACAAAAGCTATTTAATATTAAATTATATTGATGATAATACCCACAACTGAATTAATATCCACATTTAGAACAACAGCCTTTATATGAATCGTTTATTACATCAATGACTAATATAATACAGTCAACGCACGCATTACTAATACATAAGTATTAGGTATGCGTGCGGCGACAAGAAGGGTTGGCCATAATATGTATAACTGTAATCCTATCTCTTAATCTCCAAGAACCGTGATTAACGATCTTTGATATAGCAATATCTAATATATATTTCTTTTAAATTAACATTTTAAATACAATAGTATTACTTTTTGGCTATAGGCTGTCAAAGACGGAAAACCCGTGAAGTGCACATGGCGCGTTACGGTTTCAGTCTATGGATTTCCGAATGCTCAAAGTAAAAAGTCGACAGCGCATCATTGACTGATGTTCTGTGGCTGAGGTATCACCTACCATCAAGTGAACCTCATGCTCGTCTGTCGATATCTAACATAACATAAAAATCTATCTATACATATAATAAAAGAGTAGGATCGAAATTACGCTTCACTAAATATTTTTACCAGAAATTAAGAGGGGTGATAGAAGAAGGGTAGCAGAATGCATAAATGCAATTTTTAAGATTCTTGTCTGTCTGTCTGTCTGTCCGTCTGTCTGTCTGTCTGTCTGTTTGTTCACGCTAATCTCCGAAGATACTGAACGGATTTTCATGCAATTTACACAAATATTTTAAGTAAAGCCCGGGGCAACATATAGGCTTTGTTTTATCGAAATCGGTTCTCAGAAAGAAAAGTTATCATCATTTAAAAATAATTTTAAAGGCACCATATCACCAAATTGCAATGCAAACTGACTCGCGTTGAACTTTTTCGAATTGTCAGATGTCAATCACAGTTTGATATGTAAATGAAATACTTTGATTATTTCGCCATTTCCGATATATGTAATCGTAGAATAGTGGATATGCAGGCCCATTGCGTAACTTCAGATGCGAGTTCGAATCTGAAGTTGAAAGGAAATATTTTTTTTTTGTATTTTTTTTTTTTTTTTAAAGAACTATATTATAAAAATAGAAAATGTATTATTGAAATATTATATGAAAAAGTATTTCTAATGAGATCGTTTATTTCACCTTTTCATCCATCCTTTCTCTACAGAATTACGATTATTCGACATTGCTTTTATTTATTTATTTATTTATTTAAAACTTTATTGCACTAGAAATACAGAAATACACATAAAAAATTAGAAACACATACAGGAAAAGTACAACTGGCGGCCTTATCGCTAAGCAGCGATTTCTTCCAGGCAACCACATGGTACAAGTGATACAAACTAGAAGAAATGGACAATGCTTTTATTGCTTCTTAAGGACTGTCTTCGTATTATTAGTTTCGTTATATTAGAGGTTTCCGCATTTAGCACCGGAAACCCGAGTAGGAATCCCGGGAAAAGGGAATTTAAAAAAAATGTCTCAAAATGAAAATGATCAATTAAATGAAATAAATATCGAGGTAGATACAGTATCTTCACCACCAATTAAATTTATAAAAAAAGTAAGTAAATTTCTTTAAAGTCAGGTTAATTTTTTCAACAATGGTATTTTGAATTCAATTCTATTGAATTTCAAATCATACTTCGAACCCCAATCTCAACCACCATTAAACGTGTCGATAATATGATGCAAAAGCAACCGTCAATGACTAATTTGATAGCTCTTTCCCAAAAGAAATCACCAAGTACCTACAGAGGATGGAGGATATGTCATTTGAAGAAAGCTTGCTCAAAAGCGAACCCCACGCGAACGAAGTCGCGGGCATCAGCTAGTATATAATATGTTTAACTAAATAAACATCAATATGAAAAATTATCTGAAATTATGTAAATCAGTAATTAATTCTATGTAGATCTATAGAATAAGTATAATTAAACGTTGTAGGTATATAGGTAACTTTTTTTATATATTGAAGCTGCTATTGTTTTAATTTGGGAACGAGTCCGTGTAGGATAGGGTCAGAAACATAATTTCTTTTTAAGTAGCTCTTATTAAAATCTAAGAAACTTCTAATTTTATCAAACAGTACAAATCTATAAATACAAACAGTATATAAAAGGTTGATCTATCAACGCACAGTCTTACAATCTTAATTTCAAGTGGGTGTGAACTCTGAAATTTGAGAATTTCACGGTATTGACTAACGCCAGACTTTTTGAAAAGTTTTAAGGGATAAAATAGGGGTGGAATTTTGTGCGAAAGACCATTTTTAAAGTAAAATTGTTATATGTTTTTTCAGATTTTGAAAAATTCAACCGTTAAGTAGATAATATTTCGAGATCAAAATGTAATATCGGTTAACTTTATAAATGGATTATGACATTACGTCATTTAATTTTAATGAGGTTAGTAGACTTTTATGTCATAACAATGCCTTGTACTTACCTACTTGTTCCTAAGCTTTGAAGAGGTGATTTGTTTGTTTAGTTCCAGCTTTAGTAAAGCAAGTGATTGCTTGCTTTTTGTATTTATTTAAGCTCGAAATTATATACAGAAGTATTTAATTGGTTTCAACCCCCGAGGTTTTTGATGCTATTCTTAATGTACTTTTGAATTTGTATTTTTAAATGCTAAAAAAAGTATAATACTACAGATTAAATATCACTGTATTGTGATATCTTAATTTTTTTAAGCTGGTTTGAGTCAAGAAAACTGTCTATGTGAACCGAAATAATATGATTTGAAATGAAATTATATTTATTTGTGACAAACTAAAAAACAAAAACACTTAGGAAGACATTTTACAAACGAAAGTTTACCGCTCTACGCCCTTGATTTGTGAACTGGTAGTAAATGTAAAATTAGAAGCATTTAATGTGTATTATTTTTTATTGACGTTCATAGATGTACATTGTGTTACCTAAATTAATAGATTATTTTTTAATTTAATTGAATTAAATATGGCAACTTTGTGACATTTCAAATATAAGACAACTGTCATCTTTCAGTCTCCCGCGACCACGGTTGCTGAAAAGCATCCGAAACGTCGGGATAAATAATTTAAACAATATAAATAATAAATCGCGTTTTAATCCGGTATACAGTATTTTATTTAAACGAAAGTTTCACAAAAAGGGCCTCAGTTAGCATTTTACTGGCTATAAACAACCAGCGCTGATTTTCCGTTGGGACCTCTAAAGTTGTACGCAGAATACGGTCCACTGAGTCACTGCTCTTTTAGAATCCTAATTTAGTGTTCGAAAGTCAATTTGGATTAAATAATAATAACTTATACCGAAGTCAATATTAGCAGACTAATTCGGCCTACACTAATTAAAGGGATCACGCATCGCATCAAGCACTGAATACAATATAGCTTACAGATTAATTGGATCACTATGAATGATTGAGTAGTTGATTAATCTTTATTAATTTTCTCAGCGAAAGTATTATGGGTATTTATATAAATATTTGATTCGAGTAATTTCTTCAGCTGTCCAACAGATAGTATTAAATTCGTTTCTTAGATAGCTCTAGGAATAATTTTGCGTTTGTAAAAATTAGGTATTTTTTTATTTAAGACTAGCTGATGCCCGCGACTTCGTTCGCGTGGGGTTCACTTTAAGCTGAACTTTTGAGCAAGCTTTCTTCAAATGACATATCCTCCTCCACCCTCTGTACTTGGTGATTTCTTTTGGGAAAGAGCTATCAAATTAGCCATTGACGGTTTCTTTTGCATCATGTTATCGACATGTTTAATGGTGGTTGAGATTGGGGTTCGAAGGATTATTTGAAATTCAATAGTTGAAATAATTAACCTGACTTTAGGGAGATTCATATTAATTAAATTTTACGTGACCAAAATCCAGATAATATGTGTCTTTTTTCTACTAATCATAGTTCAATCGAAGATTGGATTCAATGCATTTTCTGTCTTAAATAGATGCGTGCGTACATTTAATTGGTCATTTTCATTTTCGGACATTTTTTTAAAATTCCCGGGATTCCTGCCCGGGTTTCCGGTGCTAAATGCGGAAACCTCATAAGCAATGTCGAATAATCGTAATTCTGTTTAAGAGAAAGGATTGATGAAAAGATGAAATAAATGATCTCATAAGAAATCCTTTTTCATATAATATTTCAATAATACGTTTTCTATTTTTGTTATAATATAGTTCTTTCAAAAAATAAATAAATAAATACAAAAAAATATTTCTTTCATTTCAACTTCAGATTCGAACTCGCATCAAAAGCTACGCTATAGGACTGCATATCCACTATTCTATCCACTATTCTACGAATACATATTGAAAATGGCGAAATAATCAAACTATTTCATTTACATATCAGACTGTGATTGACATCTGACAATTCGAAAAAGTTCAACGCGAGTCAGTTTGCATTGAAATTTGGTGATATGGTGCCTTTAAAATAATATTTAAATGATGATAACTTTTCTTTCCGATAAACGTTTTCGATGAAACAAAGCCTATATGTTGCCCCGGGCTTTCCTTAATATATTTGTGTAAATTGCATTAAAATCGGTTCAGTATCTTCGGAGATTAGCGTGAACAAACAGACAGACAGACAGACAGACAGACAGACAAGAATCTTAAAAATTGCATTTATGCATTCTGCTACCCGTCTTTTATCACCCCTCTTAATTTCTGGTAAAAATATTTAGTGAAGCGTAATTTCGATCCTACTCTTTTATTATATGTATAGAAGAAGATATAGATAGACGAGTCTGAGGTTTTCTTGGTGGAGGTGATGCTGTCAGTCAATGATGCACAGTCGACCTGATGTTAACAGATTATTATAATTTCTTATATTACTTTTATAGAAAATAATAAATTCAAATCATTTATTCATTTAGGAAATATAAGCCCAAAAGCCCGGCTTGCCCTATTAACGCAACCGTAAAAAGAAAAATATTAAAGCCCTTAACGTAATTATATAATTTATATATAAACAAATATTACGTTAAAGTCAGCAATCCGGGAAATCTTATAAAGAAATTTATTACCTAACAAGTACAAAACAGGGATTGAAAAAGGTTAATTTTTATTTTCCAAAATACGTGTCTGACTGTGATACCATCATATTAGTTTTAAAGAGTTATATACACTAAACTTACCACAGTATTTTTTTCAGTAAATATGACTTACTTAAAACGAAAGTATATTAACAAAAACCTTTATTTGAGAACCAGGGATTGAATACCGGTTAATTTATAACCGGTATTCAATCCCTGGTTCAAAATTTCGACTAAATAAAAAAGTTAATAAAAGCATCGACACGTGAAGCATGTATTGTACTTTGTACAACAATAAACTTAGGTAGGTAATACATTATCATTATCAAGTTAGGGTAGATGTATGGAAAAACTTGAGACCCCAGTAAAATCTGTTTACGAGGGCCCTTAACTAAAAGTAATAAAAAACATTAACCCGCGACAATTCGGCTCATTCTTAAAAGCTTTTTGGGGTTTTCACTTTGAATAGTCTGAAACATTCAATTTTTCTTGACCTTTTTACCAAATGGACGGTGCTTAACAAGTTTTAACTATATTATATTTAAGACGTTAAAATATAACATTAAGGATACTTTACTTTTATAAAATAACGAAAGATTCTGACGGGACCGTTGGCACATACTTGGAATTCCGAGGAGTCGAGTTCGATCACGCCCCGAAGAACATTTTATAATTTTCTGTAAACATGGTTTCCCTACGTCTGGTCACTTCGAGCATTTAACGGGTGGTGGGAATATCGAAATTCCGAACCATCTATAGATTTTAGTCAATAGATTCCCTAAAAAGTGCGAATTGGACTCGTGCACGGGTTCGGGTTCCGAACAAACTTTTAATTAGTAAAGATTTTCCCAATAAAAAAATCTATATATTTACGGTTTTCGGATTTTTGCCTTTACTTGTACTATATGACATTGCTTCATGCCAAATTTCATGACTAAGTCAACGCAATTTAGAAGTTTGATTTTTTTCACTGTTGCAAGGGTTTGCAGACCTGAGCATTTGATATAAATTTTTAACTAGTGGAGGTATACCACGCGTTCCTGAGAAAAAGGTTCTTGACGAACGGACAGACTGACGGACAACGAAGTCATCCTATAAGGGTTTTGTTTTGGTACGAAGTACGGAACCTTAAAAATAGGTCGACAGCGCATCATACTCATGGCTGATGTTCTGTGGCTCATCTAGTATCAAGTGAATCTCACGCTCCTCAGTCAATACCTAACCTAAAAACATATATTTTCATTTAATTCAGGGTAACCATTATACTTCTATCGTGTTAGGAAGTTCTTACAGTTACGACACTTTCAAATATAAAGCTTGGTTAGTGAATCGGTTTTAAGTTAGGTCACAGCAGAGATAAAAGACACCTTTCACGCTAACTAAGATTCACTACTTTCACGATTCCAAATCTATAAGAAAGTTTCTTTTAAAAATGAACGTATTATTAAAAATTAAGAAGGAGAACTGTAATTAATTCCAATAAAATAGGAATAACATATTTCAAATAACGCAGACGTTTTAATTAGTAGGAATATTAATAATAGAATTAGTTTTTGATTTTCAGAAATTACCCAAATTATGTAATACATAAAACACTAAACAAAAATTATAGAAGTAATAAAGGTTTGCTTTATAATTTGACATAAACATTGTAACAAAAAATTACAGAACGAAGTGAAAAGAGAACACATTTGAAACTTTAATCTTATTAATTCTGAAATATCTGAAATAAGTAGTCTGCATCCTTAGATATATAGTACTCGAAACAAGAAAGGAGTTTCGAAATTATATCGCGATACTAGTTAAAACCAGTTTAAAAATCGAATATTTGCATACTACAAGACACAATGATTAAATCGCAAATCGAAGTACAGATGCATTTAGTACAAGCTTCGAGGATCTAAATCGAGCGTGTTATACAGAATAGCTGTCGTTATCCACTCTCGGCGCCCACAGCGTGTATACTCGTATATCGAAAACCAATCGTAACGTTAAAACTGCTGACAACACTTACGACCCACTGTATAAATATATACAATACCCTTATATTTATGCAGACAAGGGTCGCGACAGTCATTTAAGTGTTATTTATTATCTATTTACTTGAAAAAAATATGAATGTCATTGTTGACTTTGGCCTTGGATTAAAAAAAGAATACATTTTCCCGCTCTTTTTGGAATAACGAAATTGTGTTCACAATTCAAACAATGCTAAAAGTTATATTGAGAATTATTGTAAAGATATTATAAATAATAAAAAACAGTAAGGAATTGAATTATTTCTGTTAATTGCCCACCTTTTAACCCAAACTCCAAGATTAAGCTTTTTCACTCACTGGACTATAGATTTTGCCGTACTTTATTTCAACTCTTTATTGTGTACATATACAATATAATTAAAAACTGTGTTTTAATGTTAGATATTGACGGACGAGCATGAGATTTACTTGATAGTAGGTAGAACATGACTAAATGATGCGCTGTCGACCAATTTTTTCTCTTGAGCATTCAGAAAACCATCTATGATTCTAAGGATAGTATGCGTGAAGCTCTGATCGCCTAAGTTGAGATTTTGGTTGAGTCTCAACTGTATTAAATTGAAAGCGATTGTTATTCCTACGAAGTATTTCCTGGTTGTCTGGCTGGTTATTTTAAGATCGACAAACATAGAGAAAATCACTTACACACACATTTAGTACGAGTCGGTGGCGATCTAATAATAAACAAAGAGCGTAGACCATTAAAATTTTATTATAATCCATTACTGACGCAACCACGTGTAGTACAGTTAGAAATGCATGCCGACTCGAGTTCTGGCGACACCCGAAACGTTGTTTTATTCATAGAGCAAATACAATTTTTATAGAGCACCTACGCGTTTTCCTCCGACCACGACGATCTAGAACCCTAAAACCATTTTAATCTCAAAGGCATACCTCACTAGTAATTTAAACATGTATTTTTAAAGTTCAAGAAGTCTATCCTTTATTAATAGCGATCTCGAATCTCTTTGCACTGTTTTTGTAATTAACAAGTATTCTGAAAAGCGTGAAATTTATTTTTAAAGGTTAATGAGTGGGTTGTAGATATCAAGTTATTAAATAACACAGGAATTATGTTCACTTTACCTTATGTTTAATATAAATTATATATACAAAGTCTATGCCGCGTACACAGAATTACATATAAAATGACTTAGTTTGATTATGCTATGAAATGAAACTTGTAAACATTTTTTAATTTTAATAAATAATTTAAGAAAACAATGTAAAGAGACTAAGTGCATTCATAACGCATGCTATAAGATTAATTATGTGCATAAATTTTCCTGTCATTAGAATTCATTCGTATCGCATTCCTTGGCATAATTCATTTTTAAGCACAATATTGCTACGTGACAGGAATTTGCCAGCTTACGCTTATACCAGTAGAAAGGCATCCAAGAGCCAGAATTATACTTTCCTGTTTAGTATAACGCGCCTTATCTTTGTTTTATTTCATAAAAATTCCTTTGAGATGGACTGTACAGGCTTTATGTATCAATTACGCCATGAAACGTGACTGTGTTTTACAAATTACGAATACGTTTTGTTTATTCTGTTACGTCAATGTAATCCTGTGTGGAAATCTCTCTAAGTATTATTCGAATAGAATTTTTACGAGTACTTACTGATTGTTGTTTTTTATGTAGGTTTAGTATCAAAATTAACTTTATATAACATAATCAGGATTAAAAGATTATTTAAATTTGTATTAAAAAGCTTAAAACTTCGTTGAAAATGTTGGACTAAAGATCAACAAAATTCACTTTGTTCATGATACTGTTATATTTTGCTTTATAAGCATTGTACTAAGTAATTTGAAGAATTTATAACAAAGAATAAGAGCGCCTGTAATTTATTATATAAAAAGTTATTTTGGGGTTAAATTATGACGGCAAAGAATATGAAACCTGACAGAGTTGGATTAAGGCAGCGCTGGGCCTGTAATGCCTTGCTTTAGGATATGATTAAAATAGTCTATAAAATGATTAAAATCTATATCTATACATATAATAAAACTGTAGAGGTCGAATGTCTGCACATAGAAAAAAATACTAAAAACCGAGTCTGGGGAATGTTTGAAGAGAAATAGAACAAACCCGGATTTTTTTTAATTTTTTGTTTCTCTGTCTGTCTGTTATACATTAAGCAAAACCCGGGGAAACATAGGCTTTATTTCATCGAAATCGGTTGACGGAAAGAAAAGTTATCACCATTTAAAAATTATTTTAAAGACCATATTATCAACAAATTGCAATGCAAACGGACTCGCGTCGAAATTTTTAGAATTATCTGTAGGGCTATTCACGATCATTCGAAATCGATCCGCCCGGAAAGCTACGCTCTCCCACTGAAAGTTGTTTCGTATTTACCGGATATGAAAATGGTATTCACAATTCCCATAGGATTGAGCATCGGCATTCTTCGGGAGTTTCCGATTAGAATCTTAGTATAAAATGATAGAAAGCTTGATATATCGGTACGAAATCTTGTAATATCGGAACGGAAAGTTTTCGAATGATCGTGAATAGCCCTACTGATGTCAATAACAGTTTGATATGGAAATGAAATAGTTTGATTATTTCGCCACTTTCAATATTTATTCGTGGAATAGTGGATATGAATATTATATCATATGAAGAAACCTTGCTCAGCTTAAGATGAAGCCCACGCGAACGAAGTCGCTGGCATCAGCTTGTAGTCTATAAAACTTAATTTGTTAATTTGTTGTTTAATAAAATAAAAATACACTGCTGATTTATTTTTAACAAAATAGATGTGAATCTAAAATGTGAAAATGTGAATTTTTGTATCACATAGTGCTTCAAATTAAATATTGATTTTAATATAGATAAAATCTTCTTTAATGTTCAAAAGCGGACTGAAGAAGTAAGTTTAGCAAGCCAATATGAAGTATGAACTATGCATCCTTAAGTCTACAGAAACATTTTTCCAATCAATTAGTTGTATGATATCTCAGTTAAAATACAGCATTGTTATAAACCACAACTGATAGATTAACGATACAAATACTTTCTCGTTAGTTGATGCTAGGGCCTCTAAAGATAAAAATACAGGGCCTCTATATTATCTGCTTGTAGAGTATGACTTATCTGGCACTGGTTAATGTAGCGTAGGATTAAATAAGGTGGTATCAAGTGTGAATGACGTTATCAGAGCGAGTGACTTGCAGGTCTCGTGAAGGTTGAGTTCTCAAATAAATTATCTGCGTAATCTGTTTGCAGAGGTTTTAATTACCTCAATTTGCGTATTTTTCTTGATAAAGAGTAGAGCTTTGGATGAAATTAAGAGGTTGTGAAATAAAAAAGTTTGCTGTAGGTACTTTACACAGGTATTTGGTGAAAAGATGTGGTCTAAATTACGGATACTTGGAAGTATTTTTTTTCAGGAAGTTTATGAATCTTTTAACAGTCAATAGCATATTTTTATAGAAAAGGGGGAAAAAGAGCTGACTGTAATACGCTCCTATCTGCAGCACCTAATGTTTTGGAGGTGCGTTGCCGGCCTTTAAGGAATGAATAGGCTCTTCCCTTTATTATTATGCTATTATTACACATTAATTTTTGATTATATATCTTGAAACAGTTGGCTTTATTATAAATTATTCTTATTTTTTTTTAAATAAATAAATATTATAAATTAAAATAGTTTAAGTATTAAAAACTTTTAATTTCTTTAGTTTTCAATTCCTGCTACTCATAGAGACAAAAAATACTAGCTGAAATACTTACATTACCTTTTACGTACATTTACCATTAGACGTAGGTCTAAATGGCTTTATAACCATTCAGACCTAAGTCTAAATATTCTATGTCACCATGTCCGTTTAGATATGAATGTTGTCAAGCCCACACATATACATACATTGTTTTAGGGTGCGCAAATGCGTGTGCACCCGAGATTACGAACTCTCAAAAAGTGTATATATGTTACCGTAAATCTGATTAATTGAAAATTATTAATATTTTTATAAAATTATTAATATATAATAAAAACATGTTTTGGTTAATGTGAATAAACTATCGAAATTTATTAATTTTAGTAGTAATTATTATTAATAATTCACGACACATATTGGTAAAAGTTATAAAATAAATAAAAACCCAATATTTTTTGACCAGCAGGTATTTATTTATAATATTTTACTTTAAAACAATTTTATGAAGCCAAGTAAAATAAGTAGGATACGGTTCCGTACCTTCTGACCGACAAATGTGATTAATTTATCACTTTAACCTCGACTTTCGGTAATTATTAATAATAATAGATAATTATTAATAATCTTCAATTATTCACTCTTACCGTGACATATATATGTGCACGCCTAACAACATTCATAGACAAACAGACTTGAGATATAATATTTATAACTAGCATATAATACCACCCTAATATTGTCTCATAATCCATGATATGAATCGCGCTACGCAACAGCTCAAAGTTAATTAATCTGTATAGAGACGAGTTGAATCAGAACGTGGGGCGTCGTCTGGACGAGACGTACAATGCTTTATACAACAAACCCTAGTCCCTAGATATTAAACCATATATTATTAATGGATATTCATTAAAATGTACTCAAGTTTCTATGATACACTATACAATAAGACGCATGCGACCTCTTTGTTAACTATTTAGAATGTATATACAATCAATAGACAGTTATAGATGTCGAATATTCATGTCTACAATATAACATAATACCTATACTGGTCTACCAAAAATAGATTTTTAATAATATGAAACTTCAAAAATATATTCGATATTTCATTACGTTACGTGTTACTTAGTATATAAGTTTTATTTTATTTAAATATATGTATATATTATATTAATTTTAGTTATAAGGTATATATAATATGCGCCATTTTTTATGCAATATAAATTTTAATATTGTCTTTGATTAACGCAAGTATCATACATGGTCAAGGGCTAGACTAGCGTGGCACGATTGCTGAAAAGCGTCCGAATTAATGAAGGGATAAATAATTATCTCTACATAGAATAAGTCAAAGTCGCTTCCCGCCGTCTGTCTCTCTTTACGTTTAGATCTTTTTAACCACGCAATAGAGGTTTATACTTCTTACTTATTCTGTTCTGTGGGTTTATACGTATAGTTAAATATTGTTTTGATGAGTGTCCAAAATATCGGAAGAAATCAAACAAACTGAGAGTAATATTATTAATCACTCAACTCTGACACCACATTAGTCATTCTACATTACACCTGAAGCTGGGGTGGGTCGCTAGATGTATATAGATTTTAAATCGAAATTCTAGCAGGAAATAATAGGTTCATTAATCATTCACAGGTGTTCTAATTAAACATTTCGTATGACTAAATTATTTGAAAACAAATTAAATCATGTCACCTATTTATCGGTAAATGTTACATATGAGTATGTAATGGCATCTAAAATCTGTGCACACAATCAGTACGTATTGAAATTTTAAATTCAAATTTATATCATTTATTCATTTAGGTAATAATTGACATACAATTTACTGCCAGTTCTCAAATCAAGGGCGTAGAACGGACGAGAAGAACTAGCAATAAACTCTCCGCCGCTCTTTTTGATAGCCAAGTCTTTTGTTTTACAAAATGTTTGTAAGGAGCTGTAACAATAAAAAAAAACAAAAAAAATAATAAAATAAAACAAATATTTGTCCTCTATCAGCAACAGGCATAGTGAAATAGGAGCACGCACTTACATTATCGTGGGAACAACACGCAAATACGTAGACTTCAATAATGCTGAATCGCACTGTCAAAGTGATTCCGAGCGCTGAGTAAATATATTATACCTACATATTATGTACATCACCTCGACATCAATCACTGGGGCCTTACAGCTGACCAGTCAATAGTACGACTGATCGAGGATCCTTTCTTTAGCTTTGAGAAAGAGCACACTTTCCTTCCTCCTCAAGTCTCATAAATTCAGAGGCTAATTTTGACCAAATGAAATGCTCCTGTGCTCCTCTATTATGCTAATAATGATTGAACTGTAAGTTTTAGTACGATTCAAGAGCCTTTTTATTGTAACAACAAAAGCTATGTCGAAAGATCAAAAGAAAATCAGACTTTTTAATTTACCTAATTTTTGCCAAACTTGATCAATAGCAAAATTTGATAAAATCAAAGACGAATATTACAAAGGAGTGGTGTAAACTACTCCAATGTAAAATTGAATGAAAAAGGGAGTCCCTTGAATTATATTTTAATCTAGAATGGCAATGTAAGAGATACCAACAGTCGATAATCAGAATTCAGAACCAAGTCTCATCTCGAGTGGAAGATCGCTTATTAATCCCGACTCCGAGCGAAACAAACAACTCATCTTCAGGAAATACAAGTAAAAAAGTCTCCGTGATGATAGTAGCAGCTATTTTATGTATTTGCTTTTGTTTGTATCTGTTTTATTTGAAGCTGTGTCATGTCTTGCTTTGTCAAATGATTTCGTTATATGTTGAGAGTTATTTAAATGTATTTATTCAAGTAAACTTATGCGTAATTTTTCTACTACAAATTAGATTTATTAATTTGTTTAGTGTGCCGTACCTGAAAAGGAAAATTAACCTTATAATGGTCAGAATCAGTTATTTGTTCGTCTGTCTGGCCGTCAAGACCTATTTACTCATTAACGAGTGGAGGTATCAAATTAAAATGAATATATTAAATATTTAAGTCCACGGTCCCTTGGAGTTTGAAATCTAGCTTTTAAGTCAACGATTCAAAAACAAATACGAACATTGATGACATTCACCGAATAAAAACCTACATATTTGACAAATTTACCTATAATTTCCAGTTGATCAATCAGTATCAGATCAGTACAAGTATCTAATAGATAAAAGTCAGAAAAGTCAATATGAAAAGTCTCAAAAAAAATTTACGACACTTCTCAAGGTTCAGGTATAAAATTTTAAAAGGCCGACAACGCATCTGAGTCCATAAGCGGTGGTGATAACTTATCATCAGGTACCCCACCTGCTAGATTGTCTGCTCTGTAAAAACACGTCAAAATGACTATGATATTGTGTATATCATAGGTATGTATATTTGCAACAAAAAACAATATTTACATGCAATAAGAACAAATCTTTAACAATTAAAACCATCTATTTAGCGGGATCAGTATGCGAGCCCCAGTGAATAGCGGGTGATTATCCACGCTACTCTCGTTGCCTCCACGAGACGAACGCGACGTTCTACTCGCGCTGAATAGTCAATGTTAACTCATCTGTTGCTCTATTTATAGTGTAAATCGATTCATTTTCAGCGCAGTGTAACTCATCTGTAATATTCTTTAATAATAAAATAGTAGAAATGAGTTCAGTCATTCTAAACTATATTTTTAGAGGCGTTTGAGGTAGTAACTTCCATCAAATGACCCGACCAACATCATCTCAGCCATATCGCTTCGTAGTGGTATAGCGGAGTTAACATTACCAAAGTTACAACATTATTTAAATAAAATCTGCGGGACGAAAATGAAATTTCGGGCTTCGACAAAACCTCAGCAATTTGCTGAAGTTTATTCAGACACAAAAATTCGGCCAAGCAGTTGTTGCGATCTACTCACAAACACAAATTCGCTCACTATGCTCCAAAAAAAGGGGGAAAGGATATTGAAAACAAATACCGTAGGTATCGAACCATATACACTATTGACCGTACTTTAGCAAAAAGGATCCAACCCACATTGAGTTCATTAGTGGTTGGAACCATTTACGATCAATTTATCAATGAAAATGTCTTGATTCAGATCCTGTGAGTGAGTACATCAAATATTATTACTAGCTGACCCGGCAATCGTTGTTTTGCCATGTAAATAATTTCTAAAAAGCAGGGGTTGATAATAGAAGAGAGAAAATATAGGGTTGTATGTATTTTTTTTAATGCCACATTATAAAAAAATAAAAACAAAAAAAATCGTCCAAAAATTATAAAAATAATTTAAGGGTGAAAAACCCTTATCACTTAGGGGTATGAAAAATAGCCGATTCTCAGATCTACTGAATACGCATATAAAATTTGGTAAAAATCGGTAAAGCCGTTTCGGAGGAGTACGGTAACTAACATTGTGACATAGAAATCTTCTTTATATATATATATATATATGTATATAAGGGATTCCCACCTATATAGTCACTCATCACGATATCTCTGGAACCATTAGAGCTAAAGACTTGAAATTTGGTAGGAATATTCTTTTCACCGAGTAGAGGTCAGCTAAGAACGGATTTTACGAAATTCAACCCACAAGGGGGGTTGCGGGGGCAATTGCTAGTTTTATATATTAGATACACTCGCTCATCTCGACCTGACATTAAAAACCGTATAGATTAATAGTTTTATGTAATGTTTTGATTTGTTTCCTTTAGGCATTTATGTTTTACAAGAATACAGGAAGGAATAATCTATATATTTATATATAAAAGAAAGTTGTGTTAGTTACACCGTTTATAACTCAAGAACGGCTGTACCGATTTTAACGATATCTTATTTGTTTGATTCCTCTATGTCATGAATAAGATATAAGCTATTAAAATATTGGAAAAAATCAGGAAAAAAATATATGCATAAAATTAATTATAAAATAAAGATTCGGAACTCCGCCATCTTGACAGCTCACGTCATGCATTAGCTTTTTTGGAATAACAGATGTCCACTGCAAATCAGTGACATATTAGACAATTATAGTGGGTAAAAGGGCATATTCAAATTTAAGAATTTGAATTTCGAAGCCAAAATTGTGGCAGAACAACGTCTGCGGGGTCTACTAGTACCTATAATGAAAATATTAAGACATGTACCTACGCTTAACCGTTCAGTAATAAAAGGTAGATCGTACACACACTTTGTTCTTGTTTCGATGGGACTCTATAATTTAAATTTACATCTTAATAGCTTTGCTGCACACTTCGCAAAGTAAATTTTAATTGGTTTTATGTCTCATAAATTACTTTCTGCATGTTAAAGGAGGATTACTATGCATATCAAAATACGGGGAATTATTAGATGATCTTGACATAATTCTTTCAGTTTTACACAAATATATATTATATGTACATTTAGAGGCAATCAAACAGTATCAAAGTCTTATAGCGGGATAATGAAACGGGAATTAAACAATAAATACATTTGGAAACGCGTGGAAAGATGTAATGGAGTTCTGATCATAAATGGAAAAGTCATGAAATAGAGATTGCATGTAGGCTTAAATTTTGAATATTTCGAAGTAAAATAGAAAAAGATAATTCTTGATCTGATTTGGACTTTGCCATGACTCCTCGTTATATATCCTTATCTTAACTTTTTTTTAAATTATAGAACAGTTGTTAGTACTTTTCACTTAATAAACTTCTCATTTTAAAAATTCGTTATAGGCGTTCATAACTGGTGGTAGGTACTAGACCTACCGCCAGTTATGAACGCCTATGGTATTTATTTTATTTTCACTTAACCAAACTTGAACATTTCCGGTATTAATTGGTAATAACTGCTACTTCACAGACGAAATAACCGATAGCGAGTAGCGACTATAAACGAAATACAAGTAAACATTATTAAACAGCCTGTTCAAGCCGTGAACTATGAACTGTGTATAATAAGCTTAATGTGTCACAGTATATCCTCTTTACTTACGAGCCAAAGCTTAGCGTCTACCATTCACGTTCAAAACTAGGCTACGTTTAAAACCCCTAGTTTCAAACAACGCTTCAAGCGATGCTGACACTTATACGACTATAGATAGAAGCGTTTCAATAGCGATGTATCTTGCGTGTTTACTT
The DNA here is from genome assembly GCA_905404175.1 of Anthocharis cardamines. NCBI lineage: Eukaryota > Metazoa > Arthropoda > Insecta > Lepidoptera > Pieridae > Anthocharis > Anthocharis cardamines. The sequence continues at coordinate 6,410,005 of FR989962.1, forward strand.
TGACTTATTTATATTTACTTTTGATAAAACCTATTAAACATTATGTTTTATTAATTACTAGCAAGTTAGCAACGCACATGGCAAGCACACGGGTGCAATTTAGCCTATGTTAGCCTATGTTACTCGCTGATAATGTAGTTAGCTTTCTATTGGTGAAAGAATTTTCATAATCGGTCCAGTAGTTTTTGAGTTTATTCATAACATACAAAAATACAAAAATTCAAAAATACAAATCTTTCCTCTTTAAAATATTAGTATAGAAATATAGATGTAGTTTGGTAATGGGCTTATAATTGCAGCTTGCATTGCACCTACAGACTAGATTTTACGTGTTATATCTAGGTATGTACGCCAACAAAAGTACGGCAGTAGGTATCATTGTAATATTATTTTATTACGGACTATAATAATAAACGGTTAAATTAATATTATTTTTAATATAGGTAATTTGTATACATTATTGCGTATTTTCTTAAATCTATTCAGACACTGTTTTGTCAATGAATCCAGAAGTGATGATCAATTTTCTAAAATATCTAAGTTCCTCGAATATTACATTTCGGCGTCGCTTATTATCTTTAGACATCAGATACGATCGGTAATTGTTTAATATTTTTGTTTACTTATTTACTTACTGAGGTTTGATAATACAATGCTCTCTTTAGACATCCATAAGAGTATTGTGCTGCGCTTACCAATGACGCTCAAGCACTCAATGACGATACGATTGCTAGTTAAAACATTTTTTAATAACTTTGGCCTATGATTAGAATGCCTCTTAAAGTCAGCTGCACTACGCTTTTAAAAATCGAACACGTGCAAGTAAAATATTTGTGATACGTTTATTTATAAAAAAAACTAAGTTCTCACCCATATCGTCGATGAGCGGTGCCATGCGAAGAGTAACGCCCACAAGCAGCAGACAAAGGAACAACAGCAGGCAGGCTGTCACCATGATCGTGTAGCGGGCGCGACGCGGAAGCTCATCTGGATCCAAAACCTAATGGATAAAACTTATAGAGTTAATTTTGATTTTAAAACACCTCTTTAATAACGTATCAAAATATTATTAAACATTTAACAAAAAATAAAAAACAACAAATAAATTCTACGTTTTTCATTACACTATTATACCTACGCATTATAAAATAACGTATTTCGAGTAGCACTCAAAATTTATTCATAAGGCATATAAAAATGTAATATAATTGTACGATTCAAAATTAAATATCAAAGTTTTCATACAAATAGATACGCTCGCTTCGAGTAAACTTTATTATGCGCCCATAAACATAATATTATTTATTTTTTAAAAATAATTCATAAATACAGTATATATTGTTAATCGTGTAAGCGCCCTCTATATATATTCTCACATACAACGTGCAACTCAAAGATGAATCCTAACATTATCCTTATATCAAAGGTTTAGTTCTGTGAGGCTTAAAGCTGTGTATTCTATATTCAACGATAGGTGGCGCTGAATACCGAAAATATACTCGGTTGTTGGGTTATCTTACACGTATGTGTAACTATTATTGACTCAATCTATGCAATAACGTAAAATAACTTATACACAATATTATGGAAGCAACTAACCCCTAATTCTTCTTAATTAAGACGTTAATACTTATTTGCTATCTTTTAAGTAATCTATTTTTATAGATTAATATATTTTAGGTCGGCATAGTACCTGCATGCGGGCATGGGTGTTGATGACTAATGACCATTTACCATCAGATGAGCCACCTGTCCGTTTGACCTTTATTCTCCTACGTCTATTACTGTACTTACGTGTATAACCTTCGCCTGCTCGTCGATGGCCGACACCAAGAGTGTTCGATGTTTCTTAGGCTTGTGTGAATGAGAGTGGTGGTGCCTTCTGCGTCTTCGCCGTCTTCGCTCCATTTCAAATCGCTCTGGACTACGTATTTCCCTAAAAATAAATATTTTATGTAATAAATATCGATATTTTTATACACATTAATAAATTTTTAATTTGATTTGTAAGACTTAAGCTATACATATAGCTTTGAACCTGAAGAATTAGAAAATGACATGAGCATAGAGTTTAAGGCTTTATTTTCAAAGATTTTATTCCGTTAAACTTTCCAAAGCTTAAGTTGGAAGTAGGTAATCATTTTATAAATTTATAAAATTTGGAAACTGTAACTTTGCCTGTTTCAAAAAAAGTATTATATAGCACTGCGTGACATAAACTCACATTTTATGCACGCTTTTCCGGTGTGAAAATGGCCTATATAGGTCACGGAAAAGCGTGCATGCGTGCGGGTTTAGGTCACACAGTACTATAAAATAGTCGTATAATATTTTATAGCAATGTGTGATAATTTCATAAAATAATACTACATCTTGAAACTGAAATTGGAAGAATTGGCTATGTCATCTTTCCCTATACTATCAAGTCCAAAATGCAAGTCTTGAGTATTAACAATGGAAAAATAATTTTCAGCATGTTCTCACTTCTCACCTTGGTACATCGTATTTTAGGTCCGTATTCGAAACTAACATTTGGCGAGTTTTTTGGTGCGTTCGGAACACCTGCTATGCGCATCGATGGGTCGTGGATTTCATTTTAATTTAAAAATAAATTTTAAAAGCGTTTTTAATCTATAAAAAGCATAATTTGCTTTTATCAACCCAATACTTTTAACAATAAGATAAAACTTATACCTACGTAAACGTTATGCTTGTCAGAAGTCAATCAGTTAACTCGAGATTTATATTATCCAGTAATAAATTGGCTCTATCAAAACCTTCAAGGTACAAATGGAAACAAAGTTCAACCAAACAATGCTATACCTTGTTTGTAACTGCGATGAAAACAGCTAAAATTGGGCTAAGAGTCTTAAATAAGTTGAACTCGTTCTACGCTAACGCTACGCTAACACAAAACAAAATAATAAAAATACACAAAAACAAGTGCTGCAGACATGAAGAAAACTATATGAAAACATAACATATACGTTATATGTATCATTAAAGTAACCAGTTGTAAAGTAAATGTGTTTTAAACTTCCGGCCTTATTCATAAACGTATTATAAACTTGATATAGTTAAAACTTAAAGTATGTTTTATTGCTTTCGTTCTGTAGTCTTTTTATATTCGATAGAGCAAGACAAAACATATTTTAACTATATCAAGGTTATAATACGTTTATGAATAAGGCCGTTCATGTTTCCTATAGTATTACACAAACATTCGTAGATGTTCTACGACTTAATTCGGCAATATGCTGTCTTCTTTAAACGTGATATGAAAAAACTGTGTTGCAAAAAATGTTTTAGTATATAATAAGAATAACTAATTAATTTATGTAAAGAAATATTCCAACTTATTGAAATATACGCAAAAAATTGTGAACATTTTAAGTAGCTACTATGTGTTTGTTATTCAATAACGAGCTACCGTAGCTATACCGTCAAGTCTGTAGGTTATAATCTTCGATCAACATTATGTCATTGGTTATAATATTGGTTATTAAAAAATATAAAAGTCTTATAAACTTCTTTAAACATAAAAACAATATAAAAAAACTTGAAATGTTACTAAAAATTTATTATTTTGAACGAAAATCACAATAAGACCAAAGTTTGGCATCCCACAGGTAATAATAATCGCATTTTTACGATATATAAAGAAAACATAAAATCGTATGACATTTTTTTTCGTTATTCTGAGGCGGAAACAAGGCCTTATTAATCCTTCCTTTATTTTATACCCCGGAGTAGCACATACTTATTTTTCGGGAAATGAAGGGAGAGGAAATAAAATCTTTCAACTATCAACTAGTATAATGATATAAGGAATATGTGTAGTTTTAATTAGTACTTTTGTGGAGCAAACAATGCAATTACCGACGATGAAAAGCCCTGACAGATTATTAAAAGTTTTAATTGTTTCGTACGAGAGATCCTTGGAAGCTGTAACAGCTTTGTCACGTATATTTTTATGTTGTCTTTGTGTTCTCGATATATAATATACATCATATATGTATCTCTTATTCTATCACTAACAGGGAATACTATCATCGGTCTTCTGAGGGCCTAGCACGAACGACTATCGAGAAATTATTCGAATCGTCAAAATGTCAGTTGTATGAGAAATTATTTGAAATTTCATACAAATGACAGTTCGATAATACGAATACTTTTTTACGAAAATTGTTCGTTCTAGTTCCCCTGACGTCCAAGCACCAATAACTTTCGAGAAAGTATTCGTATCGTCAATCTGTCGTGTCATTGCAATTTCAACTGATTTCTCATACAACAGATAGATTGACGTTTTTCGTGCTTGGGCCTCTAATCGTCAGCGTCAATTTAAACGCAAACGTCCGTCAGCATGTTCAGAGGCGAACTGTGTTTGTAATACTGGGCTAATACTACTTGGAGGCCTGCCTCATTAAGGGGTTACACCACCTAAGCGCTCGGAAAAATATGAGGATGCTAACCTTACTTTTTTTTAGCAATATTGTCCATTGTCTTCAATGGATCTGGCTGGGGGGGGGTCTAAATCCGCGGGAAATGAACTGCAATTGTGACAGTAGTATGTCACTACGCAAATCCAATATCTACAATTGGCCAGTCAGAGTTGCAAGCAAGTGGAGCAATAGCGTTTGCAGCATTGTAGATACTTTTCATTTAAATTAAAATAATACTATTTTTCTATAAGCTATGAGTATTTTATTTATTTTTGGGCCTTCGAAAATAATGTTTATTAATTGAAAATACTTTTACCAGAAAATGTTATGTATAATTTATGCAAATTTTCGTATTTTTTGCACCAAACGGTCACGGGCAGAATGCGGGCGATTTAATCCAGTAAAAGATTTTCACTTTAAGGGATCGATAATACATATTACTCGTATAAAAAGGGATGATTTGTTTGTTTGTTTGGTACGATTTAATTCAAAAATTACTGGACCAATTTTAAAAATTCTTTCACCAATAGAAAGCTACATTATCAGCGAGTACATAGGCTATTTTTGTGTAGGTAGGAAATGAAAAGAAGGTAATCAAAAATGCCGTATTTTACTTACCCATGGTGGGTGTGAAGTTTCAATTTCTTATGCTTTTTCTGAGGTCCTTCTCGCTCACACCAGTGAGTGGACACACCATACGGAGGTGTTTCTACTATTGACGCTTCCTCTGAAAATACAATAAAAACATACATTTAATATATTATCAGCCGTATTAAAATAACACTTTCCGAAGTGTGGTGTTTTGTTTATTCAAAATCACCTATGGTTTATTTATTATGATCATATATAAATTATAAGCAATGTATATATATAATTTGTATTAGGATTAGGTCTTACGTAATAAAAATTAAGTCAGCACCTCAAATTGCTTTGAAAAATGCCATGAGATAAATATCTAGTTTGCTAAGAAATAATGTCAAGTTCATGACTATTATAATACATTAAATATATGGAACAATGCGTCAATAAGAAAAATCGAATGTCAGTTCAACAAAAACGACGGAAGTGCCTCTTAGCAAAAAAAAAATACTGTACTAACTCGCACTAAACAATAAGGTCATCAATATTATTAAAACAATAGTGGGTTGTACAAACGCGACTTCAAATAATTATCATCACGAGACTATGCAACGTTACAAAGTTTGTAAAACTGTATAGTTGTTGTTCAGAGTATGTCTCTATAAAACAATTCAGACAGAAGTGAACCAATTACCACCGTACTTTGACGCTGCTTTCTATACGATACGGGAGTATGGCAATTTTTATTTTTTCATACAAGTTGGTAACATTTCAACGTGTATGATCTTCTTTTTGGGCCAGTTACAGCTTATTAGTCCAACAGTACAATTCATACGTATCTACACTAATATTATAAAAAGGAAAGATTTGTTTGTTACAATTTAACTGAAAAACTACTGGACCGATTTTAAAAATGTTTTTACCAATAAAGCTATTTTTATCAGCACATAGGCTATGCTTTTTTGTGTACAGTAATATAGTGTATAAATAGTTGCAGATATATGTAGGGATACTATCGGAATGATTACGCATTTAATAGTATTTTCAAAGGTAAAACGAGAATCGGAAATAAGCAATTTAACTTACTTACTTAATTAATGAAACAAGATATTATATAATAAGTATTTTGGTGGCTCCCAAACTGGAAAAAAACCTGTATCTAATTGATCCTTAAAAATTTATAAGAGTCTGTCGAGACAAAAATCTGTGGCGTAGCTACATACCGTCGGGAATATGGTCTCGTAGCAGCAAGAGCAGCGGATGAGTGCGCGCGCGCCGTCTCGCCTGCTCCGCGTGAAGCGCGCGAGCCTTGCGTTCCACCAACGCGACCAACACTGCCTCCAGTCGTGCTGCTCCCGACTCCTCCGTCCACACCGCTTTGTCGACCGTCTGCAATGGACATAAAAGGAAGGAAAGGAATTTCAATAATAAAAAAAAATCCCTCACCCCTCAAGCCGCCATATTGGAACACAAGCCCCCCCTTCTCGTCCCGCTTGTGCATCCTTCCCATGCTCAACATGGGATGTGTCCGCGGGACGAATTTTTAGTCAAACTTGTTGACACACATCTAGTGTTAGTTTTTCTGCCTTACGTGCCCTCTGCACAGGTTTCAAACTTAAACATTTTTTTTATGTTATCAACCTTTCCGGGCGTCAAACATCCCATCCCTCAAGTTCTCAAAGTCTGATCACCAACCATTTCCACACTTTTAAAAGAGAGAAACACTTAATGAACAAACTGGGAATCGAACCCGGGACGTATGCTCTTACGGATGAACGTGCGACCGCAAGGCTACATACGCCGCAGTTAGGAATTTCAATCCTAAGTTATAATGGGTCAGGCATATTTTTATTAGCCCAAAGAACCTTAAAGATTTTTCTCAATCGCTGTCACAAGAAAAAGCTTTGTGACTCTTTCATTATACAGTTATAATATTAAACTTTCAAGGCTCATGTTTCCAAACAGATTACGAACCCCGTTTAATAAGAAACGCCACCCCTCAGGTTGAAAATACGGCTTAGAGAATCATTAGGAAAATACCTATATTTGATTGAAGTGTCATGACTTTTACCTAATATAAAAACTTCTATCAATTATATATGAATTTTCTTAATAATTCCCAAACGTACCAGATTTGCAAAAAAAAACAATTTTCTCAAATAGTAAAAAAAATAACTCAAAAATATACTTTGGCCTAATGGGTACTCCATAGTGTGATACAATACAAAGTAAATGGTAGATTTTAAATAAATTCGTTCTTTTACATTCTATCAACAGATATTGTATGATATCTTTAACATTGATAAATCCTCTAAAGTATATCTTTAGCAAATATTGTTTTCGAAGCTTTACTTTACTTTTAATAAAGCCAACTTTGTTAATTTAGTCGCAACATATAGTCACTATTTTCTTATGTACTTTATAATCACAGTAGGTCTATAATTAATTTGATCAATTTTATCAATATGTTGATCTGTATGCTATGTATTATGATTATTTAATGCTAACATAATTTAAAAAATCTTATAACGATATTTTAGATTATTTTTAGACAAAAGAGTATCTAGTTCTATTTCTATACCTATTAACGGTGTAGATACGATTTATATACCACAAAATTGAGGTATAACACCATATTAAGAAGCCTCTACACACTTATTGAATATACATATGGTACATAATGCCTTATATAATAGACGAGATGGACTGGTCCACCGCCATAAATATATCATACACCTTCGCACTATGCAATATCGAATGTAGAATACAAGTATATTTAAAAAAATTAGACAAACTTGTGTCGTCTTCTCAAGCCTTGTTTTTACTTTACTCTTATGCCAAAAGTTACTAAGTCACAATATTGTGCAGCCAAAATAGGAACAAATGCATTTAATGTATATCCCAGTTTGTTCTATATCCCAGAATATTCTTTATCCATGAGGTCAAATATAATATTTGATTTGAAATAAATTCTGTGTAGCAAAATTGTCAAAACTTTTAAATTAATCCAGGTAAAATCTAAAATTGGAATTTCAATTATTATATTATTTGATGGACGGCCTCGGGGCCAGTCTCAGCTTTAAGCATAAGAAAGAACACTTTTCCAAGGATGCTTCAAGTATGCCGCGTCCAAAGTGTGATTAATACCTCCTCCTTTTAGATTAAATAATAATTCCTGGACTTTTAAAACGTTCAAAAATAATCTCAAAAATCCTCCTTTAAAACTAGAGGAAAGAAGGTATCAAAGGTAAAAACTAGATTTTTTTTTTTTAGTATCCATCATTAACATCATTTCGCCTGGCTGGTAGCATAAAGCTGGTGCCATTGCCAAGAACCTGTTTATTTTTTTATTATTTAAGTTAGATTTAAGTTAAATTTAAGTATTTTGGCAATAAATAGTTTTTTACTTTACTTTACTTTAGTTTGCTTTAACAACAATATTTTTGTATTCTAAAAGAAAAGAAATAGCTGATGATCCCGTGATATGAATTTTTATTATTTTTCGTTATTCATACTTTTAATAATAAAATGTATATAAACATACTGCTAAGTAGGTAATTCCTGATAATGATATCAATATAATATTGTCTTTTATTAACGCGAGTATCACACATTTAAATAAAATACTGTATACCGGATTAAAACGCGATTTATTATTTATATTGTTTAAATTATTTATCCCGACGTTTCGGATGCTTTTCAGCAACCCCCGTTTTCAGCAGTCCCGCGACCACGGTTGCTGAAAAGCATCCGAAACGTCGGGATAAATAATTTAAACAATATAAATAATAAATCGCGTTTTAATCCGGTATACAGTATTTTATTTAGATATCAATATAAATTTAATTATAAAAGGAATAATTAAAACATAATCTTAGCTCAAATATTTCATGCTTTTACGTATAAGCTCCTGATAGATTTGCTGTTATTGAATCTATGAGAAAGGTAAGGAAATATCTCGCTAAAATAAGCATTTTCTCATTCATTTTCAATGCAATGTTCTTTGTACAACGCTGTGTGGTATAGATGAATATGAGCATACAAAGGGAAGGCATCTAAGTTGTAGGCGGAGATTAACTGTCTAGCTCAAATACTCGCTCTTGTGATTCCAGGCTTCAAAAGTTTTAGAACTAGGTACTCGAAAAGTTACCTACCTACGTAATAATGATCTACTCTATAGAAATTATCTAGTCTTTTAAATGTATGAAGGTAAAATTGTCATACGGAATATATTTTTATATCGACAGAAATTTTTAGTCAAAATTTCAGTGAACAGCGTTATTTGTATTAAAATGCATGAATACTATGAGAATTCTATTGTATTGCTAAACGCAGCGAATTCATGCAAACATTCCAAATGAAAGTACGAGTATTTATATTAAAATTGTCAGCCAATTGTTAAGACTACTATTTCGGACCAAAGGAAAAAACGGTTTTTGAGATTATTTATAAAAAGAAAGGTAATTGTGTTTTTATTCAAATTTTAAATACACAAGTACACAATTGTTTGTTGATGTTTTTACATCATACAACCCAGTTTTGACCTTTTTTTGATGTCTGATCAAACTACGATCGAACCTTATAGATGGCCGACTTATATTCGCGTAAAATGGTGTAAAACTTTGTATATGACAAAGAAAATTTACATACCCTATGGTATTGATATTGTAGCTTACAAAATATAAAATAGATATGAAAAATAAATTTTCATACCTAGTTACAAAATTATATACCAGGGTGGATCAAAAAGTTCTTAGAAGTGCATATATATGAAACCTTTTTGGATCAAGTTCGATATTCAAATTAAAGAGTGTCTATCACACTATATTTATGCAGACTGTCACTTGTTTTTGTCAGTTCGTTCGCATGTAATAATTTTTTTTGTGCAACGAGTTGCTAAAAAGTCAAAATTATGGATAAAAGTGAGTTACGTGCGGTGATAAAATATCTCAGTTTGAAAAAAATGTCTACGAAGGAAATTTTTTTGGACATTCAGCAGACATTAGGGGGTGATGCTGTACCCTATTCTACGGTTGCGTACTGGGTGGCTGAATTTAAAAGAGGTAGATCAAGCTGTAAAGATGACCCGCGTTCTGGGCGGCCTTCAACCTCCGTTACAGAAGAAAATGTCAAAAAGGTTGAGAATCTGGTTTTGGAAGACAGAAGAATGACTATAAAACATATAGCTGAGATCCTAAAGATATCTTTTGGTAGCGTTCAATCCATTTTAATTGATTCACTGGGGTTCAAAAAAGTGTCTGCAAGATGGGTGCCACGAATGTTAACCGACGAAAACAAAAAGTGACGTTTGGAAATTTCCAAGCGTAATCTCGAAATGTTCCAGCGTGATTCGGATAATTTTTGCCGTCGTCTTGTCACCATGGATGAAACGTGGGTCCACCATTTTGATCCTGAAACTAAAAGACAAAGCATGTCTTGGAAACGACCATCCTCTCCATCCATCAAGAAATTTCGAGTTGCTCCTACCGCTGGCAAAGTTATGGCCTCTGTGTTCTGGGATAGTGAAGGAATCCTTTTTATTGATTACATGCCAAAAGGCCAGACGATTACTGGACCCTATTATGCAAATTTAATCCCGAAAGTGCGTGAAGCGATTAAAGAAAAACGTCGTGGAAAACTGTCGTTGGGCGTGTTGTTCCTTCAAGATAACGCTCCTGCTCATCGATCGGAAGTTGCGCTCAACGCAATCCGCTGTGCTGGCTTCAATCTCCTTGACCACCCACCATATTCTCCGGACTTAGCCCCAAGTGATTTTCACTTATTTCCAAAATTAAAAGAGGAAATTCGTGGAACAAAATTTCACGATAATGACGCGGTTATAGCTGCCGTAGAGGACTTTTTCGAGAGTCAAGAAAATATTTTTTTTTCACAAGGAATAAGGAAGTTAGAAACGCGTTATTCTAAATGCATTGCATTGGAGGGAGATTATGTAGAAAAATAAAATATTATTATTTAAATCTTTGCATTTTTTAATATTGATTCCAAGAATTTTTTGATTCACCCTCGTAGTAGTTACGTTAGTAATGTGGTTTTCAAGGTGCGATATGTCTTTACGAATACTTTCTCGCAAGTCATTCACGCATAGGCCACAGGAACAACTTGCGAGAAAGTATTCGTATCGTCAATATGTTATTTATGTCAGTATCGAAGGCAGGCAAAGGGCCACGCAAAATTAATCTTGCCCACATAAAAATTAGGTCTTACGCCGCCACTGCGGGTAACGAAACACCGTTCATAGATGGAAAAACCGTGAAATGCATGTTGCGCGTTTCGGTTTCAGTCTATGGATTTCCGAATGCTCGAAGTAAAAAGTAGGTCGACAGCGCATCATTGACTGATGTTCTGTAGATCAGCTACCATCTCTTGAACTTCATGCTCATTTGTATACATAAAACAATATATATTAAAGGATAGGCGAGGACTCACGTCGGTCGACTGCTGGCGCATGATGAGCCCGCGGCCGGCCCATGAAGCCGATCATGGCCTCGCCGACGCTACCGACACCCACTCCACACCTGGAATAAATGCAGATACACTTAAGTCAATGCTTACTAGTTGGCACAAATCATTCATCAAAAAAAAAAGAGTTTATTGCCAGTTCTTCTCGTCCGTTCTACGCCCTTGATTTGAGAACTGGCAGTAAATGCAAAATTAGAAGCATTTAATATGTATTTTTTATTGACGTTCATAAGTGTACATTATGTTACCTAAATGAATAAATGAATTTGAATATGATTTTTTAAAGTATAGGTAGGCGTGTTAAATGCACCATTTCCAACCTCAAGAGTCGTGAGTTGTTATTAGCCTTAAAGGTATGCTCGCTACTTGAAAGTAACCAGGTTGTATGGGAATAACTGCCGCTGGTAGTTGATAACATATACCGCTTACGTACGTGAAATAGCATTTATCGTAAAGCGCACAGCACACAGAACGCCCAGCTTCCAGACACGGCCGCGATAAGGATGAAAAAAGGAGAAGTTTCTCAAATCGAATGTATTTTTTTGTATGTAATGTTATGCGATTTCAACGTTATTTATGAACCGATTTTCGAAAATATTTACCAATAGTTTATTTCTAAAAAAGAACAGCCAAAAAGATAAATTGAGATCTATCAGCTGGTGCGATAGTGAAATGAAGCAGTAGGGATCAGTCCATTATTGCCTATGGCCCTCCTCAGTGTTCGAATTATCTCTGTCCTTTGGCTGAGGTAAATAATTCACCCATCACACGACTCATAATACTTTTAGTTAATTTATGACACCACTAGAACGGTTTAGTACATTCAGATATCGACATGCAAGCGTGAAGTTCACTTGATGGCAACTGATACTTCACCAACGATTAATAAGTATTGAAGGTGAACAAGACGCAAAATTTATAGCCAATATTTTTAAAACACGTTTCAACCCCGATTTATATTTCAATAGGAAGGGTTTAAATAGCTGTTTGAACTCTAACGAGTCTAACTGCTCGGAGTGGGGGACATAATTCTTCGTATGATGCTATAACAGATAAAGAAATCTTTGATATCGTCAGCAATATGAAGCGGGGCAAGTCACCAGGTCATGATGCTCTCAGTATAGAACATGTGTTCTATGCAGGGAAGAATGTCTACCCAGTGCTGGCGCGGCTTTATACTCTTTGCTTGCGACATTGTTACTTACCAAAAGAACTAATAAAAACTATTGTTGTACCTATTCCTAAAAGCAAGACCGGAGATATCTCTAGTGCGGCTAACTACCGGCCCATTTCCCTGGCCACTATTGCAGCTAAGATACTTGAAAGGATAGAATGACATCCAGTTTTAAGATTGACGATGCCCAATTTGGGTTCAGACCTGAAGTAGGAACTGACATGGCTGTATTTACCCTAAAAGAAGTTGTAGACTACTATAACAAACACAAAACTAGTGTGTACGCGTGTTTTTTAGATTTAAGCCGTGCCTTTGATACTTTGAATCACAACATTCTGTGGGGAAAAGTGCATAATTGTGGCATCTCTTCTGACATAGTTGACCTTCTTACATATTGGTATTGTAATCAGACCAACAGTGTGAGATGGGGGAATACACTCTCCGATAGTTATGTTCTGCCATGTGGTGTCAGGCAAGGCGGGGTCACCTCTCCCGATCTATTTAACGTTTACGTGAATGATCTTATTGAGGAGCTGAGTAGAACTGAGGTAGGGCTTAAATTAGATGGCAGATATATGTCAATAATTTAAGCTATGCCGATGACATGGTCTTGCTCAGTCCCTCAATAAAAGGTTTGAGAAAACTTGTAGGTATCTGTGAAAGATATGCTCTATCACATGACCTCAAGTACAATGTAAAAAAGACGGAAATGTTGATATTTAGATCGGGAAAGGGGCCTGATAACATTCCACCTGTCTGCATAAATAGTCAGCGTATACAAATTGTAGATAAATTTAAGTATCTTGGCCACATAGTGACATCCTATAGAAAAGATGACGCCGATATAGAACGACAACGACGTGCACTTTGTGTTGTCGGCAATATGATAGCAAGGAAGTTCCGTAAAGCTTCCGAATCAGTAAAATTAATACTGTTTAAGACATACTGTCAGTCTCTATACACCTGTCAACTCTGGACTAATTACACTAAAAAATCACACGATGGCATTAGAGTTGAGTACAATAACATATTTCGGTATCTCATGGGGTTAAAACGTTATTGTAGCGCCTCTGAGATGTACACTCAATATCGGGTTAACTCATTTAATGCCGTTCAGAGAAACCGCATTGCATCTTTCATGGCCAGAGTTGTCAGGTGTAATAATAGCATTGTACGAAGTGTGGCGGAGAGACTGGTAACAAGTACAGGTTATAGAACATGGTTGACTATAGCCACATAGCTATTAATGATTAACGATAGTTTGTTAATTATTATCAATTTCGATATTTTTGCGAAGTTGCCGGACGTAGACAGTAACATTTTACAGAAATAAATAACAATGAACCTGCGATCCGTTGTATAGTAAATAAAGTCCGAGGAATCATCATCAAGTCGATTAAATGTAAAACATGTATTATTGTGATTCGAAAATATCTCCAGTACTTTACAGGGTTGAGTCCACAAAACACCAAAAATTGTAATATTAATTCGGTAACAAGCTAATACTGACTCTGAACAATCCAATTAATTTAAAATACCTATGTTAACTTAGCTCTTACACATTAAACTTACAGATATGTGGTTTTCACCGCATTGCGGCGATATAAACGTATAGCTGTTTTATAATTTCGCAGTTTATCCAATTTACAAACACCAAGCCTTCTCACTGACCAATTCTGTCGAGATACATTTGCATAAAAAGTACCTACTGTAAAATGCCAGCCGAGTCCTGAAAAATCTGTTTTATTTAACACGTTTTTTGTTCGTATATTCCAAGCGAGCGTTTAACGAGCGGAATATATTATGAGATATATTCTTCTCTAAAGCCTTTCTTTCGTAGTGTTTTTACATATATGCATATACATCACACCTCTATCCTATTGAGGTAGGCAGAGATCACGGTATTCCACATGCTCCGATCCTTGCATACCACTTTCGCTTCTTCCACTTTCATCAATGCTTTCATACATGCTCGTCGATTTCGAGTATTTTTGACCTGGCCCTTTTGAAGAACGTCTCCGAACTAATCGAGGTAAGTTAGCCTAGCTCGACCACTCCCGAATCTTCCACTACCTGAATATGTTTTTTTACATTTCCCTACTTTCATCCATCCTTTCTACTTGCCCAAACCAACTCAAAATGTCTTTCTCAATTCTCGATATTGTTTTTTTTTTGTAGAATATTGAAAAATACGCATATTACGTCCTCTTTTATTAACTTGAGTATCACACATTCAAATAAAATAACTTACCGGATTATTAACGAAACATCAATCAAGTTAAAGGTTAAAAAAAGGAAAAGTAATTAAATTTAAATTAAGGATATCATTACTTTGATACTGCGGCAAAACGAAATATTTACTTTTGAATGAGTACCTTCATCTATGTTACATTGCCGCAGCAGTAAAAAAATATTAACACGTTAAGCGTTTTAAAGCTTTTAGCACATTTAAATGAAATACTGTATACCGGATTAAAACGCGATTTATTATTTATATTGTTTAAATTATTTATCCCGACGTTTCGGATGCTTTACAGCAACCGTGGCAACTTTGTGACATTTCAAATACCAGACAACTGTCATCTTTCTGTCTCCCCGCGACCACGGTTGCTGTAAAGCATCCGAAACGTCGGGATAAATAATTTAAACAATATAAATAATAAATCGCGTTTTAATCCGGTATACAGTATTTTATTTAAATGTGTGATACTCGCTTTTAGCACATGTTTTAAATAAATAATAATTAGTTTATGAAGAACTAGTACTAGCTCGCCAATTTTACAGTTTTAGCCATATCAATTATTAAGCTCAAACAATATAGTATGTATTGAAAATTCAACTCTACATTCAGTTCAATTCAACAAGTTCTTCTCAACATCTACATGCTGAAAATACTGCATAAGAATTAGTTCAGTAGTTTCGGAAATACGAATAAATAGACAGACGAGAATCTTGGAGTTCAAAATGTTTAAATACAATGAGCCAAAACCGTAAGAATAGAAATAGAAGCGAATAGTACCGTTTTAACATTTGAATTGAGTAATACCTACTGCAACTGTTATTCACTAAAAAAGCAATAGAAAATCGAATACAAGATATACCATACCTACAAAGATATTAATAATTCTGGCGATTAAATCGATATCTACGAATACTTCAACATAAAATTTGTCTACGGTCGCTTACAGTAATTCATATACTATGTAGGTGTGTCCGTGTGTGTACCAGCGTTGCCAGAAGGTTACTTTTGTAACGTGGTGATTTTTAACTCCTTCAGATTATTTAGGTTACACGACTCGAAAGGTAACTTTTATGTGTTTTTGCGGAATTTGTAGAATTAATTTTTTATTTCTTTCATGAAACCCTTGTAACGAAATGCAATGTTTGTTAACGAAAAACTTTATTCGTAGGCAGTGAGTGCAACTTTCAGACAAATAATCGTCTCAGGTACAACTTCTAAAAACAAGTTTTTCTCTCTCGCACTGATATTGTAACCAACATTTTCAATCGGCAATTCGGTAGGCTAGGTACATTCTATAATTTTTATTTAACTTGCAAATTACAGTAATATATATAAAAAAAGTTGCTGGTAAATGCAACTTAAAATGGAAAACATTCCTAAATTATACATATTTCTGTAAGTAAATATAAACAACAAGAAAAATAAAATAAAGGTTATTTTTCATACTAAAAGGTTACTTTTTTATCCATTTTAGATAACTTTTGACAAGACACAGCTGGCAACACTGGTGAGTACTTAGTTCTAAAAATTGCTGGAAGAAAACAACGCATTTTTATGTCTAAAAAATTTACATACTCAAAATCTTGTATTTATTATTTATTTATGGCTTATTACTTAAATTCTAAAATACTCATTCTAAAGCTCTTTGTAGTAATATCTCCTAGTTTAATTTGTAATTTATAGGTTAACGAGCAAGGCTTTCTGGTGGATAGTTGATCAGTTGAGTGATATCTCAGGTGAGTGATACCTCAGGTGAGTGATACCTCAGGTGAGTGATACCTCAGGTGAGTGATACCTCAGGTGAGTGATACCTCAGATGAGTGATACCTCAGGTGAGTGATACCTCAGGTGAGTGATACCTCAACCACATAACACAGGCAGTGATCTATTTTTTTATGTCAAGCCATTCATTGTTTTCCAACTATAAATAAGACGCCAGAATGTATCAATGTGAAAGTTTATGAGGCAGCTTGTTATTCTTTCACGCAAAAACTACCGAACGGATTTTGATAAAACTTTATAGTATTATTATTTATACATAATATAGGTTATAATTTATAACCACATTGAGTTCATTGGCAAACTATAACGATGAGTGTCAAGTAAGTCGGCAAGAATCCTACTATCTGAGTGTTATTTCACCCGGTGAAGTGGGCACGGGTATACTAATATTATAAATGGGAAAGTTTTGTTTGTTACGATTTAACTCAAAAACTACTCGACCGATTTTAAAAAATCTTTCACCAATAGAAAGCTTTATTATCAGTTTCAAATATTTTGTGTAGTACAGTAGTACATATTTATTTATTTATTTAGCACTCTTTATTGCACTTTAAAATATAACTAAAACAATAATAAAATCCTTAGAAATAAATTAAATGTACAATAGGCGGCCTTATCGCTCTCAGCGATCTCTTCCAGGCAACCCTAAACAATAAAAAGAAATGAGAGTATTCGTGCAGGTAGTACTACTTATTACATTTATGCATTACACTTTAATGAACTTCAACAGAAAAGGAAAGTTAAGAAGTAGGATAGGAAATGGCAAAGTAATGTTTATGTAAGAGTGTTTTGAAGGAAGTTAAAGAAGGAGCTTGTCTGATATTAACGGGTAAGGAGTTCCATAGCTTTATGGCGGAAACTGTAAAAGAGTTACCATAAAAGATAGATTTGTGTGTAGGGATTTCTAGAGTTAGCTTATTCAAAGAACGTAAAGTGTAGTCGTAAGGACCCATAAACTTAAATTTTTCTTTAAGGTAAGAAGGTGTTCTGGGGTTGAAGAGGATAGAGTAAAGCAGTTGTAAAGTGTGTACATTACGTCTTAACCGGATAGGTAACCATCCGAGTTGTTTGCGGTAATGGGACACATGGTCAAATTTCCTCAACCCAAAAACAAAACGAATACAGAAGTTTTGCAATCGTTCCAGTTTATTCAAAAGCTCTTCATTGACATCGGTAGTGCAAGAGTCGGCATAATCCAGGAGAGGAAGAAGGAGTGACTGCGCCAGTGTGATTTTTGTGGAAATGGGTAGGAAGTGACTAAGTCGCTTTAAAATACTTGAGGCAGCATATAGTTTGCGGCTGACTTCTTTGATGTGACAAGACCAAGATAAACACTGATCAAAGAATACACCAAGATTTCTAACAGACGTGCTGATATCAATAACCACCCCATCGATGCAAACTCGTGGAAGAGAGGCCCAATCAACTCTTGATAAGTAATAGGAGCTGCCAACAACGATAACCTGGCTTTTGATAGGATTTATTGTAAGACCAAAGTCTTTGCTCCAGCTTACCAAAGTAGCCAAGTCACTGTTAGTCGAGTGCAAGGCTTGTGGTAGCTCATCAAGAGTTGATTGCACGTAAATCTGGAGATCGTCGGCGTAGAGGTGAAAATTTGACGTAAGTCGTTGAGTAAGAAAGTTGATGAAAACAGAGAATAAAAGTGGAGATAGAACTCCACCTTGCGGGACACCGGCAACGACATCATTCCACTGTGAGTGAGTACCGTTCGCAGTGATCCGCTGGCGACGTCCATACAAATAGCTGTGAAACCAGTCAATCACCGGCGTCGAAATATTAATAGAGCGAAGCATACCCAGCAGAATCTCAAAGTGCACAGAGTTAAAAGCGTTGCTAAAGTCCAGAAGAGTAAGAACTGTAAATAACTTATTGTCCATACCTAGTCGAATATCGTCAGCAACCTTTACAAGTGCAGTAGTCGTGCTATGACCAGAGCGGAAACCAGATTGAAGGGGACTTAAAATAGAATTTTTGTACAGGAATTGGCTAAATTGTTGGTGGATTAGGCGTTCAAGGACTTTGGATAAGAAAGGTAAAATAGAAATCGGTCGGAAATCAGTGAAGTTACACGGGTTAGGTTTTTTGGGTATGGGAATTATATTCGCATCTTTCCAGGCAACAGGGAATATTCCAGAAGAGATTGAAAAATTGAAAATGTGTGTTATAACCGGAAGGATAACAGCAAGGATAGGAGTAATCATAGCACGACTAACGAGGTCACAGCCAACGGCATTCGAAGATACGGACATAATGCTCTTCTCAACATCCCGATCGGTAAATTGCGTGAAGGAGAAAGGAGAATAGTTAGGAGGAGGAAGAGAAGATAAAGATTGCAGAGTACGCTGAAGACGACTATCGTCAATGGTAGTGGAACTTGTGAAGTAGCTATTCAAATCATTTAAATTGAGATCAGAAGGAACAACACTGTGTGCTGGTTTGCCAACTCCCAAAGACCTTAAAAATCTCCAGATTCTAGAAGGATCACCGTTAGAGATGGCGTCATGGATATGTCGTCTTTGTGCATCACGACAGCGAGTGTTACAGCGATTTCGTAGGTTCTTGTACTTTTCACGAGCAGCTTCGGACGTGGCAGCTTTCATTTTGGCTTTAGCACGATTTTTCTTATTCATTAACTCTTTTAGTTCATTGGAGAGCCAAGGCGCAGGGAGATGTTTGATCTTTATGGGTCTCAATGGAGCATGCTTGTCGTATAAATTAGTGATGAAAGTATTTAGTAAATCGACCTTATAATCAAGAGATGCTCCGTCAAAAACTGCATTCCAGTCCACATTCATTGCATCTTCACAAAGTAAATCATTGTCGATTCCGTGAAAATTTCGCCGCAGAACAACAGTAGGCTTAGCCTTAGGTGGTCGCACATTATAGGAAAGGAAAATAAGGTCATGATAGGAAAAGGCTTCAGCAGGGAGTTGACCATGATTGGAAACTAGGTCAGGAGAGGAGACGAACATAAGATCTAAGAGAGAAGGTGTGGATCCAGAAACAGAGTGAGTAGCATTAAGAGGAAGGGTGTGGAGATTAAGAGAATCCAGGACAGAAAGTAACTTCTTGGATCGATTATTATTTTTAATCAAGCAAGTGTTTAAATCACCCATGATTACTACATTTTTATACAGTGGAGTAAAATCTTCAAGGGTTTTCTCGAAGCATGCAAAATAATCGACAGAAGGAGAAGGGGAATAGAAAACACCAAGAAGTACCTTAGTTTTAGACAATATAATTTCAACCAGAAGATGTTCAGCCGCATTGGCTGGTGGAGGTTGTGGCGACATACTGACAATGGAAAAAGGAATATGTGACCGTAAGTATATCGCAACACCACCCCCGCCTACATTGCGGGAGCTGAAACCGGGGCGGATCGCTAGTTCCTAAATAATTTGGTATTATAGCAAGAACATCATGTCTGACATTCGGCTGACATGAAAACATAACTTCTCCTTACTGATCCCGTTTTATGTTTCTATTAAAGGGTTCAGAATATTAAATTGTTCTTGCATAACTTATCTGTTTGCATTGTAATATGTCTATAAAATAGAAACTGCTGAGTTGTATCTACATATATGTATTTACTAACGAACCAATCGACGTAGTCCTATCAGAACGTCCAGCGCTTTAGAAGGAGTTCAGTGACACACGTACAGAAGAATTACTATATATAGGTGTAGTATGTATATACGAGGGTGAATCAAAAAATTCTTGGAATCAATATTAAAAAATGCAAAGATTTAAATAATAATATTTTATTTTTCTACATAATCTCCCTCCAATGCAATGCATTTAGAATAACGCGTTTCTAACTTCCTTATTCCTTGTGAAAAAAAATTATTTTCTTGACTCTCGAAAAAGTCCTATACGGCAGCTATAACCGCGTCATTATCGTGAAATTTTGTTCCACGAATTTCCTCTTTTAATTTTGGAAATAAGTGAAAATCACTTGGGGCTAAGTCCGGAGAATATGGTGGGTGGTCAAGGAGATTGAAGCCAGCACAGCGGATTGCGTTGAGCGCAACTTCCGATCGATGAGCAGGAGCGTTATCTTGAAGGAACAACACGCCCAACGACAGTTTTCCACGACGTTTTTCTTTAATCGCTTCACGCACTTTCGGGATTAAATTTGCATAATAGGGTCCAGTAATCGTCTGGCCTTTTGGCATGTAATCAATAAAAAGGATTCCTTCACTATCCCAGAACACAGAGGCCATAACTTTGCCAGCGGTAGGAGCAACTCGAAATTTCTTGATGGATGGAGAGGATGGTCGTTTCCAAGACATGCTTCGTCTTTTAGTTTCAGGATCAAAATGGTGGACCCACGTTTCATCCATGGTGACAAGACGACGGCAAAAATTATCCGAATCACGCTGGAACATTTCGAGATTACGCTTGGAAATTTCCAAACGTCGCTTTTTGTTTTCGTCGGTTAACATTCGTGGCACCCATCTTGCAGACACTTTTTTGAACCCCAGTGAATCAATTAAAATGGATTGAACGCTACCAAAAGATATCTTTAGGATCTCAGCTATATGTTTTATAGTCATTCTTCTGTCTTCCAAAACCAGATTCTCAACCTTTTTGACATTTTCTTCTGTAACGGAGGTTGAAGGCCGCCCAGAACGCGGGTCATTTTACAGCTTGATCTACCTCTTTTAAATTCCGCCACCCAGTACGCAACCGTAGAATAACCGTAATACAGCATCACCCCCTAATGTCTGCTGAATGTCCAAAAAAATTTCTTTCGTAGACATTTTTTTCAAACTGAGATATTTTATCACCGCACGTAACTCACTTTTATCCATAATTTTGACTTTTTAGCAACTCGTTGCACAAAAAAATTTATTACATGCGAACGAACTGACAAAAACAAGTGACAGTCTGCATAAATATAGTATGATAGACACTCTTTAATTTGAATATCGAACTTGATCCAAAAAGGTTTCATATATATGCACTTCTAAGAACTTTTTGATTCACCCTGGTACATACATATAAAGATTTATTTTTTAATAAAATTTCTGTCATCAAAGGCATGCCTAATGCGATAAAAAACTTAAGATGAAATATATTCACGCATACATTATATGGAAAAATCTCATTAATTGTATACAGTGTACCCAGAAAATGAATTTTGTTCTCATAAATGTGTACGATCCTTCCGGAGTTCAAATGTACAGGATCTCTCGCGGGAAACAGGTAGATTCGTGCATACGTTTCATTTTATACCTACCTCGTGTAAATACTTAATCAGCCATATTTCACAGAGGTTTTATTTAGCGCTCTTTGTTTACAAAGCAACGTCCCATATATTTTATTTGAAAAAGCCTATTATGCTGTAAAAACAGTGCAGGTGAAAATAGCGATTAGGTACTAAAATGGAAGTAAATATACTTTTATTTAAATAGAATATTGCAATGGGAATTGAATTGAAACGAAATAATTTCATATCCATAACAGTATTTCTTTTTTTTTATGAGGTTCACTTGATGGTAGGTGATACCTCAGCCACAGAACATCAGTCAATGATGCGCTGTCGACCTAATTTTCGACTTAACTATTCTATTAACTTCGAGCATTCGGAAATCCATGGACTGAAACCGAAACGCGCAATATGCACTTCACGGTTTTTCCATATATGAACGGTGGTTCCCGGTCGGAATTTAGATATTCCTCCCACCCGATCAATGCCCGAAGTTACCAGACGTGGGGAAAACATGCTTACAGAAAATTATAAGCATGTGCTCCCGGTGGGATTCGAACCCACGACCCATCGATGCGCACGGCAGGTGTTCTACCAACGCGCCAACGAGCCCGTATTTGAAATCGATATGATATTATTCCTATATTCGTATCTGTATCCAATTATAATTAATCGATAAATTATGTACATCTGTTTGTAAATTAAACAAGTGGGAGGAATATCGAAATTCTGATCGGGTAACGAACCACCATTCATAGATGGAAAACCGTAAAGTGCATTGCGCGTTTCGGTCTCAGTCTGTGGATTTCCGAATGCTTGAAGTAAAAAGTAGGTCGATAGTTTGTTTTTTTAAACGTGTAATAACAAAATGTACCTCATATGCTGTTTTAAATTTCACCAACTTTATTTTTGTATTTTTCTACTCGTTGTTATTTACTTAGGTCACTCTCGTATTCATATAATTTTGAAACTTAACAGAGTAAAAGCAGAGTACCGTAACGTAGCGAATATAGGTATGTTTTACTTCTATAAAACCCGCCGCAAAAACTAGATCATGGTCATATGTATTTTATTTTTTATATTTTTTTGTTATAGAAGTGGCAAATGAGTTTGGAGTAACATTAGGCTAAGTGCTGCATACGTATGCAATGGAATTGCGCATGTGTTGCCGGGTTACTTCCTTATTTAAGTAAAGTAAAAATTGCTCCGAGTCTGAATGCTCGAAGTAAAAATTAGGTCGACAGCGCATCATTGACTGATTTTTTGTGGCTGAGGTATCATCTACCATCAAGTGAACCTCATGCACGTCTGTCGATATTTGACATTAAAAAAAAGTTATTTTAAAATAACTTATATTTTGTTACAGAAACGTATTTTTGTACAACTAATTCTTAAAAAGTAATTAAAAACTTCAATGCTTAAAATCCAGTAACTTTTAGGTAAAACATTAAACATTTACAGTCATAAATAAGTAACTCTTGAAAAAGAAAATTATGTTATAACTTATAAAGAAAGTTCAATTAAAAGGGCTATGAAGTAGCGAAAGATTATTTGTGGAAAGAAGATAATTACGGTCTACTTTGAACTATTATAAACTTTATTTCTTTTATACAAAGCTCATATCTCAAAGTATGTAGTTCTGGGCGAGTGAGAATTGATACAGAGAGGAGACCCGGTAAAAGGTTATTTTTTAAATGTGTTAATAAAAAATAATACCTATTACCTATGAACAATTACCATGACCATGACCTTATCCATTTTTTTTTTTGTTAAACGATTAAAATATACTTTCAAATTTGGACAATTATTGTAAAAATCTTTTGTAAATACATTGTGAGGAGCTGTCTCCCAATTGTTGTTAAGGGGCCCACTGAAAATCAGTGTTGTGACGTTAATGCGTCACAGCGTATGCTGAGTGGAGCTCCTATTTGACATCCTGGCAGTACATATATATGCACATAATATTAAAATTTATTTAAGTTATAATTAGCATTAAATAGTTATAAAAATATTAATGTTCTGTAAACTGGGTGTTAAATAAATACATTTCATTTCATTTCATTTCATTAAGTAGGTATTTATTTTATATCATTTTAGGTACGTAGTTGATGTCGGAATATTCATGATTTAATTTTATGATGAGAAAATGTTTTAAGCCAAATTTTGAGTTACATTTCATTTTTAAGGCGTAATGTTTGTTACGTAATATAATTAATGAGATGACCTTCGATCAACATTTAATACTATGTCAATGGAGATGACGAAGGAAAAATAATGTCAGAAAATATTGCGCTAACTGCAGTAAAAAGAAGAGATTTTACTTATTTTTCTAAGAAGACCCCCTTTTTTAGTGAACCTTAAAAAATAACATATTATATTAAAGGTATACTTATTTAAAAAATACATTTATTTTAAAGACACCAGACACATCTGTTCCGGAAAGACGCAACTGAAGATAGAAGAGAAAGAGATAAAAACTTAATTACATCGTTTTTCATTGAATCTTAATGCCAAAAAAGAAAAAAGGAACATTGTTATCAGTTCGAAAGTAACACTTGGAGCCAATAAATTGGATCGCTGCTACGAGCAGGCACAATATTGCTGGAACTTTTGATTAAATCACACTTTTTATCTTTCATCGGGTAAACGGCTGGCAACAGTTCGACTTATATTGAATCACGTTTTGCAGGTTCACTGATAATTTGCATAACATAAATTCTCTTTTAGGAGATTTGTTAGTTATAACGATCGATATTGAATACAAATGTGTCTATCTCTACATAGTACATCTCTACCTAATCCAAAGTCATTTCCCGCCGTATGTCCGCTTAGATCTTTTAAAATACGTAACATTTTAATGCGGTTTTCAGAGTGAAGAGAAATGTTTATACGTACGTATATAGTTTAATAACGTTTTGTGATAATTGTTCAAGATGTCGGAAAAAAGCAAACCGATTGAGAGCTTTCACCGGCTTTTTCTCTTCCTTGATCTTTTTTTTTTTGTTATATTTTTATTGCGAAGCCGAGGTGGGTCGGTAGTGTCATAATAAAGCCGAAAAGTGCAAAGCCTAGGGCCTACACCCCTATCTGAAAATACGTAATTGCATGTATGTATGTATAAATATAGCACACACATTAGTTTTTGAATTTAGTTGTATTTAGCACAAATAGGATACCTTTTGAATTCTAAATGGGAGCTTTTAAAACGTCATAATATAATGTATAAATACTATACTATATCGCGTCTCTTCTTTATTAAAAAGACGATTCATTTTAATAGAATATATAAAGAAGTAAACAAACAGGTATATTTATTTTGTGTACTTAAATAGATCACAAGATAAAAACTATTGCTAAAGTTATTCTGTTAGGTACATAATACAAATCCAGGCAGAAATAGAGGGGTCGTTACAACAAATAGCTTTCGGAACCGTCCAATGCCATAAAAAGTTCTCGTAAACGCACAAACACTACTATTCATTGACTATTCACACAGAACTAGGACGATAAACAAATTTGTTTCAGGAATTATCCTAGTCTTATATTGCGACTAAAATATTGCGTCAATAGTTGGGTTTTCGTTTCGATCGTGCAGAGAGCTTTTCTGTAGAGAAAAATGATCTGTGAAACAGACACAAAAATGTGGCTGCCCCATGTTCCACTAGGGTGCACGGGAGTTTATTCTTTTTATAAGTAGGTATAATGCATATTATGAATGTGAAGTCAAATGTCTAGCGGGAAATACATAAATAACGATTTGCAACAACTTGTATGTATAATTGTATAGGTATATACATATACTAATATTATAAAGAGGAAAGATTTGTTTGTTTGTTAGAATTTAACTCAAAAACTACTCGAACGATTTTAAAATTTCTTTCACCAATAGAAACCTACATTATCAGCGAGTAACATAGGCTTTTGTGTGTAGTACATCTACATTGCACCTGTGCGTTATATTTATTGTATATTATATTTATAGCATACTATTAATCTTAGTAAAGGTGTGGTAAAAAATAATAATTGTTTTGATTTGTTATTAATAATACTATTAATAACAAATCAAAACAAATGATCAGAAATGCGTATTTTGAAGAATATATGCTGTTTCATTAATATACCAATCACATTCACAATCAAGCTAGTACAATATTATTGACAGCTTTAATAGGGAACGTGTGACAATGTCGGCTGAATTCCGGGGAGGAAACGAAACTAGACCACATTCGCCGGAAATGCAGCCGCCCGAACCCGCGATATTACGCTCCGTTACTTTTAGCCGTAGAGGCGTATAGCCTTATCTATTGTTCATAAGCGTGGGATAAGCTTGGAATACTTAAAAACTGTTTTATTTCTTTCGTTCTAAGGTCATTAAGTATTTGAAAGAGCGAGATAAAACAACAAGCTTAAACCTCATTTATGAAAAAGACTAGATTTGCATGAGATTATTCGAAAAAGCAATGTGGCTACGTAATTTATACGAGTTGAATATATGTTATAGTATATCCTGCAGTCAAAATCAAACCTCTATTGCGAGTATTGCGGCTTCAGTATATCGACATCACGACTTTTCCTATCTTCTTAAGAAATATATAATTCTAGTAGGTATATAGATTTCACATAACCTCAACCGTTTATTCAACGCATGCCAATTGAATAGAACTCATTCGCTTATTATTTCACTTACATATAGACCTATTGAAATATCTGAAAGCTCATAGCACTTATCACTTTAAGGATAACTGAAACAAACTGAAAGTAACGATCAATACCTTCCTTTTTACTAAGTGGTATTTTCTTAAATTTATATGTATTGTATATATTTAGGTACTCATTTAACCTTTTTTATATTTATTATTTAATAAAATATGATATTCTCAATCTATACAGTAAGTATAACAATTTAAAATTGACTATTATATTTTTTGAGATTTTAAATAAAAAATTATATGAATAAGAGCACTTATACCCAATTAATAATTGTCGAATTTGTCAAATTTGTTGCTTAAAAGTAATGTGAACTTCAGTTAACAGAAGCTATTGTTTGCAATACTTTATAAAATGCTGGTCACGGGAACATTCAAGCGAAGAGAAACGCAAATTGGGACAACTGTGGTCACGAGCACGACAAAACACATTATTATTTTATGTCAGATATCGACAGACGAGCATGAGGTTCACTTGATGGTAGGTGATACCTCAGTCACAGAACACTTACTACTTTTTACTTCTAGCATTTAAAAATCTATAGACTGAAACCGAAACGCGAAATATGCACTTCACGGTTTTTCCATATATGAACAGTGGTTGGTTACCCGGTCGGAATTTCGATATTACTCCCACCCGATCAATGCCCGAAGTTACCAGACATGGGGACGACATGCTTACAGAAAATTATAAACATGTTTTCCCGCTGGGATTCCAACCCACGACCCATCGGTGCGCACAGCAGGTATTCTACGGAACGCGCCAACGAGCCCGTCAAAATTAATTTATCCCTCCCATATTATTATCTTTTTTAATATGGTATAGTTTCTTTTGTGTTTAATAATGGTTATTGCTATTGCGTTGATATTGTATCCAAAGGAATGCCTCAATGAATTTTATTGCATATAAAAGCAACTAAAACACTTGAAATCAGATAAAAAGAAAGATACCAACTATTGAAGTGTAAAAACATGATTTTTACCGAAGACCATTTATTTTCCAATCATCATATGACTAGGTACCATTTCCTAAGCTAAGTCAACATAAATCTTTTGCACAGAACTTAATGAAAGATAATGGATTCTTCTGCTATATAAATCCTGGGAACGGTGATAAATGAACACTTAAAAGGAGATTTGAAATTCCTCCCCAGTCAAATGTTTTCCAAATTCTGAATGAAAGAGAAATCCGTTGGAGGAAACTCTTCTATGGTGGGTGATGGAGAGTCTCCAGTCATTTACTCCTATAGGTAATTAGAACGTATGGTATCGTATATAAGGAGTCAAATAGAGCTGTTTACAAGTCTCGGTTGATAAATAGTGTCCAGCTTCACAATACAGTAGGTAATTTTGTGTCCATTGAATGGGATGAACATTTTCGAGTGTCATACGTGATCTTTTCAATGTAATTTACAATAGAATCTCCTCCTTTATGTGCCTGTTACACGAGGTAAGGTAAGCTTACCGCGATTTTGTTGTCGTTGTTCAGTGATTTCATACGGTACTCACTTTCCGAGCTTTCGTATCTTTGCAATTTGACGTAAATAAATCAGTAAATTTTGTCATTTAAGTGACTGCTAAATGCTAATATTGACGTGGTTTGAGATGAATCCTCTGTTTATATTTCAATTCATCGTTACGGAACATCGTCTCCTGTTAACCAACATTTTCAGAGCGGAAATTAAATTATTAAAAACACACAGTGTTGCAGGACTTAGCTTATATACCTACATCTGTGATATTGCGTGCCTTCCGTTCTGCGTAAACTCAACGAAGGTACACTTATTAAAAAATAACACGCAATTTTGATATTCCAACCGTCACAGAAACGGCTATATTAAAAATCCGGCGGGAAAAGAAATGAACATAACTGCTATTTTGTATTATAATTTTATTTTAGAATTAATTTGAATTTGGAAAATTAAATAATGAAAAACAATCTTCAACCTAGGCAGTATTACAAATTACTTTCATAAGGAGTAAGGTACAAGCTTATATCAACAAGAGTCTCTTTCGAATCATCTATATACGAGTAGTAAAGACTAGACTAACTATACTTGTTGTATTCTGTCTCTCGTCCAAACTAAACCCTTTATAGAGGCTTCAATATCAAACATAGGGCATATGACGCACTTTTTATAACTCTACCTATGAGTAATATTTGAGTAGTTCATTACTTCCACACAAACTCGACCCATTATTCACCGTACACCAACAAACAGCACATTTTTATATTTTTATTTTGAACAACAAACTGATATAGATAAAACAAAAATGTGCAATTATTTAACTAATATTCTTTGGTATCAACCTTGATGCGCACCTCATGCTCGTTACACAGAATATAAAAGGACAACGAGTGTTAGTTAAAATCCACCATTATCTACCAATACAAAAGACATTAAAGACAAAGTGCATAGCTCTGTATGACTGAAGGTTTTTGCACACTAATGTAAGTACAGAAAATATCACTTGATTTTCCGTCAAATGTCATGCCAAGACATTTCGATAATAATAACGTATTGCCAAAGAAAAATAGCTTGGGTCGTCTTGTACATTAGTCACTTTAAATTAATGATTTAATATTTATCAGTATTACATAAGAAATAAAGTGAGAGGTCAAAAATACCTAATCCTGTATAAGATTAATACGTGTATTTAAATCTATTCAAAATAAATCCTCCTAAAACGTGAATACGAGCTTCGTTTTTAGCAGCTTGTATTCAAATAAATCGCTTATATTCGCCGTCTACTTAAATATTAAGAACATCGTGGATCCAAATCTCATCGCCAAATACGAGATTCTTTACTATTGAGAATAATAAGTAACTATATATGTAGCTTTAGGGAACCTTTTCCAGAACATCGAACGGAAAAAAATCTCATCCCGCCTTATTGCTTTTGATTTAGTAATTTAAAAATTATACAGGGTACCCTACCGATATTAGATTTTACACACCGTTTTTATGTTCTGATACTTAGATATAACGATTATTTATTAAATTATTACGTTCTTCTCAAGCACCACTCTGAAACGAAAAAGACATTGATGGTGGACTCAGATTTCTCAATAAGAAACGGTATAATAGTAATTCAATTGAGACGCCTTCACTTTTTAAATAGAATAAAGTAATATTTCAACAGATGCCTTACATTTTTGGCATTTTTTATTCAATTTTTGGCATTTTTGAATGCAATTCAAGCTAAATATAGATATGAAAGCACTTCATTTGGTGTTGATATAAAGAAAGGGCCTAAGCGTTGTAGAAGTTTACACCTAATTGTTCGCACATAATCAAGTTTTCGTCTTAAACTTATATGAACCCGTTTAATTAATTATTAAATCTAAAGCTTCCGTTGAGAGGTGGCTAATTAGAGCTGAGATTTTTGAAAAAACACTAATCGATCTTAAGATAATTTCCATATAATGCCCAAGTATGTTTGACCTTTAACCGACGATGTAAAATAGGATCCTTTTATCATTTCCCTCGATTTAATATTCTTATAAGAGAAATCTAGAGTCGGTGAACCAGACATCGCTTATATTTTATGAAACATAAAACGTTATTGGCCAGAGACTAGCTTGATCTCCTATATTAATTAGATTTATTTGTGTGGTTTTATGACATTAAAAAACTGAACAAGTTATGTTTTTGTATTTGTTTACATCGGTCTAGGTTTTGAATAGAAAAAAATCTTGAAATTCAAATTATAATGTGGTTTATATTCAAATTATTATGTAGCTTTGCACGCTACATAATTTAAGAGAATCATACTACAAATTCCTTTTTTCAATATTTTATTATTTAGTATATTCATGGAAACTTGCTTTCATATATAAGTGTTATTTATTGATGATATTTAAAATACTGTCCTCGTTCTTTCTTTTTCAATAATATTTTCATACTTGTACACGGAGTATGTGTGTGAACACGGGATGTGTTCCAAGACCTGACTCAGGTTCTACAGGAATCTAGTTTTGATACTTAACAAGCAATTGTTTAACTGTAGAAATATAATATTTTGACAGTTCTCAAGAATAGATTTCGCTTTGAGTAACGTTTTGGAATACGATCCTAGAAGACGCTCGAAATAAAAATAACAGTGAATTTTTTCGGAGTTAATTCGTATGTCTTAAATATAAACAAATATTAATTATATTTTTCTTTAAATGAATTGAATAATAAGGTTTATTTAGACTATATAGTTGTTTTCAATTATCGATTCTAAATAATTAGGTAGGTACCTATATATAAAAGTAGTATTCTTGAGCGGTGTAGACTGATAGAAGATTTATGACTATCTAAGTACTTTGACTGATCCCACGCGAGCTTTTAGTTCAATTTATTTTACATTCACTTAGGCAAATATAAATATGATTATTTTAATATAGATATTATGATTATAGATTAGACCCCACGTATATCGCCTACTTGAATTGCCACTATGAGAATATTTCACATGCTCATTTACATAGAAATATAGTACCTATACATTAAATATTTTATTGAAGTAATAGAAAAAATACAATATAATTATATTATATGTATCTATAACATGTATTGTGCCTAATGCTTATTCAACTTTTAAACCTAATTGATTGTATTATTTAGATAATATAATTGGGTTCCAATCTGTCCATTTATAAATAATAATACCTAATTGTTTAATTCACGAACCATACAAATCATTTATAATTCAACCACCACGGAAAATTGAATTCTTCAAATAAGTCTCAATTTATAAACAGTTATGGATCCCTGTTATCTGATAATAAAATAAATAAATTAAAATTTCAATCATTTTAGAGTCAATTACGTGTATAAGAACGAACAAAGACCGTTTTGTGCCATATTTCAAAGTAAACGTTGAATTAATGGCCTCGATAAAACAATTTGAATAAAATCAAAATTATCACATAAAAGGGCGCTAATATCACTGTTGAATGTTACAGAATGATTGCAAAATCGAAATAAGACATATTATATATAAAATATAATACAGTATTTGAACGTCGCGTAGGACTAGGTATGATAGCTTACCATTTGTCATTTTAACAGGAGGTTTTTAGGCCGAGTCGCGAGCGACGGCTCACGCGAGCAGACTGTTGCTTGTGGCCGGGCTGAGGTGGTTTGCGCAGTCGTGGTAGCCTCTCGCCCCTCACGTAGCTCCTTCAATCAAACCGCTCCTACGAGAACGATACAAACCGCCAGCACAACCAACGCCGAGCTAGCCACGAGCGAATATAACGCGACGTGCCATGTACGCACACAGGTAATTGGGACAACACTAACTTTCAGCCTCTATATCAGAGTAAATAATGCCTACAAATAATAGAGCTTAATAGCCTCACCTACTTACTGTATATTGTAATACTTGATGACCCATTTTACTTTTCATTTGTAAGTTTAACCGGTATAAAAGGGGGTTGTTAATAGCCTCTTACAGATTACTCAATCCAAAAAATAATTTTCAGTTTTATTTTAAAAGTACAATAAAATAGTAATAGTAAAAATTTGCGGCAACATTCGCCACGTAGCAAAAGAAAAAATCAGATTGAATAAATAATTCACAAAAAATACGTAATTAGTTATATGCAGAAAATTGTATTTGCATATCCAAAAGAATTTTCTTTACTTTCGGTATCGTCATATTATTACATAATTCTTTATCAAACATATCGTTCCACCCTCCATTATTCTCCATCACATCGACCTTCATGAAGTCATCATCGAGTAATTCAATATCTGTATAGATTTCTAGGAAAGGGGGAAACAAATTATCTCCCCACCGCTTTTGTACACTTAAAGCTTTATAAATCCCTTCATTTACACCACAATCCGTTACACCTCTCCGTGATCCACATGAAGTCCTAAACGATCGCGGTCCTACATTTGAAATTACTTTGAATCTTTTACCGTCGAGTCGATTTAAAGATATATACTGAAGGGATCTAGACCATGAGTAATCATCTATTAGACAAAAAAGATCGAAATGTGAAACAATAGTATTCCATGTAGAGAAATCGAATCCTATAACTTCGGAATGATATTTCGGTTCCCAAGTAGTAAATTCTAAGCGATATGAGTCATTCGACAACGCACTTAGGGCATAATGAGAACTAACAGCAAGTGAGATCATATTACACTGAGGCAATGAATCCGCCACTTTTTTCATGTAAATGGCCATGTATAAAAAGTCTTCAAGTAAATATTGATCTTCATCCATAAAAATAACAAGATTCATGTTTCTGCCTTCGATACACGATAGATCTTCGAAAACTTTATTTGCAGTCCACCACCAGTGGTGTTTCTTTTCAACATATTCAGGTTTTCTACCTGAACTCGAACCTACGACGTTTTTGTATGTATCATAATTACTGCTAAATCCAGGAAATACGCTAGGATACAGCTGGAGTGAGTAAGGATAAAATATTTGTAGTACACGACAGAAATCTATTTTTTCTATTAGCTTATTTATATTTTCGTCATAAAACGAATGAGAAAAAATGACTAAGATATCTTGAATACCCCTCACGTTGCTTAAAGAAGCTATAAGATATTTTAAATTTGCAGAAAATTTGTTAACAATTATAACTAAAACAATAGGTTTATTCTCAACAGGCCCAAATTCTCTACTGTTATGAATTACTTCCACCTCATTATACCTCTTAATTAATCCTCGTAAAGTTTTTTGATCCAAAAACTGAGTTTCTCTTTGTTTGAATAAAATAAATTTATTCGCCGATTCAGGTATTCCATCTAACAATGTGTTCTTTTGCAACTGTTGTCCAATATAGATAAGACAAATAATTATTGCTAAAACAATAAAAAATAAACAACGAACAAAACGGTTGATTTTTTTACGTATCATCGAATATTTGCACGTAAAATTGCAAAAATATTTGATAATAATTGACGCTGTTACTATATTATTTCCTCGGAACGAGGTATTCCTCTGAGATTATTTGATGAAGGACTGCAATGACATGTCAATATGAGACGTGAAATTATGAATCAAAGAGAAAAGTGAAATATAAAAAACACAGAACAGGAAAAATAAGATAAAAATAGTATGTGTGCATATAGAGTATAGAATAACATTGAGTATAATATTGTGTTTTCACTAATTATATTAATGTTCACATTACCTACTGGCAGAATAACTCAGAAGCAGGTAGACCGGCAGACGATTCCATAAACATATGATATTGAATAATTTCATAATTTGAATATTTTAAATAGAAAATATTTAAAAAGTTAAACTTACGCAATAGAGAATAAAATCCTGATAATCAACAATAAATGTATATTATTGATTCAGAAATGAGGATAAATTTAAGAAAAAAAATCGAATTAGCCTACTTACTATATTGTACTGTCTTTACTTAGATTTACTATCCAAATAAAAGTGTACTATGATAGTGTATATAAAGATGAAAAACCTTTTAACGGATGATTTTGAGTAGGTACAATAATATAACAAACAAACATATGGAATTCCGTGATCTCTACCATGATATGGAAAAGAGAAGTGAAATATAGGTACTTATGTATATTATAACAAGGGAGGTTACATCTGAGTGAGAAATGACTATCAGATTTTATTTTGTAAATTTGTACAATATTTCAGAAACATTTGATGAATAATATTTTTGTAAATTTGTACAATATTTCAGGAATATTTGATGAATGATGTTTTTACGGGATTCGTACCAAAAACCTCCAGTGCTATAAAATCTGCTATAATCGTGTTGTTGATCCAAATATTAATTTATTTTACAGATACTCTATTTTTAATTTATTATTTTAAAAAGCTTTTCTAATAGAATTTGGATTTTAACTGCAATCTTTATTTTTATTTTATTCTAGTAAGAGAAATTCGTTATAGATCTTGAGGGGTTTTATTTATAAAAACATATTTATTTAAAAAAAACTCTTTATTATTCATTTTAGATTAATATACAAAAGTAACTTATGAACTAAGCTTAATTAAATCCTAATAGGCAATCGTTTTTTATAATTAAGATTATTAAAAAGGCAAAGTGACTCAAGGCATTTTATATTTCAATACAAAAATATATATAAATAACAACATTTATCTCAATAATAATTATGAAATAAAATTTTGTGATTTTTGCTGTATTGTGATAACGTAATTGGTATGTGAAATAGAATTATTTGTATAGTTACATAGTAT
The DNA here is from genome assembly GCA_905404175.1 of Anthocharis cardamines. NCBI lineage: Eukaryota > Metazoa > Arthropoda > Insecta > Lepidoptera > Pieridae > Anthocharis > Anthocharis cardamines. The sequence continues at coordinate 6,444,842 of FR989962.1, forward strand.
TATTTCAGAAAGCCCGCCTTTTCCTTGTAATACCAACACACGCGTACTCGATTACTGCCAACGTGACATTATATGTGTCAAATACCTTACTTCTTTATAATAAAATACTCCAATATGGCTAATTCTTGATCAAGTTTATCTATAAATAAGAAAAGTAATATATTAAAACTTCAACTCAATAGAAACCATTGAATAATATTTTGTATAATACATTGTATCTAAAATTAAGTATATCAACGAATCATATCCGGTCTACAAAAATCGCCACTAGACGGCGCTTGCTGTTCAACGTCATTCGAGTGTAAAGGCTCCTCTTCACATTGGGCCAATGCAGGCGAATAAAGGCTAGACATGGGTAACACTGCGCTGCGCCGCGCAATTGCGCCGGCACGCTTCAGTGCGCAGGGTGAGTCAGCTCACACATTCATAATGTGTTGGCGCACGGCGCAGTACCCGCTCACTGAGTGAACTATGAGCGTGGGGTTGCGTGCGTTTCGGAGGTTTCACAGCTCGCTTTGCGCGCCCCATTTTTACTGCGTCGTGGCGCATTTTTGAGTTGACTCAAGGAGCCGACACACTACACTGCGCCTGAGTTGCTGAGTTGGCGCAGGGAAATTCGCTGAGTTACCCATGTCTAATAAAGGCAATGACGCAAGTGTAGAGGGCTTAAATGTCTGTAATCGGCGTTGTTTGTACGTATTCGGCGCTGTGTCGGTACATCAAAGGAATGCTTGCCCATTATGGGGTGCGCGTCCACACTATCGCCGATTACTCAGTACGTAGTTGTCTCGGATACAGTATAGACATATTTTTGGCGATATAGAAATAATGGTTGCGAAGAGACTTTTAGGTTCATAGAACTATACCAAAAATAGATATGCATTTGGAATCCCAAATAAATGATATTATTATTATTATACTCTTTATTGATGAACATTCTCACAATTACACTTTTTTATATAAAACTAGCGACCCGCCCTGGCTTCGCACGTGTCTAGATTTTTTGACACAAAAAAGCAGGGGTTGGTAATAGAAGAGTTTAAATATAGGGTTGTATGTATTTTTTAATACCACATTATAAAAAAATAAAAACAAAAAAATTCGTCCATAAATTAAAAAAAAAAAAAATTAAGGGTGAACAACCCTTATCACTTAGGGGTATGAAAAATAGATAGTAGCCGATTCTCAGACCTACTGAATATGCATATAAAATTTGGTAAAAAAAGCCGTCTCGGAAGAGTACCTACGGTAACTAACATTGTGACATGGAAATTTTATATATAAGATAATAATATTTTTAAAAAAAGTATAAACTTGGGCATACCACCGGCAATAAGGCCATAATCAGCCCAGGCTACCGGTGGGGGGGGAGGCAGAGAAAGGAACCTTCTCAGTGAGAAGTTCTCACAATACGAGCCATGTCCAGTAGTACTGCCTTCTGCATCTTATTATTATTATTATTATTATTACATAAGCACCTCAAAAATAAATATAAGTAAACTATTAAGTAATAACGTAGGTACTGTACTAAATATTAAATAAGTGTAGGTAGATAATGTTAATGTATCATTTATTTAAAACCCTAAATGATTATATACGCAGAGTAAAAATATTGCCGCAGCCGAGATCACCTCGGTATTAATTTTCGATAGACGTCATATCACAACAGTAGACAGACAGTTAATGAACGTTCACGATAGTGTGGAGGGTTGCCCGATCATGGCGGCGATCTTGGACGATAATTTGATAGGCCATCATGGCTCATTGTGAAGAGGAGCCTTTAGAATATAGCCAACAATCCGAGTAAGCTATCCTTAAGGCTCCTCTTCACAATGAGCCATGATGGCCTATCAAATTATCGTCCAAGATCGCCGCCATGATCGGGCAACCCTCCACACTATCGTGAACGTTCATTAACTGTCTGTCTACTGTTGTGATATGACGTCTATCGAAAATTAATACCGAGGTGATCTCGGCTGCGGCAATATTTTTACTCTGCGTATATAATCATTTAGGGTTTTAAATAAATGATACATTAACATTATCTACCTACACTTATTTAATATTTAGTACAGTACCTACGTTATTACTTAATAGTTTACTTATATTTATTTTTGAGGTGCTTATGTAATAATAATAATAATAATAATAAGATGCAGAAGGCAGTACTACTGGACATGGCTCGTATTGTGAGAACTTCTCACTGAGAAGGTTCCTTTCTCTGCCTCCCCCCCCACCGGTAGCCTGGGCTGATTATGGCCTTATTGCCGGTGGTATGCCCAAGTTTATACTTTTTTTAAAAATATTATTATCTTATATATAAAATTTCCATGTCACAATGTTAGTTACCGTAGGTACTCTTCCGAGACGGCTTTTTTTACCAAATTTTATATGCATATTCAGTAGGTCTGAGAATCGGCTACTATCTATTTTTCATACCCCTAAGTGATAAGGGTTGTTCACCCTTAATTTTTTTTTTTTTTAATTTATGGACGAATTTTTTTGTTTTTATTTTTTTATAATGTGGTATTAAAAAATACATACAACCCTATATTTAAACTCTTCTATTACCAACCCCTGCTTTTTTGTGTCAAAAAATCTAGACACGTGCGAAGCCAGGGCGGGTCGCTAGTTTTATATAAAAAAGTGTAATTGTGAGAATGTTCATCAATAAAGAGTATAATAATAATAATATCATTTATTTGGGATTCCAAATGCATATCTATTTTTGGTATAGTTCTATGAACCTAAAAGTCTCTTCGCAACCATTATTTCTATATCGCCAAAAATATGTCTATACTGTATCCGAGACAACTACGTACTGAGTAATCGGCGATAGTGTGGACGCGCACCCCATAATGGGCAAGCATTCCTTTGATGTACCGACACAGCGCCGAATACGTACAAACAACGCCGATTACAGACATTTAAGCCCTCTACACTTGCGTCATTGCCTTTATTAGACATGGGTAACTCAGCGAATTTCCCTGCGCCAACTCAGCAACTCAGGCGCAGTGTAGTGTGTCGGCTCCTTGAGTCAACTCAAAAATGCGCCACGACGCAGTAAAAATGGGGCGCGCAAAGCGAGCTGTGAAACCTCCGAAACGCACGCAACCCCACGCTCATAGTTCACTCAGTGAGCGGGTACTGCGCCGTGCGCCAACACATTATGAATGTGTGAGCTGACTCACCCTGCGCACTGAAGCGTGCCGGCGCAATTGCGCGGCGCAGCGCAGTGTTACCCATGTCTAGCCTTTATTCGCCTGCATTGGCCCAATGTGAAGAGGAGCCATAATGTGTATCTTTCGGTCCCTTCTGTTTTGAAACCCAAGCAAGCTTCGGGAATTTGTACTTGTGCACATTTAAAAAGTTCCAAAAGTGTTTCTAGTGCTAAACTCAAAAAACTAAGAAAATGGAAAAAAGAATTGCTCTGGAACTACGGGGAAGGAACCCTTCGCAGGTAAATGAAATCTATGCATCTTTTTATTGGAATGTTTTGTCGATACATATTTCCTAGGTCACTTATGTCCCAGGATCATAAAATATCTCTAATTAATCAGTTTTAAACTATAATCAATAGGTTATAAATGTAATTAATCGTTTAGTTTCAATTTTAAGATGTGGCGTTCTTGTTTATAGCCTGCCGTGTTGCTGCGTTACGTCTCTAATATCCACGTTACAATTTGATAGAAAACTAATTAAAATAGCATATATTAATGCTCGATTCGTATATAATATATTCTCCTATCCTTGTTGACGATATCATCAGTTTGTAATACGGCTTCTGCGTTGTTTCATTGATGTATTTGAGGTTAAGTGATAAAACACTGTATTCAATGAGGATTTTTTTGAAATAGAAGTCTATTTTTCTTTTTCCTCGTTTAAATACTGAAGACCTTTTAAAATCATTGAATACCTTGCTGAAAGTCCAATCAGTTAAAAAGTAATATGCTTAGGCTTCTGCTAATTGTAATCCAACATTGAATTTCGGTTTGACATCGAATCCATTAAATTTTCAACCAATAAAGACCTTAGCAATAAACTTATCAGTATAATAATAATAATATTTTATTAATTAATTATTTATTAATTAACCCTATCTAGAATCTAACTGCATTTAATCTTCCTAGCATTTAATCAAAAGAACTGCGACTCGACATAATTTCGCGCCCTTTCACTCTCATATCCCAATAAATCAATGTTTTTTTTTACATTGATATATTTTATACAAATTAATATTCTTTTTTTATAAAACGAGAGTTACATATCCTATTTTTGACGAAGAGTTATGTACCTATATTGTTTCATTCTGTTGTCGCACGCCTTACCAAAACAGCGGCCATATTTATTGCGTCGCGATGATTCGTGTCATCCGCCATTTCAAGATGAAAGATAATATATCTTATTTTATTAAAACTGCAACACGAATTGCTAACATTTTGTTGAGTTTTAAAACAAAAACACCTCCGTTTTATGTTACAATGAACAGTTTCCCTTAGAAAACACTAATTTCTCGTATTTTTAAAACTACGACAGAGTCGAACCTTTGACAACTTGCACCATTTTGACGTTTGCTGTATCGAGTGTCGTTCTCACAAGCCAGTTACAATACTATTTTTTTCTAATAATTGTATATCATATTGTGTGATAACTCTTAACGCATTGATAAAAAATGATTAAATTTTGGTTTATAGATGCAATTTCCATTTCGCTATTATTTAGGTTATAAGTATCGCCATAACCTACTTGATTATAACACGGTATATAGATAATATATTTACAGACCTTCAACTAAAGTTCAGTTTATGGTAGCGCCCATACAGATTATAATATTAAATAAATTAATTAAAAAAAAATTAAATATCCATATTTCCATAATTGTTGCTCAGCAGTTATTACCTGCACATTATTTATTATTTTTGTATTTAGAAAGTTAAGTATTTTAGAAAATAACTAAATTTTGGACACGCCAGCGTTATTTTTGTATTTAGAAAGTTAAGTATTTTAGAAAATAACTAAATTTTGGACACGCCAGCGTTTATGGTTCGGATAAATTAATTTGATAATCGGTAAACATAGAGCAACATGGGCCACCGGCGAACCGGAAGGGAGTAGCCATAGCGTTCTTTACCGATGTCCGATACAAAACTGTCTGTCATTTTATGCGGGGGAAATCTGCGCTATGTGTGCGTACTCAAATTCGCACACAAAAGCAATCGTCTGTCACTACGAAACTCACACCGTGACAGTTGAAATATACACTAACAATTTCACACACACATTTAAAAAATCTGTGTCATAACAGTATAATTAAATGGCGCAAGTACACTGACAAGTCCTTTCAGCCGTAGTTGCAACAACTGTCGATACGCAGTATCGATAAATTCAAGAACATGTTGTAGAGATGGACTTAATTTATTACGTACTACAATAATAAAAATAAACTTGTCGGGTAATGCGCACGTAGCAGGTCACGGAGAGTGTACCATGAGTAGGTACATAATAAAATCTTCGAAATAATTTGAGCAAATGACACAATTTCTTGAGAATCCAAGAAATTTCGTTATTACAAAATATCTTCCATGTATCCGACAACAACACTATCGCTCGGTGGCAGCGACTTCTCGGAAATAAACTTGGATCAGTCGCTCGACCGATCCACGTATTGTATGAGGGCGAGAGGCCTGTGTTGGTAAAACAATCCGAAACAACACGACCGATAATATTGTAATTTTTTAAGTTTTAAAGAAGTAAATACTCGTAGTAATAATATAATTAAAAATTACCTACATATGAAAGGTAACGCCATCTTTTTGTAAATATGACGTGGCAGATATTTTTTGGCAACAAGAAACATAACAATTCGGATTTTTTTAGGACGTCGATTCAGTCGCGTATCTGGATTTAGTCTAGTGAATAGTGCGGCTACAACTAGTTTTATTGTACGCATAGGACCGTTTGGACTAGTACTTTGACAGAGGGGAACGCCTGCGTATGGCTACTCCCATCCGGTTCGCCGGTGGACCGTGTTGCTCTATGTCGGCAAATTGAAGCTTAAAGCACAGTCTATAAATCAATTATCAAACACTCAACCGACGAAGCCGTCTAGAGTCTAGACAGGGTAATCGTGCGGGGAGTGAGGGGTGAGACGCGGTTAGGTGAGCCCAAGTTGCGTACAAAGTTGCCGCCCGAATTAGTTAGTAGCTCGGGACACAACTTTAAGCTTCCCCAACTTGTCTGTACTCAGTAGGCTGTTGAGTGAGGACTCAACAGTGATGAGAAATTAATTAAATTAATGTTACAGAAAAACAAAACAGTGTTTTTCTGTAACATCTCTTCTCTCTATACAATAAAACTGTGGAAGTCGAATGTCTGTACATAGAAAAAAAAATGCAAAAACCGAGTCAGTGGGATGTAAGAAGAGAAATAGATCAAACCTGGATTTATTTTTTAATTTTTGTTTCTCTGTCTGTTTATCTGTTTGTACGGGCTAATCTCCGAAGATACTGAACCGATTTTCATAAAATTTGCACAAATATATTAAGCAAAGCCCGGGGCAACACATAGGCCGTGATTCATCGAAATCGGTTGTCAGAAAGAAAAGTTATCATCATTTTTTCGAATTATCAGATGTCAATAACAGATTGATATGGAAATGAAATAGTTAGTTATATTATAGTTTGATTATTTCGCCACTTTTTTTTGCTCAAAGGCTCAGCTTAAGATGAACCCACGCGAACGAAGTCGCTGGCATCAGCTAGTTAAACTATATACTGTAAAACCTTTATAATTGTTTTTTTTCCTAACATAATTTTTTTACTTATAATTTTACAGATCAAAGAGCTAAACTTGGACAATTGCAGGAGCACAGCGATTGTGGGTCTCACAGATGAATATATCAATCTGGAAATCCTTAGTCTCAACAACGCTGGTCTCACAAGCCTCAAGGGATTTCCTACTTTGCCCAAACTGAGGAAGTTGGAACTCTCTGACAACAGAATATCCAATGGACTTAATTTTCTTAATGGATGCAAAAAATTGACACATCTCAATCTCTCAGGAAACAAAATAACCACCATAGAGACACTGAAACCTTTGGAGGAGTTTGAATATTTAAAAAATCTTGATCTTTTCAACAATGATGTTACCAATGTTGAAGATTACAGGAACAGGGTGTTTGCATTGCACCCATCACTGAAATATTTGGACGGGTAAGGCCTCCCAATGTACCTTTTTTTTTTATGTTAGATATCGACAGACGAGCATGAGGTTCACTTGATGGTAGGTGATACCTCAGCCACAGAACATCAGACAATGATGCGCTGTCGACCTACTTTTTACTTCAAGCATTCGGAAATCCATAGACTGAAACTGAAACGTGCATTGTGTGCTTCACGGTTTTTCCATCTATGAATGGTGGTTCGTTACCCGGTCGGAATTTCGATATTCCTCCCACCGGATCAATGCCCACGACCTATCGATACGTCCGATAGGTGTTCTACCGAATGCGCCGACAAGCCCGTCGAACGGTATGTATAATTGTATATGTACATATACAATTATTCATATTATTATCATCAATGGAAAGGTAAAACTGCTAAAGCGCCAAAATGAAACTTGTGGGAAAAGAGGTTATTTATTTTTTAACATATCTCTTATTTTTCATCTGATTCATTTATTTAAAAATAATAACAATGTTTAAATTATCTATCTACCTCTGCAAATAAAATATATTTTTTCTCTATTTCTGACCAATTGGTGGTTTAGATATGCCTTTCCGCTGATGGTATTATGTATCAAAACTCATGCACTATTGGAAATGATAGAATTTCTCTATTAGCATACATTAGAACTTTTTATTACAAAGAATGTTATACTTTAAATTAGTATAATATAAGATTTTTTAATTCAAGACCAGCATTAGTATTAATAGAATTTAATGTTTATTACAGGTTTGATAAGGATGACCGTGAGGCAGATGACAGCAGTGCTGAAGAAGAAGATGAGATGAATGGAAATAATGATAGTGATGACGATGGTTAGTACATCTGTTCAGTTTTTAATTAAATTACGTCTTGAACTGGTAGATTGAACATGCTAGCGCTGCCTATTTTTCTGTTGTTCACCTTGGTATGGGTGAAGTCAGCCACTAGGCTACAGTAGTACTGCGCATGCGCCGCGGCCGCCATCTGCGGCTAACTTAACTGCGCTCGCGCATTCATCTTTCTCTTCGTTGACCACCGTCGAGGAAAATGCTGTCACAGGGACGTTCTCAGCAATTGCAGCCACGTTGGCTAACCTATTATCAAGTGTTGTGCACTGACGAATCCTGGCCTGGAGGAGGAGCAGTTAAGGTAGCCGGTGCTTAATTTGATTCTTTCTACCAGTAAATAATTTTCTACAATATTATACATACAGTCCACTATAAATCTCACAATATCTCCATTATATTGTAATATAAATTTATATATCAATAACAAAATTCAAGTTTCACTTTATGCTTGTTAAACATACCATAGAATTATTGTATATTCATTATTTATTTACTTACCATAACAGGTCACAACCAAACCAAACTTATTGATAAACTTATGTAGAAGCCCTCCTATAAAAAAGTGGAATAGTTGAACCAACATAAAAAGCATCTATTCAACATGATTGGTCTTTTAAGTTTTATTCCATTTCTTTGTCTATTCAAATATTTGAATACAGTTTTAATATATAAAAAGAATGGTGAAATTTTCTATCATTCATATTACTATCACTCAAACCTTTAAATTTTCCATTTTATACTATAGCATACATTGAATACTCATATCAGTTGAACTGACCGCAGTCATAATCATTGTCATAAAAACATGATATTAATTTCATATGCAAAGGATTACAAATGACTTATGGCCAAGTCATTCACAAATCATAAGCAACATAGGTATATATTTTATGCTAAATTACAGATCTTGGCATTGACTTGGGTCCACTAGTAATACATGATGATGATGCTTTGTCAATGAGACCTCCGGAAATGAAGTCATCTTTCCTTGTATCACTGTACACAGTGTATGGTCTTCTGTTCCATATGGGCTATCTTTTCAAAAGTAAGCATCATACTGACATCTTTTGATGCTTCTGTTTTGGCCAGATCTGACTGCAGACTTGAGTTATCATAAGTAATTGCTTCTAGATGTTAGATATTATATCTATCGAAGATAATATACTAGGCGAAATATATTATAATAGTTTTGAGATCTAAAATTATTATTGGATAAGAATATATTTTGTAAGGAAATGTAAAAGCCATTCCAGATATTTTTTTTTAAATGAAAAAAACTAAAAGATATTTCAAAAAATGTTGCACTATTGATAATTAACTTTTGCTGGAATTTTCTTCTTTTTTTTTAAATATAGAGGCAAATAATCTTGAATTGTGTATTGATCAAATAACAACATTTTTAACTTGAATAGTATTGATTTGAAAGTAATATTCCTTTAGTTATTGTTGCTCGATTATCTCCTAATCTTTCAAGTTGCAAGCCTGGCAAAACTTTTAATAATGTTAACTGAGTCGAAAGAGTATTATAATAACTAAACCTACTGAGAACTAGTATAATAAGATCAAGCTTTATTATTTTATATAAACATTAAATATTTCTTGTTACAGACTCTGACATTGATGATGAAGATGACGATCTATCACTAAGCGCTGTCTACAATACTAAATTAGGTATCTATTATCATAATTTACTACTGCGGTTATGTGTATTATATATTTATATATAGTGAGTGTTAATTTTAGAGTGGAACCTCTGGTAAATAAGGAGCCCAAAATTTAAGCATTATTCTGCATTATGGAAATGATGAATAGCTGTTCCCAATGTATATACATATACATTATGCTTAAAACAATATATTAAAACATATTGTATACGGGCACATAAATATGTGCCTTTTTTCTCTGTGTATAAATATCCGAAGAAAAAACCACCGTCGATGTGGAGAAACCCACAGGGAAAACTAGTTAATAATGTTATTATTGTTACAGAGGAGGAGAGTTCTGAAGGTTCCCTGTATGAGGGCAGCGTGGAGGAGGAAGAGGATGAGGAGGAGGACGACGAGGATGCAGACGGAGAGAACGACGTCGACAAACAGCCCAACTCCAAAGCACAAGGTTATTGGCCTAATTTATTGCTTAGTTTATTAAATTTGTAGGAAATGTTCTCTCCTTTAGTACAGTAATACAGTGTCCACTTGCCCTATTCTTGTATGGTTCATACTCTATACCCTGAGATAGCCTTTACATCTTATAAGGATTCTTTTTTTTTATTTTTTTTAATGTCATACCTTTCTATTTGTGATGAAATTATCTTGTGTTCTTAATACTGAGTGTTTAGGATTATTTTTTTGTTGTTGTTATATTTATATTGAACTTATTATTATATTCATATATATCAAACCGTTTAGTCAGTAAATACTGATAAATAAAAGCATCAGCCTGTTTGTATCGGAATTGATTGACAAATATTTTTATTTCACATTAAAATATTATTAATCACAAATAGATATTCATATGTCACTCAGGAATATTGTGGCTTTCTGGTGAAATAATTTTTAAAATTGGTTCCATAGATTACTTCCTACACTCACAAACTTTACCTCAAAGTCTAGAATATAACGTCGGTTCAAATGTAAAATTCACTAAGTGTAATTTGAATAAAAATAAAATTTGCTACTATGTCTTATTTTAAGCGTATGTTTACGATAAGATCAAACTAATAAGTGTGTATTGCGCTTCATAATTTAGTTATGGACCAGAATAGGTAATTAGTTCTTCATTCTAACCATAGGTTTACTCTTAAAATGAGTAATAGTAGCAAAATTTATTTTTATTCAAAATGTCACTTAGTGAGTCTTTGAACCAACGATAATATTAGTGTAGAATGTGAAATAATTGTTGTATTTTTGAAACAGCCGGCAAGGAGAAAGAGCCCGAGGAGAGCACTCGGGGCAAGAAGCGGAAACATGAGGATGAAGACGAGAATTGATCGTTTGTTGCCTTTAGCGGAGTCGTCTTACTAGTTCGTAAGTGTACAGAGCTCCGATACATCGGACAATAAACCTTGACGCTAACCGACCGCGGGCGATAGATAATGTGCCGTTCTCTATGTACTTCTGAATTTATGTTACCAAAATGTTAATACTATTCGTGTTTCAAATATGCTTTGTCCGTTATTTGGGAAAATTGACACTTGTGAAATAATTTTTATATTTTATAGAATATATAATTAATAAGGTAAAATTTTCTGTTTAAAAGTTTTATTTAGCATAGTGCACAAAATAGCCCGATATTTTTTTTCTATGACTAGCGTGAGGTTGTTCTTTAAGGTAGTTGATACCTCAGCCATAGGACATCGATAAATGATGGTCTTTCAATTTTTTTTTACTATTTGGAGCATCGAGATGCGCAATCTCACTCATCCGGAAAGAATAAATATATTCTTCCCGTTCATTTAATGCTCGAAGTGGAGTAGGAGAACGAACCCGCGACCAACGGATACAAGATAGGGTAATTAACCATTGCACCAACAAGCCCAATGGTTTGACAGGGTTGTTATCTCAAGGAATGAAATAAACAATTTTGTATGAGTGCTTACTCAATACTAAGTCCAAATAGTAATGACTATGACCATTACCTAGTAACATTTTTGTAACGGTAGTATAAGAAACATGCGTTGGATAATTAATATTAAAATTATAAAGTTTATATTTTGTGTTACTGTAAAATCGTGGGAAATTTTGCTAATAATGATCCCCATAACATTCCGGTGAAAAATTTATTTAGACTTCCTTGTTACTTGAAATCCATTAATTCAATGAACCATTAAGAGGACATATTTAATATATATTAAATAAAATGCATAGAATTGTATATTGTATGCAAACATCTAGTAGAATCATTTGAACGACGTACTACAAGTGAGGGGTATAAAAGCAAAACACCACTGTTCATAACTTCATATAACTAATAATTTCATTGATTACGCCTTTATGAAAGCTTCATATTAGTTATGGGGTTAGATTTAAAAAAAAACATCTTACAGACCAAAATAAAATCATTTTTGAGTTTTAGAAATACAAATAAGAATATGACCAGTAGCGCTTTTGTTTGTGTACCCTTCCAGTAATCCTTCATTTGCCTTATATTATCATTTAAGGCTACAAGCGAGGATAGTGCCCAATACATTCAACAATGTATTGGCAATTTTTGGATAGAAATGAGTCTTGGTACATTGAATTTAATCCCATTGTCATTTGTTAGGTTGGTCATTAAATGGCGGGACCACCATACAAACTCAAAAGCCAACCACAAAATGTCCTTAACATATAATTATAGAAGTCATATTATATAACTTATAAGATAACATAAATAAGTTATAAATAAACACGTATTACGTTCGTCGGCAAGCTGGGCTTTTGGGCAGTGATGCGAACTCCTTTTTTTTTTTTTAAAGAGGGGAATGCATTTGCGCACTGGGTACCCCCCCGCGGGATGTTATGCGGGGGGAGTGTAGGACTCGAGCTCACCCGGTGAATTTCTCTGCTAGTCAGAAAGCCGGGCGAGTAATACCCACTAAACCCCTCTTGACCCTCAGGTCCGCCGTTATGAGGTTTCTGGGATCACAGAGCATGAGTGATGCCAACTCCTACAAAACGTTACCCCTAGGACCAACTTCAAATACCCCTAAAGTTTTTGTTGTACAGGTATGAATAAAATAATTTAATATTTGTTGTATTTATGTGGATCTATTTTACACATTTACATACATTAATTAATGATGATAAAAATGAAATCAAGGTTCGAGGCTTAATATAAATTGTCTAGAATCGTGCGTTTTTGTCTAAAAAAATCTTAATAAAGTACCCCTTAAAACCCCCTGGACATCTTATTCCACCCTTAATTTTGGCGTAAATCCCCCATGTTGGGTCACTACTTTTGGGCTTGTATGGTGGTCCCGCCACTGGTCATTATTTGAGGCTCAGTTTTGTTAACGAAGTTGCTATTTAACAGATGGAATATTATGACATGAGGGCTGTGGTGTGGACCTATTTAAAGTTTGTTGTCCGACAAGTTGATGTTTCGATTGAATTGTTTTATTATAATATTTTTTTTTATTTTTGACATGCTTAACTTTAGTGTAATAATTGAATGGATGTGCATAAATTTAATATAATAGCTCTCAAAATTATTAATTCTACGATTTAAATGTTATAATTTTTAGTGTTAAGTAAAGAGAACTTGACTAAAAAAGCTATATCTTATAGTACCCTCATTCCTTTGAAAACTGAATTCTGATGTAGGGTATTCCGCCTGTGTATTGGACTGTCGTCGAAATACAATTCATTATTTGTTACTATATCAACATTTTCTATTAATATAAAATATCAATATTGAATTTGTTTTATTAATTAACTATAATTACAAAAAGCTGTATTTCATAAATTCATAATACAAATTGTCAATTAACTAGAACCATTGGCAAGAAAATAATGAAAAAAGTTTTTTACATTTATAATTAATATACTATGGTATTGATGTACAAAAATGAAGGCGAAATACATCTATTATACAAACCGATAAAAAAAATTCATTGTAAAACCAACAGATTGGGTTTTGATAGTAAAGAAATCTCACTAATGATAAAGAAACCAACGGGCGTAGTAATTAAATCAAATATTTAGACCAAATTGTCGATCATCTGATGAGTTCAGAGAATATTTTTCTACACTATTTTTTAAATATTAAAAGAGCAAATTTATGCACTTAAGTATTAATGTCATTGATAATTTATGAAATGTTTGGTTGATGCGTCATGGTGAACGTGCCAGATATGTTGAAGAGGATTTTAGTTAATAATTTTATTGTATTATGTAAGTCATTAAGTTTAAGTAATTTACAACTTGGCCTGTTGATATATATTATATAATCCTATTAAGACTTTATTTCTGGGATTGTAAAATAAAAGGTGAAAACAACATTTATTGTTTTATTTTAATAAATTACTTACTTACTATTTTATGCATTTTGTTGTTCCAAAAACTGCTGTAATAAAACACTTTCTATTGGAATTACAAGATTTTCACTGCCATCTAGAGTTCTCTTGATTTTCACTAGTTTATGATCTAGAAATTCTGTGAGTTGAGCTCTTAAAGCCAGTTCCGAACTGACAAGAAACTGTTCCCTTGATTTGGCGTACAAGTCTTTGAAAGGCAATCCTGAAAATAATATTTAAAAAAAACATAGGTATATAATATGCCTTTAGTACATAGTTACAATAGTCGATGTTTTTATATATATATATATATCTACCATACATAGAGATTTATATAAGTTGAGACTGGAAAAGAGCGACCAATTTAAAAATATTGATGTGTCAGTCCCAAAATTATAGTGAACAAACTGGAATCACATAATTTAATACTTTATTTTAAAAATATTGTTTAAATTATTCCAATTTTCGTTAGCCAGATGTTATTATGAAATGAAAAATACTTTATTGTACACCATACAATAAAAAGAACAAAAATATTTTCAAGTGGCGGCCTTATTAGTAATATCTTCCAGGCAACCGTTTGGCACATTAATATAAATAAATATAATAACAATAAAATTATATAACTAAATATACTATATCTCTAAGAAGTACAGATTAAATGAAGAAAATGGGAGTTATGGAAGGGAAAGGCTTTGGACCAGTCTATCAAAGGCTGAGATTGTAATTATGTGTCCTTACCCTTACACATAAGTAAATAGTACAAAAATACCTTGATAATGTGATTGTTTCTGATTTTCTAGTTGATATTCTATAATTATATTAAATATTCCTCTGGCATTAGTGGTGAGCGATTGATAGACACTCTTGAGTGAGGATAATTGCAAAGCGCCACTTCTCTGAGTCATTAGAGAGTTTTCAAATGATGTTTCTTCTAAATACGGCAGGAAAGTTGTGACGTCCCACCACGTGAAGTTGAATTTGCTGAGCTTTGAATGGTCCCATACTGAAAATATAATACATGGTTTATTAATACAGTAGAATCTCACTAATCCGGCACTTCATTAGACCGACACGTCCGTCCAATAATTCGGCACCTCCTGCCAACGTACTTTTAAACAAGTTGCATAATAACAGACCGTAATTAGGGAGTATTTTAATACTATGTAATTAGTTAATTGTGAGATATAAAAAGCATGTGTACAACATGAACACAAATATACTGTATTCCCTTTATAAAGTGCTTTATTTTATTAATTATGAATTTTTCTATACAATATTCTACACTCAGCAAAAAATTAAAGGAATAGAAGATTTACTAACTATTTGAGTGATTTTTGAAGAGCTGTAACTTGGTGAATAGTCGAATCGTAAAAAAACTAAAAAGCGTTTTAAAGCCTAACATCTCTAGCCTGAAATTGTTTTTTAAACATCACGCTAAGCATGATCCTTAGAAATAGCGCTAGGTAAAATTTCTGTTTTCGTCTTTTTCAAAAGCACGAAGCATTATGAATTAGCTTAAAGATCTAAAGAGGCCAAAAAAAATAAAAAAAAACATGAAAATAGCATTTTAGTATTGTCTTATATTAACGCGAGTATCACACCTTTAAATAAAATACTGTATACCGGATTAAAACGTCGGGATAAATAATTTAAACAATATAAATAATAAATCGCGGTTTAATCCGGTATACAGTATTTTATTTAAATAGCATTTTAGGTTATAATGTATACAAAATTTTATAAGGCTCAGTTCGATGTCTTACAAGTTATTTTTGTATTCTGATAAATTTCTTATGGCCTTCAATATTAATGAAACAGTGAAAATATGAAGAATTTCAAACATACTCACATAAAGGCGCATTGATGTGGTCAATTGTTGCAATAGTATGAACATTTTTCAATTGCGAGATACTAGCTAATACTGACTGAGTCTTGCTGTTACGTAACATAGGTCCATCTATATTATGTACAATTAAAAATAAATCAGTCTCATTATCACTTAGCTGACTGTCAATAATATCAACAACATCACTTATATTTGAGGGTACTTGCGAATTTCCCAATAGATCAACAACGATCGCTTCTAAAACACTCTTGATCGTGAGACTTGGGAAAAATCCATTAATAACAATACAAGGTGCATCTTGCAGTTTATGCGATTGAAATTCGTGTAAAACGGAACGTTTAGACCCAATACCATAGAGAATTATATTAAAGTTTTCACTAAGGACATAGAGCCATCTATCAAATAGTTCTTCGTAACTTTGTATCAGATCTGTTATTCTATTCTGGTGTTCTTTTGATGTGTGGACGTCTATTTCCTTCATATTTTCGTTGAGATTCATGTTTTTCAATCTGGCTAGAGTATGATCTGATGTGGTTATCTGAAAGAGAAATATATAAACATATCAATATTTATAAAATAGTCTAACTATTATATTATTATTGTCAGACCCGCGTACAGCGCCTTCGCCGGCGAAGCGAGGACCCTTGTACCGCGCATCCCTCACACGGGTGAGCTACCGTCCAGCCCTTCATTATAGTTAATTGTGTGATGTCATGTGGAACATGGTGTAATGGTTGCAGCCGCTTATAAAACATTTGTAAAACAAAAACTTGGCGATTAAAAAGAGTGGCGGCGAGTTTCTTGCCAGTTCTTCTCGTCCGCTCTACGCCCTTGATTTGTGAACTGGCAGTAAATGTAAAATTAGAAGCATTTAATATGTATTTTTTATTGACGTTCATAAGTGTACATTGTGTTACCTAAATGAATAAATGATTTTTGAATTTGAATTTGAATTCAGGCTCCCTCCCCTCCTACGGCAGCCCAAGCCGAGGTACGTGCAGTACTCGCAGGAGACGCCCTCAGGCGTGTCGTAGCTAACCCCCAAATTTCAAGGCTGAGCCACAATGCTCGCCAATCTTGTCCGTGTTAAGCTGTAGAGGCCACTAGGGCCAACAGTGAGATACCATACAACAAAAAAATAAAAATATTATTCAAATGATATCTTCGAAAACATTTTGATTGAATAATTTAACTGATAAAGTTCAGTCAGTAAAGGCTTACAAATACAAAAAATAACTTGGTATCATGTCATATCATGCTTTTCAGATTACAGATTATTTTAAAACTAAATAATAAACCACAAATTGAGGGTATAAGTATGAAATTCATAGTTGTATATTAAATATAATTTTAAATGTTCCGGGACAATATTACCTAATATACAAAGAATCACATCAAAAAATTATGACGGCGATATTCTTATATCTTGTATAGTATATACATACTTATTGGGGTTTAGCCCTATACTCTCGATATATCAGAATATCGATATAATATAAGAGCTTTCAAAATAGATTTAAAAATATATACTGATGTATAACAAACCTTCTTACTAGAATTCATCATGAAATAATTATCCGGTGTCACAATATATTCAGAATCCTTCTGCTTCATTCTACTGCTTTTCTTCCTTACTACTTGTGTTGGCTCCTTGACTGGTTCTTCCTCTTCTGAACTTGATGAAGAATTACTCTAGGAATAGTATTTTCAAAATTACTGAAAGTCAGGCAATTATCAGGAAAACGCGTGATTCCTCTCATTTATCTTTATTATCACCGTAGACCAGCGTGGAGACAGATAGGTCGTGGGTTCGAATCCCACCGGGACGACATGATTATAATTTTTTGTAAGCATGTCTTCCCTAAGTCTGGTAAATTCCGGCGTTGAACAGGTGGGAGGAATATCGAAATTCCGACCGGGTAACGAACCATCGTTCATAGATGGAAAAACCGTGAAGTGCACATTGCGCATTTCGGTTTCAGTCTAGGGATTTCCGAATGCTCGAAGTAAAAAAAGTAGGTCGACGGCGCATCATCAAGTGAACCTCATGCTTGTCTATCGATATCTATCGTAAAAAAATATCAAGCAAAAGCACACCTTTATAAAAAGTAAAAAAAAAAAACAGAGCTACTCAAACTTTGAGTATTTATTGACACTGATATCCATAAGTACATCAAATAGTAAGTAAAAACATGCCCAAAAATTGGTTTCTTAGAAATACACAATTAGAATTAGAAGTTTACCTCCTCTTCACTTTTATCTGGTACAAAATCACTGCTACTCCCAGAGAAATCACTTTCGCCGCTTTCACTGTCAACTTCCTTTATTATCCCTACAAAAAGAGCAAATAAACATTAATTTTGTATTATAAATCTGTAACATTCCAGCACTAGTCTGATGATTAAGCTGTTACACATAGTACATTTGTATTGATGAAGAATTTCTGAGAATTACTGAAGCTCTTACATCAAAAAATATGATATACTTTTATAATAAGTAAGCAAACAAACATGTAGTATTTGGATATTACTTAGAATATAACTATTTGAAACTTATTAATAAGCTATATTACTATGTGGGAGTCAGAATAAGGGTCATATTCACCCTGTGATGTCAATTTCCAATTTTTTTTAAATTTTACCAAATTTAATTAAAATAAGTGTTAGCAAACATCTGTTAAAACATAAATAGCCATTACTAACACAGTTATATAAATATGGTTTCAATAATAATAAGTGATAAAATATGTATAATATATTTTTAACTTCAGCCATATCAGTTATGGATAGTACAAAAAATTCTCAAATTAGGAGCAATATCTAAATAAAAACTAATGCTTACAGATAGAAAAAAAGCTTCCCTAGTTTGGCATTAATTACATTATTGCCATTTACTTATACCCCCTGGTATTGCAGAAGTCTATAGCGCATCAACTGTTTGTGATGATATGATCAGAAGTTCCAATAGTTACTAGGTACTATTACCAAATATTTGGTTTTAAACCATTTTCAAGATTTCTTGTAGGTTAATTTTTTTTGTAATTTTGCATATTGACGTTTAAAATACTCACTTTTCTTGAACAAATTAACAACTTGCTTTGGTGTAGCTTCAACTTTATTAAGCATATTTATGTTTCTCCTTGGTGTCTTAGGACTGTTTGGTACTGGGGACCCAATAGCTTCCTTAACTTTATTTTGTAGATCCAATTTTGTATGACGAGACTTGAATTTAAACATATCTTGACCTTCCACATCATCACTACCAAAAAGTGCTGAAAGTATAGAATTAGTACTTTCATAGTTATTTAAAATATACTAAAAATGATATTGGAAATTTCAATAACAATAATCTAATCAACAATATTGCTGACTGAAACTTTATTAGTAATAAAGCTGACATTAACAGTTACAACTAATTGTAATTGTAATTTTTGATTTCAATAGAAAATATATATTATTTTTAACATGTCAATTCTTGCTTGAATGCTTAATTCTATTAATATTAATACATCACAAGAGGTGAATGGGTAACATTTGCAACATCAAAAATGTACTCTCACACCTGACTAATTAAAACCTTTAAAATAAATACAAGACAATATGGAAATTGTTAGAACTTAAAAAAATACAAAAATACTTTTTCAGTACACTAACCCTTATCAATCAGGGTAAACTGTATAAATGAATGTATTGTCATTCACCTTAGTCCAGAACACATTATTTACAATAATAAGACTATGTGACCACAGTCAAGCTAAAGTAGAAATGAATTCAACCAATAAACCATGTCTTATGTAAATATTGTTTAGATCATATATCATATCACCTCTTTAATTATTATATTATATGGTCTGTTCATAGTCTAAAACTCTGACAGTAGTTAAAGTAGTATTTAGTTAGAGAGAATGGAATGTAATGATAAAACGTATACCAACCTTTTGGTTTTTGCATAGGAATTTCAACATTAACTTCTTCATCAGAGAGAACTTCATTATTAGTTTGAGTTTTCCGTTTCACTGGTGACATATCGAAAAATCCTTCATACCTTTTTGGTTTATTCCTGTGTCTAGCAGCTCTTCGTGGTGTGTTTTCTAAATTGACATTATCACCTAGAGAATAAATGAAATAAAAATATTCATATTTTAAAAAGGTCGACTATAAAAAAAAGTTAATATATAAAGCATATTCCTCAAAATAAATAAATTCAGAAGGTATTATATCTAGATGATTAGACATAACTAGCGCAAAAAGGTTACTTACAGTCATCATCATCAGAAAAATTTAACTGTCTAGACATTTTAAATATCTAATTTGAACTTATTTTAAAATATCATATATATTATCATAACGCAACGCAACTAAAAACAAAATAAAAATAATTAATAAGCCATTCACAATTTCACAGAGAGGATTACGCGCCAAAACAAACAAATGTCATAATTCTGAATTCATACTTGACAGTCAATTGTCATTTGGCACATGAAGTATTGACCAAGGTCAATATTATACAGAATATAAAGTCCGTGGTATTGGCAGTGACATAGACTTTCTTTTTTTTATCTAATCTTAGAATATTTATTTTTAAGGGAGGTAATACCTTATAGCCCAGACATTTATTTATAAACATTTTGTGTCGAACTCCAGCAGTGCACGTACTAAGCTGGTATCCTGTTTAGCCTGTCTCCACCGGCAGGGCATAAGTTTAGTTAGTCATCGCCTTCTTGTTTTGTTCTTGACATTCGTAGAACTTAGAACTTTATTTTCTCCCTAGTAGTTTAATTAGCTTATTATTAGGTATAATATAATCTAACAGTCTTATTCATAAACGTAGCATAAGCTTGGAATAGTTGATGTTTTTGTCTCGCTCTATCGAATACTAAATTACTTTAGAACGAAAGAAACAAAACATACTTTAACTATAGCATAAGCTTGGAATAGTTGATGTTTTTGTCTCGCTCTATCGAATACTAAATTACTTTAGAACGAAAGAAACAAAACATACTTTAACTATATATCAAACTTATACAATGTTTATGAACACTCTCGTCGAGGTAACTCGAGGCATGATGAATGAAAAATTCGCTTCGTCTCTTAGTCTCGTGTAGAAGCGCCATAATAGTTTAGGAAACACTTTAGTTCTTAAATATTTGGGTCTACGAATGTCTACTTGACGGCTCTTTCAGAGTAAACCGTATGAAACCAGTTTGTAGTTTAAGATAATATAAATAACAAAACCAATCTAATATTACATCATTTCATTTATTTTCAACTTATTGACAATTTCGAAAATCACAGTTATTACTTCTGACAATTGTTTCGTAACTATCATATTACATGACAACAGTTGCCAGCTCTATTTATGGATAGTGGGTACAAAATGGTATTATAAACTTTATTGGCCACAGTATTTTACTTACATATTGGCTTGTAATCCTATTATTTATAATTGGTACAATCTTCCTTCAATTAAATACGAAATGTAAACATTTCCATTAATAGGCAACAGTTTATTTCTTAATACATAAATAGGAATAAGACTGATAAAATTTTAAAAAATAGTTATTTCATTAATGAGCGGAAGTGAGCATAAATGAAGTGTGTTTTATAAATATGACTTGGAAGGACAAGAAAAATTACAAACAATCAAACCAACGACAAAAATATCGATAAAATTTAATTTAAGACAAATTCGCAAATTCAAACAAAAAGCTTGTAATTTGTTAAATACTATTTATAACCTTACAAATGAAAATCACAATGTCATTGGAATAACACCAACAAACTCAGACAAATAAAATGGTGTTGTCTGTTATTACCTTAAAATTTAGTACTTAAGATATATTTAAATGGTGGGATCGTAGATCATCTATATACAACACCAACAATTTCATAGACTTATTACAATCACGCGAATCACCTAAAACTTCTAACCGATGTCCCAAGGCTTTGTACAGCAATGATAGGCTCGGGTCGGCAATGCTACTTCAATTGCAAACATTTATTCACACGACCTTATTCCAAACAATATTGTACAAAACTATGTTACACAACTTTATTGCATTCAATTACCACACTACTTCAAGTATGATCAAAAGTGCTACTTTTAAACGTTTCTAACAATAATTTCATTCATAAAAATACCAATTCTATGGTTACGCTCGAGAGCCGTGACAGAATTCTATACAAGCTCAAATATGGTTACCTTTTTAGCCAATATACGAGTTAAATCATTTAAAATTTAATGACATAGATGGATGGTTTAAAACATAAAGTATACATTGAATAAAAGCAATAATTTACATTAAAACAATAGTGAGAGAACGTTCACAGAAACAACATACACAAAATAGTTTAATAAATCCAAGCCTACATCGAAAATCTACAACGCGCAAAAAGCGTCCAGCAATTATCGTACACATAATAGAGCGGTACAAAACCGCGTGAGAAATAAACACATAGGAGCGAATATCGTCTTGAGATCAATCAGAGTGAACGGGAATCCACAGATTCACAACACACAATTCATACGAACACAACCACCGGCCAATCTCACAGTATTACACTTGTAAATACGCTCGCTGAGTACAAAACTAAATCTACAGGGTACCGAGTCTCTATGCAGAACATTCCGTACTTGATCGAAGACTTAACTTCTTTGTACATCTTATTCTTTCGTTTCTTATAATACATTTTCTACTTCTGATACTAAAAGGGACTCAGTGTGCCACCTGTATCTCAATTCCAAGGGAACTCGACGCTGTCCGAGGAACGATAGTTTCAACTCATAAGAGTCCATATTAAAACTGAGTCTCCCGCGACGAGACATAACCCTCGTTGCTTTCGTATTGACATCTGAATTCTAAGACAGGTTAATTCACATCACCTCAGTGTTTTATCTAAGCTTGACAAGCGAATTGCAACATACCCATTGAAACATTACAATAAATAAAATACGATTAAAATATAAATATACGATCCGTTGTCCTAGGTTCATAGGTGTTCATTAATACAACGGTACAAGAGCCGTACCATGGCTCATTAGTATCGATTGTAAATATGTATGTCACACGTTAAGATGTTGATAATCACTTCAGTATCTTCAGATATTCTGTCCAAAAAATTCTAATGCATTATATAGTCAATATATAAAACATATCTCATTGCATCTCTCATATCTCAAGTATTAAGCCGGTCACAGCATTCAAATGTCAATCAAGTCAACCGTAGTCTGAGCAAGCGGTTTCAGGAACAGTCTAGCCGGCGTAGAATTCGAATATAGCGCCGTTTGGCGTATCTTTGGTATAGAGGCGGGTGATGTGTTGTTGGGGGTACTAGGCTTGTTTCACCCGTTTCCGTGGGGGGCCGATGGGGGGGATCTGTTGTTGTTGGGTGGCGAGCGCTCGGAAAGCCTCCGCTATGAGGTGTGGATGAGAAGAT
Organism: Anthocharis cardamines; assembly: GCA_905404175.1. Taxonomy (NCBI): domain Eukaryota; kingdom Metazoa; phylum Arthropoda; class Insecta; order Lepidoptera; family Pieridae; genus Anthocharis; species Anthocharis cardamines. The sequence continues at coordinate 6,468,175 of FR989962.1, forward strand.
ATCATGTTCTTCCATCCCGTGGTGTCCATCACGTCCGTCGCGTGACTCCTGAAACATACAAACATACACTAAATTAAATGTCTCTGTACACAGAGGCATTACAATACTGATACGTTGTCTGTGTGAATACGTTGAAATTCGAGAGTATCGAAACTGCAAAGTACTGCGGCGATATTAGGATTTGAATATTTTAAAAGTGACTTCTTTGTTAAAAATATTATTGAAAATAATGTATATTAAACTCGTACGACCCAATCTAAATTTGATGTTAGTCCAGTAATTATTTTTAATGAAAAGAGTGATTATATGGATCGCTTTTAATTTAATTCTTTTAAGGGACATTTCTAGTATGAAATACAACTTATTGAATGTAAAAAACTTGTTAAAATTGGGCGTAATTTTTGATAAAAATATATTGGGCCGGAATAACAAAATAGTTTCGTCCTTTAAATACGTCGTTGGGCCTTACGAGGTTAAAGCTTAAAATTATTCAAATGTTATAGCTTTTTAAATACTAGAATATATATAATATATAATAGAATATATAATAATAGAATATTCAAATTGAAGATTGAGTCTGAGTCAATCTCAGTGTCATATAAATTAAATTTATACTGAAATATAATTTCATCACATTATAAGCGTTTATCAGCATAACCTTGTCAATAATACGTAAAGTCGCAATTCATCAATTATTATTTGTCACTTTAAATCCTTCCTGTTTGTAATATAATCTTATCTCAAAGCAAGTGGTATTTGATGGCTGGCGCAGTATAGTGGTTACATTTATTACTTGACTATGCCAATGTAATAAGCAAGGTTTTTGTATGTGACACAACGCAAAGTGACGATGCTATCTATCTAGGAAAGAATATGCTCATACGATTTATAAGTTCATAACAATAATATTATAAATATATGCGTAATGTTTAATACATATAAGTTTTAGTTATTAAAAATTTAATTTTGAATTTGAGAATAAAATTAATTTGAATGATTATTATGTATTATTCCCAAAATCTCATCTTAACTTGCTTATTAGAGCTCACAAATAGGTTTTTTTTTTTATGTTAGATATCGACAGATGAATATGAATTCACGTGATGGTAGGTTATACCTCAGCCACAGATATTTTTTACTTCGAGCATTCGGAAATCCATAGACTGACACCTCGATTTTTTCATCTATGAACGGTAATTCGTTACCTGGTCGGAATTTCGACATTCCTCCCACCCGTTTAATACTCAAAGGGACCAGACGTGTGGAATACATGTTTATAGAAAATTAAAAAAAATATCTTCACGACGGGATTCGAACCCGCGACCCATCGGTGCGCAAGGTAGGTGTTCTACCAAACGAGCCAACGATTACTACAAATTTATTATTATTATACATACATTATTATTTAGAGGGCCATGCACAAACGACTTACGAAAATATATTTGTATTGTGAATGTAATTTTATGCAATTTCAACTACCGTCTTCTTACAAAGAATGGTAACTCCCATGGAATCAATATAGGGAGACTCGAAATTTCAACTAATTGACAATTTATTACACAATTAACGACACAAATACGATCTCGCAACTCATTAATTCTAGGGGCTCAGAAAATAATCAAAGAGACTGACGTGTTAATGAAGTCGATGGTCTGCGCCTTCAGCTGATCGGCGGAGTGTAAATCGGCGAGGATCAGTGTGTCCGCGGCCGTCTCCACGGACAGACTGACACAAAGAGCCTCCTCGCACATCACTTTTAATCTGTCCAATGCGTACTGGAAATAGAAAATATCAATTAAGACTTATGCGAGAAGTTAAAGAGGTTTAACCGCGGTACACTGAAACGATAATCAAAACTTGAGGGCTTCTTAAAATGTTTCTGTCTTTCATTTTACCTTCGTAATGAAACGGTTAGATATACTTTTAAGTACACCTCAATGTTGATTAGCGTTCGAGAATTCAGCCATAAGTCTTATAGAATCAAAGGCGGCTATATTTTTAAGTTTACGTTTGACATCGTATAGAAAACTGAACACTTCCCAACTATGCCAATAATGATAGAAGTATAACTGGTAGTATAATCCGTTACGACTTTATATTGTATACAAAAAACCAACGTTACAATATAGAAATAAACTCAGTTTTTTTTAGTTGAACTCACTTTTGTCAATTCATATTAGCCGCCTTTGATATAATTAGACTAATTTTATATTTGACACGAAAACTTTGTCAGTAAAAAGTTAAATTTAATCACTAAACGAATGATACCTACATATCAATTCATGGTGTATATCAATTAAATTCATTCCATAATAATTGCAACATTACTGACGATTTATTTTATATATTGTTACATGAAAATTACATCTGTATTAAAAAAAATAAATAAAAAAAAAATGTTAAACCGCAAACTTTTGTGTTATCGAGTTAATTAATTCGTGTAATGAAGCGAGCGAACGAGCCCTTCATATCTCGTATTCAAACGACTAACTTAAATAATTGAGAGCTCAAAATTTCAATGCCAATTCTAAAACTTGCTGTTTGCTTTTAAAATTTTAAAAATTATAACCGAACAAACAGCTTACACAGTACACACTACTGATATCAGACAATAGTTATTGGCATATGACAAGATAATCCTAACCGAAGCAAAACTGAATAGGGCTAAAAGGTTTCATCCATCAGTGTTATCAGTGCAATCTTAGGTTTAAATAACGCAATATTTAAACCTAAAACCTAAGCGGGAACAATTTTCAAGAATGTATACATATCAGCATATCATTCGTATGAAATTTTAATTGACTTCCCATACACTTAATAGGATGGCCTTTACGATATTAGATAAAATTGATATTGATTATTCTGCCGTCGTACGGGTAAACGCAGTACTTGCAAAATGGCGGTTTCTGGTAAAGCACGATAAAAGGACTTAAAATACTATTAAATTCAACTGTATTTTTATTTATTGTATTTTTTAAGAAATTATATTTAAATTTAGTTAAAATAATGTGTATGTACAATTCGCACTTATTTTAAATTTAAAAAAAAGGAAAATTTCATATTTTGTCAAATACTGCGTTCTTCATTACGACGGCAGTATTATTAGCTGATACTCTTTCTTGCATGTTATTCGTTCTTTGATCTCTTCCGGCCTAGCACGACAAGCACGACAAAATTTTGTCGACTGATTCTCGTGTTATCGATTATCTCTTTATGTCTTCCGGGTCTAACATGACGCTTAAAGTTAAAACTCGACTTCTAATGTCAAAAGTAGATATATCTTAGTTGGTCGTCACTTACAGTGAAATATTATAAAATACAAACAATATAATATTGTTAATAGTCACTCCAATTTATTCTATCGTGATGATAATTCATTTAAACACATTTCAATGCCAAGGACAGAGATAACACGACTTCGTTATAACATTATACGAACGTATTCAGTACAAATAAAATACATTGAATACCTACTAAATACTGCACATCGAATTCACATTTTTACGGTCTTGTGTATGATGAAGCTGTTCTGTATTTGACATAATAAAATCGAATTCAAATAGGATTTTTTAAAGACTCGTTATAATAAGACCGCGATATCACAAAACAGCTATTCTATCGTACCACATTATCAATCGAATATCTAAATTGTATTCTAGTCATAAAGTACAGTACTAAATTCGCAATGTCATAATGGGAATAATTTTGAGGTTATTTTTTTATATAGAAAATAATATGTTTTTTTCATAGAATTTATGACTTCGAAGATAATATTAGCAAAATTGAACTTTAATTATTATATTGTTTGTTAGACTTATTGTCTATGACTAATTGTATTGAACTGTATAGTAAATAGTTGCCATGCCCTAACAAGGCTTTATGTGACTTATTTACACTGACATTCTCAAAACTGGGGATTTGTGTAGGCTGTTAATTTATGATGCCATTTTGTTATAATTCGGTGACAAAATTGAATTAGCGTTGCCGTACATAAGGTCAGCAGCGACCACAGCGTAGCCCACGCAGTCGCTACAGACATAATATTTCATACATTTTATATGGCATCGGAATACACTGAGCGACTGAGCCACAAGCCGCAGGAGTGGCCGAAACTGGAGGTATAATACCAAAATCGAACGCCGAAATTTAGGAGCGAAACGGAAGAACAAAAAAACTTCGTATTTTGGTTTTGGTAATAGGCCTTCTAGCTCGCCTCCCGTGCACAAACGGCTTTTCCCCACCCAATGTTGGCCGCGTTCAACCACTTGTGACCGCGTTTAGTGGTCGCCACGGTTGGCTTAACGTGCGGTAACACTAAACACATTATTTTCGATAGCCTGAAAGACCTTAAAATATGAACTCGAACTGTTCAAAATGTCGCAGTATTAATATTACCTTATCCGCTGCCGCAAGGAGATCGTCGGCCATTTTGTCTAGATTGGGCGCTCGGTCCGTGTATATGAACCGCAACATTTCCCGTAACACCTCATGATCCACATCCGTTATATCCACTCTGTTTCGTTTCCTCTCTTCCATTTCGTGTTCAAACATCGCCGCGAACACAGGACTTCTCGCTGGAAATCATTAAAAAATGCAACTATTGTAATTATATTTTATAATATAGGAATATAGATCCGCCTTTTATACCTCGGCTTTCAAATATCATTTATATTTTTCCTTAAAATTTAAGTGTGCATTAGCATTGCCTGCACGTTTGTTATGCAACTATATCTTAATCTGGGTAAATTGCATATTTTAACACAAAAAAAAAATGCATTCGGTCTAGCAAAATATATTGCACAAAGGGTAATTTATACTGGAATAATATATTAAAGAAATAACTATAAAATTACTATTTATAGTGTAATATAAATAAGAGCTTAATTCATTTATTTCATTCTTATTTGATACTCTATGATGATTATATTAAATATGCATTTGCCTTAAATTATATTAGTTTTTTGTTTATGTACTACCATACTACTTCTATGAACAATCCCTAATTTTTAATGTTCAAGCTCTTGTAAGTTAATATTCGTACAAATCTCAATTTCTATATTTTAATTGAACTTCATAATTAAAATTTAATTAATAATACCTGCTAATATTGCTTTATGTGCTTGAAATTCCCGACCGCCAACCGCTAACGTGACATCAGAGAACCTTTCACTATCGAACAATGCTCCTAAGTCGTCTGACAATCGACATTCGGGAACTTTGAAATGCACCACATTGCTCTGCCCGCTAATATTGATACTATCCGCTACCACTGACACTTCACAAAATATCGTCAGTTTATCTTCAGGCAGGAGACCATTCGCTTCATCCAATAGGAAATCTCTGTAATTTAAGATACATAATTTTAAATGATATAAGAAAACCTGGATTATAGACTAGATGGTTTTTTTTTTATGTTAGACATCGACAGACAAGCATGAGGTTCACTTGATGGGAGGTGATACCTCAGCCACAGAACATCAGTCGCTGTCAACCTACTTTTTTACTTCGAGCATTCGGAAATCCATTGACTGAAACCGAAACGCGCAATATACTGTTCACGGTTTTTCCATCTATGAACGGTGGTCAATTTTTAAGGTTAGCGAATGAAAGAAAATTATCTACAGGCAACTGTTTCTGTTGTGAAAATCAGATTAATATACGTATTGAGTACGCATGTATCTTTAATCAGTGAATGCGCAGGTAAACGCATTGCGCAATCATTGATAAGACGGAAAACGCGATTGCAGTTATTAGGGTAGGGTTGGCTAATAATGCATAGTGCGGTCTGGATTACCATAATGGCCTCTTATTTAATTTATCTCTTGTAGAAACGACCTTTATACGCAAAAACATTTGTTGTATATTACAATACGATTCATTTATACTAATATAGTAAAAGGAAGTCTGTTTGTAGACGGGATTAGTTTAGTGGGTCAACTCCAGTTCAACATTCACGGGTAAAAACCCAAACACAAATGATTATAGACAAGCCATGTATGTCATTTAGGGTCAAAACATGGCCCGGACTTTTCGATAAAAGAAATAGAGGAAGTTCTGATTAAACAGCAGGATGAATTAATCAAAGTTTGGGAAAAAACATTGGAAACGAACGCCAAGTGTAGTCTCAATCTCGCTCATTCATACCTAGCGTACACTGAAGTACGACCAAAAAATCCCTAGCAAAAATTTATTCTTAAATAGAAATATTATTTTACTAATAGAAACATAAACAATATGATAACTTTAAGGTTTAACTAAAAAAAGCGTCATGTGCGCTGACAGTGGTTGGGTTGAGTTTTAGTAAATGTGATGGATCTATAAAATTAAGTAGACCTATTAATCAATATTTAATACTGAAGCCGCAAGGTTTTTTACTTCAGAGTGATTGAAACCTTGCGGGAGTGCTAGTTATAAATAACATTAAACAAATATACCTTATCCATAAAATAACTGAACGGTTTTGCTTTCTTGATACATAGTTTATTACAAAAAAGTAGTACTATTATTACTTAATCCATAAATCCTGTATTCTTACTAAAGTGTCAAAGATGTCGTAACTCTACATAAGTAAAACTAATTTTGTTGTATTTACAATCACTTCTATTAATTAATTATATAATTATTAACAAATTAGAATAAACGATTAAGTGATCAATAATACTAATTATCTAACAATATATATGACAAAGTCAGGTTACGCTAATAGGGAATATGCATGCATTTTTTTTATATTTTTTATCGACTTGTTACATCATTTTACCCTAATAAAAAATATAAATACTCTTGGCAATGTCCAAATTATTTTTTAAAATTACTTTGAAAACATCGATAAAATTTGATCTGTTTAAACGCGGCCATATTTCGCGGGCTTTGGATGATATCACATTACACGCTCAGTGACGGATAGAGTGAGGTAACTATGGTAACCAGTGTTTGACGCCATCTTCGATGTCAATGGACGCCATTGATAAATCGCTGCCGATAAATGACAGAATGTGTAAGGTGACGTCACGTTTTGTTTCGACCAATGGTGATGCGTTTTGCAAACTTGAATTTCTCTCCCTTATTTTACACATTTTAATTAATATTTTTTGCAATTAAACACGAACTAAATAAGAAAATAATTGTTTAGGCATAATATCTGGGCCATAAGGATTCAAGGGAAAAAATATCAAGTAAATTTAAACAACATGCATATTCCCTATTGCTCCCTCAATTACTTTATGATATAAAAATTACAAAGAAACATACAAGGCCTCTCGCTGCAGATATTGTACCTTAAGACTTCATGTAAATAATGACACAGTAATTCTAGTAGAAGTCATGCAGGACAAGTACATTTGTATGTTTAAGATGGCGCTTTAAGTTAAAACAGCGATTCAACTATATGCTTTCGTATGATCAGTTTACTTACTACTTGAACCATCAACACATATGCAGGCCAAGGGTGTCAGTACTGAACTCCGCTAGTTATTGAAACTGTATACGTAGTAATTCGAATGGCCAACTGTTTTTGATAAATCCATCATACGCTTTTTTTTATAAAATATCAAACTCAAGGCTACGTTATAAAAATACTGCATAAATTTAAACATTTTTTTTAATGTGATAGTAAACAATGTTTGTCTATCTATCACGGTAAAATGGAAGAGAACAATATGGTAAAAAGATGGCTGATGACGATGTTCGTGATAATTGCATAGTCCATTTTTTTATGGGTAAATATCCCCATCATTTTGGACTAAACGGCTGGCAAAAGTTACTATGTATCTGAGACTCTTAAGTCGTGGATGTCCATGGGCGGTGGTGATTACTACTATCAGGTAACCCACCTGTTCGGTTGTCTGCTCTGTTATTTAAAAAAGTATTAAAAAAAGTACTTGCCTTCTTATAAACTTTTTGAATCCCCAATCCTTGCCTTGCACAAATCTATACGCTCGCTGTGATTCCATCGCCTTCGTTTCTTCCCGTTTCGCGTTTAATATTGAAAACTTAAACTTTGCACGTACTTCTGATTTATTACACGACACTAATAGTAAATATAACGATAAATAGTCTTTACTCTCTTCATCGAGTCCTTTTGGATTAACGCGAAGACACCATTTTAATTTATCACTAGCACCAGCTGAGAATGTCGATGATTTTAACACTTCACCCATCTCTTCTCTACAAAAACTAAAATTATTTATAGTCCACATATAACTGAACTTGACCACCTTCACCTGTAACAAACAAACAAAAAATATATTAACACATGTTTACCTGCACTATTAAACATATTTGTTTTGATAATATTGTCTTTTATTAACGCGAGTATCACACATTTAAGTAAAATACTGTATACCGGATGAAAACGCGATTTATTATTTATATTGTTTAAATTATTTATCCCGACGTTTCGGATGCTTTTCAGCAACCGTGGTCGCGGGGAGACAGCATCCGAAACGTCGGGATAAATAATTTAAACAATATAAATAATAAATCGCGTTTTAATCCGGTATACAGTATTTTATTTAAATATTTGTTTTGATGTTAATTCATTAATTATTAGTTATAATGTATTGAGTTATTTTAAATTAACGTATACGTAACTGTAACTTTTAAACTCCAATTATGAATTAAAAGCGGAATTCTGTTTATGTAGCAGAATCTCTGTTATAGACGATAATAAATAATAATGGTAGTACGCTCCACAAGGGTATTGATTTAAAGAAATTGATTGTATTACAATTATTATGTGTATTATAAATATTATATGAGGCATTGGTAATATTATTCTCATACCGTTTATATTTAGGATTTGCTAGACGGAGAACGAACTTCTTAAGTTCAAATAGGTTCAACACAAGGTGTGACCGTGTTGTGACTCGTATAACTAGTTCTGATAACGATAATTAACTCAATAACATAGCGTTATTATTTTAGACAGATACGGTTTCATTGTGAGGTGTCATCACTCCAGAATAATTCTGTGGCCTGGTGCTAAAAGGGCCAAAGTAGATTTATGAATTAAATTCTAATATAAGAAAAGAAATGGTATTTTGGAAAATATTGCCCCTTTAGCACTGATGATAATTATTATGTTAGTTCCTTAGTAAGCATAAAATAAAATTGTTTTCTAAGAAAAATGTTGTTCTTTTAAGAAATTTTATTATGCACAGTTTACAATACATTAAATAAATTAAATACAAAAAAGTACTTTGGCCCTTTTAGCACCAGGCCACAGAATTAACTTCAATGAACTGAAAAATGAGCGGTGCCTTAGAACGCTTTACGACTTATTTATTACAAATAAAATTTTAACGTCTGTACCGCATAAAGGTTCAAGTTCAGCTATTGTTTTTAGACTGATAATACAAGCTATGATCAAATCGGACGAGGTTGGTACATAAATTATAGATATATTTTATATGCTTAATTCATATATCTTTATAATAACCTTAGTTAGTACAAAGTAATTATACCTAAGCTAAGCAATTAACGCTTACGACATTAAAGTATGAACGATCGAAATAAAAATAATATCCTCTTTGTAAAATATGTAATAAATTATGACCCCAAGAATTACTAACAATGATGTCAAAGTTGTAATCCTCTAGTAAAATACATGAAGCTATATTTATCAGTGAGCAATTAACGTAATGAAAACTGCAATTGTTGAGGATGTGTTTGACTAGAGAAAAAACAAATAACAATGTGACTCGGCCTTGTTCGTCATGGTAATACATAGCGCATCATTATATGTATATCGCGGCGTGATTTATTTTTTAATATTCTTGAATACATCTATACTATAATAATATATATCTATACTTATTTATATTAATATTAAAAAGATGAAGAGTGTTTGTTTGAACGCTCTTATTTCAGGAACTATTGGTTCGAATTGAAAAAATGTGTTGGATAGCCCAACTATCGAGGAAGGCTTTAGGCTATATAACATCTCGCTGCGACCAATAGGAGCGAAGCATCAGGGGAAAATGTTGCAAAAACGGGGAAAATTATCCATATTTGAGGGCTTCCTTTGCGTGCGCTGCGTAAACGGTTCAAGTTACCCAAAAAATATGTATGAAAGAATTATTCCTCCTTAAATTATCTAAAAAAATGTCCGGGTCAGTATATCTTTTAAGATTGACTCATTATAACAAACTAAACTTCTTAATCGCGATCATAATAACAGAAATTGACGCGAACGAAGTCGCGGGCAACAGCTAGTATTATATATCTTGAGATTACAGGGGTATATTCATAGTGAGGTCAGGACTATGTGAGCGTAGCTTGCGCCTGGTCCCTGGTCGTTGCCCCCGACCGTTGCTTTACTTGCCAGCTTGCGGGCTTGCGGTGCTGCAGAGGTCTTCGCCCGGTCACCGACCCAAGCCAAGGCCGCCCGCATCATCCCGGCACTTGCGGACAAGTCAATGCTTCTTTGGTTCTTGCAAAACCTATCCGCCGCAAAGAACTTCGTTGTTTCGAGCATTCGAAGATTCGGCAAGTTCTATGCTCTATTTGATGAGACTAAATAATATATATGCTTATGCTTTTTATCACTGCAGATATTTAATAACATGGAATTCATCTTTACAGCAGAATTGTTTGCGTTTTAAATTTCCATCTTTTAAAAAGTAATCATGTATACTTTTGACTTTTGAGCTATAAAAAACAAATACAATAAATAATCTCGTAAAGTTGCCGTAAACTAAATAAAAGGGCCTCAATATGATTAATTTCTATAATCTATATAACTTATGGGTAAAAACGTGAGGTATGCTAGAAGTCACGCGTACTTTACGCTGACAGCGGCACGTGTTGTAGGTTGTTATTCCACAAACGTACAAGGAAGTCCATAGCCTGAGATAACCGATTATTGTAAACGTCACTTAATTGCATTACAATGAAACAAATCAGATTAACTCCGTTACAATCTAGTCGTGAAATGTTATTTTAAATTGTTTTAGACTTTAATAAGTAGCCGCACCGCTCATTCTCAGAAGAAGCACCGTTATTTTTTGCGAACTAAATAGATTTTGGCAAAAAGTACCAAAAAGGCAATAGCAGGTCGTCGAAGCTGTGCAACGGTTGTTCCAATTCCTATGTACCTACCTACTGTTACCAATTTCCGGCAGGAAATAAAAGACAACACCTCAATTCGAACTACAAAGCCGTGCCACAATCTACTTAACTTACACAATATAATAATCATAGTTCGCGGTTTTATTTCACTGTGTCGTGAAATATTTGACATTGATGTTAATTATGTTAATAAAAATAACGTCATCTAATATTTTTTTGTAATATAACATAGTTACAAATTACACAATAATCGTTTATTCAACAAGGAAACGTACAATGCTAGTGACCATCATCATCGATTGAAATATTTCACACGTGTGTATCGCGTTATGAATGTTCTTGTACGTTGTACCTACAGTGCTTATGTATAGAAGGAAGAAGGAAATGTTGGTTTCATGTTAACAATTTTAGCCAACGACTCAAGATCGCCGATAACGAGAGTGATAAACAAATTTATCGGTCTGTTGTAATTCGGCAACCACTCCAATCTTTCACGAGTTTAACGTGGAATTTGAATTTGAAAGGTGTGACTTGCTGACATAGAAAACTGGGTGCTCGAAGATAACATATAACTGACATTAACAACAACGTACGCAACCTGTATATTCACATTAACAATACATGTTGTATTATGGCAGTCGGAATACCGACTGCCATAATACGTAGTATTTAATAAGTATTTAATTAAAAAGTATTTAATTATAAAACCTTTTAATAAAAAGTATTATAATTAAATACTTATCTAACAAGCTTTATAGATACAAATAGCCTACTAAATTACCGGTAAAAATAAGCATTTTTACTAAGCTAGTAAATTTAATCCACCTGATCAACTTATATAATACGTATAATATAATATAAGAATTCCGTTTCCAGACATTATGGTATGAACGAGATAAATACTGAGTTCGTACCGTGATCTCTTGTTTTACGAGCAATACACGCATGTAGGTACAGCTTTGTCGCTCCTGCAATAATATTTATTCAAGAGATGGCGATAGGTTAACACCAGTAATGAATTTTTAGAAGAAATAAAGCTTATTATTATTATTTAAAAAAATGTTTAGGTACTACGAAAGTGCCAGGTAATTCTATACTAACAAGAAACCTTACTATATCAGCACAACCTGGGTAAAAAAGTTTTGTAGTTCATATTAGCGTATAAACCCTTGCATGTCCATCTCTCGTTTTATTAAGGGTTTTAACTTTGATGTGAACTAAAAAACGTTTTGACCCAAGTTATGGGGATACAGAGGTAGCCTTCAGTGAGTACTCTGCCTTTTACCTGTGTAAAGCACCAGTTTTCAGCGACTGGCGTGTTCCCGTCGTGTAACGGGCTGGGCACACGGCTCACCGCCATACCACCGGCGCCGTTTGAGGACACGCGCGCCGACTGTGGAGCGGGCGCGCCGCCGCCCGACCCTCCACCGCCACACTCACTGCCCGACGCGAGCCTGAAACGAAACATTCCAATTTCAAATCACAGAAGCCGAAAGGCAGCACCGTTAAACGATCCTAACACGAAGAACGAGAAATTTGATAAAACTGAAAATCAGTGAAGGGGTCGCATCTGGCTCAAATGTACATGCATTGTGTTCCAATTCGGAGGTCATAAATTATTATTGCAGTAATAACTTCAGTTGTTTCTAATTGTCTTTTATTCTTTTTGCTCTTGGTATTATGTATTGTATTTTTGGTGATTTTATTTGAATAAAGATTTTCTATTCAATTTTAAAAACTCCTACAAGTTCGTACTTGGGACTCAAGAGTTGTACCGCGATCTGTGAGAGCACTATTATTGCAGTCTTACTTTATGAGAGGACATGAGAACGCGATACATTTTGTATAGTCTCGTTCTGTTATACTTCTTTAAGAGAATGCAAAAAACCCTGATGCTTGCACCCAATGCCGTGACGTATTGTCGTGACTGTTACATTTTCATTTACATGAAAATACGTATATGAAACAGTTACGTCTTCGGCATTAAAGGTTATTAGATTTGAAGGGCGTTGTAGGTAGCAACACAGGACATACAGGACTTTCATTTCCTGAATATTTTAATCAACTGACTGAATAGAGTAGTTTAGTCAAACTTTGATGGTCAAACGTTGCCCGTAAGGCGACTACTGAAGATACCAGTGGACAGTTATTATGTATTTTTATAATATTAAGGTTTATTCTTCATTTTATAATATATAAAAGGCAGCAAACCTTGCCGTCGTCTTTTACAAAATACCCTTAAAAACATAATTTCTAAAACCATAAAAACTCTTGATTTTCGTATACGAGGTAGGTGATACAGGATGCTTGTAGCAATGCTTCAATGTTAATATAACTTTGAAATGTAGGGAAAAGAATGGAGAAACCGGAAAGGTTTCTGTAGGCCACAACCGCGACAACCGCCTCGACCGTCATGAGACGAGGTCTTCGTAAATGCAAACATTTCTTGCAATATTCTTTTTCCGCACAAGAAGCAGGACGATCAAAATCAGCTAAGGTCAGGACATTGATAAATAACCCTGTACTACTTAATAGTTTTATAAAATCCAATTATAAAGTATATTTAACAGTTTTATAAAGAGAATATTAAATGATTATTTTTAAATAGATAATACTTAAAAAGTAAACTGTGCATAATGTCAGACTATAGAATTTCTTTAACCTCAATTATTATATATCGATGACCTTCTAAGTTCGTCATCATTAATTTATCCAATAGGCAGTGACCTACTGGCCGAGTGGCGATACCTGCAAATTCTCATGAAACATCATGTAGAAATACATTGTAATTTGTAATGAGCCAATCAGCGATCAGAGTTCATCCTAAAACTGGGCCGCACATAAAAAATCATTTTGATTACGCTAAGCGGGGGCGCTTTGTTTAACAAAGAATGTTGTTTTTACCAAAAAAGCATTTAAAAGTATATTCAGCATACATGTATTTGTATTTGGAGTCACGTAAAAGTAGGACTTATACAATATCGCCGTCCTGTGAGACTTTCACGAACTGGGGTTTGATTACCAAATATGCGTTAGAATCTGTGTCAGTTTCATCACCCATACTGCATCCGTTCGCAGGTTGCGTGCGGTTGCTTTGTTCGACGTAGATACAGCGCGACGTATACAGCGGCAGCTGTGCGGTCAGATCGCTCGCAAGGCGAACACAATATCCTGCAATCGTATATAGGAGACAAGCCGCTGGAAACAACCGGTTGCCATGCCCGGTGAACTCCCAAAACCGGTCTTGGAAGAGGAGACAACAATCAAAAAACACAATGCAACATTTGAATTTAACAACATATCCGAATATTTTAACGTAGTAAATCCATTGGATTAATAGCTTACCGAATCTAATGTAACATATAATTTACGTAATTACCTCTAGTTAAAATTTTCACAAAAAAAATTAATACTAATGCTTATTATAATATTGTTCAAAGGAATCAGTACAATGCGATAACGTTCGGGCGGAAACCGCAAGTCGCGTCATGCCAGAAGCACAGCCAGAGGTCAACCAGACCAACATAGGTTGTGCTATATAAAAAGGGCGAGAAGGAAAACAATGAGATAAACGTATATAACGTGCGAAGTGAACTGTAACGTGTCCCTCAGATCAGGAGAGGAAACTTAAACAAGTCACTTACAAAAGTAGGCTACATTAATTTTATTAATCGGTGCGACCCAGAAACTAATGACGTTGACAGAGACGACCCGCGATGTGACAGGAGTTAAGTCTGCTCCTTAAACGTAATTGACTTTACAAAGTAACAATGAGAACAAAAAAAAAATGAACGTCTAATATTATTTTGACATTTAACAGACCTGAAACCGCGTAATGAATTTAGAATGGTTACGTACGCTTATAATATGAATAATGGCTAAGAATGATTGTTACAGATATTTTATGGGGTTTTACAGATGGTCATTTTTCCATAGCAACGAAAACCGATAAGATATGGCACACGCAGCGATCCGCTCGAGGTCGACCAACAAATTTGCTACTGTAACAAATAGAGCGGCCCGACCGACCTACATAGTTTCAGTTAACCGCTTTATTATGATTAACAAAAGCCGAACTACCGAAACACCTCAATTGACTTTATCATATATTGTAAACGTAAACATCAAGATGCCCGTAATCGTACTGTTTCTCCTTGATGTCGCTACTCTATTCTTACCCTATCTACCCACAGCTGGTGAAAATATTTTGTTGGAAAAATGTTGATGGTATGTAGCATATCGATAAAGAAGTTAAATGCGAATATATTCTTAAAATAAATTTCAGAATGTCTTATTCGTACATACACCTTTCGTTTGCTTTATGAAGCCCAAAAAAATATTAAGCTTCATTAGGATTACATTGACATATTTTATTTGGATATATTTTTCGACGACCTTTCCCTAACTTCAACACAAAAAGCTGTTGTAATTGTTTAAATAAATTTAAATGCTATTTGTTAAAATTAATACGGTGATTGGAGAAGTCAACAACCGGTAAAAGCTTGGGCAATCTTTGTCATACGTTTCATTGGTCTCCCGTGATCTTATTATAGATGTCATCCGACCTACTAGTATCTCTTCTAAATTTAAAGATATCCCAACGTTTAACTCCGCTTCACTACGTAAAATCATTTCCATACTCTCAGTGCCCGTGACGTAATTAAAAATGGTTCGCATTCAAGTTTGTATTTCCTAATCAAATCAATAATTAATTTTCATAAATATAATTCAGACAGTTAAAATGATAATTACAGAATACAATCCATTTCACCTTTAAAAGACGTGCACCTACTTATTTATATAAGAAGCCTTAAACGGAAAACAATAAATGGCCACCTATCTAGACAATGATGATAAAACTAGGGTGTGAAACAATAAGGCTTCAAAATAATTGTATGGATATTGTTTCAAAGAAGGCACGTTGCGTTGGTGCAGCGGAGGGAGTAACCAAGTGAGCAATGCCCTCTTAACGACGACTGCGTGCTATGACTCAGACGCCCTGAGGACGACCTGACTGTAGGGTCCTCGACTGAGTTACTTTGAAGGACGATTTGTTTACTTAAGATTTCTTGCGATATCTCGCAATTTTATTGCATTCGCCATTAAATGGCTACACAATTATACCCTTTAACATCTTAAAATAATGAAGCCCCTCTTTTTTGCTGTTCATAAGACCTCTTACCATGTATTATATGTACAATTAGATGATTATCACTGGAGATTATTTAATTAAAATCTTAGGTAACAGAGGATACTTGTAATAATCATCGAATTGTTTTTAATTAAATATTTTAATAATTTAAATTGAAAAAGCATTTTCTCGAATTTTGAGCTAACTGATAATTTTGAATATAATTCTTGTGCCCTTTTGCTTGATTGAATTGATGCAGACTAGTATAAGCTATGTATATTAGTATAAATTCATTCGAATACTCCCAAAAATTTTAGAAAACGCTCAGGGCACATCTTCTATCACATGTGCAATTTGTGATCGACGCAATTTTCGCTGTAACCTAATAATAGCGATGAGAATAGCACCACAATTATAGGTATAAGTAATTGGTGGGCGTGACGCGTGGAATAACCAAACACACGAGGTGCTCAAGGCTGCTGTGGTCGTCAGAATCAATCCACGGCAATTTGAAACAATAACTCCTCAATGTCAAACCGATTCGTTTACACAGCCACAAAGAAATATTAATTAGAATACTCTAAATATTAATCAGTGGTTCCTTACTCTTAAAAGCATTATTATTGTTCTTAAAGATAGCAGAAGAATACAAAATGTACGTCGCTCTCACGTCCTCTCGCAAAGACGGCAATAATACTGCTCTTAGAGATCGTGGTACAGCCTTATCATTTTATATTATTATCATATTGACTTTCGTAAAATTAAAAGTTGCATACCATGCATCTTTTGTTTTATATTTACTTATAAAATTCAAATCAAACATACTAAAAAACAAGAGGACACCGTTAGTCAATATTGTCATAATATAGAAAATTACAGTAAATATCAACTCCGTAGGAATAGATGGCGTTAATATGGCAACTTTGTAACATTTCAAAAATCAGACAAGTGTTATCTTTCTGTCTCGACCACGGTTGCTGAAAAGCATCCGAAACGTCGGGATAAATAATTTAAACAATATAAATAATAAATCGCGTTTTAATCTTGTATACAGTATTTTATTTAAAATATACTAATTCTCCAATACGCATTAAGCTCTAACATATATAGCAATAACTTAACTCTTCAGGAAAGTCTAGACTTAAAACTGAAGTAAACAGACGTATGATATTAGCTTCATTAATGTTGAAGCCATTATGTAATATTGAGTAAGCCAGTTTATTTACAGTGCAAAATAACCTTGCAATTCTTGTGAAGTCTTTACTGATCTCCTTGCGTATGAGTTTCCGTATGATTTACCCAGTGTTTGTCTAATAAAGTAAAACAAAAATGTAAGGCCATTGAGATTCTAAAACTCTAGCAGATATTGTAAACGATGATGAATATGACTAAAATTAACTCCTGCCCGCCTAGAATGACCATCAAGAGATATCTCGCGGAAGAATGAAGACAAACTAAGATATAAGATATCTCGATACATTATAATATGTATATCGACATCGACAACTTTGACAGACAAGATATCACGATAGACATATATCTCTACTTTTGACCTTAGAAAGAGAGTTTTAAGTGTGTCATGATAGACCCGGAATATATAGAGATAATCGATTAAAAGACGAGAAAACGGTCGACAAAATTTTGTCATACTAGGCCGGCTGATTAACTTATCAATTCTTGTAACATACATAGTTCTTATTTAAGAAAGTTCTACCCGACCCCTGTTTGTGATATTTATGAATTGACCCTGTATAATTAATGATTAATTATATAACAAAATATTTCGCGAAGGCGAGACTACAATCTAACACGGAACCGAGTAACACTAACTAGCACCTCTATTCGTCCGAGATGTGCGAGGACGCGCAAGGTGACCGCGACGCGTGTGTGTTTAATAAAATGTAGGTATTATATTTAACACACACACACACACATTAATATTGTTTATATGACACGTCCACGTCCATCGAGTATGTATGTATATACTATACATATAATAAAAGAGTAGAATTGAAATTACGCTTCAATAAATATTTTTACCAGAAATTAAGAGGGGTGATAAATGAAGGGAGCACAATGCATAAAATAAATAAATAAATATTTAAGATTCTTGTTATTAAATAAAGTACATAATATCTATCAATATGATGGGTTTTTGGATTGAATCGTATTATTGTTCTGACGAATTCATTGGTGTTTAACGAATGATAGTAACCCTACATTGTGCTCTGATGACCCATTGGTCTCGGGTTCGATTCTTGCCGGACATGACATATTATAATTTCAAAAACGTCCATACTTCTGGCCTCTTCTGACATTCGTGGGAGAATTATCCAAATTCTGTTCATAGATGGACAACCTTTTATTACATGTTCTGTGGGACAAGTCTGTAGATTGCGCGTTTTAATCTTAGACTATGTATCAAAATTAAAAAAAAATAGGCCAACTGCAATATTGACGGTCCAGTGGCCGTGGTATCACAATCAACAATTTATTAAATTAAAATATTACGCTTTATAAAACACCCTAGTAAGAATCAAAATATGTATTAATTAAATTCAATATTACGTGCAGTGGCTTTTCACATAAGTATAATATGCGATATCTTTATCAGCCTGTTTTCTTTTATATTAAATTAAAATTTCATACTGAAATAATTTGGCATAATACCTACCCAATTTTATAATTTAACAAAATGTGACGGATAACTTTTGTCCCAGTAACAGACAAAAAATTTAAACAATGAAACAACTACGTGCTCTGTTAAGTTTATTTATGCGGCAATATCAGTGGGTTTAATCTTAAAACGTGTCACTAATGTAAACAATATTATTTTCTTTAAATGTGCGTGATTAATACGTTAAAATGACAATATTGCTTATTATTTGTAAGTTGAGATTTAAATAATCGTTTATTCCCATTAAAAATTGTAACCTTCATGAGAATACAGCCGCCATGAGCTAAAAAGTAGTAGGTATTTAAAATTGATTTGTGCTTCTTATAGTCTGCAACTGATCCAAAAGGCGCTCTTGTTTCAAATATTATTAAAACGTTTTACTAAACCTGAAACGCTTTTCAAAAAAATACTCGATTGTATCAACAAAAGCCATTATCATGCAATTGTAAGACAGAAATAGAACCGTGTGTAGAACAACGTACTACTATTTGTTTAGCATTATTTGCAAATAGACACTTAAGTATCCAAAAGTAAACGTGAGCTACTAGGACGATAACTACAATACAAAATAAATGATAACCCGGCATATTATTGTTTTATATATTATATTAAATCAACAACTCTCTCGCAATGCCAAAGTCCCATTCGATTTGACTATTAATTGAAAAAAAAAACAGTATTACACTTGAATATTTATTAGAATGTTCGGCCTCGTACTGTATAGTGGAACAACGGATCTGGAGACTTAATAATAAAGGCCTGTGAACGTTATGTATTACGTCACGACCTTCGTAGTTAAAATGATGACGTCGATGAACGCACGCCCACCCATACTATTTTATAACGCTTGTAAGGGAAATCACTGAAATAAAACCTAATAATACATCACAAGCATAATGACAACGCCGAGAATCTATATAGCATAATTTGGTTCATATTTAACCTCCATATTTAAACTAAATGGTAGCAATAACACATTAATCCAACAGTTTCTTTTAAAGATACATACCTCAACTACGACTAAAATATGGAAGGAGAGAATACAATAGTATAATCAGATAATGATAAAGGGATAACAAAGATACTGCATCGTGAAGTACATATATGATAAATTCAGTGTAAGGCCTGGGCACATAGGAAAAAGATTATGAGCAATGCTAAGCGAGGATAAGCTCCAAGACGGAAGCGAACGTAGCGAGGCCGAGGACATACAGTCAATTCAGAAACTAATTCAAACCAATGATTACAGTAGATAAAAATTCGGCTCGTCCAGTCATACATGTTTTAATTTTAAAGACACCTATCTGCAAAGAAGTCGATAACGTTCAGTCACAAGTACAAACGCCGACTTAAGACAATCAATGTTACAGACACTGTGAACGTAAATTATTTTGAAATGATTACGTCGACTCATGACATGTTTTAAATACAAAGACCAGTAGTTTTCGTAGATGATTATGCAACATCCCATGACAACGCGTCGCTATTCAGTGGGCGGGCGCAAACCAACCCAATATACGAGAAACAACCGCAACTTTGAAACAGTAGTCAACACGCAACGCAGACAATATTTTGGTTACATTATTATTGGAAAGCATTTACATCGATGACTTAACGCATCATTTAATACACACTACAGACGTTAATATCTAACTAGGACGACCTGATTTATAGCTCTTGCTAAAAACTGTGCCACCTCGGCCCTATAGCAACCGTGTTCTACATTGTTTTACTATGAATATGCAAACAGGCAATTAAAACTACACAAATTTATCTTATTCAATGAACCAAGAAGTAAACAGAGCAGTAAGGAAATGTGAAGGATATTCTTAAATATTTTGGTAAATTAATGTCCAAATAAATTCGACCTTAAGTATTATTACCCTATGAATTACTAGACGACTAAAACGATTGGCAGAACCTTGACTTCTGCCTAATACAAATAGTATGACCCTACTTCCTGGTACGTTTATGAGGGTCGTCATTGTCGCTTGCACCTACTAATGTCAATATTTTGAGTCATGGTCATCAGTAATAATATAAATTATAAACGATACAACCTTTTACATATTACTTGCTTGTCCCAATTAATTTAACTATATGCTGTAAAACTATTCTAATGAGCTACAGTTTGCCATTGTTATAAAATCGAAAGTTTTATAGGACAACAATAATTAATACTCGGCAGTTACTATTCAAAACTTAATCCGAACAATGGCCAAGCAAAATATGTTAAAAGGCCACGCACTTATTGAGAGCTGCGGCTCAGATATTAAAATATTTACTAGCCCTGACACATCACAAGTAATTGTGTGGGTATATAACGCAAATGCGCCGAGTAAGAACGTTTGTGTGCGTTGTGTCAAGACAGTGTAGCTGCTGGTACAGTCAGCTCAACAGCAGCGGCATCGAGAACGCGACCCGGTTTGCCGATCGAGAAAGCATCTACAAAACTCGGTTGAGGCCGCGCATACAGCAAAGAGGACGTGTACTTCAATAATTTTCTTGAACACGCCATATAAATCTTTCAAGAAAATTATTCATCTCTGTTCAGCAGTCAATTCTGTATATATTAATAATTAACTTAAAACCACTATTTGAAACTACTGTTTCAGCATCTGACATTAAATAACTTCCGTATTGAGATAAAATATGTTTATAACTCGGTATCCTTGAAATAAATATCAATAAAATTTGACGATATTAGCGAACACTTCTTGAAAGCTAAAACGAGGGTTCTCCTTGTACGCGAGGCTAAAACTAGTCCATCGCCATCCATTCACTAACACAATTTTGAACAGAAGGGCCACAGTAATGTCATGGCAGTAAGTAAATGTTACGAAAGACAATATTTGATGTTCATTAAATAAAGAATTAATATTCAAAACGTTTTTCTATAATCTGGCAAGGTTAAACACAATATTTTAAGTTTATGTGTAATGTATTGATATTAGTTCAGCTACGTCCTAGACCTTGAATTTGACGTCCCTGTTCCACTTATTTTATACATCTTCGCAATACATTCATTATATTCATATTATCTATCTACCAAGCGTTACTGGAAATCTGCAAGGGATTTGAGATTTATTTTATTGCACAAAATACCAATAATCTCTAGCATTATTAGATATAAAAATTATCTGATGATACAATTGCCAAGTTTGTTCATAGGCAGAAACGGGGTCAAATTTGACATCGTAACGCGTTTGACCTACATAGCTACTAGCGCAGTGTTTGAAAAAAATTGGTATAATGAAGGTGAATTACGTTTTATATGAGTATGTAAAAAAGTGTCTGCAATTTATGTTAAATGAATTTAAAAAAAAATCGATTATCTAGATCACAACATACGACTGAAAATATATGGAGATGATAGTCTTCTATAATTATCGTGTCGTCAGTTTCGGGTCAAATTGTACGTTAAGGGGCACAAGGTAAAAGATGGTGCATTGAAAGTGGCCTTAAGCCCAATAGCGATCTGCGACCGTGTCGCTTCCTATTGGCGTGGATCGACAATGCCTTCCACTGATACAAAGGTGCTATAACATAAAGGTCATCAACAGATAAACTGTGACATAATATTTAGATTAAAAATAACAATAGTCCATTATTGTTATTTCTCTTAAAACATTAATTAATTTAAAAGGACATTACAAAAACTTTAAGGCATAATGTGAATATCATAAGTAACAGAAAAGAAAAAAAAAGTTAAGTATTACAGATTTAAAAAATAAAATAAACCCACGCTTTAGTTGAATATAAAAATTCAATTCCAATTGTAATATTTTCATCCTATCTGTAAAAGCTTTCACCGAATTTTACTGAGCTTCTACTGCCGAAGAAAGCGATGAGCGGTGACCTCGATCATTTAATAAGACTCAGGAGGTGAAACACAAACGCTCGAGTTTTACGGGTCAATTGAAGCAGGGGCTGGCGAGGGGGCACTATGGGGAGTGAAGGGTGTAGGGACAGCAGGGGAGGACCCTGACACAGATTCCAAAACATCAGTTAAACCAGCAGAGGCCTCCAAATTTGAGTACTACAATATCATTGATTAATCTGTGGACCATTGTGTGTTCAAGAAAAACGGGTCAAATAGCCCTTTGCAATATTATTTTAACATTATTGTAATACATTATTTATATTTAAGTATAAACACAAGTTAGGCATTTCAATATATGGCAATTTTGGATATATTGTTTCAACAAAACGGGTCTCAATTCTCACATAAAGTCTGTCACAATATCGACTGGTAAATTTTGTCCCCAGTGGTATCTATACTAATGTAATGTGATAACAAATATTTGCCGGTCATGTATTTTGATATGGATTAAATCTTATGAACATCATGGAATAAATTAAATTTAACGAATACTAAATTTAGTGTAAATGTTTTAAGTCTAACAATGAGAGCGCTCAGAATGTTTCAACAACGTGCACGATATTTGAGAGAACGTATCGTATCGTGACCCGGTCTCTTCATAACTTATACGGGGCCGCTTTCAGCTTAGTAGTGACAGTTTGGGTGAACGTTGTTGCTCTGCGAGGTAACGTGAGTTGCGTGATTACATCAAAATGTTCAGAAACGATCCTTATATTTATTTTGCAAAAGTAATCAAATATTTGGCTCAAAATAACTTAATTATACCAAAAAAGGACTAATGTCAAATCTCTTCATATCAAGAAAACAGCCTAAGCAAAATGTTAAAGATTATAAATGAAGAACAAAATTGATTATTTTTAATTATTAGAATACTATGATTTAGATATTTTATCAAAAATCAGTAGGTACAATAGTTATGTGAACCTTTCTCCACCTACAAACGAGCGTGAGGCTTAATCATTACTTTTTTTACTTCAAGGATTACAAAAGCTATTGACTGGAGCCTATAGAAAGTATTATGAGCTTTGCTGGGTGTAAGCTGGACGGAATTTCAATTTTCCTCCTACCCGTTGAATACTCAAAGTTGCAAGGCTAAATGTAGAGTTTTCTCTAAATCAATATCTCAAAACGGGGAACGAACCCGCAACCCGCTAAACATGAGAAAGGTGCACAAGGTGTTAATGATGAATATATTAATCCGTAAGATTGTGGGTTTTCTTTGTTGTTGGAAATCTAACGAAACGATGCCTCATAACATGTTAATATGAGTATTATACAATGAAACTACACGAAGCGCTCATTACTAAAAAAACTCGAATTCCAACTTTGAAAATAATATTTTAGATAATTACTGACAAATATAGATCAAGTTACATCATTGAGAATGTAAGGACAAGCAATACTCTTAAAACCTTGCATAGATTAGGATACTTTCAATTCTGTTGTCAATAACGAGAGCAATGTTCCGTTTTCTATGCCTCAATTATAAAATGAAATCGTAGATGCAAAACATACTTAGCTTACATCATCTGATATATATAATAACCTCGATTTTTTTCAGAACCTACATAAAAATTTAACTATGTATATATATCTTTTAGTTAGCAAGAAGTAAGAAGAATTGTTTGCTATCATGAAAAACCACAACCAATTTACTAGTATTTACTGTGTGAACTGCAAATTGGCGAACAGGCGAAAGACATTTGTGTTAGTTAATTCATAGATATTTTAGTGTACTAACTTAAAATAAGATCAAGGCCCAAGCACAAACAACTTACAAAAAAAGTATTCTCATCATCAATTTGTCACGTATATAGGAAATTAGCTGAAATTGCATACACATCACAGATTGACGATACGAATGCTTACTGGATGTATGTAACATATATTATGTATGTGTTAAATCGTTCTTTTCATGATAACGTCAATGTTATATCCATAAAGTGCCTGTACCACGATCTCTAAAAGCAGTATTATAGCAGCGTTACTTTACTAGAGAACATGATAGCGTGATACTTTTTGTATAGCTCTGTTTTGTTCTAAGGACTTGTACCGCTTTAGGAGATGGTAACTTTATTGTCCTTTAGGTTATTTGGTTTGCTTTAGCGTAGAACTAAAATAGGATTAGTATGTATTATTGGAACTAAAATACGATTTCGCCACAGCCGTCGCGTCGGGTTGCAACCCACTTCAGTTATCGCATTCCGGCGCGGTGCGTTAGTGAAACAGGAGCAGTGCGGGCGCAGCCGCAATCTTTCGCTTTGTGAGCGAGCACCGGGCCCTCGGTTGCTAAATTGATACACTCTTGCGAAATAACCTCGCCCAACTTATCCGATCACAATCAAATTAGAGAGAGGTGGCCCGTTTTCTAGGTTTCAATTAGTGAAAAATAATTTTGGGTAAAGTTACTTACGTTCTTGGCATGGCAACCTTTTCTTTGTGGATTAGGTACCTTGAAAAGTAGTTTAGTATATAGTTTTTTTAAATATGATTAAATTAATTACAATTTATATTTTACAACATAAAATACATAAATAATCATGTAAAATCCAGAATGAGAACATCGTATAATCAATAACATTAATAACACTAAAAATGTAAGCCCTTCAATTCGTACCCAGACGAAATTGTCTTCGTTTTTGAGACGTCATTCGAGTCAAAGGGACAACGACCTCAATCCACACTAACGCATCCCCGCAAATTCTTATCTTATGCCCACCGCAACAAGTATAGCTACAATGATATAGGTACGTGCACGGCGTAAAGGACAAGGGAAAAGGTGAAACCGTAAGAATGGACAAAACATTTATTCATTGAAAACTTAAAATCGACTACCTGCCGTAGACATCGGTATTAATATAGGAATGGAGTTGAGGATTCGATTTATTGTTTAAAATATGAACATAATTTATTTTATTTGCAAAGGGCGACTAAACAATTAATAGTTAAAACAGTTGAATTCTGATACTAGAAAATATGTATTATTAAATTAATTAATCTTATGCATCTAATAGCATCTCAATGCCAATTCATTCCACTTGACATAGTTTCAATTCTTAAACCAAGGCATTTTTTCAACACTGAATAATTTTTGGCATTAGAATAAAATCAAACTAGAGATTTTACACTCCTGGTGTTTGAAACATTTGTATGACAAAAAAGGGAGCAAAAGCTTCGAAAGCTTAGTATTGGAGCGTTTTTGATCTGGGTAATTTTACCTGCTAACGATACGAGTTCTCGCAACATACCTAATAAAAAATCTCCAAAGTTATGATTATAAGGCAAAAAGTGGAAGGAAGGTATACAGAAATGGACTTGTTTTAACTATTGTGGCAAATATTGTATGCATACTTAGTTATTATTGGGCAGGTGTTTTAAGAAATTATCCATATAAATCCAAAAATAAGTTTTAGTTGATTGTTGTCCAAAAATTAGTTACAGTTGGTAAGAATTTTGTATTTAAAATGTAAATTTTAACTGATACAGATACAAAATAATATTTTGGGGAAACGGTAACGCACGAACAAGCGACAGTGGGGGTTTAGGTTGGGGTAACTGTTGCGAAAGAGGGTGAGTATGAAGAGAAAACATCGCCATCGCATTAACAAATACTGAGGGGAGGTTTACGGGATTTAAGTAAATATATAACTGATGAAACATACTAATACAAGAATCGAAAGCATAAAAATGAAATCTTCAAAGGAAAATAATTGTTGTAAAAGTGATTCGATTTCTATGTTGCTCCCTCTACCTGCCGTTGGCGGTTCAGCTTACACAACAAAGAAAGTTAAAACGCGAGCGGTGCTTAGTGACTTTCGCTGCTTACAATAATATTAATTATTGTTATTAATATTAGTCAAAATAATGAAGCATTGTATTAATGATCAAGTAGATCATTAATACAAGGAAGAGAAACGTTTGATGAAAATGTAGAGATTATCGTACAACAAATATGAATGATAAGTAAGCAATACTATACAAATACCTACTCATTTGTTTGATACAAATATAAAAAAAGTAAATGAAGGAAAAATCCTTCAATTAATATAATATGGCAAATTAAACTAGTTCCGCGTTGACTTCAACAACCAAAATAGCTCACCTAGCTAAGGCCATTATACGTTCGTATAATCCAATTCTCCAAATAAGTGACACTTCAACAACACAAAAACACTAGGGTGAAATTATTAAAAAGTACAGTATCCACTGAGTTGAAATAACTTGTGTGCGAGTGCGTATCACGTTTGACAGTTTCACTTCACCACATGGTTTTCCCGTCGCGCTTCGTGGCCTGACAGACGTTATGCGCACTCCACGAGTGACGGGCGACTGGCGGTGTAACGTGTGGCTAGTATCATGCCGCCAAACGCTCCACTAGCGGACCGCTCAGCGTTCAGCTGCACGCTCGACAGTCTACACCAAAACGCGACTTGCGAACCGGTGAGGGCGGGCGCCCACAGGACAGCTGCTGCGCACTACGGACCCTTTCTCCACTGTTTCTGTCTGTTCTCGTTCGGTGAAAGCCTGACTCATGTGCTCACAGCTTTATACGTTTACACTAGCTTAATTATGTAATGAACGCATTATTAATCATTTAACACAAATAAAATGTCGTTTGTGTAACAATTAACGAGATAATATTATTATGATTCATATTGTGTTTGGCGTAGTGGTGCTGGACTCGCACATTGGTGTGTTTTAGTAGAATTATACTAAACATTTAAATTGCACGTACGAGGTTTAAATTTATTACAGTAATAATTGGTATTAATATAAATAATTATATAAGCTTTATTCGACCGCTTTAGCTAATTGCTTCAAGTACAAATATTTTTTTTGTGACAAGAATTCCAATTTGCGAACTACCAGTCACTACAGTGAAATAAACATTTGGCGCCTGTTAAAAAAGTCGCACTTTGCAATCGTATCAATCGCATTGATAGTTTACGAAAACGTTAAAGGTAATAGTTTCACTTTTCAGATATTATCAATAACTACCACGTATTGAGTTTAGGCGATTCAAGATCAAGAATCAAGATGATTTTTTAATGTTGCTTTTGATATCAGAAAAAAATTATATATATTTTTGAATTTATTTACATGATCTGGATACAAGTACGCCGATTTCTTCGTTACTTGAGTTTTATTTATCTCAGAATCATGTTCATCAGTAGAATGTTTTAGTCAGACATGAAAAGTCGGGCAAGGCGCGAGTAGTTGTTATCTGTCACAGGATATCAATCTATGGTGTGCTGTCGACTTATTCATATTTTTGGTAATCCATAGACTAAAACCCGAAATGCGAAATCTGCCTATGCATATTATGTTTTGCTATCTAACAGTGGTTTGTTACTTCGTTGGAATTTTGATATTCCTCTCACCCGTTTAATAATATACGTACATAAAAATATTGACCGAAGGTAAGCAAATAAACAAAACTAATAATAAAAAGCTCGTTACCCTCTAATTCTAATAATAATTATAAGTTCTCGAAGGGTCACCTGACGAAGTAGTGAAAAAAATACATAGTTGAATATTTAAAATCAAGCTTTGCCTTAGCTTCGGCCGAGTGCACTTTCCACGATTGACTTTCTCATTTACTATTTTAGTTGACCTTTCCTTTCTACAGCGCTCACTATAAGCGCGGGTCAATTGTCAATTCAGAACCACATCATTGGCATTGTATTCTGTTATAATAGACACGAGTATTGACACCTCTTCAACATAATATTTACTGATGACAATCGATTCAGCGATATGACGGAGAAAGCGCTGGTTCTCAAGGTAATCATGAGTGAACTGAAGACGTATAATATTCCTTGATTCATTTCTCCCAACTTCGTTCAGGTAATATACATGGTTACACGAAACAAGTTAAAAAGTTCTACAGCAGTCTTGTGTTTTTTATAAATAATGGATTTTAAGAACCTGGTAGCTAGGACCATAAACCATCATTATTGGAAAGCGTTCTAAGGATACAGTATTTCGTCAACATATAGTGCAAGAAAATCGATAATTTACACAATTGTCTTTTAATGTCAATCCTATTTCTCGTAAGAATTCAAAGACTAACGGACAGATCGTGTTAATTGCCGAAACTATGCCGAAGAGAGTTTTATTCACATATAGTAGAGGTTTGTCATTCAAGTAATTTCTGATTAGGTACAGACAATAGTAAAATATAGAATTTGATACAATATTTTATCTTTATCTTGTTAAGAGCTAAGCTCTACCTTTCGCCTTTCGCTGTATTTAAAGTGAGAAAGCTATCACAACTCGGTGAAAACCCTATACCTAACGACATCACAACTGTCATGAGTTGACACATCACACTTATTAATTGCTTTCAAAAAGCAGGATAGATATATCTATCGAGAATTTATGTTTTTGTAAACTAAACAGAATTCCTATTTTAGGATTGATGGTGTGAGTATAACATAGGCATTTATTTTTCTCAAATCTTTATAAGTCTGTAGACTGAAAAGCTACTAATAAATGAAAAGATTCATTCCCCTGCCTTAACAGTTTGTTAACTATCACGGAGAGAAGAAAAACCCATAAATAATTGGTATTTTACATACATATTTATAATTTTGTCATAAGTCCAAAATCGATTGACTTTAACAAGATTTGATACTTTATACTTATGACCCAAATCGTTTTTAATTAATGTATTATGATTTCGAAATGCTAGTGCCTACCACATTTACTTAAAGCACATTTCAATAGAGAGTGTAGCACTAAGTATAGAAAAGCAGGAGAAGGTAAAAATAAAAATTTGAAAGCACCACAAAACAGACAACAGAGCATTGTCGAAATTGGAAAGTCGAGTGGTGCGCGTGAGTTGCGTAATGGCTCTTACTGGGCACGGCATGACGCTGACGAAAAGTACCGTGTGACGTCACCGACATGAAAGTGCATCGGCCGCCGCCCCTCCCGTGCAGTGACGAGGGCGGTTGCACGTGCACTGCAGCACTGCGCTTCCTGTATGGGAAGACTTTCTATTGGGAAACTGTTGCGGCAAGCGAATGCTCCAACACTATTGGGAAACTCGGCTCTCACGACATAAACGAGATGCATCTAATTGAGCAATGACGTCTACTTTACAGAACGCTTACACAACTAGAAACGCCGCAAGTTCTTTCGATATCTAGTGGCATGGATTAAACTATTACTTAACAATTACTGCTAGATAATAACTAATAGCATACTTACACTTTCCTGGTGGTTTTGAAAGACTTTCGCGGATTGTATCTGTAACAAATAGATCGAGTTATTTTTTTAAAATATATAACAAGATCAAGACACGATAAAGTACATCAGCACTCTCGTTTTAATACGAATCTACTATGAAAAAAAGCTGAACGGCTAACAACCCTATTTTAGTTTAACAAAGTTATGTTTTTAAAGAAAATCTCATGAAGCACGATAGTCCTTCCAATTAATATAAGCTACAAGTCTTATACAACATTCTATGCCTCTAGTGGCTTATTTTCGTGAGCATTAAATGCATATTATTATTTCAATTTTTTACTCTCTTTTTAATTATTTTATAATATATTTTAGGCTATTTATGTACATTAATATAACCATAATAGTGGTAAGTATTAAGTCGGTTAGTTTGCGTTTATAGCTTTAATTTAATGTTTTTTTTGGAAATATTTTGAAAACTGGACCATTGAAAAAAAATTGAGCCTATTTGACGTATCTTCTGCAATAGTATTTCAGCAGTTAATAATTATTTCAACATGAAATATATTACATATATACATACATATATTGTAAGAAAAAACACAACACAAGGGAGGTGAGCTTTTTATGTTATAACAGTATACAAACAAAAACGTTTGAGATATTCAACAATGTCCCAGTAGGTACTGCAATGCAACACAATACAAATGTCACGTTGATTGACCAATAAGTAAGAGTTTAAAAATTGAGGTCTTAGCTACGCGGGACGCTCCTCAAAGGAGTTCATGGTTGAATGGCATATGTATTCAAATACATCCTGTACATATTAATCAGCTCTTTTTCCGAAACGATAAAGTCCATTATTCTTTAGCAAATTACACAGTTCTTAATTGTCAGCTTGAGAACATTTTCGAATCCAACAATCTTATTTTGATCTTTATTACTTATATTTACGGTTTCTTTTCATTTCTTACTATTAGGACAGCCAAGAAGTAGGTTGAGAATTGAGATGGCTCACACTAAAAACATTTGTACCTACATAATATGTTACGCGAATTTTCTAATTACCGATTAATTGTGAAGGGTTTATAATAGACAAAGCAACTTTCTGATTTCATTTGACTAGCGACTTTAGCAAATGATCACACCAAACTTTCCATCGCAAAATTGCAATTAGAGCGGGGAAAGTTGCGTTATGTTGAACAGTACGAAATTGAAAAGCGACGATCAACTAAGTTTCCTAGGCAATAAATAGTATCAGAAAAGCGAATGGCCCGTTGCACTTTCTAGAGGAACAGTGGGCAAAAGTTACGATATCTCTGGTGATATAATAACCATTCGCTAGAGCGACCGCGCCAATACTAGCCGTATTTGTTCTTTGCGTTCATGAAATAGATCAAATTAAAACACAAGGAGCTCACTAGATTTCTGAAACCTACTAAATTTCAGTAAAATTCAGTTGACATGTAAATTATGAAATGATTATGAAAATGTAATTGTGAGTTTAACCGCGGAATACTGAAACGATAATCAAAATTTGAGGGCTTCTTAAAATGTTTCTGTCTTTCATTTTACCTTCGTAATGAAAGGGTTAGATATACTTTTAAGTACACTTCAATGTTGATTTATAGCGTTCGAGAATTTGGCCATAAGACACTCAACACTGAAATTTTGTAGGTTACAGAAATCTAGTTTAATTTTAAAAGCTTCAAATTATTTAATTTGAACTCTTCCCTGAACTTTTTGGTAGGCAGTTTTATATTAAGCTCGGCAACTATCCAAGATCCATAAGGATAGGTATTTACTATTTACATATATCTGTTAACAATCTTGTTTCTGTCTAGCTTACCTGAAATATCGAATGTAACGTTTTATAACATCTTGTCAATAAAGGAGGTATATAGGGTTTTTAACTTATTAATCATTCATTATACATAAATCATTTCTGATGAAAGCAAAAACGCAAAGCTACCGATGCCAGATATAATCTATACTAATATTATAAAGAGGAAATATTTGTTTGTTTGTTACTATTTAGCTCAAAAACTACTCGACCGACATTGCACCCGTGCGAAACCGGGGCGGATCGCTAGTTTTAATATAAACTCGATATGCACTAATAGATTTAACCTAAGAGAAAATACTAAGGAAAGCTGCAACAAAAAAGTGATAGGTACGTTTTTTGCTACACTGATGTAAAATAAAAAGAGGTAAATGTTCTTTTGTTTGAAAGTAATACGCGAAAGTATTAAATTGATTGGATAAATGATTTCAGTTATAGGAAGATGTATAGACCTCTCATTACATAGGCTATGTGTGTAATCTAATGTGCTGTATCAGCGTGCGCTAATTAAGCGATTGAGTACGATCTCCACTGTCCCTCATTCCCACCAATGTCAGAATATATGTAGGGATGTGATATTTCTTAAGAAACGATTATTAAAACAAAGAATTAATATCAAACATAAAGAAAATTATATGTACCTACTTTTCAGAGGATCCAATATGATTCATTGATGGAAGATTCGGCCTTAGAAAACAGCGCTTTATTGACTACTTGACTAGACTATCTATCGTATCTATTAGGTTTAGGCTTGAGGAAATTTCATAAAAAAAATATTATCTATGAGCTTAAACGTAGTCAGCATGCAAAAGAAAATATATGTATTTCATGTTCAATTAATGTGATCTAATAGAAAAGTTAAATAACATCAGATCTACGTACTATTATTTATTATCTACTAATTATATACGATTTTAAGATTCTCTTAAATACGTTCGTATCTTCAGTATATTTAACAGCTTTTGGTAGTTTATTATAAAATTTATCTCTCTTATACATAATGCTTTGAGTATCATATTGCTAATAATTGATAATATTTCACATTCAAATGTTGAGCTAGTGCTAAATTGCAAGAGATCACAGCGAGAAATACGTTCACCGTCCTAGATGTGCGGTACTTTCGTTTTGAAATCGGCTCGCACAATTGGCCGTATCGAGACAGCAGAAGCGTAGCAGTTATAATGATAAAATATATGCATAATCTTTATTTCACTGCTTTTGTATATACTTAATGAAGTGAGGGTCTGGCTTCCGAGCTAGGGTGATAATACCTGTGTGTAACTATTACCGGATTAAATCGCGACTTAAGATTTATACCGACATTTCGAATGCTTTCCAGTTAACGTGATCATTGGCAGACTGAAAGGTGACAGCTGTCTAGATTTGAATTTTCAGTTTCCTTAATAATGCCGTCTATTCCTACGGAGTTTTTACACTTAATTAATGATATCAATACTAATTTGCGTGTTGTAATAAAAGACATGATTATATCTGTTGTGTTTTCTCATACTGATGGCCTGGTCCTTCCCAAAAGTATGAGAAAAATACAAGTATCAAGAACAGTGGTAAGCAAGCCCTGTTTTAAAATTTCAGTGTTTTTAAGAAATGCATATAACTTAGAACTTGAAACGTATTCCAATATTTCCTCTTATATTGGATTATTATTAAAGTGGAAGAAGTGAAAGTGGTATGTAAGGATTGGAGCATATGGTCCGTGATCCATGATCTCTGTCTACTCCAATGGGAAAGAGGCGTGATATATATATGTATGTCTGTATGAAGGTATTCATTATTTTAGATTGAGTGCTATTTTTTAATTAATTACTGTATTGAATACACAATACAAATTAATAAGCTACTGTACAAGAATAGCTACATTAGGTGGTCTCATTGCTAATATAGCAATCTATTCTATCCGGATGAGTCCAGACCGTCTATTGCCAATTGGGTTTCTTGTACGGTTTCTCAACCAAACTGATACAAACATTAAAACTAAGATTAAGATTTAAATCAGTTTACTAAGAATAAAATTATAATCCGAAAACTCATATACTACTACAGAATAATTTGAATAACCACTATGTTAATTAAAATTGAGATAATAATGTCTTTATACCTTTAAATGTAGGAGCAGAAGGACAAAACATATTATTATACGTCTCACATTAGCATAAAATATAATAGATTACGCCGCATATTCATCTATTTCAGGAAATTCTTAGGTTAAATATGTAACGTAGGCAATATACGATGAAAGAATCGCGCACAATCATGGTCACGTACGACGATAGTAAAAAAAACTAACAAGGTTAAAATGATATATGTGCCTCTTGCTATACATAGCACTTGACCAATTTTTGGTGATAAGCTTGTTTGAGTTTTGTAATATAGTCCATTGCGCTCAATCGCTTATCTTCCCTTTAAATCAGCGATGTACGGAAACCAACTTCACACTAGTAGAATAGGTTTGTTTTTATGGAAATTAATAACAATAATATTTTTTCCTCATCATGTCTTTCCATTACAGTAACAACATGCAGAATAAAATTAAAATAAAGAGAGGGAGTGCGAAGATACTTCACACAGGAAAGTTGATTATTCGTAGAAAAAAGTCACATATGATTATGATGCCGTTGTTTTTTTTTGTATTTGTAAGTATATGTGATTTAAAATTAGTTGTCGAATAATGGTTCGGGTAGTTAATTTATCCATAGAATTTAATATAATCGAGTATAAAGTAGAGCATTATGCATTAATACCTTTGTTCGGATCATTCTAAATGACAGGTTGCAGTAATAAGTAAAATGGTATATGACAAAATGAGCCGAATGAAGGTATTAAATTCTATGTCATTTATGCAGTTAGTGTGCGCCAGATTTCATAAGCGATCTCTCCGCACCCTGATCTAGGTTAGGTGGTCGACATCGGCGGTAGCGGTGGCGTATCGAGCGCGGTTCATGTTAACCTACATACAACGGTGGCACACATACACCAACTCGGTAGGGTCGAGACTCGAGAGTACCCATAACAGAACGTAAAATTCGTGACCCGGTCCCCCGCGCTGCCTTCTCTCTATAATAGCGACTAACTTTGTTAGATAAGAGCTCTCTTGCAATCCACTCTCTATATTCCATATGCGCTACTTATTGGTCGTTTCAGTTTTCGCAAGAGAAACTATTCGTTCTATCAATTACGGAACTTTCATCGAAGGCAGTTTTGTGGTTTTTTTTTGAGAAACTAAAATACGCTTCACTTCTATTGATGGTATATTTTCATAATTAAATATAAAATGAGGCTTAATATTATATTCAATATAAGCAGATATATCAATTCCCAAGTAACATAACATTACCATAGTAAAATTATTGAATATATGGGCAAAGTAACATAGTGGTAATAACAACGCCCGTTGATATTTCTGCAACACGCATTGCAAGAGTAAAATAAAATTGGAACGAATGTCGTATCTTGCCACAGTGTTGTAAATAAAAATTGAATTAAGTAGAGTTCAGGAATTATAAATAATCCAAATGAACCTTACTGATATCACTTCGTATGTCAATAGTAAATTATCATCGTTAAGTTTGCACTTCCATCTAAAGGGTCGATGCCCTGCCTGTGTCGCAACAACCACAAATCGATATCCTAGTTCGAATTAACTTCAATTTGACACTAATTAGGACACCGTTTTCTTATCATATTGCATTAATTATCAACTACTAGACAAGGAGGTACATAATATTTTCCGAAAAATAATCCCAAGAAGAAATGTCAAAAGAACAGTTTGATTAGAATTTTAAGTTAAAAATGTCTACCTATAATATGCTATTTTTGAATTTCATATCTGCGATGTTTCAACGGTACCTATGCGTTTTTAGCACCGATGTCCAGAGTTCCAAAAAGAAAGGTCCTGTTGCGGTCTGACCACCACTAAATAGAAGACTATTGTAGCATGTGAAGAGTTTGTTAGAGTCACAGTCCAAGTTGTGTTAGTACATATTATATAGAACACATTGTGTGTTCCACTCGACAAGGGGACTAATATTACATTTTTTGAGTTTAATATACCTGACTCCAGCATTCTAAACACGAAAAAAAATCACTAGACATCAGCGGTTATTGAAATTAATTATGTAAAGGAATGGGCCTCATTTTCGACACATAAAATAAAAAAATGCGAAAATGCAAAAACTATCCACAGTTTAGGCTTTTGATTGACTACCTTACTGCTAAACCCTCAATATTAATAACATTATATTCACATAATACAAAGCAAGCTATCTACTTCATTATAGCATTTGCATGGCGTGTGCTTTCACGCAAAGTAATCGGAAAAGGCTTCGATGAACAAGGCCCAGAATTAGGCGCTTATATCTTTCTCCGGCTGATGAATTGCAAATTTAAAAATTAACCAACATCGATTGCATGACATCACATTATCCATGTATGGAGTATGAGCTTTTATTCAAAGCACGCGGCTGATGCGACAATGCAACCGCGTCCAGGCGATACGAGGTCGATGCCCCACAGTGAATTAACTACGGGATAGTGACCCGTCCCTAAACACTGCAGTCTACAGACCACTTACTGCACTTATGATTGACGGCTGTTACAACTATAAATAGTAAACTATCCCGTCATCGATACATACAAAAATAATTACACTATCCTACAAATTTTGACATTAAAAAAGTATTATTCTTATTGCTTAATTTTCATATGCTGTATACAAAAATAATAATAGAATTTAAAAAATATATTCCGTCTTTTAGAAAAAGAATGAAATTTATGCAAAATAACAGAAATCATAGAACACTATTCATTGGAAGAAATGCGACGTGGTTTTTTTGCTGCCCTCATGTATTTTGGTCTGCCTCCGTGGCTCAGTGGTAAGCGCGACGCTTTTAGCGCCGGAGGTCCTGGGTTCGAATCCTGGGGAAACAAGCTTTAAAAAAAATTGTTTCGTTCGGGCAGGGCACAGAAGGCTGAACACCTACTAGCCTGTAAAGATAAACGATCAGTGAAACAGACACAGAAATAGGTCTGCCCCATGCTCCACTAGGGGACTCAGGAATTCACTTTCATGTATTTTGTGCCAATTAAATCTCGATAAATTGTTCAGCAACTGATATATTATGTACGATATCAAATCAGGCGTTTTAGAAGAAATTTGCTATTAAGAGATCTAAAACTAAAAAATATAATAAAATAATGGGAAGAAACTGACTTCTATAAATGCAGGCTCCCCTAGTGAAGACGTTAGGATGTCATATTTTTAAAGGTTAATGATTATATATTTTTTTTTTTAAACAGATTTAAGCTTAAACTCAGATATTTTAAAATATATAGAGACTATAGAGTCTCTACCACTACCAATAAGGACTCTATATTATGGCTAATATAATAATAATAATAATAAAGCCTTTATTTAGTCCATGAAATTATACAGGTATAGGTATATTATATAATTAACTTTTTAATACTATTCCATGGCCCCATTTTGGGTATAGGCCTCCTCCAACTGTCTCCAACTATCTCTCTGGTTAGCTATCCTCATCCAGTCTTTTCCTACAGTTCTTTTGATGTCATCGATCCAACGATCCTTGGGCCTGCCTCTTCCTCTTTTTCCTTCTGGGCCTGACCATGTTGTGACGTGTTTCGACCACCTTCCGTCAGAAACGCGTGCTGGCTAATATAGATTAGCCATAATATAGAGTCCTTCCTTAAACTCTATAACCCATCCTGCTCGGATTGGTCCATCTTTTTTGAATGAGTCTGGTTTTTGACAAAAATGAGAAATTAACAACAACATAAACGTTTTATCATATTGTTTATTATTTCCCGATTAGTCTTCATCTCAAACAGAAATAAAAAAACTTTACGTTCTAGTATTTTAAATTTCTATTAATAAATAATCAACTGGGACGTATATAATATCCATGAAAAAGATCAAACCCACAACTTTGCTCAAATTACTTTAGTATACCAAGAAAGCCCTAATGTCATATACTTTCAAATCACGAAAACAGCCTTAGCGAAGTGTAAAAGCATTTCTTTTTTCTGTATTTGGTTGAATATCTCAAAACTAATGTGTGAGTTGGATTCTTTCATTCCAATGTTCAATTTACTATAATTTAATATTACAAAGAAGAAAGATTTGTTTGTTTGTTACGATTTAACTCAAAAACTACTGGACCGATTTTAAAAATTAGAAAGCTACATTATCAGCGAGTAACATAGTTTTGTGTATACATCTACATTGCACCCGTGCGAAGCCAGGGTATGTTACAACTTACAAGTATAGGGATAAAACGCAACGGACATTGTTTTGTAAAAAACATGAAAAGTGGTAACTCGATAAAATGTAAAACGCTTACAACAATTGCTACAAAATATGGAATATTTAAAAATTGTTTTACTGAATGCCTCATACTACACTCGATAACGTAGTTTCATGTCATGAAACAGCACTGCGCTACACATAGTATCATTCGTGTGCCGAATTAGATTCAGTGCGTTAGTGATTAC
The DNA here is from genome assembly GCA_905404175.1 of Anthocharis cardamines. NCBI lineage: Eukaryota > Metazoa > Arthropoda > Insecta > Lepidoptera > Pieridae > Anthocharis > Anthocharis cardamines. The sequence goes on from FR989962.1 coordinate 6,506,498, forward strand.
AGCAACGATAACGTAACGATAACATTCATTAAATTGAAACCATTAATCCACGTGCAAATATTCCACTGATTTAAAAATATATATATATAAAAAGGTAATATAGAATTTACTATTCAAAATAGGACGTTTTGTTAACACAGGTTGTGTTAACAGCCAGCCTAGCATGACCGCCACGAGATATCTCGCGGACGAGACAAGACATACTAAGATGTAAGATATCTCGATATATTATATTTCAACATCGAAAATTTTGATAGAAAAGATATCTCGATCGACAAATATTATATCTATTTTTGACATTAAAACTCGAGTTTTAAGTGTAATTGTCATGTTAGACCCGGAAGAAATAATATAGAGATAATCGATTAAAACACGAGAAAACGGTCGACAGAATTTTGTTGCGGTTGTCATGCTAGGCCGGCTGTTTGGCCTTTGCAACCTTTTGGTAGCAGCCTGCAAGGCAACGCGCCCGGAATGTCTCTCATTCAACACAAACTCTCGTTTCGTTCGATTAATAAGTCCCAGAAAACTACTAGCTTCTATCTTCCCATTTCATATCAACTTTGGTACCTACTCAACTTTTTAACCACTGCGCACTGGTGACGCATCCATGACGTATTACGAATGCCAATAGGTGACGTGAGCATGACACGTCTAGCTCACGTCCTCATATACTCGATGTCTTTAAAAAATGTGACATATAAAAACTCAGTCAATCTATTACTGTTAAGCGAAAACCATCAATTATTTACTTTTTATTGGAGTAGATTTTGTGATTTATTCGTCAGAAAAATCATATTATAAACTATGGGAATGATAACATTTATTCAATGGCATTTACGAGTAGTTAAATAGCTTCCGCTAGTAAATTACTCTGGATGTAATTCTATATTAAGGACAGGGACGTTTCGAAGGAACGACCTAGAAACGAAAGAAAGGTTTTCGTTTCTCTCGCACCCTAAGGTCCTTGGAGCAAAGTTATTCAAGGCCTTGTTCCCGGAAATATTATTCGACTAAGCTCGTTACAAGGTGAATTTCGAGCAAGCGAACGCCCATTAATTATGAGAGAAAATAGTGTTAAATTTCTTACTTCAGATAAAAATTTAACGGCTATAGTATACTTATTATGATTCAGAATTACAAAAGACAAAGTGAAATCTAATTTAAGGCTGTAGATCATTTCGAACAATATTATTAGCATATAATGAGGAAATACGTAATCGAAAGTTAAGTGTTAATATTTATCCACATTTTTGTATTGTGTTGTGTTTGAGTCCAGCGGGTAGTGCTATGCACTATCCGCTAGGCTGCTTTATACTATTATTAAAATGTATATTAAATAATTAGTAGTTTAAAATAACGAGGATTCATTTTAATGTTGCTTATTTGAGTATTCTTATTATATTTAAAATAATTTTACACTAAAAATATTACGGAAGGTGAAGAAACACAATATGTAGCTGAGCTTGAGGCATTTATCGCACACCACATAATTAATCGACTTATTTTATTTCAAGCCAGTGGCGTAGCTACTTGGAGAAGGGCCCCGGTGCAGAGAGAAAAAAATCGCAAACTCCCCAACCCCCTAGCATAAAATTAATTATTTGCAAATTATTACTTATAAAGGACGTTCAGCACTTCCATTGTTATAATTTTTTCTAGCTTCAAGTGCTGTTTCCCCCTCTTTCTAAAGCCCAGGAGGACCTCTCTGCTTCAGGGCCCCGGTGCACACCACTTTGCCCTATGATAGCTACGCCACTGTTTCAAGCATTCAGAAATTCCTAGAAATTAAAATTTTTGGTTTCCGTTTTCAATCTACGGACTTTTGTTATAGTGGGATATTCCTCCCACGCGTATATTGCCCAAAGTAACTAAATACAAGTTTATAGAAAACTATCTTCGGTCGGACTTGAATTCGTGTATGCGGTGATATAAGTTATTTTGACTATGTGTTTGCGTATTGTCCCCACGATAATGTAAGTGCGTGCTCCTATTAACACCATGCCTACTACTGATAAGTAACGGACAAATTTTTGTTTTTTAATTTTTCGTTTAATATTTTATTATTAGAGTTAATAACTGCAAGATGTTATGTGGTTGATGGTGTAATGGTTGCAGCTCCTTACAAACATTTTGTAAAGCAAAAAACTTGGCGATAAGAGTGGCGGAGAGTTTATTGCCAGTTCTTCTTGTCCGTTCTACGCCTTTAAAAATTAGAAGCATTTAATATATATATTTATTGACGTTCATAGAGAATAAACAATTAAAGTTATTTCGTCTTTTATTAACGCGAGTATCACACATTTAAATAAAATACTGTATACCGGATTAAAACGCGATTTATTATTTATATTGTTTAAATTATTTATCCCGTAATTAATAAACTTACCTTATATTGCAAAGGTATATCCGGAACTGCACTATATAACTCTTATATACTCAGTATCAACTAGCTATCAATGAGTCCGGTATCAAACGATAATGATGATAAAATAGTCTACTTTAAGAACAGAGTTTGCATAGTAGATTATTATTTTTAATACAAGAAATATACTAAATTAGTCAATGTAACAAATGATTCAAACAATAAGACCAATTATTTTACCATATATTATGTGTGTAATTATGCAATGACTAGTATGTTAATTGTATTTGGTATTATATATTATAATATATATAAATATACTATTCATAATGTATGCATTGATATTGCTAGTAAAAATACCAGCCAAGTGCGAGTCGGTTTTGGCATGAAGGGTTCTGCACCATTATCTATAAACATAAAAACAGCAAAAACGTTTATTGCATGGGAGCCCTTAAATATTTGTTTTATTTTAATTTAATTAATTTTTTAAACTAAATATTCTGTGAATATTTCAAGCGTCTATCAATATCGGGCAAAAACAAGCAATAAAATAACATTTGTTGTATGGGAGACCCCTTAAAATTTTATATTATTGTGTTTTTAGTATTTGTTGTTATTGCGGCAATAGAAATACAACATCCATTACAATTATTATTGTCTATCACATTTCATGAGATACAGCCTGGCGACAGGCAGACAGGCAGACAGACGGACAGTGGAGTCTTAGTAACCTGTTTTACCCTATGTACGGAACCCTTAAAAGAATAATAAATAGTACAGGAGTGAAATATATTGTTGTTATTTTATATAATATAGGGTTCAGAACCTTTCTAGTAATATTATTTTTTAAAAAAAATTATGTAAAATTTAAGGACAAGAAATAATAAAATAATCTTGAACATAGATTTGCAGTTTAAGTTAGCAAAAGGCTCTAGCAAAAAAATATTGCTAGAAAGTACCATTAATACCATTAATAAGTATTAGTCAGTTGTACAATGACAAATTATTTGAAATTACAATTGCATTAAATATGACAGATTGACAATATATATACTTTCTTGCAAGTCAGCCCTATCTGAAAGTTGACAATTTCAAAACTTGTTTAGTTGTTAATATTGTCTTTTATTAACGCGAGTATCACACATTTAATCCGGTATACAGTATTTTATTTAAATTGTTTAGTTGTTAACAAGTTACTTCAAATATGAGGTCTTTAAATTTCATAATTTTTTAATTATCATTATATTTGTGTATATTTCTTAATTTTAAACATCACTGAATAACTGAGTATTTAAAAAATTATATGCATGTCTTTAATTGATTAAATCACTACATAGTATAAAACAAAGTCGCTGTCTCTGTCCCTTTGTATGCTTAAATCTTTAAATCTACGCAACGGATTTTGATGCGGTTTTTTTTAATAGATAGAGTGATTGAAGAGGAAGGTTTATATGTATAATAAAAACAGATTTTCTGTAGTGTATTTAGTACCTATCAGCATTGCTTCCGTGCGAAGCCGGGGCGGGTCGCTAGTTTTATATAAAAGCTTATATTTCAGTATTTATTATTAGACAATATATGAATAATACTGGTTATAGACCAATGACCATGTAAGTACCACCATGATTGAAAATATTACTTCATGATGATTATATAGTACTCTACTAGTGTGTTGCAACTGGGGGTGATCTGTGGTTGCAACGCACTGCTACTTGTCACCAGTTAGGCTTAGTAAACCAAAAAGATAAAGTAACTTATAAGTAGGAGAAGACCCTCACCTACTTATAAGTTACTTTTTAAAAAAACAATGGTTTTAAGTGAAAGTTTAAGTACAACCATTTATATACACAGACCTATGAAGTTATTGTATTCATAGTATAATGTTCTAATTCCTTTTTCCATGTTTAAAAATCTACATGATTAATGAATGGCACTATTTAAATATAGTTATAACGACGTAAAAGGCGTAGATGATCACAACTATTCTTAAAACTTTGGTTATTTACTACCAAGAAAAAACTATGAACGTTTGTTATAATATTAAAAATACGTCAAGGCCATATTACTATTTTAACTAGACATGTACATACGATCAGCAGTTGGGTGTTCTATCAGTTTGACGTATAATACGATATAGATTTTACTTACCACTGTGTAGGTAACTTTATGTGTTTTATATTCACCACACAATAAATAAATTAAAGAAACTTTAAATAATACAGGGATTAAAAGCTTTTTTAAATAGGAAAAATAAAATAAAATGTAGAAGTAGAAAACACACAATGCAAAAAGTCAAACGAACCTCACTGACCATAGATTAAAAACTATTTAAAATAAGAGATGACAGAATATCATATGATTATTACGTGCACACTGCCGTGCCGGCTCTGGCTTCTAAAATAAGATACCTCAAAGGCCAAGGAAACATTCGAACATAAAATAGTTAAATAAAAATTATGATTATGTATTTTAGATAATGTATGGTTTTGTTTTCAATAAAGCTCCTGCCATTTGTATTTGTTTCTATGTATACAGGTGAATTTTTCAAGTAGGCGACCATGGCCAATTCGGAAACTATGAGAATGCGAAAAGTACTCACAGGAGTCTCGAGGCTAATTTTGATGAAAAATAAAACAGCATAAAGGATTTATGTAAAACCAATATTCCTAGCCGGGAATCAAACTCGTAGATATAGAAAAAATTAAAATATATTCTGTTATTCACCATCGATAGTGTCGCTAATAAGGAACACATTTTGGGAAATAATAATAATAAACTGCTTCATATTTTAAAGTAATGTAGAGCACGTTTCAAGAAAGAAGTCCCACGGATAATGTTGGAACTACAATATTTTTTATGAAAGTATTTTTAACTCCATAGACACTAGCGACACCTAAAAAGGACTTCTTTTATGAAAAGGACTCTAATAATCAAATCTGTACTTTGTTCGTGATGATGCTCAATATTTTTTGTTTCAACACACACACACACAGCGCAGTCACCTTCACAACATTATGTTCTAATTTCAAATTTTGATTATAAATATATTTTCGCAGTTAAAGGCCAATTTTATAACTCGTTGACGTTAAAACCAGTGTTACCGTTTTAGCGGATTTGTCGCTAGATCTAACTAGAGTGCAATTCTAGGGTCTCTAGTACTATTTTTCTCATAACTATGAGCTAAAAAATATCTAGCGGAATCTCGTGCTTAAATAGATATTAGTTAACGACCAAGATGAATTGCGCTTTAATAATATTGATAGTGTGTCGAACGCCTAAACCATAGAGAAATAAAAGTAGCAGGCCACTTTCGTTTGGAGATATGGAGGGTGTCTCTACCCTCCATATTTGGGCAGGTATTTCTCGACCAAAATATTGCTACTTGCTTGTTTCTTTTATTGTATAATGTAGCTGTCTCGCTTTAATTGTATCTTAGCGTTATATTAACTAACCAAGAAGAGCTGGTATTTCTTATTTTGGAGTTTCATCGTAGTTGTTTTTGTTTCATGGAAAGTAAAACGTTAAAATTAAATGTTAAAATTATAAATGGAGGTACCTGAGGAAGAAGGCTTATAACCATAAGATTATATGTAAAAAAAGGGACAGTTAACATACATTTTACCATAGCACGAATCAATATAACAAATAGTTTTAAATTATGTTGAGGATTGCTTACTCGACAACCAGTTAGGGACAAAATTACCCAAGATATCGCCGCAATGAATATTTGTTATCGCCGCAATGAATATTTGTTATATGATATCTTTGGTATTTTTTGTCCCTAAACTTTTAAAATTGATTCAACTTACAACTTTTAATTTTATTCTTATCGGGTTTTAGCACCTTTGATATATTATGATGAATCACATGGTACAATATAAGTTATAACCCCAAGTAATTGGGGGGAGGGGTCGTTACCAAGAGGTTTCACAGATAAGTGACACCACAGTTAATCCAAATTAAGTATCACAACTTTTTATTATGACTAGTATATAGTAAATTCCAATTTAATCACATGAAGTTAATGAAATGAATGAAGTTACTAATATAAAGCTCTCTAGTTTATATAATGGGTTTGATAGGCTACCAGTACATGATAATTGAAACAAAATGTATAGTACGCAAAAGTCTATTTAACAATTAATCAGTAAGTGTGGTTAAGGCAGCCACCACATCACCTCTATGTTCTCTTAATGTTCTTTCTGCTAAAATCCTTGAGATTTCCATTTCTTTTACCTAAAATGAGAATTTATTATTTAACAAAAAAGTTAATAGCTTATCTTTTATACAATAATATTTCACTTTAAAACAGGGACTGAAACCGGTTAATTTTTATTTTACAAAATTCGTGTCTGACTGAGAAACCATCATACTAGTTTTAAAGAGTAATACACACTAATCTTACCACAGTAGTTATTTTCAGTAAATATGAATAGAAACGAAAGAATATTAACAAAAACCTTTATTTTACCGGTATGACTCCCATAGTAAATTAACCGGTATTCAGTCCCTGCTTTAAAATGTATACAGAATTAAAATCCTTTTAAAACCTTAATAAAGTAGACTCTCACTAATCCTGCACTATTATAAACTAGAGGGTGTCGGATTATTGGATTGTTCAGATTACTGGATTGTTTACAAAATTCATAATAAATAAAATGAAGCATTCCCTTATTTGTGTTCATGTTCTACAGGTTTTTTTATAACTGTAACATATGAGTTGTATAGAATCAAAGGCGGCTATCTGACATTATTGGTCCGGCAATCTACAAAAACAAAATAAGTTCTTGTTGTTTAGACTGTTATGTTTTTTTATATATTTGGTTTTATCTTTAATTGTTAATATTAACAGATACCTTAAACACGCAATAAATGATACCTAATACAAAAATAAAGGAGAAAAACGTTTTCTTGTTTAAATTGCTAACAATCAGCCAAAAGTCAGATAGCCGCCTTTGATTCTATACGACTCATATCTCACAATTAACTAATTGCATAGTTTTAAAATAATCCTTAATTACGTTTATGCAATTTATATAGGGAGACGCGGGCGAAGGGTGCCGGATTATTGGACGTGTCTGTCCATCGAAGTACCGGATTAGTGAGATACTATTGTACTTATTTTAAGATACAATTGCAGAATTCATTCATAAAAATATGGTTTTTTGTACATTATACTCACAATAAGTTCTATATCTTCTTTTTTAACTGAAACTTTTTGCAGTTCTTTTTCTTTTTCTAATCTTTCAGCAGTCTCTTTATTTCTTCTATCGCCAATCAGTGAAAGAGCCTGAAAAATAAATATATTGTTGGTCAAGCTTTGTTTTCAAGACAAAAATCAAATGTAGGATTTAAATTCTAGATAAAACAAACTATATGTTCACTTAATAAAACTATATTAACCCAGTGTGTGTCTGGATCTGGGTACTGGGTCTTTTAAAGAACAGTCAACATTTGGAACTCAAAATTCTCTCTTATGAATTAAAGGCAAGGCTACACCCTCTAAAAATCTAGGTATTAGTGGGCTAAACACCCAAGGGACCGCTGGGTCTGGCAGTCTACAGACGCCAGTGAGTGCAAGTCGCTTCCTTGCACTGAAAGGGTCACTATAGGGCGCGTCAGTATTTTCGAAGTTAACTGAATGGTGTTGTATATGTTTTTCAGTTTTTAAGGTTCCGTACTCTGTACCAAAAACGAATCCAAAATACATGCCTGACTGAGATACCATGATATTCGTTTTAAAAAGTAATACACACTAAACATACCACACTAATTTGTTCAGTAAATATGACAAAAAACTAAAGAATTTAATAAAAACCTTTATTATTTTGGTTAAGGTCCGATAGTAAATATAGTGGTATTCAGTTCTTGCCTTAAGGACAGTACAAATATTGAGGGCATAAGCGATTCATGAAATATTTTTCTCACAGAATTTTTAGGAATCATATTTTTAAGAGCATATTGTCTACACTTGATATGAAAGTCTAAGAGTAAGCTAGGATTGCCGAATGGCCTATATAGACATTCTGCTGCGACTCCCTATTTTGGCTGTCAAAAATGATTGCATAGATATTTTAACTCAGTGAGAGTAAATTGCAATTGTGCTAATAATTGGGATTATTGTACAAGTAAATATTAATGGTTCTTAACTTTAATTATTATTTACACAAAGCCCTGTGTTATACTGATAAATTCTAGTGTGTTGTACAAAACATAACCAAAAAATAAGTGCAAACAACATTTACCCCAGAAATATCTTGTGATGATATTTCTTTTTCTTCAGCATAGTCGGTGACTTTCTCTAGATCTGCTACTCCACTGTCGTGTTTCGCAGTTTTCTTTTGATTTTTATCTTTGTCATGCTGGATATCATCGGTATCTCCATTAATTTCTTCGTCTGCCATTTGTATTTAAAAAAATTAAAACAGTATTATACTTTAAACATTGATGTACCTGAAAATGTAAGATATTTGTTATTTGTATAAAGTCGATTTAAAATTAATATCGTATCACAAATATACAAAATTGCATTTCGCTAACTTTGGTCTTTACTGCTCACCTTCTGTCAAGTGTCAACTGTCAACAAAAGTGCTGTCAACTTATCAATATACCAAGTAGAGAAGTTCTTAGTGCTAGTGTCGGTCTATTTATTGCCACTTTTGGGCAAAGCGCCCTAGAAAATAATATTAATAAGTGAGTTTTTATGTACAACGTGTATTGTACTGTTAATTTTTATAAGGTTTTGTAAATCGTAATTTCTAATATCAGTTAAATAAAACGAATAAGAAATTTAACAATATTAATTTATTTTAATGGTCTGTTCTGTCTTATATTTTTCAAAATAACGTTTTACAAGAAGAATAACTTCTGTAGCTGCACTCTGCACTGCTTTTGGTATATTTCGTAATCTTTTATAAAACATTTCTTAAAATTAATGAGTATGATACTGAATGGCGTTTCCAAGTCCACAAAGCTTTGAGAATTGATATAAATTGTGTAAATGATTGTATTAAGTAGGTTACATACTTGATACTCCTATGATGAAGGCTTTGGATGAAGGCTCTCATGTCGAAAATAAAAGTATCTCTAATTAGTCTACTTTAAAGCGGCTGTAATATAAAATATTATATTAATGTGTTTACAGTTTTACTTGAGAAAGTTTCTTATAAGTAATACTAATCGGTTTGTTAAATATATATTATTAAAATATTATGTTAATAGCTGCTGAATATTATTTCTTTAGTCTCCATCTAAAATATTTAAACTTAACATTGGAACAAATTAATCGTTATCAATCTAATTATTAAAAATATGTCAATGTTATCAGAAATAATATTGTAGCTTTCTAGGCCCAGATGAGTAGGTTCTTAATCTGAGTTTCTTGGTGTCAGAATTTTTTAAATATTTTCAGTCATTCCAAGGGATTCAGACAAACAAACTTTTCCTCCTTATGATATACGTATACTGTCTGTTTATATTTCAATATTGCTTTTTTATAATTTTTGAGGAAAATCAATTAGTCAGTCTTTTTTTTTTTATGTCAGGCATCGATAGACGAGCATGAGGTTCACTTGATGGTAGGTGATACCTCAGCCACAGAACATCAGTCAATGATGCGCTGTCGACCTAATTTTTACTTCGAGCATTCGGAAATTAATATAGACTTCATATAGACTTCATAGACTGAAACCGAAACGCGCAATATGCACTTCACGGTTTTTCCATCTATGAACGGTGGTTCGTTACCCGGTCGGAATTTAGATATTCCTCCCACCCGATCAATGCCCGAAGTTACCAGACGTGGGGAAAACATACTTACAGAAAATTATAAACATGTGATCCCGGTGGGATTCGAACCCACGACCCATCGATGCGTACGGCAGGTGTTCTACCGAACGCGCCAACGAGCCCGTCCGTAGTCCGTAGTCTGTAGTCTTTCTTCTTAAAATCAGATGGCGCTTACTTTGATTATAGCTTTATATAGTGTAAAACAAATAAATAGGTAAGACAGAGAGATAATTATATATGCTGATGACTGAAGATGGCGTTTTTTATGTTTGTTACAAGTTTCATTAGGTAAAATTAGAAAGAAAAGTAAATACATATATAAATTTGAATTTTTATTTATTATTAAACTGATTTTAGTTTTAAAAATTCTGTCTCTCGTGTTTTTGTTTTCATACCAATACTGACACCATTTTCTCGCTGAATGACTACTTTAATTTTGTGCAGGGGCGTAACTTACACTTGATGGGCCCTGTGCCCCTGTATCAAAATTAAAAAAAAAACCTTCTTCCTAGCTACGGCGAAGCCCTAATAGAAGGTAAGTTCTACACGGGATTGGGGCCCCTGAAGCTACGAAAATCAATTTCTTCTTATAATTAATATATTTACACTCTTAACTAAAGTATTTATTGTATCGAATATTACGTATTAATAATTACAAGACGATGCGTATCACATATGAACGATTCCAGTTTGATTGCTTTCTTCTTTTCTTTCTGGAGTGTAAAGAGGAGGCGGTAAACTATTATCGTGTATCTGCAAAAATAGTTAATAAATGTCAACATTTTTAACTACAAAAAAAAAAACACATTTACAACCCATACAAAAAGTCATGATTATTAACGAAGTCAGTTTAGAGTTTCGATACTAAATATAAGATTTATTAATAAACCTTCCACGTTGTTATATGCATGATTTCTGTATAAAACTCCCGGAAAGTAAATAGTTGCACAAATATTAATATCGAAACTCTAAACTGACTTCGTTAATAATCATGACTTTTTGTATGGAAAACGAACCACCTTAAGTGTATTATTAATTTCTAACTATATTATAAACATATATTCTATAATATGTACAGTTGTACACCTATGTATTTATGTTCACCACGCAATTCTATGGCAAGGAGAAAAAAAAGGGTAATATATAAAATTGTTGTTGTAAGTCGGTTCGATTTTGTTTCGTAACAAAGACTACAGGTCTAATGCAATAAAAATACTTACAAACCCGGAATTAAGATAAATGGCCGCGGGATATATTGATGATCCTGAAGGCGCTGTCGTTGTATACCTAAGTAAAATATATATGAAATGAGCGTTTTATTTACAATCATCATTATAAATCGTTAATGAAATATAATTTTTTTATTTAACTAAATATTTTTTATTTATTTTTTTTAACATAGCACTTTTTCACAGGGACATAAACCGAAGTTAAATTGGGAAATAAAAATAATAAATATGGCCCTTGTAGATTTTCAGGGTTTGTTAAAATGCTGAGATTATTTGGGCTATAGAAACGGTCATGGTAGCTACTAGTTATTGACTCATCACTTCTAATTCATGCGATAGAGTTCCTTGCGGGCACAGGAAGCCTTTACTTTAAGAAACTACGGTTTAGATCGAAGATCCCAAACATTTTTTTTCTTGTAAGACCCCTTTGCCCTATTTTTTCCTTTTAAGCCTTGCCTAACTTTCAAATTTTTTCATCAACATCAAATGTATATTAAACAAGCTATTCCCAGTTAATCATAATGCAATAATGACTTGATATTTTCATAAATATATTTTTGCAGTGAAATCCTGAGGGGTTACCTATATTTCATATTTTTAAATTAATATGATCTTCACGTGGAAAGTGAAATTGTTTTAAATATGGGTTTCATAAATAAATCGCTTGTTAAACAGAAAGTGTAGATATATAATATATAGTGTACCTATAAATAGCTATACATAGGTACATACTTTGGTGGCGCATCTCTTAACCTCTCATCGACGTAAATCTGCAAGCTTCCCACTGACAATCTACTTCCATCGGATGATGAATTGATACTCCTTCCAACTGGCCTTAAATGTAGAGATATCAATTTTTTAAGCAAAATTGAATGTACATAATATGTCCTCTATGATTTGAGAAACATAGGGAAAATACAATAGTAGAGGGTGAAGGGGTGAAACGTCTATGAAATAATTGCTCCTTTCTTCTGATACCTGTCAGATTTTGATTTCCTTTAAACTCTCTTCTAATTTTTTAATTTTCTTAAAATGTGTATTATTTAATTAGGTTTAAAGTTTTTTTTTATAGTTACCTTTGTACATAATAAAGTATTATAAGAAAAAGAATAAAACCTTATTGTGGTAGCAGCACACAACTTGTAGAGGAGTATAAACGTAGCAATTATTCCCAGTACCAGCGCCGTTGCCATGACAATTTGAGTTCCCGATACCAGTATTATTTGATCCACAGGTTCTCTGTAACCGTTAAAAGTTTTACCTCTATAATTACCATAAATGGTCAGTCTTATACTTATACATCAGTTGTGATCATCACAGCAAAATAGTCTGTGACCAAAGCAAAAAAAAAAATATGCTTCGTATCTGTAGCAGGCAGGATTTCCGCAATGTTTTCATTGGTTGAACTCTCCATTATGTTTTTTTCTGTTGTTGTGTCTGTAAAATTCATACCATGACCTCTTGATTCCGCCAATATGCATTATTTTAGCTCCGATCCAATTATGTCAAGGCCATATAAATACAAGTAGAGAAAGAGTTTATTTCTGAGATGAACAGAATTCGTAATAGTTATAGCTTGTAAAGCATCGAGGAGACCATTCGCGAGACGCTACGGCATATTCGACTCTATGCACATTGGTGATTGACTGACCATTCATGAAACGTTAATAACACGATCAATAAAAATCTATCTCAAGCCAAGATAAATGCTTGACACTCAACTATTATGGGCCACAATCCTCGATTAACATATTATATGCTTCTTTAAATATTATCTTTTGAACACCTTGATTTTTACGATGTTCTTTGTTTTCTACACACATTATTAAAAAAAAACTTTCATCTCTAGATTCTTTTTTATGACAAAATTCAATTCACAATTCTGACTATATCTATGACCTAGGAAGATAATGGGAGCCGTGAACTTAGTGTATATTGTGATAAGAAGATAAGCATGTTAAGCTTAATTTGACTAAAAGTAAATATGGTTTTAATGAAAAATAAACAAAGACAATTCAAAGTCACTAGAATTTTAATAAAATGCTTTTAGCTTGGATGAGCCGAGGCTCCATCAGTGCAATACGCGAATGGTGATTATATCGATCTGGTTTACAACGAATAACTTATTATATTATTATGTAATGTATAATATACGAGGTAATATGGAGTTCTTTTGTGGTATCAAAATAGCTTCTGCAGATAATAAGTAATTTTTTTTCAAAAATACTTTTTTAAACAACATGTAAGCGTGCGATTATTTAAGACAACTTTTTAAAATACGGAATTGAATAATATATTATATGTTTTGTATCGACGAAGCGGAAAGCAAAAGCTAAACAAAAATTACTAAGTAATAGATTAGATTGTATTTTTGTATGGAAACTAGCCAACTTCCCCCCAACCATAACTGCATAAGAGAACTCCATGTTCATCCAAAAATATGGGAAAAATTTAAACACATTTTGATACAGAATATTAAATAAGGAGTAAGGATTTGGAAGTATACAACCAACCTGCAAACCCAGTTTCCGTGAGGGCCGTAACATGACTGACAGACACCGTGCCAACAATGTAGAGTCATATTGTTACTGCAACATGGCCCATAACACGACTCACCTAATCCTGAAATTGCATAATTGCTTTAAGTATCTGTCTACTGTCTTCACTCAAGGCAAGAATACCGTAAGTTAACAGCGAGTCAATCATAATCACAAAAATATTGACTCGAACTCATTAAACTGTATTCCAAGTTGATACCAAAATAGAAGTTTGTTTCTACTAACCTACTCAAGTTGAAATTTATTCTAAAGAGCTGTTAAAATGTCAAAACGAGAAAAATATGGTTAGACGTGTACTTAAACTAGATTCAAAATTGAGCCAAACCTTGTAGTACGGGCCTTAGACCTAGACGTAGAGATTCCAAAAGTTTATTTGAACGAACAATGATGTAACATAACATTTAAATAGCATTAAACATAAAAAATATATAAGAAATAAAAACAAAACAGAGTTAGTTAATAAAATAATTTTATGAACCTTAAAAATGTTAGATATAGGATACAAATAAAATTAAAATAAGTATAATGTACCTACCTGGACATCTTACACATTGTGTTTGGTAGTAGTTGGGTACATAACCATTTGCACAAAAACAGTGTCCATTTATGCAATTGTAAGCGTCTCCTTCACAGTATGATGGACAATTATCTGGAAAAAATTAACATAAGAATATTCTTTGTCATAGGATCGAGACACGGCCGCGACGAAAAGAACGCGGAGTATAATATACATATAACTCTCGTTATATATTATACCCGAGCGTTAGCATTTCTTATTTCTTAAATTATAATTAGGGAGCGATGATTATTATGGACATATGCAATAATTTGTATTGAAGCTTACGGGCTTACGAAGCTTACGAATTTACAAAAAAAGCTTACGGGCAGAGAAAAACGTAGGTATATGTGACACGGTTAGATTTTATCAGGCTGCCATTTTTCGCAAAATACATACATACATATACACCACGCCTCTTTCCCATTGGGGTAGGCAGAGATCACGGAATTCCATATGCTCCGATCCTTACATACCACTTTCGCTTCTTCTACTTTCATCAATGCTTTCATACACATTCGACGGTTACGAGTACTTTTGATCTGGCCCTTTTGCAGAACGTCCCCGATCAAAATATAACTTAGAAAATTATTTAAATGTTGATTCGTATTTCTAATATATAGTAAGTATATACACTGTCTTAAATTGTGAGTGTCAATAATACCTACTTAATAACCTAATGACTATGTGAGTTGGAACAAAAGCAATAGTACCAATTATTATAAAATATTCCCATCTTAGCAGAAACATATTTAAAATAAGTAGGTACAACGAACAATAGATACATAAAAAGTATAAAGTGGAATACATTATATTCGTCTAAAGGTAACTCTAGAAGATCCTGAAGAAATCTGTCATTTTTTGGTTTATTTCTTCGGGTTACTTTAGACTGTATACGTTTTCTTTATACGGCTAATAAATTAGAGACAAATGATTATGACATAAATCGTCTATTCAAATGATTTCTGTTTGATCAGTATCGAGGAACAATAATTTGTAATTTATTAATTATAACTTATTACATATATATTTTGGTGCCATGAAACCTTGGGTTCGTTTCTGTTTATAGGCCGTACCTTTATCTTTATTTACGTTAAATACGCGTTTATATTAATCCAATTCGGAAAATATCTTCCACGTTCCACTTTTAGTAAAAAAGAAAATTAAGATATCTACATAAATAAATATTACATAATATTATATGAATGCAATTCAGGTAAGTGTGCAAAATATAATTTCTTATGTATTAAATATCATGCACAAACAAAATCTACATATATAACAATATTAGTTTATCTTAAAATTTCGCAAAGTAAAGTACAGTTGCCCGAATTTTCTATTGTTATTATATTATTTATTTTGTAACTTATTTTGATTGGAAAACAATATTGTAAAAATCACATCAAATAGGAGGACAAAAGAAAGCTTACTAGAAGAAAGTAAACACAGACCTTTGTTATAGTTGCCTGGTACAGCATTCGTAATCACCACCAAGGTAAAAAATACAATCAACCACACCATTTTATGCTACTGCATAATTATCACCATAACAGAAATATAAAAAAAAAATACACAGCAATCGTTTCCATAAACAGTTCTGTTTTAATACGCTAAAATGTATACCCACACTGATATGTTATCAGAGATGAGTTTAGTTGCGATAGTTTATCGGTGTTTTCGCGTCACATAATGTAAGTAAATATAATTTTGAGTTATACGGAAGGTTGAGTTATTCCTAACCTTGACGTTGGAAAGAACTGTCGACAAAGGTGTGTCGTTTATTAGGTATTAATTATTTGTACATCTTTGCTGCTTATAGTGTAAATTTTATGTGTCAATTTACTTGGATGATATTGAAGTTTATCCTAGAGTATACTCAAAGTGTTATGCAGTGTTGGGTCTTCATACGCTCTGCTGTAATGAGCTGTTTATATGCCAACTTAAAAATAATGATATTCAAAGTGGTCTATATCGACCCCCAGGGGACAGTTAGTTAATTTTTTTCTTAATGAGAAGCCCTTTACCAGCTTTAATATCTTGTCTGGAATTAATACTGTTATGAACGAACATGAGGTTCACTTGATGGTAGGTGATAGAGCCACAAAATCAATGTAAATAATGCGCTGTCGACCTACTTTGTTACTTCGAGCATTCGGAAATTCATAGACTGAAACCGAAACGCGCAATGTGCACTTCACGGTTTTTCCATCTATGAACGGTGGTTCGTTACCCGGTCGGAGTTTCGATATTCCTCCCACTCGATCAATGCACGAAGTTACCAGACATGCTTACAGACAAATATAAACACGTTGTCCCGGTGGGATTCGAACCCACGACCCATCGATGCGCACGGCAGCTGTTCTACTGAATGCGCCAACGAGCCCGTCAAAAACATGAAAACTTTTATTTTTTTCAACTCTTTAACTATTTTGAATTTAGAACGCATTGCACGTCGATCATATTCAAGACACTTCAAAAGTACTCACTAGGACCCGTATAATAAAATAAGGCCTAAGCTCGCTTATCTTCGACAAACAGGACATGCCCTAGATGAATCTCTCCATTTAAAGAGAGTGGAGCAGTCTCAGATGACACGCAGGTGAGAGACACAGAAGACCTTTTAATGATGAGAAAAAAATCACGATTGAAGAGCACTACAACACGCATATTGATAAAGTGTACGCTCACAGTTCTAAATAAGTGGTCGGAAAGGTACATCGTGGTCATTATCCTGATTCATTGATGATTTGTTGGGAGGTGACTTTTTAAGGAGTCACCAAGCTTAGTTTTTGTGAAAAAGGAGTGAAGACTTCAGCCAAAATGTACCAAGAGACCATCTTGGATCATGTTGTGAAACTTGTGAGCATTACAAGTTTTTTAAAAATGTACCCTGGATTTTCCAGCAGGACTCTACTCCTGGTTACAAGGCACGAACTGGCTTACTGGCGACCATCCATAGTTTCATGACCAGACAGATAAAAGTCATGTATCAAAGCCAACGGTGGCCATTTCGAATTATTTTTATTTTTTGCTGGGGCTTCAATAAATATGTACTCGTACATATAAGTTTTATTAAGATTACAATTCATAAAAAAGTCAATGCATTTTCATTTGTAACAGAATATCTTTATATTGCTAAAAATATACCTAAGTTGTTCCTTACCTTCCACTTAAATGAAAAAGATAAAGCTGAAACAACTTTTGACTGTTCTTTACTTTCCAGAATATACTTATTTAAATGGGATATACTTATTTAGATGCAATTTTGTATGATTTTCAATAAAGTTTATCATAAATACAATTTTGTCTTATTTTAGGCTACCGAAAAACATTTAATCTAAAAGGGTTCCGTAGCCGAAATCATTTTGAGAGCCTCTAGTCTTGTCCTAGACGACACAGGGTTACAACGGATTACTATTAATATATCACACTTTAGATCACGGTGTATGAACATATGGCATCTATGGTACCATGGAAATTCCCTACACACATACAATTTGATTCAACCAATTTTAACTTGGACTCGCTTGAAATATATAGTTAATCTTTCGATCAAATAATGAATCATCTCATTGTTTTTCCAGTTGGTTCGCTCCTCGAGTTGAGCGACCCTCGCGGACGACGTAACGCGGAGATAGCATGTCGCCATTCATTGCGATCTTCAACTTAAGGGGTTACATATACAGTTGTAGCGGGTGAAATGACGCGAATGACAAATCCTTCGTTCAGGCCCAAGTAGGGAACACAATCCCGAGCAAGTACTGTCCCGGGATTTACGGGACCAGAAAACGGCCGGGATCCCGGGATCCCGGGATTCAATGGCCCAAGGCCCAAGTCAATGCAATATTCTAAGAATAGAATCATGGATAGAAAAACCGTGAAGTGCACATTGCTCGTTTCGGTTTCAGTCTATGGATTTCCGAATGTTCGAATTGAAAATTAGGTTGACAGCGCATCATTGACTGATATTCTGTGGCTGAGGTATCACCTACCATCAAGTGAATCTCATGCTAGTCTGTCGATAACTGTCATAAAAAAATCTTTTCGCGTTCTGATTTCAGATGAACCGTGTTTGAGTGACGATGTCCAGCTCAACTGATGCTATTAAAGCAGGCGCTCCTGCAATATAGATGTAGTTCCGCCATTCATATTATATTATAAATATGTATATAAATGAAAAAAAAAATGATCAAGTACACAAAAACTTGTAGTCATTACTGATCTTCATAGATTTTTAATAAACATTTATTTTTCTGCTTAAAAAAATCAAGTAAATCATATCATTTCACCCGCTGCAACTATATATAACTCCTTAATGGAGCGCAACTTTTATAGGCATCTTCAGTTGTTCATTTTGACCATCGCGCATCGTTTGGGACTCTGGCCTCTCAGTCTTTTGATTTCCATTTTTTCAGTGACAATAAGTCCTATTATGCTATCAGACTTCCTGCGTGCAATATGATCAGAGAGTTGAATCATACTCATATTAAATGTCTTTGCATCTTGTTTACGATACTTTCTTATAATATGACTCAGTAACATAATTACGCGTATGAACATAAAACAATATAATAAATTGTCTCGATTATATAATTTAAAGGATTTTATTGATGTATTTTGTTGTTGTTGTCGTAAAATTGTTCTTTCGATTTTATTAATTAAGTTAGTTTTATAATCTTATTAGATAAATAAAAACTTTATTGCACACAATAATATACAACAAACTTAAAATAGGCTTGATATAATTAAAGTTGTTTTAAAATTAACATGGAAAATAACTCTTACGACAAAAATGTAAGGGTAATTCATAAGCTTTAATTTTTAAAGACCTAAAATTAATAAATTACTTTCTTTTTTCTTTTATTTCTTAATTGCTTAAATATCTTATTAACTACATATTTATATTGTCATTGTATGAGGAAGGACTGACTTTAACACAGGATCTCCTAGATAAGAAGTCAGAGCCGCATTTAATACTGTACACGAAAAAAAAGAAATGGTTAATAAAGAATTTTATTATTATTATTATTATTAAAGCATCAGCAACTGAAAGAGCAATTCTAATTATTAATAGAATAATATCTTACATCTCGTCATTAAGAATGAAATCTAATATTTATCATTATTTTTATGGTTACACAAATCACTTGAGTTGATACATTATTTTGTGTTTATTTTGGTAATACTCGCTTTATCAAAACAGATACTTCATTGTAATCTCATGATATAATATCATCAATATCCATTCGTTTATAAATATACCTAATCATACGCTGCCTGATAGGCATTTACGAATGACATAGTGTAACTATTATTATTTATTAGATATTATTGCCTAAAATAAATGATAATAACTTTAAGCTGTTTGCTTACTTATAATGTAATTCAAAAATACGAGTAAATTACTGAATTAAAACGCGATTATTTATAGCAGGTGTGCTCGGAAAATACGTCAAATCTTTTCTGATAACGAGGCAGAACAGGCATCGTTGTTCAGCCGGGAGCTGGTTACAAAGTTGTATGTACCCATAGAGCAACACGGGCCACCGGCGAACCGGAGGGGAGTAGCCATAGCGTTCGTTACCGATACCAAACAATCTGTCATTTTTTGCGGGGGGAAACCTGCGCTATGTGTGCGTACTCAAGTTCGCACACACCAGCAATCGTCTGTCACTACGAAACTCACACCGTGACAATTAAAAAATACACTAACAATTTCACACACACATTTAAACATTCCGTGTCATAACAGTATAATTAAATGGCGCAACTACACTGACAAGTCCTTTTAGCCGTAGTTGCAACAACTGTCGATACGCAGTATCGATAATTTCAAGAACTGGGTTTGGAAAATTAGTTTTATAAGTTCGACTTAATTTATTTATTTTAAAGATGGAGTTAATTTATTACGTAATACAAATGAACTTGTCGGGTAATGCGCACGTAGCAGGTCACGGAGAGTGGACCATGAGTTGGTACATAATAAAATCTTAGAAATAATTTGAAAAACGATAACGTAATTATATAAGCTATATAAATATATAAACACATATTATGTTAAAATCGGCAAAACGGGCTTTTGGGCTTGTATGGTAGTCCCGCCACTGAGTAAAAGTAAGGTTATGTTACAATCCATAACTGACATATATATCATAAATCTGTGATCAATGATATTTGTAGTTGTCAAATCGTAACAATTCCTAAATGACGACAATCGGAAAAGCACTCAGACTCAAAACGTAGAAAACACGAAACGAATTAGCACAGAGTAAACAACTGTCATGCGGCATGCCAACGACAGACTAAAATAAAAGATCGATTTTAATCGATAATCATGCATATTCATTTTCTTTAATTAATAATTTATATTTTATTTAATAACATAACTGTAATTATATGCAATATATTGTATTTAAAGTGCATTTAATTACTTTTGAGTTAATTACCTTGTCCAAAGGTTTTTTTTGTGATTGTGTATCGATTCAATTAATCGAGAATCTCAGGAAAACTATATTTCTCATATTTCTCCTCTCCCAGATTGAGAATTGAGTTGATTTTTTATATTATAAGATTAAAAATATATCATTTTTTAGATCATATCGAAATTATTAAATTTGGGCCCACAATTTTCCATATCCTTTGGATTTTTAGGAAATAAAAAAAACATTATGGTTGAAGTTTACACTAAGTGATTTTAATAAATGTGCTAACGTGCGTAAGTATTATATTATATTTTAACAATGTATATTATCACAATATAATATTTGAATCAGAAAATTTAATCTCAAAACTGTCTCTGTATAGAAGACTCCTTTGCCATTTTTTTCGATAACTTAAAACAATCCGACAACAACACTATTGCTCGGTGACAGCGACTTCTCGGAAATAAACTCGGATCAGTCGCTCGACAGATCCGTGTATTGTATGAGGGCTCATACAATACGCGGATCTGTCGAGCGACTGT
The DNA here is from genome assembly GCA_905404175.1 of Anthocharis cardamines. Lineage (NCBI taxonomy): Eukaryota > Metazoa > Arthropoda > Insecta > Lepidoptera > Pieridae > Anthocharis > Anthocharis cardamines. The sequence continues at coordinate 6,527,958 of FR989962.1, forward strand.
GTTGGTAAAAAAATCCGAAACAACACGACCGATAATATTGTAATATTTTAAGTTTTAAAGAAGTAAATAGTAATAATATGATTAAAAAATACCTACATATGAAAGGTAACGCTATCTTTTTGTAAATTTGACGTGGCAGATATTTTTTGGCAACAAGAAACACAAACAATTCGGCATTTTTTTAGGAGGTCGATTCAGTCGCGCATCTGGATTTAGTCTAGTGAAAAGTGCGGCTACAACTAGTTTTATTGTACGCATAGGACCATTTGGACTTGTACTTTGACAGAGGGGAACGCCTGCGTATGGCTACTCCCCTCCGGTTCACCGGTGGCCCGTGTTGCTCTATGTATGTACCTCATTATCAAAAACGGTATAACGTATTTTCTTAATTTAAATTTATTAATATTTATTTTCTATTTTTTAGTTCGGTTTTCTATAAAAAGCGTGTTTTTTTAGTTTTTTTTAAACTATTATTTATTTTCTACTTTTTAGTTTGGTTTATTTATAATAGCTTGTTTTTTTTAATTTGAAACTATTAAAATTAAGTTTATGTAATAATATAGTATTCAGTACAGCGCCACCTTGTGACAGTAGCCAGAAATGCGCGTGGCATGACCGATAGCTTATACAACGCAGTGCAGTGTTGTAAATGCCGCTTAATATCAATATCTAGTGACAGCGCCATCTAGTAGCTAGAAAAGCACGTATCGTCGCATAGATGGCATCGCGTCTGCAGATAAATTAACAAAAATCATATTTTGCAAATTGAAAAATTTAATAATTTTATCAAATTAGTGTATTGTCATCGGTCCTCGATAAATCTACAAAGTTTGAACGAAATCTGGCCGTTTAAAGTGGGTCAAAATCGCGCCCAAAGAAGTCGGTTACAAACATACAAACAAACATACATACAGGTGAAGCTAATATAAAGCGTGTAAAAATATTTCTAGATTTAAATATGCTATTTTTCCACTTCTAATATATGTATTTGCAGTGGACATCAATTATAATATACGCGCGTATTTGTCAGGGGCCGCGTTTTAATCCACTAAAAGTTATTTTATTTAAATTGAACATTGGTACATAAGGAATGACGATATCCAGAGGCTTCACCATCACGTGAATGTCGAGGCCATCCAGCTCCTTGACCACACAGACCTAGTTCAAATGCTTAAAAGGACAAAACCCTTCGAGTTAGTGTATAGTGACAGTAATAAAGTGTAGTGCTTTGCAAGGAACACAACAAATATGTGTGATATGATAGAGATATGATAGAGACGATAAGAAAAGTGTTAAAGGACATTATCTTAGTAAATTTATATTTTCTAGTTAATGTAGGATAAAAATAAACTGTTTATTAGCCTTAAGTGATAGGCTAGATTGCATGTGCTCTTAGTTCTTACTTGGTAAGTGATAGTTATAAAAAAAAAAAGTGTAATACTCGTGTTAATAAAAGACAATATTTAAATCAAATCAAACTATCATTTACTTATTTAAGTAACACAATGTACATTTATGAACGTCAATATATTTTTTAATTTACTGTCAGTTCTTAAATCAAGGCCATAGAACGGACGAGAAGAACTGGCAATAGACTCTCCGCCACTCTTATAATAAAAAGAAATGTTTGTCTGTCTTTTATATATGAAATTTAAAAATTATTACGAAATAAGAATTATCAATCTTTTTTTATAATCAATCATTGAGTTTGGGTGTATCATTGATATTGGGTGGTAGGTAGTAATTAAATATAAATAAATGTAAATGTTTCAATTGGGTTTTTTAATTTAAAAAATATAATTTTTTAATTTTTTTTTAAACACGTAACCCTATACACATTATCTAACTATAAAAATAGTTTATTGCTTAACAATAGTCTGTTCTTATCGTGTTAAAAATGGGTCAAACGCGCGGCGTGCCACTAGGATATAGTTTGTATGGAATTATAGCAATTAATTAACTCTTTCGTTGTTTCACTCCAGTGGCTATTAAATACTATATATACTTACTGTATATTATAATATCCAATACATAATAAATTAGTAGGGAGAAGTAACTGCGTAGAGAGAAAAGCGTGATTAATCATTTATATTGATGTTTAAAGCCAAACCCAGGTCAGGTCAAGTTAGTAATTTAATTAGATCGCTTCCTTGACCCCAGATTACTTGACCTAGTGATATCTAGCAACACTACAGTTAAAATACTATTATTTACTACAGTTAAAATACTATTATTACAAGGTGGTAATTGATTTAATACTCATTGAATATGTAGAATAACATGGGTTGGAACGGCACAGAGACACAAAGGAGCTTTTATATAGGCTTATATAAGAGGAAAGATTTGTATTTTTTGGTTTTTTTTTATATATTTCTAACGAATAAATCCTAAACTACTACTAAAAATTCTTTCATAGATAGGAAGCTACATTATCAGCGAGTAACAAAGTAGATTTAAACATTTCTGGCGTAGGTAAATAAATTTTTTGCCGCTGTGTGAGTTCCTAAATTTTCTAAAACACAATGATAGGGATTGTCTTCTATACTTCTCTCTGTAAATATTTTTTTTTTTACTTTTAGCCTATTCTCTGTAAGATACAGAAAACTGTCTTACTTTTAGACTTATTTTCTATAAGATAGCTAAAAGAAGAACGCCCCTAAAATCTGTCGCCCTAGGCTGAAGCCTGCTCAGCTTTCAGGTGCTCAGGTTCCTACCCAACAAGCTGAGTAGGCTTCTTACCCACTGAGTTCTACATTGTACCCGTGTGAACTGTGAAGCCGGGACGTGTTGCTAGCAGTGGCGGGACCACCATACAAGCCCAAAAGCCCGTCTCGCCGATTTTAACATAATAAGTGTTTATATATTTATATACGTATAACTTATACATATAATTATGTAATTGTATAAGTTATATATAACTAATGACATTATTATATTTCGTTTTAATGCATTAATAACGCAAAACAGGCGTTTGGGCTTGTATGGTGGTCCCGCCACAGGTTGCTAGTCTGTAATATTTTACGACCGTCTGTCGTGTCATGTAGGGATGTCTCAGCGATAGGAATGTTATTTAAACAACAACAATTAATAATGGCCAAGCTTATCAATTAATTAGACTGCACGTAAACAAGATGCCAAAATAGAATTGACTCTATCTAAATTTGATTGTTTTCGTCAATATGTGATTAAGAAAGTTAACTGGAAATAACGAATACCACTAAACAACTTTTTCTAATTTTAAATATCAAGGTCGGCTCCAGAAGTGTATGATGTAGTGTTGCATTTTTTTAAAGTTATTCCATAGATAATACACTTATTTTGGTAGGTTATTCGCTTTCCATCATGCTTACATGATGTATGATCACGGTAACTCATTTGCCCCCTCTGTTATTTTAAACTTTAATAAAACGTTGTTTACGTTACTTCACAATCTGCCTTACTAAACAATGACCTAAGGACCTTTATTTCTAATTTATGTACGTAGCGATTACATCGTCACCTCTCATGTGGCGCTACAGATAATTTCTGTTGCTATGTGCACAGAAATGTGCGCCTGTAATGATAATATTATAGTTCCCGCGGTTTTAGGTAAGCAGCATACCCAACAGGGATCTAGGATTTACCCTTGAGATTTTCGACAGGAAAGTTATACGGTAACGTTTTGTTGCAGTTGTCTATAGGCGCTGGTAATCACTTACCATCAAGTAAGCTATAGGTATAATAGTATACAAATGCAAAGAATACGCATAACATGCAGGTGATATCAAAAAAGCGCGAAACGTTTTCAGTATTCTTATATTATAGACTATATCGTCAGATCTAAGATGTCATTTTGAATCAAAATAAGATTTTGCTCCTATTACTTATTTTCAGAATAAATACAAAAAAAACCATAGTGGTACCTGTTATTAAAAATAGATCTGGTGACATCTCTGACAAGGGAAACTATAATCCGATATCTCTCGCCACTATTATGGCTAAGATGCTGTGCTTGACTCGAGTTTGAAAAATTATATTATTATTATTATGTATTTATTTATCAGATAAAATATGAATGAAGAATGAAGAATGAAATGAAGAATATGAATCTCCATAACGCTCAATTTGGTTTTCGACCAGGACTCTTCACTGAAGTTGCTATTCTAAGTCTAAAGAACTGGAACGCAGGGCAATGGCGAACAGTGGTAATATTATGTTGGCTCGTAGATTTGTTCGTTATAGAGAATCAGGATGATCTTGAGACTGCCTCGTTTCTGCAGTGCCTCGGAGATGTTCGCCCAAGCCCGTACTGTAGTTCTGGGGTATCATTCGAATTAAAACAGGATCTCTGTTGAGCCGGGTATATTAAAGACTGAGGCAGATGACCTATCATCGCCTATCATCATGAGTCACTCTGTGCGTACACTCGTCGGTTCGGATCGACTAGTGTACGCATAGACTTTCTCGTGAGTTTATTTTAAGTATTTAATAACTATGTACAAATACTAACACTACTAACATAATGGATTATTTTATCTGATCAAATATAAACATAATAATAATAAGAACGTAGCACTAAGTGCTTATTGTGGTTCACAACAAAATTATGAAGCGCAATACGCACTTACTAATTTATTCTTAAAATAGACAATCTTATTATATTCAAAATGGCACTTAGAGAGATTACCTTTGAACCAACGATATACTTATGACTACTAGTGGAAATGTTTCACTCTGTTTACTTTTAATTGTGTAAAATTGAGAAATCTCTACACCCATATATCCTCACATTTTAACAAGTAATTTTTAATTTTGGTGTATTTTACTTATTATTTCTGATCATATAATCTATATTTACTAAAAAGAAATCACAAATATTTCAAAAGCACGTAATATTAAGAATTTTATGTTACTAATATTATACTATATTATTCAGAAAAAAAAATTAAGTAGAAAAAATGTGTTAAAATGTATTTTAATTTATCTGTAGACAATATTACTCCTCGCTCTTTTTGGTGCCACCGTATAATCTATTTACATAATATGTTGTTATTTGAACTTAGGTACGTTAGATATTTAATGCAGTAGGTATGTATGTATGTATGCGCTTTTAATTTTCAGTCCCGGATTGTTTATGAGAACTGTTATCTTAATGCCAAGACAATATTTTGTAAATGTTATTATCGAAGTAAACAAGTTTTAAGTAATTCCGCACTATGGACCACTAGAATATTATTTTAACTGGAGACACATTCTGAGAGCACATTCATAAGGTAACTCTTATTGAAGCCTAACATTCATTGTGCTCTTAGTGGAATCGAAAAAAATAAGAACATGGATTATAAATATTTCGTATGTTCAAGTTAATTTTACCTATTAAATAAGTTAAAATTTTTTTTCAAAATTAAAATTATCGAATGTATTCTGACATTGTGTTAAAATAGATTATTTAAAAGAACATAGTTTTTTTAGATATTATCCATTTGGGACGTAATTAACTATACCTTCAACACAGAAGTCCTTTTCTAATGGTAAGCACCACATCAGATCGTAAGTTACCATCGCTCATGCACATCACTAAGGGTCTTGCAGATGCGTTGCCAGCGTAAAAAACTGGACTTCACTAATGATATATATTTAAAATTGTAATATAATTTTAGGTATACATCGTCTTACTTCTACACATAAACTTCAATCTCAATGAAGCGATAACTAAGGAGACATTCAGAATGACAGATCGCATTTTCACCTGCAGCAAGTGGCTTTCCTCCGTAATAGATAACTTCTGTAATAACGTCTACCACATTGTCAAAAGGGACACCTCGTTATTGATGGGTAAGTATTGTTTGTTATTATTGCCAAACATTTGTTTTTAAAGACTTTGATATTTAAAACTGTGCGCCTTTAAGATTTGAGTGGTAATTTTACCGAGTTAAGACTTGGGTGCAAGTATTCCCAATTTTAGTACTTCGCCAAATATCAAACAAACGAACTTTATATTCTTTAGCACATTTTATAATTGTTAAAATAATTTTATTTTATTTTTCAGAGAAGCTCACACCGCTCGATTTAAGGAAGAGCCTGAATAGAAGGCGCTTCCTCGCGGAAGAGAGATGGCGTCGCGTGCGCAGGCAAGTTGCGAGTGAATGCTGTGAGCAACCGTGTACAGTTAGCAACATTATAATGTACTGCCCTGACGACGCCAAACTGTTACAAGAGAATCCAAACATCTTTGATTAAATGAAGATTAAATGAATAAAACATCAAGCGACCGGTGAATAACTTTCAGCTGTACATCTGATGTAGAGCTTGACTCTTGAAGAGGCTGCAATGAGTTGAAATTGAAGCATGTGTTTGTTTTGAGTGTATATAATTAGATATAGATTAAACTATCTAAAGTAATTGTCCACTAAGAGCACAAGTGATAATACAATGAAATACCTAAATATATCTCGTCTTTTATTGTTCCATTCTTTCGCATGATTAAATAATAAGCTACATGATGATTGACTTAATTATTCATATTTAGTAAATAGTTAGCAAATAAACCTTTATTACAAGTCAAATTCCGATTATATCTGTCAAAATTCTTTAGGAGTTGACTATCAAGCCCAGTAGTCATCTCGAGGTTAAATGTTATTTTAGGCAATAAAACAAATATTGATTTCCTATGAAATTAATTAATACGGGTTTATTAATTCCATAGGAAAGTGTGACGCAGTTCACTTAAATAGGGTTTCATAAATGTAATGTTGGCAAATATGATAATTTTCATATAACCACGCAGAACATTTCAATAAATGAGTAATCGAAGTGACAGTCGAAGGATGAGACTATGTTAAATAACTCGTACTCTTATGAAATACAATTTCTAAGTAAAAAAAAATAAAAATACTTATAGTGTTCTAAAGATACATTTTCATTACTTTACTTATAAATCTTTTTATCGGATTTCAATAGTTCACAGATATTCAAGTAGTTAAAAGAAACTCTATTTTATAAAATATCATGTTATATTAAAAGTTAATAAACTGTATAAGTACACTTGCATCACAAATTTTCTTTTGCATGACATTTTTGAGTTTCTAAAGAGTACAAAGAGAGCGCGAGCGATCTCACCAAGTTCTGCCACCCCTGAAATTTTGTCGCACTAGGCCCGGAAATACTCGGCCTATATGAAAATTGCCCCTGATTCTTTCTATGAATATAATGAGACCAGCAGAAAACAAAATGCCAATGGCAAAACCGCTAGATATTATAATATTATGTATTTGAAGTTACAAAAAACAATCGAATATCGAATTGACATCGAAAATCTCGGGGCTGGTATTGCACCTCGTTCACTCAGACCCATTTTTAACAACATTTATGGGCCAATAACAATGATTTATTTACCAAGTTTTCAGAAAGGTTAATATCTTTTTTATCCCACTGCGAACATCAAAAATCCGCGAGTTCATGTAATATGAACTCCTAATAGAAGTATTATAATTTTCAGCAATCTATATAAGGTTGAGTTAGCCCAATGATAAGACATTCAAATAGCTGTGAATATATCTTAAGGGATCCTTTCCTTTAACGGTAAGAAAAGATAAAATAAATAGAGTGGGGTCTACCTACATGTTATTTCTTTTAAGTGAGCATTTCACGAGGCAATACATTTCGAATAATTTAAAATGATAGTAAATTTCAAATTCTTTTTGCCAATTTTAATTTTTAAAATAACGCTCTACAATATTTCTTTTTAATAAGAAACAAAGTGACGTATAAATCTAAAGACTACTACCGTAGCATTGTGATTTACTCAATAAATTTAAAAAATTGTTTAAAGGACAAGGGCGATGATTGCTCTCGATCGATTTTTATTTTAAATTTTTACTCTGAATGATATTTTTAGAATTCGAATATGAAGTTAGTGTCAGTAGTACTCTGTGTAATGACGTTGGTTGGAGCGGAGCAGGAGACGCCGATGGTTCTGTGTGGACGACAGTTGGCTAATGCCAGGGTGTTGGTCTGCTATGGGGCTGAATATGTCGCAAAACGAACTTCCCCTGAATCGTTACTGGGTTAGTAGATTCATTGTCTCAGTAGTTAATTCTAAGGATCAGGTATTACTTCTAACTCAATTTCAATTGAAGGTACAATTAAATAACATTTCGATACATACTCGTATAATTGGAAGCAAAATGCATTTTCGTATCATTTTTACAAAACATTCTAAGTTACCTTTAATATTTTTTAAGGATGTAACATTCCATTTAAAATGTGGACAATCACCATAATATGATGGCATGTCGGTACAGAAAAACACTTTATATTCACTTAATATTTCAAAAGATCGTGCTGATATCGTATGGAGTTATTAATCATCATTTTATTCAAAGTCTTTTATGAAAGTATTAAACGATTTCAGCCGCATTAGCAGATGATGAAAATTTGTTTGGTGAATTGATGTGGAACGGACGCCGTGGGTCCATCAGCGCTGATTGGTCCAGATACAAGCGAGGAGGCTTGGCTGATGAATGCTGCCTCAAGCCGTGCACGACGGCCGTCATACTCAACTATTGCTGAACGCTGACTACTAAAAGACCTATCTATAAGAAGACAATGTAAAGATCTCCTGTACATAAAATAATAAATAGCCTATATTTTAAGAAGGGAACAGATATAAAATTTGTTTATTTGTACCTCTTTTAATAACATAAGGATTGCTTCTTTGTATTTTATTATAGTTTCTTTGGAAACGCTGAATACACTATGCCATTCTATTAATTTTATACTTCAGTACAAAATTATTGAAAAAGAAAGGATCTCGCTTGTGTCTGTCACATCGTATATTCTCCAAACCTGCGGGAATATACCTAATCCAGTTTTTTTTCTTCATCATTTCGAACCACGTTGTGATTGTGTGTTGTGACTCTAGGTAGTATTAGAGTATAGTTTTCTAATTACAGTATCTTTAATTCACTTTTCACTAAATGTGCATTTAGAATTTCTTCTAGATAGCTTCTTAGGGATGCCGTTTTTCCATAAACAAAAATAATTTAAATTATAATATAATGATAGACACAAAGACAATGAAATGGTTTATTATTATTATACAAATAGGAATGCCTTAACTAAGGGTTACCTTTACACAATATTTTCTTTACTGTTACCATTTTTTTATATTGGTGGCAAACGGTCAGTTTGTCACTGTGTCACTCACCTGACGGTAAGCGACTACCAACGCCTCTGGAGAACACCATAGGTCTTGATGATGCTTTGCCGGCCATTTCTATAAGTTTCTCTATAATAAATACTAAGCTGGATAAAATCGACCCTAACATTAATATTCCAAAGCAACCTCTAAAATGTTCAAATTTAATCGATTCGTATGTCTTATCCTCACTTTTATATTCAAAAGTGTAATCCTGAAATAGTTTCGAGGGTATGCCAGCTTCAAACAAGCGATTCACGACAATACTAATAGCCCGTGTCAAACATGAATACTTTTTAAAATACAATACTGTGGGGCTTTCCAATATCTCTTCGGGTAGTATATGTAAGTGCAAGTGTGTATTTCTTCGAAATAATTTAGCAGTGGCGGAATTCATAGCTAGCATAAATTTCATACCTCTTGTCAAATTAACAAGAATAGAATTTAATTCGTTACTTTCTACAACGGTCCAATTATCATAAATGAGAGGATCCTCCTTGTAATAATCTTTCAAACTAATACCACCACCAAAGCGGTACCCTTCTTCAATAGCTTCTCTGATGGTCATAACGTTCCTTATTTGTACATCAGTTTGTAAAGAATTTATAAGATAAACTTGATAAAATGTTCTTATCAAAAAGCAGTACCATATCCAAAATAACATTAAATATTTTAAAAAATCTTTCGATGGAAATCTGGCCGTCGGTAAGCCGAAGCTTATTTGCAATGAATACATAAAGAAATAATCAGACGATTGGACGATATTAAATCTTTTGCTGAGGATTTTCCAAGGATTAGTTTTTAAAATTATATGCGTTGAAATAACAATTAAAAATATTAATATTAGAGAAATCCTTGCATTTCTAGTAAAAGGTCTCAATAACTTTAATGATGAAGATTCCAAGTTAGACGGATGAGTTACCCAGACTAAATCTATGGTGTTATAATACATGGATATATCAAAGTACTTGATACGATTGAGTGTAATACTAGCGGACGTCATCGAAAAGTTAGCCAAATCGTAATAAATATCACCGAAAGAACCCGTCCAAGTTTTATTATTCCCTAGAAATCCCCAGTCGAAACCATTGCGCGGCGAAATTAGAACAAGCGTTGCATTCAGGGCTTCTGTTATGATACGTAGTAGATCCCCATCAGCACCAAATGGGACACCGTCTTTGATAAACATATAAGGAATTTGTGGAAATGTTGAAACGACCAAAGGGCAACGATGAAAATTTTTAAATTTTATGGGGAACATATTTGTTTTGCAAGCATCATCCCTGTGAGAATAAATACATTCGTCCCAATATTGAAGTCTTCGCGGTATGCTGTCATCACAACGTTCGTTTTGAAAGTATGTATAACCACTGACGAAGGAATTATCGTATTTTATTAGGATAACATTTACTATTCTATAACTCCAGAATATCTTGACAGCGTTAGTCTCATCACACTTATTTTCACTATTGCAAATGATTATAAATTTGGCATTGGTATTCATTTTTTGTGTTTTCAATGCATCCAACATCATAAGAATATCAGTAATATCGTTCACAAATAAGACAAATTGTATCGTGTTATCCACAAATCTGGGATAATTTTCTTGTCTATTTTTCATTATGTTATAAAATTCAAGATTTTTATTATATAATTTCGCGAAGATATCGACGCCGTAGATAATTGTTGCGTTATATAAAATCAAAGTTGCATATTGCCATTTGAAATTGTGATATGCAACTTTTGCAGCACTTTCAGATAACATTTCTGTTCCGAATCGGTTATCGCACATATTTTTTTTAATTTGAACTAGATTCCAAGTTCTTTAATTGTATGTGGTGAACTGACTAATGTCCCCTTATATTCTGAAATCGAATTGTACGTATTAAGTATATGATTTAATATCTATAAGAACTCTTTTACCTTTTTAACCGTAGGACCATCAATCAATAAAAATGATAAGCGATGTGAATCAGTAAAATCTAAAGTGATTTTGATGTTACTTAAAATGTGTTTCTTTTATATATAGAAATATAGGTCATTTTTTATTCATAACAATTTATTAAATTATCTATCTGAAGTTTGATTTTAGAAAGAGTTTTTAGTGGTACATGAATACCTATTAATGTTAAGATACGTGTGGTACCTAGATATTACATTTATTCTGAAGCGACAATATTAACACTGACGAAAAAATTGCACAAATTATGATTTTTTGATGAGTAAGAACAGGAATATCACAAAATGATAGAAAAAACCTTATGACATATTAATGAAAAAACAGTCTGGTATTACTTGGTTCTATATATTTTATTATAAGAATACCTAAATTTACAATTGATTTCTTTTAATTAACAAAATATGATTTGAAAATGTGTAAAACTGCCTTTGACTAGAGGTTTTTTTCTATTTTTTTTTAAATTTTAAATGTCCCCAAATCATACGTTTATTTAACAGTTAGGTACTATACATCCACAATCACCAAACTCGTATCATTTCGTATTAGATTCCCAAAAGAACAGTGGTAAATGGTATCCATTCTCTGGTTACAGGTTCAACGACTAATAGGTACTGTTTAGGTACTGTTTACTCATTTAACTTTTTTTCATTTCCAAAAAAAGCGACTCACACTTGGCTATTAATATTTCCATAATTATTTAATGTCACGACTCACAATATTGTAAGCATAAGTTACTGATTACGTTTTCGCGTGTTAGCAAAAGCTTGAAACCGTGATTCTACAAATGCATTTTTATTGCATGCTTATTTAATATATTGGTTTATTCAATTGTGTAGAATGGATATCTAAAAGCTATGTTTAAAATTTCTTGCCTTTGCTTCTGTAGTCAATATATTTTTCTAATACAAAAACTATACCGGAAACTATCCATCCACCTACCAATATCATAAAACAACCAGCATAATCTTGGACTGTTATTGCTTTGGGGGCATCTTTGTCTTCATCGATTCTAATAAATGTGTTGTCTTTATATATTTTTTGTACCAAACCAGATTCGATTAAACGAATCAAAATGTTGTCGATAGATTGCGCTAGCCAAGAATATTTTTTGAAAAATATTACAGTTGGACTTTTTAATATTGTTTGTGGTAATATATGCAGTTTTCGTCCGGGTTGTCTAAGGAATATTTTGGTGGCCTCAAGGTTACATGCTATTACGAACTTCAATCCTTGAGTCATCTTAAGCATGGTAGGATATATTTCGTTACTTTCAATATTTTTATATTTTGTATAGACTAGAGGATAGTCAATAAAGTAGTCTTTAAGTGCAAGACCTCCTCCAATAGGGTATCCAGCAGTAATGGCATCTTCAATTTTTAATATACTGTCTATGCGCACATCAGTTTGTAACGAGTTTATAAGGTACACTTGATATAATGTTCTTAGCAAATAACAATACAATATCCAAAGAAACGTCAAATATAAAAGAATCCACTTATTTGGTAACTTTGAGGCCGGCAATCCCATACAAATTTCCCATGCATGAAATACCATACCATCAGTAGGATCAATCAAATTAATTTTTTTTATCAACTTTTGCCAATGTTTAGTTTTAAAGAAAAATGAAGCAATAATAATAATAACAAAAATTAAACATAATCCAATTTTCGCATCTGTACTATACGGTCTTAACAGCTTGAATAGCGAAGGTTCTACATTAGATGGATGAGTTACCCAAACCATGGCTACGGTGTTATAATCTTTAGACATTTGAAAATACCTAAATCTATGGAGTGTGATGCTGGCTGACGTCATAGAAAAGTTGGCCCAGTCATAGTAAACATCACCAAGGGAACCGGACCATGTACCGTTTTCTTCAAATTTGCCCCAACCACTACCTAGGTTTGGTGTAACTGTTATGAGGCTTGCATTGAGTGCCTTCATAATAATTCGTAACAAGTCACCGTCAGTACCCGTAGGATTGCTATTTTCCAGAAGCATGAATGGCAATTGTTCGAATGTCGAAACTATCAACGGACACTGGTGTAAATTTTTGAATTTCAGAGGGAACATTTCCTTGCAATCCACTGAGTTATTCATTTGAGTACATGCTTCCCAGTGGATCAGTTTCACTGGCGGGCTGTTGAAACAACTTGAGTCTTGAAAATATGTATAACCGCTGGGTTTCCGTAAATCGTTGTATTTGATAAGAATAACATTTGATATTCTATATTCCCAGAATAAATCAACGGCCTGAGATTCATTGCATGTTCCTTCAGCGACAGTATTACATATGATCAAATATTTACCTGTATTATTAAAACGTTGAGATTTCAGCCATTCTAGCAATCGTGCTAAATCTGTTAAATCATTCACGAATAAGACGAACTGTTTAGTGTTTTCAACAAACCATGGATTGAATGTACTTTGACCGATCAGAAAACTTTTATTGTAGTATTTAATAAAAATGTCAACACCACAGACGACTGCTGGGTTAAACAATATCAGCGTGGCGTATTGCCATCTGAAACTATGTATTGCCACTTTGGCTGCACTTTCAGCGAGCGCGTCAAACATTGAGCAATTTTCTGGTGTATTTCTATCAAAATGCGACATGTTCGTGTTAAAATGAAATGTTCAATGATATTTTTGCCGCTCCACAACTGCACATTTATAAAGTGTAATCAAACTATAAAATCAGAGCAATATAATAAATTGAACGAACAATTCTAAATGAATCTTTCTTTGAAATATTCTTTTATACATTATAAGTTTACAACATAGTATTTAATAAAGCAGGGACCTAAATATTATTGAATTGTAAACTTCGTAAAGAACAAATTAATAACTCGATAAAAATGAAATTAAGTTTAATTTTTTTTTCTAGCTAAGGGCCAAAATTACACAAAAAACAGACCAACACAAAGAATATCGTAAAATGTTTTTTGTTGTATGAAACCTAACGTAATTACAATGTAGGGCTCTTTCCCACGGTCATCCAGTTCTACAGGAACGGTTATTAACTAAATCCCGCAAAAAGCACTCGAGTGTTCACACGGCAGTATCACGTTTTTTGCAGGTACGGTAGAGCAATGCTCGATCAGTATAGGCTCTCCATGCAGCAAAAACTATGCAGGAAGCTGCTAGTGGTAACACTTCCATTAAACTGGATCCTTTATTTTGATGGACCAGTTAAGTGATATAGAAAAATTAGAACGAATCGGTTTTTTGCTGGATACTGCAAACGGGATGTTCGTGTGAATGTTAGCGGTTTCAGTTTCAGATTAGCGTATTTTTCTGCGCTACATTAAGCGCTTCAAAAAACCGGACTCACGTAAACGGGCATATTTCGACGTGTTCGCTCGAACCGGTAGTGGTGTCTCTCGCGGCTCGCGCTTATACGAGCTTAGAAGCGCGTCAAGCCGTCGTACGCGTTGAGCGTGTGCCAAAAGGTGCGCATATACGCCCTTCAAAAACGAGCTTATACGCGCGTATAAAACGCTAATCTGAAACCGCACTTAGTATGAATACACGCACACTAGTTAACGGGATCCTGCGAAAAACCGTATCTGCAAAAAACGGGATGTTGCCATGGGTCAGTTCAGTTTTGATCTGAAGTACTTAATAAACTACTATTTTAATTTCACTTAAAAACAGAAATTACGTAGTTAAATAGAGAATACAAAAACATATTTGAGCCAAGGGTTAAAAAAAACAAACAACATAGCTGAAAAAAATTATATTTTATGAGAAATTATAATTTACAATATTACATACAGGCATCCATCTTCAGTCGAAACTTAAGCTAAAATTCTCACAATCTCACGCAAAAGGTAAAGCAACGTTAGACTATAGTATAGTTTTAGCAATCATTTGTGTAGTTATCGCCCAATCGTAAAAAAATCACCGGTAAATTCAGTCATTGAACGGAAGATCGTCGCCCGGCGCAGGCGCAGGCGCAGGCGCGTGCGTGCCAACTGCCTACCTTCGCGCAGTCATATATTAAAACCATAACATTCATAAATTAACACGTATAAATAAAATATAAATCTCATTCTGTCATTTGTGCTTGATAGGTAACTTAACGAAGCTTAACATAATTTGTGCCTGAGTTGCAATTTATAATATTCGACATATAACTATACGACCAAATTAAGAGTGATAATTTTTAAGATATTTTATTGGTCCTCTGTGTTGGTGTTTATACGTACGTTTATAACTAAATAATCAGTCCATTAAACTAGCGTTACTGTCGTATAATTTATGCTTCACAATCTGTAAGTAAAGCCTTAAAATTTGATCAGCCCTAAGTAAACTATCGTATGTTAAAAAGTCGAAGACAATAGTGATAAAGTATTGTTTACGCAAGAACGTATACAATCGTATGTGGCAGTACCATAGCAGTTATTTTATTTTAGGAGTTAATAAACTATGAAATAATATATTTTTTTAAACTCTGTAAATGATGGGGAAGACAATGCTGTACCTACAGTAATAGAATAAAATCGTCTATAAGCGGAAGAACCTTTTTTCTATAGTACTTTCAAACTTTGCAAATGAGTTTGACAGTATTATCTAGTTACGATAGTTTCCTTAGGAGCCCGTGAATATGGATTTTTGTTTTCTAATTATCTACACAACTGACGTCGATTGAAGAGACTGTAAATTAAAAAGAAACTGAATTTCATACAAATGTGGCTATATCTTTGGTTTACATTTGAACAATCTCATAAAATTGACGTCCGTAGCAAAACCTTTGCGCGCCGAATATCACGATTTACAAGGGCGTACTGTATCACTACTTCTAAATAAAATATATGTATTTAACAACATAATAACAAAAATATATAGGCAACTGTTAAGAGGGCAGAAATAAATGATTGGCACGCAAGCGGGCGCGTTCGGTGCGACCTACGCCGAACCAATAAATATTGCTGTACATTGCACACACAATATACTCCTATGTACAGGGCATACACAGAGATTTCAGTAAGTGGATAACATGAATAGAAAGATTCCAATATTGTGCGCTAAGTTCCAAATTCACATGATTTTGAGCATTTTAGACAGCTGTATCTTAAAAAGCAAACAGTTTTGCTATTGACAGTATCAGGTATCGGGTTATCGCTTAGAAATAAAACGATTCAAGAATATTACAGAGTCACAACAACAAATAAGTTAATACAAATAAGTTACATGTTCAAAATGGAAACTCAGTTTCCGTACTATACATAAAATAACTAACCGTAACACGAAGCAACACACTAAATTAAGCATAATAATATAATAATTAAAATATTCACTAAAATATGGAAGATAAAACAATTATAAAACGTATATTTTCGTACGGTTTGTGCTCGACGTGAGTGCGGCATGCCAATAGCAAAACTCGGCATTGAACTGTCAGCTCAATTCACTCAGCACATTTAGACCCAAATGTACAATATATTACATTCTGTTAAGCTTTCGTGCAAAAAACATCAGTTTCCGTTTAAACAGTTCACATTTCGCATTGTTGTATTGGGTTTCTAGTAAAAAAAGTTTATATCAAATGCATTTAAAAATGTCCTTACACTAACGTATTTTGTCCTATTGCCGGCGCGCGCTCGACTCACCGAATGGAGTTGTCGCGTACGTGAAGACTACAGTGAACAAAAACGTAGGTCTATTACCAAAATCAAACGCAAAGAACGGAACGAAACGAAGAAAAACAATTTCGTATTTAAACTTATTAAGAAAACATTTTCAATTCTATTTACGATCATAGTAATCTTAAACGAAAGACAATGTCTAATTGGGAACGGCGGATGTACGATCCGTCATCCGATACATTTTATTTTGGTAATAGGCCTCCTGCGTCGAGTCAATTCTTGTACGCCATCTTCAAAATATAAACAGCTCAAGTAAACATATAATAATATGTCGATTAATAGAATTCCAATGTACAAAAGTAACACAATCGTTTAAAATCTTCCATGTAACAGAACAAACGATAGAATTGTATGCGCGACGACATCTCGGCTTCGTCATTTAAATAAATACATTACACAATATATTAGGGACGTATCGGAGTCCGTCCCGTCGACAACGCGCAACGACACGCCAACACATTCGGACTAGTTTGTTCAAATCCATTCGTCTGGACATCAATGTATACTAATGTAGAAAGATATTATGGCAACAAACTTTACAAAAATCCTAAAACAATGACTAAAAGCAGCGCGCGGCGAGGCCACGACTCGCCGTCCGCTTTAAAAAAAATGCACAATTTAATATTCACCGATACAGACACATACATAAATTGTGAATTACCTCATCATAAAAAAACATGTCAAAAAGGTCTCGGAACGATCCGATCGGATCGGGAACGACGCCGTCCGCGACACCGCCCGACTCGGTGCCCATTAATTAGGTTAAATGACTTACAATCTAACCTTACTTTGTCATAAATCTGTTTAAAATGAATAACGTTCGTCCATTCGATCTCAGTTCGCGAATTTTTTACATTTTGTCGTGAAATGATGACGTTTAAATTACGTGTTATACACAATCACAGATTTGTGTGAGGGACCGCGGGCGTGGCCTAGACGAGGTTGTACTCCTTGAGGTTGGACTGCAGGATCGTGTCCTTCACCGCGGCGAACACGAACCGAATGTTCTCGGTGTCTGAAAGCATATGCACAATCAAATATCTTTCATTTTCCAGAAGCTTTAACAAAAGATCAAATCGAGGGTATTCTGGCAGAAAATGAGTGCAAAAAATTTAAAAATTTTGATGAAACATAGTTTTTTAGTAAAACTCCATATCCAAAACCTTGCCTTTTTCTCAATATAAATTATCGCGTGCGTATCCGGTTCTCCCAGAATACCCTCTAAATGTGCTTCTTGTCTATCATTATCAAAAATGAAAAACCTAAAATATTCCCCCCCCCGCTCATTGTGATTTTTTGTTGCTGTGACATTTTGTCACATGACTGTGCCGACTATGGAGACGTGACAATACAGTGAAATAATTTTCGTCCGTCAGCGACGTGACTGTCACCCGACCTGTGTATTGCTATGCGAATGCGCTCACTGGGTTGCTTTTTTCATTTCTGCTTGAAATCCATACTGAACTCAAATGAGCGCGTTTTGTTACGCCATAAAAATATAGTGGGTGCCTTGATGGCGACAGTAGGTGACAGCAACAAAGTCACCGTAACAAAAAAGTTATAGTCGGCGGGAGGCCTTAATGGACGATAAGCTCTTTTGGGGGACATTATACTACAAATTACCTTAAAAGACAAATGGCCAAATACTCGAACGCTAATCAACATTGAGGTGTACTTAAAAGTATCGCTGTCCCTTTCATTAAAATACGTAAGATGAAAGATGTGTTTAGTACATACATATTATGCTCGAATATTTTGGCTAATGTTTATAAAATAGGAGATGGATAAATTAATATTTATGCTCTAACTCTCAACAACATATCGAAGTTGATTTCGATAATTAGACAAATACGAATAATTTGACATATTTTATAAAACATAATATATATATGAAGAATAAAATAAATACGTATCATTCAATATTATTATAGTTTGTCATCGACCATCAAAATAACTGCAAGCAATATTGGAACAACATAAAAATAATTGCGTTAGATTTTGCGCATAATTAGGTATGAATAATATGAAAGTATTATATTATAGTACCTATATTTTAATTTCTTCAACTAATAAAATACAGAATGTAAGTTTTAAGAATGTAATTTTCAAGAAAAAATAAATCTGATAACATCGTAAATACGCCCATAACCTTTACGAGGATGATAAGAAAGCTGTTTGACTCCTAACAATTACATCGGAATACAATATTTTAACATAAAGTCTACCATTTACGATTGCTTTAGGGACATAAAATATATTACTTATTTCAGGGTTACGGGCACATACATATAAATAAGTAACTGAAATAAAACATTCGCTTACCTTGTCTTCATGCATGACAATCTTAAGGCAAATGAAATAAAGCAGCGATTACACAACAAATATTTATTATTAAACAACTTAAAACTAAAAGCAACCACATCATGCCAAGTTAAATTCTTTCAAAGCGGATTGCATAATTGTGTCCTTTACGGCACAAAACACTAATTTGATATTTTCAGTGTCTTTATAAATATCCAAAGCAGCATGCAAAAAATAAAAAATAAATAGAAGTAGATTACACCCTATTCACTCTCTCGCGCAGATATTATTGCCAGTTCTTCTCGTCCGTTCTACGCCCTTGATTTGAGAACTGGCAGTAAATGTAAAATTTGAAGCATTGAATATGTATTTTTTATTGACGTTCATAAGACGTGTACATTGTGTTACCTAAATGAATAAATAGTTTTGAATTTATTCACCAAAGTAACTTCATTAGGGTGCACATAAAACATATATTTTGGTAGGGTTGTCACGAGTAAAATAATAATATCATCAAAAAGACAATTTCTAGATACGACAACAGACGCTAGTACAGAGTATACATACAGCTGACAGTATAAGTTTGATTTCAACATTAAAGCATAGCATTAAATTCAGTGACGTAGCATGGGGGCGAGGGTGCCGCACTTTCACAGGTAACCTAACTTCCTTCAACGCTTTTTCTTCGTTATTTTTTTTGTTTTTGATAATACTCTTCTTCTCTCGAGTTTCTCTTTAGGCTATTGTTATTCAATACGAGTACCATTTTTACCACGCCCCAATTTTTTATTACCAATTGCATAAATAAGGGCGCGGCAAATTTGGGATCCGCACCGGTTGTTTGTTACCTATGCTATGCTATTGAATTTATAAAAGAAAGCAAGATATACAATGGCCTGACTGACTGGCCAACTTAAAATATATAGTTATTACCAATAACGATGTCGAAAAATCTATAAGACCGTGATAAGGTCCGTCTTGATGTATGGTTCTGAATGTTGGGCAAGTAAGATTATGGATGAAAAACGTTTGCATGTAGGTGAGATGAGAATGCTGAGGTGGAAGTGTGGAGTGACAAGATTAGATAAGGAATGACTATATAAGAGGAAGTTTGAGAGTAGCGCCAGTGAATGAAAAATTTAAAGGTAATCGTTTAGCTTGGTACTGACATGTTATGAGTAGAGACGAAAAACATTTAACTAAAAAAGTTGTGAATATGAAAGTGGGTGGGTATAGGGGAAGATGGAGGCCAAAAAAACATGGATTGACTGTGTGAAGAATGATATGTGTTTGAGAGGTGTGACTATATGGCGAGTGAAGGGAGAGAATGGAAAAAGAGAACATACTGTTCCAACCCTAAATAAAAAAGGGAACAGGGCAGAAGAATGAAAATTATAAAATAGTTAAAAATATACAAACACACACACTCACACAAAGCCTTAAAAAATCTACAACTACTCAATGACTAGCGCAAAATCAAACAAGCAATCTATAAATAAATAGTATAAGTCTTACCCTAATGTAGTCCACGTATTCGTACCCTATATAAAACTAATACAAAAAAGTATATATATGTCACGTAAAATGCAGTGATTTTGAGGCGATGACAAATACCTATTATGTATTACAGTTAAAATTTTCATTTTTTTTTGTCTTATTTGGGTCACCATATTCGTAAGTTACATCCACGGATTTATTACAAGACCCGTCATACTAAAATTTGTATTTACACTTAGGCCCGTTTTCCAATATGCTAGGCAAAATCTATTCACGAGAACTGTCAAAATATTAAATCTATATATATATAAAAGAGATTCCCACCTATATATTGACTTATCAAGATATCTCTAGAACCATAAGACGTAGCGACTTGAAATATGGTAGGAATATTCCTTTCGCCGAGTAGAGGTCAGTTAAGAACGGATTTTACGAAATTCCACCCACAAGGGGGAGTGGGGGGGCAATTGCTAGTATAAAATAAATTGAGAAAAAGTTCTGAAACGTTTTAATACTAGACTTAAGCCTGAATCGCATCTTGGATAACGGACCTAAATCTTTGGACGTTCAATCATTGCGTTGATTCTTGAAAAAAAAAGTACTCACCCGTCGCACAAGTGAAATGCGAATAAATAATTTTCTCCGCGTCCGGATTCAAATCGACGAACATCCGCAGTATAAATTCGCGCGCGGTGCTCGCGTCGCGCTGGGGACCTGTGCACCACTAGCATTGTACTACGAAATAGCTGATACATACCAATTACTTTTCCTTTTTTGGTGGTTTTTCAAAGATTTTGTATTTATAATACTCTTTGTCAATGAAACATGATATTCTAATCACAATTGATATATAGGCTCAATTTACATGCGAGAATTGAGGCCTTTGCACCTCTTCCCATGAATTACATAGACGGCTCCGACTTTAGCTACAGGAATCCTTGAGAATTTCCCGGAAGAGATCACGCCTCTTTTTTGACTCATATCTAACTAGTCAGTTAGTCAATGTTTCAACAGTCAAAATCAAAGGTACAAACTTGTACCTTACAAAATTGACATACAAGTGATATGCAAGGATCGGAGTATATGGAATTATTGAAGTGTAAGTTTTAATATAACACAGGGTTAAGTTTTTATATTGAAACAATCAAAGCAAGGTCGAAGATCGTGAGAAATTCTGAAAGTATTAATTTCACAAGAATACGCTTGTCAATTAATTTTAAACGGAACGTGTTGTCTTGACGGAACCCTGATGTCGCCAAAGAATGGCATGCAGGGGGAAGCGGGGTCGCGCCCTATCACAATAGGGCGGTCGTTGGGATGGGCGCTTATGTTAGCGCCCGTGGACGGTCGCCGGCACGCTCCGCGGATGAAACGCGAAGCGGCAGCACAATTAATTTTAATATAGCCGCCTTAGATTTTCATACGACTAATATATCAATGTGATTAGTTATATCATAATCATGTGTTTATATATATATCAAAACAGTGAAAAACCACCAACAATGACGTAGCGATCAATCCACTCAATCTAGCGAGGCTAGTAACTCAAATAGATATTCTTATGTAACATTTATTCAAAACACACTATGTGATGATGTTCATGAGGCAGTTTGCCTTATGAACACTAGATAGCTCGAGCATATTTCTCCCCACATTTATAAATCGACTGTCAAACCAGGGACTGAAACCGGTTAATTTTTATTTTCCAAAATACCTGTCTGACTGATTGACATACCATGATATTAGTTAGAGTAACTTAGCTTACCTTTAATTACTTTAAAAACGAAATAATATTAACGAAAACCTTTATTATATCGGTATAACTCCCATAGTAAATTAACCGGTATTCAGTCCGTTTCAAACAGCTTATAACAAACCAACGATGGTTCCATTCAGCGACGATAAATGTGAGGAGACCCTTAGCCAATCATATTGTATGAACTACCAAAGTATACGGTAGCTTAATATAATACTTGAGGCTTCGATACCGTGTAGTCTAGAGATACTAGCGGTACACTACACAATGTATCAACCTGTGGCCGTGGTGAAATGCGAATAACACGTTCGGTCCGGGTCGGGGTTCTCTCTGAGATATTTCTTAAGTATATACTCCCGCGCTGGGACTGGATCGCACTTTGGTCCTGATTGTAAAGTTACTTATACATTCTTATACTGGGAGCATATCGTTGGTTCAAAAGTAAAACTCACTAAGTGACATTTTTACTCATTTTAAGAGTAACCTACGGATAGAATGAAGAACTACGTATTCCGGTCCATAACTTAACTATGCAGCGCAATACACACTTATTAATTTATTTTTATCGTAAATATAGTAGTAGCAACATTTACATGGCGCTTATGGGAGAAATTTTGTAAGTATCGTCACGTTTTTCGGTTACGCGCCATGTTGCTTTTTTTATCAAAGTTTAGTATAGTGACGTAAAGAATATAATGTAATATATTATAATAATAACAACAATATATTAGTTTTGAAGTTTGGTTTGAAATAAGAATAACAATATATTAATTTGAAAGTGATAAAATCTTTTTTCTTAAGGCTTAAGCCTTATCTACCCCATTTTCGTGAAGTTGCAAATAGTACGTTGCAAATAATACATGTCGTAAAGAAGTTTCACTTCTTACCTGTGTACTCTGGTACACACACACAATTTTTTTTTAATTCAAAATTACACAACCAACGATATAACTATAGAATTAGTTGGAATTTATTACACTTATTTAGTTTTTCTGATCATGATAATACAAGCCGGTTAACTCCCCTTTTAAAGTAAAATTACTCAACTCCTTTAATTTTATACAAGTTATACCCCGATCTACGAGTAAGTAAATAGTTCGAATTTTTATTCAATTTAATTATCAACTCCTCTTTAAAATAAAATTACTTGACTACTATTGAGCGAATTATTTAAAAAAATATTTAATACACATTACACTTATTAAATAAGTTTATAAAATTATTGTTTAAACCTTCAAGAAAAACAAAAAATTGAGTTATCATTACCTAGAGTATAATGAGTAGATATAAAGTAAGACTTCTGTAAAAGAGATATTTCTAAGACCCAGGTTCCACTCACCATCGTATTCGGGGAAGTAGTCGACGAGGTGTGAATACATGATCTTTTCTTCGAGCAAATCCTTTTTGTTGAGGAACAAAATTACCGATGAGTGCTGGAACCATGGATACGTGATGATCGTCTTGAACAACGCCTTTGATTCTTCCATTCGATTCTGAAATTGCGTTGTAATGTCATCATTTGTAGGTCGTCTGTAACGGTCTTACTTATAAACGTATTATAAGATTGATATAGTTAAAATATGTTTTTATTTTTTTGTTCTGTAGTCTTTTTGTTTTCAATAGAGCGGGACAAAACATATTTTAACTATATCAAGCTTATACTGCGTTTATAAGTAAGACCGTAAAAGTTTTATCATAAGGGCCAAGGCACACACGCTACTTAGTATCAGCGACCGCCGATTTATTTACTATAGCTCAGTGTCGCGTCATAATGCTTCAATGGCTGCGGCTAGACTTAAAATCATTTACACCATTTTCTTGTATATACAAGAGCAATAATTGAAGCGCATTAATTGACATCCAAGAATTTTAAGTAATTTTTTTATGATTTTCATGATTATAAGATCAAAGGTGTGTGAATAGGCACATGTTAGGGAACGATCATGCTCCATCTTAGACTGCGTTGTCACTTACCATCAGGTGAAGCGCAGTCAAATGATCGTTCTCTGTATATTAAATAAAAAAAAAACTATCGGTATACTTTAAAAATCTGATCGGTATACTTTAAAGATCGGTGAAGGTGCTATCGGTATACTTTGGGATGTCAACTGATAAATGAAAACGTATCAAACTGACAGTTGTATTTGCGTTTATACTTACGGTGTTATTCATAAACGTTGTATAAGCGTGAAATAGTTAAAGTATGTTCTGTTTCTAGTTTTCGATAGAGCGAGACAAAACAATTTTTTAACTATTTCAAGCATATACTACGCTTATGAATAAGACCGTTATTATATAGTATATAAAGTGAACTAATGAGGGTGTATTATACACAAATAATTTATTTCCAGGCAAGTAGCTGATCAGTCTTTTAAACTATACCAGACAGAAATAGTTTATTTTTACATTGATTTCCTCCAGTTCTATACTTAAAGAGCATAATTAGTAAATAACAGTAAATCTCACCTCGTTTTCAGACTCAAATAAAATTTGATCATATTCGCTAAGTGCTACTAAGAAAATGATTGATGTGACATTTTCGAAACAGTGGATCCACTTCCTTCTCTCAGATCTTTGCCCCCCAACGTCCACCATCCTAAACACGTAAGAAACATTATTACACGTCTTTATAAATGGATTATTAATTATTATGACAATCCACAGTAATCAAATTGCCACAAATTGGCATCTTTTTAAAACATAGAAGCGTTGCATAAAAATTTATAGCACATAATTGCTTACACACAGCTTGGACACAGAATATGGCAATCATTCAATATATTTCTCGATCTAAGTCAAGTACATAAAATATAACATAGTCCAAAAAATATGCTAAGGGCGAATTACTGAAATAGTAATCAAAGTTGAGTCTTTCGTCACATATATTATCACTCATATTATATTTCTGTATTTTTCATTAATATACATTAGTATATTATATCATTAATATACATTAGTATATTAATATACATTAGTATACTAATGATATAATACAGAAAATATACTTTTAACTCATTGATAAGTTTCTGTAATCGACCACAAGTATTTCTAACACAGATTACGAGAATACAAATCTGCACACAATAACATATACACATACTACACACACATACACACATACTACACATGCATACATAACTACAACACTGAAGGGAAAATTAGTAAGAATTTAGTTTTGTTAGTCAAGCGCATAAAAAATGTTAGTTACTACTATATTTCTACATCGAAAGTGTGATATTTCAAGATGCGCAAATGAGACGGTACTACAAGCACATTACAATAATTTAACATTATAATCGTCACAAATTCATACAACTACTAAAATATATGATTAAAAAAACGGCACTAAACTTACCCTTCACTTCTTTCTATTGTTTTACATACGATCTATTAGTAAAATATCATGGGCCTATACAGTATACATATATTGCATGAGTAAATGACGCCTGTTTAATACATGTCATTTCGTTTATTGACTGTTTCAAATCACCTCATTTAACTTGCAATTACTATGTAAACAATATATTTATGAACATTGAGCATTACAATAAACTAGTGGTCTCTAATTATAACAATTATAAAATTACAGTATTTGTTACGTGCAAACGTTATTTATCTCCGGTTGAGTCTAAAATATGTATTAATATGGTATTTTGTTAAGGAGCTCTTAAATAATAATAGATTAAATAATATTGTTTATTGTTTCATATAATTTTCAGATTATATTGTGATACTGTTAATTGCTTGCTTTATTTGGTAAACGGAGGATTGAATGATCTGAAATTAAAAGCAATTGCTATCATTTCCGTTATAATAAAATGTCCGAGTTAACACTTTGACTGATAGTTCCAAAATACTATTTTACAGCCGTGCGACTAAAAACAGGTAAAAAAACGTTTAAACACGTACCGGCGACACGATACAAATAACACCCAAACGTGTTTACCGCACTGTCAGACCCGATTTATTTCGAACGCATTCGTGTTAAATACGCGTACTCGATTTGGCCGTAAAACACATACATTGTGTTTTCAGCGAAGTATTAAGAAACAGTTGAAAGACGTTTTATTCCTAGACAATACTTTGAGCTTTGGGGTGACTCTTCTCGGTGGCACTATAAATGCGAATGTTACCTAAACTATTCTGCAAAATGGCTCTACTAAACATCAACGCCAGCGGACGCCGGTCTTTTCATTAAAGCTTCAAGTTTCTTCATTGTCGCGGGTTGGGAAAACAAATAACGATGGATTTTTCAGTATATAAGCACTGACTAAAACAATATATTATGACAAATATAACGAATATCTCTATTTTTTATTATGATAATTTAGGTTCGAAATAGTTATAAATGAATTCATGAAGGTTTAAAATAAATCCTTTCTGATTGAATAATTATATTTTATGAAATTTTCGAATCATTATGATGCCTGCCATACTTTAGCCTTAAAACAAACTATTTTTATATTATTTTTTAATATTATGTGTTAATTAAAGAATTTAGTTACGTCTTATGCAAAATATCAACTCGATTTATTACACAATTATACCATGAAATAAGGATCAATAAATTGGCTTTTATTTATCAATTATACGAAAACTTTTAATGGGTTTATTCATTATATTATTTATCCCGACGTTTCAAGTACTTTATAGCAAGCGTGCTCAAACTCCGGTCTAATCTAATCAAGAAATATCATGATTCAAGAAATAATTGAATTAGTTGTTATGCTAGGCCATAGTTCAGATTACTGTTGTACCAAGGCTAGCCTTTACGTTTTCATAATGCACGTCTTTGGCAATCTTAAACCTGCACTAGCATGACCATCAAGAGATATCTCGCGGACGAGTGTAGATAAACTAAGATATATCTCGATATGTCGACATCGACAACTTTGATATCTCGATCGACAAATATCTCTACTTTTGACATTAGCAGTCGAGTATAAATATTACATTGGCTATATTAAAAAAAAAAATTGGCAAATATTTTGAAAAATAAGTTGTTTGAATGTCTCACGCAAGTGGTCAATAAGAAATTTCCGCGTAGGTCAGTAGCATTCTTGTTAAGCGTTATTTCACCTTTCATAATACATAATATTTTATTTAGATTGGATAACGTATCAGTATTCCTCTCATATCGCAATTCCTGTTACTAACGCTAAGGAATTGGCGTTTTCTCCATCGCTGTGGCAGTAATGCCACGGGTAAACGATTTTATCCGCTTAAAACACTTATGAATTAGAAAGTTAGTTCTTTACATACAAATTAGAATATAAATATTTATTTTTAATACCTAATATGGAGTAATTCCTTTTTAACAGTCAATCTACGGATACACGATAGCAGCCACCCCTCATCAGTAATATCCCAGGTGATCCAAGTACTAATGAAATCATTAAATAAAACATGAGCATATTTAATTTAAAAAAAAAAGATTACGATTGCAGACATATTTGACCAGTTATTATTATATCGTCATTAATTTGATCAGGTACGAGATAATATATTGATATTTTTTTTAATTTAACTAGATTTTTGAAAGTGGGCATTATAAGAAAGGAACTTTTTTGTTGTCAACCATTCAAAAACTACACTTATCTATAGTACCAAGAAATATTTTTTATAGAAGTTCAAACAAATGACTATAACAAGTATATATATATATTAGTCGTATAGAATCAAAGGCGGCTATCTGACTTATGGCTGATTGTTAGCAATTTAAAAAAGAAAACGTTTTTCTACTTTATTTTTGTATTAGGTATCATTCATTGCATGTTTAAGGTATATATTAATATTAACAATTAAAGATAAAACCAAATATATAAAAAAAACATAACAGTCTAAACGACAAGAACTTATTTTTTTTGTAGATTGCCGGACTAAAAAATGTCAGATAGCCGCCTTTGATTCTATTAGCAGTCGAGTATAAATATTACATTGGCTATATTAAAAAAAAAAATTGGCAAATATTTTGAAAAATAAGTTGTTTGAATGTCTCACGCAAGTGGTCAATAAGAAATTTCCGCGTAGGTCAGTAGCATTCTTGTTAAGCGTTATTTCACCTTTCATAATACATAATATTTTATTTAGATTGGATAACGTATCAGTATTCCTCTCATATCGCAATTCCTGTTACTAACGCTAAGGAATTGGCGTTTTCTCCATCGCTGTGGCAGTAATGCCACGGGTAAACGATTTTATCCGCTTAAAACACTTATGAATTAGAAAGTTAGTTCTTTACATACAAATTAGAATATAAATATTTATTTTTAATACCTAATATGGAGTAATTCCTTTTTAACAGTCAATCTACGGATACACGATAGCAGCCACCCCTCATCAGTAATATCCCAGGTGATCCAAGTACTAATGAAATCATTAAATAAAACATGAGCATATTTAATTTAAAAAAAAAAGATTACGATTGCAGACATATTTGACCAGTTATTATTATATCGTCATTAATTTGATCAGGTACGAGATAATATATTGATATTTTTTTTAATTTAACTAGATTTTTGAAAGTGGGCATTATAAGAAAGGAACTTTTTTGTTGTCAACCATTCAAAAACTACACTTATCTATAGTACCAAGAAATATTTTTTATAGAAGTTCAAACAAATGACTATAACAAGTATATATATATATTAGTCGTATAGAATCAAAGGCGGCTATCTGACTTATGGCTGATTGTTAGCAATTTAAAAAAGAAAACGTTTTTCTACTTTATTTTTGTATTAGGTATCATTCATTGCATGTTTAAGGTATATATTAATATTAACAATTAAAGATAAAACCAAATATATAAAAAAAACATAACAGTCTAAACGACAAGAACTTATTTTTTTTGTAGATTGCCGGACTAAAAAATGTCAGATAGCCGCCTTTGATTCTATTCGACTCATATTAGTGTAGTCAGTACTCTTCTTCTTCTTGCTGTTCCCTTTTTATTTGGGACCAGCGCAATGTGTTTTTTTCCATGCCTTTTCATTCATCTGACATAATCGGCACTACAGTACGAACCCGCTATACGAGTTATCTCGTAGTTGGCACGGATAGGGTTAGTTACAAACTTATTAGGGACTTTAAAAACAGGTCAGCATTTACTAAAATCATTTCTCTTGGACACTCCTCACTATAATGCTGTTTACAGTTCGTTCTCGATCCGATCTCGGTCTGGTAAAATATTGTCATGTAAGAAATATATTTCCCGTTCCAGTCAGATCAGGTCTCGAAGGAATTTTTGAGCGTGATCGAACTTGTCATGACGAATTTCCTTTTTTCGTTGCAATAAACTTGGATGCACCCAAATTCTTCTCATTGCTTTGTTTTCTTATTATCATCTTGATCAAGAATAAGACCTATAGTAGGTTATTCTTCAATCGAAAAGTTCATAGACATTTCTTCACCACAAATATTACAATACAAATACTTTTATAATGTTATTAATTATTGATGAGTCCAAAAAATCCGACTTTGACTGAATCGTGAACTGAGTTAGATTGTATAATGTGAAGATGATACTTTACCAGACCGAGATCGGACAGAGAATGTTCAGACAGGACGGACAAACTATGAACAACATTATAGTGAGTATCGGCCCTAAAACTGACAGTTACACCATTTAGGCCGGTTTTCATGTTAAAGTTTTGTCAATTTAATGACTGACTAATAAAGCCAAATATGTCTGACTCGTAAATAGTCATAAATTAAGCGCGATGTTATCACAAAGCGAATTTTGAAAGCTCAAGCATTTTTATTTACTTTACAGGAGATATCACCTGAAAGCAGTAAGCTTATTTATATAATATCATGATTTCATCATCATTGACATTCTATTAAAACCATCGACTAATTTTAAATTAATTAATTTATATAGTTATACTGCTTAACGGTTGTATACTTAAACTTGGATATTTGTAAGGCTTCAGACACGGTCATTAATTGGATGTATTATGTATTGTATAAGTGTGTGTGAACTTGCTAAAGCACTTGAAACGACGAGATAGTACTATTAAGGGAATATATCGCATAAGACAGCTACATAAATATCACTTTTGCCACCCTAAAAATACAACTTGCATAAAACTTGAATACATATTATATCTAGTTTAAAAATTTTGAAGACAAGAATTAAATATATAACAAAAAAGTGATGTCAAAAAGCATTAAAATAATATTTTCATTAATAAATATGGTTAATCCTGGGTTGAATGAAGTTTTAATCGGTGACGATAACTTTATTTTTTAGAAAAAAATAATTCCGTAAACTAAACGTTTATTAGAAACACTTCACAGTTTTACTCTTAATTTTTGTATAGCTACCTCCCTACCTGCAGTGCCGACTTTAATTTGGTTCTACAACAGTATCTTTGCAAGAATCGCGGGCATATACTTATATAGAACATGTTGAAACGCGTTTTATGTAACTAATATTTAATTATATTTATATGTACTGTTTCTATGTAGAAAGGTTTTGTCTATGATTTCGTTCCAAAAAACCCACCTTTCGATTATCCGAACTAGTCGCGGTCCCAATTGGTTCTATTGTATATTAGTTCTCATTTGAATTTGACTAGAAGAAATATTATTACCGCGATTCTGGCAGTCATTACCATTATTTATTTATTAGAATATACACACAGTGTCATAGTAATAGTTTCGATTATAATTAAATTAACTATTTTGAACTAGAATTGTATTTCATAGACCGATATTAAAAGTTCTTAGTTCTCGCCTTAATTAATTTACTTTTCTTTGAATAACGCGGTGCCAATGTTAGTTTCAAGGCAGAATAAACGACATAATATATTTTCCTTTGTTGTTTTGTATATAATTGAAAAGAGCTTAACATTTATAATCTCCTTAATTCATCCTTCAATCAGTGGATTTTATTAAAGCCACTACTTGAAGGGATTCGTAATAATACCCTTCGATTTAAATTGATACGAAGTTTTCTGTGTCATTTGAAAGACGGTTTAAATCGTGATATATGGTTTCAATTAAGGTCTAAGTGAAAAATAGTCTTTACTCTTTATCAATGGAGCATGAAGATTACGGCATATACATACGAGCATATTTTTAAAGTATACTACATAAGAATATAATTGTATTTGAAATTTACCGCGCGTCACACCGCGCAATGCGAGGCCCACATCCGACCTTGCTTAGTATAAGCTGATTATATTAGTGTAAGGCTTCCCAAGTAACAACAAAACCTATTATGGCTGAAATCGATACATCGATTCTGAAACAAAATATTTTTATTCGCAAAAATAATTGGTCCACCGTACCTATAATTTTAAAATAACAAAATGTGTGCAATTTAGCGTTTATTAGCGTTAAAAATGATAGGAGCCTCATGTAGGGTGATACAGGTGTCGACTAGCGAACTACTGGGCACGACCTACCACGTACCTAAATATAATTCCGTCAAGATCGAAAGGATACTCTAAAATGCCGGTAGTCGGCTGTCGGGCGCGGAGAATGTCCTGCTCCGTTGGTAGATAATCGTCTTTCTCAACTCGCTCCAGATCACTTAAGTAGCTGTAAATTCATGCAACAACTAAAGCACATGCATGCCATTTTATTTAATACCGTCATTCATATATATCGTATCAGAACTGCGTTTGGACTGCAAATTATATACTACAAACATATTGAAGAGGGCTAAAATGGAAGCGTTATCGAATCAAAAGATTCCGTAGCAATTTATCTTTAAATCGTACGATTATAAATAATAACTAAATTGAACTGCCTTGACTTAATTAACCTATTAGAACTCAGCGTTGCCATATGGCAACAGTGCATAAAAGCGATGAAAAATCATTTTTTTTTCCCGAAAACATATCTTTTGGACATACTAATCTTAATGTAAGCACAAAATAATAAAAAAAACATGTTTTCAAAAACTCAGGCTCTAATGGGTTAAATGAGATATTTTAACTACTGAAAATAATCTTATTAGAATTAATTAGTGTCTGCAGATATGCAAAGATACAACTGCTATCGGATGGATTGCAATAACGTCCTTTTATTACCCTCGAAGATATGAATCACGGTATATTCATCCCAAATAGAACAGAACAAGAATATAGAATATCCCAGTAACGAATATCATGCACCAACAATTATCAGCGAAGCATGCACGAATGGTATGCCATTCTTGCGTTACCTAAATCGAATCTCTTCCAAGTCAAACGGGTATTCAATGATGCCCGTTGTAGGCACTCTGACACGAAGAATGTCTTGTTCGGTCGGTAA
The DNA here is from genome assembly GCA_905404175.1 of Anthocharis cardamines. NCBI lineage: Eukaryota > Metazoa > Arthropoda > Insecta > Lepidoptera > Pieridae > Anthocharis > Anthocharis cardamines. Next base: position 6,560,564 of record FR989962.1, read on the forward strand.
GTAATTTGGTGCCGCGACGCGATCAATCTCCTGCAAGTAGCTAAGGAAAAACATTCCCTTATATCCTGCATCATGTTTTCATTAGGGTATTCCAAGGTTTTTCGTAACAGAACAAATCGCTTTAAGCAGAAAATGTCGCACAGATTTATGAAAATTCTGCTAACAAAAATAAATAAAGCTACCTTGTACCCAAAATTGATACCTTATTTAAGGGCCATTGTATGAATGACATGAGTTCATAACTAGAAATATTAAATTAAATACCAGACTATATATGTATTTTCATCATCCACACCTTTTCATTTACAGCCAGAAACGTAGTGAATAAATGTAAATCAAAGAATTAGGGCCAAAAAATGTTGAACACTACAATACTATCAACAGTAAAATAATAAAAATACCATATTATATATTACGATCTCTCAAGTAAAATTCTTATTGTAACCAACATAGTGTTTTACATTACGTTACATTTCTTAAACTTACCTATCCGTTTTCATCCATATTTTTATAATGATACAACTTTATACGTCTTGTAAATATATACAAATTATAAACGTTTGTTTTTTTTATTGTGAACACAGAGAATAAATGAAAACACGCGGTATAGTTTAAAAAAACGTAAAACACCATGTTGGTTATCACGACTTATGTGATATCGATTTTGATATTAACTGATAGCAATATTTAAATAATATTAAATTACGTTTGAGCATTCAGCAATACGAATATTAATTACTAGCAATTGCCCCCGCAACCCCCCTTGTGGGTTGAATTTCGTAAAATCCGTTCTTAGCTGACCTCTACTCGGCGAAAGGAATATTCCTACCATATTTCAAGTCGCTACGCCTTATGGTTCCAGAGATATCGTGATGAGTGACTATATAGGTGGGAATCTCTTTTATATATATAGATTAAGAGTAGATATATGTACTGATTTAATATAAGCATTGCATCATTCGAGCATCAATCATATTATAATATTACCTTTGAATTTAATAAGCTGTAGAATAGCTTCAATTTTTAACATTAACTTTTATAATAGTCATCATAAAATATTAATTTATCTATTGATTTATAAACACTGTTTTGTAGATAGCTGATGTACATGCGATGCAATGCCAAATTAAGTAAAAAGGTGTTTTTTTCAGTCCGGAACCTTCGCGAACGTATGCAGAACAACTGACCAAAGTTTCATCATAATCGAATTAATAGTTTAGGAGTGCATCGAGGACAAACAAAATGACATTGATTTTTATTTATTTCGATAATATTACTCCATAAATAAACTCAAAAACGCTTAAAATGATAATTTTTTGTCCAAACTATTTGAAGAATTATAAAACACGCTTTTACTTAAACTGCAAAGTGGGTATAAAACTAATTATTGACTAAAATACTATTGACATCATTTACATTATGATAATTTTGACATTAACTCAAAGCAAACGATTGGAAATAATAGTTTGTTTCGTTAGACAATTGCTGTTTGTTTTTATATTATTTAAACAAACGCGCGCTAAAGTTATGTCATACTTGTTTTCTTTTCGTATGATAAAATATTTTTTTCTGAATGACTTAATCATTCATCGCATACTTTGGTATTATTTGATAGATTGATTGGTCAAAAACGTGGCTATATTTACAAACCACAAAACGGAATTAGAAGAATTTATCATATCATTCAACCTACATAATATGTTGATAGTTACAGTACAACTCAGAGCTTATAACGTAAAGTCTTGGGTGGCACACTGAAATATGCCACTTGGAGCCATTGTATCACGGATATTGGCTCATAATTATATATTACTTTAATAAAAGGCTGATTATTCAATATCGTTTAACACGTTGAACGCCATCGTGGTCAGTGCAGACCGACAGCAAACTATCCCTTAAGGCCAAGCGAAAATCACAGTTTTATTCAAATTTACACCAGTATGTTTTATTTAATAAAGCTTTTTTTGTTGTGGTTGTCATGCTAGGCCGACTAAACGGGAAGATGGATATTTTTTTTCGGCGTTCAACATATTAATAGATTTATATGCTAGTAATTAAAAATAATACCTTAATAAAAATAAATCTTATTATTTGATGAATTTTAGTCCTATAAAAATTAAATAGCATATTAAACTAAGTTGTGTCTAATTCCGTCAGTACGAACGTGAAATCTTGAACTTACTATTTGGCTGAATCGGTGAGTTGGTACTCCCGTCTGCGATCGTAACACTCTTGTATGCCGGAGTCGGCCCATAGGCCTTTGATGGCCTCCACGTATGGACTTTCGAATGTTGTCACGCTTTCAAAGTCGATTGACGATATCAATTCCGCCTTTTCCTGAAATTTATTTTAATTCTATTAAAATCACTTCAAATCTTGGCAATACGACTAATTCTTGTATTCCGAGACGCGAATCGAGTTAAAATATATTCTTGAGAATCGTCAAAATTTACATTTTGATTTCATTCATTTATATAGCGAAAAAATGGTTATTTACCGCAAGATTTTAGATTATTTTAAATTAAAACTTGAGTCTACGTCTAGGAAATACTCAAACAATCTGTTGAAAATACAACTATTAATCAGCTGTCTTGATTAATTCGAAGTAAATCGACATTGCTTAGTCGAGTAAGATTTTGTATGATAGAATTTCTATTAAGTGAATTCACGAGTCCCCTAGGGGGCATGAGGTATACATTATATGTATTTCACTGATCCTTTTTCTTCATAGGCAAGTAGGTGAGCCTTCTGTGACCTGCCCGACCGAAACTGTTTTTTATTTTTTCCCCCAGGATTCGACCTCAGGATCTTCGGTGATAAACGCATCACTCTTACCACTTACGGAGTCAGCGATAATTTCTATAAAGATCCTTGTTAAATCTACATAGTAAGGAAGGAGGAAGGATTAACCTAACAATTTGGTAGTGCTTAGTAGACATCGCTGCATAAGTACAATAATTATTCTAAAATATGAGTCAAAGTGATAAAAACTTGGTTTTTAATAAGACTAATCAAAAGGACTTATCGCTACTTAAGTTTGGTAGAATGAGGTTTGGTATGGTATGAGGAGAGGTGAAAAGCATGTATCTTAAATGGTTTTAAAATGAACAAACGTAAGCAAAAAGCCAATAAAGGTGGATTCATTGTGTAAGGCGTAAATGAAATGATGAGTGAAAGACAAGAATAGAAAAAATAACATATCGCGGATAGAGTAGAATAAGAAAATATAAGTTCATAATATTTGTATTTTAAAAGACATAATTCTCTTCAGATTCAACAACTTATCTTCATATTATATATTATATTATACACGGTCCAATACACAATACCTATAGGTTTTCAAACATGTAAAGTTTAAGAGTATTAAAACGTTTTTCGCAATTACATAACTCATTAAAATATTCACAATATTTAATATAATAATGTTATGATGAATTATGTTTATATTGTAGTTATTGTTTTAAAAATAGCGAGTTCACGATATTGGACTCTTTTTAAACATTATGATCTTTGAATGCTTTTTAGCCAATTTTGATAACTAGCTTCTATCTAGTATTATATTTTCTTCCGCGGCTTCATATGCGCAGACTTTGATTGTTATCTGTTTGGACCTTTTTTACTTATTGTAATACACTCCTATCCCAGCATATATTATTTTTATGCACCACACGCCGAAATACTCTCAGATAGCAGGATTTTTTCCGATCTACTCCGACCGACCACTCATCGTTACAATATGACATAATCGTAATAATATAACATCGTTATAAATTATGGCCTGTGTGCTATTCTGATGTATAAACCATAAAAATCATTAAAATCCGTTCAGTAGTTTTTGCGTGAAAGAGTAACAAACATCCCTCATATTTGTAGGATAATTCGATAAAAAAACTACGTAAATTATACTTAAGCTTATTATAAGATAGAACAATGTGACAGTAATGAAACTCGTCTTTTTAGACGTTTTTCCAACGCCTTTTTTGCTGAAAAATTCTTAAGTGTTAATGGCACATGACAGACATGACAGAAACATTCTGAGTACGCCCTTCATTTCGAAAACTGTTTAACTTTATATACATAATTTTACTTTGCCGCCGATACCTAGTAGTATTCACTGCAGGGGTTTGTATTATTAAAAATAACTCTATAAATCTGCTATTACTTTATTTTATTAAAAAAACAAAGAAGAAAAGGGTGCGTTATAAAATTAACTTGCTACTTATATTTTGTTGTAAGCAGGGCCTTGTGACAACATACAATATCGAGATGTAGTAGAAGGTAGGTAATATCATATCTTTCTTTATCTTCCTATCAATACGATTCTTAGACATTTTTATCTCGATTATACTCATGTATACTATGAAATTCGGATTGAAAGAGGTGAATACAATATTTTAAAATGCTGTCACTGCCATGAATAGACCTATTATTTCAACAATTCTCAAAATCCATCCATTTCCATGGGATGAGTCAAAAGTAATATTGAATTGTTAAACTGTCCTTTGAAACAAAAGAAAGATGTGAAACAAATGAAAGTATTTTAACGTTGATTATTTTTAATTTTTTCCGAAACTTTAAACTATTCGAAAACGAATTCTATCAAGTATAAAACACCAATGTTGACCGCAATGGCAAAAGCTTTACTACAAGTAGAGGAAGTCATGAAGATCAGCTAATATAGTGTATTAGCATCGAAAGCCCAGGGGAAAAAGTACGATACATAACATCTATGTTTTTTAGTAACATACATGCCAGCGTGACATTAGCCAGTTATGCGCTGTTGACCTATTTTATTGTCAGTTTAAGCATTCGGAAATCCTTAGAGTGCGCTTCAGTGTTGAACGCGCAATGTGCACTCCACGGCTTTTTTTACATGTAGATGAAGAAATGTTATTATGAGAATTAACGGAGATCGAACACGCGACCCACCGGTTAAAACCGATAAGCCCATTAAAATAATGTTTTTTTTTCATACTATTATGATAGATTAAGAAATTATACAGCTATATATATAATAAATAGTACAAGTATCACACATATATATTATATATACATATATCGCCACTTGTGCCTTGTATAGTTATCTAAAGATATGACAATGGAGAAAAAAATGACACTTACTGCATTGGACGGATTTCCATATTGTATTTTGAGGAGATCCATGGCGCGTATCATACTCTGCATGGCCATGAAGATGTTCTGGTAGACGAGTTTGATGAAACCCCGCTTGTCCTCGTCGCTGTATCCCGACCCGTGGATGATTCTCATCTGTTTGATGAATGTGGACTTGCCCGATTCGCCCGTGCCTGTTCAAGTAACATCATACTAATATTATAAAGAGGAAAGATTTTGTTTGTGTGTTACGATTTAACTCAAAAACGGCTAAACTGATTTTAAAAATTCTTTCACCAATAGAATCCTTTTTTTGTGTATAGATCATCCACATTGCACCCGCGCGAAGTCGGGGCATTTTACTAGTAATTTATAAAGTAGCTTATGGTAATTCCAGAATAGATAATATGTATAGACTGTGAATATATCTTTTTTATATTGTCACAAACCATTTATATAAACTAGCCATGGATTGAAACCAGTTAATTTTTATTTTCCAAAATATGTGACTGAGATACCATGATATTAGATTTAAAGAGTAATACACACTTAACTTACCACACTATTGTTTTCAGTAAATATGACTAAAACTGAAAGATTATAAACAAAAACCTTTATTGTTTCAATTAAATCCCATAGTAAATTAACCAGAATTCAGTCTCTGCCATTAGCTGACTGGAGATGTTACAACAAAGCGAATACATGCCAATTTTCATTGTGATTGGTCAAACGCGATTGGAGTTTTGCGATTTTACTAAAGAATTTTGAATTTAGGTAAACCCTTTTCGTTTAACTGTAGTGTAAGAGGATTATTTTAAATCCTGGGAAAGTGATTTTTACTGTCATAAATATTATTTTATTCTGGTAGTTGACACTTTTTTACACCATATATCACCTTAATAAATAATAAGGTAGAATAACAATGTGAGATGATTTAGAAGATAATGTTGAGCTAAAAATATAGATTAAAATATATATTTTTTTATAATTCACTCATACATCGGGCAAATGTCATGTTATTTTCCATTTTTTCTGAACACTTCTCAGGCAGATAGATAACCAATCCTAGTCATTTATAATATTCAAAAATAAAAAAAAATAAGATGAAATCTATATTGAAGTATATAAAGTAATGTATTGTATATCAAAATAAATTCATTTTTCATGGTCATCAAAGTTTAGCACATTGATTTTTTTTTTGCATGAAATTTAGGAACAAAAATGAGGAAACACATTAATTTTTCAAAAAGCAGCAAATTGTGAAGGTTATTTTTTGTTGTATTTTTTAAATAACCATTACAATATTAAATAAATATTTTACTTTGAAATTATTTTATTTTTGTAATGTAAGATAAGGATATCATTTGAATCTTATAATGCAAGTATATATTGTAATGATTTGTTTTTCTTATTGCACTCTGTAAAATGTAATAAAAAAAATTACTTAATTCAATTTGTATTTGTTTTAAATATATAAAACATATCACGATACATGGATTTAAATTAAAATAGGAAAATCTCATCATAGGTAGGTTTACTTATGCATCCTACAATATTTTTTTCATATTTATGAGCTGTGCAACTAATAAATAAAATAATTTTAGAAATGGTGTCAAGTTGTAGATATGCATTTTTTTCACCACCAGAAAATCCAAGCACAGGCTTCATACATTCACAGAACTTAGGTTAGTATATTATATTATCAGATATTATTTGTGTTTATTGGATTAAAATCTTACAGCATATTTGAAGGTGATTACTTTTCTGTCATCCAAAATAATACAAATTCTGTTTGGACCACTAATGCATTTTCAAGTCGTAATGCGTGATTGTGATGCATAATCAAGTCTTATTCCGGGTAAGTATTTATAACTTGAGGTTCTGGGTTCATTTCTAAGATACAATATTTAAGATATATATTTCGGTCTGATTAAGCACAGAAAACTGATCATCTTTGTTATATGGTAAAGTGTAAAGAAAGATAAGTGGAATAATCACAGAATCCATTCCATGCCCCATGGGGTGATAGGTGATTAACCTTTTAGGACACAGAGGTATTGGATTAATGGCTCACCACCATAAATAACATTGTGATATCTCCTATCTAAGGCTATTAAAAAAAGCATTTAGAATTGAATATCTAACAGTTATTTTTGATAATATAATAAATATTAGTACAAATTTCCTTAAAATTTGATCTTTCCTCAAATCTTAACAGATGCCATTTTAATCCATTATTATGTTTATATAGAATAAATAAATAAAATTGATGAATGTGAAAAAATGAGTCACTGCAGGAAATTAAACTTTATATATAAATATTATAATTATTTTATACCTACTTTTAGGCATATATATATATATATATTTATAAGGTTAAGAGAAATTATGAATCATCTTCATTCTTTACACCGATATTGACAAAAAATGTGTAGAAAAAAATCTTAGTATAAATAATGACATTTCTGCTATAATTGTATACAAATGTGTGACAACTATATTTCACAATGGAGACCAGATTTAAATCAAAGATAAATGACAACTATTTTATTAAAAACTGAATAATCAACTTATCATTGAGTTTGACTTCGAATTTTAATTATGACTCACCCAAGAGAAGCAATTTGAGTTCTCTCCTCGCATCGCGTTTGTCCTTTCGGAGTTGCCGCTCTATTTCCTGATTGATCCGTTTTTGTTCTTTTGCTTCTTCTGACATGCAGCACTCCATGTTTCCTCTGGGCGGAGGGCCGCACACCGTCCTCGCGTGGGGAGCCGTGTCCTTTCGGCAGGCCTATCAACCGAGGCACACCACTCCTAGAAACGATATATCATTTCACTTTAGACATCACAAAACGTAGGTTCACGAACGTTCACAAAATCACACACCGACTCGATAGCGCGTGAACAATCATCCGAACTAGAAACCAATAAATACTAAAACCGACAATCCGGTCACTGGGTGTGGTGACTTATGATCGGTCATATACATATACGCTTCTGTCAACTGCCGACATAAACACTTTGAAATCCGTTTATATACGACCGTGGAACCTTGTGAAGCATTCGTTTAATCTTATTAATGTAACTAGATTCAAGAAACCTATGGCACGTGTGTAATAATATCATTAAAACTGTGAGCAAACAGTGGATTGATGGTAATCTACTGATAACTAGAACGGCCTATGTCTACTGTCTAGGTTACGATATGATTTGCTGAGATCAATGCACGTGTAACAATACGTATTAAGATGTATTTTACACCTTACGTACCCGAATATATATCCATAGGGCACGATCAAGTCTTTCACTTTAAGTTATTGCACTACTTAACGTCTAACCACAATTTTTATCACGAAATCATAAAACGTCCGCCTCTCAATATGGCGCTGGGAGATTTTGGGCAATGGAACTACTGCGCGTGCGTCGTGCCAGTTTTAGAAAATAAAAAAATATAATGCATTCTATTATAGAGCAATAGTGAAATTAATTTAATTAGTGTTTTGTATGAATAAACAGTGTATATAAGTCAATTGTTAAAATCTGGCGTAAGCTTTTTAATTTTCATATTCATGATGTAGTTTGACATTTTAAGGCTACGGTGCTGTCAGTGAGAACGGAGAGTGAGAACGAATAACTGAGTGAATAAATTAAAATTACCTTCCTAAATCAATAATAAAATGACTGTCAGTCATTTCATTCACAATTTCATGTCTCATGTCATTATATGAAATTATTATTTTAATGTTGACACTTAACCATTGAATTCGAAGAAGTGAAGAACCATTGAGTTTGAACCATCGGGTCTTCAATATTTACCATTAATGGTACAAGTTTTGTCTATAATATTTAGGTTTTTGACGCGAACGGCGAAAGATAAATTTGTACGAAAATGACATAATATAATCACGTGACTCACGGATTATATCGTTTCCATTCACAGCAAGATAACGCTAACCGAATTGTCACTACTCCTCGAACCGTATATCACTAGATATGTATTTGTACATATTTTTTTATTGTACTTTATACCCTTAGGTTATGATAGTACTATATAGATGATGAAATTTTGCATTCAAATGATGTTTTATTATATTTTTGTAAATCCGCCATCTAGGGAGAATCGCCATCAACTTTGACTTAAACGCGAATTCAAGTCCATTATTTATTCATAAACATAAAATTAACGCTAGTTGTTTACTAAAACTATCTACATATGTATTATTGTATATAATAACCTATTTTACCTGACCGGAACCTTTCGAAGCAACGCCATCTATTATATTTAATCCGTCGTTGCTAACCATCTCTAAGTTGCGTTCATTTGAGACTTCCAATACTTCCAGCCAATTTTTCTCGCCAGAGGGCAGTGTGTTTTAGAGTAGTCAATAGTGTAAACAGAAATAAATTATTTATATTAGTGAAATTTCGTTGGTCTGCCTTTTGAAGAATAGAGGTAAGGAGAACTATCTCAACTCTCAAGTGGGGATTGAGGTGAAAAAGTGTCCGCTTGTAAAATCTAAATTAGAGTTCAAAATCCCACCAGAACGGCGCTAGTGTAGAGGGTTGATATGAAGTTAGTAAATAGAGAGTCAAGTATGATGATGACTAGAGTCGTTATTGAAATCTAGAAATACAAAACTTAAATTATTCACGTAATTAAAAATAATTTGTAATATATTTTACCTTAAAATTAAATAATTATAGTGAATTGTATGAATTGTTGCCAGTGATTTTGAAATGTGAATTGTGAGAAAAATTTTGGAAATGGAAAGATTTTGCATAGTGCAAAGTTGTCCAAGTAAAATATACTCTCATGCTACATTTATACGGGCACTTTTTGAAACATAGTTATGGTTACTTATGAGAGATTATTGTATATTTTGTGTATTTTAATATTATGTTCTGTTAATCGCCAATAAATAATAAATATGCATCAATGTTATATACATAGATGTAGAAACGACTAACGAGAGCGATCATAAATTATTACGAGAAACTTAGAAAAGTTTCTCTAAGCATTGTACGAGTCTCAGATTAAGTACCTAGTACGAGTAGTGTACAAACCATAGAGTATACCTTATATAGGGAAGTACAAACTTACACAATATTTTTTTGTTTATTTGTTTATTTATCATATTTACAATTACAAGTTATTTATACAATAGATTTGGGGCCAAAACTAAGCAAGCTTGTATCTTGGACCCCCAGTACAATAATAAACTATGATATGTGGGATGACGTGGTTTAATATTGGCCTGTTTTCTTCGTGGTCGTAGATTTGCGATGAAACTCACGTTTGTTTTGATTTTTGAGTAAGATAAGAACTTGTAACGAGATAAAATATGAAAAAGAATTGTAAGTTTAACGTAATAATAATATTAGAGGAGATGAAAGAAGAAACAAGACGTAGATATCTTTTATTAAATAAATTTAATAATATCCCTCATATAATACTAAAACAAAACATAACTAACGTTACCTACGTAATATGTACAATAATTCATTAATATTACTTACTTTAATAGTATTTCAGTTTTTATGTTACGGTCAGAGTAATAAAATAATTTCAAAAATATAGTTTTATGTAAACGTTCAGATGTGAACAATACTAAGTTACTATTCAGGGCCTGATTTAGTGGTGTGTGGAAGCCTTGGGCAACAATGGAATGGACACCCTCAGGCCCAAATGTTTTGCCCAGTTACACAAATTTTCATGTTAACAATTCATAATCATGTTTGTATAAAGTACAGTAGGTAAAGGTAAACAGTGAAAAAAATATCAGGAAAGGAAAAGATGTTTACTAGTGTTTACTCGGAATTTGAAAGATTTTTTCCGAATACTCTATTGTCACCCCTCGGCAGTTGCCAATTGACCTTCCCTGAAACTAGCCCTGATTATTCCGCTAGTTATTAAAACTTAAAAAAAAAAGATTGTATATAGGTATTATATGTAAGTAAATTTCTGTAATTCATTTCAGCACGTAATTACGTATATTCTATAATATTATTTTTTATTAGTAGATATTAATAACCTGTGAATGTGTAATGTAATAATTTAATACCCTGTATTGATTTGTGTTTAGCATTATTTAATTTTAAAATTATTACCTTTTATAACCGTGACATAATTATCTGTAAATGTAATAAAATTACTTAACAAACTAAGTAACAAAGGCGGCTAACACCATAATAATTAGCAAAAAAAATATTAACAACAGGGTCGATAGAAACTTCCCATAATATTACGTTTTTAATTTAAAAATTATCTTGCTTAATTTTGGAAATTTACATTATGTAAAAATGTGTGCCCGTCTTGAATTGTCGCCTTATAGTTACAATTTTTTAAATAATTTACATGAAAAAATGTTTTGACAATTATTACCTATACCTACTACACCGTCTGAAAAATACCATTGATGCCTCTTCTAGGAACGTCTTCCTACAAGGCCTGCCTGAATCTCTAGAGTATCTTAGAAGGTTTAATACGGTTTTACAGGGCCACCATATATCGAACATATTAAAGCTTCATAATCGTACAATTATAGAAAAAATAATTTAGGTACCTACTTAATTATATAGAGCGCAAATATATAGTGATGTTAACTTTTTGGTATACCATAATTTTAATTAGTAAATCGGCCTACATCCGATTACTATAAAACAGGGACTGAATACCGGTTAATTTGTTAAGGGAGTTATACCGGTATAATAAAGGTTTTTGTTAATATTCTTTCGTTTTTATTCATATTTACTGAAAAAAATTACTGTGGTAAGTTTAGTGTGTATTACTCTTTAAAACTAATATCATGGTATCTCACATCAGTCAGACACGTATTTTGGAAAATAAAAATTAACCGGTTTCAGTTTCTGCTATAAAGAGAACTATTTGGCAATATTCAGCATCACTGTTTAATATAAATCATCCCCTTATTTTGGTATTAACATCGCCACTGATCCATACTATTATTTACATTGCCTTAATAGTATCAAAAGTTTCTTTATTGGGAGGGACCCAACCTCCGAATGCTTTTTCGAACTCCTTGGCAACTGCAATGGTCAGGTGATCGTTACATCGATTCGCCACTATCTGCATTCCCACAGGGAGACCTTTATCAGTGAGACCAAGTGGACAATTTGTTGATGGGAGTCCTAAAGCATTAAATATCGTAAGGTATCCACAGTCCATGAATTTGTAGAATACCCTGTAGTGTAAATGCGCCGGCTCGGGGTATGTTGGAAAGAATAAAACTGCATTGTCTGAAAGCGCTTTCTGAAAATATACCTAATATTAGAGTGATATCCTTGGTATTGTTAACGATTATAAGGTCACACAATTTTGGTAAATCTTTTTTATTTATTACAAAGTCACTTAGGTTTATAAATAAATTTAAACCAACTTTTAAGCTAACAAATGACATAATTTTTAAATAATAATTACGTATTCAGATAAATTCATAAACAGTAAATTCCTAAAGAAATTGTCTGAATAAAAGGATATATAAATGACTAGCAACGTGCCCCAGCTTCAGACGGATGCAAAGTAGAAAGTAGAGTACTGTACAGAAAAAAATAGGCGAGTAACCTATACTCGCTGATAATGTAGCTTTCTGTTGGTGATTTTTTTTTAAATCGGTCCAGTAGATTTTGTGTTTATTCATAACATTCATTTATAATATTACTATATATTATATAGTTTAGAAAATTTAGTTTGCAAAATGTAAATAAATTACTAAACAGATTGGTTAAAATTAGTTTAATATTGTCTTTTATTAACGCGAGTATCACACATTTAAATAAAATACTGTAAACCGGATTAAAACGCGATTTATTATGTCTGCTGTCTCCCCGCGACCACGGTTGCTGTAAAGCATCCGAAACGTCGGGATAAATAATTTAAACATTATAAATAATAAATCGCGTTTTAATCCGGTATACAGTATTTTATTTAAATAAAATTAGTTTACAGCTATTTCAAGCATTAAAATGTTTTAGTGCTAATTTCAGATATTAATTACAAAAAATCAGCAAAAAAAACTTACATAAATATCACTCCTTATTTGTTGGAATACTTTAAACAGTTTGTTATAATATCCATCAGGTAGGTTATCAAAGAATTTTTGAACTGGTCCATACACAACAGACGTCAAGCTATGATTGGACATTCCGAACAGCTTCTTTAGAACTTCGGGCCACATTGATATTAGCTTCTCCCGTTCCTTGGGGTCCGTATAAATGTTTTGAACATGTTTTATTTTGAATAATACCCTAACACTTATCTCCCACATGTGATTTAGATTCTCGATGTTAAGCTGTAATTGAAATGCATATATATTACTTCAAACTTACCATAATGTGCAATAATAGTTAATTATGTAGTTTCGTTTAAATAACCAAGGCATTCTATAATATTTGAGACAATCAATAACTGCATAAAACAGCAAAGAGCTATAACAGTGCTATGCTCTTTCGGCCTATGACCTTCCTTATGTTTAAGCTTTTTTTTTATAATATAAGGGGGCAAACGAGCTTGCGGCTCACCATCCATCAGGAAAGTGAACTCCGCCGCCCATGAACATCTGCAGCACCAGAGGACTTGCAGATGCGTTGCCTGCCTTTATTTAGCTATCTCCGTATCGATATCTATCATTATTGTTTTATCAGTTTAGTCGTGAAAACAGACAGTTTGACAGTCGAGTCAAGGCAAGTTCCTTTGGTCGAATCGAAAGCTCGAAGCAAAATTAAGATAGTAATATTTTAAAATAGCCCAATATTACCAGTTAATATACGACTTTTTTAGTAGGTATATAATATTTAGTATGGTTATTATAATATGTGTAATATTATTAATATACATAAATAGCAGGTGGAGAACATTTTTAAAATTTTAAAATGACATACCTTTTGGACATCTAAATTGTAAGTGGAATTTATATACGATTTAGCCTTGTCCATGGCTTTACGTACATCTGGTCCTATTTTATTTAGCACATAGCCTCCGTCACCGTCCATGTAGTAGAATTTAAGACGTGTTAGATCTACCTGTAATATTAATAAAATATCTAGTGATAAAAATTAAATAAACGAATATAAATTAGTATTTTCTTCTGTCTGTAATTTTTGGTCTTCGATTTTATACCCGTTACGTACATACTCGTATGTGTAATATGTACATATTTTCATCTATATATCCGAAGATATGTATTATATTTGCATTCTATAATATTTAAGATACTGAAAATAATATGAATTTAAAAAAAATTTATTCACTGCAATGCTTTGTTATGTTTGTCTACACTTATTGACGAAGTGGTCAAATTTATGCAAATATAAACATGGATGTTTTAATAACGATTATAAAGTTTCTCCCATCAATTCTCAGAAACGTTTCTCTCTCTTTCTTTTAGCACTGTTAACGAAATTTGTAAGAAATAGGAGACTCATACATACAGGCTTATCTAAAGGCACTTCAGGAGCGCTGGGTTGTCGCAAAACCTTGAGTAGTAACGTCAAATCCTCAGCATATCTTGTTATGGGTCCGAGGGTAAAATATTCTTGGAAGTTAGGGTCTAAGCAATCTGGCACGTGACCTGGTGGAGAAATAGTGTATAAATGCTTTTAACATATAATATCAGTGAGGTGGCTTCTGGAGCCTATCCGAGGTCCAAGCCAGAACAATTTGCGAGAAAATAATCGTATTATCGATGTATAAGAGTCGAAATTACATACAAATGACAAACTGGCCCTCAAGCCAATACTCTACTACTAAGTACCAATACTCTCCCTCAAGTTGTTCACGCTTGAAGCTCTAATCTAAAAATATAGTTTTAGCAAAAAATAATATCGGTTCTCATCTGGCCTGGAGAAGGACCAAAGTGAAGCCGATTCGGTTGGACTAGAATAACATAAGTAGTTATACTGCTCAAAGTTTAATGAAACGAGATCATATTTAGTATGTTCAAAGCTTTATGCAACGAGCTAGATATTAATTCATTAAATAGTGTATTTGACTCATAGTTTTTGTTAACCAGTATCTATTGTTAGACAGATATATTATCTCGGTGGGAATTATCGATGAGGTCCTTATTTTTGTGAATCAATTAACTAGTTATTGTATGTTAAAATTGAAAAGTTAAAATGGACTAAAACTACTGTACTATGCTGAGTTGAGGGCCTGTTTGAAATCCTTCTTTACACATTAATATATATTTTTGTAATTTAATTTAATGTTAATAATATTTAAGTTGTGTAATCGTTTGCTCAGCATTATATCTTGATAATTTATTGGAATGCCGTGTACCTTCGATAGATAAGAGTCCGGGTGTAGGCTTATGTCCGAAAATCCCATTGAACATGGGTGGAAGTCGTAACGAGCCGGCAATATCTGAACCAACGCCGATTACTGACGCAGCAGCTGCTATAAGTACCGACTGAAAATAAATGAAAAAATATGTTAAGCGTTTACACAGATGTCTCAATAATCAACGTTAATCTCAAAAGGGATTTTGGTAAAGGTATTAAAAGAGTTAGATGCCTTTTTTAAATTTATTCGGGCATTCTGTACCTATGTCAAAATTTCAGTATGAATTGCATAAAATTGCAGCCTTAGCCGTGTTTTTTACCTTGTTAATTTTATTTTTATTGCTTATATTAAGACGTATTTACTAGGACAGACACTTGCATTCGATACATTATACAAGAAAATAATTGTTACTAAATATGGATACAATTAGAAACCTTTTGTCTTAGATACTGAATGCCTCACATAAATGAGAACAATACAATTTATTATAATTATACTGGTATTTATATCATAAGCGTAGTTTTAAAAAGGGTAAAAAATTAGATGAGGAAGATTTCTTTTAATCTGTAGTTCGAAATAAAATCAGAGGACCTAGCACGAACGATTATCGAAAAAGTATTCGAATCGTCCATCTGTCAGTTGTATGAGAAATCAATTGAATTTTCATACAAATGACAGCTCGACGACACGAATACTTTTTCGAAAATTATTCATGCTAGACCCTCAGGATAGAATTCTTAATGCATGTCTAACGGCACAGTTATATCCAAATATTATTCAATTCTTTAAGGGAATACGACTATAAATTGTTAGATATACAAAAGAAAGACACACGGAGACTTCACAAACATCTCCAGTTATTAATGAAACACATCCATAAGCGTATCTACCATAGAGATCACGATTCATATATTACCTCACCGCCTGAAGAGCCCCCAGCAGTGCGTTTCTGATCATAAGGATTCATGGTAAGACCAGTGACATTGTTGTAAGTCTCCCAGTTCATGCACAGTTGTGGTGCGTTGGTAACAGCTATAGGTATAGCACCTGCCGCTCTGGCTAGACGTACGATTTCGGCATCTTTGGTAGCCGGCTTGCGGTAAGGATACACAGTACCAGAGTCGTTACTCATACCTGAAAACAGTTGACTTTTATAAGTATACGGTGCTGGAGAAGGGATATATAACGAGTTATAGATATAAACCGATTTTATTTTGCTGTTAATGAATATAAAAATATAAAAAACATAATTACGTATTTGTTATGTCATGTCAAAGTGTTTACTTAGTTGATATGTCTGTGATTTTTCGTCAGATTTTAATAATGTTGTCTAAGTAATAAGTAGTGGTCATAATGTTTTTTTTTACAGAACGAAATTTAAATATAATTTTTGATGTGCTTATTGGAGGATTTGGTAGATTACCTACATTGCGCTCCGAAAGGTTGCGGGTTCGAATCTCGTCGGGACCACATGACTATAATTTTCTTTAAGCATGTCTTGGACACTGCGGGCATTAAAGATGTGGGAGGAACATCAAAATTCCAACCGTCTAATGAACTACTAGATGGTAAAACTTAAAAAATAATATAAAGCACGTTCTACCTTCAACAGCAATACTTTCTTTCACTGTCATAGGTACTCCCAATAACGGAAACTCCTTTTCCAAAACTTCTGTAGACCGATCATTCGAGCTAATCATCTTATCTATGGACTTGGCTTCTTTTATTGCAACATCATATCGAGGTTCAACTATAGCATTAAGGTATGGATTCACTTCTTTACACCTCTCTATATAAGCTGTTACCACTTCTTCTGATGTTATCTGCAAAAAATTAAGTAAAATTAATTTATCTTTATCTATTTTTCTTATCTTTAACGTTTTCTTTCACTCTCTGTGGTAAATTTGAAATTTTACCTTTCACCCAAATTACCTGGATGAAATTACCTACTGCTTAGTGATAGGCACGCTTTTGTCACAATATTTATGTTTGGCTTGTTTCTGGACTTACTCCCATCCACCCCGTAGGCTCTGTCCCGCCAACGGGGCAGATGGGAAAATAGTTTCATTGACCCCGGTAACATCGGTGTCGGCGTTCACCGGGGCGGATAGCACGGATCTAGTGCCATGTACCCCGTTATTGCGGTTAACGAGGAAGGTGGCACAGGTTAAGTTACAATTAGAGGCAAAATCTTCTTAGTTTACCGAAAATGTAGATTTTTTTTCGATCGATTATTTACCCACAAAAATATAGTAGTAGGTACCTATTTTTATATCTTTTGCTACAAGAAATCTTTCATAACTTATCGTATAAAAATTAAGTTACATATATATTACGTAGTTATAATTATCTAATTCATGCAAGTAAGTCGTTTTGCTCGAGCTGCATCATTGTAATAGTTACTACTTCCGACATAAATATATAATTTCCGATTACAAACGCATGCAACATAACGAAAGAATACCTATCTTCAATTATATCAATTAGGTATTTAAAGGCAGAGAAACATTGTATTTAAATAAAATACTGTATACCGGATTAAAACGCGATTTATTGTTTAAATTATTTATCCCGACGTTTCGGATGCTTTTCAGCAACCGTGGTCGCGGGAGACTGAAAGACGACAGTTGTCTTATATTTGAAATGTCACAAAGTTGCCATATTTAATTCAATATTTCCGGTTGCCTTGATAGGTGATTTTTTGTCTGCTCGCTCGTATAAAAACATATCAGTGTCTGTCTAGCAATCATTGCTTTGTTTGACTGGAAAAATATATGGGCAAATCAGAACTTACCATAATTATATTGGAACTACTTAAGGTTTGTGTTAATTTGAAACAGCGTCAATTTTAAGTTCAGGAACAGCGTCCATTATAAAGTTCAAAAACAGTGTCAATTTTAAAGCATTAAAATGTATTTACTAATTGGGTAATTTGCTTACTTTTCAGAAAAACATTAAACACGTCATAATTTAAACTAATCTACTACTAATTAGAAAAAATATAGATGAGAAGAAAAATATACCTGTCTGTTTCTTATCATCATAGCTAACGTAGTTGCAGATTTGAAGAGTATAGGGTTTGTAGGCGGCGGGCATTTTCTATTTCTTCTCAAATTTATTAAAAACGTTAAAGGGTAAACTATAATTGCTAATAGAGATACTAAGAATCGCAGAAACCACTGCGTGAATGAGTTCATCATGATTGTCTGAAAAGGAGAATAAATATTATTATAAAATGTGTCCAACCCACATAGGACTGAGGGCGGTTATTATCTTCTATTTCTATTTTTTATTTGTGTATAGCATATAATGCTATGTAAACAGTGGCGTAGCTAGGTGGACAAAGACCCCGGTGAATAGGAGAAAATGGTAGGTGATACCACAGCCACAGTATATCAGTCAATGATCCGCTGTCGACCGACTTTCTTCTTCGAGCATTCGGAAATCCATAGACTGAGACCGAAACTTCACGGTGTGTACTTCACTGTTTTTCCATCTACGTATGAACGGTGGTTCGTTACCAGGTTGGAATTTCCATATTCCTTCCACCCGTTGAATGCGCGCCAACATGCCCGTTAAAATAATAATATACTAGCAACGCGGCTTCATCCGGTTGCAACGTAGATGTACTATAACAAAAAATAGCCTATGTTACTCGCTGATAATGTAGCTTTCTATTGTTGAAAGCGGTCCAGTAGTTTTTGGGTTTATTCATAACATGCAAAAATTCAACAATAGAAAAATACAAATCTTTCCTATTTATAATATTAGTATAGATATAGATAATCTTACAGTACCTTTTTGAATACGCTTTTCAAAAACACCGAACCTACAGTAATTATATAATAATGGATTTTATTAATTGTCTTTGACAATCGTTGTGGATACCAGACAATAGAACTATTTAACAATATTTCTATCACAATAAATGTATGATAAACACTTGCACTTATTATCATCAACACAACGCGGCTTAAAATAACTGCTACAATATGGAACCATTGGTTGAACATTGATTTTTTCATTATTATTTGTCGAAAGACGATTTTAAATCGACTATAACTTATTTATTTATAAATGCACTGTTTAAATAACTTCAAAACTACTACTGATGATTAAATAAGAGTCTGTTGAAGATAATGTTATCTTTGACGATACTATTATGTTATTATTACACTTAATTAACGAAACAATTTATTATTTTCCTATAAAGTCTATAGTCTATGTATTGAACTCACGATACTATACGATGTGTCAGAATTTTGCATAAATGCATTCAAATATAAATAAAAAACCTACGAGTCAACTACGAAAGACAGGCTTCTAGAGTTTTATTTTTATTTTGGAACATTTTTGGTAAAAAATTTAATTATCATCATTGTGAATTATGATTTGAAGTGAACATATAATATGTATTGTAACTTTTTCAAGCACTTTGTTTGCTTCACTAAATTGAGAACACAAAAAATATTGAAAATAATTTCGAAATTTGACAATAAGATAACAGTATCGGTAGGATAACGTGACGATAATGATTAATCAATGCACTAAATAAACGAGATGATGATGAGAGATAAAATACAATTATGATATATTGAGTTTTAATCTATAATCAGTTATCACTGATAGGACAAAGATCATAATATTATCATCACGTTTATGTTGATTTCTTGCCTGATGTAAATAAACATTATGTACCTACTTTTATTGATGTGAGTATAATTGTGCTAAAATTTTGCACATTCTCTACAGCATTTTTCTGCATTTTTAAATCACCTAATCATAATATGACCTTAATCTGACCGTCTCCATGGCTCAGTGGTAAGTGCGTTGCGTTGTAGAGGTCCCGGGTTCGAATCAAGGGAAACAAGATTTTTTAAAATTTAAATATGTGATTCTTACGTTACTAAAAACAATATTAAAATAAAAGAAAAATGATCAGTAAAAGGATTTGACGGGCTCGCTGGCGCGTTCGGTAGAACACCTGCCGTGTGCATCAATGGGTCGTGGGTTCGAATTCCATCTGGACCACATGTTTTTAATTATCTGTAAGCATGTCTTCCCCACGTCTCGAAACTTCAGGGATTGATCTGGTGGGAAGAATATAGAAATTCCGACCGGGTAACGAACCTCCGTTCATATATGGATAAACCGTGATGTGCATATTACGCGTTACGGTTTCAGTCTATGAATATCCGTAAGCTCAAAGTAAGATTAGGTCAACAGGAGTTGATTGAAACTCCATCCAAAAATGGATTGATTGGCGATTATATGTATAAAATCATCAGATGTAATATCACTGTTCAAATTGGCGAGAAATCATAATTTTTGTGAAGTTGTGACTGTGTTGTGTGTAGTCCGCAACTATATCTAGAAGATAAAATTATGTAGTGCTATTACCGAACCTTCAATTCGACTGCCTATGCATTGGTAAAAAATATGCGTTTGACGTCAATGTCCACCTTATAAGTACATACTAAGTGCAAGAAGCAAGTACTAAGCCCAATAGCCGTCTTTAACTAGAACCGATGTGGTAATTGCACAAATTTCAACAGCTTCGTTCTCTAGGCCTCGTCCCGTATTGCACCACGGAGTTTCGTTCAAACATTTTACACAATAATTGATTTTTACACACTTCTTAATATAATATTTAGCTATCTACTTATAAATAATAATATATGAACAAATACACTCCGCTTATACCGTGCAATATTTTGTTAGGTCAATAAAATATATGTTGCTGCCAAACTAAACGCTGTTTTACAAATAGGTAATGTCAAGGTGTCGTCAATATATCATTTACATAAATGGCTAGTTTGTATATAAGGATTTAAAAAAGCAGGAGGAGTTATAAAAACCACCACACCATCAGTAGCGCAGCTAGGTGGACAAGGGCCCGGTGTAGAGAAACAAAGATCGCATTTCGCAATCCCGCTAAATACCAATACCGCAGTATACTTATATTCTAATACCAATAATATTATAAAGAGGGAAGATTTGTTTTTTATATATATGTTATGAATAAATTCAAAAAATACAGGACCGATTTAAAAAAATATTTCTCCAATAGAAAGCTACATTATCAGTGAGTAACATAGTGTGTATAATACATTTTCATTGCACCCCTGTGTTGCTAGTATTTTCTAGTTTAGAGATTCGAACTGGGGACCACCGGTTTACTGCTAAATTCATCGCACGTACCAGCCACTGGTCCTCACAGCTTGTACACTTGATGACATAAAATGTGTGAAATTCGCAGTTAACACTGACAAGGTAGGTACTATGCAGTGCATAGCGTGTCAATAAACAGTGAAAACTACATTTAAAACAAGAATAATTAAGCAACACACAACTAAACATAACATTTAGCATTTAGCACATTGCAACATGTAATATTTAGATAATGTGTACAATTATGTCTGTGTCAAAACAGTAATGTCTAGTAAGTTGTTGACGGCTTATAGTTTTTAAGAAAATATCCACAGCTCGTTCGCTGCAGTTTGGTTAAAAAACATAAAACAACGTAAAGCTTATACCTATACAAAATTATATAGTTTCAAAATATTTTATTATAACAATTTTTCAAACACCTTTAAACTTATTTTGGATATTTGTCTGTTATCGGATTCCACTTCGAATTGTTTAACATAACACTCATAGATAAAAAGTATCAAATTTTGTTTTAGTTATGAAATTATCATTTGATTAGAATACCAAGGGTACGCAACGAATACCATCCCCATACATTTATATGGATAACGAAACTCATGTGAAGATGGGCAAGACATATGAAAGATAAGCTGATGTATCCGCAGGTAACTAGAATTGAGGCGCGGCAGAATTTACGACCACGAGGACGCCCGTCCATCTGGAAATATGTGGACTTCAACTGGATACAGAAAGCTGAGCTCCGGAATCATTGGAAGAAAATGGCGGAGGCCTACGTCCAAGGTTATATAATTTTAATTAAAATTGAGATAATGCGATATTTATTTATTTTTTTACAAAGCAACGGAGCCGGTGGGTTACCTGATAGTAAGTTATCACCACCGCCCATGGACGTCCGCGACTTAAAAGTCTCAGATGCGTTGTTGGCCTTTAAAAAATAGATAGATTCGTTTTTTGAAACGAGGTCCTAATTGATTGGAAAAACTGAAGGCGACAATACATTCCATAGTTTTGTTATTCGTGGAATGAAGTTGCGCGTTAATCTTACAGTGCTGGACTTCCATACGTCAAGGTGATGCGGATGAAATAGCTCTTTGTAACGTGTGGTATGGTGATGGAAGTCGGCAGCTGGGATTATGTTCGTTCGTTCTTTTACAAACGTGAATACTTTTTGTAGCTCATTCAAGTACGAGTATAATGATAATTTTACAACAATATAATGATCATGATAAACAGGTTAAACAATGTGATAAAGTGTATCATAATTAGATACAATTAATGTTTTTATTTGTAAATAATCGGAATCAATTATGATTGCTAAAGGTAAAACACAATAATCTATAATCTTTATTTGTTTCGTTTTCACGGCTAAATTGCTGAACCTTTTTGGTTTAAATTTTGGTCTTGAGATAGTGATAGATTGATACTTTAAAAGGACACAGGCTCCTAATTTTTAACACTGAAACAAAGCTGTCAGAAATCCCTATACAAAAATAAATGTATATGTAGGTATAGTTGGATTTTGATAATTATTTTTAACATATTATATGCATTCACGAATTTTCATGTTAATTTCTTTTTTTTTTATGTTAGATATCGACAGACGAGCATGAGGTTCACTTGATGGTAGGTGATACCTCAGCCACAGAACATCAGTCAATGATGCGCTGTCGACCTAATTTTTACTTCGAGCATTCGGAAATATGCTGAAACCGAAACGCGCAATATGCACTTCACGGCTTTTCCGTCTATGAACGGTGGTTCGTTACCCGGTCGGAATTTAGATATTCCTCCCACCCAGTCAATGCCCGAAGTTACCAGACATGGGGAAAACATGCTTACAGAAAATTATAAGCATGTGCTCCCGGTGGGAATCGAACCCACGACCCATCGAGGCGCACGGCAGGTGTTCTACCGAACGCGCCAACGAGCCCGTCAATGTCCTTCCTTAGTGATTATTAAAAATTCCAATTTTTTTTAAATCGCATAAGTTTAACGGCCTGACAGTCGGAGTAACTTCGTTGGAGGTATATAAGTATTATTACATAATATACGTATAATATTTTAGTATTGTAAATTATAAGGTAAAATATCGTTGAATATAAATGTGTAAATACTACTTTAGTCTGAGGAAAAACTTACTGAGAATTGTGGGATCGTGATTAGAACAACACTACATCTTTCAAAATACTTTCTATATGTGCAAAATAGAAATGTACGTTAACATAGTAAACATCGAACATCAAGGCTCAGATTGTACTGAATAATTGAAGTGAAAGCTTCGGCTTTGCAGAATTAGTAGTATAAACGCGTATTACTGATATGTGATTACTAAGGAAAATAAGATTTTGTTGGAGAGACAAGTCTTCTATAATCTATTCATGAGAAGGTCGCTGCTACTTTCTTCGGCTTGAAAGCCAAAGAAATATAGAACGAGTTATTGAGGATCGTATTTTCAAGGTATTACTGTAGTATTTTTAATATCAGTAAGCGAAATAGGAATGTACTTAATCCCGTCTAAATAAAACTACAGGGTTTTCTTAATGTGCTGCTAGTATTTAAAAGAAAACAAGAGCCTCAGGATAATAACAGATATAATAAAATATTGCCCACAAAGTAGGGCAAATTAAAAACCATGACAGGCAGCTGTAAGAAATACGCGACAATCCTTTAAGTTCACTTACGAGTAACTCAGCAAATAAAAGTTTACGATTTCAATATAATATACTTCCATAATGGGGGTCTGATAATCTCATGAACGATAGTCGCAGTGATCAGAGAAATTTGTAATATGTTGGTCACGTGACGCAAGATGCACCTCTGTAATTTTTCATTTTTTTTTTATATATTCCCTGGATTGTTGTCCTTTTTACTGGGGTAAGTAAACTGCTGGGAGGCGTAGTGTCGCGCCTGTGCGTAACTATAAGTTGTTTATTTACAAGCGAAACATCAGCCTCTCCTACTGCTTAGCGACGTTTTCATATTATATACACATAGAAAAAAATACATCTATTTTTTGCATATATACCTACTAAGTTTTAAAGATTTTTGTATAGTAACGGTATTATAGAAATTGTAGTGTTTATTCAACTGTATCGCGATTAGAGCCCGTTTCCAACCTGACATGATTATACAAACTTTCTATTCTACAATAATTGTGCTAGCCAGACTCAGCTCACAGTAAGCACCAGCAATAACTGTATATATGTATTTAAATTATTTACAACCATTATAAATGTATAATATAATAATATTTAAGAAGACATTTAATATCGTCAACATTTTAAGCGAGATGAGATGCCAAAGGTTGTATGCAGTTGAGATTTTGTTTTAATAAATATTATACGAATTCGCACAGTAGTTTAAGGTGCAAAATTATAAGCTTAATGTACTTACAGTTTTGTTGACACTACTTGCGTAGGCTTTTATCTAACTCTATGGAAAATCTTTCTCTTTATAAATTCGTCGATGAGTTAAATCAAGCCGCGTGCGCCTGACGTCGGAGCGCGATACTGACTTAGTTAACCGACGTTAGTTATGACGAAGTACGATAACAATTTGTACATCGCTGTACTGAACGGATGGAAAGTGCAGTAGGTACTGCAGTGAAATATTGTACTGTCCTTACCAGATGAGGAAACATTTAGATTACTGCTTATTATAAGAAAAAAACGCTAATTTCACAAAAAAATCGGTGGTTAAAATTAAATCTAAAAAATTGGGCTCAAAAGAAGTGTTTGATAGTCCTGAATTGGGTACACTTAGTCATTTTTTCTTAAAGATGAAGGTACAAAGATTTATTTTGTCCCAAAAACAAATTACTTAATAGGTATATAGTAGGTATTGTTGTAGCCCTAGCTCCCCCACTAAGATTCCCCGTGTTGAGGACAACTAGGCTCTTTCAAGTGCATCAACATGAACATTACAAATTATGAATTTAAAGTAAGTAAATATGACAAAAAACTAAATAATTAAATTTAACTAACAAAACTTAATCTAATCCAATTTTATAAAAACTAACTCAACTAAACTAAATACTTAATTTATTATATAAAAGATAAATATGATAATATTTTTTAAATATTGGGTAGGTATATCATATTTTGTAATAGCTTAGATGCGGTTTTTGTACAGTCATGTAGAGAATGCATTTTTGAAGCTTTACTAATAATAATTAATTGCAAAGAATAGCATTGCGATGTTTTCGAATTTCGAATACTACAAAAAGTATACACACACTATAAGGATATTTTGTCGATATTATAGTTTCTACTTGTGACCTACTTATGTCCTTATGGACACAGGACCCATTATTGATTTTCAAAATATAATTATTAAAAATCAGAGAATAGGTAGTTTAGCAAGACTGAGAAGTCGAAATTGTTGTAGGTACATGTAAGGTAATAACCTTAATAATTTAGCAATAAGTATTATTAATATACATAAAATGTAAAGAAGATTTTTTACATTAATATTTTAAAAGTCACACGTTGAAAGATCATTCGTAAGCACAAAAACTTTTCTTAATTTTTCTAAACCTTGGTGACCTTCAAGAAAATAACATAATTCTTCATCAAAGACTTAACGGCGATATTGGCTTTTCTTAAGGTCAGCCGTATTCTCGTTTGCCTGCTATGTATTAAAAGGGTATAGCCGGATTAATATGTGAATTCTGCCCCCGTGGCTTTTTTTTTATAATATAGGGGGCAAACGAGCCTGCGGCTCACCTGATGGAAAGTGAACACCACCGCCCATGAACATCTGCAACACCAGAGGACTTGCAGTTGCGTTGCCGGCTTTTTTGACTCGCACTCAGGGGATCGATTTGGTATCGAATAAGAATAATTCAGATTATTTTTTAGCTCTTTAACTCGAACGGTTGTCGAGATTTTCAGAAAAAACTAATGCCTCACAGTACCTACATCGTGGGGTTGTATGTAGAAAAAAACCTCAAGAGTTTATGATTATTTAAATTATTGCTTTATTTTTTATTAGAAACTAGTTCACCCGGCAGACGTTGTCTTGCCCGAACCGCCGGGGGTAAGGAGTAGTTCAGTAACATACGTAGGTACATACATGGGAATTATATGTCTAAACTGTAAAGATAGAGTATTGAAAGAAGAGCAACATTATCGTCGACGGGCTCGTTGGTGCATTCACAGAACACCTGCCGTGCGCATTGATGAGTCGTGGGTTCTAATCCCACTGGGACGACATGTTTATAATTTTCTGTACTCATCCCCACGTCAGGTAACTTCGGGTATTGATCGGGTAGGAGGAATACTTTCCGACTGGGTAACGAACCATCGGCATCGTTCATAGATTGAAAAACCGTGAAGTGCATATATAGCGCGTTTAGGTTTCAGCCTATAGATTTCCGAATACTCGACAGTAAAAAATAGGTCGACAGCGCATCATTGACTGATGTTCTGTGGCTCAGGTATCAGATACCATCAAGTGAACCTCATGCTCGTCTGTCGATATCTAACATACAAAAAAAAGTCAAATCAAAATACTATTAATATGTTTCTGTTATATTATGTTTTATTAAAGCTACATTATCAGCGAATAACATAGGCTATTTTTTGTGTATAGTACATCTTCATTGCACCCGTACGAAGTTTATATATTTAACTCAGAAATGACACCATAACTTCTATGTGCTGATTTCATAGATCACTGTATTTTCTAATTTTACTGAAAGTATCTGATTCTATATAACGGCGGATTACGTCTGTCTTACATAATAATATTAACGGAACTAATTGTAAAGTGATTAATAATAACAACTTTTGCAGTTATTCATTTCAGTGAAAGTAATATCGCTACATGACTATATTATAGAAGTATACTATCGGGTAGTTTCCATTCGTACTCATTACTTTCTCGTAATATACCAGAAAGTTAAAGGAGTCTGCCAACCACACCGTATCATACCATGGCGTAGAGGTGTATAATAAAAAAAGGAATTGAAATCCCCTAGTGGATCATGGGGCAGACCCATTTCTGTGTCTGTTTCACTGATCATTTTTCTTTACAGGCAAGTAAACTCAAACTCAAACTCAAACATTTATTCCACATATAAAAATTAAATTATAATGCTTAAAGATTAAATACACTAGCCATGTGGAAGGGAAACACACTCAGCATAAGCTCCGACAACAATTTTTTGTCGACGGAGCGCCGGTTTTCAGTATGCCCCCGGAGCGACCTCTGGACTACCAGTTATTCCGCAAAAATAACAAAAAAGTACATTAAAAAAGAATAAAACAATAAATACAATCTTATTATGTAGTAACATCTAAATCTAAACAAAATTCAAATATAAGTTCTATCTATATAAATATGCCAACCACCTCAGACAAGAAATAATAATAACAAAAATAAAAGAAACAAAACAAAAACAATAATAATGCCTAGCTTACAATAACTAATACACAGAATACAATGTCTTAATTGTCTACTTTACGTACACGCGACTACATCTGGCTCCGGAACTCCAACAATAGATGTTTTTTATACTTTAATTTGAAACTCATTAATGATACGGAGTTCCGGATTGGGGGTGGAAGATTGTTCCAGCATTTTGTCGCGTTGTAAGTAGGTGATCAGCCTTCTGTGCCCTGCCTGACCGAAATATTTTTTTTAAATCTTGTATCCCCAGGATTCGAACCTGGGACCTCCGGTGCTAAACGCATCGCGCTTACCACTGAGCTACAGAGGCGGTCAAAGAGGTTTGTAATAAAAGTTATAAAAAAATATTTATTACTAGTGACCCGCGTCGACTTCGCACGGGTAGTAGAACATAATATTATGCCTACGTTTTGTCTGTCGTAGGGTGATGGTGATCATCTGTGTAAGAAATGAGCTTGAATTTTTCGCGCATTTTTTTGCGATAACTCCTAAGATATTCATTTAAATTATATGGTGTAAAAGATGTTTCATGCAAATTATTCATGTTACTGTTATAAGATAATATATATGTATATTTGTTAGTTTTTAGATCAGTGCCAGCCGTCAAAGCCTGTTAAAGTATTTTTTTATATCTTCCTAGAGGCGCATAGCATACACTTAACTATATCTAGTTTGTACTACACATTGTATTAGAACTAATTCTAATACAATGTGTAGTAAGCTTATAAAACCGGTTTCATGTACCGCCATTCTCATCTAGCCTTATACTTAGGTACTATATTATATACTAAATATTATAGACTTGTATGCTAATTATTATTTGAATAGCTAAATAGAGGTTTGAATATTCTTGGAGATTGCAATGACATATTTTATACTGAGTTGTATTCTACTTATGGCTTTTTTAGATTTAGAACTCCCTACCTACCTGAGGGAGCCCTTCGTACCTTTTGCCGCCACGCCTCAGTGGTAAGTGCATTGCGTTTAGTAGCGGAGGTTCCAGGTTCGAATCCTGAGGCAACAAGTTTAAAACAATTTTTTCGGTCGGGCAGAGAATAGACCTTATCACCTTCTGCCTGCCACCGCACCGCCTGTAAGGAGAAATGATCGATGAAACAGACACAGAAATGTGTCTGCCCTAAATCCAACAAGATCTTCAAGTTTGACCGTGAATATCTCAGTAGGTAGTATGTTATTTTTATTAAATAATAGTCAATAATGTTAACTGATTGATTGATCGGTGAAACTAGTGCAGTTTTGAAATAGTCCTTGCTTACAAATGGTATGGATTACAACTTGTATTACATTAGGTCTTGCATTAAAGGAAGTTTTAGCAACTTGCGTATAAATATCTTCGCAATCTATAAAAGATATCCTATTGGTATGGAAATATAATATGAAATGTGCGTGTGGCTTAGAATATAATTTTTAATATTGACAGACAATCCGATATAATTTGATGACGGGCTCGTTGGCGCGTTCGGTAGAACCTGCCGTGTGCATCGATGGGTCGTGGGTTCGAATCCCACTGGGACGACAAGTTTATAATTTTCTGTAAGCATGTTTTCCCCACGTCCGGTGACTTCGGATATTGAACGGGTGAGAGGAATATAAAATTCCGATCGGATGAGCCACCGTTCATAGATGGAAAAACCGTGAAGTGCTTGTTGCGCGTTTCGGTTCCAGTCTATAGATTTCCGAATGCTCGAAGTAAAAAGTAGGTCGACAGCGCATCATTGTCTAATTTTCAGTAGCTGAGGTATCACCTACCATCAAGTGAACCTCATGCTCGTCTGTCAATATCTAATATAAAAAACATCGTAGATTATTAATCAGTAAAACTTCATTTTAAATGCATTTTATTTACGCAATGTGGTTTTGATATCTATCTACCACAATATGTACATGCAATGTCTATTTAGAGTAACCCGTTATTGGCTTAGAAAACTATAAATATCTCAGTAAAACGCAATATATAAATGAATAAAACGTGCCTGTGTTTTGAGATGATGGCTATTTAATGAAAAGTTTACTGTGAAATATTTACTTATTTATTGACACGTGGTGGCAACAGTGGCGGGACTACCATACAAGCCCAAAAGCCCGTTTTGCCGACTTTAATATAATACGTGTTTATATATTTATATAACTTATATAATTACGTAATCATATTAGTTATATATGACTAATGACGTTATAATATTTCTTTTTAATGCATTAATAAGGTAAAACAGGCGTTTGGGCTTGTATGGTGGTCACGCCACTGGGTGGCATTAAGCCCGGTTTCCACCGCGAGCGGAGCGGACCCATTAAGGACCCGTAACGTAAACTGCATACTTGTATTTCCACCAACAAATAGTCGAGCGGAACGCACTAAACGAGTAAAAAGCGTTGAAATGAACTCTCTCAGTTCTAGGCGAGTTTAGTGGAAATCAAAAGTCAAAGCTCTTTGTTGGTGGAAATCTAAACCTATTTCATTTAAAAGGAGTCCGTCCCGCTTAACCATTTCCCGCTCATTACCCTTTCGCGGTGGAAACCCGGCTTTAGTTTCTCAATTCGCTCATCAAAAATAGTAGTCACCAAAGTTCGTAGGCCAAAATTATCTAACATGCAATATAAAAGACAATAAATTCATAATTCATACAAAATCTAAACAAAAAAAGAAGAAGAACGTAAGCATATGTAAAGCAAGAAACATTATCGTCGTATAGAAAGCTACATTATCATCGAGTAAAATAGTCTGTTTTATATTATATATTTTTTGTGTATAGGTACATTTTCATTGCACCCGTGCTAATAGGATCGGTAGTAAATAAATAAAATTTGACCCGTTTGTTTTAAAAAAAATAATTAACAGCCAATTTTTCAAAAAATATTTCCTGGATGCCCGTTCCTTCGTCTGCGTATATAGGTATACGTAGCTAATTTAATATTTCTATTGGTGATATATATTTTTAAAATCGGTTCAGTAGTTTTTGAGTTAAATCGTAACAAATAAACAAACAAACAAATCTTTCGTCTTTAAATTATTAGTATAGATATACACAGACGAGCATGAGGTTCACTTGATGGAAGGTAAATCCATAGCCACAGAACATCAGTCAACGATGCGCTGGCGACCTACTTTTAACTTCGTGCATTCGGAAATCCATAGACAGTCAGAAACGTGTAATGTGCACTTAACGGTTTTTCTATCTATGATACCTCGTTTAATGCCTGAAGTGATCAGACGTGGGAGAAATATTTACACTTCACAGAAAATTATAAACATGTCGTCCTGGCGGGATTCGAACCCGCGACCCAACGGAACGCAAGGTAGGTATTCTATTAAACGTGCCAACGAGCCCGTCAAAAGAGAATAAATCGAAAAGTATATTATGTAAATACAGTGAGTGTTGGAGTAACAAGATAATGTTTTAAAGGACACCAGGCAGCGTGGTCATTTTTAAATTAAAATTTGTTTTTAGCATATACGAGCTAAAGGCTAGCTTTTTTTGAGACTCCTGTAAAAGATTACTCATAGATTAATAAATTGGTCTCCGCGCGCTACGACTAGATACCGCGCTATAAAGAAAAAACAGGTTCCTGAATGCGGCAACTCAATATTGTAGTGTGTGTAAAACACTGAGATTTTAGGGTTATATTATTTTACTGTGAAATATATGACGATTTATACAATACTTACTGATGGTATGTGAAACCAGTATCTTTCTTGTTTCTTGTAGTATTATTTTTATTTTTATAGTTTGACTACGCAAACCGGTATTTTGCTTCGGTGGTACGCCGAATAGTCGTAGCACGCGGAGACCAATTATTAATCTAAGAGATTACTATAATCATATAATGTGTTACATACCGGTACCGATTATCTTGGAATAGTTACTCGACTTTCTTAAGAAACAATACTAATTGTAATTTCTACATTAGCCACGATTTCAACTGAGTAAATAAGTTGGTGGACATTTACTTAAAAAAAAAAAACCACTCACCTTCAGCTACAGTAATACTGGTCTGTAACTCTGTGGTCCGTAGGCTGTCTATAGTTTCTTGTAGTTGAGAGAACCTTAAAAGAGGTCTGAATCTTCATCAACATCGTTATTTCGATTCTTTGTGGCGCCTTGGTGCAAGATGACTGTTTTGCAAATCATGAACAACTGTTGAAGTACGAAGTATTATTGTTAGATGTCGCTGTACACCATACATTTCTAATAAAATATACTTTCACTACTCAATAACAGATGGCAGTAAAATTTTAAATTGTCCGTAAAAAAGAAAAAGTGTTTTATTTCATCCAGTTTATATTTTATTGAGTTCATTGATATTATACAACAATATTTTGACATTAATTTTGTTAATTATTGTTTATTTGTGTTATCTAGCTTAACATCTATAGCTGTAATATAACGCCATCTATTATCAAACGAAGGAAACTGTAAATGTATATTTATCTCAAACGATATTTAAAAACTTATATGACTACGTAATCGATACTAAGCACCGGTTGTATTCAGTGGAAACGAAATAGAATAAAAATCATTTAATGACAAAAAGCAAGTTAGCCGTACGCGGTAGCTCCTCGCGACATGTTACCATAAATCAGAAGGGGGTCCACCCCACACCCCCTGCTAACAGAGACGGTCTTTATGACTTTGGAGCCTCGGAAAATGTACAATGCGTTAAACAGACAAATATTTCCTCTAGATCGAATAGAAAAGAGTTCGGTTATGTGTCGGGAAATTCTTATCCCACATGCCGGCGTAGCATGACCGCCACGAGATATGTCGCGGACGAGAGAAGACAAACTAAGATGTAAGATATCTCAATATATTACCTATATTTCGACATCGACAATTTTGATAGAAAAGATATCTCGATCGACAAATACATCTATTTTTGATATTAAAAGTCGAGTTTTAAGTGTAATTTTCATGATAGAAGAAATAAAAGGATAATCGATAAAAACACGAGAAAACGGTCGACAAAATTTTATCGCGGTTGTCATGCTAGCCCGGCTTATTGTCGAGTCAGTACTGCGTAAGTATATAAGTTAAGTATTAAGGTAGATAATGAGTGTATGCTTACAGTGAGATTATGTATAAGTCACAATACATAAATAACATTACTATATACAAAGGTCGGTAACGCACCTGCAAGCCTTCTGGTGTTGCGGATGTGTATAGACGGCGGTGATCACATACATGACCACGTAGCATGACCATTAAGAGATATCTCGCGGTCGAGTGAAGACAAACTAAGATATAAGATATCGAGATAAATTATATCTTGACATCGATAACTTTGATAGAGAAGATATCTCGATCGACAAATACATATATATCTCCACTTTTGACATTAGAAGTTGAGTTTTAAGTTATCTAAGTTTAGACCCGGAAGATATAAAGAGATAATTGATTAAAACTCGAGAAAATGGTCGACAAAATTTTGTCGTGGTTGTCATGCTAGACCGGCCTATTGAAGTGCCGGATTAGTGAGATTCTACTGTATTTGTTTCTGTCGGGTAGGCTAGAGAAGATTTCTCGCAGGTATATGTTTGCTGTGAGTTATCAAGCCTAAAATCATTGTAAATTGTTTAATGTACTCGTTTGTTCCAGCGAAAAATCCCAGTTAAATAAAGGTCTTTTAATTAGGTATATATTATAGGAAGAGAGTTCGTTTCTTTGTTCGTACTTTATGGCAATATATACAAACTGACCGTCATAATTTATGCACAGAGATAGAAATAGATTTTGAAGTGACTTACGGCGCAATATAAACGGTAATCGAAATTGAGGTCTTTATGCCGCGTATTCATTGGCGAGTCGAGACGTGGCGACTCTTGGACGCTGACTATATGAATGCATGTGTATACGTCGCTCGCTGAGAAAAATGCGTATTCCCTAGTTCCCTAGTATGGCAGACACATTTCTGTGCTCGTTTCACAACTCAATTTTATTTGCAGCCTACTACTTGGTGCCTGATCGAAATAATTTTAATGTTATCTTGTTTCCCTGGGATTTGAACCTGGAACTGACCCAAAGACGCTCATCTATTGTGTATTGCCGGTAACTGTTCGCGATATCGATGGCCCCGAGGAAAAAAGCGGTATTCGGCTGTTACGCCTTTTTTAATGTTATATTTTTTTAGATTCTACAGATATCAATCTATCACTCTAAGTTTTTTCAGATTTTTTAATTTAATTTTACTTAAAAAAATAGGTACACAGCTTTATTTCACGAATATTTACTAAAATACGTACTAAATCATTACACTAAAACAAAACACATGGCAAAGTGGTTTGCGATACTTATTGTTCAGGCTTGTGTAAATAGTTTTCCTGAAAAAGGTGGTATTAGCATATTACGATGCGGTACAAACACGGAAAATACGTCGTATTAGTTACTTACGTACGCGCTCGTACTTACTTATTAGTAGTCATAGAAAATGGTTTACAATATTACTAATAACGTGAAATCAATATTTATGAATAGTGTATAAAAGGATAATATTTACCAATTTGATATTTATATAAAGTTACCTTTCTTGTGACATAATAATTTTCAATTTTGGACGAGAATTACCTTCACAATAACACTTTTTTTTCTTTTATTTCTCTTGAAAAATTAGACTTTTCATGATACCGCTTTTTTCCTCGGAGACGGACATATCTCGTTCGTATTCATTCGCGAGTTGAGTCGTTACCATGGTTACTGTATCAGTCTCACAGTGTGTAAAGCACTTTAGACGTTCTTATCTTTCACTGTCTATATTAATGAAAGTGACAGCAATACTTAATGTAGGTCACGGAACATTACTTCCTCTGTTCTGTGATATACTCGTAGGTATATATCTAAATCCAGGTGAATCCAAGAAAAAATCTATGATGTTCCGACTAGTCTTACCACATTGTTTAACTTATAGTTTAGGATTTATATATGTATAGGTATTTTCAGTTTCAGATACGTTTTTCCTGTTAAGCAATATAGGAAAGCATAATATTACTTACGCAATCGACCCATTTACAAGCCTCTACTAATGACTTTACGATCGAGAACAAATATTCTTCGATGAACCTGATATTTTATTCCAAAACTCTTTGATTATTTATATGTCATAATCTAAGCCAAAACTACTACTTCTTAGGCACACTGCTTTTAAGGCTTACTCAGAGTATTGTCGCATTCAGGAATTTATGAAAATCCAGAGTAGAAATAATATATAATATATCAAATCATTTTGTTATAATCAAAACGCTTGCGCATTTCGGTCTCAGTCTATAGATTTCGGAATGCTCGAAGTATGGGGTCTTTGGGCGTTTCGCACCACGAGCGGTTCGGACCGCGGTGCGAAACGCCCAAGTACTGTTTTTGAATGGGTCGTTTCGCACCGCAGTGGTAGAGTGGTGCGAATCGCCCCAGGCATTTTTTGAATGGGTCGATTCGGACCACGGGGTGAAAGACCCAATGCTCTTTTCAATTATTTATTTAGATGACTAGAAAAGTGTTAAGTGACAAAAAATAAAAAAAATGCTTTATAATACGTAATGATCATATTGTATAATATAAAAATATACAGTTTAAATGTGGCATAATCACAGATTGAGTACTAACCATCTAAGACGGTAATGGTTTAAAATCACAGTTTGATCAACATTATACAATTAACTCTTGTTAATCACAGGTTATGGTGTCCATTATAATTTACTTATAACTAATAAAATATGAAAAATAAAAAAACTATATACAATTTAAATGTGGCATAATCACAGATTGAGTACTAACCATCTAAGACGGTAATGGTTTAAAATCACAGTTTATCACAGTTTGATCAACATTATACAGTTGTTTGGAAACAAAAAGGTATCACTCTTAGACCAAATCATGTAAAAGGACATGTAAGGGACAGTGAAGCAAGGAGGCAGATCCATAGTGATTTGGGACTGCATGACAGCATATGGACCAGGGTGTTTGTACTATATTATAGGTAGAATGACTCAATATGTTTATAGGAGTATTTTAGATAAGAATCTGCCGAATTTTTTACAAAATTTACATTTTTCTGCGCCTGAAAGAATTTTTCTACAGGACCGTGACCCCAAACATAAGGCTTAAACTGTTCAAAACTGACTTTAATGCAATCAATTCAACTTCTAGATTGACCAGCTTATAGTCCAGACTTAAATCTCATAAAGAATCTGTGATCGTACTTAAAAAGGCGTCTACATGTAGAGTATCATACACTCCTTTCAACGACTGCAGATCTATGGAAAACAGTACAAGAAGAATGGACAAAAATACATCCCGACTATTGTAAAACCTTAGTTGAGTCTATGCCCCGAAGAACTGAAGCTCTTCGTAAAGCTAAACGCTTGTGACAAATTACTGATGACATTAAAATATATTTCAATTAAAGTGGTGCAAAACTGAGTACCAGAAACCTTTCCCTTTTTCTTAATATTGTTTGTTTTTTCTAATTTTTGTTATTATTGTAAACTTTCTCTAAAGATGTTATGTTAATAGGTATATATCACTCATTTAAAATTTTATTTTATAACATTAAAAAAAATACTTTTCATGCGAAGGTGTGTTCAGTTTTGCTCATTACTGTATATAACTTATAAATTATTATTTTTTTCTTGTTATTTTGTGCCTGATTGTACTTTAAGAGATGTGTAATAAAACTACATATCTCTTCTATCTGAATTTACCCATCCATAAAAGAAAACTATTTTCTACTGCGGTCCGAATCTACCCATTCAAAAAAAAACTTGGGCGATTCGCACCGCGGCCGTGAAACGACCCATTCAAAAACAGTACTTGGGCGTTTCGCACCGCGGTCCCAACCGCTCGTGGTGCGAAACGCCCAATCACCCGAAGTATGTAGGTCGAGAGCGCATTGTTGACTGTCGATATCTAACAAAAAAATGTATGACATATAATTTTAATTAATATCTTAATTATTTTAATCGAAATATCATATATACATATTACATATGTATTATAATTAAAAAATAAATAGGATAGTAACTAATTATCATATTAATACTAATTTACTATTGTTTCACAAATAACTATACAATAGTACAATTTGTTGGGAGTTTCTGAAAAACAACGGTATTTCTCTCATGGACGACCCAAGGGAGAAACCCCGACCCATCCCGATCGGGTACTGAGTTGAATTACTGAAAAGGTACGATAGATAGGTAGGTACTACTACCGGCTTGCGTCGTTACGCAAACTTTTACTTTAATATTGTCTTATTATTTTTATTTAATCCACACTAACATTATAAAGAGGAAAGATTTGTATTTTTGTATGTTTGTAACGATTAAATTTCAAAAAAAACTGTATCGATTTCAAAAATTATTTCACCAACAGGAAGCTGCATTATCTGCGAGTAATATAGGCATAACAGTATTTTTGTGTATACCTAGTACACCCACAATTGCAACCGTGCGAAGCCGGGGCATGTTGCTAGTATTTTATAATTACGTAACCGACGCGCGACGTTCGACGCCAATTCGACGGATTAGACTGTGAAAATCAGTGTTTTGATGCTGGGTAGGCAGTGGTTGGAGCTTTTGCTGAGAGTTTGATGGTCTAGCACGAACAACTTGCGAAAAAGTATTCGTATCGTTGGGCTGTCATTTGTATGAAATTTCAAATGATTTCTCATACAACTGACAGATGGACGATTTGAATACTTTTTCGATAGTCATTCGTGCTACCCTCTGATCCTATTTGCCCATAATAAGAAGTAACATTTTTCTATCCCTCTCTGGATTTTAATAACGTCTATATTTAAGTGAAATACTCAATTAAAATATTCAAAGTTGCTACACTAATGCTATTTATTTCTTCGAAACTCTATCTACTTTCATACATCCGCATTTGACGTGTAAAAAATGTTTAATGTTTGCTAAATTTAAATGAAACTTTCTTGTACACTTTAAGTGTGCTTCCTTTACTTAAATTCCTACTCAGAGGTTTGCCTGGTAGAGATCGCATTATGCGATAAGGCTGACCATATGTTGTTCAAAGATTGAATTTTTATTTGTGTAACCTTATTTTTTTTACATAGAGAATCATCTAATGATCACTGCCATCTCCGGGGGGAGTGACAAAGTGATGCCGGACTCACGTGACCACGGACTCCGAAGAGTCAAAGCGATCACCGCAGTGGCGGATTTACACATTTTCGGCGTATAGGCTATCAAAATTTTGCCGCCCTAGCCTCTATAAATGTAAGTTCCTTAATTTTCTTAAATACAATGAAAGGAATTGTCTTGTAAGTACACTTCTCAGTAAGTCTTACTTTTAGACTATACTCTGTAATATAAGGTACAGAAGACTGTCTTAAAAGTTAGAAAAGTAAGACTTGATTTCTATAAGATAGCTAAAAGTATCCTCAAATTTGCCGCCCCTAAAATCTGCCGCCCTAGGCTGAAGCCTACTCAGCCTGCTGGTAAATCCGCCTCTGGATCACCGTGCCTACCGACTAAACTCCAAGGTGTTCCTCTCGTTGCCTCCTGAGTCGGGGCCCCGGGAAATTTTTTTGCAGGCTCCGCAGCTAAAGTTCAGCTAGGCTGGCCCCTCTCATGTTAGTTATCCACCTTTGTTTATCCTATTCTTTTTTGTGTACAATAAATAATTTATCTATCTATCTATCTACTTTCTATATTATGTAAATTTCGGTGTTATTATATTGCTTAACTGTGTCATTCAGGAAAAATAAAAGCGATTTCAAAAATCAAAATTACATTACGACAAAAAAGACAAATATACGTATAATAAGCATAATAATATTAGCAATATAACATTTAAAATACTGAAATAAATAAAAAATAACAAAGTCGAATATCAAGAGTGTACCATTGAATGCAGTTTTAACCGACTTCAAACAAAAGAGGCGTTGCGTATAGCGCCGCACGGTTTGGATTCGAATCCCGAAGAAACAAGGTTCGCTCGGGGACGGCGCAGAAGACTGATCATCTACTTGCCTGTAAAGAAAAAAGAGTCATTGGCCTACCAAGGTACTTGGAAATGTAAGTACTTTACATTTATCACTTATGTGATAAACAATAGCAGCGCAAATTAAAAAAAGAACACGTATTCATAAAAGTTCACATTTCCGCGTTTAAACTTTTTCAATACGTCGCGTCGTCGCGAGAGCCACACTCTGCCACCATTAACCACCGACACTTCACCGTTGCTATAAACTCACAAATCATGAAACTTGCCATCCTCTCTAGCCACACGAAATTCAACTCAATGACCTTCACTCAAAGCTCGCTATTCCTTTGTTCTAGGGTACCGATCAACAGGAACAAAATGCTACATACGACAAATAATTTTGAACCTTCGAGTCGCGCTCGAGAAAACCTATTCTCAATTAATCGCACGGGGAAAATTGTGAAACGAACAAAGAGAGCGGGAAACGAGGCCAACATTCGTTAATAATGTAATGTATATTTATTCGTCTACATTATTCTACGGAATACCGACGTCGCGTCGGTTTACTTTAAGTAGGGTTTTTACATTAATTATTTTCTGAGAGATACAAAAAAAGGTTAACCTCTATTAATTATTTATTGTTTTCTAAATTTAATATCCATACCATTTTTTATTATATGAACATTTAATTAAACAAATTTTTGTAATTAAATTACTTTTAATTTTTAGATTTCGATTTATCTAACTTATCAAAATATTAAACTCAAAAATATTGCTACAAAAAGTTATAAAAAAAAATATCAGTAGGATATATAAGTAGGATACTCTATTTGAAATTTTGCTATTAATATTTAAAAAAAAAACTATTTATATAATCACAGACTGATATTAGTATTGTACAAAGTACATTAGTATTGTATAAATAAAATAATTCTTAAACTAAATAATTAAATTCTCTTTTATATAAATAAATATATAATGTCTTTATTTATTTTATTTTTTAATCCCGTTTTTTGCGGCCTAATTTATATAGCATCGGGCGTTCCGCATCTAATCAATACACAGGCTTGGTGCGACGCGAGTGTGGCGCTCTCGTGGAGCTTCGTGTAAGTTCGGCTTAAAGCACGCCGCTCTCGGCGACATTCGGCCATACTCGCTCCAATCGTAATTCCATTTTCCGCCCGCCTTGGCAAATTGAAATGTCGTAACTCTTGGGGGAATATCGGCTTTCTACCCAAGAAAAATATTCTGCTTAGGCTTTGTAACGACACTTCTGATATTATGGAATATTTCCAGTCCATCATACGGTTCCGGGTCCCCTAGTAAAATGTAATCGTGAATCAGTTCGGCACTTGACCGCTTGTTTGGGATTGAGGTGTTACCCCACTTACACTTTATTAACTTGCACTCAATGTGCACTTTTGTAACTTAATGTTGGTTTTGATTGTTTTTTATATGTATATTTGTAACAGTTTGAATTAATAAGCAATGTAATTTATCCTCATAAAATAAAATATGCATTCTATTATTTAATAATGACTAGAATATATTTTTTACTAGAATATTATAACTTTACAAACAAATAAAAATAATGGATTTTTGTCATTAAGGGGCAAACAAGAGTTTTAATTATTTCAGACTTTCAAATTACTACGTGTTAAGAAAACCAATTAAATGTATAATATAAAATAGATATTGTACTCATATTTGACGAAAACGAACTTATATTGTACAATCGTGATTGTTCTCTAATCTTGTAAAATTATCCCTTGGACTGAAAAAATAACCATCGAAGAAGCCATTTCGGGCGTTATATTAGTTAGAGGCCCAGTAGGTCAGATAAATTGAACCCTTGGCGGTGTTGTGTTCACACGTAAATAACATGTAGAGTGCGAGGAGGGAGAAGCGTGGGCGGCCGAGCCTCGCATCCAAACAAAAAGAACTTCAACTCGACATACATTTTCAAACAAATTTCGACTCTAATACATGAGAATAAAGATCATCGAAGTATGTATGTCCGTAAATTAGTTTGCATTCCGTGACAGATAGTATCGAAGTCTCTGCGAATGGAAAATAAGTTTTCAAGCGAAGTCCTACCTTATGACGTGGGGAAAAGGTAAATTGCTCTGCGATTCATATTATAATAACAGATTGTAAGTGAGAATAGAATTCTTCAAATACGCAATGAAAGTACATCAAAGTTTTACTTGGTTGGTTACAGAATGGTTGTCTGTTTTTTGACTTTTTAGCATCAACTTTCAATGTCAACATACTTTTGACTTTGACTTCTATAACACAGGTGTAGGTGTAGGCCTATCATAGTTTTTAGATGAAAATTGTTA
Source organism: Anthocharis cardamines (assembly GCA_905404175.1). Taxonomy (NCBI): domain Eukaryota; kingdom Metazoa; phylum Arthropoda; class Insecta; order Lepidoptera; family Pieridae; genus Anthocharis; species Anthocharis cardamines. Next base: position 6,601,849 of record FR989962.1, read on the forward strand.
AGTTCTGAATAAATATTATTATTAAATAATTATTATTTTGATACCAATACTGAGCTTTAATATTATAGCTGAAGTGATTCGCAGCTATGTGTTACTTAATAGCAGATAAATAAGTTCAAATACTTTGATTTGGATCTATTTTCTTTTACGTTTTTAAGGGTTCTTTGTTTCCTTGTAAAGAGTAAGAACAAAGAAATAGATTGGTGTTTTATATAATATATCTTTGTAATTCAAATATTTTTGTTAAATTAAGAGTTACAGATAAATTACATAACTTATATCTAGCAATATTAGCGAATAAAAAACAACCTTAGAACTAAAAAAAAAATCTTGTACTAACTAACTGCGATCATGACACGGTATTCCTTGGGACGGAAGCTATGGTATTCTATAGCTTCCGCGCCCTTCAACCTACCTTTATAACAAAAACAACATTCTTATGTACCTAAGACCTTGAGCATCATCTGCGTGTTCTATTCTAGAATTTGAATTGTTGACTACGTTTTGTAGCAGATAAAAGTCAAGTACAATTTAAATAAAATACTGTATACCGGATTAAAACGCGATTTATTATTTATATTGTTTAAATTATTTATTATTTATCCTGTCTCCCCGCGACCACGGTTGCTGTTAAGCATCCGAAACGTCGGGATAAATAATTTAAACAATATAAATAATAAATCGCGTTTTAATCCGGTATACAGTATTTTATTTAAATGTGTGATACTCGCGTTAATAAAAGACAAGTCAAGTACAATTTAAGTTAACTCAAGAATAATAACAATGATTTTTTTGTATAAAATATTGAACATACGCTTCCTCCTTTATCTTCCGAACTGCCAAGGAATGGAATTCTCTACCTAGGTTAGTCTTTCACGAATCCTACAATCTTGATGTCTTCAAAGCCAGAGCGAATAGGCTTCTTTTAAGTAAGCATACTCCCATTTAGACTCCATCCGCGCTTCTCACCAGGTAGGATTGCGGTCAAATGCTTTCTTATCTATACTAATATTATAAAGAGGAAAGATTTGTATGTCATGAATAATCTCAAAAACTACTGGACCGATTTTAAAAATTCTTTCACCAATAGAAAGCTACATTATAGGGAGGGAGTAACAAAGGCTATTTATGTATAGTAAAACATTACAGAAGTGTCATTTAAAATAAAATAAAAAAATTGGCAAAATACATCAGATTTTTAATACAACTATCGACCTAAGTGTACTCTCAGTTACAAGATGGAAAAGTAACTTTTTGGGCCAGACCCGAAATCGCTGGAGACCGCCCCGGTATGGGGTGGGAACTTGGGGAGCTCGGAGAAGTTGGGGTCAAAGCGAGTTTTGAATTAATAATATTTATATCGGTCTGCCTTCCGATTAGGTAATTTGATTATTTGTCTTACACTTGGCAACTTATGATAATCTCTTGAGTATGGATAACGTCAGAATGTTTCAGTTTTTCTATTTATAGAATTTAAGTTATTTATGTTTGCTTGGCCAGATTCAACATATACTCTAAAAAGCATTTCACAATATAGCTTCATTGGTTACCGTAAAATAGGTACACGCAGAATTACTTTTGCATTTATTATATTAAGTGTAGTACAAAATAAAATAAAAAATATTTTTTTTGTATACATTGAAAGTATATAAATATTAAATATGGTTAATAAGGTTAAAATGAAAAAGACTTTCAAAGGATTAAAACGCGATATAATAATCCTTTTGTTTGTATTTACAGCAAGTGCTTTAGACCAACGATATTTATTTCCGTACATTATTTTTTAAACTCACCTTCCCTCTTTGTGTTTTAATATTTGACTTGGAGTTTTAGTTTTGCAGCGACATCTACAATTTGGGGACACTTATCAATATGAAACCATAAAGAATACCACAACCTATTTATTATACAGAGGGACATAATTTTTTAATATAACTAATGGCGAATTACAACAAAGCGAACAGCAAAACTTTCTCCCTGTAAAAATACACTTACGTGCCAATTTTCATGAAGATCGGTCAAACACCGCGGCCGTTAGAGTTTATCGAATATTATAGATATACAAACATCCATTTTTATATATACATTGGCATGAAATCCACTCCTTAATGTATAAATCGATAGTTCAGTCTATCTCTCTAAAAATTCCACATAGTTGCATTGTCTAGACGTCATTTGAATGTAAACAGAACATTTTTCAAAACGAAATCCTTCTCTGTAAAATGAGTGAATCACGCTTTCAAAAGAATTAATTAATGTACAACGGTGGGAGATAATAAACTTGCATTAAGCGATACTTTGGGAAAATTTGGGAATGTTGGGCGGAGCGGGTGAAGGCTAGGGCGGGCGGCTTTAACCTTTCCTTAACTTCTGTGAGTGATATTGAGTTGGTATTTATATAGAGTTATTAAAATTACTAATAAGAACTTGAGATGTCTCTTCATAAAGGCTGGCAATAGCTGTTAGACGTCGTGGTCATTGGTTTACATAACTTTACAATAGGTTCGTTGCCATATAATTGGATTTATTCAAACGTTCGAATAAATTCCACAAAATACAGATTTTGTCAGTACCCTGTTTCTAAATCTTTTTTCCTTTTTTATTTGATTTTTTGAAGCTGTTCGTCACTTTAGGAGCTAATCTTTCTTAATAAGGTATAATTTAAAAAATGTTTACATTTATTCCTCAAATAAAGGATATAAAAGGCTTGAACAATTGTTTTTTTTTGTTAAGTAGGTAGGTAATTTTAGATTATCTCGATATCTGATTATTTAAAAATAAATATTTGAAGACTCTACTGTTTATAAAATGCATACATACCCGAATATTGATAGAATAAGAATGACATCGCACTCTATATAGTTCCAAAATCGATTTGATCTAATGCCATTGTCAAGCATCTGCAAACGAACGACAATGTGAGCTTTCCAAAATTCCATTGCTTCTTACATATCAATTGTTTGGGCACTATATTTACTATCGTTTTAATAATACTCAGTAATGTACTACGAATAGGATCGTATCATATTAGCTGAGAGTCTGTTAATATTTTTCTTTTTTGGCTCAGATCTTTATTAAAAGCCTTTGGAGAGTGCAGTAGACATCCTGTTTTAAAAAACATACCAAAATAAATTCAATGATTCCCTTTGCAGAGATGATTAGATATGGTAAAAATATAAAAATACCAATATGAATCTAGTTACACTAACAGCTTACAGTAATTATTATATTATATAATATTATGATAAACTCAATATTTTAAGTGGGATGATGGTATTTTAAATCAAAGAAGAAGCCGCCTCGTCCTCATTCCCGAAAGACAACGAAGAAAGTTTCTATTTCGTGAATAAATTATAATGATAAGGGCATGCTTTCGCAATATTGAAGGCGTTTTGATCATTAACCGAGTCCCGCCTCGCCCGCCGGCCGCCCGCTCACTTTCAGAGAATTTTTCCGGGAATGAGGTTGCCAGGGATACAACTAAAGATACGTAAAATCATTGACATACATAGTATTAAATGATCGAAGCGTAAAATATTGTAATAAGTAACATCTCACCTCTCGTCAAAACATGACGGGCTCGTTGGCGCGTTCGGTAGAACACCAGCCGTGCGCATCGATGGGTCGTAGCTTCGAATCCCACCGGGACGACATGTTTATAATTTTCTGTAAGCATGTCTTCTCCACGTCTGGTAACTTCGGGCATTGAACGGGTGGGAGGAATATCGAAATTCCGACCGAGTAACGAACCACTGTTCAAAGATGGAAAAACAGTGAAGTGCATAATTGCGCGTTTCTGTTTCTGTCTATTGATTTCCAAATGCTCGAATTAAAATGTAGGTCGACAGCGCATCATTGACTGATTTCTGTGGATGGTATCACCTATCATCAAGTGAACCTCATGCTCGTCTGACGATATCTAACATAAAAAATGATAATTGCCACAAATCAGGTGATCGCATCTGATAATGTGCACAATCATATTATACGAAGCATGTTTATAATGTAAAGTAAAAAAGGTGAAAACACATTTTGTTCATGTTTTCTTTAAAGTACAATAAAATTCCCAAATTTTAAGGAAAAATTCAGTCGGCTGGCAACCCTAATGGGGCGCTGTAACGACTCTCCCCATCTCAGCCACGTTTACAAGAACACTTAAACTTCTTTCATCTTTGGTTTGTCAAACGCGAAAAGATTCCTGAATTATTTGATGAAAGGGGGTTTTACTTTGCTGTTATCCCTTGTAATTTTTTAATAAGTATCCGTAATATCGGTGGTAATATTTTGCGTAAGATATTAATATCACTTCCAGAATGTATTTGAAAACCTGATAAGATTTATAAGAATAAGTAAAATTACGCATATGTTGTCAGTCCATAAAAGTCATGTTTTGAGTTACTTCTTGGAATATGGACTTTACCTGCCGACGAAGAAGACAAGGGTGGTGGTCCCTCTTTAGATGGACGTTCCATTTTTTATTCTAATTGAATTATTCTATATTCCAGAAGTAACTCAAATATACTCAATTCAATTCAATTAGAATTAAAAATGGAACGTCCATCTAAAGAGCACCTATGTCTTCTTCATCAGTAGATAAAGTCCATATTCCTAGAAGTAACTCTTTACATTATTACATTTATTCACATAATAGCGATCCGCCCCGGCTTCGCATAGGTGCAATGTAGATAGATGTTCTATACACAAAATAGCCTATATTATTCGCTGCTAATGTACCTTTCTAACGGTGAAATAATTTGAAAATCGGTCGGGTAGTTTTAGAGTGAAATATTAACAAAAAAACTAATGTTTCCTCTGCACATAAACATTACCTGATACAGATTTAAGTTTTGCTCAATCAGCCTATTTGATTTTGTCGTGGTTCAACTTGATGCATGTAGCAGTGGCGGGCCTACCATACAAGCCCAAAAGCCCGGCTTGCCCTATTAATTCAACAATTGAAAGAAAAAAACAATGCCCTTATCGTAATTATACAACATATCAATTGAAACAAAAAAATATTTGAATTAATAATTTTATGCACAACTATATCGAAATTATATTTATATTTGCGCCATCTTACGGGAAGCGTTGAATCGACTCCCACAATATTCAATATGTATCACGCGATACTACATATCTTGCGAATTGCGACGAGCTCAAGCGGAAACGTTTCGCTTCAACTCGTCGCGTCGTCGTGTTCGGTCGTTTTCTTTCTCTTTCTGGCATATTGGGTTGTGGATTGGAATGCCTTTCTGACAAATTTTTCATACAAAACTCAAGATAAAAAGCTATAAAATTATATAAACAAATCTAGCGATTGTATGGAGAACGTAACCCAGGCTTTCGGTGTGAAGTTAGTGCCAAATTGAAAGAGTTGAGTGTTATTTCAAGTTTGTTATGATTGTTTTTTGCTTTAGTTGAGTGAGTGATAACGTACGCGGTGCATTTTAGTTTTGTTTTGTTTTTATTATTATTTATTATGAGTAATAACGTAGTGGAATGTGTTCCGTGTGAGGATTTGATGTGTGTGCAAGTTTTAAAGCAGCAAGATAAAGTAAAATCTTTAACATTTCAACAAATATTAAAGCTACTTACTTTGTCAAAACCAACGCCCAACTTGTGTATTTCACAAACGATTAAAGGTCATAAAAGGAATTTCAGGTCAGTTTATAATAATAAATGGATTGTTGGTTGTTCAGATACAAATAAACTATATGTTGGTGTTGCATATTTTTTTCTTATGACAAAAACGTTTTGAATACATCTGGTTATTACGTTTTAATTAATTTATTTGGAGCTTTAAAAAACATCAGAATTCTCAAAAACATTTGAATTCTGTAATTTATTTTTGTAATTTTGGTAAAAAACGAATTGAAACTTCATTATCTCAGCATAATCTTCATATCGTCAGCTATTAATTGAAATTACTAATCATAACTCCCGTGTTGACCATAATCGCAGTATTTTTCGAAGGTTAGCTAGCTCAACAACAATTGTTATTTAGAGGCCACGATGTATGTAAAAATTCATTTAACAGGGGTAATTTTTCGGAATTGGTTTCATTACTTTCAAAGTATGACATTGTTTTAGAACAACATAATATGCAACATCAACAAAGTGGCAAATCGGCACCTAGTTATTTTTCAAATAAAATTCTAAATAACAAATTCATTCAGTAGCCTCATTCACTATTTCAATTATAAATTGAAATAGAGCTTAAATGTGTAATTTTTTGTCTAGTAGTAATACCTTCTGTGTGTTTTATTAAAATCGTTTATTAATACAACAAGGCTTGGGAGTTCACCACAAAAAAGGTAAGATAAAATATAAAAAATTGTCAAATTTTTTAGGAGTCCAGTTTTTGGGCTTGCCCTGCATTCAAACCCTAGGCACGCCACTGGCATGTAGGTGTATTCATTGTTTTAATGAGCTCCTACATTATATTGAAACTTAATAATTAAATCTTAATCTTTTTAGAATCAATGCACTCAGAATTTAATGTAATGTATATGAGGGTATTCACATCTTCTGTTATTGTAATTTCTCCTTGAGATGACCACTTTCAGACTGGATCATAAAGATCTTCGAAAGTTTTAGAAATGGATGCGGCAAATAAACATTAAAAGTTAAATAAACGTAATTTAATATTGTCTTTTATTAACACGAGTATCACACATTTAAATACAATACTTTATATCGGATTAAAACGCGATTTATTATTTATGCCGACGCGACGTTTCGGATGCTTTTCAGCAACCGTGATCACGGCTGACTGAAAGATGACAGTTGTCCGATTTTAAATATTACAAAGTTGGCATATTAACGCTATTTATTCCTATGGAGTTGATATTTACTGTAATTTTCTATATTATGACAATATTGACTAACGGTGTCCTCTTATTTTTAGTATGTTTGATTTGGGGTTTTAGATTTTTAATTACTGGATCCCAGGTCTTGGAAAGTGTCAAACCATCTTCTCTATTGAAGTTAGGTTGTTTTTTAATTTCAATACCTCGTGTATTAGTCTGAGAAAAAATCTACTTTCTCTTGCAAGGATTTTCGGTTGGTCGAAAGTTTAGCTTGTGTAGAGTGTATTCACATACTGCTGATTTAGAGTGACTGATATCCGCAATGTGTTCGTTAAGAAAAGCATCTGTAACGTAATTAAAATGCTCCAAATGATGTTTTTTTTTTTTAGAATAAGAGGCAAACAAGCAGGTGGCTTAGGTGATGGTAGGTGATCACCGCCGCCCATAAACATCCGCAACACCAGAAGGCTTGTAGGTGCGTTGCCGGTCTTTAAGAAAAGTGTAAGTTCGTTTTTGAAGGTTCCCAAGTCGTATCGGTTCGCAAAAATCCCCAGCGAAAGCTTGTGTAACAGTAGCTCTACCATGGGTTTTTAACGTTCGCACTCGCTAGCGATGGCGTAAAAGATTTCTATAGTAAATGTGTACAGCGCCACTAGCGGTCACTTAGAGAACTAAAATCGGTAGTATGAGTTCCTAGGTGCAAAACCTATCGAACTCAAATCGCTAGCGACTAACGTTTTTTAGCCATTGCTTTAGAATTCGGTACCATGAGTCACAAATTCGATAGATGTCATCGAGTAATACCATTTCGATAGTAGTTAAGTCATTCACTAGCAAAATAAAGCATGAAACCATTTCGATCCTATAGTTTATTATTAAAGTTTATTTAATTTTGAGTGTTATTTGATCGAAATAATGACGACATTATTTTAAGAAGTTATTTAACTTGGAATATGATAGAATTGGCTACATATGAAGCTAATGATGCGAATAAGGGAATTTTCAAACTGGCATGAGAATGATGCTTGGAAATCCACTTGCTTGAAAATTTATTGAAACAAAATATTTCTTCTTCTTCTAAATTGCAATGTTCAAAATTAAAGTAAATAAATATAAAATTATTAGAATATGTTTAAAGTAAAAGTACATACCTTTTACTTTAAATAATAAATACCATATATTCCACCAATAACTGAAATTAAGAAGAACTGGTTCTCATTTTAGAAGTAGGTATTTAGTTTAAAACAGTATTTAATAAACGAATGTGGATAAACAAAACATCGAACGTCAACACAACACGAAGCCGAATGACGGCGAGAAACTTGACTTAATTACAGAATATAACCTATACAAATTTAAAAATCACTAACATTTTAGACTTATGCAAACCTACAAAGACGCTTTCAATTAGCAGGGTTATTTCAATATAAGAAGAATATATAACTTACTCTGTTTTAACAGTATAGTTAGAAAGAGGCAGCTTCATTCGGAGTGTACCAACATGACGACATGAAAACTACTCAATGTGCCGAGTAAACGCTAACGAGTACGTAAACGCTCATGTAACTCATGGTACGAATTTAATTGAAAACTATTCGATGCGCGTTTATTCGTTAGCGACTGAAGTATGCTTTCGATAGCAACTCATGGTAAGGGTACAGAACGGTTGTGCAAGGCAGTAAGTGTCTTAGGAATCGCGCAGTTGTGGACTTCCATAGGGGCTAGCACGAACAACTATCGAAAAAGTATTTAAATAAAATACTGTATACCGGTTAAAATGCGATTTATTATTTATATTGTTTAAATTATTTATCCCGACGTTTCGGATGCTTTTCAGCAACCGTGGTCGCGGGGAGACAGTCTCAATTTATTAATTTAAACAATATAAATAATAAATCGCGTTTTAATCCGGTATATAGTATTTTATTTAAATGTGTGATACTCGCGTTAATAAAAGACAATATTATATCGAAAAAGTATTCGAATCGTCAAACTGTCAGTTATATGAGAAATCATTTGACATTTCATACACTTCGACGATACGAATACTTTTTCGATAGTTATTCGTGCTAGGCCCTCAGATATCGAAATGGTATGTGTAGTATTTTTGACGCGATGTTCAATTCAGCGGCCGGCCAGGATGGATGATTGAAATATATTATTTTTTATGACATTCTTGTTTCGTAGCTCGATGTCTGTCGTCTGGCGCGTGGAGGGTGTAAGTACAAGTCGGTGCGCGACCTGATACTACATTACTATACATTATACAGCTTGTTTGCCTCACCGTAGCGCGAAGTCAATTAAAAATATTGAAAGAGTCTTCAGAAATAAAGTCGATTTTTGCGTGATGCGGGTTTTTGCCATTCAAGGAGATTGAGGTTATGTTATAATTTGTGATGAACTGTCATTGTTACATATATAAGGTTATAAGGGAGTTATTATTTTGGGCTAGATTTAGTGTTCGTTAGTTAATTATATTGTAATTTATATCGTCTACATAGCTCAGTGGTGTGTGTTCGAATTCTGGAGAAATATGATAAAATATGTGTCGGTTGGGCGGGGTACGGGAGACTGATTGACAGAAAGAGGAGGAGGTAAATAAAATTAATCAGTGAAACGGACACATAAATGTGTCTGCCTCATGCATAACTACTTGTATCAGGAATTCACTACTATTACAAATTTTCGATTTATGTAACAAGTCGTTTATCTTTTGGTCAGAATTTTATTTATGTCTTCAAAAAGTCGAATACATTTACTTAATATCCACAACTTATACCCGTAGAGTAACATCATTCATCTTAAGACTTGAAATACTATGTTAATATTAATTAATTCAACGGTAAAACATACTCATTCTAATAGGAAATAATAAATACATAGATTATTATGTGATAAATACCTATGCAAAAATCAGAATTAATAATCGAAGTTACGATTTGTGCATGGATTGACAGATATTATGCATAGACCCGTCTATTTGATAGAGTATGTGAATATGTGATGTTCGCATGTGTGAGTGAGGGGATTGCGCATATGTTTACAGGGTGGCGGGTCTCGTAGTGTGGGTAGGGTGTGTGGAGTAACTGCTCAGGCTTGTAGCTCACTCGGTACATTTTATTGTAGCCTCTCTGGATACTACTGAAGTGCTGTACGACTTTATCGATGGTGTATCGATAGATGTTATTTATTGTATGTGACATTTATTTCAGACTAGTTGGTGCTCGCGACTTCGTTCGCGTGGGCTTTATCTTAAATGAAGATTACTTTTCTTACCGACATCCGATTTACTATTTACACAAATTGGTGTCAAAGCTACATGAAAAGCATTCAGTATCTTCGGAGATTATTCACACATACAGACAGATAAAATCTTATAAATGGTTTCGTTTTCTTTAATCGCCCCCTATCGATTAAAAATTTTCAATGAACAGCATTTTTGATTCTACTATTTTTTATTTTCACTCCCGCTAAAAATAAGGGTTCGCCCATCGACATTTTCAGCTTCGGTATAAGTTTGATATCTTAGTGGAAAAGGGTCGTAAGAAAATTTAATAAATACCGTTGTGAAGATGACAACTTTTTAGTATTTCTTTTAATTTTCGTATTTTGAGAATATCTAACATTCTACGGTTGATTCTACAGCCAAACGCTAGTACCTACCTAATATTACTAAACAGGTCACGTTTCATCGATATCGGCAAAACTTTTCACATCACTGGGTAGGTTAACTCGCCGTAGCTGGGGCGTTGCCTTAACTGCCCTCTGTGTGGCCAATAATTTTATTACAAGTTCATTAAGATGCCCGCACCCGTCCTGATCGTCATTTTTTGTATGCTGGTTTTCTATTATCTGACAAATAATGGAATGAGTATCATTGAGATAAACTGCTGATTGCTTCTAGTGAAGAAAAAAGGTGTTACGAATCAATGATAAACGTCCATGATCCATTTACACTAGGTAACAACGTGTTATTTTTTTAATTGTGCCCGAAGTAGGCATAGGAAGGTGTTAAGGTAAGGGGGTAGAGGAACATGATGTTGGTATTACAGGAATATTATAGGCAACAATAAACTGTAGTTATTTACCGAAACAAGTGAAAAGTTTTTTTTTATATTTGGTCCATAAAATAACAAGAATTAAGTAGTTCAAAATTCGTGAAGTTTAAATTAATTAAAAAAAAATTAAAAGTATATATTTTCAATAACTTTTTAGTGTTGTTAGAAATTATTATATGTCAAAAAATTTCAAGAATTTTTGGATTATAGAGGAAAAATTAGATGTTACTTCGTATAGTATAAGTGCTTTAAAATTATAGTGGTTAAGTTATAGTATCAACTTTGATAAAGTCAAGCCACGATCATAGCCAGTTAAATGCATAAGCGATTGAATGAAGTACATAATTTGGTTAGTTAATTACCATACGAAATTGAAATTTATTAGCACCCCATAAGATTTAATTCGTGTTTTTAATGGTTGTATCAATGGTCGTGTTTAATCTGCGATCAGTGCACCGCTATTTAAATAAAATAAAAGAATCCACTAAAACGTAAAGAACTTTCAGCGGGCAATTAAAATTTGTAATAACTCTGAAGCGAAGTCAACGTAAGTTAAACAAAGCGGCAAAAATAATTAATCGCTGACACGCTCTCGCAGTAAAAATGTCGCGCCGCGGGAATTAAGCGGCACGCAAAATTATTTAAACGTAAACCTTAACGAAAAGTACAATGAATTTACAGCTACCTGAATAAATGATAACATCGCGGTGAATTTGATGTCAATATGTGTTAACACTAAGCTATTTAGTTCACGACTCGGACCCCTTTTCCCGCCCTATCTCCACACTCACACATTCATAGCCCACCCGAAGCCGACCGACATCTGTGTGCCACTTACAGCGAGGGAAAAGCAATTTTTCACAGGTTACACTTACACACACAGATGTAATTATATGAATGTAGTGGGAGCCTTGCCCCACGTAAAGTTTTGTAGTACAAAATTTGTTCGCTAGTTGTGTCTAGACATGCCATGCTTTTAAGTGAGAGGTGAATCTTTTAAAACTTATTGCGTGAACTTGAAAGGAATAATTATTAAGCTTAAATACTTTGGAGTAACTTATTACGATGGTATTTCAAAAATTATTACAACTCCTTTAGTTTTTTATTTACATTTATGTTTTATACTGTTATCTAATGGAATATATTGTTCTCATGTAACATTGTACTTTTTTTGACTATTTATTATTAAAAGTTCGTTTTTAAAAATAAAATCAAACAAAGGAATACTCAATTAGAAAATATTGCTGTTTTTAAAAATCGTAAATTCGAGTTCTTTGTGCAGGAGTGCTATGGACGCAAAATGGTAGAATACTTGTGTTCGCAAGTGCCGCGGGAAAATCATGGCAAGGGAATGCATTGAAAATGATTACGGAATGTGCGCGAACGGGACGGAGATATTGCAGTCACATGCCGCTCAGTCTGCCAGAAAGAGATCAAGTATTGAATGCCTCTCACAATGCGAAAAGGGTTATATCTTTGCAAGGAAAAGCGGGAAAATGTACCATTTGCAAAGGATTTACGGTGGAAAATCGCAACGGAACAAAATCTTATACGTCAAATTGAATGTTGGGGAGTTTATGCTAGCGGGAGGGGGTGCTGGCTCTCAACTGTGGCAGATAATCAATATCCGCTTGGCTTGTGGGCACTATAATAATATATGTTATTTTATAGCTATTCCGTTCTGGCTCACAGTTTCACGATAAACTGCATCCCTCTCGCACCATTATCTAAAATGGACAGTGGCGTAGATTTGGTTAATGATAAGTGTGAGAAAGTATTTATCACGACAATGAAGTGTGATATGTAATTATATAACCTATTTGGGTTATAGCGATACGGTAATAGGACGGGGAAGAATTTTATAGACGCCAATATCAAGGTTGGTGTTTGTTTGGGCACGCGATGTGGGTCGGTGATCTTAATTACTCAGTGATGTCTGCGTCAGTTGATTGAAAAAGCTTTTTGAGGCCACCGCCATGAAACTGTGGACAGTTTTTATGGATTGCCGATACATATCATCATCCCACTTTGTATTTTCGTCCCACTTTTTGTACTTAATTGATTTAGTATTTATGTTTAGGTACTATATATGTGTGTTAATTACAGGGTTGATGATTTAATTTTACTGGTCTAAAAATGAGATTAAATCATGAACTAGATTTAGTGTTTATATTTTTTAAGTATGTAAGTATGATTAATTATTGTATAATATTAATCATATAGTTTTTTTGTATAATATACTATTTGGATAGACTTGTAACTATTATTTATTTAGTTGTTAAAGAGTCTAGTAAATTTTGACAGAAAACAACCACCACCTTTTAAATATAGAAAAACAAATAGCACAATAATTATATTAAAATGAATCAAAGTTAAGTAATTGATTTTGAAGCTATTGATATTATGTTGGACACAAATCACCCCTGTTATAACACAGTAAAGCGTTCCCAAATAATAATGGGATCATAATTCGATTGCACCCCGTCTGTCGACTGTTCGAAGAGTATTCATATAGAGTTCTAGATGTGACTTCGAATATCAATCGTTCTCTATGTCAATGGTTCCAATAAGAAGAATACAGATGGCGCTCTTCTAAAACCTTAACAAAATAATGATGAAAAATGCAATCGAGGCGTAATTATTATCAAGTTATAACTTATATATATTTTTCACCTATTGGGGAAGGCAGAAATAGGCTCTGGTCCTACCATACCATTTAAATATTGAAAGATTATAAAGTAAAATAACTTTGAAACAGTAAAATGTAACTAATTACTAATATGTTAATAACATTTTAATATATATTTAAGTAATAGTTGATTGTATCTTTCGGTATAATATAAATTTGACATTAAAATATATCACCGTGATGTATACATTATATAATAGTTTAATTTCAGCAATTGACCTGATGAACGTAATCACCTCCGCCTATGGAAATCCACGCGTCTCAGGTATGGTGGCGGCCTTTAAAAAAATATTAATTTCAAATTTCCCTTATTTCCAAGACAATAATAGCCCATTACGACTTTTAATTTTTTTTTTTCTATATAAAAAATTGGCCCAACTCTCGCGTGATATGTAAGCAGTAATTCCGTGTTCAATTATATCTGCTGCAGATTAGGTAGTAAGTAAATAAATTAGAACAACTCTATCTATGCATTTAATTATGAGGGCGGAAGTCAGATAAGATTCAAAATAAAGTATCGATTGACAGATATTGTGGTTTGCCTTATCCGAAAAAACATGAATATGACCTGATTATGTATAGATAAAAGGTAACATTATATACATAATATAATATTTAATTTTGTACAATATATTTTAAGCGACTTTGTTTACGTTGTAGTTTCTGATAAGTCCTATGATATTATGCGTAACTCTATACTGAAGTAAGGATCGGAGCATATAGAATTCCGTGATCTATGCCTACACCAATGGGAAAGAGGCGTAATGTATATGTATGTATACTGAAGTTTATCTCCTTCCCTTGAGCTTAATAAATATTAATTAACACACTATGAGTTCTTTTCATTATTATTTCTACCAAAACGTTTAAAAAATCATTAAATGTCATTAATCGAGCTCATATACAAATACACCCTCAATATTGAGGAGTGGAGTGTGAAGTGTGCATTATGGTTATGAATTCCAAGTAAATTTGCTGTACCCAAAGAATATTTCATAAAAATACTAGAAGTGAATATCTAGAGCAGGGATTCCCAAAGTGTTTCCCAGGGGTCGATATAAACGAAAACTGATTTTGGCGGTGGACGGGGTCTAAAAATCGACCCCCTATTAAAACAAGTTAAGTTTTTACGTATTAATAATTATAATTGACATTTACTGAATTTTATGTATAATATTTTGTTAAATTTTGATGAGAAAATAATGGTAAGTTTACTCACTTACCCAACCGCAAAATAAATTGTTAAGTATTAATAAATAGGAAAAGAACTAGAGATAGGAGTTTTAAATAATTTAGCTATGGGGGTCTGATGTATCTGTCCATTTTGGAAACTCTTACCCAAAATAGTTTGGGAATCTCTGGTCTAAAGCATTTATACCTAATGATATAATTATAGTGGATGTTATGTTGGTACTTGTATTAATAGATTACTTTTACCACTATTAATAGATTACTTTTAGGGCTTCCCAATAACATTACTGTCAATACCAAAAATTTATAGGTTACTATCTATGGTTTATGTTCTAATTTCTAAGTGAAACATCCATATAATTTTTAGTTAGCCTATGTCCTCGTTGTATCTAATTTTTGGTAAAGACATGGTCAAGCAAATTGATACACATTCATGTGGTATCTGAAACATACAGTCCGACCCAATTACATAATATTATATGCTATAATTTCATTAATGCTAAGTGTTCATTGATATGCAATCGATATTCGGAGCACATACATTCACATATTGGTACATATCCCCTAATATTGTTTGCGGATTATGCTAACATACATACGTCGACCCTATAACTGCTAATTACTCTCGGCCATTGAATACAACAGGTATAATATTGGTAATTAATTATTGTAAATAGAAGTTCATTGGCGCTAATAGACGTAACGCCACGTCGTTTTACAGGTAACGCTAATTTACGAACTAATTATTATTTCTTATCGCTTTGTATGAAGTGGCGAAACTACCATACTAGCCCAATTGCCGGGCTTGTCCTAGTAAACCATAAAAAGAAAAATAATAATGCCCTTAATGTAATTATACTCGTATAATCTATACTAATATTATAAATAGGAAAGATTTGTTTGTTACGATAACTCAAAAACTACTGAACCGATTTTAAAAATTCTTTCACCAATAGAAAACTACATTATTAATTTTTTTGTGTATAGTACATCAACATTGCATCTGCATCCGTGCGAAGCTGGGCCGCATCCTAGCTATTTATTAAATAATAAAGCTCCAGAACTTTTCCATCACATAATCTTCTGTCAAACGATAGAACGTCGTTACATATGTGTGTTTTTTAGTTTTTCAATTAAGCCATACACGAACGTATTTTATTCAGTCGGATTATGGCCCTTCGACACGTGGACTGCACCCTCAATGCACCCCTGCGAGTATTGACCTGTGAGTCGTGAATGGTGATCAATTTATGAATCATCCCACTAGCAACACAATTTGAAGCTGTAACTTAATTATTGCCAGTAATGTTGAGATGATTTAGTACCAAAATAGCGGTTTTTTAAAATATTTTTTTTTACAGTAAATATATTTTGTAATACACAATTATTTATAAATAAACATAACATTGATAGTTATGAACTCTATAAAACATTAACCTCTACGACGCGATGCTACAAATTTTTGTTTAATTTAACATAAGTGTTTATAAGACGTATTTTTTTCATACAAAACGTACAGTGAATTTCTATAATCTCTGAGGTTTGTCATAAATTTATACTAAAATATATGTATATCCATCAAATATAACTATTTTACACAAAATACTATTCCATCCATAGAAAATATATTTGGCATGCGTTTAGATTATAATAATATATGTAGATATACTCGTACGTTCTTCAGGTAAGAAAAACAAAATTCTCCACCCACTTTTATCGCTATTATGTCCAGAGTACTGGATTTTTTGAAATGTTTAAATAAAATCTGTACTACGAGTAAACTGTATAAAACACCCGTAAAATTATGCTCCTTTAATGATCTTTTAAATTAATTATTACAATTTATAACGCAATAGAGTTGAATTAGAAATACCAGGACTTCAATACCAGGATAGCGTCGCCTAAGACCCTATTGCCAGTGGCCTAAGGAGGAAATTTACATATTATTAATGTACATGGAGGCTAACCCCAACGCGCGATCTCTATAACTTGAGTGTTTTGTATTAGTTATCTACACTAATATTATAAAGAGGAAAAATTTGTAACAAATAAACTCAAAAACTCGGTCTAGTGATTTTAAAAAATCCTTCACCAATAGAAATATACATTATCAGCGAGTAACATAGGCTATGTGTAACTATAGGATATATGTGTTATGTATAGTACATGTATATTGCATCCGTGCGAAGCTGGGGCGTGTTGCTAGACTTAAATGAATTGTTATTGATGAAAAAGTAGAGTTACTTTCAGCTATCTAAATATGAGAAGTAAAGTATCTGACAAATAAATAAATAATAGACATATTGGTACACTTTTTAAGGTTTATTCTGGATATGTTTACGAATCTAACTAATTTTACGTATTCAAAAAATTATCCAGAAAACAGAACAAAGTCTCGTTAATCAGATAAAACTATTTAACAATCAAGTATTTTATTTGATGAATTTCTGTATCATTTGATATTGTTTTTACCATTGCCTGAACAAGATGAATTAAAATGAAGTTGCGCGTGCGATGATCTTTTTTTGCTGAAGACCAATTGTATTTTGTATTTACGGATCTATTGAAAATTCTGTTGTAAGGAAATTAAAACCTGAATTGTGATATACTTTAGGGAGATTTTTTATCTATTCTATGCTTTTTGCTATAGCTTTACCGTATACGTTTTATTGATTCTTAAGCATTACGTTATGTCCCAGTATATTTTACGTTATCTCCCCAATCATATAGAATGCATCGGTAATATCCACCTTTCAAGGGTCCAGGCTATCAGTTACTGATAAAATAATCGGCAGTACGAATTTGCGTAATATAAATCAATCAATAAAGCGTAGGGTAACATTGATATCTCCAGTTCATCGTTGCATGTTATTATGAAATATATTCATTAATGTTTTACTTTTGATGGCGCCCCTATTTTATGTAGATCTTAAGCCGATGCCCTACAAATGTATATGACATCGAAGCGAACGAAAAGTAGTGGGTAATAACTTCGATTTGCATATTTTAATTGTTGTACGAAGACGCCCCCCGCAGCGCGAATATGGCGTAAGCAGTCGATTTGCATACATCGCGATCGTCGCGACGCGTACCCGAAACAAACTCTTTATAAATAAATCAGTGGATTGCGTAATAATCGAAAGAGGATGTGATTGAATTGGTACTGAAGATTATATTGAATTCAAATGGGATAAAATACCTTATGTTTTGGAAACAGTGAAATATTTAATACACGTTTACGTAAAGTATGACCACATGATACCACATGTTCGCACAGGGCTCGGGCGCTTCGCTTCCTCTTTTTTATTGCGAACCGCTAAGGACTGGAACTCTCTCCCTGCGTCTGTCTTTCCTGAGCAATACAACATGGCTCTTTTTAAGTCTCGAATTAATAGGCATCTCCTAGGTAAGCGTGTCTTAACATCATAGCCCGCATCAGCACTTTCCATCAGGTGAGATGGCGGGCAAACGCTTACCTATAATAGAATAAAAAAAAAATAAAAAAAAAAATATGATTATGAAAATAAATCTGTACTTGAATGGAATTTAAAATTGTCGATGGCTTCCAATTTTAAATAAATTATATACTAATTAAAATATTATATTTTTTGTGGAGCGAAAGTCAATGTTCTCTCTTTCGTTTTAATCTCATGTCATTCCAATTTTAAATCTCAGAAGAGGGAATGACCTGGAATAACAGAATTATCAACACTTTTAGTTATAAATAAGGCTAAGGATAGGATAGACAGAATTGATTTTTTTTATTTTATTTTATTATTTTTCTTCGCTGTCAATTTAACGGAAATATAGAAACTTATTACAACCATTATTTACCGTAGGTGACAGAATTACTCATGCAATAAATTATTATCTTTGTATTAAGAAATGTTATGAACTAAATAAAGAGATTAAATACTCTTTAAATATAGCTAAAGTTCCCTTACCTTAAACGTATTTGGGTTGATGTTATTTTTGGCGCCCAATATCTTAGATATTTGACGAGAATCGAGAGGAAATTGTGAACGTGTGGCAACATTGCAGTCATGTTTATTTTCAGACTGGACTTCGATATCCTTACATTTAAATTCTAATTTTAGACATAAGTTTAAATTAAAACAAAAAAACATTAAAATGAAATGAAATTAATAAATGATAAACAATGTTTACAGTCTAAGAGTTTATATTATATAATAATATATTGGCCCATTGGCGCGTTTGGTAGAACCTTGAGCTCGGATGGGTCGCGGGTTTGAATCCCGCCGAATCGTTTATATTACGGGACCACCGTTCATAGATGGAACATCTGTGAAGTTTGTGCGTTTCCAAATGCTCGAAGTAAAAAGTAGATCGACAGCGCATCATTGACTGATGTTCTATCTCCGTTATTAATATCGATCCTGTTATATCTATAAAAGAACCATTATATTCATATCAAAAATCCGGACCATTCACATATGAATGAGTAAACCCTAAGTAGTTTAACATTAGTTTTTAATAGAACTACGAAACTATCTGATATCGGATGTAATTGATATTCGTAACACACTCCGATATCTCAAACCGAAATGTTATGGATTAAACAATAAATGTATTTACGATGAGTCAATATATCAACATTTTTCAATTATTATGCAAGAATGTCTATACTATTAATAATCTGTCTCTATAGCTATTAATAATTAAAGCCTATCCAATAATAATATGAATTTAATCTTCGATCAACAATACTATATCAATGAATTTAATATATTCTCGGAACTCGATTACTAGCGCCCTCTAGTAGTGAGTGGCAGTAATACTACGAGACATTGAAGCTCTTATTTTGTTTCTCTGCAATAAATTGCATAATTCAAGACTTAAAATTTCAATTGTTATAGACCTACGTTTAAAAGGGTTTGTTTGCGATTTTGTGGGGAAATTAAATGCCTACATTAATATTATTCTGATATTTTACGTAATCATTCCTCTGAACTAAAGCTAGGTCAATTAATATTCTCTGAACTCCTATATAACTTCTTAGTGGTTGTTTAGAAATTACTTTCATGTAGCTAAATTGATTCTACCTATTATTATATTGGTTGTTTAATTATGTAAGCTCATGTTTTTAGTTTGTCTGTAACTTTTATATTTATGAGTGTTTTACCTGCAATAAAGGATTATTATAAAAAGTATTAAATAATGTTACTAACCTTTATACTGTTTTTACATACTTTTTTGCCAATCATTCTCAAATCCTACTGCACTGATAATGTCTGATATAATACGTCACGCGTAAAATTAAAAAAATATTCAATAATATGATCATAATTACAAAGTACTTTTTGTTTTGTTTTATCTTAGAATTTAGAACCAACAAAGTGTTTTACGAAACGAAACGATTTTTATACTATACTGTCCGTTTTCCTCTACCTTTTTATAATGGTAAAACATTATACTTGTAAGTAAATAGAAAAAAAAAATCAGTTTTTAATGTTAACACAAATTAATGAATGCAGTCAGTATAGTCCAAGAAACTAAAACATCAACTATTTTTGTTACATGTTAAGCGTCGATATCATTTTTGCTTTTATATAAATACAATTTACCTTATTGTATTCTAATCTAATTTATACATGACTTATCTATTATGTTGATGATTCATCTGATAAGAATTTCAAATTACTATGAAACAGAACTATCATGCTTTATTTCACAATTCAAATAAGTACTCAGTTATTGATGATTAAAGGATGACTTTTGGCTCAGTGGTATAGGCGGTACTAGTCTTAGATTCCATTCCCGAGGAAACAAAAAAAAACATGTGTCTGCTTTATTAATATTTTTTATTTATAAATATATGATCAGTCTTCTATATCCTGACCAATTGATAAAAAAATTAAATTTGCTTACCCCAGATTTGATTTCGTGTAAGGATTCTTTCGACTTAGATTTATTTTTTTTAATTAAGGTGTAGGATTTGTAGAGAACTTAAGACTAGTATTCACCCAGAAAACAGACGCTATGATAAGAAAGAGTGTTAGGTTAGTGCATGTAGAGTGCATGTAGAGCTAGGAGCTTCGTTCTCCATAAGATCTTAAAACTTTTTCTTACAGTATAAGCAATATGAAAATGTATTTGGTGGGTTACATTTTAGTGTGCGTAATGTTTAGCATACGCTCCCGAGATTACACACACTAGAATAAAGTATGTATATGCACGCCAGACAACATTTATAGCCGAACGGACATCGTGAGATATAACATGTATAATAATCGCAAGTAACGTACATACATACGTACAACAAAAGATAGATTGCTAACATAAGTGGGTCACTAAAAAGCCAGTGTAATTAGAGCTCCCTTAGCTTCATAATTTCCCCTGATTCCAGTGAAACTTCACTTACTACGATCGACGGCAAGTAGGTCAAACCAGAGTGGATTGGAAAAGTTTCGCGTATTTTTATAATTTATTCACACTACAAAACTGTGAAAATCTAAAGGAATTTTATGTAAAAATGTTTTAGGTTTTGGTATAGCGTTGGAAGATCCGGGTTTGATTCCCGTCTCCGGGAGTTTTAAAAAAATTGTTTCAGTCGCGCGAGGCACACATCACCTTATTTGTCTGTAGAGAAGAATGTTCAATGAAACGTACGCATTTATTAACATACATGACTGTCAGATAACTTCTACTAGCATGGCGATTTTTTTTAAATGATCTGAAATATCATCTCATAACTTTTGTAATCGTCGACACAGTCCTGTTCTAACAAATTTGAAAAAACTAAACAAAAAAACATTATCTGATCACAACAAACAAAAATAGAAAGGACACGAAGGAAAAGTACAACTGACCTTATAGCTAAGCATTTATCTAATTGCATAAAGTAAGAGAAAAAAAAACAAAATATATATTACAATTACAATACAATTGGATGCGTACACAAGACTTTTTGACGATGTAAGTACAACTGATAAAACTTTAAAAAATGTAACATAACTTGTAAACGAGTGCAATAAAGTCATAATTATTTATTATTAAACTACACAAACTATTTAATTATATAAATAACAGAAAGTCTAGTTCTAGAAGTTGGAAGGCTTCATAGCCTTCATGCTCTCATGAGCTATGTATTTGTTTTGTGATGATGATGATAAAGTGCGTAAACAGTGGCTAACAGTAGACCACCCGTATCTTAGTACAATTCGTGGTCGCTACCACGTTTTATTATAGCTCATAAATCAGCGGCAAACCATCGAAAAATTAATCACGATTTGTTGAAATGTAGATCAGCTAATGCTCAGCATGCTGAGTGTCAATTTTATTGCCTTGTTTTGTTTTATACAATTTTATTCTTTTATACAGAACGAGACCAAAAACGCATGTTTACTTGCTGTCTCGCTTCGTCTTTACACCGTACTAGATTATTGGTTAACAAGACAAAATGAAGAAGCTGGTTCACTTACTGTTTCGCAAAGTTTTTCAATAATTCATGATTCTTTAGATATTTACGAGTTTTATATTTGCGCAAAAATCTGTTATACCTACATAGTTTTAATATTATAATTCGGACAACAAATATTTAATTCTAATTCGTATAGATATATCGATTTAGGCGTCTTATCGTTCAGACTAGTGACACGCGTGCGCATGATATAAATATGAAAAAAAAACTGTTATTGTAATTTTTAACAGTTCGTAATTGAAATTTTAACACTATAGCATCCGTGAGATAAAACAAGACTTGTTTAACTTCAGAAAAAAATTATTTGACACATTTCTTAAAGTCCGACACACACTTGCAAGTCCTCTGATGTTGCTCAACGTCAGGCGAGCGACTTCTACCACTCACCATCCGGTGAGCTAATTCCACCACTCACCATCCAGCGTGCTACTTCCACCACTCACCATCAGGCGAGCGACTTCTACCACTCACCATCAGGCGAGCTACTTCCACCACTCACCATCCGGCGAGCTTATTCCATCACTCACCATCCGGCGAGCTACTTCCACCACTCACCATCCAGCGTGCTTCTTCCACCACTCACCATCAGGCGAGCTACTTCCACCACTCACCATCAGGTGTACCGACAGCTCGATTGCTCCCTATTCCATTAATAAAAATCTAATACGTATTCGTCATGGCAGGTTTACGACTTATAGGAACAGTCGCCTCGCGTCTGTTTCGGCTAAATCTGACTAGTTATAAATTAAAGTACGTAGTAATGCGTAAATCAGTGAGAGATTTACGTCGGCCCGCTCAGAATATGTAAGTCGAGCCAAAAGTAGACGTGACTATCTTATTTGAATTGTAAAACTATCAATTATTTTGAAAACGCGTTGCTATTCAAATTTTTATCTCTAATGTTGTAATTTTGACGGTCTCGCTGACGCGTTCGGTAGACCACCTACCGTGCGCATTGATGGGTCGTGGATTCGAATCCCACCGGGACGCTTGTAATTTTCTGTAAGCATGTCTTTCTGGTGACTTCGGGCACTGAATCGATGGGAGGAATATCGTAATTCCGAACGGGTAACGAACCACCGTTCTTAGATGGAAAAACCGTGAAATGCATATTGCGCCTTCCGGTTTCACCTCATGCTCTGTCGATATCTAACATTACCAAGTTATGTCAAACCTCAATTATGGAAAAACTCCTCAAATGCAGCAAAATTGTATTAAATTGTCAAGGACGCGCATTATTAAAAAAAGTAAAGGAATTAATATATTTATTATATATTAATATGTTTATTTAAAATTTTAGTGCTGGGAAACTGACAATTTTTCAGGGACAATAATACCATGTAAAAAATGAAAAATCAATATTTATTCCGTTTCATGCAAAACTGTAGACTCCGAATGTACGTTAATACATTTTTTAATGATAAATAGAATTCAATGTGTTAAATAAATACTTTATATTATTTGAAGAACGACAATTAATTAAAAAATATATACTTAAAAAAATTGTTATTGTGCCGATTGAGGTTAATGTATGCACGTTTTATGTCATCACCAAAAAACTACCGATATTTATAATATATTTGTGAAGTTTATAATGAAGGTGCATGTGGCCCACCGAAGATTAGTGCTGTATGACCACAGCTTATATAGAGTGACACCACTTTTGACCACCCTGCAACATTTCGAAAAAAAATAATATAAACATTAAAATATAGCTTATTATAATTTTTATATTTATATTGTTTAGTATTTTTTTTTTGTAGAACAACGATTATTTTTATTTAATTCTTTTATTTTTATTGTATGTATGTTTGTGTCTGTATCAAATAAAATATATAATAAGAATTAATATTCTTATATTGTTCATGTAATTCTTTAAGCCTTAGAATTAGATAAATAACATTTCAATTTATCGTTTATTAACTCAGCCATTTTATTCATGTTGCGAAAATGATAATAAAAATATACCATCAAAAACGCCATGGGTGGTTCAAATAATATAAATTAATTAAAATCGTTTAATAAAATCAATAGCGTTTAGAATTACTGGAATAAAAAGCAAATCCAATACTAGAACAACATGTTACGAACCAAGGCGGTAAGATAAACATCAGTCTTCCAGAAATAACGGTCAAGGAATTTCTAATGCATAAACTAAATGGTTTGTACTCTATTTATATTTGTTTTCTACGTACGAAATATTCCATTAACGTTACAGTACTCAGAGATACTGTATTCTGATAACGATTCAAACGTTTTCAGCCTTATTAATATCTAATAAATTACGATTTATATAAACCTTATGAAGTTATTAGTACGTTAAAAAAATATAGTAGTTATGAATATAATTAGAATTCGAAAATAAAAGTTTGTGGCTATATTTATAAGAATTGAAAATAAAATTGTTTTTAAAACTTTTGCTACTCGATAATAGATGGCGCATGTATGTGATAATGTTGAAACAAATTATAAGTTCAAAATAATCAAAAATTGTAATAGTTTAATATTTTCAACCTACGAATATAAAAGAGTTTAATTATTTAAATAAAATACCGTGGTCCTGTCTCCCCGCGACCACGGTTGCTGAAAAGCATCCGAAACGTCGGGATAAATAATTATTTAAACAATATAAATAATAAATCGCATTGTAATCCGGTATACAGTATTTTATTTAAATGTGTGATACTCGCATTAATCATTGACTTATATGTAAGTCAATGGCGTTAATAAAAGACAATATTAGAGTTTAATTATGTGAAGATAGCATAATCTGTTTATTATTTACTTCTTGTATTATTTTTATAATTATTGTTAAAAAATAAGGTACAATACGAAAGGAGGAAACTGAAGATATAGTAATAAAGAAAACCTTAAATCTATGCCTACATTAGTTATTATTATCCAATTAATAGTAATTTACTGTTTGTTAACACAATAGATTTTATATTATAAATACACCATATTATATTCTTAATGGTCTGAAAGTAAGCACATAATTATTCATTTCAATGTTATTAGTTTAATGACATCAGAAAATAAGAGAAAATAAATATGTAAATCCGAGCAATAAATTATTGAGAAAATTAGCTGTTATGATTGGTGAGCTAAACAGCGAGAGCGAAGGAAACATTTGTCAAGTGGGCAAGCCAAGCTAATTTGCAAAGATCGCGTGCGAAGTTGAAAAGTCACCTGGTGGCATACGTCATTTATACAACGCATGCTATTTTTGTTTTGGTATTATTCTGCCTACGAGCTAGTGCCAACACTCCACTTGCTACTATAAAAAGCCAATATAAACCTAAACGACGCTGAGATCGCCCGCATTATCTCATGATTATCGCGTGTCAAAACATCGCCACGCTCGCGATACTTCGCATGTAATCTGATAAACGATGTACACTGCACGCTTCGCGCTCGCACTCTATCTCACTCTCGCATAAACAAATCGTAGAAAGCCCTCTCATTCTTTAGGTCATCCATTTCATTCATGCGCGGTACACCTCGGCGGGCGCGCTGTTTACAGACACAAACAAACTGTACACTGCAAACCGCTTAGCTATAAGTACGAGACCGTGAAAGTGATATTGTCAAATGTTGCCATCTCGCTCTAAAAGCCGAACCTTAGGACATAAGATTGCGGATAGATGTCGCTAGTGGTAGTTGATATAAGTAGCGTGTGAAATAAATGTCACAATAAATTTTGGCGCGGCGTTGCCGGCCTTCACCACCCGGTGCGGTGGCAGGGGCGAGTCTATAAACCCGCAGGTTACAGAGAAGTCTATGGCGTCGTTGTTTCATAGTTCTAAGGTACATCTTCGCTTGAATCTATGGCAGAGATAAATTGGTAAATATGTGTGAGCGTCACGTAAACGTAACGAGTGTGGTACACACATGTACGTAAACTGTCAGTAGCTAATGCGAGCGATGCGTTGTGATCGCTATTGTGGCGGAGGGCGCTCGCGCGGTTTATAGCGTTTAATTCAATTTAGTAATTGATACATTTGTCGGTTTAAATTCCCACTTTTACGATAATAATACGCGATTATTATGTAATGAAATATGTAAAACTGATGTTTTGTAATAATTACCATATCATTAATTAATAATTTAATACTGAAGCATAAATAAATAAAAAAAATCTGAATAATAATTAATAAGCAACATTTATATATTTTTTTCTCCTTTTAATTAATAATGTAATTATACAACAAATACTAATTAACAAAATTATACATAATTAATAAAAATGCCAAAAGAAATGCACTGTTCAGTTATTGTTTATCAATCTCATGCAGAATATTTAAGTCAAAGTAGTAATAAGAACAATTACTCCTCGTTAATCCAAACAAAGCCAAACGAGAGCAAAATTGTCAAACTGACAAGTCCCTAAACATGGTAATTCACGCTCCGCATTCTTCAATACTTCGAACCGTTGCGGTTCACACAGACAAAGCATAACATATTCTCATAGCCTTCATACACTAAGAAATGCCAGGCTAATATAAGCCCAATAATTAAGATGTATTAAGTGTAAATAAGCTTGCGACCCATCTTCATATCAGTGCACACACAGCAACTCAATGAATTCGGTAGTGGACGTGTTGTGTACAATATGACGCGCTCATTGTACCTATTATAAATGAAATGTGTAGCTTTCACAGAGGCACACAGCCGTATCATGATGTTTCATCACTAACGGCGATACAAAATTGAACTTAAGTACTCATGTATTACAGTTTATTTTTGAAGTGATAGTTTTAAATTGGCTTATAATCTTTTGATTCAAATTGAGCACGGTCGGAGGTAAACGTGTGAGTTGTTATTGTGTGTATTAGGTTACTTTAATCACAATTTGGATTTTGGAGTGGACTGCGGTATGACTTTTGACGACATGGCAACAATGTTACTAAATTGTTTTTTTAACGCGATTTCAATTTTTAATTTTGTTTTTATTAATTATAATACAATAGAATGTACTGTCGACTAGCTACTCTATGACTATATTCCAGAGCACTTACTAGGTATGATTATTATGAATCTAGTTTTGACACTTGAGACACTCTTTTTTGATTATTAGTTTTCTAATATATTGATGTAAGTAAATAAAAAAATAATATAAAGAGTAAAAATGTTCATTTCAACGAATAAAAATAAGACTTTTTTTTAGAAATATTTGAATATTGAATTACTGTTTTATTGAAATAATGATTACACAGTTAATTTTTGTGAGTTTTAAATTTGTCACGTTTTTGATAAGCGCTCAGTGGTAAGCGCGTTAACTTTATCACCGGGGGTTCCAAACAGAGGCGGATTTACACATTTCCAAGGTGTAGGCTATACACCCCCCCCCCCCCCACAATTGTCTAAATTCTTAAATTAATTAATATAATATATAGAGTCCGATTAATGGTTCGGGGCGGCGAACTGGGTGTTTTGCTATAGGATATAAAAGTTTGACATTTCGTTGAATAACATCATAAGAACGTTCTACAAAGTTCTTGATTTCCATAAGACACGTAACAATAAAATTGGTCCCCAAATTTGCCGCCCTAGGCTCAAGCCTACTCAGCCTGCTGGTAAATCCGCCACTGGTTACAAATTCAAACCCGGGAGATCACGGTTAAAAAATCGATGCGGTGTGCCAAGGCCTACACGCCTATAAAAATAGATGATCAATGAAACATACACAGCAATGTATCTGGCAGAGCAATTTAGTAACACATAAATATATATTTTTTTTATGTTAGATATCGACAGGTGAGCATGTTTCACTTGATGGTAGGTGATACCCCAGCCACAGAACATCAGTCAATGATGTCCGGTAGAAATTTCGATATTCCTCCCACCCGTTAAATGCCCGAAGTTACCAGAACTGGGGAACACATCCTTACAGAAAATTATAAACATGTCGTCTTGGCGGGATTCGAACTCGCGACCCATCAGAGCGCAAGGCTCTTCCAAATGCGCCAACGAGCCCGTCAAAATATATATGTGGTTGTTATAAAGTTAACTCGTAAGGAATATAATTAAAGGTCGAAGATTGCATCATTGTGTGTTCGACGATCGGTCGGCGAGTAAATTAGAAAGACTGGACTCTAACTAAGAATCCGACTGACGATTCTGAAAGTTAATATATTATATGGATAATCCGAATACGATTAAAGGAAAACTGAATATTAATTTGCGCTTTTGTATTTGCACTTTAATATCTTCTGTGTCCGGCGTATCTACTTATTTTCCAAAGTTTTTTAATTATAATATTTCAACTTAAACGTATTAAGCTTTAGTTCTATCCAGGAATAATTCATTACCTATAAATTTGTAATTAATAAAAAAATAATTTTGGGATGATAATATTGCAACTAAATAGTACTAAGTAGGTGCAATGCGAATTCATTTTTTTTAAACAACTTGCCTACTTGAGGGTTTTACCTAAGGCTAGAGGACAATTGTTATAAATTTTCAATATTTCTCATAATCATACTGCCCAGTTGCCTGGTAGAGTACGCTTATTAATTTTATATTTATGTATAATAATCATTATTTAT
The DNA here is from genome assembly GCA_905404175.1 of Anthocharis cardamines. Lineage (NCBI taxonomy): Eukaryota > Metazoa > Arthropoda > Insecta > Lepidoptera > Pieridae > Anthocharis > Anthocharis cardamines. Next base: position 6,630,585 of record FR989962.1, read on the forward strand.
TTCTGTAGTGTTCAATAAAACGTTATTGTTTGTTTGTTATCAATTCTATTTATTCGACATTTTGTGGACGTTCTTGCCGATATTGGTAATAATGTCTTGGTATGAGTTGTTCTCTTTTTTTTGGACCAACTCCAACCAGAATAATCTTTACAAGGAGACCATAATTACATTTAATTACTTAGGTAAAAGATTTGCTGATTAAGCATTATGTTCATTAACTTAATTCTAACTTATGGATATGTATAAGTTAAGTATTATGAAGGATTAAAATTCTAAGATAAGATTATCCATAGTATGTTATCGTTCGCCCGCGCGAGGAATGCAGTTCAGCGACTGCAGTGATGCATATCGTCGTATGCTTCCCCCCTTCTTCCACTCCCCACTTCCCCCCACACCGCTACCTGACGCTACCTAGCCTTTTGTTTTAGCTAGCAATTAAATGTCGTGCGATCGTAATATTCATGTGTGTGGCTACGACTAATGTATGTGGATGATTTTATAGATGTCAAAGAAGTTTTGGCTTATAATTTTATTGTATTATTCAGAAGTAAATGGAGGTTTTTTGTAATTATTATTATTACAATTAGTGTACGATCTATGTCATGTTTCTTGTTATAGGATTTATTCACGTTATTGTTAAATATTCTAAATCTGTTTAGGGTTTTGTGACAATGTTGTGAAATTATTTGAAATATGTACTCAGTAGCTATATAAGGAAGGGATTGGTATCAAAATTTACTTTTTTAGCATACTGTATAGCTTTTTGGTTAAAAAGATTTCGAGGTGTTTTGAATGAGATATACGGATATGTTTTTATAACGTTATCGACGGGCTCGTAGGCGTGTTTTAGTTTCGGTATATGGGATTTTCAGATACCCGAAGTAAAGTAATAGGTCGACACACATCATTTATTAATGTCCTGCAGTATCACTTACCATCAAGTGAACCGCATGCTTGCCTGTTGATATTTAACATGAAAAATCAATATTTTATTATTTTTAATCAATTCATATTTTCCTATACGAGTATACCTACTTACTACGTTATTTTAAAACGAAGTTCAGAGATAATTTATGAACGATTAAAGTAAAACTGTTGAAGTTTATAGTAATTATTTCATTGTTAATATTAAATATTTGGTGCCGAGGATGTGAAAACTCAATTTTAATTGAATTGAATGGGAACTGAATGAAAGACTTCAACGCGCTTTGACAAATGAAAACGCTGTTAAAAAATATATTTTCTAGTATTGTACTAGTTTATAATTATTTATTTACATAAAATAATCCATTCAAAATACTTGTACTTTATAATTAATGTTTTTTTATACTTATACCAGCGAGGAATGGAACGCAGTATGTTAAACATTAGGAAAATACAGAAGATAAAACACACAAAGATCAGATCTAAAACTAAAGTAATAGATGCATGCAGCCATAGTCAAAGGCTAAAGTGGATATGGGCCGGTCACATAGCTCGTCTTGAAGATCGTAGACAAAAACAGTTACGTTATGGAAAGGCCCATTGGGCAAACGATGTAGGGGAAGACCGTTCACTAGATGGGAAGATGATATTAAAAAAATTGCTGGCCCACAGTGGCAAAAAATAGCCCAAGATCGAGAAAAATGGAAAGCTTTGGAGGAGGCCTTCATCTGAGAGGGGTTCCAGTGGAATATTAATAAAAAGTTTTACTTACCTACTTACTCAAAACAAATATTTTTTAAACAAAACAATTAAATCAATTAATTAATTATTACTCTCTTTTTTATATAAATATAATGTATATCATTAATGTTAGTAGTTAGTAGTAGTAAGTAGAGTTAAATCTTTTCTTTTATGTAAGTTAAATTGAAACACTGGAAATAAAAGGCTTTTTTTTTTTATTTATTTATACTTATACAGGAAAATATTTATTATTTAAATAAATTTAATGTGTTAAATTTATATAAATGATAGTATAACACATATATATAATGATAACATTGTAAACAGAAGGATTTATAGAGATAGTTCTAGAAAGAGGTTGCTTTCGTAATTCGTAGCAGTACCGTGAAAAAACTAAGCATAGGACTCATTGAGGTTTTATATCTTATTGCTGTTACAAAGGGTACATATTTGTGTACATTTCACACCTGTGTGTATATTGAAGGGTCTGTGGTGCTTCTGAAACACTGTATCGAGTATTATTAGAGGATGGTTCAGGTGGAGGAAGTTTTCGATTTGTATGTACATATGTAAAATGATAAAATCTTCTCGTGTTATATGGATACTTAGGGGGCATCCATTAATTACGTGAGGTAATTTTGGCCATTTTTTGACCCCCCCTCTCCCTTTGGTGAAATGTCGTGAAACTTTGCTCGACCACCTCTCCCCCTCCCCTAATCTCACGTGAGATTTTAAAAAATGCATATTTTTCATGTAAATAAGTTGATCTGTGCTTCATTACATTAAAATTTATTTAAAAAAAAACAATTTGCTTATAACTTTTTTTTTATCTAAGACTAGTTAAGACTAGTATTTAAGATATCTAATAACGCAGCATAGAATCACAGTGAAAAAATCGACTAATCAAATACTTAAATACAAACTACTAAAATTCTTAAAAAAATATTCACTCTATTTCAGTCCACGGATACTCATGAAATATTTAGATATTATTCTGAAAGATTTGAGTAATCTTGGAGTCTTTTTTGAAACTCATTTTGCGCCCAGGGCAGGTGTCCCGAGTTCCAACCCCTCCTCCCTCTAGGTCCTCTGACTCCAAATTAGGTAGATACTTGACTACACTTCATCTATACTTCTATACTAATATTATAAAGAGGAAATATTTGTATTTTTATATATTCGTATGTATAATTAATGGACCGATTTTTTTGGACTGGAAATGTTTTTCACTAATAGAAAGCTACATTATCAGCGAGTAACATAGGCTATTTTTTGTGTATGTACATGTACATTCCATCCGTCTAAAGCCGGGGTGCGTTGCTAGTCACTACATAGTATAAAACAAAGTCGCTTTCTCTGTCCCTTTGTATGCTTAAATCTTTGAAACTACGCAACGGATTTTGATACGGTTTTTTTAAATAGATAGAGTGATTGAAGAGGAAGGTTTATATGTATAATAATAACAGTTTTTCTGTAGTGTATTTAGTATCAGCATTGCACCGGTGCGAAGCCGGGGCGGGTCGCTAGTTTTATAATAAAATGCGATAGCAATATGAAACATTTTAATATAAGAATCATCGCATACAATACACCCAAACTTACATTAGCAAAGTAGTATACTTTTAATGCTCTTTTTGCGACCTTTATATTTCGTCTTGCTTGAGCAAGATCCCGCCTCACCATGAATAAAGAAACTTTATGTTTCTCTGAAATACTATCGTAATACAAGCCGTACTCTAAAAGATTCCTGTTACTGTATCAGAAATATTGATATTAACTTAGATTCGTAGTTTTTTTAATTTTCTAGCTTTTGCTTTTTTTTGCTTTTAGCTTTATAAGTTTCTATTTTTGATTTTTTTTCCTGTTTCTACTTGCAGTTACATATATTATATGAAATATAATTTTATTGCACACCACAAATTATATTTTGACGAGCTCGTTGGTGCGTTCGGTAAAACACATGCACTCGTGCGCATCGATCGTTCGAGTCCCACCGGGACGACACGTCGACAGCGCATCATTGACTGATGTTCTGTGGCTGAGGCATCACCTAACTTCAAGTGAACCTCATGCTCGTCTATCGATATCTGACATAAAAAAATCACATAAATAGAAAAAAAAACCAAAATATATAAAACAATAGCAATATTATTATAACAATATTGGCCTTATCGCTAATAAGCAGTTTCTTCCAGGCAAACAGCGTGGAAAACCCCAAAAAAATATATTATATGTATATTATCAAAAAAATAAGAATTAACAGCAAAGCGGTGGCTGATATCTAGCAGTCAAATATAATATTCAATTAGATTTATAATTAATTTTATGTCTTGTAAGCAATGGTGGCCCTGCCATACAAGCCCAAAAGCCCGTCTTGCCGATTTTAACATAATACATATTTATATAACTTATATAATTACGTAATCGTATAAGTTATACTATGGATAATGACATTATTATATTTCTTTTTAATGCATTAATAAGGCAAAACAGGCGCTTGGGCTTGTATGATGGTCCCGCCACTGCTTGTAAGTACTCTATCGATAAACAATTAATGATTGATAATATAATAGTAAGTGCACATAATCACGATAGGTTTACAAAGGACAACATTTTATTTATTTTATTTTGATAATAAATCAGTATCAGTTCAATAAAGCTCATGTATAAAACTATAAAACAGTACATTTTTCAGCGAATTACATGCGTGCCAAATCATTACACAGGCAAATAGAGTCAAAGAGGCAAACCGAAACACTCCTGAAACTTCCGAAGGCTTTCCGACCCCTAGAGGGAGATGAACGATCCGTCTAACTACGGAAACTCATCATCATCGATTAAAATTTAAAAAAAAATTGCATACGGAAACTAATTATTAACTTGTTATATTACATAGTTTGGACTTTTATTATATTGAAAAGTTTATTAAACACACAATTTTAACCTGAACTTCAGATTAACTACAAAGGATAAAGCAGAAATAAGGCTTTCACGCTCATGACCACACATGTTCCTCAATCAGAAACGATTGGTAGCAGCTAGCTATAAATAATCTGTATAAATATATATAAATATTTAAATATATATGAAATCGCTTAGCTCCAATGGCGTTTGACCGACCAATATGAAAATTGGCAATGTACATGTGTTTTTTCATGGAAAATGTTTTTATGCTACCAGCTAAGGGCCAGAATCAATATTATAGAAATTATTTAATAAAAGTTTCATCCATAGGCATGAAACAAGAAGACGAAAAAACCGTTCTGTTACACCGTTTTGGTAGCAGTTATTACATATAGATATATTTAAATACACAGTAACATAATTCTTAATAGGTTATTTTATAGAAAATGTAAGCAACAGTGTTGACCATTGTTAACATGAAGATGAAAATAGAGCATTATGGCATGGCAATTTAGAATTAGGCACAACACACTTACACACTGGAAATTTACTCTCACACTACACAATCCGGTGTAAACATAGGATGTTTTGTGAGAAGATAGAATTTCGTCTATGAAACACGTTCGAGATAGAATACCAAAGTACGGGAAACGTAGTATGGTGGAGTTGTGGGTGTTTGTAGGGTTGGGTTGTGTGGGGGCGAGAAAGTTATTAATTCTGGAAGCGAGAGGCGCCACAGCCTACGGTCTCAACTGCAACAGAGTGGAGGCTTACCTTAGATTCGTTTAATGTTCTTCTGATATCATTATTACTGTGCCGAAGATTTTTCCTCTTAGCCAATTTAAATTTCGAAAAATATTTTTGTAGGTGACCTACGCAGTCGTAAGCCTGGAATAAGTAAAGAGCAACTATCAAATTAAGTCTTATAATAAACAAGTACTTAAAAATACAACATTTAGCAATCTCCGAACAAAGGAAGAATTACATTCTCTATAATGGCTGATTTCATTAATCAAGTCTTAAAGAATTTAAGAAAGAATAGACTGCATTTAATTCCTCATATATAATTTAAATAAATATCTTTTGAACAAAAAATCTAAATTTAAATGTTTTCCTCGGAAAATATAAACATATACAATAAATTGTATCTTCTCTTAATCTCTTCATCATCGAATGTTGATTTTTCTTAAATAGATCTAACAAGAAGAATTTAATTATTGACACTCTTATTAAGACTATCTCAGATTAAATAACCTTTTTTATTTAATCTGAGAAGACTACGATTTATTAAAACTCATGGTACGAGTAAATGACTTTCGGGAGAAACTTTCAGTTATTTAACAAATTCTTCCGTAGTTTTATCATATTACTAAGCAGGCAATCTATTATATTATAATCTTTTAAAGGAGATCAAATTGCTGACGCCCACTAGTCAATTTTTGTGCCTACTTGACCTTTTCGTATGCTTGTACGACCAACGCTTTCTGCTACGTACTTAATCTTCTCATAATAAACAATTCATGTAATTCCCCCTATTCATAAAATTTAATAATAAATGAGGGTGATCCAAGATGACAAGTTAAAAATTATACATTCCAATTTTAAAAGTCACAGGAGAGGCAATCGTTATCACGACAGTCTATTGCGAATTTCCACTGGAAATAAAAGGAAAATGTAAGAATATCAAGTGTAACAAATAGTGATGGAAATAGTAAGAAACTAGAATTTTAAATAAAGGATTGTTCCTTCCATTTACCATTGTGTTTTTTGCACTTTATCAAGCTTATGCGTATGCTTTTAGTACATTCTGTTGCGCTTAATTCTAACCACTGTTAAAAAAAATGTCTAAGTACTTAGCCCTTTCATATGATATAAGAATATTCTCTTTTTGGCTGTGAAATGTCTATCATACCAATCAATATTGTATCCCTCTAAGGTACTTCCCATAAGTACCTTCAGCTATTAGATCACCTGTTGGGTCTCTAGTCTTTTGGTCTTATACCATATTGATAACCTTTAGCAAACTCAAGACAATTTTTAAACGATGTCCGTTAAGTAAACAATGCATATTAAAATTCATAGTTTAAATCTTTGTTACTCCTGCAGTAACCTATCAAACATTGCTCCGAATATAATATAAGCTTGGTATTACATTTTGATTAGTATTCTCCGTCTTCGGACAAGCTCGAACTGTACCTAGTCATATCGATCTCGCTATGAATATTTGAAGCCGCTTCGTCCTTGGAGTTGTAGGCGAATGAAAGTGTTCAAGTTATGAGAGCTGACTGATTAAGTTTAAAGCTGCTTGATCTTAAATCCAGCATGAATTTGCTTTGCAACCGCAGCTGTGCGTGTTATTACACTATTATTATTGTCCTTCATCAAAGACAAGCCCATGCAAATCAGGTCTCTTAACAGTGGCGTAGCTAACATAGGGCAAAGAGGTGTAGTGCACCAAGGTCTTGAAGTTGAGAGGGCTTTGAAAAAGGGGGAGGTAGCTCTTGAAGTTAGAAAAAATATAACAATGGAAGCGGCGAACGTCCTTGATATGATGGCACAAAATCATTTGCAAAAAAAATTTTTTTTCCATGGGGTGGTGGGAGAGTTTACGATATTTTTCTCTCGGTACCGGGACCCTTCTACACCTAGCTACGCCACTGTCTCGTAAGTCAAATATTAAGTTGGTAGCATTGCATGGCCAAGTAAAATTGGTATATTTGGACCAACAATCGATAAATGAAAAAGAAACAATGAATTTGATCAAATCTCATTTTAAACTAGGAATGTTTTTACACACTAATGATATTATTAAAATTACCAAAAAATCGGTAGGTTCGAGACCACTTAAGGAAATACCCTGACAGTACATTTTAAAAATCTGCTATTATTACATTCGATCTAAAAAAATGAATGCCAAAGCTATGTTCGCTTTTTTTTCGATTTTTTTTCTTATTTAATCAAAAAAATTAAAGTTTTGTGATGAAAGGTGTAACAATACCAGTTATAAATTTTGATAACTTACCTACTGTTTACCAAACTTACTTGGTTTTCACTTATTGTGAAAATTTATTTTTCCACAGTAGTAACATTCAATCTTCTTCTTCCTGCCCTGTTCCCTTTTTAGTAGTAACATCCAATACTTACCATTAATAATCATCATATTCATTTCTCCATCTGTATTTGAAAAACAATTTTAATTCTCCGTCAACATCAGTATAAGTAGAATAACGAATCGTACTTTGTAATTGAGTTGTCGGGAACGTATTTGGGTCGCCGTTAGGTCTGACCTCTGTATTCATATAATAGTCGAGTAATTCTTGTTTATCCAATTTGGGGACTAAATAGTAAATTACTTGTTATATACATGACCTTATATGTATTAAATAGAGAATCGTTTTCACTGTCGGTCTTACATGTATGTAATCGTTGCGAAAGGAAATAATTCCTCTTTTCCACCTCTTGAGTTGTGTTCTCAAAATTAATTCAATTTTATTTTTATTTTACCGTTTCTTTTAATCTTTTATGTATTTTTTTTATGTCAGATATCGACAGACGAGCATGAGGTTCACTTGATGGTAGGTGATACCTCAGCCACAAAACATCAGTCAACTATGCGCTGTCGACCTAATTTTTGCTGCGAGCATTCGGAAATCCATAGACTGAAACCGAAACGCGCAATATGCACTTCACGGTTTTTCCATCTATGAACGGTGGTTCGTTACCCGGTCAGAATTTAGATATTCCTCCCACCCCATCAATGCCCGAAGTTACCAGACGTGGGGAAAACATGCTTACAGAAAATTATAAGCATGTGCTCCCGGTGGGACTCTCACGACCCATCGATGCGCATGGTAGGTGTTCTACCGAACGCGCCAACGAGCCCGTCTGAATGTATGAATTTATTGTTTTAGCTATAGGCTTTAATTTTAAATTTACATCTCCAGATATTAACATTTGCGTGAAGCACAAGTGGCTTGCGTTAAATAACTTTGCAAAATATCGGTAAAATAAACAAATAGCAATTGCAGATTAAATTGAATTGATGCGGTAACTTTAAAAGCATTTTATCATCAAAAGTATGCCTGTAAAATATTATAAAATTATTTAATATACACATATACGTAAGCTGACCGACACATGAATAATGTTAGGTCCACAACTATGACTTACGGTGACGTATAAGGAATATTGCTCGTGCTATACAGGATCAGATCAAGGCTAAATGGAAAGCCACGGTGAAGCATGCGAATAACAGCCCTACACGAAGTTTCTGATTGGGGTGACGCTTATTTCGTGGGGTTAAATGCTGTTAAAACTTAAGGACTAAGCTAAACGGAGTCCATTACAACTGACTCCAATTTGCCAGGGTGGCTGTGGAAACTGCCTGCCATCTGGAGTTGCTGAGCACAGCTTATCGTGAGGTCTCAACTTAGGGGGGGTAATAATTATATATAATATTTTTACTACATTTTTCAATACGTCAATTATGATGATCGTGTACTGCGATGCTTGCTTGCGAAGCTTGTTGATGTGTATATATTCAAAAGCTATGTAATTGAAAACTCATGAAGGTTCTTCTACAGACGCAAGTGTGATCAAAGCGTTAACGATATATGCGCAGTAATTGGATTGAATTGAATTGGTACGATGCTCGCAGTTTATTTAGGTCATAGTTGTAGTCGCCTGCCTGTTAACGTTTAACCTATTGGACTCTTATGTATATTAAAAATATTGATTTTTATACGACATCGACTTTTCCAACATCAAGTACCTACATAATGTCACTGTGTTCGGTCACTGTGTTGAAATTAAATTATTTAGAAAACAAAAATTGCGTAGACGGCGGCAAAAGGCGGTTTTTTCGAAACTTCGAAAAACGAACTTATTCTTTCCTGAAAGGTCGGCAACGTATCTGCAATCCTCCGGTATTGCGGATGTCTATGTGGTGATCACTCACCATCAGATGAGCCTTCTATAAAAAAGAACTTGAATTTCCAATGCTTCCTAAGTTAATTAAAAGGCTTAAGTTCTTTATGGTGTGGTTTTTCTGATGGTTGAAATACATACTCGTAGAGAAAGTCCCTTCTGACAATCTTGTCACATGCGGTGTTTTATCTATAGAAGAGATGGCGTAGGTGTAAGTTGAGTTATATGAAAAGTTCTTCAACATAATGTAATGAAAATCATGGCGTTGAAATTTGAAGATGTCTTCGCTTATTTTGCGGTCAATATCGATTTAAATAAAACATTACTTTTTTTTCAAAGAAACCTAGTAGACTTTTGCCCGTACACCACTTGATAGAAAACTTACCCCGGCCACGGCTGGATGGAAACATCCATGTAACATTTAACATAACATAGACATAACATTTATTACTAACGAAACACACACACAGAAACACACAGACTAATAATAATAATAATAAAAAAGAAAAATAACAAAAAACAAAAAAAAAATATGGAAAAAAGTGATGTAATTTATGTTTTATAATATGTTGATACAAAAATGTCAAAAACTACTATTTAATCATGAATAATATGACCAATGATCCGAAATGCCCGCTGTATTTGTGACCAGATTTACTTATAATGCGTTGTTTTAATTGATTTTTATGTAAAATGATATTTTCAACTTAAATTTTTATGATTTAGAGCCAAGTGAAGAGAAAAGATTTTGACAGATGATCTTGATACTCATTCACCTTGGCTACAGGACATTAATCAACGATGTGCTGTCGGTTATTTCATACATCAAGCATTCGGAAATCCACAACTGAAACCAAAACGCGTAATATGAGCTTCGCGGTTTTTCTATCTACCTATCTAAATCCGGGTACCCAAACATAAATAAAATTATCTAAATCGGTCCAGCAGTTTAGCAGGAGTCCAGTGACACACACGTACAGGATAATTATTTATAAATAGATACGTATAAATAAAGATACATAAGAATAAACTCCTTATGTTTGTAGTGGTGGTACGTTGGTCCGCACTGACAAACAGGCTTCTATGCGGAAGATAAGATTGCAGATCACGTATTCGGCCCGAGATGCGATTCCACCGTTATTATTCGGAACCTCTAAGCTCCTTTATGTAACTTATACACAACTATTTGATAAGAGTATTCGATTTTCCAAAGGCTTCGTTCATACAACAATAATATATAAAACTAATGGAGATTGAAGATTCAGCAGAACTCTTCAATAAACATCATTTCAAAGGCTGACAACGCATCTGCAAGTTCTCTGGTGTTGCGGATGGTCAATAATCATGGGCGGCGGTGTTCACTTTCGATCATGTGAGCCGTAGGCTTGTTTGACTTCTTATACTTCAACAAAAAAACAATGTAAGGACAAAATCTGAATAAGTACATTAGCATTTACAAGCAAATCCTCAGTTGCTGCGAATGTTCATGAGCGGTGTTGGCTTTCCATCAAGCGACCGCTCATGTAGGTACTCTGTCCCCTATACTAGGAAAAAATATAAAATAAATAAACGCCGAAGTAGGTATTAAAACAGATTTATAGACAACTATCTCGGCTTCAAACGGGTGCAATATAGACGTACTATACACAAACAATGTCGCTGATAATGTAGCTTTCTATTGGTGAAATAATTTATAAAATCGGTCCAGTATTTTTTGAGTTTATTCGTAACATAAACAAAAATACAAATGTTTCCTCCTAAAATATTAGTATAGATATAGAAGTATACATATAGATATAGACAATTCAAGTGAAATCGTACAAGTTATTTTTGAATCGTCAATTTTTAAAGTTACTACCGGTTCGGAATAATGCTTCTATCAAGAAGAACCGGAAAGACTAATTAGTTACATTCTCTTTTTAAAAATCACAATTTATAGTAGGTGTACCTTACGTCTATTATACATAGATAGGTAGATATTAATTATTACAAAGATTTCAAGGTTACATTCAGTCAATAGTCTTTAATACGTTCGCTCGCAGACCGTCTGCAGGTCGTCTAAGGGTCGGGAGGAATGAATAAATAATCTTATTTCATTTTCACTGTGAAAGGTATCATAAAATTAACTTATTGTTACTAGAATTAATATGTTTTAATAGAATATATTAATTAACTGCATAGTTGGGACTGCTTGTTTGTAGTTTTATTATTATATCCGTAATGGATGACATTTGGAACAATGGTTTGGTCAAGGTCCAATTTACGATTTCTACTCGAAAATTGTTTCAGTAGTAATAGACAGATCGCTGCTTTTCATGAATAATGACACAATCCAAAACATTGAATGTATAAATCAAAATAGAATTAATCAAGGTTAAGATATTATTCACAAAAAAAGTGTGACCGTTTAATAAAAATAGAGTCAAAAATCAATCAAAGCAAATTATGCCGATATGAATGTGACTTTATATACAGTAAAATAAGGACTATATTGGGTCGTATGGTGTTTATAACTAGAAATTCAAAAATTTGAATTGTGCCGTTATTCATGCAAAGCAGCGAGATGTTTTACAATATTTTATTTTATAAAATATATATAAATAAATAAAACAATTTTATATGACATAAATGTCGGTGTTGTTGTAATTATAGGCATCTGTTACTCTGCACGTCCGTTATGTTTCAACGCCTGTATTGCTGAATCTTTATTGATGTAATTTTTTATAGAGATAATTTTAGTCGTAAAGTATATTTCAAACCGCTAGGTGATTAGGGTGTTCCTATCCAGATTTTTTTTTGACATATCTTTTTTTTTGGTTTCATTTTCTTCATTACTATAGCCGTGCGAAGCCAAGTGGGGTAGCTAGTAAATCATAAAAATAAGTTATAAGCGGACAAATCCATAAACGAAACTCGATGATTGTTTCAGTAGGAGGCGTTGGCAGATTACACCGTTCGCTATGAGCATTCGAGGGGGGTCCCCCCACTCATTTAACGTGATTGAGTGGGAAATTGTTTAAAGGAGCAGATTTTTTAATTTCATTACAAGAGGCGCGAGCTATGAGATATTAAACTGTGTTGTAATAAAGAAGCTTTGGATTTAAAGACTTTCTTTGAATTGATTTAACAATCGGAATTTTTACCCTAAGTTATATAGTAACTAGCGAACCGCCCCGGCTTCGCACGGGTCAAGATTTTTTGACAAAAAAGGCAACCCCTGCCTGTATGTATGTATTTTTTAATGCCACATTATAAAAAAATAAAAACAAAAAATTTCGTCCAAAATTAAAAAAAAAAAATTAGGCGTGGATTACCCTTAACATTTAGGGGGATGAAAAATAGATGTTGGCCGATTCTCATAGATACCGGATAAGCACAAAAAATTTCATCAAAATCGGTCAAGCCGTTTCGGAGGAGTATGGCAACGAAAACTGTGACACGAGAATTTTATATATTAGATATTATTTGACAATTATAATAATAATATTAACTTTAAAATATACAAAATCAAAACAAAAATGGCATCCTAAAATATCGGCAGGCATAAAACTGTCAAACTAGGTGCAAAGCGCTGATTTTCAGGCAGCCATTACACTAAGATTACAGAACAGTTTTTTTTATTTATTGCAGCATAACAAAGAAAAAAAAATTGATATAAATAATATTGTCATGTAAGCAGTATTTAATATTGCTTATCACTATACGAAACTGCTTTATCAATTAATATTGTCTTTTATTAACGCGAGTATCACACATTTAAATAAAATACTGTATACCGGATTAAAACGCGATTTATTATTTAAATTATTTATCCCGACGTTTCGGTTCCGGTTGTCTCCCGCGACCACGGTTGCTGAAAAGCATCCGAAACGTCGGGATAAATAATTTAAATAATAAATCGCGTTTTAATCCGGTATACAGTATTTTATTTAAATGCTTTATCAATTATTTAAAGTCACAACCATTCATTTGTGGCTATTGATACGTTTAAGGGGGGTAACTTCAGAGCGATCATGATTTATGGGGCCACTTGCATCTACCTATAGATATAGTTTGAAATCAGTGCTTATGAATATTTTCATCAATATTATAACATTATATTTTATTATATTATGTTGCTTTTATTTAAGATTTAAATAAAATACTATATACCGGATTAAAACGCGATTTATTACTTATATTGTTTAAATTTGCTATCTCCCCGCGACCACGGTTGCTAAAAAGCATCCGAAACGTCGGGATAAATAATTTAAACAATATAAATATTAAATCGCGTTTTAATCCGGTATACAGTATTTTATTTAAATGTGTGATACTCGCGTTAATAAAAGACAATTTTATTTAAGATTTCTATATTCTTTATGTGTTACTTTAATTGTGACTAATGTATTGGTTTTTTATGATTATCTTAACATAATAATGTTTTTGAAGTAGGTAAGGTATAATATCGTTTTGTACGGAATAAATGCATCAGTGAGTCTGGCTATCCGTTACGTTTCCACGACTGACTGCTTAATCGATATTGATGTAATTTTGTATATTGACAGCTTGAAAATAATTTCTAATTAACTAAAAAAAAACAAACGAAATAGCTCAGTACGTACTTTGATATAAAAGAAAAGTTCGCGGTATAAGAAACAGATGAACTTAAATCTTCATACGTAATTAAATAATTCTTAACTTTTTTAAATCTCTAATATTATGCCAATATACCAATAGAAATTCTATTCGTCAATTGTTTACTATCTATTGCAGCTAAAATTTTAACTGGCGAATTGTCATCTTATTTGTAACGGCCGAATTCTCGAACGCTAATTAACATTGAGGTTTACTTAAAAGTACCTATATGTAACTTTTTCATCACGAAGGTAAAACGAAAGACAGAAACATTTTAAGAAGCCCTCAAATTTTGATTATCGTTTCAGTATTCCGCGGTCAGTCTTCTGTAAAATTGAGAAAATGTAGATACGTCTGACTCTTACACCGCGAATTAAAACTGCAATAACTTGGACAGTTGTGTTTAATTTAAAAAATAATGTTTAAGGCATTTTGTCGACAATAACCGAGTCGGGGCGATATAGCTTGTTATATAAATTTCAGCCGACTCCTCGGGGAAGGGAGGATAAGGAGGAAGCGTAGTGTGAGTATATTATACCCATTTTCTGGGTCGTCCTTCCTACAAATACGTTTTATGCGGAAGCTAGTCTGACTCCAGCAGTTAAACCTATTATAAACTGTACTCCCACCGCTTAGGGTTCATTTTAACCGTTTTTGTATCTGGTCCCGGTAAAAGGTACTTATTTGATTAGGGTGTCAGGGTATCACCGCGACTACTCTGCTCAACCCCGAGGTTTTGGATCAAATTTGCGTTTTCGATTGTTTGTGGGTATTACTCGTCTTGTAAAAAAATTCAATTAATTCTCTCAAGACTGTATTCCGAGACGTTACTCAAGTCGGATTGAGACCTAAATGTCACATTTCTAAAGGAAGAAAATAGTGTGACAAGACTCAAAACTAGATTCAAACTTGAGTTACAACTTGGAATACGGGTCTTAGAGTTAATTACGTTCGAGAGTAGCTCATTGTCTATTCCATTAATTATAAAGGTGTTGGTACATTTATAACTGTTGTCCTCAAAGGGCACTTACACACGAAGGGAAAATAGATTTAAGTTACTAATCTGTTCAATACGATAATGTAAAAATTTAAGCGAAATGAATGCTCCATCTATCTCCGGTGACGGGTTTGAATTTTCCATTGGGAAATGAATTAGCCGAGAGCTGAAGCTCCGAATTTACATTTTTATTGACAAGCGATCTATTTTCGAAGCAGATGGCAATGAATGAAACAAGGTTTTATAAGGCGGAAAATTATTTTACAACCAAACAGTTGCGTTCTTCTTGTTTACATCATTCAAGGATATTAAAACTTACTTGACTACTTTTATTTAATAGTTTTTGAGTTCATACTAATGAATAGTAAAGTTTGAAATTAAATTATAAAATATATTACTTTATTTTATTTATTTATAACTAGCGTATTAATTTATTTATAACTCCGCCCCGGCTCCGCAGGGGTGAAATGTATAAAGTTCTAGTGGTGAAAGAATTTTTAAAAATCGGTCCAGTAGTTTTTGAGTTAAATCATAACAACTATCTTTCCTCTTTGTAATATTAGTATACATAAGGTTGTCGCAACATATGACAATACAATACAATAAAATTTTAGTTAAACAAAGGTGTTAAGTTAGAATTGTCTTTCTATCTGTGATTATACTACATGACAATGAGCTAAAATTCCTTTATATTTAGGTTCCTACTTCCATCAATTGAATAGATCAAATATAGTTGATATTGATAAAGACGAATTGAAACACTAATAACCCCAAAATCAATCCATATGTACCTTATTAATTTAAAACCAGGCCCCCTCCAGTTTATCCTCGACGCAGCAATATACATAAATGTCAACAACACCGCTACCTCATCTACAAATTGAGCCAAAAACGCGAAGTAATTATTTAAACCGTCATATAAATTACTGCTCTAACTTTTCACGCCGGGGACTTGAATGTGTGTGTAACATTCGTAAATACAGAGTAAATATCAGTGTGTTGAATTGATAATGGTTTCATTATATTTATTTCGGGATTGGGTGTGTGATTGTTATTTAACTTATTAATGGTATTATGATTTAGTTTAGTTACTTAAAATCATTATAATTATCACTCGCTGTTATGGTTTTCCGAACAAATACGAATCTCATGAAACCTATTTTTAACTTAAAGTCCGGCAACGTATTTCCATGGGCGGTGGTAATCGCTTACAATCAGTTTCGCCACTTGTCTGTTTGCTTCCTCTTTTATAAAAAAAATAACAGCTCTCTGAGAAGCTGCGTATTTATGTATAGGATTAAATGCTAGATGATTAAAGTGATAACAGGATCTTGCTTTGCCGTATGCTGTACGGTAGCTTGAAACATATTTTAGCTTTGTTCCCTTCACTACGGTTAATCTGTCTCGTTTCCTCCCATGTCAAGTGCAGATAGACTTTTTGGGTCGGCTCGGGTGGCCGGGGTGTGAGGGAAGCTGGAACGAGCTAGGGGACACCCTTCTTGATGATGAAATATTGTACACGTGGTCTGATTTTGAATGACAACGTTTTCTTTGGCCGTGCGAGCGCCCACTTTCGTCGCGACATTTTATAGCGAATTGAGGATTTGCTCTCTGTAACGATCATCTTCCATAATGTAAATGTAGAGACGTTACGGCTATACTTATGAAGATGTATGTACATATATAGAAGCTTGATTTATGTAGCAGGTATCGTAGCGTTGCGCTATGTATGATTAAATAATTCAACGATTTTATGATTAAACGGTTAAAGGGGCAAAGATGGGTCAAATGTCGTGTGGTTGATAGCCTTGGCCGGTTTGTTTATTAATTCGTGCCCGATGCCAACCCGCCCACCTCCGCGCCCGCCCTACCCTTAATAGGCGGGAATAACACAGCTTTTAAATTTCAGGGCGACGCTAAATGAAATTGGATTTTTGATTTTTTGATTGTACATCCGTTGAATTTTTTTTCGTACTTCATTTTTTTGTGGTTGCGGACGTACTAGGAGTTTTGCGTTCGTTTTGTTAATGGTAATCAAAAGCTACAGCGTTGGTCCTAATTTATGTTATAGCGAACACTTTAATCTCCTCTGAGTGTATGGTTGCAGAAGATACTATTTATTTCCACTTCTTATTTTCACCTTCCGAAAAGTAAATATAAATTGTGGTGTAAACGAAAATGGACTTAAAATAGCAAGAAATTGAGTGTGTATTCTTATAAATGTATCAGAAATCTTGTGACTGGTTGGCAGATTTGTTGAGTGATTAAATCGCCCCTTACCTCAAGAGGAGATTTATTGGTTCCGCTGTACGCAAAACTGCGGGCGGGTAAAAAATCTCTATCGAAAATTGAATAGAAAAGCCATTTCAGGAGCGGCTTCGGACGAATCTGTTGATACTGTTCGCATTTGCTTTTTACGGCTATCTTCATTTCATTCACAGACCTTTTGTTAGTATCTACTCATTTTAATCTCATAACTTCATATACATATAAAATACATTTCGAATCGCGGCGCGTATACCGGCGTGTTTGACTATTTTTATACATTACACGGATGAGAGGAATCTTGAAATATCTTCCTGCTATCGAACTGAAATTATTATTAGCGATCATAGAAGGATAAGCCGAGCCTGCCTTTTCCGTCTTGAGTATTACTATGCACCGGAGGTCTCGTTTTCAAATATCATGCAAAAATTTGATCTTACAAGGCCACCAAACAATCATAGAAATGTGTCTGTCATATGCCCTACTAAATAAATTCAAAAACTACTAGACCGATTTTAAACATTATTTCACCAAGAGTAAGCTACATTATCAGCGAGTAACATAGGCTAAGATAGTACATCTACATTGCACCCGTGTGAAGGGCGTGTTGCTAGTTTGTATCAAAAATAAGTTTTATTTACTATAATATTTAAAAACAATGGAATTTGCGAATACATCTGGTTGAATATTGCGAAGGAATTGTAGCGTCCGCAGTCAACATGCGTACATTCCGTTAATATGTTTGGGGATTAAACCCCTCCACCCACGGGGAGTTTTATTTTCGATCTTCTTCTTTTATCCACCCGAGAGCCGATATAACGTTGGTGTTTCTATTACATTATAGTGAATTCATAAATTCTTTTGTTAGTAAGAGTTCTCATAGCCTCGAAGTGTTTTGAATTTAGAACTGGAAGCCGCGGATTCGATTCTCGATGATATAAGATTGAAAAACTACTACACTAGTAAAGAAAAAAGATGTAAGAAAAATGGAAATAAAAAAAAATACAAAATCATTTTTAAAAACGTTTTCTATATATATATATAATTATAACAAAGCGTACATAACATAAAACCCTTTTCTTGAAAAAAATCACGTGCCAATTTTTATGGTGAAGATTTCATATTTTCAAACATCCATTTTATATATTCAGACTAGCTGCTTCACCCGGCTTCGCACGGCTATAGTACGAGTAATGAAGAAAATGAGACCAAATCAAATTTTTGTCAAAAAAATAGAACAAAAATTTCTATTTTTTTATATCTAACCAAATATACAAAAAAAAACATAAAAATCAGTCGAGCCGTTTCGGAGTGCGATCACAAACACCGTGACACAATTTTAATAATAAATACAGAAGATTTATCATCCTTAATTGTTAAATACGTTTACTTATAACATGCAATTCAAGAATAATAACCTTAAATAAACACTGAAAATAAGTTAATTCTTGGAAAGGTTTCAGTTGATATTGACATCGACAATAGCAGTCGTCAAGGTCACCGAGCCGGGTCAATCATGAAATGTTAAGTATGATATTGCATGACTACTTGGAAGGACATTATTTCACAATTATATGGGTAGGTTTGACATAGAAAGTCGTGAATTCAGTTCAGACTATGAACTTAGAATTCTGACGTTAAGACAATAAGGGCAGGTATATCATTAATTAATTTTTTTATTAGCGAATATATTTTTTTTTGCAAACAGTTGACTCACCAGATTGTAAGTGACATAAGAAAATTGCGAATTTGTATTGCTTAGAGGTATAAGATATTAATAATAATATAATACCTATTAAGAATCAGTAAAAATAGAAGCATCTATATATATTCTATCTCACGTAGTCCGTTTGGCTATGAATGTTGTCAAGCGTGCACACTGCACATATACATTGTTTTAGTGTGCGTAATGTTTAGTGGACGCTCCTGAGATTACGCACACTCAAAAAATATATAAGCATATCTTCCCCACGTCTGTTCACTTTGGGAATTAAATATGCGGAAGGAATATCGAAATTCCGCCCGGGTAACGAACCACCGTTCATGGATGGAAAATCTGTGAAGTGCAAGTAGCGTTTCGGTTTCAGTCTATGGATTTCCGAATGCTCGAATAAAAAACATGGACAGCGCATCCCTAACTGATGTTATGTGGCTGGGGTATGACCTACCATCAAGTGAATCTCATGCTCGTCTATACTACTTAACATAAAAAAAACACAAGTTGTAAGAAATAGTAAAGAGTTGTATGAAATTTTATAACAAATCCAAACAATGAGTTTTGCGTTTATACATATATTCCCTAGGTTACCAAGTTATCAGTTAGGGAAAACCGCTAGCGATAGTTGGTCGAACTGAATCACTGTTAAACATTATCAGAATATTACGTTTTAGGAGACTGCCGGCCTAGCATGACCGCCACGAGATATGTCGCGGACGAGAGAAGACAAACTAAGATGTAACATATATCGATATATGATATATCGACATCGACAATTTTAATAGAAAAGATATCTCGATCGACAAATATATCTATTTTTGATATTAAAAGTCGAGTTTTAAGTGTAATTGTCATGTTAGACCCGAAAGAAATAGAGCGATAATCGATTAAAACACGAGAAAACGGTCGACAAAATTTTGTCGCGGTTGTCATGCTAGGCCGGCTGATAAATCCGTTTTTGATTATATACTATACGTATTTACGCTATTTGGCTTTAATAAACTGAATATTATTTTTATTTAATTAATTAACTTTTTGCCGTCTAAAGACTAACGTGACTACCATTGCGTAAGTACTATATAGCATAAACACGGGCAAACTCGAAACGCGTTGGGTTGATTAATATAATGAATTATGTTTTAATCGGGTAAAAGATTTTTCAATCTCATACTGTACTCGTACTCGATACTCGCTTTGACAACATATCATATTAAAATCCATTTTATTTTTTAATACTATTTGCTTAGTGGTAATTGGGTAAACAAGATAAAAAACCGGTCAAGTGCGAGTTGGACTCGTGCACGAAGGGTTCCGTACCACTATCTAAAAACGGCAAAAAAATCACGTTTGTTGTATGGCAGCCCCTCTTAAATTTTTGTTTTATTTTAATTTAATACTATGTCAATGATTTTAATTTATTTAATTATTTTTAAAGTGAATATAATATAGCTAAATATTCTGTGAATATTTCAAGCGTTACGTTTGTTGTATAGGAGGCCCCTTAAGTATTTATTTTATATTTTCTATAATATATTTTAGGACAGCGGAGTCTTAGTAATAGGGTCTCGTTTTATCCTTTGGGTACGGAAACCTAAAAAGAAATGTTGCCGTCCTTTATTAAACATGCCTGTATAGAATTTACTAAAATCACGTGTAATGTGTGGTGGTTGGATCTACCTGCTGTTGTATAAGAAAATCGGGGTAAATAAATATTCTTGCCTTCATGCGACCTCGACTTCTCAATGCAACTACTATTTCATATGAGCGCAATTTCAATAAATACTTCGTACCATTTCACAATCGCAACGAATGGCCAATGAAATATTAACTTTAATCGATCACTAGTCTAGAAGACGAAATATTGTATTGTTAGACTGAGTAATGTTTTTCTCACGTACAACCTTTCACTTAGTTACCTATTACCAAATCTACTGACGGAACTAATTTGAACATGCGACAATTTCACACCATTTTCAATCTTATACTAACCAGTCATAAGGCCTGTAATTGTGTTGCTCTCAATGTGGTCTCCAAAGACATTCGAATTATTGTTGTTGTCCATGCGTGGAAGTCATTTGTATGAATGTAGATTAGAGGTCATCATACTGTACTGTCGAGTTCTTATTTTTGAGTATTAAAACAAGATTGCTACTTTCGCCATGAACTCGTAGTATTAGTTAAGGTATATTAAGTATCACCGTTTTGTAATTTTTCAATTTAGAAAGTTTTTAACCTTAATTATTTTTATTGCCATATCGTGTTAATTAGTGGGGAATCACTTAAGTTTATTACGTTATGGTTTAAGTATAATCTTAGTATATTAATTTACTTGCGTAATGAAAACCTTTTTGCTGTTGTTTGAAGACATTGCGACAATCATGACCAAAGTTCGTAATACGCACCCAATGTAATGTAGGATGGGTCATGGGAAGCTTCTTTCCATGACATTTTAAATGTAAATTCTTAAAAAAACGGTCGTTATTCAAAAATATTTAATGTTAACCTGTATAAATCCATTCGGAATCACAATTTCAGACAGAATTTTATGGACTTTTAGTCTCAATACAAAGGCGTTTGTATTTGAAGTGGCAGGTAACAAAGCAAATATTATCGAAACACTCCCAGTCAAGACGCGGTAATGTACCTGGCATATAGTCCGACATTAACAAATGATCGTTTTTATTTCGCCCGCGCCTGCGCACCGGATACGCAGCGGTTCCTGTGAGAATGTCGAACCCGATTTTTTTACCCTCCAAAAAGCGGATGTCCTTCGTTCGACCGGTTATGAAAGGTGTCGAACATATGTCTGCTTCATTATACCGATTACTATTGAATGTTTTAATAGATTGACTATTGATTGAATGGGAATTATGTATGATAATTGACCTTATTGAAGTTGACTCAACAATTGTTCAGTAATTCAAAAGTTATTGGGTCAACAATTAAAAAAAGAATACGTGTAGTTAATGGATCTGAAGTATTATAAATATCCTAGAAAGTTACCTTAAACAGCTTTTATTTATCTCTGTTATTCTACCTCCTTTGACCTACTGACCGAACGTAATGTCTCATTAATATAGATGTATTCCAAATGCAGTTTGTGAAAGAGTTTATAGGCAAAGCCTTGTTTTAAATCTTTATTGTAGATATTGTTGAGAACGACGGTTGCTATGAAATACCACCTTCTTGTTTGCCCTTCATAAAATATTAATCACTTATTCTGTCATTTTGCATTTTATAATGCGCTGATGCAGTTTTAGCTTTATAATTTCATTTAGCACCTGTCCTTTATTATAATCACCTGCCGACGATTCACTAAGACAAGTAGCTTTTGATATCTTTGTTTTGTTCATGTCTCTTGTAATATGTATGTATAAAGGCCATCGCGATATTGTCGCAAATATAATAATAGTTACTAATCGATTTTTATAAGTTAGTGAGGAAAATAACGAAAACTTTAGTTCTGATGTATATGTATAAAATATCAAATTCGTTTCAGTCATATCTTTATTGTCCAATTACTACATAGCACTTATTCCGTCACAATAAGTAGCTGTCTGAAATCTTCATCAAAACCATTTGATTTGACAAAAGTCATAGAATGAAAATCGAAACTAGATATACATTTTGTTCATTCGTATTATCCCGTCTTCAGTTATATATTGATTGTGAATAAAAAAAACACCGTCACAATATTAATAAAGGCGTTTGAATCGTATGGTTGTCTGTATGAAGCCTGGGACGTAGCTTACCCTTGATGGACCCTGTATCAATATTAGGTGGATGCCCTTATTCCTAACTACGGCGAAGCCCTAATGGATGGGTAATTTTCGCTGTCACGGGTTCGGGGCCTCTGTATCTAGCGGTCCCCGTATCTTTGATACAGCAGTAGCTACGTCACTATATGAAACCCAAAGATTCAAAAAACTAAGCAAAAAATGTAGATTTGACAAAAAAGAATAGAATTAAATTTGAAACTAGATGTAGATAAATTTTGCACACCGCCCTGTTGGTGTTTATTTTAGTTCAGTAAAAATAGTTTGATCGGTAAAAAACAGTCATTTCGTAGACAAAAGGTGTTCGGAGCACGTGCTCGATGCAGATGGCGTACTAACGACTGCTGTTCGAGCCGAGTATCGAGTGGTCACGATCGTTTTGACTTATATCGATTTTTGATGAATTTTCAACCAACATCCAAAGTTGAGTTCTCAATTACATACGTAATTGTTCTTGATTTATGAGTTTAGGTTATTTATAGTTTTTAAGCTCAATTAACTTTGTTATGATATCAGCGATTGTTTTTTTAAAAATTAAGACTTAATAACTAGATCTGTCTAAACTGATTTAATTTCTATACTAATATTATAACTTTGTTTTTTTGTTGTTTGTTATGATTTATCTCAAAACCGCTTGATCGATTTAAAAAAAAATCTTTCACTAATAGAAAGCTACAGTATCAGCGAGTAACATAGGCTATTTTTGCTTATAGTACAACTATATTAAACCCGTGTGAAGCCGGGGTATGTTGCTAGTTACTACATATATTTATAAGTACGTACAATAATACAAATGTTATACAGGACAAGGAAAAATCTAATCTAACTAACAAACAAAATATTTTAAAGATTTCTCTTATAAAAAATGTGTCATACGAATTACCTACAAGGCTATTCATTTTATTACTTTAAAGTTATTCAAGTAGAAAATATATACCCTAAAACATTATTTATTCCTGCATTATGTATTATAGATATTAAATAGCAAAGGCATTTCTGGGAAAAATCCTTCAAGATATCAAATATATAAAGTTCTTTTTATAAATCAATTGATATAAAAAGCTCAGTGGTATGCTGCATTTAGTATCTTCGATCTTGGGTTCGAACCCCGGAATAACATGATATAAAATGAAAATAAAATAAAAGTTTATAGGCTTTTCATGTGCAACCCTTATTTATCATATCAGTCTGAATTAGGGACTGAAACTGGTTAATTTTTTATTTTCCAAAATACATGTCTGACTGAGATACTGCGATATTAGTTTTAAAGAATAATACACACTCAACTTACCACAGTAATTTTTTTCAGTAAATATGAATAAAAACCAAATAATATTAACAAAAACCTTAATATACCGGTATAACTCACATAGTAAATTCAGTCCCTGGTCTGTATCATCAATTAAGATTAGGTGGAATTGCAGACAAACACTAGTCTATTTCTCTATTAAACATAAAATCTGTTAATTCACATCTTTTTAGACATTCAGCTATACGTAATACGTATGTATAAAATAGCACATAATTTCGTCTTAAACTAGTATCTGGTGCTGGTAAGCTTCGCACGGGTGCAATGTACAAAAAAAGTAGCCTATGTAACTCGCTGAAAATGTAAATTTCTATTGGTGAAAGAATTTTTAGAGTCGGTCCAGTTAAATCGTAACAAACAAACAAACAAATCTTTTCTGTTTATAATAATAGTATAGATGAAATTAACTAATTAATTTTTTATTAATTAGAGTGATCGACCTAGGCGAACGTATCTCGATCAGATCGGGGACATTCTTCAAAAGGGCCAGGTCAAAAGTAATCGTAACCGACGAGTGTGTATGAAAGCATTGATAAAAGTAGAAGAAGCGAAAGTGGTATGTAAGGATCGGAGCATATGGAATTCCGTGTTATGTATGTATGAAATTAACTAACTGACTGTACACCGTCTGTAATTTCACGCAATATTACAATTAACGCACGAATTTGGTTTTGTTGACAAGGGAACTATGTGGGCGATACGTGACACAAGCATCGTAATGACTAAAACCAAAAGTATGAAAATAGTAAGCGAAATTCAACCTTATTCCCCTGATTTAAGTCATCACTTGAACCCCTGATACTTGAACGTATGGTAGATTCCCACTTTGTTGACATTGCTCAGATTCGATACGAATTTGCGCTGTTGATTCGAAACTAGGGTTGCCATTTTTTAACAAATAAAAATATAGTCACTCCTTTTGGTGCTAAAATAAAAAATAGGTTTGAATTTTCATTAAGAAGTTATTATTTCTTAGTAAAGCTTGTAAAGCTTCGATCAACAATATACTAGATATCGGGTCGACGCAAAAAATCCGTGCCGGTAAATATCGGCTCACTTGAAATGTGAGAGTCTATTTTGTTTAGTTCTCTTCAAGCACGGCCAATATTAAGACGTTTCACAATGACACAGTTTGTCTTCAAAAATTGCGAAAATAATTCCCGAAAAAACAATTTTACGGACGGAGTCTTATTTTTGGTTAGTACATATAAAATAAGATATATTTTAAGCTTTCAAACTAACAAATAATTGAAAATTTGAACAAAATTATCTGTTTTAAATGAACGCTACAAATGTTTGGCCAAGGTTGGCCAACACATGCGCTAACTATTGTGTAACAGAATAGTGGATGCATGGAGTAGATTAGTACTAAAATAATTCTTACTATCTAAGGATAAGCATCCGTAGTAATATTATAAATGCGAAAGTGATTTTTTTTGTTTGTTACGGTTTCACGCTAAAACGGAAAAGAAAATATTCCAATCTGTATATATTCGGAACATTTTGCGGATATTATTATTTAACATACGAATTACTATTTATATAAAACATTATATTATTGTTTATCAAATATATTATAGTTTTTGTACCCTACTACATGGTAATTTACACATTGGTGTTTCATAAACTATACTAATAATACCAAAGTCTTCGAAGTTAGTCAAGTGTGTATGTATAATACGTATATATAGATATGTATATATATATATATTTTGGTAACTAATAAAATCATATTTCAACTTCACTCTTTTCTTTGTTCCCATTGAGCAGTGTCATTTTTTCAAAATTTGACAAGGAACGAGGCTTAAATAATCGGTACACTTTTTTCGTGAATTTTGTATGCGACCTGAAGTCTATTTAATACTATGTCAATGTTGTAAAGTTAGTATTTTTGTTCTATGAAATCCAAAGGCATAACAATTTTTTCGTTTAATTTTTTTTTATAATTAATAATTAATAATTAATAAATGATATAATAATTTGTTTCTGTTTTGTTTACTTCAAAGACAGATTGTTGAAGTAAAGCAATTTTTATTTACTGAAGATCTTTCAGAAAGACATACTATTAGCTGCATTTCATTGTGCATATCCATGTTTTGTAATAAATAATGTTTGAGCATTTATTCTCCAAACAAAAAATGGTTGTTGTATGATTCCGAAAAATTTACACCACATACAAAAAAATATAACATATGTAATGAATTAACCTATGATTAATATATTAATAACATTTCTTATTTCAGTTTATGAAAATAACAATTAATAATTTAAATAAAATACTGTATACCGGATTAAAACGCGATTTATTATTTATATTAAATATGGCAACTTTGTGACATTTCAAATATCAGACAACTGTCATCTTTCTGTCTTCCCGCGACCACGGTTGCTGTAAAGCATCCGAAACGTCGGGATAAATAATTTAAACAATATAAATAATAAATCGCGTTTTAATCCGGTACACAGTATTTTATTTAAATGTGTGATACTCGCGTTAATAAAAGACAATATTAACAATTAATAAGGTATTAAAATAATTAAACGACTGCCAGTGAGCCAGAAGTAATAGATATTGAAAATACTCCACCCAATTTATGATCAGAAGCGAAATTGACTACCGTGAACTTGTTACCGCCAAAATCAAGAGACTTAAGTTAAATTAAATTTATTCTATATTTACTTAAGATTTTTTTACTTCCTTGCATTTTTCGAAAAAAAGTCAATATAAAACCTCGGCGGAAAAGGCGATTGCCGGCCACGTATTAACTCAACTCTTGTGGCAATAAAGGTCCATATACGTGATGCAAGTTTCTTGCCTGTTGTATACAATTAAATTGACGCAATAAATGACTTGCATGGTCTATACAACACATAACATTCTTGATCTGTTGTACAAGTTTTGTATTAATACTTTACTCGGTATAAATAGCACACAATATCGGCGTGTAAACCATTGCTTGCAATTCTTGGATGTCAATTATTGCTCTTGTATGTACAAGAAAATAGCATAATGTAAATGAGCCTTAATGTACTATTAAAGTTATAAATTGAAGATAAGAATATTGAAGTTTGACCAACTATCTAGGTTCTTTTAACTTACAACTACAGTGAAGTTAACATAATCGAGCGTATAACACATTCTACCCTCATTTGCATGGAAATGAGGTTTGAGAACATTCTCCGAGGCGCAGCCCTCCGTCTTCCGACGCCTCCTTTGCTTAATTACAGTGACGATATACTCCTACATTAAGCTGTTACTTTTATTAAAATTCTAAAAAAAACATACTTAGATAGATGGATCAAGAGGAAACAGTATCTAAGCGCTGATGTGCTTTAGTTTGAAGAGCACTGTGGCTGGTGGAATTCTCTAGTTGAGACAACAAAAGAGGTGCAGTTTCGTAATTGTGGTAATAGTAACTATGTATGCTCGAATAACTATACTTATTATGATATAGAATAATTTCGAAGTTTTGTACAAAAGCTTCAGGAAAAATCTATTTTCAAGTTTTCTAGATTTTCCATCACTTTCGCCGAATCACATTATATTATGTAAAAAAATCTCCTCGTAACACTTTTAGGATTAACATATTTTTTTGAGATATACGTAGTAATATTCATATATTATAAGTTATCGTGACACGACATACATATATTAAAGTATATTTTTTTATTGCAGAGCAGACATCCGACCAGCTGTGGTAAGAGGGTAAGAAATCACCACCGCCTATTGATATTCGCGACTCAAATGTCTCAAATGCGTTGCCAGCCTTTGAATATTTTTATAGTTGCTTTCACGCGATGCGTGCAGACAAATAGATGAACATTTTTAAACTGACATTGCTTTCAATTCAATCCAAGAAAAATGTATTAAAAGCATTTTTTTAACTTTTTACGTAAAGTCAGTGTGATTGCTTAGCTGATTATATTTCCAACTTATCGCAAATATGAATTCATAAATTCCCTTAATGAACAACAAAAGTATTTTAATTACCAAGCATTAGAGCCTCGTTGGCTTAATTCGTGTCCTCTAATACGTTACTAGTATTGACTTTTTATGTGGCGAAGCTTTCACATAATTAATAGCTTACGGGCATAAAGCTCTTATGTTTTCATTGCGGGCAGTTACGCCATTTTGCTTGAGGTACTTATTGAATAACTACACAAATAGAAGTATCGAATACACTTCCCGAGAGACAATTACAAGGGAGAGCGTCACATTATTAGTATTGTTTGAACCTCTTTGGTTTTTCCCACCATTACGTTGACCTTACAAACATTATGTTTGAATAAACTTAATTGAGGTTTTTGTGCTTGAAGTTCTTTAGTTATAGAATCAAATGAAGTGTATTGATAAAGCCTCATTTTCGCCCCGGAATTACGAAAAAGATATGGTCATAGGCTTTGATGTTTCTTGTTATGTCGTGAAGGTACTGTGTGTTTGATCAGAAAATATAAGAGAAAAAACTACAAGTAACATTACCTGTGCGAATTTTCCTAACTTTTCCTATATTTCGGCAAATTTGCGAGTTTTCGAATGTACACACGGGAAAAAGCCCAAAAGCCCGGCTTGTCCCATTAATGTGCCAATCAATGATGTCTACGTAATACCACGTATAGATACGATTAGCGACATCAGTATTTCGAAGCACGTGGAAACCCTCCCACTCTCCTACCAGTAACGCATTTAGTATAATTAAGATATGCTACGGCATAATTGATGTAGTTATAAACTAGTTCGCCAAATCTTGTTACTGAAGTAATTGTCTATTCTATAAATCTTTTCTTAGGGTCTTCGACAAAATTTAATAGCGTTCCTTAAATATTTGCGCTCGTGAGACATATATTTATTTCCATAATAAACGGCGACTCATCACACTAATATTTGAAAAGTATGAAAGTTTCTTGGTAAAATTATGATGGTTAGTAACTTGTTTACGTAAATGACAGTGGATTTGGATCAAATTTAGTACGCGTATAGATCTTTTTAATCCAGGTTATTTTCAATGATGCTATTTATGAGATAAATGATTTTTCCTCTACTCCGAAATTCTTGATATTACATCCGTCTTACCATACTTATTTCCATAAAATAAAACATTCATAAAATTTTGTAATTTAATCTGGTTAAAATAGTTATTAATAGATTTAATTAGCCCAAATCAGTGCTCCTGAAATTAATTCTATAAGTCGTTGGACTTCACTAGTTAATAACTATAGTTTTCCAACCAAATAACGCCATAATTGGTAAAGTATCAACACACAGGACAGGTTTTAAATTTTTACACTGAGACTTATCTCAACTAGACTAAAATTAACTTTGACGGGCTCTTGGGCGCGTTCGGTTGAACACCTGCCGTGCCCACCGATGGGTCGTGGGTTCGAATCCCACCGGGACGACATGTTTATAATTTTCTCTAAGCATGTTTTTTCCACGTCTGGTAACTTCGGGCATTGATCGGGTGGGAGGAATATCTTAATTCCGACCGGGTAACGAACCCCGGTTCATAGATGGAAAAACGTGAAGTGCACATTGCGCGTTTCGGTTTCAGTCTATGGATTTCAGAATCCTCGAAGTAAAAATTAGGTCGACAGCGCATCATTGACCGATGTTCTATGGTTACCTACCTTGATGGTACGTCATGTTCGTCTGTCGATATCTGACATAAAAAAAACTTCTCATACTAAAGTATCGAATAAATAAGTAAATTATTTAAAGTTACTTCATGTAATGGATACTATTTGAATAGGTAAATTGCTCAATCCATTTACGAAATGAGATCTCTACTTTCGATTACACTTCCACCAACGCCTAACAATATAGGAAACAAAATGGTTGGTAATTGAATTACATTCCTTGGTTTTCAGGGAAATACCTAGATATAAATACAGGCTACTTAGTATATTTATTTATTTATATTACTTACGACTACATATATTTCACATCTCTTTCCCACTCCGATCATTACATACCACTTTAGCTTCTTCCACTTTCATCAATTCTTTTATACACACCCGTCTGTAGTACTTTTGACCTGGCCCTTTTGAAGAACTTCCCCGATCTGATCGACCCCTCCCGACTCATCCACACCAGATTCATAAATCTTTTTCGATTCCCTTCTTTTAACTATCCTCTCTTTTGAAAACTCGTCACTACATCGTCGTAGTACTTTTACTTCATATCGGTATCGAATTTCACTGTAACTTATTCTATCTTTCAAAATCACGCCACATACTTCTTAATGCTCTTATTTCCACTATTTGTTTCTTCTGTCATATTCATTCATTCATTCACTTCCGTACATCAAGGATTACGTTACAGAATTTTATTATGATTTACATTATTATTCATCCCGACGCTTCACTAGTTTTGAAACAGTTGTGATCAAGTACCTATTCCGTAGAAATAGATGGCGTTAGTGTGCCTTTATGAAATTCAGACAGCTATCACCTTTCAGTCTATCCGTGATAGCGCTTGCTTCAAACTACTCAATGTATAAATTGTGTTTTACACATTAACAGGTAATTATGATAATAAATCTTGCAAAATAAAGTACATAATAATATATATAATTAAATCAGAGATACATAAGTTCTATGCTAAAGTGATATGTTTTATTGTTGAAATAAAACTATTTTAAAGTACTTTATACTCCGAGGATAATAAGGAAAATTATTCATAAAAATCTATCTGTTCCTCAGATATTCGACACGTTTTAAAATGTAGCATTCAAATCAAACTATGTCAAAAATAATGCCAAAGGTTTTTCAAAATTGCCAACTATTTAAATAATTTATTTCTGAAATATTTGTCTAATATCCCGAGATTCAATTAGATAAGGGAAATTTTGAGTAC
This sequence comes from Anthocharis cardamines, assembly GCA_905404175.1. Classification (NCBI taxonomy): domain Eukaryota; kingdom Metazoa; phylum Arthropoda; class Insecta; order Lepidoptera; family Pieridae; genus Anthocharis; species Anthocharis cardamines. Next base: position 6,661,614 of record FR989962.1, read on the forward strand.
ATTCAGCGAGTAAATGAGACTGCAAATAGTGGAGGACGCATAGAACCGGTCTAGGACGATGTCTCTACATTCCCGCTTTTGCGAACGCAGTGCAATGCTCTTCCTGCTAACTTTTGGAATGGCTACCGAGGAATAACTAGCTCTGATCCAAGATTTCTCAGCGCATTGCAATTATATAGATCCTCGCGTGCCTTTTCATCGACGATAATATCGTAATAACTTACTTAATGAGCGCTTGCGTTTACGCTTCCTGATCATCTATGATCTATTTGAGTGAAGAATACATCCTGATTTTATTTTCTGTTTACTTTTAGAATTTAGACTGACTAGATTATCAATAGTAGGTACTGCTATTAAAATATCTACTATGATTTTCAAATAAATTAAGAATAATTAGTGATCAGGGCAGGAATAATAAGTAGAACAATTAAATTCTTACCACTTTAAGATTTCATTGCAGCTAAGACTATAATTTATTTATTTCATACACTCCCTATCTTTACTGGCAATATCGTTATACGATAGAGGTCAATATTCTGAAAAAGGTTTTATTATTTTTTTTAAATTATTACGCCGAGCATAAAGGTCGTGGATTAAAAAAACAAATTATCTACTGGTGGAGTGCTTATGCGGCGGAAATCATTAAATTTTTATCACTTGTTTACTTGATTTTGGGTATATAAATTAACAAGTACCTACATTTTCTGATATTTATACTGTATAAAATATAGAGAACATGAGTTTTTTACAATAATTCAGAGACTATGCTAGTAGATCCATGTAACAGGGACAGAGAATTTTAAATACAACTGGTTCGAAAAAGACAACATTTTTCTTCATCAACTAAAATAGTACTAGAGAATAAAAAACGCGGTGCCAAATTGAAATTTATTACCGTTATATAATATTCATTTTTGAATGCACATCACTGCGAACTTACATTTTTCAATTTTAGCAATAACGAGCATTACATTTTTATTTGGTAGTAGAGTGAGACACAAATAGCGCATTTGTTGTAGTGTAAAGGAGATAGGGTTATCAAACATTTATATTCCGGATACGTGTAAGTTTCAGGCAACGGTCGCCGTGAAACTCCTAAATGGGAAAAGCAACAGCGTTGAATCAAACCGCCTCTAGTGAAGGGAAACATTTGATTTATTTTGCAGTGCATTCGTAAATATTTTACTCATCTATCATAGATTACACGATAAGCATATATAATATATACAACAAATATTTAATTTAATGAAACCAAGAGGACAGTATTGTCATTATTCATCTATTTTTGTATGTTACGAATAAACTCAAAAACTACTTTTTTAAAAATCGCCAATGTAAAGCTACATTATTAGCGAGTAACATTTTTACTTTTTTTTTGTTTACAGTACATCTACATTGCACTCGTGCGAAGCCGGGGCGGGGGGCTAATAATATATAAAATTACAGAAAGTATCAACTCCGTAGAAATAGATGGCGTTAGTGTGGCTTTTCACAAACTAAATTCAAATCAGACAACTGTCATTGTTCAGCCTGCCCGTGACTTTTGTAGAAAAGCCCTAGAAATATCGGGATGATTAATAATATAATAAAAAAATACTTTAATATCCGGTAAAAGTAATTTCTTCTGTGTTACCCAAATGAGTCCAAACTCGATGGGTTGCATTGTGGAATAATGAAATTTCTGCGAGACATGTTCTTGGGACAGCCAAGGTAAATAAAATCCATTAATAATGTATCAAAACTGTGATCAAAGAAAAATACCCGTCATCAATAGTACTTGTCCACTTTGGTGAAATAAAATGCACAATAAATAACCTGATATCAGATATATTTATGAAATGCGTGAAGTGTTAGCACTCAGTTGACTTGATTGAGTCGCCACTTGCTGCCAAACTAATTAATAAATCAGAACACGTCCACTAAGCATCGTCGGTGAAGTAAGACATACAATATACGCAGCTATATGCGATATATCACACTATACAGAACTGGTTTCTCTACTTTGTTGATATATCTATCTTTTTTATTAAAGGCACTTAATGAATTCCCGTGCCCCCTAGTGGGGCATGGAGCAGACTATTTCTGTATCTATTTCACTGATCATTTATCCTTACAGGCAAGTAGGTGATCTACAGCCCGAATGAAACATTTTTCCACGGGATTTGAAACTAGGACCTCCAGTGCTAAATGTTTCGCGCTTACCACTCAGCCACGGAAGTGGTCGAGAGGCATATATAGGTTTTATTAGGGTACAAGAAATTTTGAAGAATAAGTAAGCGTTTGACTGCTATCCTGCCTGATGGTAAGCGCGGATGTGGTCTAAATGAGGGGATGCTTATTTAGGAGAAGCCTATATTCACTCTGGCTATGAAGACATCGAGATTGTAGAAATCGGCGAAGACCATTTCTTGTTGGGTAAGGAAATTAAGGAGGAAGCGTACCGTTTCGTACGAATAGTATAAAGCACATCGATCCATATATGGATCGAATTCTACCCTGTGTCTGGCTGGCCGATGGTGAAAGAGATGCAAGGATAAGTTTGTGCAATTCGGAGTTACAAGTGTAACCAGTAAACTCTGACAGACTAGCGACCATAAACGAGTGCGTCACCTGAGTGCTTGTTTGGGCTATCTACCAAATTTATCAAAAATGACCTTTGAATGCAGTATTATTAAGACTTAAATTTCGATCCTGTTGGTGGAGGAAGATTTAAAACTTTATGTTTTTAAAATAACAAAAAGATCATATAAATTTTATTTGTAACACGACACTGTAACGAAAATTTTGTGCTTGTTTGGTCTTTGTCCAGATATCGTTAATTATAAGTCAAGTTCAGTGCTTGAGTGGGCTATGTCCACGCAAACGACCAATAACAGGCCGCGACGCCATGTCCGCCATTTTGTTCGATTTGTCACTGTGGCACTAGAATCACGTTGTCGGTCATGGAAAAGTTTATAAAACCATTTAAATTGTTGAGTTTTTGTACTTTAATTGTTTTGGACAAATTCCACATGATGTCTAGAACATATAAAAATAGTAAAGATAGTCAGACGCAGACTCTAACTGAGCAGTAAGTACTGTTTAATTTACCTGTTCCGTCTGTTATGAATTTGAAACAGGGTGTTATTTTTAATGACTTTGAACATCGCCATCGGCTTATAAGAATACGTTTTTATTAACCCTAGATACATGACGTTTTGAGAATACTATGAGAAGCTAACCTTTCGACTTTTGGGTGGCCGTTTTATAAATGTGTATTTTATTAAAATAATATTAAATATAAAAAAAAAAAATAATGATAATTAATTGATTTGTTCTGATAATTTCAAATAAAAAAAAATATATTTGATCCGCTTCAGGTGAAATTTCAACTGTGTTGGAGGGTTTGTCTTGAAATTTGTTTTTTTTTCATTTTCTAACGCATGAACTGATCATGATGATGATTTTAGGATCCGTTTTGAAGCTATCGTAATTAAAGCTATCGTAAATAAAGAAAACAAAAATTAATGAAAGTATAGGTGAAAAAGGTTAAGTAATGAAAGATAATGAGAAAAAGAAAGAGATTCTTTTTCTCATTATCCTTCTCTTTCTTTTTCCTCCTCTACCTCCTTTTCATTATCCATCTATTTCTCTTTTTTTTTCTCATTATATTTCTCCTTCTCTTTATCAACATCAATCAATTTGTAAAAGAAAAATTTTTTTTAGCAATTTTATTTATTTAAAAAAAGGTGTTTATTATTTATTATTAATTTAATTTATTTAAAAAAAATGCTAAATTGCTAAAACACCTTTTTACTTAAAAGCCTTTGACACTTGACTTTGACGGTAAATACATCCTGTATATAATTTTTAGGACATTGAACAAACAAGCACGCAAAACCGAACAGTCTCTCTGTTCTATCAGTAATGAGGTACTGGGCTAACTCCACTTTCACAATTATATTTGTGCATGTTTGGGCTATCTCCACATAAAAACTGTAAAATATGGTTAATTAACAACCATCTGTAGGTGAAAATTATAACAATCAATACTTAGGTAACGAATGTACAAATAAAGACTTTCAAATATTAAAATGAGGACATTTTTTTCAAACAGAACAAAAATAACTTCTCCTGTAAAATGTTACCAATGGTAGATAGCCCAAACAAGCACTCAGGTGACGAGTGCTTAAAAAAGAAATTCTAAATTCGAAAAATGTTTTAACAACTTGTCTATGCATATGTGAAATATGAAGTCATCATCACTTTGACAAGCTCTATAATTAATGCGTAATCATTTACTGTACTTATACAGTCATGACTACCTTAATTAATGTAGGTATCAATAAATCATGAATACAATAGCGATTAACCGACTCGGTGATATAATTGCTGCTTCGCTTTTATTGTTTGTGTTATTGAGAGTGACAAAGGTATGCGAGCGATTAAATTATGAGTGCCAACTGCAGTCAGTCATAAAAATATCAATCAAAGCGTATATCGGTTTGAGAATAAGGTGTTTTAAAATCTTTAACAGTACTTAGTTAATATTTTATGTATGGCTGTTCATAGGCCTATATTTATTTTATTTGTTTTTGATGTGCTATATACTAAAATGAAGATGATGAAGACAGATTAGTTGAATTATCGATGTTTTTATCGAAACCAATTATAATACGTGTCACATCCCTAGCTACTCGTCATCAGAGCACGGAGCATTTTGATGTTTTTATTCGTAAATTTTACTTCGTTAAACCTTTTTTTTTATTTTTACAGTATACTGCACTGCATGCTATATTTATATGCTATATTTTATAAGAATTATATTTAATGAAATAATCTATATATACACACGTTATACCTTTTTTCTTAACTACAATATATTTATCTATTATTTATTTATTTAGCAGGGTTAACAGTCAGGCACATACAATTTAAGCCTATTTAATGTTATTTTTTCGCGTTAAAACTTACTTAGTGATGTGACATTCATCGATATGTAAAAATAATAAATAATATCTATATTTTGCTACTTCGACGCGACTCGTGCCACGTTCAGAGCGTACTTGAAGTTCGGCGCGATCTATAATTTTGGTGTATAACTTTTTAGGTATATAATAGTATATTTTCTTCAAAACTACAATTATTATATTGATAACGCACAGCTAACCATAATGGCTAAATCTAGAAGCGTGAAATTTTGCACAGTTCAAAATTCACTCACAATCTCACTGATTTGTTTTCAATATCGCTAACGTTCAAAATTAAGTAAATCTAAAACCAATACCTAAAGTACTAATTAGTTATTAAAGGCCGACAACGCATCTGCAAGCCCTGCTCGTACAGATGTCTATGGGCGCCGGTGACCATTTACCATCGTGTAAGTTATATATACCGCCCCGATAAAAAAAGTATACAAAATTTTCATCTCTACTCTCTCGTTACTCTGTATTATCTTAAAAATCTAAGCAATAACAAAACACATGAATGCTTATGTAAGTATATGATAATCTCGCCTAAATTGTAACAAGTATCGTGTTAAAGAATTGATTAAAATGCAGATTAAAAAAGAGCACATGTATGTAACACGTTTTAGATAATGTATACGGAAACTGTCAAACAATACGAACACATTTCATCATCGATGCTTACCCAAGTTGTTACATAAAATGATGCACTGATTTCGTCAACGCAACGAGCGGCATATAATTGTTATGTAAAGTGAAAGCTCTTTAGAATAACTTGAGAGTGATATAGTGTTGCGTAATGTATAGTTGTCGGTAGTGTCATCGATGACCCTGTATTTGTGAAATCTCATCTATACTAATATTATAAAGCTGAAGAGTTTGTTTGTTTGAACGCGCTAATCTCAGGAACAACTAGTTCGAATTGAAAATTGTGTTGGATAGTCCAATTACCGAGGAAGGCTTTAGGCTATATAACAACGCGCTGCGACCAATAAGAGCAAAGCATCAGTGAAAAATGTTGCACAAATGGGGAAAATTATCCATATTTGAGGGCTTCCGTTGCGTGCGCTGCGTAAGCGGTTCAAGTTACCTATGAAAGAATTATTCCTCTTGAAATGTCCGCGATAGTATATATCTATCTTTTAAGATTGACTCATTATAACCTTTTTTATACATACATATACATCAAGCCTCTTTCCCATTGGGGTAGGCAGAGATCACGGAATTCCTTATCTTCCGATACTTACATACCTTTTTTATGGTAATCAAATTTGGTAAAAATATATGTAATTTACCTGCGTACCTTTTGCAAGTGCTTTAAAATATATTAGCGTACCCAACAGTCGTAGTCCTGCCAGAATGTTGGCTTCAAAAATAAAATATATTTCTAGATTTGAAAATTTGAATGCTATTTTCCCACTTCTATTTTGTTATTTAATTTTTGGTATGGCACTGATTTTCAGTGAACAAGAAGCTTGCGTGACGTGAGCTGTCAATTGCGGAAGATAGCGGAGTTCCGAACCTAATTAAAAATAATGCTTCGCATAGGTGCACTGTAGATGACTGTACACAATAAATGTGTTACTCGATAATGTAAAATCAGTCGAGTAGTTTTTGAGTAAAATGGTAACAAACCAACAATTTTGTCTAAAAATATAAAAAAAAAATTAGGGGTGGACCACCCTTAACATTTAGGGGGATGAAAAATAGATGTTGATCGAATATCCATCCTGGCCGATATGAACGCTAAGGATCACGAAAATCGGTCGAGCCGTTTCGGAGGAGTTCGGTCCCGCACACCGTGACACGAGAATTTTATATATTAGATTCGGGGCACAGTCAGATTCCAATGCATATTCTTGTTCAGTTCTTAAATTATAAATGGTGTAACTATAAAGATATGAAAAAAGAATTCACCTACTTATCTTGACAATCAATTGCTTTTTTCATTTCGACTTACAACTTTTTTATTTCATCAGCATTGAGACGTAACTTCATTTCACTTACGATCAGGCCCGTTTATCCCTATTCTATAAAAAATATCGCGAGTCGCCTCCAATAATACATAGGATAGGATGAGGTGTAGTAGATGGGCCGTGTATAAGAAATCACGACAAAACAGTTGCTTTTTTTGAAGTTTTAAGTGGGTTTTGGCATCCCGAATCGAGTCCCACACTCCCAGGAAAAATAATTTTCCAACGTTAAGAATTGTGTGGATTGGAAGCACATGGTAATATAGTTAAAAATGAAAACCTTAAACGGGCAACATAGGTTACATAGAACCATATAGAAGGTAGTTCATAGTTATCGTGGAGTGTAGACGGCTAGCGATCTAAGATAGTGATCAAGATGTCGATTGCACAGTCGCAGCCTAGCCAACCCCTCGTCTTAGCCCGTCATGTGACATTGAGAGTTTTGCGATCATTACAAATGTCTGTAAAATTCAAACATTCATTCATTCCAAATTATTTAAACAATATAACAAACATAACTAATCTGGAGAAGTACATATTGGTGGCCTTATCGCTAAGCAGCGATTTCTTCCAGGCAAACCATACATTTTAGAACAAAAATGTATTAGTTAGGTAGACCTGCGATTTTAGGCACAAACAAATTTAAAATAAAACAAAACAATATTAATAAATTTTATAGGTAACTAAATACTACAAATTCAAATTCAAAAATCATTTATTCATTTAGGTAACACAATGTACCTACACTTATGAACGTCAATAAAAAATACATATTAAATGCTTCTAATTTTACATTTACTGCCAGTTCTCAAATCAAGGGCGTAGAGCGGACGAGAAGAACTGGCAAGAAACTCGCCGCCACTCTTTTTAATCGCCAAGTTTTTGTTTTACAAATGTTTTGTAAGGAGCTGCAACCATTACACCATTACATTACATTATAACATGTCAACAATTCAATAGAAAAACAATTAAAGACTAAGATTATAGATATTAAAATATTATTATTATATAGTAGACAGTTTAAGATCGTCTAGAAAAATCGTTATAAACATTTGTGAATGAATGAATGAAAATTTGTTTTAGTAGAAATAATATCATAATAAATATAATTTGGAGTGGATTTGGATTGGAGTTTGAGTAGGAATGGTCTTCTGAAATAGGAGTCACTCAGTTTTTTATTGAATCTCATTGTTTTCCCTAATGGCCTTTATGGCTTAAAGTGGCGAGCACTGTGGCTCAGTCATGAAAAGTCCCGTATAGTTGTGCTCATACTCTAATGAGCACAGTATTGGTTTTCAGTGCCTCCATTATACAGGGTGTCCCAAGAATTAGTGTCAAGCGAAACCCCAGTGATAGAGCACCCCCTAAGGTACCCAAATCACCCCCATATATGTCATGCGATTGTTCATAGTTTTTGAGTTATGATTTTTTTTCTGAATTTTAGAGATTCTTCGACCTGAACAAAGTGGAAGACATTTTCAAATATATTTATTTTGCAATTAAATCTTCACGAGTTGTACTTTTATGCCTAAAATAATCACCTTCATAATTTAAATGAAAATCATGAAAATGTTGGTGTAAAGCGAAAATAGTACGTTCGGTGAATTAATACTTAAAACTTCAATTTTTAATTAAAAATCTAAGCAGGTGACTCCATGGTTAAATAACAAGTAGTAATTCACCGAACGTACAATTTTCGCTTTACACCAACATTTTCATGATTTTCATTTAAATTGTGAAGCTGATTATTTTAGGCATAAAAGTAAAACTCGTGAAGATTTAATTGCAAAATAAATATATTTGAAAATGTCTTCCACTTTCTTCAGGTCGAAGAATCTCTAAAATTCAGAAAAAAATTCATAACTCAAAAACTATGAACAATCGCATGACATATATGGGGGTGATTTGGGTACCTCAGGGGGTGCTCTATCTCTGGGGTTTCGCTTGACACTACTTTTTGGGACACCCTGTATGCTGTTTGGAGCTGACTAATAAAAGTATGCAAAAGATAATTGAGGCACTGATAATATACTTCTTTGACATATCTTTTGGATAGATAGTTCCGAAAAACGTCACCTCATTTCCTCAAATTATTAACTGGTTGCTCTACAACTTTATAACATACTAAAGGTACCTTATATGTAAGAAAAAGAGTTATAATTGGCATAAAATCTACAGCATACAGTTTTAAATAAAAAATCAGTTGAAAGAACTGTCTCCATTATCAAATACCATAAAAAAGGTGTGTCAATTCCAAAAACTTAAGGAAAGACATTTATCTCGGACCAAATCAAAGGCCCAAATGAGTGCAGCCTCAAATATTCAAGTATAACAGATGATAAAACAGTATCCGGGCATTGTGAGTCAGATGTCGCGTAAGGCGGTCCATACGAGATAATTTCACCTGACCTCTGCCAGTTCATTGACTGCGAGTACGGCTTGCATAGTGCTATACGCATGTCTAGCTAGAGTTGGCGTCCAAGGAATACGCTTAAGCGATTAATTGCAAAGTTTGACAATAACAAAAGCTTCATCTACGATTTAAATAATCTTTTAAAATGCTTTTACGTCAATACATAAACGTCCTGTTGTGTGTTAGAAATAAATAGTATTATTCAATTTCAATCGATTATAATAAAATGAGGATGTTTTTTTTTTATGTTAGATATCTTTAGAAGAGCATGATGGTAGGTGAAACCTCAGCCATAGGATATCAGTCAATGATGCGCTGTCGACCTACTTTTTTTTTACTTCGAGAATTAGGAAATCCATAGACTGAAACCAAAACGCGCAATGTGCACTTCACGGTGAACTATGAACGGTGGTTCGTTACCCGGTAGGAATTTCGATATTCCTCCCACCCGATCAATTCCCGAAGTTACCATACGTGGGGAAAACATGCTGACAGAAAACTATAAACATGTTGTCCCTGTGGGATTCGAACCCACGACCCATCGGTGCGCACGGCAGGTTATCTAGCGAACGCGCCAACGAGCCTGTCAAAAATATATAATACGAGGGTAGATTCATAATTTTGTATAATTATATAAGGAAAACAAATGTTATGATTGTAATAAAATCACCAGTGTACAGTATCCAAACGTATATTTCCATCTTCAATACAGATTTGACTTCTCGGACATGAATATATTCAACTACCAACACGTGTACAATTTCTTAAAATATCGATATTCACTTTGTATAGACGTTAATACATCACGAGATTACGAACAGTATAACTAGGACTTTACTGGAGCACGACTGTAGACAGAATTCCCGTTTTCTAATAATTTTGCTTAACAGCTAGACATTAGACGATACTTTCTCAATATTGAGTGATTGAAAGGAACGAATGACATGAGTGAACTCGTGATGAGTGAACTGTCGAATGACTGATATTACTTCCACAATAATAACAATTGAACATCTGAATTAAATACACTTTAAAGTATCGACACAATATGTAAACTCATTATAATTAATATAAATTATTTCTATTTTTAATACTAAATTTGATTACAATATACAATTTTGCCTTTTAAATTAACAAATCACAACACTCGGCCATCCACAAGCGTGCTATCTCCGGAGCACGCAAAATCACAACACTCATTGAGCACGTTTTATCAAAATCAAAAGTTTTTTATTTGAAATAGGCCTTTGCAGGCTCTTATGAAACGTCTAGTTGCACGGTTCCAAAAAGTGGGTCTCATGGAGAAGAACCGGCAAGAAACTCCATGGATACTCTTTTCAATAATGGTTTAGCTTACATAGACTCGGTTACAATAGTAAGAATCGGCTGAAAAGTTTATATAATGCAAGGTATACAGAGATTCTATACAATGCAAAAGAAATCTTATACAATTTACCATCTTATCCTCTATTATTACAGTGAAATCTAGATAAGTATCTACTAATGGTTAAATACATTTATTTCTCTCAAAAATTTTCATCGTTCAAATCGTCAAAAATCATTTTCACAAACACGAGAAACAAAAATAATTAAATAACTTCTTTTTTTTTTAACTCGGAAACTAGAACATACAAACGCTATAAGTATTATCAATACACAATTAATATTCACAATTTCAATCTCAAAGATACATTGTTACATAAAATTATTTATTATTTTAACATAGAAAGTTAGTCGATACTTCAAAAATGGCTTATAATACATTACTTGGAATACATTATTTATTAATAATGACATTATAATATGATAAATAAATAATTTTACAGTACTACTTATAGCTACATTAAACATTCGAGCATTTCTATTTATGCATTTGTAATCGCGCAATGGGCGTATTAAAGATCTTCCGACTTGAAGGTACCAATTGATTCTTAATTAAACTAGATGGCGCAACATGCGCCGACACATTTATTATCTTATGCATTTACAGTTTGTAACGGGCTTTTTTTTTTATTTTTAGAGCCAGATTTAGTTTAGTTTTACATTATTGCTTAGGTATATGTCAAAGTCTTCAAAGACCTCATCTTATCTAACCTGTTTGAGTTTTGTTTGGTTTTAATAACTTGATTATTGAACCTAAAAATTCTGATATTTCATATGGTGAAAATTACTTAACATTTTGATTATTACTGAGAAAAATCTTTACATACACTGACCATAACTGTAATCCTAGCCATAACGATTCGCAACGGAGTTATGGTATACATATTTTTTTTTGTTTACTATTAATCTATTAAAACAAAAATAAAATGCATTGAGAAACAAAATATTGACCCCACATATTTGATCTTGATTTGAGGCTTAAACGTTACTGTTTCATGTGCATTCAACACTTCTTCAACTTAATTGTATATTTTTTTATTACCATATGGTTTTAAAAAAATCTATCGCTTTTTAATAAGCAAATGTTCGTCAAGTGTATGAAGAATCAAAACAGGAACTTTCAATATAATTTTCTGTTTCTTGCGCAACCCCTTAGAAACTGAATTGATTTTTGGTGTGTCAAACCAATAATTTGGAACAAATTTTCAATCTAACATTTTAATGATTCATTTAAGAATTGACAAATTCTGTTAAAGAAACAAAGCTCGCACATAATTTTCCCATAGACTTAAAATTACCAAAGTGTACAAAATTACAAACATTTCATAAATAAAAATTCAGGCTTCGACAAAACCTTAGTAAATTGCAAAATATTATTTAGACACATTCTTCGTTTAATCGCTCCATGGAATCTCCAGTAAGCTACTTTGTTTTTATTAAATGTGATTGAAATTCAGGAAACCAATATTGACTTCTTATTTTATCAATATTTTACGCGAAAGTCTAAATAATAATTATCAATGAAGTTGAATATTTCGAATAACCAATTATCATGGCCAATTCATTATAATATGTGTAACTCTTGTTCACATATTTGTTTTCTCAATAGAGTTGACTAACCAACAAAACTCCTGACTCTAATTTATGTACTAGCTATTACTATTAATGCAGACACAAAATACTTTTCTATCACTAATTTTATAACAGTAAAATATTATGTGAATGATTAGTTTGTGGTAGAAAAGGTTTTTTTTTTTAAATCCTTTCTTGACTATCACTAGGTCTTGTTCCACAAAATAATTATCAGTAATAACAAAATTTTATAGAGGTAGGAAATATCAAAATATACATTCATCAATATATATCATATTTCATAAATAATTCAAAAATTTCGACCGTATTTAATAACTATTCGTCTAAAATTTTGGTTTGATAAGTTAGTATAAATGGTAAATCCTTGTGAATTGTATTCAAGTCAGTAAATAAATATTAGTCACAGATAATTGAATATTACGATCGCTACTGAAATTATGAGTGCTTTTACTTTAGACATTAATTGTAAAATATTGTATTTTAATCTAATTCTGAATCGTTCGTACTATTAATTTCATGCACATGAAGAGAGGTTTCTGATACAGTCATAAAGGTTATGACTTATTCTATCAAATTTACTACATTTAATAATTGGCTTTAGGCAATAATATTTATATATATACCAACATTCCTGATAACTGAAACTCGTAGAATAATTTCCTCTAATTGTATTGACTTGCTATGATAACAGAACCAGTCCTTAAATTGAGTTTTCTAAAATAATTAGTATTTATACTAGAATTATATCTAATCTGATAGAATTGCTGAGAAGCTAAATGTTAACAAATCTTTTGGTTCGCTAAATTAAAGATCTTTTGCTCCATTACCTATTGAACTATAAATAATTCCATAAATGTAGTCAACTACCTTTCCATAGTAATATTCCCTTAAAATTTACCAAATGTTCATCAGCCGCAAATGGCCTTTTTTTTTTTTTTTGATGCCAATCTTTCCCAGATAAATAAATCGTAGATACCGTAGTTTTGTTGTATACCACTTAACGCTGCTATCATTTTTAGCATCCAGTAGTATCCAGCCTTCCAATATTCTCTTAGTTACAGCTGGTACATCTGTCCCACTAGATAAAGGTCTGCGTCCTGCGCTTACTTAACTTCCGGGGTGAACCGGTCTTTTCTTCTCTGGTTGGCTGAAATATATATTTTCACACGCTTTATATCATTTTATAGTAACTTAGAGCACTGTAAGTAAACTTTATAAACTTTATACCATCTGCTTTAATCTTGAAACTAATTTCAAAAATTCAAATATTTCTATTCATTCAATACATGTCTTAAACTGTATATATTATACTATTATGTTATTCATATAAAAACATGTATCTAGATAATTAATGTCGCACATTAAGAAAAACTAATAGCAGCAATTTTATATTATTACTACTACACTTTGATTGACAATTGCACACCTACATGACTATAATCATACACTTAAGTATCTGATACTTATAAACTTTGTCATGGCAACTATGACACACTTAAATAGATGTTACAGCACAACTACATAGCTATGCATGCATGCACCTGCATGGTTGTTAATAACTTAAGGATATTCATGGCTATTTCATTACAACTATATGACTATTTCAGTATGTTTATACGGCTATTCTATCACAACTACATATATGACTATTGCAGCACGCCTACATGGCTATTCCGTCACAACTATATGGCTTTTGCAGCAAACCTACATGTCTGTCCTATCACAACTATGTGACTATTGCAGCACAACTACATGGCTGATAAAATTATAATACGTCTACATGGCTATAATTTATCATTACTAACCTTTACAGCATACCTACATAGCTGATCATAATAGCACACCTACATAGCTATTGTATCATTATTGATATCAACACCACACATGGCTGATAATAAAAGCACACCTACACGGCTATTGTGTCATTACTGATCTCTAAGGCACACCTACATGGCTGATCTACATACACTACACTGCTATTGTGTCATTTCTGGTCTCTACAGCACACCTACATGGCTGATCATAATAGCATATCTACATCGCTATTGTGTCATTACTGATATCTACAGCACACATACACGGCTGATCATAATAGCACACCTACATGGCTATTGCTTCATTACTGATCTCTTCAGCACACCTACATGGCTGATCATAATAGCACACCTACATGGCTATTGTATCATCAGTGACCTTTACAGCACACCTACATGGCTGATCATAATAGCACACCTACATGGCTATTGGATCATTACTGATATCTACAGCACACCTACATGGCTGATCATAATAGCACACCTACATGGCTATTGTATCATCAGTGACTTTTACAGCACACCTACATGGCTGATAATAGCACACCTACATGGCTATTGTGTCATTACTGATCTCTACAGCACACATACATGGCTGATCATAATAGCACACCTACATGGCTATTGTATCTTTACTGATCTCTACAGCACACCTACATGGCTGATCTCGACAGCACACAAACATGGCTGATCTCAACAGCACACATACATGGCTGATCACTACAGCACACATACATGGCTGATATCTACAGCACACATACATGGCTGATCTCTACAGCACACATACATGGCTGATATCTACAGCACACATACATGGCTGATATCTACAGCACACATACATGGCTGATATCTACAGCACACATACATGGCTGATCTCTACAGCACACATACATGGCTGATATCTACAGCACACATACATGGCTGATCTCTACAGCACACATACATGGCTGATATCTACAGCACACATACATGGCTGATCTCTACAGTACACATACATGGCTGATATAGCTCACTTTCATGTCTACTATATCTAGCATGACCAAAATACTGTTACATAAAATCTATTATTTTTTTCTTTTCAACTCAATTATTTTAAATTGTTATTATGTTAAAAACCTATTTCGATTTCCCACCATTTCACATACATTATTTTTTTTTATTCATATCTAATTACAATATGGAATGTCGAAAATAGAATGGACGAAGTGGGTATCGAGTCGTTGCGTCCGCGTCGGTCATATTCAAGACACTTGAAAAGTTTAGTATCAGCTGTATGTTTGTATATCGTACTATCGACAGATATACTAAGAAGGGAAGATAGCACATACAAGTTCTAAGTAGCCAAAACTCTACTAGGAAACAAAAATCTTATTGCGAGAAATGAAAATTCCTGTTGTCGCATATTTATAACAAAAATAAAACCTGAAGCTGAGTTCTTATCATCGATATACAGGACATGTTCTAAATCAATCCCTACAATTAAGAGTGGATCGATCAAACGCCTTCTGTCCCGATACACAGGTCTACTGATCTTATCAATTAATTATTGTCAATTAAATATCTTCTATACTGATGAAAAAATTCTCACGATTGAAGAGCACTACAATAAGTGGTTGAAAAGGTATAACGTGGTCATCATATTTTTCTAAAAATGTACTGTGGACTTTCCACCTACTTACTGATCAGTTCAAAACCTGGTCATTTTTAGAGAATATAGTCTGCTCTAAACGACACGTCAACATTAAGTATCTTAAGAAATCTCTGGGGCATAATGGCTAAATTTCCGATGTGTTTATGCATAAATCCAAATTCAAAGCCAAGAGTGGCGATTTCGAGTAGAATAATTTTCTAATACTTCGATAAATATAAGTTTTAATAAGATTACTACTTCACAAAAAATGCATTTTCATTTGTAACAGAACTTACGGCTGGACCAGGTTACTTAGATCTAGTCAAATTTACACTTTTTTTTTTAATATTGTCCATATAACTCAAATTCGTACTTACTAAAATGTCCTTTGACGTGGCTCGCGGGTCGTTACACTTCTGATTTGTAATAAAATCACCAGTGTACAGTATCCAAACGTATATTTCCATCTTCAATACAGATTTGACTTCTCGGACATGAATATATTCAACTACCAACACGTGTACAATTTCTTAAAATATCGATATTCACTTTGTATAGACGTTAATACATCACGAGATTACGAACAGTATAACTAGGACTTTACTGGAGCACGACTGTAGACAGAATTCCCGTTTTCTAATAATTTTGCTTAACAGCTAGACATTAGACGATACTTTCTCAATATTGAGTGATTGAAAGGAACGAATGACATGAGTGAACTCGTGATGAGTGAACTGTCGAATGACTGATATTACTTCCACAATAATAACAATTGAACATCTGAATTAAATACACTTTAAAGTATCGACACAATATGTAAACTCATTATAATTAATATAAATTATTTCTATTTTTAATACTAAATTTGATTACAATATACAATTTTGCCTTTTAAATTAACAAATCACAACATGATAAAATAATAATAATAATCTAAAGTATATTTTTATTATTCATTTAGATAACATTTGTTAAACCTTAATTAATATTTACTCGTGTAAGTTTTTATTCTGGTCATTTGCATTATAATATAATTGTTGTATTTAAATCATGATTTCTATATGATTTTAATTAACTAATCGCCCATTGTTTATTGTATTATTTAAAAAGCAAATAAGCTATAAATATATATTTTTAAATATTTAATACATAGCATATTTACTTCATTTACATAGTTTAGAAAATATAGGGGTTTAGCAAGATTGAACTAGTACAATAAACTTCTTTTTAATGTTAGATATAGACAGACGAGCAAGAGGTTCACTTTATGACACCCACTAGGTGACACCCCAGCCACAGAACATCAGTTAATGATGTGCTGTCGACCTACTTTTTATTTCGAGCTTTCGGAAATCCATAATCCATATGAACAGTGATTCGTTAACCGGTCGGAATTTCGATTTCCCTACCCGTTCAATGTTCGAAGTGACCAGACGTGGGGAAGACATGCTTACAGAAAATTATAACCATTTAAATAAAATACTGTATACCGGATTAAAACGCGATTTATTATTTATATTGTTTAAATTATTTATCCCGACGAATTATAAACATATTGTTCCGATTGGATTCGAACTAACTAATCATCGGAGCGTACGGCAGGTGTTTCACCAAACACGCCAATGAGCCCGTCAAAACTCTTTAGTTTTAAATCTAGTAAAATTTCAATGATTTCTCTCATCACTTGCACCGAATTTGGACTAACCGTGAGCCTACTGTGTATAAAGTGTTTCGATGTATAAAGGAGATGTAGAAACAACGAGGAAATTTATCTGGGTGCGTGGGAGTGACCAAAGTTAATATAAGGCCATTGCGTTCGGTGCTCGTAGAATACCAATGGGGCCACCAATGACAACGCTATGTGACTCATGATTAATCTAGATATCATGAGATATTGGATTCATGACATATGAAGGTTGCACTTTTGTATAATAATTTATATAAGTGACATTGTCATTGACCATTAAAAGCTGGCAACGCATGTACAAGTCCTCCGATGTTGCGGATTTGAATTTGGAACAGTGGTTTGCACAGCAAACAACTTGAACAGCAAACTTGCAATCAATGGTCGCAGGTTTGATAGGCGCCTGGAAAAGTTTATATATTTCTATAATAATATTTTTTTCTTATATTTAATCAATTTGTGTATTAAAGGAATATTTAAATACCGTCAGGGAAAAAAGTCGTTTTCGTTTTTCACCTACAGATTTCTTGCACGAAGCAAAAGATAGATTAATAGATAAAATTTGATTTATATCCTACGCCATAGAAAGCTACATATATCTCTTTGCTATAATCATGAACAATTACCGTAATAAGCTTCATAATCCCAATTACCTATTCTTTTTTTAAAGCGTACAATGTACATGTTAATAATATTACATTGCATAGAGAGGCTTTGTGTTGTGTATACTAAGTGAGGGCATTGCTATGCAGACATCTGAAAGTAGCTCTCTACATAAGTTAGGATCTTGCCTACTGCAAACCGGACAGTGCCTAACTGCGTACCTCTAGCCTGACTCCAACTAGAAAACCATAGACCTAGAAAACGATTTAAATAGAGGGAATTTAAACTTTGTCTAAAATTAAATTTCCTTATATAAAAAAGAACTTTCTAAGATATTTGTGGATTGTTGGATTAAAAATTCACTATAAAGTCGTGCGGTGTTGTCATGAGTCTCCTGAGGTAAACTGCAAGATTTTTATGCATTAACCTAAAAGTAATTGTAATAAAGGTACACACCGTTTCTACCCGTTTTTGCTTAGACTTATGACAACATTTTTCTTGACGTCTCATCTGCAAAGTTGGATCTTTTAAAAATCAGATAAATTACAAGTTTCACTCAGTCCGGTAAGTGCGATGTCGATAGCACCAAAAGTCCTGGATTTAAATCCCAGGGAAGCATGATTATAAAAAATATTCCAGTCGGGCAGGGCACAGAAGGCTCATCACCTACTTACCTGTAAAGATAAATTATCAGTGAAACAGAATCCGACATGGGACTCGGAATTTACACTACCATGCGTTTCGTTATTTCAGACACGGCATCAAAAAGTATACTATGTGCTTTCTAAAGCTTTCTTACGTTGCGAGAATCATTTGTGTTTGTGTCCCTGCAGCAAGTTTACGAGCGATGTCCTATCTTGCACTCCGCGCCAGGCGAAGATTCTAGATTCTAAATACTGTGCTGTTTTAACCACTATCTTTCTTGATCATAAAGCTCCTTGGTTTTAAATTCCTAAGCTGTTTTATTAAATCACAGAATGTGTCTAACATTTTGATGATTGTTCTTTTGAATTGATGTTAACGTGTTTTTTAAACGTTTCTATCCGTTAATTAAAACTCCAAATGAATTAAAGGCACTGTCAACTTTCTTATGAGAAGTTCTATTTTATCGCAAGTTGTTCGTGCTTGAGCCTATAGTCTGGTTAAAGTTACAATACAGAGCTAAAAATTGGTATGAATGTAGAGAACATCATTATAAAAAAATTGTGATAATACCTCTTCGATCCCACATAACATATTTTTTGAGTTACAAGTACTCATGTGTATTGATAACGAACGTACCTATACGCATTACAAAATTAGTTCAAGATGAAATATTCTACACTATTTCTTTGTTTAATTAAAAGAACCTTTGCGTGAAATTTTGAGTGAATTTAATAACATTAATGGTCTCTAAAAAAGGCATAGGAATTTCAATATTTCTATGAAGCATTAGCTTGTTTATGATAATTCGAAAATGATTAAATAATTGATAGCTATCATTATAATAACTACCCACAAGTCGCTACAAATAGCAAGCTAATTAATTTACCTTTGACACCAAAACAACAATTTATATGCTATCAGCAGTCATTTGATAAATTCATTTATAGATCTTATAAAGACATTTGTTATTCGAATAGAATTTATCGCTACGGTTTCTTGGCATATTGTACAAATTAAATAGTAACATAGATTAGGACAGGTCTCTTAAACCGCGGGTGGTCTAATAAAATTGTAAATAAAGTTACAAGTTATCAAGAAAATACTATAAATTTCGCATAATGAAACAGCGGCAGTGCTTTATAGACCGGCTTTAAAAACAGATTGCTATTTGTACTTTATTGTTAATTAGAGATTTTTTTTTGTCTTATCTCTCCTTACGTTAAGTGGCTGTTATATGTATGATTGACATTTTAATACATATTTATATTATATCTACATATATAAATACTCCTTCATCCGTGCGTCTCCGTGGTCCAGTAGTTAGTAAGATGCTCAGACCCAGGATCAGGGTTCGAATGCCGAGAAAACAAGATTTAAAAAAATGTTTCAGTCGGGCAGAGCATTAACACTAATATTTTTAAATGAAAAAAAAATGTAATTGATAAAAAATAAGTCACAATAAGTACATACCGACAGATCTTTTCTATAATGAATCTTGTTTTAATCCGTTAAAGTAATTTAAAATAAATAGCAATATCAGCTCTTAGAGTATAGTCGCTTAGCTGGCTCTTAAACTATCAATTTAACTGATTTAAATATACAGTACGCCCATTTTGCTACCTATGTCTTAATAGGAGTCATAGAGCCTCTTATCCCTACAATTACAAAACTCTCCCTCCCGTATAAATTTAGCCACGGTATGTTTATTTTTATGATGTGTAAGCGTTAAGCCCGCGGCACGTAGTTTATCTTTTTATCTTCTTATAATATCAACAATCATAATACGGTATGACAAGCTGTTAGAAGTTAACAGTTTAACATTAACGCGATTCAAGCGATAGAGATCCGAAGTGATTTTAATCGCGTTAATTCGTATGTTCAAACCTGTTAAGATCCGGATATAAGCCAATTAGCTATTCGTTGCATGTTTATTTAAACTAGATGAAACATTCACGAATATACTTAAAAAAATACACTTTAAGGACAATTAAGTGATATGTTACCAAAGTGGTTTGTTAATGAAATATTCCTACTCAAATTATTTCAATATCGAAATGAATGCGCATTTTGTAATGAACAATTAAATGGAAACGAACAGACAGGAGATGATAATTAACAGCGACACGTAATGTTTTATTTTAATCGGATCGTTGTTAACAGAATAATAATTCATAAGTTGACAACATGTGAATAATTTGAGAGGCCGTTGTTATCAAGCGCACTTGCGCAGTGCGACTTGCGAGCCTCGCGCGTGCCGACTCCATTCACCGCTACCATAATATACATATTGCTACGCCAAACGATTATAGATATCAGTACGATTTACATTGCCACTTAAAATCTTTATTAAGCCATTAACACATATGATAATTAAAAATTTTATCTAATAAACAAACCCTTCGCCTCTATTTTTTTATTTTAATTACACCCAAAAAGCATATCCAGATAACGCCTAATTAACTACCTCAATTAGGGTTGATGGTAATTACGGATTCATTAAGGAGAGACCTCTAAATTCAGTCGCGTTCGAAATACGTTAACAATTCTAAAAGATAAGATAACAGTCAATGTAAACTGAACAAAATTCCAGATCGTCGCACCGTTTGACGCCGACCACGACTAATTGCCCGATAAGTCGTCGATTCGCGTCTCGTTTTAATAAGGTGCGCTGTGTGCATGTAAGTGTGGATGCTGATGGAATGCCACGGTCACTTGCTCCTGTGTGCGTGGATCGTCGTTGTGTGAGGATGACGTCTGCCGCACGCTTCATTGGCCAGCTTAGTCTGAGCTACTCCTCTGCCCCTTCAGCCTCGATAGTTGGAGTTTCGCGGGAAAAGAGATGCTTTTTTGTAGCTCAAGTCTCCCTGGTCAGGTTATACTGTAACTACGTGAACGTTTGTTACTACGCGAACTGAACGTACTTATACGATTTAGTGTCTGTGTGTAACCTCGATTCGGACACACCAAGACATGCGGCATTGTCGGTATAAACACGCAGTAAATCGCCAATATAATTATCCTAATGAGTATCAACTGAAATAAGTGTAGACTGTAGAGTACGGTTTAATTGAAAAAAAAAAATGATTTACTGTGAGACAGATTGGTAGGGAATATCGCGAAATCACATTGGACTCAAAAGTTGAAGTAACGTTGGCAGTTTATATAATACTAGCAACACGCTCCGGCTTCGCACGGGTGCAATGTAGATGCACTGCATACAAAAGCCTATGTTACTCGCTGATAATGTCGCTTTCTATTGGTGAAATAATTTTTAAAATCGGTTCTGTATATCCAGAGTTACCCCCTACAACCTCACAAACTTTACCTCTTTGTAATATAAGTATTGATAAATCATAATACATCTGTATGTTTCATTATATTTGGTATATCTATTTCTTGGTCTAATTAGTAACTAATGACCAGAAAGGTCAGTTCCGTTACAAGAACTATATACATATGTTTCCTATCCACATACCGTATACGGTAGCTTTCCCACGGTTAGTTGGCTGTGTGCATCGTTTCCCATCGGCCGACTCGTGCGGTGGGCTGACTTTGTACTGCACTACGATACTAGAATCCAAAGTGGACTACTTTATTACATTATTAACGCTGACATTTGTACTTCTTCTAGTCTAGTTATGCAACACAACAGGATTTTTTTACTGAGAAATCTTGTACAATGAAAGCTTCCAGCGCGAAATTATCTTCATAATAATTTATAAAGGATCTTTGGCCTAGATCCAACGCTTGCGTTAATAGTGCTCGAGAGCTCAGTTTACCCTATACGAAACAAATAAGCCAATTCATTTATATAAAAATAAAATTAATTTGAGAGGGAACGACTCGACTTGTGTGTTATTTTCGGCGTCACCTTACGCGTCGACAATTATTCGGGAATTTCGAAAGATCACCCTGGAACAGCGGTCGTTGGCTTCGCTGACTCATTCTTTTGTTTTAGTTTGATCATTCGTTTGATAACTAAAGGATCGAGTAAATCTTTTGTCGTCGACACACCTGTGTCTTTATAAGTCTGTTCAGCATTTGATAAAGACATCATCAAACTGTCTGGCATGTATTATACATAGTATATACATGTAAAAATAACATAACAAAGTCAAAAAGGATGAAGGAGAGTCACTGTCGGAAGGTCGTTTTAAGATCGATTAGTTATAATATTAGATGTGATTCGAATATTCGACACGTAACACCAAACTGGCGCAACTCGTACCTACGCCACGAGTAATTTGGATGTTGCTAATTATAGGTGCTATTGCGGTTATAATAAGATCCTCCCAACTTCTCAGAAACGAGGCCGGCAGCTTTATTAATATTTATCCGATACACAGCGAACGTTCAGTCCCAAACTAACTGACGCAGTCAAAGAAAACATACCGGCCAGAAATAAAGTCGTAAAGTACCGGAACGATTATAATCGATGTTCTCGCTCTGAATATCGACTTTATAATGTTTGCAAAGAATAGATGGATAGCGGTTAATTCTTTTTAGATTTACGGAATTTAATTTCTTAATATAACTGTCAAAATCTAAGAAAAACAATATTTGTTCTTAGAAAGAGTACATACTAATAAGTAAGAATCATCTTGCGATATCACATCATTAAGTGACGCTTACTCAGATGAGTAGAAATGTCACGCAAAGCTTTACGTTTTTGTTTACACATACATTTTTTATTAATAAATACAAGAGGTACATCGAAACTTATAGCCTTCAAAGCAGAATGTCACCTTACCCGTGCCGCAAATAATTTATGCTAACAAAAAATTGTTTTAAATATCAATAATAAACTACCAATAATATTCAAGAGGCCATAGACAAATAACCAGAGACTATGTAGAGCGCAGTTTTATAAAATAACGTTTATTAGAACATTGCCTGTCTGAAGAGGATAGCAACCCCTGCCACTTGTTACGATTAGATAGAGGTGAAAGTATACATTCGTTTTCTTTGAAACACACGTCATGCGATTTCAATATGTTATTTGGAAAATATAATGTTATTTTTCTATTTAAAAATATTCTATTTTTTAAATTCTATCTATTTTTGTTTGTTTTATTTTTTATTGGCTCTCTGATCTGCTTAGTTTTGTATTACGTTATTGGTCTTTTTTTATTGCTAATTTTATCGTTAGAGCCATACGAAACAAACAACAAATACAAATCCTTAGTTGATAGAGCTATAAATTTTTTTTTAATATACATTAGGATAACAAAAAAAATCGCATCTTCTTGTACTGCAAAAGTTTGCATTATTTATTAGTAAGATGCATTTCATCGCAAGTGGACTGTGGAGTAGCTATATACCAATACAGCTAATGTGATCGCATGGGGCCCGCTGATTCAAGGGGGCCCCGGTGGGCCACAAAGGACACCTTTCTTTCAAAATACTTTTTCAAGAATCCCTCATAAAAAACCGCAAGTAAAAGGTGCAATGTCCTGAATTCTAATATTACCACAGGAAATATAGTGTCATTGTGTTGAGTGTAATTGCAACTTGAAAATAAAATAAAAACAATTGCAATTTTAGTTTTAATTCATTTATTATATAACCCAGCTTTCAGGTGTCTACTGCCGCGTAAGCAACTTTTCGTCCAACGCTTGACAGTCCACGTTTCTTTTCATAATAGACATACATTTTTTTTGGATTGGGCTAATTACGCAGATATGTATATAGGCAGATACGCAAAAATGTGTGGCGATATTCATAACAATCAGATCTTCGAAAAAAAGACTTAAACCTTGTGATTTCCCATGGAAACATTAGCATTAAATTACAAATAATGATTAAAATACTATAATAATTTTGATAATATTCACATTGGATTCGTAGCCGTCGGCTTCCTCAGAAGCCTTGCAAGCACGCATATCGCACCAAAAATGTTTACCAACGACCGCCTTTGGGTACATTCATACCAATCACTGGCATTTTAAAAACATTTCCCTGGGAATTTTTGTGCGTGTATGTTAATTTTTAATGATTGTAATATTTTAAACGAAAGAACATTCAGAATATTTAAAACTTTATTGGTGCTGTTACATAAAAATGTTTGGTTATTAAGTATTAGGTATACATGATACGTTTAAATAAAGAATACAACTGATAAAATAATATACGTTTATAATTAAATGCACTTACATAAGTACGAATGGAAACCTACGTACTTCATTGATTTTTTTATCATTCTATTTTATTATAAGGACTGTTATGAAATATTATAGTGGAGCGTTTGCTATTCAGTTTAATCGAACTTAGTGATTGTGATTTCTTGAGATTATAACACTAAACGTTACTTACTCTTACTTGCCTGCGCCTACGTGTACTACAATATGGAAGTAAATGATACAGAAAATACCCTTGAGTTCATGACAAACTATAACTGTTTATTAGCTATTGGTTTGTTTACTAGTTTAAAGTACAAAAACATGTATTTTTGTCCTTCTGTTCCAGACAGAACCTACCTCAAGCTCGACAATACGCACCTCACTCGTGATTTTCCCCAAATTGTATACCAAATAATATAAACTGCATATTGAGTATCAGTAATATTGCGAATACGAGTAAATATAGCGTGATTGATGATCGAGTATCCATTGTAGGTATTATAATATTCAGGTTTGTGGCTGTCCGTTTTGTGGACTCTGGCCACTTGCCAATATTCCGCTTTCAAATTGATTTTGCCGCTGTTGTACCCAAAACTCTTTACTCCCGCTGCGTACATTAGGCACGTAAATTAATTTCCCTGCGCAGTTGCACTAGCATATGAATACAATAAACGTTTTAAATAAATAACATTTTGTTGAAAATACATTAAATGCTATTTGTATCTATTAATAATGACTTCTATTTATATAAATCAATGTATTTGTGTCCTCTATGCACTTCTATTCATCATATTATGATAAAACTTTGGTGATTTGTTTTGCAAATATAAAGGATTCTGGCCCAATATTATCAATGGCCCTTTGCTCGTATGGAAAGCTTTGAATAGTAAAATGTTATAAAATTACTGCATAATATTCGTTTATAGTAGTCAAGAAACCACTTATCATTTCTCACATGCACTTAAGCCTTAGTGCCAACAGATGTACAAGCGATAATGTCTGATTTCCCGAGCGACAAGTTTAGTTGAGAGGTCTAGATGACGATTTAACTTTAATATAGGAAACCACATAGAAAACCAAACATAAAATAAGTCGGTGGGTCTATACGTGCCTAACGGTTATGTGAGTAGACGGCAACGTTTAAGATTGTTCGCAATACCCAAAGCGAAAACAAATTTAATGCACAACTCCCCAATCACGAGAGCACTGCGTATATTAAATACTGTACACAGCAAATTGGACATTTTTATTTGCACAATGAGCGATTTCGCAAGAGTGACTACACATGTCATTTGCTATGATAGTTTAGTTTAGGTTAATTTATTATTATTATTGTAAATTTAATTTAATTTTAATAACTGCACAGACGTATTGGATTTTTATGATCTGTAATGTCATTTGTGTAAATGAGTATGTAATAAATAAATAAATAAATAAATAATTAAGGGAAGAATGTGCCTGGCTGTACGCTTATAATTTCCTCTATAGTTGTATGTATGTATTTCATAACGACACGGCCACGAATCTGATCAAGTCGCAAGATCTACATATATTACGGTCAGCTGAATTAATTATTAACAAACATTATTTTAGTAAATAGGTATATGTAAATTCGTCGATTCAAAGGTAAAACTAAGTGTAAGTTGAATAAAAACAATTTTTTCTACTATTGCTTATTATAAGCGTACATCTACGATAAGTACGTACATTGATGTAGTTTTTATCTTAAATTATATTTTTCATAAGTTATTTCGTAAAATTGAAGAACACTTTTTCGCGAAACACTGTATCAACACGAAGAGTCACAAGGTAAGAGTATTAATTAATAATTTATTAAAAGACAAGACTTACTAAAGTAACTTAAAGCTATGTTAATACTTGAATTTAAACATATCAAAAACAAATGTTAATTTAAGATGTATACCTACTATTTCTAGAATTTATTCTAAAATTTATTTTCTTAAAGTGTGTGTTTAAAAACACTAAAGTGTTTGTTGGCTTTAGCTATATAAGTAATATATAGAGTGTGCTTATTATTTTTACTTTTAAGTTTTAGCAATGTTTTCCACGTTAAGTGACGTAAGTATAACTAAAATGACTGGACTCTTGAGTGAGTCAGAATCCACATTAGAGAACAGTCAATTTCATTTTCAGTCAATTTTAGTTTTCTTCAGTCAGTCTTTGCTTTATGATTTTTCTAATATTTCATAAAATATGTATATCCATAAAAGCTAAATTTATTAAGAATATATAAGCGCATGTTTTCTATGATAACCAGTGTTTAGGAAAATAGGCACACGCGAATAGTGTCTTTGTTTTCACTATTTCTTATTTTTCCTGTTCTGTGGTTCAATGTCAAAATCGAACGTAGATCTATCGAGGGTTGTTATAACATAATACATAGAAACGATAATATGAAGAAATATTTTTTTTACAACTATCGCAAACAACAGAAATAAAAATATAAAAATACATATACAGGAATAAGAGGTACAATAGATAGGCTTATTGCTAGAGTAGCCATCTCTTTCTATCTTTGAGTGTCAACAATAACTTAAAGAAGGATGAGGATACTGCAAAAAAATACATAAATAGGGAATGAGAGTATACAAATTAATAAGACAGAGAAAGATATTGCTCCTTTATCAATTTAAGAAAAGAAAAGATGCTGGCATTTCTAATACAATAATAATTACATATTTTTATAAATTATACGTGCACAAGGTATGTATTGGTGTTCTCCGAGAGCAAGCTTATTTCTATTGGCTGTCTGCCAACGGTCTCCGCTCGAAATTGCTTTTACTGTACACTCCAGCAATGATATCGCGGCACGGATACCCGCCTGATATGTGCATATTTGTCTAAATAACTTACAAACATCAATTAACTGGAAAATTAAATTATTCCGAGTTAACGATATGATCTATTACGTCCTGGCGCCCGCGCAATTTGGCTCGCTTATGAACGATATTATTTAGATTTTCTTTAGTATTCATGCGAATTGAACGCTGTCACTGCCGAGAAATGCAATTATTCAATTACATATGAAATAATATTTATATCAATTAAGAAAACAAGATGTTATTTAAATTTATCAAATCTTAAGCCAATAACATTGGAGTACGCTATGGTCTTTTGGTTTATTGCAGATAGTGAAAGTAAAACTATGTAACTTATTTCAACTTCTGCATTCGAGCATAATGGTCAAAGGGGTAAAAATTAATAAATAAATTACTCTATAACAACATAAACATTTAAACAGTGTATAATACGATATTAAATAAACAAATACACTACAAATAATCGCTGTAAAACGTGAGTATTCGCAGTTCTCGGAATTATTTGTCGTTATAACATGCCAAGTTATCGTCTTAAAATTTTTCCGTAGCGACTCTCATTCACTGCAAAGTATAATCCGGTGCCAAGCCGAGGTTTTTCTCGTTTTAGCTAGAACATGATGCATACTGCAGATATACGAGTAAATATATCAATTAAACTAATTATCACTAAGAAAATATACACTTAATTTTCACCAATAATGGTAAATGGTTTCTGTATCATAATAGATTGTATCACGGCTTCATTTCTAATGGAAACATGTTTATAATTCTTTGTAATAATTTTACTTAAGTCTAAATACTTGCAACATGCGAAGAATATCGAAATTCCCGGGAAGTGTAGACTATGCTCTATCAATTTAGAATTCTCAACCAGGGATTGAATACCGATTAATTTACTATGGGAGTTATACCGGTATAATAAAGGTTTGTGTTAATATTCTTTCGTTTTTATTCATATTTACAGAAAAAAATTACTGTGGTAAGTTTAGTGTGTATTACTGTTTAACACTAATATCATGGTATCTCAGTCAGATACGTATTTTGGAAAATAAAAATTAACCGGTTTCAGTCCCTGTTCTCAACTAAATTACGAAAACAACAACCTTGCTGGTATTTCACTTTTTCGATGTCCGACATAATAATATACGGATTAAATAACCAATTATATTTACAAAAAAAAATATGTTAATAAAGTCTAATGACGTTAGATTTGAGAACGTAATAGTTGGATCGTCTTAACATTCTAAAGGCCCATTTACACGATGCAAGTTGCTTTCCTGTTGAATACAATTAAATTGAAGCAATAAATGACTTGCATGGTCTAAACAACACGTAAGAATGTAACATTCTTGATCTGCTACTTTTAATACTTTTTAATACTTTTCTTGATTTAAACAGCAACTATATAATATACGCGTGTAAACAGTTGCTTACAATTCTTGGATGTCAATTATTGCGCTTAAATTATTGCTCTTGTATGTACAAGAAAATGGCATAATGTAAATGGGTCTTTAATCTTTTAATTGATACCATTATTTTCTGTACACTTTTTACACACGACTATATAACTATGAATGAAATCATATATTACGTATTGATAGTATTTTAACTAAGAAATATTCATTTATTCAAGATTAATAGGTTTACGAAATATTTATTACTTATTTTATAACAAGATTTAATACCAATAATTATTTACTGGTGTATTATGTAGATACTCTATGAATCCATCAATATAAATAATTGATATTTTCTAATATGTTTGTTAATAGAAATTAAGTACTCAAGTTATGATCTTGTATTTAATATAATTTTATATTATGAAACCTAGATTGTTTTGAAATTTAGAACACAAAACCTTCAGTCTCGATCAGAGTATAAAATAATAAAATAAAATGCGTCTGATCATTACCGACCCCAACCTGATGATGCATTCCCTCCTTTTCTTTTTCGTCTCTTTAATCAAATTATAGGTTAAACTGTATTATAATATTTCAATACAGCTCGATATCGTTTGAGGAATGTTACCTTTTTATTATTCGAATTCGTATCTTCGTATAATTTGCCAGGTCTAGACGGATCAAAATCGCTCCGACGTTTTCTTTTTAAGCAATCAAAGAAGTTAAATTGTTGAAGCGTTTATCTTTTTTAAAATGGATAAATAATAGCATTAAAGACGTTATTTTCATGTTTTTATAATTATATTTTTACTTTTCTGTTTTCTATTATCTCACCACTGAAACATTTTATTAGAGCTTTGAATTCAATATTATAAACGAAACAAGGACAACGTTTTCATGGCATTTTCATCTTTCGGTACAAAACGTGACAGAGCAAATATATGAATAATACACAACCCTGTATCTAAGCATCCAAAAGAGACTCAATCGGTAACGAAGAAGAGTTCAGATTTTTACAACTCACTGAATTTTTTTCAGATTCCTGAGGTAAAAGAATTGTACGCGATCGAAAAACAGCTTTATTTCCGCGTAACAAAGAAGAAATTCGATAAAATTTCTGCGGTGTAAAGCCTTTTCGAAGTAGGCGTGATCTTCTGTCCTTTTCAGATTCAAAGGGTATGAAAAGAGATGGCGCGTGGGGTGATACTCAACCCCCTATCGTTCCGGGAGGTAAAAGATTAACCTAGTTTTGTTATTTGTCCACTGTCAGTTGAGTACTATTCACAATGCGGCCACAGTCTATCCCGTCAGAGCCTTCGGTCGTTTAACGTAATTGTAAATGATTAATGCGTTTGTAGCACGTAATAGCAACAAGAGGTTGGAAATGATGCTCTCTTTTTGATTTATGGTTCATCTCGTGAACA
Source organism: Anthocharis cardamines (assembly GCA_905404175.1). Taxonomy (NCBI): domain Eukaryota; kingdom Metazoa; phylum Arthropoda; class Insecta; order Lepidoptera; family Pieridae; genus Anthocharis; species Anthocharis cardamines. The sequence continues at coordinate 6,692,081 of FR989962.1, forward strand.
AATTTTAAAGGATAAAATTAAACTGTTCACGTATAAAAACAGATCATAAACGGCAACAAAGAAACTTTTTGATTTTATTTATTAATTTATTGTATAATTTCACATTTTTAGTATGATTTTATTGATATTAATTCAAAATATTCGTATGGTTTTTCAAAGAATTGTCTAGAAATAAATAATCCTTTTTCGACTGTACTTACAGCGTGTAAGTAAAAAATATTTACATACCTTCAAAACTTTTTTATCTGTGACCATGACTTGCCATGTCTGAAAATAAATACTCTTTTGTTTGACTGCAAACGCTGTAAGTAGAATGTTAGTTACATATCTAAAGGAAGATATGTTCGGAAGACTCCCTTCAAAATGTACGTATCTAATGATAAATGTAGTGGTGGAAATGTAAATTAGACGACTGTGTCGCGACTGAAGGGACACAAGTATTTGTCTCTTGAACTGAAAGGGCGTCCGATGCAAAAAGCCTAACAGGGGTGTTAGTACAAGTACTATTATATAAAAATATATCTATATGAAGGTAATATATGAATTATGTCTAGACATTCAAGTCGTTCTGTTTACGTATTTTTATGGCTTTGAACATGGCGACATTTTTATGACTCAAGTTCAGACAATTAGAACTAAATACAACTAATAAGTTTAAAAAGTTTTAAAACGTTGAGTTATAGAATAATAAATGGTTTTTGTTTAGTTTGTAATATTTTTCTTAAGGTTAGGATACAACTATCCTCGTAGTAGAAGAAAATACTACTACATGGGGATATTTAAAATGTTTAATATTATATTGAGCCTGAACCAATTGTTCACCAAAATATGCGCCACTATGCTTTATCTAGAAATAATAATATTTCTTAATTACTTGCAATTGTGTGTGTAATAAAAGATTTTTGGTTCATTTAGTATATACCTTAATCTACGCGATGATGAGAAACTGTATCACAAAATTTATAATTTGTTTGCAGACAGAATGGGCTATGATATAATAATATAATAATAATATATTATGTCATATATGTACCTATAATATTTAAATTAAAATGTTATTATTGGTTCAATCAAACACATTTCATATGAATAAATTTCTCTATTTCAAGATTTATACGAGAAATCTTTATAATTAACATTTTTTGTAAAAAAGCAAACACCGACGCTTAAAAACACTCAAAAATAATAAAAAATAAAATCATAGTTAAATTTAGTCCCACGACTTAACCCGTCTGCGATTTAAAAAAAAAATCAGAAGGTGGGGGTGTTACCCCCAGAAGGGTTGCGAGCGAGGCCGAGGGGACAAAACAGAAGAAAACTGTTATTAAAACGCTCGAGATTACAGACTAGATATTTTTGTTTTTAAGCACCGTTTAACGGTACTTGCTTTACAGGTTAGACTATATGTATGTCTAACGGTGGAATACTGTGGTAATCAAAGTTGAGAGTACTTAAAATCTGTCTCTTTTATTATGTATTGTAATGAATGTGACGGCAATATATTCCAGTAAAACTCAATTTTGTATAGCGTTTGAGTTTTGGTGTTGTGTATGTTGTGTGATACGTAATAATATTATAATGAAATGGTTAAAAACGATTTTTTTGCCAAAAACTTAAATTTAACTTAAATCTAACTTAAATTAAGGTAGACAGGTTCTTGGCAACGGCAACAGTATCAACGTTATGCTGTCGAATGATGGTGAGCCAGACATTTGAACAGCGCTGGTATTTTGAGTGATCCGGTGTTCGCGGTTCATACAGTTCAGTAATAAAATAATAATAAAAAATAAATAACGTAAAAAATATATAAGAATATTAAAAAAAATATACTTAAAAATACAAGTTGTGGATTTTTAATAATAATCTTGTTTTTACCTCAGATCCCTTTCATCTTCTTGTTTCCATGGATATTTTTTTTCAAGATTTTTTTGTGAAGATTCGATACGCTGATAGCCTTGATAAGACTCTGTGATTTATTTTTAAAAAGGAATGAGAACACGCTTTTTTGGCCGGCTGGGTTTAGTTGGTACACATCTTTCCCAGTTATTATGAAGTTCCGATATGAAAATAATACGTTTCACTACTCGCAAAACGCCTGCGCTGTTAATACAATATTATTCGCAACTAAATACAAGTAGAGGCGATCTATACAAAAAAATATATAATATATACACACAATATTGAAAAATCTTTTCTTCTTAAATATAATACTTATAATGTTTCTTTAAGAAACTTAATAGTAAAAAACCATGATCATAGTCAAACTGGCAAACCATTCATATGTGGAAAACCTTGAAGTATGGTTTACGCGATTCGGTTAAATTGTGGAATTTTAAATAATCGAATTTAAAAAAATAGTGAACAGTGCTGATTAGACTCCTGTGGTATCTATCCTGAACCTCACGCTCGTCTGTCGATATTTGAAATAAAAAAGCTCCTAGCAATATTTTAACAAATCTGAGTGACCGTTTAATGAGTTGAAAGCGAAGTGGCGAAACAAATGGTAGCGCTAATATTCCTCCCGGCCAATACGGCTGGCGTAATTTAATCCCGGCTCGGCGGGGCATCGGGGAAAATCTATAAATCTGCCGCCATTAGAACGGAGGACTCCCCGGGACTCTTATTTACTTCGGGCACAAATTCAGATGACAATGTTTTAGGGGAAGGAGCTGTGTAACTGCCCGTATTGTAGGGCTGGCAACTTGAAGTTTTGTTGAGTGCTTTTTTGTAAGTAAAGCTATACTATAATAATGAAGTGAATAAGAAATTTCTAATGTTACTATTTATTGTATTATATAAGCATTGGTAATTCTATATATTTTAAATATTACTATTTTATTTACATTAAGATTTTTAAAATTAGAAATTCTAAAATTTTTAATTTATATTTGTTTAAAAAATAAATACTTATTTTTATTAATCAATAGTGTTTTGTAAAATTTAAATAATTTAAGTATTATGTTGTATATATTTAATTTAAAACCTTAAATAATCATAATTTACGAGTAATTTTCTTGATTGATCTTAAAACATACATATTTCGTCAATCAGACTTGACTGTATCTTGCTAAACACAAACAACATCAATCAGATTGTAATTCTTAACACAACATAATTTTGTTCAATAAAAATTAACGCAACGAGACTATAATGGCATCCGGGGGGTAAAGGATCCAATTAAATTATCGTGTTTGTCAACCCTAAGGTTTCGGATTCTCCTCACCCCCGTCAATTACCAACCCTGACCGAGGCGAGACTTATTGACGGACTCTTCTACTGCGATCTCTTTGTCTCTCCACGTACGAGTCATTGCACAAACATTCTTTATTTTAACCACTTTAGACATTATGGGGAGATTCATATATGATTAAGTCAGTGTAAATTTTATAATTAATTTTAATTTATTTAAAAATCTGATTTTAAAGGTCCATTTCTTAGGAACCATGAAATGACTTACAAAATTGTTAGTACCTATTTAAATAAAATACTGTATACCGGGTTGAAACGCGATTTATTATTTATATTGTTTAAATTATTTATCCAGATGTTTCGGATGCTTTTCAGCAACCGTGGTCACGGTCAGACTGGCTGATAAATAATTTAAACAACATAAATAATAAATCGCGTTTTAATACAGTATTTTATTTAAATATGTGATACTCGCGTTAATAAAAAATAATATTAAATTATTAGTATGTTGTCCTGAATACGAGACTAGTCCAGTTTCTCAGAATTGGACTTTTAGTTCGTTCAGCAAACTTATTATTTAAAAAAGTAAAAAAATAAAATTTATCAAATAAAATAAAGTTCGAAATTAACGTTGTAATCAATCTATAGTGAAACCTTTATTTAGAAATATGTTCAAAAATTTAAAGAACCAGCGTCATGCTATACAACTCCAACATCAGGTACGCCGCCAGCACTATCAAAATCGATTTCTACAAAACAAGAATGACAAAACAAAAATGAAAAATGTAACTAAAGATCGAAGTGACGTCGATCACCCCTCGCGAGGGTGACGAGGGGATGGCATAATTCCGCGAATGATACACCAAAAGCTCAATCGAAACGATATATTGCGCTGATACGCACTACGGCGGACGGTAATCCAGTTACCTTCCGATGCTAACAGATTATTCCTTCACAGAAGCATAACTTGATACATAATGGTCTATGTTATTAAATAGAGGCCATTCTCTTCCTTCCACTCGAAGGATATGAAGAGAAACCTTCCTTCGATAACTTTCTTTTATTTTCATAGAGAGACTGGTCAACGAGAATTAGGAAAAAAGCATTATTCTTGATACAATAAGCGGTTAATTTGAAATTTATACAGAAAAAAACATACACAAATTAATCGTCAAAAGAGCTTAGTTAAGGTTAAGTTACTGTGTTGAAGTGGCATTAAAATTATTTGATAAAACACTTTGTCCTAAGAGCTAGATACCATCGCAAAAGTTTTGAAAAACATAATTTTCTTTTTAAATCAAATATATTTACTATGAGTCTAGGTTAAAATATTTTGTCATGTCTGCAATGATTCTTCTTTGAATATGTCGTATTTGAATATTGTATTGGAATATGGAATCGAAATCGCCCCAACCTTTCCCGTGAATCGTGTTAGGACAACGGTTGGTGTTTGATAACTGATTCTAAAACAGAGTTTGTTTACATGTATTTACAAGCAAAAATAGCATAAAATAGTGTTACATTTTACATTGTTACAAATATATTTCAGAAATTCTGTTTGTCATCGATCGATATAGAAACTTTAAGATAAAGATTTTACCCTCATTGGCGTTCCTTGAATAAAAGGACATTCTTAATTTAAATGTAATATTTTTTTTAACAATTATCTGCCTCAAGTATGTACGATTCGAGGTTGATAAATAGTTTTGCAGGATCATTCTATTATATATAAACTAGCGACCCGCCCCGGCTTCGCACGGGTGTAGATTTTTTGACAAAAGAAGCAGGGGTTGTATTTTTTAATGCCACATTATAAAAAAATAAAAACAAAAAAATTCGTCCAAAAATTAAAAAAAAAAAATTAGGGGTGGACTACCCCTAACATTTAGGGGGATGAAAAATAGATGTTGGCCGATTCTCATAGATACCGGATAAGCACAAAAAATTTCATCAAAATCGGTCAAGCCGTTTCGGAGGAGTATGGCAACGAAAACTGTGACACGAGAATTTTATATACCTACTAGCGACCCACCCCGGCTTCGTACGGGTCTAGATTTTTTGACAAAAAAAGCAGGGGTTGTATGTATTTTTTAATGCCACATTCTAAAAAAATAAAAACAAAAAATTTCGTCCAAAAATTAAAAAAAAAAAAATTAGGGGTGGACCACCCTTATTATTTAGGGGTGTGAAAAATAGATGTTAGCCGATTCTCAGACCTACCCAATATGCTTACCAAATTTCAGAGGAATCGGTCAAGCCGTTTCGGAGGAGTATGCAGACTAACATTGTGACACGAGAATTTTATATATAAGAAGATATGAATTATTTACAGTACAATATTTTGTCTGTATTCCGTTTTCAATAATTTTACAATATTTCTTTACAAAACTCAGTCCAATACTGTCATTTAAACGGAGTGTTAAGCATATTTGAATAGCCGCTTATGTGGATATTTTATGCCTCTTTCACAGACTGTTTACGCTAACGCACATATATCATCAATATTTCATACGAACGGGTAATATCGGTTTAAACTGGCCGAGTCGTTATTGCACATTTGAACTTTATGGAGAGCCACCCCATACATAAATTTGGAGAAGTGTATTGGTTTTATGAAAAGTTAAACTATGAAACAAGGTATTGATTTTGGGAGATTTCGTACAGGTGCAATTCATTCAATATAACTAACTGCAAAATCAAAAGTTTTTTATTTCAAATAGGCCTTTGCAGGCTCTTATGAAACGTCTAGTTGCACGGTTCCAAAAAGTGGGTCTCATGGAGAAGAACCGGCAAGAAACTCCATGGACACTCTTTTCAAGAATGGTTTAGCTTACAAAGACTCGGTTACAATAGTAATAATCGGCTGAGAAGTTTATATAATGCAAGGTATACAGAGATTCTATACAATGTAAAAACAAATAAATAAAAATAGCAAATGTAAAAACTCTATATTTTTTGTAATAACATCATATTTTACGTGTAAAGTCTGATGCAGATATCGCTACGAAAAAAAGTCAAGTTTACTAATATTCGTATCGAAATTGGTAATATAAAACCTATCTGAACATACACTCAGATTATATAGACGTGTACAGTTACCACGCATCACTGCATGTTATGATTGCATTTTATTGATTCATCAAGGGCGTAGGTATATAGTGCACATGTTTAGTACCTAACCCATATGGCAAGCTGTAAAGGGCTCGTCACAATCATCTCGGCGTCCAGGAGACTCCCCTTTCAATCTTCATAGTAATAAATAAAAGGGGCAATAAACGGGGAGAACTGAACGTCGGTTTGTCGTGTAAGCGACCTCAATAGGACAGTTTTCATACTTTTTCCTGTTAGCAGCTTGGGGTTAAAGTCGTCACTTCGAATAGCATTGAAATAACTTTATGTACACATTAGGAAGTTATGTTAAATTGTTTTTTAGTAAAAAAGCTCGGAGAAGATAAAGCCTGTCTAAAACCATCGCTGACTTGACCTAATATATAATAACAATATTTAGGGCTGATAATATTTGTCTATTGTTATGAAGAGTATCACGCTTTTAAATGAAAAACTATAGATAAAATAAAATGAGAACTGGTGGATTTTTTTTAATTATTTTTATTTTGATTCAATAAATAATCAGGTAAATTTAAATTTATAGATAAATCGAATTCTATTTTAAATTCAATTTTTCATAAAACAATTTAATGAAATATATAATAGCATTATAGCTAAATAAATCCTCCGACATATTCATGTTTTTTTTAGATTTTATAAACTCCAAAAAAATTGTTAATAAATCTTATAACCTTAACAATAGTATTGAGAAATACGCGTCATCGCGTGAACGTGCATCAAGCAACATGTAACAGATGAGGTGACAGATTGCCAACGTCCAGTGGCCTTGAGGCTTCCGCTCCACCTCACTCGCCACATCACGCAACTATAATTGTGACTTTACGAGCGTTTTATAGTGATTATTTCATATTTTGTTACACAGGTTGGTCTGCGAAGTCAGCGACTTTATCCTTTGGATTCAAGTACACTGACCACCATGGTTTGCGAAGTTAGCGAGTTTAGTCTTTGGATTCAAGTAGTGAGGTGACACTGCCCACCAGTAGCGAGAAGTCATAACAAGGCGATTCCTATCGGCATATATTTAATCCAATAAACCTACTAATAAACTAAAAACAAGCTTTATTTTGGGTCTTCCTCGCACTGAATTCGAAATGTCGCAGTATGGTGTGATTTTTTGAAACGGCTTACCTTTTGAAAACTTTGGTTCGCTAATGGTATCCAACAAATTATGAATGTAAAGTATTAGTTGATTACTGATACAGGGGTTGTACAACGTCACTAAGAGCAGTAATATTGCCGTCATACTTTGCTCCTGCAAAAATACTGCTTTAAAAGGCCCCAGGACATGGTATGCTATGCATGATTTAAAAAATCAGGCATCCATTTAGTTGCGAAAAATAGTCCCTAATTACATTCATTAATCCTAATTAATTTAAAAGAGTATACATTATTACATAATAAAAAAAGTGATTATTAATACGTTTAGATTACATTGCGCGATTTATTAACTGCGATTTGGCGTCAGCCTATGAATAATTTACAAATGCATAAGGTACAAATAGAATAGATCGATACGAAGGCGATACCCTTTCGTCAAGTAATACGTCAAGATGGTCACGGTCGGTTTATAAAAAAATAATTGCTTGCTTCTGATGTCACAGAGTGTAGGGACACATAAGATTAGCCTTAGGTGGACTTGCAACTGTTTAAAGTATCGTAACGCTTACTGCCGGCATAGCATGACAACCGCGACAAAATTTTGTCGACCGTTTTCTCGTGTTTTAATCGATTATCTCTTTATTTCTTCCGGGTCTAACATGACAATTACACTTAAAACTCGACTTTTAATATCAATAATAAATATATTTGTCGATCGAGATATCTTTTCTATCAAAATTGTCGATGTCGAGATATACGAGTAATATATCGAGATATCTTACATCTTAGTTTGTCTTCTCTCGTCCACGAGATATCTCGTGGCGGTCATGCTAGGCCGGCAGATCTTATTAGTTACTGATTAATAAAATAATATTTATTTAAGTATAATTCAAGGTTAATGTTTCCATTTAAGTTATATTCACACGAAGAAAAGGATATCATGTCACATAAAGTACTTTGGATTCAAAGTAAGCATGTCTGCGAATTCACCCTCGCAAAAGGCAGATATTATGTAAAAACCTAACGGTAGTCACTACAATCAATACTAGATGATTTAAAAGCTTCCTCCTATAAAGCCTAAGCGATTTTCTACCCTAATATACATGGTATAAAGCTCATACCTTCACAATATTTCCGTGAGACTTTGAACAACAAATATCCTGTTAAACAATATTCAATCTTATTTCTTTGCAAAGATACTCCACACAATATAAGAGGGTCCAGGAAGAGTTAGGTTTTTGTGAATATAAAAATATGAGCCCCCTTTTACAATCCCATTGTATCCGATATTGATCCTCATAATAGTTTGAGTCGACTGGTACTCGCTCGCATCTTCATAAAGGGGATAAAATTATTAATGTGTATTTTGATTTATTACATCTAATTCATAGCAAATTGTCGTTATTTAGAGGTACTATGAGTAAGATACTCGTAGATATAGTTATAATACTAGTTTGTATAACTGGCGTTAAGTATATTTTAATCAATATATGTATTACTATTATTATAGAATTAATATTATCTTGATGGGTATTGGGACATACACATTTCTGTCTTTTTGTCTACCATTTTATTCCCTCAGAAATCGAACCTACAGTCCTTAACGTATTATAATGAGCCATGACAGTTAAGTGAAGTTATCCGTATAAATCGTATTGAAGCTTTATATCATAATTTTGACCACGCCTGACGGCAGAAGTTGAGTTCTGGGTCGGATCTTTAAATGTTATTTTTTATTAATCAATCAGTTTATTTCATATACCTATACAAATATTATAAATAGGAAAGATTTGTTTGACTCTTCGATCAACAATAATAATCCTTACTATCTAAGGATAAGCATCCTTAATAAATTTATAATTTTTTTTTGTTGGTTACGCTTTCACGCTAAAACGGAAAAGAAAATATTCTAATCTGTATATTCGGAACATTTTGCGGATATTATTATTTAACATACGGATTACTATTTATATAAAACATTATTTTATTGTTTATCAAATATATTCTAGTTTACGTTTCATGTTGATATATTATTTTGTACCCTTCTAGATACATGATAATTTACACATTGGTGTTTCATAAACTATACCAATAATACCAAAGTTTTCAAAGTTAGTCAAGTGTGTATGTATAATACATAGAAATGTATATATATTTTGGTTGCTTATAAAATCATATTTCGACTTCACTCTTTTCTTTGTTCCCATTGAGCAGTGCCATTTTTTCAAAATTTGACAAGAGCCGTGGCTTAAATAATCGGGACACTTTTTTCGTGAATTTTGTATGCGACCTGAAGTCTATTTAATACTATGTCAATGGTTTGACTCGACCGATTTTAAAATTTTTTTCACCAATAAAAAGCTACATTATCATTATTTTTTTTGTGTATAGTACATCTACATTGTATCCGTGCGGAGCCGGGGCGGATCGCTAGTTTATAATACCAAGAAGCAGCCATTTCCATTGCATAAGAAAAACCAAGTCACACAATTGTCTACGATACGAAAAGTGAATGGTGTAAAAGTACAATAAAAATAAAATTCACATAATAACTGGCACTCTTTACAACCTTCGTGAAACGATAACAATAAGTACGAACAAACATACAGATTATAATCATTTAGCAAAGTATTAACATAAACACTTACTTTAAGATTAGATTGTATCAAGTATGTAACATTAATTTTGACTCAATTAAGGCAATGGTTTAAATTAACACTTTGTATGACGAACAATTAAATTAATTAGAGGTTACTTTATGTTTATTATGATTTTAATTTATATTTATGTATTACGCACACCATTTGTAGCCGTTATTACACCTCTTAATCAGAAATGTTACAGATTCTACCAAAACTGACTTATCCACATAAGGTGATTTAGGTCAGTATTTTAATAAAACAATATTATGGAGGTATGTAGTACTATTGGACCGGACAGACGTTGTCCTGTCAAAATGTTGGCTTCAAAAATTTAACCCACTTCTATTCTATAATGTCTAGTATTTAAATAAAATACTGTATACCGGATTAAAACGCGATTTATTATTTGTATTGTTTAAATTATTTATCCCACGTTTCGGATACTTTTCAGCAAGCGTGGCAACTTGACATTTCAAAAATCAGACAACTATCATCTTTTTGTCTTCCACTGACCACGGTTGCTGAAAATTTATACATTTATACAATATAAATAATAAATCGCATTTTGTGATGTGTGATACTCGCGTGAATAAAAGACAATATAATGTCTTGTATGTCACTGATTTGTATTGGATATAAATTGTTATAAAAAAGCTATAATAAGCGTGCGTGACGTGAAGAACGAACCTAATATTATCTAATATATAAAATTCTCGTGTCACAGTTTTCGTTGCCATACTCCTCCGAAACGGCTTGACCGATTTTGATGAAATTTTTTGTGCTTATCCGGTATCTATGAGAATCGGCCAACATCAATTTTTCATCCCCCTAAATGGTAGGGGTAGTCCACCCCAAAATTTTTTTTTTTAATTTTTTAAAAAATACATACAACCCAAATCACCAACCCCTGCTTTTTAGAAATTATTTAGATGGCAAATCAACGTTTGCCGGGTCAGCTAGTATATTATAAAAATAATTTTCTGCATTATTTTAATAGATGTTATTTTATTCGGGACGTAGAAAAATCCAACAAATACGATATCATTAAAATCGGTGAAGCCTTTCTTGAGTAATAAATGGTCTAACTAACACGACTTTGTTTCATATAGATAAGATATACAAGCGGGAACCATAACTCGGCCACTTGACATCGATCAATGATGTGCTGTCGACACATTATATCACTTCGACCATTTTTATTTTATAGTCTGAAGCTTAAAAGCTCAGGCTGCACAGCTTATTCATAATATGTGAACGGCGGTTCCTTACCTAAGCGTTACAAAATATATTCCTTCAACTAGTTTAAAGCTACAGGTAATAATAGAAAGAAATTTATAAACCTCCCTTATCTGATTTAGCCGGGACCTGTTAGTTTGGAAGCTATCAGTGGCTAGGAGTCCTAACAACTGGATTCTTTCCAGCTTCCCTTTATATATTTAACGTCATAACTAATCTATCAATAAACTTAAAGGTGGTGGATACATGTCGCTTTACTTTCAGTTTTTCCTCGCACTGTATGAAAGTTCGAAATGTGGTTTTTTTTGGAACGGCTTACCATTTGACAATTTTCACCCATCGCTATTGGAATTTATATGATAAAATAAAGCTTCGTAAATATCTTATTGATATCTATAAAATTAGAATAATATAATACCGTAATTTATTAGAATTGGCTTTTCAATCAATTTTGATGATAAATTGTATTTTTTACTAATTATTATAATTATATTTACAATGTATGCAATAATAACTAATAAACCGTTCTACAACGCGGGAGTAGCGTTGCAAAATGTAACAGTCGTGCTACGGGATTGAACTAATGCGATGGCTACGAGCCCGTAAGCTACGTTGTTACGTAAGCCGCGTAACGGGCCGGTCAACGACCCCGATGACCTGCGCGCGCGCCTGTCGTTGCCATACTAGATTTCATAGACTATGTAGAGCGCAGAATAACAATCAAAATGTGAAAAATAAGAATACCTTAGTTTATAGACACAATTAAAAAAAAAAAGAAAATTATCGTTTTTGTACAAAAAAAATATTATGAAAATATACGTATATAATTAACTTTCGAAAATACACTAGCTGCTACTCTAAAAGCTTTATTGAATATATCTCTACAACTATCTAGTACCGTTATTGGGATTAATATCGGTTCCAATTGAGTTAATTAGGCCATGACGCGTCTATTTACTCAGTCTCGGAATTCTAGGACGTGTTTCATTCTCGTTAATAGATCTTCCCCGCACACCGCGGGACACCAAAGATCGTGACGTTTATGGCTTTTATTATAGCCATTGTTGATACCTTCCGAGTAATTGGCCATTAATATGTGAACTTCAAATGAGTTCAGTACGTGTTGATATAAATCTTTGTTTTAAGTGCATATAGGATATTTTTATACTGAATACCTAATCCTAAACCTAGCAATGACAAACAAGCAAAATATATTAATTAATTTTTAAAATAAACATTAAAGTTAATTCTCGAATCCCCTCATGGGGCATAGGGCAGACACATTTCTGTGTCTGTTTCACTGATAATTTTTCTTTACAGGCAAGTAGGTAATTAATCAGTCTTCTGTGCATTTTTTAATCTTCTTTTTCCAGGATTCGAACCATTTCTAACACATTTATATGTCCGTTTTACTAATCTACTTAGTAGCAAGTAAGTAATCAATCTTTTGTGCCGTGCCCGACTGACAATTTTCTAAGCTTATTTCCCCAGGATTCGAACCCAGATCCTTCGGTACGAGGCGCATATACCACCCACGGAGGCCAGGAGATCGCATACTTCGTAAATTGCTTCTATAGCTTATTTGGCTCTTCAATTCGTATCAATAACAAAACAAATATCACTCGGGTGTGATATCGATTAATTAGTGCGGAATTTGTATTGTTTGTGATACGAAAACCTTTTGCAGTAAGTTATACTGATTATAAGGTGACTTCTTGTTTATTCCTATGTCTCTTTATTCCATATTTAAAAACCTTGTTACCCGTACCCATATATAAAACCCTTACAATACGACGTGATGGCCAGAGGTCTTCGGTTGTAAACACAAATCGAACGGCGATTGATTTTCAATCGCGCGACTACATCTGATTGAGTTAACAGTAAACGACCGTAAACTTTAAGCTTGAACCTTTACATATTGGAAAAGCAACAGTTACAAGGCAAAGAGGATAAATGCTTAGAACGGGGAGACAGGACCCCGCGACCACGGTTGCTGAAAAGCATCCGAAACGTCGGGATCAATAATTTAAACAATATAAATAATAAATCGCGTTTTAATCCGGTATACAGTATTTTATTTAAATGTGTGATTCTCGCGTTAATAAAAGACAATATTAAAAAAAAATTAGTTTCCTAAGAGATTAAAGATAAATCATACATTGTTTAAAATAGGGAAATAAGTACAATGTGTATAATCCGTGTCATAGATCAAGAAAGTTCACGACATGTAATAGACAAGCTTTCCTAGTTATGAATAGAAATTGTAGATGGCGCTACTTCACGCTTTCACTGCGTTAACAGTTGTATTGTAAAAGCAATTTGGAAAGTATTAGCATGTTTGAAGAACTCAAAGTAATTATGAGAGTAGTTTTATAGAATAAATTTCAAGTAAATATATTTTTCTTTATCTCTTATAAATAATAATTTCAATATATATAAATTAAATTGTGGTAACCTCAATTATGTTTATCTATTGCAATTATAAGGACATATTTTTCGTATAAAATATCGAGTGTAGGTAATTGTCATTGATAATATTATTTATCTATTATGCGTCGAAAACCACATTATTACACTGACCATACCTGAAAAACAAAATATGTGGACCATATTATAATTTTATCTTCTTTAAAAGTGAACCAAATATATTTTTTTCTATGTGATAAATGTATGTGTACTAAAATTATAATTCATTTAATATTGCAATAAGATTTAATATCTGATTAGTACTGAAAGGTAAAAACACATTCCCGGAGTAACAAACAATTTTTAAATAATAAATTGTTTTTGTTACTGTCTCCGTAGGTTAGCGGTATGTGTGCTGTCCTTGCGGAGATTCCGGGTTCCAATCCCAGCGAAACTATATAAAATAAATTGTTTCCGCCGCATGGCACAACAGCTTGTAACCAACCTGTAAAGACAAATGATCAGTGAAGCGTACTCAAATATGTTTGTCCCATGCTCTAATAAGGGACTCGAAATTTCACTTAATGCTTAATATTAATCGACTTCTCTTACTGACTGTACATTGTATCAAAATGATTTTATAAATTTTATTATAATTTATGGTTTGGGTTATTCCCAATAGATGAATAATTGCCAAATTGTTTTAACTCTATGGCAATGCTCTCAGATATACACATTTTACTTAACGGTATAACATAATTGATCAACTGAAAAAACTGATGGTATTGTAACCGCAGTTACAAAATTTGATTAGCAGAGTGATACCGATAGAGCTCTTCTAATAGTTTTAAGAGTACTAATATTATGGATACCGCAAATAGGAATGTCATACGTGTACTTCTTTATGTCAGATATCGACAGACGAATATGAGGTTCACTTGATGGTAGGTGATACCTCAGCCACAGAACATCAGTCAATGATGCGCTGTCGACCTAATTTTTTACTTCGAGTATTCGGAAATCCATAGACTGAAACCGAAACGCGCAATATGCACTTCACGGCTTTTCCATCTATGAACGGTGGTTCGTTACCCGGTCGGAATTTAGATATTCCTCCCACCCGATCAATGCCCGAAGTTACCAGACGTGGGGAAAGCATGCTTACAGAAAATTATAAGCATGTGCTCCCGGTGGGAATCGAACCCACGACCCATCGATGCGCACGGCAGGTGTTCTACCGAACGCGCCAACGAGCCCGTCGAGATCTATCTTGATGTTTTTTTTCTTTTACGAGATAAAATACACGCAAGACCTTGTTTGATATACATATGTTTAATAAAAAAATTGAAAATGTATAATTGTATGTATATTTCTTTAAATTTTGAAATATTTAAAAGAAAGAGAACATTAGGAGAGAATTGAGAATTATATAGAAGTGGGTGCCTTCTGTGACATGCTCAACAAAAGCAATATTATTATATCTTATTCCCCCGATAAATGAAAGTAAAACGCATAGAACTGAACCACAGAGGCGATATTATTTAAAAGGATAATAAAACCATATATTTATGCAAAAGTATTTCTAGCATTTACCACCAAATCATTTTACACTAGAACCACGTAAATCACTCTATGGATTTCTGAATGGTCGAAAGCATATTATGTCAACAACGCATCATTCACTGATTTCCCATGGCTGAGATGTCACCTAAATCAAGTGAGCGTCACGCTCGTCTGTCGATATCTAAAATCGACTCCGACTTAAAATCAAATGAATGCCTCATCCAAAATATTAAGTATTATAGCATCCATGTATTTAGTTTCGTCGCGTTCAGGGGCAAGTGGAACGGTACCGCGGACGACGACCTTAGATCAACGATAACTCATCCTCGTATTTGCTCACTATTATCGAATATGAGCCAATGAGTGCGTTATAGAATAATACTATAGAACTGTTGTACTGTGGTGTTATTAACATATACGATACTAGCAACTAATAATTCTAAAATGTTACGAGAATTTTATTGCTGCTTTTATAAGAAGCCAAAATTAATTGATTTTGTATGATTACGTCTTTATTTATTTTACTTTTTACTTTATCATAATTTATATATACAAATCTTGTATCACAATATTTGTGGTCGCATTGATCCGGAACGGCTCTACCGAATTAAAACAAATATGTGTATATGGTAGGTAGAATAGGTTGTAAAGTATATTTCATACCGCTAGGTGATAAGGGTGTCCTTATCCAGTTTTTTTTCTATTTTTGACAAAAAATATAATATATTATATTTTTTTATTTGGCATCAAAAATGCCTATAAACTCACGCTTTCTCACTATCCAGCGAAGTGAGCACGTGTCAATTAGAATACCTTTTAATATTAAAAATATTTTGATCCATTTATATGTATTTATCCTCTTGCATAGTTTTATTTTAAACCTTAAAACTACGTGGCAAGTTTCTGGAATTGCTGTTTGAATACACAGCTTGTTTCGAAGTTTATTGGATGTACTGAACTTCCTTAATAGATAACATTGTCTTTGATTTACGGGATTCTTGAGAGAAACGCAGCTATGCTACCTCTCACTTCGGAACTACTATTATATTTCACTCAACATCAGTTTGTTTTAGAGTAATAATGTATGTACTGTTGTATTGTCTTCGCCTATTTTGGTTTTAAGTGATCTGACTACAATTTGTCGGTAGGGATTTTTGAGAGTAAGAGAGATAGATAAGTTTATTAACTGCACAAACAACAACACATTAAAAAATATTATTTAATATATTTAATGTTTGGCAGTCAAAAGTCTCAGTATTGTATGGTTACTATGCTGATTTTCAGCTACTGCTTCTGTAATGCCACGGACTATCAGCCATTTAAAAAACCAATATGACACTGACTATGACAGTGTTGATAAGCTATTCATTAAAATGGCATATAGATTATTATCATATTGATTATAGGGATTGACTTGCATTTTATAGGTAACACTTATATTTTCTTGCATGAAGATCACAGCAAAGGTAAGATATGTATTAAAGTACTGTCATACCGAATGTGAATCTCAAAGAAACAAGTACGGTATTTACTGCTTGTTTCTTCGGGATTTGAACCCGGATCCATTCGATGTTGTACGCAACGCGCTACTAACTAAGCCACGTTGGTGGTCATTTTTCTTCTTCAGTAATTAGCAGACGTGGGGTATACACAGCCTTAACGTCAAATAACCTCGGTCAAACGTCCATATTTAATAAAAACTTCGAAAGTTGTACCATTATAAGTATCAATAAATTAATACAAGTCCGGAACATTCCATAGGCGAGTTTAAAGTCAATGCTCACCGCTATTAGTCGAAGAGCACGGAGATGTGATGTACGAGAGCCGTAAATAAACGGGTTGGCTGTATCGCTTATATCGGTGTGATATTGAAATGTTGGAACTGGTTTGCCTCTGGGCTCAAGGGAACGCACTGACCCTACAGTACTCCCGAGGAATATTGAATCGCTGGGTCCTCTTGCAAAATACAAGTCGGCATAGCGAATTAGAAGTGGCGCCGATTGAACTATTTATTGAGTTCGATCAACACGTATGCTAAGCTTGTTGTGCGCTAAGTGAGAATTTCGATGCCTCGAGTGTTATTTTACATCCTTAATGCGTTGCAGAAATTCTATATGCACGGCTTGCGAGTGCGAAGGGACAGTCACAGTAAAATAGTACATTTTATGATTGTATAAATAGTATATTACTATTAAGTTAGATAAAAATAAAGTAAATATGTATGCAATTTTATCTGGCTTGACACAACTAGCACAATATTGAAATTGAGGTTTTGATGGGTACACTTGCCGTGCGCATCGATGGGTCGTGGGTTCGAATCCCACCGGAACCACATGATTATAATTTTCTGTAAGAATATCTTCCTCACGTCTGGTAATTTCGGACATTGAACGGGTAGGAGGGACATCTAAATTCCAACCGGATAACGAAACACCGTTAATAGATGGAAAACCGTGAAGTGCATATTGCGCGTTTCGATTTCAGTCTATGGATTTCCGAATACTCGAGGTAAAAAGTAGGTCGACAGCGCATCGTTGCCTGATGTTCTGTGGCTGAGGTATCACCTACCATCAAGTGCTCGTCTGTCCATATCTAACATAAAAAAATAAGTATTTAAAATATTAAATAGAATAATTCCTTTGTTAATAAGAGGTGTCTAAAAAAGCTTGGTCTTGATATCATTAATTAATAAAGCTTGGTCAACATAAGAATAAAAATCCAGCATCAAAACTGAACATCAGATAAAAGTAAGGATACCAACAATACAATAACTGCTACGATAGCCGGTAGCATTCACCAAAAGCACATCATTTTTACAATGACGCAAACTTTGTGTAGGGCTGAGAGTATTGTCATTTAAAACTTCTCTATTTTCAGAATTTAATATAAAGTTCTACAGCTTAAATATATGTACCTACTCTAGACATTAAAGAAAATACGTCTAGTAGTAGTGTCTTAAGGTTTATTATCACCTTTTCTCTTTCTCTTTTGCATCATTTTATAGATAACTTTTTAAAACCGTGAAGTGCATATAGTTTCGGTTTTAGTGTATGGGAATCCATATGCTCGAAGTAAAATGTAAGTCGACAACGCATCCTTGACTGATGTTCTGTGGCTAAAGTCCTACCATCAAGTAAGACGAGCATGAGTCGTCTATCGATATCTAACATTAAAAAATAACTAAACTAAAATTTTCCCCGCAACTTGCTCGTACGAAAAAAAAATTAATATTGGTGACGGAAATGAAGACACGGAAAGGTTTACTTTCAAACTGATATTATCAACCATGAGTAAATAATATTCAAGAAGCAAGTATGTTTACTTGATTAATATGTTTACAAACTATAAATGAAAGTAAAAGAAGCCATAAAAGGATAATAAGAATCTCAACCAAGCAAAATGTAGTAGGTAATTACTTACTCGCTTGTTTGAATGTCCTTTGCCAACCGAATCAAGACAACACAACCACAGATCAAGTTAACAACTACAACATATCCCAAAACGAAGAATATCTTAAAGAAAATAACCAAAATCGACTAAAAAGTTAAGCAGTAGCCCTACATAATGCACGTGTGTGCGTAATGTGAACAGCGCAGAATATGTAACTATAGGAGTGTGCGTAGCCCGACGCGGCGTGATGTGTTGGTATTTATCCCACATTAGTATGCATCCGTTTCATTGATCCGACCTCTTTGTTCGCCCAAACCCTTCACTGTGATCCTGATTACTCCTCAGGATTGCTACATTGAGAGCTAATAACATTATTGCCATTTGCCAGTTAATTGACCTAGATTGTTAGTCAAATGTTCCAAATGGTACTTACATAAGACTGATTTGATATCGTAAGTATAATATTATAATACTAGCAACACGGTCCGGCTTCGCACGAGTGCAATGTACTAAACAAAATCGGGGGAGTAGTTTTTTGATTTAAATCGTAACAAACAAACAAATATATTTTTCGTCTTTATAATATTTAGTTTAGATATAAATATTGGATATCATAATGGGTGTGTGTTGGTTTTTTGATTGAACTTTTAGATTTTAAGGAAGAGCAAGATTGAAGAATACTTGATTTTGAATGATGCTATTTATGATATATATCTAATATATAAAATTTCCATGTCACAATGTTAGTTACCGTACTCCTCCGAAACGGCTTTACCGATTTTTACCAAATGTTATATGCGTATTCAGTAGGTCTGAGAATCGGCTACTATCTATTTTTCATACCCCTAAGTGATAAGGGTTGTTCACCCTTAAATTTTTGTTTATTTTTTTTTATTATGTGGCTTTAAAAAATACATACAACCCTATATTTTCTCTCTTCTATTACCAACCCCTGCTCTTTTTTGTCAAAAAATCTAGCCCATGCGAAGCCGGAGCGGGTCGCTAGTGAATTTATAAAATTAAAAACCTCTGAAGTTCCAAAGTTTATAGCCTTCGTCGCCTCGATACTGGAGGTATTATGTTTGAATCTCGGAGAAAAAAAACAACTAGGAAAGGTCATGGACAGGACTGATCGCCTACTTGCCTGTAAAGAAAAATGATCAGTAAAAAATACAGCCTATGTTTCTGTCTTATGCCCCATAGGGGAAATACCCTTTTCATTATATAATTTAAAAAAAATACTTAGCGTAATATTATGATTAAAATCCTAGTATAAACCTCATAATCTAATACAGGTTAATATAGAAAATCGATTTCGAAATGTAAGAGCTCACTATCCAATAGAGATCAAGGCACAGCGGCCGTTTCCCCGCAGTTAACTACAACCCAGCCGAGATAAATTGCTTCGCATTTAACGGTGTTTTGGTAGTGTTTCCTCGTAATTCCACTTGGCCGGGTAATAGTCCCCGACACTGTGTGGGTTTATGACAATATGTAACCTGTGTTGAGCCGCCGGCATCTCGCAATAAGTTACTTTTGTTTGTAAGCGCTTAAAACTATAGTATATGTAAACATTTTACATGCGCTAGAAGTTTCTTATAATACATACAAATCACAATGTAACCCTTTTGATAACAAGTTTTAAGTTTACAATAGGGAATTAAACAAACCAATAACCAACGAATTAAAAAATACGTGATAAAGTTTTATTTTAATCTACTTGCTTAATTAATATGTAATGAAGTTTTGAATATTTTATTTTTAACATTAAAATCTTATTGTTCAACAACAAAAAAAGTGAGTGTGCTTTAGACCACATACCTGAAGTAAAACATCTTTTTCAATAAACAGATATATTTTGTTTATTCATTGTTTTCATTCACCATTTCATTTTTTTCATTATATTTCATTATATTTTTAAGCAAAAAACAAAAACCGTCTTCAAAACTACAACTTGCACTAAAAAGTAAAAAATAATATTTTAATTACTTCAAAGCATTATTAATTAACAGTTATTTTTGAAATCGGTGCCGCTCCATACAGTTCAAAATTTTGTTGCAAAAGCAGGATTAAACTGTCCTTCTTGGCTGGCACCGACTCCAAAAATAATGTTAATAAATAATGCTTTGAAGTAATTAAAATATTATTTTTTACTTTTTAGTGCAAGTTGTAGTTTTGAAGTCAGTTTTTGTTTTTTGCTTAAAAATATTTTTTTTTTTCTAAATTTTTGTAGGAAGTGTATGTATTTAAGTTCATTAATCCTTAGATAATAATTTCGTAGACCTACCACTAAACGTGTTGCTCAAATGAGACAGCACCGTGAAAGGAACCACAAAGCAAAACATCATCTACGTATAAGTAAATTTATGTTATTGTTGATTTTCTAGAAAAGCACCAAACCAATGCCGTTAAATTACCATAATATGGGACCACCTCTGAAATATCCCCTACCAAACAAAAAAAGAATCATCCAAATCCATCCATAACTTGCGGAGTTATCGCGTAACAAACATACAAAAAAAAACATACAGACGAATTGAGAACCTCCTCCTTTTTTGAAGTCGGTTAAAAATACGAAATGGTTTACAAACATTGACGTATCAGATGAATAAAGGAATCCACAAAATAATAACAAAAATAAATCACTAAATCAATAAATAAACTTTTGTTCCCCTCGTCCGATCACACTTGTCGTAACATCCCGTCACGCTTTCACTAGTTTATTTCCCAAACCCACCGTGTGTATATAAGTTCTAATTCAAAAATCAATAACAAAGAAATATCTTGTACTTCAAGCATCTTCTTACTTTTTTCCATATACTTTAAGAATGAAGCGCGTACCGATTAAATGAGGTGCTCGCGTTTCTCTAGATAGCCAAGTGATATTACTTTCTCCTTTCCACTAGTTAAATTTAATGTTTTCTCTCTTTCCTTCCAGGCTGTGTAGCCTCATCTCGCCGGCACCTCGCCGTCGCCTTACAGTCACATATTTTATTTGTGGAACCTTCCTGGATTCAGAACGGACTAAAGCTTGCCATACACGTTGCGACTGGACGCAATCATAAGAATAGAAATGATTTTATTATATGTCACATACGTATACATAAATAAATAATGACTAGTGATGTTCCGACTAGTAGACACTTTCGTAGTCGGCAATTATTTTTTATATATTTCTTAATAAAATATATTTAAGAGGAATTACATTAAATAAAAACCTTGATTGTTTTACTAATTTTGATATATAAAGCAACCTTTCCTTTGACATCTAATCAGTTTCTAAAATTGGCCGTTTGACCAAGCTAGCAGGTAGGCATACGATCGTAGTACATACTAACACTACTCAATCGTCCACATTTCATCCATCAGAAAATACGTGACGTCTGGCGGCCCTGGGATCTTGGACCATAAGGCTCACTTGATGCCAGCCATCAATCAGAGGATCTTGAATCCATAATGCATTGTCGACTTAATTTGTACTTCAAGCATTCAGAAATACATAGTATGTACGCTGAAACCGAAATACATAATTTTCTTCCATTCGTGATCGGTGGTCCATCGTTCCCCACCCATTTCTACTCCCACACTTTCCTAAAGAGTAGAAGATAAAAAGTTGTTGTCCAGCGATCGGTTTTTGTATGGAGAGCTTAAAGTTTGTTTGTCGTCTGAGACCTGCCAATAATATTCACCCACACACTCACCTTAGGGCAGTAATCGTAGCCAATTTTATGCTTATAGTGGTGGGACACACAAGTGAAGATGATGATCCGAAGGCTGTAAATTCCCCGCCGATGAAAAGTGGAATGCCGGCAGTTCTCAGTGTATTTAAATTAGAACTTTACATACACTCGCTTGCATATTCTGTACATTATTTATACTAATAAGACTATATGATAAATAAATACAAAAATCTTTAAGTAAGAACTCGAACAGTGTCTCTTTACCTAGTCGTAATTTCGATACCACCCATTTAAAGTCCCCTAAAGTGACTTAAGGTAGGAAGTTAGATCCGGCGGGATTTGAATCCATGATCTATCGGAATGCAAGTCAAGTAACTATAAAAAATATAATGTTTTTGAATTAATTTTTGAGTTGTAGGAAATATCTTCTCATACATCCATATACCTAATATAGGCTAGACTAGAAACTGCAATATTATAACCATTCATTTAATAGGTGCAATTATAGTTTCTATATGTTAATATATGAAAATATTATTCGTCATTTAGGCTTTATTTTACAGTTTTTTTTAATAAATAAAGTAAATAAATAATAGCAAATAACTTTATAAATAAAAGTATCTTCATGTAAAGAAAATATATCTCTAATATAAGAATAAAGACTTACATACAATTTACAAACTCCATCTGAGTAAAGTTATACAACTGTTTTATGATGGACGATTATTGTCGTCCATACTGACGTGCCAGAGGGCTGACTCGTCGCTCCACAAATTATTTGCTTCACATCCAACAACCTCTTCATTAATTTACATGACGGGTCCCAAGAAAACCTTTAAAACCTCATTCGTGGTCTTGAGTACTGAAAGAAACCACTCCATTGACAAACCGAAGAAGTTAATGCCCAAAACAATTGATCATAAACGTGAACCCTATTAAAAAGAACTCAAGACATGATTTCAAAGTTTAAAATACGAAGTCAGTTGGACATATGCTTCAGGAATCTTGGGGCGTTTAAATGGTATTATTTTATTTTAAGTGTGCAAAATATTTTATGATTCAACTGTACGGCTTTGCTGGATTTCTCGTGTCGATTTATGAACTTACGCAAGCGAACGGACTTAACATAAATGTATAATAAACTCATATAGTACCGTAAAAGTATTGCATTGTAAGTAAAATTTTATTTGTGTTTTATAATTCGTATAACATATACAAACAAAAATTATAGCAGTCCTTCCTGACGTCGATTTCGCATTAACATAAATAAGCTTTATTTTCTTGGGAAGCTTTTATCGAAGAATTAATATCACCGTTTTCCTTAATTTTTCAGAAGGAACGATAGAATTTTCTTATAATATCTAGTGCCTAATGTAATAGATAATGGCTGTGTTGCTGCAAAATGAGCATATTATTCGTAATTTGAAGTAAAATATGCGTAATTGCCAATAACTAAAATAGGAAGGAGCCTGTATAAGTTACAAAGCGCTAGACAAAGGAGTTCGAACGAAGTTCACGCATATTTAAATAAATAAACTGAGCAAGAAGAGCGAAGAGGCGTACGCGCACTGATACTTCTAGATAAAAGACACGTTACTTTGGATGCGGTAAAAATTTAGAGTTGACTCTAAACTTTAATCTACTTTTACAATATTATCTACAGATAGTACACGAGTAGCGTGTTTCGATCATGGCAACAAATGTAGGTGTCTATAACATTACAAAATTTACAAATTTGACCTCTAATGGGGTAATTTTAATCTCCGGCTTTTTGCAAAGAATTTCAATTATTCTGCATATTATATCGTATGGTCAGTGATAATAATTGTAAAGATTAATCCCGGATGCTGAATTTGATGTTACGTCATAATTTTAAATACCCAATTGCATCACCCTTTGTGATGGCATTTGCGGCAGTACCACTATGTAGAACTAGTTATTGCCGGCAGTTTGCCTCTGTTAATTGGCTGAACTACCTGTCTCGTTTGCCTCTTCTCCTCATATTAAAAATACGATCATAACAAAAAGTGGTCATGAAAATCTGCACAAATTACCCGTGGTTACATATATTTTCCAAAATCCTAAATTAATTTGTCATCCTTAATCTCTCTCGTTTGTCAATTAAGATGACTTATTTAAAGCGGAAGACAGCAAAATGCACCAAAAACAAATCCCGATCACATGAGCTTCATATACATTTAAAGACACTGAATTCTGGAATCAGTTGTGATATAATTGAATTTTTTAATGTATATGTATGACAAAGGACGAATCGGTGGGCGTCCATACACACTTTCCTATAACAATAATTAGGTACAAAATACCTAAAATGTTCGGCGAATATATGCGTTCTGTGGTATGTCAGTCAGTATTATTGTAATAAAAGGAGGGCGCCCTTAAGAGGATAATTTTAATTATTACAACTTAAAAATAAATATAAGAAGGGAATCTAGAAATAAGTACGTTACCACAGCAGCAACCAGAACATTCTTCTCCATATACGAATATAAGTCCATTAGACGCACTATCACACGATTATTAAATAACAATATTAAACATTTATTTCGCGGCGTGAATACTAATTATTATTAAGCGACCGAAACTTCCATAAGAAGCGCTTTCCACAATTATTAGAACACACGAGCACGCCTCAATCCAACCAGGTTAGGAAAATTATAACGATGTCAAACTCGGCTCGACTGTCAAGAGTATATCGCGGTTATATTATACTACCCTCAACATTAGAATTTTATTAATAATGAACAGTATATTTTTTATTTATTTATTTATTTAGATAATATAATCTATTTTATTAGTAGAAAACTCACATACAATTATGAGTGTATACGTAACTAGCGATCCGCCCTAAAAAAATCAATAATAATATAGCTTTCTATTGATGAAAGAATTTTTTAAATCAGTCAAGTAGTTTTTGAGTTAAATCGTAACAAACAAACAAACAAATCTTTTCTCTCTATAACATTAGTATATATTGTAAAACTATGTATTTTTTTAGTTTAGTTCTATGCACAGTACCAGACCGACTAGTGATACGTACTATGATATTCGATGTGAGATTATCTGACACAGTTTTCAGGATACTGTTCTGCCGGGCTAGCATGACCGCCACGAGATATGTCGCGGACGAGAGAAGACAAACTAAGATGTAAGATATCTCGATATATTATATCTCGACATCGACAATTTTGATAGAAATATATCTCGTTCAACAAATATATCTATTTTTGATATTAAAAATCGAATTTTAAGTGTAATTGTCATGTTAGACCCGAAAGAAATAAAGCGATAGTCGATTAAAACACGAGAAAATGGTAGACAGAATTTTGTCGCGCTTGTCATGCTAGGCCGGCTGGCTACCCAGTACCCAGTAATAAATAAAAATGCCTTATCCATTAGATCCGCGTTATGGTTCAGAGACAAATGACCGCGAATATCGTGGTCGGCCGTGAGAATCCGATCCTCGCCGATATGCGCTGTACTGAGTCGCACTGGACACTGGCTTGTTCTAGCTAATCTAATGTATTTACCATACATAGACCTCTTAAATTGCATTTGTTTCTCGATTTTTAGTAAAGAGATCGCAATTATCAGTACCGATTTTAAGGCTGGGAGTTATGGAAATTACAGTAACGTTTACGATTATTTTGATTCAATGGGAAAGTAAAAATAATTTTAACTGAATAAACTTTTTTCATTTAATAAGACAACATAACATCGATGATGCTGTCGCATTTTTTACAAGGTTCAAAAGATTGAGTATTCAGAAATCCATAGATTATAGCCGAAATTCGTAACGTAAGTGTTAAGGTATGCAGTATCTGTAAGTATAAGTATATTCAAAAATTCATTTAATTATAAACACAATAAAAAAGGGTATCCCCGAAAAGTGGGCCATGAGAGAGACACATTTTACTGTACATTTCATTTATTATATTTACAGCCAGTAGAATATCAGTTCAGTGCTCTATTCACCTGAAATTTTCTTAATATTTTGTTTCCCCAGGATTTGAACCTCTACCCACGAAGGCCACCAAAAATAGAATCAATGAACCCGAAAAAGGGTGAAATAAAGACTGTTTACATTTAAAATTACTTATCGAAAAGACCACTTCAATAAACTAAATATTAATGAAAATCGTGCATAGATAATATCGTCGGATAGTCCGCTATTTCGAGTGAAAAAATGTCGGTAGTTGTTCCGCTTGGTAGATTGAAACTTATATCAAAGATTACAATCACCGTTTGTAAACTGTAAATGCCGCCGTGCGAATGAGCTGCTACATAAATCAACCGACCACAAACTGCGTTACTGTCTACTTGTCATCGCTATAATCTTACATCTTTTATTTATTCTAACGTTATGTGGCCTATGTTTACACTCTACCTATGAACTCGTCGATTTGATTATCGCAAGTACATGTCGCTATCTCTAAATTAGGAAACTAGTTACAATAAAACGCATACAAACCTTCTCCATGAAAATATATACAATATCGTTTCCCGGCAAAAATAGCGTCATAAACTCATAATACTTGAATCTCTAAATACTAAAAGAGAATATGTCCATTTTGGGTTAGATTGAGTTAAGCGCAAAATCAATTAAAAAGTACATGTTTTAGTATTTAGAGATTCATGTATTATGACGCTGTTTTTGCCGGGAAGCGATATGTGAATAATGAATTACTTAGATGCGATGAGCTTGGCTCATTTGATGAAGGGTATGTGATACCTCAGCGAAGGACGGGCTCGTTGGCGCGTTCGGTGCGCATCGATGTTTCGTAGGTACGAATCCCACCAGGACGACATGTTTATAATTTTCTATAAGCATGTCTTCTCCACGTCTCGTAACTTCTGGCATTGAACGGGTGGGAGGAATATCAAAATTCCGACTGGGTAACGTTCATAGATGGAAAAACCGTGAAGTGCATATTGCGCGTTTCGGTTTCAGTCTATGGATTTCCTAATCCTGGAAGCAGGAAGTAGGTCGACAGCGCATCATTGACTGATGTTCTGTGGCTCGGGTATCACCTACCATCAAGGGAACCTCATGCTCGTCTGTCGAAATCTAATATGAAAAAAGGAACATCTATCAGTGATACTATGTCGAACTGTCTTTTACTTTGAGCTTTCAGTTTATAGAAACGCGCAACATGCACTTCACGGTTTTCCAATTATGAAATTATTGCATTCTAATGAAAATATTTACTATTGCTCTATATTATGACCGTACTACAAATGTTTTGTAGTCTAGATTTATTTATTTATTATAACACATGATATCAACTGCCATTACAGGTAACCCTAATGCGGTAGTGACGTACAGAAAAATACAAATAAAATATAACTTACAAGCAAAATTATAAAACACAAAAAAATATTAAAATACAAGTGATCAATATAAATACTACAAAAAATAATTTAACTTAAACTACAACACAGCTACATATACGGCAAGCTATTTACAAAAGCAAATAACAGTGCCCTTGCGAGATCACTCCACATACTTTGGAAAATGTTCACACAATAGATGTTATAGGTAACTTTGATTAATTTTTCGACCATGTAACATAACCATACAATGGCTTAAGTAATAAAATTAATAATTACCTGTTAAATTGCAAATGAATCCATCAGTGCATCATAGCGGCCAACAGAAGCCAAGGTCCAAGGCTTAAGGCGACAATTGCGAGTATAATTTTTCCTTCTTCCTGAACGGAAAAACCTTGCTCATCGCTAGAGGTCATCATCCAAATACAATAGTGCTTTTTCTGTCACCGTTAATGTACGTTATTGTTTTCATTTTTAGCGTAGAGTGACATATTCCAAAAACAAGTAGGAAATTTTCAACAATGTCATTCTTACGAGTGTAAATTTATATACATTTTTTTTATTAAACATATAACAAACCACAAAATCAACTTACAACTATGTTATACAATAATTTAAGGCATCATTGATAACTACCTAATACTAGAAATATCTAATAGGTTATTATTGTCTTTGGTTTTGAAATTGAATACGGTATTGTCGTAGTATCCAATCAGGTAAGTGTTTATATATACATGTATCAAATGAGCGGCATTTGTTAAAAGTAAATAATCGTGAATTTATTTGTTATACGTAAATAATCGATTCTTAAACCTGATTAGGTTGTTATTGTTAGATTTAACAGCTAAGGTGTTAAGGTTAGTATTATAATGTTTATATATTTTAAATGTGAAACACAATAAGAACACATTTTTAATGTAAAGACAGATACTTGATACATTTGATATTACAAATTCCACAAACTTAACAGTTAGTAAGAGAGCAGTGTCTGACATGACTGATTAGTAATAAGCTCTGTTATAACAACCTTTCCTTGGCTGCCAAAGAGAATGGCCATGTGCACTGTGAATATCTATACTAATATTATAAAGAGGAAAGATTTATTTGTTTGTTTGTTACGATATAACTCAAAAACTACTGGACCGATTTTAAAAATTATTTCACCAATAGAAATCTACGTTATCAGCAAGTAATACATGCGTACTTTGCACCCTTGTGAAGCCGAGGCGTGTTTCTAGTTGTTCTATATATTTAATTGCATGTGATTCATACAATTTTAGTAGCAGTAAACATACACTCCACCAAAAGCATCCCGCTAAAGCTTATCTAAAGATATCCACAGTACACTTAAAGCCGTAGAAACTCTAGTTCATATAACATTGAAACGTTACCTAACGCAAAGTAATCTAGTAATGGGCTATCTCAGGGACTCTCTCTACTTAACGTATGGTGAAAGTAAGTTACATAAGTCGCCCTGCGTTTACCGCAAATCAAAGAACTGACGACCCCACCAACTGCAACCCGCCATCTACTTTATTAGACATGAGAAATTAAATATTACATGAGTAGGAAATGTATTGAGGGCATCGATAAATTACATCATATTTTCTACTAATGATTTAATACTTATGTTACAGTAAAGGCGTTGCGTTAAGTTCCAGAGTTCCCGGGTTCGAATCAACGGCCTTTGGCCAGGGAACAGCAGGCTAATCACCTTCTTCTTCTTGTGGTTGTTGTGGTGGTGGTTGTGGTGTCAGATATCGACAGACGAGCATGAGGTTCACTTGATGGTAGGTGATACCTCAGCCACAGAAAATCAATCAATGATGCGCTGTCGACCTACTTTTTACTTCAAGCATTCGGAAATCCATAGACTGAAACCGAAACGCGCAATGTGCACTTTACGGTTTTTCCATGGTGGTTCGTTACCGGGTCGGAATTTCGATATTCCTCCCACCCGATCAATGCCCGAAGTTACCAGACGTCGGGAAAACATGTTTACAGAATCGACCTTACAGAAACATGCGACCCATCGATGCGCACGGCAGGTGTTCTACCGAACGCGCCAACGAGCCCGTCAAAATTGGCCGTCAGACTTGCAAAGCGTGTCTCGTCCTGTGCCAGATGCAGCAAGTCCTCTGCAGTCGCAATATCCTGTCCACTCCCTAACGTTACGCAGACATGATTTTTTCCTTCTACCAACCACGCCTTTTTCCTTGGATCTTGCCCATCATGATAAACTGAAGGAGGTGGTGGTGGCACATGGCTAATCACCTATTTGCATGTAAAAATAATTAATTATTATCAGTGAAACATACACAAAAATATATCTGTCCAAAGCCCCAAGAGGGGTCTAGTAGAATTAACTTACTTTTTATCCCTACATATGACTTAAAAGGTTAAGGTATCCTGCTAAACGTGAACTTGTTCATATGATCGGTATGCTACATATTTGAAAGATTCTTAAATTTCGTATGCTGTAATTATATGCTCATATTGAGAGCAGATGCAGTTTGCTATTTTACCAGTCTTGTCTTACTCGAGATTTTTCTTCTGGAAGGCTCGATAGTTTTTCGTAAATCCAGTAGGTACGAGTATATTATCTACTGCTAGGTTAAGCAGGGTTGATGGATAAGTGTTTTTCAATTTCTGGAGCACTTATCGATCATAGTTTGAAATTGGTGGATGTTTGAAGCCTGTGCATGCGGCCCGTAAGGTTGATAACCAAAACTGGTGAATGTTTGAAACCAGTGAAGGTGGATAGCATAAAGCGCCGGGGCCACGGTTGCGTGTTAAGTGATCTCGGGAGCCCCAAAAGGCGGACCTGACGGTCAAATTTTTTTTTTTAGGTCAAGTAATCCGTTGATTTTGTATATCTTTCTCGACACTCAAAATTGTCACTGCAATCGCTGCTGTTATACAAAGGCCTAATCACAAACAACTCGTAAGAAAGTATTCATATCGTCCATCTGTCAGTTATATGAGAAATCAGTTAAAATTTCATTTTGATGTGTATCAATTAATGTACTTCCTACACTAAAGTTGATATTCTTAATTTAAAATTGAAAGTCTCTTAAGGATAAACATTACTAAGCTACACATGAGTAAGAATAGGTTATTATTAAACATCGCGTAAGTAGTGATTCGAAGTACTAAAGGACAAAGCGAGGACACTTCTCAGAACTACTTTTGTTGTTGCATATCATTCTCATAGTCTAATAAGACAAATTCGGACTTTCACAGTGGCGTTTAAAATCGCCAGTAATACGTAAAGTTAATTTTTCCTTTGTTATAAGTTTGTAAAAAACTAGTTATAATTTTTACAATAAAATTTATATATATTTTTTTATTTTTTAAGAACTGTTGGATTTTTGAGCCTGCCTATAAATTAGATAAGTATAAATATTAAGTAAAGTAATAATGTAAATAAAGTATTTTTTTATATATTTAGTAGTAAGATAATAAAAAAATAAGACGATCGAAAACTTGGCTGTAAATGTACATGTTATAAGGACGTTTACGCAAAAAAGCCCTTAATACGTGATTAATTTCTGCTATTTTTATACCGATAATGAGTTTCATTTAACCATCAACTATTCTATACAGACAATGCTTTTGTAGAACTATAAGATGTCTATGGAAACTTTTCACTTTGAAATAATAACTTGATAAATGACCCAAGAAAACATGATGATTCTATACAATTTTGTCCGGATGACAAAAAGTTGTAACAGCTTTAGCGGTTTGATTCCGCAGTGCACAAGCACGTCAAAGCAACGCGACGTGTCGGCGGGTAGAGCTTGTGGGTCGCCAGCAGCAGGTAATGATACAAAACGATGCACGGTTAAACATCGCATTAAGGTAGTCGCTTTATACGATACGATAAGATTAAATATTGTAATAACGTTTAACAGTGTTGAACGCCACGCCAGTTTTACAGGTATTGCCCGTGGCACTACGACGATTTTTTTAATATGCAATACATATTATGATGTTGAAATATTATCAGCAATACATAATTGACAGTGCATTTTTTATGTTAGATATCGACAGACGAGCATGGGGTTCACTTGATGGTAGGTGATACCTCAGCCACAAAAGTCAATGATTCGTTGTCAACCTACTTTTCACTTCGAGCATTCGGAAATCCATAGACTGAAACTGAAACGCGCAATGTGCACTTCAGGGTTTTTCCATCTTGCATGACACTTGAGATCATTGCATAAACTTGTATTAATGATGGTAACATTTCGAAATTGAAATTTGTCTAAATCATTTTTTTTCACTGGTGAACCCTGTAGCATGATATGTATTATATATTGAGCAAACTGAACTCGCGAGTCCCCTATTATGCATGGGTCACATACATTTTTGTATCTGTTTAACCAATCAATAAAAATCTTTTCATGCAAGTGGATCAGTCTTCTGTTTCCTGTCTGTTCGGAACTAACATATTTTCCTTTCTAATATTATTTCCCCGGAACTTCCACAGCTAACTTTACACACGTAATTTTGAGCCATGGAGGGGTAAAGAGATTGAGCATAAATCTATCTCTCTATGAAAATACTATTCCCTTGTGTTAAAAAAAAACAAAAAAAATGGTATTACCTATAGTTTATCTATGAATAATGACTGAAAATCACTGACTATGAATTCGATTTACTAGCTCAAACTTGACAGAAACTTTATAATACTTTTATAAATAAAAGAGCACTTATATACAAAAAATGCAAATACACATACATATTTATTTGGTACTATTGCAAGAAACTGATAGTTCATATTAATTTGCTCTATATTAGCATACTACATACATCATCTTTTTCCTATAATGTAACCAGTACCACTTCAACATTATGCAGCAAAAGAAATCGTACCATCCATAAGTGACCATCTTACGATATCGGATCGATATCGTAATATGGCCACTTAAGTTCTCATATACAGATCACAACAAAGCGACACAAATACCTAACACCGAGACATGGCAGACTAGTATAATAAATAAATATATAACGCACGATGATAAATTGGATACATGTTTAGTCTACTCCTACTTGGAAATAGTACTTGGATCTGTGAAGTGACAAAGATTTAGATTGTAAAGCACAAGTTAGGCAGATATTCACTAACTTATTATAGTCGTAATAACTTTTTAGTTTTAAGATTAAATTATTGGCTCGTTGGCGCGTTTAGTAGAATACTTACCTTGCGCTTCGATTGGCCGCGGGTCTAAATCCCGCTGGGACGACATGTTTATAATCTATACTAATATTATAAAAAGGAAAGATTTGTATCTATATTACGATTTAACTCAATAACTACTCGACCGATTTTAAAAATTATTTCACCATTAGAAAGCTACATCTTCACCGAGTAACATAGGCTATATTTATTTCCAGAAATATATAAATAGGGATCCCAACTAAAAACTTGAATATATAATCAGCGAGTAACATAGGCTATATTTTTTTGTGTACACACATTGCACCTACCTTGCGAAGCCGGGATTTAGTGATTTCTATAAGCATGTTTTCCTGCATTTAGTCACATTTAAAAATATATGTACATGATTATGTGGTTGGAGGCTTTTAAAAAGAGGTCCTTAGTGTCAATGTACCTAGATTAAGTTATAATTTTAAAATAGCAACATGTATTGTACTGTAGTTAAGGAAATACAAAGCATTTTTATATTTTTTGATTTATTTATAACATGTTTTTTATCCTTCATAAAGATAATCCGTTACGCGAGCGCATTTTTCTTGAATGCTACTGAATATTCGGGTCGGTCCGGTCCAGTTAATAACATATTAGCAACTGTATTTCATATTATTATAAGGATACCTTTTTTTTAAATAATACTTTTTATAAAAATCTGTATTTTTCATTTAGGTATTTGATATTTATTTTACACTGAAAGAAAAAAAAGGTGAAAGTTGAAAAACATTTGAAACGTTTCATTGGGTTAAATAATATAATTAATAACTCGCGTTTTAATCTGATATTTTTTGTCGGATTAAAACGCGAATACTCAAATAAACATACCGATTAAATTCTCATAAAAATATGAATGAAAAATACTTTATCGTACACCAAAATTAAAAACTAATAAAATATTAAAGTCCCATTTACATGATGCCATTTTCTTGTCCATACAAGAGCAATAATCGAATGAAATCTATACTAGTCTATACTAATCTATACTTATATACTATTTTTGTATTTTTGTATATTATGAATAAACTCAATAACTACTGGACCGATTTTAAAAATTCATTCACCAATATAAAGCAACATTATCAGCGAGTAACATAGAATTTAGACTATGTTTTTGTATAGTACATCTACAATACATTGCACCCGTTTGAAGCCGGGGTGCATTGCAATGTATAAAGAGGTAAACTTTATAAGGTTGTAATCTCTGGATCTACTGAATGGTTTTGCTAATATCACATCTACATTGAACCCCTGTGAAACAGGGGTGTGATACCCTTTTGACGGGCTCGTTGGCGCGTTCGGTAGAACACCTGCCGTGCGCATCGTTGGGTCGTGGGTTCGAATCCCACCGGGAGCACATGCTTATAATTTTCTGTAAGTATGTCTTCCCCACGTCTGGTA
Organism: Anthocharis cardamines; assembly: GCA_905404175.1. Lineage (NCBI taxonomy): Eukaryota > Metazoa > Arthropoda > Insecta > Lepidoptera > Pieridae > Anthocharis > Anthocharis cardamines. Next base: position 6,726,382 of record FR989962.1, read on the forward strand.
ACTTCGGGCATTGATCGGGTGGGAGGAATATCTAAATTCTGACCGGTTAACGAACCACCGTTCATAGATGGAAAAGCCGTGAAGTGCATATTGCGCGTTTCGGTTTCAGTCTATGGATTTCCGAATCCTCGAAGTAAAAATTGGGTCGACAGCGCATCATTGACTGATGTTCTGTGGCTGGGGTGTCACCTACCATCAAGTGAACCTCATGCTCGTCTGTCGATATCTGACATAAAAAAAAAAAAACTAGTATATTTTAATGTAATCTTGTTAATATGTCCTGTTAGCGAAGGCATGCTTCGTTGATTGATTTGATACCGCGACGATGACCTTTATACCGTCTTGACAATACGTTGATATGACATCACATCTCAATAATCCCCACTCAGTAATAGATTTATGCAAATCATTGTTAACCAGTTTAAGGTCTTTGTATTGAGATCTACGATAATTGTTGCCGTCTAATTTGCTTCAACTGCAATTAATAGATGTATGTATGTATTATATTTTTCAAGGATATCTCTAAGAAACGTTAAGTAATATAGCTGCAAAAAATTACATTTTGTAACGTAATTAAAAAGTAAATAGTTACTTGTAAGTATATTAATTAATTATTGCCAAGAACATGCTGGATTTTGGTGGTAAATAAAACATATATTAATAAATAATTATGAAAATAACCTTTATGAAAATCAATCGTTCGGTAGAATACCTGCCGTGCGCATCGATGGGTCATGGATTTGAATCCCACCGGGACGACATGATTATAATCTGTAAGCATTGCGCGTTTCAGTTTCAGTCTATGGATTTTCGAATGCTCGAAGTAAAAAAGTAGGTCGAAAGCGCATCATTGACTGATGTTCTGTGGCTGGGGTATCACTTACCATCAAGTGAACCTCATGCTCGTCTGTCAATATCTAACATAAAAAAATATTATTTTATTTTAATTTATATTGCTATAATTGTGTTTAATAAGAAACAAAAGTATAATAATATATATAATATTAAAACAGCTGTCCTCTTTCAGTTTGTTGCAAAGAATTCGAAACGTCGGGATTTATAATATAAATAATAAATGGCGTTTTAATCCAGTAAAAATTATTTCTTTAAGATACGATTACTTTCTGGGCTTGAGCCTCCGATATGGAAAATTAGTTATAAGTAACGTTGAAACCAAATTTTACAGTTTAAAGCAGCGGTTCTATTCAATTTACTAAAGAGACGAAACAAAAAGTGTATCACAATTATTAATCAGTCAAGTGTGGGAGGATCGGCCGACGGACAATTCTCAATCAGGCTGCAATTACCCATATTAAAATCACCAATACCGACGAGTGGGCATCAAGGTCTGTGTCCTTGTTAGGTAAAATGTGTCTCACTACACATGTTGTCGCGTTTTAATGCCTCTTTGTTATGTTTACAGCGGTATAACTGCCTGAAAAGTCTATACAAGGCAAATGCATGTTCTTTTTCCTACTGGGCCAAAAACAATAGGGTCAGTTCAAAAAAAATATATCGGTATGTAAGCATTTCCGTGCGGCATATACTAGCTGATGCCAGTGACTTCGTTCGCGTGGGCTTCATAAATGATGATTGCTTTTCTTTTCGACAGCCGATTTAGATGAAACAAAGCCTATATATAATTCTTCAATTTTCCGTGATGGTAAGTATCTAAGATGTTGTCCGGGGATATAAGGTACCACCATGCGAAATTTCATGTAAATCGGTCCGCCAGTTTCGGAGATTAGCCCTTACAAACAGACAGAGAAACAAAAAAATTAAAAAAAAATCGGGATTTGTTCTATTTCTCTTCTTACATCCACCTGACTCGGTTTTAAGCATTTTTTTCAATGTACAGACATTCGACCTCTACAGTTTTATTATATGTATGTATAGAAGAGTTCAAAATTGGAACGTTTTTTTGACTTTCCGTCTTTTAAGTTATTTTGTGCTTTATATCTTGTTGGCGTGTACACTGTACATCTTATAATATATATAAATCTCCTGTCACGATGTTTGTCCGCGATGGACTCCTAAACTACTAAACCGATTTTAAATTAAATTGGCACACCGTGAGCAGTCTGGTCCAACTTAAGAGATAGGATAGCTTAGAATTTTTGACCATCTACATTGCACCCGTGCGAAGCCGGGGCGGATCGCTAGTATTTTATAGATTCTTCATTTATTGTGCATATTCCTTTGACACTTTCAGTAAACGAACCCTCCAAAGTAGTTGGCATGAGCAACTTCATAGTAAAATCAACTGTGAAGTTTATTTTTTCTGATTTAATTTACAAATATTAAAATAGCGATAAAATTTAATGTTACCACAACACAAAAATAATAATTATTTAATTACAACTAGTGTAGCTACACGAACACGAAAGTAATTAATGGAATATTTTATTTTATTTACAAACAAAGTACTAAACGAACTCAAAGTCCTTATTATGAGTTTGGAGATAAATATCTATGAGAAGCCGGGATTTATTAAGAACAGTAATAAACTTTATATGTATAGCTCAAAAGGCGTGAAGCTGGAAAATGAAATCATTTCCGATCCCTTGATGAGATCAGTAGTGAGTAACATGATGTTAAACAACAATGACAAAGAAACAATTATCTACTGTAATTCAATGTGAAATAATATATCATTAAAATCAATACATAAATCATATTTATTTAAATACATTGATCGCGGCGCCGAGATACAATTTGAACAATCTAGTCAATGTAAAACAATAATATAATATTCTAAGAACGAACTAATTATCATTATCGGAAAATTTTACATACGATGAGGGTATAATTAAAAATTTTGTAACAATTGAAATGCACTTTAAAAAAACAAAGTTGACTTTAATTTAAATAAATTGCGAAAATCCAGAAATAATTAAGTAAAATGTTTTCGCTTAACTACAAAATATTCAAGGACACGAACGTAACACGCTGTACTAAACATGTAAAAACTAGCAACCCACACGACTATTTGCTTATTTCGAATGTCCAGAGATGGAAAAGACTGGTGTTGCCACATTTAGCAATAAGACAATGTAGTTCATTAAGTTTGGTTAACCTCGCCCACAAATAGCACCTTAGTAAGTTAAGTTTTTATCCACTTCTATTAAATATCTTAATCTTGGAACACTTCAAGGTTATAATGTCAATCTTATACACAGACGCAATTCGTAAAACTGGTTTTAGGAGACAAGGAACAAAATATAATTTATATTATATTGTTCATTTTCAACTATTTAATATATATACACAGATTTTGTAAAAACTATAATTTTATATAAAAACTTAGGTTTGTCATAATCACATAATAATAATACTCTTTATATAATTACATCGAAATAATATCAGACTTGGGACCCAAACTAGGTGTTTTTTTTAATTGATAAAATAGGCTAGCTTTTGCCACCACACCCGATCTTAAGTATTGAAAACTAAGGTGGTTTTTTTTTTATTTTAGATATCAACAGAGGTGAACCTCATGCTCGTCCAACACCTACCATCAAGTGAACTTGATGGTAGGTGATACCTCAGCTACAGAACATCAGTCAATTATGCGCTGTCGATCTACTTTTTACTTCGAGCATTCGGAAATCCATAGACTGAAACCGAAACTCACAATGTGCACTTCACGGTTTTCGTTACCCGTCGGAATTTCGATATTCCTCCCACCCGATCAATGCCCGAAGTAACCAGACGTGGGGAAACATGCTTACAGAAAATTGTAAACATGTTGTCCTGGTGGGATTCGAACCCACGATCAATTGATGCCCACGCCAGGTGTTCTACCGAACGCGCCAACGAAATAAACATAAGGGTCCTACGTATTAAACAAACTTAAATATTATACACTTATACATCGAGAAAAAAAATGGTTATGTGCAATAAACATTGAAAACGGTTTCAAAAGTCTAATTCGTAATATAATAGTTCCATTGTGAATTCTTCTTAAATCGAACTAGAACTAGAAGAATTAGCTTGAACAATTTAAGTATGTATGGTTGAAAAAACTCCATAGTTTTATTTTAAAACACTGTCGATACACGCGTTACTAATTTTGATACAAAAGTTCATTACACCTTAGTTGGTTCCCCATTAACAAATGCCCGTTAGTCATCTGTTTGTTTCGGAGTATAAAAATGCCGCAACGTCTAAATGTTTTGCCTACAATTATCATTTAAAATCGTGGGCTCAAATTCCGGCTTCGAATAGTCGGACAATCATCGATACAAAAAATATAGGTAATATGATTTATCAATATTTCGGCTCGTTATTGGTGCGATAAGTAGTAAACAGACTGGGTTCTGATGGGTCGTGGGTTCGATTTCAGCATGATTAAACCTGCCTATAACTACGTTTTTCTCAGCAAGTGTTCGAAAATCTCCTTGACCACACAGACCTAGTGCGAAGGCTTAAAAGGACAAAACCCTACGAGTTAGTGTATAGTGACAGTGAAAAAGTGTAGAGCTTTGCAAGAAACGCAGCAACTATGTGTCCCCCTATGATAGAGACAATAAGAAAAGTGTTAAAGAACTTAGTAAAAATAAATAAATTACTTAACTTAGGATAGAAATAAACAGTTCATTAGCCTTAAGTGATAGGCTAGATTGCATGTGCTCTTAGTACTTACTTGGTAAGTGCTAGTTATTAAATAAAAAAAATAAATAAAATGTTCGAAAATGGTTGGGAAGAATATCGAAATACCATCCATACAAGGAAAAAACGTAAAATTGGTGTTAAATACAATAAGTCGACAGCACATGGTTAACAATTTTTGATTCCACTCGTTTCGACATCCCTCATAACTTTCAAATCAAATCAAATCAAATCAAAAGTTTTTTTATTTCAAATAGGCCTTTGCAGGCAGGCAGGCAGGCTCTTATGAAACGTCTAGTTGCACGGTTCCAAAAAGTGGGTCTCATGGAGAAGAACCGACAAGAAACTCCATGGACACTCTTTTCACTTTTGAATCACAACCTCTTCATATTCGACGATACGGCGAAAAGTATCGATACTTTTTGACATATATTTTATTATAAAATCCGTCTTCTGATGCAGAACAATAATGTAATTAGATACTAAGCTCTATTATATATAAGTGCAAAGTACATTATGGTGGTATTCATATTTCTAAAATACGTTTATATAGTAAATAAATTATTGAATGTAAAGCTCAGACAGACACTAATTATGCACGAGAATTATTTGACCCATTGTGTTTTTTAACACGTATTATAATTACAATAATGTTGGACATCGTAAATAATGGTCCGACGTTACGTAATTAATAATAATCGATTCATATATAAACGATATAAACATCTGAATTTTACAGTAGTCAGCCACGTTAAATAAATCGAAGCCGTTATCATTTGACCACTAAAGTTTCTGCTTTTCCAACCATTTGCTCGGTATCAAACATTCACCAATTTTATGTTATAAATACAGGCGTCAAACATCCACCAAGATTTCAAACTATGACTGACAAGTGCTCCTTTAAATTGAAAAACACTTGACTATTAACCTGGGATGCATATCCACATACACTGCGGTATGCCTTATCAGTCTATTCACGCCTGGAGGCGATACCAAAACAAAATACGAAGTTTCGGCTGACGGATCGTACATTTTACTATTATGAATCCGATTATCGACACGTCTTTCGCAATAAGACATTATGTCTTTCGTTTGACATTACTATGATTATAAGAATAATCGTAAATAGAATTAATTTTTTTTTCCTAAAAAGTTAAAATACGAGGTTGTTTGTTCTTTTGTTTCGATCCGTCTTTTGTTTTTCGTAATAGGCCTACTGGTACGGATTTATTATTAGCCTCCCTTCCACCTTCTTAGCCTGCTGGTAAATCCGCCTCTGAGGGTTTAGCACGAACGACTATCGAAAAAGTATTCGAATCGTCAATTTGTCGGTTGTATGAGAAATCATTTGAAATTTTATAAAAATGACAGCTCGACGATACGAATACTTTTTCGCAAGTTGTTCATGTTAGGCCCTCTGGTCAAGCTTGAAATACATAACGTAACGTAAATAAATTAATGTAACTGTCTGCCACAAGTGTCACTAGGTAGCGACAGAATATCAGCGCTGGTGTTGTATCGTCAACAGCACAGCATATGCTGAGTCTTTTAATATATGCTGATTTGTTTAAGCTGCCACACAATTAGTAAGTAAGTTTAATAGTTGAACATATTTTGAATTTTGGAGCTTAAATAAAGATATTTGTTTGTTTGTTAAAAGTTAAAACACTAACTTTGTTGGTTATTACAACTTAAGTGGAAAAATATAAAAACATGTCAGATTACAAATATGGTGGTAATCGAAACCATAAGCTCAAGATTTATATAATTATTTATTTAGAAGACACATAGGAACAATTAATATAACTTAATTTTAAGTACTACAGTAAACAAAATTTTAAGAGGATTATTACAAAATCAATGTTATGTTATTACGTATGATGACGCAACGAATATACATATATAAAAAAAAATATAAATAGTTTCGCCTTTATATCCGAACAATCTGCGAGAAAAAATTTATATTGAAACCTTCAAAATATCTAAGGAATCCCTCACAAACATAAGCAGTGCCGGTGTTAGGGCCACTGACGCCTCGGGCAAGAATATTGTGGCGCCCACTTAATGAAATCAATATCGAATGTTAATTTTCTGGTAATTTTTTTTATACAATGATTTAATTAGAAAAATCTAATTTTCCAGCGGTTTCATTTTCCATCAACAGACGACTTCTTATCCGTGATGTTTGTCTGTAATTTGTGTGTACGTGTTTACTATGAATATATATATATATATATATATATATATATATATATATATATATATATATATATTGAATCAATGAAACTTTTACTAGTTATTGCTCATTAAATATAAATAAAAGATTCAATATTCGCTTTATTGTATTCAACCACAAATAAATTCATACATACCAGTTAACGAACTATCAAAATAAGCCATCGGCACTTGGTTTAATTTTAGATTAGGTTCACATACGTTATTACATTATTTCATTGTAGCCAATTGACCAAGAGTCACAAATGTCAGTCAATAGTGTTCTAACGCAATAGCATGTGATGTTAAATGCCATTAGATTTACCTATAATAATAGTGCATTGAAAGCTGACGTGAATTGATGACCGAGTTGCATAATAACGTAGGACGCGTTTAACGCGTACGCACTATCATGAACTTTTAAATAAAATATCGTATACCGGATTAAAACGCGATTTAATATTTATATTGTTTAAATTATTTATCCCAACCTGTCTCCCCGCGACCACGGTTGCTGAAAAGCATCCGAAACGTCGGGATAAATAATTTAAACAATATAAATAATAAATCGCGTTTTAATCCGGTATACAGTATTTTATTTAAATGTGTGATACTCGCGTTAATAAAAGACAATATTATCATGAACTTACCATGAAGTTAAACATATTTTTTTTTTAAATGCATGAGGTAGGCCATACCTCAGCCACATGACATCTGTCAATAATGTTCTGTCGACCTACTTTTTATTTCGAACATTCAGAAATCCATAGATTTTAACCGAATCGCGCAATATGCACTTCACGGTTTTTCCATCTATGAACGGTGGTTCGTTACTCGGTCGAAATTTCGATATTCCTCCCACCCGTTCAATGCTCGAAGTTACTAGACGTGGGGCAGACATGTTTACAGAAAATTATAAACACGTCGTCCCGGTGGGAATCGGACCCACGATCCATCGATGCGCACGCCCGGTGTTCTACCAAACGTGTCAACGAGCCCGTCAATATTTCTTCCACCCGTTTAATTTTCGAAATGAGTAGAGAAAACATGCTTACAAAAAGATATATCCCAGCAGGATTCGAATTTGCGACCCATGGCATCGCAAACGAGACACAAAAATGATATAATAAATTTCAAGGTATTGTGTTATTTGAATTTGTTTTAACGGCTTATTGTGTTATTCCTTGTTCTTGAACTAGTATTGTCAAGGAAATGCATTTAAATTGTTGTAGTTCAGTGATGCCAGATCAGGGGGCTAGATTTGGGGTTTTTCAAGTTAGAGGCAAAAAGAGGAAAAAATATTTGAGGTATTTTAGGGGATATTACAACATACGCCAAATACAATATTTTTATATCACGTTCTGACGTTTTATGTTGACGTTTTTTTAATCCATTTTATATCCAATAATTATGGCCGAATTCTACGAGCTATTAGCTGTGAGTCTCTGGCATGTGCAATTTATATTGAAATTATTATAAACCAAAAAGCGAATTACATTTACACCTGTCAATCCATTTCCCTTTATAAATACTTTTTGTAATCTTGGTGATTTCTAGGGAGAAACCAAATTAGTCTAGGGGCAACACTGTCGTAGTTCTATTCATTTTGAACAAAATCACATTACATCACGATCAATGATCGAAATTCAAGTTCATTAATCTTTAAAAACCTTATAGCAAATAGGTAATGAGCTGGGAACGTACTGTGCCATGTAGGCCATTGTCCGGACGGAGGCGCCTTCCGCTTAAATAAACCACTTAACGAAGACCTCTAGCTTTACACACGATCGTTCATTAGGTAGGTGTATTGTACTCATTATAATATCGGGATAGAGCTCATTTGACTGGTTTTTGTAATATAGGAAAGTATTAGGCCGGGAGCCGGTGATAGTAAAAGTGCACTATTTTTTTTATATAAATTGATAGCGTATGGGTACATGAGATCGGTGTGATAGAATGTATTCTGGGAACAGTATTTTTGTACTTACATGAAAATTAAGTGTAAGTAGACCATTTTAATTCAAATGTAAAGAATTAAAAAAAAGGATATAATATATTATGTATGTGAGGTTTAAATGGTTTAACGGGGCAAAAGGTTCCAGAGAACAACGTTTTGGAACTTTCGGGCTATTACATCAATGTTTTTTAAAATTTGTTACTAGCTCCCGGACTATATGTAAAGTATAGATTGAAAAAAGATAAAAATAATGGATAATTAGTAAATAATTTTTCAAATTCATAACTCAACAAAATTGAAATTTGTATATTATGCTTACGGTATTATTTCACGTGAAAAAATAAAATATATATACTTTTAAATAATATAAACGTAAAATGTATAATAATTTACTATAAATATTTTCATGAAATCGCGAAATCGTCTCATGTACCATATTATAACCGCATACGCTTGCGAGAATCCAATGCTATTTGCTGAACGATGCAGGCGATATATCAATACTACGAAAAGTATGAACTTGAGATACTTTATTTGTGTATTAGCAACGTGCCCTGGCTTCACACGGCTGCAATGCTACTATACACAAAAAAAAATACTCTTTGATAATGTAGCTTTCTATTGGTGAAAGAATTTTTAAAATCGGTCCAGTAGTTTTTGAATTTTTGTATTTTTATCATACAAAAATACAAAAATTCAAAAATACAATCTTTCCTCTATATAATATTTTTATTTATTTATTTATTTATCATATTTACAATTACAAGTTATTTATACAATAGATTTGGGGCCCAAACTAAGCAAGCTTGTATCTTGGACCCCCAGTACAATAATAAACTATGAGATGTGGGATGACGTGGTTTATTTTTAAATATATTAGTTGTAGTGTAGTGCATGCTATTTTTTTTTTTTTTTTTTATTTTTTTTTTTTTATTTATTTATCTATTGAAATAAGTAATTAATTATTATTATTTGTTATTGTATGGATATTATTAAATAATTAGTAATAATAGTAATAAATATAGATATAGAAGTATATATATATATAGTGAGCGAATACGGATAATTTCGATAGTCAAATATACATGCAAAAATAACAAAAACACAAGCTAGCTCCGGCCTAATATGGCCTAATATATAATCAGGCCATTTAATGTATACCTACAACTGTAAGGAGGGCTTAAAAATGATGATGAGTGACACATATCATGATAAACATCGCTTTCTTCAGCATCTTGACGACTTGAGGATCTTCAAGAACTTTATGACAAATTCAATTATATTCGGCACAATATATTATGAGTTCAACCTCTCACGGTGCTATTCGCATTATTGTGCCAGCCTGATAGTCTGGCAATTAGCAGATATATAGTCTGTGCAGAATGATGACGCAGGCAGGAGAGGATACGCCCATCTCCTGACGCTATTGCGAAGTGTATCCCGTACCCACCGGAACCCCCATAAAATGTTAACGCGATCCCATGGGCTCCATCAATGGCGAAAGTAAGGGTATTTGAGATGGTTTTAATAAGTATAACTCTGTCTCCCTGACAGCCTTAAATCTAGCAGGGAATCTGTGTGAAACGATATGCGGGCTAAATAAAAGTTCTACACACATTAATTTCCTAGTAAAAAGTATATAGATCAAAGACTATTTAAGATACCTCCAATATAATGCAAATATTATATAATATTTACCTTTTGTGGCGATTTCGAGATCAGAACAATGACCGGAAGAACAGCACAGGCTTATTAAAAGGTTTTTGTCCTTTGTATTAAACGCATAAAATAAAAATAAACGCTAGAGACGTACAAAATTTAAATAATTTAAATTAATGTCGATCCTTGCATTGAGGAAACTCTATAACACATGGCCTAATATGAGACGCACTTCATTTTGACCCATATACAGAGAAAATGCACAGGCTAAAACTTCATTCGTATAGTTCTAGTATATTATAATATTGCCAGTTCTTCTCGTCCGTTCTACGCCCTTAGACGATTTGAGAACTGGCAGTAAATGTAAAATTAAAAGGATTTAATTTTAGTTTTTATTGACGTTCATAAGTGTACATTGTGCGTACCTAAATAAATAAATATTTTTTGAATTTGAGTAACCAGAAAAAAATTCGGTTACTCTAGGTGATTTAAATTGTAAAAAATAGCGTTCAGATTCATATTGTTCGTGCGCGCAGTGACAAAGTTATCTAACACGTATTTCTTTACGCTCACTACCTTGATACAAATAAAGACACAATAGCAGAGAGCCATAAATAGGAAATCGCCGCTCCACTGACTCGAATAATTCACTAAGAACCTCAGTTTCACATGAAAATCGTAATTCTGTATGCAAATTGAACTTGCCGGGTAACAGCAAAGTTAAATTTTCATTCGCCCCGAACAATATACCTGTCAAAATCCTATTAATTGTGTAGTACGGAGTTAGCAGGCATCGTGGGAGTTGTTAAGGAATATGTTTTGTTCAAAATATTTGAACAAATTACTTAGTCAATTTTATTTAATTAAATAGTCAAAAGGCTATCTCACATAATAATATTTCATTGATAAAGGAAGGGTTTCATAAGATAAGGCCTCATTTCCCAAATCCCAAAATAACAAAAAAAAATGTTCATACGATTTCATGTTTTCTTTATACCTATATAGAAAGTGGACTGTAGTTTAAGAGAAAGAAAAACTACAATTAACATTACCCACCTGTGGAATGCCAAACTTTTGGTATAATTGTGATTTTCGTTTAAAATGATACATTTTCAGTGAGAACATTTCAACTTTTTTTATACATCTGCTTTGTTAAAAAGTTAAATTTCAGGGTGTGAAAAAAAGCTATATTTACTTCCGTATGTGTATTATTTCGGGAAACTAAAGCATTTTACCTGACGAGCTAAATCGCAAGCAAAGCCATGTATGCAAGAGAAGATAAATTACCCTAAGATCCGGTGGGATTTAAGTGGACGGAGATTATAATTACCTACTATAAAATCTAAAATTTTCCATTTAAATAGTATACGTCTTATACATTATACTCTGTAAGATCATACGTGATGACAAAAACTATTTACACTCGTCGCTAGCAGTGACGTAGACAATATAATATATCAATTACAGCTTACAACTTAAAAAACCTTAACAAGAATACTGTTCATCATTAAATGATTGATTAATTTAGCGTAATACCCTGAAGTAACGTATACTAGGTATATATGTGTAAGTAGATTAAGTTTTTATTAAATTTACAGTGATACAGAGCGTACGTCTTTCGATTCAATTATATTAATGGCTTTTTAAGATCCGTAGTCGTAGATCACTCCAAATGTTTTTCTATGGGGTCACTGAAAATCAGTGTTGTGTTATCATAGTTAGCACAACAAAACCTGTGTTGACTCCTTTTTCAAGATACTACTGCCAGTACATCTCCTATAAATAAAATTGTTTCTTTTTTATAGTCAATTGTATATTTTATTTCTATTTTAGTATTAGTAATCCTTAGTATTTTTAACTGTGTGCCTCTTGAAACAAATCATCTATTCATTCAATTGTATTATTATAGATTAAATTATAAATATTCTGTCAGTGAAATTCTTAATCACAGCATAGTCAGGTAAAAGAAACGGTCAGGGTCATGCAAACTATGTCATCGAGGTAAATGCTTATTACAAAACACTAATGCTGAGAGTTATTAAATACAAAGTACAGGTAAATTAAGCCGTTTTTTTATATCCAAGGTGTTTGGAGTATGACTCAAATGATGGTAGCCTTAGAATATCCATATCCTTAGTATATCCATAAACTAAGTGCTGCCGTACATAAAGCCACCGTTAGTGACCACTAGACGCGACTACCAAATGCTTAACGCTGCTTCTAGATGCGGCCTCTAATATGGAGCGGGAAGAATCCAGCCACTATGGCGTATGTGCGCGTGAGTCGATTGCAGCTTATGAATCGATCGCAACTACTCGAGCGCTCAGTGTGCGCCGATACCATACCAGATATAAAATGTATTTAATGTCATGTCCGCAGCTTCTGGCCATGGTGACCTAATGTGCAGCAGCGCTAAATGCACAATACCTAATGCACTTCACGGAATTTAAATATTCCAACCAATTCGAAGCGGCTTGACGTAGGGAATAATATTTTTGGAACTGCGTATGTTGTCTTGTGATGAAAAATTCGCCCGCTAACCCATGCGTCCGGGTTCGATTCCCAGGTTGGTAGTTAAGTGTTTTTTCAATTTCTGGAGCACTTATCGATCAGAGTTTTAGAAATAGGTGGATGTTTGATGATGGATTGGTTGATAACAAAAACTTGTTTGATGTTGGAAGTCTGTGAAGCTGGATAGCATAAAGCGCCGGGGTTCGTGCTAAGTGATCCCGTGAGCCACAATAAGTAGGCCAGACGGTCATTAAAATAAAAAAAAGGAATAATATATTTTTTGGTGTAGTAAATTTTGTAAACTTATTAATATGTAGGTATAAGTTCTGAATTCTATATTGATGTAAATTGCTAAGATTTGCTAAGCTTGCACCCATTAAAGTATAGCAAAAACATCTCAATCATATGCGACATATCGGTATATATTACTTACTCTTTCTTAAAAACTGAAACGATTCGAATGAAATTGCAAATCGAAAGTAAGCCTTTGCAATAACAGTCAATAATGTATAGATCAAAACACATCATTATAAAATTATATTACTCATAATTCTCTGTTCAACTATTCACAATGCCCTTCTCTTTTATAGAAATTAAGAAACTCAACTTCATTTAACGTTATTTAAATATATTCAGTTAAAAGTCGACCGTCAAATAACAAAGAGCGATTGCATCGTCCTTCACAGTTGAACGGCTGCAGTGTGAAACTCGCTAACATATTATATACTAAATACCTGCGTAATAATACTATCATATTTTTGTCTTCATTCACTCACCTTGTAATGTTCATAATATGTAGAGAGGCGTCTCGTCACGACAAAATGTCAAGAGAAGAGATCAAATCTGCAATGCAATCAATTTTTCATTTGTATTGTGTTTAGGATTAAGTATTTTACCTAATATTTGTTTTCATTTTTTTTTGTACGTGTGGCAAAGATTCCTCTGAAATAAATAAATTTCATTTCATTTCATTCAATTCAAATTCAAAAATCATTTATTCATTTAGGTAACACAATGTACACTTATGAACGTCAATAAAAAATACATATTACCTAAATGCTTCTAATTTTACATTTACTGCCAGTTCACAAATCAAGGGCGTAGAGCGGACGAGAAGAACTGGCAATAAACTCGCCGCCACTCTTTTTAATCGCCAAGTTTTTGTTTTACAAATGTTTTATAAGGGGCTGCAACCATTACACCATGTTCCACATGACATCACACAATTAACTATAATTATCAAAAAAATATATATAAACGAAAAAATAAAAAAATAAAACAAAGATTTGTCCTCTATCAGCAGTATGTATGGTGAAATAGGAGCACTCACATTCTAGTGGGAACAACACGCAAATACATAGACGAAATAACTAATATCACCGCATGCACGAATTCAAGTTCGACCTGTCAATGCTCGAAGTAAAAAATAGGTCGACAGCGCATCATTGACTGATGTTCTGTGGCTACCATCAAGTGAACCTCATGCTCGTCTGTCATTATCTAACATAAAAAAAATTGTTCGAACTCCTCAAATATTCGTTTATTTGACTTGCGATCCGCCTTCAAAAATAACCTATGTTACTCGCTGATAATGTAGCTTTCTATTGGTGAAAGAATTTTTAAAATCGTTCGAGTAGTTTTTGAGTTAAATCGTAACACACAAACAAACTTTCCTCTTTATAATATTTGTACAGATTTTGTTATCAATACCTGTTACACAAAATTAAGACTTTAAATAACAATAAATACTTATAGTGGTCATCGATTGATGCAAAACCTTAAGGATGAAAATATGTTGTTGGAATTTCAAATTCTGAATTTTTATTTTTATTTTTTATGTATCCGTAATCATTTATACGTTTCGAGTACTTAGTAGCAAGCACGGTCACGAGGTTTATTTATGTGTAATACACGCGGTACGGAACTATACGCCAGTCCGAGACGCACAGGCCGGTTTTTTTAATAGTCCACAAAAACTACTGTTTAAATATTTATTTATTAATAAAAATTAAATTCCTCTTGACAGGGCATATCATGCAAAAAAAATAATTACAATAACATTAATGTTCCTCAGCAATTAATAATTAGAAAACATATCAGTATCAGTTCGCATATGTTTAGTTAACAGAGGTACTTATACCACTGTTGATAACCAAATATTGCTCCGACTATAAACTACCATTGAACTTGCCTTCTTCTTCTTCCTTTTTTTACCTGGGGAAACCTTTTTATAGATGGTAAGGTGACGCGGGGAGTGGGGGGCCGAAAGTGCAATGAGGGGGGCATTACCCACTAAACCGTGACACGGGGAGTGTGGGGGTCGGGCCGAAAGTGCAATGAGGCTAATCAATTACCCCAGGGCCCCATCTGCTCGCTTTGGGCGGGAGACAAAGTAACAGTTTCCCTTATCCTTGTTCCCGCCATGAGCGTCTACCGCGCTAATGCGCAGCCCAACTCTTGGTGTACACCTTATGTATGGTTCGGTAGGAAGCTCTGGGAAGAGGGCGGGCATAAGTACGCCGCCGTCTCCTAGGCCTTCTTCAGCGTTGAGGGTCGGATTTGATGTTTGACTCTCTGACCCTCTCCGCGTTCTCCTTGATTCTGAGGACGGCCTCACAGATTGCAATGACCACATTCGAGGGGCCGTCGTTGGTCTTAACCACGGCAGGAAGCGACAAGTCGTTACCGATGATGGCGTTTAGGGAGCTCCACGTTTCTTCTTCTCCTTGCCCTGTTCCGTTTTTTTTTATTTGGGCTCGGCGCAGTATGTTCTCTTTTTCCATTCTCTTCTTTCACTCGTCACCAGCCACACCTCTCAAACACATATCATTCTTCACGCAGCCAATCCATTCATTTTGCCATTGAACTTGCCATTTGATATAAAATAACGGGTGCGTTTTTAAGTATACAATCCTTGACCCTGTCTTAATTAATGGCCAATCACGCGATTTAATACATATTATTGCGTCAATGTAAAGTGTAAAATATTATTTTACGGTTCCACTGTCGAAAATTAACTCGCTTCCGTCAAATCCTGTTAGTACATCACAGTCATAATATTGACAGGGATAATATCACGTAACAGTTGTTCAAAACATTCCCTTCTAGATGACGCTAAGAAGCACTGAAACCAATCTATATCCTATATTGCGAGATCTCCTATTAACTATTATTATTATCACCCATGACTTCAACTGGTTTTTTTTGCTGTTAGCCATGTAGGTATCTGGTATATATATAGAAGCTATCATAACTTATTTACAATGGCTTTTAAAAAAATGTGGTGACAGAATATGCACTATCCCTTCCTCCTCCAACCTAAGGTTTCGAGCGCCTCACGATATAAAGCTATAGTAATATTCTATAAATTTGCTACTAAATGACTTTGTTATAATTTTATATGGATCGTCATTATTTATTAATAAGTTTGTTGTATGATTTCGTTGTCTGTGATCCAGGAAATGAGAGGTCTTTGGCTCCCTTCGGAATGTGTGCGTGGGCGCAGCTCCCATGAACTCGGACTTTCCATTGATTTAACTAGCATTATCTTATCTCCCAATAAGCGTATTACCCTCTGTCTTAAACGGTCTTAAATACACGACAATAGTTACTTGTAATTGTTTTACTAAATGATATGCTCTTTATAGAATTAAAATCTTCAGTTACATATTATACCAGATTGCCTAAAGAAATCATTTTGACTACTATTCAATTTCTTCAGTTTTTTTGTTGTATATTTTTTATGATACAATTTCCTTTGTTAGGTTTGACTTTATATACATGCTATGAATGCATTAATTAATAGTTGAATTTAACCTTCCTCCCAATTCTGTTTCCGAGATACATACCTATATGTGTTATACCTGTTTGACCGAAATTTCAGTTTTCCTAATGTTAAGTACCAAACAAATGGTTTCATACCCTTAAAACAGCAAGGACATTGGCGACTACATTATCTACCTCTGTGTTCCCCAATGAAAGAGTCACTTAACACCATTTTCTAGTAAAGCTTATTACTAAATATTCAAAGGCAAAAAACTGTTATCTAATATATTATCTCAAGAAAAAATTGTATGTTATTGTAAACACTTCACTATTAATCCTTTACAATACTCGATTTATTGTAAAACCACAAAGTTTACACGCGTAGACGGTGAATTTGCATACTGACAATAGATGGCGCCAGTAACTGTAGAAACCGGACTTTCGTATAGCTATCAGCTACGTATTACATTACGCCTTATTAGGTTAATAATAATAGTTGTTAAATTATGTAATATACTCTTAAGAGCGATTAAATTAAGGATTTTACTAACAAAAACGATTTAATGTACGATAAATATAAAATAAGTTGTGTTTACTTTAAAATTATATTGATGTTGCTGAAATAGTAATAGGTACTCTGGCTAGAACATTTCGAAACAACGGAATGTCAAATTGCGCACCCATTTACGTTAACATTACTACATATTTATAAATGACTACTGTGTATAGTATAATAATACTCCCAGCGTAGCTCAGTGGTAGGCACGTAGTTTTTAGCACCGGCGTGCCCCGGGTTCGAGTCTCAGAGAAATAAATTTATAAAAAAATTGTTTCATCGACTGAAATGTAATAGAATTGATCGCCTTCTTAGCTGTTAAAAATAAATCAATGAAACAGACACAAAAATATACCCACAGGGGCCCGGAAATTCACACTTCGCACTGTGTAGTGTGTATAATAACTTGTTCTTATAGGTTACACCAAAAAGCGCCAGTTTTTGACTATATATATATAAAGTTATGCAATTATACGTAGATGTCACTATATAAATTTTGTTTTAAACGAAAAAACGATCTAAAAATACGAACATCTCTAAAAATTTAAGATTGTAACAATCAATGAGTATTTTAGTGTTTATTTATTCAACCGTATCATCACAATTATATAAATGTATTTAAAATTTATGATGTCCTAAATAATAGGACAATGTTAATATAGCGTCTACATATTACCGTACAAATTTTATAAAAAATGGTATGTTTTAAAAAAAATATCTCAAGTTTCTCACAGACGGCCTTTCTATTATTGATGTAAGCCTGTATACAAATTATCAACTCCCAATATATAAACAGAAAAACAAAGACCACTGCATTTTATAATAATTTTATTTTTAAAATTTCCATGAAGTTTTGACGGGACATTGATGTGATTGCCGATAAAACGTCGGCCGCAATGACTGAACCATATTAAAACAGTATTAATAAAATTTACACCTTTTTATGAGCACAAAGTAACGAGAAATAATTCAATTAAATCGCCTCGGGCATATTATTTTATGTTTGCTTTCAACATTAACTTGAAATTACTAAATTAATGTCTTCATCGACTTTAAAGATGAGAAATATTTTGATGACCAAAGAAAATATTATAATTGTAGTGATACCTAATTTTTTAATGCTAAATTCATGTACTTATAGACAGCTCATTTAATCCACTTTCTGTGCAATAGTTTATAGAAAGAGGATTAGAATGCTATTTCCTAAACTATATGGGTATAAAAATTCGATCTCACGAAATCCGTTTGGCTGTGAATGTTGGTAGGCGAGCACATAAACATTATTTTAGTGTGCGTAATCTCGGTAGCAAGGACTGAATAACCGATTGATATGGGCTACCTTTTTGAAACGGTACCCATATGAAATTTGTCATAACGATACCGATTCAATTCAATACCTTTATTTCGGTATGCTTTTAAAACGGTTTAAAATATCGGTAGCGAAATTCCAAACGAAACGAAATTCCAATGAAAACCTAAATCTATATGTTTAGGTTTCTCACTATCTATAACGTAACTGTAACGATATTAAAAACGCGTTCAAACTCTGTCTCACTAATTCAAGTCGCAACTTGTCTCGGGCCACGATAGGTTCAAGGTTAGTCATTTAGGCTACCGAAATATAAAAGGGTTAAATAAAGGTACCATTTAAAAAGGTTGATATTTCGATATCGTATTTTATACCGGTATTATTCCGGTGAATTATAAAGGTTACGGTACCCCATTCAGTCCTTGCTCGGTAGCGCACGTTAAACATTGCGCACACTAAAACAATGTATATGTGTACACTAGACAACATTAATAGCCAAACGGACTTCGTGAGATAGAATATCTATATTAGGTACGCTTTTTGGCGCGACTGTAACGCAATCCGGAAGATTAACTCCTAGTATCATCTTGATATCATTATGACATTATATCGATAACTTTAAAAGTGTGATAAGATTGGCGATCTGACACAAACGTACAGTGTACAGTGTGACATCTTCTAAGATGACATTATTTTTAAAACTAATACTATTCGGTAAAATAGATTACGTATATAATGTGTCGTGTATAAATTTTTGTACTGCTTCAATTAAATAAAATACTGTATACCGGATTAAAACGCGATTTATTATTTATATTGCTCTTTTTTATTATTTATAGTCTAACGCGACCACGGTTGCTGAAAAGCATCCGAAACGTCGGGATAAATAATTTAAACAATATAAATAATAAATCGCGTTTTAATCCGGTATACAGTATTTTATTTAAATGTGTGATACTCGCGTTAATAAAAGACAATATTATGCTTCAATTAAGAAATTGCTTTACTCAACTTGGTGTCAGAGAGATTTCTCATTTAAAATTGACGAAATGTGCTTAAAATTGACATCATAAACAAAAGACTTTAAATAAAACGTATGTAGTTTCAGGATTAATTAGTTGCATACCAAGCGTACAAAGTAACGCTATTGAACGCATAGTGAACGGTTACTTAGTGGATATAACTGAGGTTCCTTATCAGGCAGCGCTGAGGCGCAAAACTACAACAGGATGGAGGCATTCATGTGGCGCCGTGGTGATCACCGCTAATAGCGTATTGACTGCAACACATTGTATTATTAGGTGAGTTAGAATAATATATTGATTTGCTACCTATGAAAAACTAAGAAAAATGGAATAGTATCACAAAGTAGTGATCTTTTGACCACTTAGAGACCCAGATTCTTGGCCATTGAAGCGATCTAGGCAGCTAAATAGCGGGCACAGAAACCTTCAGGGGAGAACTATCACAAAATTATACTGTTGTATTTTCTGTCTGTGTCTAATGGTATGGTGAAGCACGGGCTCGGCACCCAACGGCTCGGTGTTAATATGAATAATTAATATAATTCTAATAATTTAATCACATATAATAGACTAGCAATCCGCCCCGGCTTCGCACGGGTGCAATGTATCAGATCATGATAATAAAATCGGTCGAGTAGTTTTATATGGATAATCTTCCCCGTTTTTACAACATTTTTCACTGATGCTCGTATTGGTCGTGATGCCTAAAGCCTATCGGACAAGCGGACTATCCAACACAAAAAATATTTTTCAATTCGAACCAGTAGTTCTTGAGATTAGCGCGTTCAAACAAACAAACTCTTCAGCTTTATAATATTAGTATACGTATAGATTCCTCATGATAACCATACATAATATTGCGCGAGTATCACACATTTAAATAAAATACTGTATACCAAGACCTGTCTCCCCGCGACCACGGTTGCTGAAAAGCATCCGAAACTTCGGGATAAATAATTTAAACAATATAAATAATAAATCGCGTTTTAATCCGGTATACAGTATTTTATTTAAACCATACATAAATACTCTGTGTTCCGTTTCAGTTACAAGAGAGATCCTTCCCAATTACAAGTAGCAGTGGGTACGTCTATGCGCACTGGTGGTACAACGTATAATGTCTCCCGACTATACCTTCACCCAGAGTATTCTGCAGATACAGTAGATAACGATATTGGACTGGTAGTTGTGGCTGGTAAAATTATCTTTAGCGAAAGTGTTATGCCGGTTGATGTAGCACCTTCCCTTCTTCGGATTCCTATAGGAACTCAAGCTATTGTCTCTGGATTTGGAAGAACAGAGGTATGTATCGTAATATTGTACTGTTATATTCATCATATGTATTTATATTTTTATACTATGCCCGACCCGGCTTCGCACGGCTATACTTATGAAGAAAATGAGATCAATAATAAAATCTTGAATTGTTCTTATTAAATATTTCACATTTCATAAAAATCTGTCGAGTCGTTTCGGAGGAGTGCGATCACAAACATTGTGACATGAAATTTTTCTATATATAGAATAGATAGAATAGACTGATAGACTATAGCAAATACTTAATAAATAAATTCATGGGAATAAAGTGATAATTAAAGATCCCATCGTAATACATGGCGTAGACACTTTTTTAACGATTTAAAATCAATCTTCCGTCGACTGAAACAATTTTATCTCGTGTTTCCCGAGATTCAAACCAATACCTGAGACGGTCGAAATATTGTGGGGGGGAACGGTACTAAATATTTTTAAACGGTTTCAGTATGCAGGTGAAACATCTGATCTTAGAGCAGCTGTTGTCAACATAGTATCCCAGGAAAAATGTGCTCTAGCATATCGGAATATAGGTGCCATTACTTCTGGAATGATTTGTGCAGCTGGAAGCAATCCACCCAGAGATGCGTGTCAAGGCGATTCTGGAGGGCCACTAGTAATCGCAAACACCGTTATTGGAATCGTATCCTGGGGTGAAGGATGTGCCAACACTAGCTACCCAGGAGTGTATACGAAAGTTTCAGAATATAGTGACTGGATACGTGCTGTTTTGAAGGATATTGATGCATAGCAATTTATACAACACAATAGATTACATGACATGCAATCAAATTAAATTTAAAATCTGTTTTTTAAGATTGTTGTCCTTATTTTTAATTCAAATTATTTAAACAAAATCGAAAACAACAGTAATATGATTCTTAAATTCAAAGGTTATTAAAAAATGTTAAATGCAATAAAGGATATCAATTTTTTATACATGAGAAACATTGTTGTTTATAAATAAAAATATTTGCAATAAGCTTAGTTCTCTGTTTGTATTTTGTTCTTGAAGCGAAAGACAAATATGTAGATCTCTATTCTAAGACCCATATTCCAAGACGAGTCTCAGAATTTTGACATATTGACAGTTCTATAAATATTCTATAAATAGATTAAGACTTGAGTGACGTCTTGGAATACGGTCCGAAGACATGACTCGGGCCAGAATCTAGTTTTGAGACTTAAAAAAACATTTTTTTCTCTGTAGAGGTTTGACATTTTTTCAGTTAAGAATATGTAGATATAGACTCAAGTTTGTTACTATTAATATTATTTCTATTACTCAAATAAATTCGTGGAATATGGGCCTGAAAGTTGGTCTACATAAAGCAAGTAACACAAGCAGCTTAGAATATTATCAAATTTGAAATCATCGATATAAATCGATTAAATCTAACTAAAGGAATCTTTAACGAGGTGAAAGGTACAAAACACCATATTTTGCTTTACGGAAACACTTTAACTACCTAAACGGCTATATAAATAAAATTATTCCCGATTTGTTATATAAGATAATAAGAATATATACGGGGAAATTAGGTCTCCTCGAACGAGGCCGTTTGGGAACATTGCACTTTGATATCAGATGATTTTGGAATATCGTAGTATCAAAATATTTATTTTGCCTTAGAAAATGCAACTGCTAATGTGTTAAGATTTCAGCTATAATTAAAACTAGTTTAGAGCTTCTAAAAATGTTATGTAACGTTTTATTAGTTTTTGTCTTATTTTGCTATTCATTATTTGCACCGCTTTTTTTTTTTTTTTTTTTTTTTTTTTTTTTTTTTTTTTAAACTTAATAGGCAGTTATTTGACCACTAACCCACCTGGTGGTAAGTGGTGTTGCGGTCAAGGTGGTAAATCACAACTGCCTAGAAGATGCCTATTTACTCTTGTTTTGAAGAGGCCCAAGTTATATTGATCGGGGAATACAGACGCAGGGAGGGAGTTCCAATCCTTAGCGGTTCGCATGATGAAGGAGGAGGCGAAACGACTTGTGCGGAGTGAAGGGATATCGACCAGGTAAGGATGGAAGCCCACCGTGCGCCTGGATGTCCGATGATGAAAGGGTGAAGGAGGGATCAGGTTATGCAGTTCCAACGCACACTCTCCAAAGTGGAACCGGTAGAACACCGAAAGACCTGCCACTCTCCGGCGATGGTCAAGGCTTAGTAATCGACGATCAACCAATAATGGGTCACCTATAAGCCTCTTGGCACGCCTTTCCATTGCATCCAAAGCTTCCAGGTGACATTTGGCTGAACCTCCCCAAAGGTGAGAACAATACTCCACGCACGAACGGACTTGAGCTTTGTAAAGAATTAGAAGCTGTCCCGGTGCGAAGTAGTGCCTCACCTTAGCTAGGATTCCGAGCTTCTTCGCAGCCAATTGGGCTTTGGACTCAACAAATCTCCCGAAGTTGAGGTTTTGAGATAGCGTGACACCAAGCAACTTCAGGTGATCACTAAGTTCCAGCTGTTTATCCTGGAAAGTTGGAGTGAGGTCTAGGGCACTCCGTTTAGCGGTAAAAAGACACGCTTGCGTCTTGGTGGCGTTAAATTTTACCAGATTGGCATCACCCCATTTGGAAACATCCTGAAGGGTACGGTCAATCTGCTCAACCAAAGCTTCTCTCTTCGCTCTTATTTCGTCCTTGGAAGCGCGAGCATTGGATACGTATCTCTCCGCAACAGTGCAATCATCTGCGTAACCGAAAAAGTTTGGCCTTAGCAAGTCATTTATATGCAGAAGAAACAGCGTTGCAGAGAGAACCGACCCCTGAGGTACCCCGGCATTGATTGCCATTTGATCAGATGAGCAGCCGTCAATGACTACTCGGATCGATCTTTCTCTCAGGAAGTCGGTTATCCAAGCTATTAGGACGGGGGGTATTCCATATGACGGAAGCTTGCTCAGAAGGGCATCGTGCCAAACCTTTATGTATAATAATTTACTCTTCAGATACCTTACTCCGGGGTTGCCTAGAAAAAATCGCTACCAAGCTGGCGCCCTTTGTACTGTATATTATAATGTATTTAAGGTGTTTTGTGTAAAATAAATATTTTTTATTATTATTATTAAGTAGTGTACAGTTGGGACGTAACTAAGGTCTCGGGATACCGAGCGCTGTGTTGACTGCAATTTATTTAAATGGCAGGTATTGTAACTACTTATGCAGCAGTGAGATGTTATAACGATATTCTCGCCTTCTGACTCAGGAACCTACACAAAACTGCTACGCGAATTGCTGCAATGCGATTTCGTGCTAAATGGATGATTCCAAAATCTTCTTGTTGTGTCTTCTTCCTATATCTTCTTATCAATTACAGAAGTGCGCAACTCTTTTTCCGATGTTACTAAAAGTATGATCGTCGAAAGGTTACTCGAAACGTGGAAAAGACACTAAGCCTACGCGCAGACTAGAGCCACCGGTGGCCGCCACTAGAAGCGGCGTCTAGACGCGGCCACCGGTGGTCGCGTTTCAGCCACTGTAAAATGTATGAA
The DNA here is from genome assembly GCA_905404175.1 of Anthocharis cardamines. Taxonomy (NCBI): domain Eukaryota; kingdom Metazoa; phylum Arthropoda; class Insecta; order Lepidoptera; family Pieridae; genus Anthocharis; species Anthocharis cardamines. Next base: position 6,750,810 of record FR989962.1, read on the forward strand.
ATATTACGCCCGTAGCTTGTGGCGGCCACCGGTGGCTATGCTGTGGTCGCCACTAGTGGCTCTAGTCTGCGCGTAGGCTAAATCGCACAAAATCGAATTCGCATGGCACCGATTCACAATTTTGTGTGGCCCTTAAAGGAGCCTTGCCGTCATATTGCAGGAGATTTTGACGATAGAATTTATTTATTTATTATTTACACATATCAACTGCCATTACAGGTATCCCTAATGCGGCAGTGAATTAAACAGAGCTATACAAAATGTATGCTGTCTCTTTCTCACCAAAAGTGAGACAATAATTGTTTTTTATAATATGCTTTGTAATAAAAAATATACGGTGTACGTGGGTTACCTAATAGCAAATACTCACAATCACCCATGAACATCCGTGACTCAAATGTCACAGATGTGTTGTTGGCCTTTCATGTAAAAATGTATAGGCTCGTGTTCTGCAACGAGTTCGTAATTGTTGCAAACACTGAAGGTGGAATTTATTCCATAGTTTTGATAATAGAGATCGAGGTACAGTCAATTAGAGAATATTGACAGGATACGAATGTACTAAAGAACAAATATTTCAATGTCACACGTTCGAATTACCTAAATTAAATAACCAGATAAGCATTTAAATTAATGTCACATCTTTAACGTTATCTCTTAATTTACCTCATATTGAATATAGTTAAGCGTATTTGAATAATTATTTAGGTAAGTGTATTACCTTGTGGAGGAAGGGAGGTGTGGTCTTCCTCCAACCTAAAGGAAGAATCCTCGACCAGTCGAACCACTGACTGACCGGCCCTAAGGCCCCAGTGGTTGATGTCGGGATGTTGTTACATAGCGCTCTGTAATATTTATACAGCGCGATTCAGGATTAGACGTCTTTGTATTGTTTCTTGTAGCAGATCATAGATGTCGTTACAACCTATAGTTAGTATATTTATATATTTTAAAGATAGAGTTGACATCTTTCTACGTATATACCAGGGTGAATCAAAAAGTTCTTAGAAGTGCATATATATGAAACCTTTTTGGATCAAGTTCGATATTCAAATTAAAGAGTGTCTATCACACTATATTTATGCAGATTGTCACTTGTTTTTGTCAGTTCGTTCGCATGTAATAAATTTTTTTGTGCAACGAGTTGCTAAAAAGTCAAAATTATGGATAAAAGTGAGTTACGTGCGGTGATAAAATATCTCAGTTTGAAAAAAATGTCTACGAAGGAAATTTTTTTGGACATTCAGCAGACATTAGGGGGTGATGCTGTACCCTATTCTACGGTTGCGTACTGGGTGGCTGAATTTAAAAGAGGTAGATCAAGCTGTAAAGATGACCCGCGTTCTGGGCGGCCTTCAACCTCCGTTACAGAAGAAAATGTCAAAAAGGTTGAGAATCTGGTTTTGGAAGACAGAAGAATGACTATAAAACATATAGCTGAGATCCTAAAGATATCTTTTGGTAGCGTTCAATCCATTTTAATTGATTCACTGGGGTTCAAAAAAGTGTCTGCAAGATGGGTGCCACGAATGTTAACCGACGAAAACAAAAAGCGACGTTTGGAAATTTCCAAGCGTAATCTCGAAATGTTCCAGCGTGATTCGGATAATTTTTGCCGTCGTCTTGTCACCATGGATGAAACGTGGGTCCACCATTTTGATCCTGAAACTAAAAGACAAAGCATGTCTTTTTTTTTTTTTTTTTTTTTATAGTATAGGGGGCAAACGGGCAGACGGCTCACGTGATGGTAAGTGATCACCGCCGCCCATAGACATCCGCAACACCAGAGTGGTTGTGCGAGGCAAGAAGTGTCTCAGGAATCGCGCAGTTGTGGACTTCCAGACATCAAGATGGTATGCGTGGTATTTTTGACGCGATGTCCGATGGCGAAATTCAGCGGCCGGGATTAAACCGAACAATTCCTCCGAGCATTCCCCGTGATAAATGCGATAGAAGATGCAGAGCGAGCCTACATCTCTACGCAGCGCCAAAGGATCGAGCCGATCGGAAAGAGCCTGATCATCGACGATTCGAGCCGCTCTACGTTGGATGCGGTCAAATGGAAGGAGCTGGTACTGGGGAGCCCCCGCCCAAAGGTGAGAACAATACTCCATGTGTGGCCGAATTTGCGCCTTATAAAGTTGCAGGCGATGGGCCGGCATGAAGTATTGCTTCGCCTTATTGAGCACACCAAGCTTTTTAGAGGCCAATTTGGCCTTCCCTTCCAGATGACCCCGAAACTGAACGTCGCTCGATATGTCCACACCAAGTATTCCAATACTAGCTGCGGCAGTCAGGGGAGTACTCTCGAAATGAGGAGATACGACGAATGGTGACTTTTTAGCGGTAAACGCGCAGACTTGTGTCTTCTTGGGGTTGAATTGGACTAAGTTTAGTCGGCCCCACTCCGAGACTTTGGTTAACAAAGACTCGACTTCAGACACAAGTCTGTTTCGGCACTCGTCGACGTTTTCCCGAGAAATGTTGGCGCGGCCGGAGTATGAGGCATCTCCTGTGCTGTCGTCCGCATAGCAATGAATGCCGCTAATCTGCAGCATATCATTGATATGCAGAAGAAACAGAGTGGGAGATAGCACACAGCCTTGTGGAACACCAGCATTGACAGATTTGGAGTCCGAGCATGCACCGTCGACAACGACCTTGATGCTCCGATCTGCCAGGAAGCTGGTGACCCAATTGCATAATTTCTCGGGAAGCCCATAGGAAGGGAGCTTCGAAAGAAGCGCTTTGTGCCACACCCGATCAAAGGCCTTCGCTATGTCCAAACTAGCTGCCAACGCCTCCCCCTTGCTCTCAACTGCCTCCGCCCATCGGTGGGTCAGGTAAACCAAAAGATCACCGGCTGAGCGACCCCGACGGAAACCGTATTGGCGGTCGCTGATTAGCTGATGTTCCTCGAGGTACCGCAGGAGCTGGCAGTTAATAATGGTCTCCATTATTTTGGAGAACAAGGAGGTAATCGCTATAGGTCTGTAGTTGGACGGATCAGAGCGGTCGCCTTTTTTAGGGATCGGATGCACCAAAGCCGTCTTCCATGAGTTCGGGACGACGCCTGATGAGTAAGAATGCCGAAAAAGATGCGTTAGAACCGGTGCCAACTCTGGAGCACATGTCCGCAACACGATCGGAGGGATGCCATCGGGCCCACTCGACTTATGAATGTCCAAGGAAAGAAGTGCTTTACGCACTGCACTTTGCCGGAATTTAACCTCCGGCATGTTGGTATCACACCGCAAGATAGCCGGTGGTTGCTTACCTTGATCATCCAGGGTCGAGTTGGACGCGAAAAGAGAGCCCAGAAGATCGGCTTTCTCTTTCGCGGCATGGGCCAACGAGTCATCGTCCCTGTGCAGGGATGGAAGGGAAGGCTGACAGAAGTTCCCTAAGACAGCCTTAGCGAGTGACCAAAACGCACGTGTTCCCGAAGGAAGGCGGACTAATTTCTCGCCAATTCTGCCGATGTGCTCCGATTTTGCCTTGTCAATAGCTCTTTTGAAGGACCTAGAGGCAAAATTATACTCCTTTTTGAGTGCGCTGGTGTTTAGATCACGAGACGCTGATGCATTAACCCAGGCTTGATAGCTCTCCCGCTTTCGGCGCGATGCCGTTTTGCAGGGGCGACCAAACCAAGGCTGGGACTTGCCGCCGATAGGCACCGAAGAGTAAGGAATGAAAAGTTCCATACCCTGAAGCACCACATCAGCGACAGAGTCAGCAATGACGTCTGGATCATCCGGCGTGAAGCAAATTTGCCCCCAGGGGTAGGACGCGAAGAAAGAGCGCATCCCGTCCCAATCCGCTGACCTGTAGTGCCACACGCGGCGGCAGCCCGCAAAGCTGGGCCGTGTTAAGCGCGTCACCGGCACTGTACTCCGGATCAGACAGTGGTCCGACGAACCAAGAGGAGGCTCGACGGAGACCGAGTAGTTGTCCGGATGAGAGGTCAGCAGAAGGTCCAACAGGGAAGGTGTATGATCCTCAACATCTGGGATTCGCGTTGGCGAGGTAACCAGTTGTGTGAGATCATATGTCAAGGCGAAATCGTGAACAGACCTACCCGCATGATCGGTGGTACGTGATCCAAGCCATTCGGCGTGGTGGGCGTTGAAGTCGCCAAGAATCACGATCTCTGCGGATGGGATCTGCTGTAGCACGGAATCTGTAGCCATTTGGATGTGCTCAATGAGTCGGTCAGTTTCGGCATTACCGCTATGGGACCTATATAGGCACGCATAGATGCGCGGATGGTCGTCGCTATCTACGCGTAACCAAAGGATGGAGAGGTCCCTACCTTCAAGGCTGCTGAGGCGACGAGAACAGATATCATCCCTAGCGTAGACGCACACTCCAGCCCGTGGTACAAAGGAATGTTCCAATTTGTATCCCGGATAGGAGAGGTAAGAAGTATCAGCCGGAGAGGATATCTGCGTCTCAGTTAAAAAGAGCAGGGCAGGCTTCGCCGTCTCAAGGTGGTAGTGGACGGCGTTCAAGTTGGAATGAAGTCCCCTGATGTTGCAAAAGTCCACGGTAAGCGTGACAGGGGATGCCTTTTGTTTCTTGCTCCGTTTGCCCCGAGCAGATGTAAATGTTTCGAGCACAATATCGCCCCTCCCAGAATACGAAGGGCAGCCTGGGCGTCCACTCTCAGGCGATGCAGAGGGTCCTGAGCGTGGATGTCCAGAGAGGGATTCTCCACGGCTACGGCACGTGGTACCCTCCTGGGGTAGTCTAACCATATTTTGAATGTCTTGGAAACGACCGTCCTCTCCATCCATCAAGAAATTTCGAGTTGCTCCTACCGCTGGCAAAGTTATGGCCTCTGTGTTCTGGGATAGTGAAGGAATCCTTTTTATTGATTACATGCCAAAAGGCCAGACGATTACTGGACCCTATTATGCAAATTTAATCCCGAAAGTGCGTGAAGCGATTAAAGAAAAACGTCGTGGAAAACTGTCGTTGGGCGTGTTGTTCCTTCAAGATAACGCTCCTGCTCATCGATCGGAAGTTGCGCTCAACGCAATCCGCTGTGCTGGCTTCAATCTCCTTGACCACCCACCATATTCTCCGGACTTAGCCCCAAGTGATTTTCACTTATTTCCAAAATTAAAAGAGGAAATTCGTGGAACAAAATTTCACGATAATGACGCGGTTATAGCTGCAGTAGAGGACTTTTTCGAGAGTCAAGAAAATAATTTTTTTTCTCAAGGAATAAGGAAGTTAGAAACGCGTTATTCTAAATGCATTGCATTGGAGGGAGATTATGTAGAAAAATAAAATATTATTATTTAAATCTTTGCATTTTTTAATATTGATTCCAAGAATTTTTTGATTCACCCTCGTATATATGTTTTGCTGATATTTTTCTTTACATGCTGATTTGTATATTCTATGTCCCATGGAACAAAAGAAATATTAAATTTATTTCCCTGGGATTGGAACCCAGGACTCCAAGAACTAAACGCCATGTACCGCTAAGTGTTTTGCTTAGACTAGCTTTTGCCCGCGACTTCGTCCGCGCGGAGTTCGATTATTATCTGTTAGCCTTTTTTCTTACTGTCTACCTAAAAAATGTTCCAAACGCTTGGCCATCTGGAGTTCCCACTTCGGGTACTTTCAATTCTAGCCAAAGCTTGCGTGTGGGATAAATTTCAGCGAAATCCGTAATGACGATTGTCCGATAGCAGGATTTTTTCCGACTTCCTTGACTCTCATCGTTATAATTTGGCCAATTAACTCTATATCATTATAAATTATAACCTATGTTATTATGATGTATTGCAAAGTTTCATCAAACTCCGTTGATTAGTTTTTGCGTGAAAGTGTAACAAACATCCATCCCTACATCCTCACAATCATCTACATTTATAATTTTCGTAGAATCTTTGTTTAACCCTTAACTATAAACACGGTCTCACAGACACCCACCTACTTACCATCCGTAGCGCTACACTTACGCTTGGGAACTTATTTATTTCATTAATAATGCTGATTTTAAGTGCTTGTATATATTTTAAATAAATTAAAAACTATATATGATCCGACAAGACCTCCGTGGCTCAGGGGTAAGCGCGATGCGTCTAGCACAGGAAGGTCCCGGGTTCAAATCCCGGGGAAACAAGATTTAAAAAAAGAAAAATTGTTTTGTCAGGCAGGGCACAGAAGGCTGATCATCTACTTGCCTGTAAAGATCAGTGAAACAGACAGAGAAATGGGTTTGCCGCATGCCCCACTAGGGGACTCGGAATTTCAATATTATTGATAAAATTCCTTTATCGCAAGTGTCTCACAGACCGTAAGAGTAGGTAATTAGGGTTAAGCGAAAGGATGCTTATCTGTTGGATGTGTCGCGTCGAATTTAAATACAAACAACTTTCTCTACGATATGACACGCTGTTATAGGTATTATCCAAATAGTTTCATTGACACTCGTAGATAAAATAATACAATTTGCCGTATTGAAACCCAAAAATAATCTGTTTAGACTAAAATTATAAAGAGAAAAGATTTTTATTTGTTTGTTACGATTTAACTCAAAAAATACTCGACCGATTTTAAAAATTCTTTCACCAATAGAAAGCTACATTATCAACAAATAACACAGACTTGTGTATAGTACATCTACATTGCACCCGTGCGAAGCGTATTGCTAGTACTTTATAATTATAATAATAAGAAATGTAGGCGAAGTATATTTTCAGAAGGTCTTCTGAAAATATACTTTGATCAATGAACGCATTATTTCATTGACTAAATACTGTTATTGATACAAATCCTGGTTATTTTGTCACTGCTAAGGGTCAATGAACTTAACTACGTAGGTACTGTGTATTAGTAGTTATCCGTTACAATGATTAAAGATTGGTAATTTATATAGTAGTCGTGACAGAATCGAGTCGATGTAATTGTTTTTTTTTAATTCATTGATAACTCGAAACGACTTACGTTTTATTAATGTAGAATTTTCTAATATTAGTTATACATTGTGCATGATAGTTTTTTTAAGTAGAATTAGGTCTAGTATTTTTTATAGAATAGGAGGCAAACGTCATATGGCGTGATGTTTTTTTTTAATGTTAGTTATCGACATACAAGCAATAGATAACTTGGTGGTAGGTGATCAGAACATCAGTCGATGATGCGCTGTCGACCTATTTTTTACCTAGTGATAAGTGATCACTGCAACGCCAGAGGGCTTAAAGATGCGTTGAGAACCTACAGCAGCTACTACCGCCTTGTAGTAGTAATTTGGTGGTAATTGGTCTTAATATATTTATTCCGAGTATTTAACCAAATTAATTGATTAAAATAAGCGCAGGAATCAAACAAATGACAATTTGTTTAGTGTGCGTTATTTTTTTTTCACTCGAACGCCATAACATCAACCAAAATACTAAGTAATTACTGACATTAAGGAAGTAAGTTCATTGTGAACTGATAATTAAAAGAACAGTGTCTTTTTTTTATGTCAGATATCGACAGACGAGCATGAGGTTCACTTGATGGTAGGTGATACCTCAGCCACAGAACATCAGTCAACGATGCGCTGTCGACCTAATTTTTACTTCGAGCATTCGGAAATCCATAGACTGAAACCGAAACGCGCAATATGCACTTCACGGTTTTTCCATATATGAACGGTGGTTCGTTACCCGGTCGGAATTTAGATATTCCTCCCACCCGATCAATGCCCGAAGTTACCAGACGTGGGGAAAACATGCTTACAGAAAATTATAAGCATGTGCTCCCGGTGGGATTCGAACCCACGACCCATCGATGCGCACGGCAGGTGTTCTGCGGACGCGCCAACGAGCCCATCAAAAACACAACCTTGATTCTCATTACGTAGAACAGTGTCTACGTAATGAGAATCAAAATCAAATTTATTTATAAAAAAATAGGTTATGTTACTTATTTATTTACTTGATTTTTATTGCTTTTTGTTTCAAAAGCGCACTAACCGTGATTTTCTTTTTTCTTTTGTGAATATATTAAATTGTGAGGAGCTGTCACCCAATCATTGACATAGTTAATCGAAGCTCCCAATAGTTGTAAAGGGAACTGAAAATCAGTATTGTGACGTTGATGCGCCACAGCGTATGCTGAGTGGAGCTGTTGTTTGACATCCTTACAGTACATACATATGCACATATTTTAAAATTCTTTCAATTATATTTAGAAATCACTTGGATTAAAATATTAGTGTTTTGTTAATAGGTGTTTAAAAAATAAATTAATGTTTTGTTCATTTCTCTTATAACTTAAATAATAGGCGCCTGAACTAGGCAATGGTATGTTTCAGGCGAGATGAATTAACACCAATAAAATTAATAATTAATTTAAAGAAAATTATATAACTAAATAATAGTAGGAAAAAATGACCCTCTTAGGGTCAAAATTACAACTAAAAATAGTAAAACAATACGCCAGTAGAGCTAGATTTAACATAGGATTAAAACGTAACAATGGCCGACAGTTTACTCTCGCAAGCGCCTGTCACCGAGCGCTGCCTCGCTGATTGATTGCCTCATTTAAATCCGTCGAAGATTCGATTATGATTATCAGATCTTTGTCCCCTTTGATTATCTCCTATACTTTATGAGTTTACGCAAATGCTCCATACATTTACTTACCCCTGTATACTTTAAAATGGAATGATTTTATTAGTGAATAGCGATCCGACCTGACTTCGCACCTGAGTTCGCACGGGTGCAGAGTAGATGTACTATACATAATACTATGCCTATGTTACTCACTGATTATGTAGCTTTCTATTGGTGAAAATCGGTCGAGTAGTTTATGAGTTAAGTCGTAACAAACAAATCTTACCTTTTTATAATATTATTATAGTAGTTAACCAAATATTGATAATTACAGTTATTTTCCAGCAAATTACAAAAAATAAATTAAGGTTGTCATAAATGGCATAGGCCATCTTCATCTTCCTCCACTCGTTCGTTCACACACTCCACACTTCATTTGTTCCTAAAATAAATACCAGTTCTGTGTTAAATAAAAATGGCACTGTTTTCACTTTCGAAATAAAAACTAGTAAATATAATATGGTTTGAATAAGTTAGAAAATTACACCAAGTTAACTATTTCACGCCTACGTTATCAGCTCTGACGAAACTAGGCTGCTGATAAGGTATCAATAAAAATTCCCTAGGCACGTCACTAGTGCAGTTCTGTATGAGCAGCGCTTTATTCAAGGGTAGTATTCATACAGATATGATACATAATATTGTCTTTTATTAACGCGAGTATCACACATTTAAATAAAATACTGTATACCGGATTAAAACGCGATTTATTATTTAAATTATTTATCCCGACGTTTCGGATGCTTTTCAGCAACCGTGGTCGCGGGAGACTGAAAGATGACAGTTGTCTTATATTTGAAATGTCACAAAGTTGCCATATTAATTTAATTGAATTAAATATAGCAACTTTGTCTGGCAGTCTCCCGCGACCACGGTTGCTGAAAAGCATCCGAAACGTCGGGATAAATAATTTAAATAATAAATCGCGTTTTAATCCGGTATACAGTATTTTATTTAAAAGATATGATACAATAAAATATGGTATGGTTAGACACGATCCAGGAGGATCCTTGACATATATTGACGATGAAACTTATAAAATACATCTAAACACATATTTGAAATTTTATATATTTTATAACAATTTATTTTAAGATCCATTGTTATACGTTAACAGCAAGAGAGGGCGCTGAAGAGTAAACGAAGAAGGCAGTAGAAGGGAGAGTTTGTTGTCTCATGTCTGAAATTATTATATTTCTCTAATAGTAATTTACACAGGCTATATTTTATTATGATAACATTTATGTTTGATTCCTTTTTTTTATGAAATATTAATAATTCAATGGAGTCTGCGTTAAGAACATGAATTTCTCAAAGTGGTGATTCTTTAGAATGAAATTCATACAATTGTTTCTTATGGAAGTTATTCTAGTAACAAGCATATATGTACATATATTTGCGGATTTACCTTTTTTATGTTAATTTCTGTGATGAATGTAATGTGATTGGATTTGTAAATATATTTTTAAGTTAAATGTTTACTTACCGGTTCTATTCTGATAAACATTATTATACCATAGGTTATCAGGTACGTGTCAAACGCGACTGTCTCACCGGATCAATCCACCCAAGCCGCGTCCGTGACATTCAGCCACTTCAACTTGAAGCCGCTATTGTGTGACTATTCAATGTACTTATTACTTATTAGCTTTGGCTGTTCTCATCAACGATGTGGTCTCTTACGGAAGTTGCTTTTTTGCAGTTCGTTTTTGGTCTTCGCGCTTGTTGCTTATTTGATAACCGCTTATGGCAAATATTGTATGGATATTTTAAAACGGCAATTTTAAAAATTTAGCTTATTTTAGATCAATAAATATTTGATTCTAAGTTTATTTATTTTTCCAGTAACCTAATTCATGTTGGAAATATTTTAAAGACAAGATTCTATATTGTATTGGGTAACGCTCATGAACTCAAGTCTATTTTAAATGATAAATCATGAACGTTAAGAAATATAGTAATACACTTCAATTAGAAAGTTATTTACATCAATGTGTCGCCAATATTAAATTCGATTAGATGGGTGAGCGTCTAAGCGAAACCATAAGTACGTATAATACTATAGTCCCTCGGCCTATTACCTGGCAATTTCACAGAACAATCTACTTCGGATCGTGTCGACAGCACACAATGATGGGACACACACTGGCTTTGTAACTGAGAGGGATAGCACTCGCTCCCGCGATTTGTTTACACAATGTAGCTTTCCCTTTCGCGGTTTGTATGTGTGCGTAACCATCTGGCGGGCGCGGTGGCAGCTTGCTCGTGTAGTAGTGTCGCCCCCACATCGAAGCACCCTGCTTCCATCGGGGTAGGTTCTTATGTGGTGTGTGTGACCCAGTCGAATAAATCTAATGTAATACACACAAACATATTGGTGGCACGGCGTGTCATTTTTACGCTTGTGTTGTCGCTACTTGGGGTTCTTTATGCGGTGCGATGATATTATTATTCTGACGATTACGGCATCCTTTATGCTTACAATAAAATAATTAATAAGGGATGAAGTGTATTGTTGCGCGGCAGTTAGTGATCGGTATCAGTCCACTTATCTTCATTCACGCCATTGAGAAGTAAGTTTTATTAAAATAGATGTAGGTAGGTATTGTTTTAATTACTTATACGTAAATATTAAAAAAATTTAAAATTCGATTTACATAATTTTTAATCTATTTCTCACAGTACAAAAAATACTTCCGTAGTGCATTCAAGTTTTAATTTTAATGTGATGAGTACTTACGTAGTTTTTGTTTGACGTAATCGACACCATGAATGAACTAAGGTGTTCGCGTCTCGGCGCCGAGCGTGGGTATCGCGATTAGCTAGTGACGTCAAGATTACTACTCGTCTATCGATAAAATATCATTCTTTTCGGTCTTTACTCATAACAAAAATATGCGCTTGTAATCTGCAATAACGTCAATTAAACAGTAAAGGGGAAACGTAGGTATAAACGACTGCTTTACATGGCAAAAATTTCGTTAAATTCTCCATTGTTTAAGTACGTAATTAGCAGACGGCGCGTTTTTTCTGCTCAATCGATGACGGAACAGTTGACAAGGCGTCCAACCCCCGTTCAGCTTAACAATTACGCGCCGGGGCACATTGTGACAGGACCCTACCTCAACCATTGTGGATAGTATACACGACCAATATACAAGACCTCTTTAAACGTCTAACAAAACCCTTTTTTTTCGTTCGTCCGCCTTTATTAGAAGGGGGCGAGGGAGGTCAAGATAAAATAGATTTCGGTATACAAATATTATTATCCAGCCTGTTCACAAATATCAATAACGTATTACAAGCCTCGGGCCAGATTTAAAAAGTTAATAACGTCCGAGGTGTAAGTTATGACTATATTCAGTGTTGATTTATATATTATCTCATTAACAAAAGACAAATAAGTTCTAAAATCATTAAGTATTACAAATTTATGAATGCTAAGGTGATAAAAAGTTTAATTAAGGAAACAGGTAGTATGTTATAAAAACGCCAGAAGGCGTTTACAGAGTAAATGCTCGACAAATACTGACATAGATTAAATATAATATTCTTAATTATAAGTTGAATTTTTTAAAGAAAATCTGTATAACTTGTGTTACAAACAGTTAAACACTTTAAGGCCCGTAATTCAAGACTTTATTCAAGTTGAAATCTATTTTATTGAACTGTCAAAATACAATTTTCTATATTAAAAATTAAAGCGAAAACTAGATTTAAACTTAAGTCACATGTTGGAAGACGGGCCTAAATGCGGTTACTTAAAAAAAAACCAAACGATCAACTTAGGTAGGTACTTGATATACAAAAAAGATTATCAAAACTTCATTCTATCCAATATTTGGTAAGTTGGTACATAAATTCAAAAACACAAAGAAAATTCACATTCAAAACCTTGCTTGGTTTTTGGATCAACATTAACATGTATAAGTTTCGTGTTCTCCCAAAATCTTATACTACACAGATCTAACTAAAGAGACAATATCTCGGGCGCTAAAAGGCCATCCCGGGTGGTGGGTGGCGGGGGTGAGGGGGTAACCACCCCGCCTGCGAAATTACTACATTTGAAGGGAACAACTTTTTATGAGAAATAAGCTGCTGCTATGAATCTCAAATTATAATCGGGTGCTGTGCACTATGTATTGACTAAACTTATTTAAACTGGGGCCTATGTAATTCATATCTCATTAATTTAAAGTCTTATAAAAAATCTCCTAAAATTTCCGACATTTTCATGTTATATAGTGAAATAATCAGTACAACACTAAAATTAAGTTTTTTATATCATATTTCGAAAAACGTACGTAAAGCTAACTAAATTTAACAGGCATCTTCTATGCAGTTGTTATTTACCAGCATATCACCACTTATTAAAAAATAAAAAAGCTCACATGCTGGTAGATGATTTCTAAAATCCTCATCGAACGAGAACGCAATATTATTGACTGATGTTCTGTGCAAAACCTTCATTTGCACAGAACATCAGTCAATAATGCGCTCGCGATCAATTAAGTATATGCCAATAATCTACACTAATATTATAGAGAAGAAAGATTTTAGTTTGTAACGAATAAACTGAAAAACATTCAAAAAATCTTACACCAATAGAAAGCTACATTATCAGCGAGTAGCATAGGCTATTTTTTGTATATATATTACATCTACGTTGCAGCAGTGTGAAGCCGGGGCGTGTTTTATAAATAGTCTCGGAAATCGCTTAATTAATTCACGTTACATCAACAAAGAAAAAATGGTTTTCCATGAATCGCACAGCACAGCGTGAAAAGTGCCAATCGACTGAAATCCCGTTAGAGGTGAATGCGTCTCTTTTATTTATACGCTTGATGTCCCGACAGGACGATTCAGATTTTAAATGGAATTGTTTGAAATGAAACTCATGTAGAGATTGGCTTTTGTACCAAATAAATTCGAAGCGTCTTGCTATTGTACTTTATACCTACAATAAATATAAATACATGGAAATCGCAATTGACGAGCGATATTTATGGAATAGCATTAGATTAACAATCTAACATTAAAACACTGCATGTCTGCTCGCAATATACTTAAATTTTATTTTAATATTTATTTTTTTAACCTTGACATTATACCGACTTCCTCATTACTGGATCACATTTACCAAAAACCTATAACCCAGCTCATATAAACATGCCTCTGATTCAAACTAGATCGGATTACATAAGTTGACATTTCAATCACTTGAGTAATAATAATCTAATTCTGATGTATTTTTAAGTCGTAATACTTACCTAAGAATACCATTCAAGTAGTCAGCAATTTAAACGTGGAACAGGTGAATTAAGCCAATGGTAACTGAATCTCCGACGAAATGTTACATAACACGTGCGTGAGATATCCCTGTGGGCGGCGGGAACGGAATGTAGGAGGAAAGCTGGCGGCCTTGACACCACAATATTTGGTGCGCTTAGCTAAATAACACCGCCTCAAGTAACTTCCTCGTCTACAAAGTTCGAGTAACCAGTATCCCAACTAGAAAGCTCCAACCTCGCCTACTCTGTGGTCTAATGATAGGGTAATGTTCATGTTTACTGAGCTTTCACGCCCCGTGCGCTGGCGCTTACTGCCACCGCTGATAATTATTACATCGCGCTCGCGTGTGAGATCGTCGAATTTAAAGAGTTGTCTAGTGAGTTTTTAATCAATTGACGTGAAAGTGTTCGTATTGAATGATACAAATGGATATTGTTTCAACAAAATGCAGACGATCTGCGCTGCGAAAAAAAGAGAAAGCAAACAGACGATTAAAAATAACCCACGTGAATGTATTCGTGCGGACAATATTTTAAAACAAAATGTCACACGCTTTCCACGGGTGTCTACACCCCCACTTTCTCGTCTGGGCGTGGGGGTTGGGTGCGGGGTGGCGAGGCGATGTCACCCCCTTTCAACCGGTGGGGTGTCATTGTGGACTGTGGTGTCGTAACTCCGCGAACTTTTTAATTTACAATTAGGTAGCTTCCCATTTCTCTGCCCTATTTAGCTCTCGTTTTTCCGGTAGCCACAGCCGTAGTTCGTAATTAAAATTTATTTATCGCATTACTCCGCAAACATTAACTCTTTGAAGATATTGCTAAAGAAGCCGCGCTGTTTAATATTAACTGTCTTCAACCAGAAACAGGCGCGAGCCTTCTTGTGCAACTTTCAAATTAATTTATTCGCTTTTATATACAAATCGCGTTGTGTTATTTTTATTTACACTTTTGAATATTCAATTGTTTATGTTGTTGTAATGAAAACCAGTCACAGGCTTCTTTTACATAGGGATGATCGAGGGAATTAGGGACATTCCAACTGAGTGTCAAATTTCCAGCCTCGAACAACTACAATAATTAGGTACAAACGTTTTTGGGTTTCCCATTAGCTTTTTGTTTCTATTTTCCTATAAACTGAGTGAGATCCTAAACCACGTATTATTTTTATAAACTGAATATTACATAGTAGTTCAATACTCGTATATCTCCATTAATATCTTTAAAAAATTAATTTAATTATCATGTTACGGAAGATATTTTATAGTAATACATAGGTACTTTAAACTTCCGAAATATGTACCTTTTTGACTAGTAGATTCGGTAAATAGATTGCGGCATACACGTAAGTCTATTCCTCGGATATCCGGAACCCCAAAAACTAAACAGCTGAACGCAATTAATTACGAATAAGAATAACCATCAGAGCCCTATATGTAAATAAAGTGTGAACACGTTACTAAGTGTCCATTTCCTACTGATCAAATCGTGTTTTGCAAGCAGATAAATCTGAGTCTGCGTCCACCCTTAGCAGCGGGTGTCACCGATTATTGTGACACTATGGAACGACTAATTAACTTGTTTCAACAACTGACTCCGGACGTACACTTTTTGTAACTCACGACAAAGGAATTATCTTGCCTGCTACGGATTTGAATGGTTTGTAAACAAATGGTAATGTTCAAAGGAATCAATTGGTAGCATGCGACGTATGCACTTGCTCTCTCTGTTATTTTTAACACAACAAGTGTTCCATGAGAATAATTTTAAAATTTTTTTTTGTTCTTTTTAAAATTATTTATGTAAATGTTGTTATGGTATTTATCTAATTCTGAATTGGACCGTTATTATCAGTATATACTTATAGTAGCAGCTACTCGAATTTATGTTAAAAATTTTAATCAAAATACTTACTGATTATTTTTCGTGTATGTATGTAAGAATAAAGCAGATTTTAATATATGAAAAATAATAATCATATACATATTGCATTTGAGGTACGATTGTTCGTTACTCATAATTAGAAATTGTTCATTCGAGAAGCCAGTAGAAACTTTTAACGTAGAATTTTTTTTATAAAAGATTATCAACATGTCAAATGCGGAATTCGAATCTGCGACCTGCTAGAATGTTAAATCGGTGATCATTTACCATGTATTCGTTAAACAGGCATCATCATATACAAATTGAGTACATTCTCATAGGCTCAGATAATTTCTATTACTTTTTAAAATTGTACAGAGAATAGATTTTCTGAAAATAGCAACAGGAGGGCGATCACTCGCCGTCTATATCGTAAACTAATGAAGCTATTTTCGAACACTACCGCTTCTTGTGAACCGTTTCCTGAAACTATTTTATAATTAAAAATATCCATGTTAGTTGTATCAAATCAATCAATACTTAAAATAAACTTAAAATCAATTCTATTAATTCATAAATGACTATTGATTAAGGGTTTTCAGTACTACTATTACTGTTCTATTCTACTTACTATATTACTAACATTTGATGGTTAGTCCGGTAATTCGAGATTCAAATCGAAAATTGCAATTTCGACTTTTCCATTTATAAACGGTGGTTCACTATCCGAACGGAAATTCGAAATTTGAATCAACCTAGGGAAAAATGTATTATGTAAATCGATTTTTTCATTTATTTGTGTTCAAAAAACAAAAATAGCTTAAAGAACAAATTCCAAAACATCTTTTAACAATAATTACATAAAAACTTATAATTAAAATAAAAGATAAAAAATAATCATAATATTATGCACTTAATACACACTTTGTAATAAAGACAAATAATAAAGGTTTTGTAAAACATCCTAAATACTTTCGACCTATCGATATATATTGTCTTATTTAATTCATAGGAATTAGGAACGCATTGAGGTCGAAACGCAAGGTATGTGCCAACGAGCCCGTCAAAATATTGGATGTAGACAGACAATGTTTGAATTGAAAACCCGTTTAATGCCTGAAGTTACCGAACGTAGGGAAACCAAGTTGTTATCATACAACTGATCTGAATCAATCCAAGTAAAGACCTGATGGCCTAGCTCTAGCATGAACAACTAGCGAGAAAGTAATTATATCGTTAATTTGTCAGTTTAACTACCAGATAGATTGTCCAGCCAGAATGTTGGCTTCAAAAATAAAAAAAATATTTCTAGATTTGAATATGCCATTTTGTCACTTCTATTATATAAACTGCCATTAGACATCTATTAATACAAAAAAAAAATATTTTTAAGCAAAAAACAAAAACCGACTTCAAAACTACAACTACATATAGTATGTACAAACTTGCACTAAAAAGTAAAAAATAATATTTTAATTACTTCAAAGCATTATTTATTAACAGTTATTTTTGAAATATCCCCTACCAAACAAAAAAACAATCATCCAAATCCATCCATAACTTGCGGATTTATCGCGTAACATACAAAAAAAAAACAACATACAGACGAATTGAGAACCTCCTCCTTTTTTGAAGTCGGTTAAAAAAAGCTATAAGCTCGAGTGACGTGAGCTGTCAGTTGCGGAAGATGGCGGAGTTCCGTACTAGGACATTTTAATAGTTATTCTGTTATTCGGGACATAGACGAATCCAACAATAAGATATCATTAAAATCGACGCAGCCGTTCTTGAGTTATAAATGGTAACTAACACGACTTTGTTTAATATAGGTAAGATTGATATAGGTATATAGATTATTTTAAAATTGCATGCAAATGACAGATCAACTATTCGAATGCTTTCCCGCAAGTCGTTCATCCTAGGACCTCCGATGTCAAAATAATGATGGCTTAAGTTAATATAACTAATACACACGATTTAAACTCCACGTTATTGCGACACAAAAGCGTGTACAAGGCAGTATGTCCCGTTAGAACGATCCCTTATTGGAAGGTTAGCAAAAAACTCTTTTCAAAATAAACCGACACTCACAACAGACAAAAAAACGAAAGAAAGGATCACAAATTAAGACCGACTTTGGAATGTTGCACCCAAACATGCCTATAGAGTTATAGACTAATAATTTAATAGATTATAAATAAAAGTGTATCACTTGTCTATGGACGGCCAAATCTGTAACAATTGCGACTCTTTTCTAACCCGTTAGCTTGGCTTGTAAATAATGAATCGTGAGTTCCCTATTTACTTTCTATAAATTTGTTATTTTTTATATCTGGCAATTTCAAACATTAAACGTGTGGGACAATATATATTATTCATATGTTAGATATCGACAGACGAGCATGAGGTTCACTTGATGGTAGGTATACCTCAGCCACAGAACATCAATCAGTGATGCGCTGTCGACCTACTTTTTACTTCGAGCAAAAATCGAGTCGAAAATCCATAGACTGAAACCGAAATGTTACAAATGTTGTGTACAATATTACAATTAAATAATGAAACAATTCCCATGGCTATTACATTTTTTTTCTACTAGCTACTGGTTCGAGCGAATTCCCAAGTCCCCTATCGGGGCATGGGGCAGACCCATTTCTGTGTCTGTTTCACTGATCTTTACAGGCAAGTAGGCCGTCTGTGCCCTGCCCAGCCGAGATTTTTTTCCCGAGATTCGAACCCAGGACCTCAGGCATCGCATTTATCACTGAACCACGGAGGCGGTCACAAGAGCTACTGGTTATATGAAAACTAAATGATATCTCTACATCACTACTATATTTTCGATTGACATCAGCTCCCTTAAATTCCTTAAATCGTGGGAGAATTGTATTGAATGAGAACAGCGCTCACTGTGACCGATACGCGTCTAGAATATTCCATAATTTCTAATTTGGTCGTAAAAAACCTTTACCTGCAGTTATATAACGGAAAGGTCTATTGCCACGTGCGGACTGCAGCTTGTGTTACTGCTGTTAGTGGTGTTCGATAGATGTTTAGTGTTCCGTAATGAGATATAGAAACTTTTCCTAATATGCCTCCATAATTAATATTATTTTTTTAGCATTTTGACGACTTTTTATGAGTCCATATGTATTTATTTATATATTTTAAAATTATTTATATAATATTACATATCCTATGTTCACCAACTGTTTTTCAAAATATTATAAGCTAAGGATTATTTGGAAGAAATTTCTAATTAGCTATAACGCCTCAATTAATATATACTTAATATTATAAAGAGGAAAGATTTGTATTTTTGTATGTTATGATCAAACTCAAAAACTACTAAGCCTATTTTAAAAATTCTTTCACCAATAGAAAGCTATATTATCAGCGAGTAACATAGGCTGTTTTTGTGTATAGTACATCTACATTGCACCCGTGTGAAGCCGGGGCGCGTTGCTAGTTTACTATAAAATAATTGAATAATAAGGTAAGAGAGTCAAATAAATATGATAACGAAATGAATTATTAATTAACAATTAAATATTATAATTGATTTTCATAATGTTTTGTATTGTATTTTTATTCTATTGTATTTAGTTTTTTATTGCGGTTACTGTTGCACACAAACCACAGTTAGCCAATTAACTTACCATCTATAAAATGGTAAGATATAATTTATTTACGACACAGCATATACAATATTATTACCTCGTAATAGATTAAAGCTAATTTGTATGATGAAGTTTATACAAATTATATACAATTTAAGTAGAGAACTCAAATCAAATTCAAATAAATTAATACACTATTTATACTTATACATAGATATAACTTTAATAATAGGTGCCTGAACTACGTAGTCCAGTTTCAAGCAAGAGGAACTAACACTAAATAATTTAAAACGGAACTTAATCGGAAAAGTATACCCACGGAATATATAATCTATTATGTGTACCAATATCGAGAAATATAGAAATCATCGCCAGGCGATAAGTTCACCCCTTGTACAATTAATTTTTGAATAAGTTTTTCATGTATTTCTTTCTGTACAAGAAAGCATTTCATTAATTCAATATCCAGGACATACCTATTTTTGTAAATTGTGTCAATAGATAAAAGTAAAAAATATACCTTGATCCTGCATAATATACATTTTTACGTCGATATTTATTAAATTCTCAAGTTTAAGTTGTTTCTGTTATACCTTATAAATAATAATCCTCAAACATCATAGTCCTGATCAATATGATTAAAGAAAAAGCCTATTCGTACCTTAAAATTCGGCAACACATCTGCAGATCGTTTGATGTTGCAGATATTTTGATATTTACTAAAACACACCTCAATGTCGAATTATGGAATTACTCCAAAACCCTTCGAGCGCTCTTTGCACTTGTACTAGCCACAGTGGCGTATTTACCAGCAGGCAGCAGGAGAAGGCTTGAGCCTAGAGAGGCAAATTTGGGGACCAATTTTATTTTAACGTTAAAGTCAAAGTGTGTAAAGCTTTTTTTATGATGTCATTTAACGAAATATCAAACTTGTATATCCTATAGCAAAACACGCAGTTCGCCGCCCCGAACCAGTAATCGGACTCTATATATTATATAAATCAAAGAATAGACAATTGTAGATGGAGGGGTAGGTAATAGCCTACACTTTGGATATGTGTAAATCAGCCACTGACTAGCCATATTTTGTATCATCCTCTGTCTTCGACTCAACACACGTTTCAAGACATGCCGACTTCCTATGCATCGTTTATGAAGTAATTGCAAAGGAACAAACCATTTGCCAACTTCCAGTTCACGGTTATTTATTTCAATTCACAACGTCAATCAAAAGTTGAGTGTAAAATTTATTACAGTGATTTTTGAGGATTGTTTAATCACTTTTAAGTGTTGACGTGTGTGTAACAAACGGTTGGCACATTGATTTATTGCGTCTCAACAATGCGCATGCTTCGTTGACCATAAACTTTAAATGGTTTAAATTTTAATTCACTAAGCTTATCTTTAAGTTTTACCATACAGTAATTATATTTAATGTTATATTATTAATATATAAGGTTAATTTACACGATGCAAGTCTCTTGCCTGTTGCATAGAATTAAATTATAAAGAAGAAAGATTTGTATTTCCGAATGTTATGAATAAACTCGGAAACTACTTGACCGTTTTTAAAATTATTTCACCAATAGAAAGCTAACATTATCAGCGAGTAACAAAAGCTACATATTTTTTGTGTTTAGTTAGTACATCTACATTGGCTACGGCTATACGGCTATCTCACTCGGTGAAGATGGAGCTTTATAACGGTGAAAGAATTTTTAAAATCGGTCAAGTAATTTTTGAGTTAATACGTAACAAACAAACAAATTTTTCCTCTTTATAATATTAAGTATATAAATATAGATAAATAATATACCTATTGTTTATGCCTGCTTTATCGTATAATTCACGCGTAAACAGGGAAGAAGAGTTTCTTTTAACAATGGTATTACGAAGAAAAATATCTTGAAACGTAGATAGTCCAGGGCGGTGAAATGAGTTGCCCTTAGCCTGCGAGGGTATGAGGCGCTCCGAATTCATGAGTGGTGCAATAATTAGAAATATTATACTAGATATCTTATAAATATGTACAACGCATGCCGATTTGAAGATTTTTTTACTTTAATTAAATTATATGTCTAGAGATTTTAAATATATTATAACGTACAATTATGTATATAATTGAAATAAATACTTGTTCTTATGTTTTTTTTTAAATAATTAAGGCGATCAAAAAAACATTAAAATCGATTATGCCTTATTATATAAAAATAGTTTTTTTTCATCGGACATCGAGACGTACGGAGGGGTACCACCCATACTTGGTCGATGTACCGAAAGCTCGTACAGGACGCTTTGCCTCCTCTCTTATAGTGCGAACAGCCAAGGACTGGAATTCCCTACCGTCGTCTGTTTTTCCAGAGACTTATAACATTGGACTCTTTAAGTCAAGGGTAAATAGGCTTTTCATAGGCAAGCGTGATTTACCACCTTAGTTTGCATCAACACTTAAGATCAGGTGTGATCGCAAACAAACGCTTTCCTACTTCAATATAAAAAAATAAAAAAAAAATTTAAAAAACCGATTTATAAACAGAGATTTTCAATTACTTCTTTTATATTATTTTTGGTTTAATCTGTTTCTTAATATAACTGAAGTTTTCCATTATATCTACTAATAATGTACAATTTGAGGACCTAGCACGAATAACTTGCGAAAAAGTATTCGTATCATAGAGCTGTCTTTTATATGAAATGTCAAATGATTTCTCACACAATTGACAGATGAACGATTCCAATACTTTTTCGAAGGATCTTTCGCGCTAGGCCCTCTGTATTGAGATGAATGTCATACAAAGATAAGTGAAACTACTGACATAGTTACAACATTTAGTCGTCTTTGTCCGCTTATCGCTTCCTCTTATGCCTTGAACCACCCCTCCGAAGAGCCCAGTTAGATGGGACTCTCCCGCTCCGCCATAAATCTTAGGACCCTCGACCGCCACCCGGTCTCTCTCCGAAAATATCTATAAATACCTTTCTGTACCTACATATTTCAAATAATAACGGGTCGACTAGAACGGCGAAGTAAGATGAGCGCTTTGAATCGTCCCAAATTATTTCAGGACTAATTGATTTGACGAGAACATTTTAAAATAACTTGATTCACGTGTCAAAAGCTTTCTTTTTAAGTATTTAAATTTGACGATTCAAATAAGTGATCTCAACTCTTCCTTTGTCCGCTCAAGTTACGGTATTTACTATATTATATACTATTATCAAAGGAACACCTTTATGGACTCATAATGTGGTAGTATTTTAACATCTATCAAAATTCTCCACGAAATCGTAGGAATATTTACTCAGAGTTTTTCATTTCATGGCAAATATAAGGATATATTTGTAAAGCCTCTGTCATGTCATTCCAGGACTCGCAAACTTATTTTAATGTTCATTAAATTGACATAAAAACGAAAGAGATTGAGGACATGTTGGGTTATCCATATAATAGGTACTTCGGCCACAGGATATATATCAATGATGCGCTGTTCTATTTTGTTACCCGAGTAGAAAGAAGAAATACACAGACTGAAACAAAA
This sequence comes from Anthocharis cardamines, assembly GCA_905404175.1. Taxonomy (NCBI): domain Eukaryota; kingdom Metazoa; phylum Arthropoda; class Insecta; order Lepidoptera; family Pieridae; genus Anthocharis; species Anthocharis cardamines. Next base: position 6,773,744 of record FR989962.1, read on the forward strand.
TGCCCAATCTACTTCACGCTTCTATTTATGAACACAGGTACCTACCCGTTCAAACTTACGATATTCCTCTCACTTTTTTAATGCCTGAAGTGGCCATACGTAGGTAAAAGTCTTTAGAAAACTCAATGTCAATCACCGCGGCATTAAAACCCTTGACATTGAAACGCAAAGCTCTATGTGAGAATTAACCCAATTTATATTTTTTCCAAAACAATGAAATAAAATAGGCTAAATAACACTGTCTTAATTGGAAATATTTAAAAAAAGAACATCAGAGTAGTTCAGGTGTTTTCGCTTCGAGGCCTTGATTCTATTCCGCGACGGTCGCACTGACACGGTTACAGCGAAGTCTGAACACAAGCAATGACTCAATCGTCCACACGTGACGAGAGCGCCATCCTTGATACACATCGAGTGTTTATCGACTGCACTTAGCCGAGTATCTGTATGCCGACAATGCAAGAACTCCTATTATTTTTATTTTGTATTCTATTTTTAAACGTAGTTAATTTATGCTTTCTATACAATGACTTCGAATTTGATTTTTATCGAGATTCCAAATAGATTCTAAATTCAAAAAAGTATTTACATTTTCTTAAGTTTTATGTGTAGGTAAAGAATGTATAATATAAATATATTATACAGATAATAAAACTAAGTAGAATATCTTACCAAATGAAACGCCATTTAAAAGGAATAAAAAATGTCTAGACTAACAAGAATACAGAAAAAAAAAGATTACGGTACTTATTTAATTCGTTGTTTCATTAATTTATTCTAAGCAAAGTAAAAATTAGTATTATTTTAAATATTTTGAATAATAATTTAGTATGTGTTAGTGTACAATGTAATCGTATGTATAAGATTGCGTCAAAGCCGTTGGTCAATACCGGAAGTTGAGAGCAACTGACGTAATTTTCCATTGGCTCGGTTGCAACAGTAGGATGGTTAACTAGTTACATTTGAATAACAGAAGACTTATATATTACCGCCAGATAATTGTTCAATAAAAACATATAGGTCAATTCATTAACGCATATGGAAAATATTAGGGCTGTTTGAGGAAAAATGACGTAGGACTAATTTTATAAAGATTGTTTTCAGAACATCCATTGATCTAATATTATGTATGTCAATGGTCCTTGTTCTTAATCTTTATTTTCAAATTAAGAAGATTAAAGATTTTGAAACCGTTTTTCTTCATATTATAAGAAAGTAAGTCAACAATCGTCCCAGTTTCTTATCACTATCAGCTGAGACTCGGGTCTATAACGGAAGTTATCCCGCGGCACACGCCGCGTCGGCGCCGGAAGTGACGTAACACCCACGAGTCGTAGACCCGGAATGTATGATACCAATATGTGTTATATTGTGACTGTGAGTAATAACATATTATATTTCCGGTTCGATAGCTTAGTGATATAATACGCGCATTGCAAAAAATATTTCGGTCAGGAATCAATGAAACAGACACAGAAATGTGTCTGTCCTATGCCCCACTGGGGACTCAAGAATTCACTATTTATGTGTCAATGAGTGGATTGCACTTATTAATATAACCAAAAAGCACATTGTGTTGTTTACTTACGAGTACATCTCGTACGTAAGGTGTTTTAACCAACAAAATGAGTATTTTACGTTTTTTTAAGCTTTACCGTCTGATCTCTTTTTTTTAGTATAATATGTTCACAATAAAAAAAATATATAATTTTTCAGAATCACTTCACGCCATAAGCAATGTCCATTTGATTTCCTTATCAATACTGCATGGAGACAAACTGGTACCTTCAACGAGCTTCTACTAGCTGCGTGGGACTGCAATCTTCATTACGGTCGTCACTTCTAGTAAATTATGTTAACTTTATACAAGCCCGTGAACTCTTTGTTTTTGTCTGTGTCTTTAAATATTTAAATTTATTTTCTTCTTTAGAAAAATAATGAACGTTGCTATAAGATTTAAATGTATTTTATAGGATTGGCTTTTTTATGTTAGATATCGACAGGCGAGCGTGAGGCTCACCTGACGGTGGGTGATGCTTCAGCCACAAAATATCAGTCAATAATGCGCCGTCAACCTATTTTTTACTTGGAGTATTTGGAAATTCATAGACTAAAACCGAAACGCGCAATATGCTCTTCACGGTTTTTCACCTATGAACGGAGGTTCTTAACCCAGTCGGAATTACGATATTCCCCCATCTGTTTCTTACCATCTAATCTTGCCATACCAACTGTTTCTACGGAGTTGCTACTTGCTGCAATTTTCTCATACTTAAATTATATTCTCATGATTTTAGTATGTTTGAATTGCTTGTTAAAATGCAAACGAAACTTAAATAGTAAAGTAATAAATCTTTAAATGCTATAAATGTTATTAAATAATACACAATATAAATAATTAGTACCTATTATTGCGTAATTTAAAATACTTAGATATTTTTCGTCTTTTTTCATATTTTAAATTTTATTTAGTCGAGCGATTTCTCTTGCACGCCTTGCATGTTCACTGTGAAACGGTTTATCGTACACAAAATCCATATGCGCATGCAATATTATAAAGGCGACGCAATATAATCAAATCAGTACTACGCCCAGGGTTGCCATCCTTCACAGCTAACATTAACGCCACACGCCTTAGCACATTTATTAATAAATGTTATTTTGTATTAAAATCTTGCACGTTACACATATTGTTCCGTATTTACCAAATGTAAGATGTCTGACCAAAAAAAATAATTAATGTGACACGGGCATACAATTTTTTTATAGAATAGTATTTACCCGAAATAGCTATTAGGTACCTTATTATACCGCGATTCATGTATTATGCGTTTTACGAGATAAGCTTGGGGTGCGCGGTGCATTCTCAACGGAAGTTTGATTAAGGTCAACAGGTAATATTATACTAATTACCTGTTGACCTTGATCGCCTTAAAGAAGAAAAGAAATATGGTGGTAGCCCTACGCCACGGGAGCTAGCTAGGCTGGCGTGGGGGGGCGTCGACCGGCGCCTCTCCGCCGCGTACGCGACCTTATTACGACGTCTCTTGTTTACTATTTAGGGCCCACAGTACGAAACCATGATATCCATAGATTATTTATCATAGTCCTTATATCACCCATATCTTCAGCTAATAATTGTAATTAGAGCTAATCAAATTATCAATAATTATTGATAATTTGCGTTTCCCAAATTTTTAACTTTAGAAACTTCTCTTTCCAACAGCCTATCACTATGATAATAAAGATGCACTCTATTTATTAATTAAAGTACACTGTGGTGTACTTTGGTGTACTGTGATATATAATCCATTTTTCTTCAGTGAACATTATTAAACAGAGACAATTACGGTGAACATAAAAATTGCTTAAATAGTCATGCATCTACCCAATAAAAATGGAAAAGAGTATGAGCCATCACTCAATTTGATCGAATGACAGCGAATCGCGACGAACAGGTAAATATTTTGTGCGAACGCGTACTTGAAAACATGCCAATGATTGTTGGACTTCAATCGCCTGAAAGACCTCCATTTGTCTAATTTATAACACGATTTCACTCAATCTTATGCTAAATTTAATACGAATTCAAACAATCATCGCCCTCTCGATATAAATAGGAGGCATGATTAAAAAAAACGATTGTCAGGAGAAAATCTAAACGATTTCCACTCGTTGGTAAATCGGTCGGTTTCTAAAGCATATGGTCGATTTAAATTAGTGGGTTAACAATCGAATAATTAGTGATGCGTCGGACGAGAGGTAAGAAAGCGACATTACATTAACCTACACTGTTGTAGGGAAAATCGTCACACAAGTTTTGCTCAATTATTGTGACCACATGGACATAAAGCGACAGGAAGTTCTTGTTTTATGTTAAGGTAAATAACTGAAGTACATCCCAGTTTTCAAATTCAAACTCGAAAATCATTTATTCATTTAGGTAACACAATGTACACTTATGAACGTCAATAAAAAATGCTTCTAATTTTACATTTACTGCCAGTTCTCAAATCAAGGACGTAGAGCGGACGAGAAGAACTGGCAAGAAACTCGCCGCCACTCTTTTTAATCGCCAAGTTTTTGTTTTACAAATGGAAAGGAGCTGCAACCATTACACCATGTTCCACATGACATCTTTAAGTAATTAACTATAATAATCAAAAAATATAGATAAACGAAAAAGTAAAATAAATAAATAAATGTATGGTGAAATAGGATAGGTTTGATATCTATCAGATGATATTGGAATATCGTAGTATTAAAAAAAATATGTTCGTTATCGACAAATAAGCATCAAGTGAACCTCACTTGGTGATAGATGATACCCAAGCCACAGAACATCAGTCAATGATACGCTGTCGACCTACTTTTTACTTCGAGTATTCGCAAATCCGTAGACTGTCTTCACGGTTTCTCCATCTATGAACGGTGGTTCGTTACCCGGTCGTAATTTAAGATATTACTCCCACCCGTATAATACCCGAAGTGACCAGACTTGGTAAGATATACTTATAGAAAATTATAAACATGTCGTCTCGGTCGCGGTGGGATTCGACCATGCGACCCATGAGCGCAAGGTAGGTATTGTATCAAACAAGCCAACGAGCCCGTCGAATTTATTATCCAATACTGCACCAGCGGGCTGCCATTTCTTGAAATAGTATAATTGCATGAATCCTTGATGTAAGAAAGAGACAGATCTAAGCAATATGTATCGCACCGTTACTTACCGTTACTCTTAAAGAGAGAATTGTTCTCTCAAGATCGTACTCAACCCCTGATCTATAACTTTGACCAACTGTTGCAGAAACGTCCCTATCACCCTATATTAATATGTTAAGTGTTAAAGATTTATACAGCCGGGCTAGCATGACCACCACGAGATATGTCGCGGACGAGAGAAGACAAACTAAGATGTTAGATATCTCGATATATTATATCTCGACATCGACAATTTTGATAGAAAAGATATCTCGATCGACTATTGTATCTATTTTTGATATTCAAAGTCGAGTTTTAAGTGTAATTGTCATGTTAGACCCGAAAGAAATAAAGCGATAGTCGATTGAAACACGAGAAAACGGTAGACAAAATTTTGTCGCGCTTGTCATGCTAGGCCGGCTGACAATTATTTGACTCGTTGAGACCAAAGACTTAATTTAAAAAACCTTAATTGACATAATACGTTAACATCACAAAATTTAATTAAGTCATTTCATACATTATAAACCTTAGCTCTTCTAGTAGCTATATTTCCACAGTTCTCAGTAGAAACAAGACAGTAAGAAAGTGTACTTTCACTGTAAGTTGATGCTTTACTCCTTATTCTATCAAACCTCATTTGATTCAAGGGCCAACTTTATTGCGCACATAAAGTAAAGAAATCTACGTTATCTTAAATATTTGTGTGTTTAACCTACTATGTGTTCGACAATGGATAGAATACTAAAATACGAGTGCGTAATTGTTTTATCGCTTTAGTTCTATTTTCATTTAAGAATTGATCAAGTCCCTATTGAATCAATTAAATAGAATAGTATTATTTAACATTCAAGCGATCAGCAATACATTCGTGAAGATTAATACAAATTTTAGTTTCTAGATTTAGATGTGGAAAAAAATGTATAGGCTAAAATTGTAAGCCCTCGTAAATATTATTTCAAATTTAAGATGTAGAATTATGCATACGTTTAAAGAATTAAAACAAAGGATAATTAATGCTATTCATTATTTAATATTTTATTACTATAATAATATGGAAAATATTGTTGTTTACACTATTTTGCGTATGAACCATATTTTGCACTATGAATATAAATATTGCGTGTGTCATATTATAATAAAGACCGGCAACACATCTGCAATCCTCTTCTGTTGCGGATGTTCATGAGCGTCACTTTCCGCAGGCTCGTTTTCCCCTACAGGTATTATAAAAAACTAATTAACTTAAAAATTTATTGTATTCGAAAGCACATAGTATATATACCAATGTGTTTATTCGTATTTGTTAAAGTAAAAAAAAAATATATTTAAGATTAATTGCAACATTTAATTTTCATAGTAAGTATAATGTATATGTTAGTACAATGGACATATCTATAACTGCTCTTACATAGTAATAAAGGCGTATTAATAAGGATGTTACTGCGGACGACTCATAATAGGCCAGTATTCATATATCTTCGCTCTATTTCTAGCGCGATGTACTTGTAAAATGATCTTGAAACGTTCTTAGTTCCGTAAATTGACCTTTTAAAGCGAATCGAATGAAGTAAAGGGTTTATAATAAAATTGTAAACCTTACGTTCTTCTGATTGACGACAGCTGACTCTGCAAATCCCTTCTCACAAATCTGTCTTTTACGGTTACTCTTTTACTGCTATTAGCTAGCTTATTCCGCCATAAGGCTATGGAAGTCGTTACCTCTTACTATACTAGTTGGCTCCTTCTTTCTTTTTCTATCTTCCTTCAAGACTCTCTTACATAACATCTCTATATTCTATCCTACTTCTTAATGTTATTTATTAGTGTGTTGATATCAATAAAGTTTTTAGTGCATATTTAAAGTACTTATTACCTGACGACCCTCACGCTTTACATTTCTTGTTTGTAAAAGAGTAATTAATAAAAGTTAGATGTACTTATGTGAAGTGGATCATTGACCTACTGATAGCCGGCGCGCCACGCCCAAGGTTGTCGCCAGGATAGGCTATATCACATTCATCATACAGTATTAGCGATAGTCTGTCGTTATTATAATCTAGCATATCAGTGACTCAGTTCTGAACTCCTGACCTAAATAAACTATGTATCCGATACCTCTGGTATACATCTTGTACCTAGTTATTAAAAAAAACTTCAAACCAAAAACACACTTGGCAAACTGCTTCAAGGCAGTAACCGGATGTTTTAGTAGAACTGCGGCTGATTTTTATGTATAGTTAAGAAGGTACTAAACGGACGCCAGGTTTTGAGGAAGTTTCAGATCTAGCCTAGAGTTGGTCCACTGTGTCCCAGCTGGGCAACTTGACATATTATACTATCGAACTACACTACAACAACCTCCCCCGTCTATTGCAGCTCTTACTTATAGAACACATTTTGGATATTTTTCCCGCTTCTGAGTTCGATATACGAATTTAGCTGACGCCGGATTCACCTTCCTAGATCCTTCCACAAAATTCTTACACACTATCTCATCACACCTTCTCTAAATAATGCCTTAATTAAGATTAGTTGTTTAAGGTATTTCTAAGCCTAAAGTAATTAATAAATATAATAAATAAAAACAAATGATTTAGTGATGATTTAGTTAACAATGGAGTTAATGTTTGCGGTTAGGAGCATAACGCACGCCGGTCGGAAGGTGAAAGGCATATCGCTTTCGAATTAGATCGCGTTATATCAGCAACAGTGAAAACACGCGACCGTTGACGCTCTCTCACTCCTCATATTTATACGGACGATTTGCTTTGTTTTAATTAATACTTTCTTATAGTAAACACTTGAACTTTCTCAAATATTTGTTAGTGTTTATTGTTAGCCAATCCAAGTACAAATCCTTGTCAACGTGAGGTCAGTCTGCAATGTTTCTGGAAGGATGGATAAACTACTCAGCCATACTGACGCAAAATTTCTATTTTCAGTCTAACTCTGAAAAGAGCCGAGATATACGAATATAATGGAATGGAAACAAAAGCTAAAGGCTAACTATATACACACATGTAATTTAGAAAACAGGAAATATTCCATATAAATTATAACAACAAACAGAAGACTAGAGGATTACACATTCGTAAAACAGTGTGTAAGATGAGTATCGTAATTCGTACGTACGTTGTGATAACGTAAACAAACTCACTCACACACACATTTGCACGAAATAGGCACGAAAGTAAAGGTCGTAAATACGAATACTATCTTCGAGATTTCAGAAAAATCTATTATAGATTAATGAAATTAGAGGTACAAATAGAATACTTTATGCTGATATAAACCCAATCTATTATTTATCCCGACGTTTCAGATGCTTTTCAGCAACCGTGGTCACGGGCATACTGAAAGGTGGCAGCTGTCTGATTTGAAATATCACAATTAACGCCATCCATCCGATCAATTTTTTAGAGTTATTTTTATTCCTGGGAAGGTAATTTTATATTTGAGGCACATAATATCCGTTATATTGTAATATACATATATTTTTAGAGAACTAACGAGTACTTTTGCCCTCGAATTCACTCGTTTAGCCATAATAGTCCTCTTGAATATTGACGTGTCGACTCTAAATAAAATCTATAATAAATCTAGACAATATATGTTGCATATAATTTATTTATTTATTTATAATCTGTGATATAGCCTTGAAATCATAAGCTATTCTGTAAAATGCAGTAGCAAGGATATTTTAATACCGTATGGCGAAGATGCAGTATTTTTCCATAGAAACAACAAGCATGTATAATATAAGGTTTCTGAGATATTCGCTAGTTTACAATAGCGGTAATCCTTAGCCTACTTTGCTTAGAATATTATGATCTTATGTGTTTGAATAAAACAAAATGTTTCATATATCTAACAAATTAAGATTACAATGGCATTGAGATTAGAAATCATTACTTTCCATATTGTGTTAAATTCCTATTGCGCAAACGTAAATATAGCGCACGTATGAGAGCGATAACAGTACAACATAAACATTATGAGTACCTACTACCTACATATTATGCTGAATATATTCAGCGGTGTCAATTTGAATAAATCTTTTTTTTATAACCAGTGTTTAATAAAAACAACTGTTTGTCACTGAACTGATTGATATAATAACCCTTTTTCTAAACAATATTTATCACATCTGAATAGTACTCATTTGTTAAATTATAATAGTATTAGTATTTGACTTCCTCTGTGACTCTGTAGTAAGCGCTTTTAGTTTTGCACCGGAGATCCGATTGGGAATCCCGATTAATCATAATTCGCGATAATATTATAAGAACCATCAACCAGATGAACGTATCTACAAATTAATCATAAATATTTTTTTACATACGTTACTAAATAATTAACTAAATAACTTTTTTATATTTCTAATAGTGTGCCAATATACCTTCTGATATACTATATGTATTAAATTTTTATGTGGCGGATTGTCTCATTATTTTTGCTCTGCTGTAAAATTAAGAAAATTTCGATACATGTCCATCTGGCGCATTTAAAAAAATGTTTCAGTCGCGCTGTGCACAGAAGACTGATCACTTGCCTGAAAAGAAAAACGATCCGAGAAATAGCCACATCTTTGATTGACATGCAGCCCCATAACACACTAAGATCCTCGTTTTATACGCAAACACACACACTAATATTAAACACTAGTACAATTTGTGTTAACTAGGTTTTATCATTATGATATGGTGACCATAAGGATATTATGTCTTTTGGAGGTACCTGTAATACCTGGAAATATAAATTCCTGACTTCTGAATACTAAGAGTCAAACAGAAACGCTTACTAAGATTATCCCTATTACAACTATTACGTATATAAATCTATAAGTAGTCGTGTTTATAACTCGGTATTTCAAAGGTAAAATGAAGTAATTAAAAGCGAACAATTCGTAATAATAATGCAAACAGGCGCGACTGAAAATTGCAACTTTGTCAACTTCTCGTCAAGTATATACTAATCCACTTGATAGAGGCATTGATTGACTACAGTTAGTGGAAATAAGCTATTAATAAATACTAGTGTACGTTTAAATAAAATACTGTATACCGGATTAAAACGCGATTTATTATTTATATTGTTTAAATTATTTATCCCGACGTTTCGAATGCTTTTCAGCAACCGACCACGGTTTAAATAATTAAAACAATATAAATAATAAATCGCGTTTTAATCCGGTATACAGTATTTTATTTAAATGTGTGATACTCGCGTTAATAAAAGACAATATTACTAGTGTATGGTTCCCAGACTGTAACAGTTGCTCTATTACAAAGACGAACAAGAATTTTACATTTACACGAATAACGACAGACGGCAGATCGAAAGACTAATCTTCGATTTGGAGTAAGCATTCCCGCTTAGTTCATTGAAATAATTGAATAAAATATCGTAACGTAGATGTAAAATACTTTCGGCTCATCTCCCTATCATACCAGGCCAGACGCTGCGTCATACTACACAGCGTAGGTACTACATACGTGTTACTCTCAGTTATTTTCCACATGAGTACATCTTATTGATTTGATTGATTCCTTCTTAGATCACTTCTATGAAAATTAATGTATTGTCGTAGTTATTCTTTCACGAGATTCTATGGGCATTTTGTATGTTTTAATATAAATCTTTGATATTATAATGTTGCTGATGAGCTGCTGAGGTTGCAAGAAGCAACACGACGATTAATTTATAAAATTAATGCTTGCTTTATTTTCCTTTTATTGTAAATACAACACTAAAGGATGTAAGATAAAAAAAGCATGTTTATCAGTACCGTTTTTTGCCTGTAATTTGTAGTTGTAATTGTTTTTTTAATATAATTAAAACTTCCATAAGAAGTATGGATAAAAACTCGAACAAATTTAATTCGAATTTAAATTTAATTCTGAAATAAGAATGGAGTTTCAATTGATCTAGTACACGATGTACTTAATGCACGAATATGACATCGAAATATCACCCAAAAACATGTCTGTTCGGCCGCGCTCAGTCAATGAACTCATCAATAACTTTAAATTTGAATACGAAAAACAAAGTGATATGTCGTATTCATTTTATTTTAAAAAATACGCACAAGCAAATGAATAAACAGATTTGTCTCAGTTCCCGAAGATGCTAAATTATGAATAGCCAAAAAAAAAGTCGTAGAATATTTTTTATGTTTTGCGTAAATAATATAAACTCGGCAATGTATTATAAATCTTTTCATATATTAAGATCAACACTGACAAATAAGACTTAATTGTTCATCACCTATTTTGATTTTGGATGATTTCATATCAAAAATCTAACCAACTTCATGAGTCATGAGTGCTCTGGAAGTGATATTTGTTTGCAACTGCGCAGGCGCGGTCAAGATAATATTATTATCAAAATAATTGGTTAGAATGGTGGGACCGAGTTGCGCATTATGTCATCCCGGGAGAATTTGAATCAGTCACCTACTGGTTACAAGGTTCAACCAAACGCGCCATCAAGCCCGTCAAAAACAAATGATACGGTCTGGTACAAAACCTTTTTTGCTTTGGCGGGATCCAAACTAGACAGTAGACACCATTAAAAGAAGGCATGTAGACGTATAAATAATGTTCGCCTCTCACAAATCAAAACTAAAGTACCCCATTCACTGATTAAAAATTACACTTACTAAGTTTGAGTTATTACATAAATGTACTTAAAAAAATACATATACACGCTAGTTTTTTGTTTCGTTCAATTAACACTTCTAATACGGAATTTTTGATATCGATTTTTTTAACCAATCAATTAATCAACTTAGTTAAGGAATTCATAAAAAACTATTTTGAATTTCTTAACTAAATACTTATTGTGATGTACATTACTCATCCTTTTTATTTATATTTAACATAATTATCATCTTTAGACTTATTTCTTTTCTAATTTACTTGATGTAGCTTATCGGCTCTAATTTTTTTTTTCTGTACCATTTTTGAGCACACTACTCTGAAGAATGACTCTTGTAGTAAAATAAAATATATTAATATGACTACTTGAAACAACAACAACAACAAAAATATATTATAGAACATAAAGTTACAAGCCATATGTTTACTGCTTTGGGCACAAGTCGGCACAATGTTCTTAAAATGACTGTTTATCCTAAAAAATCTCTTAAAACATGAAGTAGGTAGCAAGTTATTTGCTATTATGTGGTTGACCCAACAGGACGACTGCGGTTGCTATCGATGTCCTTGCTCGACTTACAGACGTTGATAAACAGAAAATGATAACAGCTCACTACGTCGCATGAGAAAATACTGCTATTTTTAAAACAATAAATATAGCATTGTATTAATCATTTAATAATTTCTCTTTGGACAATAGTCTTTTATAATCTGACTTTTTTATATTTTTGTACTGACTGGATACTGCAAAAATTGTCCTATTTATTTTATTATTAATTAAAATATAGTAAAACTTTACGATGCATTCCTTCTTTTCTGATTTTAATTCTGATTTTAAGATCTGTAATTTGAAGATATTTCCTTATTTTTTTTAATGATTGATAGATTTTGATTCATATTGACTTTAATTCATTTATTATTCAAATAATTAATAATGTAGAGTTTCGAATGTCTTCTATCGAAAATCTAAAAGTCTGGCTCACTTTGTCCTTCTATATTAGAAACCAATTGTCTTAAGTAATGTATTAAATCATTTGAAATACCGTTCCGAGGAGAAATTATTGGCACTTGCGCCCGCTAAGCCTCTAGCGACATGTCCTAAGTTCAATCCTAACTCGGAGATAAATAATACGTGGCGAGAGAAAGCAGTGCCAATTACTTGCTTGTTATGAAAATGAGTTCGCCCTACATTAGATTAGAAATTCAACCAACACTTTGAAACAACGTTATTGACAATGTTCCGAGTGGATCAACCCTGTATAACGCGGTTCTAGAAAGCAAATTCCAGCCTGGACAAATTGGACGCTGTTAAGCAATACAGTGTCAATCCACATCAGTGATTCCCAAAGTGGTCTATATCGACCCCTAGGGGTCTATGACAACCTGCAAATGGTCTACGTCAGCGAAAAAAAAATTGGAGGTCCATGAAATGAAAATGGGGGTCTACGATAGTGGATCTCAACACATACACTGATAGTACCTATTACCATACATCATACTATCTTATAATATCAAAACATATACATTATATTTTATAAAAGTACCTATGAAGTAAAAATATTGACTTATTGCTTATGTTATTTTATTTATAGTTTATTTTATGTTACGTATATTTTACATAACAGATACAAAATTTCATTTTGAGTAGTTTTAATTTAAATTCAATTAATAAATGTATAAATTAACATGTGTTTTTACTTTAAGTTTTTAACACTAAACTTCACGACAGTTAGAAATTTACAGGAAATCAATATCAGGTAAGTAGGGGGTCTACCCAACACGGAAATACATGGCAAGGGGTCTACGACACAAAAAAGTTTGGGGAACTCTGATCCACATGGATCAATTTTGAGAAAATTGAGTTAAAGTTTTATTATATTTCTTTTAAAAAATAACAGAAATAATATATTTTTTGTAATTATTATTATTACACTAAATGTATATCGTTTTCTTGGTAGCAATCAAAGTAATAGAATTTAGTGCATAATTGTTAAATATTCTAAACATTTTTGTTTGTGTTTGATGCCCACTAGTTTTTTCAATATTTTTGCTATTAAAACGATTTAAATGATAGATATCTCTGAAATATGTACCCCAGCTCATAAGGAAGCGATTGGTATCAAAATTTACATTTTTATCATTTTGTGGGTTGACACTGTATTGCTTAAGAGCGTCCAATTATGCTTTGCAGTCAAGTTTTTTTTTTTTTTTTCAATAAATGTTTGATGAAGTCTGTATGAAGTTTGGTGTGGATGAGAGAATTAAACGAAGGAATTGTATTACGATCTTCAAATTCAATTTCTAAAACACATATTACACGGCCAAACAACATCGCGTGTTCTTAATAGATAAAGGATCGAAAACGGATCAATAAAAGGCATTTGTTTGCTATTAAAATTTATTGAAGTGGTTCCAAATTAGTCTAATCTAAAAACTATGATCGGCGCAGGCGCACGTAGGGTTACCAGGTATCAAAATGTTTACTTAAATTAGGGGTACTTCATTAAAAATAGAATCAGAATACATAAAGTTTACATACATAAGTAAGATAATTTTTGATATTTTTTAGATGTGAGTGAATCGGAAAAAATACTCTTAAAAATATTTATTGAGAAATCTTTAAGGAGGCTTTAACTGAATAAGACATTATGTCAGGAATTTTTGCATTTTTATCTGGTAACCCTAGGCGCGTGGCGCGAAGACAGTCGCTAGCCGCGAGCCGTCAGCGTCTGCCAGCCAATTATCGCACACTATTCACAGTTCACACGAACGCGCAACATATATGCTAGTGACCCGTCCACACGTTCACAAACTCACACACACACACACACACAGGTAATACGTACGCAAAGCCGTAACTGCCCTACTGTTACCACTTAAAGCATTATTTTAACAAGAGATCTTGACGACAGATAGAGACAAAGTTATACAAAATGTATCGCCCTGTTACTTTCTCACGTAAAGTAACACGGCAATACTATTGCTCGCTGAGTTCGTGTGAGTATCTTTTCATACACCACATTCACCTAAACTCAGCCCATCGTACGCTGATGAAGCATCATGCAACGTCATTCACAGAAAAAACCATAACATTACCTATTCAGTTGTAAATATAAAAAGTGTAAAATATAATATACTAGCATACCCGCCCCGGCTTTGCACGGGTGCAATGTACTATACACAAAAAAAGTCGTGAAAATTCTATTAGTAACTTTTAAAATCGGTCGGGTAGTATTTGAGTTAAATCGTAACAAACAAATCTCTCCTCTTTATAATATTATTTTAGATGTTATGTTATTATAAGAAATTACATTATTTTAAAAATCGCTAATTTCGTTCCTTAGATTACCTTCTACAAACAAACAAACCGTTTTAATAAAAATCCTTTATTCCAAACACTCCATATTTAGTTATGCATTGAACGTTTAATATTTGAGCAAACAGTGTGAACGTGTAGCAGGACTTTAACGTGAACTCGTCCTGGGGGCCTAGCACGAACGACTATCGACATCGAATTCGAATCGTCAAATGTCAATTGTATGAGAAATTTCATACAAATGACAGTCGACGATACGAATACTCTTTCGATACTTGTTCGTGCTCACCCCTCTGAGAACACTTTACGCGTGGCAAGTGTCGGCGCGTCTCACGCCTACAGACTTGCACCGGACGATTTGAAAATAGAGAAATTCAAACATTCGCCCGATGATCGGAACCACTGTCGATGGTCGGTCGCCGGTCAGACGCCTGAGACGCACTATTTATATCAAACGTTTCGACATGCTACGTATGCATGTACCTTTATTTTACTACCATTTCTAGCCGGTTTTAACCCACAATGATTAGTAAGCTCGGTTTATTTAACTGTGGCTGTATGATGCGCCTCACTGAGGAATTTAGGTGTCCGATGTACTAGTCCGTTAAGAGAAATCGGAATATTACTGTACCGTGTCAATGGAATGAGAGCCGTGAATGCGTACGATATGATCTGTGCAATTGAATGAAGACGAGATAAAAATAATTGTGGAAAAGTATATTGGATATTATAATGGACTGTTGAATGTTTTATTAAGATTCGAAACGCGCACTTTATTGATTTGTCGAGACGTTATCGATAAAATTATTCGATTTAGTATTTAGTAATTGTACAAAAATTTAAATATTATATAAATACACCTCCATAAGATATTCCAAATATTTGTAAAAAAATAACGGTCACATTTTTATGATAGTATTAATAATACAATCGTTAAAAAGATTCAAATGGATTCCCAAAAAATTATCATCAAATGAGATTCTAAGAATAGGCAAACAACATTGTTCCATAAAACATATGATAAAGAATTATGATAGTAATAAATATTATTTAGTATATTACTTTGCAATACTTAGGAGTCATATATAACAATTGCCTAATAAACATTACATTTTCAAAATTAAGAAAGCATTGAATTAGAGAATACCTGATTATATTTTTTCCACGTAAACTTATAAATAATGTATCAGTAAATTAGAAGGGACACATTGTCTCAAATATAATAAAGCCCTTTTAAATACACATATGTACGTAGACACCGACGCAATGCATACCCAAAGTAGCTCTTAAAAAGATCCCACATCAACACAAAAGAGTTGCAAGACCCTCAAACTATATTGAGATATTTTTTAAACTTGTCGTGGGAGCCAGAGCGCTTCGTTTGATGCGCCGACGCTTCGGCACCGCTTCGGCACCGCTGAGACGATTTTTTATTACTACCTGCTCTTTATAAAAATCAAGAGTTTATAGATCTGTGTGATTCATCAAAGCAACCGCGTATACGCGTCTTGAGGTGCCATCCAATTGCAAATCCCTCTTTTATTATGGAACATTGCAAAAGGATAAAATTCCATTCGAATCATATTATTTTTAAAATCGTCTACCTCAAATATCAAAAAGGGAGCAGGTATGATAAACCCTGAATTATTAATATTTTTTTTGGAATATCCGATTCACACACTGTTGTTGATCATTAATTACTGCATTTCAAGAAATCCACACTTAAATATTTTCAACTGTATTTATATGTACATTGCCAACTGATTATAAAATAAAACCAAGGAGTCCACAATGCCAGATTTTTTAAATCAAATGGAAAAACCTCCAATGATGCCATTAATCAAAATAGATATAAAATTAAGGTCGCATTTGAGTGATTCTACCTGCGCCTGCGCTGTTTGTGTGGTCCGACTTCTCACTAAATTCTAAAGTTAAAACAATTAATTTTGACTTTGGACTAATTTGTAGAATATTATCACTATTATTTCGAAATTGTATTTACATATGTTTTTGAAAATTATTATGAATAAATAGGTTTTATATAATTATGCAGGATAATTGCAAATCTTATCTGCAACTACAGCTTAATCTATACATTTTTAGAGTGTACATTTTTAATATTTTTTATGTTACATACCTTTTTTTTAGATATACATACTAAATTCAAACGGACGGTGAAAGATCTTTAACGTTTGACAAATATTGTATACAATATGATTTCAAAACTGACCCTATCCGCGGAATACTGAAACGATAATCAAAATTTGAGGGCTTATTAAAATGTTTCTGTCTTTCATTTTACCTTCGTAATGAAAGGGTTAGAGATACTTTTAAGTACACCTCAATGTTGCTTAGCGTTCGAGAATTCGGCCGTATGTATAGTTAATGCTAATGATTTATTCAAAAAGACAAAACAAATCATCGAGATCTGGTTTGAAGCATAGTATGAACAAGAATGTCGCGGGCTATATTTAGCGCGATTCTTCATTTCGAATGCGGCGCACGAGGCAGGACGTTGATAAGATATTTGCATAGCCCTATGAGCCAGAGTAAACGGACTTCACAAATACGTATTATATTAGTGCGTAAAATACACTATCTAAAAGGTTTTCCCGTACAATAGTATTCCTAATTGATACTCAATATTAAACACCCGTATGTGAAGTGCGATAATTTTGGTCATCATGTTGTAATCATTCTCAACTAGTATTGTATTAGTTTTGTAATTGTATGGCATATGTCGTCAGTTATAAAGTATAACTCACTGTTATTTTGAATAAAAATATTTCTTACCACTTTTATTTATTTTAAGCGTAAACCTACTGCAATAACAAAGCACTAATTGCGTATTGTGTCGCTAAGCAATAAAGTCCTGTTACTGTTAAAAAAAGAAGAATATCAAAACTCCATCCAGAAAATGAACCATCCCTACATTTGAAACGTCGCGTCGTTATGAGTTTCGGCGGCTTATCTATGGATTTTCAAATAGTCTTAGTAAAATAAGACGGGTAATGATAGTCTTAATAATAATATCTTAAGAAATATTTGTTTTTGATCCAAGTTATCTAGATTCCTAAAGAGTAAAGTGCTTGATACGTTTTAAATATGGCGAGACCACAACGCGGACATTAACAAATGATATCATAGTACCAGCAGACGATTATGTAGTAATCAAACTCGCTACTAACGTATCATTTTATGGTTATTGAAAGCCACATATATCGTGATGTAAATTATCCATTACTCCTCCATTACCAAAGATAAAATAGAACTATCCTCAAAAGGAGCAATGTTCATCGTGCTATCATAAAGTTACCATACAAATTGATCACCAGTTCATGTTATTGAAGGTTCGCGGTGGAACGATAATTGTTATCTAAATATTTACCGTTTCGTGAACATTACAGTTGATTTCGTGTGATCTGAAACATTTTTAAGACGTTAATATCATGATTTTGATTTTATATTATTCTAGAATAGATTTTGAATGAAAATAATTAAAACACGATAGGTATTTAGTTGAAGAGTCTCGTCAGAACATGAAAAACTTGTATTCGCAGATTTTTATTATATTGGTCCAGTGGAATTAGAGGTAAATCGAAAAGAATAGAGTATTCGCAAACGACATCTGTTTATAGATTAAACTTCCTTATCATTGGGCCTGTGGCGTATCTACACAAGACTTTCTGATGGGTCATGTGTTTGAATCTTGCCGATCTTGAATATTTCCTATGTCTTACTTTAGGTGTTATAGGAATATCTATCGAATTACCGACCAGGTAACGAACCACCATTCGTAGATGGATAAACAGGTTTGGTCTATCGATGTCTGACTTGGGAAAAAAATAAATGATACCTACATTGTTTATGTGTCTTCTACTTTTGGATATTATCTACATTATGTTTATTATTGAAATTAAATTCCGTTGAAATTGAAAGATAATAAATATCCTTATCAGATTCCTAGAAAGGTATGACGTCTTGGAAACGTTACGTCATATGTGAAGACCTTGTCATAACTTACATATAATTATTCATAGGATAAAAGTATTTTTGCAGAATAATAAGGAATGATTAAAAAATACATGTTTATGGTAGGAATGTAGCTTTGTATGTTCCTCAGTTCCGGGCAAAATGGCTGACAAATTTTGATGTCACTATTTTATTTTATTTATTATAATTATGTATTAGTATTCATATTAGATCGTTCCTTAATTGAAGATAATTTAACTTAAACTACTAAGTACGATTTTTTAACATAAACGAATAATATCGAATTAACAATGAAAACAAAAAAAAAGTATAAAATACGTTTTTTTTTTGTGTAATACAAACATGTCAATATCACTCTGATTAATTTATGTTGAATTAAAAACCCAGGATAAAGTTTTTATCACAATATTATACGTTATCAATATTGTATAAGAATTTGATAATACAAGTGCACATGTGCAACTAGGTGCCTATCGAGATCATGGCTGAAGCAAATTATTTTTATAATTAACCAACTGAAAATAGGTTCCTAAGCAATTAATTTCAACCGTGATCTACATTTGAAAGACTCAGGAATAGCTCAACTGGATATATTAGGTACGTAATATTGCGCTTGCTGTGCCAATCCATTGAATGCCACTAAAACTTGTCAGTCTGACAGTATCATGGCTTGTGGCGTTTACAACCGGATATCCCGGGTTTGAATCCTCGGGAAACAAGATAAAAAACCTTGATGCTTTACTTGCCTGTGCAGAATCGTGATCATGAAACAGACACTGAAATGTGTCTACTCTATGCCCCACAAAGGGACTCAAGATTTCACTATTTTTTAAACTTGCCATTCACTTCGACAAAATAAAACTCGACACACAATATCTAACGTTAAAACAAAGTTTTGCAACAATATCAGTTCTACTTAGATTTAACCACAAAATCAGTGGTGAATTTACCAGCACGCTGAGTAGGCTTCAGCCTAGGGCGGCAGATTTTTGGGGCGGCAAATTTGGGGAAAATCTGTTTTTCTTTTAGCTGTCTTATAGAAAACTACTCTACAAAAAGTATGACAGTTTTCTGTATCTTACAGAGAAAAGTCTAAAAGTTAGTCTTACCGAGAGTAGTGTAGAAGACAATCCCTATCATTGTATTTTAGAAAATTTAGAAACTCACATGGATAGAGGCTAGGGCAGCAACATTTAACCAGCCTATACGCCAGAAATGTGTAAATCCGCCATTGCACAAAATACTGTATTTCGTGGGTGTACAATAAAATAATATTAATTCATTCACTCAATGTTTGGGATCTAAGGCATCACTATCCCAAAAAAATTCATGCCTCCCTACAATTTCTTCAAGCAATTTTTGAAAATGTGTCAGTGTATGAAGTTATAACTAAAATCTATAGCATTCAAAGTAAATAAAACTAATATCGAATAGACGCATCATTCTGCATTCGATACCTTTATTGGCGTCTAAACACTTAAAATCGCTACACGTGCTTAATTCGTCACGTGTAGTTAACATATGCCATATTGAGTAAAATCGTTTTATTGTTCAATTCTAACTACCTGTATGATAACGGCCAAATATATACGAATAAATAAATGCGCCTTTTGTCACAGCTCTTATGATTTGAATACACTTTCAATATTTATTTTATGGACAAAAATGGTACCTAATGCATTTCGTTCCTGCGAGTCATTCACTAAATATCAGTTAGTCAGATCAGTGTTGCCACCTTAGCCCTTTTCGCACTTAATCTAGCACTTTTTATTGTACTGAACTCATTTTTTATGAATTCATGATATTTTAGCCCGGAAAAAGCAATCTAGCCCTTTTTCCACGCTTATCAATTTATAAAATAATACACGTCATGCACCATACATTTTGGTCAATCTCACTCATAATCATCATTCACTCTATCGGTATATTTTTAGTTTAATATGGTAATCCTATTTACTGGGGAATCCCCCAAGTGTTAACTTTGCTCTGAGTATAAACCGAGTTATTTAGGATGTGATCATAAGTGTCTGTGTTTTTCGCAGTGTTATAATATTGATAGGCGAACATTTGTTTTTGTAACTTTTTTGAAAATAGTCGTCGTCGAGTTAAAACGTCTTTTTATATTGTCGTTGCTGCCTGAATTACCACCATAAGAAGTGTTTAATTTTTAGTACTTTTGATGGCAAATTTAGTATATTTTATAACTGCCCTTTTTAAAAAACCAAGGTGTCAACACTGGGTCTGAGCTAATAATCTATACATATCTATATATATATTATTATATATTACATATAATAAAAGAGTAGGATCGAAATTACGCTTCACTAAATATTTTTACCAGAAATTAAGAGGGGTGATAAAAGAAGGGTAGCAGAATGCATAAATGAAATTTTTAAGATTCTTGTCTGTCTGTCTGTCTTTCTGTCTGTCTGACTGTTTGTTCACGCTAATCTCCGAAGATACTGAACCGATTTTAATGCAATTTACACAAATATATTAAGGAAAGCCCGGGGCAACATATAGGCTTTGTTTCGGTTATCGGAAACAAAAGTTATCATCATTTAAATATTATTTTAAAGGCACTATATCACCAAATTTCAATGCAAACTGACTTGCGTTGAACTTTTTCGAATTGTCAGATGTCAATCACAGTCTGATATGTAATTGAAATAGTTTGATTATTTCGCCGTTTCAAATATGTATTCGTAGAATAGTGGATATCCAGTCCCATAGCGTAGCTTTTGATGCGAGTTCGAATCTGAAGTTGAAATGAAATAAATATTTTTTTGTATTTATTTATTTATTTTTTGATAGAACTATATTATAACAAAAATAGAAAATGTATTATTGAAATATTATATGAAAAAGTATTTCTTATGAGATCATTTATTTCACCTTTTCATCAATCCTTTCTCTTAAACAGAATAACGATTATTCGACATTGCTTTTTTGCTTCCTGCTTAGAGGTTTCCGCATTTAGCACCGAAAACCCGAGCAGGAATCCCGGGAACTTAAAAAAAATCTCCGAAATTGAAATTACCAATTAAATGAATGCACGCATCTATTTAAGACAGAAAATGCATTGAATCCAATCTTCGATTGAACTCTGATTAGTAGAAAAAAGACACATATCTGGATTTTGGTCACGTAAAATTTAATCAATATGAATCTCCCTAAAGTTTCTTTAAAGTCAGGTTAATTATTTCAACTATTGAATTTAAAATCATCCTTCGAACCCCAATCTTAACCACCATTTAACATGTCGATAACATGATGCAAAAGCAACCGTCAATGACTAATTTGATAGCTCTTTCCCAAAAGAAATCACCAAGTACAGAGGGTGGAGGAGGATATGTCATTTGAAGAAAGCTTGCTCAAAAGCTCAGCTTAAAGTGAACCCCACGCGAACGAAGTCGCGGGCATCAGCTAGTGTCTAATATGAGTGTGAGCTTTATTTACCACGTTGGCCAAATGCGGCGGATATGACATGTCTCCGAATTCTAGGGCATATTTCATCACGGTATTTTCCTTTGTTTTAAGTCACTGATGACGAAACCATTTCCTCCCAGTGGCGGCTATTGCGAGGTGACGACGGGCGTTGCCGCGTTTGGTAGAACACCTACCTTGCGCTCCGATGAGTCGCGGGTTTGAATCCAGCCGGGACGACATGTTTATAATTTTCTATAAGCATGTCTTCCCCACGTCTGGTTACTTCGGGCATTAAACGGGTGGAAGGAATATCTAAATTCCGACCGGGTAACTAACCACCGTTCATAGATATAAAAAATCGTGAAATGCACATTGCGTGTTTCGGTCTCAGTCTATGGGTATCCGAAAGTTCGAAGCAGTGGCGGATTTATAGATTTGCCGCCCGTAGGCTATTCAATTTTTGCCGCCTCTAAATTTTGATATCTTAGTCCACAATCATATCAATTTTCTATCAATAAAATACCAACTTTATAATTTGTGCTCCATCATCCTCGTTACATCAACTTTTCCCATATAGTTATTATTATTGAGGGTAATTATTCGGAAGTGGGGCTCCTGCGAAAATGGGGGTAAATTTTTTTTTTTTTTTTTTGTGTTTTTATGCATAAAGAACATGAGAGAAAGCAATTTTAAGATGGCGCATGATGTTTTTTACCAAAAAAAAAAAAAGATGATGGAAAATTTGTTAACGTTTATTCGACTTGTTACGTCTGTAAAGCTAGAAAGGTCAAGTCGGCAGAATCACTCGTTTTATATCTCAAAATTTAGTGCTCATTTAGTGCTAATTTAGTGCTGATAACAGATATTTCGAGCGAGTGAGGAGAAGATTCTAAAACGGAGAATAGGAATCGGTTCTGGTACTCGTCGGCCGCTACCGCGGCATCGCTCGCTTCGCTCGCTCGACTCGTGCGCGGTGGTCACCATACTAACATAACTTAACCTAGGTGGTGGCTAACCTTACTAGTTTCACTCTTAAAAGGAGCTATATAAATTGTCTCACTTCATATTTTGTGGAGGGAATTTTTTTATTGTCAAGTCACAGTCGTTCAACTATCAGTTATTTGATTAATATGATCTCTATAAGATATTGAACTAGTTTTTTATTTAATAAAAATTAGTCAATTTTAGTCAATATCTTTATTAGACCATCGATATTATATCGATTGAATTGCAAGCAGATCTCATAATTATTAGGTACACGGAGAAAAAAATAGTAAAGAATATATGTAAAAATTACTAAATTTCGATTATAATATCGAATCGCGATATTCTAAAAGTTCATAATCATTAATGTATAATTAGTAAAGCGTTTAGGAATTGTTCATGCAGAGATGTTGAAATATTTATTAATTAGCGCTGTATATGAGAATATTTCGATTTTTGTTAAATATTTTAATTTCTCTCCAATTTTCGAAATTCGTATTATGTGTGTGTATAATATTTTTTTTTTTAAATTTGTAAACCGAAATAAAAAATTTATGAACTAAATTTGCCGCCCCTTAAAATTTGCCGCCCTAGGCTCCAGCCTACTCAGCCTGCTGGTAAATCCGCCACTGGTTCGAAGTAATGAGTAGGTCAAAATTGCATCATTGACTGATATTTTGTGGCTGGGTATCACCTACCATCAAGTGGTCCTCCTATTCGTCTATCGATATCTAACATAGAAAAGGAAAATAATCTTCACGAAGGCCCTTTGTTTAGAATATATGTGAATAAGTTAATGTCATAATAAGTATACCGTGTATGTAGTAATATACTAATATTGTTTAGTTTTTTGTTTCATTGTTACAGCTGAGTCTCCTACAGGGACATGGGCTCTTTAGGAGACTCAAGGATTCACTAAATAAATTTATCTCGTTTTCAACTCGGCCCGGGCGATTGCCCTGTTCGTCACCTTCTATCGCTTCAGCATGTTGGCAGCAATGGTTAAGTTAGCCACACGTGTATCGCCGCCGCTGCTCCCAACACCTGAATTTGAAAGCTAACCTAGTGAACTGTTACATATTGCAGTGAAAATACATAAATGAAAGAATGGCAAATTACATTTATCATGATTTGTTAAGTTAGCGACACATGTTGCACAACACACAGTTGAACACTTGAAGATACGGAACAGATAACAAATGTCGCAGGCATATTGCAAAGTATCGTGTTGTAATGCATTATTGCAAAACATTACAATACTCATTTTTTGTTTTCATAATTGCATAAGGATTGGTACGATGGGATAGGATCCTAATCGTTAGATTTTTCATTTTCTTATCTCCGTATAAGGACTTGTCTGTTATGAGTACCTACTGGAGAGTATTGGTGAGAATCTGAAAACCAGCGCAATGTCAGGCATGAGTGTCTATGATGCAGAATAACCTCAGCATATAAGTCGCCATGCAAACTAGTTCTGTTATATTTGTTAATATTGTACTTTTATTGTATGCATGGTGCCTGTGCACAACCGAATGTCACGGCGGGTTATTGTAAATTAAAATATAATCAAGATACAAAGATATAATATAAACATAGTTTGTAAAAAAGAGGTTTTAAATAATCAATATTGTGCAGTGCCTAATACATTATTTTCTTCATCTTCTTTGATTATTTATCAACAAGCAATCATCACCATTACCACTGACCGCCTCCGTGTTCAGTGGTAAGCGCGATGCGTTTAGCACCGGAGGTCCTAGTTTCGAATCCCGGGGAAAAAAGATAAAAAAAATTGTTTCGGTCGGGCAGCGCACAGAAGGCTGATCACCTACTTGCCTGTAAAGAAAAATGATCAGTGCAATAGGAAAGAAATGGGTCTGCCCCATGCCCCACTAGGGGACTCGGAACTTCACTTTTAATCATCGTCATAAACCAAGGGATCATCATTCACTTAATATGTCTATGATTCACCCGTGGGTCATGAGATGAATTCCCGTACTGCAGATGTTTGTATAAACTGTTTATTGCATCTGGATTCAGAGATGAAAAATTCATGAAGGGCACCATGCTAATGTACACTTTATGGATATATTTCAAGTACATATGGAAATATAGCGTAGGTTAAACATGCATTAATTTTCGTTATTGACCCCTTGTATTCCAATATTTTATTGGTATACACAAGGCGTCAAAGGCGTGTTACACATACTATCGTTATTTTTTAAATAAAGAAAGCTTTCTTGAAGATACTATGCTGGTAAGAGTATTAAGATTGAGATTTCGTCGGTTTAAAGGTAAAACTCACTATTATTCAAAATAACACTTACCTATCTATTATTTATTTAGCGAGCTTTATCTTAGAACCGACGATTTAACAGAGCGGTCGTTACAGAAATAACGTTATGTTATAAATCTTCCGATGTTCTATGAATCTGAATTCCAAACAATTTTTGATCATAATAAACCATAGAGCAACACGGGCCACCGGCGAACCGGAGGGGAGTAGCCATAGCGTTCGTTACCGATACCAAACAATCTGTCATTTTTTGCGGGGGGAAACCTGCGCTATGTGTGCGTACTCAAGTTCGCACACACGAGCAATCGTCTGTCACTACGAAACTCACACCGTGACAATTAAAAAATACACTAACAATTTCACACACACATTTAAACATTCCGTGTCATAACAGTATAATTAAATGGCGCAACTACACTGACAAGTCCTTTTAGCCGTAGTTGCAACAACTGTCGATACGCAGTATCGATAATTTCAAGAACTGGGTTTGGGAAATTAGGTTTATAAATTCGAATTAATTTATTTATTTTAAAGATGGAGTTAATTTATTACGTACTACAATAATAAAAATGAACTTGTCGGGTAATGCGCACGTAGCAGGTCACGGAGAGTGGACCATGAGTTGGTACATAATAAAATCTTAGAAATAATTTGAAAAATACTTTGTTATTACAAAATATGTATATTCCATGTATCCCTTAACAGAGATGGAAACGATTACATACAACTTTGGGCCCCCAACAATATGAAATTGGTGTGAATTAATAGATTGAGACTTAACAGTCCTTCGTTGAAAATTCTATTAGTTTTGACAATCTGAGAGCCGAGTTATTAGAGTTTTAAGTAGTAAAAGCAGTGGCGGGACCACATTAAAAAGAAATATAATAATGCCATTAGTCATATATAACTTATACGATAACGTAATTATATAAGTTATATAAATATATATTATGTTAAAATCGGCAAGACGGGCTTTTGGGCTTGTATGGTAGTCCCGCCACTGAGTAAAAGTATGGTTATGTTACAATCAATAACTGACATATATATCATAAATCTGTGATCAATGATATTTGTAGTTGTCAAATCGTAACAATTCCTAAATGACGGCCTGCACAAATTTAGCACCCCATCGAAGGACTTTTGAACTCAAAATGACCTTAATCGATAGGTCTACGTTAGGTCTGTATATAGGTGTGCAGTTTAAATGACGAGAATCGGGAAAGCACTCAGACTCAAAACGTAGAAAACACGAAACGAATTAGCACAGAGTAAACAACTGTCATGCGCCATGCCAACGACAGACTAAAACAAAAGATCGATTTTAATCGATAGAAAATCGATAATCATGTATATTCATTTTCTTTAATTAATAATTTATATTTTATTTAATAACATAAATGTAATTATATGCAATATATTGTATTTAAAGTGCATTTATATACTATTGAGTTAATTACCTTGACCAAAGGTTTTTTTTTGTGATTGTGTAATCGATTCAATTAATCGAGAATCTCAGGAAAATTATATTTCCCATATTTCTCCTCTCCCAGACTGAGAATTGAGCTGATTTTTTATATTATAAGATAAAAAAATCTGACATTTTTTTTAGATCATATCGCAACTTATTACATTTGGACTCGCAATTTTCCATCTCTTTCAGATTTTTAGGAAATAAAAAAAAAACATTATCGTTGAAGTTTACACTAAGTGATTTTAATAAATGTGCTAACGCGCGTATTGTATTATATTTAAACAATGTATATTAAAATAAAGCTCACAATATAATATTTGAATCAGAAAATTTAATCTCAAAACTGTCTCTCTATAGAAGACTCCTTTGCCATTTTTATCGATAACTTAAAACAATCCGACAACTACACTATCGCTCGGTGACAGCGACTTCTCGGAAATAAACTCGGATCAGTCGCTCGACAGATCCGCGTATTGTATGAGGGCGAGCGGCCTGTGTTGGTAAAAAAATCCGAAACAACACGAACGATAATATTGTAATTTTTTAAGTTTTAAAGAAGTAAATAGTAATAATATGATTAAAATATACCTACATATGAAAGGTAACGCTATCTTTTTGTAAATTTGACGTGGCAGATATTTTTTGGCAACAAGAAACACAAACAATTCGGCATTTTTTTAGGACGTCGATTCAGTCGCGTATCTGGATTTAGTCTAGTGAATAGTGCGGCTACAACTAGTTTTATTGTACGTATAGGACCATTTGGACTTGTACCATGACAGAGGGGAACGCCTGCATATGGCTACTCCCCTCCGGTTCGCCGGTGGACCGTGTTGCTCTATGTAATAAACAAATGAATAGACCTATACAGTAATGACTGTGAATAAAAATACACATTAAAAAACGTTGCAATGAAAGAATCACATAATAATGAATGCAAGGCCAAGCTGACTTGTCGTAAATGTATTGCTTCTGGAAATGGACTTAACCCGATGATTTTACTTAACTCCCGCCTGTCAATATTTAAAGTCCGAAAATTCGAAGGTTGTTGTGAGGTCACCTACATACTTTGGCCTGCGCCTGTCGGTCATGGTCGCAGAAGAACCTCATATCAGTTGCTGTTGCGCGAGTTATGAACGGATAGCGACTTTGATTACAAAAGGTGTGGAGGTCATCGACCGGTAGTGATTTCCAACAATCTATCTTGAAAAATTAATGGATTATACTGTATAAATGAAGGTTCAGATTTATATTGGTAATTATTTTAACCTATCTATTTATTTATTTATTTATTTATCAGCATTTACAATAATTGTACTTACAGCCTATGAGCCAAGACGTACAAAAATTTTAACTTCTTACATTTTACAATTTAGACAAAGAATTAAGAAACTCTCTATCTATACTAATATTATGAAGAGAAAGTATTTGTTTTTTTGTATTATGAATAAACTCAAAAACTACTGGACCGATATTAAAAATTATTTCACCAATAGAAAGGCACATTATCAGCGAGTAATATAGTTAGCTTTTGTGTATCTTCTTCATCATCTACATCGCACTCGTGTGAAGCTTCTTCCCTAGAAGAAGTTTCCTTTCCTTTTCTTTTCTAGAAGTTCCTTTGTAACACACAATAAAATGTATATTGATTAAACTATTTAATATGGTTCTGTCGCGTATGCAAGACCAAGTATCTATCAACATCATGGAACGAATTTAAAAAAAAATATTATAATATTCGTTATTCGAAATCTGAATATCAGCCATAAGCTGTGAATTTTATTGCATTTATATTAATTATGAAATATAAAGTCTTCCGATAAAAAGCCATTTTTCTTCTACTTAATAACAAAATAATTCCAAGTCTTCCGAGTACCTTCACACAATCATGAGCGATTATATTTTTTTTATTTATAATCGCTCATGATTTGCACCTCAGACATGTCATGCGCACTGCGCAAATGGGCGACAAAGCATTCTGCAAACATCCATTCGGACAAACAGACGTAAAGCTTAGTACAAAATTGTCTTAAATGGCGTAATAATTTAACTCCAAGAATCCTATGAAGCAATAACATACGTGATCCGAGAACTTTTCCAAGAAAACATGATATCATTGAATATTTTTATTACTTAACTAATATTTTATCACATAATAATGGCCTACTTCCATAAAGATCTAACGTGGGGAAAATTTACGATATAAAAAATTTAATAAAGAGCTTTTTAATACAAACAAAAGCATTAATACTAAAATTATCTACAATGTATGCAAAATCTTGGTAAATAATACACTATACAACTAATTATTCGTTTAAATACAGAGTTCTGTGTCAAAGACCGATAGCTTTAATTAGTAGGCAAAAAGGCGCCATGTTGATGTAGGCGTGAAGAGCAGAGGCGTCCAGGATAGACAGGTCCCTGTGTTGCGCTATCAGCAATAACTTTGTATAGAGAGAGCATAGATCAGAGGTCAAGTGAATTGGTCATGGAGCTAGCGTAGGTGGCTCAGACAGCGGTCACGGTCAACGCGGCTAGGAATGACCATTGTGTACAATGTAGGTACATACGTTCAGTACACGAACGAGGAATATCTAAATCTTTACGTAAAGTGGGTAATATAAACTCAACTTCATGAGTGATATGTTAATTACAGAGCGGAGTGCGCTCTTTCAATGTATAATACTTTGGATAACTTAATAGAATCTGGCAAATTAAGTAATCTAATAACTCCCGTCGCGAATCTATAGTCAAAGGTAAAGGTTATTTATATTTAAGTTTTTTAAACCGGTCCAGTAGTTTTTGAGTTAAATTGTTACAAACAAACAAATATTTCCTCTTTATAATATTAGTCTAGATATGATTAATAACAAGTTATATTATATACACGTTACGTTAAAGCCGGGTTTTTGGGCTTGTTTGGTGCTACTATTGTCCCGCTAGTACTCTAACCTATCATTGAAAGTAAGTCCACCCCGAACACGGAATAAATTATGTAAAGATAAATGCTGTTTTAGTTCTTACAATGAAAGAATGAGCTCATCAATGGTATGCACTAGATATAAGAAAGGTTCCCACGCACAAAGACGTCCGCTCCCACACTGTTTAATACTGATTGATCATAACGGCTTTTATACCCAATTGTTTATATCGGACATTCACTCACTGCATCTTTTTATAATTATTCATTTCTGCAACACCCTTGAACCATCGTACAAAATGCATAGCACTACACTGTAGTCGTCATATGTCAATCTCAATTGCTATGTAATAATTGTTTCAATTAATTGTTTGCAATAAAAGGGCAAATAACCTTCTGCATACGCCCAACTCACCAAAGTTTCATCATAATTGGATGAATAGTCTCGGAGTGCACAGAAGACAAACATACATTTTTATTTATATAGAATACGAGCTGACCCGCCCACTACGCAAAGCGAAATAGCTTTCAGATAACAAGACTTTTTAGACTTACTTGAAACTTATTGTTATTATTTGGCCAATAAACTCAATACTGTTATAATTTATAGCCTATATGTCATTCTGATGTATAAACAATAACACTGTAAAGTTTCATTAAAATCCGTTCAGTAGGTTTTGTGAGAAAAACACATTGACTTATAATAGATTTATAATATTAGTAGGAAAGATATTGTCAATATTATCCACAGTGACGTAAAAGCCTAAACAGAGCAATGGTTGCACACATGCTGAAACATATCGACAGACGAGCGATCTAACATGATCTTGGTCAGCGGAAAACAGTCAATAATGTGCTGTCAACATATACTTTATGCATTTCAATTACAACATTTGAAAACCTACAGAAACTGTATACATCCAATCTAGTGGTTCGTTGCCTGAATGGTATTTCCATACACTTTCCTACCATTTAATGCTCTAAGTCAGGGCTATCCAAATCACGGCTTGAATGTATGCGGCCCGGAAAATCGTTTTGTTCCTTATTTCTATTTGTGTCATTTAAATAACAAAATTTAGAAAATTTCCGTATTTTTTGCGATTTTTTGTAAGTCGGAAATATTTTGCGGCCCGCCAATCTATTTAGTAATTTTTATTGGCCCTAGATGATGAAAGATGGGAATCTAGTTTGGACAGCCCTGCTCACAGGCGAAGTAAATAGATCGACGAGAATTGAACGTGCGAAGAGTCGCGATTCCAAGGTGGATACAAAATTGGCGATTGGCTATTATTCACTGTACCTACCTAAAAGTTGTTCAAAATCTGTTACTACGATTTTAATAAGTTAGTCACCCTTAGATAACCCCTTACTAAATGAGTAACGAGAAACTCACACAAAAAACTGATTCGGTCTGGTAGAGCCCAGAAACCTTATCATGTATTATGTAACTAGGTTGTATTGAATATGAACAGACAATTCAACAATTTATGTTATTCATCAACATGAGTTTATCTCTTTATAAATATATTGTCTGCTAATTAACTAAATTCCTCTTCGTAAAGCCAACTAAGCAACAATACCAACAGGTATTAAGATATCGATACGTTCACTCTGCATTTTCTATCGCATATATCATGGGAAGTGTTCTGGGTAATTGTTTGGATTAATCCCGGCTGCTGAATTTCAACATCGGACATCGGCACAAAACGTATAATTTCACCTTCACCACCTCGATGTCTGGCGATTCACAACTGAGCGTTTTCTTAGCAGTTATTGCCTCGCACGACCACTCCGTGGAACCATCTCTCGCCGAAGGCTTTTCTGAACCAATATGACTCGGGAACCTTCAAGAAACGGGCCTATTCTCATCTTAAAGGCCGGCAACGCATCCTAATGACCTCTTGTGTTGCGGATATCCATGAGAGGCGGTAGTCACTTACCAACAGGTGAGCCGTTTGCCTCCTCTTACATAAAAAAAAATTAAAAGTTTTACATGTCTAGTCTCTACATAGTAGATATAAAACAAAGTCGCTTCCCGCCGTACGCTTAGATCTTTTACATTACGCAACGGATTTTAATGCAAAAGAGTGATTCAAGAGGAAGGTTTGTACATATAGTTTAATGTTTTGTGTTAATTTGTTGAAATAATGGTAATTGTTCAGGATGTCGGAAGTAATCAAGCCGAGAGAGCTTTCATCGGAAATGGTGTATATATCTTTTTTTTTAAATAAACCAACATAAAATAGCATATTTAAATCTACAATATATTTTTTTATTTTATTTTTGAAGCCAACATTCTGGCAGGACTACATCTGTCGGGTCCGCTAGTATAGAATATAATAGCGATTTACAACTGTAATCGTAAAGTAGTAATTGACGTACTTGAACTCATCATTCAGTAAGGATCATGATTAGTTCCATCTCCGTCGACTAATTCGCAAGGCTGCTCTACGCACGAGCCACCTTGGATGCTAATAATTTCCAACGATCTTCACGCATTTAGACTCAGTTTTCCCACGTTATGACTGTTTTATTTATTACTCGACGCTTTGCTACACTCAGAAATTGCTGAATTATTATTTTGTTTTGCGCGTCATCGTCAATTTTATGACACTTCCCTGTTTGTGGTAGGACATTGAATTATTTTAATTCTTAGTTATGTTTGACGTTTAAATAAAATACTGTATACCGGATTAAACACGATTTATTATTTATATTGTTTAAATTATTTATCCCGACTGTCTTCCCGTGACCACGGTTACTGAAAACCATCCGAAACGTCGGGATAAATAATTTAAACAATATAAATAACACTAGTTTACAAAATTTAACTTTTTGTCTGTTGCCGTGAATTTTGTGGGTGATTTTGTTTATTTATGACATGGTCTTTTCAAATATACCCTCAGAAAATTTTGTGCAGCTCGAATATCTTTGTTTTCGACGTTCATCATTTATGCTGATTTATTCGTTAATATCGTGGGTGTTTCAGTGTGTAAAGATTAATTTTATAAATTTTTGCGACATGAGTGGCTCAAGCAGAAGTTGTTTAAACTACCAACATAATTTTTGCTATATATGTGGAGACTAGGTGCTAAAAAAAATAGAAAAGGTGTATCAGAGTGCGTTAAAAACTCCTATTTTTTCTACTTTGGGATATCGCTGGATTAAAATTACAAGTCTTGGGCTCCTGATTGTGTTTGTAAATAGGGTGTTGAATATTTAAGATTATGGAAAGGAAAAAAAAAAGGTAGTTTTAAATTTAGAACTCCAACCATTTGCGTAGAACCGCGAAATCATCTGAATGACTGTTACTTATGGTTTGGTTAGTGGGCAGCAATATTTAGTCTAAAACTAACTAGTAGCTCGTAATATAATTATTTTGCCGCCACTACATATTCAAATAAGAATCATGAAACAGTTTTTTAATGCACTCGATAAAAATGGGAACTACTTTTCCTACATTTGCCACAAATTTTCTCAGTTCACTATGAAAAAGATTAAAGCCAGTATTTTTGACAGACCCTATATCATACAACTTCCAAAGATACTGGATTTATAAATTCTATGAGTAAGCTCGAATTAAGAGCATGGACAGCTTTCGTATCGATGATGCAGAACTTTCTCAGAAACAGAAAGTCAGAAAATTAAAACTGAATTTTTCAGAAAATTATACTGTCTTCTACAGACCTGCTTTTACAATTAAAAACTCTGAGATGCAATGTGAACATTAAATTCCACTTCCTCCGTAGTCATCTAGATAGGTTTTCAAAAAAAAATAGGAGACATGAGCGAAGAGCAGGGAGAGCGTATGCGTCAAGATTTACGCGTCATATAGGAGCGTTATCAGAGTTTTTTTGGATGTCTGACTATTTCACGTGCCCTATACGTTACTTCCCTAAGTCCACACATAAGAGAAGAGCTTTAAAGTGAACTTTTTTGGAACTCAACGATTGTTTAAGTTTTTTAATAATAATTTTTCTTAGTTACGGTTAAAAATGAAAATTATATGTTAAATACATATAATTTTCATTTTTAACCGTAACTACCCTCATAACTCATAAACTAGAGCTGATAAAAAAAATCTACTTATATATTTGTAACTAGCATATCATAAGTAGTCGACAACAGCAAGAATTGTATCGGCAACAGATACACTGTAAACTAGTGTAATAAATCGCGTTCTAATCCAGTATTTTATTTAAATGTGTGATACTCGCTTTAATAAAAGACAATATTATGTGTTTGACGTTATTCATAATCAATTATTAAAATAACTTTTATTTCAAGCAACAACTTTACATTTTACTTAACATAAAGATGGGCCAAAATCCCACTAGTGTACTCAAGAAAAATTTATTTCTATCCAAACACGAAATAGTCCACCTCAAAGAAATTCAAAATTGATGCCTGCAACAGCATCTTACAATTATAAACACGTTAGTTATTCACCTCGCCATAATTTCCTGTAATTGACTTTACTCGTTGCTATTGTTTTCAATTTCAATCACTTTCCATAATACTTTCATTGCATGAATGCTACCGATCAAGATAAGAATCTCAACAAAAGGTGACTAAGCATCTACTTAGTGTCGCAATTATTTTCTCTCAAGAAAGTTTATATTGTGTTTATGGGTTTATTATTGTCTGTAGGTCAAAGATTCCGAAGTCTTACGGTCGAATGGTACTAGTTAATCTATACATATAATAAAAGAGTAGGATCGAAATTACGCTTCACTAAATATTTTTACCAGAAATTAAGAGGGGTGATAAAAGAAGGGTAGCAGAATGCATAAATGCAATTTTTAAGATTCTTGTCTGTCTGTCTGTCTGTCCGTCTGTCTGTCTGTCTGTCTGTTTGTTCACGCTAATCTCCGAAGATACTGAACCGATTTTCGTGTAATTTATACAAATATATTAAGCAAAGTCCGGGGCAACATATAGGCTTTGTTTCATCGAAATCGGTTATCGGAAAGAAAAGTTATCATCATTTAAATATTATTTTAAAGGCACCATATCACCAAATTTCAATGCAAACTGACTCGCGTTGAACTTTTTCGAATTGTCAGATGTCAATCACAGTCTGATATGTAAATGAAATAGTTTGATTATTTCGCCATTTCCAATATGTATTCGTAGAATAGTGGATATGCAGTCTCATAGCGTAGCTTCTGATGCGAGTTCGAATCTGAAGTTGATATGAAAGAAATATTTTTTTGTATTTATTTATTTTTTGAAAGAACTATAATATAACAAAAATAGAAAATGTATTATTGAAATATTAAATGAAAAAGTATTTCTTATGAGATCATTTATTTCACCTTTTCATCAATCCTTTCTCTTAAACAGAATTACGATTATTCGACATTGCTTTTTTGCTTCCGTATCTTAGAGGTTTCCGCATTTAGCACCGGAAACCCGGGCAGGAATCCCGGGAATTTAAAAAAAATGTCCGAAAATGAAAATGACCAATTAAATGAACGCACGCATCTATTTAAGACAGAAAATGCATTGAATCCAATCTTCGATTGAACTCTGATTAGTAGAAAAAAGACACATAATATCTGGATTTTGGTCACCTAAAATTTAATTAATATGAATCTCCCTAAAGTTTCTTTAAAGTCAGGTTAATTATTTCAACTATTGAATTTCAAATCATCCTTCGAACCCCAATCTCAACCACCATTAAACATGTCGATAACATGATGCAATAGCAACCGTCAATGACTAAATTGATAGCTCTTTCCCAAAAGAAATCACCAAGTACAGAGGGTGGAGGAGGATATGTCATTTGAAGAAAGCTTGCTCAAAAGCTCAGCTTAAAGTGAACCCCACGCGAACGAAGTCGCGGGCATCAGCTAGTTTCAAATATATTCCTTGATTTAGAAAAGCGACCAACTTACTGTAATTAGTAATATCCAATATTAAAAATAAATATATGTACATATTGATATCATAGATGGAAAAGCCGTGAAGTGCATATTGCGCGTTTCGGTTTCAGTCTATGGATTTCCGAATGCTCGAAGTAAAAATTAGGTCGACAGCGCATCATTGACTGATGTGTTGTGGCTGAGGTATCACCTACCATCAAGTGAACCTCATGCTCGTCTGTCGATATCTGACATAAAAAAATAAATTTTTTTTTATAATGTTTACAGATCGCCATCTATTGGCGAAACATATATGTTACTTTCTAGTAACAGTTGTATACAATTATTATGGAGCAGGAGCCAGTTCTGATTTTACTTGTTCCACACAAGTAAAATCCCAAAGACTTGTATTAATTCTTTTGATGATTTTGTTAGACAAAAAGTGGAAAAAGAAAGGGAAATCTAGAAAAGCAGGTTCCCCTTAGTAAATCCAAAAAAAGGTGGTATTTTCACATTTTACACCTTTAAACAATATGCAATTACATTTTTGTATGCATTTTCAATATTTGTTTTCATGGTCAAATTACGAGCGTGACAAGTGACAGAGCGAGTTACACGTGCAACGATAACGCTTCTACTTATCAAATAATCGATGTTTTGTCGCCGCCTCGATGCCTGATATGCCAGTTTTACGACTTACTTTTAATTACTACATTCAATTATTAGATATACTACAAAACTACTATTAAACTCTAAGGGAAAGATCCTTATTTTGTTTTTAAAATTGGAACAGGAAATTACTACAATAATATGCCTTTTAAAACATTGTTAAGACTATAAGTACCTGTTAGTACATTACGGCCCGACTAGAGTTAGCTGCGTTAAATTTACTCATCAAAAATTACTTTCTAGTCACGGTGTAGGTTGGTTTACATATACCTACTGAAACAGTTATTTTTTACTTCAAAACAATAACACGCACAATATTATCAGTGGGTTTTTTAGCTGATTACGGTGACGATTATGATGTAAAAAAGATACCTTAAAAAGTCTACTACTAGTCTACTAGTCAATCCGATAATTACAGGATACTCGTAAACTACTACCAATTGATAAAATTGGCTGAAATTTGAATATTTAGTTACCTTCTGGGACACGTTCATAATATTGTGGAGTCGTCATATGTCACCAATATCGCGTCGTCCAGTCCGGAAGAAGAAAAGTGTACTATGACAGGATGAAAAGTCTACTACTGAATTAAATTCCTCTTCGTAAAACCAAATAATAATACCAACCGGTATTAAAATATAGATATGTTCTAGTTTAATGTGCAATTAAGACCGACCGTAAGGTTCGATACGTATTCGAAGAAATTTTAAAAGCGTGATTCTGAGTTTGTGACATCTTCATGTTTGAAGGTGTCGATAAAATCTTAGGCCAGTATTCCAAGACGCTACTCAAGTCGTAATCTATTCTTGAGAACTGTCAATATGTCAAAATTCTATTGAAAAAAAAATGGATTGACAAGTATCAAAACTAGATTCTGAACTGAGACACGTCTTGGAATATGGGCCTAAATGTCTCATCGACTATGTTTCGACACATTTTAACCTCATCTCACAAATAAATCATGTACTTACAGTTGACGTGACTTAAAACAAAACATCGTATTCAGCGTATAATATTTAGTAAAGTAAGAAATGCAGATATAGGTCAGGGAGGCGGTGTAGGGCAGGTAATCACTGTGAGCGAGTTTGATTCAAGGTCGTTTCTCCGAGGCTACACGACAATCATATACGATGCATTTTATCAATATTTCTTTTTATTAGTTTTGTTCAGCATTGCAAAAGTTAGATTGTTTGGTTCAAATCTTTAAATTAAAGTCTTAAAACATACGTTTAAATTAGAAAAAATAAAATGAACTGGTTGCTGGATCAGCTAGTTATTATTTTTTAATTTTTAGTAAAGGTCTTAGAAATGATTTTTTTTGTTCCATATAATATGAATAATAACTAATGATTTTC
This sequence comes from Anthocharis cardamines, assembly GCA_905404175.1. NCBI lineage: Eukaryota > Metazoa > Arthropoda > Insecta > Lepidoptera > Pieridae > Anthocharis > Anthocharis cardamines. The sequence goes on from FR989962.1 coordinate 6,811,407, forward strand.
AATAAACAACAACACCAACAAAATATTAAAATAACGTCAATATGTTTAAATGCCAATATAATTTAATAGAAAAATAGTGTAAAAATGTTATTTTTAATTACAAAAAATGGAAACTTAAACAAATTTTATTTAAAAAAAATAAAAAAGTTTCTTTTAAATTCCCTTTTAAGAACTTCAAGGAATGTGTTAAATTTTCTATTATTTTTCCACAACCCCTTTTGCTCTCATTAATTCACATTTTAAGACTACTATGCAATCTTTGACCTCGGTGACTGTTACTTCAATGTCTAACATCAATCGATTAGGTATTAGGTATTAAATGTTAAAAGGTGATTACCTAAATTGTTTGTGTGACTGATGATAAAATCTTGATAAAAGCCTGTTTTAATAAAATTGTAGAGGACATTTACAAATAATTATGTATAATTGTTTTAAGGTCGCTAGACCGTGTCAATAATAAGACTGATTCTGTGACATTCCAGGTAGTAATTATCCTGACAATATGTTTAAAAATATAACGATTAAAATGCCAGTTTCATGTACATTGCGTGTTAAACATGATGCCAATATCACATAGTACTCGTTTAAGAGAGCAATGGAAACGTAGTTTAACGATTAACAGTATTCGAAGACTTGGCCAACATTGTTTCGTAATACTACTAATTACGATGCTCGATTAGTTGTACGCTGTTTCCATGGCAAATCTTAGGACTGTCGATTTGAGTATACAAACAGACATATAACTAATAAGCACTTATTTTGTTACATATTATTTATATACACATATACATATATAGTTTGTACATATTTTTTATATATCAGATAAAATTTATAAGTTCATAGAAACATAATCTAATGAATTTAAAACAAATGATTGAATAACTATGTATGTATATACTTTACAAAATCTCTACCGGAAGTTATAGACAGAGCGCCAAACACACAAAACGTTTCAATTTGTACAAGTATAAATCACACGATATTTGAACCCAAATACAAAAGTCAGTCACATCAATAGTGACCCAAATAGTTTGAGCAGGTAGATAATATGTATCGACCCAGTTGATCCGCGACCGTGTTATACCGTTGATACCGCTACTCTGAACTCAGCATACGTTAACAGACGTTACGCCCTTCCATATTAACAAAACATATAATACTCGTTTCCCCTAAAGTATAAAAATCTCCGTCGGCTTGACCCGGGTGTGGTGAGGCTGATTTCATAAAGGGCGTTCCCCTCTGCGACGCGTAACGTGACGTAAGGCATGAGAGCCGAGAGTTCGATATCGGAACTTGGAATATACGACAAATATTTTGTTATAGACATTCGGCCTTATTCATAAACTTATTATAAGCTTGATATAGTTAAAATATTCGATAGAGTGAGACAAAACATAGCTTTTATATAATATATACAGAATACCAGGATATTGCAGAGTTTAACATTGTACTATAGGCTTTTAATGAACAAGCGTTCTTCATCTTAGGCCGCAAAAATATTATTAAAACCAATAAAGTGTGTCATGATTCCTTAGTAATATCATTACTTTGACAGTAACTCTGTGAGAAAATGGTCGTTTGATGTATCGAAAGCATGTGCTGCGTAAACATCGTGAATAGGAAATATCTATTCTTCTTCTTCCTGCCCTATTCCCTGTTTTTTTTATATGTGGTCGGCGCAGTATGTTTTTTTTCCATTCTCTCCTTTCACTCGCCATATCAGTCACACCTCTCAAACACATATCATTCTTCACACAGTCATACCATGTTTTTTTTTTAATTTATTTATTTTTTTCATAGAAAATTCTATTACTGTAATAAAATGTAGTGTAAGCCATCGCAATTAAACGCTCGTTGCTTATTTATTGCACTAAGCAACCCTCACAACGTAACAATTACATAAAAATGGCGTTCACATCGGCCCGTCGCCGGCCGCGTTTCCTCTTCGATCGTGTAAACTTTCACGAAATCAAACAAAGAAATAGCGAAGCGGCTCATTTGCATCATTCCCACGCGGACAAAAGAATGACCCAATCGGTTTGGCAACGAGTGATGTGTGGCTTCTAAATTCTTCAGTCATGTCCTACCTCTGACAGAACTAATAGAATAATACTCATGTATATCGGTAAATATAAAGCACTGAAGGTTTATAACTTTATCTTACACGTACGTAACTTTCGTACAACCGGAATTATAATTGCCGCTAATTTCGTAATCAGTATCATTAACTTGTAATTTTAATTGTTTGCGAACGATTCCAAAAACACGGCCATAACCCAAAATAAAGTATTTAAACTTATCAAAGGTTCGTATATGACAGGATGTACTAGACGATAACCTGCTGTAAATTCGGCTTGACTACCAGTTTCGGTACTGAATATCAGAAATAAACGTAGCTGATTTGCATACGAAATACAATAACACAGCACGGAGCGACAACTGATAAATAAGTGTCGTAATGAAGAAAACAATAGACTGAGTACTTTCTATTCGCGCGTGCGACAGCCCACCGCCCGCGATACTTCCCCCTGGAGAACAGCTACTTATCGAGCTGGCCACGGAGAAAGCCTTTGACCTCACCCACAGGGCTCACCATAAACAGCAATTGTAGTTCTTTTGCACGCCACGAACGGTATTCACAAATTGGACTTCAGATTTCGAGATTAGCTCCTTTTATTTATTACGTGTCGACATTCCATAGATTCAAAGTATACCAAACTTACAGAAGGTTAAAACCGTAAATTACAGAACGAGTTATGCAGAACGGATTCCTGTGGCTAAAATATAGTTCATGTGGTCGCTAGTTAAATATTAGCAGAAGTAAATTATTACGTTAATACTGTATTACTAAAAAATAATAATACATTAAGTGACATTAAATACCAATTTATACGTACAACACTAGCATTCTACAGACTGTGATGATGCTGTGAAAAATACAACAACACAGTTGATTTGCCATTCTTTTTTTAGATTTGCTGATGATGCTTGGCCATTCTTAATCAAATTCAAGTAGTACCAAGTACCAACACAGATGAGCATTGCACGCGCAATTAGAGTGGTGTAGCAACGATAAAGAGTGGTAGGCCGAGGTCGAAAGATCCCGTTGGACGAGCGACGGGTCGGGGTAACGGGCGGCTAATGAGAACGAAGCGGTTCAGCTATGCAGATGCCGATTGTGCACGAGTCGAGTTAAGCCTCTAAACGACTCAACGCGAATTCAAACATAAGATACTCCCAGCAAACCGCGACTTTCTCGTTGTTAAAACGCTGGCAACACAAATGGTAAAAAATAAACAAAATACACTAATCAATTCCAATACTTACATTTCTTTCAGTGATATATTTTTTATAGATTTATAAAAAGGTCGACTAAAAATTCAACTCGGCCAAATTATCAGAAATAATTTTCAACATCAATGGTAATCGTCCGTTCCTGCGTCTTTTGATGTAAAAATTATATTTAAAAAAAAGGCTTCAATTTTTTTATAAAAATGAGCGAATTATATCCAGGCGCATCATTAAATTAGTATAAAAAAACATGCTCAAGCTTCACGTGATTTTTGTCTTACTGTTCGTATTAGACTATCACGAAGATGACATAATACATATAAAAGTATCTTGATATTCGAAAATTGACAGCTGTCAAAGTCGTTAAATAGCTGTTCAAACTCACCTTGGACAGAATTCCAACTTCCAATGCTCACTCAGTTTTCCAAATTATTACTATTTTGTTACAATTTTGTTCGATTATTGAATTTTTTTTAGCACAGAGCGAACAACCGATCAGGAGGATTACCTGATGGTACATAATCACCACCCATGCTCATCCACGACTCGAACATCTCAGATGAGTTGTCTACCATTTGTAAATTATAGAATACCCTTCACATGTGTCTCTTGACTGTAAGTTATTACACAAGGTATTTTTGTCAACAGTATAGCATCACTGTTAACTAATTTTAGAAGTTGAACTATAGGGGAACGTTAAATTAAATTGGTCTAACAAAGGAGCACAATATTATTACGTTTAAAAGGCGATTCGCTTTCTGTTAGATAAAGGCTTTAAGGCGGAGTTGTTCTACGTAACTTATATGTTTTACTTAGTGCTATTCCAATATTATTCAGTTACACTAAGCCCACCAATCGGACAGAAAATAGTTTGACATATAAACAGTAAAATTAAACCATTGAAGTTAAATTGATTTCTAGTATTTAAATCGGAAACTAATAATATCAGCAATTATATTATTTTTGGACTATAATGTTTTATTAAATAAATTATCATATTTTTTAGTTGTGAATTTTAAATGTACATTTTATCATATCTCAATTCTTCGCCCTACATGAACAGTAGCAAACAAAAGTGCATAAATAAACTTGTTTACGCATTAAGCAAACAAATTACTAGCAATATTATTCACACTGTCGCCACAATCAAGTCTGGGCTCTGGTTAATAAATCACAGCCACTTGGATCTTGCGCCGGCGCAGGCGCAGCGACGCGAAACATTGAGCAACCGCGATGTGACACAGCTTCACCGGCCACTGCCTTTCAATAACAACTCATCATAATTCAACTTTACCTATCAATCAGCAACAGGCATACAATTCTTTATATTAATAAGTATTGAAAAACATTGAGTATTATTGAACACAAATTTACCTACTTCCCGAGTCCCCTAGTTTAGTATGCGGCTGACATGTTTCTGTGTTATATTTCACTAATAATAATTATTATTTTTGTCTTGCAAATGAATAGATATATAAATATATAAATTATTTATTGTACACATGAAAGAATATAAATAAAGTGCTTAAAACTAGTTTACACAAGGTTCTTTTTCTTCAATATTGTCTTTAAAAATTGATAAAAGTTATTTCATTTAAATGTGATAATTTTCATTTACAGGCAAGTAAGCAATCTTCTGCGCTCTTTCTGAACAAGACATTTTTTTAATATAAACAAATTCCCCGAGGTTCGTTAGCCGCAACGCCGCGGTTGACATGCACATACATACAATTGAAAAAAAAAGAGTCTTGTGCTATTAAAAATATAAAAATGGAAAGAGTGTCATAGTCTCATAGTACACTGTGCATTAAAACATACATATAAGGTTAGAGGAGATATTGTTGCAGCTAAATCCTAAGAACTAAACAAATGATTCATACTTGCATATGCTGTGTAATAAACGAAAAATGCTATTAATAAATAAATATTGTACTGTTGAAGCTGAATACTGGTGAGCAATGGATAAGCGCAGAGGATCGGAACGCTGGGAATGTTTCAATGACTAATCGCAGCGTGGCATGAAGTTTGAACGGGAACTACGACACCGTATTTTACGATCTACTTGACAGATTGCAAATATGTCGCACACATACAAACAGTCACACTGACACTGACATGAAAGACATACCCAATATTTTTTAACCGACTTCAAAAAAAGGAGGTTATCAGTTTGACCTGTAGTTTAGAAATTGAGTTATCTATATAGGTATTCCGTGAGTTAAATCGTGGTAAATGAGGCAGACACATTTCTGTGTCCGTTTCACTGATCATTTTTAGGGATTAGAACCTAGAGTAAACAGAGGAATCTACCAGTATATTTGTCTAAAATATTACGTAAACATCCTATTTCCTTGACGCAAATTTTGTGTTAAGTTGTAAGTGATTTTTAACATTTTTTTAAACACTATTTATTAGGAAATTGATCGTTCTTATTTTGAAAGAATGTCTTGACCTAATATGAATACGTCTTCCATTGGATAAGATTTGGATCTACGTTTGAATTCGAGCTGAATGTACATAAATAAATTACTACTTATAACGAGTATATTTCAAGATATTCGTCTATTTCAAACTCGGCCTTGAAGAAAGGCACTCAAACACTTCAGTATAGGCAACCGAGACTAATGACAAATGAATGTATAAACAACAATAGTGTAAAATTGTATATGTATAGGTATACATATTAATTATATACGATTATACATTTGTAGAGTTAATATAATACACATTATTATTGATTATTATGCGAACTACATTTTGATTTTAGAACGTTGATATTATTGTTCCGAAATATAACTGTATCAATATTTTTAAACGTACATATTTTGAAATTGGAAACCGTAAAAGTCCATAGCTTTTCCATGACGTATGAACTGACATCGAGGTACATCTCTATTTTCCGGATGTAGTTTCGATAATCTTCCCACCAATGCCCCGACTAGCTGCGGAATATTTTATTGGTAATCAAGATTGAGAGCTTTTTAAAATGATTTATTTTATTTTAATTTTATAAACGTTATAGAAATATTTTTAAATAAAACTCACATTGACATAAAGCGTGTCAGAGTTACAGCTGGAAAAAGAACTCGCAACTCACCTATGGACAGTAGAGTATTAAAAATAGCACCAAAATATGCCTCTGTTGTTGTTCAACTGAAAATATACGTAACATCTGAAAAGTGTCTAAATTGTGATCATATAAATTACTCAATGTTTTTTTTAATGTTAGATATCGACAGTCGAGCATGAGGTTCACTTGATGGTAGGTGATACCTCAGCCACAGAACATCAGTCAATGATGCGCTGTCGACCTACTTTTTATTTCGAGCATTCGGAAATCCATAGACTGAAACCGAAACGCGCATATGCACTTCACGGTTTTTCCATCTATGAACGGTGGTTCGTTACCTGGTCGGAATTTCGATATTCCTCCCACCTGAACAATGCTCGAAGTTACCAGACGTGGGGAAGACATGTTTACAGAAAGTTATAAACATGTCGTCAAGGTGGGATTCGAACCCACCACCCATCAATGCGCCCAGCAGGTGTTCTACCAAAAGCGCCAACGAGCCCGTCAGCAATGTATGTACTTAACATTCCATAAACTTGTGTTTGTTTCAAAAATACTATCCTGTTATTATGAAACAATAGCAGTAATAATTCAACTTAGTTCAATTACGCAAGAGATCGCCAGTAAATGGACTTGGACGCCTGCATACGTCACCGTCTAGTGACGCAAAGTCGCAAACTTGAGCAATTTATATTGTAATCGCTACAGTTGTATTATATTACTAACTATGTAATGAATCGACGGATATATTTATAATTTTCCGTCAATTGTTTTGTATTTTTTTTCAGACGAGAGCGACAATCACTTGGTGGTGATGCTTTAGGCACAGGCCTTTAATTTTTTTTTCTCTAAAGGACACTATTGTTTTTGGCACATATGGCCTTAAAAACTAACCGGACTTTTAAGTATATCAATCAAAAATGCACTGCCGACTTACTTTTACTACATAATCTGCCTCCCGATCAACGCCTAAAGTGGCCAGACATGACAAATTAATATGTTTACCATAAATTCGGCGGAATTCGAACTCATGACCCATCGGAAGGTACCCAATTCACTAATGAGCCCGTCTTACGTTATACCACTTATGTATGATAGAGATTGACAAGGTCATCTTTTTGTAAGAGAAAAATATATGCCATCAAAAACATAAATTGTAAAAAAAGCCAAGTCTTGCAACTCAGTTCTTCTATCGTAAAAAGTTGTGAGATCCATATAATACCAAGTCGGTCAATTTATTCAGTCTCTACTGAAGGATCCTTCTGTCTTAAGTAATTACATGATAAGCTAACCTAACAATATCTTATAGTGATCGTATCAATGCCAATATTAAAAATCTTTGATGTTTAAAATAAATATGTAGATTGACTTGGCAATCGCACTAAATAATCTAATTTAATATAATATTATGTGTTAGTTGTGATACATATTGTGTTTTTAATAAAATCAAAAATATACATTGTGTTTTCATGCGATAGCCGAGTCAATCTATTTATTTAAAACATCAAATATTTTTAATATTGGTATTTATATGATCACTATAAGATGTTGTTAGGTTAGCTAATTACGTAATTACTTAAGACAGAAGGATCCTTCAGTAGAGACTGAATAAATTGACCGACTTGGTATTATATTATGGATCTCACAACTTTTTACGATAGAAGAACTGAGTTGCAAGACTTGGCTTTTTTTTTACAATTTATGTTTTTGATGGCATCTCATTTCTTTTTGTAGATAGTCCTTTTCTTAGTTTATTTGGATAAGAATTAATACAAAGCTATGGATAACAGTCTGATTTTGAAAAAAGTCGTTATAGTGACATAACTACAATAGTTGGACATATGGTCTCGGAAGTTTTTTTTAGATTTTGATATGTTCTATAATATTGTAGAACGTTTTTTTGTTCTATCATCAATACTTTCCGCATCACATGTGATGAAAGACATTTTATGGCAAATTTTTTTACACCTTGGGTTGTTTTTAGTAATCTCTAAATCTCTAAGGATCTCTATTTTTTTCTAGTAATAAATACCCTATGTTACTCTGATAATGTAGCTTTCTAACGGTAAAAGAATTTTTAAAATCGGTCCAGTATTTTTAAGTTATTCATTACATACAGAAATACAAAAAAAAATTGTATATCTAGAAAACTGGAAAGAAATTTCAAAATATTGTAGTTTTTCCTTGATTTATAGACTAAACACTAATTGTATTCTAAATTTCAAGTTTCTATGTCTGCTAGAAGTGCCTTAGAGTTTTGATGATCGGTCAGTCAGTGAGTGAGTGACAAATTATCAAACTTTGACTAGTTATAATTCTTAAACTACTGGTTCAAACAGAATGATATTTGAAATATACCGAGTTTATACAATGTCTGCTTAGTGACCTAAAATTCAGGATTCTAGTTTTATCCACAACGAAGCTATAGGGGGTCGAAAATGGCCCGAACTACTTCGAGAAAAGGATAGTACGGCCGTGCCGCTTTTTGCTCGACTTGGTGGGCGCACTACCGTGCCCCCAGATTAGTTGCCTTATACTCGTAGTTATGTCATTCGCCGTTAACATCAACACGAACGATCTTTCCATCAGCTATTTATTATTGTACATACATACATAATATTATATTGCACATCCCCGATTTAACCAAGTTACCTTATTACATAGAACTTAGACCGTCTATTTAGATTTAGAAATTAAATTTCTCTAAAAAACATCTTAAATATCATAAAACATTAAAATCATAGATAATTTATATATGCTCTCAACGTGCCACAAGATTAATTTCATTAAAACATGTCGTCCGATTTTTTAATTATGCTTTTTGTAAGTAAAAAATGTAAAATATTACGAAGCTACTTTCTCAACCGCTAGCGATGTTTAGTTATGCACCAGTCGCATTGAAATGAAAGTAACAATCGTTTATGAAACCTCTCGGAAGGTAATCCAACGGTTGTCGTTGCACAACAAATACCACCGAATATAGACGAACTAGTTCGATAACAACTGCAATAATTTTTAAATAAATAAGCCATCAAAAACATAAATTGTAAAAAAAAAGCCAAGTCTTGCAACTCAGTTCTTCTATCGTAAAAAGTTGTGAGATCCATAATATAATACCAAGTCGGTCAATTTATTCAGTCTCTACTGAAGGATCCTTCTGTCTTAAGTAATTACGTAATTAGCTAACCTAACAACATCTTATAGTGATCATATAAATACCAATATTAAAAATATTTGATGTTATGTGATGTATATGTATATGTGATATTTGAAATATACCGAGATTATAGAATGCCTGCTTAGTGACTGAAAATTCAGGATTCTAGTTTTATCCACAACGAAGTTATAGGGGGTCGAAAATGGCCCGAACTACTTCGAGAAAAGGATAGTACGGCCGTGCCACTTTTTGCTCGACTTGGCGGGGGCACTACCGTGCCCCCAGATAAGAAACTTTATCATAATATTACTAGCTTCTGCCCGCGACTTCGTCTGCATAGAATTAGTACTACGGGTAGCTTATTTATTATCCGAACTATTTTCTCATCAATCTCCTTACTATTTTAATATTCTGATCGCGGCTATATATGCAAATAATACACATACAAACCGCTGTGATTAACTGTAACTACGTTTTTTTGTTTCTAAAACTACCACCATCCCTCTCATGATACCCTGGTTATTTTGATATCTTTGATTGTACGGCATTTTTACTAATCATATGTATAAATGATTCCAATAAATATAGTAACAATATATTAAGTAAATATAAATAGATTTGGTTGGACTTCCCTGCGAACTTTCATCCCCTACTTCATCCCCACATAGGTTGAAATTTCAAAAATGCAAGAACAAATATTTATTTATATCTTATCAAGTGCCTAAATACTCGTACTAGCTAGGGAGGCGAGGTAGCTAAATGGCGTAATTCAACGGCGCCGTCGAGACCTATCAAAATCGAAAGATAAAATAATTTCGAAAAGAAAAGCTCGTATGGTAAAAACCATTTTAGCGGTGGGTTTGGCGTGTATGGTTTTTCAAAAATGTTAAAAAAAACAGTTACTTGGGCATTCTCGAGCGCGTCAGATATTCATACTACGTATGCCCCAAGGGCCTCTGATAACAACGGTATACTAATCTGCCGGTTTGCGTGGTGGGGGTAGGCATATAAAGTAGTCAAAAATGCAAAAAAAAAAAAATTACTCGAGCGCGTCAGATTTTCAGAAGGGGTGTTACGTAGGCCCCAAGGAAGCTCCCTTTAAAAAAACTGACGATTTGGGCGTGACGATAAGTTACGATGAATTTTTGAAAATGCAAAAAAAAAAAGTTTTTTTGAAATACTCGAGCGCGTCAGATTTTTATAGGGGAGGTTTATCTCGGTATCCTGAAAGCATATTTTCTTAATCTTACAAAAATGTTGGTGGGTTCTCTTAATCTGACCGAAAAAGGTTTTTTGGTTTCTATTTTCCTTTCTTTCTCCTTGATAAAACGGGGAATTTAATCGGCGACATACTGAGGGCACACGGGTCTACGGTAGGGGACCATAAACATATATATATATATATTAGGGTGTACCGAAAATTCCCTTCTACCGCTTCTTTCCTCACCATCAATGTTGCGAAATAATAAAGGAAAAATACTGGTAGGACGGCATATTTCAGTCTGTATTACATGTTCATGGCAAATTCCTCTTTTTTGCTTCAATTCTTCACTTCGTTTTGCTTACGGTATCCAAAAACCAATTTGAGGATCAACAGGCTATTGAATAATATACATACATGAAACTGTACATGTTAATAATACTTTTGTATACAGATACGCGTAACTTTTTCCGAGTCCACGAAAATTGTCGAGAATATTTAGAAAAAAAAAATTTGAGATATAATAAAAGTCACATAATTTAATCATCGTTACTTCATATCAATTTTTTTAACACCCTCAGTTTTCGAGACATACTCAAAAAACCGGGAGTTTGAGTTCTTATGATGCTTCAAGTCAAAAAGTTTTAACTTTGGACTTGAAGCATCATAGAAATGTAAAGAGATGTTTTTTGTGTAAAATAAAATTACCTTTTAAGTTTATTTAAACTTTTTTTTTGTAAAATGTATCGTTCGCGACTTATATGCCGCAACGCGTTTTTCGGAAGACGAAATGGCTCCTCCACACTTCCGGTCATGCGGAAACCGGCAGATTTTGTATTTTTAGTAAGTTTTAGATTATATTCTTCAAAATAAACAATAAAAAAATCGCGCTCGAGAATGCCGGATTAACGTTTTTTTTTTACAAGTTCGCGACCCTATAACTCGGTGGCGTCAAGGACTTATCGTCAGATTAGTTCAATTTAGTCTTAAAACACTAAAATCAACCCCCAATATCTTAATCTGACGCGCTCGAGTATTTCAGACTATCGATTTTTTTTTACTAATCTGATCGTCTATCCTAGGCGCGCGTCACTACATATAGAGCTAAATACTTTACAAGGTTGTTCTATTAGGTCTAATAAATCTCTCATATCTTAAACTGCCACGCTCGAGTATTACCGAAAATTCACCTATTCGCCTCCTTAACCATACAACGTTTCATGGTGTCATCTTCGATATTTAACGAACTTCCATACAATTTGTCATCCCCCCTTTCACCCTTCCAATCCAATATTTCGCGATAAAAAGTAGCCTATGTCCTTTCTCAAGCTCTAGTCTACTTCTGTACCAAATTTCAACAAAATCTGGTTTAAGCGTGAAAGCGTAACAGACAGACAGACAGACAGACAGACAGAGTTACTTTCGCATTTATAATATTAGTAGGGGTAGGGATAGGGATAGTAGGGATATATATAGTAGGGAAGTAGGGATTTACATGCTGCAGATTTTTAATAATTTGTTTTTTTATGTTAGATATCGACTGACGAGCATGAGGTTCACTTGATGGTAGGTGATACCTCAGCCACAGAACATCAGTCAATGATGCGCTATCGACCTATTTTTTAATCCATATCCATAGACTGAAACCGAAACGTGCAATGTGCACTTCACGTTTTTTCCATCAATGAACGGTGGTTCGTTACCCGGTCGGAATTTCGATATTCCTCCCACCCGATCACTGCTCGAAGTTACCAGACGTGGGGAAATCATGCTTACAGAAAATTATAAACATGTGGTCCCGGTGGGATTCGAACCCACGACCCGTCGATGCGCACGGCAGGTGTTCTACCGAACGCGCCAACGAGCCCCTCAAAATGTACATAGTTATGAGTGCTTAAAGACGTTCCATTACTAAATAGACAGTTTGGCCTTTTGAACCAGAACTCTATATCGTCGGGTAAAAAGTATAAAACCCAGTATTTACCTACTCCAAAAAATCAGTTACAAATTGAAAAAAGAAACGGTATCAGGAATATTTGTTATAAAAAGCAAGTAATTTTAAGTTAAATAATTTGTTGTTTCGATAATTAATTTCAGTATTAAATAGTTATACTGAATATCTAATATAGTAAAACCACCAGTGTACAGTATCCAAACGTATATTTCCATCTTCAATACAGATTTGACTTCTCGGACATGAATATATTCAACTACCAACACGTGTACAATTTCTTAAAATATCGATATTCACTTTGTATAGACGTTAATACATCACGAGATTACGAACAGTATAACTAGGACTTTACTGGAGCACGACTGTAGACAGAATGCCAGTTTTCTATTAATTTTGCTTAACAGCTTGACATTAGACGACACTCTCTCAATATTGAATCAATGAAAGGAACGAATGACGTGAGTGAACACGTGACGAGTGAACTGTCAATTGAATTGAATGACTGATATTACTTCCACAGTAAGAACAATTGAACATCTGAATTAAATACACTTTAAAGTATCGATACAATATGTAAACTCATTATTATTAATATAAATTATTTCAATTTTTAATACTAAATTTGATTACAATATACAATTTTGCCTTTTAAATTAACGAATCACAACACTCGGCCATCCACAAGCGTGCTATCTCCGGAGCACGCAAAATCACAACACTCATTGAGCACATTTTATCAAAATCAAAAGTTTTGTATTTATCTTATGAAACGTCTAGTTGCACGGTTCCAAAAAGTGGGTCTCATGGAGAAGAACCGGCAAGAAACTCCATGGATACTCTTTTCAATAATGGTTTAGCTTACAAAGTCTCGGTTACAATAGTAATAATCGGCTGAGAAGTTTATATAATGCAAGGTATACAGAGATTCTATACAATGCAAAAGAAATCTTATACGATTTACCATCTTATCCTCTATAATTACAATGAAATCTAGATAAGTATCTACTAATGGTTAAATACATTTATTTCTCTCAAAAAATAATACAATTTCACTTACACGAGAAATAATTAATTAAATAACTTCTTTTATTATTATTTTTTTTTTTAACTCGGAAACTAGAACATACAAACGCTATCAATATAATCAATACACAATTAATATTCACAATATCAATCTCAAAGATACTTTGTTACATAAAATTATTTATTATTATATAGAAATATATATATATACATACATAGAAAGTTAGACGATACTTCAAAAATTGCTTATAATACATAAATTGGAATACATTATTTATTAAAAATGACATTATAATATGGTAAATAAATAATGTTACAGTACTACTTATAGCTACATTAAACATTCTAGCATTTCTATTTATGCATTTGTAATCGCGCAATGGACGTATTAAAGATAATTATTTACTTTAATTAACAAATATTAATCACATCTTACAATTTTGAACACTGATTTAACCACAATTAAATAAATGCCCACGAAAGTATATCGATTGTCTCTGAAATAAGTGATTCGTCGTATTCTTGGTGCATGTGTGACTTTCTTAAGAAAAGTCCTGATGTATGATGGCCGCACCGCCACCATCGTTTTGACGCTTCACTAGAGTGCCGTCAAAGTCAACTACTTGACACTCTTTTCCGACTTGAAAGTAGGGTACCAATTGATTCTTAATTAACCTAGATGGCGCAACATGCACCGACACATTTATTATCTTATGCATTTACAGTCTGTAACCGAATGGTTAAGGTCTGTTTTTTATTTTCACTTTTCCATGCGAGATTAAGTATAGTTAGGGCCAGATTTAGTTTAGTTTTACATTATTGCTTAGATATATGTCAAGGTCTTCAAAGATCTCATCTTATCTAACCTGTTTGAGTTTTGTTTGGTTTTAATAACTTGATTATCGATCGTAACCTAAACATTCTGATATTTCATAGGGTGAAAATCACTCAACTTTTTGATTATTACTGAGAAAAATCTTTAAATACACGGGCCATAATTGTAGTCCTAGCCATAACGATTCGCAACGGTATATTGTAGCGGAGTTATGGTATACATATATATTTTTTTTTTACTATTAATAAATCGAAACAAAAATAAAATGTATTGAGCAACAAAATATTGACCCCACATATTTGATCTTGATTTGAGGCTAAAACTTTACTGTTTCATGTGCATTCAACACTTCTTCAACTTAATTGTTTTTTTTTTTATTACCATATGGTTTTAAATACATCTGTCGCTTTTTAATAAGCAAATGTTCATCGAGTGTACGAAGAATCAAAACAGGAACTTTAAAGATAATTTTCTGTTTCTTGTGCAACCCCTTAGAAACTGAATTGATTTTTGGTGTGTCAAACCAATAACTTGGAACAAATTTTCAATCTAACATTTTAATGATTCATTTCATAAGAAGAACTAACTAAATCTGTTAAAGAAACAAAGCTCGTACATCATTTTCCCATAGACTTAAAATTACCAAAGTTTACAAACATTTCATAAAATAAAATAAATTTGTAAAATAAAAATTCATCCTTCGACAAAACCTTAGTAAATTGCAAAAAGTTTATTTAGACACATTCTTTGTTTAATCGCTCCATGGAATCTCCAGTAAGCTACTTTGTTTTTATTAAATGTGATTGAAATTCAGGAAACCAATATTGACTTCTTATTTGATCAACACATTACGCGAATGTCTAAATAATAATTATCAATGAACTTGAATATTTCGAATAACCAATTAACATGGCCATATTTGTTTTCTCAGTAGAGTTGACTAACTAACAAAATCCTGACTCTAATATATGTACTATCTATTAATAATAATGCAGACACAAATAAAATACTTTTCTATAACTAATTTTATAACAGTAAAATATTATGTAAATGATTAGTTTGTGGTAAAAAGGGTTTTTTTTTATTTTAAAATCCTTTCTTGACTATCACTAGGTCTTATTCCACAAAATGATTATCAATAATAACAAAATTTCATATAGGTATCTGGTATATATATCAAAATATATATATGTATATATTCATAAATATATATCATATTTCATAAATAATTCAATAAATGGTAAATCCTTGTGAATTGTATTCAAGTCAGTAAATAAATATTAGTCACTGATAATATAATTGAATATTACGATCGCTACTGAAATTATGAGTGCTTTTACTTAAGACATTAAAAATATTTTATTTTATCAAATGCTGATTCGTTTTAAAGGATTTTTTTTTTAAACAATTTATATCGGAAATTAATATCTCTATTAAATATCTTAAAAACTTTTGTCAATTCGTTTGTACTATTACTTTCATGCACATGAAGAGAGGTTTCTGGTACAGTCATAAAGGTTATGACTTATTCTATCACATTTACTACATTTAATAATTGGCTTTTGGCAATAATAATTATATATATGCCAACATTCCTGATAACTGAAACATGTAGAATAATTTCCTCTAATTGTATTGACTTGCAAACATTAACTATGATAACAGAACCAGTCCTTAAATTGAGTTTTTCTAAAATAATTAGTATTTATTAGTAGTAGTATTTATCCTAGAATTATCTCTAATTTGATAGAATTGCTGAGAAGCTAAATGTTAACAAATCTTTTGGTTCGCTAAATTAAAGATCTTTTGCTCCATTACCTATTGAACTATAAATAATTCCATAAATACTGCAGTAAACTACTTTTACATAGTAATATTCCCTTAAAATTTACCTAATGTTCATCAGCCGCAAATGGCTTTTTTTTTTAGTTTTTGATCCCAATCTTTCCCAAATAAATAAATCGTAGATACCATAGTTTTGTTGTATACCACTTAACGCCGCTTTCATTTTTAGCAGGTATCCAGCCTTCCGATATTCTCTTAGTTACATCTGGTACTTCTGTGTCCTGCGTCCTTCGCTTACTTAGCTTCCGGGGTGAACCCGTATTCTTCTCTGGTTGGCTGAAATACATATTTTCACACGCTTTATATCATTTTATAATAACTTATAAACTCTATACTGCCGTGTTACCACCTTACAATACACTGTAAGTAAACTTTATAAACTTTATGCCATCTGCTTTAATCTTGAAACTAATTTCAAATATTTCTGTTCATTCAATACATGTCTTAAACAGTATACATAATACTATTATGTTATTCATATAAAAACATGTATCTAGATAATTAATGTCGCACATTAAGAAAAACTAATAGCAGCAATTTTATATTATTACTACTACACTTTGATTGACAATTGCACACCTACATGACTATAATCATACACTTAAGTATCTGATACTTATAAACTTTGTCATGGCAACTATGACACACTTAAATAGATGTTACAGCACAACTACATAGCTATGCATGCATGCACCTGCATGGTTGTTAATAACTTAAGGATATTCATGGCTATTTCATTACAACTATATGACTATTTCAGTATGTTTATACGGCTATTCTATCACAACTACATATATGACTATTGCAGCACGCCTACATGGCTATTCCGTCACAACTATATGGCTTTTGCAGCACACCTACATGTCTGTCCTATCACAACTATGTGACTATTGCAGCACAACTACATGGCTGATAAAATTATAATACGTCTACAGGGCTATAATTTATCATTACTGACCTTTACAGCATACCTACATAGCTGATCATAATAGCACACCTACATAGCTATTGTATCATTATTGATATCAACACCACACATGGTTGATAATAAAAGCACACCTACACGGCTATTGTGTCATTACTGATCTCTAAGGCACACCTACATGGCTGATCTACATACACTACACTGCTATTGTGTCATTTCTGGTCTTTACAGCACACCTACATGGCTGATCATAATAGCATATCTACATCGCTATTGTGTCATTACTGATATCTACAGCACACATACACAGCTGATCATAATAGCACACCTACATGGCTATTGCTTCATTACTGATCTCTTCAGCACACCTACATGACTGATCATAATAGCATACCTACATGGCTATTGCTTCATTACTGATCTCTTCAGCACACCTACATGGCTGATCATAATAGCACACCTACATGGCTATTGTATCATCAGTGACCTTTACAGCACACCTACATGGCTGATCATAATAGCACACCTACATGGCTATTGGGTCATTACTGATATCTACAGCACACCTACATGGCTGATCATAATAGCACACCTACATGGCTATTGTATCATCAGTGACTTTTACAGCACACCTACATGGCTGAAAATAGCACACCTACATGGCTATTGTGTCATTACTGATCTCCACAGCACACATACATGGCTGATCATAATAGCACACCTACATGGCTATTGTATCTTTACTGATCTCTACAGCACACCTACATGGCTGATCTCGACAGCACACATACATGGCTGATCTCAACAGCACACATACATGGCTGATCACTACAGCACACATACATGGCTGATATCTACAGCACACATACATGGCTGATCTCTACAGCACACATACATGGCTGATATCTACAGCACACATACATGGCTGATATCTACAGCACACATACATGGCTGATATCTACAGCACACATACATGGCCGATATCTACAGCACACATATATGGCTGATCTCTACAGCACACATACATGGCTGATATCTACAGCACACATACATGGCTGATATCTACAGCACACATACATGGCTGATCTCTACAGCACACATACATGGCTGATATCTACAGCACACATACATGGCTCATATAGCCCACTTTCATGACTACTATATCTAGCATGACCATAAATACTGTTACATAAAATCTATTATTTTTTTCTTTTCAACTCAATTATTTTAAATTGTTATTATGTTAAAAACTTATTTCGATTTCCCACCATTTCACATACATTATTTTTTTTTATTCATATCTAATTACAATATGGAATGTCGAAAATAGAATGGACGAAGTGGGTATCGAGTCGTTGCGTCCGCGTCGGTCATATTCAAGACACTTGAAAAGTTTAGTATCAGCTGTATGTTTGTATATCGTACTATCGACAGATATACTAAGAAGGGAAGATAGCACATACAAGTTCTAAGTAGCCAAAACTCTACTAGGAAACAAAAATCTTATTGCGAGAAATGAAAATTCCTGTTGTCGCATATTTATAACAAAAATAAAACCTGAAGCTGAGTTCTTATCATCGATATACAGGACATGTTTTAAATCAATCCCTACAATTAAGAGTGGATCGATCAAACGCCTTCTGTCCCGATACACAGGTCTACTGATCTTATCAATTAATTATTGTCAATTAAATATCTTCTATACTGATGAAAAAATTCTCACGATTGAAGAGCACTACAATAAGTGGTTGAAAAGGTATAACGTGGTCATCATATTTTTCTAAAAATGTACTGTGGACTTTCCACCTACTTACTGATCAGTTCAAAACCTGGCCATTTTTAGAGAATATAGTCTGCTCTAAACGACACGTCCACATTAAGTATCTTAAGAAATCTCTGGGGCATAATGGCTAAATTTCCGATGTGTTTATGCATAAATCCAAAGCCAAGAGTGGCGAATTCGAGTAGAATAATTTTCTATACTTCGATAAATATAAGTTTTAATAAGATTACTACTTCACAAAAAATGCATTTTCATTTGTAACAGAACTTACGGCTGGACCAGGTTACTTAGATCTAGTCAAATTTACACTTTTTTTTTTTAATATTGTCCATATAACTCAAATTCGTACTTACTAAAATGTCCTTTGACGTGGCTCGCGGGTCGTTACACTTCTGATTTATAGTAAAACCACCAGTGTACAGTATCCAAACGTATATTTCCATCTTCAATACAGATTTGACTTCTCGGACATGAATATATTCAACTACCAACACGTGTACAATTTCTTAAAATATCGATATTCACTTTGTATAGACGTTAATACATCACGAGATTACGAACAGTATAACTAGGACTTTACTGGAGCACGACTGTAGACAGAATGCCAGTTTTCTATTAATTTTGCTTAACAGCTTGACATTAGACGACACTCTCTCAATATTGAATCAATGAAAGGAACGAATGACGTGAGTGAACACGTGACGAGTGAACTGTCAATTGAATTGAATGACTGATATTACTTCCACAGTAAGAACAATTGAACATCTGAATTAAATACACTTTAAAGTATCGATACAATATGTAAACTCATTATTATTAATATAAATTATTTCAATTTTTAATACTAAATTTGATTACAATATACAATTTTGCCTTTTAAATTAACGAATCACAACACTAAATTAATTTTATTTCGACAAATAATTAATTATATAAAATACTTTATATCGGATTAAAACGCGATTTAACATTTATGTTATTTATGCCGACGTTTCAGATGCTTTTCAGTCTGCCCGTCAACATAAATAATAAAACGCGTCTTAATCCGGTATAAATTTTATTTAAATGTGTCGCATTAATAAAAGACAATATTAATAATTAATTAATTTGAGTTGAATGTTAAATTTGAAATACTGAATATTTTTCAGTTCTTCTTGAACCCAATTCATTAGGATATATGATTCAATGACCACAAGAACAACAATTTTACTCTAGTGCAAATAGCCTACTTACATTTGAGTCCCTACTACAATAAAATATTTTAATGAAAGTATGATAATACATTGTTATCGATAACGCTTTATTTGCATTATGATAATTAAAATTACCGCTATCAACAGAACAGTATGTCATAATTTATTACACGGCTGAATGAAACCTATATAATTTGTGAAATAGTTCGAGCTAATAATACTTTGATCCCTCTTCCGAGGGGATCAAGGTTAAGAGGCAAGAGGTAGTTAGGAATTCGCAGAGTTAATCCTCGGTATAGTCAGAAATCGCGGTCTCAATGTTGACTATTTATTGCCTAAGTTCATTGAACTGCAACAAAACAGAAAAATCTTAGCTTTCACGACTACAGACATCTCTTGATTCAATCTTAGTATTTGAATGTTAAACTATCTCCTCGTTGACAGTTACATAGATTTTCCAATTACAAAAACTTTCATCGAACTAGAATATGGAAATAGGAAGCGGCTGAGCGTAGATTAGCTGTGTATGAATAAAACGCACTTTCACCATTTGTTTGTACGAACCGGGCCATGTACCTTGTAACAATAGCAAACACGGTCTGCTATCACGTGAACGTCGATGTTCCGGTAATAGTAATATTTTCCTTACACGTAGAGAAATTAATAAAAAAAATGTATTTATTAAAAGTGAAATAAATGATACAAATATTCACGTTGTTTTCAAATGTCCATACCAGTGTAACGTAACATGAACTAGATCATAAGCGACATTAAAAACTATTTGTTAAAGGTACCTATTTGAATGATTAGTATCAGAGACCACATTCTTTCAGCCTATTAGCGTCGGGTTTCGCAAAAGATTGCATCTTAATGCAAGACCTTCCTTCTGACACTCTACACTATTACGAAGCTGCGTTTGAGCTGGGCTGAACGATAATTCTCCAATAACAACGGTAAGTGACCTCGTTACAGTTATGCTCGTAAAATGTCATGCTCGTGTCCAAACTCTAACTGATCCGGTTTTGTCATAAATAAATGTGTTTGCGGTACCGGAAAACAATTCTTGAGTGTATGTTGGCGCGGAACTCGTGGTAAGTACTGTGTCCGTTATCATCAAGTAAGTCAGATAAAGTATTTTATGGGTGGTATATTTATTAAGTCGGTACCGAAATATAAAAAAAATTAAATACATTACATCGGATTACAAACCCATCGATAGTTATTTAGTCTAAGCAAATGTTTTTTATGAATCGGCAGGCGTTTAACCACTAATCCAACTGGTGGAAAGTGGTGATGCGATCTAAGGTTAAGCACGCCGACCTATAAAAAGCTTTTACACTATCTCCTTAAATAGATCCCGGCAAAATTATAATGATCCCGGAAGACGTCGCTGGAAGAGAGTTCTACCCCCTTGCCATTTTGACTAAAAAAGGAAGAAGCGAAAGAGAGGTGCAAACTGATTCGGACATATCTCGAGTTTTGAAGAACAATAAAATATATAATTCTGAAATTAGCACTTATTTTCCAAAAATTGAATATATTAAATATACTTCAATATTATCTAAGATGAATCAGGGTTTTCGGTCAAAATATACAGAGAACTTCATTTGTTTATTTATTACTCTGAAAACATCGATTGTTATAAAGAATATTATTTATTTATCGTAAAAGTATTACAAATATAGTCATTTTAAGCTAATAAAAGCCTGTGTCGAGGAAACTCCTCTTCCATCAACTAGAATTACAATTTAAAATACATAAATCAAGATGTTATAAAATAGCTAAAACTACCGTACCTATTAACCTGTGTAAAAGTCGTACAAAAGCTGCATTACATTCTAGTTGAAATAGATTTCTAAATAGCGATAGAACATTGCAATCCAATTCCGCATTCGTCTAATTTAAGGTGTATGGGTAGTTCAGGTCGCTGCAAACTTGGATAGAACCGATCTTCGGGCAGGTCACGCGACCGACGGCATGCGACGACCGTTCTACTAAACGAACTTTCTATACTTTCTTTCTATAGATACGTACTTATATTTAGTTTCTTTTAATATATTCAACCTATTATTAGTTGACATTGAACATGAATTCGCAGAGCGAAGGATTGGAATAGCTCAGCGACTCACATGTCAGATTTTGATGAAATAAGCGTGTTTTAGGTTGAAAAATTAAATTTTGGATGTTGGACGGAACAAGCAAAAATCAAGGTTTTAGGAGGAGGGTAAGTACTGTATTACGGGAAGGTCAAGGCGGAAAAGGAATTGTATATGAACACTAAAACTGGACCAAACATTCTAATACTATGAATTTCGTGCGAATAAGGAGAGCGAACATTTCCCTTGACAAGAAATAATACAAGACTCAGTATTATTGATAAAAAATGCCACTAATTGATAACATTTAGACTGGAATAGTAGAACGTGTCTAAAGGCTGAGTATTTTGTAGTAGTGAGACTTAATATCTGATTACCGGTTACCCCGTTATCACAATTTTGCTGCCGCGTTCGAATCTCAGCATAAAAAACCATGACATCGATGAATGTCTTCGCTCCGAAATAAGACACAAATTGAACAATGAGTGACGCCACGCGGGACCGAAAAGAAAATTAATTTAGGTATTCGTGTCGGTCGTTGAACCCAGGATTGTGAAACACTGAGCGATTGCGCTCAACATAGTTTGTGTAATCCCAGCACAATGCGCTACCAAATCGGCTGGTCTTCAACAATGTACACCCACCTATGATGAAAGATCTTGATGGACAACTCAAACATTTAGGTGATTAATAAAAGACAATTTATTCATAAATAAATATATATATTTAGTTCGAGGAATCAAACCTGTTACTTATTAATTCTTAGAAATTGCACCCATTTTGAAACGCACTTATCCTAAAATAAATCAAAAAGGAGCTACCAAATAGCTTCCTATTATACTACATTGATCTTTATTATTCGACTTTTATAACAGTGTTATTAAAACTCATTTACTCAATTGTCAGTATCAGAAAACAATCAAGGAATAAGTATAACACTTCACAGTCGCAGCGGTAATTGGAAGATGAGATCTGTACGTAGCTCGAGGCGGCATGAATGAAAGCCGCGCGCAATCGCACTAAAAACGAAAATGTCCTATACAAGCCATTAACAACGTACATTGACGATAAAGTCAACTATACAATGCCGTTTCTACTCACATAACACGAATGTCTTACGTTAAAACTTCGCAATGTATCGAAGTTAAAAAAGATTGTTGTTTACAATACACACAATATTGCGAGCCTTTAAGGATATCGACATCCGGCGAACGAGTTTTTCCAGTCCGTATCATCGCAATATCACGGTTATTATTGAAGCGCGCGCCGCGGTCGCGACAGGTAAGTGAAACATTTATCATGAATTTGCCAAGAGATCATTGTATTTGGCACAAAGCATATCCCACTCAAAAAGTTTTGCAAGTTTTACTCACAAAAAAGACACCTCAATCATTTAGAAAAACATAAATAAATCCATTGTATTACCCTATTTAACTTTTTATTGTATCTTGTTAAACAAAATTAAAAGTATAATAATATACTAGCTTTTCCAAAAGTTCACATATATATTTTCAAAGAATCAATTATATGAATATTGAACTCAAAACGCGTTAAACGATTATGATTTCTTCGAAAGTTTCATTACAGTACAAACCCGCTTCCTCGTTGACGAAAATGGTTGAGTAATATTTGAAAGCACTACTGCGAAAAATCATTTTATTTATGCTTTTCATTAGCTTAATGAATAAATAAATATTATTGCCATTTTATTCTTAACGATTAACTCATTTTCGTGCACCTCAAAGTAGTAAGGATGGAACACAACAGATAGAGGAAAAGTATTAATTTACTTTTTTATAGAAATAAACAACAATATACTCATATAAATTTCTTAAAATATCTTAAAGTAATATTAATTGCAAACACGTATTTTTTCATAACTAACCTGAGCCGGGAATATATTGATAATTAATTAAAAATGTAGATACTTTCTAAAATAAGGTTGAAATCATTCAAATTAACCATACATTACATCTTACAATAGTTATCTATATGAATCGAATTTAAAGGACTTCCATAGGTATATCATCGGCAAATACCTGAAATATTATGTACACATTAAACTTACTAATTTAATATACCTAGTACATTATTGGTGCTCATAATGAAATCTGTTTTTATTGCACGCACAGATGTCTTAGATATTCTTATTTAAATTTGTAAACAACTAAACAGTTGGATTTATAATAATAATATAATATATAATTTAAAAATTACAGTTGCTACAGTAGGCCTCCATTACTTGAAGTTTTTTGAAAATTCCCCGTTAAGGAGTAAAAGAGTAAGTAAAAGTTGGCGTCAAACTTTAGTACTGTTATATTGTCATGATGATATTTTTAAATTAACATGAATTTGTTTTATTTTTTATTTTTATATCAGATAACGACAGACGAGCATGAGGTTCACTTGATGGTAGATGATACCTCAGCCACAGAACATCAGTCAATGATGCGCTGTCGACCTAATTTTTTCTTCAAGCATTCGGAAATCTATAGACTGAAACTGAAACGCGCAATATGCACTTCACGGTTTTTCCATCTAAGAACCGTGGTTCGTTACCCGGTCGGAATTTCGATATTCCTCCTACCCGATTAATGCCCGAAATTACCAGACGTGGGAAAACATGCTTATGCTTACAGAAAATTATAAACACGTCGTCCCGGTGGGATTCGAACCCACGTCCCAACGATGCGCACGGTAGATGTTCTACCGAATGCGCCAACGAGCCCGTCTAAAATGTATTTAGGATTTATGAAAATACCATATCTAAAGGAAGTAAAATATAAGGTGAAAGTTACAGAGTCACAGAAAAATGCTTATGTATGTAAGGTATGCGCAGGCAGTACATTTGTAACGTTTCACTTCAAAAAACCATTCCGTAACAGCGATGCTACGAGTATGATGAACTTTGGTGACACGCTTTCATTATGAATGTATAATATTTCTTATTAATAATATACTTTTTTAAATTTATTTTGTAACATATTCTTCATCCACTTCATCCTCTCACTAGATAATAACCCATGTATTATATAATGTATATATAACCTCCTCAATCGACTTCGATGAGATTTCATATATAGTCAGTGTAAAGTCCAAAATGAAACTTGTGAGAAATGAGGTTTAAGCCACTACTAACGTTATAACTAGTAGGTACTAATAACATTGTTAAAATTATGTTCTATCTACCGCTGCAAATGAAATACATTATGTATTTCTCAAGTTTTTTTGTTTTCAAGCAGTTTTGCCTTTTCACTGACGATATGTTATGTGTAAAGATATTCTAACCGCTACTTGATTTTCATAAATCCTTTCTTAGTACGTATTAAGCTACGTTAGAAGATATTTTTTTGTAGAAAATATCGGGCCGATAGTCCATTCAGTACCGTAAATTGTTCATTCAGTATAACCAATTCAATAATAAACCTCCAGGACGCACTGAGACGTAAACTTTTTAATAAAATTACATGCATAACGCAATATTATCAAACTGGTTAGGTTTTAACCGGCTGATTTTTCAATAATTATTAAAAAAACTATATTTAGGTCGTCCATAGAGTTACAAAATAGTATATTTTTTATATTATTCAAGAAGAAATCGAAAAACAGTACGTAGCGCCTGTTTCGTAGCATCGTAGGGCTGTGACGTCACCGCCTACGTATGCTACGCGACACGACACTATTCTAGTAGGGAATATTATGTTGTCGCTTGTATTGTAGGAGTAAATTTGAAATTAATTAATAGATTAATACTGTATTTTATAATATAAATATCGTAAAAAACCGTTTTTGACCTTTGTAAGTGTTGTTGTATAATATTATTGCTATGTTATGTTAACCAAAATATAAAAAAAAAACAATATGTAATCTACTCTCTTTCCACATACAATTATTTAGTAAACCAGGAATAAAAGACTTCACATACAAAAGGTTGATGGCCCGTAGCTGTAGTACGCTAAACATCAAACACACGTCATCCAGAAGCGATCTTATAATAATAATAGTATAATATCGCTGAACAACTGAGCCTGCATTGCAATAAACGTTAAACGCAGATAACTTTTGAAATCAAAAACATCCAAACAAGCTACACTTAACAAAATCGACGGACTCAATAAAGCATAAAATGTTTTTTCTGGAAAGCGTTTTTATTTATGACCACAAAAAGTAATAAAGAAGCGAGCAAGTGCGCGCTTTATTAAACGCGGTCGTATGCCACGGCATACATTCCTACAGAACCTGTCTGTGCGAGTGAAATCAAATGCTGATATGTAAAGGGGAGGTTGTCCTGTCAGTATTGTCTCACGAATTATAAACATTTCAACTCGACCGTATAATACTCGTTTGAATGTAAAAATCGCGGTGGACGGTACATTGTGGGCGCGATCTATGTAAATGCCTACACGCTCAATGCGCTTTCGAGATATTATCAAAGATGATGTAAGCCTCAGTGAGGATAGAAATGACAATCATTAGACTCGTTACTTTCTGATAAATATGGCTTATGAGATGAAGCTTTAACGCGGAATGAATACGAAGTGCGCTGTTAATTTTTTGCGATATTTTAGGCTAATGAGTGTTACTACCTATTTTGTATTAAAATAATAATTACAATATTTGTAGAGATTGCTGAGCAATTCACAAATTTGTATTATTTAGGAAGTCATATAATTTTTATGTTTTTAGCTTGGCTTTGTTCAGGTATACATATTTATTCCCCTGTGTTTAGCTCTCTACTATATTCTTTTTATTTGTACCTAAATAAATAAATATCATTAACCGAAATATAAAAAAACCTTCAGAGATAATTTTCGTTGAATATAAACATAAAATTTAATGCTTAAGATACTTTCTTTTTTTCATACCTGCCGGGCTAGCATGACCGCCACGAGATATATCTCGCGCGAGAGAAGACAAACTAAGATGTTAAATATCTCGATATATTATATCTCGACATCGACAATTTTGATTGAAAAGATATCTCGATCGACCAATGTATCTATTTTTGATATTAAGTCGAGTTTTAAGTGTAATTGTCATGTTAGACCCGAATGAAATAAAGCGATAGTCGATTAAAACACGAGAAAACGGTAGACAAAATTTTGTCGCGCTTGTCATGCTAGCCCGGCTGAAATAAGAACTACGAGTATTTTGTCCATTACGTAATTTCACACTAATCATATGTAACATTTTGTGAGAAGAAAACATCCAGCAAGCAACAAATTTCAAATTAATAACATTGTTATTGCAAAACATGGCACATCTAGTCGATTTCACTGGACTATGCGTTTCCATGTTAGTGACTAACGATTACATTCCATTTTACAAATACACCAGCAGTTAATATACGAGTAGCAAAGTATAAACTTACAAATGCATTCGTAAAGATGTCCATCGCGAAATAAAACTTGAGATTTATCATCCAATCCTCTAACCACTTTATTTTTATCAGACGTGCTTCGTATTTAAAAGCATAAAATTATTAAATATAAAATTAATCCAAGTTTTCAAAGGTCATTGAACTAAAGACTATGGGAGAACCGTAAACAAAATGGTGAACCGTGTTTAATTGAGATTTCTATATCCTGCTTGTATCATATTATACTTTTTGTTGTTCATTAATTTAGTTTCTTAATTAATACATGTGAATTCCCATACCCGCTAAGGGGTGTCTCATGACAAACAGCGTTATGTATTCATATAACTTTCTTTATAGGCAACCTGATGTGACTTTCTTATACGAACTTCTGTGCTGACTGATTGAAATAATTTTCTATATTTTATTGTACAGATCTGCAATTCGGGAAATGTGGGCTTAATAGAAATGAATAACACGTAGCCACTAAAATTGTCAAAATAAGTTGAACATAGTGTGTATATAATTTAAAAAAATAATATATTTATTAAAATTTTGAATAGTTCAAATCTTGTTAAAAATTAATAATCAAATACTGTTATTACTATTAAGGAAAATTAATAATAATATTTTTTTTTATAAATTTTATGAATAAAATGTCGTTTTTTGAATAGATTCATTTTTGTTGACACTCGATTAAAATCAGACGGATTGAAATCTTATAATGATTGAATGACTCATCATTTACTCAAGAAATACAAAGTAATACTATGTATTTTCATAAAATTTATTCACGTGATATTTTATACTGTCTGTTGTCAAACACTGCCTTATTTATGTGATCGCGTGCCGCTTATAAAATACGAATCGAAATGGTTGTAGTGACAGTTATCTAAATAAAAGAGTTAACGCTTAACTCACTCCCTTCTTACTATACTCAAAAAACAACCTGATAGAAAGCAATCTCTTCAAATTACACTCAGGATGTGTATATATTTGCTGAATGTTATACTAATCTTTTTCAAATTTTCAAAATCAACACTAAAATAAATAAATATTATATTATTAATGCGAATGTTTATTTATTTGTTGAAGGCTTAGCTTATATGTAATTTAAAAGGAATCAAAATACATGAAAGTATTGGGACTTTAATCTATTTTTATCCCCATTATTAGTCTTTTAAAGGATATGGATAAAATAATTCTCAGTAATCACTGCTACCCAGTGGACAGCATCTAAATTCGACATATATAGACCGCACGCATTCGCCTCTGAGAAGCTGACGAAAGGAGCTTAGCGATCTAAGCAGTGATTAGTGCGCGCGAAGCCGCCCGTGCGATTGTGCTGCGACAAACCGTTTACACCGCTAGATTTATAGCCATTAAAACTTAATGGTCGCGCCTCAACTGACTTACACTAGGAAACCGATACACGGAGGCGGTCCATATATAAAATTAACATAAAACCTCTTAATAGCTTTATAAATCTCAAACGGATTAATTTATTGCTAATAGTGTTTGCTCAGTGTATGACATCTTTATTGAAAAGCAAATATACCGCAGCGAGTTAGTCGGGATCTTTTACTAGGACTACTATTAGTTAATTAACATTAATACAATTTTAACGAATTAAGTTGCACTTAATTTCAATGAGCGTAACGTGAACGTTGACAATCGTTGACTTGCAATCAGGTATTTAATATTAAAATAATAAATACACGTTCACCAAAATTGGTGTGATGCGATTCACTTAACGTCACCCTTGGACCGTACGGCGTACATCTCGGATCCGGTTTTGTGTCGAAACGAGAACATTACAGAGGAGTAAGATCGCGTACTCCGAGTCATAATCAAAGTAAAGCCGAAGCGATGTAACTGTGAAGCAGGCATTTGTCGAGTTTGTCGTGTCAATAAACTTGATTCGAAAGTAGAAGACGCTACGCCTTACATAAGCGGGTAACAATGTGAGCCACGCCGCGTACCTACGTATAGATTAAAATTAAATTATTCAGACGTGACATTACGTTTTGTTACTATTTTTTGACCAAGCTTGCGGGTTACCTGATGTAAGTAAACACCGCCTATGGACATCCGTGACTCAAATTTCGCAGATGCGTTGTCGGTCTTTAGTATCCGAGCTTTATGGTTATTGCACTACAACCTATTGCGGGTTCAATTCTCATTTATAATTATCTGATCTATCCGAATAACTAAGTCGGATATGATTATGATACAAACGCAGTTATATTATATTTGTAAGGCTAAACTCATCGATGTATTAAAATCAATGCTTTCGATGATAGCAGTCGAGTGTTTCATGTTATATATTTTTCCAATAAATAAGGAGGGATATAAAAAATAGTTTATACCTACAGAAGTAACTGAATTACGGTAGGTCGATAATTCAATTACAACTTCATCCAAGAAAACTATCGTCAGTTTATAAGCTAATAGCGCGCAACGGATCTTAATATTGCTTCTACAGAATTGAGCTGGCAAGAAACTCTGATTACATGTATATGTATAAAATATAGTATGAAGATACCTTAAACCTTAAGGAAGAACAATGTATTCATACACGTAGCTACGGGAAAGCTTTAGTATTTTTTTTATTATTCCCTCTCTGGCTTAAAGCATTAATCAGGTGGGAAGAATATCGAACATTTTCCGTGACCAACATCCTGTTTGGAAGTTTATTACTTAGTCACGTAACGGCTGAACAAATTTGGATGAAATGGCATATACTGATAATAATTATTGAAATAATAAAATATGTGTATTGGATTAATATATACGTTATTTATATCCCGGAAAAATATCTCAACCCTTCTTATATTTACCACAAAGCACTCGGCCTTTAATTCTGTTACTTTTCAAATGTTGTATTTATTTTTTTAGAATATCACGATATTTGGTATAAAATATAAAATAATAACAAGGTGACGTTTATTTGCTCATAATTCGCATAAACTAATACAAAACTAAATCACAACATTATTCATATAAAGCATATTGTATACATTTACGATTTAGCGGAAGAAAGCCTTTCATATTTCTATTAAAATAACACTTAAAATTTGAATATAAATGGGACTTATAGCAATTAATGTCTCGTAATATATCTGCGTAGTATTCTTGAGACCGACGCGGACGCGACGTTCGCTCGAATCGGCCACGGATCTCGGCGTCAATCCAGTTATTTGCAAAACCGCTATTTATAGCAATACCATAAGCAAGTCGGCATTAGACACACTTACTTCAATTTAATATCGTACAACCTGTTGTGACTCTACTTTTGAGGCGCTATTTATCACTGATAGTTAAACATTGAGAAATGTTTTTTGTTTTGTCACTAAGACTCTAATTATTTCAAAAATAATATTTAATCACATTCCATGAAACTTCAAATATTCATCTCCAGTAGCACATTTCATGAGTGTGTCTACCTTATTTTTTTCGACGGGAAAAATAACATCTAATTATAATAATAATAAATATATGGGAAACGCTAATGCCCTAACCAACTTTTTTATTATCACACTCACATAACAAACACTATTTCAATAAATTTTATTTCACATACATAGCACAACGGTGCCCAAAAAATTACGGTCAAAAACATTGATAAGAGCTATATAAAGGAATAAAAAAGGCAATCTAAAGGAGAAGGGAAAATAACTCTATGCAGTCCTAAACTATTCATCTGATATCAAGTTGAAACTTTGTTGAGGTTGTTCTACATACGCCCGCGAATGTTCCTACCCCAAGAGGTCCAAAAAACACTATTTTTACTATACGTGGAATTGCAACGTATGCCCGGTACAGCTAGTCTATACTAATAATATTATAAGAGGAAAGGATTGTTTGTTTGTAACGATTTAACTCGACCGATTTTATTTCACCAATAGAAAGCTACATTATCAGCGAATAATATAGGCTTTTTTGTGTATAGTACATCTACATTGCACCCGGGTGGATCGCTAGAATTATATAAAGACAACTGAATAGATTATTGTATCTTTTTAAATGTATTTTAACGATAGAATGAGACAAAACTACACATTCATATTTTAAAATCAAATTCTAAGTAGAAAAAGCTGGATATAATATTATGGTAGGCACACTGGCATAAGAGTACACGTGACTGTGATAAAGAGCAGCTTTATGACTAACAATGCGCCCCGGCTTCACACGGGTGCAATTTAGATGTACTATACATATAAAAGCCTATTTTACTCGCTGATAATGTAGCTTTATATTGGTGAAAGAATTTTTAAAATCGGTCCAGTAGTTATTAAGTTTATTCATAACTTATTTGGTTTTTGGTTTTTGCATTTTCTGAGAACATTTACCATAGTAATGTATATATTTTTTACACCATCAGAAAGTAGAGATTTCAAGGAACAAAAAGCGCACCGACTTTTTTAAAAAAGCTGATATTTTGACGTCAGAATTTTCGATTGAAAATTAGGGTGCTTTTTTGATATTAAGTTAAAATAAGGCGAAAAAATAAATATTTTAAATCAAATAAATTACAGTGTATTTGGGACATAATAAGGTAAGTTTTCACCAAATTTCGTAGAAAAATATTTTTTTTTGAAAAAGATATAAATAAAAAACCAAAACTTGGTTTTTTGAATTTTTCACCTAAATTTTGAGGTTATGTGAAAAAAGTGTAAATGCAAAAGTTGTAGATCTTTTTATTATCTACAACTTTGCCATTTGACATTTTTCCATAGGACTTGTAGTTTTGCCGGAAAACGAGATAAACCGTTTTTTACCCTTAAACCCCCCCCCCCCCCCCCCACTTCCACTTCCCGAACTGGGATCGACCGTAATTTATTTTTCCTTTCATTTTGATCATATTCATCTCCTTTTCTAATGGGTTTCATCCTACTGTAATTTTTTTTCACTTTTTACCATTTTTAAAGGCTTCGGCACTGGTCTAATAATAGAAGTATAGATTGTAAGTTATCTCAATACCATTTCATTAAAACAATTTTAACCGTTTTGGTGTGTGGACGGTTTAAAACATGAATACGGTTAAATAACGATTAAAATAACGCATAATGCTCAGCAGGTTTAATGTTACGTCTAGACCGTGTTCTGGTCACTCATAAGACTGGTTCGATATTAACGTTTGTGTAACCTCAACATTTGCAAGCTATTATGTAACATTATAGAACGATTCTATTATAAACTAGGAATCCGCCCCGGCTTCGCACGGGTGCTTTGTATCAGATCATGATAATAAAATCGGTCGAGTAGTTTTATATGGATAATTTTCCCAGTTTTTGCAACATATTTCACTGATGCTTCGCTTCTATTGGTCGCAGCGTGATGTTATATAGCCTATAGCCTTCCTCGATAAGTGGACTACCCATCACAAAATTTCAAATCGAACCAGTAGTTCCTGAGATTAGCGTGTTCAAACAATACGATATTCCTCCCACCCGTTCAATGCCCGAAGTTACCAGACATAGGGATGACATACTTATAGAAAATTGTAAACATGTCGTCCCGGTGGGATTCGAACCCACGACTCATCAATGCGCACGGCAGGTGTCCGTCAAAATGTTAGTGGTAGTAGTAGTACCTAATAGTAGTATTTTAATTTATGAAGTAGACTGCATTATTTTAATGAACTAAGAAACATTAGACAAATGGTTGTACGCTAATAATAGATATACCTAATAATATAGCCATTTAAACCCAAAAAAGATAACAATATATAACGCACTATATGACATGCTTAGATTTTTAAAATGGAAAACTTTACTAGGTAAAATTTTAAAAGATATGTATAATATGACAAAATAAAGTAATAAATCTGTAATAAAAATGTTAAATAACATGCCCCTTACTAACTTAAAATACTTTTTTAAAGAAATCTAAAAGATAATAATGATATAATTGTTTAATCAAAGGTAAACATTAAATTAAAATAGTGGATTTTTGTGCTCTAGTAGAATAGATGACATGAACTTACGTCACGTATTTTGATTTAGCTTTGAAACTGAACTTTTTAGCCAAGTGTCATCAATATGTTCAATGAAACAAGAAGGAGTGAATTTTCAAATCATTATAATATAAGTAAGAAGGAAGAATAAAGAGAGTTACTGCTATCATTACTTACTTGCTTCTCTTCTTGTACTCAGGTAACGAGAGAGGTCATCATAGGAAACATAGGCATATAATTGGCTCATAACAATAAATCAAAGCCAATGTTCTAATTCTACCATTTGCATTACAGTGATGGATATGAACTGTTCTAATTTATTATATTAGGAAAAGAGAAGGGAAGTAGATTTGATGGTAGAAACTAGCTCACAGTTACCAACGATGCTACGCAACATCCGGAAATAGGGTTGCCAAAATAAAATAAAGTTTTTTTTTCATTTAGGTACAATAAAAATTAAGTACCCAGCATAAAGTCTATAACAAACATATTTTTATGTCTTTGGATTCCGGTTTATTTAGTCTCATACTAATACAAGTAATAAATAGTTTAATTTACGTCCTAAATGTAAATATATATGATATTTTAGCGTATTTGTAGCTACGAAAAAGATAACAATATTCTGTTTTATAGTAAAGCTGACAACCCTATCCGGAAATGAAGCCCAACGTAGTCATACAACAAAGTTGTTGACAAAGCGTTATCACTTAGTTGAAAAGGTAGAGTTCATAAAAGAAGAAAAACGCAACAGAAAATAAATATTATTTTGTATTGTATACAATCAAATACTGAGTTGTATCAAATTTAGTATAAAAACATGGGAAACCTGCGTGCATAGATGGGAAGACCGTGAACCGTTTCGGTTTCAGTCTATGGGTTTTAAGTAAAAAATAGCTCGACAACATAACATTGACTGATGTACTCAGGAGCCTTACGATCGTATGTTGGTATCTAACATAAAAAAATATTTTTAGTTCTTAACCTTTTACATGTTGAGGGATATTATAATAGGTTTCACAAGTAGCAGTAATTTGTTACTGTGTCTGCAGGTGTTAATAGGTGATGATGACAGATGTCCGGCACTTTGCCACTGAGCGGGTTCCGAAGTAAAATTATTACATTTTTGTAGAAGCTAAACATTACCACATGTTTGTTAATTTGAAGACAAAAGATGAAATATACCTATTCACAATTTTCTAAAAGAGAAATACAATTCGTTTATTTAATCTGTACTAAAATGTTACGTTGTTACGCGTCTACATATAATCTTATTACTTAATTTACTTATTTACGTATAGTTTTTTTTTGAAAATCGCAAAAAAGATTGGATCAATATAGCAGAGAAGTGGCAGGAGTAATGTAGATAATATAGAGTGGCTCAAGAAAGACAAGAATGGAAACGGTTGAAGGAGGCCTTTGCTAATACTAATTTTATAGAGACAAGATTTGTTTGGGTGTTGTTACGATTTAACTACAAAACTATTAGATCGATTTTAAAAATTCTTTCACCAATAGAAAGCTACATTATAAGCAAGTAACATAAGCTATTTTAATTTTTGTGTATAGTACATCTACATTGTACGCGTGCGAAGCGAAAGCTACTAGTTACTAGTTATTTATATATTTAGTGACTTCACGAGTATTAGCGTAGACACATATCTGATCAGTATTCTGTACCCTGCCCATTTTGTTGAGAATTCCAACTTTTGATGCTAAACGCAACACGCATAGCAGTGACCCAGCGTTCTTTATTATAAAAATATTTCTTTCCTGTCAATAACTAGACAAAGGCTGAATACAATCATAGTAGTCTGAACTCTCCCATCGGCTCAAATACTTTACGGTGAGTTTATTAATTAAGCGGCCGACCTTGCGGGCGGCACTTGTAAGGAGGTCGGGCGCGTGCGAGCGAGAAGGCATTTGCACAGACAAAGATCATCGTAAAAAACCATATAGATTGTTAAGCCTTGTAAGTTATACATCGATTGCCTGATACCGGATTCGAAGGAGGATCGACGTCAATAGGCGAAGTGGATTGCAAACAGATTTTAGCAACGAGTACTGTTTATAAGCGGGAACGCTCCCGACTCGTCGCATCGACACGGCCCCGGCGCGGCGCGTCATGTGCTAGGGTTACCAATTGTCTTTTGAGAAAATAATATATTAATTTAGATTCTGAAAAATAAAGTATATGGAAGAAAACAAAGTATATTTTAAATTTATTGTTTCATTCTCTTGAATATATATTGTTTTTAGCACTCGCTAACAATTATTCTTTGAATGTTCAACGCATGTCTTCAAAATTAAATCTAAGTTGAAATATTTACAACAATAATTAAGAGACACTCATGACTAACTATAATTATAAATTAGCCATCAGTGTCTCCATTACCGCAACACAGTAGAGATTGTTAATAAAATAGTTTCGAAAAGTTATTTATCAAAAATAAAGTTGGATACGTTATTACATATTTAGTTGGCAACCCTACATATGCCGTGCCACCCGCGCTGACGTCTCCTCGTTGAACTTCCCTTACAGTATTGTTGTCAAAGCTGTCGAAATTCAGATGTATCTTTCTCACAAACAATACAAAATTATTATGATAATATTATGCCTACCCCCTTTACCTAGATATGCAACAAATCAATAATCTGTAAGCACCAATAACCCATGAACGATCCAAATTGATAACACCTATCTGTAAATCAATAGATAACTGTAAACAAAATCAACTTCAGATTCCTATGTTATATTATTTTTTATTACATAGTAATACTAATTGAAGTGATTCAAAACTGTCTACGATAATAAATTAAATATAAAATGGGTATTAAGATTAATTTAGATGATGCTTTAAAAATATTAACAATATTATAAATCATCGCGAAACCAATCAACGAAGAGCTTTTAAAGTCGATCGACGAGCAATTATGGACCAGCGAGGCGGTACACAATGACGTATCATACCAACACAAACACAGCGAGTAGCGGAGAGAACAATCACAGAAGGCGATCCAGGAGATCACTCGAAACCGCACCTTAAGCTCGTTACAATAAACAAACAGGGACAGACGCGGTTGGAATCCTGTCAAACAGGCGAGTTCGAGCGTTGACTTATTATCGGTAAAGCATTTCTGTCACCGCGCCACACTCTAAAATCAACTCGCGGACCCAGTAATACGGTCGAGATTTACACGCATACACTACGCTATCAAACAGGTAAGACACAAGCGTCGCTTACTGCTCACACACACTAACGATCTGATGCCATAAATAAAAGATTCCTATAGAAACAATTGTTGCGTGGAAGCAAGTGAGGTCTCAGTGAATGTAAATAGTCGGCTAATCGCCGTCAGCCGATCGCGAAAGTAGGTGACCGCCCGTGATTGACGCTCTTGCAAAACTCCGTTCGATGACATTTAGGCTAGATGGCCAATGCGCTAAACACCTACCAATTATGAAACGATTTTGCCTTTTTCACACTACATTGTTTTGTAACAATACGTACGTCATTTAATTGGTACTTAATGTTTTATTATACAGCGATGATGTACGAAATAACCCAAAAGGTCAAAGACCAACGTCAATTGTAAATGAAGAAAACTAACTGCATTCTTTAAGAGATTCAAATTTAATATTGTGTTTGTTTTGTTAATCAAAACTCCACGGCATCTTTGTTCCGAGATAACGCCGCTCTACTTAACCTCAACACACTGATACCTAAACATGAAACAATACGGCACCGTCAAACTACTGTATCTAAGCTGCATAAGATAAACAGCTCTAACTGCCTTGTAATAAGGCGTGCAAACAATTTACTTACATTTAGTCGTGGTAATCGACTACGTTCACTCACACGTTTACGTCTTACACACACATATCGGCGTTAGTAACACGATTCGTGGATGTGTGGGAATGTAGAGAAATTCATACGCGATCTTCACTTGGCTTAACATCGTTTGAATCATTTTAAATTATATACACATGCTTCAAGCCTTCTCCTTATTATACTAATGGCCTATGCTGAGAAAAAGGACACGTGATCGATGGAATTGACTCTAGATGGTCGGAAAATCTCTAGGATTTATTTTTTTGGGTATAATATTTTATCACTAACCGCTGGACTACTAATCTGAATAAGTATTGCAAGTATTCATTATAATTATATCTCTTTCTAAAATACGGTAATGAACAGAGATAAAACATCTTTAAGGTACAATTTAATTTAATACTTGTATTAGCTTACAATATAGTTGGACTACATATTAAAATTATAAAAAAATGGCAAAAACACCTGCAAGTCGTTGCAGATGTTTCTGAGAGGTGATCACTTTCCATTGAAGGCAAGCCGCTTACTCGTTTACCTCCTTAGGCGTCACTATAAAAACAGAAAAACAGCTCAACGTAAAATTTGAAACGGAAAACATTGTTGGTAAATTTGTACTTTTTTTACAACTTCTGAATATATATACGTAACACATTTTTGGGAAAAAATACCTTCTAGTGTCTATTTTTCCTTTTGAGAGCAGAATTTATTTAAAAGTTGGTAACACTCTTTCATATGACTGTCACAAGATCTGACTCTTGGCTTTGAGACTTTACTCCCAAAGATTAATTTAATAAGCAATTTAAAAGTATTTTTATCACATAAAGTTCACAGAAAACAATGACTTACCTATCGCTCACAACGGTCAATGATACAAAAACAGTTATTTATAAAATGGTTACAAAGTTTTTATGTTAATCAACAGTTAGTTTTCCTTGTACGTTAATAATAAGATTTATACTAATTTATATATATCTATAACAACTTCAAACTCAAGATTATGATTTATCATCCTTTAACTAGTCTAAAATATTGAAAAAAAATCCGCGTTGTGATCAAAAATTTATATAATAACTTATAGGCAAATTAAAGACTCATACTTTTCAACAGAATTTATCTTCTTTCTAAAATCTCTCAATATATACCTACATTACCTAACCCAATGGAACTCTGTCAAGGTATTTATTTCGCTAGTTTATAAGAATTTACATTAGGATGAGTTACTAATTTAACGTGACCAAAAACACGCGAAAACACGGATTGTAGTTACATACAAAACTTCCTCCAATTGATTGATCACTTGAATATGATAGGAATATTATTTTAAACTTTTAGGCAGACAATTTACTCTCGGGCGTTGCCCCTGTTGATTGCGAACTCGAAATTATTGGTTGTATTAAAATGATACAACTTGATTGCAAGTGCTCACAAAAATGCACCTGTCCATACATAGTCTTTGTTAAATTGAGCGTCGGTATTCAAAGATCAAAACGGTGATAAATTGACTTGTATTCTTAATACATTACATATTTATTTAATATGAATTATGAAATACTAGCAACGCGCCCCAGCTTCTCACGGATACAATGTAAGTAATGTAAGTATACACAAAGAAATAGCCTGTTACTCGCTGATCAGTGGCGGATTTACCAGCAGGCTGAGTAGGCTGGAGCCTAGGGCGGCAAATTTTAAGGGGCGGCAAATTTAGTTCATAAATTTTTTATTTCGGTTTACAAATTTAAAAAAAATATATTATACACACACATAATACGAATTTCGAAAATTGGAGAGAAATTAAAATATTTAACAAAAATCGAAATATTCTCATATACAGCGCTAATTAATAAATATTTCAACATCTCTGCATGAACAATTCCTAAACGCTTTACTAATTATACATTAATAATTATGAACTTTTAGAATATCGCAATTCGATATTATAATCGAAATTTAGTAATTTTTACATATATTCTTCACTAATTTTTTCTCCGTGTACCTAATAATTATGAGATCTGCTTACCCAATTCAATCGATATAATATCGATGGTCTAATAAAAATACTGACTAAAATTGACTAATTTTTATTAAATAAAAAACTAGTTCAATATCTTATAGAGATCATATTAATCAAATAACTGATAGTTGAACGATTGTGACTTGACAATAAAAAAATTCCCTCCACAAAATATGAAGTGAGACAATTTGCTTATTAGAAAATTGATACATTTTATCAGTTAATTATTTTATTTGCAGTAAGAAAAAGTTTGGAAAATCCAAATGAGCAGGCCTTAAGCGCTCATGTCGTACACGAATTATTTAAATTAAATGTTTACATCAGTAGATTTGATAACTTTTTCGCAAAGCCAACTTTTTCAGAAAATGCCAATCGGAATGAATTAATTATAATAAGATAAAACAATACTCAGCTGCAATTTTTTATTCAACGGCTTCTCTCCAGTTAAACAAATATATTAAAATAAAAATTTAAGTGAAAAAATTATTTTTTCGAAAGTTATAGTGTTTACTGTGAACACGATCATCCAAAATCCATACGATATGGCATTAAAATTACTTCCTTTTAAATAAAAAATAATTAATCATAACCGAAAAAAAGTATTGTAATGCTTTTATAATTTAACTTAAATCATAATGCTAACAAATAATAAAGAAAATATATATTTATTGTATTGTTTTTAAACTGTGAGTGTAATAATAAATGTTAATCAACGTTCGCCAAATGTATGTTTTTTACGTAAGCTTAATTCATATTTTGTAAGTATTGTATAGTTGTAAGACATACCTTACCTTACTTTAAAAGTGGTATACGATTGAGATATTTTTCCTTAAAATAATGTTTTTTGATAATTCTTTGCTGTAAAAATAATCAAGGATCTAACACGGTACCATAGTTCTCAATAATAATAACTATATGGGAAAAGTTGATGTAACGAGGATGATGGAGCACAAATTATAAAGTTGGAATTTTATTGATAGAAAATTGATATGATTGTGGACTAAGATATCAAAATTTAGAGGCGGCAAAAATTGAATAGCCTACGGGCGGCAAATCTATAAATCCGCCACTGTCGCTGATAATGCTTTCTCTTGGTGAAAGAATTTTTAAAATCATTCCAGTAGTTTTTGAGTTTATTCATAACATACAAAAATACAAATCTTTCCTTTCTGTAGAGGTAAAGCTACACAACGAAACCGAAAATCACCCAGACCAGTTGTCAACGGTATGACAATCGAGCCCATCTGTCTAATGTGGTTCTTGGAAGCCTTTATCTATATAAAATTACATATAATATATTACTGTATGTTTGTGTAATTAAACGTAATAAACAATCGTTCATAGATGGAAAAACCGTGAAGGGCGTTTTGCGCGTTTCGGTTTCAGTCTATGGATTTCCAAATGCTCGAAGTGAAAAGTAGGTCGACAGCGCATCATTGACTGATGTTCTGTGACTGAGGTATCACCTACCATCAAGTGAACCTCATCTAAAATAAAAAAAATAAAATGTATTTAATACTACGTCAGAGGTTTTTATCGCTTTTTTTTCTACCAGAAGAGATCAGCAAAATATTCGGCAGTTACTTTTTAAAACTTCAAAAATTAGACATTTCCTATATAAGGACTAATGAGTTACATTAATAAATACAAAAGATGTACTGCAAAGATTGCAACAATTCCAAATATGATTTTTTGGAGCAATTCATTTCCAAGCATCAACATCCTGTAGATAGTAAATTATTGAATAATAAACCTAAGCAAATTTTTTTTTTTTATTTACAGATAATTGCTGTTATATGCTGACATAAGTCATATAGCCGTGTTTTTCCAGTATATTATGAACACAATGTAATATATTCATCTACCATCGTCAACCGGGTGTCATCATTTACGTCCTAACTCTGACCTTGTTACATAACATACGGCGCAAATTACAATCCACTCAACAATGACTTACGAGTAGTGTAATGAGAAATCCAAATGATTCACGGACTTTAGTAAACCTAATATAATAAAGAGCAAAAAAGCATGAAAACTCGTTTTGTTAACAAAAAGCCTAATTAAGTAATACATACGAGGTAGGTACTTTGACAAATTACATTTTTGTTCATTTAATATATTATTATGCTATGATACATAATTTGGTAAGTAAAGACATTACCGCTACACAAATAGGGCAACTCAATATCGGTGGACCACCACCTTAAAATTTCAAATAATTTTACTTTAGTTATTCCTCGATCGATACTACAAATGCCAATGACATACCTTGACTATGCCCTTTTATAATTGAATTATTGGATGCAAAACTCTTCTGAGATAGATAAATAGCTAACGGTTTCTACTCTACACCCGGGAATACCGTGTGCACCCAAATATCTACTCTCAGAGTCAAAACTAATAGAAACAAATAGTAGAACTGGGTAATAAGCATAGTATTTTTCGAATTGTAAGTTGTATACAAATTCATTTTTCATACTCAGTTGAGGCGTCTAATCAAGATATCTTAAGGCTCATAATCGCAATTATTATGTTAGATGTAATATGCCACTTGCTTTATTTAATAAAACTAAAGAGCAGTTTTGCCACCAAGGCGACCAAGGCCTCGCTTGTCAGTTGTGAGTGACATCATGTCCAAGCTGAATCGCAGATAACAATCGCGACGATTTACATTATTGTCGTATTGATTTACAACCTCCATGAAGGTGTCTATGTTTTACCGTTTTAGTATTCAGAATTAATTGGCTGTCTGGCTATACGTAAATAAGCATTCCCTAGAGAAATATTATATGAGATTTAAATTTATTTGTTTTTTAAAATATATTCACCGATAATAGTCAAAAATAATGTTACGTAATATTATTATAAACATTTTCACTGTGAGAACGTTTCGAGTTTCTTAAAATATTATGTCCTTTTAATTAGTGTAATAATTTAATCCAAACAAGCATTTTTTCATTCAGAGGTTAGAAGCGCATAAAAAACAGCAAAATAATACTAATTCGTTTATTCGACAAACACACATACATGCAATAAAAAACAAAGTAATATCGCTATTATAAAAAAGAAACTTACTAAAAAGGATGTAAAAACATTTATAAAAATTAATTCTTTTTCCGAAATGATGATTAATTTTTTTTTGTGATGTCAAATGAGACTCCACTCAGTTTAAGCTGTCGCCATGATCCACCTACTCTACCTAAATGTCAGTAAATTATCTTGACGACCTAAAGTTTATACTTTACACCGCTGCATGCATGCAAACATACAAAACGATTTCACAACAGTAAATACAATTGTCAAGTAGCTAAAAACATATCTAAAGATATAGCTCAACAGACGACGCTAAGTCAACAATCGATTGTTATTAGAAGCCACTAGGTATGTTGGAACGTGTTTAATAACGACAACTCAGATTCAAACAAATTCAATCAGAAAATTAGGCTGAAAACTCGAAGCTAAGTTTGTAAAGTACGTACCTGTGCAAATTTTTAGAAAGACCAACATCGTCAAATCGACTATTAAATCTACGTCATCAATCTACAATTATTCAAAAAGATGAAAGAATGTCTGCTTAACGTTGTCACCCACACTATTCACGTGCTGTATATTTGCTCTCACTTCATGATTCTATAATGCCCATAGATGTCCCTTATAGTAGGAGATTTTAATAGTAAAGCATTTAAAGAGTCAGCAATTCAGCTCTTTCATATTATATTCCAGATTTAAAGCCTTCTAACTTTGAGACGCACCATCCATCCGTGAAGGAGATACTATTCTCCACTTTATGAAACTGGTGAGGTGAGGTTTAAATCATTCAGGTATTGTAACAAAGTCATGAAATGTCAAATTCTATAATATAATTCTGCTAATAATGGTGTGAAAACAGTTCGTGTCTAATGACAGCCACCCGACCGAATATACGCGTACAAAATGAAATCACGTCTTGAATCTTTACATTATCGAACGAAGTAACTGTACATCTATATGGACACCATTTTGAAATAATATAATTTGCAAAATCCGTCCAGCAAAGATTGAAAACCTTTAAAAGTGTAATTTGAAATTGAAGTGCACACTATCTTTTCTAAAAAACAC
This sequence comes from Anthocharis cardamines, assembly GCA_905404175.1. Lineage (NCBI taxonomy): Eukaryota > Metazoa > Arthropoda > Insecta > Lepidoptera > Pieridae > Anthocharis > Anthocharis cardamines. The sequence continues at coordinate 6,855,034 of FR989962.1, forward strand.
TGTCTTCTGTCAACCAGACTACCCCTGACTGGCTGGCTCTAAGATCCTAGTTGTTGTTGTCGAGAAGTTGTACATATCTGTGGTCGGAGAAAGGAGTGGTTCTTGACATCTTCATACTGATTTGGGTACAGATTTATGATATTTTAATTCAATAGGTATCAATTACACAAGAAAAGCGAACCATCTCATTATAATATTGTGATATTTTTGCCGTCTGTTTTCAATTGACCTCGAGACCAAAAGGTAAAGATGAGTAAATAAAAATTAATCCTTTTCAGAATCCGTCAAGAGCAGATATTCTAGAAAAAAGTAACAGTACACTTTTCACTGTACGTATCAGACTATTAATAAACTAATTGACATTGCAATGTTAAAACGAAACATCGATTACAAACTCAAAGCAAATGCCAACAATCTGAAGTTATTTAAATACTATTTCATGGTATTGTTGTCAAGAGTGTATTTAAACAATATCAAGTAATCAGTATGCTTCTATGGAATGTGATTCTATTAAACTCTGTCCTTAGTGATATTGAACATTTCTGTTTCACATTTCAATGTCAGATATTGACAGACGACCGAGAGGTGACTGAGCCTTATGGGGCGTAAGTAGCTGATGTTTAACCTACCAGCCAGTCTGATAAATGACAAGACATCAATCATTTGTTTTTTTAATTTTAGCATTCGGAAATCTTTATACGCGCTATCTGCTTCACATTCTAGCTATACAGGAAACTGAACGGAATTTCGATGAAGTCCTTACACCCAGTTTATTCTGCAATCAAACCCGTGGTCCTTGGATGCCTTAGCTCTGACGAGCCAGTCAAGTGATCCATCTTCTGTTAGATCTCAAATAGGTTTCGAATTCATGATCTGATTGCACTATCGCTCAATCACTAGTCATTATTATCAAACTTGTTAAATATACGAATATACAGCTACCTCTTTCTATATTATGCAACTAATATCAATATGCCATCAAAAACATAAATTGTAAAAAAGGCCAAGTCTTGCAACTCAGTTCTTCTATCGTAAAAAGTTGTGAGATCCATATAGGTAATACCAAGTCGGTCAATTTATTCAGTCTCTACTGAAGGATCCTTCTGTCTTAAGTAATTACATAATAAGCTAACCTAACAATATCTTATAGTGATCATATCAATGCCAATATTAAAAATCTTTGATGTTTAAAATAAAAAGATTGGCTCGGCTATCGCATGAAATCACAATGTATCTTTTTTTATTTTATTAAAAACATAATGTATCTCACAAGTAATACATATTATATTAAATTAGATTGTTTAGTGCGATTGCCAAGTCAATCTTTTTATTTTAAACATCAAAGATTTTTAATATTGGCATTGATATGATCACTATAAGATATTGTTAGGTTAGCTTATTATGTAATTACTTAAGACAGAAGGATCCTTCAGTAGAGACTGAATAAATTGACCGACTTGGTATTACCTATATGGATCTCACAACTTTTTACGATAGAAGAACTGAGTTGCAAGACTTGGCCTTTTTTACAATTTATGTTTTTGATGGCATCTCATTTCTTTTTGTAGATAGTCCTTTTCTTAGTTTATATGGATAAGAATTAATACAAAGCTATGGATAACAGTCTGATTTTGATCGGCATTTTTATCAACTTTTTAACGTAAAAAAGTAGTTATAGTGACATAACTACAATAGTTGGACATATGGTCTCGTTAAGTTTTTTGTAGATTTTGATATGTTCTATAATATTGTAGGCGTTTTTTTTGTTCTATCATCAATACATTCCGCAGCACATGCGATGAAAGACATTTTATGGCAAAAATTTTTACACCTTGGGTTGTTTTTAGTAGGGATTTCTAAGGATCTCTATTTTTTTCTAGTAATAATAATGTATACTCAGTGATAATGTAGCTTTCTAACGGTAAAAGAATTTTTAAAATCGGTCCAGTAGTTTTTAATTTATTCATTACATACAAAAATACAAAAAAAAATTGTATATCTAGAAAACTGGACCGAAATTTCAAAATATTGTAGTTTTTCCTTGATTTATAGACTAAACACTAATTGTATTCTAAATTTCAAGTTTCTATGTCTGTTAGAAGTGCCTTAGAGTTTTGATGATCGGTCAGTCAGTGAGTGAGTGACAAATTATCAAATTTTGACTAGTTATAATTCTTAAACTACTGGTTCAAACAGAATGATATTTGAAATATACCGAGATTATAGAATGCCTGCTTAGTGACTGAAAATTCAGGATTCTAGTTTTATCCACAACGAAGTTATAGGGGGTCGAAAATGGCCCGAACTACTTCGAGAAAAGTATAGTACGGCCGTGCCGCTTTTTGCTCGACTTGGCGGGGGCACTACCGTGCCCCCAGATATTGATTCCCAAAGCATTATTTTTATCAGTCAAATTTAACCTTTTGACGTTTATAACTGTCTTTTTCTAATTTGTCAAAAAAACATGATTTTAAAGCAAAAACATATACTCGTAGTAATCTACCAAAGATCATAACAACATACGTATACATATAGAACCCCAACATAAAGCGTAGTACAAAATAATTAGGTTATAAATTTAAGCTTCATTTTCCTGTTGTAAATATTGATCGATAAGTATTAAATCAGTTACCTTGTAACGGATATAAAATGTGGACATTTTGATTAATTAATGTTTAGTACAAAATATGATTGAAAAGAGACTTTAAATCCGAGCTGTCAAAATATTTATCCTTCAGGAATATCCGTGTGTATGACCTTATAACATTGAATACCTCATAATTTGGCATAAATATGTCAATCGACATCGTAGTAGAATTCGTAGCACTATTGGTTCACTGTAGATTCAAATAAAAATCAAATCAAGTTCCGATAATTGACGGAATTCAAATATAATTAATTGACGGATATTTGCTATATTAAATACCTACAAATAATAGTGCCTAATACATGACATTTCCGATGAATATCTACTTAATTTAAAAAAAAAGGAAATATTGCGACAATTATTAACTATCAAAAGTACAAAGACATGACCAATGTTTTTGGTCATTCATTTTTATAACATTATAATATAATTAATTAACTTAACATATTCAATTATAACAGGCAACCTGTCCGACTCTACTCACCACCTGTCAACGATTTAAGTTTAATTATCGTTTTCATATTCTTAATTGGTTACAAGTTTTATGTCAACATTACAAAACGGAATGGTTATGCTATATCATATTTTCACTACTGTGTTATTTTTTTATGATAGATATCGACAGACGAGCATGAGGTTCACTTGATGGAACACCCACAGAACATCAGTCAATGATGCGCTGTCGACCTAAAATAACCTGTTCATATTAAAACTCTGGATGAAAGTAGCACAGTATTGAAAATCTTTGGAGGAGGCCTATACTCGTAAAGGAGTCCCTGAAGATTATATTTTAGTTTTTAATTAAAACTAACATTTATAATAAACCACTAAAATACTAATAAAAATATTCTTAAGAAACAAAGTCTGTAAAATGAAAAATCAGGAAATATATGGCTTTTTTTATTTTTTTTATTTATAAATAATTCGGACACTATAATTAAAGAAGGTATAGTACTTATGGATGTCATGGATAATTTTCAAGAACGAACTTTCAAGAGTATTTTACTGTCATGAAAGTACTGTAAAATATTGCTAATTTATCAAACTGGCAGTTTTATAAGTATGTAATAATAATTATCCAAATACTTGAGATACTTACAACAGTTTCGACATACATACCGTTCTCCTAGGAGTACTAAACTAATCACGCATGCCGTACCTATTCCAACAGCTGATTAGTGGTAATAACAAATACCTTACTGAATAAAACCGGTGGTCGTGTTTAAATGACCGCTCAAGTAGCAAGTGAGCGTGCTTGTCGAATTAGGCATATTGCACAAAATTTGTGTCTTAACCGAGACTGCATTCCATACATCGTAATAAATCAGCGCTTCTAGCCTAGGTCACAGATAAAGCTAACCGCTAACGCATATTGGTATGAGGTAGCTGAAATTTCTGCTTGAGTAAACCGGCGCCAGTTTAAAGTTGTACATAGCAATAAGATAAAAAAGATTTAATGTGCTCTGAACTCAGCCTAAAATAATAATACTAGTCTGTGGCTTTTGTGTATTGTCTTCAATTGGACTCCAATTTTTAGGCCATATTTTTTTAAATTTGTATATTTTTAAACGTAATTATATAGTACATGTATAGTAGTATAATACCTTTAATAACTGATATTAATCCTACAATAACTCATTGTTTTTTTTAACATTATGATACTACTATTTTTTTAAGTAAATTAAATTTCAAAACTAAAAAATAAACTTAAAATTGATAATTTTAAGTAAATAATATTCAACTCAAGTTTATTATAATTGTACAGTGTTGTAAAAAACAAAGTGAAAGGGCAGACAAGTAGCCATATTACATTTTGATATTCCTCTTTATTGTCATTTATTTTTTATAAATAATATTTAAAGTCAGTGTCCTGAGGTTATGAGTGTTACCAGTGAGTATAATCTTTAGTCACCCGAACTCCAAGGTGTGTCGCAAGTCAAATTGTTGAAAACTGTCAAAATTTAAAATTTATTTAAAGAACAAGAACGACAAATCCCATAAGACGTTTCGATATTTGCTTACTTGACCACGTTTACTGTAAAGTATTCGAAACATTCGGATAGATAATAAATCTGGTAAAAGTTATTTTATTTATGTGTCACACTTGCGTTAATAATAGTGCAATATTTTCAAATACTAATTGTAGTGACATTAAGGTAATTTAAATGTTTTTTTTTGTCTGATAAAACCTGGCAATAAATACTATTTACAATTATTATATTATATGTTAACAATCTGTCTCTCCCAAATTTTCTGAAAGAGCTTACTTCTATAAAATCACACAAACAGGTATTTATTTTAGTTTATAAATTTAATTATCACAATTTAGTAGGCTCGTCCGGAAACATCCTCAATCTTTTTAAATACGCGATCCCTTTTCAAGTTAAATAATGCTTGACTCCATAGGCCGTAAATAAAAGAAATGAGTGATTTGAAAAACTACATTCATGATTTTCTGTTTTTTTTGACCTATATTAACTAAAATTAAAAAATCTAGGGTCGCGACCCACAGTTTGAAACTCGAGAAAAAATTGATCTGCTTATGAAATACCTTCAATTTTGTTACAAATCAGTAAACTGTTATTGGCTGTGCCTTTAATGAGGACAAATCCGACCTAGGAAAGGTAAATGCCTCAATGCTAGCTGTTATGAGTGAAGCGGGCGGAGGCTAGAGGTCAGCCGCTCTAGCCGTAGCCCCGAAACGAGGTACGCACTATTTGCCAATACATATTTGATGTCTCTTTCCATATATGAAATTATATTGCAAATGTTGTTAAAATATATTTCTTACACAATATATTGTATTGAGAGAGGCTGATTGAGACCATTTTGAAGATATTTAGTCTAATGCTTGGTTCTCGAACAAAACATAGGTTAATTTTTATCAATATCTTTACGGAATGAGCCAATTTTACTCTACTGATTTCACAAAATTATATATTTTTTAAATTAAATGTTGCATTTTGTTACGTAATGAATTATGTAAATGTTGATTCCTCTTATTTCTCATAATCGAATGTGGTATATTTTAACGGTTGCCAATTCGACTCATCCGTAAATCTAGTGTTAATTTTCAAAACATGACCAAAAATTTTTATACAAATCATATCATTAAAACCCTACGTGGCTCTACTGGTCACCTAACACTTCAACTGTTCAATTGAAATTCAAACTAGGTTCATAAAAGAGGCTTGTGAAGGTAATGAAATATTAAACGTATCTACTAATAACATTGATAATTAATAATTATACAAATTATAAGTATCCATTAAACAAAACTGTTATGTAAATATTTACAACGCTCAATATATTTAATATTTAATAAAAACTTTTTAATTAAATCAAAGTAATTAAGAGGTAAATTGCGATGATTCTAGAACAATTCAATCATATACATACCGAGTGATTGCGAAACTGCAAGTGCGAGAGTTCGCTCGCGTCCTCGAGAACACGTGACTTCCACCGCGATTAACAACAATAATAGGCTCTACGTCAACACACACGAGCCATTGAATAAAAAAAAATATTTTCCTCATTTAACCATTTTTACATTACTTATGTGACACCTAGTACCAGGATGTTGAGTACTTTTAAAATCCGAAATAACAATCATAAACAACAGTATCGCATTTATTATTAAACAGTGGAAATCGTACTTGTCTAACAAAATTCCACAAATTAAAAACTTGTTTACACATCTATTTAAAGGTCGTTTTAGATAAGATATCTGTGATAACCGGTTTTTGTATTTAGTGATAAATACTTCCGTGTCTATTGAACAGGTACAGTAACAGAATTGAAACTTGCTGAAATCATGATTTCGTTGTAGTAAGTATATCTATTGCTTGTCTAAACGAGCATCAAGGTATGTATTATATCTTCGGTTCAAAGGTAAAACTCACTAAGTGTAATTTTTAATACAATTTTTTTTTTAACTATTGTTTATTACTAAGTGCCTATTGCGCTTCATAATTTTGTTATACGAAAGTAGTGCTTTGTTCTTATCGTAGGTTTACGCTTAATATAAGCAATCGTAGCAAAATTTATTTTTAATCGAAATTGCACTTAGTGATTTTTACCTTTACGAACCGACGCGCCGATATGTATAGGATAATATAAATAATAAATCGCGTTTTAATCCGCTATACAGTACTTTGTTTAAATGTGTGATACTCGCGTTAATAAAAGACGATATCAGGGAAAAGGGATTTTAATTAAAAATTTTAATACTCTAATATCCTTCAATATAGAAGATTATTGCCTGTTTATTATACTTAATTCAGAAATAGGAACATTTTGTATTCATTCTTATTAACTTATTTCTCACCCATTTATCGACGTGGAATGTATGAAATCTAAAAAAATAAAAAATCGGTAATTTTGTTATATTTTCATAGTGAGATGTGAAACCGCATCAAAATCTGCATTAGTTTCTCAAAAGCGCGTATTTACGCATATTACACGCACAAACAATATTTATGTGTTTTGAAATGTGTTCCTATGTGGTTTTAATAAATCAATATTGTGTAATCTTTGCAAATATTTATTACTATATTATCATCAAGCAACAAATATCCGCAGCATTTCACAGCCAAGTGATTAGATTACGCTATCCAACTCGCGGTCCCGAGGAAGATACCTCACGATGACTATGGCGAAACAGGCAAAAAAAACCGTTTCAAGGTAAGTGGTGCAGTAGATCCGATGGCTCCGTATCGTATATGGCAAGGTCGGCCGGTGCGCACGCGACAACAGCGCAATCACTTTCACTAGGCGTCTTACCAAATGCACCGTGGATATACGCGGTCGGGAACGGGTTGATAACGTTCCGTGTTTACGTGTTGTATAATAACGGTTATGTAACGATGTGTTATCACGCCAGGTGGAATAACTGTGCGAGCAAATTCTCAGTTTGAATGACAATTACTTAATGTTCATCACATTAGGCCGAATACTAGAACGCTAATCGAAATTGAGTTCAACTTAAAAGTATTTCTGTCACTTTTATTAACATACATAATGTAAGGGATAGAAATATTTTATGTAGCTCTTTCATAACCGAAACAGTTCGGTATTCTGCCTTTAATCAGTTACTTTTAATTTTGGTATCTGCGATGTCGTACAGATATCAATGTCAATAATAAAACAAATACCCTTCACCGTTCACGTATTATCTTATCAGTAATTTTAATCGATATACCTCTAAATACTGAGTAATCTCGATTTACATATTCAGAATCTTTGGTTAGATCATTATGAAAAACCACGAGGAGCTTGAGTCGTTACTTATTCCTATGAAATGATGAATGTCAGTTACACTCACAATCAGTCATACGACGTAGTTGCTTCTAACTTTCAAACAACAGAGAGCACTTGTTTTTTTTTTAAATTGAATAATGTTCTTTTTTCAAAATTCATAAACCATATTATCTAGACCAAATTATGAAGATACTACTTACGAGCTAGCCGCTTCCTCTTCGCAGTACGCTAAATTCGATTCAACGCCAATTGTATTGTGCTTTCGTAACATGGCTAAGCTCACGTAATCACTACAAAGTACGAAGCACAAACAACATACGATACCAACACAATGCGACTATATTACACTCACTGTTTAAAATGATTGCATTTACTCAAATGAGAATTTGCATATTTTTAGACCAAAACGGTTCTAAAGCAACACGATGCAAGCACTGCTATGGTAAGGTTCGGAAGGCACTCTCATCTAATGAAACAGAGATGACAAAGAAGACCTTTTGCATAAGACTCCAATCTTCTCCTTCTTGCTCTTCCTTTTCCCTTATTATTTGGGGTCGGCGGTGGGGTATTTGGTATCTTCTGTCCACATATTCAGCAGACTAATCGATATTTTAAAATTAATATTAAACCATTAAAATAGAGCCATTTACTATGTCACCAGATAAAGTAACTTTCACTATAAAATGGCAGCCTATTATAATATTACGGACGAAGTTTTAATACTCATACAAATTAACACAAAAGTTATGCTATTCTTTAACTATTCATGACTGTACTGGACGACCAGCTAGACGAGCTAGATAGAGTCATGGACAGATTGATATTTTATACCGAATACCATTTTTCATATAAGAAGGAGAAGAGAATACAATTGCAGTGTGATGTTGAAAGATATTCTATAGATCCTGATTGCAATGTGCGTTTACAGATGGCGCGATCGGTGAGCGTGGAAAAATCATTCAACTAGCATGCACACATGACTAAAACATAAAATTAACCGATAACACACGTTAAGAGCAACTTGTAAACTAGACACGCATTATTCAAAGATTAATAAAACAGTCACTGGCTTTGCGTTTCGATAAAACCTGCAGTTTTCATAATAAAGTATCATCATATTCCATTTACTAAAGGTTAAAGTGTTAAGGTTGGGGGAGTTGTTCGTTAATGAGACGAACACTAAAAATAAACAGTGAATTTTTATCTACATGACAATGTAAGTGTAACTTTCAATATTTTCGACTCACACTCAAACAACTCTTTCTCGAAAACAATTTTATCATAGATATGAATAGATATGCTAGGAATTATTGGGTCCTGGGTTGTACGCCTGAAATAATCTTTTCGACTCAATTTCATCCAAATAAACAGATAAAATAGCATTTATTTAACAATCTTACATAGACACTTGATTTGAGTAAGGATGCATATTATTTGATACCGGTTTTGTGAAGATCCGGCTTCCCAGTTTAAGTCTAAGAAATATACAGATAATTATTTTCCCGCTAATAGTACTTATTAGTATAGATTATAATGAAGCATTGTTACGCTTATATTATTTTGGAGTCCTAATGATCCGTAGCGTTCTCACCACCTATGTTTCATATCACGACTATCGCATCTATATCCGGGAACTCATAAAATTTTTGCATAGAAATTCAATAATGATTAAGTTTACATGGTTCTTTGGTAATAGTAACATGTTTCTACTTGATAAACAAAATTAACTTTGATTTATGGAGGAAGGAAGGTGTGCGGACTGGCTGGCCCTAAGGTCCCAGTGGTTGATATTGAGGTGACATATCCCACTTAGGCCTCGGAGAAACTTTGATAGTGCGATTCAGGATTATTGACGTATCTAAATAAAGTACTTTATACCGGATTAAAACGTGATTTATTATTTACTTATTTTTTATATTATATTATATTTCGGCAACTTTGTGGTATATCTAATCAGACATCTGTAAATCTAGCCCGTGACCACGGTTGCTGAAAATCATCCGAAACGTCGCGTCGGGATAAATAATTTAAACAATATAAATAATAAATCGCGGCTTAATCCGGTATAAAATATTTTATTTAAAGTAAAATATTTTTTTATTAACTCGCGTTATTAAAAATATATTGACGTATCTGTACTGATTGTAAACACAGATTGTAGAACGCTAAAGGTTTATTTTATCTGACTGGAATGGCTCGGTCAGGATACCCTAATCGTCTTTTGTTCTGATCTAAGTTTCTGCCTACATCAATGTATCCAGAACACATCTGTGAGAACGTGTGGCAACTTGCATTTACTAGCAGTGAAAGAGTCCATGTTATTTCTAATAACAATAATTATTCATTGTCAAGATCGAACTTGAGTTTGTCAAAACGGGTTCAAACAATGTTAATAAATGCAACATTTTAAGCAGAAATGTACATTTGGGTAAAGCACAGGTACAATGAGTCACTTAACCCAAAAGATTCCAACTAACGCGAATGACTTCATTCGTTACAAGTTACATGGTCTCGGGCTCGCTTTAAACTTTTATTTTTTGAGTACATAAATATTGTCGTCTTGAATATCTTTTTGTCCGCAGTCGTTTTCTGATAGTACGTTAATATTTAACCTATGTTACTCGCTGAACAAAAAAAAACAAAAATAAACAAAATTTTCCTCTTTATTATAATATATTAGTATATATAATGTATTACAGTAATTCCGAGTTCCGTGTTCGGTATTTTCTGTTCATAAAATTATAAACGTTTAGTAACCCTATAGATATACGATATTATATGCCACTGAAGTATAATTACCACAATAATAAATCATTTTATTAAATTAAATGTACAACAATAACAAGTATTACATTCGGCAAAAATTTGTAAGATATTATGAAGTCACCAGAAGAACATAATAATCGACGAAGTACTGACTTCGAGTAAACAAAGTAATAATAATAACTATAAATTATGAGATTAATATCAGTTTTTTTTTTATTTCAAGACCAGATCCAGCACTTATTCTACATATATGAACTGATACTCTTATACTTAATTTATATTACTGATGTAAATTGCGTGTTATCATTTTAAATTCCTTCACAAGCTTCTTATGTAAAATGAAGTATCGACTCTCCTAGTGGCACATAGGGCAGATATATTTAACTCAAAAACTACATGACCGATTTTAAAAATTATTTCACCATTAGAAAGCTATATCTTCACCGAGTAACATATATTTATTTCCAGAAATAATTAGGGATCCCCACTAAAACTTGAATAATGTAACTCAGGGCGTAAATAAGGTTGTAGGGGGTTATTTCTGGATCTAGCGAAGCCGAGCGTGTTAATAGTTACCTACTAATAAAATGCAAAAAATTATTGTCATTTGTGTATTTGCCGAAGAAAATTAGCGGGATGTTGAGGTTTTTCTCTTTGCACCATAATGTCCACCTAGCTACGCCACTGTATTTTAATAATCTAATTCTTCTCTTCACACTTCTATTACCAACCCCTGTTTTTTTTTGTCAAAAAATCTAGACCCGTGCGAAGCCGGGGCGGGTCGCTAGTTATTTAATAAAATTACCTACTGGCGTCCATTTGAGTTAAATCATAGAGGTAACATAGAGGTTAACGCGAGTATTCAGATACGTACCTAGTTGTTGACACACTAACAATAACACTAGAGGACGTTACGATTAAATAAGACGAGGACGCAAAATTAAACATGTAACGCAGCAAATTACATCACAGTTAATGCTGTAAATAAAATAGCCTTTTACTTTACCATATCCTAACACATAAGAGTAGATAATTAAATATTTAAAAAATATATTAATCAAAAACAACATCAAAATGAAAAGAATTTCCTTAATTTGTGACGGGCTCATTTGGTTTGGCCTTGCGCTCCGATAGATCGTAGGTTCTAATCCTGCCGGGACGACATGTTTATCATTTTCTGTAAGCATGTCTTCCCCAGGTCTGATCACTTTGGGCATTAAACGGGTGGGAGGAATATCGAAATTCCAACCGGACAACAAATGTGGATGGAGTAACCGTGAACATTACGTTTCGGTCTAAAAGTAGGTCGACAGCGCATCACTGACTGATGTTCTATGGCTAGGGTTTATCACCTACCAACGAGTGAACGAGAACGAGTGAAACTTTATCAAACATTTTCAGTGGTTTAACCATGAAAGCACAACAGAATTATTTTCGCCTTAATTACATAAGTTCGTAATGTTCTTTTTCTAACCCGAGTGCCATACATTTAAATGAAAATCATTTATCGGTTGAAAACGTGATCACGCTTGTACTCGAAACGCACGCGTCCAAATAAATGAATACTACGCGTTTATCCAGAAAACATTAGAATATATTTGTATGAATATGTATATGCTTTATAAGAGTCATGTAACTAATACATAATCTTACTATGTCAACGAGACTGGTGATCTACTACTACAGGTATGTGCAATCATCACATCCTGCATACAATGCGATGCGTATTACAAAGGACGATGTAATTAATTAATGCTGCGTCTAATAAACATGGAATGTGTTAGACAGTCCTACGGTATAATATACCGAAAGACTAACTATGCAATCAGTGCAAAAGTGGTGTACCTATCCTACAATTTTTGTTGGGTACGGTTTTGGTGTAAAATACATTCGTTACATTATGATCTTTCAATACAATAGTATCTTACGCCATTAGATTATGTTATGGCTATGTTACACATGGCTTACGCCACTACTGTAACAAATGTATCTTACACCAAAACCGTACACAACAAAAATTGTGGGTTACACCTAGTGTTGCCAGGTGTTCCGATTTACGCGGGACGTCCCGATTTTCAAGGGTCTGGGGACGCGTCCCGATTTATACCTAATCGGGACGCCAAATGTCCCGATAAATCAAAAAGTGAAAAAGAAAATCATAATTTTTTTTTAAGTAGGTAGGTGCGTTGTTTTAATTTTTTACTCATCACGTCACTATTTCAAATTCAAAATGGCATCAGCTTCACGTCACTTCGCATTGCATGAACGAGAGAGCGTAATGTAATGGATAAAAACTAACTTCAGTATGACTTGTAATGAATTTTATAAATATGCTTTAAAAAACAAGGCCATTTTAAAGGCGGCAAAGTCCAATGAAAATTATAATTTTAATAAAAAATAATATAAATACTTTAAGTACACTTTAAATACGACTTTATTTTTTAATTTTCACTATGGTCCGGGAGCCAGGTGCAAATTTGGTTAATTATTTCCTCTCGAGAGATAATTCGTCAGACGCATCAGAGTATAGTATTATAAAGCCTCGTGAACGTCAGCTGGCGCTCGGGTGGGGGGATGAGCGGTTGTAGAAAAAAATACATTCATTCATTTCCTCTCAGCTAAAAATTTGTCAAATTGTAGCTAATCCAATATCTCAACGAAAAAAAATAATCAGCTGGTTACAACATGGTGTATTATACGTCAGCTGGTGTCTCGAACATGAAAAAAAAAAATAAAAATTCAGTGATTTCCTCTCAAACAAAAATTTATTTCAACTCAACTTTCATATTGAAGCGCAATATCAAATAATTTAAGATACGTCATTTCCTCTCAGATGAAAATTTGTGAGCTGATTGTTAATAATTATACTGATGCGTTGAATAAAAAAAAACAGCTAGCAATAAGTCGAGGAAAACCTAGTCAGCTGATGCATATAAATTGGCAGTAGATGCTTCTGCCTAACTCCTATGTAATAACTTTCAAAGTATCAGCTGACGGTTTTTCCACCAAGATACAGCCAGCTGACCTATATATTTATCCACAGTTACATATAAGCTATCATCAGGTAAATTTTTGTTTGAGAGGAAATCACTGAATTTTTATTTTTTTTTTTCATGTTCGAGACACCAGCTGACGTATAATACACCATGTTGTAACCAGCTGATTATTTTTTTTCGTTGAGATATTGGATTAGCTACAATTTGACAAATTTTTAGCTGAGAGGAAATGAATGAATGTATTTTTTTTTCCTTCGTGCGTGGGAGGCTACAACCGCTCATCCCCCCACCCGAGCGCCAGCTGACGTTCACGAGGCTTCATAATACTATACTCTGATGCATTTTACTAATTACCGCTTGAGAGGAACTTGGTCATGAAAATCTGTTGCTGGCTCCCGGACGACTAGTACAGCAAGCAAGACTGACTACTTGTTTTAGAATAAAGACATATTTGATATATAAAACTAAACTTGCACTATTAATATAGAATGCAATAAATTAAACCCTAATTTAAAAACACCTTTTTTTTTTTGTTTGTCCCGATCTGCAACCCTAAATCCCGATTTTCTTGACCTCATGTACCGACTGAAAACAAATCGGACCTGGCAACACTAGTTACACCACTTTTGCGCTGATAGTCTCAATTTATTTATATGAGTTTATAGTATTTAATAAGCTGTTTTAGGTATAATAGAGGAGATACCGTATTAAGCTACTTAACTATGGCAATAACGACTAAGTACTTATACGATAATATTTTATTTATTTCAATCTTACACAGTTAAATAATATAAAAGTATATTTTATGTGATGACGAACAACGTATTTAATTATATACACAATAAATTATAAATAAAATTCGAATAAACTGTATATGAATAATGGCGTTTTATTTCTTAAGTTTTATTATATTTAGTATTTACAAACATCGTAATGTGAGAATAACAAAAAGGCAACAGCGTATGAATTCGCAATGATCCACGATGACGGAAGGTAAAGTAAATAACATCATTATCCGGGTATATACTGTGAACGACATTCATTCATATCCATTGTTGTGATCGCGTGTTTTGTTCAATGTCGCGCAAAGTACATTTCAAACGAATCGTTTGTCTTCTAGCATATTTTACATCTTCGATGTTTAAGTTACATTATTTAGATAAACGATTCTCGTAGTATTAAGTAATCAGACATATTTAACAAATTGGTAAACTTGTTTTATTTTAGTTCGCATTTAGGCGGTTGTGGATGTGGAATATTAAGGTTTGTCTACTGAAATTGTCTTTTAACGGTTTACTCGTGTCTCAGAGATATTTTGGTCTATGTTTTCAATAGTAATTGAATCCACGGGAGCTCTTTTTTGGCTTTACCTAGTAGCCTCTGCCTGGAGGAAATGCCTCTTTACAATAAAGTAGCTGATTGTACACCTGTGATTGTAAAATTTACGTACTAATTGGTTTACTTAGTTTACTCTTTATTTAACAATATATTTTGTCAAAGGCGCGATTTATTTTCCAACTGTTTCCTAATTTTGAAAACCTTAAATATCTTATTTATTTCAAAAATCACCGTATCCCGTATATGTAATAAGTAAATAAAAAAAATCTAGTAATGTCCTAATAAATACGGGAAATATAGAAACTCTTTACAAGGCGATCAGGCTGAGTAGTTTTTTATTATTATAATCCTTTATCAAAATGAAAATAAACAGGAAAAGTGATTTATCCCTACAACTATGCACATAAATTATATAGTATATCAGGTAGGCATGAGTATGAGAGAGACTCCCTCATCCCCTAAGTTCAAAAACAAACTATTAATCTTATTATTGTATTTCGATGTATTTATACTCAAGTAGGTACTACAACTATGTTCATGAAATCTAATAGCGACGACGTGAAGTGCCGTCTTTCATTTAAAAACAATACACGAAATGGGTCGTATACCGTCTACAAAAATACCGCCCAAGTGCGAAGAAAGAAAAGAAAGTAGGTACGTCTTAATCTCATTATTTAACACAAATTATTATTTAATTACAATACAGTACAATATTTGTACCTACTCAGTTTCTGGTGCACATAATATTGTCTTTTATTAACGCGAGTATCACACATTTAAATAAAATACTGTATACCGGATTAAAACGCGATTTATTATTTAAATTATTTATCCCGACGTTTCGGATGCTTTTCAGCAACCGTGGTCTCCCAGTCTCCCGCGACCACGGTTGCTGAAAAGCATCCGAAACGTCGGGATAAATAATTTAAATAATAAATCGCGTTTTAATCCGGTATACAGTATTTTATTTAAATACTCAGTTTCTCCTAAATCCCACGTTCATTATGAAGCTATTCGACCGTATCAAGGACGAGCAAATTCACTATTGCTTTTATTTTATTATCTACTTTGAGTTTGATATGCTCGTTACTTTCTACGTTTGTTAACATTCTATGTTGGTTATTATTTATGAAACCAAATTAAACTCCATCCATGTTAAAACAAAATAGGAAATTGCATTATCTTAGGATAAATTGTATAAATCTCGTAGACTTTGTAACTAAATTAAAACTAATTCATGATTATTGTTATCCTTCGGCTCGTGAATTGCAGAGAAAAAGGTTTTATACTATTAATTATGTTAAATTGGAGGTAGTTTAGGAGAAATGGATCGAGAATTTTAGTACTGTAATTGAAGATTCATAAAGAATGCAACTGTTCTCTATAGCGTTGGAAGTCGACACCGCTAACCGTGCTATGCAAATTGAGACTGTGCGTTCCTAGGCACTACCTAAGTGACCGCTTTGTATCAGTGAATTTAAGCATATATCTACTAGGGAGGCTACCAACATAGACTAAATCATGTAGGAAATGCTAATTAGCTACATAACAGTAGGTAACTATGGTACGGATTATATCAACGAAATGCAAATGAGGACAACACGCATAAATGTTAAAAAGTAAAATGCTTTATGTATTTTCATCATGATATTCCTATCAGATTATATTAGTTAGTTCCAAGCCTACTTTTGAAGACATATTTCATTTCATTCCTTTTAAATTAAACCATGCCCTAGTAGATTTATATGGATATCATTACATAATTTTTAATCGTAAGGTCTCACCATACCATACCATAGAACTTTTCGATTCAGTCGGGTAGCCAGAGATTGAGAGCACCGCGCGTGCGCGAATAGCGAATGAGGTTACCTCACCCACTTTTCAGCCTTCCGGAATTTCACTCACTTGAACCTATATTATATTTGCTATATAAAAACAACACTGATTTATCCGTAATAATGAAATCTTGATTAAAGTTATATCATAATCGCGAACAGGACACGTTAAATAAGAATTATTAATACTTCTAATTTTAAATGGTACAAAATAATGTAAGATGGAGTTAAATGACAAAAATACAAAACTCAAACAATAGCAATACAGGACTCAAAAACTCGAAGAAATAAATTGAATAGTAATGAGTTCAACTCAGGTACTCAGACCCAACACTAAAGAAAGCACGATAAATATCTAAATTCTAAATACCATTTCTATGCAGCTTTTGTCTCCACAATTAAAATAAATATAGTAATTAATTCGACCAAAGAATATTATATAAAAAGTCTAACGAAATCAACCAAAACAAGATACTGAGTTGTAAAATAAGGCATCAGCGACTTAAGGTATATGGCTGTAGGTTTTCGTCGCTGGCTTACGAACTGAGACAAAGAATTGCCAATTATTCCACCTGCCCCCACCGCACCTGGACCGGCTGCTCTTTTTATTTATTCCAACGTCGCCGATATTTTTATTGTTCGCATTCTGAACGCTACTCGGGTGAAGCCAGAGTGCTATATTTTACATTCATGTATGAATTAAAAACGACAACTAAAACGCTTAATAATGAGAGGGATGTCAGATGATGGCCACAGACATATACCAGATTTCAAGGTTTGTATATGTAAATGAAAGGGATCATATTGTTAGTACCTTATTTAGTCCAGCTGAAAGTTGATGATTTAATTACTTTAATTGGTATTTACGCAAAGAATAACAATAAAAACAATTATGAAGCTCAGACATCTTCAGACATTCATTTACTCAGGTTGCATCTGATCAAGTCATGAACACATAATCTCAAGAGAACGATCATTTGACTGCGTTTCACCTGATGGTAAAATACAACAAAGTCTAGGATCATTCCCTAACAAGTGCCCATGTGTAAACTTTCGGTATAAATTCTATAAGCTTTCGACTTAATCTCTCCTAAAGTTTCCCAAATCCACTAAACACTTGCAGGATCTGGTAATGGGTTACAGTAAGCGGTCTGGTCATGGTCAAGTAATGGTCTACTTGAAAACTGCCCCGTGTTTCAAGTTACCAATCTAAGTCGAATACTACGCAGGAAGTTTGTATGAAACGGTAATCGAGATACATAGTTTAGCTTTCAGCATCGGAGGCCACGCAACAGGACAAAAAAAATATATCTGACTAGGTATTCACGATTTAAAGGTTAAACATTTACTTTTGGCCATATGGTCATTTTAATAAGAAATAATTGTTCATAATCTTTAAAAATAAAATAAAGAAACTGAGCGAGAATACGCGGATGCGATGCGTCGACATGGTTCGTCGACCTCGTCGATATTTCTCGAAAATCACCGTGGAATCCGCGCTCTTTTCGCTTTTTAATTGTTAGTACCGAGCTACCTGGCGACAAGGTGATATGTTTCCAGGGAAAACGTACGACCGCGGTGTCAAGCTGGTATTATGATAACGGAACCTAAAGAATTATTGCTTATGAAGCAAACATGCGCGCTCCTTACACATATAGCAAAGCTAGCTTGCCTGGCTACTTCAAATAATAAAGCTGGCTGTGTCAAATAATAAAATTAATGCTTTCTTTAGAATTTTATAATGAATGCATTAATTTTTTTAAACTGATACATTTTCCTTTATTGAGCAAGTTTTAACAAAATCCGTGTAGGATTTTATTTATCCATATCTAACAAAGGTTGTAAATGAGTGCAATAAGATTGGACTTACCTCACAAACTAAAAAATAATCCTAATGCATGAACAGTAGTCCCCAAATGTCACATTTGGTATGACGCACGAACATGCAATAAGTTTAAAGCTCACAAAAAATCGTTACAGCAAAATTAAGAAAATAACAATCCTACAAAATCACATTTGTAGCAAATATAGCAAAAAATCTATATATATAGCAGTCGTAAGAATCTGGCAACCACCCAAAACGCAGAATAAATAGATCAAGACTGTGTAGATTAATTATTATGACACATGACTTATTCAAACTTAACTCACTTGACTGCTTGATCTTATCGCGTCGTCAACAATCGATCAATTTGTCACATATAACTAATTATTCGATTGTAACTAGTAGCTCAAAAAGAACTTATAATCACGGTACGTTTAAGGTGAATTATGTTACATATAGTTTAGTTATATTTTAAACAAAAATATTCAGTGGGAATATCATTTAGGGTTACCGCTTTTCATGCGAACGGCGAACGTATACGAAAACATTCATCAGAAGTAGGGACTATTCGGCGACTGTGCTATTTTCATCAGTCGGATGATAGGAAGAATAAAAAACGTATTTAAAAATACATTGACGAGGCGCGACCCTAAGTTACGAGCACTCGATGATGTTTAGTCGATTATAATTAGCCGCGCTCCCGACCCGCGCGACCTATGGCCCAAGTAACAAGCGAAAATTCAAATATGACAAAAATGGCGCCAAGTCTATGTAATGAAATTTACTAAGATGACAATCCATTCCAATTTCCATTTTGTTGATAACTAATAATTTAAGTATGAAGTCTATTTTTCAATGCTCAAAGTTAACATTTTAGACTACGTCATGATTACCAATATGGTGAGTTACATTATAGTTTAATTAATATAAAGACTGAAAAAATTAAAAAAATAATAATAATCAATCCTAGAATAACAGTTATAATTTCTAGAATTTAAAACGGAATCAAAAAAACTCAAGCGATGTTCGTGAATCGTGATACAGAGGTTATTTACCTACATCCTAAATATCATTATAACTATTTGAAACAAAGTAAAGTTTCAATAAAGCAAATTAAGTTTTAACTTTTTAATAAGAGCCATTATCATTATATTTTTTTAAAATATATATAAACCGCTCAAACAAAAAGTGGGTAGATGTCATAACTCAAGAATATTGACTAGAAACACTTTTGTGTAAAAGATAATATCATTAAACAAATGGTCTAACGGGAATCCCCAATATATACCTCAAGCATTCTTAATCTTTAAGATTGTTTCACTATAAACTATTTTAAAACTAATAACCCACTGGACATAATACTATCTTGCATTTACATGTTTATTCTGGTTTCAAGGCTGCTTACCTGTACGTTGTAGGTTATAGGAATAAAAAAATGTGTCACTTATGACTCGGATCAGCCGGCTGCAGCGCGTGCCTGCGCGAGAAACGGCAGATGTGCGCATACGGCCACCTATGTTATACCTTTGCATACACTTCAGCACACTCTTTAACTATCATTCTGTTATTAACATTAGGCATAATATTGTCTTTTATTAACGCGAGTATCACACATTTAAATAAAATACTGTATACGGAGACTGCCTCCCCGCGACCACGGTTGCTGAAAAGCATCCGAAACGTCGGGATAAATAATTTAAACAATATAAATAATAAACCGCGTTTTAATCCGGTATACAGTATTTTATTTAAACATTAGGCATATAAAATCTGTTATTGTTGTAAAATTAAGTTTATTTAAGTTTAAGTTGTTTGACAAACAACTGCGGCAGTACCGCCATTCCTTCAAGCAATATTATTGCAAGAATCGTTGATGTCAGAAAGAGACAAAGCTATACACGTTGTATCGCGCTGTCACGTTCTCGTGTAAAGTAAGATGGTAATACTAATGCACTCTTGAGTGAGATCATGTTACATGGTATTATCTAGAAGATCTGTAATCATTTCTAACGTAATCAATAATTTTATTTCATTATGATATTTATTCCTTAGATTAACTTTCTTAATATCACCAATTATATCTTATAAATAAACATATCAATTAAATAGATTCTATTATTTTCCTACTTACAAATACATAGATAGAAGGAACCTGTTAAATTGTAAAGGAATCCTTTATCTGATAAATCGAAACCTATAGTGTATTGTTATCTTTAAACATACCTATTAGATTAAATTCTATTATATCTTCAAGTGGCTGAAGTTAACGCGGCGGCTCCGTCATGGTTAAAAACTTCTCGTCGTCGGAATATCAATTAAACATACCTACTAAAAACGGAACTACTCACATATCGAGTCAGTCTCGAGAAATAATAAGAAATACGTC
Source organism: Anthocharis cardamines (assembly GCA_905404175.1). Lineage (NCBI taxonomy): Eukaryota > Metazoa > Arthropoda > Insecta > Lepidoptera > Pieridae > Anthocharis > Anthocharis cardamines. The sequence goes on from FR989962.1 coordinate 6,876,086, forward strand.
GCTATATTTAGTACGTTAGTACTATGAATAGACGCGCCCACGATTCGTAGCATGTAAATCTTCACCCAAGTAATGTAATACAAACTCGATATAGTGGCGACTCGCGACTAAGCCCCAACCACCGGATACATAAAAGTGACTGAATAAAAAAAAAAGTATGATTACCTTAACACTATCAACATGTAGGTATTTTGTCAGTTGGAATAGAAGGATAGGTAGTACATATGTACCTAAATGGATTTGATTCAATTTTTTATTTTGATTTTTATGGAATTCCGTGATTACCTACCCCAACGGGAAAGTGGGGTGATGTATATGAAAGTATGTATCACATTCAATTCTATGAAAGATACATTCTGTCCTTCCGAGTATACCGTGGAGTTTTAGCTAGGCTAGCGTAGGACACCGACATAAAAGGCTCGTCCACGCAAGGGTGGCGACTGGCGTGTATCCATGATTTAAAAAAAAACAAAAAAGACGTCTCTAGATGCAATAAAATAATTAGGTGTTCATCGTCGTTTACAAGCAAATTAGCTTTGATTAGGTGAAAGTTCAAAGTTTGAGGTCATGTCAACCCTTCCGAATCTAAACGATTAAAATACGATCCAATTCTATGTACCGTATGAAAAAAGCTGAAATTAAGAACCTATTCTATTTTTGAATAGTTATATTAGAACATCAAATACTTATTGAGTGTGGAAGTCCTTGTATCTGAGATTTGTGTTAATATCGCGATACATAAACTAGCCTAAATGTAAGGTATATAAATAAATAATATCATAATACGATTAGTATAAGATATTCAAGTTGCCAGTAAAGGGCAAAGTGATGTGTCGACACATGCCGGCACCGCAATGCGGCAATGTTGCTCCTATGTACATACATATTATGTGCTAAAACTTGCTAATATTAGTTTATTTATAAATTGTACGCACACTGAAAACATTCAGCAGTTTAATAACTGACAACTTGAAGATGCGTATGGTTTTTTTAATTACCTTTGAAAGGGTGCTTAAAATAATATCGTACACTATTCAGTAATAATTAAACAGATTTTGGGAATATGTATTATATTGTAAATAGTTAAGCCCTTAATTTCACCTGTAGTATATATATTTCTGTTTTATTTCCAAAAAAGATAATAGATAAATATGATGCCTAATTGTACTGTTAGATAATTGCAATGTCGAGTCGGTAAAACAGTAAAACTGTTATATTCAATTAAAATATGACTTAAAATGACAAATTAAGAAATGGATTCAGATGTTATGAAGGTAAAAACCCATGATTACATCAAAATGCGCCAAGACTCAAAGAAAAAATTATAATGTCTTTTTAAGAAAATGTAAGAAAAATATTTTTCTAGATTTTTAGTTACCTACTACAATACTATCATACATAGCTTAATTTTTTTCAAACTTAAAGTCTATTTTTAAAACAAGTGGCCTTGAATCCATTTTAAATTTAAAAATGCCTTATTATTATTATTATTTAATTAAATATCAGATTACAAAGATCCATAAGTTGTTAGTAAGAGCTTAATCCTTATGACTAAGTTGAAAGTTTACAAAGTGGCACACCACTTGTTTCATTATTAATACAGTTACATAAGAAATTTGCCTATTTTGTAACCTTGGATATTAGTAGATTCAGAATACAAAAGGCAAAATAAGAAAATGTCGGTTTTCCTCTTAAGTTAAAACTTAATGAGAACTTTATCGTTCTTGTTTATTTCACCTTAATTTTCATTTTAATTTCACCTTCCTAAATTCAGAAAATAGATTGTTTTCAATTGAGTTACTCAAAATAAAGCAATATCCACACCATTATATTTCTATGCTAATTTTATAAAGAGGAAAGATTTGTTTTCTACGATTTAACTCAAAAACTACTCGAGCCTTTTTTTGTGAACAGAACATCATTGCACCCATGCGAAGCCAAGCGGATCTCTAGTCTTGAATTTTTTTTTCACAAAACTTCGAAAAAGCTGTTTACACTTGTCACATTATGATTATAAGACTATGTTTTGATATCTACTGATAGCTGATCAATAAAAATCAATGTAAAGTTGTTTGTTTTCTATGAAAATCTATATATAAAACTTTGGTGAGTTGTTCTACATCCTTTGAAGGTTCGTGCCCCAAAAAATTATCTAAACACTTATACTTTGCGTGGATCTGCAACAAATATGGCGGGTACAGCTAGTTATTTATAATTGGCATTAAATAGTGGTATTTGCATGAAAATAAAATATTAATTAATATTTCTATTTTAACATGTTTAAGGACCAGTCATTTTCTGCACATTTGCGGTATCTCTAGTGTTAAAGGCGATTAAGTAAAAAGTGGTTGAAGACACCCAAGTGATTATAATCTTACTTGTTCTGAATGCGGTTTAGTAAGCGTTTGCGACCGATTGAGTAGAGGTGTCGGACGGATGCATGCGATTATAATTAGGATTGTATTTCTGATTCCGACGAAGCTCAGTATGGCGGGTAACGTTGAATTCCATCTGAGTCATTGTGCTCGTTCTGTAGCCTTTATTTTCGTAAAACACTTAACCCTTTTACGCTCATCATTGTTTCATTTACAGTTTGTCTTCCGTACCAAAGTTTCGGAAGAATAAATACTATCCAACATTAACATAGTATGTTAATGCTATCCAATCTAATGATGTGGTTATGTAATATTTACTACAATAACTTTTACTATATATTTCCTCAGATTTTACTTGTTTATATAAATAAAAATATATGTATGTTTGTCCTCTATTGACTCCCTAAACAATTCATCCGATTATGATAAAACTTTGATCAGTTGTTTTGGTCGGAAAAGATATATTTATTGTCTATTTCATTAGTTCTTTTTAACTCCATGTCAAATGCACTTAATTTACAAATTACAATAATAATTAAGACCTTATTAAATAATTATTAGGTATACTTAAGTTTCGCAAGGGCGTGACTCAAGTAAAAAATATTTTCTTGACAACATTAAAAACGTCAAATGGATAATTTTTTTAAAGGTCTATAATAAAGACCAAATCCTCAGAATACGGGCCTTAGATCAATAATCATAGAGCTAAGAAATGCGTTCCCCAAAGCGCATTTGCGAAAAAAATATAAATAATTCGTTGTAATGAAAACGAGCCGGTTGCCACGCGCGATTGGCGACATATTTTCCAAGCGAAGCGCAGAACAGGTTTCTGAAGAGGTGCATGTATGCGATGCTGACATGCCCGCTTACCACACTGCATTAAATATGCAACTTAAGTTAATTTCTTATAACGCCTTATGGATATATTTGAGTTACTACACAATATTCATAGCATGGGGTACCTGTAATAAATTGTTATGAAATAAAACTTTGAAAAAATATTATAATTTGCACAGGTTTACCTAAATGTTTGAGATTTACGTCATATTTCATAAGTGTATGTTTGTATGTATGAAATCGGTAAACTCCAACGGCGATACCTACATCATGAAAATTGCCACATACATTTATGTATATTTTTATGAAGGTTTTAATGCTGACCACTTTCTTTATAAAATAAATATTATTATTAACGCTAGTAACAAATACACTCATATAGTAGGTAGTTATTAATTATTATCAGTTCCTATATCTGTACTCTACATTGTAGTCAAGGCCATAATTGTAAACCTGTTGAGTATAGAAGATTAAAATTATTTATATTTGAAACAAAGATGGCTACTTTTACGACTCCAGCGCATCACCGTACACCACGCTTCAGTTGCAACAACCAACAATAGAAATTAGTAGGTAAATACTCTTTTTAAATACCACTATTTCTTTTTTGAGCAGGTAAGAACATATTAATCTACACTAAATACTAATATTATAAAGAGGAAAGATTTGTATTTTTGAATTTTTGTTTTGCTAGTTATTCTGTACGTTACTAAAGCGATACCGTTTTGCGGTAGAAGCGGATGGGGGATCCCCTTAGTCGAATCTACCGCAGATCCAGACTAAAGGAATAGGAAGTGTCATTCGTCTGTATCAGTGATAATTTTTCTTTACTAACAAATACTACCTGAATAAGCCAAGTTATAATTGGTGTTTCTGTTCTAATTTATATTACATGGTTGCTATCGAATGCTTGGTTAGTTTAAATATGTACTTCTGTCACTTATCTGAAATTTTCCAATAGTATTGTATAGAATCAAGAACAATAAATTTAAAAAAATACTGTAACTTTCAAAAATTACGTGAGCAATGAGCGGTATAAAATTCTGATTTTTTTTTCCTTTTTCTACAAATAATTCTGAATATTTAACTTTAACATAATCTATATTTTGTGTTGTTTTATTTATTTATTTAGAATATTTTGAAACTATTTCATCCTGATCACCTGAAGAGTGATCAGCCATAATTACAACACCACATAAAAAAAAACCACAGTACATAATTACAATAACTGTGTTCGAGTTTCAAGAATAATAGCAAAAAGGAATGTGTAGGTAGGTGTTAAAATGCGCTACGTGCTTTCAAGTTAATAATTCATTATCAGATACAATTCAACGTCAGAACATTATCAGCACCGATAAGATTTCAGCATAGCAAGAGGAAGTTGAACTAAACACGTTTTAATCGCTGCTCATGTTATAAACACTTTCAACAGATGCCTGCTATATTCAAATGATCAAGACCTTGAACGAAAAGTGCCTTTAGATCTAAATATATAAGGAAGATATTGAATTATTAATGCTATATTATTTTCTAATCGATTGAGAAACGCGGAGCAGAACTGATATTGAGGAATTAATAACACTACCCATAACAAACACACTGACGTAAATACCTGTACTATCGCACCGTAAGATAATAAGGGACAGTATTACGCAGTTATCCAGAAATTACACAATCTTAAGAAAAAAATATTTATACAGAAATGACGAAATATTCAGAACTGAGGACGGTATCATCTACTCAGGCCGCATAATTTATTATTATAAAATGAGTTTTTTTAATACTATTTTTAAATGTAACAGTATTATTGGAAAGGCTTTTTTATGAATGAAGTGGAGGGCAAGGCGGGGAGGCAAATCGGAACGCAAAACGCGAGTGCGCGCGCGCCGCTTTCCCGACTTTCCAGCCAACGTTAACGCCAACAATGCCACGCGAATATTTACGTTACATACGTAAATTAAGAAAGTTTGTTATTTTTTTATTAATTCTATTTCATTCAGAAAAGAATGTACTAAAACTGTTCATTTTACCTGAAAAAAATATTTATTGTGGTTTAACATTGACATAACTCGGTAATTGATAACGACTTTAATTTGTTGATAAAAGCAGATAACTACGTTGAAACGTCAATAGTTATACAAATAAGTCAATAAGATATTGTGCGAAATGTATGCAACAGCGAGGCAAGGACATCGCAGGACGAGTCACTTGTCCTCTATCGTCATGCGCAGGTAGCGACCAGAGGACGAACGCGACATGACCATTGTTTATAGCTCTTAATTATTATGCCCCAACGTTGACGGACGCTCACCGAATTCCGAGAGTGACCCGATAACGATTCGCACCAAACAAAAAATAGTTTCGTTGAAGCATTAATTTTTCCTACCTGAGGTTTTTTACAAATATTATTTTATTTACATAGCATAAAATGACAATAGATGTACGAACTAAGTGAAATTTACAATGATATAGAAAATATGCATAAATTATCCCCCTATCATGCTTTATTCATTAACATAACTAACTAATGATTAGTGTTACAGTATACTGCGACTATACCACTCGCAGTATCGCGCTCGATTGAGGACCGTTACGTGAAATGAAATGTCGAGTGCGCGGGGTGGAGCATGAAACCGACATGACGACGGCGGCCGAGCTTGGCCGACTACAGAGCGCTGAGACGACGACACCAGCGGGGGACGAGGTGGTGCGCCACTTTATCGCAGCGAGCCGGCAACGTCGCGCGGGGCGGTATCCCCCCGCGGTGTAACCTCTCACTCACCGTCGCCGGTTTGCCAGCCAGTGTTACCTTTGACGGTCGAACGTGTGGTAGTCTGATGCTAGTGACGTCGACGTCGGCACTCGTGCAACACGTCTATGATGTTTCGTAGAACTCAGTCGGACTCGTGAGTGAATGATAATAATTAATTTATTATCAACCATACCTGGACCACAGTGACAAATATTGACCTTACCTTGGATTTGGATTTTTTTAATCACCTGTGAAGTGACGATATTAATATTAAAACAAACAGTGCAGTGAACCGAAGGATTACAAGTGACATCGTTTTGGATTATTAGAAAAATTGTGACCATTGTGAAAAATATAAAACAATAGTGGAAATCGTTTAAGGTGTGTTTAAGAATAAAGTTATCAATAAAAAAAACGTATCACTAAAATTAAGAAAAGTCAAAAGAAAATCACTAAAGATTCGAAACTCAAAAAATAAAAGATTGTGAAGTAAATGGAATCTGCAGTCAATTAAAAACAAAATTTACAGAAACGTTCTACGTTGGCATAAGACATTGAAGTAACGTATTAATTAATAACGACAGAATCAATGTCACTTAACGCTAGACGAAACAAAAAAAAATAACATAAAAAATAATAAGTAAATTCACAGATAGTAAATATTCACTGTAGGATGTTTACTATCTAAGGATAGGAGGTTAAAAAATATATTTTCTAACGAAATGGCATCGATGGCCGTTTCGTAAGTTTGTTGACGTTGCAAATGTTTCGAATGAAAATACGTGAAACGATAACATGAACAGCGCGAGAAATAATCAAGCGAAACAGTGAATTTTATCTTGAAAAGTTTTGTGAATATCGAAAAAGTATGGGAATACATGAGGTACGTCGTGTTTCAGGAGGTGTTTTGAAACGGCAGGACGGCGAATTCTGCTAATACGGCTGCATACGCAGGACACAAAATTAGTTATCCGGGAGCAGGAGCTCCCGATTCTGGAAAACAGAATTATTTTCAAGAAACCATAGGATACAGAGTAAACACGCAAAGGTAAGTACTGTACGCACAAGACTAACCAATCACATTGAAAGTAAGAATACATTTTCCTTATTTACATAATATATATTTTTTTTAATTAATTACGCCAAAAAAATAAAAATCGAAAAAAATTCAAGTCTGTTAGTTTATCCATGAAATACGAAATATGTCGCATTATAACAAATTGATTTTTTTTATCGCCAATTTAAAAACAAAACATAAAAATATGGAAAATCTCAATACACTGAAAATTCAAGTATATTTTTTATAAATATAGATATTATAGTAATTAACTTCATTTAACATTTATTGTTTTATGGTAAATATCGTGGCATATCTTTCCAACTGTCCCCTGTTTTGTTTTCTGAATATGTTTGATGAACTAAAAGTTGTGTCGAAATATACAAACATTACAAACATCGTTTCAAAACAATGTTTTATAAGTATTTAGCAGATTTAAGTGAAATGAATTGTTAAGATAGCCCCAAGCAATGAGTTATTAATTTAAACTAAATTTCCAACTATAAAAATCTCACGGCGCGAATCACTGCATAAATCGTATAATGAAAGAAACGAAATGTGCTCTTCCATTCACACGCACAAACGCTTTCGGCGCCCTCTACGCACACTAATGTCTAGTGGCACTCACACTATCAAACCGTTACCCACACATTGATTCCACCGCGCACACAAGCATGCGTTGGGAATGCACGCGGTGACTGCACTTTAGCTTACAATAAATACAAATAAACAGATCATCAACGTACTAGGCTAGTAGGTAAAAATTAGTGTGGCCTAGGCAGCTAATTAGTATATTATGCTATTTACTAGTATTTTAATTGTTTTTCAATATACATTGAATGCAATAATATCGTAACCAAAAGTTGAGCAGGTGATATGTCAGGGCGCGTAACTGCTTTGTTTTGTAGTCACCTTTACAAACAACATAACGTCATTGTTAAAAGTTTTATACAAAACCAATAATAATAATATTAACTATGGGGCTCCCAACAAGACTATGAATGAAACACAGGAAGTCTCCTTCGTTCGACTGTACCTAAAATGTAACATTTAGAAATTATTGAGTCTCGGTACTAAATCCTAACCATTTAATTATATGTACAAATATTTATAATAAATTCTAAATTAAATGACGAGAGATTATTTATAAAAGCTTATCGCACCGTGGGAAAAGTTCGTTTTTAACGGGTGAGTCGTTTGGGGGCGTATATTCCTGCACTAAAAACTGCATGAATTCTACTACGTACTTTATACATTTCAATGGCGCTTCAATAAATAATACAGTTCTAAAATAATTACCGAAAAGTTATAGAATCTGCAAATGGTCAATTTCTGACCTAAAATGTTCTAAAATTAGTTAAATTTGATAAGGTATCAAAGCTTTCGTAATAAAGTTCCACATTGACGTGAACGGGCCCATTTACCCTAAGCGGACGACTGCGACCGACCCTTCCCACTCATTGTGTCGCATTCACCCCAGAACAGTCGCCTCCATTTATAACCCCCGGAATTCGCTCCTTGAAGCATGATTCATTCTCTCACAGCTCAGGGCGTCAATTGACGTGGATAAGATAAAATCGCCGTAAATTAATAATATTAACTGCCGTTATAATTTTTGTAACAATGAATTATTTTTATGATTAATTAAATATCTGTCTAAAGAGAAAGAATTGTTGCAAACACTCGAATCACAATACGTTCCAAAATAAATAATTCCTATAGTAAAGTATCTTTACTTTGAAATTGTTATCATTGACAATGGACATCTTAAATTATTAGCTTGTGATGTCGCTTTCAGCTATACGTTTATTTGCTGGATTTGCCTCTGGATATCAGTTACAAAGAACGATATTACTGTTACGTTATAATAATCGATCAAATACAATGTGCGCACAAGCCACAATTTGAAGTAGCATTAAAAACGGGGGAGACCAACTGCCATCGAAAGTCGCGACATAGGGGAGAAACGTCTCAAATTTTTTACTCGATAACTAGAGGCTTATAAGTAATTTTATTAGTTACTAATAATAATTATATTTATATCTGCACTTATGTACTGTTGATTAGTAAAGTGAAAATGATAATAATGTAAAAAAATCGCTTGAGAAATCAATTCCACACGTGATTATCATCACTGCCAATTAGCTAAGAATTCACCACGTCTGCGCAACAATCTAAAATTAACTGCAGCCTATGTATCAAAATATCTACACGTTACTCGCACATCTCTCAATAGTATGCCAAACACCTTCCAGCTTCTCAAAATAGCGATTTAATCATCATATTGATTTATACCTACTTCTCTATTCTGGTGCTAATTATTAAACTCAAATTCTTCATTTATAAATGCTTATAATATTTAAAGTCAAGGAAAACGTAGACATCTTGTCGAAACGAACGCATACATATTCGAAGATTATTCTTAGAATCGGTCGAAAAGGATGCCTGGGTCGACCGCTTGCATTGAAAGTCCCAAATATTTTGAAAGAAGCGTAAGTGATTCGGATGTGGTGGTACCACTTTAACAAAAAAGTACATCAGGATACAGAATGTTTTTTTCTTTAGCAGCACACATTATGGTCGGCAACGAAAAGGGCAAAACTACAAAAAGATATAAAAGACGGCAACGATTAGGTACCTAAGGAAGGGTCCTTGTAAATCATTTGCAGTATCGATAAAAGAAACGTGACGAGTAAAGCGTTGTTGACTAGTTTGATTATTTGTTTAGTCTTTAAGAATTTGTTGTTTACAAACATAACATTGTAATTTACACAGTAGAAGAGATTTTAAATTAGAGGACATTTCGATGCAATCATTATTTTTTAATAAGTAACAATCGCAATATGTAGTTAGTACTAAATAAAATTAAAGATTTTATATTGTAAATCTATTACACAATACACCTAATACTGGAAATCGTTCCATGCCAAAACTGTTATACCAATACATGCACACAAGTAACAACAATAAGTAGCCCGTGCGAGTGTTTATTGAGCTTTTGTCGAATGGAAGTTATTAGAAAGGGCTCGGGAATTCGCCCCAAAAGCAGTTCACATGAGTCTGTCTCCCACTCCAGCGCTATACAAAAAATCAAACATCCCGAGAGAAACACAGGGGTAACAACGCGTTATAGTCCATATTGATTTTTTGTCTCATTGTTCATGAAATAATAAAATCATCGAGGTTGTTTAAAAATACTGGCGTTGATAAAATTTAGGTTGAATATTGAGACTGTTTATTAATAATAATCGACGTGTTAACGTGTGGAATGTAAAATGTTCAACTTCGCAAGGCCACTTGCAATAGAAACTCATATCGTGTGTAAAATAAAATTGTGTTGATTTCTTATTTTAACCGACTTCGAAAAAGGTTTTCGAATCGTCGCGTATGTTATTATATGTGTATTCGATTACTCGAGCGTGAGAGCGAGTGCTTTATGGTGGATCAACCATACGACATTAAGATATCAATGATGCACTGTAGATCTATTTTTAATTATTTGTGACTTTCGGAGATCCATAGACTAAATACGCAATCTCCATTTCACAACTTTTCTATCTTTAAGAAATGGTTCGGCCTGGAGGGTTTTTAGATATTTTTCCACCATTCAATAGCCATATGTAAGGCAAAACTTGTTGATAATATTAACTAATATAAACTAATACTTTCATTGCGGCTTAAGTGGTGACATCACTTTTACGTAAACACAACCGTTTAGACAGCGCACCACTTTTTTCTCTTAATATCTAAATATATTATGTTTATCAGGTATAGTGTAGTTTTCTACTAGTGAAATAATTTTTAAAATCCGTCAGTAATTACGGAGATTATCGTCTAAACAAGCATAAAAATAAATATATCAGAAACCTGGCAACATCGAAACGACCGCGCCATATAGCCCGTCATGTATGGCCTGATTTGATTGATTATTATATTTTTGGCCCTTAGATTTAGTGAATATTTGATGAATATTGAAATAGGGAAAACAATATATTATACGTATATGGACCCAAGCACCGATAATAATTGGACTGATTTTGAACAATAAGTTTTAAAAAATCTGGCATTTTTCCGTATAGTAAACAATTAAACTAATGAAATTCCATATCTTTGACTCTTATTTCAAAAATTAAAAATATAAGTAGCACGATAACCGAAATAAACCTTAATTTATGAATTGTCCACAGTTATGGGTGCCATGGCGGTTCGAACGCGATGAGCGGCGGGGGCGAGAACGCGCAGTTCGGCGCCACCGCCGCGATGGTCGCCGCGGCCACCACGGCCGCGATGCAGGACTCACAGCCATTCTCGCAGGTAATGATAATACACAAACGAAGTAACGCACGACAGTTCGAAATTTAAAATTTCTTCTGAATTTGAAAATTTTGAAACACGTTAAGTTTCACACTGTGGGGATAACCCAAAGATTCCCGTATGAAACATGATTACACGCACTTCCTGTTAGCAATGGCGATTTGCGTGTCCGTAGCAAACGGAAATCCCCGTCTTGTCATACATTTACTTTAAAAGTTGAATAATTTTAAAATAGTATATCGTTATGTTAAATTTCAGATGCAAAACAACATGGCTATGGGCAATCCCCAATACAGTGCGATGAATGGCTACGGTCAGCAGCGCAGCCATAACCCCGCCATGACAGGGATGGGCATGGGAAGTAACGGGGGTATGAATGGCATGAACGGCATCAATGGAATGAATGGCATGACAAGCATGACGGGAATGGGGCAGATGGGAAATGCCTCCATGAACGGTATGAATCCCATGGCTCAAATGGCTAATATGGGAATGCATGCCAACATGATGCCTTCGCAAATGGGTCCTGGTCAAATGGGAGGATCAACGAAAATGGCTCCTGGTTATCAAAGGCGACACACGCCCTATCCAACAGGAACTATGCTAATGGGCACACGAAAAAGTCAATACATTGGTGGGCAGCCGGGTTTTGGTCCCAGTCAGCAGTACCCTTCTGGATACGGAGGTCGACCCGGGTTTCAAGGGCAATACCCACCACAACAACCTTTAGGACCGAGTGGAAATTTTGGTCCGACAATGAGAGGGAACATGAGACAATCAACGCCGCCTTACTCCAATCAAGGACAATATTTTAACGGCGGTGTTCCAAACCATTTTCCTCAACATCAAGCTAATTCTGGACAATATGGTGGACAATACAGTGGACAATTTGCACAAGAGGTTGCAATGCGAACAAACAGTTACCAGCACAGTCCTGTGCCTGGTAACCCAACACCACCTTTAACACCAGCTAGTAGTATGCCTCCATATATTAGTCCAAATGCTGATGTCAAACCTCATTTTAATGAGCTCAAACCACCGATGGGTATGCAAAGTAAGTTTATTACTTAAGTAGCAAAGTATTGCCCATAATAATGAATATTACACATTATTCATAATATTGAATAATATTCTTTTATACACCCTCTAATCTTCCCTATTTTATTTCAGATGATGAGCTTCGATTAACATTCCCTGTAAGAGATGGTATTATCTTACCACCATTTAGACTAGAACATAATTTAGCAGTTAGCAATCATGTATTTCAATTGAAACCAACAGTACATTCAACATTAATATGGAGGTAACTATATTTTTTCTTTATAAAAACTTCTTTATTATACAACATTTAGTTTTAAATATAAAATTGTAAATTTAATCTTTATTTCAGATCGGATTTAGAACTACAATTAAAATGTTTCCATCATGAAGACCGACAAATGAACACAAATTGGCCCGCAAGTGTTCAAGTTTCGGTCAACGCAACTCCCTTGATAATAGACAGAGGGGAAAATAAAACGTCACATAAACCATTGTACCTGAAAGAAGTCTGCCAGCCCGGCAGAAATACTATACAAATCACGGTCTCGGCATGTTGTTGCGTATGTATTATTTATTAACATTTAATAAGAGTAAGAATCTGGGACTTAGAACAAACATTTATAATCTATATTTCATTTTTAGTCTCATCTCTTCGTTCTGCAATTAGTGCATCGACCCAGCGTTAGGAGTGTACTTCAGGGATTATTACGGAAGCGATTATTAACAGCAGACCACTGTATCGCTAAAATTAAAATGAACTTTAATCAAACGTCTTCTAGTGGAAATAATGGTACCAATACTCCGAACGACAGAGATAGTATTGAACAAACTGCGTTAAAGGTTTCATTAAAATGTCCAATCACCTTTAAGAAAATCACATTACCTGCAAGAGGGCACGAATGTAAACACATACAGTGCTTTGACTTGGAATCATATCTACAACTTAACTGTGAGAGAGGTTCATGGCGATGTCCTGTTTGCAAGTAAGTTAATAAAAAATATACATTTTAACACAAAATATGAAATACTTGTCTATCACTTTATTTAGAAATAATATGATATTTACAGATAAATAATTTTGTTTTTTTTTTCAGCAAACCTGCTCAGTTGGAAGGGTTGGAGGTAGACCAGTATATGTGGGGAATCCTCAATACATTAAATACTTCAGATGTGGATGAAGTCACGATTGACAGTGGAGCAAACTGGAAAGCAGCGAAGAATTCCACAAATACTAGTATAAAGGTATGTTTAAATCAAATTATTTTTTAATATAATTATACATAAAAATGTCCATAGAATACAGTTATATAACCTAATTTTTAAATTGTAGCAAGAAGATGACAGCAACGACGGCAGTGGAAAAAGAGTAAAAGCAGTTTCGCCAGGTTCAATGAATATGCCTACAATGAATAATTGGGACATGAATCAGGCATTATCACCATATCTACCACCAGATATGAATACAATTGCCAGTGGATCAATGATCTCCTCTTATAATCATAGTAGTCAGAACAGAGCACCAGCATCCAATAGTCAAAATTACGACTTTGGTATGAACAATGGCCCTGGAAGCAACGAGTATGCTGGAAATGGCCCTCTGTCGCATCTCAACGAAAGTGTGAACTCTTTGGATCCTCTGAACGCAATGGAGAAGAGTCTGAATGACCAAGTAAGTAATAAATAATTATTTTCATGTACAGCATGTATTTGATAAAATTTCATAGAATTGCCCTTATAGGAAAAAAACACAATACTTTTGTGACATTTATTTAAGCCATACCAATTTCCTTTGTTTTTATTCACTTATGTTACAAATAAATAATTTCATTTCATTTGTATTTAAAACTATGTGGACACTATATTTTGAATCAACAAGTGTAACTTGTGTATTTTGACTTATTTAATTTTTCTTAATCCAGATGCCACACACACCACACACACCTCACACCCCCGGGTCTGCACATACACCGGGAGGCGGGGGTGGAGCTCACACACCGGGTTCAAGTCACACACCCGGTCCACCCTCAGTTGGACACCATTCTCTGAATGACGTCGATATACCTGCTGATCTGAATTTCGATCCAGCGGCAGTTATTGATGGCGAAGGGACTGATAATCTTAATGTAAGTATCACATTTCCTGAAGAACACTTAAAAAAACTCTTTTTTGGTAGAATTAAATGACATAAGTATGTTTTTTGTCACAGTTGCTGCCAGAAACAAGTGTCGATCCCATGGAATTGCTATCATACTTGGATGCACCAGCACTCGGTGAACTTTTAGCGACTCCACCATCTTCGTCCTCGTCTGCTGGCTCGCACCCACCCCGCGCACCTTCATCTGATGATTTATTAGCGCTTTTCGAATGAGTGACAATGATAAGCCTAGGCCCTTAGTGAAGATCGAATAACTGTCATTCGTGTTGATAAAACATTGCAGAGATCTTTCTTTATATCAAGTGGCCTAGTTTGGCGCCTATTAAGCTTCTCGCGTGAAGCTCCACATTGTGATACTAGATTTTAGTTTTTTCTCCACGAGCGTCGACGTTGAATGTCATGGATCGTCTCCCGAAAGTGTTTTGACATAGCCAAGCTAATAGAATCTCTCACTTATGGGGCCGTACAATACTGAACTTTAATGTTGTAAATTGTGACATTTGACGTGGTCAAACAAAGCGTCTTGTTGAAACAACGATGCTGGAGAAAATTTTATAGTTATACGTATAGGTAAAGGTTTGAGGTGAGGCGAAGGCCGCGCCGGCCATAGACACTGCGGTGTTGTGTATGTATAGTTCCTTGCGCCACCGCGACAACCGTGGCGCACCTGCGCTCTAATTATTCCGAAGAATAGAGTAAACAAATTAAATTAATTCTAAACTCATCCTCTTGTTCATTGAAAAGCTAAAGATAGAATGTTCTTGTCTAATGTGTATAGTTTACCAAATGTAAATAGCAACATATTTTATTTTCCTAGTTGTTTCAGTATAGTCATGAGACCGTAATGCAGTTTGTAAATATAGTTATAATGTAACGGTCTTCGCGAGTGGCAGTATGAATTTTATAGTTCCTAAAAGAAGCGAAAGAACTATAACGTTCACTTGCCCCTACAATGAAAAATATTCCTTAAAGTTTTCACATTTCTGCATTTTTAAATATTAAGATATGCTAGGATTCGTGAGTATGCTAACTCGCTTATTGGGTGATATATTCTAAATGAGTTGTTTGAAATCAGTTAATAGTAACAAATCTTGTTACTTAACTATAATATTGTAAAAATGTGAGTGCAAAAACACTGTTAAATTATTTTGCGTTATGTGAATTGAAGAATGAATAGAAATATATTTTAATTTCTATATTAAAAGAGTAATAATAAACTGTATTATTTGTAAATACGAATTTAGGTAAGAATATTATATTATGATCTAGTATATATTTAGTACATGGCAGATACTTATACGATGGCCAGTTTTAGTGTAGTATTACTAAATTAAATCTACACATGGTTTTACATGTACAGAACACCAATACAAACATAAAGCCTTCAGAGTACAGATCTCAAATTTTTATTTCATCCACTGAATGGTCCAGAGCCTCTGACCATCATCTCTGAGAGCAGTGTTATTGCAGGAGTCTTTAACGATCGAGAGAGACGGAGCTATATGTATCACACTGTACTGGTCTCATACAATAATACTGCTTTGAGAGATTGTGGTACAGCCCCTGGCCACCTGATTGAAAATGTTCATTATCTTTTTTTACAACACTGACGACGCATTATTTATATGTACAATTCCAATATCGAGAACGATTTGCTTATCTTCATTTCTATGTAACAACTTTTAATAATAATTATAACTAAAGCAAAGGAATAGCATCACAGCATTTATTTTTGTCTGTACTCTGAAATGCACATTCATAGTGAAAAACAATAGATTATGAAAATTAAATAGATACCTATTTTAGTTGAAATTTTCATCAAATAGTGCTCATCTATTTTACATATAATTTATGAATTCCAATCGTGATTCGTAACATAAAAGCAATAAGTAAATATAAATAATCAATAGTTTACAAGTATACATTATATATATTACCACATTATTCCATAAATGATGTTATCTCAAAAGTTCTATGAATTGTTATGTTATTTGAAGATTTGATGATGAGCATTAAGTTGACAAAACTTATTTCACATATTTTCAAATGTTTGGTTGTATTATTCAGTCTAAGCGCACCATAATCAAAATGTGTAAAGAGATTACAAATATATATACATAAATTGCTGTACAAGAGATAATATTTATTAATTTTAAAAAGGTCCTCTTTTGTGTACACTTGGCAAAAAAAAAAGTTTGAACTGTTTAGTATCAGATTTTTTTTAGTACCTAACATAATGAAACAAATCTATTTCTAAGATTCTTTGATGTAACTCTGTCATTTTTAACCTATGTAAAAATCGGTAATTTGCGCATCTTTAATACATGCTATGAATATGGGCGCCTCCTTAGAATTAGTCATCTATTATGAAAACAATAAATTAGTATTACATAAAGCTGTGATCAATTTCTCAAGGAAATAAAAGGAATTAAGTCCTAATTCCATTAAGAATTGCAATAAATACATCTGGCTTGTTGATCACTGCTTTAGAGATAAATTTATAATACTTTTAAGGGACCTTTAATTCCAGTTAGCTAGTTCTATTTATTGTAGTGAATGTTGCTGTTGGATGGATCATGATATTGAGTTTTTGTATGACCAAATAGTACTTTTTTACACTTTTACCTATTTTTAGGTAAATTGAATGTTTTTATAAAATGAAAATATCATAAAAATGTAGAGCATATCACACAACACGCTAGACAAAGATGGTATTATATGATCCATCCAAATGAGTAAATGATTACAATATATTTTGTTGACTATCTATTATTATGAACTGCTGTGGAGTTAGTAGATTTGAGAAATGTTAATCACAGCATTTGGAAATAAGTGAAAAAGATATTCTAAATAATATTATGCAACCCATGACCTATATTTGAAAGCCAAATTGTATCGTAGTAAAATTCCTGAATTTGTGAATAATAGAAATCTGGTACCCTACTGAAATCATTTTTAAATATGTAAAATAAAAACATAACATTTTTATGTTATTAAAAATAAAACGAATCTTAAAAATTAAAAGTTGTTCTTATTAATCTTTTATAAGTATGGCGATGTGTAAAGTATTATAAACTCTGAACACCACTCAAAACACTTATTATGTTTCTTATGTTGAAGAAGTTAATCATAAAGAAAAAAGTAACTTGGCAGTTTGTTGCATTGTATTGCCAAAGCTATGTACATATTTTATTGACTCTATTTTGCTTATACAATAAACAGAACATGGAATTAAGGAAATATAACAAACTTCAATGGATAGATGTCACTATTAGAAACTCAAAGTTTAGTGTGTGTGTAGACATCAATAAATTAATGATGTATAAAAGATTGTGACTTTTGGAGTCTTTTAAAGATTAATGGGTCACCAATTATAGTCATATAATTTAAAGCAAAGAGGACAAAATATAAATTACAAAACATAAAAACCTATTAATTTTTAATTATTTATAAAAACTACAATAACAAAAACCACAATAATTTAATATTCAAATAATTTTGTAACAACTATATCAGTTAATATGCTTATCATAAATTATTCAGACAATTAGTTCTAATGTTCTTTGATAACTGAAGGAACACTCATCTTAAAAATTAAATAATAATATAGAGTACTTCACTTTTGTTATACCTGTAGGAACATTATTTAAAGTAAGTAGGTTTATTTATTGTACCTAATATCACGATTTTTCCAGTGCTTGATGGAATTGTTTTAATACGATAAAATACTTTGAAACGAAATAAAAACGAAAATTTTAACAAATAATGTATCTAAAAGTACGTACTTACTTTTGTAAAGGTTTCCCGTATGACCAGTCTCCACTCTCCAAAAATAAAACAATAGGTTCTTCATCGAAATATAAGAAAACACAGCAAGGACATAAAATTAACTACCTAATTACAATTATTATTGTCCACAATGCCTTAATACTAACTAGTATCTATCACAACGAAACGAAATATTAATAACATTATGAATTAACTAAATAGAAAATATGCGCCGCGAAAATATGTCTAAATTTAAAATGTTGACAGAGAAACCATAGAGTTATAGAGTACATTTATAAGAGAAACTGATAAGACGTGATAGACCATTAATTCTCAAGCTCCGTCACTCTCAAACACTATCGAAATAACAATATGGATTATGGAAATAAGAGAGTGAAAAAGAGACACACTGCCAAGGACTTTATATATATAATATATAAAGTCCTTGCACACTGCCATCTTGTCCTTACCACTGTAACCGCTTGTCACCTGTAGGTTTACTCTCCATTCTCGATTTAATTGAAAAACGATTGTTTTCGAAAACCTGTCACTTACTAGGTAGTAGGAGTGGGCGTTAATTTAACAAGCAGCTTTTTTAAGCCGCTTTTCTAATGTTAACGAATTAGCTGCTTTTCGTTTACCGCAAAAGCCGTTAAATATATTATTACATACATACATATACATCACGCCTCTATCCCATTGGGGTAGGCAGAGATCACGTAATTCCATATGCTCCGATCCTTACATACCACTTTCGCTTCTTCTACTTTCATCAATGCTTTCATACACACTCGACGGTTACGAGTACTTTTGATCTGGCCCTTTTGCAGAACGACTAATATATTATTATTATTTTTTTAAATATATTATTAACTGTTAAATTCAATGATTTTTGAACGCAATGCGTGGATTAGCTCAACGAACATTCAACGCGTAGTCGCTAACATCATCCGAAGCAGCTTTTTTATTTAACGCATTACCTGTTGAATTTATTAACTGTTAATTTATTTGTTAACTAATAATTGCTAAGTAAAATCTGTTGACATTACTGCAAACCAGTTCATAAAATTAGCTGCTTTTTTAACAGGTTATCAATTTGTAATTAACAGCTGTTTCATTTCGTTAACACAAAAACCGTCAACGACCCACCTCTACTAGGTAGAGTCGACGCCACGAATCAAGTTCTACGGCGAAGACTAGAACTAAAAGTGACAGTTCCGTCATCTTGTTGTCATTGTCATTAGATTGTTATAATTTTTTGATAAAATCAGATTATGGAGCGAAAAATAGTAGGTGGTGCGGCTCGAGCAATAATGTTTAAGATGTAAGAGTTTTGTAAACAGGCGAAGAATAAAATAAATAAGTATTGATCACTTTACAAAATGTTCAAATGCGAGTTGCATTATGACAGGTATATAATTATATTGTGTATTTTGTATGACTGATTTAATATTCATTGATAAACATTTATTAATAATGTTTCTATTGAGATCACTATATAACTTTGATTATTTATATGACATATAAATAATCTAAGCTATATAATATAATTTTAGGATTTTCTGCGAAAACTGTTACTCTTGGGACAAGTCGTCCACAAGCAAAAAAAAAATATTTTGCATTATATTTTTAACTAGCTAAAAAACCTAGGGCTATCACACCACATAAGTCCCTTTATCGTGTCGGGACTCCTTTTTAAGTTTTATCGGCACGCACATTTTATCGACTTAGTTTTATTATATACTAGCTAAAAAACCCGGCTTCGCCCGGGAGTTGATATGAGATGACGTGGTAGAGTCGAAATAAAAAAATAAACTATGACGTAAAAAGTAAAAACAAAGTTTATTGAAAACGTTTTCTCATTATTTACAATACTTGTTTATAAACAACATTTTTCATTTTATTGTCCGGAGTATATATACATAAATTTTTCGGATTTCCTACTCTTGAGCAAGCTACATATAGCTGACCGTGAGAGAAGCAGGATTCTTTGAGGTTAATGCCACAATATTTTAAAGTTTGTCCTTGCGCTTTGTTAATTGTAAAACTAAAGGCTAATTTTATTGGAAACTGCAGTCTTTTAAATTGAACTGGCAATTCCGAAGAGATCAGAGGTATTCTAGGTATAAATACTGTCTGTCCTTTGGTCTTTCCAGAAATAAGTTCAGCTTCAATGATATTACTCGATAGCTGTTTTACGATCATTCTAGTTCCATTACATAATTTTGGGGAGTTGAGATTTCTGAGTAGTATGATTGGAGTTCCAATTTTCAGACGAAGGCAGTGTAATGGCATTCCTTTCGAGAAAATTTGAAAATATTTTCTCTCTCACACCTTCTAGAGTATTCTGGTCATTATCGTCCGCCATAATAAAAGGTTCTATAGCGGTAGCATTTGTAGTAAAAGCGCGAAATTTAAAAACCTAAATTTTTTAATGTTTTGAGAACTAATTTGGATAACTAAAATTATGTCGCTTTAACTCCAAAATATAAGTTAGCTAATCACGTATAAATACATAAAATTTAATAACTTTATTATAGCAACAAATTAAATTTAAGACTTTATTGAAATTGGAATTTTAAATTTCGTGTCACTACTACACATGCTACAATTGCTCGCAACGCTTTAGGAAATGCAACCCAAACAATCGTTGTCTCCTGAATGAAGTTCAAATATTCGATAACAGATGGCGCCACTATACTTAATTTCCAAGTTGTAGGGTTGGAAAGTTCCTTATATCTTTAGAAACACGCCCTTTAGATTAAAACGGGAACTTTCTAGCTTCTGTAGCGGTAGCGTATGTAGTAAAGGCGCGAAATTTAAAAACCTAAATTTTTAAATATTTTGAGAACTAATTTGGATAACTAAAATTATGTCGCTTTAACTCCAAAATATACGTTAAATAATGACGTATAAATACACAAAATTTAACAACTTTATTATAGTAACAAATGAAATTTAAGATTTTATTGAAATTGGAATTTTAAATTTCGCGCCACTACTACACATGCTGCAATGGCTCACAACTATGGAGACTATACACTATGACTATTGGAGTATATAGTCTCCATAGTTGTCTTGAACGAAGTTCAAATATTCGATAACAGATGGCGCCACTGCACTTAATTTCCAAGTTGAAGGGTCGGAAAGTCCCTTATATCTTTAAAAACATGCCCTTTAGATTAAAACGGGAACTTTCTTGTTCGAGGGGGGATAAAGGGCTATCACACCACATAAGTCCCTTTATCGTGTCGGGACTCCTTTTTAAGTTTTATCGGCACGCACATTTTATCGACTTAGTTTTATTATATATATATATATAGATATAGATATAGATATAATATATATATACATTTTTTTATATTGTGAAGATAGAAATACCAACTGATCTGTTCGGATTTATAAGAAGGCATAAATGTTCAAGGGAGTAATGCAACTTTACGAAGAATATTGAAACAATTAGGTTGCACCAAGAAAATTTTTGTTTGGGATTTGACATAGTCACTTTACATCATACGGTTATATTTATTACCGTTTTACGCTAACATATTGAACTTTAATAAAAAATGATTGTATATGTTTTTTTAATGTACCTTTTTTGTGACTCTTAATGCATATATGAAATAACTCTCAGAATGCAATATTTTTTTTCCAATTAACTCAATATCTTTATAAAATAGCCCATATGATATTCTGATGTATAAAAAAATCATCAAATTCTGTTTAGTAGTTTTTACGTGAAAGAGAACAAAAAATATTGGGAAGTCGAGAAATATCAAGATAATGGAATATAAGGAAAAGTTTCACTTTTTGCTAGCAACATTATGCGACCGAGGCGCCGCGCCGCGGTTAACGGGCATGACTAGTGGCGTTGACTTCTTGTTTTTAAATTCGATACATAGCGTAAGCAATATTAATTAAAACCTATAGGTAACCTAAATCCCAAATGTCATTTACATGTACTTGATCTATGTTAAGTCATCAAATATGTAAAAAAAAAACATAAAAATTTCTTCATAAAACAAAATGAATGCGATTTGAAAACGAAATAAGTGTCTAAACAATTATTAGTCAAAGGTGAAATATTTGAATACTGTAAGATGGTATATATAGGCCATCTCCAATTTTCCTTCTTCTTGTATATTTAATTCTTGAGTCTCCTCCTACATTTACTTTCATTTGATTTTTTTATTCTGTCATTTATAATAATAAGGTATGTCAGCGTTTTCTAATGCCTAACATCTGTGGGTTTTGAAACTTAAAGTGGCAACATTACAAATTTACAACTACGTTTTTTTCCAAACAGTGGAAGTTGGAACATAAATGTACTCTAGTCTCTATGTCTATGGTTGGAAGTTGGAACGCGGCGGCTGGCGCGCCAGCAGTCGAACTCGAACCGATAAATGAACAGTCGTAGTAATAATTGTATATGAGGTAGACTTGTTTTACCGGTTTACGACACGACGCAGAGCGACCGAACGAATTTTAAATAATATATAGAAAAAACGAACCTATTACTTATAACTTTTTTAAGATATAAAAGTGACTATTCGCAACAGCTGAAACGATAATGTTTGCGGAATCAGAGAAAGCAAAAGTGTTTCTTTTGTTTTTGTTATAAACAGAATTCAGGACTTAAATGTGTCATAGTCCTGCCCTCAACCGAAAGCTGAAGGATCTCATTCTATAAGGTAATACTTACATTTTTATATGTGTCTATTATTATTGTTTGTTTTAGTCAAATATTATACACGTAACCGCTTTCATGCCTTATAAATGGAAACACAGTATCGTCACAACTTACGATCTGATGATGGCTTTTATCCTTTTATTTTGTGTGCATAATAATATTATGACTTTACTGTTCCAGTACTGATTGTTCTTATTCTGTAAATGTATTTATTTTTAGAGAAAAATGCTTAGGGTGTTGTACATCCGATGAAAACACGGAACCCATAATATAGGATCACTCACATATCTGACGTATGTATGTCCGTCTGTCTCAATCTATTCCCTAGAATATACTAAACCGATTTGTTAAAGATTTTAATCAAGTAGGTGAAGTAAGGTCCATAAAAAGGTCAATCGTGTACTTTCTTTAAACATACACAGATGTCAAATGCTTTAAAACCGGTCTACTACGAATCGCATTCTCGTGGAATTTTCATACTAATTAAATGTAGGTATTTAAGAAGGGCTTGAAATAGGTCTCATATTGGTATCGATTAACAGTACCGGCAGTTATGCTAAGGACATGATTTTAAAAGAGGTAGGTAGGTACCTTATGGTTTTGTTTGAAGATTATTTATTAAAAATATATAGGTACCTTTATACTAGGTAGGTATATATCGAATTTTATCAAGAAGGTATAAATATTATGTTACATGTGTGATGTGACGATTATGAACTAGAGTCATTTAATACTCAGGTAATAGAAAGTCACATTTTATGAAACCCAACAGCTAGCCCGGAATCGCTTCGCGCAGGATTCGATAAACTACAGGCTTTCAAAGAAGGGTTTCTGCTGTGTAGTAAAGCTTCAAAAACCGGTTTAAATAGCGGCTATGGATTTGTTACTGTAAACTTTAAGTATAACACTGTTTTTTTTCTTCAAAATATTCGGTATAGGAGTCAACTGAGTAGTTTTAAAAATAAGAGGATAGCGAAATGCTTATATTTTGTATATGTTTATTATTAACAAAACGTAAGGTTAAATATTAAATCCGGTAAAAGTATTTAAATATGTGTGATACTCGCGTTAATAAAAGACAATATTAAATCGTAAGGTTCTTTTTCCTGGTACGTAGGGCCTACCGTTTGTCTCTACCTGGCCTCTACCCGATCAAAGGTAATAAGGTCCCAAGTAATAAAAATAATACGGTCAAATAACTATATTACGAATAAGACAGACTATAACAGAACATAATTGATGTAATCCATTTAACGTATTAAATTACTAACTACTTAGGTAATACTTACCGTCCATTATCCGTTACAAAGGATAACGCTGTCTCTATATTGTTCTAAACGATAATTTATGTGAAGAGTGTTCGCCGTAAAGTGAATCATTGAAGGTGACGCATTATCGGAAAAAAACTGTTTGCAACTACCTTTACTAATTTTAATATAATAATAATAATAATAATATTCAGTCAAATAAAGATTAATAACTGTCTCTGGCTGTCGCGATTCGTTTAATCATTTGTGTGTGATATTTCTTAGAAGCATTATGTATTCTTTTATATACCTAATAGGTAAACTGTTCGCAAACTTCGTATAATAACAGCATCAAAAAAGAAAACCCTTTCAGTACTTTTAATAAAAAAAGCCATATAAATTTCAAAAATATGATATTTTTATAGTGTTTTTCTCTGATTGTTAGTTCAAGTAGAACTTCTAGTAGTGGCAATTACATTAATTATTTTGATGCAATTTTACCATTTTTAAGAGGAACTATCGGAAGACATTTAGTTTGAATCCACGATGGCGTACTAGGTATAACATTAAGTTCTGATGACGTTAAGAAATAGGTGACACATAAGAGAGTTCTCATAAAGCCCTTTGTTTTTCATCGGATTTTGCGTAATCCTAAAAAGTTTTTTTTGTTACGAAAATCTTTTCGATTATATTTTTTTGTATATACCTATCTATTCATATCCTACACATCATCTAGAGTCATCGATACAAAATATAAAATGCAATCAAATTTTGGTCCAATAAATTACTCAAAATAAAAACTACTCGTGGTATCTGAAGTGTTCTTCTAAAAATTTTCTCTACATATTTTATAGCAAATATCATGGGTTCCGATTTTTTTTGAACCCAACCACTGAATTTCACCAAAGGACATCGCGTAATAACTCTACATTCCACCCACTCTACCTTGCGATTCCTCAAACCACAATCGCACGATTCCTAAGGCACTTTTTGCTTTGCGCAACCATTCTGAAACCAGTTGCCGCCGACGATTTATCCGAACCGACACGACTTAGGAATAAGAAACGAGTCTTTTAAAGTCTGGTAATGCATCTGCAAGATCTTTGGCCTAAAAAAGTTATATAAAACAGCTTACTGCTTTTTAGGTTTTAAACGCTATGAGGGTTTCATGAAGCAAGTGGCACCGTAAAGTACAACTAGGTATATATCGACGGCTCCCAAGAACAAGATCGTATCTGTGCGATCGTTTATTTGCAGATACAATTTTGTTCTTAGGACCCGACGATATTAACTTTCTAATATCAAAGTTTAAGATTTAATATAAAAATATAGAGAATGGTAGAGGCATCGCATTATGTATGCAGCGCGGCATATGAGCGGTCAGGACATTGCTCTCGTCCACCCTCACTCCTTCGCCTTATACCTTGCTATCCGCAAGGCGCAACGAAAATGGAATAACATTTCTATTGTTATACTTTAAATTAGATAATAATACAAGGGATTTCTCTGGTTTATACTATGTATATTACAAAAGTATTTCTTCAAGTCAGTTTTATAAGGTAAATAATTCGTGTATAAATTAAGAAAAGAAAAATAATACCTACCAAATTCAATTTCCAAATTGAATGTTCATCATTACTTCACACAAGGTTACCTCTGACTGTGGATCTTGAGACTTATGTAGGTATATTACTACATAACATCATATGGTTTCTTTTATAAATGATTAATTGTTACTTTATATTACTTTTAAGGTTTAAAATTAAAATATATTTCTTAAATTGTTTTCCAAGCTAAAAACCAATACTCATAAAATAATGTATTCATATAAGGACGAAAATCAAAGTCGTATAAGGAGAAATCCATAATAATCATTGTAAAGAAACAGTGTTCAATTTCGCGACTGTTTTAGGAATGTACTATACTACTAGGCGAGTTTGTGGCTAGCTTTTTAGAAAGTAATAATTGGATTTACATGCATATATAATTCCATTATGTTATTGAATACAACAGCTGGTTTGTATTTGCAATTAATATAAAAATCTCCAGTAATTCTAATTGTTGCGTAATATAAAATGTTAGGAAAACAAAAAGCCTACTTTTAAAAAGTTTTAACAAACTGCCCAATAATACGTGAACATACTGATCTTAATAAGACAGTATTTTAAAGATTTCTTTGCTCATACTATAATTGATCGAAAATTAATAGAAAATATACAAAACTAGAGCATATTTAAAGCTTTTAATTTCATTTGACGAATAACGTTTTCTAAGAAGAACGTTTCAATATTAATGTTGATAATATACTAATAATAATAGAATAGTTTAAAAAACAATTTCTATGCCGACGTCTGACGTGTTTGTCCTGAATGTACGATGAGCCCAACTTCCTCACGTACGTTTCACGGTTATAATATTTTGTATCTGATTGACCCGCAAAATATTAATGTTAATAAGCCGAAAGACTTATTGATATAGGTAAATATGTTTGTATGTTACCTTTCAATTTTATAGAAATCGGATCTTTGTTAAATCAAGTAAAATTAATAAAGATTTATTTTATTTTTTGTATGAGAAAAATTAAAAGATCTGTTATATTATAAAAAGACGGATTTTAAGGCACGCAAAATCACGTAATCATTTTAACCCATTAACTTCCAAAAGTTTAAATATACATAATATGTATCTATGCACAAAGGTTGTGTAGCAGCATTATTATATTCAAATTAGGTTTTGTATTGAAAATATTTGATATTTAATACATTGAAGTACAATATAAATATATATATGTATATTTGGGGTACCATCAACCACCATAGCAGAATTAATGCCATGTTACTTTACGAGATGACATGAAAGCGCTATAGTTATTGTGTATTTCTGTCTCGCTCTACTTTAAGAGGTGACGGTACGGCCCCAGGCTTCGATCAACAATATACTATGTCAATGGCCCCAGGCAAGACTTTCGCTAGTCGGTTGACATCTGATAAATTAAAAACCCAAATGGCAAGATAATCATGAATGTGAGAATAAAACTGCAGTCCCTATTTCTCTTTGACCAAAAATATTGTGTAGTTCCCATGTCGATAGCTAAACGTTCAATATCTGTTAATGTCTTTGGTTATCGACTGGTCTGTTCCGTTATTTGTACAAATCGGTACGCATTCTAACATCAAGTTGCACCTAGCTCCATCCTGCACAGAATTATACTCTTTCTGATTATCATGAGACAGGTTAGTTTTCCCTAGCGTCATATGGCGTCTTAAATCCTTTCGTGATTCAATACCTACGTACTTAAATAACCTGAACACCAGTTTTGCGCTCGTTGAGACGTTGCATTGTTGCTATGACATATACATTTTTTAACCTTTCTTGCACTTTAGAATACGCACAGTATTCTATGCTTTATATATCCAATATTCAAATCACTAGAAATCACACAGACACTTAAAATCACTTGCTATAATTATTTGAAAGTTCTGAGAACGTATATCTTGCAAGAAACTTGTGCGCACTTAAATTGCCAGCCTAAAATGACAAAAAATAAGGCACTTACAATTGACAAGACTTAAATGTATCATAAACTATAAAAATAAACAAATAACAACGTTCCACTCGAAACCGCTTAAAATTGGATTATTTTTCAAACTAAAACCTCTTCAAGCCATTTGTCGTATAACTTGAGATTTTAAGTGTAAATGTGATCGTAAGAATTTTCCAAAAAATACATCTAAAAATGTGTTATATTACATTAATTTACTTAGTTTTCTCTAATATTTGCTTATTACTTTAATATTAGCATCCATGGGTACATATTTATGAAAACAATGTGCATTTCTAGTTCAACTATTTCATGATTAAGAACCTTTTAAGCTTAGATTATTGACATATAAATAATCAAAGCTTTTAAGTTGTTTTATTGTCAAAATCCAGAAAAAAGATGTCATGTCAATTCCCAAATACCTTGGCCGATTTTTATGACGATTGACGTTACCCCTATACTATATCAAGACTTCATTTTGATCTTCAGACAAGGTCAGCGCGAAATACTGCGTCAAAACCAGATTCTAAATCTTGTGGGGATCTTGGATCGTGATTCAGCGACATTGGCGTCAAAATGCTTAGGCAATTATATTAATATGCATTGAGGTGATATTTGAATGCTTGTCATGCACAATAGTGATCAAACTGGTCTACTTAATGGCATGTCTGGACCTATCAATTATTATTTACAATTCAAACAGCTTGGATTCTAATTTTCTGTTATTTGATGCTTCTTATTTCAAACAATACAGTACCTGGATGACCGAGCTTTGCTCGGTATTTTTTTTATTTTTATAAATTGTGTTTTTTGGAAATTATATTTAAGTACGAATTACATAGTAATACAATCAAGTCTAACCTCAAAGCAAACACTCATTGACTTCGTGTTACTTAACAACGCCATCTGCTGGAATAGCTTTAGTGTTGTTGTGTCGTTAAAGCAATTAAAAAAAAATAGTATTAATATTCGCCGATAGATGTCAGGAAGAGTCATTTTCAGTTTAAATTGGGACTACTCAAACGCCACCTTTTTGTTATTATTCTTCCAATAAAAAAAAAGTAAGTTTATGTTTAAGTTGATAAAACACGAATAAAATGACATTTTCTAGAAAAGATTCCTAGTTTAAAAAAAATAGTATTACTATTCGCCGATAGATGTCAGGAAGAGTCATTTTTCGTGTAAGTTGATAAAACACGAATAATATGACATAGTATTAGTATTACTCGCCGATAGATGTCAGGAAAAGTAATTTTTCTTTTAAGTTGATAAAACACGAATAAAATGACATTTTCTAGAAATGATTCCTAGCTAGATCGATTTTTCGCCCCCGAAACCCCCCGTATACTAAATTTCATGAAAATCGTTGGAGCCGATTCCGAGATTCCAATTATATATATATATACAAGAATTGCTCGTTTAAAGGTATAAGATAATATTGACTAAACACTTATGTATAAATAGATTGATTGAGGTGATTGTAGAACACCTGCCATATGCATCGATGGGTCGTGAGTTCGAATCCCACCAGGACCACATGTTTATAATTTTCTGTAAGCATGTTTTCCCCACATCTGGTAACTTCGAGCATTGATCGGGTGGGAGGAATATCGAAATTCCGACCGGGTAACGAACCACCGTTCAAAGATGGAAAAACCGTGAAGTGCACATTGCGCGTTTCGGTTTCAGTCTATGAATTTCCGAATGCTCGAAGTAAAAAGTAGGTCGACAGCGCATCATTGACTGATGTTCTGTGGCTGAGGTATCACCTACCATCAAGTGAACCTCATGCTCGTCTGTCGATATCTAACATAAACAAGCAGGGGCGTAGCTACTGCAATATCAAAGATAAAGCCATGGCTACAGGGGCAAACCCGTGCAAGCGAAAATTAACCTTCCATTAGGGCTTCGCCGCAGTTAGGAAGAAGGGCCCCTCACCAAATTTTGATATAGGGTCCATAAAGGGTAAGCTACTACTCTGAATATAAGAATATACATAAGTTAATACAATTATAATAAGCGTTGGACAGTTTCAAATTACCCTTTGCTGTCGAATCTAAGTAGTCTTATTACGTAAGATTTTCCACCTGTTTGGTATCTAACGAGCCGTTTTCTGACAGTAGGTAACTTCGTTAAAGTAATCGTATCGAGTGTTTTTATTGCTTATAATAATTTAATATAGTTGTGACCTTGTAACATAGAGAGAGGTTTTGATCAAGGGTACAGAATTGAAGACAATGTATGTAGGCAACAAAATAATAGTATGAATGATCACGGTGGGTTACTTTCGTATTAGAATGATATGGCATGAGTCACCTGACTTCATATTTTAATTTATTTTGTAGGCTTAACATTCATTAGTCCTTAATTGATATATTTTAAAAATTAAAGTTTATGAACTTATAATTACATATCTAATTTGTTTATGTACTCGTACAGTAAATCAAACTTCAAGTAGACTTTATTTAATCTTCAACTTCCTGAGTATATAATATACTAGGAACAAGCCCCGGCTAGGCACGGGTGCAATGTAGATGTAGGTACTATGTTACTCGCTGATAATTATGTAGCTTTCTATTAGTGAAATAATTATATAGTTTTAATCGGCTATATTCAGTGCCAGCTATTCCTTGTATATTAATAAAAATAAACACTGTTTTTCAGACTTCTAGACGACCAAAATTAAATTAAAAAAAAATTAAAAATGATTTATTTACACTAAATAAATAAACCCAGACTCTCGATATAGTTATGAGATATAACGCTATAAGCATGTTATACAATGCCAATAACAAACAAAATTTAGATATATGATTGCACATATATTTATATAAATCATAAAAATAGAGATTATTCCATTTATAAACAATATTGTTTCTAATTGAAATTATATAATCAAAGGATACCTGTTGGGAATCAGAACCGGAAGTGAAGGTAAAGTTGCGTGACCGAAGACGGTGTAAGTGTAAAAACTGTAATAAGAATAACATTGCAAGGCTTCAATAATTTTGTCATTATCAATTGTGATCTTCAAGCTTGATTACAAACTCAATGTCGATGGTTACAGCAAGAAACGGTATTTGTATTACACGAAGTATTTGTTCTCTCCAACATAGGACACGTGACATTTTAGTGAGATGAGTTTAAAAAAAAACTATCTATACTAATATTAGGTATAAAGAGGAAAGATTTGTATTTTTGGATTTTTTAATGTTATGAATAAACTCCAAAACTACTTGACCGATTTTAAAAATTCTTTCGCCAATAGAAAATTTTTTTTAAATGTTCATTTGATACATTATTAGCGAGTAACACAGGCTATTTTTTTCTTTATTTTGTGTACATATACATTGCACCCATGCGAAGCCGGGGGGGGATCGCTAGTAATAAATAAATACATTTTCACGGATCGTATAAAAATATTGAATATAATAATTTGAGTCGATACTTACTAATGTACGATATGCCTGGAATGCTCACGCATATCGGTAACTTTTTACGACCTCAATGTTATATTGCGTAAATATAATACAGATTTTTAATAACTTGTTGCTTTTGAAAGCAACCTAGAATTTCGGATTATCTTTTTTGTGACACGTTAAATATTATTTTGTATTGTTTGTACTATACGATTAGAAATCAAATCGTGCAATTACGTAATTATTGTTAAACTTAATTATCTTCATACCTTTATATGAAACTAGTGATCCGCCCCGACATCATAGGGGTGTACCTATATGTATATGTAAAAATAAAACCTATGTTACTGGCTATAATGTAGCTTTCTATTGGTGAAAGAATTTTTAAAATCGGTCGAGTAGTTTTTAAGTTTATTCATTGCATACAAAAATACAAACCTTTTCTCTTTATAATATTAGTATAGGTATATTTTTTATCCTTTAATTGATTTCATTTAAATTGGTGATATTCGCGTAAAAGACAATATTATTTTCGTACCCTTTCAACTGAGTAAGAGTTGAAGTTTCTTCACAGAAAAGCGTTAAGTACATGTTAATATTAAGCAGTCTTAGCTTAAATACCTACTGCCCCTGGATATGATTTCTTAGAATTGAGGATCCCATCCGGTTGCCAGCACTCCTCTAACTGGTTTACAAATTAAATTAAATCCCACCAATTCAAACAGCGCTTATTAATATGCAGCAGATCCCCAACAAAATATTATCTAAATATAATTTTCGTTATTTTCTTCTTATTAAATACCTAAATATAATATGGTAATATAAAAATGGATGTTTGTACTACATGAAATCGAACTACAACGGCCGTGGCGTTTGAACGATCACATGAAAATTGGCATATTTTTTTTATGGAAAAGATTTTTGTTTTTAATTGTAACTCGCCACAAGTCAGCTAGTTTTAAAATAAGACTCAATAATCAACTTGGTGATTGAAAAAGATTTATAATTGTAGTGCTCTAATAAATGTGAGTGGGTAATTATTGCACCCAAGTGGATAAACAAGTCTAGTAATTACAATCAATTCCAACAGTCTGACAAAAACTAGCCTCTTGACGCCATACTTTTTGCCTCAGTTAAACATCCGGTGCCTTGAAACTAATAAACATTATAAACCTAGATGGCTAGTGTACAGGATTTAAAAAAAAAAGATCGAAATACTATCATAGGTCACTGCAATTATTCAAAAATATATATATTAAAGTTTTTTATATAACTAGCTTAAATAAGCTTTCTTTGCCAGCATTTTTTATACCTAAGGGATCGCCAAGCAATGATCGACCTACACACTAGCGATTCGCCCCGGCTTCGCACGGGAGCAATTTAGATGTACAAAATTAGCCTATGTTACGTCTCTTCGTTTCGAAAATTGGAATAGAATAATAAAAGTTTTTATTTCTTGTTTATTTTATTGTAGGTACACTTTAAAAACAAATGTGAAGTTTGTGAGAAATGCGAAACGTAACGGCCGCGGCGTCTTGACAGTACCATTCTTAGTTGACTCGCACTTTTTTAGAATTTGTAACGGCATAGCAACTTGACAGTTGACACTCGATCAAGAAAATACACACACTCCTTTCAAAATTCATAGATACATTTGACACACAGTAATTAATGGGTTCAATAACCGAGTGCATACGATCCGGTTTTAACATTAACCCAATTTTTCCTAAATATCAATTCGTTGGCGTTCAAATTGTAACTACTATCTTTAGTTAATTCACCTAAAGATTCCCACTTATCGTGTGATAGTAAGAGCCTTTAAATATAAAGTCATAAACGGAAAAAAGTACCTTAGATTAATTAAAAAGTAATATGTCACTATGTGCCAGATGAGATGAGATACACGATTTTGCAAACAAGAGATGATTTCTTCGGGCTTTTGCCATAAGAGATACATGCTAGGTTTTAGCAATGACCAGGTTCGACTAGATTTAGCTATTTATCGAGTGGAACAACATGAACAAATATTTTGGACTTTAACATTGTCTTTTCGATTATCACACATTTAAATAAATTAATACTTTATACCGGATTAAACGCGATTTATTATAGAATAGATCGAACTTTGTGATATTTCCAATCAGACAGCTGTCTGTTCAGTCTGCACTCTGCATATGACCACGGTATTAATCGCGTTTTACCCGGTATCAAGTATTTTATTTAAATTTTGGACTTTTACAATAGGAGGATTACCATTGGGCTTTTACAGTAACAGATACATAAAAATTCCAATCCCGGCGGTTGTCGACCCCGCAACATGGTCATCAATTATACAAAGATATCAAATAATCTGAGCACATAGTTCAAATTGCTATTAACTAAAACGTTATTATGCACACATTGTCTTTGTGCTTTCCCTATAAGGCATAGGCGTTTAAATATAAGTCTGACATTGAGTGTAGTGGAGACAGGTAATGAAGGCATAAGATAGACTCTATACACAAGAAGTATTAGACAAACATAACTGAGGCATTGTCTCAGGGCATGGGAAAATTCTAGCTCCAGTATGGGAAGTAACTTGAACTTGTGCTAATTGAGTAATAACAGGTATATCAACGTGTTAGGTACTTTGATTGTTGATTTATTAAATTAAGCCCACCATTAAAATTTTTTAAGGTAGATATCGACAGAAGAGCATGAGGTTCACTTGCTGGTAGGTGATACACCAGCAATATAACATCAGTCAATGATGCGCTGTCGCTATTTTTT
Organism: Anthocharis cardamines; assembly: GCA_905404175.1. Taxonomy (NCBI): domain Eukaryota; kingdom Metazoa; phylum Arthropoda; class Insecta; order Lepidoptera; family Pieridae; genus Anthocharis; species Anthocharis cardamines. The sequence goes on from FR989962.1 coordinate 6,910,051, forward strand.
AAAATCGGAAAATCCTGAAACCGAAGCGAGCAAAGCACTTCACGAGTTTTCCATCTGATCTTTATCCGGTTGGAATTTCAATATTCCTCCCACCCGTTCAATGCTTGACGTTATCAGACGTGAGTAATACATGCTGACAGAAAATTAAAAACATCCCTGTAGGATTCGAACCCACGACCCATCGATGGCAGGTGTTCAACCAAACGCGCCAACGAGCGCGTCAAAATTACGTATATATCGAGATGTATTACAGAATCTATCTATTAAAGGAATCCTCTAATGCAATGGGACAGATTTATCATTCACTGATCATTTTTCTTTGCAGGCAAGGAGGAGTCAAAGATCAGTTGTCTATGCTCTGTTTGGCCGAAAGATTAAAAAATAATATCCTCCGGTTCTACACGCAAACCTTGTCCAAAAATCTCTTTTTACTGTCCGAATCTTTCAATTAAATGTGAATAATTCTCATACAAACAGAGCACTTTGCACCTTTTTTTTTTTAAACAGCGAAGTAATAGAAGTTCTTGCTCACTTATCTTTCCAGACCATTACAAATAGGTCTCTTTATGGAAAGGATGAATTTCCTCCTCATTCGAAGAAGGAACTAATAAGTCATATAAGGGTTCGGTATGAAAAAACTCACTGTTAATATAACTGTGAGAGGTACTAAGTACCACACAGTTGTACTTTACATACAAATCTTGGTTTTCTTGAAAACCTGCAACATTGGGGTCAATGTACTTATTTAGTTGTTTTATCAATCAATTTTTGTATACTACCGTTAGCCGTTAATATATAATAATATGAAGTTATCTACTTGTTCTTTTACTTTTTTGATAAAAATTATAAGACAAGAACATGGAAATTTATTGTATGATTATGATTAAAGGTGCATATATGAACATTTAGGTGTGTGGCGACGCGTTCAAAATGAGTGGATATTTTTATGTCTATATATTATGTAACAAGTTATTTTTATGAACTCACGGACTGGATAATAGATTAATATTTCTTTCACGAATCAATGTTTTAGATTACTGTACATCTGAAGAAAAACAAAACCATTATAGGATCACTTGCGTATTTGGCCGTGTTCCGTCACAATATATTTTCTCCGAATATGCAATTAATTATTGAATGAGTGACAGAGTTAGCGAATGCAAAAAGAGAGAATAGTAACCCAATCATGAACGGAAATAAAATCTAAATTACGGTGTATAATTTTAGGGGAAAATAATATATTAAACAACGTAAAAATATATAAATTTTAATATGAATACACGTTAATAAAAATATTCGAAAGTTGAACGATTCCCTCATCTCATTACTTCGCAGTTTACATGAAAATAAAGACAATATCCTTATGCCCTTATTCATAAACGTATTATAAGCTTGATATAGTTCAAATATGTATTGTTTCTTTCGTTCTGTAGTTTTTTTTTATATTCGATAGAGCGAGACAAAACATATTTTAACTATAAGGCCGATAGTCCCCTCTGAAAACTAAAGAAAAGAAAAACATTTTTTTTTTAATCCACGCGTGTGCGACTCGCGCTCAACTGATTTAAAATCATTTGAAATGGACTTTATACTCAAAGTTATATCATTTTGTGAATGGAACATTTTGCGTTGCAATAAATCTTATTTAATCATAACATATAAAACTAAATAACAAAATAAATTCTACAAAATAGAAGGTTTATACCGTCGGTACCATATTATCTAAGTACGTAATAATTACTTAATAATCTTTATTTCAAATATTGCACTGCTAGGTACTTCGTTCCGTAACGTAAAACGTCGTGAATAGCGTCACGGCACCAATTAAAATGAGAATAATATAGCCTTTAATGGGTTGGCAATAAATATATACATGTATAATTATTTTACCATCAAAACCTTGTTTGCCTAGGCTGAATAAAACAGTTTGTATCTGTGCAGAGTGTAAAAACTCACAAGCAGGCAGTAGCGTGAATCGAATAGTCGAACGCGGACGTTTTTAGCTCTCTTACAGTGAGCGACCTTTGTGACATTCAGTTTGAACTATAAGAGTGATACATTCTGAATAATATATTTTTTGTCAGAATATAGTTAACAAGTGTCCAATTTGCTATCAAATGTTTGATAAAATATTTTAATTAAAATGTTAAAATTATTTTTTTTTATTTGAAAGATAATAACTGTGACGTGTGTTTGTTTAGTGTAAAGTGATCTGATCCGATGCAGCATAGATAGATAACGTTACAATTTCTTTGGTTTGCGGTGTTTCGTTGTCACAAGCAAGGTATTTTCATTTCTTTATAATGTAGAGCATACAAATTCAGAAGTAATGAAATATTATTTTTTAGCTTACCTGTTAATAAAATCAAAGAAAATTTTAAAGCTTGATAAAATCAATGATTAAAAAATATGGAAAATCTAATTGGAGATTGAAAATCGAATCGAATTTCAAAGTCCAAAATGTATAGAGCAGTTAAGGAAATAAACATATAGCCAAATACAATCTTACGTATAAGTTTAATCTTTAACCTAATCCTTCAGCACTCGAGTAATTAAAATATGTATAACTTTAAATAATATCCTAGATCTTAACTAATTATAACATATATAGTTAAGATCTAGGTTATTGTTTTATTTTTATAATATTTTTAAGATTATGGTCATAGTAAAATTATTTCAAAAGTATTTTTTATAATTAAAAAAAAATACTTTAAATATAAATGAATATATAAAGCCAACCAAATTTCCCTGAAAAGGAAAACATTGTTATATGAAAACAAAAAGGCTGTAAAAGCACATAACTATATTTTGAATTTAACGGCTGCGCCACCTCATACAATGGCCATCAAGCCCTTTTATATTATGTTATATCGTACGGAGAAGAAAAAAATATACCTACGTTCGCCCTGACAATCGAAAATATTATTAACTGTCTTTGGCCGTCAGTTAAAATAGAGTTAACTTTCATCAATTCTGTGCTTTAGACAATATTTTGTAAATTATACTTATTTGAATGCAAACAAAGTGACTGATTTCTAAAATACCTGAAACTGAAAACAGTAGGTATTATGGTACTTGTGACAATGGTTTCTTTCCTTATCTTAAAAAAACTTATATTCCCGCCTTTTTAAGAACATAATCATCTTTACGCAGAGATTGTAAAGTAACATATAAAGAATATAATGAATAATTGCAGTTATCTGTAAATAATAAAAAATAGCGAGGAAATTACCCAACCCCAAGATTATGCTTTTTCACACTGTCTTAAATGAGGTACAATTTTTCTTGTAACCATCTTTAACCAGCAATATCCACATGGAAATATAATAATTTTACTAGTAAATCGTTTTGTTTTTCTCTTTGTAAATATTTACTGTACTAATTTTATTGAACATTAGTAAATACGCCAAATGATATCAGGGAAATCGTCACTCTATTTCTCGCTTGCATGATTATATAAGTAAATATATGAGTATTGTTCTCAAATGCTAATAAGTGTCATTTCATTTTTCAGATAGTATCGCCAATGTTGCAACAATGCAAAGCACCAGAGAGTCCAGTCGGCAAAAGCGCAATATCAAAAGAAGAAATTCTAGAAAGAAATCCTTATCGCCATCAGATTTAAAATGCGTGCGAGGCGACACGAAGACAGAAAACAAATTAGGAAGGAGATCGCTGTCTGAAGGCTCTATGAAAGTGAAGCATAGAAAAAGCAATATACAGAGAACTTTGACCCATCCTATATCCTGTGCAGATTTTGATGTGCCAATTAATGATGTGTTTAGTGCCATGAAAGTTGAACCTGTGCCGCCTGAAAGTGATGAATCTCATGTCCCTCCTACGAGTAGTGATAGGGACACCGAAGATGACGCTCGAACGCAGGTTAAACCAATCCCGACGAGGCTGCGTTGGGATTCCGGAAGCGAAATGGATTCTCTCGTCTCCATTGTAGTCAGGAAAGCATCGGCTCGACGACGCCGAACCTCCGCCAACCCAGGTATACTACTTAATGTATAACTTTTTTTGTAGTTCTTAATAACATAACCGATAATACTCTTTGTACAAGAGCATAATATGCAAATGAAAAAGTTGAGATAGCTATATTAGTTGCGTTATCTTAGACTATATGATCACGATAGAAACACACAGATAGCGGCGCCTTTTGAATTCGGGTTTCCTGGGATTTTATTGTATGAGAAAGTTCCATGTAGAGTCGATTATCACAAGAAAATACATATACATATATGTATGTATATATAATTAGGAATGTTTCAAGTTTACAATGATGAGTCTATTTGATATCTTTGGTGATGTTATAGTTGTTTGCTAGAACCACAGGATAATACTTTGTAGCGCAATAAGTATGTTTATTATAATAGTCTTACGATTGGATAAAACATATTATTATGTTAAAAAGGATGGTAAATGAAACTCTACATAGAGTCATAAAATATTATAGCGTTGCAATCTCTACAAAAAGCCTAAGGCTTATTTCACATAGCATCTTGCAGGATGTCTTGAAATGTTAGTATGCTAATGATAGAAAAACATGTCTACGTTTGCAGGTTATTTGCAAAATTGTAGGCTTATTACATGTCATTTATTATCCACCTCGTAATTACCTTATTTTGTAAATAAATTGTACACTTATTAGTAGTTAACTCAGAATTTATTTTTATGTTAGATTTCCTATGTGAAATGCTACGACTAAGAAGAGTTTCCGTAACGGTAGGTTTGGATATTAAACTATTAATACTTACCCAATAAAAATGGTATCCCTAAAATTAGGATCGTATCCTATTTGAGATAAGATACGATATTTATTGTAACCTCGTTGCCAGTTCTATTACGAGTAATTTTCTCTCAACTCAAATCGTTAACTTAAAAGCGTTTCCTTGTTTTCGTCATAACGATCACTATTGTTCCTACACAGTACGGAGACAGTACAATTTCTTGTTGAACCAGCTATTACGAAATTAAGACTTGCATCTCCCAGCTTTAATAGGCAATAAATCACTAAAACATATATTTACTTATATCAATTTAATCAATTCTGTACTGTTTTTTCAAAGAGTTAAATTGCAGCATTATTTGTTTCATGATGATATTTATTGCCTAGCCTATAACACTCATTTACTATGTACAGATGTGTTTATTATAAGGAAATGTTTAAATAATCCTATGCATACTTTCTTCAAGGGGAAGTAATCTGATACCGGTAGTAACTAGTAACTAATATATTACGTTGTAAATGTAATAGTTCTTCGTTGATACTATAATCTTTATCCTGTAGTGGAGTTATGTAGCAACTAATACATAGATGTTTTAGTTGAGACAAAGTATAAATGGAGGAAAGGAATATTTTAATGTAAAGCTGTATAATTGTCTGAAAACCAGCGCTATGCCAATAGTATTGACATAGCACAAGCTGAGTAACCTCACCATTTAGGTAGATAGCAAACAAATTTTTCTTTTTTATGTTTTTATATTATTGATTTTGTATTATATTTTTCTTATTGTTTGTTTGTTTTGTACCTAATAAATTTATTCTTAGTCTTATTCTTAATTTATAGAAGCTTAAAGCCTTAAAGCCATATTTACCAATTACAATTATTTTTTGTATTCGAATGTATTATTTATAACATATTCTAGAAACCTAATACCTATTAGAACACGTGGCAGTAAATAGCCAGGCGTGTGCAAATGACTCTGCTGAGTCAATAACAGATTGATTTGCATAGCTTCATGCTGGTGAGTTGATAATGTCGCTAGTGTAGAACTAAGTAGAAATTTATCAAGGAAATCAGTACGTACTACAAGTTTATATTCATTTTTTTAAAATACATGTTGTAGGAACTTAATGATATTACAATCTGGCCAACAATTTACGTGTTATAATATTTTTTTTGCAAGCACTAATTCTATATTTCTACGTAGTTCACTAACACTACACAACATAAAACGGTTTCCTTCGCTTGAGTCGCCTTCGCCTATTTATATGGAAAAGTAAAAAAAAAAACAAAAGACATCGAGAACATTGACAGATGACAGAATTTTAGTTCCAGTTTTGTTTTCTTGAACAGATATATCGTTGCAACCATTCTTTCTATATAAATTTCACTTAGTGTACAATTAAATATACACGTATATGTAATTGTACACTAAGTGAAATTGGAAAACATCTCACTTTCTGGAATATGTAATTCTTGTTATTAGTATTGCAAGGGCATTGTTACGTTCACTATTACAGCGCATCCATACCAATGGAATGCATTATCATTTTATCATTTTACATCATACAGGGTTAGTAAAAGGCACGTAAAAGTCTACATCTACCAAGGCCATTCAAGGCATTCTTGTAAGTTCAGAATTGCATATCATTATTTTAAAATTAATTCGACTAGTAGCAACTGTTAGTCTTGCCAAATATTTGTGATTTGAAGAAAAAACTGTACTTTCTTATATTGAACTCTACATTTTTCTAAAATGATTTTCAGTGCTTATATTATAAGCTTTGATTAATCATAAGGATGGTATTTATGAAAATTATGGTATTTTTACTGAAAATAGAACTTAAAATTAATATAACTTTTTTTTAGTTGGATCTTTTAACTCAATTACGTATGTTAATGTCTTTAAACTTTATGACAATAAGATTTAAAATAAACAATGTTTTTATAAAGCTCAAACCTTTGATTATTTATATTAAATAATCAAAGGTAAAACGTATATTATATTTTTTAAATACTACTGTAACCTCCTTCTAACTTGTATTATAATTATTTAACGCCACCTATGATCGTACAGCGGAAAGGCTAAGCACCGCTAAGCTATGAAGGTGAAGCCTTAATTGTTTCATTAAATCGACACTAGATGTCGTTAGTTGCACGATTTAAACCCACTTGATTTGACGTGTGTTGCAATAGTAATAATCAACTTGAATAATATAACGCCTCCTTAACTTTTAATATCGGTTCAGAGGAAGTCGTTTTCTGACCATTACGTCAGAATCTTGTTTTTGTAGATTGTAAGATTACAGTATTAAGAGGGGACATACCACCTTTGAATTCAGTCGGGTGTGTCCATTCCATATGTCACCAGTCACAGACATTTCCCACTATAATAATTGCTCTAACAGAGAGCGAACTACGAAAACATTATGAAATCACTCACGTATGTACATGTACTGTGACAGATTCTGGGTATTTTTGTATTTGTGATTTAGTTATATGAGGATATTCCTATAATAAAGGTTTCAGCTTATAGCGGTTTGTGTTTAAAAAAAAGTAGTATATATATTATTATTAGAATATTTGGCTGACACTTAGAAATTATAATAATGTAGGTATGAAACGCCAATATAAGGTTCATGAACTTGCTTGATTATTGAACATAGGCTTTAATGTTAAGTGTTACATTAACATTACGTATTTAAATGTGAAATATACAAAGGAAGTGCATCCTGTAGGCGATGTGTGGGTCGCCCTTGAGTGGGCGTTGATAATGTAGCGAAGGCTACACACCTCTAAAGCGTTTACTTTTTAGATACAGTTTAGGAAGTGGCACTGACACACATTAGCATATGTTTATTCTTTAAAGATTATGCAACATTAAAATACCTTATTAAATATCGAAGTTGAAACAAACGCCACTAAGCCCATATTCCAAGACGTGTCTCATTTTTGAATCTAGTTTTGAGACTCGTCAAACCATTGTTTCTCTATAGAACTTTGACATATTTACAGCTCTCAAGAATAGATTACGACTTGAGTAACGTCTTGGAATACGGGCCTAAGACAGCGAGAGTTTCTTTCAGTAAAGTAAATAATAATATTGTCTTTTATTAACGCGAGTATCACACATTTAAATAAAATACTGTATACCGGATTAAAACGCGATTTATTATTTATATTGTTTAAATTAATTATCCCGACGTTTCGGATGCTTTACAGCAACCGTGGTCGCGGGGAGCTGTCTATTTAAAAGTAAATAATAATAAAAATAGTCTATCTTCCCTTTCAAGTCCTATTAATCTTAGGCATTACTACCAAAATTCTTCAAATAAAAGCACCAAGGTCGAAATCTTATTATGTAAAAATATTGATTTTGCTTCATGTTGCGTTGAAGTCTTTTATATGCCTCGACTGGGTTTACTGTATGATTAGTTTGAAACTTATATAAAATGAAGTTTTGTGACAATTATATTATAATGCCACCAACAAAGGTGATAATTTAAATGTAAGATTCTCATTAAACGCCTTCGTTATACAATAACTTACCAGATAGCCTTCAATTTGCTTTGCTTCACGACCTGTGCGAATTAACGAGAAAAAATTCAGTACCTATTTTAGGGTTCTTCATTTTATAAATTTAAATAGATCTCTTCTAAAAAGTGTAGAAAATGGAATTAATGTAGTACAAAATAAATTGTATGCAACTGTGTAAACGAATGTCCAAATATAGATAACAATATTTTCTTATTTCATTTATATGTATATATAATATATGTATATATATAGACATATATTGCACTTATAATGAATACAATAAATACTTAACAATCATCGAAATATAAAAAGAGCAACTGGCGGCCTCATCGCCTTCAGTGATCTCTTCCAGGTAACCCTCAAACGATAAAAATAAACCTATTATTATATATTCCCAAAATAATGACAAATCTAAGAACAACAATATTTATAAGAAACCAGTTAATAATTTAAAAAAAAAAACACGCCCTTTATTTAAGACAAAGAGCTTTCAAAAAAGGTCGGTGTACGTTTCTTGTGAGACCTTTTTCGAAAAATTATTTATGCTAAAATATAGCACGGATATTTTAAAGTGTATAAATGAGTCCTACAATTTAAATAGTAGAGTAATAATATATTTTACAACTCAACTTTATAAAGATTATTATTTCCAAAACTGGCTATAACTTTATTGATAATATAATACCTTATTATGATAAAAAAGTGACAATAATATTATAATGTAGTAAATTATTAAAAATATAAAACCTTTCGGATATATGGGGTTTTTAGATGTAACTCTTTTTACTATTTCTTGCCGAGGTTTCTCTTTTTCCAAAGGTCTTCACAGATACATACCTACGAAATAGCAGGAACACCTTTTCAAATAAAGAATGCTTATTTATTTGACACTAAAAATTTGGATCATGAAATCGTCTAGAGTTGTAGATGTTACAAAACTACAATATTTTTAAAGTACTGAACTTTTAACGTGCAAGGTCGACTCGTTTTTGGCACTTTAACAGTTTTTGTGTCCGTCGCCGTCACGCTATGAAGCCACAAACGGAAGATGACCACAAGTCTCAAGACTTATTTATTCAATAATTAGAATTCGTACCACTGTTCCTCTTATTTTTATTCCATTATCATTATAGACATATCCAAAATATTATAGTTACTGACATGGGTTTAAACTCAATATTTTATGGCTTTACCTGTGTAAAGCCATATTTTACAAGGTTTTAACTTAACCTTAATCTAGTATAAAACAGTTAAAGTATTATATTTATTGAATTCATTAATATTATACCAAATAAGGTTACTGTCACAGAGTTGTAATAAGTTTCAAATAAAGACCAAATTGGCAGGTAAACACATTTTTATTTACCCGTTTGGATTATGTTGAAACCCTAAAACCGATAATCGACCCTTCCATGCTACGGTCTATGGTTTCACCTGCCTCGACACTTGTATGAGGGACAAATTCAAACAGTATTCATCGAACATGCGGCAACAGCAGTGTGTGCCATTTCTTTTTGTAAGATTGAAGTGTCTTTTGTATAGTCAGGTAAGAGGGCATACAATACATTCAAGTTTTATGTGTGAGTAGGCGTTCGTCCTACGTACCTACACACAAAGTAAACTACGTTTCGTGGCTTAGTCTATATACAACTGTGTACCTAGTTGTTTGGTCTAGTTGCAAGTTCATTGTTCGGTTGAGGCACATTTCAGAAAAGCCTTATACGCCGCCAGTTTTGTTTGTATGATATTTAGTCTTCGGTTAAAGCAAACTGTTTTTGTGCTCTCGTCGTCGGTCCCTTACGACTTTTTAAACATTAAGCTAAGTTTTGTTGTTGGCGTTGAGACGCGAGGTGAGTCAAGTTTTAGTTTAGTATAGATTCGAAATTTTATCGATAAGGAATATTCAAACTATTTTTTTAACATCACAACTTTATGCAATCAAATTATTATATTAATGAGCATAAAACGGTATTAGTGACTTTGATATTTAATGACAATATTTCTAAATTGCGTTTTATATTTGAAACTTTAAAACATGTTTTGTTGTTGTTTTAACTTCATTGATTTTTAAAACTAATGGATTTTTTTTTCATATAGAAACAACTCTATTTGCGATAATAGGTAAATTTGGTGCGACTTATTAAAGAGTATTTAAATGTTCGCCCAAAAACATGTATAAAAGTAGAGTATTGTCATCGTACAATGTATGTATGTATTTATACAGCCAGAATGTGATTACTGTATTTACATATATTTAGCTATTTTTTTCACTAAAAATTTTGAGTTGTGGTAATTTCTGGTTCTATATTTTATCGATTATCGATAAGAGTACGAACAGATTGGTACAACACTAGAGGGGCAAGCGCAACAGTCGGCCGGCTCCCTGCGCACATCCGCTTGCGCGTTCAACACTGCGCCCGTTACCAGCCCTAGTGTCCACTTACCAAACTTATTTCATTACTTACTTCAGTAAAATTGTTCAATAAGTTACGTTTTTTAAAAGAAAACAATTAAATCATTAAATATTTAAGAGTAACTGTGTTTTTGTTGTGTTAATTCAGAACCGTTATTACACAATTAAAGTTAATAGTTATACAGTTTTGTGTGTGCATGAGGTTCCAAAATTTCGTGTTATTATGTGATGAAGCCACATAACTATTAAATGAAGCCTTACAACAGCTCCTGTTCAAATGTAAGTATCAGATATCGAGTAATTGGATCAAGATTAATGTTGTATATATTCTGACTTAAGCAAATCTAAATAACCAAAAATATACAAACTCCAAGTCCGTTAAAACCTTTTTAAATAGCTAAAACGTGTGTATTTGTAATCATACTGTCAGAACCTAAAAGTTTAAAAAATGAGAAAGTAATTGTATTAGTTTTGTAGTGACTGTTATTGTACCGATATAAACGCCTAGAAAATGTAAATAAAACGCCTAAAGCAAACGATATAATAGCGAAGCCTGATTGTTCAAGACAAAGAGCACAGATCCAGTTGCGAGCGCTGATTGTACCCTTCTCTTCGGTTAAAAGGAAACTAGTCATACATAATATTATTATAACGTGACTTCTTTTTAGAGATACTTACCCGCCCAAAACTAGTTTTAACCTACTTTTAATTCTTAACTCCTATTAAAAAACAATAAGCCAAAACAATTGATACCTAATATGAAATTTGTACAGTAGTTTTTTTCTAAATGGTACTTAGTAATATTAGTATGGTATTACTATTATGTGTGATATAGTTTATTACCATTACTCATAAGTCATAACTATTGATATACTGTTAGCTATAGCATGCCGGTAATTCGAATCTATAAGTTTTGCTCCTCTACAAACGCTCTATGCGTCTAAAGACGTTTTCACTTCAATAATATTTTATGTAATGATTCTTTACAACTATAACCCATAAATAATTTCACGAAAACTATAAGATTGATGTAACACTAAGCCGAAGTAATAGCCTATTATTAAATTGCCAAGAATTGAGAAGTTCAACCATACTCCGTAACGAATAAATACGAAATCAATTTTAGCATGGTTTTGAATTGTGACGTAAGCTTCCATCACAGGCCGCTGCCTGCCTTTAAAATAAGTAATATAATAATAATAATTAAAGTTAAATTAAGAATGGCTACTTAAGTTGTAATTAAAAAATATTTTATCCCAAAATTAAAATGTTACTAACCATTGGATGTTTTAACTAATTTAAATAATCTTATATACGAAAAAAATTCATTTAAAGTATCAGTTATTAAAAATCTTGTTTCTTCGTAAAGTTAGGAATTCATTGAAATAAATAAATAATTGTCGGAATACTCAAGTCTCGACGATTGCGTCAGAACTCCTAAGTTTAATGAAAAACACTTCAACTGTCTGAAGTACATGTTTGTTGTCTTATTTTGTATTCGGTACGACTCAATATTACAATCAATAGTACGATATCTGAACCATGACCTCGTTGAATTGTTTTTCATGTACTTACACCTTCTTTATAAACGTAAAAGATGTATGTATCAATTGTATATAAGTGAATTCCAGAGACCCCTAGTGGGGCATGGGGCAGACATTTCTGTGTTTGTTTTACTGATCATTTTATTTATAGGCAAGTAGGTGATCAGTCTTCTATGCCCTGCTTGACCGAGACAATATTTTTTAATCTTCTTTCCCCGGCAGTCGATCCCAGGATCGAACGCATCGCACTTACCACTAAGGCACGGAGCCGGTCAATCAATTGCATATAATGCCTATGGTATACTAGCAACAAGCCCGGCTTCAAAAAAATATAGCCTATGTTACTCACTGATAATGTAGCTTTCTGTCAAAGAATTTTTTAAAATCGGATCCAGAGATTACCCTCTACAACCTCACAAACCTACAAACATTAGTACCTCTTTATAATATTAGTATGGATAAATTACTACAAGCCCCGCAAATTGCAAATGCGCTGGAACCTTGTCAAATTTACGTGACGTCATTCACGAATAAAAAGTACAGCTAACATAATCATGTTAATTTATGAATACTTGAAAGAAATTGATGAATTAATCTATTTACTATATAAAAATAAGTCGGGTTTTCTTTTCTGACGCTATAACTCCAGAACGCACGAACCGATTTCCACGGTTTTGCATTCGTTGGAAAGGTCTCGGGCTCAATTCAGGAAAAATTTCAACAGAAAAGCAGGTAAATCTTTTTTCTTTAAGAATAATTATATAATTTCGAAGCCAAAATTGTGGCAGAACAACGTCTGCGGGGTCCACTAGTTTATAAATAATTATTTAGACATTATTGTCAATAAGATAAGGCTAAGTTACATAATAATTATTGTTGGCCAGTCAACGAAAGGCGCATTAGCTATTTGCGGGACTTATACTCGTAGTTGTATATATAATTCGGACATCGTGCATAGCGAATTAATAGTATGTATATAACTATTAAACATATAAGATACCTTATACAAATTTAAACAAACTGTTTATATACTTTATTAACTTATAGATTCATTGCCATGGAATGAATTCGTTCAGTTCGCCAATTTATAATGAGATGTTGATGATAAAAGCACTTAAGTTCAAATGATTCATCTCGTAGGACCTATTGTGTACGTGTTTAGGGAACGATAAACGAACAGTGGTCTAAAGCCAGCTTATTCTATTTACATTCATTTATCCATGGAATAGCATCAAATATTTTTACATTTAATGATTTTTTATAGCTCACATATTTTAATTACTGACGATAATCAAATAAGTAGAACGTAAGAGAACCTCCCGTCTCCGCCTGGTTGAAATCATAACTTTCATAAGAAGTTTCTAATCAACTTATAATTAAAAAAGAAAAGACAATACGTTTATTAAATAATATGTTTAAGAAATAAACTAATGATGACCGATGAAGGTAATACATTTTTGGTTTTGTAGAATTTTTACTGCACAACTAAAAATCTTCTATGTTCAAATAATTAATTATTATATGAAACAAAGTTTATTTGAGATTGGTGACGTATTGTGAATATTTGTATAGTGATGGTTTATAGTTTGTAGTATGTTGAAGTTTCCGACTTAAGTAAAAAAAAGTTTGTTATATTTAATTGTTTCTCATGTAAATATCTTTTTTGAGAAATACATGTCTTAAACCATAATTACTTACCTTTAAAAAGATAACTTTATTTACACTTCTTAGTACGAGTAAATAGAAATTGTGTAGTTCGATCTGGCTTATGTATTTAACGTAATAGAGGTACCTATATAATCTATATATTATGTTCAGTTTGAAAATATATGTATGTTCTCTAACTAAAAATATTATTATTAAAATACTGAAAAGATTTGTAGATAATTATTGACTACAGCAAAACTTATGTTACGTCGTCTTATGTCATAGTCCTCATATGTTAATATGAATATTACTTTATGCAATAACGCTGATTTAATACATAGAGTACTGACATTAGGATAACAACGGACGTCAACCTTCAAAATAAGTGGTAAACAATTATAATACTTATCAGCCACTATATAAAGCATAAACTTGCTTCAATGTGTACTTTTTTTTAGAGTAATTCACTATAATTTTATTAAATTCATATCACGTGGCCGTTAGCAGTGTTCACGCAAAGGAACCGCGTTCCCACAAACTAAGAGGCTACTAACTTCTTGTGTAATATATTATAAAAAACTACAATAGCTGTTTTTTAATAGTTCCTTAAACCTCACGAAAGCTAAATGTAATCAAAATGATTACTGTATGAATAGAGTTCAAATTACGCTACTACCAAGTGCCAGCATAGCATACCCATAACACACTTTATTGTACCTTTACGTTGGAAATGTGGATTGTTTCCTTCCTAAATCTCTTCTGGAAATTAGTGCAAAAATTGTCCTTATTATAGACACTTTATATTAATTGTAGTTTGACCAGTGTTTATACTGTTATTACTAGCTCAACTAATAGTTTATATGACTTGGAACAGTGTATAAGGCGACAACGCACCTGCTGTTGTCTGTGCGATGGTAATCACCTAACATCACGTGAGTCACATGCCTCTATTCTATAAAAAAATATAATAATTTTTAAACATTTTTTTTTGCGAGAAAAAAAAACAGTGTAAGAATCAGAAAATTTGATATATTTTTATTCTTATTAAGTTTGACTACAATAAAAATACAATATTTGATAAACGTAACGTTTGCAGTAAATTAAATAAGTGTTAACTCTTTGTATTACGGGCAATATTGTGTGTAATACATCCGTCATCCATACTTTGCTAATTTTTATTATATTTTATATGTATTTCTCGAGTCCCCTAGTGGGGCATGGGGCAGACCCATTTCTGTGTCTGTTTCATTGATAATTTTTCTTTACAGGCAAGTATGCCTTTTTACATGCAATTAGATGATCAACCTTATGTTCCCTGACTAACCAAAACAATTTTTTTTTATCTTGTTTCCTCGGGATTCGAACCCAGAACCTCCGGTGCTAAACGCGTCGTGCTTACCAATGAGCCACGGAGGCGGTCAAATGTATTTAATAACTATTTTATAATACAAATTATTTTACATCTATAGGTTCTGAAATGATAACTTCACTAAGATAATAAGTAGGTAGCTCATCGAAGCTAGGTTCGTGTAACATGTTGCTTTCGACTCATGAGTGCCACCCATCCGTGTTGCTTTCTAGTGATCACGGTATTTTCATCGCACTCATGATCTTCCTGATTTTAATTAACGTGTCAGTAATATCGTTTATATAGAAAAATCGTTCAGCGGATTTAAACGCATTTTATTTATTTACTATTTTTTTTGATATAATTCCGGAAGGAAATCAATTGAGTTTTTAACCGACTTCAAAAATGGAGGAGGTTCTCTGGTCTGTTTTTTGTATGTTTGTTACGCGATAATTCCGTCAGTTATGCATGGATTTGGATGATTCCTTTCTGTTTGGTAGGACATAATATTTCAGAGGTGGGCAAAATAACTGTTAATAATAATTAAATAGATATAAGTATCAATAATGTTGTCGATTGTCCTTTAGGGATTATAAGTAATTAAAATATTATTTTTTACTTTTTAGATTAAGTTTGTACATTCTATACATGTAGTTATAGTTTTGAAGTCGGTATTTGTTTTTTGTTAAAAATTATTTCCTTGTATTTTACTTACATTATATAAAGGGTAATTTTCTACCTACGTGATTAATATTACTTCATTGACATTAATTATTTTCACATCATCGTATATTAAAAATATTGAAATACAATAACGTGTGTATATACAAAGTATTACTGTAAAATAAGATTAACTTGAACATTCATTAGTAATGTAAATCAATCGCGTATAATGCCTGATGGTTAGTGACGAGCAAAGGTATACGCAAACAGAATTGCTTTATTAGTTGATATATCACAATGATTTTATTGTTATTTAGCAATAATTTACTGCTCGTTAAAACTGTATGCTAACTTGATTGGTTTTGACTTTCAGATTGGGGCGTCAATAGCGAGCCGGGCGAAATAAGCGAACCGGAAACCGGTCGTATGCGTCCCGAGGACTACCGCCTCGTGTTCCTCAGCTCGGATTCGTCGTGCCGCGAGGACACGGAAGATTCCGCCTCCACTTCGTCCTCCGCCGCGCCCCCTGTACCTGACGACTGCGACTGGGACTACTTTGAGCCAGGCGCGGCGGCGGCACAACCACCACGGCCACAAACACCTCCCAAACACACCCCACAAGACTGTCAACGGGCTTGCTCTTGCGGTGCTGAGCCGCGTTTCGTCGCGGTTCCTGTCCCCGTACCCGTACCTGTACCTGCTGCCCTTTGGCCCGCTTTACTTGCGTTTACGCCACAAACCCCACCGACACCTCATTGGAATACGTATCCTGGTTTCCCGCCACTAGATGCTGCTGTTCTTGCTCGCATCACGACGGCTGCCGCCGCTGCAGTCAATGCTGCCGCCACTGCTAACACTTTACCACGAAATAGACTCGAGATGACCGTCGAAAGGACCGATAAAGCTATACAGTCGGAATTGCAAATGCTCGAGCCCGATAACGATAAGAGCGATAACAATATCGAACACGCAGTTGAACATGAAACGTCAGATGGTATTAAAGTGATCGCGGACGACGATTCCCTGTCGGTTTTGTCAGAAGAGACAGAAGCTATGCCTGACCACCTGGAAGCAGAAAAAGCGTTTCCATCGTCAAACGAATCGGCTGATTCCAGTGATTCTGAGAGAGGCGTCGCTCATAGGAGTTACGACATACAAAGCGCCGCCCCAGATGAGCCCCCAACATCAGACGAGGATTCCGATGACTCTGGGGGCGGGGGCGGTCAGTTTTCACGCGTGTTTGTTGTTAATCCAGCAGATTCCTCGTCAGAAAATGAAGAAAACGCAGATAGCAGTGGCATCGACTGTGACGATTCGTATGACAAAAAATCTGACAGTTTAGAAATAGTGCCCATAGAAAATGAAATAAATGTTCACGACTACCAGGAAAATAATTCAAATAATAATGTTGTAGTTCTACAATCTGTCAATTTTACTGAAGAATATTCCGTGTTCCCTTTTCAGAATCAATTAAATAGTGAAAGTGAAAGTCAACATATTTCAAATTTTTGTGATAAAAATATGCTTTTAAGTGAAACAAACGAAAGGTATAACAGTTTTAATGAAGAATGTGTCAGGGATCTAAGTAATTACGACTCTTTAAACCAAAATGTGCAAAGTCAAAGTTCATCCGACGCCATAGAGTGCGATTCTTTGGATAATTCATTTAATTTCGACTGCAATATCAAAGTTTCGGTCGATTTACCTATAGAGTCATGCTCAAATATAATTTCGAACCCCGTACCAAGTGTTTTTAAACCGAAACCGGCTCCTTCTCCGGAACCTACTTATGAAGAATCAAATAAATCAACTTTGCCGCCCGTACAAAAAATTGATTTGTTTAAAGGTATTGAACGCACGCTTAGTGAGTTATTGAAGAAAGAATTAATGGAGGACCGCGGCGAGGAGAAAATGCACATTTCGCAGCCGGTTTGCGTAGAGACGGAGAGGGGCGCGGGCGCACCTGTGGAGAATACAGTTTGCCGCTCGCGCACGGCCGGTGCGGACGGGTCCGCGCGATTCACTAGCCGCGTTATGATAACGCACGATCGCGTCTCCGTAGTCACGTCAGACACGACGCGGCTCATGCAAGATATCACCGTCCATCACACAAACTTAGACAACGAACCGGAACCAAACGCAAGCGCACAACAAAACGAATCAAACGAACGATTATCTGACGACGAATCGGCGCAACCTTCAACTGGAGTGACTGTTGTTAGTAATTCAGACACTCTCTCTGCGGTTGTGTGCCTTGAGGACGGGCTCGCAGATGACGACTCGTGGATTGAGGACGTCAGCCACGATGACGACGATGACGAGCCTACCTCACAATCGGATTCGGATTCCGGGGACGAAACGACCTTACCTACCCGGACAGACGATTTTGCATATTGTAGGCGTTCCCTAGACTTCACATTACATACAATTGTTGAAGAAAGTTGTGAAGAAAGCGAAGCAGAGCCCACAACAAAAAAGCCGCGTCCTTTATCAGCTACGGAACTAGAAAAATATTTTTTCTTTGGCTTGGGTGATGGAAAAAATATTCGAGACGAGGAGGATGAGCCTGTATCGGACACCTCTAGTGTGTGTAGTGAAGGTGGGGAATCAATCGTAGATAGTGAACAACCGAAACAAAGTGGCGATAGTGACGAGCTTGTGACTTCTAGGTTAGAAAAATATTTTTTGTCGGGATTTATGGGTTTTAACCAGGATCGAAGAGATTCAGATGGCTCTGGAAGTGTGGGAAGTGATAGTGAAGGTAAACAAAGCCCAGAGCAGAGACGAAAACGTCTTGTCAGGGCTCGAGGAACGCCACGGTCGCACTCTTCTTCCCTGGATAACTTGTTAACTGGCGAGGAACCTTCACAAGAAAATCAAGACGTTTCTGATGCCTCAAGCACGGAGACCGAAGACCGTCACGAGTCACTCGAGCGGTTAGACTTGTCCGGTGAAACGAAACGGAAAAAGCAAAATAAAAAACCTCGAGGGTCGCCCGCTGACGAGCGTCGCCAGTCTATGGAATTTCCAGACGAAACACGTGAAGATACAAGGTCAGTTTCAGAAGGGGAAGATGGCAGAACTACCCCCCGACCTGAATTCCCACCGCTTGGATCTGAACTATCTGAATCAAAAAAACAAACTAGTCGTGATAGTGGTTTTGTAGGCAGCTGTGACGATTTGTTAAGAAGTGGTGATTCTAGCTCTGATTTCGCAAGATCTCATGAACCTAAGACGGAATTAGAAGAGATAATAGAAGAGGTGAGACCCGACATAGACGAGCGTATAGAAAGACCGCCCTCATCACGACCCCCTCCGAGCCCCCTTTCACGCAAAGATAGCTTTAATAATTGGTCGTCAGATGAAGAAACTAATCTGATGATGACTAAAATGAGACAGTTTTTCAAACAAATGGTAAACACTACGAATGTAAGAACTTCCACGCCGGCCTCCTCGAACTCTGAGAGTTCTAAACCACCGAAACCACCGCAGTTATTATATTTTGAGAGTGAATTAACGAGATTGATGAAAACTGTGCCTGGAATTCGAGATGAAGAAGTGCGCGAGATCGTCGAATATTTATCGAGTGAGGACACGTGGAGCGACTCGTACGACTCCTCAGATTACGCCGGCTCCGATTTGGAGGGCACGGCAAACAGATCCGCCTTGAGAAAACAAATATCGGATAGTTGCCGCGAAATAATTGACGAATTCGACAAAGGCAACAGTGAAGCGGGCTCTCTGGAACGAGATGCAGTAGGTGCATATCAAAGGTTAGCTGCAACATTGGGCCGAGTTGGTGACGGTTCGCCGCCATTATTTGGTAAAGTGATGCGGCATATAGGAGGCAGATTGGTGGCGTTGATGCACGAGGTATCAGCGGGTGCGTCGCCAAGCACGGATGACGATAGTGCGTCTGAACCGGGGGCGTTAGCTAGGAGTAAATCTCATGATATACTGGAAGCTACTGCGAGTAGGGGTAGCGTCGCGAGTGATAGTGAAAGATTTTCCTGGCGTGGTAGCTTCGAATCAGCGTTACTAGCAGCTGATTCGAGGGGGACATTAGGTGGTGGTGGTTGTGAGGCTAGGCGATCCCCAGCTGGGGCTGACCTGGCCGCTCTTAAGTCACATTCGAGGAGCTGTGGAGCAATCAGTGGCAGCGAGGATCGATTATGGCGCGGCAGAAGAAGAGCATCCGCGCCAGACGCTGAGGTATAGTATTATCTTTCATTTTAATTTTGTCGGATAATATCTTTAACTATTGCTTCAAACAAATTAAAAAACAATCTAAGTAATCAAACAATTGCGTACTGCCTGTGAAGAACAATGGTTTACAATATGACAGTATAAAAGTGTTTAGTTTCACTGAGTTAATGTTAAACAAACAGCCGTAACAAAATAACAAACAAAAAAACGGTTGAGTTGTGTAAGTAGTTTTGGTCAATGCTTTATGACGAAAAGTAATTGATATCTAGCGATTACACTTGAAAGATAATCACAATGCTGCATTATCTAAGATATACATTATGATAATGAATAACAAATTACTACAATATAATATTATTAATATCGTATTTAAGACAATTGTCTATTATTAAAAAATAGAAACGATAAAAATATTTCTTTTTATTATATGTGCAACATGTTTGAATAACAGTCAATTTAGTTAGTTCAAAATTAACATTTGATTATTACTACGAAACAATCATTTAATCACTTAGAAAGTATTCAAATTAGACATAAACTAATTAAACTGTTACGTTAGACATAATAACGTTCTACTCCATTAATCACAAACTACTAGAAATAAGACAAAGCTGATAATCTGCAAATTGCATCCTATTAATAAGTTTTACTAATAAAAGTTAACAGAAATTATATTAATAGTATGCAGTAACATATTGTGCTTATTCCATATCCCTTGGCGGTTTCTTTTTTGCTGGTATCCGAAACTTCAACCTCCAAAACTTAGTCATTGTAAATATTTAATTTCGGTTTAAAGATTATTTATTCTCATAATGAAATAAATCGCTTATTTATTTCATTATGAAAATAATTAATAATAATATTATTAATTTCCCTTTTTTGTTCATAATTATATAAACAGTTGGTATACGCTTAAAATTGTGGGATTTATCTATACTACTAATATTATACAGAGGAATAGTTTGTGAGTTTGTGAGGTTGTTGGTGGTAATATGAGCATCTACTGAACTGATTTTATTTATCTATTCTTTAATCAATAGAAAGCTACATTATCAGCGAGTAACATAGGCTACTTTTGTATAGCATATCCTTGTACATTGCACCCGTGCGAAGCCGGGACATGTTGCTAGTAATTTATAAAGTAACTACTAATATCTACTTACAGCTTCAATGTTTCATTTTTAATTTTTATAGGGTAGCATTGAATTCATAGTCCAAACCCTTGAAATATGTTAGCAATACATAATATAATATATAAAAGCTATTTAATGAATCCATATATTGTACTCACCATTATTTTTCCATTACTATCTTTTAGTTCACATTTAGTTTCTATAACTATATAGCAACACGCCCGGCTTCTCACGGGTGCAATATAAATGTACTATGCACTAGCTATTTTACTCGCTGATAATGTAGGTTTCTATTGGTGAAAGAATTTTTAAAATCGGTCGAGTAGGTTTTGAGTAATCGTAACAAACAAACAAATTTTTCCTTGTTATATAACATTAGTATAGATTAGTTGGTTTGGTATAAGTTAGCATGCGTGATCATAGGCAGACATAAAGCACTCGAAACATAGTAAAAATGTTGTGAATAAATCGACAAATAAATTATTTAATACTTCTTACCTACATACCTTACCTACTTTGATTTAGGTAATTGAGTAAGTGATTAATTGAGCAAATGATTCGTATCCATTTGTATCTACAAAACATTGCATTCTACATCCTGCGACTTGTTTTGATTCCCATCGTTCTTTTGTTCAGAGATGAAGAATGCAATATGCTACCACAGAAAGCATAGCCCTTACCACACATGCGAAAAACTATATGTAAATACGAATGAATGAAAGTAAATTTTATATCAAGAACAGAAAAACCAGACATAAATTAAACTGAATATACTGAAAAGAAACTAATTTAGATACATTTAGAGATGTGTGGTAGTATAATATTGTCTGTTAGTCAATATTGTCATAATATACACAGAAAGTTACAGTAAATATCAACTCCGTAGGAATAAATGGCGTTAATATGGCTAGGTAATATATTTTCAAATCAGACAGCTGTCATCTTTCAGTCTGTTGCTGGAAAGCATTCGAAACGTCGGCATAAATAATAAATCGCATTTTATTCGTTAAAAAGTATTTTATTAAAATGTGTGAAAGTATACAAGATTCTACCAAGGTACTACTACTTATATCTTCTCCAACAGTCGGAAGAAGAACAACGAGCAGGATCGCTCCCACGCTTACCATCAATCAATGGTACACCGGTACCCGTTGGTCCTGTGAAGTCAGCAAGGTATCGCGCGCCAGGCTTCAGGACTGCGACTAGAGCGGCGTCAGCTCCAGGACTCCACGCACCTAGGAGAAGGAGACCGCTACCTACCCCTCAACAGCCAACGCCGTCTGCTCCAGCCTCCGCACCTAGTCTACAAGGTAAGACTAAAACTGTTATAGATTATGTATGAAAGCATTGATGAAAGTAGAAGAAGCGAAAGTGGTATGTAAGGATCGGAGCATATGGAATTCCGTGATCTCTGCCTACCCCAATGGGAAAGAGGCGTGATGTATATGTATGTATGTTATAGATTTATCAGTTCGAAAGTGCTATAACACTTAAATATTGGCTAAAAAAGTTAATAAATCAAGGTCCAATTACATGACGCCATTTTCTTGTACACACAAGAATTGAACGCAATAACTGACATCCAAGAATTAGAAGCAAATGTTTACACGCGGATATTATGTGCTGTTTACACCAAATACGAGTTGTTAAGACCATGCAAGTCATTATTTAATTAATTGAATTAATTGAAGCCTGAACTGAAGTTCAGGCTTCAATTAAATTGCATCGTGTAAATGGGCCTTTAAACATGGATACTGATTTATTATACGCCAAACAATAACAGGATATTATATTACTTATATTTGTATCTATCAGATACTGTTTTTAAGCAACGGAAGTAATTAAAACTGGAAGGAAGTTGCAGTGACATGGTTTACCTTCCTCTGTTCAATGAATTCATTATTTCAATAATAATCTCACATCAGTTAAATGAGATCATTGTTTCCTAATTATTACTTATAGATTATTATTAATGTTGCTTTTACATAAATGCATTATTTCAGAACATAATACCTTTTTATAATTTAGACTTAACTTACAGCCTTCTAAAACTAACTTTTAAAACTGCTAAATCCAAATATACTCTGGGATATTATGTAAAATATTTTTAAACATTTCGCGTAATAGCTCAAAATGTCAAAATAAATCAATATCTTATTTTCAAGGTGTTACAAGGATAGAGATGTTTAAATATAGGCTTTATCTTTCTTAATAAATATAAATCTCCTGTCACGATGTTTGTCCGCGATGGACTCCTAAACTACTTAACCGATTTTAAATTAAATTGGCACACCGTGAGCAGTCTGGTCCAACTTAAGAGATAGGATAGCTTAGAATTTTTGATCATCTACATTGCACCCGTGCGAAGCCTAGTATAATATTATATTTCTGTGAGGCACATTTCATCCTAATCCATTTAGCCGTTTAAGCTTAGTAATTCATACCAAACATCCATACTTTCGAATTTAAGTAGGAAGTCAGATAAGATAGCCTACTGAATTTTCTAATCTCAGGGTCGATGTCCTTTTAAAACGAATATCTGTAGGCTTTGAAATTTTACGGTCACGGTCTTCGCACTTTAAACTATTTCGGCCATACTTTTCTTCGTTGGCGTTGGAATATTATAACTCCGTCTTAGTTTATATAAGATATATAGAAATAGCCATAGTTTATTTTCTTGTTAAACAATAAATGTCATTTAGTCACTTATCGTTAATGTATTCAATAAGCCTCTATCTATTTCTAAATCGTCACGCCATTGCGATCAACTTGACCAGGTTAAAAAGTAGACCTAACTGTTCGTTGGCTATTCTCTTTGTTCACGATTACATTCCTCGGTAAACACAACGGCCTTAATGTCTCTCTCTTTCGTACACAAATTATAATTTTAACAATTTTTCCTACTTCCGTTTTGAATGTCTTAGCTATTATTAAGCAAAAATATTACATAGATACCTAGTGGCCTTTAAATAATGATTTGTAACTGTGGCACTTGGCATATTTTGGTTTTTCGGGTCATAACGTAATACCTTTCAAAAGCATCGTGAACCGGTATTCCGATAGTATTCCGGTTTATCAGATGTAATAGTACATGTCGGCATAACTTGGTGATTAATACTGTTTCTCTTGAAGTAATGAGAGCGATTCTGATAGCAATTACTCAATTTAAGGTAGTGGATCCGGATCTATATTGCATTGTCTCTCCATTATTATTGCGAAGGCCACGTCTGGGCTTTATAGTCAGCCACGTTGATGTTATGGCAACCTTATAAAGCCGTCACATTACAGACACTTATCAAAGGTCACTTAAGTCTTTGTATGTGTGCCTTTTAATAATGACTAGCAACACGCCCCGGCTTCGCATGCAACGTACACGTACGTATACACTTAAAAAGATTTTTTAAAATCGGTCGAGTATTTTTTGAGTAAAATCGTAACATTCCTCTTTATAATATAAGTTTATACTAATAATAACTAATCTATATTAGTTTTACTCCAAGACTATCTCAAAGCGATTAGACAGCGTTTTCGATGAAAGCTCCCAGGTGGCTTGACTATATACTTAAACCTTCCTCATGAATCACTCTATCTATTGGTGAAAACCGAATGAAAATCCGTTCAGTAGTTTATGAGTTTATCGCAAACAGACAGACAGATGCGGCGGAGGACTTTGTTTTATAATATATAGTGATACACGTACGCGATTAAACTCGTGACTTATTTGAGAAACGCAATTTAAATTATTGGACTTTCAGATTTTATGGTACTAATCAAAGTTAGTAGCATGAATTAATCCGAATAATCTCTCCTATAAAATAAATGCGAAAGTTTACTTCGTAACTTTGTTCGTAGAAAAGTTAAACAAGACTTTTTTGTTCTTTTAGAAGTAAGTGAGTGATCTAGCCTACCGTCTGCTTTTATTATAAATATTTTTTTGAAGTAATCTATCAATTGACGAGCGTTATCATTGATGTGCTGTCGACCTATTTTTTACTTAAAGAATTCGGAATCCTTAGACCAAAACTGAATTGCGCAATATGTACATTGTACCTACTGCGAGTTTGTTATCCATCAAGTCTTTCGTTACCCAAATTTCAATATTCCTTGCACACCGTAATTGCTTGAAGACGTAGAAAAACATGTTTATTGTTTAGAGATGATTGTAAACCAGCGACCGAATTGTAAACAAATTAAAATCGAACAATTCGTAGTAGTACATAAATACTTGTATATATGTATTTTCTTCTTCTTCCTGCACTGTTCCCTTTTTTTTATTTGGGGTTCGGCGGTCGGTCTTTTTCCATTCTCTCCTTTCACTCGCCTTCTTTCTTCTTTCATTCTTCACACAGTCAATCCATGTTTTTGTTGGTCTCCCTCTACCTCTACACCCATCCACTTTCATATTCAAAACTTTTTTAGATACATGCCCTGCATCTCTCTTCATAACATGCCCATACCAAGCCAAACGATTACCTTTCAATTTTTCATTCACTGGCGCTACTCTCAAACTTCGTCTTATATAGTAATTTCTTATATACTTGTATATATTATAATACTCATAAATAAACGTATTTTTTTACGACCAGATCCATAGCTTCGTAGTGTGCAAAAAATCCCTTAATACTTTCTTAAATGAAAGTAAATTCACATACAATGCAACAAGTGTAATTTCTACTGATTAGTTAGCAGCTAAAATCAAGTTAAAAAGCATTTTAAACAATGACCAAAATGTTATTATAAGTGGAAATATAATGTGAAAGTGTAATATCGCATAATTCGCATTTCTCACACGATTTTAAAACTTCAGTCATTGTCCACGTCTATTTAGTAGTATTTATAAGTAATTTTACTATCAATTATATCGCGATGTCTTTATCGATATACGAGTATTAATAATAATTAATTGATGACTTCATTTTTCTAATTGCATTATGAGAACCTATTCTAGTAAAGTAGTGACGCACTGATATATTCCTGTTTCACTGATAATAAGTCTCCCGCGACCACGGTTGCTGAAAAGCATCCGAAACGTCGGGATAAATAATTTAAATAATAAATCGCGTTTTAATCCGGTATACAGTATTTTATTTAAATGTGTGATACTCGCGTTAATAAAAGACAATATTATATGTACTATGTTCTAAAATATGACACTGTAAGCTTACTAAATTTGACTCGGAAGAACGGCTTCCGTGAAAGCGGTTTGAAAAAAAGGGGAAATTCGAAATAAGTCCGTATAATAGGCAAAAAATACTATTTAATTTTGCGTTAGGTCCAAAAAATACTACTTACGGCACTGCTTCTAGTTTTTATTGAATTCGTTCCGAATAATTTATGTTACGGGCATTACATCATATGATCGCTCGTGTTTATAATATCTATAAATAAGTCATCATCATGACTTTTACTGAATTCTTTAGGTCGGTCGGTAGATCGTGTACATATTTCTCGTTCACACATGTTTGTATTACATTCCTACTTATCATAATATTACTATATTCACAATGTAATAGTGATTTACTTAACATTTTCGTAATAAATATTAACAAATAAAAAGTTATTTGAAATAACTGATATACCGGTAATAAAACTCATTATAAAAAAAGCATACAAAGCATACCAGTTTATTTTTATTTTGAGTCCAAACAGGATTTGGCAGTAAAGAATCCTAACCTTGTTTAAAATTTTGTTATTCTAAGAACCGGTTGAACTCGACCCATAGCTGTAGTTTTCATGAGATAATCAACTTATTTCACAATAATATTTAAGTTTTTACTTGAACGGCTATAAGTAGTAAAGTGAACGGGTCTCGATATAACAAAAGTATAGGTTGTAATTCGCAATATTGTGGATCAAAACAGTTTATTTCTGTCTGGCCACCTCTGTGGGCCACCTTCATGTTTCATTGCTGAGTACGATTTTAGCACAGAAAGTTCGGTGTTCGAATCCAGGGACATCAAGATGTAAAAAAAATATATTTCTCACGGTTAGGTGGGCTCAACTGGCCTGTAAAGTATAATCAATGAAACATACGCATAATTCGAGGGTATTGTGCCCCCATTAAGTATGATATTAAAAGTTGTAAGTTAAATTCAGTTTAACAAGTTGAAATGAAATGAAAATTCATTTCATTTCATTCAGGTTAACAAGTTAAGGGACAAAATTACCTAAGATATTCAAAGAATGTCGTCGTAATTAATATTTGTTACGTGATATATTATTTACCTAATGTAATTCTGTCCGTAAACTTTTAAAATTGAATTTAACTTACAACTTTGAATTTTATATTCATTGGGTTTTAGCAACTACACCTTCGAAATATGCCTATTCTGTGTGAACTATTCGATACGAGAATTCACTAATACGTATTTTTCTTTTTATCTGATTTATAACCAGTTAAACAGACATGGTAAATATTATCTCTAAATTTCATTTTGTTTTCTATAACTATTTAATAGCTAATTAGTTATGTGCTCATTGCATGTACTAACGTACAAAATCCAGAGTCAAAATATCATCTTTAGGAGAGAATTGAAGGCTACTTGTCTACATATACATTATACATGTGTATTTATATATACATTGTCTACATATACATACTCAACCATTAGACTCGATAATTCACTAATACGTATTCGTCTTTTTAAGGTACGTAATTGAACTCGTTTCCTCCTTACCAGAGGGTATCCTACTACATATTTCGTAACATTGTTTTGTTGGTAAAGTTTTACTATTAGCCATGTATGTGCATTGTACAATTGTACAATTACTGCTTATAAAGAATTTATGAAGCCAATCTAGTGCGTTCGTTAGCCATTAAGTTAAACGATTACCGTTCATTCACTTATACTGATACATACTTCGTTTCTAGTTCCCTCTTCCTGTTATAATTCATTTATTATACATTAGTAATAACTAATAATACAATTGTTGTATCATTATTAATTATAAGAAAGTTTATTATCTAATGGACATTAAGGGCTCATAAATATTAATATAAACAATTAAAACATTACGTATCGAAACAAAAGATAATAATAATAATGATCATATTACAATTTAGATAGAAGAATACCTTTAAAATATATGATTATCGCTACCTTCTAAGTGCCGAATATCGATACAAAAATTGTGTATAACTACAAAGTAAAACATATTTTTTAGATTCCAAACAGCAATGATTCCTATTTAATAATATGCGCCTATCAATATCGCAAGACTAGTATTCAAATGGAATTTAAAATATGATTCCTGACTGTATTACATTAGCATTCATCAACACCACGTCATTGCTTTATCGCTTGTATCAGTGAGCGGATAACTTCGATCTTTAATACTATGTCAATGGCGGATAAGTATGATTACTGAGGATATAAATTGTATATTCTTGTCACATACTTATACTAGCCGTCCCCGCCCGCCCGCTTTGCTGGGCGAATTGTAAAGGATAGACGAATATGAACTATCCACATAAATTTGAAAAAAAATGGTAAAGGGTTGATGGAATTCAAAAAATTAATAGCCTAAAACCTTCTACAATTAATTCCGCGTCGAATGGTCATGGTATCATGCCGATCGGTCCAGTAGTTTTCAAGTTTATCGATAACAAAGAAAAAAAAAGTTGCTTATATATATATATATATATATATATATATATATATATATATATATATATATATATAGATAATAATAATATGTTTGTGTGTAACATATTACGAGCTTCTGTAACTTACCAGGCTATACTTACAAGATGTATCGTGATGTCACTTTCTAGTAAAGTAAACAAAATGCTGGCCGATTTAAGTTTCCTAACTGGTTCTCGTACGTAGATTGCACAATACAGGCGACTACGCTTCTAGGCTTAACCGGGGATTATTTTAGTAGGGATGTAGGCCACTAAAGTAAGTTTCATTTAACAACACTTATTTAATCGTTAACACACATAAATAGAAAAATCTGTTCAGAAATATGCGTAGAATAGATTAATGACAAAATATTTCACAATAATAATTGTAATCGTAACATCTCAGAAGACAGTGAAACACTTAAAATGTCATTAAGTTTTACAAACACAGGAGTGTAGAGACGTATAAGCGAACCGAGAAAGAAAACAATCCGCTTATAAAAATATATAATATTTATTATAATGTATATACTATATATATATTAATTATGCATTATTTAATTTCGCTTCTTAGTTGTATTACATTAGTATATCTAAATATATAACCATTAAAATTTGATTGAAATTGGTTTCGTCGTTCGTAGGTTCAGTTATGAAAACAGAAAAAGCTTCTGCTCTTGTAATTTGTAGGGATTTCGTAAAGTAACTGTAACATACATAAATAAAAATATATGGTACCTTTAGAATAAGTTAGAATCAAACTCAATATTTTGGCAGCATTATTTTTCTTTTTAGAACTGCCTAATACACTTACTTACCAATAAAAAAAAAATTCGGGAGCGCGAGCATCCGACGAAGAATTCCTATGGAAAAAAAAATTGCCTTACATTAAATCATCAACATTGTGACATCAACTTATTGCTAGTTTAAAATTACATAATCGAAATACTAACAATTATCCAAAAAGAGCATTATATTTTAAGCGTTTACCAAAAAACAAGTATTTTGAATCTATTATGTGATTGATGAAACTCGTAGCTCTTCACGGTTAGGTCATCAACGTGGTTCGTTACCTGCTTAGCTTACACAATTGATACAGCGAAACTTACAATTTTTTATATCAAGTTCAAACATTCGGAAATCCATAGACTGATATCGAATCTTCACGCTTTTCTACAAAAGGAACCACCTGTACGAAATTCCTCTCAAATATCAGGACGACAAGTGTATTGCAATTTGTGGGCCACGACCTCAATGATTGATTGGATATCACATTAGCGAGAGTTGAAACTGTGAGACTTGCAAAACAATGCCTAGTTAGTAGTTAGTAATACCTACGTAATTTATTGATAAACAATGAAGATTGATGCTGATGTCGCCACTGCACTGTGAGATTTAACTCTGCAGAACGTGAATATTGTAATGAATTGCATACAAACAGAGCAATATTTCCTATTCGTATGGATTACAAATTAACATTATATTTTGGACTATGACTTGTTAGCAGTTCACTTATTTTTGCATTTTAATTGCATTGCAGTTAGGGATGAGATGTTTTTTCAAATGACGCCTTTTTCCGGAATCCCGCTTCAATGAAATATCTAAACCTCATATTATGTAGACTGAGCTTATTTATTTTACTGTGAATTTGAATTAGTTCTGTATTTTCAAAATCGGAATTGCCGACTGAGTTGATTTTTTGTGTAGGATATTTTAGAGGTAAGGACGGAATGATACGCAAATTTTACACCTTTATTCCCTACACGAGGAAAATTACGAGAAATTCTCGGTTATTTATTTATATCATTTAAATTTACTATACATATAAACCTTTTCAAAGTATTTTAGTGACAATAGTATCAAAATCTATAACCTAGTTTAGCGGACAATCAGATACAGACCATTTTATAATTTAGAAATGAAGTGCAGTCATTCAAAATAAATATTTTTTTTTTATTTCATTAAATTAAGAAGTAGAACAATCGTCAGGCTCGCAATGAGCACGCCGCATAATGAGTTGCGTGTAAGAAAAATAGTTCAGTAAAATTCATACAATGAGAATACTTATTGAAATTAAAATATTTCAGTCGAGGAAGGTAGAATATGTTTACCTTCATTAGTTCTTTGTTTTGAAACACATGTTACTGCAAACTTCAGAGTTTTTTGAAGAGATATAAAACCTCTTTAATTTTCTATTTATTTAAAAACCTTGGTGTAAATATTTAATTTTAATAATAATAGTCTTATTTGGTAAACAGTATACAAATAAGAATAGATTTCACGATTTTCGAGATATATTTCCGATATTGTTCATTTACAAAAGTAGATTTTTGTATGGATATCTTACTTACTTATATCTTCTTTTAAATAAAATACTGTATACCGGATTAAAACGCGATTTATTATTTATATTGTTTAAATTATTTATCCCGACGTTTCGGATGCTTTTCAGCAACTGTGGTCGTAAATAATTTAAACAATATAAATAATAAATCGCGTTTTAATCCGGTTTACAGTATTTTATTTAAATGTGTGATACTCGCGTTAATAAAAGTCAATATTATATATCTTCTTTTACTTTGAAACTAAAATACTTATATATCGGAGGTCCGATAATTTCGTTACTGATTTACATACATACATACATATATATCACGCCTCTTTCCCATCGGGGTAGGCAGAGATCACGGAATTCCATATGCTCCGATCCTTACATACCACTTTCGCTTCTTCTACGTTCATCAATGCTTTCATACACACTCGACGGTTTACATAAGGACAAAAAAAAGGAATATCCTTCGAATATGGTTTTTTTTTATACTAGATGAGGCAAACGGAGAGGCGGCGCACCAGTAGGCCTATTACGAAAAACGAACGCAACGAACGGATCGAAACGAAAGAACAAACAACTTCGTATTTTAACTTATTAAGAAAACATTTTTAATTCTATTTACGATTATTCTTACTATCATAGTAATGTCAAACGAAAGACATAATGTCTTATTGCGAAAGACGTGTCGATCATCGGATTCATAATAGTAAAATGTACGATCCGTCAGCCGAAACTTCGTATTTTGTTTTGGTAATAGGCCTCCAGAGGTCTTGAGAATGCGTTACCGGCCTTAATTATTATTATATCCTGTTGTTAATATTGTACTTCTATTGTTTAATTTAATTCTAAACAAAAGTGTGCTTTTGTTGATTCGTTTTAATAAGATATTACAATCATCAGAGGATCTTTTGATCTATTATGCGACATCAGACTTTTCTATTTCTTGTTAAGTACAATTAAATCTCCATAATGTTTATTGCGTGACTGCTAATGTACTTAACGATTCTAAATTTTTACATAACACGACATTGGACACATGTTCTATCAAGGTCAGGATTTATATAAGATGTTGTATATTCTTTAATAGTGACTTACTAATGCAATAATATGACCAATTAATTAATGATTATATATTTACCTCGCGTAGGTACAGTACTTATTGAACATATTATAACAGCAGTGTATAAAGGTAACTCTATCTATCAATACGGTTGTATATTACACAGTCGTGTGGATTTTGTGTCGTAATAACGTGACCATGACATAGATATATGAATATCTAAACCGTTTCTTTCCATTGTAAAAATAAATGTTTTCTTCACACCAATATTGAAACCAAAATCTAGACACGATGTGACGGTAGTAATAAAGTACTAGGGACGGTACACAATGCCATTCTACTAACTTGGTACTAAATCTATCCCATCGACTTCGATGTTCTAACTTCTTTGATCTCATGACCTACAATTATACCTCATTTGTAACGTGTGCGTTGTATGAGCGTGACCATCACATTTTTTGTTGGTTTTTTTTTATCAAAATAAATTGAAGTTCACAAAATTAATAGAACTGTATGATGTGAGTCGGGTATATTATACGAATAATTAGAATAGAGAATGATACTTCCTGTATTTCAATTTTCAAAAATACAAGCGATACAAGTTATGGATTGAAATATTATAATGTCTATTTACTTTATCTGTAGATTCTATATAACAAGATATTTAATTATTTATTTATATCTATTAAGTAACGAATTGCGCCATATATTCCAACTAATATCTACCGCATATGCTAATATCAACCTTAATGCAGCTGTGTATTGTGTTAAAACTAAATCATTATTTAATTTATCCTTCATAAGTTCAACAGATTGTTCGTGTAAAGTAGCAATATAATTAATAAGAACTGGTTTTGAATTGATGTTTTGATGTATATAATATTCTAAGTACGTTTATAAAATGTAAAAGGCGTATTCTAGATGGTCGTTCTTAATGTTGCGTAACCTTTGTATCTAGAATATTTGATCGGAGATATAATATGTCGTTTAAAATTCATTAATATACTTGCCCCAAGCCTTACTTATTTAATGTATAAACCGGTTGAAAAACCTTTAGTCTGATGCCAGCTGCCGTAGCTGATGCTTAGAATCAATTCTTTTTGTTTTTAATATTTAAAGTGCGTTTTAAAATATAAAATGGGTGTTGATAGTGGAAGTGAAAGTGATAATACCAATAATAGTAGACATGACACAGAAGTGAGTTGCTGGAATTGTTTTACTTCTGAAGATGGCGACAAAGAGAGAAATATTGAGCCAGTTCCTTTACCAAAAATAAGGCACGACCAAAGAGAAAAATTAAAGTTATACTCTTTTTTGGCATCTGAAATTTCTAAACCAAAGGCAGTGTCATTAAAACAAAAGATAAGTGATAATTACGTTGTCACAAAAAAAATTGATGAAAAGATTGGGAAGAAAGCTGACCCCCTTAAATACAAACAAGCTGTTGATCGGAATTTTGAAAATGACAAATCAAAAAAGCACTCTGAAGCCAAACATAAAGATTCTGAAAGAAATATAAAGAGCATGGATTCACAAGAAATTTTGAAAAGAAAAGTAGCCTTACAGAAACAAAAGGCTATTGAGGCACATTCTACTGCAACTAAGGTAGGTCTTGCTCTTGCTAGGAATAAACTCAACCAGTCACGTTCTGAAAAAAATTTGGAACCTGTTAAGCCAATTAAAAGAAAAATAATAGCCCAATTGACTCGGACGCCCAGTTCTTCCTCTTCAGAAGACATAATAAAATATAGATCACAACCATCTTTAGATTCTTCAGGAGCGTCTAATATGGAATCCAGTGTCGCTTCAAAAATCAATCCCAAGGATGATGATGAAAGTATTAACATGTCCTCATTATCCTTAAGAACAAATGAGTCTCCTGTTTCACTCAAACAAATTCTCGTAAATAATGCCAAAGATGTCGTTTTACCCAAAAATAAAAACAATATTGATTCTCATAAAGTTCAGATTGAAACGTCGACTCCAAAGGTGAATAGGTCTTCAGTATCAGTTGATCATGATATAGAGAAAGAAATAAAGTCTTCACATATTGGAAGTTCCAATAACTATAGTGAAGACAGTATTATTTTAAAAGAAAAACCCGATAACGCTAGTTCCAATGGCTCTGAGTCAGGTTATGCGGGTTCTGTCGCTACGGTTCAAGATGTAGCCGAAAATGAAGATAATGAACCAGTGGATAAACTCACAGAAGAATTAAAAAAATTGAGCATACGTGAAACATTTAAGACATCGCTTCCATCTCTTAATAAGGTGGAAAAGAAAATTTTGAAAAAGCCTTCAGTCTCTGTTTCATCAGACATTAATCTCGCACATAAAAAATCACCAACGAAGTCTATAAGATGGAGTACAATGACTTTGCCGTCTCGCTCATTTAGTGTAGAAGGTATGTATTTTTTTAAGGTAAATCACATTCACTAAAACGAAACTGAGACTTTTTTTAGACACAAAATAATCTACTTACTCTATTTTCCCACCCTGAATCGACATTATTCCTCCTTCTCCTTTTTTAGTTTTATATAATTCTGAACTGGTGGCCTTGAAGAGATCGCTGAATTGTAGCGATAAGGCCACATTTTGCTCTATTTATTCTGTTATGTATGTCCTCCTATATTTATAATGCAATAAAGTTGTTAAATAAATAAATAAAATTATATCGTTTTGGCCAGGTATCGGTGATAAAGAAATCAGTTGTCTGTAATAAAAAGTTATGTCTGGCCATATTAACGCTCTCCGTATTGATTAATCTAATTTCTGATGTCGTAGGTATATTCTGACGATTAGTCATAATGTGCTAACATTGGTAGCAATGTGCAGTACAGTACGTTACAGGAAACAACATAGCGCACAGGATATATGATAAATTGTGGATAAAAAATAAAATAATTATAACAAAACTGATTTATAACGTGTTGTACATAGTTTTTGGCAAACAATGGCTCTGTTAACAACCTCTCCAGACCGTCATTACTTTACAATAGTAACAGATTCAAATAATTCAATATCAAATCAATACGAACCAGTGGACGTATATCGTACAAGTGCAAGTAATTATGTAAATACACATAAGAAATCGTGTTTACGTGAATGTTTTGAGTGCTGTTTACCCTGTTGTAAATCTCCATCAAATCAAGTGTACGATTCTCCTTTAGACAATCCTAACTCATCTCTTGTGGGTCACGTTAAAAGAAGTTACACCTTAACTAAAGAAATTAATAATAAATCACAGTCACCAACTTTAACATTCACCAGAGCTGTGGACAACGAATCAGTTTCCTTAAAATCTACAACGAAATTATTATTATCATCTGAACAAAACGCGAGTGTAATAAGCCTGGAAAACAAAGGATACTCATTAGAACGCTGCAGCATATCTGATTCTGGAAATCAAAGCAAATGCAGCACACTTAGAACTGGTGAGAAAATCTCGTTCATTCGCGACATCCTGGCTTATCGAGATACGTTTTTAAAGTCACTCGAGTGGTGTGATAATTCCCTTACAAGAGGCAAAAAGTGTCGCTACATAAAACGTGACGAATGGCTTGAATTACAAAACGATGGTATCAAGAAATCTGAATTGATTTCACAGTGCACGCATGGTTTTGTTTTATTTGTTATATTGTGGCACATTTACTGAAAGCAAACATCTAAATATTTTTGTTGGGTATCTAGCATAACTCTTCTTTATAAGATTTCTTACGTTATTCGACTTCTACGTAAATACGTAGAATAATGCATTTTTGCACGTTAATTAAACACCTAAGATTAATTATTTTAAAAATTCTGAACTAATAAATTACGAATATGTATTAAAATATGTACATTGTTACACATTTATTACCTTTTAAACAAAGCATCAATCTCAGTTGCACGCTATTTAATTTGGTACTTGTGTTAATTACGGAGATTTTAACCTGCTTCTAATAAACAAACGTATTTTTAAATACATAAGGGCAGAGAGATTTTCAATATTGAACCTAAATAAATTTATTCGGAATTTCTGGGTTATATTTTGAATATACATATTTCCCACGAAGTCAATAATATTTTTAATATAAGTTTCCGCAGAATCTCTCCGTCACCGCTACCAGTCTACAGAATTATTTGGAAAATACTTCTGTAGACTGGTCTTTCCCTAACCACTTGTTGCACATATTTGATTAATTCTATACATATGTATAATTGCAATATTAATAAATAGTCACCGTAGTTCGTTATTTACGATTAGTTATTTACACCTGTGTATTTTGTTTCAGATGAAGTGTATATGTCGGATTCATTATCTCCAGGACACGCTACTCTACCCAGGAGATCAAGTTCACCGTTACCTCATGATGGAGATAGAGACAGGTTTTCTCTCAATAGGAGTGGATTGCAGGTAAGATTAGTGAAAAAGATCCAGGCATCATTCATTATTATTACTGCTTCTCAACTACTTCAACCGTAAAGTGCATATTGCGCATTTCGGTTTCAGTCTATGGATTTCCGAATGCTCGAAGTAAAAAGTTGGTCGACAGCGCATCATTGACTGATGTTCTGTGGCTGAGGTGTCACATACTATCAAGTGAACCTCATGCTCGTCTGTCGATATCTAACATAAAAAAATAAAAAAAAAGACTACGTTAGTAATATTAGCTCAACACCGACATGAGACAAAAAGCCTTCATCTCAACTGAAGGGACCTTTGAGATAATAATTGATATTTATACTATGTTCTCTTACTAATACAGGATACGATACTATTCCTACAAAGGGACGGCACGACCTTTGGGAAACGGATTTTCTCAGCTCCTACTGGGCATTGGACGGAAATATTTTACAGTGGTAGTACCCACATGGTATACTACCACTACACAAAATTTCATTCAAATCCGTTTCCCCAAGGTCGTGCCGTCCCCTTGTTAGTGGATTTTATTACTATATAAGACAAAAAGACATCTATATATATATATAAGCAACTTTTTTTTTCTTTGTTATCGATAAATTTGAAAACTACTGGACCGATCGGCATGATACCATGACCATTCGACGCGGAATTAATTGTAGAAGGTTTTAGGCTATTCATTTTTTGAATTCCATCAACCCTTTACCATTTTTTTTCAAATTTATGTGGATAGTTCATATTCGCCCAGCAAAGCGGGCGGGCGGGGACGGCTAGTGTTAACATATTTTAGCTTATCTACTTGATTTGGGGTCGAACTGTATTAGCTATCAAACGTACAAATAAAACAATGCAATATTGTTTTAATGAACGCTTTTTGGATATGGTCCCCAAAACTATAAAATATATGCTTAAGAAACTACACAATAGCAGGTAGAAAAATCAGACCTTTTTTTAAATTTTAAAGTAAAAAGACTACTTACCTGCGTAAACATTTTTCAAATTTCAACAGCTGGGTCACTGCAATTTTGTATAACTGTAGCCGGTATTGTTTTTGTGGCCTCACGATGGCTATTGTGTTAAATTAGGAGCAATGTCTGGTTACGACATGGCCTGCGAACATTTGGGTTTACAAAACATTTGCTGGAAGTGTTCTATGGCGATTAATCCGTCTCTTTAGAATCCGTGTAAGACGTGAACTCAAGTTTCAATATATGTACAATGTATATACATACATAGTTTTGAGTATTTCAGCCATTTTTAGGGTTCCGTACTCCGTATCAAAAACGGAATCCTTATAGGATCACTTCGTTGTCCGTCCGTATCTCTGTCAAAACCCTTATTCATAGGAAAGCGTGGAGATATCAAGTTTAAATTAATATCAGACTCAGGTCTGCAATCCCTTGCAGCTCTGTGAAATAACTTCTACGTCGACGCAATCAAAAGGTACGGCCTTTTATGCTCCGTTTATGCCAAATATTTTGAAACTCGCAAGGGAATCAAAACCTATTCCCCGTTGACCTAGAATCATGAAATTTGGCATGAAGCAATGTCATGTCCTTTACTTATAAAGGAACCGAAAACCGTAATTTATATAATATTTCTGAAAAAAAATCTTAAAAGCGAAAGACGCATCAACATTTGTTACATAATTAAGAAGAAATGAGCGATCAAGCAGACACGTATACACGTACAGCGTTCTTAATTTATTACTAATAATAAAACTATGATGTTATAAACAATAAGATGTACTGAACGAAGTCGGGTACAGTCGGTACCTAAATTGAAAGATAATTAAAATAGTTGCTATAGTGAAAATGTATATTTAATAGTCTTTATAACTAGCAATTATTATTCAAATATGAATTATTGATTGATTTGATAACTAATCGAATTTCGTGTGGTGTAGGATAAAAGCTGACAAATGCATTAAACTAATGACTATTTCCTATTGAGATATATAAAATGATATATTTTATTCAAGACTTCTTACGCTAATAGGTGTGTGATAATCAAGTTCTTAAATAAATTGGTACCAATAAAGGAAAAAGCAGATATCTACATGCTATATCCAAACGTGACACCACATAATAAGTAGTAGTGGTAGTATAAACCACTTTAGACAATGAATACAGTGGCGTAGCTATCATAGGGCAAAGTGGTGCAGTGCACCGGGGCCCTGAAGCAAAGAGGGCCTCCTGGGCTTTAGAAAGAGGGGGAGGCAGCACTTGAAGCTAGAAAAAATTATAACCATGGAAGTGTCGAACGTCCTTTATAAGTAATAATTTGCAAATAATTAATTTTGTGCTAAGGGTTTGGGGAGGTTGCGATTTTTTTCTCTCTGCACCGGGGCCCTTCTCCACCTAGCTACGCCACCGAATGAATACAACTGAAATTTACATTGTAATAATATTTTGTACTGATGATAATGAATGTATATCTTATGAAATGTTTGCATTGAAATATAATACTCTAAAAGACAGTAAGTAGTTACAAAAAGTCGTATCTGTTGACATTTTCTGAATAAAACGATTGCGGTATGTAATATTGTAACATACATAAATTGATTCGTCCTATCAAGGATTGGATCTCAATCGGAGATAAAGACTGGTGCATAAAAGTTGTTTTGGATTTTTTCCAGAGCTACATTCCATAATAAAAAAAAATATGTAAATTAACCTGAATGTAATCAAATTCAAGCTTAATTAAAACACGTTATATTATTGTCTCCACTGGATACCGTCCGCGTCACAGCGAATTAAACTAACAATAAGTATATAATTCATTTATTATAATATTTAGTTTTGAATATCTAAAAACTGACAAAACCATGGTTAAAATAAAATAAATAAAATAGCCTTTAATACTGAGTTTTTACAAAGAAAAAAAAAAATTTTTATAAATGTTAACTTAACTGCTAATACATATTTTACAAACTACACCTTACTAAATACACACTTAAATAATGTCCCTTAACTCAGTATGCCTCTTGGCAAAGGCCTCCTCTAACTCTCTCCACTGGACTCTGTCGCCTGTCACTCTTCTCCTAACCATGGTTACACAGTATATTTAATTCCTCTTTCCACCAACAGTCAAGAATACAAGACAATACAATCTTTATAAAAGTTCTACAATATTTAGTTTACTCTTTTGTTTTGAAACGCGTATAAAATTGATCAGTGTAGGTGTTATTTTTTACATAATAAAATATACGACAGATTTCCGCATTACAAGATTATGCCACCTTATTAAAATTGATTTATATATGTGTTTTTATATCCACTTAAAAATACCTCAGCTTTATGGTTTTGCATAATTAAATCATCACAGTATAATGTATTGGTTTTATATTAGTGAATGGACAACCTACGTTTATTTTTAAGGTTATTAAGAAAAAAATATGTGCGTGGTAAAAAAACTATAATTTGAAACGGAGAAAAGAAAACACTGCTAAATCATAATACTATTGACTGATTTGAATACAATAACACCAGAGAACTAAATTTTGGAAGTAAAGGCTTATTTCGTTCTAATTAATTATTATTAAGGTATTTCATGTAGCTGATTATAATATTACCAATAATTAATATGATAGAGTTTATATTAAATTTTGCTTGCAATAACAAATATCATGAATTGATATGAGTGACTGAACTCACATTGTAGTTTAAAACATTATATCGAGTGACGGTGATAAAAAATGCATGCGGTTTTATAAACTTGACACTCGGCAGTTGTGTGCGGGTACATACGCGTTGGATTGAATGTCAACCTGAAATAGAAATCAAAGTTGACAGTTATTTACAATTTTTGTCTCTTATATTATGTATATTCATGAAAGTGACAGCATTACTTCTAAGTAGAACTCAATTTTAGAGTTTGAGTATAATAGCAACCTAAACATCATTGTAGTGTTTCGGACGGTATTTCATTTGTTTCTTATTTAAAATTCTGTTTTAATTATATAAGTGTGTGTGGTATTATAATGTCCTGCAAGCATTGGCGTAGCTAGTAACTTTGTCTAGAGGGGCAGCCGCCCAGCTGAACTAACCTGTCATTTAAAGCGATAAGTTAATACTGTCTAGGGTGGGCAAAGAGGTTCCTAGGGTGGGCATTGCCCCGTCCAGCTATGCCTATGCCTGCAACGTGGTTATTATCAACGTTTATATAATATTTGTTCTCCCATTCCCATTACTTTATTTTATTTTTTTTATTTTAGATATCGACAGACGAGCATGAGGTTCACTTGATGGTAGGTGATACCTTAGCCACAGAACATCAGTCAATGTTGCATTGTCGACCTACTTTTTACTTCGAGCACTCGGACGCGCAATGTGCACTTTACGGTTTTTCCGTCTATGAACGGTGGTTCGTAGCCCGGTCGGAATTTCGATATTCCTTCCACCCTATCAATGCCCGAAGTTACCAGACGTGGGGAAAACATGCTTACAGAAAATTATAAACATGTGGTCCCGGTGGGATTGAAAATAAATAAGTAAGAAGTATTTATATTTTCAGGCTAGATCCGAGTCCATGGCGTCAGTATACTCTGGTGCCGGCGAAGGCCTGCGTGGTACCGTAACTGTTAAGGGTGAAGTCCAATTCTCTCTGCTATACAACTACAGATTGGGCGCCTTGGAGGTCGGCGTCAAGAGGTGTCGAGATCTCGCCCCCATAGATGTGAAACGGAACCGGTCTGACCCCTATGTCAAGGTATGTTGCTACATTCAGATACACGTTTACTGAGATACAAAATTAACATAAATAAGGTCATATTAAGTAGTTTGGTTTTCGTTGAAATGGACATCGTGGCTTTTAAATATCGATACAGATACTTCTGTAGAAGAATACAGCTTAGATCAGTATGATTTATAGGAAAGAGGTTAGTTCTTTTGGAGTTGTCTAAACCGTTGTTTATTTCTCCGATTTCTGGAATTGTGAGTTGTAGAAAAAGTATCAAATTTCCCGGAAAATGGAACTACTAATATTAATTTATTACTTATTCAATACTGACAGCTTGAATAGATGGCGACTCCGTTGTGTTGTGTGTGTGGTAAATTGCGTTTATAGTTCTCGTAACGTATACGAGTTCATAATAATGACATAGTGACACTTGCGCCATCTAGCGGCATACATTTGAAGTTGTCTTCGCATTTTAAAGACGAACAATAATCTCACAAGATGTCGTTGATAGTTGAAAATTATCAGTTTTAGTTTAACATCCTGATGCCCAAGCATTGAATGTTGGGTTCCCTAAAAACACCCACTGTTCCATAAAAATGACATTCATTTGTTTCATTTGCGTTAAAATTTATTAGCCTTTTTCTGCCGGTCAAATGAGAAACTGACATTTCATAATATTGTCAAATCGTATATTATATCTATCGTACCTATATCGGTATACATCATTCATTCAGCCGGGAGTATACCGCCGAAACGCACGAAATTTTTAAATAAAAAAATCAAGGTATATTTACCGTCACTTCTAATGGACAGGGGGCATTAATTGCCAACCTATTTTCTAAAACGTTGGGCGCTAGTACATATTGCTAATTT
Organism: Anthocharis cardamines; assembly: GCA_905404175.1. Taxonomy (NCBI): domain Eukaryota; kingdom Metazoa; phylum Arthropoda; class Insecta; order Lepidoptera; family Pieridae; genus Anthocharis; species Anthocharis cardamines. The sequence goes on from FR989962.1 coordinate 6,952,243, forward strand.
GTCAAATCTTTAGAACATTGGGCGTCAGGAGGTTAAGGTAATAACATATTTCATGCTATTACTCGGAGTGTCCACCAATTTTCTGATAGGTATAAACGTGATTGTTTCCAGGTGTACTTGTTACCGGACAAGTCGAAAGCTGGCAAGAGGAAGACGAAGGTGAAGAAGAACACGCTGAACCCCGTGTTCGAGGAGACGCTGTCGTTCGTGCAGCCGCTGGCCTCGCTGTCCGCGCGGACACTGTGGCTCAGCGTGTGGCACGCGGACATGTTCGGGCGGAACGACTTCCTTGGAGAGGTGACGCTGCCGCTGGCCGACGTCGTGTTCGACGACCCCGCGCCCATGTGGTACAAGCTGCACGAGAGGGTCAGTATGGCTTTATAATGGGCAATAGCCCTACTGGGGTCAGACCGAAAACTGACATTTTTCACTGATTTATTTCTGTATTAAAGTTTAGAATATGGAATTGTTCTTGCTGCTTTATGATTTATTATTTCTTACTACTGATTAAATAACTGCCCGACCCGGATTCGCCCGGCTATAATATAAAGAAAATGACCAACTCAGTTAGGGAATTCATACCACTATGAATTATATTTACCATTAAAACATTCATAAAAATCAGTCGCGCCGTTTCGGGAAGAGGACCACGAACACCGTGTCACGATTTGTACATAAGTATATAGATGGGTCGTCAATGATTATTATCATTAACATGTAAATAGGTCATTAATGTTCTGTCCCCAAATAATTTGTTGCTGGCTTATCAGAAATCGAACCCAGGATGCTAGAATAAAGCTTCAAACTATTGTAAATACTTTTATTGTAAAGTACAAATCTTATATTATAATACAGGGGTCGGCAACCGGCGGCCCGCGGGCCGCATGCGGCCCGTGCTCTATCTCGTTGCGGCCCGCAAGCCTCAGGTCCTTAAGAAAAAAATACCAAAGCAATAGGCCATATTACTAGAATCACTAGAATTTATACGGCCATGCTGCTGGGCCATGAGAGTATTCTTGAAAGCTCGCTCCCACGCGGGGTGATAAAAATGTACCTATTTCATTTTTTAAGAACTGTTATGTTATGTATTGTTTCTACCGAAAATAAATATTTGCTGTACTTATTCAATTCTTGGCAATTTTTTTTGCGTTTATACGCTGCACCTGGCCGTCGGTGGCGGGCGGCTCCTTTGAGACAATAGGCGGCGGCAGTCTTTGATTAGACGCAGGTGTGCGGCGGCGAAAAAATTCAAAGCGACCGACTTTAGTTAAAATCACAGCCGCGCGCAGCTATCGCCTCATTCGGTTGTGGAAATTCGCCGGAAACTCACGTCTCATCTGGTTGCTGGCTACGCGTTTCGTTTCACCTTTCTTCCCTTCGATGATAGCTTCTCACGCACGACGTATGAGGTAAGTACGTTGTATGCACTCGCGAGCAATTTGTATTATTTTATTTACTGATTGTTTATGTGAACCTTCAGATTGATGGGTAAATGTTATAAGGACGTGGATAGTAGTTACATGACATGAAGTCAGTTACGAGTATGTCATGTTTTAATTATTTTTTGAATGTGGAGTTGAATTTGTAGGTGCTAACTGGAACATATAATTTTACAACGAATTTAATTTTTTTCATTATTGTTACAGAATATTTATATAATGGTCTAAGAGCCCGTGGGAGATCGTCCTTCACCGATCTGATAACCAGATGAGACGTATTTTTTATTAAATATTTTTTATAAACAAATATGCCTATAATTGCTTGCCTATCGAAAAGTGGTACTGGCTATTTTTAATAAAAAAAAAAAAAAAATAATTAATTTTTTTTTAAATTTAATTTTTTTTTTTATTTTTTATTTGAATTTTTTTTTATTTTTAATTTTATTTATTTATTTATTTAATTTTTTTTTTAATTATTTTGACTTACCTGTTTACACCTGCTTGCCAGGTAGTTATACACTGAAATGAGTAGGCAAGCATACCTAGGCATATTCTGTGTATCAAAAACTATCAGTCAAATAAATTTCATTTGGTTATCAAAAGTATGAAGGTGATGAAAAAAAAATCGTTAAAAGTTAATTTAATTAAAAATAGCCAGTACCACTTTTCGATAGGCAAGCAATTATAGGCATATTTGTTTATAAAAAATATTTAATAAAAAATACGTCTCATCTGGTTATCAGATCGGTGAAGGTCGATCTCCCACGGGCTCTCCTACTATAAACATGGCTTCAAGAAAAAGGAAGATAGAAGAAGAAAAAAGAGTTTTTAACAAATTATGGACAGAATTATACTTTTTTATCGAGTTTAAAGGAAAACCGTTATGCTTGATTTGTCAAAAGAGTATTTCTGTAGTAAAGGAATATAACCTGAAGCGACATTACGACACTGAGCACAAAGCTAAATTTGACTGTCTTGAAGGAGAAATACGACAAAGGAAAATTTCCACTTTGAAATCGTCATTACAAAATCAACAAAACATATTTAAGGTTGTGGCAGACAACAGCGAATCGAATGTTCGTGCCAGTTACAGGGTAGCAGAGATTCTAGCAAAAAGTGGACGTCCGTTTACCGATAGTGAATTAGTAAAAGAGTGTGTCTTAGCTATCGCAGAAGAAATATGCCCAGAGCAAAAAAAAATGTTTGAAAGTCTTAGTCTCTCTGCGAGAACTTGCACCCGACGTACTGAAGACTTGGGTGCTAATTTGTGTGAACAACTCAGGGATAAGGCGCAGTCTTTTGACTGCTTCTCTTTAGCGATGGATGAAAGTACGGACGTGTCGGATACAGCACAGCTACTCATATTTGTACGCGGCATTGACGAAAACTTTACTGTTTACGAAGAGCTTGTGAAAATGTGCAGTTTGAAAGGTACAACTACGGGAGAAGATTTATTTCACCATGTGGAACAAGCTCTGGATTCATTGCAGTTAAGCTGGGAAAAGTTAACAAGTGTCACTACCGATGGAGGCAAGAACATGAGCGGTCAAAACAAAGGTGTTGTTGGGAGAATCATCAGCAAAGTGAAAGATTCTGGATCTACTGTGCCATTGATTTTTCACTGTATTGTCCATCAAGAGGCATTGTGCTCCAAGGTTATATCCTGGAAAGAAATAATGGATACTGTAACATCCACTGTTAATTTTATAAGAAGAAATGGGCTGACACACCGTCAGTTCCAAAAGTTTTTGGAAGATCTGGAAGCTGATCATGGTGACGTGGTTTACTACTGTGAAGTGAGGTGGCTCAGTCGAGGTGCCGTTTTGGAACGGTTTTTTGATTTGAGGAAAGAAATTGGCAACTTCATGGAGATGAAAGGAAAGCCAGTCGAAGAGCTTACTAACAAACAGTGGATTATCGATCTTGGTTTTTTGACTGATTTGACTAAGGAACTGAATCAGCTCAACAAACGCTTGCAGGGAAAAAATAAATTGATTTGCGATATGTATTCAGATGTTAAGTCATTTGAGATGAAACTGAAACTGTTTATCGAGCATATTGATGAAAAAAAGCTTGACCATTTTCCTAATTGCAAGAAAGCCGTGGAAGAAGCTGGAGATAATTTTGTGTGGCAAAATATTACAATGAGAAACGTGTTAACACAACTACAAACTGAGTTTGTAAATCGATTCACCGACTTTAAAAAGAGCTCCCTTAACCTGGAAATATTCCAAAACCCTTTTGCAATTGATATTAGTGAGGTACCAAGCAATTTGCAAATGAACATAGTAGATTTGCAAAGTAATAGCACACTTAAAACGGCATTTAAGGAAAGCACTGACTTGATACTGTTCTACGGAGGTTTGAGTTCTGAAAACTTCAAAGAATTGAAAAAGTTTGCTCAGCAGATAATAACTATGTTTGGTAGTACATATTTGTGTGAGCAGACTTTTTCAATTCTCAACTACCGCAAAAATAAGAATTGTTCGCGGTTAACGGATGAACATTTGGACGCGATTCTACGCGTGTCTACTACTAAAATGAAAGCAGACGTTAAAAAACTTGCAAGTCAAATGCAGCCGCAAAAATCTCACTAGTTCTTACTTTTATGTTAGTATAGTAATTCAATTAAAATAGACATGATTGTATTAATATATATGCGTTTTATTTCAAATATTAAAAATACATACCCGAACATATAAATATAAAAATAAGTGCGGCCCGCACTGATACTCTGGCAACATATGTGGCCCTGCTATAGCAAAAGGTTGCCGACCCCTGTTATAATACATACATACATAAATACATATACATCACGCCTCTTTCCCATTGGGGTAGGCAGAGAATATCCTACGTTTATGAATAAATCCGGACTTATTGCTTGATATAGTTAAAATGTGTTTTGTCCACTCTATCGAATATAAAAAGACTACCGAACGAAAGAAACAAAACATATTTTAACTATATCAATACGTTTATGAATAAGGCCGATAATCTTTAAGCATTTTATGTTAATATTATTTACTTATTTTTTCCATAATTCAGACGGAACAGTTCGACGAGAACCAAGGCACCCGCGGAGACATCATCATAGGGCTCAAGTTTGAACTGCAAGAGCCCAACACGGCGCGAGGGAAGGGAACCCTTCACGTGCTCGTCAAGGAAGCCAAGAACCTGGTAGCGACCAAACCCAGCGGCTTGGCCGATGTTTTCTGTAAAAGGTAAATTCTCAAGCTTCCAAGCTCTAGCTTCAAAGTTTCCTAGTAATTTCTTAGTAGCTATAAGCAATAGCAAGACCACCATACAAGCCCAAAATCCCGGATATTTGCCCGGCCGACTTTAACGTAATACGTTTTTTTTATGTTAGATATCGACAGAGGTTCACTTGATGGTATGTAACACCTCAGCCACAGTACATCAGTCAATGTATGCGCTGTCGACCTACTTTTTACTTCGAGCATTCGGAAATCCATAGACTGAAACCGAAACGCGCAATGTGCATTTCACGCGCAATATTATAAGGAAATATTTGTTTATTACGATTTAACTCAAAAACTTCGTTCACCAATAGAAAGCAACATTATCAGCGTGTAAGGTAGGTTATTTTTTTGCACATACATTGCGTGCGAAGCCGGGATGGATAGCTAGTAACTTACTCTCTTTGACGGGCTCGTTGATGCGTTCGATAGAACACCTGCCGTGCGCATCGATGGGTAGTGGGTTTCAATCCCACCGGGAAGACATGTTTATAATTTTCTGTAAACATGTCTTCCCCACGTCTGGTAGCTTCGGGCATTGAACGAGTGGGAGGAATATCGAAATTCCGACCGGGTAACGAACCGACGACCCAGTCGACCTTATTTATCCCGGGGGTTCAAGGCCGCGATAGGTAAATACTACCCAACGCTCCAACCAGCCCGTCAAATTGAAACACAATAACCCCGTAAATACTTATAAATCTTCAGAGAATCAATCCATCTTTTTTTACTTCCTCTTCCATTATACTCATCCACTTTCATAATCATAACTTTTTTTTTGAAATATACTTTTCTTCGCTTCTTATAACACAACCATACCAAGCCAAACCTAACAAATTTATCATTAACTAGCTTCTGCCCGCGACTTCGTCTGCGTAGAATTAGTACTACGGGTATCTTGTTTTTTAACCGAGCTGTTTTTTCATCAATCTGGCGCTCCACTCGAGTTAATCTTATCGTGATATTTTTTAAACGATTCGTCCGAATTACTTAGTGTAAAAGACAAAGTTCATCTACATTAAATACTGAAGGCGACAAATGTATTAATTTTAATAAGAATTAGCTAAATACTCTAAAATGTGCATTGTAAAAAAAGTATTCAACTTAAATGTATTTATGGCTTATAATTTCGGATATATTGGCTTCCACATAAAAGGTAGATATATGCTGTCACGGACTTTTATTTAGAACTATTTAAGATAATCAATGCCATCATACATTATTGTGTAACTCCAATAGTTTAGGCAGCGCACGCCAAGATAGCTCTCAGAAGGCAGGAATTTTTCCGAGTTACTTGATAATTATCGTTATATAGGCGATATACAAAAAATCTATATAAATTGTAGCCTATATGTTATTCTGATATATTCTAATATATAAAATTCTCGTGTCACAGTTTTCGTTGCCATACTCCTCCGAAACGGCTCGACCGATTCTTACCAGATTTTATATGCGTATTCAGTAGGTCTGAGAATCGGACAACATCTATTTTTCATCCCCCTAAGTGATAAGGGTTGTTCACCCTTAAATTTTTTTTTTAATTTTTGGACGAAATTTATTGTTTTTATTTTTTTATAATGTGGCATTAAATTGTCAAAAAATATAGACCCGTGCGAAGCCGGGGCGGGTCGCTAGTAAGATATATTACTGTAAAGTTTCATCAAAATCCGTTCGGTAGTTTTTGCGTGAAAGAGTAACAAACATCCATCCATCCATCCTCGCAAACTTTCGCATTTATAATATTAAGTAAGATAGTAAGATAAGATTAGTAAGATAAGAAGTAAGATAAGATTTAATAATTGTAATTATTTATATTTATTAAAAAAAACTGTTGACACATAGCTATCTCCTTCCGGAGCGCGGTCGTCTCGCGAAACAGAAGACGAGCGTGTCGCGGAGGACGTTGAACCCGCGCTGGGAGCACACGTTCACGTACCGCGGGCTCACCATGCAAGAGCTGGCGGCGCGCGCGCTAGAGCTCAGCTTGTGGGACCGCGACAGGCTCGCCTCCAACGACTTTATGGGCGCCGTGCGACTCTCGCTGGGCACCGGTAAGTTAAAGATCAGTGTTGCCAACCTCTGAGAAGTCCACTCCCCCAGCACCATTTCAAAATTCCCCCCGTTTTCTCCTGACGATGACGTCGACTTGATATCACCCTAGATTTTCCTAAAAATGTGATTACAAATAAGCACCCTGTTTCAGAGACGATTCGAAAAAAAACATACACACAGTGAAATGGAGAGAATTTCTCTAAAAATTATCCCCCACAAAACAACCCTAAAAAAATATTAACCCTAAAAACACCCCTTCTCATTTGAATCTAGGGGAAAAACCACCAAGTTGGCAACACTGTCTACCCGAGTTAAATCTGACCTAACACTACAATCTACATGTAGGAGATATAATAAAATGCGGCATATGGTCTACGTGTGTGTACAATCTCATCCAAATGTGTTCAGCCGTTTTATCCAGTCCATTTTCATTAAAAAAAATCATTTAAGCATTTAGATAACACAATGTACAGATAGCGGCACGAGTCGTGAGCACAATTTTCATTGGTCGATATGACGTTAACTACGCTGACGTGGAGCGTGATTGGTTCGGCAGTTGATGCTCGTCGTCTATTGGGTCCGCGCGTAACATTCGACTATCGTACACTTGAGTGCAATTTTAGTGGCAACTTTTTAATTAGTGTATTTTTGTTCTTTTTGTTTCAGATTTGATTAAACCTTAAAAATAAAATGTGCAGAGCAGGAAGAATTCGATGTTAAATAGATAATCCCGACCAATGATCTTCTCAGTGTTTTCTTCCATGAAATTAATACGTATTACGAAAAACATGATGTAACTTTATTAACAAACTGCAGAGGCGACTAATGCAATTTAATCAATTAATTAATGTAATTTTCAATTACCGATTGAAATAATAAAGGTGCCAAATAATTTTGACCGAGAGTGTACTCAATCCCCACCACGGTTCATCTGTGCTCACGACTCGTGCCGCTATCTGTACCTATACTTATGAACGTCAATAAAAATACATATTAAATGCTTCTAATTTTACATTAAGACGAGAAGAACTGGCAATAAACTCTTCGTCACTCTTTGTAATCGCCAAATTTTTTGTTTTACAAAATGTGTGTAAGCTGCAACCATTACACCATGTTCCACATGACATCTTATGAAAAATGTAAGGTATTTGAAGAATTTTTTTTTGTTCTAGGAACATATATGGGGGCAGGTGTAAACTGGATGGACAGTGTCGGTAAAGAAGTAACTTTGTGGCAGACGATGATGCAACGACCCAACTTCTGGGTCGAAGGTTCGCTACCACTCAGACCGCAACTCAACCATAGTAACTGATTTTAACTTACTTAGTATAACAACCTTTCAGTGAGTAAATAACAGGAAGATATTTCCCAGTCGAAGAATCGATACCTCCCACGTAAGTCGTGGTAACTAACATAGCTATTGTTTTACGTTTCTTAAACTATACTAGACATGGGTAACACTGCGCTGCGCCACGCAATTGCGCCGGCACGCTTCAGTGCGCAGGGTGAGTCAGCTCACACATTTATAATGTGTCGGCGCACGGCGCAGTACCCACTCACTGAGTGAACTATGAGCGTGGGGTTGCGTGCGTTTCGGAGGTTTCACTGCTCGCTTTGCGCGTACCATTTTTACTGCGTCGTGGCGCAATTTTGAGTTTACTCAAGGAGCCGACACACTACACTGCGCCTGAGTTGCTGAGTTAGCGCAGGGAATTTCGCTGAGTTACCCATGTCTAAACTATACTGTCTGTTTTTATTTATATTCTGAGTTCGCAATAATAAAAAAACAAACTTATTAATTTTTCGATATACTAACAAGACGTCTAAAGTTACATCGTAATAAAAAGATAGATGAAAACAGACCGAAGTATAGTTTAAACCAGGGACTGAAACCGGTTAATTTTTATATTTAAAATACGTGTCTGACTGAGATACCATGATATTAGTTTTAAAGAGTAAACTTACCACAGTATTTTTTTTCAGTATATATGAATAAAAACGAAAAAATATTAACAAAAACCTTTATTATACCGGTATAACTCCCATAGTAAATTAACCGGTATTCAGTCCCTGGTTTAAACAACGGGTTGTAACGTTAAACACTATGTTAGTTACCGCAACTTACATCGGAGGTATCGATATTTATCCTTATCATGACTGAAAATGTTAATGTTTAAATATATTCCTCCGATATCATGTATAGATATTTGTTATTGTGATTTTTCAACAACGAATCAACTGCATACTGTCTTGAAGTATTATATACTATTTTTCATTGTATAAGGACCAATTAATGACTGTTCTAATCTGTATACCTGTATCTTATCTATTTTTAATACTCGTTCTATATCTATTACAATATTTTAGATAGGTATTATATACAATTGACTTAAATGTGCCAACTCCTTATACTGTATTATATCGGAGACATATTTCTAGAAAATGTATACATTTGTAACTTTATTGTATACAATTATGATACATTCCAGCATTGTGATGCAAATTAATTATTAACCTTAGTAAATGCCTATTTAACCTTTTGACCGCCAAAACGGCATCTCCGTGCCCTGTACGCCGAGCCTGAAAATCGACATTAATTTCGTTGTTTTTTATCATCAAATATTTGAATAACTAAAATGAAATTTTCTTTGCTTTGTACAATAAAGTAATGATTGGGGATTCAGTTTTTAAGATGTATTATATATTATAAAACACAGTAAAGTAATGATTTAATAGGTTTATTTTGTATTTTTCTGTGAGCTGTTTTCTGTCTTGCTGTCGAGCATAGCCGACGTCGGCGTCGAGGGCACGTTTGCGTTTGTCGAGCATAGCCGACATTGGCGGTCAAAAGGTTAATAAGGAATATTATTAACGCATTTAAAATAGGACTTTATTGTACAAATGTAAGTTCACATGAGTTTTAAGAAAATGCTCATGCCTATTGTGATTTAATAATTATAATTATTGTTTAGTTCATAAGTTAATATACTTGTAAATCCCAATGTGTGTTTTTGTAAAGAGATATAATATTGTGACGTCTTTAGTTTTCTAATTAGTTTATGAAACTACTTAACTAGTAAGTGCCTTTTATTTTATAATAACATATTTTTATAGAAAACATTGTAAAAGAATATTTGAATAAATATTTTTAATAGTTATTGGTTGTTGTATTTATATTATTACTTCATTTGTCGATATACTAACAAGCTAAACCATTGTTGAAAAGAGTGTCCATGGAGTTTCTTGCCGGTTCTTCTCCATGAGACCCACTTTTTGGAACCGTGCAACTAGACGTTTCATAAGAGCCTGCAAAGGCCTATTTGAAATAAAAAACTTTTTTGTTTTTTTTGTTTTTTGATTTTGAAAAATAGATGTGTTAACTTGAGAAGGTTATACTTTTGAATCTTGGGTGCAACCAATTAATAGTTTTGTTTCGTTTGATTTGAGTTAAACAGTTTTATAGCCTCTGCTCTACCGTTCAATGATCCTTCTTTCTATTCTTTAAAAATGAATAATAACGATTTACCATAGGGTGTTGTCCCGATAATTGCTTTGGTGCACCTGATCCGTTAAAAATCGCTACCACTTAGATCCGTCCAAAACCAAATCAACGGTATAAATTATTTCATGCGTTTTATCTAATCTTAGTCCATCACTACAATTTACGTTAGGCTCTGAAGGATCAAGCAACGTTTATTTCTCGAATTTCTTTAAAGAAAAGGCTTTAATAAGCTTTTTCCGAATACGGTTTCCAATTCTATACGAGGGCGCACCAGTACCAACTAGTTCCATTCGACCACATTCAACGCAGAGCGGAATTGGAATCATCATTCATCAACGACGTTATAGGTACCGCCGTTTTTTTTTTAAAATGACCAGCCCATTTGTAAACGGCGGATTTGACAATTCGGCTAAAAGTACCGGTCTAATGAGATAAGTCAATGATGCGCTGTCTTGTGACTTTTTACTTCGAGCATTCGGAAATTCATAGTCTGAACCGAAACGCGCAATATTCACTTCAAGGTTTTTCCATGAAGGGTTCCTTACCCGGTCGGAATTTCGATATTCCTCCCATAGTTCAATGCCCGAAGTTATCAGACGTGGGGAAGACAGGCTTACAGAAAATTATAAACATGTCGTTTCGTAAGGATTCGAACCCACGACCCATCGATGAGCACGGCAGATGTTCTACCGCTACGTGCCAACTAGCCCGTTAAAAATATATAATTTTAAAATTCTAGGATTTCAATAGAATAAATTTAAATAAGGAAATAGGGAAAAATAATGAACACGATATGACGATACTTCATAAAAAGTATTTGAAATACGTTACAAGACGTAAACTATTTGAGATATGATCTACAAAATACACATAAAACAATAATATTAACGTAAATCTGTACACTGCGCTTAATAGCACAATATGCATAAGTTAGTCTCAGTAAGTGAATTTTTGTAATTCTTTTGAGATAATAAAAAAAAAATTCTTAAACCGTAAAATACTTTTGGAAATGGTATATACTGGTATGTATTGTAAATACATACCAGATTCATAAGAAATAATTATAATTTTTTACAATAAAATAAAAATAAATTATTATAAATGTACAACCCGAAAACAAAACACGATTAAGTGAAAAATATAATATTTTATTTTTAGGATTTAAATAAAACCAGTTTTTCAAAAATTCTAGTGACCCCACAAGTGGGTGTTTTCGCCGATGAAATTAGGTAAATTTAATGCCCTAAAATTATCAATTATAGGTTACCAGACACACTGTACCTATAAAATATTAATCGGGTTACATACATATTATACAGAATAATAGCTGGCCTAGTATGACCGCCACGAGATATTATGTCGCGGACGAGAGAAGACAAACTAAGATGTAAGATATCTCGATATATTATATATATATCGACATCGACAATATTGATAGGAAAGATATCTCGATCGACAAATATATGTTTTTGATATGAAAAGTCGAGTTTTAAGTGTAATTGTTGTATGTAGACCCGAAAGAAATAAAGCGATAATCGAATAAAACAAGAAAACGGTCGACAAAATTTTATCGCGGTTGTCATGCTAGGCCGGCTGTAATGGCATTTGTATATTAAGTAAGTGTGAATAAATAAATAAATATATATTTCATCGATAACTACTACCCGTTTACTTCGAGATTGCCGACCGTTATGATATCCATAAAATGTTTACAAGGCATATTTTGACAAAAGCGAAATGACAAATTAAGTTTTTGACTATTAACACTTGACACTAATGTAATTTTATTTTCAAGTTTGTAAATTAAACATGTGTCGTTCGTTCGATCGCAAAGAACTAGATCAATACTGAACCATTGACAAAATGATCTGGTTCGTTCGACCCGTTCAATCAATTGGTTCGTTTGGCCCGTTCAATCAATTGGTTCGTCCGACCCATTCAATCTATTGGTTCGTTCGACCCATTCAATCTATTGGTTCGTTCGACCCATTCAATCTATTGATTGGTTCAATTTCAAACGAACCAACATAGCAAAGCAATCAATAGTAAATAGTGATTGAGATCACAGGTAACCGTTTTATTCAGTTTTGATGAATAACATTATATGTTTATTCTATATAATATATTTTTAAGCAGTATGAGACAAAAAACTCTAATTTTCTTACTATTATAATATTATAGACTAGCCTAGTGTATATGTGCAACATATTTCCCGCGTAAATATGTTGCTCTATAATCTCCTATATCTTCCGGTGAAAGTCCCATTAAAATTGTTTTAAACGTTTCAGAGTTTAGCCCGGACAAACAGAAGGATACATATAATAAAAAATAAATACTAGAAAATACATAATATATGTTTGTCTTATAACATTACCATATTATTTTTTCCAATATTGAACCTTATTAACGTAAACAATATAGCTTATTAAAATTTCTGAAGTATAAGTACAGTAAGTTAGACATAATATTACATACATATTAGTAGAACGGTGACCTTTATAATGTATAATACAGAAAACGTCATCGCCGCGTCGGCTCGTGTGCTTGGTTCGTTCGTTTCTATGATCTATTACTACCTCGGTTCGCCGCGACCCGCCTAACTGTAATCGAACGAACGAATCATTTTCAACAAAGTGACCCATTGGATCGCGCAGATTTCACGACCCGGGTCTTTTGGTTCGTTCAATCGCGAACGACACATACTTATTGTAAATTAAAAATTTACGTGATAAGTGATTCATAGTTTGGGTTTGGCGTGTAATATTATTATTTGAATTTCAGTTTTTACAGTATTTTTGAAAAAGCTAATTTTAAGTAGTGAGATATCTACAGTTAATTTTCTTAAAATATGGCTTTTAAAGTATCGTTTCTTATACTATGCGTAGCAACAATTAAGTCAGGTAACTTTTTTTCGCCCGAATAATCAAATAATTTCAAATGTCTACCGTTTATCGTTAATAATATTCCTGTTTCTTGTTTATTATTTCATTTTAGTTAATTCTATAAACTGTTATCAGTGCTCTGGAACTGATTCAAATCAACCGTTTGAATGTAATGAATATTTAAACTCAGAGACGAGTTTAGTACCGACTGACTGTTCGTTAATTCACGATGCTCAATACTGTATTAAACATGTAGGGAGATTTGAAGGTACAACTATTTTAATTTTGTGGGTTATACTGATGTGACTAACAAAACTAAACATTAAAAAAATATTTATGCTTTTACTTACCTCATCCCAGTTTTTGTCAACAAATGTTACGAGTTAAATATGACTAACTTCCCAATCTAAACAATTATTTATAGGTATAGGTTGTAATAACACTAATTCCAAAAACAGGTAATACAATAGGATGCTTCCAATGTAACTCTACATCAAATATGGAATGTGGTGATGGACTCATGAACTTAGATGGGGGCATACTGAAAGCCATGCCATGTGACCATGTTTACAATGCTCAATTTTGCATCAAGGAAATAGGTTCATACTAACAAAATATAACATAATGCACATTTAACTGTATCTTTTCACAAGCTGTCCCACTGTCAACAATGTAATATATCTACAGTTAAAAGGTAATTGGGCATAAGCGACATTTTGGTCACCAGAGAGCAGAGATTGAGTGCCACCCTACTTTAAATATTCTGCTCTTTTAAACATGCTCGCTCCCATGGCTCTACGACGACTATTTTGTCACTTATGGCCAAACAAGAAAATATGTTACACTTAGTGAACTGTAACTGCACTCCTGAACAATTTGGTTTTCGTCAGTTATACTCTTTTACCTTGTTATTGTATCAACATATCATCTCAAATCACATACAGTATGTTAAAAGATATTTTAAAAATGTCTTATATAAAAGGTGTTGGTTGTAGAAAATTGGGGTAACCTTTTAAGTACTCTACCTAATTTATGCATGGAATATGGCACCTAAACTTTAATACACTTCTATGTGAAATTGCATGAAATAATTCTTCAGATTTTGTTGTGCTTGCACTGGCTCCATCAACTTTATTGCTGCTACTTATAAAAAATGTAAGTTTTGTTATGTTTCAAAATGTCAGATATTTATTTATCTTATAATAATCGTGTGTGACAATATTGAGGTACACAAATATTGGCATAAAATCCAAAATGTGATCTTGTAAATAATCTTTTGCAATCCATTGCATTTTCGCAAGTGAATTATATCGAAATACGTTGTTCATATAATTGTTGATTACTTTATCCTTTTAAATAGAACATTTATCTTCTTGAGTAAAATTTAAGTTAAATCAAATGAATAATGAAAATAAATTGTCTGTTTCGTATTTGTAAAAAATCAATATACCTGCTGAGAATCAAATTTGCAAAGTGTCTGATAAGGGTTAATCTGTTTTTAAAGAACAATTTCAATTCATTATTCGGTACAATAAGACACAAAGAATGTTCTAAAACTCTAGCTTAGAAACTGAAAATTCTAATCTATGATATTAATTGTTTATTTTAATTTTTAGGTGGAATTGGAACAAAAAGATTTTGCTCTTCATTGGATTTAGGAAACCAATGTAAATATGTTCAACAACCTGGCGACAAGCTTGAATATAGAACTTGCATCTACACATGCACCACAGATGGGTGTAATAGCGCACTCAGTTTAAGAGTATCATCAATAATCCTAATGTTTGGTTTAGTTATTTTTAAGTGTTTATCTTGATTAGGGTTTTCTGAAAGAACATTTCAAAAATGTCACAATTTATGTGCAGGGTGCACAAGGGTGTTCATTACTTAGAGTATAGAATTCTTAAATTATACATTATGCACATTGCATATACATTTTTGTACATTATTTTAAATGTATTTATATTTTAAGTAATGTTTATTTTACTTTAAAATATTAAACATTTTTTTTAAGTTATAATTATAAAAAGGAAATTTATCTGTTTTTATCTGAATATGTACAATGTACATGTCTACCTGTATTAGGATAATCAAATTGCATATACTTTTTTGTACATTACTTATCAGTTGTCTATTAATATTACTCCGTCCAATAATTTTAAGTTGCATTTATTTTAAATTTACACTTTTTAAAGTAAATATTATAAAAAGAAAATAAAACTTGTTTTTATTTTAAGATTAGCTGTACCCAGCATGTGTTGCAATGTCATGTAAGGTTTAAAATGTTTTAGGGTTCCATACTACGTACCAAAAACGGAATCCTCATAGGATCACCTTGTTGTTTATCTGTCTAGTCGATCCTTCTATTTCTCAGGAACGCGAGGAGGTATCAAGTTGAAATTAATATCAAATGGGTCTACAATCCCTTGTAGCAGTGAAATCTAAATTACTAAGTCAACCCAATCAAAAGATTAGAGTCTTTTATGCGCAGTTTATGCCACATATTTTGACACGCAAGGGAATCAAAATCTAAAGGGTACTTCCCGTTGATCTAGAATCGTGAAATTTGGCATGAAGCTATGTCATATAGCACAAGTAAAGGAAAATATCCGAATACCGTAAATTTGTATAAAAGATATAGATTTTATATTGAAGATGTATGACAGTCTGACACTTCCAAAAAAACCTGAAAGTGTATAAAATAAGAAACAATAGATAATGTTTGAATATTTATTGAAAATTTGTGCTACACAAGCTTGATATAAAAATACACAATAAATATTAACATTGACTTAGCGAAACTAAACTATCTCAGCTAATACGCTATTAATACTTTCAATCATTTCACTTAAGAATAATAATGCTTCAAAACATTATGGAATGTAGAGATGTAGAACCTATCTACTTTACATTATTCTGATTTCATTTTTGTGTAATAATTATCGCCATTATGCGATATAGTACTGAATGTAAATCTTGAAACATGTTATACATAGCTATGAAGTGGATCATGTAAAAATACAGAAATTATGATATATTGAAGAAGAAACAACCCAAACACAGCTTTCATAATATTTCGTTATGCTGAAGGAATAGAAACTTTGGAATACATTTTTTTAAACATTTGAGTTTTTAAAAATTCATGCGTAACAGCCTAAAGCTGCGTATGAAGTATTCAGGACTGAAATTCACACTTAACTGGAAGCTCCAGTATTCTTCCAATAGCTAAGTTTTTATTCTAAAAGGCCATGGAAATTATGAAGTTCAGCGATTTTTAATATCTAGCACCTAAATAACTTTTATTAAAAAAAAACGCCCAAACCTACCTAATATAAAAATTGGTTCAGGTAACTTTTTTTGTACAATATTTGAGTTTTCGTGCCGTCCACAATAAAATACTACTTTCAAAATGCATTCAAAGTGTATAATTTCTGTATGAAAATCAATAGAACTAGAGAGTCTTCATAAAACTATAGAAAAGCTGCCTATAAACAAATCATACAAACTTAATAATATAACACAAACATTAATACTAAAAGAAAATCAAACTAACAGATCAAAAAACATTTACTAATGGAAACAGAAAAATAGTGCTATTTAGAACATGTGCACTATCATTATTACTAAATAAACCTGGTATACACAATATTTTGTATAAAAATAATCAGCAAACGTCATAATAAAAAATTAAATGGCATCGATGTCATGGAATCATCATAAAATTGGTCAAAAATAAAACTTAAACGGCCCAAATCTTAGGCCATTTTGAATTCATACTTTCAATAAAAAGCAGTAATTCATAAATCTAATCGACGAAAAGGAATGATTACTTTTGTTCCCAATAATTTTGAATTAGTATTTACTTATGTATAATCAATAACAAACACAAAATACAAGATATCGATCAATGTCACACTTTAAAATTCTTAAAAAATATTTTAAAATCTCTCAGATTTATACGTACCTTTCAAGTCCAAGACTACAAAATACAGTAAAAAAATCAAAAGAACTACAAAAAAAAATAGACATAGACAGCTAAAGCCTAAAACTAGTAAATACAGTGGAAATAGGATATATAAATGAATCCTTTTGACATTTTTAAAATACATAGTGTATAACGACTTAAGCAACATTAAGGCCAGATACAAATTACACAATCATTTCAATAAAGAGACAAAACTTATTATTATTTATTATTTACTTGTCTGGCAAATGATCCCAATATTCAATTTATTCTGCTGTGTCACTTTTTTGTAATAAATGTATTTGCCAACTTTCAGCAGGTACTCTACTGTAGGATATCTACCAATATTAAACATATAGCTTTCCAAAGCCAAGCAGTCTCATTGGCACGAGTGTGGCCAGCCACATAATGTTGTTTTTAAAAAATAAGCTTACAACACTAACATTTTTAAGAAAAACTTTGTTGATTTGTCATACAATACAACTTAACTAGATTAGACCATCGAATGTCAGACAAAAATAAACAGCCATAATGCAAACAACCAATACAAAAAGCAGTCAAGAGCACTTATTCATTAAACGACATAATACTGTTATTGAAGATTCATTATTAGCAAGACGCGACCACCAGTAACTATATGTGGTACCAGTGGCCAGAAGCGGCTACCAGATGCTTGACACGGCCACCAGTGGCTAGTCTCGACCACCGGTGGCTAGACGCGGCTACCGGTGACTAGACGCGGCTACCGGTGGCTAGACGTGGCTACCGGTGGCTAGACGCGGCTACCGGTGGCTAGACGCGGCTACCGGTGGCTAGACGCGGCTACCGGTGGCTTGACTCGACCACCGGTGGCTAGACTCGACCACCAGTGACTAGACACGGCCACTAAGTACATGTATGTTTCGTGCACACACGCAGGTGACAAACGAGCAAGCGTCGGCCACTCCTGCAGCTCGTGGTTCAGTCGCACCACAAGCCGCCATATCAAATGTATGAAAAAAGCTTGTGGCCACAGGTGGCAGCGCAAACAGGAAAATTTAAGCCTTCAGTATTAATTTGTTTTTGTATGAAATCGTTTATTGCTGTACCGCGGAACCCCACAATTTACGAGGCGTCGTTCTCCCTGGGCACCGTTGCCTGCAGCGCGGCGATGTGCTGCTCCAACTCGCGGACTCGCTGCTGGCTGTTCTGCAGCTGACGCTTCACGATACGCAACTCTTCACCTTGGCGGTTGAAGGCGAGACGCAACTGAAAAGTAATTTGTGATTTTTTAAATAATTGTTGTGAGTCTAACATGTATGCTACCAGAGTAAATCACTCAAAAAATTGTTTTTTTTTATTCCTTTACTTTTTGTGACTAGTAGAATAAAAAAAGTATTGTATTTCTTGCATTTTTACAAACAAGAACTTATTTCTAAATAATCTTTTCACGTCTAAAATACAAATGATCAGTAAAATAGAAACAGAAAAGTGTCTGCCCCATGCCCCACAGTAGTCGGTCTGCAAGACGTAAGACACAGAAAAGTGTCTGCCCCATGCCCCACAGTAGTCGGTCTGCAAGACGTAAGACACAGAAAAGTGTCTGCCCCATGCCCCACAATAGTCGGTCTGCAAGACGTAAGACACAGAAAAGTGTCTGCCCCACGCCCCACGAGGGTAGTCGGTCTGCGAGACGTGAGACACAGAAGCGTCTGCCCCATGCCCCACGAGGGTAGTCGGTCTGCGAGACGTGAGACACAGAAGCGTCTGCCCCACGCCCCACGAGGGTAGTCGGTCTGCGAGACGTGAGACACAGAAGTGTCTGCCCCATGCCCCACAAAAATAGTCGGGCATCAGTCGGTCTGCGAGACGTAAGACACAGAAAAGCGTCTGCCCCATGCCCACGAGGGTAGTTGCGACGTACCTCGTGCTCCGTGAAGACGTCCCCGTGCTGGATCTGCTTGTAGAGCGGCACGGGCTCCAGCTCGCCGGGCGGCTTGCCGAACATGCGCTGCAGCTGGTGGAACTTGGTGCTCTGGTTCGCGCTCGTCTTCTGCGACTTCTCCGTCACCACCTGCCACGGCCATTATTGAGTTTTTACTTATATATCGATGCGCCCTACGTAACTTATGGTAACCAACTATACTGAGCTTTTTCAACTAGTCTAGTTTTTATAATCATGACAATTTTGATTATCATGATTGTTACACCTAGCAAATTGTACTAACAAATATGATGTAATCTCAGGATGGATCCGAAATAAATGAATTATTATTATATAACCTTGTTTCCACGCCTAACTGATATAGTTTTATCATCTGTGAAAATTTCTAACTAGTCTAAGGAGTCTAAGGTCCGGAACTCTAAAAACTTAAAACACTAATTATGTTGATTACCATAACTTTCGTGGAAGCCATCGATATGGGCGCTGATAAGCATTTTGTCATTTTGAGTAAACTGAGTTTGAATTTTCAATTTAATATTCCAGGGATTTTATTACCAAAAATCGGCCCGCTCTGCATAAAATCCTTCTACGTGATTTTTCGATTGGATTATGTCAGAGGGTGCCCCCTAAGTAACTGAGTTTCTGTCGCCCGAAACCGCGAGCGTTAGCCGCCATCTTAGAAACCGTTTTTTTTTGCATATATCTCGGAAACGGTAAGTTTTACGTTAAAAACAGAAGAGATCTTCATCATATGACTTATTTTGGAGACATTTAGTTTCGTCTTTTATTAACGCGAGTATCACACATTTAAATAAAATTCTGTATACCGGATTAAAACGCGATGTATTATTTATATTGTTTAAATTATTTATCCCGACGTTTCGGATGCTTTTCAGCAACCGTGGTCGCGGGGAGACAATATAAATATATATATACATATTTGTTAGCGTCAGTTTATTCCAAACACACATGGGTTAAATTTCCTAAGATGGGTCCGCCAATACCACGAAAAGTGCAAAATGTTATTTAGAAAATGAAATTCGTGTCTGCAAACATCGGAAATTACAAAATTTTCATCTTCACGGAAACCTGAATACTTATTGAAAAATGTTAATTTGTTTTTAAAACTGTTTTGTACTATTAATAATAAAATTTAATTAACACTTTTAGCTATGTGTTTTGCTTAGCCCGGAAATAGAAAATATAATTTTATAATTTACCCGTAACATTAAATAAGACAGTTTCATATGTCTCGTGCGTGTCTTGACAATACGCGCCCTCCCCCGTCTCACCGCTCACATACCGCAGGCGGAGACTAGCAGTTCCGCGCGGACTATACCTGCACGTCGTTGTCGCCGGCGCGGTCGTCCCGCTGCCAGGTGCCGAGCGGGCGGTAGTCGGGCGTGGTCTCGCGCGAGAGGAACGCGAACTTCTTCCTGTTGTTGGCGTCCTGCGGCTGCAGCGCCGGCGCGTCCTTGTTGCTCGTGCGAGGCTTGTGCGTCGATATTGTTACACCTGGGGGATTCATATACAATTTAATACTTATTTTTCTATGTTCCATACATTAAACTTTTTTTATGTTAGATAGACGAGCATGAGGTTCACTTGATAGTAGGTGACACCTCGACCACAGAACAACAGTCAACGGTGCGCGGTAGACGTACTTTTTACTTCGAGCATTCGGAAATTGATAGACTGAAATTCTGTCTTTTGTGCTCTAAAAATATATATCGTGTTCATCTAACGTGAGTTTTATTGAATATATCGTCGGTTCAAAGTAAAACTCACTAAATGTAATTTTGAATAAAAATAAATTTTGCTATTATTGCTTATTTTGAGCGTACATCTATAAGAACAAATTACGAAGTGCGCAGTGCGTATTGCGCTACATAGTTTTGTTATGTACAACGATACGCAATGAGTGATTTGTTCTTACCGTTTGTTTTTATTCAAAATTACCCTTAGTGAGTTTTACTTTTGAACCCACGATATGAACTGTGCATAAGAACCGGTCGAGTTTCCCCAAACTGTGTGACCTGTGGGAATGTAGAAAATCTACTACACTTGTTGTTGGAATGTGTTCTTTTTGAATCCAAAAGAGAATGAAATTTATAAGATGTAGGATTTATTCAAAGCATTCTAGCTTCACCGGCTTCGTCTGAAGCTGGAATGCCATATAATTACTAGGCATTATTTGACCAAAATATTCATATAGGTTACGATGGGGCTGACATGCTTATTAATTGAACAAAGCCCTGTTACATAAAAATAGAATTAAAAAAAAAAACCAGTCGAGTCCTGCGAAGTAGGGCATATGAGGGGATATAATGTGGAGTGGGGCTGGTGCGTACCGGTCTTGAGGCTGATGAGTAGGGGCGGGGCGTTCATGCCGCTCAGCCAGTCGCGCGCGCTCAGCGCCGGCTGCGGGGCCGCCGTGTCCGGGTACAGGTCGTCCTGTTCATTTACACTTATACATAAATTCATCATTTATTCATTTAGGTAACATAATGTACACTTATGAACGTCAATAAAAAAATACATATTAAATGCTTCTAATTTTACATTTACTGCCAGTTAGTTAGCCAGTACTCAAATCAAGGGCTTAGAACGGACGAGAAGAACTGGCAATAAACTCTCCGCCACTCTTTTTAATCGCCAAGTTTTGCTTTACAAAATATTTGTAAGGATCTGCAACCATTACACCATGTTTCACATGACATCTTTAAGTAATTAACTATAATAATAAAAAAATATAAACGAGAAAAAAAAAACAAAGATTTGTCCTCTATCAGCAGTAGGCATGGTGGTAGGAGCACGCACTTACATTCTCGTGGGAACAACGTGGGTTACCTGGAAGCAGTCGGACTTCCGGGGCACGATCATGGAGATGGGCTCGCACAGGCTTCGCGACGTGTGCAGCTTGTAGAACCGGAACACCTCGCACTGCGCCGTGCTCACGCCGCGCTTGGGCATGAACCCCAGACCGCGCTGTCGACATCACATAAAATAGGTTTTTTTATTTTATGTTAAACTAGCAACAGGGCATTTTCGACGGGCTCGTTGGCGCGTTCGGTAGAACACCTGCCTTACACATCGATGGGTTGTGGGTTCGAATCCCACCGGGACGTCACGTCTGGTAACTTACAGACCGCGCACATACGACAAATGGTGGCGACCACAGCATAGCCATCAGTGGCCGCTACAACGTGCGGGCGTGATATTTCATAGATTGTACCAGTGACTGAAATACGGCCACCAGTAGCCGCGTCTGGAGGCCGCTTCTAGTGGTGTCTAGTCTGCGCGTAGGCTTATGGCATTGATCGGGTGAGAGGAATATCAAAATTCCGACCGGGTTACGAACCACCGTTCATAGATGGAAAAACCGTGAAGTGCACATTGCGCGTTTCGGTTTCAGTCTATGGATTTCTGAATGCTCTTTATGTCTTTTTTTATGTCAGATATCGACAGACGAACATGAGGTTCACTTGATGGTAGGTGAAACCTCAGCCATAGAACATCAGTCAATGATGCGCTGTCGATCTAGTTTTTACTTCCAGCATTTGTAACTTCAAGGTTTTTCCACCTGTGAACGGTGGTTTGTTACCCGGTAACGATGTTCCTCCCACCCGATTAGTGCCTGAAGTGACCAGACCTGGGGAACACATGCTTACGGAAAATTATAAACATGTCATCCCGGCGCGATTCGAATCCGTCAACGTCAACGAACGTCTAAACCAACCGCGTTATGAATAATTTATGTCACAGTTCGTATTTGGAAAAATTGTGAAGCGCTTATTGGGCATTTAAGTTTTTAAACTAAATTTCTGAAAAAAAAAAATATAGGTCGACAGCGCACCATTGATTGTCTTTGTCTGATACCTCACCCAACATCATGCTCGTCTACAACTAATACTTGGGACTTCGCTTCACCATCATTAATATTCAACGTAAATAAATCCTTAGTTAATTAAAACCTTTGTAAAGATGCATCATACATTTATCCATACAAAGTTTTATATTCATAATAAATAATCTAATTTCACATTTATTACCTGCGGGTTGCCAGAAAGGAATTGATTGAGGAAATGTACGTATGGTGGTTCATCCACCACTTCATAGTACCGAATGTTGCCATCGCCCTTGCCAGCAAGGTATACCTGTAAGAAATTATTATCATTATTGTTTTAATAGAAGTGGATCAATATCATAAAAAATCGTAAAAATTACCGTTTGAGTTGAATATAATAATATAGTCGTTAAAAAATATAATAAATATAATCTGGATATGAAAAAAATTGCTAGTCTATATATATAAAAGAGATTCCCACCTATATATAGACTCATCACGATATCTCTGGAACTATGGTAGGAATATTCCTTTCGCCGAGTAGAGGTCAGCTAAGAACGTATTTTATGAAATTCAACCCACAAGGGGGGTTGCGGGGGCAATTGCTAGTTATATTATAAAGAGGAAAGATTTGTATTTTTGAATTTTTGTATGTTATGAATAAACTCAAAAACTATTGGACAGACTTTAAAAATTCTTTCACCAATAGAAAGCTACATTATCAGCGAGTAACATATGCTATATTTTGTATACCCTACACCCGTGTGAAGCCGGGGCGCGTTGCTATACTAACATGCAACAAAAAACAGCAAGCTGGGTTATTGGGCTTATATGGTGTGACCACTGTCTATAAGTATACTCACCATATTCGTGTCATAGTCGTAGTAGGGGAACACGACGCCGGACGAGCTGTCGATGGTCTCGCACACGAGCGGCTCGGTGAGGTCGTGCTGCTCCCACACCGCGTACTGCCGGTCGCTGTACCGCGAGAACCCCGTCGTGAGCACGCGCCCTTGGTTGCCTAGGAAGGTGCACTTCGACGCCTTCGTGCCGGTGTGGCACTGCCCTTCCTAATAGAGTGAATACGTAAAGTTTTTGGTTTTATGACAGTTAATGGCGATTTATGATAGCTTAAAAGGTATAATATTTCTAAATGGATCGAGATTTGCCATTTTGAGTAAATTGAGTTTGAAGTTTTAATTAGTTGACACTGTATTGCTTAACAGCGTCCATTAAAAATACATGTATACACGCAGTAAAGTCGGTATAAAGGAGGACAGTAAGACTCCGCACCTGTGTTCTGAAACTTTGACTTACATTGTATTGTCTTCTGTAGCGATGGCCAAATAAATAAATAAATAAAAATAATAATTTTAACTGGATAAATATGCGATTTATTATTTAACCCAACGTTTTGAGAAATTGCAAAGGAATGTGGAGTCTCACACTCTATTATATCAACGATTTAGAAGGATAGAGATAAATTAAAAGCTCTTTTAGAGAACAACTCTTTGAAAAATAAACGATCGAGGACATCTGAACATAAAGTTATGGAAGAGGCTTTACAATTAAAATGACTATGTACTTGTGTATATTGCTTATAACAACTATCAGACATAACGTCCGAATTATACGGTCCCTTCAATGTCGTTATATCCGGTTTCGACTGTAGTAATTTATGACATTTAATGACAATCATATAAATTTAATTTAGACTTAACAATATCACTATGATTGACATGATTTATGGTAATTAATGACAATTTATGGTAATTAATTACAATTTATGATAATTAATGACAATTAATGACAAAAGATAAATATGAACTTACTGATAGTACAATTCCACGTCTCGGTTCAATGACCCGCAACTTTTTGTCCTTGCAAGTGGTGGCTAGCAGCGAGCCGTCTCTGTTGAACGACATGCAGTAGATCACGTCGCTATGGCAATCTATAATTTTCACAGCCTCACCTTTGCCAACGTCCCATACGAAAATCTGAAAATGTCAGAATACTATAAAGAGGAAAGATTTGTTTGTTTGTCACGATTTAACTGAAAAACTACTCGACCTATTTTAGAAATTCTTTCACCGTTAGAAAGCTACATCTTCACCGAGTAACATAGGCTATATTTATTTCCAGAAATAATTAGGGATCTCTACTAAAACTTGAATAATGTAAAACAAAGGTTGTAGGGAGATCCCTGGATCTACGGAACCGATTTTAAAAATTATTTTACTAATAGAAAGCTACAATTATCAACGAGTTGTTACTCATATACATAAATAGGCTATATTTCTTTTGTATAATACATCTACAGTGCACCCGCGCGAAGCCGGTCGGATCGCTAGTCTTTATTAAATTCCTCGGCATGACTATCGCCTGCTTGGAAGGAGGGAATACAATAGCAACAATTTGTAAAAGCTCACCAGGTAATCGAACCCAGCACTGAGCAGTATGTTCTCGGCTGTGGGATGCCACTCGATGTACGCGACACGGCGCTTATGTCCATGCAACTCGACCAACCAATCCGTCAGGTGCATTGACAGCCCCCCGTCTGGTATATGCCATAGTTTTACCTGGAATAAAATAACAAGTATTGACAATGGAATGCTCTGCCTTTCCTACAATCTGGATATTTTCAAAGCAAGAATGAATAAGCGTCTCCTAAGTATGCTCCCATTTAGACCGCATCCGCGCTTACCATCCAGAATTGCGGTCAAATGTTTATTAATTCTTCATAAAAAAAACCAGCCAATAGGCCTATATTACTTATTATAAACGGATCGTTATTTAAAGATAATTGCGTGCGGAAGTTAAAGAAAGAAGTTGCGGGCACCAGCTAGTATATATAGTACTATAATATACACTATCACCTAAAACTTAGTAACTGTAACGTTGTAGATACCAATGTTTTAAGGATGACTTCATAGAGCTGATGTCACGTTTGTTATCGAATATATTATGATAGGTAGCTGAAGTATACAAGTTTTCCTCATCTCTAAATACAGTATTATGGATATTTTACGGCTCGTATCTCAAGACGTTGCTATTATTGAGAGCTATAAAAAATTCAAATATTTTAAGCAAATTTTTTTTTGACAAATATCAAAAGAAAAAAAAATCAGGCCAACATCTTGGAATACCAGTACTTAGTACTTGATATGCTACATCATCTGGCGTTGTTTAAAGAGCCTATGCCGCCTATGTAACGCTTAACAGACCTATTAGAAATCTATAATAATACAAAAAATAAAATATTTAAACCAAAATACAAAATTCCTGTGAAAAAACTCTGTGGAGAATTTATGATAAAGTATAAAATTGTCGAATCACACGTATCACAATTGTAACAAGCTAATTGGAAAAATTGAGGAACCAAAATTACCGTGCAGTCATCGGAACAAGAAGCGATGATGTTATCATTGAATGGATTCCATTTTATATCGAGTACGGGGCCTTTATGGCCCGTTACTCGGCTTGCATTGAAGTCTAGGCGACCAGTCTGAAAAAAAAAAACATAAATCAATAAATAGCTAAATAATTCTGTTTCTTTCGTTCTAAAGCTATTTAGTGTTCGATAGAGCGAGACAAAACATACTTTAAGTTGTTTTTACATAATTCAAGCTATTCATGTTTATGAATAAGAGGGTTAGTGTTTAATTCTGATAATTACTACTTTTATTCTCTTTTATACCTTACGAGATCCTAAATTGGTAACTATAACATCATCTTTCATATTTTTTTATAGAGATTAGAGAAAACGGTTTTTATATTTAAATCAGTAAGGCCTTCACTAAAGCTTCTTCAAGGAATGTATCTAACGTATTTACATTTTTGGATTAAAAAAACGACAAATATGGCACACATGTTTAACAGTCTATTGAATACGCTGAAAATGCGTGTACGACGAGTAAATTGTTCAATTTACATGAACCAATCAGTGTATACGACACGCTTATTTCCAACCAATTAACCAGAGTAATTACCTAATGTAACGATTCGATACAAAACGTTTCGGGTTGATAGATATTTTACTAAACTAACTGTTATATATTACTTTTTCGCCTCGTAATATTGATTTCGAATTCTGAAGACGATATTTTATTTCTCATTATTCATTTATATGCAGAGTGCAGTTAACAATGGGTGCGAAAAGTGACACATTACTTGATTACGATAATATGTTAATGGGTTTTGTTTTATAGCTGGTTAATGCACGTATGTATAGCGGACAAGGTTGATTGCCTGGCAATATTATCTAGCTGACCGACACGAGACGTGTTTAATTTCTTGTCAGGTGTAATCAATCATTTAACTATGCTATACTCGTAATATATTATGTACTTATATATAGTTTAAAAATACTGTAGTCATAGAACTGTAGAGATTTGTTTTAAAACTTTTATAAAGTTAGAATACTTGCACAATATTTGCTTTAAACAACTAGTACTAGACACTCACTATTTTTCATATTAGTCTGTATAAGCTGTGATTTATTAAGGTCACTGTTGTTAAAACTAAATTGGGACTAACTATATATTATAGGGGACAAGGCATTTCCTCCCAGGAAGGAAACTCTAGATATTTGCTATGCGGTCTTTGTTTTAGACGATTTAACATCTCTCTCAGTTGACAGCCACTATAGCATTTTTTTATGAATGGTATAAATTAAATATGCTGAAATTACTGCTGCCACTTGTAGGTGGACCTCAATCATCTTCACTTGATTGTGGTCTCAGTATTATATATAAATCTTGAATATAACGTTCGCAGATTCGATTACCGCTATGTCTGACATGTTTGTATAATATATTATACATTATACATGTACACCAGCAGTAAAATAGGTTGGACGAATCGAAATTACGTCCGAATAACGAATTCACGAAGAGCAAATTACGTGTTATTTTCTGATTATTTTAATAAATCAGTCGAGAGTACAGTATCGTTCATGATTTATGTTGGGTCTATGAATAAGCTTCACGCTGTTTATGACATCTTACTAATCTGACATAAAAAGGTGGACCTTCTACTAATGAGACTATAGAATACTACTATTGCCCGATTCATAAAACATGTCGCTATAGTCTTATAGCCGTTCCGTTATACACAACTGAATAATCACAAGACATTTCTACTTACATGATCCAAAGGTAGAACAAGGAACGCTCCACCGCCAGCAACTTCAGTCACGATAGCAACAAACTTAGGATTCACTGCGCAGAAATTAGAATCATGGGCATTTCTCGTTATTTTTATGTTATCGTAGCATCGTTCTCGCTTAAATGGCACGCCATAGACATGACGGAATTTGGAGCTTCTTACACCACGAAACCACACCTGAAATATTTTAGCATAATATAGGATTATGATAAAAATGAACGCGCTGACAATTTCACATGCTATTAGCCTTGCGGCAAAACCAAACACGAAAAATTTGCTATATGGTAACATATTTGGATGAAATTTGGTACATATACCCCTGAACTACCGCATACATACCTACTTTTTATTCCAGCCAAGTATCCTAAGCCACACATTCAGGCCACAGGCAACAGCTAGTTTATTTTATATTATTATAATTAAATTAAATTTATAAATACTGTTTAAAGCAAAAAAAATATTTTGTCATCTCATTTATTAAAATTTAGCTTATGCAAGCGATTCTCGCCTCCCTTTCTAAAGCCGGATATACATGCTTCACTTCCGAGACTATCCCCCACTACCAAGATTTACTATTAATAAGGCTAATTCGAAATTCGAACAAACTTTCAACTTTATTTTGAAACCTGAAATAAACAGTAGTCGGTAGATTTACGTAATTATATTACTTTAATAATTTAAATTGTCAGTAAATAAATTGCATGTGTTACTCGCGGGTTACGAGAACTCTAAATTGGGCCAATTAGAATTGTTATGTCATAACGAAACTGTGGCACTATTTTAAATTAATATGATTTTTTTCTTTATCAATCTTTAATTTCTTTAATTAGGTATGAACTCAATTTACTAATTACTAATAAAATATTAAAAAAATATTAATATACATTGAATTAACACAAACAATTGATCATTTTCAAGGATATAATGTGTTCAACTTATGTTTAGTTTTAAATAATTAAAATTCGCAATAAATAAGACATAAACAAACCTGGGAGTTGGTCATGATGGCTTCGCTACTTCAGGTGAAATTGTAAGCATGCACTACATAAATCCAGCACTCAAATACTATGATTACAGTTTGTGCATTTTATAAAACAAAAAGTACATAAAGAACATAAAAGTCAGTCTCCCACATCACGAGCGGCAAGGGGCACACTGAAATATTCAAAGAAAAACAAAAAAACTAATGAACACCGGTGAAATCAAAAGGCATAAAATTGTGCAAATTATGTCAACATTGTCTACATAACTAATGAACACTTCACTTGTGCTTAGGTTTGAAAAAGCAATTATACGTGTGATTGTTGCGGCGGTACGAACAAACGCGTGCTGCGAACTGTAGGCGAAAAAAAAGTGAAAAGATAACATGTAACCACTATTGATGCTGAGAGAAATTTAACTTGATTGTACTAACAGTCGATAGACGGAATATTAACTAACCATCATTTGAAGTAAAATACTTTATTGCTAAAGAAATCTTACATAACTTTAATTTTAATAATTTATTGCTTTAGAGATGGCATAAATTATTATTACCATTTGAGGTCAAATGACGATTAAGCTTTCATATTTATTACAAATAAATGAAATAATTGGAAAGCTTATGGAGAGAACATATTTTGTAGACAAATAGAAATTTTCATCTACTATTATTGACTATTTTCTAAGTTAATAAAAATCCATCAATAAAAGTAAAAACTATCTATCAACTTATTATTAAATAATATATTTTGTTAGGTAAAGAAATGTGTCTATTTGTATTGATTTTTTTTT
This sequence comes from Anthocharis cardamines, assembly GCA_905404175.1. Classification (NCBI taxonomy): domain Eukaryota; kingdom Metazoa; phylum Arthropoda; class Insecta; order Lepidoptera; family Pieridae; genus Anthocharis; species Anthocharis cardamines. The sequence continues at coordinate 6,982,049 of FR989962.1, forward strand.
CAACTATGTCAAAATTAAATATAAAAAGTGATAACAACTATAAAAATATATATGAATATAATGTATTTCCCTACTTTATTCGTTCAAAATATCATAATATAATATAGTAAATAAAATGGTTTCATTCAGAAGTTCTGAGCCTTTTAATTTTTTACAATATTTATATTCAAATAATTCCAATCAAAATAGTACTTTTAAAACTGTACCAGGCGGGAATAACTCAACTTGCATATAATTGCACATATTTTTTTTTAAATAATAACTATGCACCCACACACTCATAGTTCTACACACTAGTGGTTCAATATTTATTTACCCTACTCATACCCTAGCAATACTAATGCCTTCAAAAAAAAATTTAGCAAGTCGACTTATCAAACTATTCATGTCTGGTACAGAAATTGTCTTATTCAGAATCTACCTAGAAGAGACTTGGTAGTTACTTTTTATTTAGTTCACGCGCTTGTCTCTATATTTTGTATTAATTAAATACTCTCCATACTAAAGTAAGGTTATGCAAAAAATATTTTATTTTTTATGAAACAACATTGTATGAAAGGATTAAACATTATAATAATATTTTAATGTTAGTCTCAGCAAATAAAACTATTAGCAGTTACAAAGTATTATATAAGTTACATGAAGTGCAGCAAAGCATTACTGGAACTGACAACACCTCTACCAACTTTAAGTGCTCACTGCCTAGATATGAACCATTGTTATATCACTGATAATGATATAATCACTAGTTACTTCACAAACAATGGGCCAGATTCTTCAATTTGATAATAAACTTAAAATTAGTGCTTCATTGTATAGGACCTAAAGAATATTCTTCACTATATTATATAACATTTGCTCTAAAAAAATCAACCAAAATAATTAGCATTTATCTCAGCGTAAGCAGCATACCACTGTATTAAAATATTCTTAGTTATTACTTCAATGGTTACAGCAATTAATAATTTTGAGAGAAACTGGAATAGATACTGTGATAAAGGAAACAAAATTTAAAAAAAAACGTTTAAATTATATTATGTGAAGGTAATTTAAAACAATTACTTTACTAACATTTTATTACTTTTTGGATTTTTCATTGACGGCAAGAGCAAGGTAAATGCAATGTAAAGCACTACTTCTATTTCACTATACCGCTCAGGAGCGCAAAACAAAAATCGGAGCGATCGATATTTACTACGCAATCGTGCAAATAGAAATGTGATAAAACTGAAGACCAAATAAATCATACCTTAGAAGCAGGTTTATTACACGCTCTCACATCGACAAGTGCACTGTTCTTTGATGGGCTTTTCTCAGTTATGCTTATATCCAAACAATTAATTTCTCTTATCATTTCATCTTTTACGGGAGGCATGTCCTCTAGAGAGTTAAATACTTTTATTCAGTTCAATTCAATGATCACATATAATGCGAATTAAGTTAGTAGATAGGTTAATAAATGAAATTATGATACACACAAAGACCCATTAAAACACAAGGAAAACCGAGAGTGGAGAAATTACTCTTCGATTCTCTACGACGGATTAACTTAAAAAAACACAAAACTGTTAATTTTAACTGGCAAATGACAACTGACATTTGCACAAAGTTGCTTGTGTAATTCCCTCATATTTGCAAAAAAGATTTAATTTTCTTTTATTAACCCAAGTATAAAAATTATAAATAAAAAAAGGCAGAAATCCAGTTATAATAAAAAATAATTATTACTTATTTTAATATTAAATTAAATTTTACTGCTTTCCTAAAAATTGGCGTTTAAGCATAAAATAATATTATGTAGTAACACTGTATCTTCATTGTTTATTGTCAACTGTCAATGTCATTGTGTATACTACGAACTGTTTACTTCGAGAATACAGCCGTCGACCGTTATGATAACGGTATTGTAGACAAAAATAGAATAGAGAAAAATACAATAATAACAGCTTTATTTTATCGTCTGAACATTCGAAGAATATTGTTTTAAATTAATTATTTACAAAGGCGCAAACAAATCATTGTAGGTTTATTTATATAACTAAGTACTCTCCATAATTACTACAATACCAGTTATTTCATCAAAATAATTTAAATAAAATACATTATGCCGGATTAAAAAACGACAATTCAGGTCTGCCAAGTGTGCACATCATAATCACTTTTTTAATTCATAAAAATAACTTAACAAATTAATTACAAAAAAAGTCAGAGCCTGAATAATCTGCCTCCTTAATTTTTATGTTTACAATGATTTCAGACCCACATCTTTTTTAACAAATGCGAAGCGCTTTCAATTGAAGTTGCTACCATGGTGGCAGACTCGGTCCTTGATGTTTTTTATTGTATAACTATCGCTATTAATGCCACGTGTGCTGATCATATAGAAATTTTGCTCGCCAACTCCCTAACAATTAATGTAACAAACTATCATGTTATAACTAGTTACTGTGGAAACAAACTGCGTATATGTACCTACCCTTGCGGTCGCACATTGATCCGTAAGATCATACGTCCCGGGTTCGATTCCCAGGTTGGTCATTAAGTGTTTCTCGCTTTTAAAGGTGTGGAAATGGTTGGTGATCAAAGTTTGAGAACTTGAGGGTTGTTTGATGCCCGGAAGGGTAGATAACATAAACATTGGTGGAAGTTTGAAACCTGTGCAGAAGGCACGTAAGGTGGAAAACTAACACTAGTGGTGAGTCAACAAGTTTGACTTTAAATTCGTCCCGCGGACTCCTCCCATGTTGAGCATGGGCAGGATGCACAAGCGGGTCGAGGAGGGGGGCCGTTTGGCCTGACCGCCGGGTGCTTGCGGCAGTACGCTATCCCGTATCCCGTGGGCCCCATTATGGCGGCTTGAGGGGTGAGGGTTTTTTTTTTAGGTACTGTGGAAACAAATGCATCACTAGTCCTTACTGCTTTGCGTTTTAATTTTTGGTGTTTTTTATTAAAATAAGCTTATTATTATTACGATAACCCATTGTAACAATCCATTATTTTATAATATTTTTAAGGTTCTGTTCTTCCAAGTTTCAATATTCATATTTTTTAGACTGCGACTGCTTGTATAATATGTATAGACCTATAAGATAAGAAGTATAAGAAAATCTTAGTTTATCAATTATATTTAATGCATTTATTTATTTGAGAAAGTTTTAAATGTGTTAAGAGGTATGATTATTATTATACCTAGTTGTAAACATGCGACCAGCCCCGGCTCCGCACGGGAAGTAGAGTATAATATTATGCCTAGGTCATGTTTTGTCTTTTTTTTATGTCAGATATCGACACACGAGCATCAGCCACAGGACATCAGTAAATGATGCGCTGTTAACCTAATTTTACTTCTAGTAAATGATGCGATCTATAAAAGAGGAATATCCCATCTTGCATTGTTTTGCAATAATGCAAAAAGCAGCTACACATAGCTTGTAAATTATTAATTTATCTTAGTCGAAATTTTATTACAATTGCTATTAGGTACAATGCGAATGTGTAAAGTGGAAAATTCATCGATCATTTTGCTCAACGCCTTTCCAATTGCAACATAAACTAACCAAGTTGGGAATGTTTAAGTCAATGAGCGTCCTTGTAATGTTATTACCTCGAACGTTTCAACGAGTACCGAGGCAAGTCACGGGTTAAAGCACCTATAGTTAATACGGTAGCAGTGTCCACAGTGCTAAATGTACAAACATTGAGTAGGTACATACTATTCTTACTGCTGTTTTTATGGTATACTGTGGCCGATCGTGACTTAGAACGAGTTATCAAAAACTAGCTTGACGAGATTTCTATAAGCACATGTTTAGTATCACAAGTCACCTTTTTAGGGTTAGGTATAGGTTACTTAGTAATAAATCAGCGGGTACATAGTTTATTTACGATCATTTATTAGAACATAGAAACAAAAAAAAATATCTGCCTTCTTCTATATCGGTATACAAAAGAAAGGCAAAGTATATTTTTTTATATTGTCTCTTACCGTATTGCAGCCGAACCAAATATTTTAGGTCTTACCATAACATCTGTAATGAATTAGGTAGATGGTGCTTACTATAAGTATAATGTGCAGAGTTATAATATCTTGTAAACTAGTACTTATGTAGAATGTACATAGTAATAACTGTAGGTCCTTCATGACACCACATAAACCAATAAATATTAGTTATAATGATGATAAATTAATAATACACTCGAATATTTTGTATGCCACTATGTTATTGAATTATGTTATCATACAATAATGCGAGAGCGTGATAATTTAGATTCTGCAGTCACTTCGCGCTATAGTCGGCAATCAGCACTCAGTTTACCAGGCGGGGTCGACTCATTAGGCAAAGTTTGGAATACCTACGGGGGCTAGGAAAATGTTGCCAAGTTATCCTGTAATCTGTATTACAACAATCGGTCTTTAATAATGACGTTTTCTAGAATGGCAACATTTTGTATGAATGTTTAAATAACAAATCAGCTGATATAATATTTCGGTTTGTTTTAATCAATATTTATAATATAAATTTGAATAATTATAAACATAATTCAAGCAGAGATGGATAGATTTGTACGCTTGTATATAGCATAGTATGTAACCATAAATAAACAAAAGGGGTTACTAATCAAGCTAATTAATAAATAGTTATTAAATTTTCCGCAACTTATCGAATTGGAAGAGGCTTACTTATTTTCTAAATTTATTAATTTCAGAAAATTAGGTGGGTAAGCTTTTGTCAAATGTACCTGGCAACCCCGCGGACTCAATTTTTTTTCACAACAAAAATGTCTGCCGGTTTAAGCGCATTTTGATGTTATATCTTGTGATTTATCTTTTCCTTGTTAATTGTGTAGAACCTAGGTTCCTCCGTCTGTACCGAAAAAGCTGAGTGTTGTGTATGAGATAGTGACTATGTTTGTGTTTCTAACATGAAGGAGAATAAAAGGAAATGTTTTAAATGTGATTCTTCGCCTGTTTTAATAGATAGTTCCTATGTATTTAATTGTGTAATTTATAATAAAATACTTCTGAGCTAAAATACTACTTTTTTGTTATGAAAATGCTAGTAAGAAGCTTTTGACTTTTACAAATCAACCACAACATGTGATTGTCAAAATTCAAAGTTTTCTTCAAGCAGTTCTTCTAACCTTGAAATAACAAGGCTGGCCAACAAAGCAGAACTGGAAAACTGTAACCAGTGAAATTGGACAATAATTTACGGTTACAGTTTTCCAGTTCTGCTTTCGCGGTCAGACCTTTAAAATATATCTAAGAAAAAATCCGATTTTGAATTTCCCACTTTCGCGAGTTATTGGGGGCACTCACTAGATGGCGCCAAAAACAGTGCCATTTTATTTGTTCGTAGTTGACATTCTTCTCCCTAGAGTAAAAATGTTCCTTGCAGTTTACTTTTGTGTTATAAGGGGAGTAGTCGTGCCTCTTAAACAAAATGCCGAAAATACACAATTTTGGTGCCGGACCGGCTAAATTGCCTGAAGAGGTAACTATATAAACAAGTAAAATAAAACACGTTTTATTTCTTAGTACATATTGTTTATTACTAGCATAATCGTTTTAGGTGTACGAAATAATAAAAGGCGAGTTAACAAACTTCAAAGGATCGGGAATAAGTTTATTGGAAACGAGTCACAGGACACCTACTTATATGAAGTTTAATACGGAAGTTCAGGATACTGTGAGAAGACTTCTGTGAGTACTGTTGGACTAAATAAGTAAATAATATAATAAACTATTTACTTTTATACTTAGTAGGGTGATTTAGCCGGTTTTCGTCCACTTAGTGGACTTGCCAGCTTATGGGCTTAAAACTAATATGTTCTACTGGCCCAACTCTAACAAACCGAATTTTTATTGAAAGCTGATATAGTCTATTTTAGGCTTACATTAAGTAGCAAATAATTATAATTAACGTTTTTTTTATATAAAATGTTTTAGTGAAAAGTACCGATTTCGTTAGTTTTCGTCCAAAAATGTTAGTTTTCGACCTTGTGTAGGCTAGTTTCCGTCCACGGTATATTAAGCATATCCATTGCACATTTTCTTATACATATATTTCTAATTATCACGGATCCCTGCAAGAGCTTTTTTAAGGCATCCTCAGAGTATCATGGTGCCTTTTTCTAGTTTTTTAGACGACGACGTCATCTATAAAAATGGGATTAATTAAAAATTAAAATAATAACATAGGTCCAAACAATATACGCGATTACGTACATCATAAGTGGGTTATATCGCATCTATTAATAATAATAATAATAATAAAATGATTTATTGCCAATAAAAAAAACTTGAAAAATAAAAAAATACAAGCATTAAAACTTATATCTAGTCTTAAATTAACAAATATATTGATAAATTCATAAGTTTTTTTGGCAACGGTGCCAGTCTCAGCGTTAAGCTGTCGAAAATGGCGAACCATTTACTATTCGATCAGCGCTGGAACACGTATGCAGAAAAAAAACTAAACGATAAGTAACATAACGCTGTTTGTGATGGACGGAAACTAAATACTTAACCAGTATTAGTTTTCGTCCACTCATGGACGGAAACTAAAGCAATTTTCAGCGTATTTTTTATTTTTCGTCCACAATATTTGAATATATATTTATAGTTGCAATACTGCTAAATTGGTGGACGGAAATTAAATATCAGACTAACTAACCATCAAATATAATTCCATAATGATTTCAACAGAATTTTTTCGCATTCCTTATTTTAAACGACTAATCAAACTTTACTTGTATTTTTGTGTTTTCGTCCACGCGGACGAGAACTGAATATTTGGCGAAATAGGTACTTCAGTTTTTGTCCGCCTCGATTTTTAAAGTAATTCTTTAAATGAGTACGAAACACACATTTTAATATGTTCTTTATGTCTTTACTTAGTCATTAATACCCAAAAAATAAGAAATACATGCTAAAACAATAAAAAAAACTGACTGCAAAGTTAAGTCGTACCACTATTTTTTTTACATTTATGATGCCATGTTTGTAGCTCAGAAACAAGCCTCAGATAGAAGTAGCTTTTGTTCGAGTCTCAACTAGTTAATAAATATTTTGATTTAATAGACATGCAGATTTGACTTTAGGGTCCGTAACGAGACCAAATTTGCGCGGTTGACTATTTTTATAATGTTATTCTACGTAAATGTTTTACAAGATCCGCGTTAGTGGACGAAAACAGGACCTGTGCCTGTATTCACGATCGATCGAAAGCGTTCCGACCCGAAAGCCACGGAAAATGTTTTGTATCCTACCCGATATCAAAATGGTATTCACAATTCCGATAGAACTGAACATCGGCAATCTTCGGGAGTTTCCGATTAGAGTCTTGGTAAAATGGTAGAAATCGTTCATGAAGAACGCTAGTGAATTGATGGTCTATGGTCTATACTAAAAATGAATATCCTAAGATACTACATAAGTTAATTTAAGATTGTATGGTTTATTTATAGTTTAATTTCTTAGTTATAGTTATAATTTCTTGAGTTTTGTGTATATTTAAATATATTACGGATAACAAAATCTTTTTTGTGCCAATAAAAAGACTCTGTAAATGCACGAAGCATATATGTCACAACCGCTACTTGTCATCTGTCACAGTGCCTGTCATAATAAAAAAATAAATTAAAGTTAAATAATAATATAATAATGAATATACGCCAACTATATGTACTCAATAAGTCAAGACATTTCTCCGCAAACCTCGCCACTACCCCACCGATAAAGTCTTCAACTCTGCAAGGCTACAGCGAGTGTATTTCGAGTTCAACAACTGTAACTCGTTTAGCTTCATACAGAAACCCTTCAAGTTGGAATCAAGGAGCTAGAATACATAGAATCCATAGGGTATATTTATCGAAAGATAGAACCGCCTTTGGTTATCGATTCCCATGTTTCATGCATCCATTTATATTTAACAAAGTCAACAAAGAAATTGGAATCGCCCCTAATCTGTTCGAGGCAAAATGCTGACGACAAAATTGCAGCAATCACTGAATTACATACTAACAGAAAACCTCCTTATCCTCATCAGTGCACTACACACTATCAATAAGAATTACAAGTTGCTGTTCTCTATGAATTAAGAAATTAATTTTATACTTATAATCACTAATTGATTTTTATTTTATTTGTTTTGGTACCTCTTAATATGTTTATACACATAAGTCTAAATGTGTGCATATAGTATTTATAATTGTTAGACAGTAAATATCAAATAATTGTCTACTCAAGTGATTTTGTTACATGTAATTTACATTCTATCAACTCATTTGTAAAGGTGACCAAGATATAATTTAATAGTTTGTTTTATTAAGTAAATAAATTATTATTATGTTTTAAATGGTTTAATTTTTGCATCCAAAGATCAAGACTTTATATAATACTAGCAATCCTCCTCGGCTTCAAACGGGTAGCATAGTGGTAGAAAAATAGCATATGTTACTTGCTGATGATGTAACTTTCTATTGGTGAAAGGGTTTTTAAAATAGGTCAAGTAGTTTTTGTGTTTATTCATAACATACAATATTAGTATAGATTATAATTAAGTTTTCCTATTTTGTTAATTATAAAGTAACTAGTTCTCTTAATAGATACAAAACTTTATATTTCAAACTGATAGATTTTTATAGTTCCTATGATAGTTATATCATAATTTGTCATAGGTAGTAAAATGCTATATTTGTTTATTAAAGTTTAAATTTTCATAGATATACTATTAATATTTATCCAAGATATTGTTTTTGTAAAACTGTTTATATTAAAAACTGATAATGTTGATGAATCTTATGGAATATTATAATTTATATTCATTTTTAAAGGTTTGATAGACAATAGATATAGATTATATACCTATTAAAAATAAAATAAAAACAGTTCAAATAAAAAGGTTCTAAAGTCCAATGTCCTCTATAAAGGGCCACTGCCACTTGCTGTGCAGGTGTGTCTGGTGGATCGCTGCAGCTGATATCATGTGTTTCTTCATCCAGCAGCACTTTTAAATCACTAATGCAAAATATATTGCTCATGATATTCATGCTTACGAAGGCCACACAACAAAGCATTTCTCAACAGCATTCTGTACCTACAATAAATAGACTTAAGTTTAATATTGTCTTTTATTAACGCGAGTATCACACATTTAAATTTTTTTCAATAAAATTTTTAATCCGGTATACAGTATTTTATTTAAAAGACTTAAGTTTATTCAATATATTTATGATTCTTCAGTCAGAGTCAGATACCTATATTTTAAATAGCATTTATATTAGGTTTAGGTATATTAAAATTGGATATCTTTACAATAAATGTATATTGTCAAAGAATGAATAGTTCAATAACTATTGAATTTTTAGAACTTTGAAGAAGAATAAGGCTTTATCACTTGTACATTCAGGGAATGTTGGCATTTTCTATTGATGTAAAGTTTTTCACAATCCACTGGTATTTTTATTTAGATATCATTGTATCTAATACAAAACTCAGCATACCAAGAAAATTATTTTACAAATTACTATTGTTTCTACAAAATTGTATATATTAAAGTAAAACTCTAAATATTATGTTTTAATCATGTTTTCCTTTTTAATTTCATTTACAAAAATAAAAATATACAAACTTGAACAATCTAACTTGCCTTTATTGTGCAGAATGTGGAAACACTTACAGAAATGTGGATATAATAAGGCTATTTATAGCTTGAGATATAGTATTTGATACAGAAGCTTGACTTAAAAGAATCCCTTCCATCAGGTTTCTGCTATTGAGCATTAAAATGAAGGGCTGCCTTTTTCACTTTCTTATGAGTAATTTGAAGTTACAACAATTAGTTAGTTGTTTTGTTTTCCAACGTTACGTCGATATGTTCCGCTTAAAACTAAAGGTTTAATATTATTATTTATTGTATTATTAATATAATATATTATGATTAACTTAAGATGGACACAAACTCTTTTCGATTACTCACCGTCAATTATTATTTTACTAATACAAAAAGACTGTGAATACTAAAGAGAATCAACCTAAAACGAAGTAAACAAACACTACTGCCTTTATGTTTAGCTTCATCAATATAAAATATAAATAATCAAAGCAGTCATGAATATTTAAGGTTATCACAATACTAATTGATCTCGGAACTTGCTTGCTTCCGACAGCAAATTGGTCTCGGATAACTTTCCGTGAAAATCCAGTTTTAAAACGTCAATTTTTTTCCGATACGGATTCGTGAATTGAGATTTAAAGGAATCGTTTAAAATCGGTTCGGAAAGACGGTTTCGATTGATTGTGAATAACCCTACTGGACGGGAAACCGGCTAAATTACCCTATATAGTAATAAGTATGAAGTTCTTATCTGAATTTTTATTATCAAGACATTTTCACATACTTATCTTCTGTTTCTCAAACACTTTTGCTTATTGGAAAATAGACGTGAATGTACTTGAAAATAATGCTTTCTGTTATCCTTGTGTGTGTATTATGTTTTTCTATAGTTTTCCTCTTGAAGGTTAAGAAGTGAATAAAATATTCATATTATTATATATATATTATATAACTAGAGATAGGTACTTTACCTATTAAGATATTTTTTTCGTTGGATACGAGCGGACAGTATATTAATTATACTAGATAATGATTATACATATTATTAGAATATCTTTTGTGAGTAATAATACAAGGATAAATGTTATTCAATTCAAATTCAAAATCTTTATTTGCAAGAATGTAGGTAGTTATAATAGCCGTACATGCCTTTTTAAGTATTTTACATACTGCCTGTAGATAATTAAAATATAAATAAACAGCAGATAAAGGCACCTTTCGTTATAATTCGTCTTCAAATTCCTTTGAAAATAGCTTCATTAACGATAATTAGGAAAAATAAACACACATAAATTCAATTACGGAATTGACCACCTCCGTGGCTCAGTGATAATCGCGATGCGTTTAGCACCAGAGGTCATGAATTCGAATTTTGGGGAAACAAGATGAAAAAAAAATGTTTCGCTCGGGCAGGATATAGAACCTTGGCTGTAAAGAAAAATGATCAGTGAAATCTGCCCCATGCCACTAGGGGCTTAGGAATTCACGCATTTATTTATTTTTTATTTATAACTCTTTATTACAGAAACAAATTACAATAACAATAAAATTATTTAAAAAAAAATTAAATATAAGAATGTGCTATTAAAAGATATTTCAAGTGTAAGGTAACTATGATATGATATTATCATTGTTGAAATCACATCTAAAATAATATTGTATGTCATAATATTATTTCATTGTGTATGCTTAACTGTCTAGTTTAGAGGTTGTTTTATAAAACAGAATATTCATTGAAATGACGTATTGATATAATTTATAGAACGGCCTACTTTCGACTCACAGTGTACCTACGACCGTCGCGTCGTCTGCATTAGAATGACAACATTTACATTTAATTGTTATGACCGTGAGAATATTAAAATTCGAATACTAAACCTAATTACTTCTTGAAATCGAATATTCAAAGAGATAATTCGGTAGATTTTTACGGCTTCCAAAAATCCATTTCAATATAACAAATTCTTGCTGTCGTACTATCATACATGTGTAATGTTTGGACATAATATAAATAATACATAATCAGATATTATCAGTTAATTTAACACAAGTACTTATATGTATTAATCGATGCAGCATGTTATGAACTTATGAAATATCACTAGAATCTCAATTTTTATGAGTCTTTTAAATAAGACAAGAATAATATCGCGGTGTAAGAGTCAGATAGACGTATCTACATTTTCTCAATTTTACAGGAGCCTTAAGAAAAACTGTGTCAATCCGCCTCTTAAAATTTTACCTGCTTTTTAATACAGATAGTACACAATTGAAGAAAAATTTATATCGGTATATTGACATAATATTAAAGGATTAAAAAAGTTAAGAATTACTTAGTTACGTATGAAGTGAAGTTTGGAAAAATAACTTTTGGGATTTGTCTAAATACGTTAATCTGGTTCTTATACCGCGATATAAAAGAGACGAGTACTTTCTTATTGAATCGTTGAAAAATAATTATCACTATATTAGTGTCTGAAAAGTAATGATTATCATATTTATGTCTGCAGAAATGTACCAGCCAACTACAAAATTATATTCCTAGCTGGTGGTGGTCAGGGTGAGTTTGCAGCGGTTCCTCTTAACTTGATGTCTAGAACAGGAACAGCTGACTATGTAGTCACAGGTACGATAATGTGTTTAAAATAGGAACGTTGGTCATTTAAAATGAGATACGAGCATACAAAATATTCGAATAAATAACACTACTTAGAAGGTTAAGTTGCTAGTGTAATTTTAGTTTAGTTTTGTACATCATATTCTATGACTTCTATTATTAAAATATTTTTTCCTTATCTATTGATACTAAGAACTGATTGTCTACCAAGTTTTTTTTAGAGATTTACTTAACCTAGGGTCAAGCTTTCTTCATACGAAATTTCATTAAAAAAAGGTTGAAAACGTGTAATACGGGTGTGGAATGAACAATGACTATGCTATGCTTACTTGTCATTATTGAGTTAATAATTACATGGAATAATTTTTATTTACTTTAAAACATCATTTTACAGCAGTTTTAGCAGATATGAGATAGTGGCTATGCTTACCTATGATTTATTTATTGCTTTAGCCCTTTTAATGTCTTGTTGGTAATAGGGGTGAAAAACATACATTGTCGGGTTTAACTGTTGACCCAGAGAGGAAATCGTACCCCAATTTTCTATTTAATAACTTTTTATAATGTATGTAATGTTGTTTTTTAGACTTGTTTTCGTATTTAATAATATTCTATTTGAGATGTTTAAATTATGTAAATATGTGTTATTTCGTACAGAACAAGCTCCAAAACATCATCGTTTTAATATTATCATAATCACACAAAAATAATTGAAAATCTATTATTATTACTTATTATTGAAAATTTGTTTTTTTATATCATATATCAACAGACGAGCATGAGGTTCACTTAATGGTAGGTGGTACCTCAGCCACAGAACATCAGTCAATGATGCGCTGTCGACATAATTTTTACTTCGAGCATTCGGAAATCCATAAACTGAAACCGAAACGCGCAATGTGCACTTCACGGTTTTTCCATCTATGAACGGTGGTTCGTTACCAGGTCGGAATTTAGATATTCCTCCCACCCGATCAATCCCGAACCAGACGTAGGGAAAAGATGCTTACAGAAAATTATAAACATGTGGTCCCGGTGTGATTCGAACCCACGACCCAGCGATGCGCACGGCATGTGTTCTACCGAACGCGCCAACGAGCCCGTCAATATTGTGAAGGTAGAATAAAAACAATAATTAAATGGAACGTTTTAGGGTCTTGGTCGGCAATGGCAGCCAAAGAAGCGAAGAAATACGGCAAAGTGAACATGGTAGTTCCTCCGACCGACAAGTACACGGGTATACCCGACCAGTCCACTTGGAATCTCGACCCAAATGCCTCATACGTACATATTTGTGGCAATGAAACTATTCACGGTAAGGAAAACGCCACCTTCGCGGCGTGTGTCCATTTCTGATGCATTTTTTAAATAAATTAATGGGCAGTTGTTTGAAAACTACTCCAACCATTATGTTTGGAATATTAATACCAACATTGTTTGTCAATATCATTACTTATAAAAGTGATATGTTGATAGATAATCATTTAGAATGATTATACAATTTATGACAAAATTGTTTATTACCTTCAGGAGTCGACAATGATACATAACAGTTAGAAAATTTGTATATCAGCAGTCAAATATACATTTATTGTTGACGAATTTGCAAAAAATATTAGTTGTTAGACAAAAAATTTAGAAATATCCAGTCTAGAATGTTATCGTCGTTTTATTATGACAAAGTAATCACGCAATGTCATACATAGATAAGCATGGTTTACTCAAATGTGAAGAACCGGGGATAACGGGGATTTTCGGTCTAGAACGTAATTATAGCGACATCTACATGTAGCGCCTACAATCAGTATGGAGACTTTAATTATCCTGAATCGCGGTATCAAACTTGCTCTGAGCGCGACATCAACCACAGTATGTAGACTTACGCCCTAATGTGGTTCGACTGGTCGAGGATCCTCCCTTTAGGTTAGAGGAAGAGCACACCTTACTTCCTCAACATTATCATAATTATGTATCAAACTAATCGCGTGTATAATTATTACTTAACGATTTCATAACGTGGAACCATGATAACATAATATAATATGTATTTGATGATAACACATATTTGACGATAGCGTGAACTTGACTCTTTCTTGAGGTATTTCCTTCGATCAACAATATACTAGATATCGGGTCGACGCAAAAAATCCGTGCCGGTAAATATCGGCTCACTTGAAATGTGAGAGTCTATTTTGTTTAGTTCTCTTCAAGCACGGCCAATATTAAGACGTTTCACAATGACACAGTTTGTCTTCAAAAATTGCGAAAATAATTCCCGAAAAAACAATTTTACGGACGGAGTCTTATTTTTGGTTAGTACATATAAAATAAGATATATTTTAAGCTTTCAAACTAACAAATAATTGAAAATTTGAACAAAATTATCTGTTTTAAATGAACGCTACAAATGTTTGGCCAAGGTTGGCCAACACATGCGCTAACTATTGTGTAACAGAATAGTGGATGCATGGAGTAGATTAGTACTAAAATAATTCTTACTATCTAAGGATAAGCATCCGTAGTAATATTATAAATGCGAAAGTGATTTTTTTTGTTTGTTACGGTTTCACGCTAAAACGGAAAAGAAAATATTCCAATCTGTATATATTCGGAACATTTTGCGGATATTATTATTTAACATACGAATTACTATTTATATAAAACATTATATTATTGTTTATCAAATATATTATAGTTTTTGTACCCTACTAGATACATGATAATTTACACATTGGTGTTTCATAAACTATACTAATAATACCAAAGTCTTCGAAGTTAGTCAAGTGTGTATGTATAATACATAGATATATATATATATATATTTTGGTAACTAATAAAATCATATTTCAACTTCACTCTTTTCTTTGTTCCCATTGAGCAGTGTCATTTTTTCAAAATTTGACAAGGAACGAGGCTTAAATAATCGGTACACTTTTTTCGTGAATTTTGTATGCGACCTGAAGTCTATTTAATACTATGTCAATGGGTATTTCACTTAAGATTGAATAGTAACTCGTTTCCGTAGAACAAAGTCGGATATGATTATGATATCAAGTTTCTTTACTGTATTTATAAGGTTAACTGACCTATATCATTTAATAGTATACTTCACATATGTTTTCGAACATAAGAGTCGAATGATGGATCGCGTTCAAATCTCCAAATAATAAGATCGTGTCTAAAGTAGTAGAAAATTATGCAGAAGTAATTTTGTCTTATAGATGGGTCGAATTTTAGTCATGATAATATATCAGATGTATTCGTATATTTCGGTATGATGTAATAATATTATAGATGCAAGTACATACATAATATTATTTTGTTTGCCAATTTTTTAATAAACAACTTTTACCGTATTAAAACGATAAATCGACGTTTCGAATGCATTTCAGCAAGCATGGTTAAGTTATATGTTTTTGTTTTAGGCGTTGAATTTGATTTTATTCCCGATACGAAAGGAGTTCCACTAGTCGCCGACATGTCATCGAACTTTATGTCTAAGAAATTAGATGTTTCCAAGGTAAGGTACCTATTATATTTTCATTCGGTATTTATTTTTAATCAGCAGCTTCGACTGGTTTATTGATAGAAATTCCATTCCTTCAAAACAAAAGTTTTGTGCGAAAAATCCTGATGACTTTTGGCTAATTTTTGTCGTAAAATACATACTCGCACAGACCAACCACATATTGATCATAATATTATTTAAAAATAGGATGAAAATATCCCAATATAAAATCTTCAAAAATAGCTGTAAAATACTTAAAGTAATACCAACATATTATAAACTAAATGGTTGATAGAAAATTACTAAATTAATAATTTTGTTATGTCATTCAATGTGATCGACGACTATAATTATTATTGATAGGAGATATCCTAAATAACAAACAACTGATAAAATGAAGTTCTGTGCTATTTATTATCTTGCTAGTCAACACATACGTTTTTGAACGATAAAGAAAATATTGTATTGCACAAGATTATTAAATTTTTCGTCCAGTACCTCAATATTTAGAAAAAAAACGGGTCGAATATTAAATATTTAAATATCAATGGTGTTAAGAAGCACTGTCTCTAGGTTGAAAAGCCGTGGATTTTCGAATTGTTCACGAAAAGCGTAGGGTCGCCAGCGTATCATGGTTAATTTCTTGTGCTTAGAAGTAGGTATATACACATGTTAGGGTGGGAATCGAACCCGAACTTTTTGTAAGGTTATATATTATTCTGTTAGTTATTGACAGACGACTGTGCGGCTCACTTGATGGTAGGCACCTTAGCCACAATACAGTCAAGGATGCGCTTAGATGACAATTTTTTACTTCAAGCATTTGTATACTTTGCGGTTTAACATCTATGGAATAGAATGTAAAGACTTTTCCATTTATAATTAATTATTATATATAGATAATTACTAAATCGCCATTCTATGATTATCGTTGTTGTAGTATAAAACTCTATGAACAAATTATGTTATTTATTCCAGTTTGGAGTAATATACGGCGGTGCTCAAAAGAACATTGGCACATCTGGTGTAGCGCTCGTGATAGTGAGAGAAGACCTTCTCAACCAGGCTCTGCCTATTTGTCCCGCCATTTTGGACTGGACTGCTAATGCTAAAGCCGATTCTATTCTCAACACGCCACCTATGTTTGCGTAAGTTAAACTTGATCGTAATTTATATTTCAAAAAATCCCTCTAAATTAAAACCTAAATATCGGTTTTAATATATAATATAGAAATATAAAGATTTTTATTTAATTTAAAACTATAGATTTAATTAAGAGCAATATGGCTGTTATATCACTTTTAAACTCAACCGTTTTATCAGCGAATTTAAATAATATCATCAAAAAAGGCATTTTCTTCCGTCATTTACAAATAGCTACTGTTTTCGAACGTAAGAAAATTTACCAGGAATATTAAAATATAATTATGTGTGAGAGATTTTTTAAAAAGAACAACTTTCTACGAATTCTTAAAAAAATATTATTATTTTTTAAATTCGAAAAGAAATATTCATTGTAAATTCTATTAATTATTAGTAAAATAGTTTTTTTTAAACCATAAGCTTGATAGCTTGCTTTTGCAAAAACACGGATTGAAATATACAAATTATGATTTTCCACTTACGGTAAATCTTTATCAAGGAAAATGTTTGACCTTTGTTTTTTCGTAAATATAGCTATAGCATTGCGTATAATTGCTGATGACGGCTTTGGTCGAGTTCGAACGTCAAACATACTTATTTACTTATGAGTTTATGCCTCGTTACTGCACCATAAAAATTCCTAAGACCTTTCTATAAAATAATAATATGGGTGTAGCAAATGGAAAAAAAACATGAAGTGATATAAAAAAGCTACTAATATTCCAAATTCAAATAAGAATGAGTAGGTTTGTATAAACTCAGGTTTCCTACTCTTCCTAAGATTTCACTTCCATAAAAAAGAAAACCAATGTTCCAAATTCAAAATTCGAATATTAAAATAAAGTGGTATTTTAATTTTGTTAACTATGGTTATATGAAATTGAAGATACCACAGAACAAAAGAAGTAGGGAAGATACGATATAATAGATTCCGTGATTTGGTCATGGTTCAATTGCAATCCAGCAATGATTTTAGAATGATCCGACTCAATCGTATACCTAATTATATGTAGTAATGTCCAAATTTGCTGTAACGCTGTCTCATTGTTTCGTCTTTCTCATTGATCTTTGAACTTCGAACTTTTGATTGTAATGTACACATAACGTTACTAAATTAATTGGACCCAAAAAGGGTTAGCCAAATAAATTACTTTGTGAATATTATTATGACGGCCTCCGTATCTCAGTGGTATGCGTGTTCACTTTCGCGAACAGTCCTGGGTTCGATTCCTGTGAAAAAGAAAATTGCAACCAAAAATTATCGGTCTGCTCCAAATTTATTACAAACTATATGACATAGTGATTTTTACACCTTTTTTTATTACAGCATATACGTAATGGGCCAATGTTTAGAATGGATT
This sequence comes from Anthocharis cardamines, assembly GCA_905404175.1. Lineage (NCBI taxonomy): Eukaryota > Metazoa > Arthropoda > Insecta > Lepidoptera > Pieridae > Anthocharis > Anthocharis cardamines. The sequence continues at coordinate 7,000,298 of FR989962.1, forward strand.
GAACGCAAAGGGGGGCTCGATAAAATGGCTGAATTGGCAAATATAAAGGCTTCATTAGTGTATGACATGATAGAACAATCCAATGGCTTTTACTACGCACCAGTCGCGAAAGATTCCAGAAGTAAAATGAACATTCCGTTCAGAATTGGGTCAGGAAATGGTGATGAGGCGTTGGAGAAGGAGTTTTTGAAAGGCGCTGAAGCTTTAGGATTGATACAGTTGAAGGGACATAGGTAAGAAACGTTTAAAAAAATCATATCCAAAGTAAAAAATAGTTGATTAAAAAGTAAGAAAAAAAATACTGTGCATGGTTGATGTCCTTATGTTAAGGTATCGCTTATCATATGTGTAATTATAAATGCGAATGGGATGTTATACAGTAACCTCCGAAACGGCTGAACGATTTTTGATTCAATTTTGAATAGATTCATATGATTTTTTTTTTGTGGAATAGGCGGCAAACGGAACTGCCCGTAACCGACCGCTACCCATAGACATCTGCAACACTAGATGGCAAGTGCGTTGTCGGCCTTTAAGGAATGAGTAGATTCTTTTCTTGAAGACGCATCGATTCGTAAATACCGTTGGTGATCCTATTTCATGGGCAAAGCCGCGGTAAAAAGCTAGAGTATCTTAAAACATTATGATTTTTACTGGTACTGATATAGTTGAAGACTTTTTCAGTCTTCTATACCAATATAGAATCCAATATTTTTCGTTTCGAGTCTTCAATATACGGTTACTACAATCTTCAGACCAAATTTTTGCTCATAAATTCCCTTACATATTTTAGATATAAGTATACGTAAAATATTGTTGTCTCACGATGGGTAGGAAGAACCTAGGTTATCATGACACATCATTTTATAAAACTAAGAAATAACATTATCTACGGACAAAGATATCATATCAGCTAAATTTTATATTTATATAGCACGTGATGATTATTTTATTATTATTAATAAGATATTTCGCAATATTAAATAATAAACCGAAATAATTAAAAAATCACAGTTGGGAATTCGTATCTTTTTAAATAATAATAAATATATTTATTCTATCTTCACAAAAGTAAGGTAACCATAACTTTTTCCTTATGATAAAGAAGATATATAGAAGAATATCTTATATAAAAAAGATATCCTACTTCCTCTTCATTACCTTCTGAGAGACTGGTGACTGATGTAGGTTTTTAGAAAAGCATTCAAAACTTATCGTGAATCGTGAAGATGTTTTATCTTTGTTTTCGAATTTTTTTGATTTTCTTTAAATTATTTCTCTCTTTGAACTTTTTTGGGTTTATCTATTATTAGTGATGGGATATATTTGATATTTTTTGTATTTTATAGGAGTGTTGGTGGCATTCGAGCGTCTATATACAATGCTGTGACTGTCGAAGAGGTGGAAGATTTAGTTAAGTACATGAGGGAATTCAGCGAAAAACATTCCAAGTGATAAACGTTTCAAGTTTACTTTCTTTTGTCAAGACTGTTATTTACGATTCGCTATATCTGATAAAGACTCTGATAAAGCCTACTTTTATACTATCCATATCAAATATCTAAAATTGTTGCTAAGCCGTTTTATAATCCTACTTTTGTATATTTAAATGTATGGTGATGAAATATTAAAATAAACGCATGGATAAATATATATTTAATTTATTTCTTTCTAAAATTATTTACTGTTAATCACTAATGTGGTAATAATTGTGATGGAATACAAACCACTAAAACATGATGAGTATTTATGTATATAATTGGAATGTTACCAAATGTCATTAGATTGTTATTTCTATATCACGAAGGCGGGTAGTCTATAAAAACAATGTTTAGAAAATAATAATTGAATAACCTCCCTGCCTTCGAGTAGTAGATAATAACTTTATAAAAATATTCACTTTATTTTTACTTCATTAAAACTACAATATATTACAGTAAAAAAATATTAAGTACATGTTTTTTGTATAATATTAAGTAAAATGATAAAAACATTCTATACAACCCATTTATACAAATATAACTAAGAAGATTTAATAATACGTTAAGTACAGTCCACTTTATAATACAAAAATATAAAAATACATTATTATGGAATCCATTACAATTACAATATTCGATGTACAAAACCTACGTAAAACGATAAACCATCAGCGGGGTTAGAACGCAAGTCACAAAACGATTCGACTGATCGTCTCGCTTCATTGTGATTGGTGTAGAGACTCTCTACGCTTCATTGTGATTGGTGTAGAGAGTCTCTAGACCAATGACAATGAAGCGAGACGATCAGTCGAATCGTTTTGTGACTTGCGTTCTAACCCCGCAGTTAAGCTAAAGACCACAGAGGTTCATAAATATCATACAAATTATATAAAATTATATTTACACTAATAAATTGTAAAAAATAATCGATTTTTTTTTATCGGAATGTCACTTTTAACAAAACGCCCTGTCATTCTGATATGGCAGTTTTCGCCTAAATTACTTGAGCATTCGGTCGAAATTCGGACATCAACACATTCACTGTTTTTTTGTTGATAATTTTTATTCGAACACATGGAACTATAACGCGTATTTGTGACGGAAGTATCTAGTATAATATTTGGTGGGGTTGAAAACAGTGAGTGTGTTAATACACATTGCTTATTAAAAATTAAACCTAATCATAAAGCTAGCAGAGTACAAAATTCTACATTACATCTCGGTACACGACACAATTTTCATAGATATAGCTTATTAGTTTAGACATTACATAAATCGTGTAATGGAACGCGTAGTTGAAGATAAAATAAATAGACTACAAAGAATCATAATAAGTCAGCACCTTTATATTGAAAAGAAATTCGAGCAATTATTTCTCAGAGGAAAGTATTAAGGATGTTATCTATGGTGTTACGAAAATAATTTGTAGGAAGTATTTCTATGAGAATTTTTCGTGTTTACATTGAATAATAACAGTTTCCCGAGACACGAAACTAATTATGTAAGTTTGACCAGAATACGACACGGCTGTCCATTGTTTATTGACCCTCACTGTCGCTGTCACTCTTATCTGTAAACGAATAATTGCATCATTGTTATTCAATGTGAATGATGTAAATAATGTATCGAATCTTTCATAGCTGACGGTATTATCAACGTTACGAAGTTATCTAATAACTAGCATTTAGGTCAGTCTTATGTCATTTTGTATTAAAGTACCGTTAGCTTATCAATAATTTGCCTTTTAAGTTGATAGGAAATTTTTAAAGCGATACAAGAACATCCTTAGCAGGAACAACTTGTGATCTATTATTTGTATAGAATTTCATATAATTTCTCATACAACTGACAAATATACGATGTATACTTTCTGGCAAGACGGTAAGGTTTTATGAACGGACGAAAGAAGAGCTGAGGTATTGGAATAACTACAACATGCAACTAAAAGCTAATATGTGAATGGCTGCAAAAGTAAATAAAGTGCGCACTACATTACGTGCTCCAAATACTGACCTTTCTTACCGGGATAGGCATGCCTCTTTAATCTGTCATATAGATCCTCCTTGGTGCCGTAGATACTCGCATTGGACCGCGCTAAACTATTCATTTTGCCGTTCATTCCGTTGTGTAGACTCTCTTTCATGTAGGTTTCGTTGTAGAAGTTGGGCATTTCCCAGCCGTCTTCTTCATCATCATAGTAATGAGCGTAAGTGGAATGGTGTGACGGAGCGATGGACTCCGCGTACGGCGTATGCGCTCCGTAGTAGAAGTTCACTTGTGAACCGTTTTGGTCGATAGCTGGTGTCAATGTTTTCTTTGGTTCGCGTTTCTTTGACGATCTGAGAATGAAAATATAGATTCTGTTTAATTCATTCTCGGAACAGAACCAAACACCTTTTTATGGTTTTTGTAATGGCCCGTAATATAAGACATTATTTTATTGACATTTAAACAGTTCGCAAGAATAACTTTCGACAATTATGATAGAAAAGATATCTCGATCGACAAATATATCTATTTTTGATATTAAAAGTCGAGTTTTAAGTGTAATTGTCATGTTAGACCCGAAAGAAATAAAGAGATTTAATCGATTAAAATACGAGAAAAAGTTCGACAAAATTTTGTCGCGGTTGTCATGCTAGGCCGGCAGATCACGTTCAAACATGTTTTTTCGCTCAACCAAGGGCACGATATACATAAATAATTGAAATGAATGGTTACATACCTAGCACAGATCATCCATACGAGTAGAACTAGGAATATGATGAAGATAACGCCGCCCGCGACACCGCTAGCGATGTACGCGAACTCGCTCTTCTCTCGACAATGTCTTCCGGTGAAGGAACCGGTGCATCTACAAGACGGCTCGCCTCGTGCGTCTTTCACACATTCGCCGCCGTTGTCGCAGAAGTCAATGCATACATCTGAAATTATATATATTTGCCACCTTAAAAATACAATACTAGTACAATAATATAATATACTATAACAAGAATAAAAGTGAGTGAACAGAATCCTTCATTAACAAATCAGCGGATAATGTCGCTAAAATGTTAATATCTTCTTAATGTTTTTTTAGAAAAGACACTGCGGCTGCGATAAGGTATGTATGGATGAAATTAAAAATAAAAGTTATACATATATTTATGGAAATGGTATATTTATTATTTATGCAAAAATAAATGTAATAAATAAGAAATAATTATCATATAACAGCATATGCTGACAATAAAAATTAAGCTTTTCATTGTATTCACTCCGACATAAGAAAAGTAACTCTCATGGCTAGTGGTACCTTTTATTGCTTCATTAAAAATAACTTAAAATTATTTTTCTAAAATCTGAAACAGCAAATTCAACTAATTTGTCTGATAACTAACAAATTGTCCTTACAAATACTTTCTCGCAAGCACATTTCAAAATGAGAAGGAACGAACTTAAATATTATATTACCTTTAAATTATTGTTATTAATTTAAATATATTAAAGTGATTGAAAATTGCCACTTTAAAATACAAAAAAATACTTCGATATCTATAGGTATCTAATGGACTCATAACTAAAATATTCTGACATAATATGTGCCTCTATGTGTTTCATCAAGAAAACAACATTTTGAATTTGTAAGTTTAGAATTTAGACTACGGAAATGTAAGTTGCAATATAATGTAAGGGTCATGATGTTTCTGAAAGATTATAGTCTGTAAATAAAGATAAGCTTTGAGTTGGAATTTAATTAATTACGTTATATAAATTACTGCTAAGTAATGTTTATAAGTTAGCTTACATATATTTTGCTTTCATCTATAATAACTGAGGATCTTAATGGTATCGAAGTGAATGCCAGTACTATAAAACCTTTAGTGATGTTTACTTTATTTAAACATTTATTTGCTGGTTCTACAAGTTAAAGTACTATTAATACATAACTATTTTGATTCAAAGATATTCTGTTTTTCATGTAATAGTGATATGCGGGATATCCGTATCCGAGGCAGAATAAAGATCCGTATCCGTTAATTTACTGGGGGTTCTTTTAATAAGGTAAATGAATTTTTGAATGTAATTTTAGATGAATTTCTACATATATGTATCTCTGATTAGGAAGCAATGAAAAATTATTAAATTCCATTCAGATTATTTTTTCAAATATTTGGCACCTTGCGTATTGCGAACGGAATAAATAAATACATATATTCAAGATTACGTTCGACACTCGATCGACACCGATTGAGTAAGAAAGTTAACATCCGTATCCGCGGATCTTGACACCAAATATCCGCGGATACATATTTTAACAATGTGGCACATCACTATTACCTAGTATTACTTAATCTACATTATAAGTAACTATTTGAATAATCTTACCTGTACAAACTTTGCCAGTGCCGTTGAAACCAGGCTTGCATTGACACTTGAACTCATTGGTTTCTTGTACGAGAAGACAATACGCGTTGATGTCGCAATGCATTTCAGGTCCGCTCATATCACATGGGTTTGTACAATCAGATTCAGACGCCTGTGAATTAAAAATATTATTATCATTTTTTTCTATAACGGGAATCTTCTAGGTAATAGGTGTTTTAGTATGGAAAATATCTATACCATTATAATTCTTAAGTCAGTCTTAAGTTTGCTACTCAATTACCTAACTGCAAAATAAACACAATAATATTTACAGCTTTGGTATTAAAAGCATTCATGAAACTTATCTGAATAGCGAGTATCGAACCGTTATTGAAAAATGATTCATCTGTGATTATTAATCTTTAGCCAGCGGGGAATATGGTACGAATGCCTCATTATGGATCTCTGTGAATGACTCTCTTGTATAAAAATATAAGATATTCTCGTCACGGCGGATTAATTCTGCGTGATCAGACTGGTTATTAGCTGAGTATAATAGCTTATTTCAAACAATAACGTTTGCATCTATTTAATTTGAAATAACCCATCATAAATATTCAATTTATTTTTTTTGTACTTACAGCGCCTGCTTCCTTAGTACTTGTGTTAATTGGACAATCGATGCAAGTGGTCTGCTGCGTTTCCGACTGATAAGTACCCTTCTTGCATAATATGCAGGTGTTCAGTGTGACGTTCAAAAATGTACCTGAAATTTAAAATTTGAGTTTCAATTCATATATATAGTATATGCAAAATAGCAAACGCCATCACGTTCTAATATTAAATAGTTTAGATTAGTCACTTAATCTATGCATATTTAGAATTATAGTAGCTTAATCCAAAATTCTTGTTTTGGTAAACGCTTAAAATATAATCTAAGTTTTCGACAATTCTTAATATTTCATTTATATAATTTTAAATTAAGTGCTTCTTTTCAAAATTTTCATAATTGAATATAAGACAGATATCGTTTTAATTAAAAGTCTTTATAGACCGTTCTATGTAAAAAAAGAAAAAAATGTTCAGTTAAGTCTTATTTAAATGATACGAGATATGATTTATAACATCGACGCCACCACTCAATTTCCACGGCGAAGTCTGGAACTAAACGAATGCGCCATACTAGTTAATTACGCGCAAATCATTATTGGGAAGTAGAAAAATTCCAATTTGATGGGATGTATGGAAAAATTAGACTTCTTATTGTTAGTAACAACATGTCGATACGCGCAGCGGCTATCATACTTGTGTGGTGGCGTTGACACTGGTAGTTAAATTTAAAAAAGTTGAAACAATATGAAACAGATGAAATGATAAATAATCTACAAGCTAGATAAACGCAAACGGTTTATCGAGTTAACATTTTGGCATCAGATCCTACAGTTTCCTCTCCGTGTTTTATAAATCAGCATTATTTATGCTGTTATTTTATTAATAGTAGTTTAATAAAATAGCAGGATTTAAAAATGTTCTTAATTAAATTTCATTTAATATAATTCATTTAACAACGTTCGGAAAAGGTAGGATTTTATTGTTTAGCTTATTTAATGACCATTATGACGAGACTATGCGGTATTAAATTGTAATACATTATTTGCATCATCGTCATTATCAATAAGAAAAATAGTTTAATTACGGTACTAATATATGTGTAAACGTTTTATATAATATTAGTGCCGCGCTAATGTTGAGCTTCCATATATTATTATAAGTTATAAAGTATGTTTTTATTGTAAAGCAATAAAACATCGTTTGATATTCGCCATTTCAATTTTTAAATACAATAAAATTTTGCAGTGAAAAATGTTTATAATTACCAGGCTTGCACACAGGTAAGGAGCATTGATCTGGATCAGCAGCGCCATCTTGTGGTGTGGTTGTTCCGGAAGGACATGAAACGCATGCGGCCCCCGCTCCATTCGCTCGCCATGTACCACGCGGACAGGGTTCGCAGCCACCTTCATTGCTAAGCTGTTCGCCTGGTAAAAAATGAAATATTTAGGTCTTCCGCTTTGTATATTTAGGTTTTAGGATTCTTGAGCAGGGCTCAGGCTTATAATAATATCCTTATAATCAAAAATTATTGTAAGTATGTTTATCCTCTATGCACGCCTTAACTATTCATGAGATCATGATGAATCTTTAATGAGTATGCATATGCCCGCGAAGGTTCTTGGCTTGGAAAAAAATTAACGAAACGCTTTTACTTTACAGCTAGTGTTTTATAAAAAGCAATTTAGGATAGATAACGTTACATATACACACGTAATTTAGAAAATAATCATACTTTCAATTTCATAAAACGTTTCCTGGAACACTCTTGGATAATAATATGATTTATATTTATATAATATATTATTTGAAGATTTTTTTGTATAAGAAGCAGCAATACAAACAAATTATGAAAATATAATGCACTTTTCATTTTTATTAACTTTTTTACTTGGTATTTTGTGTAATATCAACAGCGATTGACGTCTTTGGCAGATATCGAACAATCGCATGAAAATAAGAACGCGAAGGTAAACAAAAATATGCATTCAAATATTTCTTTAACTTTTTTCCTGGCATCGCTCTCTGCCAAGAAAGTCACAGTATTGCAAGTAAAAAACAAAATGAAAATAAGATACAAAATTTTCTTTATTCGCCCATTGCGTCGTATTCAACGATATTTCAAAATCATATGGTAATTTATACTATTAGCTTATGTTTTACAGATAATGTTAAATAATGTACTGAATTTCCTCTGCAATACTAAAATGAACTTATTTTTAAATCGGGCAGTGAGGTCTATGGTATTTTTTATATCATTAAGTAAGGAGGCGAGGAAAATTATTCCTTTGATGATACTTCGCCACCCCGGTGGGGTGAGACCTTTTTTAACAAAGTCTTTTGTGATACCCGAGACATCATTTGATGTATTGAATTAGTCAATATTTCAATACAACAAGTGACACATACATATGTGAGGCCGAGAAACTTGAGTAAATACAATTTTTATTCTCTTCAGACCTCCAAATGAAGTCATTTACTTGTTACCGTTTTATCTTGAAAGATGACCATCATAAAACGAATAACGAAAACGAACAAAAATTAACGAACTCATTTATACTATTATTTACTTAGTAATTACATATGGGTTTATAAAAAAAATAATAAAATTTTAAAACTGATAGAATATCCAGACATTATTCCAGATTTAGTAGCAGTCAAAGAGTGTAGGAGTAAGAACCTTTTTATTATTCTGTTAATATTTCTTATTTTGTTTTGTATTTTATAATTTTATTATAATACTAGCTGATGCCCGCGACTTCGTTCGCGTGGGGTTCACTTTAAGCTGAGCTTTTGAGCAAGCTTTCTTCAAATGACATATCCTCCTCCACCCTCTGTACTTGGTGATTTCTTTTGGGAAAGAGCTATCAAATTAGTCATTGACGGTTGCTTTTGCATCATGTTATCGACATGTTTAATGGTGGTTGAGATTGAGGTTCGAAGGTTGATTTGAAGTTCAATAGTTGAAATAATTAACCTGACTTTAAAGAAACTTTAGGGAGATTCATATTAATTAAATTTTACGTGACCAAAATCCAGATATGTGTCTTTTTTCTACTTATCAGAGTTCAATCGAAGATTGGATTCAATGCATTTTCTGTCTTAAATAGATGCGTGCGTTCATTTAATTGGTCATTTTCATTTTCGGACATTTTTTTTAAATTCCCGGGATTCCTGCCCGGGTTTCCGGTGCTAAATGCGGAAACCTCTAAGATACGGAAGCAAAAAAGCAATGTCGAATAATCGTAATTCTTTTAAGAGAAAGGATTGATGAAAATGTGAAATAAATGATCATAAGAAATAATTTTTCATATAATATTTCAATAATACATTTTCTATTTTGTTATTATATAGTTCTTTCAAAAAATAAATAAAGAAATACAAAAAAAATTTTCTTTCATTTCAACTTCAGATTCGAACTCGCATCAGAAGCTACGCTATGGGACTGCATATCCACTATTCTACGAATACATATATTGGAAATGGCGAAATAATCAAACTATTTCATTTACATATCAGACTGTGATTGACATCTGACAATTCGAAAAAGTTCAACGCGAGTCAGTTTGCATTGAAATTTGGTGATATGGTGCCTTTAAAATAATATTTAAATGATGATAACTTTTCTTTCCGATAACCGATTTCGATAAAACAAAGCCTATATGTTGCCCCGGGCTTTCCTTAATATATTCGTGTAAATTGCACGATAATCGGTTCAGTATCTTCGGAGATTAGCGTGAACAAACAGACAGACAGACAGACAGACGGACAGACAGACAGACAGACAGACAAGAATCTTAAAAATTGCATTTATGCATTCCGCTACCCTTCTTTTATCACCCCTCTTAATTTCTGGTAAAAATATTTAGTGAAGCGTAATTTCGATCCTACTCTTTTATTATATGTATAGATTGTCTTTTATTAACGCGAGTATCACACATTTAAATAAAACACTTTATACCGGGTTAAAACGCGAATTATTGTTTATAATTTTGTTATTGGTGTGAATGTTAATATATTATTATTTCCTCTTTTTTACCTGAAGGACAATCGTCTCTACATTCGGCTGCGGATACAGCCTCCGTGGCTCTGGTTGTCTGTCCTCTCGGACAAGCCATACAAGAGAAGGCACCCTCTCTCGGCTGGTAGGATCCGTGACCGCAAGGTCTACATAATTCCGCTTCAGCATCGTAGTATTTACCCGCGGCGCACCTCTCTGGAAATTCAAACCGGGAAATTACTTGAAGTTTCTTTATGTTAGCTATCGACAGATGAGTATAAGATTCACTTGATGGTAGGTGATACCTCAGCCACAAATCATCAGTCAATGATGCGCTGTCGACCTACTTTTGACTTCGAGCATTCGGAAATATATAGACTGAAACATAAACACGCAATGTGAACTTCACGGTTTTTCCATCTATGAACGGTACCGATATTAAATTTTATTAGCCGCAATAAACAGTATCTTATTGTAATTGTGAACTAATTTACCTTTACAATCCGCAGCACTTCTAGCTCCGGCGGCCTGTGTAACTCCTGGTTGACCAGCGATTGATGGGCATGGAGTACATTGTAGTTGACCAGCCTCCGATTGGTAAGTACCAGAGGGGCATGGCTGGCAGGAGTCACTTGCTGCGTCTAGGAACGTACCCACAGAGCAGGATACTGGAATAAAAAGTAAATTTAAGTAGGTTTATTCATCCCAAAATAAGTTGTTTTCACATTCCTATTCATGAAGGCATGCTTGAATTCTTTATATCTTTAAGATTTCGATAAAGTAAAGTTTTTAGGTAAAACTTAATCTACCTGTTAAAAGTAAAACTATGTAACGAGTTAAATAGTTTCGGAGATTAGAGTGAACATACAGACAGACTGGCAAACATGACGTTAAAAATGATGTCATTCTTCTTTTATTGTCCCGACTCTAGGTAAATAACTTTTTATGTTCAAGGGAACAGACTCGATTTTATTGTATCTATGTATTCTCGACTCTATATCCATATATCTAAATCTATACATATAATAAAAGAGTAGGATCGAAATTACGCTTCACTAAATATTTTTACCAGAAATTAAAAGGGGTGATAAAAGAAGGGTAGCAGAATGCATAAATGCAATTTTTATGATTCTTGTCTGTCTGTCTGTCTGTCTGTCCGTCTGTCTGTCTGTCTGTCTGTTTGTTCACGCTAATCTCCGAAGATACTGAACGGATTTTCATGCAATTAACACAAATATTTTAAGTAAAGCCCGGGGCAACATATAGGCTTTGTTTTATCGAAATCGGTTATCAGAAAGAAAAGTTATCATCATTTAAAAATAATTTTAAAGGCACCATATCACCAAATTGCAATGCAAACTGACTCGCGTTGAACTTTTTCGAATTGTCAGATATGTCAATCACAGTTTGATATGTGAATGAAATACTTTGATTATTTCGCCATTTCCGATATATGTAATCGTAGAATAGTGGATATGCAGGCCCATTGCGTAACTTCAGATGCGAGTTCGAATCTGAAGTTGAAAGGAAATATTTTATTTTGTATTTTTTTTTTTTTTAAAGAACTATATTATAAAAAAATAGAAAATGTATTATTGAAATATTATATGAAAAAGTATTTCTAATGAGATCGTTTATTTCACCTTTTCATCCAGCCTTTCTCTACAGAATTACGATTATTCGACATTGCTTTTATTGCTTCTTAAGGACTGTCTTCGTATTATTAGTTTCGTTATATTAGAGGTTTCCGCATTTAGCACCGGAAACCCGAGTAGGAATCCCGGGAAAAGGGAATTTAAAAAAAATGTCTCAAAATGAAAATGATCAATTAAATGAAATAAATATCGAGGTGGATAGGTACAGTATCTTCACCACTAATTAAACTTATAAAAAAAGTAAGTAAATTTCTTTAAAGTCAGGTTAATTTTTTCAACAATGGTATTTTGAATTCAATTCTATTGAATTTCAAATCATACTTTGAACCCCAATCTCAACCACCATTAAACGTGTCGATAATATGATGCAAAAGCAACCGTCAATGACTAATTTGATAGCTCTTTCCCAAAAGAAATCACCAAGTACAGAGGATGGAGGATATGTCATTTGAAGAAAGCTTGCTCAAAAGCGAACCCCACGCGAACGAAGTCGCGGGCATCAGCTAGTATAATATATATTAATATAGAGTCGAGGATAAATATATGTGTCATTAATTACCGCAGTCAGGAGCCATGACAACTTGGCCCATCGGGCAGGCGTAATCAGATTCTAGATTTAAACTCGCCGGATCCGGAACTGTGTTCGGTAATATACTTCGTACGTCGAATTGTTCGTCTTCGAGAATTAGTTTCTCCAGTAGCTTTTTAACGGTCGATCTTTCATTGTTTCCATTGTGGATAACTGGGTCGCTGGAAGTAGAAGATATATGTTATTTCTGACTAACGTGTTACTCGACAGAATATATTCAATTAAGCTTTGACACAGATAATAGAAAACCAGCTAGCTCACACTCCTTTTCGCTGTATTTAAAGTTATTATTATTCTATATTGTTGAAACTTATTTTATTTATATAATATTTTATTTAGAGTAGTCATGTTTATACAATATTTACATAATTAAGATTTAAATTTAGTAATTTTAACGAACATAAAGATGCATGCGTAAAATATTAAAGGAAAATCAAGAATATATTTGTCATATGATTGAATAATCAAACGCTTATTAGCATTTAAATTAACATCCATGATCAGAAACATAGGAAAGGCCCCTTTAATATTGATGACCGTTATAGAATTCCACCGTTAGGCAGACCGAACGGTCACGCTGAGAGGTGTGTCATTCAGTTAGGTACGTCGATAAAGTGAGCTAGCTATTCTTCATTAGCTGTGACTTTAATCAACATAGTAAGTGCGAAGTGCTTAAGTGTGCAACTTACTTAACCGCCGGGAACGAAATCTCGACGCTGTACGTGTCGCCTGCCTGGCGTCCCTCTCGGTTGCTTCGTGTCCTATGTGCCAGAAAATACATGCAATAGTGTATGAGAATCATGCTTAGACTGTACTGTAAGATAAACCTCAAAGAAAGAACGTAAGTATAGAAGTGTACTTATAATTTATGTATTAGAAGTGCTAATATTTGGCAGGATAAAATGTGCTCTCAGTTAGAAATATTTGATCAATTCTACACATTTCTATTATCTACTCCAACACCGTGATTGAATTACACAAGTTTATAAACGGATTTCATTCCTTTCATCCAGCTAATGTATCAAAGGTAATCTAATATTATCAAAATTTAACTACATTAGTGTTACTAGATATTCCAATAGTCTACGACTAAATATGGTTTGTAACATAAAACTCACTCTTCGACTGGAATTATAGCATCGAGAACATAAGTGTCCTCGGATTTTACTGTTGGCAGAGTTGATATTTGCCGAGTCTGTCGCACATTTCCACGGTGATCGCATTTTACGTTTATGTCCAACTCTTTGCACTCGCGTGTTCCTAGAGCAAATAAGATTTATTTAATAGTTATTGAAAAATTTCTTATTTTATAAAATACTAGCGTACCCGGCTTTGTATGGATGCAATGTAGATATACTAGACATAAAAAATGCATATGCTATTCGCTGATAATGTAGCTTTGTATTGGTGAAATATTTTTTTAAATCGGTTCAGTAGTTTTTTAGTTTATTCGTTACAAATATACAAAACTTTCCTATTTATAATATTAGTTAAGATTACTTTTAGTATAGATCGGTATCCTACTTAGTTAAAAAAAATAATACATACTACTCACAAAGCGTATAAAAAGTTCTTTGAACAATTATAAATTCGTAAAACTCACCATCAATGGCATACGAACAGAAGTTCCAATCTCTATTCAGTTGATTTATGGCACTGCGCACTTTCTGTCGAAGTACACCTTGACCGGCGTCATTACAGAGAACCGAGCTTGGGAACAACATGGATATTTTGAAGACACGTTGCGCGGGAGAAGCAGCTGAAACCAAAAAATTATTTTATTTAATCTAATAATCTTTCACCGATCATTAGCTAATTAGTTCAATTCAATATTGAACTTACGAGAGCAAGCAGGATAAACAAGAGGAAGCGTCGGATCATTGGTTGGTCGCCAGAAGCCTTCGGCGCCGCACGTGTAGAAAGGTGGTACCGGTTGAGAGAATCTTAGGCCGTCGCGACACGCTACCTCGCATACCTTGAACTGTCCGCCAGCTCCCCAGTCGCGACATGACTGGTATCCGCCCAAAGGATCCGGTAGGGGAGGACAGAATTCAGCTGAAATATTTATTATTGTATTAATTCAAAATATATCAGCGATATTTAATAAATACATGTATTTTTAAAAACATATACGGGCAAAGAATTTTGTTAGAATACGTACATAATACAGTGACTTTGAAAGTACAAGTGGCTGCATTTCCGGCAGCGTCATAAGCAACGTAAGCTATATCGTATGCCCCCCACGCTAGATTCTGTCCTGGTTTATGTCCTGATTTCTCAACCACTTTCACCACTCCTATGTTATCGCTAAATGCAGGCGTGTCCCAATTTACTAAAGTAGATCCGTTCTTAGCGATAACCCATAGATCTCCTGGACATCGATCAGCTCTAGGAGGTTCCTTATCGACTTGTAATTGTTGGCATTTCGAACCAGCGTAGCCGTTTGGACATACTCGTTCTCCGCAATGGGTCGGAACAATCCTCTCGACTCCTCCAACGATATCGTCATATCCGGCCCACGTAAGCACTAATCCACTATAAAGAACGGGCTCTGTTCTGCAATCACGGACTTGTTTCTGTACCTCATTTGTAACGTCAAGCGCGCGATTCCAAATTTGTACTTTGGTCAGATATCCTTGGAAGCCAGATTCAGTGTATGCTTTTGGATTATCTGATTGAGGTTTACCCAATGTCACCCACATACTAAAATAACAAAGAAAATTGTAAAATGTATATCTTAGTAATAAAAAAGCTTTTAAAACTTTTATTTAATTTAAAACTAGTATTTTTAATTAATACTCACTACTGTGGTAAAGTTCGCCCACTGCCATAACCTTCAAACTTGCTTGCAATTAATCCTTCAGTTATCAGTGTTAGTTCTCCACCATTATTGCCGTCCCATACTAAAGCAACATGATGCCATTGACCATCATTTACTGTAGCGAATTCACCAAAACTGAGATAAACATCTTGCAATTCTGGGAATATAGATACTTGAACTCCACTCGAGTGAATCTGAATTATAGTTCGCCTATTCAGGGCAATGTGTGAGTTACTAAAATAAAATAAAAATATAATTAAAATTACAATCATATACAGGTTGTAGAATTGTTTTAATTCCACAAAAAGATATGATCTCCCATACCTTACTCCATAAGCGCTAAAGAAAATTCCACCTTCGTCTTGCTGTGTGTACTGTACCCACATAGCTATAGTTAAACTGTCAGCAGATCCCGTATCAATTGGAACTACTTGTGCTGCACTTGAACGTAGGGGATCACTAAAGTACAGATCATAGTCTACGCTTATTGCTGTAAAAATAGAACAGAAATAAGGACTTTTGTATTTATCACATAGTTTTATTTAAATTTGGATATGAAATACTTACTCTTTCTACAATCATCACCGGTTAAATTGAATGGACATTGACAGTAAAATCTTCCAGGTAGATCAATACATGTAGCCGATGGTGGACATGAGTTTTCTTTGCAGTCAATAATATCTTCATCACAATTCTTTCCTGTAAAACCTGGTGTGCACATACAGGAATATCCTTCACCTTCGTCAATGCAAGTTGCTCCGTTCTGACATAAACCAGCTTCACAAGCATCAAATTCATACTGACATCCAATGCCTGTGTAATCTTGTGAACAAGTGCAGTTTAGTCCAGAACCAAAATCTTGACACTTGCCTCCGTGCATGCAAGGGCTGCCAATACAACGTTCTGGTGCAGTTTCACACTGCTTACCATCTGTTCCACTGGGACATCTATAAATAAAACAATTATTAAATATACGAAAAGGATAGATCTCATTCGATATATAAAAAACTAGTATGTACTTACACGCAGAAGAAGTCTTGGAATAAATCAATACATTTGGCATTATTTTGACAAGGTAAGTTTACACAAGTTCCTATGTCTTTTTCACAACGTTTTCCAGTCCATCCTGATGGACAGATACATTTATAGTC
Source organism: Anthocharis cardamines (assembly GCA_905404175.1). Classification (NCBI taxonomy): domain Eukaryota; kingdom Metazoa; phylum Arthropoda; class Insecta; order Lepidoptera; family Pieridae; genus Anthocharis; species Anthocharis cardamines. Next base: position 7,016,954 of record FR989962.1, read on the forward strand.
TCCTATTTCATCTTTACACGAACCTCCGTTAAAGCAAGGATCTGAGGCGCAATCATCGATGTTTGTTTCGCACATTTCTCCAGTAAAACCTTCTCGGCACTGACATTTATATTTGTTGTCGAGATTGATGCACTGTTCTGTTCCTACAGGGTTGCATGGCTCAGTTAGACATTCATCAATTTCAGTTTCGCACTGTAATCCTATGAAACCCGGACGGCATCTACATATGAATCCATCTAATTGATCCACACAACTTGCACCGTTTTGGCAAGGATCAGATGCACAATCATCAATGGTGTGCTGACAACGTTTACCCGTATATCCTGCTTCACAACTACATACAAAATCATCGATACCGTCAACGCATCGTCCCCCATTTTCACAAGGAGACATTAAACATTCGTTGATATTTATATCACAGGAAGGTCCCGTCCATCCAGGATCACAAATGCATTTATGAATGAAGAGTTTGTCTACGCAAATACCATGTTTGCATGGTTCATTAGAACATAAGTCTATTTTTTCATGACAACGTTTTCCTGTGAATCCTGGTGGACAGTTACAACTAAAGTCATTTACTAAATCGGTGCAAGGTGCACCAAGAAGGCAAGGCTTCTCTATACAATCGTCAGTATTAATTTCACAAAGCTGTCCTTCCCATCCAGGCAGACATTCACATTTGTATCTGCCTTGTTGTAATGCAGTGCATGAAGCACCATTCTTGCAAGGGTTTCCATTAGCAGAACAAGGATCAATCTGTAAAAAAAACCTTACTATTAGCAATGAATTGGTTAAAATTAAAGTAGTCACATTTTACATATTTATCGTTTAAAATATATACCGTAATATCACAGTCTATTCCCGTGTATCCAGATCTACATAAACAAGTGTAGTTATTATATCCCGGTTCATCTTTGCACATCGCACGTTCAGGGCAGGTATCATTCTTACAATCCGACCTTTCTTCTTGACAGTTGATGCCACCATAACCGGTAGGACATGAACATCTATATCCTTGTGGTAGGTCAATACAAGTTCCACCATTGTAACAGGGTTGACTTGCACATTCATCGATATCAATTTCACATCTGCGTCCTGAGAAACCGGCTGGGCAGTAACACTGGACACCATGTCCTTTTGGTATACACAAGCCACCGTGTTGACAAGCACTGTTAGAACATTCTACGGGTATACATTCTTCTAAACCTGTGGCGCCAGTTCCTACAGTCTTCATGTTTGTAGGACATTCCATACATAAGGATTGTCCGATTAAATTTTGATAGAAATTTCTTGGGCATTGAGAACATGGAGCCAAGCCAGTCGGTGAATAGGTTCCCGGTGCACATTTCGTCCTACACTTATCTCTTCCAGATGCAGCTGGTTGGTATGTATAAGTATTCACAGGACACGCCTGACAGTCTTTAAAACCTCCTAGAGGTGGTTCTGCTGTGTAGCTATTTCTTGGACATTCCAAACAGGGAACCAATCCTGTAGGTGAATATGTACCATACCCGCATACGGGGACGCAATCCGATAAGTCTTTTGAGCCTTCTTCTCTTGTAAATGTACCTTGTGGGCATTTCAGACATGAACCTTGTCGTGCTTGATTTTGGAAGAATCCTCGAGGGCACATTGTGCAACTTTTTTGTTTTTCTCCGGCAAATGTACCAGCCGGACAGTGCACTGTAACCAATTAAGAAAATGAGTTATAAAGTCATGAAATAAACTTAAAAAAGGGAAGGAGTAGAAAATAAAACTTACAGCATCGTGGAACATCGTTCGTATCCATGTTGAGTACCTCTCCAACGCTACAAGTAAATCCTCGAGAAATAGAACTTCTAATAGCCCGAAGCGGTGGGCATTGATTTCCAATAGAAGATACATTTAAAACAGGCTCTATAAGAGCACTTGCATATGGCACTGATAGATCAAATATGAGATTTAATGTAGATCCACAAAGATCGTACAGCTGTGTTTGTCTTATAGCCGGAATAATAGCTAATACAAAGTCCATTTTAACGACATTTTCATCTAAAAGACTAGGCATTGCCTTAATAAATGTCACATTTATATTCACGTTAACTGCGGAACATCGCTGTGATAATCTTTCATTAAGAATATTGTCATATTGAGCTAGTAAATCTTTGTACTGTGGTAAGCAAGCGTTTGAAACTGCTCCGAGTGCACGATATTGAACACCAGCAATAACATGATATGCAGCTTGCTGAGTATCTGGAACATAAATACTTGTTAAATTTTCCATCCTGTCTACAAAATATTTAGATTTACCGATTGATGAAGAAATATTGATTATATTATTTTTGACTCTAAATAAAATACATAAATATACATATTTCTTATTTCTTATTATTGAAATTCTTATAATTTTTCATTACTTACTCTCCGAAACACAATCAGGTACTACGGCAGTAGGAGTCCATTGTCTTTTCGTTTCACAGACAAATGTCTTAACTGGCTCACCGTCGGTAAACCTAAACCCTGGACTACACGTTGCGATACATTGGATTCCTCTATCACCAGGCAGACAATTCAAAGCACCATTAGTGGGTGGCATTAATTCCCAATCAACGCAAGGAGTTGCCTGTACTGATACCTTAAATAAGAAGTAGAAATATATTATATAGTTGATTAAGACATTATATGTTAAAAAATAAATATTGTAAATAAAAATAATAACTAACTTGGAAGTAACACTGAGCTTTGTTTCCATATTTGTCTGTAGCAACTACAGTAACATTTTCATAGCCACGTATGGGAATGACGGCTCTTTCAGGAATGAATTTGAGAAAGACTTCCCCAGATGCATCAGTTGCGTTAATTCTTCTCCGAGTTTCATTGAAATTTACAGCGTAGCTGTCCTGTTTATCTACTAGCTCAATGACGTAACTTTGTGGACAACTGAGTTTCGGTGGAGTATAATCTGGTACAGTTATATTTACTTCACATATAGCAACGTTTCCATCAAAGTCGAAAGCAACATATCTTACAACCATATTGTGGAATACTTGAAGTGGCGTTTTAAAATGTTGCGGAGTAACCTCTAATCTTGCTATAGCACCAGAGTTGTCTGTGGCAGTAGGTTCAGTGAAGTTAACAGGAAGGAGGCCTCCGTTTACATCAGTTTCCACTACGATTGGATGTTGAGGGCAGTTTTGGAATACAGGAGGCTCGTTATCTGCAATTAAATAATTAAATTGAGTTAAATATTGTACAAAATAGCGATTTTTGATTTTATTTTAATTATACGTTTTATTACAACTTACCCACGCAAGGTGAATATCCGTAATCGTAACCTAATAATGGATCTACAGCAGCTTCTTCACATCCCATTAATTCAAATTTCAGACATGCATTGTCCATAAAGCTTACTATACCCAATATTACGAATCGAGCTTGAACATATTTGGGCAGAGTTATCATAGCTAATTCACCATAGTTGCCGGGATCTCTCATAGTCAGGTTAAAGTTTGGGAAGTATACAACATAGTTCTCATTTTCTGCTTGCTTGTAAAAGAATCTTATTTCAGTAGGACGACCAACAATATCTGAAGTGACTACACCTTTTACTAGAATTGCTTTTACCCTGTACACTTTTCCTAAATCAACACTGACATAGGTGAAAGCTTCTTGCTTACCACACCATCCTGTTACTGAGTTAAGTCTTATATTTTTCGCTTCATAATTAGGCCTTTCAGATGTAGCGTTTATAGCGGAATCAGGAATTCTTCCCGATGCTAATCCCAGGGGCTTAATAATTTTGCATTCTGGCTCTCGGATACATGTTATGGGTCTTGGATTTATTAAGATATATCCAGGTCTTGAACATCCAAATAATACTTCTGAACCTTGTTCATAGCTTTTTGCGACTTGGAATCCATCTGCTGGTCTACCAGGGTCTTCACAAACAGGCCCCTCACACCGCAAATCTCCAAAGTCCCAGATTCCATTGGCTTGACATCTTACTACATTGTCATGTTTGTTTGTCTGTCCGGCAAGTTTAAAGGTATTTTGACAACCAAAGAAAAATGAACTTTGGTATCGTGTATCTAAATATTGGCCATATTCAGCACCAGGTGTAGGCATTGGAACTCCGCAGTCTCTTCGTGGACACTGAGGCTGAGCACCCGATAACCAGTAATCCGGAAGTCCCTGAAAATTACAAAGCGATTATGATTATTATTTGGAATTTTTACCATATATGTGCTATTTTATGAAAAATAATAATGCATATTTACCGGTTTTGGATCGTAAACGCATTGTCTAAACGGTGCGGTTATTGTGTTTCTTAGTTGACGACCAGGTGACGTACATGTTATGGTTACATTATCTCTGTATGGTACTAAAACACTTTCTGGGTCATTTCTGATTACTTCGAGTCCATCGTTTTTGTCACCTGATAGTGTTACACAACGTGCATCTAAAATAAAACATATTAAGTTTGATTGATGATCATCTTGGATAATTTTAATTTACTGAATCATTCGTTTTTTAATACTTACATTGACATTCTGGAGTGGTACCATTCCAAATACCACTCGAAGTACAAAGAAGTGAAGAAAATCCAGACATTACATATCCAAAATCACATTGGAACTCAACTATGTCACCGAAGTGGTATGAACTTTTTGTAGATAATAATAGTCCATTTTCCGGTGGTGCTAATGTTGGACACATAACAGGAACGCAAGATTTGTTTCTTTGGTAGGTATCACCATCTCTTTCACCAGTTTCAGATTTTTCTATAGAAAATCCAGCCGTTCCATTTGAAGAGTATAATTCATATCCGATATTGCAAGAGCATGAGAAATTTCCAGGGCTGTAAAATAATATTGTAATTTTATTGTTTATTTATAGTAAATTTGTATTAAATGTTATAAAAGTTTTAATATCTTACGTGTTAATACACTTTTGGTCACAACCTCCATTATTCTCATTGCATTCATTTATATCTAGGCAATCGAGTCTGGCACAACCCATTATTTCCAATTTAAGACAAGGTGCTCCTACATAATCCTGAACTTTGAATTTAACGTATTGAGCTTCAATTGGCATTGGTAAATTCAAAACTGACAAGGTTGGTTCTAAAATTCTGAATTCAACGGCTGTACCATCAGGGTTTGTATAATCTTTAAAGATATCTGTCAAATTGTTACTATATTGTATTCTTATAGCAGATGTGAACGCAATATTAGCATCAGCTCTCATAACGCTCATTGTACGGAAGCCCCTGACAATTGTTGGTGCTCGTAAATCAATAAGAATCCAGTTAGCACCAGCTTCTAGGTTGTTACCACACCATCCACCTCCGTTGTTAAGTCGAATCATCTATAAAAGAAAATTTATTTTAAATACTGAATATGCTTTGAATAAATATAAATTTAATTGGGAAAGTTAAAATAAAAATATTTACCCCTTTGTAATATCCTGCTTCAGGAGTAGAGGTTGTAATAGACTCATCAGGTATCGCACCGTTGATCAAACCTAAGTCACCTACAGGTCTACAGTCTAAGCTTGGAGAAAAGCCTGCTTTGCACGGACAGTAGAATCCACCTTGAGTATTTTTACATTCGGTAGAGACTGAATCACACTGACTACTGACACATTCATTTATATCTTCACAAGTAGGCGCGGCATTGAATTGCTGATTTTGTCCACATCGTAATATACTTGGCCCATTGAGTTTATAACCTGTAAATAATTGTATTATATTATATAATAATGTTACTTATTTATTAAAAAATAATATCCAAAGATGTAATACAAAATATTGATTACCTTTGTAGCACTGGACACGAGCTTCATCACCAAACATATAAACCCTACTTTGATCTACTATGAATCCATTTGGAATCTCTGGGAATTTAGGGCACAAGGCTTTTGAACATGTCGGCACATCTCCAGACCAAGTTCCATTGCTCATACAGAGAAGAACCGGTTGACCAGAACGAACGTAGCCTGGTTCACATTCATAACGGACGATAGTACCGTAGCTGCGTCCACCGCCATTCAATATAGTGACATTTGCATGTGGTACATCAGGAAGAACTGAACACTGTGAAGCTGAAATTTTGAAAATAAATAGTAAATGTAAATCTATAGACACAATGAGAATAACAGATAAGGATTTAGTTAAATTATTATTTACCTAAGCATGTTGGAGTCCTTTCCCATCGGCCATCCGACAAACATGAGATTCGTTCAATAGGTTGTCCGGTTGGGAAAGCAAATCCTGCGTAACACTGATATGTAGCTACACCTCGATATGTTACATTAGTTGAGCCAATGGAGAACCCATTATCAATTTGAGGTACCGGGCCACAATACACCTCTGTAAAATAAAATTTTATATTATTATTATGCAATGGTAACCTTCTATAACTATATTTTAAATAATAAATTTAATTATAGTTTAATATTAACCTTGACAGCTGGGTATATATGTAGTAGACCAATTGCCTCCAGCTAAGCACTGTGTTGTTATTCGAGATTTTCCGGTCGCAAATTCTTGGCCGATTGGACAAGAAAATGTTATGGTTGTACCGAACGATGTATCCCTGTTGGACGCTAACGCTCCAATGCCAGATCTTAAGGGCGGGCAATCTAAAATAAATGAGCAAATCATATAAGTGTTTTAAAAAAATACACAAACACGTATATTCATTATTTTTTTTAAACATACCAGCCGAAAATGTCGCCTTCCAGCCAGCATTATTGTGTAAAGCATCAGATATGAAGCGTAATAACATTTCACCACTTGAGGCTGTCAACGTTATTCGGGGTTTGACTGTAAATCCATTTTCAGAGTGCAATCTTAGCCCACTTGTACTTGAACCGTCAAAAACTTGTACAACGTCGGAGGGATGAATGTTAAATTCGTCAAATTTTAATGAAAGAGGGCCACCATTGGGGTTTTTGATTCTATATAAACATTCCTGGTTATTTGGATAGTTACTGAGACTGTAAGCTGGCGAAGTAAATGTGCCATTAGCAGCAATGATGGAAGCTCTACAACCTTGTGAATATCTCATATTGAAGCCTTTCTTTGAATCTCCGAGACTAGTGCGGAAATACATATATAGATGATTTGTAGTTGATATTACTACTTTCTCGTTATCTTCGCTGGATCCAGTTAGTCGAGCTAGTACGGTGCTCGATGGTGAATTACCATCTTTAATAACAATGTAGTCTCTGTTCATTTCTAAATCCAAATCCTCGATTTCTAATGACACAATTCTACCAGGCTGAGCTTCAATTATATACATGCACTCTAATCCACCGGGATAATTATTTGGATATCCAGGTGAAGTTAAAACTTGACCTTGTGGAGTTGCTCGAAGAATTCCTCCACAGTTCGATGATTCTGTTTTCCAGGAAGCCCTAAAACCCTTTCTTTCCACGGAACCATCAGAACTAAATTTAATAATCATGAAGTTTGAGGCTGACACATATAGTTTATTCGCTAAATCTTGTTTTCCTGATAGAGTCGCTAGGTTAACAGATTTATCTTCAGTGCGACCGCCTACTAAGATTTGAACAGTATCGAAAGACTTTTCAGTTTCAAAATCTTGGAACTGCAATAGTATGTTTTGACCTTGAGGTCCCTCAAGTGTCCATTTACATTCACTAAATGCTGGATACTTATGAGGGTAGTTTGGACTCTCGACAACATCTCCACTACTCGCCATATAGAAGTGACATTCAGAAGAACAATCCATCTCATCCGATGCATCTCCACAATCGTCTTGCTTATCACATTTAAAGGCAGCGTTTATACACTTTCCGTTTGAACAATGGAATGTTCCTGTAAAAAATAACATTATAATTACTTTAAATTTGACAAAAATATTAGAATACGTTTAATAAATGATTAATATAATTATTATATTAAATTTATATATCATAAAATTAACATTAAATTACCTTCAGGACATGCATTAGCTCTACACATGAAAGGTAAAAGGGTTTCACATGTCGTCAGTTCCCATGACTGTCTTTCAGCAGTTATATGAACGTCTACACATTCTCCATCTTTGGGATTAGGTTGCCTTAAATCCCAGAAACCTGCGTACTGTGATACCAATCCTCCAGCTGCTGATTCGAGTGTGTTTGTTCTTAGATCGTCGACTGTAGCTAAACCAAGCCAGTAATGGTTATTGTTAGGACTAGAGGGTACCATACTGGCAGTTACATTATTTTCGGTATAACTATCTATGACCATAAGTTCGCTGCCATATCTGTAAGAAAACAATGTTTTGATATCTCTGTTATTATAATACATCATCAGGTAGATACAGGTAGGTGAACAGTTATTTCCCTGCACAGCTAAACATTTTTTAACTTAGTTTCTCCGGGAATCGAAACCGAAATGTTTGGTGCCTTTAACGAGTATACTACTGAGTGAAGGAGGTCATTTGTAATATTGTAAGAGTTATATCAAATTATTATTGTTTACCTTCGACATAATTCCGCTGCTTTTTCCCAGGAATGTCTGATATTGAAAAATTTGTAACAATGAAGGCCCTTTAACTCCCATCCTGTAAAGAAATAAAAATAATCAGGAAAGAAGGAACGTCTAAATTAAATTACCACGTACGTGATTGATGAATATTTATTTTAGTTACAATAAGAATTTCTTAACAGCGTGAGATTTGCATAAAACATTAGAAATGTAGTCAGAGAAGATACTCTTGTAATTTGAAATGAGTATTCGGTGAAAGGAAATGTTTACGTGTTGTGTGCTTTATATGTTAGCTTAGTTAAATTACGTGTCGTAGGTAAATACTTCAGAAGACTTTCACTGAGGGTTTGAAACTCTCCTATGGTGAAATTGTTGAACAATCAGTGCCGATATCTACTCCTACACGCCTGTCATATTTGATGAAGTTTGTGATGAATGTCTTAGTCGTTCGGCCATGTATTTACTGGAATGCTTAATCAATACTTGTAATAATAATTATTTTAAATTTGATTGTGTATTTTATAAGGTATCTCAGACTCAGTGAATTTAATACTTTATTTGATCCAAAGTACTTCCGTGGTACTATAAAAACAAATAATGACAAATAGAGCGTGTGAGTTGGTCGATGAATGCGAAGACTGTGATGGATTCACGCTTCACTGCAGCTCGCAACACGATGCAATGTTTGACCTAATTCTATTATGCTAGCATCACGAAATGCAACTGCTGTTAAATATATTATTTTAAGTTAAGGAATGAGTTTATATGCAGTCCTGGTTTCTACGTACGGTAAGTGCAAGTCTTAGATTATAAATAATCTAACATAAGGTGCAAGTATTGTGTATGTATATTGTATATTGATTAGTTTGTGATGTCAATATTAGTGGATATTTCTTGTTTAAAAGAGTGGCATTTAATTGAGTCGGTTATAGAATGTTATTGAAATTTATGAACATTTTCGGAGGTATAGGAATGGTATCCTAAAATATATTTATATTTTAGAGTTATATTTCTAGTATTTATGATTGGCCCTCATTGATAAATGTGCCATTATTTTTATGCATGACAAGGTATTTCTCATATTCTATTCCAGAGGACTTGCAGGTGCGTTGTTACTCTTCAAAAAAGAGCCTAAGTACTTATTTTCATATCGGTTCGGAAATACCGCTGGTGACAACTGGTTTCACAGAGTAAGTGTGCGGGGCAGAAAATACGCGGTTGTGGATTTCCAGACATCGAGGTGGTGACGTTAATGGTTAAAACGTTCGTTTTACTTTTGATTTAAAACAATCGACAGTAATTCCAAATACAAGTCATCCTTTAAAGATACTCGTAAATATTATTTTTAATTGTTCAAATAAATCCTAATTTAACTAAGCGTGTCTGAATATTCTATTCCCTTGTTGGTCATGGGTGAACGCCCAGTCATATAATGTATCAGAGATTTGATTTCAAGCATCATCGACACGGTTTGAGAATTGAGACTACCCTGCCGCATTTCCTTTGAGTGGCGGAGTCGAGACCTAAGTGTATAGATATTGGGTTAGCTCCGTCTGAATAAAGCATTCGGTTGCTTTGTATCTGTACGGAGACACATGTACTCAAATGTAACTCTAAAAATTTAGATCATTGGTTACTTAGTGAACTGTATATTTTTGAGGAAGGAGAAACTAATTGATTTATGTCATCAATCATCATGTTATGACTTGCTGTCATTTGCATTCGCCACTGGTTTAGAGCGATTATCTCACAACTTTTTTTCTCTTGAAGACCACTTTGCCCTGTTTTACAATTTTAAATAAACCTTTACCTTATATTAATATTCGGAAAGTCGTCATCATCAAATGAATATTAATTAAATTAGAAATATTTATGTTTCTAATTCGATAAATACCACTTTGGGTATGATAGGATTAGAAAATGAAATAGGGGGTAAATGTACTGATACCCAAACAAGAAAAGTACTTACAATTGATTTATGAAATACATTGAATAATCTTACGATATCATAAATTCCTTTCACTATTTGAATTAGCCGTCAAGGACATTATTGTCACTACATTGAATTATAATAGACCCACGCAATGCATTGTTTAGTCAACAAAAAACCAATCGATTAAGATTTATAGTATTCTATGTGCTTTGGCAGTCGCTTAAGAAAGGGGGTTTTGTTTCAGTGAAAGGTGAATGATATTCAAATGTTTGTAGCAGAAATATAGTATGGTAAATTCAGTTTTCCTCGAATTAATATTTGAGAAAATGTCTACAATACCCCTTAATTTGCAGCTTTGTTAAACATCGAACATACCTATAGGTATGTTAATACATCGAACGATTAAATCAAGGGTCGCCTGGAAATTGCTAATAAGCAACAAGGCTGCCTTAGTTAAGATTAGATTTTAAGTTACTTTTGTACTCTTTTTAATCTAATTAATAAAGAAAAAATGTATTTTCTTCTACAGGAAGCCAGTTATAGCTTTGTTCAGTCTAGTGCCAATGTAACCTTGCACCGTAACCGACAGTATGTCGTTTTACCACGTTTTACTAAGCAACTGACCCAGATCGCGACGCTCCGAATATTATATTATGCGTGCCAAGTTGTGAATGTATCTGTTTAACTGTTCTCGTTGGTGGTTTAGGTTTTGATACTGATAACATCAATTTCTTTATAGCTTTTAATTTTAATGACTTATTGCCTTTACCAATTCCTGTATAAGCTACGTTCTCTGGCATTTACTTCTAAGTTGACTATAGTATGTACTTAGTGTAAAGGTATATACATTAGTTGTATATAATGTTACTTCTTAAAGTTTGAATTTTTAAATACTATTTTTTTTAAACTTATCTTTTACTTAGTTAGGTAAGAAATAGAATCAGGTAGTTAAGAATTTTTTCCAGGTATCAGTTAAAATAAAATTTTTCTTTCTTTGCGATAAGGCCGTCAATATTGTATATTTCATAGTTCTATAGTGTAATTAAATATTTAAGTAATACTGTAATTAAGTAATTCAGAAATGTCTAATGTTCTTACAGTCCAAATTTTAGTATAATTCAAAGTATATGTCAAACATTTTTACCTAAATAATACAGTAGTAATTAAAGTAGATACATCTAAAACAATGGCTTTAGGAGTAATATATATTTTAATAAAATAATGTGTATGAAAGCATTAATGAAAGTAGAAGAAGCGAAAGTGCTATGTGAGGATCGGAGCATATGGAATTCCGTGATCTCTGCCTACCCCAATGGGAAAGAGGCGTGATGTATATGTATGTATTTATGTAAAATAATGTCGACCTATATTGTATAGAATATATACTATCGTGTATATATCGTAATACAGATTCATGCTATAAAATACCTTCAATAAATTACCTAGTATACTAGGTAATCGATTGGAAAAGTTCTAATGATTTAAAGATCAAGAGCATAATTATTAATTTTGTCTCTATTCTAAATAATGCTTTTACTAATTGGTTAAAGCTTCTTATTGACGGAGTCTAACAAAGGTTACAGATTTCGGTAATTAACAGTAATTAACCTTAAATATTATTTTTATAAGTTATATTTTATGAGAAATTATAAATATTGAGGCTAAGGTTGGTTCTTCAATAATCAGCCGTCAAATATAACTATTCCTAATGTGATTAACTGTATTGTTTTAAACAATCGCTTCCGTTAAAAAATTGTCATCAAATAATATTGAACAGAAGAGATCGAAAAACATTCATTACAAAAAATAAACAATTTGCAATAAAAAATTAAAATCAAGACATGATTAACAGTGAAATTTGTAGAAAAATATTTAAATACTAAATAAATCGTCACAAAAAATAGGATATAGATTTCAGGATTTGTCTGTTATTTACTAGACAATAGTATGAAAGACGGAGACATGACTTCCTTTAGCGTACAAGTTTTTAATTTTAATATTCAGGTAATTACTTTAGGGAATGGTTAGAAGTGTAATTATAAATATAAATAATTTATTACGGATAACGTGTATTAATTATATCATTATGTTGTAACTAGTCTTTCCGTCGACAAATTAAATCTCTTTACGTCTCCATAGGGAACCTGAAAGTCCCAAAACAGCTAGTTACCACGAAATTCTTAATGGCTTCTCTGCGAAAAATTAACAGATATGTGTGTTTTTTTTTCAATAAATGCTCGGTCAAAGATGGGTTGTAGTATGATTATACTTACTATTATGCACACATTAAGGGTATTACTGAAGTCAGGAATATATGGACTAGTATCATAGTATAGTTTAAGTAATAAGTTATAAAAAATATATAATATGAAAAATAGGCGGTATTTCAAGACTTTATTTAAGAAATAATAGTTTAAACTACTAAGTATAAACACTAGGTTCAAACCTGAGTCGCATCTTGGAAATCAGGCTTCAGACTATGTTAAGGGAGAAATCAATTGAGTTGGAATTTGAAGTAGGTAATTTAGATAGTAATATTGATGTATTCAAGTGAGTTGGCAGGATGCTACAGAATTGGTATGGATTAACCCGTTCGTTAGTACGAGGGGCGCAACGACCTCGCAACCCTCCTGTTAATTCTGAACGGGAATGATGCAATTTGTCTCCTGTCTACACTTCACCTGTAGTGGTAATGCATTTTTATTTTTATCTTTTTTTTACGGTCGTTTTCAAGCTTTTGAAAAAAGAACATGACATTTAAATGTTCTTCAGTCGAATTCTTATTACAGAGAAATATGGTGTAACTTGTATAAGACTTAATCAATCAATTTATTTTTAAGCGGTATTATATCTGAAGTACTAAATAAATATAGTTGCATATCCATTCCTGTGATTTGTATTAGGATTTATCCAATCGGTCAGGCCTAGTTTTTGTAACGATAGTAATTACATCAGAAATTTTGAAAAGTTAAAAGATTGTGGATAAAATAAATAAGACAAGACATCTTGCTACTAGTTAGCTTTCATAGTATTCGATTTATTTACTTCCTACGAGGGTGGAGGCATAGAGTGAACGTCAATTTAGCTAGATGGCCAGAAAAGCACTGTAGCGTGTGCTGAGAGGCAATTTCCTTGCATTAATTATGCGGTTAATGAAGATTACCTAGACCGGTGAACCGTTTAATTTCCTTACTTATTGGCTGTCAATTTGAACTTAGCGAGAATTATACTACCGTTACTATTACTCATTTGTTTCCATGTATAATCTATATATAGTACATTCAAAGACAAACCGTTATTAAACGAAATTATTAAGCTATAAAGCAGAGATACAATATTCCTAAAAATCACTGTTTTTTTTTATGAAATAGTCTAAATACTCGGTAATTTGAGACAGCTTTTGATATTACGATACATAATAATATAGAATATTTTTTTAAATAGAACAATATATTTATATTAAGATAGGAAGCGTTGATGGCTTGATTCTTGAAATATGTCGTTTAGTAACGGTTTGTCTTAAAAGTTGCGATATATGAAAATGTATGTAGTGTAAGTATGTGTTCTTAGAATGACAACAAAGTCTAGATCTAAGTCTTAAATTAATCCAGACCCAAAATGAGTTATAGTTCCAACACAAATCTGTCCATGACATACGAATAGACCCAGTGTTTTACGGAATATATTCATAATTCCACGTCTGTTAACTGAAGCTTTTAGTACGTTGAAATGTTAGAGTAATTAATTTATAAAGTACATTAGTATGTCACTATTAAGCTGAGAATGAGCTGGTCTCATCTCACATTGTTAACAACATAAAGTACAAATGCTCGCATAATATTTAGTGTAATAAATAGGCAGGATGTCATATATCAATCTATTCAAGCTGTATTGATCTATACTTCTATACTAATATTATAAAGAGGAAAGATTTGTATTATTGAATTTATGTATTTTTGTATGTTATGAATAAACTCAAAAACTACTAGACCGATTTTAAAAATTCTTTCACCAATAGAAAGCTACATTATCAGCGAGTAACATAGGCTACATGAACCTGTGTGAAGCCGGGGCGTGTTGCTAGTATAATATAAAAAAGTAACTTACCATTTGGACACGTGAAGAGGTTACCCTGCAAAAATAAAACGACATCCATTATTAACACTGAATTGAACTCGATGTGGCTTTCGAGATACAAGCACGTGAAAGTCGTAAATAATACTAAAGTATATGTTCTATCGATAATATATACTTCGGTTTCGAGGGAGATATCTGCGAACGGGGTAACGTTGACACATTTACAATGATAAATACGTTGATGATACGATCGTTGTGGGTCGTTTCGATCCGTAACAAAGCAATAAATCTATCCAAAAGTCCCTTTTACAGTTTTCCATTCGGCGATTGGCGTGACTGTAGTAAGATAGTTGAGACTTTGCTAAATAAGCGAAAGTTAGATCGAGGACAAATGCCGTCCGTGGTTATTGTCTCATTCAAAGTTTATTAAAAAAAATAGTAGGTACTATATTTTAATTGGTGCTAATTCTGTTGAACACGTTTTTGTTTGACGGGCTCGTTAGCTCGTTTGAAAGAACACCACGCACCAATGGGTCACGGGTTCGAATCCCGCTGGAATCTTTATAATTTTATATAAGCATGTCTTTCCCACGTCATATCAAAATACCAACCCGGTAACGTACCACCGTTCATAGATGGAAAACCGTGAAGTGCACATTGCGAGTCTCGGTCTTAGTCTATGGATTTCCAATGCTCGAAATAAAAAGTAAGTCGACAGCGCATCATTCATTGATGTTCTGTAGCTGGATTTTCACCTACCATCAAGTGAACCTCATGCGCGTCTGTCGATATCTAACATAAAAAAATATACTTAACTATCTATAGCAGCGTATAATAAAATAATTGGCTTTTGGTGCCAACTTAGTTAAGTTCATGCAAGATTGACCAATGTCAAAACTTACTCGACTGCTTTTAATTAAAATTTTACTATCGATAAATGATGGTGGTAAAGTAAACCTTTCAATAAAAAGCTTCAGCAGAACACCAGTTCGTCAAAATATTTATTTTTGCTCCGCAATCCTAACTTGACCACGTAAACAATTTAAAATGTTTACATTTTGCGTGCCTAAATATTCTGCACGCTACTGCTTTTACCAAATCAAACAGTTGTATTGAGAGTTATGGGGTTGACCGCATATTTGTCGAGCTTACCACTACCAAAGTAAGTAATTTATATTCTAAACTGAAATATCAGGTAATTTATACATATAAAAGAAAATGTGATGATTGTCTTCAGGCGGACAACAAATTTTTTAAACTTTTAGTAGACTCGCATGAGGTTTACTTGATTGTAGGTGATAGTCATAGAACATCAGTCAAAGATGCGCTATCGACCTACTATTTACTTCGAGCATTCGGAAATCCATTGACTGAAATCGAAACGCGCAATGTGCAAAAACAATATCAATACATTGATTCAGCTAGTTCAAGTAGGTACCTACTTCTTTTTGTTTATTGAGTTTCATCCTTTATTATAAAATATTATATGTATAATTGTAATTAATGTAAATATACCTATATTAAGATAGCTAAATAAACGTATTTTTAAATTGAGGATGCGATTAAAATAATACTCAAATAATGAACATTAATGTTGAATTATTCTGAGAAGGTTATAGAACTAATAAAATAAAAATATTTTCCATCAGTACGTCATAATTCCTAATGTTAGTATGGCATCCTTTAAAGAAAGTCAAGGGTCGCAATATTATTCAGACCTTTCGTAATTCAAAAAAAAAATAAAAAATAACTCCCGAGTAATAAATAACGGGGCATGGGGCAGACCCATTTCTGTGTCTGTTTCACTGTATGATCATTTTTCTTTACAGGCAAGTAGGTGATCAGCCTTCTGTGCCCTGCCTGACCGAAATAATTTTTTAAATCTTGTTTCCCCGGGAATCGAACCCAGAACCTCCTATGCTAAAGGCATCGCACATACCACTGAGCCACGGAGGCGATATTGATATGCATTTAGGTCATGTGCTACAATTTTTACTAACATGACTTTTGTTAGCATTGTTTGTAAACAAAAGATCTGATTTAAATGAAACAATCCCAAACAAAGTAGATCAAAATTAAGAAACAATATACAAGATTCACACTTGGTTGAGTTTTATTTGATTGTTTTATATCGCGATTTGTATTGCTTGTATTACAAAATAATTAAAAATGAAGTTTTTATTGTAAAATCGTTAATGTCTAAATGTATTCCGACAGCGCCATTATTATGAACGTATTAGCCTTATCCTGACGGAACTGAAGTAATCTTATAATTATTATACGAATATTTTCATGTTACATATCGACGGAAGAACATGCCACAGAACTTCGATGATGTGCTGTCGAACTATATTTATTGCTTCTACCCGTTTAATGTCTGAAATGACTAGACGTGACAAGTTTACAGAAATCCGAATACTTGAAGTCAAAAGTAGGTCGACAGCGCATCACCCACACTGTGGGTGATACCCCACACCTACTATCGAATGAACCTCATGCTCGTCTGTCGATATCTAACCTATAAAAAAACAGAAAATAATAACATATCATCCCGGCAGGAATCGAACCCACGTCCCATCGGAACGTAAGATTATATACAACGCGTCAAATAGCCCGTTAAATATTATATTATATAGTTTAGACTTACCTCTGCGTTTATAGAAGTCGCAGCGAGTAACAGGATCGCGACGGCAAAGATTGCCGTCCGACACCTTATCAACATCGTAAATCTGTAAAGATAATTAAGATTAATTAGTAAAATACAATAGAAACTTACTTAAATATACTCCATATCTGTTTGATTATATCTATGAACGGTATTTGTATGAGAATTACTTGAAGGGATGATAATACTTAAACTTAGACCAATTCCTTGGGGAGTTTTATATAATTTACGTTTATCTTCCAGAAAAAATCACAGTAATACCATATTTATGAAACTGGTGTGAGTAGTAGAGTCGGGAGTGGTCGACCTAGGCGAACGTACCTCGATCGAATTGGGGACGTTCTTCAAAAGGGCCAGGTCAAAAGAACTCGAAACCGACGTGTGTGTATAAAGAAAGCATTGATGACAGTGGAAGAAGCGAAAGTGGTATGTAAGGATATGGAATTTTGTTATCTCTGCCTACCCCAATGGAAAAGAGGCGTGGTGTTTATGTATAATACCATATTTGGACGGTGTAAGTAATCAATTGTCAACCCATATGGTTGCCATTTTGACAAAATTGAGTTTGAAGTTTTAATTAGGTTTTATTAAATTTATTTTAAAATATAACAGAAATAATTGATTATTTTGTAATAATTATTATTACACTAATTGTACGTATATCGTTTTTCTTGGTAGCAATATATAATAGAATTTAGTGTTTTATTGTTAAATATTCTAAAAAAAATAGGGTTTCGTGGCCACTAGTTTTTTAAATATTTTTGCTATTAAAAACGATTTAGCTTAACAGCGTCCATTTTCTCTACTACGAGTATGTCATCTCATTTTATGACTGCTATTTGTGGGTGGCTAATTTAAAATATCGTTGGACATGAAGTACACATAATTCTAATGTATTATCTGCTCTACTTTGTCAGATTTTACAAAGTGACTTTAACGAAACTAATTAGGTACTTTAAAGCCATAACTTGAGAGAAATTATGGTTAGAGAAAGTTACTGAGACTCTTTTGAATACGTTTAGTGAAAACCATACTAAGTAGTATACTAATTAATTACTGTATAGTAAGTCATAAACAATATGATATTATTGTTGAAACTGAAATATAATGAAATATTAGAAAGAACAATTCTTTACATTGAAAGATTTTGCTAGAAATGGAGAGGGGACGATTTAAGGAGGGTAACAGTGTATACATAATATACACAACAATGGGTCCATTCGCTTAGGAGCTACGATGACAGAAACAGACACTCTTTTTGCGTGGGGGGTTAAAATATTGAACGTTTTGTATGCCTGTCTGTTTGTTCAGGCCAATCTCCGAAAATACTTAGTCTGAGGTAACGTGTAAACTTTGTTTCATCAAAGTCGGATGGCGCGAAGAAAAGATATCTTATTTTAAAAAGTTTGCATAGTTATTATTTTCGTTACTAAATAAATTTTATTTTCATTTTTCAGTAGCTAAGCTTAAGTTGAAGTCCAGCCGAACGAAGTCTTGGGTAGTAGCTAATATTGAAATAAGAAATCTTTTGTAGGATTAATCTATGCTAATATTATAAGCAGGAATGATTTGTTTGTTTGTTTCTTACGATTTAATTTTCGAATTATTTTAAAAATTCTTTCACCAATAAAAGCTACATTATCAGCGAGTAACATAGACTTTTTGTGTACATCTACATTTTGCCTTATCTATACATATAATAAAAGAGTAGGATCGAAATTACGCTTCACTAAATATTTTTACCAGAAATTAAGAGGGGTGATAAAAGAAGGGTAGCAGAATGCATAAATGCAATTTTTAAGATTCTTGTCTGTCTGTCTGTCTGTCCGTCTGTCTGTCTGTCTGTCTGTTTGTTCACGCTAATCTCCGAAGATACTAAACCGATTTTCGCGTAATTTATACAAATATATTAAGCAAAGTCCAGGGCAACATATAGGCTTTGTTTCATCGAAATCGGTTGTCGGAAAAAAAAGTTATCATCATTTAAATATTATTTTAAAGGCATCATTTCAACAAATTGCAATGAAAACTGACTCGCGTTGAATTTTTTCGAATTGTCAGATGTCAATCACAGTTTGATATGTAAATGAAAGAACAAAAATATCTGAAATTAAAAGTGATCAATTAAATTAAATAAATATAGAGGTGGATATAGTATCTTCCACACTAATTAAATTTATTAAAAATTAAGTATTTGGCCAAAATTAACATGGCCATACTATTTTTTTCATTCATTTTACGTTGCATTTCTCCATACCTTCATTTTATTCGTATTTAGACATTTTCTTGGCGTTTTTTCCATGTGTCGCAAGTATTTTCAAACCCCTGTACAATTTTCGTGCATATATTTAAGACGGAAAATGCATTGAATCCAATCTTCGACTGAACTCTGATTAGTGGAGAAAAGACACATATCTGCCTTTTGGTGACGTAAAATTTGATTGATATGCATCTCCCTAAAGTTTCTTTAAAGTCAGGTTAATTTTTTCAATTACTATGGTATTTCTTTTGAATTTCAAATCATCATTTGAACCCCAACCTCAACCACCATTAAACATGTCGATAATATGATGCAAAAGCAACCGTCAATGACTACTCTGATAGCTCTTTCCGAAAAGAAATCACCAAGTACAGAGGATGGAGGATATATAATATGAAGAAAGCTTGCTCAAAAGTTCAGCATAAAGTGATCCCCACGCGAACGAAGTCGCGGGCATCAGCTAGTATTATAATAAATGAGAACATTTTGGTAAATTATTTCGTTTTCATTCAATCAAATAGGCTTTACTAGTGTTTACACTGCATCGTTGTAATTAATATATTATACACCCATTCCATATAGAACTGATTGTTTATGACCAGAACACACTGCACTTCGGTTCGTATTGATTGACGGTTGGTGATTGTTAATTAACTTCGTTGTCATAATACGAAAATGCAGTAGTTATTATGCTTAATTATTTGTTTTTCAGGTAATATACCTTAAGTTATATGTATTTATTTATATATTCAATGAGTTATTTGATAAATAGGCTTCATACAGTTGAGTAAGAACATTATACACTTATAACTACGCTAAAGGGTTGTAAAATCTAAAAAGGAAGAATTTTGAATGAAACATTTCATTGTTAAAAAATGATCTCATTAAAATGTATACGGTGTTAAAGAAATAACAATTATTAAATGAATCTTGTTTAAAAACAATTGCTAATAATTTAGAAATTAAACATAAATACAAACTTTAATAAAATCCTTGTTGGACAATATTGAAGAGGTTTCTCATCGTTTATTAAAGAGGAGGTAACAAGAGGAATTAAAACATTTAATCTCCGTAACAGAGGATTAATCGGTACCTAGGTACTATCACTTTGGAGTGTTTTCGTTTTGGACGGGAATAATTTTGTTTCGTAGTCACGTACGGTCGGAATAGACGTTTAGACGGTGAATTCATTTAGTGGGTTGCTTGAATTGGGCCGAGGGCGGTAGGCAATTGAAATATTGCGCTAGCTATATCGTGACAATACGCTGTAAAGTTCATTGGTACAAAATGTTCTGTTATTGAATAAGTTACGCAACTGTCTGCGAAAGAACTTTCCTTTTTATATTACATTTGTCCAAAGACTTTAGATTCGTGTTCAAAGGCACTTTTCTGTATAGAATAGTAGCTTTGTCTAGGTAAATATGGAAGGCACGTCGGCCGCCATATACGAAATGGAGATAGAAAAAGGCGGTAACTGTAAAACAGTCGACGGAGTGACAGTGACAATGAGAAGGCGGATTCCGTTTTAGGTAACCGTCACGTATGTAGACCTACGTGGATGGTATGAGCCGACTGAGGCACGTACGGACTTTCCAACGCATCGTAGGTATATGATTCACGGAGTCCGCAAACGTAGGCATAGTTTGCTTTTAGTGCAGTTTCTAAAAACACTAAAATTATGCGGTATGATTTTCCATCAACTTAACTAGCTCTCATATGAAATATAAACAAATACAACGCATAGATATGATTAGGTTTGTCTTCACATACGCAAATATACTTTAAAATTTCTTCTTAAGTGGTATAATTAATGATCATTCCTAAGTGTAGAAATACCTATTACCACAATTTCACGGTATTTTCCACGGTTTAGGCAGTGTTTAGATAAGTCGGTTTCTCTATATATACACAAATTAAACGTGTTTTTTTTTAAAAACAATATGACTAAAATTTACATATTAAAGCACTTTTTATTCATTTCCGGATGCAGCTAACCTATGATTTTATGTAATAAAATTTCTTCTTAATATCATAAGCAATGTATAAATATTCATGGTTCTTGATATTTAAATTCTGAATTCGATATATCTTTTGAAAAAAAAAAATTACCTAAACTTAAATAGGAACAGATACGAGTCCTTTTGTTGAATGTTATCTGGTGTAAATTGTGAGTGAATTCCTAACATAGATCTTATTTCTGTTGTAGACGCTGTTTAATTTTACAACAAAGTTTAGAAATTTTAGAATAAAATAACATACTGAACAATCGATTAAAACTATAATATCATGCAATTTTCACGAATAGAGTAAATCTATTTTCAGTATATGAAAATAGCAAAGGCCTGTACTATTTAAACTCACTGAATCCACTATTACTTATTTAAATAAAGCGAAGGCTTGCTTTCTTTTAAATACTTCAAATTAAAAAGCAACGTATGCGATGTGAAAGCGATTCTTACTAGCATCGAATTCTCATCACGGTCAGATTACGTGTGAATATAATGTACCCATAGTTAAAATATAAAGTATATTATTTATTTAAAGGTATGGTTGTCCATTTTTAGACGGACCTTCGATAGCTTTTAATCTGTAAAGGTTATAAAAGTGTTTTATGAATTTAGCATCTTACGTAATTCAGAGGACACTTAGAGGATACATTCAGAGGTAAAAAAGGATATATCATATAAATATTAATTATAGCGATATTCCTTGTATATGTATATTCTTCCTTAAACATTTTAAAATTAAATATTTTAAAACTTAAAATTTTCTACTTATTGGGTATCACTCTACCCTCGACTAATGTGTTCTTTATTATTTAAAAGTTTCCCTGAACGAAAATCGAATGACATTCAATTGAACTTGACCGAAGAATGATTCAGTTTGATGTTTAAGTAAGATTATTTTAGATATGAATCTGCATTTTTATCATTAACACTTTCAAATAATTAATATTTAGAATTTATTTGTATAATGAAACCGTTCTGTTAACATATTATTTTATGATAATAGACAGGCTTCGTAACTTTCACGTTTAAAAGTATGGAATATAATTTACAATTAAATTGAATCCAAACATTTATCCAATTTCCATTGTGGTTTAATGTGAAAACGATATTACTGTAAATAACAACTCATAACAGTAAATAGTATACCATACAAATCACAATGACTGAGCAACGATAACTTTTATTTGGCACACGGTTTATTATTCAGGACAATATTTCGATTCCATTTTACCGTACTTTGATACTATAGAAGGGTTTGTACTACTTCTGTTCTAAATGGGCACCGCTGAAAATCAGTGCTGTGTCATAGCCACGTCTGTCACAGATAATCCTAAGTCGGTGACCCATTTCCTGCACTGCACAGGAACTCTTTAAGTTTATTATTTACGCTGGCTATCTGTTTGTTTCTGTACTTTTATTTTATTTAGGTGTGAGTGCTATGTGAATGTTTGTGTGATGTTTTTTTCTTCTTCTAAATTGGTTTTATCATCATCTACTTATATAATAAATGTGCAAGTTGTTTGTCCATCTTTCAGTTAAAATAGGAAGAGTGACCTTTATTTATAGAGGGGGAAGCTGCGTGCTTTCCTCGGCCCTCTCCGCGGGTAGTGCAATGCGGAGAGAATGTGGACCTCTGATCTTCCAATGACTCTTTGCTAGTCAGAGAGCTTCGAGGCATAAACCCGCTCTTGACCCTCAGGTCCCTCAGTCGTGGGGCTCACGGGTTCGCTAGCGCAATACATACCGTGGCCTCGGCGGTAAGAAGAATGACCTAGAGAATTATTTCTCAGCCATTTTTCTGTCGCGACCCATGATACAAAAACTTAAGTTAAAAGCCTTAACTACAAAATATATAATATATAATATTTAAACTTTTAAGGCTACCCAGGTTTGTGGTACTTTTTTGAACAGATTGCTGACCCCTTTAATAACATGTGTGACCCCCTCAGGGGCATGCCGAGGTCATGACCTCCAGATTGAGAAACAAAGCCTATGTATTGCTGATGTTTCTATAAAGGTAAAGATATTGGCAAATCTCTTTAATATTATTTGATAGTAACTTTTTACGCAAGGTTAGAAACCAAAAGAATAAACAGATGGTCTTACCCTCGCTTAACCATACAATCTGTTGGTTTTATATTACATATAATATTTTACAATTTAGTAACTTTAGAACTCTTATTCAAACATTGGTACTCTGAAGTCTTTTCTTCTATTTTTCCATTATAATATTGTCCTAATTTTACGCAGTGACGTTTTGCTAAATTGAATAAAGTTAACAGATGCGTCATCTAGGACAATTTTCATAATAAGAAGCTTCCAATTTGTAAATTCTTATAGAATTTAAGAAGATATTCGTCAATGTTTTACATACTTGTTAAGTGCGACGAGAATCTGAACTTTACTATAATAATGCGAAACATAAATCAGCTAAAGTCCGACTCACAATCACACAGTGTGTAGTAACTGTTGTTATCGCACCTGCAGTGCTAATTTTAAGGCGTGAGAGTGAACTCACATTTCGACATTACATGTATTCTTTTTGCTTACTGATATATACAATAAGCAGGTCACTTTTAAGCAATTTTCCCATGATCACAATGGTCAATTATGAGACGTCCTATTTACTCTAGTTTACAATTCTAACGGTGGGTAATGAAATAAAATATTTAATATTATACAAATCTTTTCCATACGGATAGTGAATTCACTTAATTGAATGAATGAATGAAAACTTTATTTGACAGAAACAACAATAGCACAAACAAATAACTTATTAAAACAATTAAAAATATAAATACAAAAAGACAATACTAAAAACAATAAACAACACTTCTGTCAAAAAGGAGGCCGCTCAGCATACGTTGCGGCGTCGCGTCGTGGGAAACGGACGCAACACTGATTTTCAGCGACTTCCTCAGACGGTTTGGCATTTAAAGCTCACGATAATAATATATATATATAAAAATAAATTCACGATATAAATTTTAAAGTATTAAAGATTCTAAGGTAAAATTGCTTATTTTATGCGTAAATCTATGACAAGAACAAGTAAAGTAATTTGTTCTTATCATAGATGTGATCGTGAAATTTACCATTGAACAAGACATATTGTATCAAATCCTTTAAAACTGTTAGCAAAATAAGAACCAAAGCTTTACAAAAATATTCTTTTTTTTTTTTTATAGTATAGGGGGCAAACGGGCAGGCGGCTCACGTGATAGTAAGTGATTACCGCCGCTCATAGACATCCGCAACACCAGAGGGCTTGCGGGTGCGTTGCCGGCCTTTGAATTATTTTTTGTAATAAATGTTTACGTAGTAGGTCAAAAATTTATCGTAAATAAAGCCTTTCATAATTAAATGATAAATTCAATTTTCAGTGGATGTTATTGGTAATATATAATACTATACAAAAAACAATGCCCGCATTGAGCGAGTAATCTGGACAAAATTATCGCTTTTTGTCCATTATATTTCCTAAAACAAAAGAGGTGTCAAGCTGATAACAGTTAACTTGATCTAGCAAATTGTACAACTGTCGCCGAAACGCTGAGAAATGGATTAATTTGTAACCTCTGTGTTCCATTCAAAATTGTGTAATATTCAACATTGCTGTTTAATAACAACTTCTGAGAAATCTTCGAGCTTCTTACTTTAAATCAACTACTATCTTACTAATATTTAAAATACGAATTGTTCGCCTTCAGAACACTATAACTATATTATAAAAATACGATCAATATCGCAATTGAGAAAACTTACTATGTATTGTATATACATAAGTATAATAAAAAATATATTTTCTGATAGTGTCGACTATACTGACAGGCTCATCTTGCCTTCGAATAGGTCGCGAGTTCGAATCTGGGTGATATGTCTTATTTATTGATTACGTTCACTAAACGGGTGGATTAAATATCGAAATTCGAACCTGAGAACCACGAAAACACATTCATAGATAAATGGTAAAACTGTGGGGTGCATACTGAGCTTTTCGGTCCCTCCCCTCCTACGGCAGCCCAAGCCGAGGAACGTGTCTCGCAGGAGACGCCCTTAGGCGTGTCGTAGCAAAACCCCAAATTTCAAGGCTGAGCCACAGTGCTCGCCAATCTTGTCCGCGTTGAGCTGCCGAAGCCACTAGGGCTAGCAGTGAGATTCCATACAAAAAAAAAATGAGCTTTTCGGTTTCAGTCATAAGATTAACTGCGTATGTGGTCTTGCGGTCGCATGTTCATCCACTATACCATACGTCCTGGGTTCGATTCCTAGGTTGATGGTATTTTTTTTTCAATTTGAAGTCGATCAGAGTTTGAGAACTTGAGACATATTTGATTACATAAAAACATATGGAAATTTGAAGCCTGTGCAGAGAGCACGTAAGGTGAATAACTGAAACACGGTCAAATTACTTTGCGCAATTGACCTACCATTAAAGGAGCCACACGTCTGTCAGTGGATATCTGACATAAAAAAGGCTAACAATTTTTTTTAACTGTAAAAGTAATTAGCTTCAATTAAGATCTAGTTCTCGGATAAAAAACTTAACGTCATAACAAAAATATTTATTATACGTAAAGCGCATTGCTTTCAAACAATAGAATCTTTTCTCAGACATCATGAGAATAAGCCATGGGGCCGCAACTTGAAGACGTAACTATAACTACCGACTTCCGACAACATCTTCGGTACAAAACAATTGAAAAATAAAAAATAAATAAAAAATTGTCAGCCTATACATTTTTGAAAGGCCGATAACGCATCTGAGACTTTTAAGTCGCGGATGTCCATAGGCGGCTGTGATTACTTACCACCAGGTAACGCACCTGCTCGGTTGTCCGCTCTGTTATAAAAAAAACATAATAAGTACTTTAAAATAAACCATTCATAACACCTTAGAGATGAATTATATTCGTTTTAATGTAGACAATATTATTCGCCAAGGTATATATTATATACCTATACTTAAACCTTGTCGACATGGCACACTAAGCTGTCTTCCATATTTTTTTTTGTGTTTCGTAAGTAATAAATGTTATGTCTAAACTGAGATAATTTTATAAACCGGATAATTTAACATGTTGTAATTTCCCGCCTCAAATACTACATTACACATTAAGAATTTCCTCTATTAAAAAACCTGCTCATAGTTTGTCAACGCAGACAAAATGACGACATAAGCAATCAATATTTTAATCTTCAGATTTAATTAAAACCTATATGTATAAAATATATAGGTATAACGTTTCCTTCTTCAGAAGAATAAGCGCACCGATAAACCACCAAACACTGAATAATAACTAGTAGTAACCGAAGTACAAAACATAATACAATACAATACTCGGACATCTAAAGACACTATACGAGTACTTAAACATATAGGTATAATTCATTTCAAAGAGGACTAAACTCATAGCGAAAGAAAAGACAGGAATGGATTTCTCATTTTTAATTTAAAAATGCTTAGATTTTTACGTTTACTTAATGTAATTGCTTAATTTATCACAAGTTAAGTAAGAATCCTTAAAAGGTTTTTTTTTGGAATTATATCGTCAGTCCAAAACTGCTAAATAATTACATTTGAAACTGTATAGCAATAATATACGAACTTACCTCAAATGACTAAAACAGGATTGCACTTAAAAGTAACTTTATATTTCTGTTAAGAAGTTAAAGTTCTTGTCGGACAAAGAGTAATTATTTCGAGAGAAAGCCTTTGCCGTTGTTATACAGTAAGCGCTGTTCGTGGTAATACAAGCCAAGTCTATTTGTTACATTATTAAAAGGACTAAGTTGGTCAGTGGGACGACTTTTCTTGTTGAAAAACCTCAGAGACAAACTATTTTCTTTTCTTTTTTTACGAGAAACAGCATGAATGGTAGAGATACTATATGCAGGTCATACGTGGCGAAAGTTATTGACTTGTCAATCAGTGTTCCGTCAACGCTTCCTAATTATGGTATTTTTGTGTTTCTGATTCGTAAGATAAATATTTAAAAATTGATCAAATTCATATTATTGATTTATACTAATATTATACAGACAAAGTTTGTGTGGTTGTAGAGAGTAATCTGTGGATCTAAATATCTAAATATTATCTAAATATAAAATTATTTTACCAACTGAAAGCTACAATATCAACCAACATATTATGCTATATTTTTATATTGCATCCGGGCGAAGTCGGGGCGGACGTGTTGCTAGTTATTTAATATATATTTATTTTAAAATATTATATTATAATGGAATTGATGATAAAAGTGCTGTTTGAATTTTCCACTGTTTCAAGTTCCGTGAAAGAAGTCCACAAGTCACACGAGTACGGAAAGCAAAAAAAAACTCGTTAGAAAATGGGAAGTCAATAGTTGAGAACTGGTTCCTAAGTTTACTTTATGAAGTATTTTTGTTGTGCAACAATTTAGCGAACGAACTACTAGTGGAACTCGATATACGCAGCGAAACGACAAAAACAACATTTTATTTTACAAAACTATGTATTTGGCAAACATGCACAATGCAGAGCGCGGCCCTATTCTGATTGAGTAAACATTTTTTTTAAAGAATATCCTCAACCGTGAACTATTTAATATATCTGTAGCTTTTATTGTTGTGGAAAATCTAACACGTATGAGTAATCCTAATAAAATATATGAGGTAGTAAATTATGTATGACCATATTGCAGTAAGTGCCTGTTTCTTAATTTGTGACATACATGTTTAGTTACTGTAAAATTATTTTGTTAACTTTCATAATCACTGTAATACATAATTAACTGAAGTTTATCTTATAAAATACTAGCGTTTCGCCCCGGCTTCACACGGGTGCAATGTAGATGTACTATACACAAATAGCCTATGTTACTCGCTGATAATGTAGCTTTCTATTGGTGAAAGAATTTTTAAAATGGGTCCAGTAGTTTTTGTGTTTATTCATAACATATAAAAATTCAAAAATAAAAATCTTTCCTCCTTATAATTTTATTAGTATACTAGCAACACGCCCCGGCTTCACACGGGTGCAATGTAGATGTACTAAACACAAAATAATATATCCTATGTTACTCACTGATAATGTAGCTTTCTATTGGTGAAAGAAATTTTAAAATCGGTCGAGTAGTTTTTGTGTTTATTCATATCATATAAAAATCCAAAAATACAAATTTTTCCTCTTTATAATATTATTATTAGTATTAGTATATAAAAATGAAGTCATGTTAAGTATTGCTACAACTAAAAATGATATGAGAAATATAATTGCATTTTCACGTACTTACTTAAAACATTAAAACAGCCAACGTATAGCCGACTTCCTGACTTCCCTTTTGAACAAAACTACCATGCACTATATGGCATGCTTCCTTAGTGTACATGACAGGTGGGCATATTATTAAGTACTACTTTCCGTTCATTGAACTAACACCGTTAGATGCTTTTCGCATTTAACTCTCGCCGACTTCATGACACAAATAACAATATCGATCACTTGGTTTAGATATTTCTATGCTTTAATAGTGTAATAGTGTTGCTATTAGAAATAAATTGCTAGTTAAATATTGTGTATCAATCTATACTTTATACAGAGGTAATGGTTTTAAGTTTGTTTGTTTGTAGGGAGTATCTCTGGAACAACTGATAATCAGCGGGTAATATATTTTTGTGTATAGTATGAATAAACAGACAAAAAATAAGGTAAGTTATGTCATCAACTGTAACTTTAAAATTAATGTAAATTAACAAAAATCTTGGCAAAATTACTTTTCTTCATAGAACGGCCTAGATACTTTCTAATCATGAATATCTTTTACATTCAATCATTAACAATGTCACATCAACTACTTATTGTTAGTTTAAAGTTATATTAAAGAAATACAACTCACCAAGTTTTAGAGCACAATCGAAAAGTTTATAAATAAACAAGAAAATCACTTCAATTAAAAAAAATTAAAATCATATTCTAGAATAGCTGACTCATGCCAATTTCGCTGGGCGAAATAGCTCTAAAATAGCATTATTTTTTTGACTTACTTGACACTCATCGTTATAATTTGGCTAATAAACTCAGTATAGTTATAAATGGCTGTATAAACAGTAATACTGTAAAGTTTCATCAAAATCCGTTCAGTAGTTTTTGCGCGATAGAGTAACAAACATCCTTGCAACTTTCACATTTATAATATACTCGTAAGTAGGAAGGTAAATAATGTAGGCCGTAAGGCTATGACTAATCTTATGACGTCATGAGATATTATTATTGTGCTTTAGTTAAATAGGCCTATTGCCTTTTCACTCGGCTGGTTTAAAACCAGGAAACAGATGTTTGATTGAAACCCTACAAGTTCACGTTGCAGATCATATTATGAGGTATATGATCTGTAACGTGAACTTGTGAGTAATCGGAGTTTACTAATAGATTAAATTTTTAAAGACAATAAACATATAGGGTGCTATCAAAAAGTTTATATTTGCAACAATATATTTGATAAAACGAAAAATAATAGCCGTGTTTGGGACATGGGGTAGACACATTTCTGTATCTATTTAACTGATCATTTTTCTTTACAGGCAAATAGGTGATCTGCCTGACCGAAACATTTTCTTATCTTTTTTGCCCGGGATTCAAACCCAGGAGCCACTGAGCTACAGAGGCGGTCATTTATCCTATTTAATAACAAAACTTTAAATATCGTTAATTATAAAATGTATTATACAATTATTCTCCAGATATTGATTCAAGTTGATTTGGAAGTCAGTGGGATAGAAAAGAAAATGAAAGTAAAGAATTCTCAAACGAAATGCCTACATAGAGTTTCGTAGTATACCTCGTTTTCATACATATTAATAAAAATAATAAGGTTTGTATGAATATAAAAAGGTACACCATCTTATTTTTTCCAGATAGACGATTCACAGGTAAGTGAACTTACTTGGTGGTTGATGCGTTGATGGCTTATTTTTCTGACTAAAACGTAAAACGTTGTATAATTGATAATTAAAATGACCTACAATATTTATATCCAAAAATTAAGTGAATACATGACTTAATATTTATAATATTATATAAGCTTTCAATCTTGTTTCGTTTTCATACAACCTTAATGACTGAATTTTAACATGTTATATAATAGCACTATCACTTTTAATAGCAAATTGGTTTGAATTAAGAATCGTTTAAATACTCGTACTTTAGTGTTTCGTCACGGATAACGGGCAAGTATGATGAAAAAGTGTTGCATTGGTTGTCTCCTTGTACGGTCGCAATCTGGTAACGGTAACACTGTATTTACCATACTTTACTAAAAAGTAAGAAACTAATTTAAAAAATAATCTTCGACGTCAATCTTATTTCAAAAAGGAAGTTTTTTATGTTAGACGAGCATGTGGTTTACTTGATCACGTGATACGTCAGCCATTGGACATCAGTCAATGATGTGCTCACGATCTATTTTTTTTACTTCGGAAATTTGACATATTACATAGACTGAAATCTGAAATGCACAATATTCACTACACGGTTTTCCATCTATGAACGGTGGTTTGTTACCCGGTTGGAATTTCGATATTCTTCCCACTTGTTTATTGCTCAAAATGATAAGAAGTATGCAAAAAACATTTACAGAAAATTATGAACATGTCATCCTCGCGGATGATACCTGTCGTCATTGAAGAGTACAATTCATACCTACATAATTCCTTTAAAACCATTCTTAGTAATCTTCAAGGTATCTCAAAAAAGTTGCCCTTGATAAAGAAAAACGTGGTAAGGGAAGATTAAAATTGCAGTATGCTTAAAACTTGAAATCATGCGTTTACTTAGGTGCAGGTCCTGGGGAATAGTTTAAAAAAATGTTTCAGTGGACAGAAAGCTGATGACCTACTTGCCTGTAAACAAAACTAATCAGTGAAACAGACACAGAAATGAGTCTGCCCCATGCCCAAAGAACTTGGGAATTCCATTTATTTTTTTCTTGTGGTCATTTTAATCTGTGGCCTTAGGTAATTACCTAACCTACCTAACTGGGAGGTTTATAATATCATTATATTGTTTGACATTCCAATCGGCAAATTATTATTAGTGGAATTTTATAAAGCCGTTTGTAAGATTGCCCTAATCAGTGTATTTATTGCAATATATGTACAATGTACATATATTATTTTATTATTAATATACTTGGATTAGTCATGTTTGATATATTATTGTGAATAGTTCGCTGAACAGCACGATCGTATGTCACGTTTTAACGGGCTCAGAAACATGCAAAGCTAGAGTTTTTGCTTCAATAACTGCGAGACTGGTTCTGTGTTTGAAGAGTCTTAATGTTATGAGTAGTATAATTATATCCCGTAAATAACATCGGTATTCATGATCTAGTCTGGCAACTATTTTGAGTTCCGCTATTAAACTTTGAATATACATACTATTATTTAAAAAAGCTTTATGCCGTACCAAAGCGAATCGAGATTTCACCTTCGAGAAAGAATCGAGGAACCTTTAGAATTGGAGAAATTTCATATAAATCACATATATGGCATTTATGAAAATCCTTCCGCAATGGATTCCTATTTTATTGCATACTAGCTGCATCCAGCATGCATTGCCGTAAACGGTATAGAAGTTTATGTTCTGCAGCGCCATCTAGCGAGTTCTTTTTATTTTTTTGTGCCAGAAACTTCGCGAGCGTATGCAGAACAACTCACCTAAACTATTCATAAATTCATAATCGGATGAATAGTTCAGGAGTGCACAGAGGACAAACATCCTTACATTTATTTTATGCAGATCGTATAAAAGATTAGGCTGTGTTTAGATACATAAGTCATTACTTCATTTATAAAAGAAAACATATAATTAATATGATGTCATATTTATTGAGTATTTACTATTATTATTGATTATTAGAACCTATTGACATTTTCGAGTAATACAAAATTATATACCTAAATATATAGAAGTATGCTTTAGGTGCACCTTTTTTAATTTATCACGTCATTTTAAGATCTACCTGAGTTCCTTTTCACTGAATCACCAGAAATGTTTTGTATTGGATACAAAAAAGTCGTACCCATGAAATCATAAGAAAACGGCGTGTCGTTTAAAATCGGAACAAATATGAAACTATTGTTAATAATACTATAAGGAATTCCATATTGAAACGAATCGAACGGTTTCGAATTCAAATTGAGGATGTCTGTGACTGTTTCGCAAGGCTAACCAGTTTCAATTTATTCGCTGTTTTAAAATGATGCGAAACACGCAGTACTTTGAACAGACTTACTTGAATTCTAGTCACAATGTCTTACCAAATCTTACCAAAACAAATCTCTATATGTTCTTTAATTGATGCCCCATTTTTTATCAAGTAAATAATAAAAAGTTTTCATAATGAGGTGCGCCTGAATACGGTCTTCATTAGTATGAATTCCAAAGAAATGTTTCGTAATAGCCCAAAATAAATAATAGTAAAGCCATAGCCGATGGCCGTCGAGAGAGACTAAAAAAGCGACTCACGAATGAGCAACAAAAAGGCTTTCTACTGCGGAAGGCAGCTGAATGAAACTAATGAGACTGATGTCCCAATGATGCGATGCGACTGAGAAGTATCTTTGAGGTCACTTTCGTTGAAAACTTCGTTCGATTTACGAAATGCACTTATCATAAAATAATTTTGAATTCACAGATACCTTGGAAGTTATTGTGTTTCAAAATATACGTTGGCATTACCTAATCGATGAGTCATTGGAATATCATACGTTTTCAAGGTGCTTTTAATCATTTATTGTATTCTGTCTATATTTCTTATTCGACTTTGGTTTTGCATTTGCGGTTAAGAAAACTGTTATAAATGCTGATCCAAATATACATTTATAAATATATAAAGAAAAGCAGCAAGTATAAAAATCTGAGTAATAATAATTAGTCAGACTGTTAGTATACTTTTAGTTTAGAAACAGGATATAGCATATTAATATTACACCAGAGTCGAGCGGCTTCCAAATGACTCAACCGGTATAGCGATGCAGGCTCTCAGGTAAAAAGTTCAAGGTTCAAGAAGACGTTGGCTATACTGACTATAAGATATTCTATCTCACGAAGTCCGTTTGGCTATGAATGTTGTAGATCATGCACATATACATTGTTTTAGTGTGCGTAAAGTTTAGCGTTCGCTCCCGAGATTACGCACACTCAAAAAAAAATGTATGTGCATGCCTGACTGGAATATCCATACCTGCCGGCCTAGCATAACAACCGTGACAAAATTTTGTCTACCGTTTTCTCGTGTTTCAATCGACTATCGCTTTATTTCTTTCGGGTCTAACATGACAATTACACTTAAAACTCGACTTTTAATATCAAAAATAGATACATTTGTCGATCGAGATATCTTTTCTATCAAAATTGTCGATGTCGAGATATAATATATTGAGATATTTAACATCTTAGTTTGTCTTCTCTCGCGCGACATATATCTCGTGGCGGTCATGCTAGCCCGGCTGGTCATGATTTTAATGAAAATATAATTCTTTAAAATGTATTAACAGTTTCGGACATACTATATATAGCGTGCCCATACCACGGCTTCCATAAAACCAAAGTTCTAATAATATCACTTTCTTAAGTACTTATAATTGACTTTTATTTAGTACTAATTATCGTACTTAATTATTTTAAATTTTATTTAAATTTGCTGGTTTTGGAACAATTGAAGACTACTTACGTAATAATTATTATTATACGTAATTTTAGGTATAGGTACATAGGTTGCTGCTGAGGTTCTGATAGCTATATTAATTAATATAGTATAATGTATCTTAATTATGATCAGAGAATACCTTCCTTTGTAGGAATATTATAGCAGATAGTATGTAATTCAAAACTAAGATTATCTGCAAGATTATCTGCAATTAATTTGATATGTTTACTTATTAATATGATGTAAACTTAATTGGTGGTCGAAATTAATCATTAATTGGGTGAACCATTAAAGGACATAAAATAATATGCCTTATTTTTTAATCAAAATACCAAATATCGTATGTATATTGTATTTTGATCTTCATGAAAGGCCAACTTTAAGACATACTTTCAACGATTAGATGGTCAAATTTTCAGAAAAATGTCCCATATAAAAAACATTACATCACAGATCACATTTCGAACGTTCACCATTAAATGGTAAATTTTAGGATTTACTGGAAAATTTAAAATCTATCGTCGTTTGGGCTTTTGCAGTAACAAATATATATAGAAGGCAAGATATTCATTTTTTTGAAGCTTGAGTCACGAATTATGACCCGAGTGCAAATCTGAATGACTGACCTCGTAATATTTAGGAAGTGCACATTTAGCTGGTATAGGTACCTAGTTGTTAATGTTTATATCTGAGTGTATACTAAGATTTTATTTTAAGTTGTGTAGAATAATTTTCATAATATGTATTTTGTAGTTTGGAATTTATTTAATTTTACTGTTATAAAAGAGTGGCAATATATTGGGGGCTTGCCTGTTCGAAAGAATGGGGTGTTTCGGGGCATGAAGTCACTGTACTTTCCTACCGCTAAACAATGCCTATAACCAAACGTTGTTTCAGAGTGAAAGAAAAATAACAATATTTATTTGTTAAATTAATTATTACGGCTGAGAATACCCTTGAACCTGAGTATATCCAGGAAATTACATAATTTTTTCATGCGAGTGAAACAACAGTAATCGCTTAAATAAAATATATTGTCCACTATTGAATAACGTGAATTACTCGGAAGATGAGAACCTTGAAAAACTTCTTCCGCTGACAAAACGATTTTATAATGCATTGACAACACTTTTCATTGTTGTTTAACAAAACGTTTATTTCGCACGTATTAAATTCATTTCTGAATTAACCATGAATATTTATAACCTTTAATGCAGTTTACGTAATACCAGGAGTGATGTAACATTAAAATGTTTCCAAAAACGTTTAAAATTATTGTAATAGTTTTTTAGTATTTCACAATAAAATTAATTTAAAACTTCATGTGTAACAATAAACAGAACTGTTATTAAAATGTTTCGCTGATAAGTTAAATCTAATTAAAATGCACCTCTTTCTCTTGCAGTGCTTTCAATTGTTTTAGTCTACAAATTTGTATTTGTGAGTGTAAAAAAAACAAACCGTAAACGGGCAATGTATCGCGTGTAGTTGGTATTAAACTGTGGATATCCAGGCACAAATCGACTCTGCAAATTGTATTGAAAGAAGTGCTACGAAATACAACCCAAATAAACCCAAACATAGGTGTGGAGCAGACAGATTTTAAATTATGAATTTTAACACCTTTTAGTATTTATTTCTGTACAAAAATATAAATATAAGTACTCACACAAAATTGTAACTAACATTTATACCCAAAGGAAGATTATAATTAATAATTTCATGTTATGTAATGACATCTATATAATATATGCTTCGATGATAATACTGCCAATTAATACAACTTATTATTCTACTAATATTAAGATCTTAGTAAATAGTAAAACATCTATTTCTTTGATATACCCACATAGCACTCTTTTTACCTTATTGGAGAGTATTCGGATTTCTGAACGCCTAAATTGAATATCTTATTTCAAAGAACTAATAGAAAATCAACTTCGCTTATATCCCTGGGGTCAGAATATTACTTTGTATTCGGGTGACGCTTGAATGTACCGTGGTGATATCGCTTCTCTCCTAGACAATCAATGTTCGTAATGTTGAGTTGACTTTTATCACTTTTACTTTATTTACAATGGCTTTTGAACGATCGTAGAATAATAAGTCGTTGTAATGTTTGAATTTTAACGGTTACATTAAAAAAGGTAAAATTCATATTATGACTATTGCAAGAAAAGAAAATCCGCAAATTATATGATCATTTTGACTCGTTTGTGATTCGTTGTATGGAATGATATGTTAATAAAAATCAGATTGATGACAGGAAAAATAGGCCATTATAATACGATATTTGTGCAAAAATAAATGCGGAGCTCGAAACACGTAGCAGTAACGAACGCCACGTGCTTTTGATGTGGTTATCTGACTATTACATACGTGAGAATATTTGTTTATACTTTTAAAATCAGTATGAAGCTATTTACTATCTTTGTAACATCTTCATGTCATGAATACATTAACAACGTAAAACTGCACAGTATTCTTGCCTCCGTAAACAATTTGTTACAAATATGTTTAAAACAGGCATATTAATAATTTTAAAGACAGTAAATCTGACTGACCTATTTGATTTACTATAGGCTCAACGTAACAAATAATTTTATGGAGGACCTATCACGAACGACTTGCGAAAAAGTCAGAATTGCCCGTCTGTAAGTTGTATGCATTGACATTTTTGTTTACAAATATTGTGTAATATCGAATAAAATATAGCCAATTCTAATCGGCAGGAATAGACTTAAAATTACACGGGCCTTACCGTCATCTTATAAAGCAGTATTATTTTATGAGTTTTTACGATAAATTAATGACAAAGAGCTATACAAAATATCATATTCTTTTGTAAGACGGCAATATTCTTAAAAATTCATTAAGAGATTTTTTTAAAAATCGACAGTAGTTTCAGATGTAATCTTCAACAAACAAATTCTACCGTTTTACACCGTTACTAATATATGAAGATACTATGACAGATCGTTAAGGTTCAGTAACCATTACTGGTTGATTTCACGATAATCATTTCACAATGAGCGTTCAGCCTAATTCCCTCTTTTGGTATGTTTCTTTTGTTTATTTGAGAGAACAAGGTCGAAGAAAACAACCTCGTTACATAGTCTCTATAGATTTTGATTATCTTTATGCTTTAATATTTTTTGTTAGAACGTACAATACACAGAAACCCTATTGTTCCACAGACATATTTATAAGTGTAGTTTTAGAGAACGATGTCATATGTGTGGGTATGTTGTAAATAACTTGTGCAATATCTCCTTGAGGCTTACGATTAGTAGCTTGATTATTAGAATAAGAAGTACATATACATTGTCTATATGCTATATATCTATCTATATATGCTATATAACTGGTTTCGTCGTATAATGGGCGGGCAATTGGGAAGCAGGTCGAGCTTGAAAATTAATTGTATTTACATACATAGATATGTAGCAGTGGCAGTTTTAATAATGTCATTACTGAGTAAAATAAAGAGGAAAGATCTGTTTGTTTGTTACGATTTAAATCAAAAACTACTGGACCAATTTTAATTAATTCTTTCAACAATATAAAGCTACCTGCTACATGATCAGCGATAACATAGGATATAACTATTTTTTGTGTGAGGTGCGTTACTAGTTTAAAATAAAGAGATCAATTTTCAGTAAAAATATGTTACCAATTTTACTCGGCCTAAATATTTTCGCATTTGACTTTCGAGACCACTGATATTTATTATTCATTATGTAATTCCAAATTAGCACAGTATTCATTTACAAAGAAAAAGCTTTGTTCTTAAGAGTTCAATCGATAGAATTATTTCGCTAAGTTTACAAGTGAAAACAATTAGATGTGGTTGGCTTTATTTCGGCTCCTAATTTAGGCGGTTGATTTAACAATATAGCTTGGAATTCCTTGCCGAGGCCGACCTCACTGGGTGAATTCATTAATTTATAAGTTTGTGTTGGAATTAAAAGGGATTAAATGGAAGAGTTAAGAATAAATATTAAATATTTTCTTTCTTATAATTTTACTCTTTGCGAAAGTATCCCTTGTGTATTAATGAGAATTGAACAGTTTTCGACCAGTGTTTGTTAATTATGCATCACTAGAGGTTTCTTTTGTTATAAAGCTTTAATACCTTACCAGGTAATTTGTAAGTACTTACCTTACCTTAATGCAATTTATCATCAGACTTTTTTGAATAAAGAATCTTTTAAGTGTGCCGGGAAGCTAAAAAGCGGTCCGAACAGGTCATCGAAAGCGTATTTTCCTCATATTATCTCCTGGTTCGTCAACAAAGCTGCATTATTGGTCGCATTCCTGCGAGGTAAGCGACAGCGGGCCTTGCGTTGAGGCAAGGTCACTTTAGAAGGGGACTTACGACTACTGCCTTACTGAATTAAACACTTCTAGATTATTAAGAAACATCTGTCAAACCTGATGTGTAATGCTAGATCTAAGAATTAGGTTCAAGATAACGAAGCTGATGTTACGAATTTAAATAGTAGTTACCGCCTCCGTGGTTCAGTGGTAAGCGCGATGCGTTTAGCACCTGAGATCCTGGGTTCGAATCCCGGGGAAATAAAAGTGTTCACCTACTTTACCTATACATAAAGATGATCAGTGAAACAGACACAGAAATGTGTCTGCCCCATGCCCCACCAGGGGACTTCACAATTCACTACACTGTTAATCGGTGGATTAAATTTTTTTGGTTTAAATTTGTAAAGGACATTACTTAAAACGTGTTTTCAAAATGGATAGTAACAAAATAAAAATTGGATTTAGAATATGTCGTACTACTACACGATTATAATGATATAATCTTTATTTATAAAGCTACTTTTAATTACATTAAGGTATTGCATACATTATAACATTAATAACCTGTTTTTGATTAACAAAAAATATA
This sequence comes from Anthocharis cardamines, assembly GCA_905404175.1. NCBI lineage: Eukaryota > Metazoa > Arthropoda > Insecta > Lepidoptera > Pieridae > Anthocharis > Anthocharis cardamines. The sequence continues at coordinate 7,055,975 of FR989962.1, forward strand.
AAGTGATTCATACTTTATCATGAAACAATATTATTCAGAGCCTCTTAATTATATTGTTTCATGATAAAGTATGTTTATAGAACAACTCTATAAATGTTTGAGGGTTTTTAAAATTCCTAGAAAATAAATTGCGGTCGACTTTACTAACTATAACAGGAAATCTAGGTTGTATCGATAAATCATTATAAGTTATAGATAATATTATTAAAATGCAAACGACCCATAATCGGATAGCTACGCGACAGGTCACTTGACCGTTAATCGAGATTGTTCGCTACCTAAATACGTATATTTTATACGACTTGAATGCAAATTGGGAAAATGTAGGTGATTGAATAGCTGTGCTTGAGTCCAGTTCTCTGTTAACAATGTTCTAAAGAATGCACACTGAGATTTCAGAGGCCCACTATAGAATTAGACGCAACGTGTTTACTGTTTATACGTAGAGGAAGATAATTCACATGTTATAGAGCAGTAACGTTAGTACGTCAACGTATATTGACGATTAGGGAAATTTTATTAAATTAATTACTATATAAACGTTATTACATGTCAACATGTGTAAACGTTGCGTCCACATCAAAGTGGACATTTTTCAGAGTATGTGGAGTGAACTCGCAAGGGCATTGTTGTATGTTATTTGTTATAGTAAATAGTTTGTTGTGTTGTTCCTATGTCTTTTGATTTTTTATTATTAATATTTTTAATGTTCAATTTAGAATTTTTTTTTTGCTTGTAATAATTTTATTTGTGTTGCTTGTCACTGTCGGCACTGCTAGGCACGTGTCCCTGTAATGGCAGTTGATATTTGTGTATTAAATAAATAAATAAATAAATAAATATTATACATTTATGAGTGTACCGCCTTTTATAGTGTTAACGTCAATCAGTCTGTTGTATGAGAAATTAGTTGAAATTACATACAAATGACAGACTGACAAGTGACAATACAATTACTTTCTCGCAAGTTGTTTGTTCTAGGGCCTCCGATATTTGCTTAGTTATTCTTTATTTGTTTAGTTTTTTTGTAAATATTAAAAAAAATATTTTGTTTAACATATTTATGAATTCCGCTCAAGCATTTTAGCATGCAGTAATTCAATTTTGAATAGAAATAAATTTGCGTGTTTTCACTTTAGTATTTCAGATATTGAATTCAGTTTCAATTGCATGAATACTAAATTATCGCTAGTGGCGGTTAGGTTTAGAAAGGTATTCAAGGGGGCTATGAAATATGAATATTAGAAGAAACCGCAACTTTAAATTATCTATATTAACTAACTTCATGCTACTTGTGTCATACATGTGTGTCTATGAAATATATTAATTCGGAACTTAGTAGCATATTAAACTTTATTGTATATGCGAATGTATTTATCAGTAATGTGTGCGTTTTATATGTAATTGAACAAGAACCAAATGTCATTTGGCAATTCATCAGAGAATTCTAGTAATGTAGTTTTCCTTGCTAAAACAACGTATCGAAACAATCGATTCATTGATGTTGCTGAAGTATCGTAAATATTTTTAAACTTAATAAAAATTACTATAGTGTTAAGAAAACTAGCGATTAGCCCCAGTTTCGCACGAGCGCAATGTAGAAAAAAATCGTATGTTACCTACTCGCTGATAATGTAGCTTTCTATTGGTGAAAGAATTCTTAAAATCGATCCAGTATTTTTGAGATAAATAGTAACAAACAAGCAAATCTTTCCTCTTTATAATATTAGTATGACTACAATCCTCCGATACGACTCCAATAAAAATCTAAATATCAGATGCTATGGGGCTATCAGATAATGGGGTTAGACTAGTCATATTTTTATTTTTGTTCTGTACATATTAAAAGGTATATTTACTTTCTCAAACAAATACAATACAACCTTGTCATCTTCACCAAATTCAATAGGCGGAAGTTGTTAAAAGATTTGGATTGGCTGTACATTGAAATATCTTCCTGTTCGCATTATTTTTATTCTTCAAAGCAGAAACTGTTATACTGAATAACAAGCTAGTAACAAGATACTAACATCGTTTGGAAACTTATTTACAATGTTAAAAGGGACATAAATATTACTTGATTTTAAAAAAGAACTGCGGTCTCGATACAAAGTTTTATATCAACAACTTGGCATCTACAAACAAGAATGTATCTTAAGATAGAGCTCAAAGATTCAAAGTACTTATAGCAATAAAAATGTATTTTAAGACGACAATAGTTTGCAGACAACGGAAGCAAAGAAACCCTTTGGATAATCAATTTCATTAGTGTTCTTTGTTCCGTAAGCAGCGCGGAAATACTGTCTTATTCCTTGCTATTGTATTTCAAAGATGACCACGGGAAAAAAAATACTACGGCAAGTATATTTCTCTGTAACAAAATGATTCGTGAACTTGACAGTTAAAAACAGGTTTGTTTGATATGTTTTATTTAAAAACAAAAATTATATATTTTTGATATCTGCATGTCGGGATTATAAGTAAATAAAAAAATGAAGAATTAAAAAAAAAGTAAAAGCGAACTCGATCCTGCCAGGATTCGAACCTGGAATCTTCTGATCCGTAGTCAGACGCGTTATCCGTTGCGCCACAGGACCTTGTAAACATAATGTGAAATAGTGAACCAGATTCTGTATTAGTTACAGCTATATCTATACTACACTAATACTAATACTAATAAATTATAATAATAATAATATTATAAAGAGGAAAGATTTGTATTTATGTATGTTAGGAATAAACTCAAAAACTACTGAAATTCTTTCACCAATAGAAAGCTACATTATCAGCGAGTAACATAGGCTATGTTTTGTGTATACTACATCTACATTGCACCCGTGTGAAGACGGGGCGTGTTGCTAGTATAAAATATTTTAGATTCAATCGTGCTACCTACTTCGTATCCATTACTATGATTATTGATTAGCATTTCAACGACCACTGATTCTAGGTTCTAACTTCGAAAGTCAACACGCGACGAGTGACCTCCTTCGCTGTAACGGACTGGTGTAACTGTAGACTTAGTTTCAAGATGTTTCTTCTACTATTATATAAGAACAACAAATATTCCGTAATGATGATGTTGATTTATTTCTTTTAGTGAAGATAAAGGTTAACGAAATCATAACTTACATGTTCTGGGGATTGCAATCATAGCAAAATGATTTCTATTACTATGGCGTTTAAGTTGATTTTGTAATACACGCATCTGGATATTTTGTCAATGATATTAATAACTCAAGCAATCAGTTTAAATTCTAGATATTTAAGTGATTAAAGAACTCGAAAAACACTATAATACGCTAAGTCCTCAATCTTTTCACATTTCTTTGATATTAAAATTTATGTATTAATTATTATGATTTTCTTTTGTTTGTAATAGTAATTCTTTTAAATAAAATACTGTATACCGGATTAAAACGCGATTTATTATTTAAATTATTTATCCCGACGTTTCGGATGCTTTTCAGCAACCGTGGTCGCGGGAGACTGAAAGATGACAGTTGTCTTATATTTGAAATGTCACAAAGTTGCCATATTTAATTCAATTAAATTAAAAAATATAATCTATTAATTTAGGTAACACAATGTACACCTATGAACGTGAATAAAAAATAATACATATTAAATTACTAATATTACTAATATTAAATGCTTCTAATTTTACATTTACTACCAGTTCACAAATCAAGGGCGTAGAGCGTACGAGAAGAACTGGCAAGAAACTCGTCGCCACTCTTTTTAATCGCCAAGTTTTTGTTTTACAATCATTACATATTAACATTGATATTAACGCCATCTATTCCTACGGAGATGATATTTACTGTAATTTTCTATATTATGACAATATTGACTAACGGTGTCCTCTTGTTTTTTAGTATGTTTGATTTGGGGCTTTAGATTTTTAATTACTGGATCCCAGGTGTTAGAAAGTCTCAAACCATCTTCTCTATTGAAGTTAGGATGTTTTTTAATTTCAATAGCCTCACGTACTAGTCTGGGAAAGAATCTACTTTCTTTTGCAAGGATTTTCGGTTGGTCGAAACGTATGTAGTGGTTTGGTTTATCCAGAGTGTGTTCACATACTGCTGATTTAGAGTGACGTCTGTGTTTGATATCCGCAATGTGTTCCTTAAGTCGGTTTGAAATGCTACGTTTAGTTTGCCCAATGTAGGATAAACCACAGTCACAATCCAGTTTATATACACCTGGATCTTGCAAAGGAATATTACTTTTTATTGGTCTCAAGAATTGTTGAATCTTCTTGTGCGGCTTGAAAACTGTATTAATAGAAGCTCGTTTTAAGATTCTTCCAATCCTGTCTGTAACACCCTTCACATAAGGCAGGTAGGCTGGTAGACGTTGTACTGTTTGTGGTTTATTCCTGTTTCTGTGATGCTGTGGAGGCACCCGCAGCTTGTTGTCACGGAGTACCCGCTTAACATGCTGCAGTTCCCCGTTGAGGTGGGCAGCATCACAGAGGCGGTGGGCTCTCTGAAACAAACATACACCGACAGAAGAGAGTTGGCAAGGGTGGTGAGGCTCTCTTCTGTCGGTGTATGTTTGTTTCAGAGAGCCCACCGCCTCTGTGATGCTGCCCACCTCAACGGGGAACTGCAGCATGTTAAGCGGGTACTCCGTGACAACAAGCTGCGGGTGCCTCCACAGCATCACAGAAACAGGAATAAACCACAAACAGTACAACGTCTACCAGCCTACCTGCCTTATGTGAAGGGTGTTACAGACAGGATTGGAAGAATCTTAAAACGAGCTTCTATTAATACAGTTTTCAAGCCGCACAAGAAGATTCAACAATTCTTGAGACCAATAAAAAGTAATATTCCTTTGCAAGATCCAGGTGTATATAAACTGGATTGTGACTGTGGTTTATCCTACATTGGGCAAACTAAACGTAGCATTTCAAACCGACTTAAGGAACACATTGCGGATATCAAACACAGACGTCACTCTAAATCAGCAGTATGTGAACACACTCTGGATAAACCAAACCACTACATACGTTTCGACCAACCGAAAATCCTTGCAAAAGAAAGTAGATTCTTTCCCAGACTAGTACGTGAGGCTATTGAAATTAAAAAACATCCTAACTTCAATAGAGAAGATGGTTTGAGACTTTCTAACACCTGGGATCCAGTAATTAAAAATCTAAAGCCCCAAATCAAACATACTAAAAAACAAGAGGACACCGTTAGTCAATATTGTCATAATATAGAAAATTACAGTAAATATCATCTCCGTAGGAATAGATGGCGTTAATATCAATGTTAATATGTAATGATTGTAAAACAAAAACTTGGCGATTAAAAAGAGTGGCGACGAGTTTCTTGCCAGTTCTTCTCGTACGCTCTACGCCCTTGATTTGTGAACTGGTAGTAAATGTAAAATTAGAAGCATTTAATATTAGTAATATTAGTAATTTAATATGTATTATTTTTTATTCACGTTCATAGGTGTACATTGTGTTACCTAAATTAATAGATTATATTTTTTAATTTAATTGAATTAAATATGGCAACTTTGTGACATTTCAAATATAAGACAACTGTCATCTTTCAGTCTCCCGCGACCACGGTTGCTGAAAAGCATCCGAAACGTCGGGATAAATAATTTAAATAATAAATCGCGTTTTAATCCGGTATACAGTATTTTATTTAAATGTGTGATACTCGCGTTAATAAAAGACAATATTATAGTAATTCTTTTTTCTCTCTCAGATTATTTCTCGTAATATACAGGCTATAGGTAGATATTCTCTACCGTATATTGTATTTTATCGGATAGGTACGTTATTTATTAAAGTAATGCTTCTTTTAGTATATTAACCGTGATTGTTGTTCTTATCTGGCTAAGAGCAGCCTCCGTTTTCTCGGATTTCATTTATTACCACGGAAAATATTAACTAAGCTACGGCTAATGTTGTCAAGCTGGTTCATAAGAAAAGGAGGTTACGATTTTCTACTTGGCTATGTGGCTTTTCTTGTTTTTATATAACATTTTTTTAGTTTTATTGCAACGTCTATTTACTTTAGTGGGATTATCTGAAAAAAAAAACTAACATACATACGTTATGTACATTGTACCTTTATATTATAAGTGCGTATTAAAATAGTTAAAAATAACAGGTATTGCTAGAAATGCCCAATGTATTAGACTTGGTATTTATTACTATTAAATGAAGTCACGTACATCGTACGTGTTGCTTTTCTGAAGCTATATATATATGAAAAAAAAAACAATTGCAGTTACTGAAAAAGTTGCACAGTTGAAGTACCTCAATGTAAATACATGGTATAAAATCACCAAGCATGACTCCCCATCTAATATTATATTAGAAATACAATCATAAACACTTTTTTTAAATATTATTAAGTAATGCCTTACTAGGTATTATAATTCTTTAGTAGTGATTTGAAGTATAACTTTATAGTTTCGTAGTGTTTAGTATTGAAAAACAGGTTACTGTTACTTTAATCTCCTCTTATAATTACATTTTGGTAAATGATACTCGTAATATCGATGTTCGTACTCTTCAATAGATATTTTAAAATCTCTCCTTCCATTTTCAAATAATCTACCTACTCCGGTTTGGTTTAATAGCTTAGCGAACCTCTCAATTTCACACAAATATCGCATCTATAATTATTATATATTAGTGAAAAACGGGATGGGATGAGTAGGTAAAAAATCTCAGGGTACAGTCCAGAAGATAAGCTATAAAATTATAGATAATTGCCATAGATGAAGTGAAGTTCAAGTCTGTAAAGAAGACCTATTTTAAGATGCTCACAATTGTCTACGCTTTGTGAGCGAACATTACCTTTTTCACAGTCCTATTGTGCACTTTTTCTATCCCCTTCGTTCTCTTTGAAGTGTGAATGAGACAGTCGGAAGTATTTTCGCGACGTGTGGCCAGAGTAATGCGGCCAACGTGGAGCAACATCGCAATTAGCTAACTTGGCTCGCTCCACTCGAGCGCGCCACAACTTGGAATTCTGATGAGATTCCATCTCTATTGCTCCATTTTCAAATTAATAATATGACATTGGTATAGTGTCAGCGAACTGGATTTTATTTATTAAAGTAAACGGACTGAAGCTTCGGTGTCAAAACATACATCCCCTTCGATTTAACCTTAACCTTCTTCAACCTTCCGTCTACTACTACTGTACTGTACTGATAAATTTTTAACTACAACAGTTAATTGTATTTAGTGCTAATGAGTCAATTTCTCCTTTTGAGTCACAAAATACAGCTTTTTCATCCATATTCCTACCTATTTACTTATCTTGGTAAAAGTAATGTGTTATAAGATTTACAAGCGGATTATAAGTTATTCAAAAGTATTTGTAAGAATTCAAACTATGTAGGTATCTGTTATTTTTCTTAAATTTGAAAAACAGTAAAGAATTTTATTTGAGCTATTAATCTTCATTGGATGATTAACAGTGTTATTACTTTACAATAGTACGTATCTAAGGCTTTAAAATAATCATGTAATTTTAAGTTCCGTTTTATTTTACGGTTGATTCATTATGCCTAACAAGACAAAAGAGGTTAGGGATTTCTCTCTACCCTCTAATGTTAGAGTAACAAATCTGTGTGGAAGCGAGAAGATATTGGCAAGATTAAAATGGGGGTTTAAATGGGAAACGTTAAAAATATATTATTACTTATGAGGTAGAGCGTGGCGGCAAACAGACCGGTTAGAGACAAGATGTTCACGTTGTGTCCCGTTTACCTTGCTGTAATCGCTGATATTATTTATACCTAGCAAATAAAGTTTCATTCATGATGATTTTTTAATATAATGACGTCTAAATCTGTGATATTAATACATAAAGGTAAAATTCAATACTTTAAAAAATAATATGATACCAAAATCGTATACTTTTGTCTCCGTGGCAAAAACTATTCAGCCCGAACGCGTCTTGCTTCACAATTCAATTCCTTGCTAACAGATTACAGAATGATAAACGTTAACAAAGTTAGCGTTACATAAAACCCGAGCGCGTTGATGTCTTCCCCTCCGCGTGAATGTGAGCTTTTAAGTTTCAAGTTTTCAAGAAACCGAGTTAATTCAAGTGAGACAATTCCAAAATTTCATTAGAATATATCTTGGAAGAAAGTTGTCTACGAAAGCGGTCTCACGAGATTGGAATTTTGGTTGAGAAGCACCGCACCCACCTGCTAGCACCACGACCAAAAGTGTGTCACAATGATCAGAACTTTCACATTACCTTAAATTAACACCCGTTCTACCATAACAACTAGATACTAACCTTTTTACACGCCGCGGGGCGTTCCAAATTTAAAATCCGGTTACACTATCAGGGGTTGGGGTTAACGCACGGGCACTGCGCTGTAACACAAGTCACTACACTAGAGTCACAATATCAGCCGCATCGTCGGCAGGCCGGTGCGGTCTTGACGGCCGCCAGGTCAGCACTAAGGCTTTCTTCGAGACACGCGTACGCGCAGGTAAGAATGGGAACGTCAACACATGGATAGATTACCGCTGTGTGAGTAACAGCGGAGTAGTAATACGGCTCATAGTTAGCAATAATTAGCTAAAAGGATATTATTAATAATTATTGTCATTAGACCTTTTTAGAAAGTTTCAATGACTCAGGTAGACAGGTACATAGAATTGAAAACAATTGTAGTTAATGACAAAATACATAGCTCAAGTGGTGAGTGAATTCGATTCATTAATTTATATAATATTATATATACATCGTATCTGGACTATTTTATGACATAATCATATAGGGCGCTAGGAAAGTTTTGAGATTAAGTACCTTAAGTTGATGATTATTCAAAATAATTTCCAGCATTAACAATACATTTCTCCATGTGCCGAAACCAATCATTAAAAATTAGCTCCCATGTTTCGTTTGGATTTTCAGCACAGGCCTTGTCCTTGACTGCAATTAAGTCCACGTCGCTACAAAAAAACCCTCCTTTCATTGCCTCTTTCAGAATTATCAGCAAACAAAATTCACAGAGCGCAAGATCAGGGCTGTATGAAAGATGTTCCAGCAGCGCCAGCTCTGAGTTCTTTATAAATGTTTGAGTTGTCTCAGCTGGAATGGCCGGTGCGTTATCATGGTGCAAATGCCAAGTGTCCAACCGCGAGTTCGGACTAAATTTTCTAAGCTCTACAATTAGCTGAGGCAGAAAAACTTCTATGTTCCATTGAGCGGTAACCGTCTTATGCTCACCTAGGGTAATTCTTTTAATAACAACTCTTTTAATAAAAAATAATACCACCATTTTATTTTTTAATAATCGTGACTGTTTCGCGATATTTGGTATGTCTTCATTTTCAAACACCCATAGTTTGTTTTTAGATTTACTTTTTATATCTAACTAGTATTGTCAAGACTCGTTACTTATTACTTAACTATTTACATACTATGACTTTCCTTGGTCAAACATATTTAGTATATTTTGCCACCATTTGATGCGACACTCTCTTTGGACGTCAGTCAAATTGTGGGGTACTCAAAGCATACACAGCTAATTTACTTCGAAACAGCCATGAAGAATACTGTGAAAGGCTGGTGCATTAAGGTTGAAGATTTTCTCTATCTGCCTGTAGGTTTTTTGTCTATCTTTTTCAATTAGTTTCTATACAGTGGCTATGTTTTCTGCAGTAACCGCCTCGCGCGGCCGTCCTGAACGTGGATATTTCTACAGGTTAAAGTCCTTAAGTTGGAATTGTTTATACCACCAATATACACTGCTACAGCTTTGTGCCATCTTATGGAATACATACTATATTTGATTAAAATACTCATCAGCAGTTAAACGCCGTATGAAATTATACATGATTATCACACGTTAGTCGCAACGCGTCAACTCCGACACCTTGGGGTAAACTAGGATTATTTAAAACAAATATAGGAAACGCACGATATGTATTTTATTGCCAATAAACATGTTAAGATATGCTCTATAATATGACAAAGTATGGTGCAGTTCGGCTAATGTATATGAACAAGTCTCAAAACTTTCCTAGCGGCCTACGTAAGTAAGTCGTTATTTAATTTTACATTAAATATCTTAAAGTTAGTAAAAATACTACTTACCGGCTTTGCAAATTAATGATAGTTTTTTGAATATAATAAAATAATATTTACAAATAATGTATTTAGGTAAATACTAGAATAAACAGTATACATTCTACAACATTAATATGGAAAGTTAAATTAATTTAAAATGTTTACGAACGCAGCTCGGATGCAGCGCATAACAATAAATATTGAACCGCAACGCTGTTCCAATCCGCCGACATATTCTCATGTACTGTTATATACATACGTGTTTACCACTACATACTTACGTGCTTTACCTACATAGTTAATGATAATAAAAGACTCTTTATAATCGCAGAGACAACGACACAGGTGATATGTTTGAGCTTTTAGTTTTTCATCGAAGCATGAGAATAAGACGCAAAAGCTACAACGATTGTTTTTTTATTTTCCAAAAATGTGTGGGTGTATTTTAGAATAATTTATTATTAAACTATTATACAAGTTAAGTTAAATATATAAAATAAATATAAATAATTATATTTTATTTTTAAAGAATCACATGTTGAGTACTATTTGATACTTTTTTATGGATTGCCATATGTTCTGCTATCAGCCATTATAACCATTATTTAACAGACACCTTGTGTATGTTATAACATTTATTTAGTTACAGTAAAATCTCACTTATCCGGCATTTCAGTAGACCAACACGTCCAATAATCCGGCACCCTCCGCCCGCTCCTCCCCCATATAAGTTGCAAAAAAACAGACCCCAATTAAGAATTATTTTAAAACTATGTAATTATTAAATTGTGAGATATGTTACAGTTATAAAAACATGAACATGAACACAAATATACTGTATTCTCTTTATGAAATGCTTAATTTTATTATTATGATTTTTTCTATACAATCCAGTAATCCGAACATTCCAATTTTAATAGTGAGATTAGTGACTGTATAGAATATTCAGTTTAACATGAATGGTTAAATTATATTTTTTAAGTCACAACAATACACTAGTTTTAGAATTATCAGCTACTTATAAATCCGAACACATCATAACTATTTGGCATTCCTTGTCCCGTCGTAAAACTGTACATGGAATGTAAGAAACATTGAAAGACACTGACAACCCATAACCATAGAGAAGTGAAGCAAATTTTATTTTGTTAATACCTTGGAGTCTATAATCAATTTGTCATCCAAAATAACCCATACTATATGTACAAAAAATATTATTATTGCCACATTTTTTTAACATCATAATATTATAATATTGTCTTTTATTAACGCCAGTCAATGTGTGATACATTTAAATAAAATACTTTTTAATGGCAACTGTGATATTTCAAATCAGACAACTGTCATCTTTCAGTCTACCGCGACCACGGTTGCTGAAAAGCATCCGAAACATCGGCATAAATAATATAAATAATAAATCGCGTTTTAATCCGTTATAAAGTATTTTACTTAATTCATAATGTTAATTATATTACAATTGGATAATAATAATAAAAAGTTGTTTGCCTTAAATGTTATTTCTTCGAAAGTTAGCAATCATATTCATACATATTATATACATGGTACAATGAAAGTACCATAAATTACAATTTGATTAACGATTCCATTGATATCTATCACGTAATAAAAATAGATGCCCATTGCGAAGAGAGCAATTTTTAAAGTCAATAATTACATAAATCGTGTGTTGACTGTGGAATGGTAGAAATGCACTTTCTCCGATGGTTTGTGACGTCACCCGAGCTCGGTGACAACATGCCTTCCTACATTCAATACCGAGAATTTTGGATATATGCGAACTGAAAGGCGGTTTCTCGTAAACACATTGTTAATTCATGCGGATATATCAATAACGCAATATCGTATGTGAGTCGTCAGTTACCAATTTATCTGAATAAATTAACAATATTTTGAAAGGATTTCATTGAGATATTTTAAGCGTTTCAATATGATCTTAAGTTGACAGTGTCATCTTTAAATTATAATTTAATTAATAATATTGGCTTGTTGAGAGATTTAAGTAAGATCAGTGCAGTTATATTTTACAAATACTCTGTGCCACTTTAGTTGTAGTATGTGGTACCGAACTAAAGTGGGTGTATAAATGAGTATTTTATTTTAAATCTTCGCAATAAGGTGACGTAATTCTTTTTAGATATAAGACCATTGACTTTTTTTTTACCTCTGCAAGGCGTAAAAACATAGTTACAACTAATTTATTCTAGACATACAAAATCATACACATTCATATTTGATGGTTGAAACTTGTATATAAAAGTAATCAATAGTAGTGTACAGTAAGACATTTTTATTATTAAGTAAGTCACTCTCGTAATTTTCTTTATAATATTGAGTATTCTAAGCTCGTAGGGTTTACAAATATAAGCCCCAAATTCCAATTGTAAACGTCACAGTATTGCGCGTTCATATAATTTTGCCCCATATGCAGTTTTTAAACGGTTTTCTTACTCATAAAAAGTATATTGCTCATATTGTGCAATATTGCGTTTTAAGTGTAAGCACTTCTGTGAAACAGTAATGAAACCATATTTATTCTTAAAATTATGTTAATTCGATCATTTACGATCATTTCATAAATTAAAGATTAATATACTCGTAATAGTTGATCATTATCTAACTAGAAAACGTTGTATAATACGTTCTAGCGACATATAAACTGCATGCGATGTGACTCTATGTATTTATTATGTTAAATAGAAGACCTAAAAATGAAAAAATCAAGTATTTAGTAATCTCGGTACTCACAATATTTATGTATATATCACACAATCCATCATAATTATATTTAGTCTTATTTTATCCTTAAATCCGATCACATCCATATCCAAACTCTTCTCCTTACATAACTCTCACCAAACGTTACAATATACCCATGCCAAGCTAAACGCCTGAGGTCGTATAATGATGTACAAGACAAGTCTTATAGCGCTGTCTCGTACAATTGCTCTAGGAGCTAGCGATGGCCATGCACAAACACTGCGGAACCAGGGGGCCTAGCACGAACGACTATCGACAAAGTATTCGAATCGTCAAACTGTCAGTTGTATGAAAAATCATTTGAAATTTCATACAAATGACAGTTCGACGATACGAATACTCTTTCGATACTTGTTCGTGCTCACCCCTCTGCTGTCGTCGGCGGTTTTTCCGAATCGATACGACTTGGGAACCTTCAAGAAACGAGCCAACATCTTCCTTAAAGGTCGGCACCTGCACACCTTCTAGTATTGGGAATGTCAATAGGCGGCGGAGATCACTTATCACATGAGCCTCCTACCCGTTTACTATAGAAAAGAACTGCAGTACAAAACAAAAAAAGACAAAATAAAAAATATAACAGACTTTAGTGTATTGTACAAACTACAAGACACTAAAGTTTTCTTCAAACTTGTCAGGTTTCACAACCCAATTATTTCTCTCGGAGGATAATTTTAATAAAATTCTTACATAAAGTGACCTGTGACTCAGTGGTAGTGCTTTCTATCGGAGGTCCAGCGCTAGATTTCTGGGGAAATAAAATGTTTCAGGGCGGCAGTTTACAAAAGACCACCTAGTATCTATAGTATAGCATCACTGACTGATGTTCTGTGGCTGAGGTATCACCTACCATCAAGTGAACCTCATACTCGTCTGTCACGATATCTAACATAAAAAAATTGGTTGTAAAGTAAAAGTATTATATCATTTAAAAAATAATGATTAGTACTATTCATTATATCACCTTTCCGAAACTTTCTAAGCTGCTTCATCGACAAAAGACATCAATTAATCAGCCAATAACACTGTTAACAGTTTTACGAAACAAATCACAATTGACTTTTATGGGAACAAGTTGAATGGCATGATTATACCAGTTCCTCAGTTTTTACGTCATTCTTATTATTTCATACAATTTCCATTATATAGCTTCCCTATTGTATTGTATGTTACCTGTTATAAGTACGAGTAATATTAGAGCGTCACAATACTTTGAATTATTATCAATTTTCATAGAATATTTATAAATACTTACTCCGTTGGATCAGTGAATGAAAAAGTGTCTTGGCCTTCAAAACGAGAGACTTCCACAAACCTTGCTATTTTAATTTAATAATTGGGATTTGTCATTATGACCTCTTCACTATCACTACATATTATAAAACAAAGTCCTCCGCCGTGTCTGTCTGTCTATTCGCGATAAACTCAAAAACTACTGAACGGATTCTAATTCAGTTCACCGTCCACCAATAGATAGAATAATTCATGAGGAAGGTTTGCGTTTATAATTGGTCAAGGTTTTGTTTAAATTGGTTGAAATATAACGATAAATGTTGATATTGTCGGAAAAAGTCAAGCCGCCTGGGAATGTTCATCGAAAATGCTGCCTAATCCCTTTGAGATATAACAAAACAATGCGTGGTGGGATATTACTCTTTTATATATCTACCAAAAAACTACGATGGCATATATTTATCCTTTAAATATATAGCTTATTATACCCATCCAATCTACTTAAAAATATGGTCACGTACAATGGGGTAATTGGAAAGCTATTTAGACGGATATTAATCCTTATCCACTTAAATACGTTAGTTGTCTTAAGTATTTTATGCACATTATTATAATCTTTTACAAATAATTTATTTGAATATCTTAGAAGTTATAGCAAACATTAATACACGCGAAAATTTCTAAATTCAAACGCGTTTTTCACACCGATGACGGGACTCTCTTGATGCGATCACCATCAGACAATCACCTACCCTACTACGACAGACAAAATATGTAGACATAATATGCTCTATTATCTGTGCGAAGCCGGGGCGGATCGCTAGTATTAAAAAAAATGTACACCTTTTAAAAAAGTTTGTGATAACTACCCGTTAATTAAAACTTCTCATATAATAATAGTTTATCTAATATATCAAATTTCCATGTCACAATGATAGTTACCGTACTCCTCCGAAACGGCTTTACCGATTTTTACCAAATTTTATATGCATATTCAGTAGGTCTGAGAATCGACTACTATCTATTTTTCATACCCCTAAGTGATAAGGGTTGTTCACCCTTAATTTTTTTTTTTAATTTTTGGGCGAAATTTTTTGTTTTTATTTTTTTATAATGTGGCATTAAAAATACATAGAACCCTAAATTTTTACTTTTTATCACCAACCCCTGCTTTTTAGAAATTATTTACCTAGCAAATGAACGTTTGCCGGGTCAGGTAGTTGTCATAGATAATAGAGAAACAGAAGAATAATATGACTTTTGTGACCTGTTAACATATTAAGAAGAAGTTATAACAGAGGCAAGTCTCAAGAATGCAACGGTCAAGGAAAAATTACTAACATTTTCTTTCACTATCACTGCTAATGACAAAGTATTTAAGAGTCTTTTTCGTTCATTCATAGCTGGGCAGAATTCCCGAGAGAGTCTTAATTACACGTTTTTAGAGTCGAGAGCAAAATGAGTGAGTGGATTAGGGAGTTTTTCCCAGAAGGTTCTCATAAAAACTTTACTATACAACTACTCTTGTGTCACATTAATTTAGTTTAAAATTAAAGTCACGTCTAACTTAATTGTGACTTTGTGAAAACTAGCAGCAATGAGAATGGATGTTGACTGTTGGGAATTAGATATTTGTATGAGCAAGTTTTTAATAATTGTTCCAAAAGGTCAAAGTTGCTTTACTATCGGATTCTTCATATCTTTTAAAATTGGAATGAAGTAAGGTTTGAATCTATACAAAATCTATAAAAAATTAAAATTGTTCCGCGGTTAAAATTTATTTCACGATTAAAAACGGGCACATAAATTAATGATATTATCGAAATATTTTCAAGTCCTTTAGTAAGTACAATATTTTATTATTTAAAAGTAACCATTTAATTAGCTTATAATATAAGAACAGTATGTAGGTCCACTCTTAAAAATATGCTAAAAATGAAATATTTACAGATTGTTTTTAATGTTAAATATTATTGGGAAGACTTAAGATAAAATCTATGTTCAATATGTAATAATAAATATTGTAATATATGTTATTACTTTATTTCAGCATCAGACCTATACCGAATATATTATGTATATATTATAATAATATAACTATATTTATAACCTAGCAGGTGGGTTACCTGATGACAAATAATCATTAACTCCCATGGACATCCGCAATTTAAATGTCTCAGATATGTTGTCGGCCTTTAAAAACATAACGACTACATAAAGTGTTTACCTAGTCAAAACGCGCTCTAAGTTTTGATATTTTGGATGACATATTTTAATATGACATAGGAGGCTATTTCTTATGCAAAATTAGAATTAAAATTTTACCCAACAACGTTTTATACTGTAGACATAAAAAACACGCAGAACCTCATTCCGCGTTCTTAATTAAAAGTTAAGGGGTATCCACTTAAACATTAATGGACACTTGAACCGTGTCACGTCTATGATTTAAATGCAATTTCGAAGGGTTGTAGTAAATATTGACCCCTAGAGAAGTCTCGTGTTTTGTTTTCATGTCAACCTTCTTTATAGATATAGGTTAGTATTACTCCCCGAGGCTTTGAAGTGTTCGGTTTCACTTAACAAGTATACGGCACCTTGGCTATTGTAGTTTCCTTATACTTCAATATCGTGTGCAGTGTGCTGTAAATATATATTAATACTAGAATATGTATATGTATAAGTTAACCTCCTCCTCGTTTATAGTGCGAACAGCCAAGGATTGGAATTCCCTACCGTCGCGGTCGTCTGTTTTTCCAGAGACTTATAATATTGGGTAAATAGGTAGATAGAGGCTTTTCATAGGCAAGCATGATTTAAGATGAGGTGTGATCGCAGAAAAACGCTTTCCTATTACAAAAAAAAACCTAAAAGTATTAGAAAATATGTATGATGTTTATTTTGTATAATGTATAAATATACATATATAATAAAGCACGCCTGACCGCCTCAGTAGCCTCAAGGTTGCGTTTGGCACCAGATGCCACCACCCTAAAGGCCGGCAACGCATCTTCAAGTCCTCTGGTGGCGGTGTTCACTTTCCATCAGATGAGCCAAAGGCTTGTTTGCCCCCCTATAACTATGTACTATAAAAAAAGTCCTGGATTTAAATCACAGAGAATAAATATACTAAGTAAATTTCATCAAAATCTATTTAGATTTAAGATCATGTAAAATTTTAAGACGGACAAATTGTTAATTAGTTTGATTGATTCTATGAATTGTTTGATTGATTCAACCAAATTTTACAGTTTCTTAATAATATAAATTAGTACGCCTTTAGCAGATTTCTAGAGAAGAAATCGGATGCCTGGACCTGATTTGATATTTCATACTAATTTTACTGTTCGATATTTATTTACATGTATCTAACGATGGAATAAATATAATTCTAGAACGTTGTTGATGAATTAAATTTTATAACATGGGGCATACTCATTTCTGTGTCTATTTCGCTGATCATTTCAATAATCGTGTTTCCCCGGGATTCGAACCCAGGACTTCCGGTGCTTAAGACATCGCGCTTACCACTGAGCCTGATAATCATATAATTTACATGCTTATTGCTAATTTATTCAAGTTGTTAAGTTAATTCCCGATTTGCCTAGGGATGGGCACGGGACAGAAAATAAATTTATTTTTTAAGAGATAATTAGATGAGTTGTTACCCGACCGATTTTTTTTTAAATTATGTTCTTACCATTCGGCTGGGGAAGTTATTAAATTATAATGATAAGATTATTATATAATCATATTACAGCATTTCTATCTACTGCATAGGTACTTTAATACCTTTCTCTTCAGGTTGTTTGAAATAAGTTGTATTGAGGTTGAAGTTATTTATTTAGATTAATAACATTCCAAAATTCCATTGAATTATAAATGATATAGCCAAATTTCTAGTGTCTAGAGTGTTAGAATACTATAGTTTGTCAAAATGTCATTAATAACGGAACGTATAATAATTTCTGTCATCAGAAATCGCTATCTACTTGTATTTCAATATTATTATCGTTATGCCTGAGTGGGCACTATTTGTATTAATAAAGAATGAATTTCTGGGTCTTTCCGCCGCGATATTTCAAATACTGGTTGTATACGTTGTCCTACTGGGTATTTATTTAAGATACAATAAGATGAAATCTAGACTAATATTATAAAGAGAGAAGATTTGTATTATTTTTTGTAATGTAGGTATAAACTCAAATATTTTTTAAAAATTATATAAATTTAATCAATAGAAAGCCATATTGTCAGCAATATTTTTTGTGTATACAACTATACAGTATACCTACATTGCACCCGTATATGTATAAAGTACACCTATATTGCACCCGTGAGAAGCCGGGCCGTGTTGCAAGTATTTTATAAAGTTAAGGTATTTGATGAATTTGTTCGCGTTTTCGTTCGTATGAAATAATTTTATTGATTTCCCGAGATTAAAAGTATCGTATGTACTCTAACCTATTTTTATACATTACTAGCGACGCGCCCCGGCTTCACACGGATAATGTAGCTTTCTATTGGTGAAAGAATTTTTAAAATCGGTTCAGTAGTTTTTGAGTTTATTCATAACATACAAAAATTAAAAAATACAAATCTTTCCTCTTTATAATATTAATATAGACAAATATTTTAATTAAACGTATTCGACGTTTATTTTTGTCCTCTAACCTATTTATTTTTTATAAAATATAAATTCTCAAATGAGTCAAATACCTACGTAATAAAAATGTCCCACGAGTGTAGTGCCATGAATTCCGTAATGAGAAGTGACTAAGGATTTACTCGAACACGGGGGCAAAACCCTTGTTAAAACATCTACATAGGCAAACACGTCGCGTATGAAAAGGGATAATTGCGAACTCACTTGTCTTATTATTTTTTCATTTTACCCCTATCCAATTTTTCACGTAAATAACATTTAAAAAAAGCTCTATCATATGATTCCATTATTTGTTTATTCTGAATAAGATAATATTTGTTTACTCTGAATAAGATTTTGAGTAGTGCATTGTTGCATTCCGATGGGGTTCGAA
This sequence comes from Anthocharis cardamines, assembly GCA_905404175.1. Lineage (NCBI taxonomy): Eukaryota > Metazoa > Arthropoda > Insecta > Lepidoptera > Pieridae > Anthocharis > Anthocharis cardamines. Next base: position 7,075,110 of record FR989962.1, read on the forward strand.
CTTTGCCCGTATGTTTACGATTAGCTTTAAACATGTTTTTCTCTACCTCTGGTTATTTCGCATTCAACGGGTAAAGTGTCTATGTAAAAGACCTCATGTCTTTCGTTTTATGGATTTTCGAAAGCTCAACATCAAAAATAGATCGACAGCGCATTACCGGCTTATGTTGGGGCTGAGGTATCATCTATCAATTAGTGAGGCTTAAGCTCGACTATTACTGTTCATTATTTGTACCTTGGCCATGAATAAGATTTTGTTAATATTTAATGTTAATAAAAATAAAAGGTTTGAATAAAAATAAAATAAAATTTACTCAGCAACGTTTTATTTTTCATTTTTATTTTCTGGCCCAAAATTGAAAATCTGGATGCTTGATTTGCTTTTGTTTTGATATCAGTTTTGCTAAAATCACTGCTTAGATTGACGGATATATCATCTAATGTGCATGAAATCGATTGTATGGTGATAGTTTAATTCCATCGGTCATCAATAATTCATAACTCATCGAATTGACTGATGCTTGCATGAGCGTGTAATCACGCCTAAAAGTCAGACGTCTCCATTATATGCTGACGTTGGTATATATTAGAAACTAGCGATCCATCCCGGCTTCGCAGAGGTGTAATGTAGATGTAGGTACTATACAAAAATAGCCTATATTACTCGCCGATAATGTAGCTTTCGATTGGAGAAATAATAGAAAAAATAGTTTTTAGTTAAATCGTAACGAACAAACAAGTCTTTCCTCTTTATAATATTAGTATAGATAAATTAGTATGGTATTAATCGCCATTTATGTATATTGTATTGTACATAATATATAAAATAAATAATAATCTAAATATGGATTATACATTAGACATGTAAAATATATTTTTTAGTCAATTATCGACTGACTATCGTGAGTCTAACTTGATGATAGATTAGAATTAAGATCTTAGCCATAGGGTCAATGATGCGCTATTAACTCTATTTTTTTAACTTCGGAGTTTTTTAAAACTTTACGACTAAAACAGAAACTCAATATATGCTTCGTGGTTTCGTAAGAACATGGTCAAAATTTAAATATTCATTCCACTCGTTTAATGAAATAAACCCGGCGGAATTCAACTATGCAACCTATTGGTAAGTACAAGGTAGATACCCAATTCGCTAAAGAGCCTGTCAAAAAACATCTTATTGATATGCGTAAAGCGTCGTATTCATAGAAATAAAAGGTTTCTAGACGTTCAATTTATCAATTCCTTGTTTACGCCGTTTCGCGTAATGGCAAAAGATAATCCCGAGATATAGAATAACCTGTCAGCCTTCATGTCATATTGCTTGCCGGTTTTTTTAATATTATCAGTAACATGTATGTACACATTATCTATCTCTATATTCATGCTGTATACTAAAAACACCTTAATTCTATAATTTGTCTGGGTTTTGTTGTAGGTATTAGCGAGTACAAATTATGTGACAGGGGTGCTTCTAAGCTTAACGGCACAATTTGCAGTCATTACTGGCTCTTAATTATGGTTTAGCTTAAACAAATTACGTTCAACACCAATTTGGTATATGTAGAACAGTGAAAATAGTAAAAAAATGTTGTGCTATTTCTATACTTTTAAAGCAGGGGTGATATTATGGGGCCATATCCTAACCTATCAGATATATATTTTATAATAAAAGTTTGTTTTTATATATTATTTCTATTGTTTAGTCATAAATTGTCAGTAATTGTGGGATTAATTTACAATCTCTAGTATCCGTAACCGACACAATGCGAATCTAATGGGTAATTCGAAATAATTTCATATCCATAACCGTATCTGAAACCCATAATATAATATTATTCCTATATCCATATCCAAAATTTCATATCAATAACATCCCCACTTATTTATTTTTTTATGTTGGATATCGACAGACGAGCATAAGTTTCACTTGAAGGTAGGTGATACCTCAGTCACAGAACATCAAGCAATGATGCGCCGTTGACCTACATTTTACTGCGAGCATTCTGAAATTCATAGACTGAAACCGAAACGAGCAATATGCACTTCACGGTTTTTCCATCTTTGAACGGTAGTTCGTTACCGGGTCGGTATTTCGATATTCCACCCACTCGTTCAATGCCCGAAGTTACCAGATGTGGGGAAGACGTGCTTAAAGAGAATTATATAAATTTCGTCCCGATGGTATTCGAATCCACGACCGTGATGGGCACGGCAGGTGTATTTTAAGTAAGCAAAAGTACCTTAATTTTTTTAAAAGTATAAATAATATTTCTGAACTAATTAATAAAATTACCTGACGAAAGCGATTTTACAATATTTAATCATTACCCAAATATATTTTTGAACCAATTTTAAATATTAAACATTTAAACATAATATTATATGAAAACAGGGATTCAGAATCTACAATTGACTCTATTTAAAGATTTATTGACTCCTCAAATAAAACTTATGGCCTAGGGACTTGGAAAGTTATATTACAGAACCTCAACGTAAAACCTCTTCCTCACCTACTATAATCCATAAATCCAAATGAAACATTAAAATTGCCTCCGTTTAATTCAGTAGCAAAGCAAAGTAAATTAAATCAAGTCTGGGTAAAGATGGGTCTGCTTTATGACGTTATAAAATTTGGAGTCTGCAGCGCCTCGATAAGTCTATTAGAGCTTAGTTTTAGTAAATGGCTGGGTTTGGCTCAATTAATTTCAGTAATATGTGGCTAAGTATACTTAATCATTTTTACAGCTATATTTAAGTATTTTTTTGTTTTGGTTTAAAAAAGTTGAATATGAATCCGTTTATTCAATACTAGCAACACCGCTTCGCACGAATGCAATGTTCATGTACGAGTACTATACACAAAATATAGCCTATGTTACTTGCTGATAAAGTACCTTTCTATTGGTGAAAGAATTTTTTAAAACGGGACATTTGTTACAAACATACAAAAGCACAAAAATAAAAATCTGAATAAAATATACTTTTAAATAAAAATATTCTATTTCCATAAGAAAATAATAATGACAGTTCAGAGGTCTAATAGTGAAAATTTAAGAGACATCCATATAATATTATCTAACAGGGGCATTACCGCTATTTTTTAAAACAATATTCTTGCAGTCCAAACGAGACAAAACAATACAAAATGCATCGCGCTGTCTCGCGTAAAATAAGACGGCAATAATATGGCTCTTAGAGATAGTGGTACATCCCTAGACCTTTTATAAAGTACCGCTCAATTGCCTTAGGAGGTAACAAACAAGGCAATCAGGGCCCTCACTCTTGCAGGAGCTTAGCGCAACAACTCCAGTAGAAAAATATTACTAAAGGTTTTTATTTAGTCCTTAAAAAAATGAATTCTCGAATCGCCTAGTGGGCATGGGGTAGATACGTTGCTATATCCGTTTCACCGATCATTTTACTTACAGGCAAATAAATATCAGTATTGGGTGCCCACTGCCCAGACCGAGTGAAATATTTTTTAAAAATCTTTTTCCCGTGTATTCGAAATTCAAAATTCAAAAGCGTAACCTTATACAACAATATTTATTTCGGAGATGATAATGGATTTCGATTCATGTATCATATATAAAATATTTATAATAATTTAAAAAAAAAACTTAAATAAAGGGATTAATTTTAAAAATATATATTAGTTTTTATACTAATTTTTTTAAGGTTTTTAGTTTTATGTTATTTGTTATTAGTTACGTATATAATATGTTAGTGTGTTCTGTAATAAATTCTTTACTATCATGTTACCATAATTAATTATTAAATAAAATATTGTACTTACTGATTTACTATGAATTAAATTATTCACATATTTTACACAAAAGGGCTCTGCCCAGATCCATCGCCCAGAGCTTCGGAATAGTTAAGCCGCTTGACAGAAACTGTGACTATTTCAACATTATTCCTTTGATAATAATATTATGTATTATTTAAACTCTTTTTTAGAAACTATATCTATATATAGTCATGGATAACACCAGATCCAACAAATTTTATCTATTTGCGAGGACGCCCGATGTTTAGATTAAAAATATACGAACCGTGAATTGATTACAAAATAAAAATCTAGATTGCAGACCTGCGCAAAAATACAGCTGGATAATAAAATATATTTGGGTCTGCCATTTATTATTGTCTCGTGTTTGCGTTTTTTTTATATTTATCCAAAATATAGGTAGGATAACAATTCCTTCAAGATTTTATATTTATTTATCAACATGCAGCAAATATCAATATGAACCTACCTACCCATAATATCGCAAATAAATGAAATTCCAAAGGGGTTATTTCGAAATCAAGTTAAATTTCAAGTATTATTAAGTATCCTACGAGTAGTTTCATTTCCCAGCAACATATATGATTCCCAGAATTGTATTTAATTTACTGTTGCGGCTTGCATTCCCTCTTTCCTCCAAATCTACCTTTTCCTATGTCCACGCCCTCTATGCGGCGGAAGTTAAAACAACACTTCGTACAACGTGTGCGCAACCGACGCATCAGCCGTCTTTTAAACTAAATAAAACTTAATAAAACAATCAAGGCAGTGTGAGTTGTGTGCTTGGATTTTAAAAGTGAGTTCTCCAGTGTAATTGAAGACGATTTAAGTGTTCCGGCAGCGCTGTCGAGGGCAACCGCAGCACCTCATCATCCATCGTAAGTCCATATCATATTACTTTCCTTTCCCTTTTCCTACAAGCCCAACAGGGGTTCTACTGTTAGTCGAGATAAAAGGGGCACGGTCAGGGATCAACGTCCAGCTAGTTCACTGCGTTACCTAGGCTAAACCCTATAAAAATCAACCATATACCTACATAGACTAAATAAGAAAAACAGTGAATGTTCTATTTTTACTCCCATCATTCTAAAGAGTTATTGTAGATTTCAGCAGGAATTAAAATGGTTAAAGTTACTTATAGTTACTAAGAGCAAGAGCCATTACTACATTTTTTTACTCCTGGGAAGTCTAAGCGCTAATTCGAAACTCGTGTGAAATTGCTAAGAGGAAAGTGTTGTAGGCCATATATTTTCTTTAGAACTGAAAATTAGAACGGAGTTTCCCTCCCTAAAACATTTGTGCGGGGTTAATTTAGAATAATACAAAGACATTAAAACTTTAAAGACTTCAGTATGAGTCTTATAATATAATTTTGGTTGAATTACATCTTTTGTTCTTACTTTGGTTTGTAAAATATATATGTAGTACAAATGATGCATGGCTAAGATCATAATAAATATAAATATAAAACACAGGATTACCTATTTAAGACTTTTCGACTATTGTGTAAGTTATACTTTTAAGCAAATACTGTAAGCACTCTATATATTTTGTACTTAATTTTATTAATAATTTTGATTTGATAGTTCCTTTGAACTAAAAGAAATTATCATTTTTCCTTCTCTTCATAAAGCCCTTAGACTGTAGAAGATACCCAGCATTGCATAATTAATACTATCAGATTATTAGAAGATCACAGGGCCGGACTGGAGGCCCTGAGGCAACAAAGGAGTGAAGGCCCCAAATTATTTTCCAAATAAAATGAACATTAGTTTTAATAAATAGAAACAATATAATCATGTTTGTACAAAGTACAGTAGGTAAAGTTGTTTACTTACTATTTACTCGTCAGAATTGGAAAAAAAATTACTTAGTCAAATTCTTTGGGGCCCCTATTTTTGGAGGCCCCAGGGCCGGAGCTTCTCTAAATTCGGTCCTGGAACATCACGTTCGCATTGTTAACTAAGATACAGAAACATATTTTTAATTTTACTTTTTTCTTTACATTTACCTGATGGTTTTTAGCGGCGTTATCCTGATCCATAACTGTCATAAAGTATTATAAAAGTCTGATCACCAACTAAAGAACAAACTGAAAAACTGAAAGTTTGACATTTCCTACTAAGGCCCTTAAGTCTAAACTTAAGCTGACTCTTTCTGTTTATCATAAAGTGAATTGTCTAGTGAATTCTACTAGGGGTACAGCATGGGGCAGAAATAATTTTGTGTATATTTTACTGATTATATTTCTTAACAGGCAAACTGGTCATTTTTGCCCTTCTTATCCTATATTTAGTATAGGTAATAATACTGCTTGAAAAAACTCTTTTGATTTAGAATACCTAAAGGTGGAATTAATACAATAATATTATTAGAATAGTGGTAATAACCCAATAATTATGAAATTTTAAGTTTTCAAGTTTATCCATATACAATGAATATACGGCGATATTCTTTGTATATCTTAGGTATTTTTGTCCATAACCTTTTAATATTGAATAACTTAATACTTATAATTTCAGACTTTTTTCTTAACTGTACCCTCGATCGGTGCGCGGAATTAAATTATGTGTTTTACCACCGAAGCGTATCTTAATTACCTACTTTAAAAACTTTGCGTCTGTGTGGGTAAAGTTTTACTTTGGAATGTGAACCAAAGTATTATAACTTATAAAATAAAATATTATATTCGCAATGTACTTAGTAATAATTAATCATTGATATTACAGTAGGGGATAGATTTTGAAAGTCATTGATATACATATGTATTTCTATACAATGGGGTTTTTTCGATGTTTGGATAACCCAATATTAACTACTACTTGGCTAGAAGTACGAAGTATGATGTTTGTATTTTTTTTTATCTTGGAATACTCGATGTAAAAATGTCGACATCACATCATTGACTGATGTTCTGTGGCCTGAGCCAATACATGAACATAATATAATTTTTTTTCCATGCATAATAGACAGACCGTTTGACCGCGATCCCACCTGATGGTAAGTGGTGATGCGATCTAAGAAAGGGCACGTCTGTCTAGAAGAAGTGTATTCACCCTAGCCTTAAATATATCCAAGTTATAGTGGTCCGGAAAGACAGAAGCTGGTATTGAGTTCCATTCTTCCGCAGTTTTTTGGAAATAAATTTATATTTTTCTTTTCTGTACAAATTGCAAGAATAATAAGGAATTTTGATTTATATTATATTATTTTATTTATTTCATTATTTTTAAATACTATTTGCTGTCTTAATATGACAACCACTTAAAACCATTATTATGATATAGTAAATCACTTTTAAATAAAATACTAAAATACCGTATTAATTTGATTTATTATTTATTGCATAGGGCAGACTGCCCGTTTGCTGAAAAGCATCCGAAACGTCGGAAAAATAATAAATCGTGTTTTAATCCGGTAAAAAGTATTTTATTTAAATGTGATACTCGCGTAAATAAAATACAATATTACATCACTTTTGCTTAAGCTCAAACCTTAGTCTGCAGTCAAATAATGTGTCTTATATGAAATCCATATTATATTAGATTGGGTAATACGGGCCATATTAATTTGGACTGTTCTTAAAATACTATTTTCAGTTCAGAATTTATTATTAAGCTGTCATAAAGCTAAGTAGTATAACATAAACTCGCGAAAATCCTTAAGCCCCAAAATATATAACTTATCATTTAATAATTATTATATTTAACTTAGAAAATCGTTTTCTTTACAACAAATTTACTTCCGGTTACTTACCAAAAATATCTGAAGATTTTTACCCTTATTAACAATGATATCAGTTGACAATAGTCTATTTCGGGTACAATTATTGGCTAATAAAATATTGGCTCGGACTAGTTCTTATGCTATATGTCGGTCGGAAGATAGATAAATTTAATATCACAGAGATAAATATTAATATCACATTATTTTTTATTATATTAGGTTTATCCTATTTATTATATTTTATTTTAGATATATCCACTTTAGCTACTATTTCAGCTGTATCAATGGAAGTTTCTCTGTCTTTAACGTGAAATAATATTTTTTGGCGTATCGTTTAACTGTAAAAAGGAAAATTATCATCGAAATGACATCGACGTACAGTATTCTATTACAATAATTAAGCGATTTGGGCTATTTCAAATTCTTTTCCCTAAAATTATTTGGTCGTTTACGTATGAGTTGTTTGCTGTGACTTAAAAGAGCGTTGTAGAAGCTTGTCATGCGGAGTTGCATTTCAAATTTTTCGCAGTGTTCTAGAAGAGTGGGATACAAGTATTTTAGCTCGGCGTGGTCCAGGGTAGGAAAGAGATGATGCAACGCGTGGTCACCGAATCTTGTTATGGACTTGAAGTGATCTCCTGCGTAATCAGCTCTTTCAATGACGGTGTCAAGCTGGTGAATACCCCAGTCTAGCTGCTCCGACCTGTAAATTTGTACAGTAAAGTTATTAAATTACCATTTTTGTATCAAAACATCGCGTCGTTTGATGGTGGAAATAATATTTAAACTTCTTACTCATTATTAATTTCGTTTTATTAGTTTCCTTTTTTGTTTATTTTTTTATTTACAATTTTTATATTGACGCAATTGGAAGAGCCTAGCTGCTCAGAACACACGAAATCCTAGCGTGGGAGCTAGGGCTACACCAATAACTACTGTGTAATATGTTTTTGGTAGAGATATTCTATCTTACGAAGTCCGTTTGGCTTTGAATGTTGTCAGGCGTGTACATATATGCACTACTTGTTTTAGTGTGCGCTTCCGAGATTATGCATACTCAAAAATGTTTATATGTGCACGCCTAACAACATACGTCATGGACATGGACTTCGTGAGAAATAATATTTATATAAATAAATATTTTTAATGTATTATTCAACATTTTAATATTGCATGAGTAGAAAGTACATAAATAATATATATATTTTATTAACTCTTTTTATATATTAAATTGATATTTGCGTGTAGTTTAATACTATGAATGAAAAAAACACCAATTGATTTGATTGCTCTTTTTTTATACAATAGTGATAAATATCCAATAAAAAGATATAATAAATTTAAAAGACAAAAAATATTCCATACGCGATATTGTGACGCATTCATCCGTACAATGAAACAGATCTAGAGCGACAAAAGACGGCGAGTGATTAAACAGACATGTCACAATCGCAATGCATTGATACCAAACTGAATAGAAGCACGCGATATTAAAACTCAGTGACCCGCTTTGTGATTGTAAAACTTGTAGCTTGAACTGGATGGCTAAAAGTGAAGCATACTCGTATTATTAAATGCCATGCCACTTCGTAGAACATCAAAACACGTCCTATTAAGTATAAAAATGTGAATTTTAATATTATGAAAAATTCACATTTGTTTATTCATTACTTTTTTGTTATATTTTTAATAAAAATTCGGCAGTCATTTCCAAGCTACTTTTTTATAATACACTAGTAACCCGGCTTCGCACGGATGCATTGTAAAAAAAAATATTTAAATAAAATACTGTATACCGGATTAAAACGCGATTTATTATTTATGTTGTTTAAATTATTTATCCCGACGTTTCGGATGCTTTTCAGCAACCGTGGTCGCGGGGAGATAGCAATAACATAAATAATTTAAACAATATAAATAATAAATCGCGTTTTAATCCGGTATACAGTATTTTATTTAAATGTGTGATACTCGCGTTAATAAAAGACAATATTAAAAAAAATAATAGCCTATATTATAATGTAGCTTTCTATCGGTGAAAGAACAGTACATTTTTAGTAAATAAAGTAACAAACAAACAAACCTTTCCTCTTTATAACATTAGTATAGATAGAATTATATAGAAAATTATTTTTCTAAAGGTAAACATTGCTATAACAGTGGCCTCTAGGGTCGAGGCCGTGACGTCAGCGAGCGAATTTATAACAACTTTTTATAGTTATAGCTCAGAAAATAATTCCGTAATTAGCACAAAACAAGTTATTAAATGCAAATTGAGATTCAGGTTTAATATCTATGCTGTGTTTTACACGTTTGTTTTGCTTGTTTTTATACTCTTTCGTCTTGGATATAACAAATTATTCTAATTTTGGCATCCCTAAGCTTTAATTGTTATACTTAAAAAGAAGACTTAGACGATAAGATATCGTAGCTTTTTCTTTGGCAAGTCTGAACAAAAATATTTATATTGTCCGTTGAGCTATTCGATAACTTTTTAACGAGGTAACTGCCAACTAACACTTCGGTAGAGAGATTAATTTTAAATAAAATAATATTTTTGGGGTTCCGTACCTCGAACGGGAAAAGGAAACCTTATAGGAACATTCGTTGTCCATCTCTCTATCATAACCGTGTTTCTCAGGAATGCGCGGACATAACATTTTGAAATTAATATCAAAACTCTCAAATTTATGGTCCTTTAAAGCAAAAAATTAAATAAATAAATCAAACATTGACTTTACTTCCTTCCTACTGATCTAGAATTATGAAATCCAGAACCAATATATCACTGTAATTAGATTCAAAAATGATATGTAGGTACTCTAATGTATCCTAATAGTTCCATACAAACGTCTTTTGCGTGTAATATTCTATTTTTTTAAATGTAATTTAAGTAAAACCATTAGTTATTGGTGAAATTTTTCCCTAATTACTGGATGGAAAATAATTATTCTTTAAATTTTTAAGAAACGCTTAAGAAATCATTTATGAAAATCAGTGACAGTTCTGTCTTCGAGATGAAAAATATTTAACAACAAAATACGATAAGCTCTATATTCCAAATATACTTCAAGAATGGTACTTGGTGTGTGTAGTGGTGTGAGTGGAAGAGTCGGGTGTGGTCGACCTAGGCGAACGTACCTCGATCAGATCGGGGACGTTCTTCAAAAGGCCCAGGTCAAAAGTACTCGATACTGACGAGCCTGTATGAAGGCATTGATGAAAGTGGAAGAAGCGAAAGTGGTATGCAAGGATCGGAGCATATGGAATTCTGTGATCTCTGCTTACTCCAATGGGAAATATATAGGTGTGATATATATTATGTTTGTATGTAATTGAGCTTGATTTTATGAAATCTAAGAAGTTCGTGCCTACAATGCTACATTATTAGAATATAGAGTTAAATAAAAGTTACCTTGGTACGTCTCCTTCGAAAAAGTTGGTATGGGCGTGGTGACCAGCTGTTAGTCCGAAAATCATAAAGAATTCACTGCTTATCATTAATGTGATAACCCATACACCTATCGTCCATGGTAGGAATAGTCCACTTGCTAGCCACATCCATATTGGTAACATAATTGGCATAAAATTTATCCAGGTCAAACTGTTGCCACGATGTCTTGTTACACCCAGTCCTATACTGGAATGCAATAAATATGTACATATAATTACATTTACATAACATGAAGGTTGCAATACTAATAATTTATAAGGGATAGTAACACAGTAAATATAGAAGGGAAGAAAAATTGACAATTATGAAAAAATATATATTTTTTTAATTTTACCGAATTTTCTTCCAGACACAACCTCATTGTGGAATAAGTTGTTACCAAATTTTCGAAACCGATATGACTTAGGAATCTTCGAAATAGAGTCTACTTCAAAGGCCGGCATCGCATGTGCGGATTCTCTGATGTGCTAGACATTCATGAGCGACAGTGTTTGTTTTCTAATTGACGATTTGAGCTGCGTTAATCACGCTAAGAAATAAGAAACCTTTATGGTAGGTACTTAGTCAAAAAACTGACATTATAATCATTCATTTCCACATAACCTGTTTGTCTGTTTGTGTCTATACACGCCCCAATAACGTAGAAACTATTTTTAACCGACTTCAAAAAAGGAGGTTCTATATTTGACTGTATGTAATTTTTTTTGTATGTTTGTTACGCGATAATTCCGCCAATTATCCATGGATTTTGATGATTCTTTTTTTGTTTGGAAAGGCATATTACAATTTACAATACAATACAATATTATAAACTAATTTGTATTAAAAATATAAAATTAACCTGTTTATAGCATTGTCGATGTAAAAGCAATGAACCGATGTTACCACGTACAGTTTGAATGTTAGGATTGGAAAACTATCTCAATTTTAAAAAATATTTGTTTTTTGTCTGTCCACGCTCCACATGTATTTTAATAAAACTACTTACTCTTTTAACAGACTTCCCAAAGAAATAAACGCAAATACGACTGGATAGTAAAAAGCAGCCATTTGGGACCAAATTGGTTTATCCGGATTTGGCAGGAACTGAAGGAAGGGCTCTATCAGAGCTATTTCGATGTCTTGGGCCGTATTTGTATGCAGATGATGTGACATTGCGTGAGAGATTCGCCAGTCTCTAAAACAATAAAGCATTTATTTAGGAATAAACATTTTGTGAAGAATCTAAAGGCCAAATACTGAAAAACTTTCAATATACTTCAGCATTTCAATCAGCACCTATTATGTTTTTCACTGTTGAATTCTTCAAATACAAGACTTTTTGTTAACTTGACTTAACTTATTTGTAAACTATTTGTTGAAGGGCTCGTTAGCGCGTTCGGTAGAACACCTGCCTTGCGCATCGATGGGTCGTGGGTTCGAATCCCACCGGGACCACATGTTTATAATTTTCTGTAAACATGTTTTCCCCACGTCTGGTAACTTCAGGCATTGATCGGGTGGGAGGAATATCTAAATTCCGACCGGGTAACGAACCACCGTTCATAGATGGAAAAACCGTGAAATGCATATTGCGCGTTTTGGTTTCAGTCTATGGATTTCCGAATGCTCGAAGTAAAAATTAGGTCGACAACGCATCATTGACTGATGTTCTGTGGCTGAGGTATCACCTACCATCAAGTGAACCTCATGCTCGTCTGTGATATCTGACATAAAAAAAAAAACTCAATGCCGGAAGATTCGTCTATGGTATATTGAATTTCAAATGTGCCCGTCGAGGTAGATATACAGCTTATTTTATTAACGCATCAAACACATACCTAATATTGTAACGATACGCCATTATCTCGCGTGTAATAATAATTTAATGCAAAATTGCTTTAAAGTTAATATTGATGAAATTAAACAGTTTCCGGTTGTGAGTTTAAAAGTCAATAACAAAAACTACAAGGTTGAGGACACCTGCTTTTGTATTCGTAAACAGTATTTTAATGTGTGAAGACAAAAAACTGCCTATACATTTTTAGGATTATTCATTGGTTGTCGGCCTTTCCTTGTTTACCGATGGAACAGAAACATCGAAATCTGTTTTATATATATACTTTTACTTTTTATAATAGATATCGAGCGTGACGCTCACATGATACCAGGTGATACTACAGCTGCAGAAAATTATTCAATGATGCCTTGTCGATCTATTTTTATATGCGTATTCAGTAGGTATGAGAATCGGTTACTATCTATTTTTCATACCCCTGAGTGATAAGGGTTGTTCACCCTTAATTTTTTTTTTTTAATTTTTGGACGATTTTTTTTGTTTTTATTTCATTATAATGTGGCATTCTAAAATACATACAACCCTATATTTTTACTCTTCTATTACCAATCCCTACTTTTTTTTGTCAAAAAATCTAGACCTGTGCGAAGCCGGGGCGGGTCGCTAGTATTAATATGGATAGACTGAAACCGAAACGCGCAATATGCCTTTCACGGTTTTTCAATTTATGAATAGGTATCGAACACGGTTGGAATTTCGAGTTTCGAGTGACCTAGTAAAAACGTGTTTAGATAATAATTATTAATAACATGTCCTCCGGGTGGGATTCGAACGGAAGCTTAAGGAATCCAAGAACGTAATGCCCAATGCGTCATCGAGTCCCTCTTTTGTTAGATTATTATTTAATGTATATAAGGTGGGAATGTCAATGACCGCCTCCTTGGCCTAGTAATAGCAACCAAGAGGTCAAGAGCTCTATAACCGTTAAAGGTGTAAAAAAAAATAAACATAGAAATTAGCTTGCATGCGTATCCGTCGCTATTAATTTCATGGCAACACAATGGCTGGTTCTAACGTGTATAAAAAATAACTTACGCGTACGAAAATCCACTAATATTGAATAAATACATCCTCCAACTGTCAGATCTATGGAAGTAATTATGCGCGCAAATTGTAAGCGCACTGAGCAAGTAACCAAGCACCACTGTCGTTCCGAGGCCCAACAACAAACTTTGTGTCCAAACCCAACAACACAAAGGGCTCCCGAATAACAATAGTATTAATAAAGAATCAGTGACGTAGTCGCTTCTTTTTCTCACATCCTTTGGTATGTCTTTCAGTTTCTCAGCGATTTTTATTTTCAGCGTTCTATAGAAGCCGTCTTCTGCGAATGTGAACGGCGAATTCCTCGGCGTTTTTGTTTTCCGAACGAAATATTTAGGGAGGATTGATTCGGCAACGTCATTTAAGTGATGTGTTACAAATTGTTCTGTTATGTCTGTGCCCTGAAAAGGAGATTTGTAAACAGATTAAAATACCAAACCTTCCTTTTGCTCGCACACATATACATAATATTCATCGTGACCATATGAAATATATTTTATTGCTGCGTCTATATATATAGACCAATTAAAAAAAATAGGCTCATCAAGAGCAAGTCGGAATCACGTGTAAAATCTTCCACACTGTATTCTTTTATAAGTTAGTTGTTTATGTTTTCGAGAGACGCCTCGTTCATAAAATAAATACAACTGTTATTTTGAGGATAATGGACAAGCATTTCACTCTGTTCTAGCACGTCTGCATTAAGTAGTGAAATTATAATCTTATACACGGAACAATATGTTTATAACAATACTAGCAATTGCCCCCGCAACCCCCCTTGTGGGTTGAATTTCGTAAAATCCGTTCTTAGCTGACCTCTACTCGGCGAAAGGAATATTCCTACCATATTTCAAGTTGCTACGCCTTATGGTTCCAGAGATATCGTGATGAGTATCTATATAGGTGGGAATCTCTTTTATATATATAGATAAATTGCACAATGCAAGTTTTAATTATTGATAAAATATTACCACATATTTACTGTAGTTTTTTTGTCACTGAACTTCATATATGTAATATGAGTGAATACTGACTGACTTTGTACCCAATAAACCTATCTACTTATTTCTAGAAGTCTTTTTGCAGAAAAGATTGTTGGTTGATGGAACAAAATAAAATAAAAAATCGTTTATGCGTAGTACCTGTTATATTATGGAAACCCACAATTGAAGCCGATATGTGCAATACGTTTTGGTTTTTCCATCTAAGAACGACTTTTTCGTAATCCTTTTTTGAAATTCAACCATAATAACCATTCTTGTCACCATATAATCCCAAAAGAAGGGCATGCAACATAATTTTCGAGTAACCGAGTTTGTTGGCGCGTTTGATAGAACACCTTCCTTGCGCACCGATGGGTCGTGGATTCGAATACCCGTGAGACGACAAGTTTATAATTTTCTATAACCATGTCTTCCCTACGTCTGGTTACTACGGGCATTGAACGGGTGGATGGAATATCGAAATTCCGACAGGGTAACGTACCGTTCATAGATGGAAAAACTGTGAAGTGATCATTGCGCGTTTCGGTCTCAGTCCGAATGCTCGAAGTAAAAAGTAGGTCGACAGCGCATCATTTACTGATGTTCTGTTGGGGTATCACCTACCAACAAGTGAACCTCATGCTCGTCTGTCGATATTTAACTAAAAAAAAACTAGTAATGTGTGACTGATAAATACTATTATGACTTCAATAAGTAGTTTTTACCGTCCGTTCTGGTTTAAGAAAAAGGTTCACTGATATTTTTGTCATTAAAGCAGTTGGGCGATAAAAATCATGGGCAATTTCTCACTTTAGGAAACTATACCTCACACGAATGACACACCTTAGTAAATTCCAGCCACTGAGTACCACCAGGATGTAAAGAGATGAATTCTGTCAAGTCATAGAGGCTATCATGTATCCTCCATAAGCCTTCAGCGCCGTCCTGTTTCCGTTTGCCATCCAACCACTGCTGGGCAGTTTTCGGTTCTTCGTCACGAAGATGAGGGTATGGAAGTCTGGGAAAGCTAACTTGTCGCCTTTCAGTATGCGGTGCCATCGTCTGAAGTGTATATGTAGGTAATATTCTAGATGAATCAAAAAAAGGATCTCACCTTCAAATTTAAATATAAATCTTTGCTTGCTAAATGCATATTTCTTATCATATTTTTTTTAGTATTATACGCTGATTTTTTTGACAAATATTTTTTATATTTTTGATTTTAATTTTACATTAATTTACATATAATATTGTCTTTTATTAACGCGAGTATCACACATTTAAATAAAATACTGTATAGCGGATTAAAACGCGATTTATTATTTATATTGTTTAAATTATTTATCCCGACGTTTCGGATGCTTTTCAGTAACCGTAGTCGCGGGTATACAGTATTTTATTTAATTTACATATGTTCTGCACCGCCTGTTTTTGTGGGCAATAAGGTATTTACTTACTTACGTACGTTATTCAAGATAACTTCGACTATATTCTAGACGAATTTAAATAAAAAGAACCTAACCTTTAAATTTGAAGAGAATTACTCTCTTAATGTGAAGTATTTTTGATTCGTCAATTGTCAATTAAAATTGAATTTGGAATATTGCTTCTAACGAGAAGAGCTGACAAGAAATTTTATAGTTACCTACTCTTTAAAATAATCAAAGTCATACAAAAGTGTAATCCGAGAATTGTTTGTTTAAATACTTACGTATACTGTTCTATAAAAAATACACCATAACACATGACAAAGTCCAATTATTGCTCACCTCATTCATAAGCAAAAAAAAGGAAAGATATGAGGTGAATATGAGGTGCACGAACCTTACTGAGGTGACGTGATTACTTTTTTCTTAAATTTGACACATTTTAATAGTTATTAAGTATAAATATAATCTTATTATTGCAGTATCACTACATAGTATAAAACAAAGTCGCTTTCTCTGTCCCTATGTCCCTTTGTATGCTTAAATCTTTGAAACTACGCAACGGATTTTTTTTAATAGATAGAGTGATTCAAGAGGAAGGTTTATATGTATAATAACATCCATTAAATAGTGGAGAAGTACTGTTATTTTTGAGGTTTCTAATGTGATGTCGTAAATAATTACATTTTTTCCGCTTACATTGCAAACGCAGGGTGAACCCTACGAGTTTTATCAAAATAATGTACTAAATATTGTACACATTGAAAAGGTCTACAGAAAAGTCCGTGATGGTATATGTCTATCTCTTATGGATAACCCACAATAACTTTTTTTTGTCATTTACTTTTTACGACAAATAATCGCTAATTTTCGAAGCGATTTTAACAGCATTAATCCTTAACCAATTAAATACCTAGAATACATTGTTCATTTAATATAGATCTATATGGCCCTATACACCGTATGATTTAAATGAATATTTTCGAATATATTACAGATTTAAAAATTGCGGGACGTAACGTTTGCGGCGGTACCGGCCGGTATGTTTTTATATACAACGATCACAGTTTTTCTGTAGTGTATTTAGTATCAGCATTACGTCCGTGCGAAGCCGGGGCGGGTCACTAGTTAATTTTTAAGTAATTATTTAAAGATACGTTACGTATACGTTATACGATACGACTGATCGGTGTACACTCGACCCTACAAATGACCAAATGACAATGACCCTATATAAGTTCTTATGGTATGTTGTTTTGCTAATGTTGCCCTTACTGACCCCTATATATAATTATATTATATATAAAGTGGTTTGTTTATAAAAAAATCTCCAATGTTAAGAATAGTTTAATTTTTATTATTCATTTCTGAGACGTATGCATTGATAGCCATAGGTCAATGATTTGTATTTAGGGCAGCCGCTATGGTGTACCTAAAAGGCAAATAATCGTTTTTACGGCCATGACAAAATAATTAGATGTTCAATTAAAACCTAGAATTATTAAATTGTTTAACAGATTTTAATTTGAAAGTTACTCTACTAGCAATAGCCCGAAGTCTGATTTTAGATGAATATCATATATAACATTATTTATTTAACTTAAGAATATTAAACATAGATATGTAGCATTCCAGAGTTATTAAAAGCAACATTGTTGTGGTAGATCGCATTAACGTGAACAGGGGGGTGAGCACGAACAAGTATCGAAAGAGTATTCGTATCGTCGAACTGTCATTTGTATGAAATTTCAAATAATTTTTCATACAACTGACAGTTTGACGATTCGAATACTTTGACGATAGTCGTTCGTGCTAGGCCCCCAGTTGATGCGCCGATAGAGTCACCATAATATCAAAGAAAAAACAGCGTTATTTCAACCGACTTTATAAATAATTCACATCAAAGTATCGAATAAATGTCAACAATACATAGCTTATATTTATCAGATATATACTTTGCTTGCATTAATAAAATCAATTTTTAATCAGTTTAAGTAGTTCCAGAGTACCTACAACAAAGAAACATAGAACTCAACTCTTGTACAGTGGAATTATATTAGTATATTAATAACAAAATCATATTTTAGATATGGTAACATATAACGATTAGCGCTTAGATAAAAACCTAATAAAATATTCCGTTTTATGAGACAGTCCTCAAAACATGCTAATTGATGATTGAATCTATTGTACTTGTTGATAAAATTATCGCGACAATACTTCATTATTTATCTCTACAGGATACAACGTTATTATATGTTTTAATAGATTTTAATATACAATAATTTTATTAAAACATAAAAGACATCATTTTAAATTAAAAAAATATTTTTATTTGTAAAATACGACAAAAGAAAAATTTATTTTGGGAGAGGTGGACCTAGGCGAACGTACTTCGATATCTGATCAAGTTACGTTGGAGGGGACGGGGACGTTCTTCAAATGGGCCAGGTCAAAAGTACTCGAAACCGACGAGTGTGTATGAAAGTGGAAGAAGCGAAAGTGGTATGTAGGTATCGGAGCGTATGGAATTCCGTGATCTCTGCCTACCCCAATGGGAAAGAGGCATAATGTATGTATGTAACTCAAATACTTATGTATATTGAAGTTTTTTTGTGATATAGCAACAGTTAGATCAGTCTACCCTACCCGATCGTAATATATTTCTTATATTGTATCCTCGGGTTTTGAACCCGAAGCCTTGAGTGCTAAACACAACGCACATACCACGAGCTCACGGAGGTGGTCACACAGAGAGTAATAGTAAAGTAAAATAAAATACAAAATACATTAACATTTGTAACCCTAAGACCCGTCGCATCAAATTATTATTCAAAGCAAAAACAGACCGAAGAATATAAAACATTTGTGACTGACTAGCTAATAAAGAAATTAGCTTAAGTGAGGTATGTCATTATATAATGGATTTCTTTAAACTAAGTAACAATCTAAAGAATTAGGTACATTCTTGTGGAAAAAACGAAATGTTATTTGATTTATTAACAACTCATAAATATAACTTCTGATCATGACTTGCAATTGAAAGTAATTAATTCGCATTTTAAATAGACTTATTTTCTCCATTTTAAGCAGTTATATTATATTTCATTTCATCGATCAATATTATTTAATTAATGAAAATCAATCAAGAACGCTACAATGATTCTAAAAAATAAAAGAAATAATTATTTAATTAAACTTACCAATTCTTATAATTCCTTTTTCAAAGTTTGTGACACAAATATTATTATCATAATATGGCCTACAATATATGATAAGTCATTAAAAACAAATAAACATTGAATAATGTTAAATTATCAGGTCTGCCGTCACGTGTAGCAGATTGGTCGTGACTGAGTGCGCACGGCGCACGCGATTGCCGATTGGCGGTTTCATTTTGGAGAATCGTTCAACGATGCAGTTATCATTTTTTTTCAATAATATTCAAGAATGACAGGTTTATTGATACATACTTCGGACGCAATTATCTTTAAATGATGTTAAATTTTCTTTCCGACATCCAGTTTTAAATATAATTTTTCATTTCAGACATTTTATTATTATTCAAAATTAAAAGACTACTTTTTATTGATCACTAAATAATAAAAAAATCTATAAGCGTACGTGACGTGAGCTGTCAATTGCGGAAGATAGCTTTTATTTTTGAAGCCAACACTCTGGAAGGACAACGTCTGTCGGGTCCACTAGCATAAAATAGATAACAGTACTTAATGATAAAATAATAACTTACACTATTATATTAATTATCTATTTGATATCAACTAATTAATTTTAAATGTATGGAAGATCATCGAATGTTTTTGTTAAAATATTTAAGAAAACAATTTTTCAATTTTTTTTTAAGATACTTTTATTTGCAATTCTCATTTCCTTAAATAAAATTACTAACGCTATATTATACATAATAATTAATGGAACAAATGACAAAATTGAATGATTTCATTTGTAAAGATAATACGCTGCTGTATAGTAAAGGTAAGAATCAAGGAGATAGTAAGTTATATAACTAAATACATAATATAAAATATCCAACCAAAAACATTTTCATGTAAAGTAACGTCAAGACGAGTAGGTAAATATTACTTGCCCTGTAAAAAAGTTATCAGATCTTATGGAGAGCCAAGCTCCTAGCTGTACATTACCTAACCTAAGACTCTCTCTCATCATAGCGAATAGTGATCTGCATGAATCCTACTCTTAAGTTCTCTACAAACCCTACACCTTAGCAAAAATGTGTGGGTTAGCCGTTTCGTTACTCAAGGACCTATTGGCACAAAAATAGCTATCTTAAGAATTAGAATTTGGACTATCTAGCACTGTCTAGACCAAATCTATAAGGGTACAAAAATACAATGAAACGTTTCGAGAAAAAGTAGGTCGACGTATCCGTAGAACAAAGTCGGATATGATTATGATACCAAGTTGCTTTTTTGTATTTGAAAGGCTAAACTGACCTATATAATTAACTAATAAAATCCAAAATTTAAAAAACGCATAGTTTTTTCAAAGATAGCAGTCGGATAATGGTTAATGATGTTAATTTCCCCTAAGAATAAGGTCAAGTTTAAAGTAGAGCGTCATGCAGATGTGACTTTGTTCTACGGACAAGTCGAGGTAGTGCCCTCTTCTTGGCTGGTGCTCTGTCGTGCCCCAGATATACTATTATTATTACGCTAAGTACAACG
This sequence comes from Anthocharis cardamines, assembly GCA_905404175.1. Taxonomy (NCBI): domain Eukaryota; kingdom Metazoa; phylum Arthropoda; class Insecta; order Lepidoptera; family Pieridae; genus Anthocharis; species Anthocharis cardamines. The sequence continues at coordinate 7,096,079 of FR989962.1, forward strand.
GTAACACTTCAAAGCTTAATTTTATTACGTTGGGAACCAAGAAGTTCTTGTAACTAGACAGTTGATAGTAAACCAATTTCTCATACTAAACTGTAACGAACTTCCAAAGTCAAGTTCGTTGTTTGGTAAGGCCAGCTTTATTACATTGGCATCCGGTTTTCAGCGTTGTTCTTGACTTAACAAAAATTATTAAAAAAAAATCCACAACATTTTAGACATGAAAATTAACTATGAAAAATTATTTAACAAATAATATAAAGCAGATTTATTCAGAAAAATATGGTTTATTCGTTTTGCATTCTTTTCATTCAAAATCCCTACATACAAGCCTGAGGAAGAATAGTATTTTATTAATTACTACTATTTATTCCATGAAAACTTCCTCATCTTTTTAGGTAGTGGCGCACAGGATTTTCGCTCGGAAAAATATTTTAAACATTTTTTGTTCTTAAAAAAATAAATTCCTGAGCCTCAGTGGAGCATGGAGCAAATTGTTTCGATTCCCAGGAAAAGATTTTAAAAATTCAATTTCAATTTTTAAAATCTTTTCCTGGGAATCGAACCCGGATACAACTGTCAAGGGATGGATAGGTAATTTATAATCTAGAAAAAATCCCATTCAAATCGCTAGCTGACCGTAGCCAACAACGAAAAATGACAAAATTATGAAAAAAAATGTTTTTATGAAAAAGTTAATTTTACGTATTACCTATCCAACTTTGGTCCTTAATATCTTTTTAACGAGGGCCCAGTAGACCCGAATATTTGGTGGTAGTTATACCCTTGGATACCAATCCCCGACACGCACGTCTGAGGGTCTCCTTGTCAGGGTATGTTTTATGTTTAGTTTTAAAGCTGAAAGGCTTTACTTAGGCTTTACTATTATTATTATTTTCATATCGGTTTTTTGGTATCTACCACACAAAACAATGTGTTATTGATATGAACACATTGACATATTATTACACAAATATTGAAGGTAACTTGTATCAATACATGAAATACCCGACTGACTTGGATTTACTTCCCACTGCATGAGTTCAACTTTTCCTATCATAGTTCTTAACTTATTTCTGTGTCAGACAGTGTGGTTTGCAAGGAATAAACCTATTTACTGGGAATAAGAAAAATACAAACTTGTAAGATATATCTTTCTAAGATTGCGTACGTATTTTAAGTAATAGGTATGTTTTGACGGTTGTTGCGTTGCATTTTTTTTTATGTCAGATATCGACAGACGAGCATGAAGTTTATTTGATGGTAGGTGATACCTCAGCCACAGGACATCAGTCAATAATGCGCTGTCGACCTAATTTTTACTTCGAGCATTCGGAAATCCATAGACTGAAAATGAAACGCGCAATGTGCACTTCATTGTTTTTCCATCTATGAACGGTGGTTCGATACTCGGTCGAATTTTCAATATTCCTCCCACCCGATCAATGCCCGAAGTTACCAGACGTGGAGAAAACATGTTTACAGAAATCTATAAACATGTTGACTTTTTTCGGCTAACAATAATTGTGACTCATTGTAACTTATAAATAAATTATTATCTTACCATCATAAGTTTTCTCATTTGCTTTTCATATAAAAAAATCATCTTCCAAACGCTTATAAATTAAATTCTACTAATTTTAAAAGTTAATTTAAAATAATGATGAGACAATTTCCATTCATGGGGACATAATATTATGTTAATGCATGCTTACAAGAGAATATGCCTATCAATTGCTTTGTATTATCAATGTAGGTACCTCGAGATCCTAAGCAAATATAATTCAATTTATTCGTAACGAAAAGAAAATATATACTAAAATATTCTTGCAAGCATTATTACTCATCATATATTTTTCGAAAATTAAATCAATTAAAGTTACATTTCTAATTATGTTGTGATGTTTGGCTTAATTTTATATTTGAAAGCAGATTTATATATTTTGCAAATTTCGTTTTTGTATTTTATAACTAATATAGGTACAAACGGCCTTATTCATAAACATATTAACTATAAGCGATATAGTTAAAAATATGTTTTGTTTCTTTCGTTCTTTAGTCTTTTTATATTCGATAGAGCGAGACATAACATATTTTAACTATACCAAGCTTATTATAATATGTTTATGAATAAGGCTGTATTACTATAGTAATGATTTTAATAATTAATTGTTATTTTCCAAAATCGTGGAAAAATCTTATTTATGAAATTTGTTACTAAAATAATTAAGACTTACGAATCATGCACATAGTGATGCATGTACATACTATGTGTTTTTTTCACAAGGTGTATTAATATTTTTCCCGTGCTGATACATACATGTACGTATAATGTATATACATATATATATATGTGGACCCGACAGACGTTGAGATGCCCATACGATTATTTCAAAAATATATTCCTGGAATCCTATATCAGCGCCATCGACCATTTGTGAATCTTAACCATCTACAAAATCTATTATCAGTTAAAATTTCATCAAAATCTGTCCAGCTGTTTGGGAGGAGTTCAGTAAGTACAGAATAATTACATATTTGAAATTTTAGCAAGTTTAAATTGAGGTGTTATGCAGATTTTAGAAGTTAAACAGGTTTTGTTTTTACTGCATTTTATTTTATTTTAAACTCTTTATTGCACAATGAAAATAGTGTACAAAAAGCAAACTTCAATCTTGAATCATTCATTTTCAAAGAATGATTATATATTCTTTGTAAATATTATATTTCGTCAAACGTTAATATAGCTGCATAATTTTTATATGACATCTCAGAAAACCAAACAAAGACCTATACTATCGGACATGTCCAAAACCACAGAACAGCTTATTTTTCCCTGTTCTGTGTCCAAAACATTTCGCACCACGTACATTCACGAAGCATACATTTACTAGACCACGTATGAAAATCCAGTCGGTGTTGGTTGCTAGCCATGTGGCCTAGTCTTAAACTTGCTGTCCCGATGTAGTAAGCTCTCTAATCCTCTTACAAGACAGATCGTCCGTTCCAGAAACCTTTGGAAGCACCTATTATTTTATCCATTTAACTACGACGGAGCAAGGTCTCTATATGCGAAATCCTAACCTGTTTCTATCTTGTTTTTCTAGCATTCGAAACAGTGACCGGTGCTAAATGTAACGCGCGTATGACCTTTTGTAAGTTTACATAAAATAACTTTTACCGGATTAAAATACGATTTATTATTTGTCCCGACCTTTCGAATGCTTTCCAGCAAACGCCACGGGCAGACTGTGACAGCTGTCTTATGTGAAATTTCACAAAGTGGCCATAGTAACGCCATCTATTCCTACGGAGTTGATGTATGTTCTATATCGTGGCAAAAAATAACACTCGATGTTGATTTCTTTATGTGGGGGCGCCACATTATTCTTGCAAGGGTGTCAGTGATGACTGACTTAGAGTGACGTTTGTGTTTTATGGCCGCGTTTCCTGTCGGCTCGAAATGCTGCCTATACAATATACAATTCGAAACATCGAGATAGATGATATAAATAATAAGTAGATAAAAATAATAATAATAATTATAATCCGGTAAAAGTTATTTTATTTAAATGTCTGATATTCGTTTTAACAAAAGACAATATGACCTTAACAGGGTTGAGTTTTAAAGCAACTTGTTATATGAAGATTACAGTATAATACTATAATGTGATGTGACATACATAAAAGTATATTCATAAAACCTTGCAGAACTTCCCTTAGAAATCCCTTTTGATGGAAATCGGAAATATCTTTCTTGCCTTCATATACCTTTTACGGTTTACTTTGTACGCTGACGTTATCTTAAACCAGGCTTGGCGGTGAGAGGTCTGAAAATGTCATAAAAATAAGAAATTTTTCATTTAACTGCCTGTGTCGTAAATCTTTTAGAAGATGTTTAAAATTAAGTGAACCTCTGTGGAGGGAATTTCCATGATTAAGTTTATTGCATGCTGAAACAAGAGTTATTAATTCTTGGGACTACGATTATGTGGCGCCTGCTTTGAAGTAGATGCAATATGTTTTGAAGATGAATTGCTTACATACATTATATGAGAATCTTCGTTGAATGAGAGTTTGTATAAGTAATAATAATAATATATCAGTTATTATATAGATTATACTATTTTTAAAAATAATATAAAATATTCTAAAATAATTTCGTCGTATGCACCACTGCACTGCAACGGTCTAAAAGCCCTGCAAGGGGTCAGATGGAAGGAAAACATCAAAAATATTTACAGTGCCAATGAAAGGCCTGTGAGAAACTGCTCTGGGATGAACCCAGAGATCTCATCTTAGCTCAGCAAATATAAGATTGGACGGATATTACTTGAAAATTGTCAACTTTCGTATTAAAAACGAGGAAACCTAATTTAAATCAAGTCAAAGAATTTAAATTGTTAATTCCGTAAATACGGTGCGCCATAATCTTATATGAAGTGTTTTGTGATCCTTTATAACACGCTAATCCAGTAAAATATGTTAAACAATGTATCGAATATTATGAGAATTAGGCTTCAGTTCGGGAACATAATCACGTTCCTTGGCTTATCGGATTAAATATAATACTGAATGAGCAATATTTTTAGCGCAAGCTTCATAGGAATGGTTCTATTTAGAGTAAAAGTCGTCGGAGGTTGCGTAACATCTTTTTCATTATATAATATCAATTTCTATATATAACATCAGTTCTGATCTCATACTCGTGTATTCAGGTAGCAAGGAAAACATAATGCTTTTTATGGAGCCCCGAAGCACCCGCAGTTGTTAATTTTATACGAGCCTAATAAATAGGCACCTTCAGCAGTCCATTTTGTTCAACATAATAAATTCCTTGCTCAGAACAGAATTATGTCAGAAGTGTAACATTAATCATATAATGTGCACTCATAATATTCACGATAATGTTACCATTATTAATGGTATTCAATAAAATGTACGAGTTACCGTTGTATTTGGCGTAAAACGTATTAGTTTGGCGACGTATAAAGGTCACTAATGGACGATGGGCCGTAAAATACTTATTGTTGTCAATTTTATGGCAACCACCGATGGTACCACTTTTATATTTCATTTCACGCGCCATAGAAGCAGTTAATTGAACTTTAACGGTCCAAGGAATGGGACATTATTGACTTTCACAGAGCACACGCTGAAAGGGGTAAATAATCCGGTGATATGGGGATGAATAGATACGGAGCGAGTACCCGACCTTTTGTGTTTATTTATATAGGTGTGGTAATTATTACATAAACGTGGTACATAATAATAATTAATTCCCATGATAGGTATTAATTAATCTCGCTATTCATTAGGATTTATTGAAATTTACGCCGACCTAGTAGAGCATATGTTCTGACATACAGAGTGATATATGTAAAACAAATTCTCATAATATTGTCTTTATTAACGCGAGTATCACACATTTAAATAAAATACTTTATAACTGATTAAAACGCAGTTTATTTTTTATGTACCTGCGAAAAAACAACGATTCGTATTATAGACGCTTTAGTCGCCTCCATTTCCCAAGGAGCACGGGAATTTAGAGGTTAAGGTTATTGTTAATATAATAGAAGATAATGCGATGCGATTTGATAGTGTGTGATTACATCCGGCTATAATGTTATATAAATATATGTTCCTTAGGGTAATTTGTTTAAGTTTATGACCTTGTGACAGCAAAAATAATGTCTGGAAGTTTATCAAGCGCATTCACTGAATACATTTAAATATATCTTTATCAACACGAACTTGAGATTTTTTTATATTTTTTTTATCATGGTATATAAGAAGTTACTTTACTGTGTATATTTTTTATTGCTGGAACCCGTGACTTTATTTTAAATGACGATAATTTTTCTTTCCAACATCCGATTGATATGAATAAAAGGTCAATCTACAATACAATTTTTATACAGAAGTTTCAGGTAGTAGTTTAATTTTAGTTTAGTTTAGTTATAAAAAAAATTGAACAACAACACCAGAGGATTTGCAGATACGTTATCAGCCTTGATTTCTATTCTGCTGATTGAGGACAAACCTTCGTTTTTAATTCGTTTATTATTATTATAATTAATTACTTCAAGTTGTGGAACATAGTGTAATGGTTGCAGCTCCTTACAAACATTCTGTAAAACAAAAAACTTAGCGATTAAAAAGATTAGCGGAGAGTTTACTGGCAGTTCTTCTCGTCCGTTCTACGCCCTTGATTTGATAACTGGCAGTAAATGTAAAATTAGAAGCATTTTATATGATTTTTTTACTGACGTTCATACGTGCACATTGTGTTACCTAAATTAATAAATGATTTGAATTTGAATTTCTTACCCTTTTACCGTCTTCTTTAAATTTCTGGTTATTTAATTAAATTTTATATACACATTTATCTATCTAAATCGAAAGTTCCCAAATGCTTTTCTTCTTATAGACCCCTTTGCCCTGTTTTTCACTGTTATGGAAATACCTCTTCCCCTTCCTAATACTATTTTTGCGAACCCAATAACATCAAATGTATATTAGACAGCAGGTATAGTATTTCTGTCTTTAAAATATTTAAATTACGAAGTGTACTGTATTCTTGTAGATCCCTGGGGTAAATAATATATATTTCCCGTACAATATGGAATATATCTGCACACATTTCGAAACAGGAAGTTTGTGTTCTCGTAAAGTATGACTTATTCAGCATAGCATGTTTAGTTATGGATGTAAATGACACTGCTGCTAAAAGCTTGTCTCTATTCTGATCCAAAACCCATCGAGTCGTATTGATAAATTACCAAGCGATATTGATCGCTATTTGCCTAAACAAATCCGCCAAGCAGGAATACACTTGTGTTAGCGATGAGTGATGTGGTGGTGTCAACGATTTATCAACGTAGTAGCATAGGAGAAAATGTAATGTGAGTCATATAGAATTATTATTAACGTAATGTAATAAGGAACATCGCTCGATATATAGAACGGTGAATGATTATTGTGAAATAAAATATTTCAACAGATAAACGTCTTCCTTTTATTTTAGACTAGCGTTGCGCCCCGGTTTCGCACGGGTGTAATCTAGATGTACTATTCACAAAACTATACCTATGTTTCTCGTTGATAATATATTTTTATTGTTGAATGAATTTTAAAGATTTTTAAAAGCATTAGGTAATAAATTCCTTCTAAGGTGGTCGGTAACTCGGTACCAATTTCGAAAGTCCATCTAACCGTTTGATGCCGGAAGTGACCACGTCGTTTACAGAAAATAATAAATGTATAGGTATTTCATTTCATTTCATTATTCGAACTCGAGACCAATCGGAATTCAGAACGCAAAGTAAGTATGTTTCGGCGGAAACGGAAGCACACAAATGTCTCTCTATGTCCTACTAGGGGACTTGGCTACCTTTTCACTTTTATCATAGACATACATATACATCACGCCTCTTTCCCATTGCGGTAGGCAAAGATCACGGAATTCCGTATTATGCTCCGATCCATCGCCAATACCGTCTATTACCATGCTTACAATATTACGACACGAACGAGGGCGTGGAAAGAAAATTTTAATTATAAAGGGTTAAACGGCTTGTGAATATAACATCTCGTCTTCAGCAACGTATGTGAAGGTAAATAGTCAATTTTCCTGAGAGGTAAAATTGCTGTGATGCCGAGATAAGTTCGGTCGGGTACTTACTTTGAACGAGAGCAATTCCCAAACTCTCGCGTAGGCAAATTGTTTAGAATTATAAGATACCACGAAACGAGCAAAAACGCTGAAAATTGAACATTTATCACTTTTATGAGAATTGCCCTGTAATTAGGTGAACTCGTTTTGAAAGCGTTCGAGTAGGTATTACTTTGCTACGTTAGGGTTTTATATCGAAGGTAAAACATGAACAACTTGTGAGAATGTATTCGTATCTTCAATCTGTCAGTAATAAATTACTTGAAATTACATACAAAAGACAAAAAACTGATACAAATATTTTCTCGCAAATTGGTCGTGCTTGGTCTTAGATCCATAGGCGCGTGTGGTCGAAAGTTCGTCGGCTTGTAGGTGTTGGAAGCCTGTGCGGAGAGCACGTAAGGCGGCAGATATATTTGAGGGGTTTATTATGTGAGTAAACTTACTTTTAGACCCACAGTCACAACTTGGCGAGATTGCAACAATTGTATCAGCATTATATAATAAAGAAGCTTTAAACTTAAAAACAATGTGGCTAAACTTACATTTTATATAATAATATAAAATGTATAGCGTTAATATTGTCAAATACGCTCAGGAAATCTAATAGCAGTATTTTCAATTAACTATTTGTCAGTAACAACAGAAGTAGGTATTTTGTATTGCTCTTGGAAATGAATTTGAAACAAGGAGCTAAGGCTGCATCGGATAGTATACACGATGTCGGTGGTAAATAATTTATGTGCTACGGATTATTGCATACAATGAATGAGCTCGAATTCAACATATTCCCTGGGATCAAAGCTATATAGCAGTACCTACCTACATTAGAACAAAAATAATCTAATTATTCAATGTGTAAAAAGAAGTATAATCTGTAGGTATATTAGTAGCCAAATTATTGTGAATTATCACTTGACATATAATAATAAGTAAATTATTAATTTATGTAAAACGATTCTTAGCGGATATTAAAGCATTTAGCCTCGGGTTTAACATAAATAATAACTGTGTCACCTCTAAAAAGGAAAAAGCTCTTTAATAACGACGAAGTGTCGTAAAACTCCAAACTCGCGTTTGGTGAAATAATTCATGAAATATCTAAAATACCGAACTTTTTATAGACTTGAAAATTGTCAAGAATTATACATTTTTCATAGGCTATCAGTTTGATATTTGTTTTACTAGAAAATAAAAATTATATTAATATTTACAGTGGGTTTGATTTTCAAATTCTCCGACCAGGAATAAATAACCTAAACCAGCCTGAAGTTCACAATAATGATACAGCAATCTTGTTATCTTTTGAATTATTTTGTTTCCTTCAAAATGTTTCTACTATCTGCTTATTCATATTAAAAAAGAGAATTCCCGAGTCCCCTAGTGTCCCCTGTTTCACTTATCATTTTTCTTTATAAGCAAGTAAGTGATCAGCATTCTGAGCAATGGCCGACCGAAATAACTTTATTTTTAATCTTGTTTTCCCGGGATTGGAACCCAGGACCACAGATGCAAATCGCATTGCACTTACCACTGAGCCACGGAGGTGGTCAATTCATATTAATATACAAGTATAAATTTCGAAATTCACCGAATGACAACAAAGTATTACCGTCTAGAATCTTAATACTAGACAATTTACTCGTCTTTATTTTTTTCTCGAAGTGTTGTTAAATATATCATTGATTGAAATATGTTAACACGGAAATACGTTTCGTTTCTGTGAATATAAAATAAATCTCGGTAATACAAGGAGCGTTAGAATTTTATGAGATCACGGAAACACCTTTAAACACGTGTACACTGTACAAAAGCCCAAAGAAAGGTATTCCTTACACACAACCTTCTTGTAATTGAACACGCACGACACGATTTATTCCAATTGACTTGTATTGAATTTTCAAGGCAGATCTCGATATGTCTAACAAGTTCTCGTTCCACGTGTATAGAAAAACTTGAGAAAATGTAAATTCGGTGAAAAATTGCAAAGGAGTTAACAAAAAAGGTGGTTAAGGATTTATGGGCTAACAATGTACGTACAGATTATAACTCTACATACATCTTTTCTTCAATAATAATTTGATTATTTTTGTTCTAATGTATACGAATAGCAGCTTACTAAGTATTTGTATGTCAAACAAACAAAAAAAGACGAGAGATGATAATGTACAATAAATAACAAAACAATTCATAAATAATATAAAAAAAATGTTTGCCTAAAATTATAATATCTACACACAATAATAATTTATTTATTTATTATAAGGAAACATAACAAATACATCACAATTACAGAAAATATAAGAAGAGATACAATATATAAATATAGATGTGTCCTAAGTCCTAACATGTTTCATAGATACAGTAATAACAAAGGAAAATATTAAATAGTATACAATCGCAATTGCAAACATTCACAGAAAATACTAATTTAACTATACACATTAATACTAAATACTTATAATAAAATAAAAGTAAGACTACTTCAGACGATAAAGGGAATGCACCCGGAGCAAATTTTCAAACTAGAAAATGAATCCGAGCTGTCTTCACGTAAAATGGTAATTATTCCACAGCTCAATATAATAGACTGAAAAAGAAGTAAATAATTTGCATTTTGTTTCTGATTCCTCAACTGACAAATTAACGGTACCTACTAACAATTTCTCGGAAGTTGTTCATGCTTAGGCATCTGTTTACGAACTAGAATTATGTCCATCATAATTACCGTGAAAATGGCGTGCTGATGTCAGACTGCGAAAGCAAGTAACTCCTTAGCCAAAATTTAAAATATGACGTCACATTCATTAAAGTAACCCTCGGGCTTTTATTTCAGAAGAAGACGCAACTCGCAAGAAGGTCGCATATTCGTACGACAAACAGCTTCATCTACAAAATACAGAATTGTTTCTGAAACTGATTTAAAATTGGTCTTCACTAATAATCCCACCACATCTAGAAATTAATTTAACTTTTAATGCGTTTATGTTACAATTTCACATCTGTTTGTCCTATTAGCATGTTATGGAGTAAATTATATTTTTAATAATGTATGTATATTATAAGCCAAAATTTAATAATGATATTTAAGTAAAATATTCAGTTTTAAAAAGTTAAGAAAAGTAAGTTTGATTTAATTTAAAATATTATGATTTAAAGTATATTGTGTCTATGTTTTTTTTTAGTATTTTAGTTAAATATTGTACTGATTTTCTTTTTCAATTATTTATTCTTGTGTTAAGTTGTTATAGGTTTTAATTTTTCAAACCTTTTTATTTTTCTTAAATAAGCATTGTATAATCGCTTCTGCCAGCGCACCACCCTCACTGGAGCCACTGAAAATCAGTGTTGGGGTTTTGCCCCAACTTATACTGAGTGGTTATCCATTTCAGGATCATCATATATTTTTCTGTTTAGTTTTAATGTCGTTTATTATTTTAATTGTATATTATGGTGATTTCTTGAATAAATATATTCTATTCTATTCTATTCAAAAAATGTTCGAAGTCGAGCAAAAAATGCTCGGCAAAATGTTCGAAGTCGAGCAAAAAATGCTCGGCAAAATGTTCGCAGTCGAGATAAAATGCTCGGCAAAATGTTCGGTTTCAAGCAAAAAATGCTCGGCGTGATGTTCGGTGTCGAGCAAAAAATGTTCGGAATCGAGCAAAATATGTTTGGAGTCGAGCAAAAAATGCTCGGCAAAATGTTCGAAGTCGAGCAAAAAATGCTCGGCAAAATGTTTGGAGTCGAGCAAAAAATGCTCGGCAAAATGTTCGGAGTCGAGCAAAAAATGCTCGGGAAAATGTTCGGAGTCGAGCAAAATATGTTCGGAGTCGAGCAAAAAATGTTCGGTGTCGAGCAAAAAATGTTCGAAGTCGAGCAAAAAATGTTCGGTGTCGAGCAAAAAATGTTCGAAGTCGAGCAAAAAATGCTCGGCAAAATGTTCGAAGTCGAGCAAAAATGCTCGGCAAAATGTTCGCAGTCGAGCAAAAAATGTTCGGTGTCGAGCAAAAAATGTTCAGTGTCGAGCAAAAAATGCTCGGCAAAATGTTCGGAGTCGAGCAAAAAATGTTCGAAGTCGAGCAAAAAATGCTCGGCAAAATGTTCGGAGTCGAGCAAAAAATGCTCGGCAAAATGTTCGCAGGCGAGCAAAAAATGTTCGGTGTCGAGCAAAAAATGTTCGAAGTCGAGCAAAAAATGTTCGAATTCGAGCAAAAAATGCTCGGCAAAATGTTCGCAGTCGAGCAAAAAATGTTCGGTGTCGAGCAAAAAATGTTCGAAGTCGAGCAAAAAATGCTCGGCAAAATGTTCGGAGTCGAGCAAAATATGTTCGGAGTCGAGCAAAAAATGCTTGGGAAAATGTTCGGTGTCGAGCAAAAAATGCTCGGGAAAATGTTCGGTGTCGAGCAAAAAATGCTCGGCAAAATGTTCGGAGTCGAGCAAAATATGTTTGGAGTCGAGCAAAAAATGCTCGGGAAAATGTTCGGAGTCGAGCAAAAAATGTTCGGTGTCGAGCAAAATATGTTCGAAGTCGAGCAAAAAATGTTCGGGAAAATGTTCGGAGTCGAGCAAAAAATGTTCGGTGTCGAGCAAAAAATGTTCGAAGTCGAGCAAAAAATGCTCGGCAAAATGTTCGAAGTCGAGCAAAAAATGCTCGGCAAAATGTTCGGAGTCGAGCAAAATATGTTCGGAGTTGAGCAAAAAATGCTCGGGAAAATGTTCGGTGTCGAGCAAAAAATGCTCGGCAAAATGTTCGGAGTCGAGCAAAATATGTTCGGAGTCGAGCAAAAAATGCTCGGGAAAATGTTCGGAGTCGAGCAAAATATGCTCGGCAAAATGTTCGGAGTCGAGCAAAATATGTTCGGAGTCGAGCAAAAAATGCTCGGGAAAATGTTCGGAGTCGAGCAAAATAAGTTCGGAGTCAAGCAAAAAATGTTCGAAGTCGAGCAAAAAATGCTCGGCAAAATGTTCGAAGTCGAGCAAAAAATGCTCGGCAAAATGTTCGGAGTCGAGCAAAATATGTTCGGAGTCGAGCAAAAAATGCTTGGGAAAATGTTCGGTGTCGAGCAAAAAATGCTCGGCAAAATGTTCGGAGTCGAGCAAAATATGTTCGGAGTCGAGCAAAAAATGCTCGGGAAAATGTTCGGTGTCGAGCAAAAAATGCTCGGCAAAATGTTCGGAGTCGAGCAAAATATGTTCGGAGTCGAACAAAAAATGCTCGGGAAAATGTTCGGAGTCGAGCAAAAAATGTTCGGTGTCGAGCAAAATATGTTCGGAGTCGAGCAAAAAATGCTCGGGAAAATGTTCGGAGTCGAGCAAAAAATGTTCGGTGTCGAGCAAAAAATGTTCGAAGTCGAGCAAAAAATGTTCGGCAAAATGTTCGGAGTCGAGCAAAATATGTTCGGAGTCGAGCAAAAAATGCTCGGGAAAATGTTCGGTGTCGAGCAAAAAATGCTCGGCAAAATGTTCGGAGTCGAGCAAAATATGTTCGGAGTCGAGCAAAAAATGCTCGGGAAAATGTTCGGAGTCGAGCAAAATATGTTCGGAGTCAAGCAAAAAATGTTCGAAGTCGAGCAAAAAATGCTCGGCAAAATGTTCGAAGTCGAGCAAAAAATGCTCGGCAAAATGTTCGGAGTCGAGCAAAAAATGCTCGGCAAAATGTTTGGAGTGGAGCAGAAAATGCTCGGCAAAATGTTCGGTGTCGAGCAAAAAATGTTCGAAGTCGAGCAAAAAATGCTCGGCAAAATGTTCGGAGTCGAGCAAAATATGTTCGGAGTCGAGCAAAAAATGCTTGGGAAAATGTTCGGTGTCGAGCAAAAAATGCTCGGCAAAATGTTCGGAGTCGAGCAAAATATGTTCGGAGTCGAGCAAAAAATGCTCGGGAAAATGTTCGGTGTCGAGCAAAAAATGCTCGGCAAAATGTTCGGAGTCGAGCAAAATATGTTCGGAGTCGAGCAAAAAATGCTCGGGAAAATGTTCGGAGTCGAGCAAAAAATGTTCGGTGTCGAGCAAAATATGTTCGAAGTCGAGCAAAAAATGCTCGGGAAAATGTTCGGAGTCGAGCAAAAAATGTTCGGTGTCGAGCAAAAAATGTTCGAAGTCGAGCAAAAAATGTTCGAAGTCGAGCAAAAAATGCTCGGCAAAATGTTCGAAGTCGAGCAAAAAATGCTCGGCAAAATGTTCGGAGTCGAGCAAAATATGTTCGGAGTTGAGCAAAAAATGCTCGGGAAAATGTTCGGTGTCGAGCAAAAAATGCTCGGCAAAATGTTCGGAGTCGAGCAAAATATGTTCGGAGTCGAGCAAAAAATGCTCGGGAAAATGTTCGGAGTCGAGCAAAATATGCTCGGCAAAATGTTCGGAGTCGAGCAAAATATGTTCGGAGTCGAGCAAAAAATGCTCGGGAAAATGTTCGGAGTCGAGCAAAATATGTTCGGAGTCAAGCAAAAAATGTTCGAAGTCGAGCAAAAAATGCTCGGCAAAATGTTCGAAGTCGAGCAAAAAATGCTCGGCAAAATGTTCGGAGTCGAGCAAAATATGTTCGGAGTCGAGCAAAAAATGCTCGGGAAAATGTTCGGAGTCGAGCAAAATATGCTCGGCAAAATGTTCGGAGTCGAGCAAAATATGTTCGGAGTCGAGCAAAAAATGCTCGGGAAAATGTTCGGAGTCGAGCAAAATATGTTCGGAGTCAAGCAAAAAATGTTCGAAGTCGAGCAAAAAATGCTCGGCAAAATGTTCGGAGTCGAGCAAAAAATGCTCGGCAAAATGTTTGGAGTGGAGCAGAAAATGCTCGGCAAAATGTTCGGTGTCGAGCAAAAAATGCTCGGCAAAATGTTCGGAGTCGAGCAAAATATGTTCAGAGTCGAGCAAAAAATGCTCGGGAAAATGTTCGGTGTCGAGCAAAAAATGTTCGGTGTCGAGCAAAAAATGTTCGGTGTCGAGCAAAAAATGCTCGGCAAAATGTTCGGAGTCGAGCAAAAAATGCTCGGGAAAATGTTCGGAGTCGAGCAAAAAATGTTCGGTGTCGAGCAAAAAATGTTCGAAGTCGAGCAAAAAATGTTCGAATTCGAGCAAAAAATGCTCGGCAAAATGTTCGAAGTCGAGCAAAAAATGCTCGGCAAAATGTTCGCAGTCGAGCAAAAAATGTTCGGTGTCGACCAAAAAATGTTCGAAGTCGAGCAAAAAATGCTCGGCAAAATGTTCGGAGTCGAGCAAAAAATGCTCGGCAAAATGTTCGGAGTCGAGCCAAAAATGTTCGGAGTCGAGCAAAAAATGCTCGGCAAAATGTTCGCAGTCGAGCAAAAAATGTTCGGTGTCGAGCAAAAAATGTTTGAAGTCGAGCAAAAAATGCTCGGCAAAATGTTCGGAGTCGAGCAAAACATGTTCGGAGTCGAGCAAAAAATGCTTGGGAAAATGTTCGGTGTCGAGCAAAAAATGCTCGGCAAAATGTTCGGAGTCGAGCAAAATATGTTCGGAGTCGAGCAAAAAATGCTCGGGAAAATGTTCGGTGTCGAGCAAAAAATGCTCGGCAAAATGTTCGGAGTCGAGCAAAATATGTTCGGAGTCGAGCAAAAAATGCTCGGGAAAATGTTCGGAGTCGAGCAAAAAATGTTCGGTGTCGAGCAAAATATGTTCGAAGTCGAGCAAAAAATGCTCGGGAAAATGTTCGGAGTCGAGCAAAAAATGTTCGGTGTCGAGCAAAAAATGTTCGAAGTCGAGCAAAAAATGCTCGGCAAAATGTTCGAAGTCGAGCAAAAAATGCTCGGCAAAATGTTCGGAGTCGAGCAAAATATGTTCGGAGTTGAGCAAAAAATGCTCGGGAAAATGTTCGGTGTCGAGCAAAAAATGCTCGGCAAAATGTTCGGAGTCGAGCAAAATATGTTCGGAGTCGAGCAAAAAATGCTCGGGAAAATGTTCGGAGTCGAGCAAAATATGCTCGGCAAAATGTTCGGAGTCGAGCAAAATATGTTCGGAGTCGAGCAAAAAATGCTCGGGAAAATGTTCGGAGTCGAGCAAAATATGTTCGGAGTCAAGGAAAAAATGTTCGAAGTCGAGCAAAAAATGCTCGGCAAAATGTTCGAAGTCGAGCAAAAAATGCTCGGCAAAATGTTCGGAGTCGAGCAAAATATGTTCGGAGTCGAGCAAAAAATGCTCGGGAAAATGTTCGGAGTCGAGCAAAATATGCTCGGCAAAATGTTCGGAGTCGAGCAAAATATGTTCGGAGTCGAGCAAAAAATGCTCGGGAAAATGTTCGGAGTCGAGCAAAATATGTTCGGAGTCAAGCAAAAAATGTTCGAAGTCGAGCAAAAAATGCTCGGCAAAATGTTCGAAGTCGAGCAAAAAATGCTCGGCAAAATGTTCGGAGTCGAGCAGAAAATGCTCGGCAAAATGTTCGGTGTCGAGCAAAAAATGCTCGGCAAAATGTTCGGAGTCGAGCAAAATATGTTCAGAGTCGAGCAAAAAATGCTCGGGAAAATGTTCGGTGTCGAGCAAAAAATGTTCGGTGTCGAGCAAAAAATGTTCGGTGTCGAGCAAAAAATGTTCGAAGTCGAGCAAAAAATGCTCGGCAAAATGTTCGAAGTCGAGCAAAAAATGCTCGGCAAAATGTTCGGAGTCGAGCAAAAAATGCTCGGCAAAATGTTTGGAGTGGAGCAGAAAATGCTCGGCAAAATGTTCGGTGTCGAGCAAAAAATGCTCGGCAAAATGTTCGGAGTCGAGCAAAATATGTTCAGAGTCGAGCAAAAAATGCTCGGGAAAATGTTCGGTGTCGAGCAAAAAATGCTCGGCAAAATGTTCGGAGTCGAGCAAAATATGTTCGGAGTCGAGCAAAAAATGCTCGGGAAAATGTTCGGAGTCGAGCAAAAAATGTTCGGTGTCGAGCAAAATATGTTCGAAGTCGAGCAAAAAATGCTCGGGAAAATGTTCGGAGTCGAGCAAAAAATGTTCGGTGTCCAGCAAAAAATGTTCGAAGTCGAGCAAAAAATGCTCGGCAAAATGTTCGAAGTCGAGCAAAAAATGCTCGGCAAAATGTTCGGAGTCGAGCAAAATATGTTCGGAGTTGAGCAAAAAATGCTCGGGAAAATGTTCGGTGTCGAGCAAAAAATGCTCGGGAAAATGTTCGGTGTCGAGCAAAAAATGCTCGGCAAAATGTTCGGAGTCGAGCAAAATATGTTCGGAGTCGAGCAAAAAATGCTCGGGAAAATGTTCGGAGTCGAGCAAAATATGCTCGGCAAAATGTTCGGAGTCGAGCAAAATATGTTCGGAGTCGAGCAAAAAATGCTCGGGAAAATGTTCGGAGTCGAGCAAAATATGTTCGGAGTCAAGCAAAACATGTTCGAAGTCGAGCAAAAAATGCTCGGCAAAATGTTCGAAGTCGAGCAAAAAATGCTCGGCAAAATGTTCGGAGTCGAGCAAAAAATGCTCGGCAAAATGTTTGGAGTGGAGCAGAAAATGCTCGGCAAAATGTTCGGTGTCGAGCAAAAAATGCTCGGCAAAATGTTCGGAGTCGAGCAAAATATGTTCAGAGTCGAGCAAAAAATGCTCGGGAAAATGTTCGGTGTCGAGCAAAAAATGTTCGGTGTCGAGCAAAAAATGCTCGGCAAAATGTTCGGAGTCGAGCAAAAAATGCTCGGCAAAATGTTCGCAGTCGAGCAAAAAATGTTCGGTGTCGAGCAAAAAATGTTCGAAGTCGAGCAAAAAATGCTCGGCAAAATGTTCGGAGTCGAGCAAAATATGTTCGGAGTCGAGCAAAAAATGCTTGGGAAAATGTTCGGTGTCGAGCAAAAAATGCTCGGCAAAATGTTCGGAGTCGAGCAAAATATGTTCGGAGTCGAGCAAAAAATGCTCGGGAAAATGTTCGGTGTCGAGCAAAAAATGCTCGGCAAAATGTTCGGAGTCGAGCAAAATATGTTCGGAGTCGAGCAAAAAATGTTCGGTGTCGAGCAAAATATGTTCGAAGTCGAGCAAAAAATGCTCGGGAAAATGTTCGGAGTCGAGCAAAAAATGTTCGGTGTCGAGCAAAAAATGTTCGAAGTCGAGCAAAAAATGTTCGAAGTCGAGCAAAAAATGCTCGGCAAAATGTTCGAAGTCAAGCAAAAAATGCTCGGAGTCGAGCAAAAAATGTTCGGTGTCGAGCAAAATATGTTCGGAGTCGAGCAAAAAATGCTCGGGAAAATGTTCGGAGTCGAGCAAAAAATGTTCGGTGTCGAGCAAAAAATGTTCGAAGTCGAGCAAAAAATGTTCGAAGTCGAGCAAAAAATGCTCGGCAAAATGTTCGAAGTCGAGCAAAAAATGCTCGGCAAAATGTTCGGAGTCGAGCAAAATATGTTCGGAGTTGAGCAAAAAATGCTCGGGAAAATGTTCGGTGTCGAGCAAAAAATGCTCGGCAAAATGTTCGGAGTCGAGCAAAATATGTTCGGAGTCGAGCAAAAAATGCTCGGGAAAATGTTCGGAGTCGAGCAAAATATGTTCGGAGTCAAGCAAAAAATGTTCGAAGTCGAGCAAAAAATGCTCGGCAAAATGTTCGAAGTCGAGCAAAAAATGCTCGGCAAAATGTTCGGAGTCGAGCAAAAAATGCTCGGCAAAATGTTTGGAGTGGAGCAGAAAATGCTCGGCAAAATGTTCGGTGTCGAGCAAAAAATGCTCGGCAAAATGTTCGGAGTCGAGCAAAATATGTTCGGAGTCGAGCAAAAAATGCTCAGGAAAATGTTCGGAGTCGAGCAAAATATCTTCGGAGTCGAGCAAAAAATGTTCGGTGTCGAGCAAAAAATGTTCGAATTCGAGCAAAAAATGTTCGGTGTCGAGCAAAAAATGTTCGAAGTCGAGCAAAAAATGTTCGAAGTCGAGCAAAAAATGTTCGAAGTCGAACAAAAAATGCTCGGCAAAATGTTCGAAGTCGAGCAAAAAATGCTCGGCAAAATGTTCGGAGTCGAGCAAAAAATGCTCGGCAAAATGTTTGGAGTCGAGCAAAAAATGCTCGGGAAAATGTTCGGTGTCGAGCAAAAAATGCTCGGCAAAATGTTCGGAGTCGAGCAAAAAATGCTCGGGAAAATGTTCGGTGTCGAGCAAAAAATGCTCGGCAAAATGTTCGGAGTCGAGCAAAATATGTTCGTAGTCGAGCAAAAAATGCTCGGGAAAATGTTCGGTGTCGAGCAAAAAATGCTCGGCAAAATGTTCGGAGTCGAGCAAAATATGTTCGGAGTCGAGCAAAATATGTTCGGAGTCGAGCAAAAAATGCTCGGGAAAATGTTCGAAGTCGAGCAAAAAATGTTCGGTGTAGAGCAAAAAATTGGTCGGAGTCGAGCAAAAAATGCTCGGGAAAATGTTCGGTGTCGAGCAAAAAATGCTCGGGAAAATGTTCAGAGTTGAGCAAAATATGTTCGGAGTCGAGCAAAAAATGTTCGGTGTCGAGCAAAAAATGTTCGAAGTCGAGCAAAAAATGTTCGAAGTCGAGCAAAAAATGCTCGGCAAAATGTTCGAAGTCGAGCAAAAAATGCTCGGCAAAATGTTCGGAGTCGAGCAAAAAATGCTCGGCAAAATGTTTGGAGTCGAACAAAAAATGCTCGGCAAAATGTTCGGAGTCGAGCAAAAAATGCTCGGCAAAATGTTTGGAGTCGAGCAAAAAATGTTCGGCAACATATTCGGTGTCGAGCAAAAAATGTTCGGAGTCGATCAAAAAATGCTCGGCAAAATGTTCGAAGTCGAGCAAAAATGTTCGGCAAAATGTTCGCAGTCGACCAAAAAATGTTCGGTGTCAAGCAAAAAATGTTCGAAGACGAGTAAATAATGTTCGAAGTCGAGCAAAAAATTTTCGGCAAAATGTTCGAAGTCGAGCAAAAAATGCTCGGCAAAATGTTCGCAGTCGAGCAAAAAATGTTCGGCAAAATGTTCGCAGTCGAGCAAAAAATGTGCGGCAAAATATTCGCAGTCGAGCAAAAAATGTTCGGCAAAATGTTCGCAGTCGAGCAAAATATGTTCGGTGTCGAGCAAAATATGCTCGGCAAAATGTTCGGAGTCGAGCAAAAAATGCTCGGGAAAATGTTCGGAGTCGAGCAAAATATCTTCGGAGTCGAGCAAAAAATGTTCGGTGTCGAGCAAAAAATGTTCGAATTCGAGCAAAAAATGTTCGAAGTCGAGCAAAAAATGCTCGGCAAAATGTTCGCAGTCGAGCAAAAAATGTTCGGTGTCGAGCAAAAAATGTTCGAAGTCGAGCAAAAAATGCTCGGCAAAATGTTCGGAGTCGAGCAAAATATGTTCGGAGTCGAGCAAAAAATGCTTGGGAAAATGTTCGGTGTCGAGCAAAAAATGCTCGGCAAAATGTTCGGAGTCGAGCAAAATATGTTCGGAGTCGAGCAAAAAATGCTCGGGAAAATGTTCGGTGTCGAGCAAAAAATGCTCGGCAAAATGTTCGGAGTCGAGCAAAATATGTTCGGAGTCGAGCAAAAAATGCTCGGGAAAATGTTCGGAGTCGAGCAAAATATGTTCGGAGTCAAGCAAAAAATGTTCGAAGTCGAGCAAAAAATGCTCGGCAAAATGTTCGAAGTCGAGCAAAAAATGCTCGGCAAAATGTTCGGAGTCGAGCAAAAAATGCTCGGCAAAATGTTTGGAGTGGAGCAGAAAATGCTCGGCAAAATGTTCGGTGTCGAGCAAAAAATGCTCGGCAAAATGTTCGGAGTCGAGCAAAATATGTTCGGAGTCGAGCAAAAAATGCTCAGGAAAATGTTCGGAGTCGAGCAAAATATCTTCGGAGTCGAGCAAAAAATGTTCGGTGTCGAGCAAAAAATGTTCGAATTCGAGCAAAAAATGTTCGGTGTCGAGCAAAAAATGTTCGAAGTCGAGCAAAAAATGTTCGAAGTCGAGCAAAAAATGTTCGAAGTCGAACAAAAAATGCTCGGCAAAATGTTCGAAGTCGAGCAAAAAATGCTCGGCAAAATGTTCGGAGTCGAGCAAAAAATGCTCGGCAAAATGTTTGGAGTCGAGCAAAAAATGCTCGGGAAAATGTTCGGTGTCGAGCAAAAAATGCTCGGCAAAATGTTCGGAGTCGAGCAAAAAATGCTCGGGAAAATGTTCGGTGTCGAGCAAAAAATGCTCGGCAAAATGTTCGGAGTCGAGCAAAATATGTTCGTAGTCGAGCAAAAAATGCTCGGGAAAATGTTCGGTGTCGAGCAAAAAATGCTCGGCAAAATGTTCGGAGTCGAGCAAAATATGTTCGGAGTCGAGCAAAATATGTTCGGAGTCGAGCAAAAAATGCTCGGGAAAATGTTCGAAGTCGAGCAAAAAATGTTCGGTGTAGAGCAAAAAATTGGTCGGAGTCGAGCAAAAAATGCTCGGGAAAATGTTCGGTGTCGAGCAAAAAATGCTCGGGAAAATGTTCAGAGTTGAGCAAAATATGTTCGGAGTCGAGCAAAAAATGTTCGGTGTCGAGCAAAAAATGTTCGAAGTCGAGCAAAAAATGTTCGAAGTCGAGCAAAAAATGCTCGGCAAAATGTTCGAAGTCGAGCAAAAAATGCTCGGCAAAATGTTCGGAGTCGAGCAAAAAATGCTCGGCAAAATGTTTGGAGTCGAACAAAAAATGCTCGGCAAAATGTTCGGAGTCGAGCAAAAAATGCTCGGCAAAATGTTTGGAGTCGAGCAAAAAATGTTCGGCAACATATTCGGTGTCGAGCAAAAAATGTTCGGAGTCGATCAAAAAATGCTCGGCAAAATGTTCGAAGTCGAGCAAAAATGTTCGGCAAAATGTTCGCAGTCGACCAAAAAATGTTCGGTGTCAAGCAAAAAATGTTCGAAGACGAGTAAATAATGTTCGAAGTCGAGCAAAAAATTTTCGGCAAAATGTTCGAAGTCGAGCAAAAAATGCTCGGCAAAATGTTCGCAGTCGAGCAAAAAATGTTCGGCAAAATGTTCGCAGTCGAGCAAAAAATGTGCGGCAAAATATTCGCAGTCGAGCAAAAAATGTTCGGCAAAATGTTCGCAGTCGAGCAAAATATGTTCGGTGTCGAGCAAAATATGCTCGGCAAAATGTTCGGAGTCGAGCAAAAAATGCTCGGGAAAATGTTCGGAGTCGAGCAAAATATCTTCGGAGTCGAGCAAAAAATGCTTGGGAAAATGTTCGGTGTCGAGCAAAAAATGCTCGGCAAAATGTTCGGAGTCGAGCAAAATATGTTCGGAGTCGAGCAAAAAATGCTCGGGAAAATGTTCGGTGTCGAGCAAAAAATGCTCGGCAAAATGTTCGGAGTCGAGCAAAATATGTTCGGAGTCGAGCAAAAAATGTTCGGTGTCGAGCAAAATATGTTCGAAGTCGAGCAAAAAATGCTCGGGAAAATGTTCGGAGTCGAGCAAAAAATGTTCGGTGTCGAGCAAAAAATGTTCGAAGTCGAGCAAAAAATGTTCGAAGTCGAGCAAAAAATGCTCGGCAAAATGTTCGAAGTCAAGCAAAAAATGCTCGGCAAAATGTTCGGAGTCGAGCAAAATATGTTCGGAGTTGAGCAAAAAATGCTCGGGAAAATGTTCGGTGTCGAGCAAAAAATGCTCGGCAAAATGTTCGGAGTCGAGCAAAATATGTTCGGAGTCGAGCAAAAAATGCTTGGGAAAATGTTCGGTGTCGAGCAAAAAATGCTCGGCAAAATGTTCGGAGTCGAGCAAAATATGTTCGGGAAAATGTTCGGTGTCGAGCAAAAAATGCTCGGGAAAATGTTCAGAGTTGAGCAAAATATGTTCGGAGTCGAGCAAAAAATGTTCGGTGTCGAGCAAAAAATGCTCGGCAAAATGTTCGAAGTCGAGCAAAAAATGCTCGGCAAAATGTTCGGAGTCGAGCAAAAAATGCTCGGCAAAATGTTTGGAGTCGAACAAAAAATGCTCGGCAAAATGTTCGGAGTCGAGCAAAAAATGCTCGGCAAAATGTTTGGAGTCGAGCAAAAAATGTTCGGCAACATATTCGGTGTCGAGCAAAAAATGTTCGGAGTCGATCAAAAAATGCTCGGCAAAATGTTCGAAGTCGAGCAAAAATGTTCGGCAAAATGTTCGCAGTCGACCAAAAAATGTTCGGTGTCAAGCAAAAAATGTTCGAAGACGAGTAAATAATGTTCGAAGTCGAGCAAAAAATTTTCGGCAAAATGTTCGAAGTCGAGCAAAAAATGCTCGGCAAAATGTTCGAAGTCGAGCAAAAAATGCTCGGCAAAATGTTCGAAGTCGAGCAAAAAATGCTCGGGAAAATGTTCGGTGTCGAGCAAAAAATGTTCGGCAAAATGTTCGGAGTCGAGCAAAATATGTTCGGAGTCGAGCAAAAAATGCTCGGGAAAATGTTCGGAGTCGAGCAAAATATGTTCGGAGTCAAGCAAAAAATGTTCGAAGTCGAGCAAAAAATGCTCGGCAAAATGTTCGAAGTCGAGCAAAAAATGCTCGGCAAAATGTTCGGAGTCGAGCAAAAAATGCTCGGCCAAATGTTTGGAGTGGAGCAGAAAATGCTCGGCAAAATGTTCGGAGTCGAGCAAAATATGTTCGGAGTCGAGCAAAAAATGTTCGGTGTCGAGCAAAATATGTTCGAAGTCGAGCAAAAAATGCTCGGGAAAATGTTCGGAGTCGAGCAAAAAATGTTCGGTGTCGAGCAAAAAATGTTCGAAGTCGAGCAAAAAATGTTCGAAGTCGAGCAAAAAATGCTCGGCAAAATGTTCGAAGTCAAGCAAAAAATGCTCGGCAAAATGTTCGGAGTCGAGCAAAATATGTTCGGAGTTGAGCAAAAAATGCTCGGGAAAATGTTCGGTGTCGAGCAAAAAATGCTCGGCAAAATGTTCGGAGTCGAGCAAAATATGTTCGGAGTCGAGCAAAAAATGCTCGGGAAAATGTTCGGTGTCGAGCAAAAAATGCTCGGCAAAATGTTCGGAGTCGAGCAAAATATGTTCGGAGTCGAGCAAAAAATGCTCGGGAAAATGTTCGGAGTCGAGCAAAATATGCTCGGCAAAATGTTCGGAGTCGAGCAAAATATGTTCGGAGTCGAGCAAAAAATGCTCGGGAAAATGTTCGGAGTCGAGCAAAATATGTTCGGAGTCAAGCAAAAAATGTTCGAAGTCGAGCAAAAAATGCTCGGCAAAATGTTCGAAGTCGAGCAAAAAATGCTCGGCAAAATGTTCGGAGTCGAGCAAAAAATGCTCGGCAAAATGTTTGGAGTGGAGCAGAAAATGCTCGGCAAAATGTTCGGTGTCGAGCAAAAATTGCTCGGCAAAATGTTCGGAGTCGAGCAAAATATGTTCAGAGTCGAGCAAAAAATGCTCGGGAAAATATTCGGTGTCGAGCAAAAAATGTTCGGTGTCGAGCAAAAAATGTTCGGTGTCGAGCCAAAAATGCTCGGCAAAATGTTCGGAGTCGAGCAAAAAATGCTCGGGAAAATGTTCGGAGTCGAGCAAAAAATGCTCGGCAAAATGTTCGGAGTCGAGCAAAATATGTTCGGAGTCGAGCAAAATATCTTCGGAGTCGAGCAAAAAATGTTCGGTGTCGAGCAAAAAATGTTCGAACTCGAGCAAAAAATGTTCGGTGTCGAGCAAAAAATGTTCGAAGTCGAGCAAAAAATGCTCGGCAAAATGTTCGGAGTCGAGCAAAATATGTTCGGAGTCGAGCAAAAAATGCTTGGGAAAATGTTCGGTGTCGAGCAAAATATGTTCGGAGTCGAGCAAAAAATGCTCGGGAAAATGTTCGGAGTCGAGCAAAAAATGTTCGGTGTCGAGCAAAATATGTTCGGAGTCGAGCAAAAAATGCTCGGGAAAATGTTCGGAGTCGAGCAAAAAATGTTCGGTGTCGAGCAAAAAATGTTCGAAGTCGAGCAAAAAATGCTCGGCAAAATGTTCGAAGTCGAGCAAAAAATGCTCGGCAAAATGTTCGGAGTCGAGCAAAATATGTTCGGAGTTGAGCAAAAAATGCTCGGGAAAATGTTCGGTGTCGAGCAAAAAATGCTCGGCAAAATGTTCGGAGTCGAGCAAAATATGTTCGGAGTCGAGCAAAAAATGCTCGGGAAAATGTTCGGAGTCGAGCAAAATATGTTCGGAGTCAAGCAAAAAATGTTCGAAGTCGAGCAAAAAATGCTCGGCAAAATGTTCGAAGTCGAGCAAAAAATGTTCGGTGTCGAGCATAAAATGCTCGGCAAAATGTTCGGAGTCGAGCAAAAAATGCTAGGGAAAATGTTCGGTGTCGAGCAAAAAATGCTCGGCAAAATGTTCGGAGTCGAGCAAAATATGTTTAGAGTCGAGCAAAAAATGCTCGGGAAAATGTTCGGTGTCGAGCAAAAAATGCTCGGCAGCATGTTCGCAGTCGAGCAAAAAATGTTAGGTGTCGAGCAAAAAATGCTCGGGAAAATGTTCGGTGTCGAGCAAAAAATGCTCGGCAAAATGTTCGGAGTCGAGCAAAAAATGCTCGGGAAAATGTTCGGTGTCGAGCAAAAAATGCTCGGCAAAATGTTCGGAGTCGAGCAAAATATGTTCGTAGTCGAGCAAAAAATGCTCGGGAAAATGTTCGGTGTCGAGCAAAAAATGCTCGGCAAAATGTTCGGAGTCGAGCAAAATATGTTCGGAGTCGAGCAAAATATGTTCGGAGTCGAGCAAAAAATGCTCGGGAAAATGTTCGAAGTCGAGCAAAAAATGTTCGGTGTAGAGCAAAAAATGGTCGGAGTCGAGCAAAAAATGCTCGGGAAAATGTTCGGTGTCGAGCAAAAAATGCTCGGGAAAATGTTCAGAGTTGAGCAAAATATGTTCGGAGTCGAGCAAAAAATGTTCGGTGTCGAGCAAAAAATGCTCGGCAAAATGTTCGAAGTCGAGCAAAAAATGCTCGGCAAAATGTTCGGAGTCGAGCAAAAAATGCTCGGCAAAATGTTTGGAGTCGAACAAAAAATGCTCGGCAAAATGTTCGGAGTCGAGCAAAAAATGCTCGGGAAAATGTTCGGAGTCGAGCAAAATATCTTCGGAGTCGAGCAAAAAATGCTTGGGAAAATGTTCGGTGTCGAGCAAAAAATGCTCGGCAAAATGTTCGGAGTCGAGCAAAATATGTTCGGAGTCGAGCAAAAAATGCTCGGGAAAATGTTCGGTGTCGAGCAAAAAATGCTCGGCAAAATGTTCGGAGTCGAGCAAAATATGTTCGGAGTCGAGCAAAAAATGTTCGGTGTCGAGCAAAATATGTTCGAAGTCGAGCAAAAAATGCTCGGGAAAATGTTCGGAGTCGAGCAAAAAATGTTCGGTGTCGAGCAAAAAATGTTCGAAGTCGAGCAAAAAATGTTCGAAGTCGAGCAAAAAATGCTCGGCAAAATGTTCGAAGTCAAGCAAAAAATGCTCGGCAAAATGTTCGGAGTCGAGCAAAATATGTTCGGAGTTGAGCAAAAAATGCTCGGGAAAATGTTCGGTGTCGAGCAAAAAATGCTCGGCAAAATGTTCGGAGTCGAGCAAAATATGTTCGGAGTCGAGCAAAAAATGCTCGGGAAAATGTTCGGTGTCGAGCAAAAAATGCTCGGCAAAATGTTCGGAGTCGAGCAAAATATGTTCGGAGTCGAGCAAAAAATGCTCGGGAAAATGTTCGGAGTCGAGCAAAATATGCTCGGCAAAATGTTCGGAGTCGAGCAAAATATGTTCGGAGTCGAGCAAAAAATGCTCGGGAAAATGTTCGGAGTCGAGCAAAATATGTTCGGAGTCAAGCAAAAAATGTTCGAAGTCGAGCAAAAAATGCTCGGCAAAATGTTCGAAGTCGAGCAAAAAATGCTCGGCAAAATGTTCGGAGTCGAGCAAAAAATGCTCGGCAAAATGTTTGGAGTGGAGCAGAAAATGCTCGGCAAAATGTTCGAAGTCAAGCAAAAAATGCTCGGCAAAATGTTCGGAGTCGAGCAAAATATGTTCGGAGTTGAGCAAAAAATGCTCGGGAAAATGTTCGGTGTCGAGCAAAAAATGCTCGGCAAAATGTTCGGAGTCGAGCAAAATATGTTCGGAGTCGAGCAAAAAATGCTCGGGAAAATGTTCGGTGTCGAGCAAAAAATGCTCGGCAAAATGTTCGGAGTCGAGCAAAATATGTTCGGAGTCGAGCAAAAAATGCTCGGGAAAATGTTCGGAGTCGAGCAAAATATGCTCGGCAAAATGTTCGGAGTCGAGCAAAATATGTTCGGAGTCGAGCAAAAAATGCTCGGGAAAATGTTCGGAGTCGAGCAAAATATGTTCGGAGTCAAGCAAAAAATGTTCGAAGTCGAGCAAAAAATGCTCGGCAAAATGTTCGAAGTCGAGCAAAAAATGCTCGGCAAAATGTTCGGAGTCGAGCAAAAAATGCTCGGCAAAATGTTTGGAGTGGAGCAGAAAATGCTCGGCAAAATGTTCGGTGTCGAGCAAAAAATGCTCGGCAAAATGTTCGGAGTCGAGCAAAATATGTTCAGAGTCGAGCAAAAAATGCTCGGGAAAATATTCGGTGTCGAGCAAAAAATGTTCGGTGTCGAGCAAAAAATGTTCGGTGTCGAGCCAAAAATGCTCGGCAAAATGTTCGGAGTCGAGCAAAAAATGCTCGGGAAAATGTTCGGAGTCGAGCAAAAAATGCTCGGCAAAATGTTCGGAGTCGAGCAAAATATGTTCGGAGTCGAGCAAAATATCTTCGGAGTCGAGCAAAAAATGTTCGGTGTCGAGCAAAAAATGTTCGAACTCGAGCAAAAAATGTTCGGTGTCGAGCAAAAAATGTTCGAAGTCGAGCAAAAAATGCTCGGCAAAATGTTCGGAGTCGAGCAAAATATGTTCGGAGTCGAGCAAAAAATGCTTGGGAAAATGTTCGGTGTCGAGCAAAATATGTTCGGAGTCGAGCAAAAAATGCTCGGGAAAATGTTCGGAGTCGAGCAAAAAATGTTCGGTGTCGAGCAAAATATGTTCGGAGTCGAGCAAAAAATGCTCGGGAAAATGTTCGGAGTCGAGCAAAAAATGTTCGGTGTCGAGCAAAAAATGTTCGAAGTCGAGCAAAAAATGTTCGAAGTCGAGCAAAAAATGCTCGGCAAAATGTTCGAAGTCGAGCAAAAAATGCTCGGCAAAATGTTCGGAGTCGAGCAAAATATGTTCGGAGTTGAGCAAAAAATGCTCGGGAAAATGTTCGGTGTCGAGCAAAAAATGCTCGGCAAAATGTTCGGAGTCGAGCAAAATATGTTCGGAGTCGAGCAAAAAATGCTCGGGAAAATGTTCGGAGTCGAGCAAAATATGTTCGGAGTCAAGCAAAAAATGTTCGAAGTCGAGCAAAAAATGCTCGGCAAAATGTTCGAAGTCGAGCAAAAAATGTTCGGTGTCGAGCATAAAATGCTCGGCAAAATGTTCGGAGTCGAGCAAAAAATGCTCGGCAAAATGTTCGCAGTCGAGCAAAAAATGTTCGGTGTCGAGCAAAAAATGTTCGAAGTCGAGCAAAAAATGTTCGAAGTCGAGCAAAAAATGTTCGAAGTCGAGCAAAAAATGCTCGGCAAAATGTTCGAAGTCGAGCAAAAAATGGTCGGCAAAATGTTCGGAGTCGAGCAAAATATGTTCGGAGTCGAGCAAAAAATGCTAGGGAAAATGTTCGGTGTCGAGCAAAAAATGCTCGGCAAAATGTTCGGAGTCGAGCAAAATATGTTTAGAGTCGAGCAAAAAATGCTCGGGAAAATGTTCGGTGTCGAGCAAAAAATGCTCGGCAGCATGTTCGCAGTCGAGCAAAAAATTTTAGGTGTCGAGCAAAAAATGCTTGGGAAAATGTTCGGTGTCGAGCAAAAAATGCTCGGCAAAATGTTCGGAGTCGAGCAAAATATGTTCGGAGTCGAGCAAAAAATGCTCGGGAAAATGTTCGGAGTCGAGCAAAATATCTTCGGAGTCGAGCAAAAAATGTTCGGTGTCGAGCAAAAAATGTTCGAACTCGAGCAAAAAATGTTCGAATTCGAGCAAAAAATGTTCGAAGTCGAGCCAAAAATGCTCGGCAAAATGTTCGCAGTCGAGCAAAAAATGTTCGAAGTCGAGAAAAAAATGCTCGGCAAAATGTTCGAAGTCGAGCAAAAAATGCTCGGCAAAATGTTCGGCGTCGAGCAAAATATGTTCGGAGTTGAGCAAAAAATGTTCGGTGTCGAGCAAAAAATGTTCGGCAAAATGTTCGGAGTCGAGCAAAATATGTTCGGAGTCGAGCAAAAAATGCTCGGGAAAATGTTCGGAGTCGAGCAAAATATGTTCGGAGTCAAGCAAAAAATGTTCGAAGTCGAGCAAAAAATGCTCGGCAAAATGTTCGAAGTCGAGCAAAAAATGCTCGGCAAAATGTTCGGAGTCGAGCAAAAAATGCTCGGCCAAATGTTTGGAGTGGAGCAGAAAATGCTCGGCAAAATGTTCGGTGTCGAGCAAAAAATGCTCGGCAAAATGTTCGGAGTCGAGCAAAATATGTTCGGAGTCGAGCAAAATATCTTCGGAGTCGAGCAAAAAATGTTCGGTGTCGAGCAAAAAATGTTCGAACTCGAGCAAAAAATGTTCGGTGTCGAGCAAAAAATGTTCGAAGTCGAGCAAAAAATGCTCGGCAAAATGTTCGGAGTCGAGCAAAATATGTTCGGAGTCGAGCAAAAAATGCTTGGGAAAATGTTCGGTGTCGAGCAAAATATGTTCGGAGTCGAGCAAAAAATGCTCGGGAAAATGTTCGGAGTCGAGCAAAAAATGTTCGGTGTCGAGCAAAATATGTTCGGTGTCGAGCAAAAAATGCTCGGCAAAATGTTCGGAGTCGAGCAAAAAATGCTCGGCAAAATGTTTGGAGTCGAGCAAAAAATGCTCGTTAAAATGTTCGGTGTCCAGTAAAAAATGTTCGGAGTCGAGCAAAAAATGCTCGGGAAAATGTTCGGTGTCGAGCAAAAAATGCTCGGCAAAATGTTCGGAGTCGAGCAAAATATGTTCGTAGTCGAGCAAAAAATGCTCGGGAAAATGTTCGGTGTCGAGCAAAAAAT
Source organism: Anthocharis cardamines (assembly GCA_905404175.1). Classification (NCBI taxonomy): domain Eukaryota; kingdom Metazoa; phylum Arthropoda; class Insecta; order Lepidoptera; family Pieridae; genus Anthocharis; species Anthocharis cardamines. The sequence goes on from FR989962.1 coordinate 7,125,676, forward strand.
GCTCGGCAAAATGTTCGGAGTCGAGCAAAATATGTTCGGAGTCGAGCAAAATATGTTCGGAGTCGAGCAAAAAATGCTCGGGAAAATGTTCGAAGTCGAGCAAAAAATGTTCGGTGTAGAGCAAAAAATGGTCGGAGTCGAGCAAAAAATGCTCGGGAAAATGTTCGGTGTCGAGCAAAAAATGCTCGGGAAAATGTTCAGAGTTGAGCAAAATATGTTCGGAGTCGAGCAAAAAATGTTCGGTGTCGAGCAAAAAATGTTCGAAGTCGAGCAAAAAATGTTCGAAGTCGAGCAAAAAATGCTCGGCAAAATGTTCGAAGTCGAGCAAAAAATGCTCGGCAAAATGTTCGGAGTCGAGCAAAAAATGTTCGGCAAAATGTTCGCAGTCGAGCAAAAAATGTGCGGCAAAATATTCGCAGTCGAGCAAAAAATGTTCGGCAAAATGTTCGCAGTCGAGCAAAATATGTTCGGTGTCGAGCAAAATATGCTCGGCAAAATGTTCGGAGTCGAGCAAAAAATGCTCGGGAAAATGTTCGGAGTCGAGCAAAAAGTGCTCGGCAAAATGTTTGGAGTCGAGCAAAAAATGCTCGTTAAAATGTTCAGAGTCGAGCAAAAAATGCTCGGGAAAATGTTCGGTGTCGAGCAAAAAATGTTCGGCAAAATGTTCGGAGTCGAGCAAAATATGTTCGGAGTCGAGCAAAAAATGCTCGGGAAAATGTTCGGAGTCGAGCAAAATATGTTCGGAGTCAAGCAAAAAATGTTCGAAGTCGAGCAAAAAATGCTCGGCAAAATGTTCGAAGTCGAGCAAAAAATGCTCGGCAAAATGTTCGGAGTCGAGCAAAAAATGCTCGGCCAAATGTTTGGAGTGGAGCAGAAAATGCTCGGCAAAATGTTCGGTGTCGAGCAAAAAATGCTCGGCAAAATGTTCGGAGTCGAGCAAAATATGTTCGGAGTCGAGCAAAATATCTTCGGAGTCGAGCAAAAAATGTTCGAACTCGAGCAAAAAATGTTCGGTGTCGAGCAAAAAATGTTCGAAGTCGAGCAAAAAATGCTCGGCAAAATGTTCGGAGTCGAGCAAAATATGTTCGGAGTCGAGCAAAAAATGCTCGGGAAAATGTTCGGAGTCGAGCAAAAAATGTTCGGTGTCGAGCAAAATATGTTCGGAGTCGAGCAAAAAATGCTCGGGAAAATGTTCGGAGTCGAGCAAAAAATGTTCGGTGTCGAGCAAAAAATGTTCGAAGTCGAGCAAAAAATGTTCGAAGTCGAGCAAAAAATGCTCGGCAAAATGTTCGAAGTCGAGCAAAAAATGCTCGGCAAAATGTTCGGAGTCGAGCAAAATATGTTCGGAGTTGAGCAAAAAATGCTCGGGAAAATGTTCGGTGTCGAGCAAAAAATGCTCGGCAAAATGTTCGGAGTCGAGCAAAATATGTTCGGAGTCGAGCAAAAAATGCTCGGGAAAATGTTCGGAGTCGAGCAAAATATGTTCGGAGTCAAGCAAAAAATGTTCGAAGTCGAGCAAAAAATGCTCGGCAAAATGTTCGAAGTCGAGCAAAAAATGCTCGGCAAAATGTTCGGAGTCGAGCAAAAAATGCTCGGCAAAATGTTTGGAGTGGAGCAGAAAATGTTCGGTGTCGAGCAAAAAATGCTCGGCAAAATGTTCGGAGTCGAGCAAAATATGTTCGGAGTCGAGCAAAAAATGCTCGGGAAAATGTTCGGAGTCGAGCAAAATATCTTCGGAGTCGAGCAAAAAATGTTCGGTGTTGAGCAAAAACTGTTCGAATTCGAGCAAAAAATGTTCGGTGTCGAGCAAAAAATGTTCGAAGTCGAGCAAAAAATGTTCGAAGTCGAGCAAAAAATGTTCGAAGTCGAACAAAAAATGCTCGGCAAAATGTTCGAAGTCGAGCAAAAAATGCTCGGCAAAATGTTCGGAGTCGAGCAAAAAATGCTCGGCAAAATGTTTGGAGTCGAGCAAAAAATGCTCGGGAAAATGTTCGGTGTCGAGCAAAAAATGCTCGGCAAAATGTTCGGAGTCGAGCAAAAAATGCTCGGGAAAATGTTCGGAGTCGAGCAAAAAATGCTCGGCAAAATGTTCGGAGTCGAGCAAAAAATGTTTGGAGTCGAGCAAAAAATGCTCGGCAAAATGTTCGGAGTCGAGCAAAAAATGTTCGAAGTCGAGCAAAAAATGTTCGAAGTCGAGCAAAAAATGTTCGAAGTCGAACAAAAAATGCTCGGCAAAATGTTCGAAGTCGAGCAAAAAATGCTCGGCAAAATGTTCGGAGTCGAGCAAAAAATGCTCGGCAAAATGTTTGGAGTCGAGCAAAAAATGCTCGGGAAAATGTTCGGTGTCGAGCAAAAAATGCTCGGCAAAATGTTCGGAGTCGAGCAAAAAATGCTCGGCAAAATGTTTGGAGTCGAGCAAAAAATGCTCGTTAAAATGTTCGGTGTCCAGTAAAAAATGTTCGGAGTCGAGCAAAAAATGCTCGGGAAAATGTTCGGTGTCGAGCAAAAAATGCTCGGCAAAATGTTCGGAGTCGAGCAAAATATGTTCGTAGTCGAGCAAAAAATGCTCGGGAAAATGTTCGGTGTCGAGCAAAAAATGCTCGGCAAAATGTTCGGAGTCGAGCAAAATATGTTCGGAGTCGAGCAAAATATGTTCGGAGTCGAGCAAAAAATGCTCGGGAAAATGTTCGAAGTCGAGCAAAAAATGTTCGGTGTAGAGCAAAAAATGGTCGGAGTCGAGCAAAAAATGCTCGGGAAAATGTTCGGTGTCGAGCAAAAAATGCTCGGGAAAATGTTCAGAGTTGAGCAAAATATGTTCGGAGTCGAGCAAAAAATGTTCGGTGTCGAGCAAAAAATGTTCGAAGTCGAGCAAAAAATGTTCGAAGTCGAGCAAAAAATGCTCGGCAAAATGTTCGAAGTCGAGCAAAAAATGCTCGGCAAAATGTTCGGAGTCGAGCAAAAAATGTTCGGCAAAATGTTCGCAGTCGAGCAAAAAATGTGCGGCAAAATATTCGCAGTCGAGCAAAAAATGTTCGGCAAAATGTTCGCAGTCGAGCAAAATATGTTCGGTGTCGAGCAAAATATGCTCGGCAAAATGTTCGGAGTCGAGCAAAAAATGCTCGGGAAAATGTTCGGAGTCGAGCAAAAAGTGCTCGGCAAAATGTTTGGAGTCGAGCAAAAAATGCTCGTTAAAATGTTCAGAGTCGAGCAAAAAATGCTCGGGAAAATGTTCGGTGTCGAGCAAAAAATGCTCGGCAAAATGTTCGGAGTCGAGCAAAAAATGTTTGGAGTCGAGCAAAAAATGCTCGGCAAAATGTTCGGAGTCGAGCAAAAAATGCTCGGCAAAATGTTTGGAGTCGAGCAAAAAATGCTCGGCAAAATGTTCGGTGTCGAGCAAAAAATGTTCGGTGTTGAGCAAAAAAATGTTCGGTGTCGAGCAAAAATGCTCGGCAAAATGTTCGGAATCGAGCAAAATATGTTTGGAGTCGAGCAAAAAATGCTCGGCAAAATGTTCGGAGTCGAGCAAAAAATGCTCGGCAAAATGTTCGGTGTCGAGCAAAAATTGTTGGGAAAATGTTCGGAGTCGAGCAAAAAATGTTCGGTGTCGAGCAAAAAATGTTCGAAGTCGAGCAAAAAATGTTCGAAGTCGAGCAAAAAATGTTCGGCAAAATGTTCGCAGTCGAGCAAAATATGTTCGCTGTCGAGCAAAATATGCTCGGCAAAATGTTCGGAGTCAAGCAAAAAATGCTCGGGAAAATGTTCGGAGTCGAGCAAAAAATGCTCGGCAAAATGTTTGGAGTCGAGCAAAAAATGCTCGTTAAAATGTTCGGTGTCGAGTTAAAAAATGTTCGGAGTCGAGCAAAAAATGCTCGGGAAAATGTTCGGTGTCGAGCAAAAAATGCTCGGCAAAATGTTCGGAGTCGAGCAAAATATGTTCGGAGTCGAGCAAAAAATGCTCGGGAAAATGTTCGGTGTCGAGCAAAAAATGCTCGGCAAAATGTTCGGAGTCGAGCAAAATATGTTCGGAGTCGAGCAAAATATGTTCGGAAAAATGTTCGGAGTCGAGCAAAATATGTTCGGGAAAATGTTCGGAGTCGAGCAAAAATGCCCGGGAAAATGTTCGGTGTCGAGCAAAAAATGCTCGGCAAAATGTTCGGAGTCGAGCAAAATATGTTCGGAGTCGAGCAAAAAATGCTCGGGAAAATGTTCGGTGTCGAGCAAAAAATGCTCGGCAAAATGTTCGCATTCGAGATAAAATGCTCGGCAAAATGTTCGGTGTCGAGCAAAATATGTTCGGGAAAATGTTCGCAGTCGAGATAAAATGCTCGGCAAAAGGTTCGGTTTGCCTAAAATAACAATATCTACACACAATAATAATTTAGTTATTTATTATAAAGAAACATAACAAATACATCACAATTACAGAAAATATAAGAAGAGATACACGATATAAATATAGATGTGTAGATGTGTCCTAACATGTTTCACAGATACAGTAATAACAAAGGAAAATATTAAAATGGTATACAATAGCAAATCCAAACATTCACAGAAAAAACCTAATTTAATTATACACATTAATACTAAATACTAATAACAAAATAAAAGTTTGACTACTTCAGACGATAAAGGGAATGCACCCGGAGCAAATTTTTAAACTATAAATGAATCCGAGCTGTCTTCACGTAAATTATTCCACAGCTTAATATGACTGAAAAAGAAGTAAGTAATTTGCATTTTGTTTCTGATTCCTCAACTAACAAATTAACGGAACCTACTAACAATTTCTCGGAAGTTGTTCATGCTTAGGCATCTGTTTACGAACTAGAATTATGTCCATCATAATTACCGTGAAAATGGCGTGCTGATGTCAGACTGCGAAAGGCAAGTAACTACTTAGCCAAAACTTAAAATATGACGTCACATTCATTAAAGTAACCCTCGGGCTTTTATTTCAGAATCAAGGCTGGTTATTTATTTATAAAGTAAGGAGAATTTCGATTTTAATATTTTAGTCGTAATACACAAGAGAATTGTAGTTAATTCGAAGTTTGGTGATTTTGCTTAAGGTCAATGCCAGTTAAACCAACAAGTTTCTAGACTAACGCTAAACTATTTTAAGAATTGAATTTTATCATATAATAATTGTTGTCTTCAATATTTGAAGTAATTCAATAATATTCAACATATGAATCGTTAAATTATAACATACAATATTTTTATATGTTAGATATCGACAAACGAGCATGATTTTTACTTAAGAGGGTCCAACCCGTCTTACTTTCCATACAAAAGCTCGTACGTGATTATGGCGATGGAATCTTTGAAACTTTTGAACTAATAAGTATCTCGTGCACTATATCTAGGTTTCTATCGAAACAAAATCTCAAAATTTTCAGAAATAAATTCAGTATAAGCCTCCAAAAATCAGATTTTTGCAAAAAAATTACCTGAACTTTGGGCGTTCATAATGTACTCATAAATTGTGAAAGTAAATATTTTGTTGTGATAGAAACCTTGCAAATATAATGGAGATTCTAAATTACAAAAAAATATTTCACAAACTTGTAAGGACTACTGAAAAACACGTATTTCCTAGAACAAGTTTTATGAAATTTCCGCACACTATTTTTCGTCCAATGTTATCGCGTTCTCACTCACTCGTTAGCGGTAGAGGTATACGCTGCATGAAACAAAAAGCTTTTCAACCATGCTCGCGTTGACGATAGACGAACCGGGAAGGGCCCTCTTAAACGGGTGGGAGTAATATCGAAAAACCGACCGGGATCTTCTATAGATGGAAAAACCGTGAAGTGCACATTGCGCGTTTCGGTTTCACTCTATGGTTTTCCGAAGGCTCGTAGTAAAATTAAGATGCACAGCTTATCGTTGACTGTTGTTCTGTGACTGGTGTATCACCTACCCATCACGTGAACATCTGTTCATCTTACATACATATACGTCACGCCTCTTTCCCATTGGGGTAGGCAGAGATCACGGAAATCCATATGCTCCAATCCTTACATACCACTTTCGCTTCTTCTACTTTCATCAATGTTTTCATACACATTCGTCGGTTACGAGTACTTTTGACCTGGTCCTTTTCAAGACGATCTTAGATCTTACAGACGATCATAATTCTGATCGTCTGTGGATATTTAAATTAAAAATAAAGATTACATATCAGTGCTTTCATATGCTGCCTTTTTACACGCGATGCATGTGTTTCTTTGCTTATACGATTAAAAAAAAAACAAAACGAAAATTCATACGTTTGGCTTTATAACACCGCCTATGGTAATTTGCGAACAGGATCGTTAAACGAACAAAGAATGGGAATGCATGTGAAATCCTGTGCTTAAAGAACAAAGGGGACTGCTTTTATTGTGCCCGTGTTCGTACTATATACTACTGTGCATTATATGTAATCCATATAATCACAATATATGTACGTATATATCTACATACTAATATTATAAAGTTATACCTTATTATTCTACATATCTCACCAGTAGAAAGCTACATTATCAGCTGATTACATTACTAGCTAGTAACATAGACTATATGCACCCGTGCGAAGTATGCTATTTTATTACAATATTGAAAACGTTCTAATTAAATTAATGATGTAAACTTCAAAATTGTCAATATTCGAGTTTCATTTAAAAAATTTAATAATTTAGTCGACTAGTCTTCTTAAAAACAAGAGATGATTTAAAAAAAAAGTGAATGGTTATGAGAAAATAACGAAGGTATATCGTCAAGAAAAATATTATCAAGTTTATAAAACCGTAATGGTTTAAGATATTTATCTAAACAGTCCGAGTGCGTTAATATTTCACGCTTTATGTTCGTTTCATGCGGGGGATGAATAGGCAATTTACGAGAAACAAATTGCCATGATCTGAAGATAATTCAAGTCTACATAACAAGTTAGATAACATCCTATAATTATGCGTTTTCGTTGAGTATATTAATGGGAAAATTTTACATACCATTGTTTAAATTATTTCACTTAATCATGCCCAAATTTACGCTCTTTATAACTATGCTAAAAACGATCTGTTAGAAACTTATGTCGAAATTCCGACCGGGTAATGAACCACCGTTCATAGATGGAAAAACCGTGAAGTGTATATTGCGCGTGTCGATTTCAGTCTATAGATTTCCGAATGCTTGAAGTAAAAAGTAGCAACAGCGCATCATTGACTGATGTTCTGTGGCTGAGACATCATCTACCATCAAGTGAACCTCATGCTTATCTGTCGATATCTAACATAAAAAAGGGCCTAGCATTAAATATTTAGTAAAATATTTGCAATAATCTTCAACTCAAAGTGCTATGTTGTTTTTATACCAACGTCAACTACATTATATTATTTCTTTCATCTCGCGTTTTATATGTCGTTCTCATAATTTCCCGAAATTGTCCTACAACTAAATGAAACTGTGTGGACACCCTATAATTGGCCTTAAATTTAACGCAATGTTCAATAAATATCGGATGTAAATATTTCAGGACGGCGTGATCGAGAGTTGGGAACATGTGATGTAAAGCATGGTCACCGAAAAGAGTGGCCACGGCAAATGTATTGCCGTTAATATCCTTGCGGTCCAAAAGCGCTTCTACTTGATGCTCACCCCAATCTGGCGTTTCATTGCTGAAACAAAATAGGTTAATTTACTTTTATACAATCGAACAAATTAGTGGTACGTTTTGGCTTCATACGTCTAAATTGAACTCGAATTTGAATGAGAGAGAAACTCTCTTTTCAATATTTTATTAACATTCAGTTTAATGCCGGCTCTTCTATAACTTTCCGAACCAAAGCCATAACACTCTTGCGATCGTATTAACGATATGATACGATTGATAGATTGTTATCAGTAGTATGAAAAATATAATATTTAGCTTGGTGTAAGGCCCTCCGGTAGTAGTTTTCAAAATTGAGGATTCAAAAATACTTCTAATATTTCTTGAATAAAGTTATATTTGAATTTGATGCCGTAGGTATAACATACTTATTATAATATTAAGAAATAATAATAAGTATGTTATACCATAGTACGTAAGAAAGCTACGAAAAATTTTGCTTGTAAAGATATTTACAAGCAAAATTTTTCGTAGCTTTCATTAATTACGACATAATGACAATGTAATCGACATTTTCCTATTTGATTTATATATGTATGTTTTAATAAAAACGACAAGAACATTTTTTTAGGTGTACCTAATACTATAACGCTAATAAACCATAGCCTTAAGTGTTAGGCAAGATTGTATGTGCTTTTACTTCGATCAACATTGTATTGTTAGTTTTTAGGCCATAAACGATATATATATGAATAAAAAATTAATTATAAGCAGACAGAACCCGTAGTAATGAAGTTATAATTTTACGACACCGTTAATCATGTTTTCTTACCTAGGCTGATCACCATCCTTAATAGCGTCTGGATGGTGATGAGCAGCATTGACTGCTATGAGGTAAAATATCAAGCTTCCAGTACAGTTGATCCAAATCCACATGTACAGAACATGGAGGAAGGGGGCGCCACTCGTCAGCCACATGGTAAAAGGCAGGGTAAAACCTATGGCGTCATGCCAACGATTATGCTCTTTGAAGTATCCTTGACGAAGGAACACGCTTAAAAATCTGAAAGGAAATGGAATGCTTTTTGTCATAGTTGTACGTAAATTGCATTTTTATCACCAGAAAATTTAATAATGATCATCTAAGGATTTTAATAATCGTACATTATGATTTTATTTCCATTTCAGAAAATGTGTTAAAATCTTTTTATATAAAAACTATTAAAAATTTAAATATTTTTGCATTTCTCAAACGTCGGGATAAATAATTTAATCAATATAAATAATAAATCGCATTTTAATCCGGTATACTGTATTTTATTTAAATGTGTGATACTCGCGTTAATAAAAGACAGTATTATATTTTTGTATTCCAAATACGCTAACATAACGAAAATCAATGATGTGCCTTCGACCTACTATTAGATTCAAGCATCCGAAAATTCATTCATAGCGAGCGCAAACGAAATCTGCCTTTCAAAGCTTTCCATCTTTGTAGTGTGGTTCGTTACCCGAACAGACGTTAACGGAAAACTTTATAGAAATACTTATATAAAATATGATATTCAAGGAAAATTGAATACTTGATTGAATTTGGACACAAATGAGCATATTTCGTTCTTTGTTGCAACCAGTTATGGCGTTCTAGTAATAAGGTTTTATCAAGTTTTATCTTCTTTATGAGAGTTTCAAATCCTCTTTGAATGTATGTGTAAGATTTGAGACATCAACTATATATACTAATACTTACACACTATGCATATATTATGTGTCCAAAAAAATTAAAAAATTGTTCATACTTCGTCTTCGATAAAAGTAGCTATCTCAGAGTTATTACTTATGAATTCATACTCGTTTAACAATAAGAAAAGTGTTATAGGATCTCTTAGAAAAAAGGATATCTTAGAATGAACATAAAATCTAGTTAGTTTAGGATATAAATAAACTATTTATTAGCCTTAAGTGTTAGGCTAGATTGCATGTGCTTTTAGTGCTTACTTGGCAAGTGCTAAGTTATTAAAAAAAACTATACTTATAGATTACCTCTTTGTAAAGCTGATTAAAAATAAAAAAGGGAAAAAGATGTATTGCGTAATAAATCCGATTCTGGCGTAGAGTGGTTTATCCTCTCTTGGATTGTAGATTAAGACCGGTTCAAGAGTGCTTATCTCTGCGTCCATTAGCGTATTCGTATATAGATGATGTGAAAGAACGTGAGATACTCGAAAGTCACTGAAAAATAATTTACGATAGTGAACTTTGATTGATATGCAATAGTTAATTTAAGATTAAAGTGCCTTATTTCATTTTCTTCTTCTTCCTGTCATGTTCCCTTTTCTTTATTTGGGGTCGGCGAAGTATGTTTTCTTTTTCCATTCTCTCTCAAACACATATCATTCTTCACACTGACAATTCATGTTTTTTGGCCTCCCTCTTTCCCCTATATCCATCCACTTTCATATTCACAACTTTTTTAGATACATGCCCTTCATCTCTCCTCATAACATGCCCATTATAGTGCCTTATTATTCTTTATCCTTATTAATAAGTATGTTATATTCTCTTTTATTTTGATCATCACTCCTTACTGATAGGTAGACGTATGCATTAGGTATTCATAGCATAGGTCGTTTTAATTATAATCATCTATTATTTTTATTTAATAAATGCTGCAATATTTTTTTATTTTTTTAAACAATATTCGGTATTTTTGATTTAAAAAGGTTATTGTATTGTCACACTTTAAATATCTAGTTCAGTTTAGTATGTATCTACTTAAGGCAATAAAATTCATATTAATGTTATTATACAAATACCTTAAATATTAGTATTAAAAAGTTCTCATTCTATCTGTAATCACTATATAGGTACTGTATTCACATTTTATTCTGTCTAATACATAATATAATTCTAATAGATTTACTGATATTATTGGGGTAAACTTTGATCTATAACAAAGTTAAGCAAGACGTACTCATAAATGCACTTACCGATACGACCACATGCTCATGTTGAACAAGAGCATCCTCCAATTTGTTCTTCGATGGATAAAGTTATGGCATGTAACGGTTAACAGCGCCAAACTTACAGCAGCGAAGATGTAGCACAATACCGACATCCAATAGTTTGTAACCCAACATGCTATAGTAGAACTAAACAAGAGTAATATTAATAATCCATCCGTAATCCTTTCAGTACTTCTATAAGCGTCCTTAGGTATATTTCTTAATTCCTCGTAAACGGCTCTCTTCAGAGTTCGATAAAATCCTTCGTCTTTAAATGTGAACGGTGAATTTCTTGGCGTTTGAGCGTTTCTGATGTAAAATTTTGCCAATAGTTTTTCCGTAGATGGGTTTAAATGATGCGACTCAAAAGCTTCCGTTATATCAGTTCCCTGAATAAAGATCAATAATACGTATTTTAAACAGATATTTCGTCAGTGGAAAGGCAAAACAGCTAAAGCGTCAATTTGCCAAAAAAAGAGGAATTTATTTAATTACTATTTCATGTGCAGAGGTAGATAAAATAATTTTAAAAATGTTATTATTTTTAAATAAATAAATCAGATGAATACAAAAAGAGATATGATTTATTTAAATAATCTTTATACCACACTAGTGGACCCCGCAGACGTCTCTCTGCCACTTTTCTGTTGAATTTTTTCCTGAATTTTCTTTGCTATAAACCTCACGCCCGAGACCTTTCCAACGAATGCAAAACCGTGGAAATCGGTTCGTGCGTTCTGGAGTTATAGCGTCAGGAAGGAAAACCCGACCTATTTTTATATAGTAGATTTACCAAAAATATCATTTTGGCGCTTTAGCAGTTTTGTATTTCCACTAACTATGTACGAGTATATATACTTGAATATAACTAAATATACTTTTTGGTTGTAATTGTGTAAAAACACAAAAAAAATGTTACATACTGATAATTAATGTAGGTTTCTATTGATGAAAAAAAATTTAAAATCAGTCCAGTAGTTTTTGAGTTAAATCGTAACAAACAAATCTTTTCTCTTTTTAATATTAGTAAAGATATATAACCTTAGTCAGTTCAAGCCATTCCTCTCCGCCGGGATGTTTCTTCATGAATCTTGTAAAGTCGTAAAGTTTGTCGTGAACTCGCCATAATCCTTCAGCGCCGTCGTCTAAAACCTTCCCAGAAAGCCATTGTACTGGGTCCTTGAATCCAGAATCTCTTAAAGAAGGATATTTTAAATAAGGAAAACTAATATGACTATTTTTCTCCAAAGCACGCTTGTGTGCAACTGTAGTCCATTCGCTCTCTTTTGGCACCATTATTAAAAATTACACTACCCTTTACAGTTATATGTTAGATTTAAATAGTTTAAAATTAATGACGATTAGTTGTAATTAACGCTAGAATGTGATACTGTGTGACTAAAATAATAAATGCATTGGTTTGTCTGCATATAAGAATGTTATATGTAGTAGTTTCACGACAAGAAAATTCACGTTCAAAGAGAATGATTTCTTGACCTTTCACCCTTGAATGGAAAATAGGCTGAGAAATTTATACTCAATCCGAAGCTAGATTAATAATAGTAGAAATGAATTGAAATCTAGAAAAGTAGTCAAATTAGTTATCAAAATTGATATAAATTGTCTCATCGTCTATTATGCGAATCGCCAAAATCTGGAACAATCCCTGGGTCTGTCTTCCCCGAAAATTATAACTTGGGTCTCTTTGAAAAATTGAACGTGTCAATCCTAAAATAGTTATTAACCAGTATCGTCTTATATAGTTTTCCAGTGGATAGTAACATTGTCACATTGTTTTGGTCATCACGCCTCATGCCGATATTTGCGGGCCGCTTGCGGCCCAGCGCATCTTCAAAATGCTACTTCAGTTATAAATCTGAACAGTATTTGCTCCCGATTTTTTGACTCCTTGTCCAATCCAATCCCTCACTTTCATAAGCATGCATAAGCATGCAGCAGACACATTACCGTGTCTATTTCATTGATAATTTATATATGTATATCAGTTTTTAATGATTTTATTAAATATTTTATTTTTCTAGATGTGAATTCAGGACCTTCGATACATAACGCAAAACTTAACTCTGAGTTACACAGGATTACCTTTCAGATAAATTCATCAGATTTGATTGATGATTTCTGTATCAGAACCACTTTTACGATAGGTTGTCTACACATAATCTTGCTTTGACATCTAATGAACCTTGTCTACTTACAATACGTGCAGTTGTAATAATACGGTGTATAAAATAATTTTAAATAATCTCTTGTTTCATTTAATTTTCCACCAAAAAAACTTTGTGTATGGTGCGGTAATTTACTTTTAAAATGTTAACCAAAACCCGTAGGTGGTTACACGATACGCGGCAAAGCATTCCTCAAACAAGGCTTTATTTCGCTGAAAAACCTCCGAGTTTCCCTTCGTATGCGTATTATTTGAGATTTGTCATATATTATGATGCGTAAAGCAAAGAAAGGGCAGTTATAATGAAGAATTTAGGATACTGACTGCGTATTTGCTATTGCATTTCATCAAGCCAATAAGATAAAGCAACTTAGCCTGTCCCATCTAGCATGACCGTCAGATATCTCGCGAACGAGTGAAGACACACCAAGATATAAGATACGTATATCTCGATATATTATATCTAGACATCGACATCTTTAATAGACAAGATATCTCGATCGACAAATATCTCTACTTTGATATTAGACATGGAGTTTTATGTGTAAGTGTCATGTTAGACCCGGAAGACATAAAGAGATACACGAAAGGAAGATATAAGAGAACACGAGAAGACGGTCGATAATTTTTTTGTCGTGGTTGTCATGCTAGTCCGGCTTCTACTATGGTTCTACTATGGAATTTCGTCAACTGTCAATTTTGTTTTGCGAAACACAGATACAGTATGTATTGAATTTACTTAACTAGATGTACCTAGTCAAAAAAAATCATTTCGAAAGCCATGCCTGATATATCTAATACCTCTTTAAAATTCACGGCAAATATTGTGGTTTGGGTTAGATATTTCAGATTAGGGCTGATGCATGAGAATATATTTTTTTAGCTTAGATATCGACAGACGAGCATGAGTTTCACTTGATGGTATTTTAATCAATGATGCGCTATCGACCTTCTTCCTTTTGCTTCGAGAGTTCGGTAATCCATAGACTGAAACCTAAACACGCAATGTGCACTTTACGGTTTTTCCATCTATGAACGGTGGTTCTTTACCCGGTACGAATTTCGATATTCCTCCCACCCGATCAATGCCCGAAGTTACCAGGCATGGGGAAAACATGCTTACAGAAAATTATAAACATGTAGTCCCGGTGGGATTCGAACCCACGACCCATCGATGCGCACGGCAGGGGTTCTACCGAACGCGCCAACGAGCCCGTCAAATAAATTGCTCTATGTAATAATCAACGCACTTATACATATCAGTTTACTACCCAATCAAGAGGTTCGGCATTTTTGGAAGATCTAAGGTATCTGGTAACCACTGAAGTATGCTTATATGTTAATCTTATGTATCTAACAATACTACTAATATATTAAGTAGATTGTCATATATGTTACCTAAGATAAGGTATTTACATGAACAGGGCAGGATTTAGGGGAGGGCATTCGAGCCAACTGCCCCGGGGCATAAAAGAGAATTCGGAAAAAAATCTTTCAAATTCCGACGAGTAAACACTAGTACACTCACAGAGTACACTAGATTATATTGTTCTTAAATATTTAAATTACCTTTTTTCTTTTTTTTTTTCTTTTTTATTTAATGTTTTTAATAATTGTTATCTCATAGGAAATAGGTTAAGTTTTACTGTACCTTTTGTAATTTTAGCTGATGCCTCAACACTGGTGAGGTTCTGAAAACCAGCGCTATGCCAAGAGTATTGACATAGCACAAGCTGAGTAACCTCACCATTTAGGTAGCTAGCATACAAATTTTTCTTTTTTATGTTTTACTGATTTTATATTTTAATTTCTCCTCATTGTTTGTTTGTTTTGCCTAATAAATCTATTCTTATTCTTAAAAAAACATTTTATTTGGAAAATAATTTGGGGCCACATCCACTCCTTTGTTGCCCCAAGGCCTTCACACTTTTAAATCCGGCCCTGTACATGAAGGGACAGGAATGTTGGTCTGAGTATTAATTGCTTAGTTTTAACTACGTCGGTAACGGACTCTGCAGGATTATATTAAAGTTAAAGGTTTACAAAATACCTAGCGTTAGGATATTTTGATATGAGAAAAGTTTGGGAGGGACATTTACGGTAAAGTTAACTATTTTAATCTCTTTACTAACGTCAGATTGTATGAGATTCGAAAGATAAGTTGAACCTCATGTAGTATTTTGACATTATAATATTTAAGTTTAAGTAGCTTAAGTTATATATTTTTTTAAGATATATTACCAGTGTGAAAGAAATGAGTTAAATTTGAGGGTTTTTTAAAAAAAATGTTAACCACAATAGCAAATTGTCTTACTAAATAATATATTCTGTGCTTACTTTATAAGTATATAGAACAAAAATATTACTTTAACTATATAGTTCCTTTGTTAAGTGTTAGTTAGATAACCTTTTTTTGTTAAACAGGAGGCAAATAGGCAGAAGTAGCGGTTTGGAATTCTACCGAAATCAACATGGTTCTAATTTTCCTACAAACTTAATGAAACGGTTGGGAGAAATATTGAAATTCTGACCGAAGACAACCGTATATTAAACATGGGCGCTTTCGGCTTTTTTCACAACCGATATACAGTTTTCATATTGATATCGAAAATCGTTTTCCAATATCATTGCCTACTACATTTTGCAAACTGACGCCATAAACTAATCAAATGTTTTAGCCAAAGTTACTTCATATTCGCTTCATCTCTTATCTATACTAATATTATAAAGAGGAAAGATTTGTTTGTTTGTTTATTTGTTACGATTTAACTCAAAAACTACGGACCTGATTTTAAAAATTATTTAATATTTTTATTGTGTATAGTACATCTACACTGCACCCGTGCGAAGCCGGGGCGTGTTACTATTATGTAGTAAAATAATATATATTGAAGATTCTCAAGTTGTATTGGTTTGAGACAGATATATAAAAATGATAGAAAACTGGTTACTCCCTATTAGCCTATGCGCAGACTAGAGCCACTGGTGGCCGCCACTAGAAGCGGCCTCTAGACGCGGCCACCGGTGGCCACGTGTCAGCCACTGGTAAATGTATGAAATATCACGCACATGAAATAGAATCTCGGCGGCGGCCACTCGAGCGCCGTGTTTGCCCTAAAATGTATGAAATATCACGCCCGTTGCTTGTGGCGGCCACCGGTGGCTATGCTGTGGTCGCCACTAGTGGCTCTAGTCTGCTACGCGCAGACTAGAGCCACTAGTAGCGACCAGTGGCTTAGTCTTTTAGTGGGTCTTACTTGTCCTTTAATAATATAGTAATTAATTAATACTTTAAACCGCGCCCCTACGCTTGGTAAACACCGCGCGACCCCCGACCTTATGCCACATAAACATTGAATGTATTATAAGTATTGTTTATCAGTCATATAAACAATTGTAATCAGTATAGCAGTTTAGATAACTCAGCGCAAACAAGAACATTACAATTGACTAGAAAACAGCGTGGATTTGTTGCAGAATTATGATAGTTTTATTTTTAAATTATTGTATGTTATTATTTAAATATATATTTTCTACTCTCTCTATTTCAGATATAATTAGTTTAGGTAAATAATTTCGAGATATTTTTAGAAATTTTGTAACATGCATTGCGAAACCGAATTATTGTGCGATTGTTAAATTTTATTTTTTTATTTTTATTGGGCTCAAAATAAGTTAATTTATGCACTTTTTAAAATATATATCATATTATAATGATATAATTTTAACACCATGTCAAGGACGTGAGCGGCTATTTATTAAGATCTCATAAAACGCGATATCGCGTGAATGGCAATGAATGTATTACTGTATTTGCCATTTTAAATAGGTAATATAAAAAAAATCATGATAAGAAGCCTATATGATTCACCTCACTTCTGTCTTCTAGATGATAAAAACAGTTTTATTATCAGTTCATCTCTTTCAAAATATACAGACAGACAAAAAAAAAATCAAGACACGACTTTGGGTTTTGCCGATATGCCATAAATTTCATGTTGTATATTATTGAATTATTTATAGTAATACTAGCCGTACCCGCCCGCCCGCTTTGCTGGGCGAATTGTAAAGGATAGACGAATATGAACTATCGACATAAATTTGAAAAAAAATGGTAAAGGGTTGATGGAATTCAAAAAATGAATAGCCTAAAACCTTCTACAATTAATTCCGCGTCGAATGGTCATGGTATCGTGCCGATCGGTCCAGTAGTTTTCAAGTTTATCGATAACAAAGAAAAAAAAAGTTGCTTATATATATATAGATAGATTATGCCTCAGTAGTGTGTTAAATTTCACCCTGTATGTATTCAAGATAATTTGAAATAGTCACATTGTGATAATGCTTGCCATTTGTCGAAATGATATTTGTGGACGAACTTCAGAATCAATAAAACATTAACGCGATAACAATATTTGGAAATATAAACGACTGTTCGTTTAAGTTAAAATCACTTGTCATTGTGCGTAAGCAAAAGTTCAATCGTTTGTTAATGACTTAGTTACAATGGCGCCGAAAGAAGCTGATTATTTAGAAATAGCGCACCAAAGAACTATTGAAAAAAAGACGCACGTTAGTTTTCCTCAGTTGAAGTATCCGTCATTAAGGGATGAAGGCCTCAAGGATCCAGTGCAGTGGCTCACGGGGAAGGCTTTGGATGATGGGGCCGAAGGGCTATGGAGAGTGCATGATAAGCTTTACGACTTGACTGTGTTCATAGATAGACATCCCGGGGGTCGAGAATGGCTGGAGTTAAGTAAGGTAATACTTTTTGTGTATAAATATTACATGTTCTCGTAATAAATATAAGTAATTTGGTAAACGCCATAAGTATATAATTATTTTTAAAAATGTATTATATTTTTAATTAAAAAAAAATACTGTGAGTAAAATACTCTTGTGTGTATAGTTCGGGACCAAGTTCGGTACCTTCTTTAAAGTAGAATGACAAAATATCAAAAAAACCTTAAAATAAAAATATAGGATTGGTAAAGAAACAAAAAACGTACCGAGTTTTTATGTAATAAATTTAAATACACTTACAGTTATTGTTTTGACATTTTGTCATTATACTTTGAAGAATGTATCGAACTTTCTCCCGAATTATACTTACATAAAAAAGAATTTTCCTCATGGAATTCTTTTCTTTATAAAAAATATACTAGGTACATTTTAATAAATAATTACATATAAATTCACTATTTTTAAACAAAAAAGTATTTTTTTTTATGTTTTCGCAAAAATTTATAAGAATAACGTGCTAAATATGAATCGTTAATAGAAAAAATCTTTATGTTTAGACAGATTTTACATATTTTAAAATAAAATACATATTTTAAAACATTTTTAAAATTGATTAAGAAATGCAACGATTTTAAAAACATCTCAAATAGCATACTTTTATATCAATTTTAGGGTCTGGATATAACCGAAGCCTTCGAAGCACATCACTTGAATCCCCTAACCGAGAAAATGTTATCAAAATTCTACGTTAGAAATGCGAGAACTCCAAGAAATTCACCTTTTACATTTAAGGAGGATGGATTTTATCGAACATTAAAGAAAAAAGTATGGGAAGAACTTAAAAGCATTCCGGAAGCAGAAAACAAACGTTCGGACATGGTGATTGATGGTCTGTTAGCCACCTGTCTCGCAGCTTCTACAATCACGTGTTGGGCAGAAAATTGTTGGATTGTCAACATGGCGTACTTAGTAGCTTCGCTCTCTCTAGCGTGGATTTTGGTAGCGGCTCATAATTATATACATAAACGATCTAATTTTCGAATGTACTACTTTAATTTAGGTTTATGGTCGTATAGGTAAGAAATTATGTTTTATATTATAAATTAGATAGTCCATGTGATTTCTAATCTTATGATTTCGTAAGCATGTACAATGTACATATAGATATGTAGCAGGTGGGAGTAATATCAAAATTCCGACTGGGTAGGTAACGAAGTTCCGTTCATAGATGGAAAAACCCTGAAGTGCACATTGCGCGTTTACCGAATGTTCGGTAAAAAGTAAATCGACAGCGCATCATCGACTGATGTTCTATGGCTGAGGTATCACCTACCGTCAAGTAAACCTCAAGTTCATCTGCTAATATCTAACAAAAAATAATCATTAGTATATACTATATAAGATTCTGAATCAAAGAAACAAAATGATTGGAAAGGCATATTTATTTTAAATTACCAAAATTTAAACTATTATACTACTTATATTACGGTAACCGTTATAAATAAAACAAAATTTTGTATAAACAGTGATATGATATGTTTATTCATCAATTTTAATTTTGCAGAGACTTCAGAGTATCGCATGTGCTGTCACACCATCTTTACACTAATACTTTAATGGACTTAGAAATCAGCGGATTTGAGCCGATTATATTCTTTAACCCGAAAACAGTGCGACCTTTTTATGCTAACTTTGGATTTTTGATAGAGCAATTCCTCTTTCCATTTATGTTTATAATATCCTTTTTGAGGAGGTAAGAATTTAATGTATTTATTATATAAGCATTAAGTAGGGACTTTATTAATTCGTAAAAAGTGTTTAGAAATGAATTGTCTATTTCTATGACATAATTGTTTTAGTATATATAATATAGTTTACTAATGATATTTGTAATTCGAAATTATGACACAAATCATAGTGTTGAACCAGGATATATATAATATAATATAAAAACAGCATTATTTTATCAAGTACCGTTAATATTTCCTTCCAAAATCGACACCTAATCCGCCATAAAGCTATGGATCTCCTTACCTGTTACTATCAGACTAGCTACTTTAACTTCCTTCAAGACTCTCTTAAACAAACATTAAATAGCTATTCCCTCTCCTACTTCTTATCTATCCTATCCTGTTCATTTCAATAAAGTTTAAAATGCATAAATGTAATAATTAGTACTACCTGCACGAACACTCTCCATTTCTTTTTATTGTTTAGGGTTCTCAGGAAGAGATCGTTGAGAGCGATAAGGCCGCCTATTGCACAATTTACATTTAAGTTATTTCTAAGAATATTTATTGTAGTTTTCTTTTCGTGTGCAATAAAGGGTTCGAAAAAAAACTGGAAGTATTGAATACTAAGTATATATTATTTACTTTCAGGTTCATCCTTATCTTTCTGCGCCCGGGTTTCTTCACTCAACATTACCGTTGGCACGATCTCATTGGCTTACTTTTGCCTATATGGATGTATTTCACAAGCGGTTCTTCGTTTTATGACGCCTTGATTTCTTGGTTATGGATAAACTGTACTGCTAGTTTTGTATTCTTCACGATTGGTTCAAACGCTGCTCATCATCATCCAAGAATTTTCAAAGACGGCGATGAAGTCAGGTAAACCTAGATTCTTATATTATGTTTTTTTCTGAAAGTCTATTGCAATCGAAAAGGCAACAAAAGACTTATTATTTATTTATGAAATTATAACATAGAAATATTTCAAAAAACAAATTATGAATGCAAAAATGGATACAAAGAATTTCATTAGAATATATAGAAGTGTCTACACGTAATTATTATATTTATGAATTTCGCCTTCTTATCTTTTTAAACGAACTTTCACCATTTATTTCCGAATCACTGAGACTAAGATACCGTTAGATAAGTCTATACGAAGATGAGAATCGGCCTTATTATGACCACTTGCTCATTATCACTATGAATAAATAATATTTTAATTTCCAGTGATGCAACTCCTGATTGGGGCATGCACGAACTTGAAGCTGTGATGGACAGAGCGGATATCAATGACAGCCACTTCAAAGTAATGACTTTCTTCGGTCATCATTCGCTCCATCATTTATTCCCGACGGTGGATCATGCCGTTCTAGAACATCTGTATCCAATTTTTCTTGAGCACTGTGAAAAGTTTAAAGCAAACTTTAAAATTTCATCCCAATTGGATTTATTTATAGGCCAGATTAGAACAACTCTTAAAAAGCGACCGACTTTACTGTCAGAGAAAATATAAAATACCGCATACTAAGAAATGGAATCTAGAGATGATAACGTGAATTACTGATGTGTTTTGTTAATTATAATTTATTTTAATTAATATCATACTGTTTTTTAATTCTGCTTATCTCAATATATCTCAATACACAAGACTTATCTTCATTTAAAACTTCGAATTATACATTTATTATAAACTATTTTTTGTTTTGCATGATGAAATAGTCTAGCTTATTTACAATCATATCTGATCAGAAGTATTGGTGCAAACTAAGATAATGAATCCCGCTTACCTGTGAGAAGCCTATTTACCCTTGACTTGAAGAGCCGAATATTATACTTTTCTGGAATAACAAACGGGGTTAGGGAATTCCAATCCATTGCTGTTCGCATTATAAACGAGGTGACGAAGCGTCCTGTAGGAACTTTTGGTACAATGACCAGTATCTGGTAATGAAGAAAAGGAGATAGTGAAATACTTGTATAACACTACATATCTTACAGCAACGCATCTACAGATAATCTGATATTGCGAATGTTAATTGATGACGTTGTTCTTGGTTTAAACTGTATGTGTTCTTGTTTGCCCCCCATTCTATTAAAACAATCTTGAGATGGACATATATTTAAGAATATGAATAAATTTATTAGGCACCATACATACAATAACATTTTAATATAAAAGAAAAGAAAAACTAGTTTGTATCACTATACTAAATGGTGAGATAACTCAGCTTGTGCGGTGTGCTATGTTAACATGCTTAGCGGATTTTAATAATTGATATTTGACTGAAAAAATATAATACTCACCGTTTGTTTCGAAGTTAAACATATATATAGTTTATTTTATTCGTTCCTGTATTCGCAGTACCTACTATTTTTTGTAATTCATTAGCAGTATTACCAAATAGAAAAAGAATTTGCGTATGTACTTTAAAGAGGTCCAAGTTGTTTGGGGAATAGAAGTGTAGAACGAAACATATTTTATATATTTCAAATTTAAGTTTTAATATTATATGTAGAAAATCTATTGTCAGAATAAAATAAGCTATATTATAATAGTCGGAGAACACGAAATATCAACACAGTTAATTGGAGACCCTACTTAAATATACTCTTGGTAAGGGATCGGTAGTTCACCCACAGTTGTTAACCACGACAATAATATTACTTAGTTCAATTTAATTTCGCTTAACTTGGCGCTCGGACCAGCGAACTGGAAATTGAAACCCTGGATGATGTTTGCAGTCTAATTTCCTTCAAATTGCAGTTAAAAAAGTACCTTAACTGTTGCTTCATTTAAATTAAGAACACGGTGCTATTGCAAAGTTTATTTTTAATGTATTATAACTTTTTATTAATTGTACATGTGTATAAAATGGTTTTACGTTAAATTCAAAATTCAAAATCATTTATTCATTTAGGTAACATAATGTACACTTATGAACGTCAATAAAAAATACATATTAAATGCTTCTAATTTTACATTTACCGCCAGTTCTCAAATCAAGGGCGTAGAACGGAAGAGAAGAACTGGCAAGAAACTCTTCGTCACTCTTTTTAATCGCCAAGTTTTTGTTTTACAAAATATTTGTGTAATTAAATATAATAATAAAAAAAAATATATAAACCAGAAAAAAGACAAAGATTTGTCCTCTATCAGCAGTAAGCATGGTGAAATAGGAGCACGCACTTACATTCTCGTGGGAACAACACGCAAACACATAGTCGAAATAAAGTCAATACAATAATCATTAGAAGTCGAGTCTGCAAGTTTTATATAAAAAACTGGCCAAGTATGAGTCGGACTATCGCACCAAGGGTTCCGTACAAACTTTTAGTTATGTAAATATTTTCCCAATAAATAAAAAAAACTACTTTACGGTATTTAAATAAAATACTGTATACCGGATTAAAACGCGATTTATTATTTATATTGTTTAAATTATTTATTCCGTTTTAATCCGATATACAGTATTTTATTTAAATGTGTGATACTCGCGTTAATAAAAGACAATATTACTTTACGGTATTTTCTTCCGTCACTTGTGCTACATGTAATTGCTTCATGCCAAATTTCATGATTCTAGCTCAACGGGAAGTACCCTATAGGTTTTGATTACCTTGCGAATGTCAAAATATGTGACATAAAGGGAGCATAAAGGTAGAATCTTTTGATTGCTACTTAGAAGATTGATTTTTTCACAGCTGCAAGGGATTGCAGACCTGAGTTTTTGATATTAATTTCTTGATTCTTGCACGCGATCCTGAGAAAAAGGGTCTTGATATACCGACAGGTGGACAACAAAGTGGTCCTATTAGGGTTCCGTAGTCCGTCTACGGAACCCCAAAATAATTGATTAAAATCCTACTATTAATATACTAGATGAGTTTTGTCTTTAAGACTAAGTAATTTGGACGAACGGTTTAAAAAATATCACGAAAATATTGACATGAGTGGAGCGCCATTAAGCGGAGATTGAAAAAAAACCAGCTCGGATAAAAAATAAGCTACCCGTAGTACTAATTCTATGCAGATGAAGTCGCGAGCAGAATCTAGTACTAATATAATAATACCGTTCTTGATTTAGATTGCGGAATAAAATGAAGTGGTTGTAGAAATAGGCATAAATTCACTTGATTTACAATGAGAGCTTTCCTCAGATCCATTAAACAGTGTAACATCTTCCTTACGCTTGGAAACATAGCAATTAGCACCGAGAAATGTAGCTGTTTCAAATTGACTCAGTTCTATCACTTAATTATACAAGGGTCATTTCATTTTCATACACATAACTTCTGTGTATTCTTTAAAATTAAAATGAGTCTTATGAACATAGTGATGGTACAAACAGACAGGGATTACTGATAAGATTACACATGTGTGCAGTGTGCACACTAGAAATAAATATATATTAGAGTAATATAAATAAATTAATAAGTAAACTTTATTTTTAAGAGATATGAAATAACTTTCTTAATACCTACATATTATAATAATAACATGAATGTATTTGTATCGTCAATCTTAGTTTAAAGTACTAAAGATATATTTTATATGATCAACTGATTTTTTATTATGACTATATTGTATTTTTTTTTTTAACTATGTATTGTTTTTTAAAAATTCTTTCACCAATAGAAAGCTACATTATCAGCGAGTAACATAGGCTATTTTTCTCCATTGCACCCGTGCGAAGTCGGGGCGGATCGCTAGTAATCTATAAGCTGAAACAGCTAACTTATTAAAAAGTAGCTAGCAAAGATTTACAGCCCGCGCACACACGGCCACTGGTGGCGACCACAGCATAGCCACCGGTGACCGCCACAAGCTAAGGTCTTGATATTTCGTACATTTTAAATGGGATCACCGCACATTTAGCGCACGAGTGGCTGGGACAGCGATTAGCGCACCACCAAAGCAACTTAGAAATGCTTACAAACCCAACCTTTAGTAATTGTTCCGAATAATATTGGTCCAATTGTTTTTTAGTTTAATCGTAACAAACAAACAAATATTTTCTCTTTATAATATTAGTATTTATATTATTAGTAGGTTTACTCCAAAATTATGATACGCCATCTAATATAGTGGGTATGTTCAATAATACTGGGGGCCTAGCACGAACGACTATCGACATCGAATTCGAATCGTCAAATGTCAATTGTATGAGAAATTTCATACAAATGACAGTCGACGATACGAATACTCTTTCGATACTTGTTCGTGCTCACCCCTCAGAGCGTAGTTCGGTTAAGGATAACGTACAAAATAAATGGGTGCGGGTTGGGTAACAAAATGGTTCTGTCCGATGTCTCGGATGCTTTCCAACACACTATTTACAAAGAAACAGTTCACAACAGGGCCAGACTTAAAAGGTCTGGAGGGTTTGGGGCAACAAAGGCCCCTGGCCCCAAATTATTTTCCAAATATATTTTTTTTAATATTTAAGAACAATATAATCATGTTTTACAAAGTGCAGTAGATAAAAGTAAAACATTGAAAATAATTTGTTTACTTGTGTTTTGTTTGTAAGATTTTTTCCGACGTCTCTATATTTGGGGCTCCAATTTTGTGGAGGCCCCGGGGTTGAAGTCCCGGATCCCCTAAATCCGGGCCTGGTTACAAGTATAATATAACAATGTGTGAAACCTTTTATATTATACATTTAAAATGAATGCATACATTTGTGATTATTACATGAGAAATTAACCAGTGCAAACTTTTTAATTACCTCTATATATTTTACTAGCTGGCTCGTGACTTCGTTTACCGGGCTTCATCTTAAGCTGAACTTCTAACCGCAGAATACTGAAACGATAATCAAAACTTGAGGGCTTCTTAAAATGTTTCTGTCTTTCATTTTACCTTCGTAATGAATGGGTTAGATATACTTACTTTTAAGTACACCTCAATGTTCATTAGCGTTCGAGAATTCGGCCGTAAGCAAGCTATTTAAATGAATATAAGTATAAGTAATTATTGAAGTTCAATTTTAGTATTGTTTTTGCGCTTCAAATCCAATCAAACGAAAAATATTTTTTAGGAATAATATTCTATAAAAAGCATAAACTAAGTGGAAATCTATCAAATTTCTGTGTAATTTTATCTCCGCTAAAGTTCGTTCGATCGTGTTTTGACAGGAGGCGCTTAGAGAATCCCGCGTTCAATGAAAATTTTCAATCATATCGGAAACAATACCATTTTGTTAAAACATTGTTGTTTATTATACTGTTTATATAATTATCTAACAGTTATATTAACTAGCAGTTAATTCAAACATTTGTTATCCTTTTAGTCAATAATTTAATCGTGAAAAAATATAGGCATTAATATCAACAAATATAGTTTGTCTATTTTTACATGAAAATTAGTACTATTTTAGGTTTACAAATAGCTAATAGATTTGAAATAAAAAGAGTAATCCGAAATTGAAAATTGTGTAAGGATTATGACAATTTTAATTATATCGAAAAAAAATTATGCAGCATTAATGTTTTTATGCAGCCATTATATATGAAAATTCCTCATTATATGCAAAATAAGGATGTAATTCAGTCGGAAGCGCACACGTGGGGATCCTTTGGGCGACTTGATTGCGTCTGCATTAGATTTATTTCGCTTCCCATTTATTCCTTTGAATACCACATTTTCCTGTCAAATGCATTACTGCACATTAGCGAATATAATGTTTGTTGAGTTGAACTTATATTTGTATATTTAAAAGTTGAATTATATGAATGGCTAATTGTTTAATGTTACTGAAACTAATTATTTAGTTTTCAGCCATTTTCCATCATACATGAAAAAAATCTGACAGTCGATCCGGGTCTGATTTTTTTTACTTTACAGCAAACGGATTCGATACTCAGCATAAAAGGTAATATTATTATAATATAATTTTAAAACTTTATTTTTAAATATTCACGTTAACAAAATATGTTATTAGAAACTCTTTCATTACGGAGAAGTACTAACAACAACAAAAATCGTTGAAGCCTGAAGGATGTATTTTTTTTTCCGTTACCTGTGAAATGCCGCCCCCGCCAAAGTGCCGCCCGGGGCGGACCGCATCGTCCGCCCCCCCCATGCTACCTCACTGACCTCGTTAAAGAACTCTAACAGTAACCATTATCTACCTAGAAAATTTCTGTTCTGAGAGTCAATACAAGTAAGATAATCTCCCTAAGGAGACAAAGTTGTAACTAATAGAATATAAATACGTGGTTAATAAATACAATATTTTGATATCATTTTCCATTTTATATTACACGCCCCGTCTTCACACGGGTACAATGTAGATGCACTATACACACTATGTTACTCGCTGATAATGTAGCTTTCTACTGGCGAATAATTTTTAAAATCGGTCCAGTAGCTTTGAGTTCATTCATATACGCACAAAAATACAAAAACCCAAAAATACAAAACTTTCCTCTTTATAACATTTTATTAAAGATTATATAGTATAGTTAAATAAAAAAAATAATTAATCTCCTCAGAAAATTAATTTTATGTAGTTTGGAGAGTCAATACGACTAAGGTGCAATAAAGACATAAATAATAGAATATAAATAACGTGATATATCAATACAATATTGTAAAATCATTTTCCAAGTTTGATTCTATAAAGAAAATAATGTAAAATTCTTGGAAAAAAACAGCAATCGCTACAAATCCTGATATTGGATTCCTGCTGTGTGAATTTATTGCTATGCAGGTTTATTCCGAACGGATACAGACCCGTAACTTCTTATATTCGTTTAGTTATATTGCTTTTTTATTAAGAACAACATAAAATATTGAATCCTCTTTCGTATTACTTATACAGATTCTGTAAAATACTGCAGTTCTCTTTATTGCATTTTCATATTGCTTAGATCGCAATTATTTTACGATCAATATTAAGAAGTTGGCCCGTATTGGTTGTATCTCAACTAAGTCTCAATTAGCTATGGAAATTCACCAATGGAAAGCTACATTATTCACGAGTTACATAGGCTATGTATATATTATACGTCTACATTGCATCCGTGCGAAGCCGGGGCGTGTTGCTAGTTATACATATTTAAAAGAAAATCTGTATATGTGTAAAAAACGGCCTACCTACCATCACAAGAACCTTACATTGTCTGACATCTAATATTAAAGAAAAAATACGGATACCTTTTTATAAAAATAGTACCTATATATTTTTTTTTATTTTTCTATACATAAATTTTTCTTAGTTCAAATCTACTACTTTTTTATACTAACTTAATTGAAATAAAAAATATTTTTTTTAAAGTTTGGTAATAAATGATATATACATAATTAGTGAATTATGTTTAATTTATTATGTATACAAATGATGCACTTATAGTGGTATCGGTATATTCAATACTTGCTGTCTGATTTGTATTCTGCTTTATAACACTAAAAAAAATTGTTGATATGCGACTACAGCTACCCATGGACATTCGCATCACCAAGTGAACTTGAGGATGCGTTGCCGGCCTTTATTACATATATATACATTAAAAAGAAGGAAATATACATTTCGATAAGAAATAATCGTATCTAAAACCTTTATCTCCTCATAAGAAAATTTACTACGAAATGCACCTCGTTCGAGCTCTCTAAAAGCTTTTTCCTTAACAGGATGGTTATTTTCTTAACATTCATTTGAAGGAATATTTTATGCTCGTATGTATTCAGAAAGTAAATGAGTCGTGTTTTAAAAAATATTAAGGAAACATGTACCTACAAAATATTATGTTTTCCTATTGTGTTCCGTATACGTGTCTATTTGTCCTTCTGTTTTTCTGCTAAGCGACCCGAGGAAGACGTATCAACCCTTTTAAATGTATAATATGAAGAGATGTTAATAATGTTTGACTTTACAGATTTCCCCATTCCTGAGCCTGAGATTTAAAATAATGTACAACATATAAAGTTTCAGTATTTTTCCGTTTACAATTGCCAAGAACACTAAGCGTAAATCTTGAAATTCTCCTGAGAATCTTGAACGACGAAATACATGTTCACAGTACGAAATCCATTTGCATGCTAATTACTGGCAAAACATGCGATCGCCACATTGTATTATATTTTAATTTTACCAACCTTTGTACCATGTTATTTACAAATAAATATGTCTTGTTCTTATTCACCATACGTGAGTTCAACAGTCTACTCGCACTTAACTATTATAGGATAAAGGACAATAAGTAAATCTCGTTACAGTATATGAATAACTGGCCTTGGATATTAAAATGACTACCAATTGCTTTGATTTTGTCCAAATATTGTGAAAAATTCAGTTATAACCTACGCTGTTGCTTACCATCAAGCAATATATTTTATGTCGCTTACTCGTCACAGCCTATTCCGATGTTATATCCGTCGTTTCATTTTCCTAAGAAACTATCTTTACAATATCTAGGAGAAAATAAAACCATTTTTATTTTTCTCATAACAGCAAAATCACAGGATCTCTATCTAAAATCTCATCGACACGTCATACTGTGAGAAATATGAGCAAATTTACTATAAACGAAAGTTGATGACAAACGACTTCCTTCGTTTTTTTTCTTTATATAATATCGTACACAGGTTACTTAGCGACGTTAATAGCGAATACAATTCAAAATCACACATTTAAATAAAATACTTTATACCGGACTAAAACGCGACTTATTATGAAGAGGCATTTGTTTGTTACATTTTAACTTAAAACTACTCGAAAAAAAAATTCAAAATCAATCAAATTCTATCACCAATAGAAAGCTACATTATCAGCGAGTAACCGTCTATTTTACTTTTAGTACATCTATATTGCACCCGTGCGAGGCGGGGGTGGATTGCTACTCCGGTATAAAGTATTTTATTTAAATGCTCACGTGATAGTTTGTGATGTTGAAGGAATGTGTAGGCTCGATTCTTAAAGGTTCCGCAGTCGTATCAGTTCGGAAAAACAGAGACACTAGTACGAACGACTGTCGATAAAGTATTCGTATCGTCAATATTTCAGTTGTATGAGAAATAGTTTGAAATTTCATACAAATGACAGCTCGACGATACGAATACTTTTTCGCAAGTTGTTCCTGCTATGCTCTCTGGTGGTGTTTCAAGATGCACATGTACATATATAAACATTAAATGAACGAAATAAATTGTGTTTCATTTAATTCTATGAAATATTTAGATTAGAAATTTTTAAAAGCGTAATTTTTTCTAATGAACAATCTGGATAAAATAAATATTATGTTGAAGCAAAGAATATCTCCATTCATCGCGTTTATTTCGCTTCGTTTAACACAATGTATCTAAATTTGCATATCTTGGAGGTATTCAAAAAGGCTTTCATTTAAATATAGGGAACATTTAGCATCCTACGTCCTTACATCATTCGTATTTTATTGTGTTAGACATCATTCTTGGGGGAGTTGACTGGTACTTTATGGCTATAGAATACGAATTTCTTATAATTTGGTCTTACTAGGTTACAACAAATTTAAAGGCCAGCAACACACCTGCAAATCTTCTGCATTTGCAGATATCGATGGGCGCCAGTGATCACTTATATCAGCCAATCTAACATGACAACTACGACAAAATTTTGTCGACTATTTTCTAGTGTTTTAATCGATATTATCTATTTATGTCTTCCGGGCTTAACATTACTTCTAATATCAAAATTGGAGATATATTTTGTCGATCGAGATATCTTGTCTATCAAGCTCAAATCAGATATTTCAGATTTCGACAAATAAGCTGGATTCAGGACATATTTTTTATGTATAGATAATAAATATCTATTTACTTGACAAGCTTAATGACCCTATCTGGAGCTTAGTGGGATGCGTCTTGCGTTTGGCACTGGAAGTTTCTGGTTAAAATCAATATAAGCGATTACATCAAATTGTTTCAATCGGGCAGGGCACAGTAAATTGATCATCAATAAAATAAAAATAAAGAAAAATGATCTGTGAAGTATATAATACATAAATGTGTTTGTCTCATACCACGGATTCGGAAATTCACTTTAGCTTAACCAATAATAGTTAACATAATATTATTATATAAGAACAAGGCTTACGTAAAATAGTCTTAAAATATTCATTTTTATAAAGTAAAAATATACACGTGGAGTAAACATGAAGGCATTATCTTATTGGCACCAATATACGCACTATATAATATGACCTAGAATGACATCGATGAACAATAATAATAAATATTTTGTAAATATTATTAGGTATAAGTTACACTATTGAGGAAAATATTTCAAAATGGCTATTTAATTAGTATAAACATATCTCATTAGAAATGATGTATTTGTATTTTTGGATATATAAAAAAATCTTATAACTACATAGTATGTATTACAAGCATAAGACAGTTTACAAGTTTATAAAGAAGTTAATTCCTGTTTCCCCTATTCGGGCATGGGGCAGACCCACTTCTGTGCCTGTTTCATTGATCATTTTTCTTTACAAACAAGTAGATCAGCCTTCTGTGCCCTGCCTGACCGAAACTTTTTTAACTTGTCTCCCCGGGATTCGAACCCAGGACCTCCGGTGCTGCACCCGTTGCGCTTACCACTGAGCCATGGAGGCGGTCAAAAATAAATTATAAGTATATATCAAAAAGTTGGTAAAGATGTAGTCACTTAATGTTTCGCCGTAGGGAATTTGGGACTTCACTTAGGTCGATTCTGAGAGAGAGATATGTATCCTTATTATGTATTCGTATAGAATTGAAATTTATTTGTGACCCTGTGTTTTCCAACTTATATACTTCATGTTGATGTACATAGATAGTTATCGGTATGATGATATTGTTAGTATTGCTTTGAACTCCGTGCTCCTCAGTTGTTGATAAAGTAAGTATTTTTATAATATTCATCATTATAATAAATATGGCGAATAATTTCCCCGCGATAATATCTTTGCAAATATTTATTTCTCTTTGTATTTTGAATTGAATAATCTTCTAGTTTTCTCTAAAAGCAAGAATATAATATGTGTAGACATCTAAGAAACATACATATATAAGTCGAAAAAGTTGAATTGAAATTGCGTCTCCAATAATAAAAGTCCAATCAGCTTTTCGTTTTTGTGAGACGTGAGAATTGACTTTTGATGTTTATTAGATAATGCCGTTTTTATATTGATTGCCGAGACCTATGAAAAGCTTTCTAAAATCTTACTAAGATGTCTGCTTGTTGTTTCAGATGAGGCTACTATTCGTAATATTGTCGGTTATAGCTTGCACTCAAGCGCGATATGTTGACAACGACTGTATTGGACTTGTTGTACGTAATGTAATCCATGAAAAGGAAGTTCTGAAGGAAAACTTGGAGGATCCTTACCAACTGGCAATGGACTATGACACTAACACATTGTTTTTCAGTTATTCCACAAACAATAACAAAGTTTTTGAATCAGCTTTTTTAAATCTTAAAACAAATGAATTTGCCAATATTCCCGGCATTGTTGGTGGCTTTGCAAATGCAGTTGATAGTAAAAAACATATTGTGTATCTTGGTGGACGGGATGGAATCTATAAGTTCAATTATGATTCTAAAACTGCTCAGCATTTACACACCACAAACGATAATATTTGGCAAGTATTTTACAAAGATGAATTATACTATTCATCATATCCAGACGAATCTGCATTCGTATACCGAGATGGTAAATTTCAAAGAGTTCCCGAATTAAGAAACACAAGAGCAATGTTGCTCTGTGTAGACAACTACAATAATATTTACTTTTCGAATTCATCGGGATTGTTTATTCATAAGAAGGCTAATGGCGACGTTATTTACATTGGAGATTTTAATGTGAACGGTTTCACGGCTGATGTAAACGATAATTTGTTTTTTTCAACACCAAACGGTATTTACACAATTAATATCAATAAAAAGGAAGTAGAAAGGATAGCAGCCATTGATAATATATACGGGATAGCGATAGAATCTGATGGAAGTATAATTTACGCGTCACAAAATAGTATTATAAGACTAAAGCCAACGGAAAAAGTTTGCCCTACTGAAGTTTCTACTGTTACATTTTAATTGATATTCAATAATACTGATTTCTTTTATTTAAGTTTATAAAATGTATATTTTTTAATAAAATATGTTCAGTAATGGACCGCGGATTGAAGTTATTGAAATATATCCATTAAAGGTTATTGTTAGTTAATGAAAGTGACTACAACTTAGCCTAAATATACCAGGCCAGCAGTACCTTGATCAACCAAAGAACCATTTGTCTTGTCACATGAATGACAGATGAGCTTTTGACGTGACCGAAGCACTTGCGAAGAACATTAAATGGCAATTTGAACCTAGACTTATTAAAGATTAGTATTTGCTATTATTTTATATTAAACTAGCGATCCTCCCAGCTTCGCATGGGTATACTAAAAAATAAGCCTGTTACTCGCTGATAATCTAGCTTTCTAATGGTGAAAGAAGTTTTAAAATTATTCGAGTGGTTTTTGGGTTAAATCGTTACAAACAAACAAATTTTTCCTCTTTATAATATGAGTATAAATAAAATTAATATTTTTAGTGACGTTTTTATAAATATCTATCTTGGAACTGGCAAGTGGAAAAGCGTCTTCTATCTGATCAGATCTACATGTTTTATTTGTGTATTTATTGAGAGGAAATTGCATTTGTTTTTACAAAAACTTAACACTAAAATTATCATTATACTACTAGGCTAAGGTCAAGGGTAATAAGATAAACAATACTGAGTGAAAATAACAACTACAAAGTAAAGGTCCATTTACACGATGCCATCTTCTCGTACATGCAAGAGCAAAATTGCAATGCCGAATGCAATAATTTAAACGCAATGTATTGTTATTGTATATGGTGATTTCATGAATAAATATATTCTATTCTATTCAATAATTGACATCCAAGAATTGTAAGCAACTGCTTACAAGTGGATATTATGTGTTGTTTACACCAAGAAAAATATGGAATACGTACAATACATGTACCTATAACAGAAATCGACAATCCATAGACTGAAACCGAAAGGCGCAATATACACTTCACGGTTTTACCATCCATGAACGACGGTTCGTTACCCGGTCGGAATTTCGATATTCCTCGCACCCGTTCAATGCTCAAAGTTACCAGACGTGGAGAAGACATGGAAATAATAAAGATGTCATCCCGATGGGATTCGAACCCACGACTAATCGGTGCACACAGCAGGTGTTCTACCAAACGTGCCAACGATATTACTTTTTGTATTCAGAATATAAAAAATATAATTTATATGTCATTATTGAATCAATGCAATAATTAATACCTACACTTTGTTTTTAATGTAGAAATGTAATTTTAATTGTAGCTAATTTAATATTTTTAAAAGGCACTAAAAGTTTCCACGTAGGTACGAGTAAGTATATTTCTGTCTACTTCATTACGAAACGCGACAATATTATAATTAATATAAACGACATTCCCTGACAGAAAGGCGATATATTTTGGGCTAATAGGCACTTATTTTTCTTTGAGCGACGGTACCAAGTTGCCTTTAATTATTTCTCCGAAATAGGGGTCAATAGAAATAAAACGTTAAGATTTATTTCAAGTTTCATATTTTCGTTTACTTAGTATGTCTTTTAAATAAAATACTGTCTACCGGATTAAAACGCGATTTATTATTTATATTGTTTAAATTATTTATCCCGACGCGGTTTCAGATGCTTTTCAGTAACCGTGGTCGCGGGGAGACAGGAGGAAACGTCGGGATAAATAATTTAAACAATATAAATAATAAATCGCGTTTTAATCCGGTATACGGTATTTTATTTAAATGTGTGATACTCGCGTTAATAAAAGACAACATTAGTATGTCTTAGTTATTAAAATAAAAGGCACAGAGGGTTCCGTACAAACTTTTAGTTTAATAAAGATTTTCCGAATAAACGACTATGCATATAAGTTCGTACGCCGTTCAGATCCGTTGCCACTTGGAAGGGAAGACTAAATGAGCCTCTAAGAAGCTTGGTGTGCTCAATAAGGAGAAACTTTATAAGGCGCAAATTCGACCCCAACAAAGGCGATTGAAAAGGACATAAACATCATTTTGAACCAGGGATTGAAACCGGTTAATTTTTATTTTCCAAAATACGTGTCTGACTGAGATATCATGATATTAGTTTTAAAGAGTAATACACTCTAAACTACCACAGTAATTTTTTTCAGTAAATATGAATAAAATCGAAAGAATATTTACAAAAACCTTTTTATACCGGTATAATTCCCATAGTAAATTAACCGGTATTCAGTTTTTGTTGTTTTGAAAGTTATCTCTATCTGTTTCTTCACGCGAAACCCCGAAGATACTGAACTGATTTTCATGTAGTTTTGTAGTTTATAACTTAGTTTGAGGCAACATTAAAATTTTGTTTCATCGAAATCGGATGTCGGAAAAAAATATATATTCATTTTAAATAGCTTTGATTTAAGTCGTATCCAGGCCACGGTACCTACGACTCCAATCGGCTAGTCTGACATAAAAAAAAAGTGGGTAAATTTAGAATGATATATATATATATATATATATATATATATATATATAAGTTAATTTTAAATTTACACACTTAAATTAAGTTTTCATTTTTATTTAAAACAATTTTTCATTTCATTAAAAGTTTTTGAAATATGTTGTTATGGGTTTGTGATTTAATAAGGATCTCTCAACGAGTAAAGCAATAATAATAATTCTAGGTGTAGAACTAGTCTGACATCATACAAAAATATTATTTACGTACGTAGTATATTACAATGGAATAAGTATAGTAGCAATATTGCATGAAAACGCGAAGTTCAATGATTCTCAACGGTCGTGTGATTCCAGACGCTTATTTGTGAGAAAGCTTTATGAATAATATTCTTTTGCCTTTTTTTCCACTACACTTGATGAAAATTTCATTCCTTTTTGAGTCGAGTCGAGACGTGTTAAATTAAAAATGGATTTTTACATTATTCTTATACCTTGCACTAAGTCCTTATCGTCGGATTTATTATTAAAAAATACTTATGTTGTTAAAAGTACAATGAATAAAAATATATTACTTGAATGATAATTAATAATCAAATCTGTTTACATAGTAAAATCGGATTAAATCGCGATTTATTATTTATATCGTTTATGCCGACGTTTCGGATGCTTTTCAGTCTGCCCGTGACCACGGTTGTGGTATAAAGTAAATATAAATGTGTGATACTTACGTTAATAAAAGACAATATTACTTAAATGAATTTAGTTCATGAAAGAGTTTTTTTTTTAATTCACCCAGGTGTCACGCTATTAGTGCAGAAAGTATGAGATGATATGATATGATCCACCGGAACGTATGCTGAGTGGCATTCCGTTTCAGATGGCACCACTGTTGTATGAAAAATTATGTTTCCAATTCTTTATTATTTTTTATTATATGTAATTGTTTAGTTTTAAAACTAGTCACATTTTGTAATAGACTTAAGTGGTGTTTTTTGAATAAATCTATCTATCTATCTATAATCTATCTATCTATATGACTCTATCGAAACTCTTAAAATAATTTATGTAGGGGACTAGTTAGGTAAGTTTAATTTTTAAACGAAATAGTTAATTTCTGTTGATGATTACCTCCAGGCTTGATGTTCTACAAAAACGGCTAAATGTTTATTGATATATGTATATGAGTATTTTTAATATAATAATAAAAAAAATATCGTTTCGGTTTTGTTTTATGGTTCTGTCTTTTTACGTCCTTGATACTTCCATGATTATATTTTCCGATTGCTCGATTGTGTCTTTGGTTCTGCTATTTCGGCTAAAAATTTCATTAAATTAAACTGAAATTATAGATCATGTTAAAGTTAAAAAAGGTAACTACATATAAGTTCGTCCTACTATAGAATATAAAAAAAACACTTAAAAATTAAGACATGCTCAATAAAGTGAATTACCGAGTGCCCTAGTGGGGCATGAGGCAGACCCATTTCTGTGTCTGATTCACTGATCATTTTTCTTTACAGGCAAGTAGCATCACCCTCCTGTGAGACATGTATCATTGCAAACATCAAATATAATATATGTAGTGACAGTTTTACTTTGTAACCGCCTTCAAAAAATGAAGAGGACGAATTGAGTCGTCTGTATGTTGCTTTTTTTTGTATGTTTGTTACGCGATAACTCCACAAGCATGGATTTGGATGATGAGCCAATAAGGACATTTTAATCCTGCTTTTGCAACAAACTTTCGAACGGTACGGAGTGGTAGCGATTGGTTGGCACCGACGTCAAAAATAATTGTTAATAAATATGAAATATGAGTATCAATAATGTTGTCGATTGTCCTTTGAAGTAATTAAAATATTATTTTTTACTTTTTACATACTATATTACGGAGTTATAGTTTTGAAATCGGTTTTTGATTAAAAGTTTAAGATAACAGACCAGCTTTTTCTAGTTTGCTGTAGTATAATAATTTCAATACCCTAAAAATGTCAATTTAACTAATTGTCTAACACTCTGAAGTGACCAGAACATATTGCAGACTGCTCATGCTATGTAGGTGATTTATACTCGTTTATTTTACTTAGCGAGTCAGCCTCAGATCCGCCCCCGTTTGTTTCCAGTCATGATGGACGGTTCAGCACACGCCCTTTCATACTTTTACGTACGTATTAATTACGTCACTGAAAGCTAATAAATAAAATGTTACGTTAAAGTAATTAATGTTTCAGGATGTACATATTTAACATATATTGACATGGGTTAATAAACGTGGACTCACAAAATACATGTCAATAATTGAAAATTAAGATATTTTAAATTTTAGTAGGTATGCTTACATATATTCTGTGTCAGAATTAAATGTTACAAATATAATTTTGTTCTACAAATTATTAAATGCTGGCTCCTGTATATTGTTTTTTCCAGTCGACTATATATTTCTTGCGTGACCTAATTAATTTTATTTATTATTTTTTTTAATGTTAGATAGGTATCGACAGACGAGCGTGATGGTTGGTGATACCTCAGCCACAGAACATCAGTCAATGATACGCTGTTGACCTACTTTTTACTTCGAGCATTCGGAAATCCATAGACTGAAACCGAAACACGCAATGAGCACTTCACGGTTTTTCCATTTATGTAATATATATCTTATAAAATGTTTGATCAGGTATCTTTGATTTTTACTATATTCAGGATTAATCAAACAGTGTTCAAGTGTAATCACATTCACATCAATATGCGGTATATACGAGTAAATGCAGTATAAGTTATTTCATATGTAACATACACTCGAAACATTCCAACATCAGGCGTTGTTGAAAAGCAAATAGTTCAGTTTCAGGATTTTTGAGCCACAATGTGCGTTAGCTTTGGTAATGAAAATCCTGACCACACCAAAACAAGTTAAATTATAATTTTTTCATTTAGATAACACAATGTAAGACGTAAGTCATGAACGTCAATAAAATTATTAAATGCTTCTAATTTTACATTTACTACCAGTTCCATTTTGTATGTACCATAAGAACTGGCAATAAACTCAGAGAGCGTACTTTACTCAATATTTTTTTGAAAAATTATTGCTCGCAACACGCAACAAACTTCAGGACGGTATACTTTGTAAACTAAACCTTTAACATCCATTTTCCCTGCACAAATTCAACTTGAGTTCTGTTCTAGAAATTTCATTGTCTTGTAAGGTCTTGAAGATTATCGGATGCCATAAAATGAGATGTGACTTTTCATATACCTATCAGAAAGGTAAAATTTTCCAAACCTTCTCATTATAAATTTAAAGTATCTTAAAATTGATTTGACAATGAGGCGTGCGTCTTTGATGTTCTTATTAAGATAATTATGGATTCTTCTTTACTTTTTTAATTCACTTTAATAAAGCTTTTGTATTATTTTATATTTTCAATACATTGTGCTATTATTACCTTTTATTGCATAGGTCACCTTTGCATACGAAAACTAGTTTACGAGTATAAATAAATGAATGAATTGAATGAATTAAGGAATGCATAAAGAATTTTCCCATTTATACATTTTACTGAATACAGTGAACAAATATCAATATTATTATCTATCTTATACGTCTGTTTAATGTCGGATAGGCAGATGTATGGGGCTC
This sequence comes from Anthocharis cardamines, assembly GCA_905404175.1. Classification (NCBI taxonomy): domain Eukaryota; kingdom Metazoa; phylum Arthropoda; class Insecta; order Lepidoptera; family Pieridae; genus Anthocharis; species Anthocharis cardamines. Next base: position 7,164,098 of record FR989962.1, read on the forward strand.
GATAATCGGGTCCCATTCGATTTGTATGGTGTGGAAACGAGATATGAGATAATTCAACCACAACTACTAATCTTTTTCAATCAGATTAATAATATAAATATGGGATGTTTATATTGTATAAATATGGGATATGTGGATGTACCAACATATATTATATAAATATGGGATGTTTTTATGAATATATATTGCGTTTTCAGAAATATTTTTTAAATTGTTAATCTGTAAATGATGGGTCGCGGGTTCAAATTCCGGCGGGACGACGTTTATAATTTTTAATAAGCAGGGTAACATTCCACCGTTCATAGATTGTGATTCAATTGTGAAGTGAACATTGCGCGTTTCGGTCCCAGTCTATAGATTTCCGAATGCTTGAAGTAAAAAGTAGGTCGATAGTACATCATTGACTAATGTTCTGTGTTTGGGATATCACCTGTCATCAATTGAACCTCATGTTAATCGTTGATATCTAACATTAATAAAATAAAAAATACTTCGATTCAAAAATTATTTAAGCAATTTTAATCAGCTAACACGAATTCCTTTGAGTACCTAACTCAAACAAAAGCTCCATTCCTTTCAAATCCAAACTGAAGAACTTTAGCCCTACGTACGCTGTACTAGCTTTTCTACATAAAAGTGGTCCTGCGAAACTCGACTAAAACATTTTGTGTGCAAATTCAAGCCATTTTAAGAGCTAAGTTTCACATCGCTTAGGTAAGTGCCTGAATATTGACGTTTTATTTTCAGAAGGCAGACGTGAATACATTGAATTTGGACACATACTTTTAAAACAAGAATTCTAAAACATGATGCTTTCACAGACTGTGAATCACAGTGAAATAGGTAATTATTCTATAGGTCACTGAAACTATATAAAGGCATATCACTTAGATATTATATTAACTAGATGTTAAACAGTTTGCTAGATAAGTTTTAGGTCCATTATTTTTTAATCGCCTCCGTGGCTCAGTGGTACGCACAATGCGATTAGCACCGGAGATCCTGGGTTCGAATACCGGAAAAACAAAAATAAAAAAAATGTTTCGATTAAAGAAAATATATTAGTGAATTCATTATTCGTGATACAGAAATGTATATACATGCATAATATTTTGCTTAAACCATGTTTTGCAAGAGAAAGTCATTCTCCATAAAATATTATGCATTGTACAGATCAAATATTCTGTTTTAAACAAAAAAATATATACCCAGCCAACTCTAGCTTACCTTAAATCCATCAACTCGCGTTAGAAACTGAGAAACCAGAAAAAGTTAAATTGTCAAAGTTTTAATTGATGTTTTCTTGGTATATTTTGTCCTTAGTTTTATTCAAATCGACATTTTAAGATGAGTTTGAACGAAGCCTACTCATGGAAGCAATAACGACATAATGGATGAGTTTACGGTGATTTGACAAAAAACCTAATACTATAATTATAACGCGATGAAAATTATTATTGGAAACGATCAATCTTTAAGAAGTTTCTCCAACATTGCTACTTGTTGCTGTGATATTAAAGCACTTTCATGGCAGAAACGATAAAAAAACCTAATCATTACCGTTTTGCTCATTAATTAATGTAGGTTTTGTTTATGTTAGATATTGACACACGAGCATGAGGTTCACTTGATGATAGGTGATACCTCAGCCACACAACACAGTCAATGATGCGCTGTCGACTGACTTTTTATTTCGAGCATTCGGAAATCCATAGACTGAAACCGAAACCCGCAATTCTTCACGGTTTGTTCATCTATGAACGGTATTCCTCCCACCGGATCATTGCCCGAAGTTACCAGACGTGAGGAAAACATGCTTAGAGAAAATTATAAATATTTCGTCCTGGTGGAATTCAAATCCACGAACCATCGATGCGCACGGCAGGTGTTCTACCAAAAGCGCCAACGAGCCCGTCATATTTGTAATTAATGTAAAGTAAAAAGTCTTGGTATTTTTTTATCAGATGTCAACCTTTCTTACAAATCGGTAAAGCAACATAACATACAGATGTGCTATCGCATCTATAATAATATTACGCTTTAATAAATATTTACTAAAAACTCAGGTAAATCCAACGAGTTGTTACTCACTGCATTTTAAATACTCTAACTATGCGAAATGGCTCGACCATAGGGTAATAAATATATGAATGATGCCAAAATATTTTCCCCTATATAAAATATTTAAGAGGGTTAACTTATGATAAATATTCTTAACGTACCGTAAGAATATTGCATAGAACCCGCAAACTAATAAATATAATATTCTTACAATAAAACTTAGAAACTTAAATGTTTAATATTTTTAATCCGATTATATTTTATTCAGAACTAGCTTATGTCTGCGACTTTGAACGCGTGGGTTCTTCTTCATATTGGGATATTCGCTACCCTCTGTTCTTTTACCAGATGTTTTCTTGAGGAAGGGAGCGATTAGAATATTCGTTGATTGTTGCTTCTCCGATCTTTTTTTTATACAATAGAATGGGGCCAAACGGGCGGCTTAAGTAATGGTAAGTGATCACCGCCGCCCATAGACATCTGCAACACCAGAGGGCTTGCAGGTGCGTTGCCAGCCTTTAAGAAAGATATAGGCTGGCTTCTTGAAGATTCCCAAGTCGTATCGGTTCGGAAAAACCGCCGGCGAAAGCTGGTTCCACCGAGTGGGAATGGCGATGTACTTCAATGTGTTCTTTCAGTCTGAAATGCTGTTTCTGCATCAAATTAATGATATGCGAAAAGGCAACATTGTCGTTCATGTTCATAACAGCGCACGGCTAGGGCTGCGGAAAGATATCTTCAATATAATGCCATAGGTTTTTTTATGAACAATAAGTAAGCATTAGCATTTGACTGCAATTAAGGCTCTTGCTTTGAAGTAATATTTTTTTTTTTACATTTTAGTTTAAGTTTGTACAAAAAGGTATAGTTTTGAAGTCGGTTTTCGTTATTTTAATTACCTGTTCATAAGCCTTAGTATTAATTATTGTGCTCGAAATGTGAATGAAAATCGAGTTTAAAACAAAAACGTGTCCGAAGAGGAAATAAAATCAAAGTCAAATAAATTTTGGAAGTCTTCGATATGTCGCCTGGTATGAAGTTGAAATGATATCGAAATGAATGAGATCATCAGGAACACAATGTAAACTTATGAACTTCAATAAAAAAATGCTTCTAATTTTATATTTAATGCCAGTTCTCAAATCAAGGGACGAGAAGAACTGGCAATAAACAAAAAAATCATAGGTATTCTGTGTAATATTATCTTTAAGTAAAATGCATTTTAAGTTAAGATTGAAATACAATTTATTTAATTAATATAAATAAACTACTTCGTACCGCTTTTCCCACTTCTATTCTATAATGTCTAGTCACTGATTTTGTGAATTGAGTGAACATCAATTGGACATTTAGCGAAAAGGACCCAATCCCCATTGGGTTCTTTGGGGGTTGGATCCTTTTCGCTAAACTATGCCCAATTGTTACTTAACAACTTAAAGCGAGCATAACATTAGCGGAAGATGGTGTAGTTCCAACCCTAATTTATTTAATAATTAATTTTCTGTGAATTTTCCTTATTATTTTATTAGTTATTCTGTTATTACAAATAATAGATCATTTAAATTGGAGACTCCGTTTTGAGTTATAAATGATGTAACTAACATGACTTTTAAATAAAATACCTTATACCGGATTAAAACGTGGTTTATTATTTACCGTTGCGTAAATAATAAACCGCGTTTTAATCCGTTACAAAGTATTTTATTTAAATTTGTAATACTCGCGCTAATAAAGGACAATATTAACATGACTTTATTTTATATATTATATAAGATTAATTTTAGGTATAATTGCTGAAATTTTCCGCAATTTTAATGAATATTTCTATTCGAGGCTTAGACGAATCCAACAAATAAGTAATCCGTCGTACAAGACAGATTTTACAAAAGCATAGCTTGAACAGTTGATCAATTGTTACAGAAAAACGATTCAACTTTTCACAAAGATCACGTTTTGGTATTCAAAGGCCAGTGTCGAAGTTCCTGCAAAAGGAATATCTAATTTCAGGGCACGGAAGTAAGGCTGTCGGTACACTAGACGTGAATATTAAGCGGTGAATATCCGGAATAGTGCAGACATTATGAAAATTCACTGAAACCGAAAAATGGAAATCGTGCGCTTCAGTTATTATAAAAGATTCTTCTACATACGATGTTATGATAACATAATTTATAAAAAGGTACCGTTTTCTTAATTTTCTGTAATTAAATATTATAGAAAATTATTAGGCTTCTAATTATATGTCGATTTAGAACATAAGTTAAATATACTTTATGGATACAAATACAGAAAATACCTATTACTAAAGTATATACTTCTAAAAATTCAGAAATAATTTAATATCAAATATTATTTAAATTTAATAATTTATAATGTTTCATGAGGGAGACATTATATTTACAATATATCCTGAATGCGTAAATAATAGATCTATGTGGAAGTTCATATAATCATATCTGTAAAATAACACAATATATGAATTCATTTTGACAATAACAACGTGATTGATACGTTCTCTATTTGAAATTCAATGATTTCGCACCGGGTTTACCGTCGTCGGTTCAAAACCTGATTGTTAGGTTCATTTTGATCGAAGGTTAGGATCTTAATTTCTGAGTTAATTCCTATAAAAAATATTATGTCCTTATGATTTAGGTGAAGGTTACTAACTAGCAAAGTTACATCTTATCAACATAGTTTTAAAGTTATTTCATTAATACTAACCATTGGATCTTTGATAAATTGGATTTTAAATAAAAAATAATAATAAATTCCTCAATATACATGATTGTATTGTCATTGTTAAGGGAATTTAATACCATATGCTAAAAAAATCGTTAACAATTGCTAAAAACTGTTACAGTTTCTTATCAAAGAGTCGTGCTATTAATATAAAGTTATATAATATGAAAACCTCATTTCCAGTGTCAAATGTATCGTCATTCTCCGTAAGTGCTCATTGACACGTGGTCTGAGTTTCATTTCCGCTGTGAATATGCTATGGATGGAAATTTTCATTGTTTACACAAACGCATTGAGAATTTGTTCCTAGTTAAAACGGTACATCACAATGTTTTTTTTGTTGTCTTTTGATTATTACAGGTATATGCAATCTATTACTTACAATAACAATCTTTGTTTGTCTGTCTACTATATGTAAGTATACTTGTCTATCTTCTATTTAATACCATCATACCGATTTTTGTCACAGTACTTTTTAAACTCTCTTATAAAATAGTTTTCAATTTAATAACGGAATTAGAACTAAGTAAATTGTTTCTCAGTATATGTAAATATTATTCCTTTACTATCATTTGCTTGCACTTTTCCTGTATGTGCTTTCTATGTTTGCATATATAGGTACATATTTTTCTTTATAGTGCAATCATGTTTTTTATAAATAAATAACTGCACATTTCAGCAACCTAATCCATCATACATTCAGTTAAATGCAACCTGATGATTATTGAAACTGGGCTTTCATTTCCTTTGCATGACAGATGGAAATTGCGAGTTCATCATCACGAACGAGCGTGGCGTTTTTATCCCTTTTCTTTATCGTGGCATATTAGACTGGAATCGCTATCGACAGATACAGAATGCAATCACCATGTATTCGTAACTAATCGAAAAAGATATAACAATTTTTTGTTCAATATTCGATTCCATTTTAAATCCACTTCGTACATGTATATTTTTATCTATACAAATATAATAAAGAGGAAAGATTTGTTGGTTATGAAAAAACTACTGAACCGATTTTAAAAATTCTTTCACCAAGAGAAAGCTACATTATATTTTTTGTATATAGTAGGTACAACTACATTGCACCCGTGCGGGACGAATCGCTAGTCATAGATGGAAAAACCGTGAAGTGCATATTGCGCGTTTCGGTTTCAGTCTATGGATTTCCGAATGCTCGAAGTAAAACATTAGGTCGACAGCGCATCATTTACTGATGTTCAGTGGCTGAGGTATCACCTACCATCAAGTGAACCTCATGCTCGTCTGTCGATATCTGACATAAAAAAAAGAAAAAAAAGAGGACATAGAATTTTAGTCATTTAGTTATTTACCCCGACGCAACGTTCTAAATACTTTAGGTACAGCTAGCTTGATGACGGCCAGCCTATTGGACGCAGCTCTCTGAATTGAAATGACTAAAAAAAGCACATTTTAAGCGAGTTTTGCCATAATCAATATAATAACAAGCAATATAAACAGATGGCTTTAGAGTAGCAACCTTTAACAGTTTGCCTGCGAATATTCTGCTGTTTGAAATACTACGATAAATAATATGGTGAATAAATCCTTAGAAAGCTTCATTTTTTCTCCTTTTAAATGTATGTTAATCGTGTGAAATAATTATAATTAGAAGAATAAAGTACACATAATAAGTTTAATAATATTGATATTACTTTGGGACATTTCATAAGAACAACTAAAGTAATACGCGTTAAAAGTAAAATGATGTTGGAACTTATATCCTAAGGGAAACCTTTGTACGCGAACAGCTATTCACGACCCAACTCAACGTGTCGGGGCTCTCAACTAGGGAGGCTTTCAAGCGAAATTATACTTCACACTAAGCGAACTAGAAAGTCTTAGTGTTAGGGGCAAAGACGTGTCAATGTCCCGTTGGCACGTTGGGCCTTGCGTACCGATAGGTAACTGCTTCAAAATTCGCTGATATGTATATTGTATATACTTACTTACTTACTTACTCCGCTGGCTCAGTGACCCAAAATGAGTCTTGGCCTCCGAAACGAGAGTCTTCCACCGGGTTCTGTCTTGCGCCATTTCCTGCCAGTTGCCAGCTTGCAGTTCGTGCAGGTCTGCCTTCACCCTGTCTTCCCAGTGGTACCTGGGTCTGCCCACTGGCCTTCGGCCGCTCGGCTTCCCAAGGTTCGGCGTACCTTGGGATATGTATATAATTTGCAAAATAAAAATATCATAAATCCGACCGATGAATGTACAGCGACCATAGATGAAAGAGAATGAATTGCTGCGCATCATGGTTGCAGTTTATGGATTTCCGAATGCTTGAAGTAATAGGTCAACAGCGCATTATTGACTGATGTTTGGCTGAGGTATCAATAGAACCTCACGCTAATCTATCGATATAAGAAGTCTACTTTAAGATTAATTTCATGTATAAACTAGTAAAATCAGTAAAAACGATATTTAGCATTTTCAAAATTTCAATATACTACTTTTATGAAAACTCGATAAAATCAACATAGTAATTGCAGTATTAAATTGTAATGTAGTATTCATATTCCGAAACAGTTATTTAATACAATTAAAATATACGATCGGTTAATAATTTGTTTGTGGACAACATATTTACATCAACATTTAAAACAAAGCGGATATGATATTGTCTTTTATTAACACACAATTAAATAAAACACTTTATACCAGATTAAAATGCGATTTATTATTAATATTATTTATCCAGACTTTTCAGATGCTTTCCAGCAACCGTGGTCATGCACGGGCAGACAGCTAGTGTATGATTTGAAATAACACAAGAGTTCTTATTTGATATATTATCTGAGACAGTTATTAATGCACTTGATTCTAGCAAACAGGTAGATGTAATATATACGGACTTCAGTAAGGCTTTTGATCGGGTTCCGCACTGTATACTTTTACAAAAAATATCTAGTTACGGTGTATCTCAAAATCTCTTAAATTGGTTAAAATCTTACTTAATAAATCGACAATTTTTTGTTGTAGTGAATGGCTATAACTCCTCTACGTACAATATAGCTTCGGGAGTACCTCAGGGTTCCCATTTGGGACCAATATTATTTAATTTATTTATTAATGATTTACCTTCCTGCTTAACTTATTCCAATGTCTTTATGTACGCCGATGACCTAAAATTCTGTAGAATTATTGAAAGTATAGAGGACTCTTTGAAACTTCAGTCTGACCTAGATAAGTTGGGAAATTGGTGTAACCGTAATGGAATGGAGCTAAATACTAATAAATGCTACTTCGTTAGGTTTGCTAGGAAAACTAAATTAATTCAACAAAATTACCATATAGACAACAATGCTTTGATGGAGAAATCGGTCATTCGTGATTTAGGAGTACTTTTCGACAATAAAGTAACATTTACTGAACATCTAGAAGATATAACCAACCGCGCCTCTAGGATGTTAGGTTTTGTTTTAAGAAATGTAAAAGGATTTCGTAACCCAAAAACTAAAATCTTATTATACTATAGCCTTGTCCGTAGTATTCTGGAATATTGTTCCGTAGTATGGAGGCCTCACTATTCCACCCATATTTTGCGACTGGAAAGGATACAAAAGAGGTTCTTATGGCATTTAACATATTCAAGTGGATTATCAACAAAAGTTTTGTCATCATACCAGAAACGCCTATCACATTTCAAAATCTGCTCTCTAGAAAATCGTAGGAAATTAATAGATGTGGTTTTTGCATCCAAAGTACTTACTAATAAAACTGATTGTCTCCAACTCCTCAGTAAATTTAACTTCCGTGTTCCTACAAAATATCCTAGAAATGTGATAACACCGTTCACCCTACCTTTCCGCAGAACCGTTTTCGGCACAAACTCACCAGTGTGTAGATTGAGTAAATTATTGAATGAATTCAGTGATCAAATGGATATATTTTCTCAATCACCTAAAATGCTACAAGAAATTTTTGTTAAACTTTTATGAACTATTCTGTTTTGATTTTTAATTATAAATATTTTCTTTTTCTTTTGGTAGTATAGTATATTTTGTATTAATCCAACTATACTTTTTTATTGGTTCTTTTCGTTGCGTTTTAGATCATAATTTAATTTTAATATGTTCGTTTTATTTTTTTTAATTAACATTAGTGTAGTTTCTTAATATTGTTTCTTTTAAACTTAAACTATAAGGTAAAAATTATGGCACATGTTGTGTGCACCTTTAATTGTTTGTTGCATTGTTTGAAATTTTAGTTAATATAATATTACAATAAGAATTTATTCAAAATGTAACGAGCGTTGGTGTACCTAATAAATAAATAAATAAATAAATAAACACAAAGTTGCCATAACGCCATCTATTCCTACGGAGTTGGTAGTTACTGTAATTTTCTATATTAAAGCAATATTGACAAAAATGAGTCCTCTTCTTTTTTAGTATATTTGACATGGGGTGTAAGATTTTTAATTACAGGATCAGACGACTATTTGTTGCATTCGTATACGTCCTGATAAACAGAATAAAATAAAAAAAATAGTTTCGGAACTCAGTATCTTCCGCTATGACAGATTACATCACTCATGTTTATAGTAGCTTATTATCATAATTGATGTACATTGCAAATTTATATAATAGAAGTGGGGAAATAGCATATTATTTAAATCTAGAGAGATATTTTTATCTTTAAAGCCAACATTCTGGCAGGACAACGTCTGTGGGGTCCGTAGTTTTATATAATTTAATACCTTACTTTATATGTGATACTATCATATCACGTAAAATATATCATTTTAATCAATTACATATTTTTGTTATTAATAGGTAGATCAAAATTCATACCTAAAGAAATATTGAATTATTGAATTCATGCGAATATCATCTGTCAGTGAATAATCGCTGTTCAGAGCTTTATAAAATTCATTGATCGCTGGATTGTGCGGTGTCCATCCAATAAAAAAACTCATTTGAATTTTAATTGATGTACGGCGAGTGAGCTGCCACAGATTTCGCTTATATGTTGCAGATTATTCAAATGTAAATCATAATATGTCTTTGTCTTACAATTAAAAACATTACTATGACTAATAAAAACTCCTGTGTCGACCTCCTTTGTACTTTAAAAAAAAATCGTCCATTCGAAAATCCATAGACTGAAAACCAAAACCTGCAATGTAAACTTCACGGTTTTTCCATCTATGAACGGTGGTTCGTTACCCGCCCATTGGAGCGCAAGGTAGGTTCTACCAAACGAACCAACAAGCCCGTTAAATATATCAGTATTTCTATATAATTCAATTATAAGACATTGTACTTTATGAAGTACGCTAGAAGTTACGAGGTTATATCGCAGTAAAACGTATTCTCTTAAAGCGAATACACATGACACAAAACCAAGCGTTAATTGAAAATGAATGCAAGTTGTCCGTGAAGACGGAACTATTGTCTAGTTGCAATTCTATTGTAGAATGGAACGTCACGTCAACTGACAACATCCGTTGGGCCGCATTTCATAACTGAAGCTATCTCTCACGTCTGCTGGCGTTTAAAACGCTGGAAATAGGCTTTCTATTATCTTCTCAGCCTTTCCTTTGCAATTTTTTGGAACGAAAGTGAATAACGCCTGGCTACAGGAGTTCCAGAAAAGCCTATGAAATGACTGTTCTACTTTTATTAATAGAAATAAAAATAAAATACTTTAACCTAACCTAACATTACTATACGTTTGGTTGAATTGACTAGAGCTTTTTGATCTAGAAAATAAAGCTGTATATAACCATATCGTATAGCGTTTCTTGTTAAGATCTGCTTGATTGTCTTGTTCTAAATGAAATTTCTTTTGAATGAAAATTGGACGCTGTTAAGTGTCAAGCCACAAGATTATAAAAATGTAAATTTTGATACCAATCGCTTCCTTATGAGCTAGAATACATATTTCAAAAGAGACATGTACCATTTAAATTGTTTTAATAGCAAGAATTTTGAAAAATCTAGTGGGCCCGAAAACCTAAAATGTTTAAAATATTTAACAATAATGCATTAAATTCAATTAATTTGATTGCTACCAAGAAAACGATATATATTTAGTCTATTAATAATAATTACAAAATAATCTATTATTTCTGCTATTTTTTATAAAACCTGATTAAAACTTCAAACTCAATTTTCTCAAAATGGCAACCATGTGGGTTGACACTGTATTGCTTAATAGCGTCCAATCAATATATTCAGCAAATTTAACTTATTTTATTAATTGACTGAAATATTTTTAGTTTATTAGATCGTCAAGCAGTGTTCTTCCTTATATTACTTACAAATTCATACAGAAAACTATATTTCATCAAAGTTATTATAGACTGGATTTATAATTAATATATAAATTTTTTAAATAAAATTTTTAAAATATAATATTAAAAATGTTAGCGAGGTATGCAAACTATGAACGCTTTGACAGAAGCTATTAAATACGCGTATAAAAATGAAAGCTTTTTAATATTAAATAAACGCATGTAAAAATCAAAGCTTTAAGCTATCATGCCAAAAATATTTTCATATTAGTATGAAATAACATAAACCTTTAAAAAATTGGTTTTACGAGAGTGAAAAATGTGACGAAGGCTCTATACTGCAGCCGGGCTAGCATGACAAGCGCGACAAAATTTCGTCTACCGTTTTTTCGTGTTTTAATCGACTATCGCTTTATTTCTTTCGGGTCTAACATGACAATTACACTTAAAACTCGACTTTTAATATCAAAAATAGATACATTTGTCGATCGAGATATCTTTTCTATCAAAATTGTCGATGTCGAGATATAATATATCGAGATATTTAACATCTTAGTTTGTCTTATCTCGCGCGAGATATATCTCGTGGCGGTCATGCTAGCCCGGCAGGTTCTGCAAACAAGCGTAGCAGCGGTACAACGGCAAATATTGTTAGCTTTGAATTACAAACTAGGGCTTTTTCTCTTTTTTATTTACACGTACACGTTAGTGCTTGTTTGAAATTGCATAATGTTGCCTTCGTGTGACTGGGAGCCAATATAAACGGGTGGTTTAAAAGCGGAAACCTCTTAATGTTCACTTATACTCTTGTTATATTCGACATTTCGTCTTTTAACTTTAAACTCAGCGAATAACGAGGACTCTTTTTTAAAAAATCATGGAAGGCGTGTTTAAAACTGTATAATATTATTATAACATTAAACCTATTTTTTGTTCACAACACGAATTTTATAGTAACACTTATTATCTATCTTATTTACACCAAATTAAAATATTAGACAATTTTTGCATTTTTTACTCAATAATTTCACAATAAGGTTAAGAACCTTCGCTTTCTTTGATTTTTAGTATATTATACATATTATCGTAATCAATATTAATATATTGATAAGTAAACAGTTAATATCCAGTTTGTCTTTATATTGGTGAGTGCTTATTATAAGTGTTCAATAACACTCTTATAATTATGTATAAGAATTAAGATTTGATAATATTTACTGTAATCGTGGGAAATAATAGTATTAATTATAAATAGCTTATACTGCGCATTTGAGCTAATCAAGTTCTATGAGATTTAATATATAGAGAATTACTCACCTGGATTTTATTAGGAAACTGTCATTTGCAATATTTAATAGGTACTATCGAGTTCTGAATAATTTTCTCGTTATTCTGTTGACACTGCATCTATAAATACTTGGCGTGAGTCCAGTTCTGTGCACAAATTCTGGATTGTAAGGGTGGTAAGTACGTGACCGATGGACCGGCGCATAACATCAGTAAAGTGCTTGTATGAATATAAAGGAGCCGACATAACATTTTACTTAAGAGTCTCATCCTTATATACTTTAACTAGCAACACGTCCCGGCTTCGAACGGGTGCAATGTAGATGCACTAAAAATAGCATATGATGCTCACTGACAATATAGCTTTCTATTCGTTGAGAAGTTTTTCGCACGGGTGCAATGTAGATAAAAAACAAGCATTTTATTGGTGAAAAATTTTTTTTAAATCGATCGAGTAGATTTTGAGTTAATGCGTAACAAAGAAAAAATCTTAGTATAGATATTGTTTTAGTAAGAGCACGTGAATCAATTGTAGCAAAAAAATCTCTTTTGCGGACTTCTAAATGAATTTATGGATTTAGTGAAGTAGTAAGAAAAACAATTGACATTTTGGCGAGGACTGGATAACATTTCGAATGTATATAAATTAATATAAACATTTGTAAATAATTGTAGAAATTTAGTTTCATATAGTACCCTATCAAAATTGTCAACGAAATGGTATTTTCAGAAATGCGAGTGTTAAAGCAGTCTGCCCACTAAACCATGACCGTATAATAAACATCAGGTGCACCGAAAGAAATACGGCACGGACAACTATGCTCACTAGCACGAAAATTAGCACCGGAAAAAAAGATCTTTAAAAATCGTTGCATAGCATGCGAGGGTGTTGGTCGGTGATGGAACGGTCTAGTCTCTAGTGGGTATACGGCCGAATTCTCGAACGCTAATCAACATTGAGGTGTACTTAAAAGTAATAATAATAATATTATAAATAATTTTTATTAATAATGTTATAAAGAGGAAAGGTTTGTTTGTTTGTTACTATTTAATAAAATAAAAAAAACGTGACCTTTAAAAATATTATTTCATCAATATATTAGTGTAGTGGACCCCTTAAATAAGCCGTGAGTACCGCCAGGTTTGGAATAAATTAAAACATTAATTTATTGTTTTCTCTTTATTTCACTTTCAGAAGTTGGTAGTTGGTTTCGTATCTCGTCACTAAATACGGTTTGTGTCTGTGTGGGATATTGCTAAAGTCTTTCGTTGCAGTGCTAAGCAATTAAACTAGGTTTTAGTTTCAAAGGTAACGATATTATTCACCTAAATAAATTTAGTCCTCAATCATTATTCATTTGAAAGATTTGATCTTCTACTTTTTATTTCTTATTGTAATATACAAACAATACACCTATATACAATATAAATGACATAACTAAGGCATTTTTTACATTATACATTGTGTCCTTATAATTGGTTTAGTGTACTTTACCTAACAAAGTTAATTTCAACGTGATTTTAATTATATAACTAATTAGTATTTAATACCTGTTAACTGGTAATTGAATATGTATATAATATGATATATCTTTTGATCTTCCGCAAATTAAGGCTGTGTCTGGATTATTATATTTTTACCTTTTTTTATGAGGACGTTGAAACTATTAACTTTTTAAGTATTTGTCTCGAACACTCAAAACCACATGCGCGGGTTTAATATAAATAATAAAAAACAGTCCTATGGCTGAAACGACGACGACGAATAAAAAATAGAATATTAATTTTCTACAAAATCACTGCAAAAGATTTTGAGCCAACTAGCCGACTATTTGGTTTTTGGGCAATGTAATATTGCATTACATGTAATATCTAAAAAGGGTTCACAAAAATATTTATTTACCAGCAAGGTTCATACGAGGTGATATTGAAATTATTCACGCGTGTCCATTTTTATGATCGATCGGTTCAAATGGACGAATCGTCCGCTGTTCCCCATATATCATGTTTGCTCTCCTGTTCGGATATACGAATTTTTTGTGACGAAGTACCTAGCACACTCAGCTAGAAATTAAACCCCACCCAATTTCCATGTGTCTAATGATACAGTGAATGACGATGCAACTGTTTTAACTCATGTATGAGAATAATTTGTCTCCTAAATGATTGAAAAAATAAGAGCACTTTCTATAACTGCACGTTTCCAGGCCAGCAAACAATTAGTATTTTATATTAATTCAAATAGAACTGGAGAATGTTTTATGCTTAAATTCAAATTCTATATACCTACTCATATTACTTAAAAAGAAAAATTATTCGAAATTGCACACAAATGACAGACCGACGATACGAATAAAGGACATACAGAAGCAATAATTGACATCCAAGAATTGTAAGCCACTGTTTAGCGCGGACATTTTGTGCTCTTTACACCTACAAAAACATTGAAAAAAAACTTGTAAACATATCGAGAATGTTACGTGTTGTTTAGACATGCAAGTTATTTATTGCTTCAATTTTATTGTATGCCACAGGCAACTTGCATCGGTAAATGGGCCCTTATTTCCCCCAAGTTGTTCGTGCTAGGCCTTCTGATGTAAAATTTCCAATAATTGCAACACTGTTTCACAATTTATTGGAACACAGAATTGGCTTTTCGTTTCAATTACGGCGATAACACAAAAACGATACGAGTTTGTAAATATAGGTTTTTCTTTAGAGGATGAATTCAATTCGTCGGTTCAGCGAACACGATGTGTATGTAAATGTGTCAGATTTGTTCGAGGGTGTATTGAAAGGGTCACAAATTGTCAAGTTGTTATTGAGAACAGTGCAGGGTTAAATAAGGAAAATTTAAGCTCTTCAAGCTGCTAATTCTAAATTGGCTAAAAAGCGTATTTTTTGCAATACATTTTTTCAAAAATGGAATGTAAAGTTACAGTTATATTCTGCTTATTTTTCACGATATTTATTATTCATTTCTATAATTGATAGAAAATACACAGAGTAAAAAATTAGACAAGGATACTTAAAGTTTTAATAAATTAGAAATAAAATAAGTACCTGTTTGTTGACGAAGTCTGCTGTTAGCAGCTAAAAGTCACTGTCAACATTCCGTGTCCCTAGCGGCTACAGTTTGAAGATACTAAACTTTCAAGAATATAAGTAATTTAAAACTTTAACGTGTGGTCTTTGTACACATTAGGCATATATTTTGTGGATAAGATCACAAGTAGCTGTAGGTACTCTGTGGCGGGACTTCCATATAAATCCAACAGCCCGGCTTGCCCTATTAATGAGCCTTTAAAAAGAAAAATGCCCTTGACGTAATTATATGTCATATAATAACGTAAAAGCCGCCTCCGTAGCTCAATAGTAAGCACGACACGTTTAGCACCGGAGGTCCTGGGTTCGAATCCAGGAGAAACATGTTAAAAAATGTTTGGGTCGAGCAGGGCGCTGGAGGCTGATCACCTACTTGCCTGTGAGGATAGTCAGTATCTAGATCTAGACTAGATCAGTGAAACATATACAGAAATGGGTCTGCTTCATGCTCCATTAGGGGACTCGGGAATTATGTTTCAGCCGGTAAGCTGGAAAACTGGGCTTTTGGGCTTGTATGGTTGTCCCGCCACTGGCTGTACCACGATCTCTAAGAGCAGTATTGCGCAATGCACTTGCAGTAATCGATGGTAGTCGCACCTGCCGGCCTAGCATAACAACCGCAACAACATTTTATCGACCGTTTTTTCGTGTTTTAATCGATTATCTCTTTATTTCTTCCGGGTCTAAACACACACTTAAAACTCGACTTTTAGTATCTAAAATAGATATATTAGTCGATCGAGATATATTTTCTATCAAAATTGTCGATGTCGAGATATAATATATTGAGATATCTTACATCTTAGTTTGTCTTCACTCGTCCGCGAGATATCTCGTGGTGGTCATGCTAGGCCGGCTGGTGGCAATTGCACTGTCACCCATCATTTATCGAACTATGGTATAAATTGCAATAATCTGCACCTGCAATATCATAGATTGTTTTCAACTGCTAAACATCAATGTAGATATTTATAAAACTATACAGCTAACTAAACAATAATAAAAAAATTTATACAAAACGCCAATTGAAATGGTTACACATTATGCAACAGGATTACAAAACGATTCTATGGAATCGTCTTGAATAAAAAAGAAAGTCATGGTTATTTGTTTTTGTTTCATAATCGTTTATTTTTTATTTATTTAAAAGGTACAGATAACTACAATTAGTTGTAATAAATATACAATAAAAAGGATCTGTCAATGATAATATCAATTTTATAGAGCAATAAAAGTAAAGTTTTTATGCTAGTGTGTCGTAATTTAAAAAAAAATATGAGTAGGCTGAGCGCTCCCTAGGGGCACATAACGTTAACAAATTGCGGCAATTTCCAATGTGTAACTCATTCCGATGGCAATATTCTCAGTGAAATGACGCTCAAGTGTCTTCACTGTGAGGTTTTCGGTAACGATGCCTCATCATGTCTGTATATGTTTCTATATTCTCTATTTTGTTGTTCTTGTTTGTATTATTATCTATGGTTCTTTACTTTGTTCAAAATAATAGACAAATTTTGCCTTCCCCCTCTCCGAAATAACTTGTGGCACCATTTTTTACTGATAAAAAAATTAGGACGCTTTTTGAGAAAAGCCGCGATTGTAAATATATTTTTTTTTATAAAGCACTAACTTTTAAATAAATATATTCAGACAATCCTAGGTACCGATTCTATATTACACCAAGGACTTTATAGTTAAATATATAAGGTCCTTGTATTACACACACAACAAAACATTGGTGTCCTACAACTATGTATGTACTTCTAAAAAACTTTATTTATATTGTACATAAAAGTGTTTATCTTCGTTAAATTAATACAAATGAAAAGTAATTCACAGTCACTGCTTATAATATTTTGGATTTCAAACATAAAAATGCTCAAAATATTATGCATGTTTCCACTAACTTTCTCTTAAAATATATTGTCAAGAGGAAACTGCTTTGTGGCTAAAGGACTCGTTTGTTTACTTAATATCTTGAAATTTCTTAAAAACAAAAGAAGACGTTATTTTATTTCTGTGTAATAAATAATATAAAGTGAAACCTTTGTTAAGCACTCTCAGAAGCATTTTTCACACTGAGAGTTTCTTCTTATTTTTATCATGATTTTACAGGATTTTAATTAACTCTTTGAAGGTTAAAAAGCTCTTGAGAACAGCGTTTTGTTTTTTATAAAGACGGAACACTCGAAAGCATTAACTGTAAGTATTAAGTTTGAGGAATTAAATTAAATAACTTTTAGGGTATTAAAGCCCGACATATTTTTTATATTATCTTGACGTTTCGAATTATTTTCAGCAAGCGTGGTCACGGGTAGACTGAAAGATGACAACTGTTTGAAATGCTGTGAAAATAATTATGACAATATTTGCTAACATTATCCTTTTGTTTTTTAGTATGTTTAACTTGGGATTTTTAGAATTATAATTCACAGGTTCCCAAGTGTTAGAAAGTCTCAAACCATTATCTCGTTAGGGTGTTTTTTTTTAATTTCAGAGGCCTCGCATACCAATTCTGGAAATAATATATTTTCTGGTTGACGAGGATTTTCGGTTGGTCAAAGCATATGTAGTAATTCGGCTTATCTAAGGCGTGTTCCCAAAACTATTTCGAGGATTCTAATATTCTTTGAAATATGATTAATAAAGCCATTTAGTCTATAATACATTCAGAAATGCCAGCCTTTCTGCCACATTTCCCGAACATAAAGTCAGCACAGTGAAATTAGTCACGCATTAAACACGACTATGATTAATGAAACGTTGCGAACTTTCCCGACTGCAATGAATGTTTACAAACGAACCATACTGGAAGCTATTCGATAGCGTATTTAGATGTTTGGTGATGCAATATGTTTGTATAAAAGGTAATTTAGCCTTCTGGTGAACAATTTGAATTTGGAATTCGTATAAACAGTCGATGGCCATTCGAAATTTGAAAGTATTGAATTTTTTTTTTGTGAGACGAGCTCACATGGTGGTAGGTGATAGCTCAGCTACAGTTCATCAATCAATGATGAGTTATTGACCTATATTTTCTGAAGATCTATTTTTTACTTCGAGTATTTAGGAATCCATATAGATTGAAACCAAAACCAAACGCGATCCATGAGAAAGGTGAAACAACCTATCGTGCCAATGCACCCGTGAATAAATATTATATCAGCTAAGATATATATTTTGAATAATTAATCAATTGAATTGTATCAGAACTTGGAACGTGTGAATACATTGAAGATCAAACCCGCGTGAAAGCGAATAATACGCTTTAAAAGCCAGAATAATGACCGCATTGATTTCCATTCGTCTGCTATTGCGACTGGAGTATTACATCTATGTGTATTGTGTAACTGTTTAAACCCACTGCTCGTGTAATTATGATAAATCATATAAATTCAGCAAAATAATTTATTATGAAGTTGTAATACAAATGCTTCGCTTATCTGAACACGTCCTGAGGCTACAGTGTCTACATGTGGAAAACTAAATTGTTTCTATTACAAACCTTCATTAGAATGCATCTGTATCCCGCATCGTCATTTCTATGCATTAGATTTCGAAGCTAAAGCAATTTATGTTAGTATAAAAAAATGTGTTATTCATTCAGTAATATTTTCTGTTTATAAAATGAAAGAGTTTTATTGAATACTAGCAACACGCCCCGGCTACACACGGTTGCAAAGAAGATGTACTGTACACAAAATATAGCCTATGTTACTGTAATGTCAGGTCGCTGATGATCTAGCTTTCAATTGGTAAAATAATTTTTGAAAATCCGTCCAGTCGTTTTTTAGTTTATTCGTTACAAACATCCAAAAATTTAAAACTTTCTTCTTTATAATATTAATGTAGATTATTATCTATCTGATATTATTGCTCTAAACAGAGAAATACTTACCATAGTAAGTGTTATGTAATCCATTTTAAAGTGATTCTATTATTCTTCCTGTCCACTTACTTTCCAAGAAATAAAAAGGCTTCCTACTCCGCCGTCAAAAGGAAAAAGAACGTTGCTGAGTAAAATTTGACGTGGAAAGAAAAAACAGAGATATGTCTATTTTTACTGATTTATTGAATTCGGAAATATATCAGATACTAGCAACGCGCCTCGGCTTCACACGGGTGCAATGTAGATGTACTGTACACAAAAGATAGCCTATGTTATTCGCTGATAATGTAGCTTTCTACTGGTTAAAGATTTTTCAAAATCGGTCCAGTAGTTTTTGATTTTATTCATAACATATTATACAAAAATACAAATCTTTCCTCTTTATAATATTAGTATAAATATAGATTTTCTTATGACTGTATTTTTGACATCAGTTTTTTTTATATTAGTATTTTGTATTTGTTCAAAGTGTTCACTTATTTTCACAGTTATATATCTAAACGGTTTTCTTTCCGAACAACAGGAAGGAAAATTTAATTCAAAATTTACAAAACATTGAAAGATAACAAACACAAAAAAGGTCAGACAATACTTTTCGATACCAGTGCGAATTGAAAGAGGAAGGGTCGCCGTGAATCACGAGCATA
This sequence comes from Anthocharis cardamines, assembly GCA_905404175.1. Classification (NCBI taxonomy): domain Eukaryota; kingdom Metazoa; phylum Arthropoda; class Insecta; order Lepidoptera; family Pieridae; genus Anthocharis; species Anthocharis cardamines. Next base: position 7,184,088 of record FR989962.1, read on the forward strand.
TCCTGTTTGGAAATAGGATATTTTATTAATATGAATATTAAAGAGATCAAATTGATTGTGGAACATTAAACAAGGTAAATATATTTTCTTTCATATTTAAATACAAGATTCTGTTCCGCATCTTTGACGTCTTAATATGGTTCTGGTAAATATCAGACATAGGTCACGGCTGAATTCTAAAAGCATACTTCTTCGATCTGTGTCTATCTTCCGTCGTTCAAAGTCGAATTTTCACTTCGGACACGTGTCCTAGCGAGAAGACAGCTTGTAGTGCAGGGAAGAGTAATTGTTCGTTTATAAATTTCCGCAAATGAGAAAGTTAAATTGTAAAATTGACTGTCTGTGTACAATTTTTGGGCGCTTATAAATTCACATGTGAAATTATAAACGAACAGTTCGTACAAATAATCTGGTAACATATATTTTATGGAAAATACTCAGCGCTCGGAGAAACTTTGATAGCGCGATTCAGGATTATTGACCTCTTCTCACTGATTGTAGGCGCAGATCGTAGATAAATAGGTATTATTTATCAAATATTTGAGAATAATATAGATAGAATCTGTGCATATATATTTTAATAATCTTTTTAGTATCGATAAGCATGGAAAGCGGATATAAGTGTTATGTTAAACATTATACACGCGATTCTATAACACTGTCTCGAATTAAGCGAAGCGTACTCCGAGGGTTGTTCTAATTAAGCTTTGTTAGCTAATAGTGATTGATCGCTTGTTGTTTACATTGGTTCCGTTTAATGGGTCTGTTGAGGATATCACTAGTAATAAGTATTTATAAGTGCAAATGGACATTAAATTGTTCATCAGGAAATCCACCAGGTAATACGATGATTGTAATTAAGTATGGGTTTTTACTCTCCGGATATCTCATTGATACTTTGGCCCTCTCGGTGATATGCGTTTTGCGTTTGGTGAAATTAAATAAAAAAAAATATTATTTAATATAATTAATACAATTTTTTGTAGGAGGTGTATTTTTTTAAGTCCAATCCTTACATAATAATTTAGTAGACCTACCACTAAACGTGCTGTTCAAATGAAACAGCGTCGTGAAAGGAACCACATACCAAAACATAATTTATGTATAAGTATATAAAATCGATAAAATATTAAACGGGACCTCCTCTGAAATATCCCCTACCAAACAAAAAAAGAATCATCCAAATCCATCCATAACTTGCGGAGTTATCGCATACAAAAAAAAAGCACCATACATTCGAATTGAAAACCTCCTCCTTTTTTGAAGTCGGTTAATAAAATCATTCGGACATTGCACAGAAGCCTATCAGTTAAAGGCCGGCAATGCATCTGCAAGTCCTCAGCCGGCCGGCATGATACAACCGCGACAAAATTTTGTCGACCATTTTCTCGTGTTTTAATCGATTATCGCTCTATTTCTTCCGGGTCTAACATGACAATTACACTTAAAACTCGACTTTTAATATCAAAAATAGATTTATTTGTAGATCGAGATACCTTTTCTATCAAAATTGTCGATGTAGAGACATAATATATAGAGATATCTAACATCTTAGTTTGTTTTCTCTCGTCCGCGTAATATCTCGTGGCGGCCATGCTAGGCCGGCTGGTGTTGCGTTGTAAGTGGTGGCGGTGTTCACTTTCCATCAGGTGAGCCGCGGGCTCGTTTGCTTCCTATACTATATAGTGTTTATCCCATGTACTAGAGAGAATGTAGAAGAGAGGTAGACTTGAAAATCCACTCATTGATATTTTAAATGAGTGTTCCAGGTGCGGAATTACTATAGACTGTAATAACTTAACAATTAATTCAGATTCCTGATAAGTCAAACAGGCTATGTCACTATTCCATGAATTTAGTTGTAATATAAATAAAAAATACTTCTGAATTAAACAGCTTGAAACAATCAATATTTTTCTTACTACTCGCTACTCGCTTAATGCTAGCCAGTGTCATTATTTGTGTCAATATTTTTAAGATTTTTTTTAGAAAACTGTTTAATAATTGTCAAGTCTGAATAAAAATTAAAAATAATTTTTGAATATGTGTTTGTATAATTATATATCATAAGTTGTTGATGGCGGCAATTACTGTTATGTGAAATTACTAGTAATATCTACAAAGCCTTCGTTTTAATTGTAACCGTTATATTGTGGGTTAATTAGCGAATTCTGCCACTAACGCTTACCGCCTAATTAAGGGACAAGCGAAAATAAAACATGTAGTCTTCAAAGGTTTTGTACTCTATATTTTAGCAGACAATTTTAACGTAGGTTTTTCTATCTGTAATTACTCTCCTGTACAAATACAATTAGCAAAGATTTTAAGTTAGATACTTAATTTCACTGTGAAATGCATATCTCAGTCTATGGATTTTCGAATGCTCGAAGTAAAAAGTAGGTCGACAGCGCATCACTGACAAATGTTCTGTGGCTGTGGAATCAACTATCATCAATGAACCTAATCTGTCTGTCGATTTCTAACATAAAAATATAATATATGAGGTAGATGTAATATATGCATGGCGTTGCGGGAACAAATCCCGGGGAACCAAGTTCAAGTCATTTCGATCGGACAGAGCACAACATACTGATCATCTACTTGTCTAAAAAAGAAATCGGACCTATAAATGTTTGTGACGTCACTTGGAAACTCGAGAATTCACTTCAATGCATCCATATTATTTTATTTAGATATAGATTTCTGAGTCTCTGTGAAGCTGATGCGGTTTTAATGAAGCTAATGAGGTCAGCAATACTGTACATTCAGTATTGTATTTATAATGTAGTAATAATAAAAATAATTCTTAGTTGCTGATATATTATTTCAAGAAAAATCTGATATTAATTAATTTAGGAAATCGGTTAAGCTTCGGGAAATGAGAATCGAGTTTGTCGGGATTCTCAATATTGAGGAAATATGATATAAGATTAAGATCGTACATACAATTTTGCTTTAGGGGCTTTGTATCTGAGTCAATTAGAGAATAACTATTTATTTTATTTAGGTATCGACAGACTCACTTTGATATTGTAAAGGTTACTGGGTTGATACTTAAGGTGGGTCGTTGACGGTCTTTGTGTTAACGAAATGAAACTGTTAATTACAAACTGATAACCTGTTAAAAAATCAGCTAATTTTATTAACTGGTTTTCAGTAATGTCAACAGATTGTACAATGTACGTAGCAATTATATTAGTTAACTAGCAACGCGCCCAGGATTCACACGGGTGCAATGTAGATATACTATACATAAAAAATAACTTATGTTACTCGTTGATAATGTAGCTATCTATTGGTGAAAGAATTTTCAAAATCGGTCCATTAGTTTTTGAGTTTATTCACAACATACAAAAATACAAATCTTTCCTCTTTATAATATTATATTAAATTAATATTATAATATTATTAATTATTATATTATGTTATTAGTAATTAGTATATATAATAAATAAATTAAGAGTTAATAAATTCAACTGGTTTTGCGTTAAATAAACAAGCTGATTCGGATGATGTTAGCGACTACGCGTTGAATGTTCTTTCAGCAAATCCGCGCGTTGCGTTCGAAAATCGTTGAATTTAACGGTTTAAAAGCTGCTTGTTGAATTAACGCCCACTCCTAGTTGGTACCTAGGTTACAAAATATCAGTACATGAAGAGTTATCAGTCTATCCGCGGAATACTGAAACGATAATCAAAACTTGAGGGCTTCTTAAAATGTTTCTGTCTTTCATTTTACCTTCGTAATGAAAGGGTTAGATATACTTTTAAGTACACCTCAATGTTGATTTGCGTTCGAGAATTCGGCCATATATCTTATTTCGGGAATGAGGATATCCATAACTAACTAATGCTTCTAATTTTAAGTAACTGGCAGTAAATGTAAAATTAGAAGCATTTAATATGTATTTTTTATTGACGTTCATGAGTGTACATTGTGCTACCTAAATGAATAAATGATTTTGAATTCGAGGAAATCCATACACTGAAATCGTAACATACAATTTGAAATTCACGGTTTAACGGTGATTCGTTACCCGGTCGGAATTTAGATATAATTATGTAGGTAAATGCCCACCAAATTTATTCTTTAGGTGCCTAAATTTAGGAAAAGACACGTGTACAGAGAATAACAAACATGTTTTGACATGGCAGACATCGAACCCATTACCTATCGGCACGTAAATTAGATGTACCCAACAATAATCTTTCGTTTTTTTGTCAATTGAATAAGAAGATTATCCTCTTGCTTTCTAGCAAAGAGACCGAAATATCCCCATATTTGAGTTTCTTTAACAGAAAATCTTTTTTAAAACCATATTTGAAAATACCTATCAGAATTGAATTCGTAAACAAGTAAACGAAAAACCGCAGCCCAGAATAAAAAAAAAAGGTTTTAAGTATTTTTAAATTGAACAAAGTCGCAAATAATACATCGGTCAAAAGGTCGAAAATATACGTCGCTGAAAGATAATCTCGATTGAATTTTACGGTCGAGCCGTTTTAGGGGAATGTATTACGAAGCGGATTAAATGTCAGCGTGTCACTCCTGTTATATCTTCTAGGGGATTACTTTTTTGTTGCGGCCACTATATTTCTTTTATTATCGCGATGTATTTGAAAAGCAATATATTAGTATTATTTTGTGTGAAAGGCCAAGGGCGGGCTCCGTACTCGTTGTAGTGTTAGATAATGTTTTAACTCTCGCATGTCTGAAAGTCAAGCCTTTTTAGTGAATACTTTCCACTGACCAGCATGCCTAGCAGTCCTGCTAACACGACAAAATTTTGTCGACCGTTTTCTCGTGTTTTCATCGATTATCTCTTTATGCCTTCCGGGTCACTAAAACTTGACTTTTAATGTCAAAAGTAGAGTTATTTTTCGATCGAGGTATCTTGTCTATCAAAGTTTTTTTTACGCATAATAGACAAACGTTTGACCGCGATCCCACCTGATGGTAAGTGGTGATGCGATCTACGGAAGGGCACGTCCGTCTAGAAGAAACCTATCCACCCTAGCCTTAAAGATATCCAAGTTTTAGTGGTAAAAAGTTGTCGATGTCGAGATATAATATATATCGATATCTTATATCTTAGTTTCTCTTCACTCGTCCGCGAGATATCTCTTGATGGTCATGCTAGGCGGGCTGGGGAGAGCTTCACACCAAGTTTAACGTCAAATAGCCTTCGTCCACATAAATGTGTTCAAGCGTTGTTTATTATTTGAAATACCAGACTAAGTTTCTTGGTCGTTCTCTTCAGACCGCGCGTTGTTGAACTTGCTTGTAAAGTTACTTGTAAGATGTTCAGAAATTATCATATACATATTGACAAATTATGTTGGCATTGATGTTGAATATAATTTATTCATCTCCCTCACCTATAATCAAAAAAAGAATAGAAATAGTTTATACTCTCATATGTGGACGGTCGCCATTTTGAATATAACGTAATATATGTAACCGCTTGGCGAGTCGAATTTTTTAGATCCCGTTCTTATGAGAACAAATTGCAACAGTTAAGACCAAGATAACATTAGATTCCATAGAGATTTTGGCAATTTTGAGAATTCTATAAAGAACCGCCAGGCAATGTCAATGACAGGGTTTGTACGGTGGTAGGTTCACAAACAAGAGGTTATACAAGCACGCACATACATAAAATATTTTTACATTATATGCAAATTATAATAAACGTTTATACATATTATAAATTAGTATTCAGAATTACAGCTACAAATACTTGGAGTTTGGCTTAGCAATACATCACAGCCGGCGCTCGAAGCGGTTTTTTGGCCAGAACTTAGTTGGTGAGAGGCGAGACTGTAGGGGTTAAATTTAGGAATAAGAAAGGTAGTATGGAGGATATAAGATAGGCAATGAGGCAATTAATGAAGAACATAATAAAATTATTTATTTATCCATTTTCGTTTCATAAATTGGCCGTATATCCAAGAAAAGGATCCACAACTTTGCTCAATGCTCAACGATGTAGGTATGAAATAGAGCTTTGGTTTATACGCGCAGTAGGTATATCAAATCAACTCTAAATGATAGGTATAAATACAGTTATTTTAGTTTTGTCAAAGTGAAACATTTTTTTTAACAAAAAGTGCTAATATACAAAATTTCTCAGTCAGTAAAAATACAATAGAAATATCGATAGAGTGCTAAGAGTTAATTTACTTTGTTACAACTTAACAGAACCGGAATGTGTTTGCTCACAGATCGTATTGTCCTTAATGACTTTGCTAGTTGGTCGGATAATAGTCTTAGAGAAGTTCAGAGACATTATTACCTCATTATTGCTTTTAGATGAACTATAAGGCACAAAGCGGCTTTCGCGACGGCCGACGCCTGCTAACGAATTCTGCGCAATTAGAAAGGTAGTCGTTAAGTACTATTTTGTTTTGATATTTATAATTGGAATATAGGATTCTCTTGTTTTGACATTTCTCTCAATTCAATGGAGACTTTATTAATTAAATATAAATTTGTCTGCATATATGTACGTGTTGTCATAGACTTTGATTAGATTACACAGTTTGTTCTTCTCTTCTGCAAAAGTTAGTATATACATATATATTGTTAAACATATATGTATATAAGTAAAACTGACCTCATACTTGCGATATTCTTGCTTTAGTATCACTCTTAAGCCCATATGTTAAGCACGCCTGTTTTAAAAACTAACAAGCCATGCTTTTAGTTTAAAAACTCCTTCTGAGCTGAGTTTGTATTCTTAAATGTCTGAGTCTAAATTGAGTCAACGCCCCTGAATGAGCTCTGAATACTGAACCTATAAAGAAACCTTCTATAACAATTAAGTACATATTGTAACCTAAAACATATTTTTCAGGAATGTTACTCAACTAAAACTCGATTCAAGCACTGTCAAACTGATGCGGGCTGTATTGTATGGAGATTCTCCGCTTAAGTTGAGATTGTATTTAAATCTAGTTTCAGCTGAATTTATCAGAAAAACTTTTCTAGAATAAGATGTATTCATGATGAATGATCTCAGACACTACACTTATTTGAAACGCGGGTTGTTGCTCTGTATATTAGAATGCAACTCAAAGCGTTCAGATATCCGGAGGCTCAGATTAAAGATTTTATTTTACATATTTAAATAGTATTGTCTTTTATTAACGCGAGTATCACACATTTAAATAAAATACTGTATACCGGATTAAAACGCGATTTATTATTTATATTGTTTAAATAATTTATCCCGACGTTTCGGATGCTTTTCAGCAACCGTGGTCGCGGAGAGACTGTCTCCAGTCGGCGGTATACAGTATTTTATTTAAATATCTAAATAGGTTACTATAAAGGGTAAAATATGATAGAAAAGAAATGCATACAGCATTTCTAGATACTAGGCAAAGCTCATTCCATCAGAAAAATTACAAATAAATTGAAATAAAAATATACATGAAATCATATGAAGGTACATAATTGATCAGTACTTTTATATAAATTCTTTTGAAATTAAAACTAAAACATGTAGCTTTTATCGGGAACTGAATGTAGAGACCAAATGAAAGCGTTATAGCGGAGAAACACGGGCGCAAAGCAGCTGATCAATAGAGGGAACTTGCAAACGGTTGGGGATTTACTTAAAATAAACATGAAACAGACTGGAATGTTCTACTAGTCGGCATGATTTGTAGCGAATACTGATTTAAGCAAAAATATTTCAATGGAAGATCAAATAATATCACATAATTATATTAAGTACAGTTTTTTATGCGGCAAATGAGATCGAGGTTAGGCGGAGGTCAGTTATAGAATACCTTGCATCTGGTACCTATTTGATATGAGTAGATCGCTACAAAGTATGAAGGCGTAAAAAACAGCGACCAGTTCAATTTAAAAAATTAGGTTATTGTTTTGTTTTAATTTAAGTAAGTTTGTATAATATTTCAGATTGTATTCCGTCAGTTATGTCTGTCAAAATAACGAATTTCCAGAGAAAAAAATTATTCTTATATTAGGAAATATAAGAATTAGAAGCAAACTTTAAACAATTAGACTCAGACTCACGTCTTGGAATACGGTCCTACGGCACTGTTCAAGATTGACTTGGTGTACAGACAGCAACGAAAGTCGCTTAGCATTTTGTTATTTTTTTAATTAGAAAACCTGAACTATCTTAATAATCGTATTACTAGTCTTTGAATTCTTTTTATAAACTAGAGGAGGTAAACGAACAGACGTGTTACATGATGGTAAGCGACTACCGTCGCCCATGGACAACCGCAACACCAGAAGTCTTTGTCTTGCGTTGCCAGCCAAGTCTTTAAAAAACAAGTTCAAATCGGTTCGAAAAAACTCCCGGCGAAAACTGGATCTAAAGAGTGGCTGCCGAAGTAAAATTGCTGTAGGAATCACGCAGTTGTGGATCGCCAGACATAGAGGTGGTTCTTGATGTAATATCCGATGTTAAAATCCAGCAGCAGAGATTAATCCAAGCAATTCTTCGGAAAACTCCTTATGATATATATGATAGAAATTGTAGAGTGATCTATCTATACAATAAACAAATTGGTTATGTATATCAGATTTTAAAGTGAATTTTAGCGTCCCCTTGTGTCGCATGCGATAGACACATTTCTGTATCTGTTTCACTGATCGCTTTTTAGGGTGATTATTTCATTCATTCCAACCAGGGACATCCGAAACGAAAAGCAACACACGTCTTGTAACAAGTGCTAGTTACGAGTATGTTAGTGTGATACCTACATGCGTTTATTATGAATTAAAAGGAACACACTTTTATAACCGAAACGACTACAGAACAGAATAAATTAAGAACATTTATGAATAAAATATACAAAGTAAAATGTTAAAAAAGGCCTTTCTGTGTTTTCGTTTATTCCGCCATTTTAAATATTAAACATGCTTTTTCATTTTTGATACTAATTAAAATTTCTCTTTAATAATATTTTGATACGTTAATCCAATTTTATATTCCGTAAAGTATTATCTGCGGTGTTTATACTGCATTGCTAAAATATTTAAAAGTTCCGACCGCGGTGTACCGGCTTCCGAGGCCAACCGGTCACGTATACTCAATACGTTTACAAAGCACTAAACAATCATTACTGTGGAATGATTTTAATTTGAGATTGACCGCGTGATTTATCTCATTAGTTCTACCTATGATATGAATAATACCGGTTCTATAAAGCGTGTGGAATACGGATGCAATACGATTACAAATATTTTTTATGATATAATTGCTCTGTAAATATTTCGACTAAGGTTTTTATAATGGCGTTTTTATGTAGGATCGTTGATTTATTTAATGTAAAATCCGTATCCGTGCACAAAATTTATTTATTTTAAGCTAGCGGTCAAGGACTGAATACAGGTTAATTTACTATGGGTGTTATACCGGTATAATAAAGGTTTTTGTTAATATTCTTTCGTTTTTATTCATATTAACTGGAAAAAAATACTGTGATAAGTTTAATGTGTATTACTCTTAAAAAATTAATATCATGGTATCTCAGTCTGACATGTATTTTGGAAAATAAAAATTAACCGGTTTCAGTCCCTGCTAGCGATCCGCCCCGGCTTCGCACGGGTGCAATGTAGATTTAGGTACTATACACAAAGAGGAAATATTTGTTAGTTTGTTTGTTACTATTTAACTCAAAAACTACTTGACCGTTTTTAAATTATTTCACCAATAGAAAGCTACATCAGCGAGTAGCATGCATTTGTTATATTGTGTGTGTATGTGTGTGTACATCTATATTGCACTCGTGCAAAACCGGGGCGTTTCGCTAGTTATTTATGTCAGAGAATGTGGTCTGTGGTAGTCTGTGGCATGACGTTTGAGTTGTCAAATGTAAGTTGTCAATGTCAAGTATCAATCAGTAGTGCGTTGGTATTTCATTCTAACTAGAGTTGCTCTTGAAACAGCGCCTGTGCCGGGTGTGCACCTTGAACTGAAATGACAAAGGAAACATAATGGCGGACAGCGAATACAACCACATGGATGCAAATCCATCTCAATCCCCGACATTTATATACTTTTTTTATGTCAGATATCGACAGACGAGCATGAGGTTCACTTGTTGGTAGGTGATACCTCAGCCACAGAACATCAGTCAACGATGCGCTGTCGACCTACTTTTTATTTCGAGCCTTCGGATTCATACATAGTATATAATATATAAGGATCATTATATTCGGCTGGTACCTAACATTTTGTTAATCAAGCGAGACTGATTGACTCGTTAGATTTATATAGGTATTATTCCCTTGATAGTTATAACTTGTAAGGGGTTATTTGGATTCACAGAGTAACATGGAATTTGCTGTCACATTCATCTTGGTTTCCAAATGTTGAATAACTAATTAGACCGTACCAATTTCGGTCATGATAATTTTCTATTGTTTCCGAATAGGTCGAATATTCCTATTAAAATTGTCGGATGTGATTTTTTTTTGAGCCAACTTATTTATATTACACTAGCCATCCACCGCGGCGTCGCACGGGTGCAATGTTTTTTAAAATCGGTCCAGTAGTTTTTGTGTTAAATCTTAAGAAACTATCAAATAAATAAACAAACAAACCTTTCTTCTTTATAATTAATATTACTAATGTATAGATTAATCATTTTAAAAAGAACATTTTTTTTTTCAAAAAACGCAACAATAATCAAGGACTTTATATATTATATATATAAATAGTAATAAATTAATCTTATGTTTATTGTCAGTATGTTAAAAATTATAAGTCTCTATCTAACAGCAAACCCCTCCGTACTTCAGTGCGTTTGACACCGGAAGTTCCGTGTTTGAATCCCGAGGAAACAAGATTTAAAAAAAAATCGGTCAGTCAGAATACGGGTGATCCTTCTAACCTGTAAAGAAAAATTATCAGTGTTACAAAAACAAAAATGTGTCTGCCCCACTGGAGTCTCGGGATTTACAAAAAACTATTAGTGACAGGTAGTTTTTTTATATTTTTTGTTATAATTTAACTGTTCGGATTCCAATATAGTTACAACTTTGTAGTAACTAGTGAATTATGTGTAACTGTCCTTTAAGATATAAGTTGGTAGTATCTTTGCTTGATTCATATTTTAGCGCCTCTTCATTACCAAAGCTCCGTTAGTTCCGAAAATCATCGGATATCGTGCACGAGTTGAAACAGTTTCTCGGCGGATATTGTACTTTGATTGTAATATATTTTGATTAATATACCTTGCTTACCCTTGGTCGCGGGTCCAAATCCCGTCGTGACAACATGCTCATAATTTTCTGTAAAAATGTTTTCCCCACATCTGGTCACTTACTCTGGTCATGGGCATCCAACGGGTATATTGAAATTCCGACCGAGAAACAAAACACTGTTGATGCAAATCAGTGAATTGCATGTTGAACATGGTTTATGGATTTACAAATGCTTGAAGTAAATAGGTTGACAGTGCATCATTGACTGGTATACCAGTGGCTGAGTGGAGACTCAGTAGCGGTAGGAGTACCATCGAGTGAGCCTCTCGCTAGTCCGTCGACATCTATACATATAATAAAACTGTAGAGGTCAAATGTCTAAACATAGAAAAAAAATGCGAAAAACTGAGTCAGGGGGGTGTTAGAAGAGAAATAAAACAAAGACAGTTTTTTTTTTATTTTTTTGTTTCTCTGTCTGTTTGTCTATTTGTACGGGGTAATCTCCGAAGATACTTAGTCGATTTTCATGCAATTTACACAAATATATTAAGCAAAGTCCGGGGCAACATATAGGCTTTGTTTCATTGAAATCGGTTGTTATCATCATTTAAATACACCATATCAACAAATTGCAATGCAAACTGACTCGCATCGAACTTTTTCGAATTATCTGATGTTAATAACAGTTTGATATGGAAATTAAATAGTTTGATTATTTCGCCACTTTCAATATGTATTCGTGGAATAGTGGATATGAATATATCATATGAAGAAACCTTTGCTTTGGTACAATTTGTGTATTATTATTTTCAAAATTATCATGTTCTTATTATAAGTTAATTAAGTTAGGTAGTATAGATGCTCCAAGAGTCACAAGGGGGTGGCTGAAAACCAGCGCTGTGTTTATCAGCTGAAGCTGAGTCACTGCCCTTTGAGCGGCCACACATTCGTTGTTGTCTAATTTATAAATATTTAAGCTGTATATATTTATATAAATTTTTACTTTTCTATAATAGTTCGTTTATCTTGTGTGGAAGCCCAATAAAAATCTTTCATTTCATTTCATTTCATTTCATTTCATTTCAAGAAACCTTGCACATTTTATGATGAAGCCCACGCGAACGAAGTCGCTGGCATCAGCTAGTCTAACATAAAAAGGTTCACCTAAATCACTTGGATCCGGTAAACTACGAGTACTATGACAACTGAGTCTAATTCTTGGAATATATTAATATAAACATCACTCACGGATTCGTTGGGGAGCTGTGTGTGCCTTTCGCTCCTATAAGTCATAGGTTTGAATCCTACTGAGTCTAACATCTAATATATAAAATTCTCGTGGCACAGTTTTCGTTGCCATACTCCTCCGAAACGGCTCGACCGATTCTTACCAAATTTTAAATGCGTATTCAGTAGGTCTGAGAATCGGCTACTATCTATTTTTCATACCCCTAAGTGATCAATGATCATAGTTGTTTTCACCCTTAAAATTTTTTTTTTATTTTTGGACGATTTTTTTTGTTTTTATTTTTTTATTATGTGGCATTAAAAAATACATACAACCCTAAATTTTCACTCTTCTATTATCAACCCCAACTTTATTTTATCAAAAAATCTAGACCCGTGCGAAGCCGGGGCGGGTCGCTAGTATTTCTATATATTTATTAACATGGTTCTCTGTATGTCTGGGCATTACATGATGTAAGAAATATCAATAATCTATATCTATACTAATATTATAAAGAGGAAACATTTGTTTGTTACGATACAACTCAAAAACTACTCGACCGATTACAAATATTCTTTCACCAATAGAAAGCTACATTATCAGCAAGTAATATAGACTAGACAATGGATCGCTAGTTGTAAGATAAAGGTGTAAACTCTCTCAGTAAAACAATAAATTGAAATAATACACTTTTTAACGCAAAATAGCTATAATCAACAGAAATATTTACAATCACTTAAGAAATACTTATAAATTATTAACAATTATTATAAATAATCAGTTCTATTTAACAAAATGCTATATTACAGTTGTTATAATAACTGATGATATTTATAGGAAGGGATTTTAATATAATTGAAGTTAATTCTTTTCGTCTGAATAATTTCACGGTAGTTTATAGCGGATAGCTTTGGCGTCCGCGTTTTCTTCGGACTTTTGAAATCCACGTGAAACAGGCCAAACTTCACTCTGAAAAAAGGTGGATAAAGAAGATAGTTAGAATTTATCATTATCTATACTAATATTATAAAGAGGAAAGATTTTGTTTGTTACGATTTATCTCAAAAATTACTCGACGATTTTAATTTTTTTTTCACAAATAGAAAGCTTCATTAACAGCGAGTAACATAGACTATTTTTATGTATATTTACATTGCACCCGTGCGAAGCCGGGACGTGTTGCTAGTATATTATATTATAATTCTAGGTTCTGCCATCTGAGAGTTTTTCAAAAATATTAATTATTTTCAAGATAAAATATAATTTGAATATAGTAATATTGCTACACATTCATTGTACATAATATATATCAGGGGGGTAATGGGTTAAGTAAAAAAGGTTACATGTAAAAAACATTTTTTAACCTCAACACATTGAGGATTGAGGTTTGGGATTACTGCGTAAGCCTCAAAATGACTGCGAATTAATTTAATTTATGAAGCATTTGTAAGGCAAATAACATTTCACTCACTAAATCCGTTTATTATATGTATGTTTAAATATACAATGATTCTTAATACCAGTATGCGAAGCTAATCTGTAGACTAGTGATAAGCAGTTAGCCCTAGATTTCTTGTACTATTAACCTCGTTTATGTCGCAAACACATTACCAAACTAATTTTGTCTTTACTTTTATCCAACTACGTCATCATTTTCTCTCAACTAAGTTATAATTTTACTTTAACCGAAATCATATTTTAAAAAAGGCCATCACCATCAAAATATCCTTAGGTCATCTCTTCTAATAACGTATACGTATAAAAAAATTGATTATTATGTTCTCCCGCGATAATAAAAACGTAACCTTATTCAAATTCTTTCGTTGGGAGTATTTTTGCACCACATCAAATAATATAATCAAAAACGGTTCAGTCGATAAATCGTAAAAAACTAATAGAGAGACATAGTGATTTCGTATTTGTTTGGAATATTAGTATGGATAGACTGTATACTTACGAATAACCATCTTTCCACTCGAAGTCATCCATAAGAGTCCAAGCATAATATCCAGCAACGTTGCAATTGTCTTCATGCATTGCTAAAAGAAGTTGTTCTAAATATCTATTGTAGTACGAAACTCTTTCATAATCATTAAGACCACCGAAGTCTGACATTCCATTTTCTGTAACGATTATAGGGACTTTTCTGCCATAGTTCTTGGTTATCCAGTTAAGCAACTTTCGAAAGCCTGGAGGGTGGACCTGTAAGTAAGAATTTAGTTAATAATGTAATTTATGTATGTAGTTTGAAAATGTGAACGAATAATATTAACATATACAGAGCTGTTATTAACTAATAGTTTATATAATATTTAGTTTACGTCACATGGAGATCAAGTTTAAGGCCTATATTCCAAGACGAATACTCTATATAATAAATCGCGTTTTAATCCGTTGTAAAGTATTTTATATAAATGTCTGATACTCTCGTTAACAAAATACAATATTATGATGACTCTGGTTTAAATCTAGCTCCGAAACTTGCCATACCTTGTTTCACTATATACATATGACATTTTGTCACTTCTGAAGAATAAATTTTGACTTGAGTTACGGAATATCTTGGAACATGGACTTAGGTCGAGAAATGGATATACTCGACGCCGATGTGGGTGGAAAGGTACGTAGAAATAGCTTAGCTCAAAAGAAAACCCAAGATTTAATGTAGATGAACGTCTTCATTTTAGAGTTCATGGAAGTAAAAGTAGAAAATCGATTTATTAAAATAAGTCCAAAATTAGAATAAATAATTAATAAGCATCGCTTTCACATTCAATTTTAAATCGAGTTATTAAAATAAGTCCAAAATTAGAATAAATAATTAATAAACATCGCTTTCACATTGAATTTTACTCACTTACTAAATATTTTGTTTTACACAATATTGCTTAAACAGATGTTAATACTACTGTTTAAGCAATGTTGTGTAAATATCATGTAGAAATGGAAAAAATACGAACGATATATGAAATTGTTAACGTGATAATTACAAGAGCAGTCGTAAACACTATAGAACTTAAACTTGATTCTTGATAAAACTTTCGGCGAGGAACTTAAAGCAATCCGAGGCCAACAATTTAAACGATCACAACGATTGCGCAATTAGATTTGAATAGTTTAACACAATTTAAAACGGTAACACAGCTGCGAAGTTTGAGAATTTTACGAGGTAGTAGTTGAATTTATGTGTTTATTAAGATATGGACTAATAAAATAAGTAACAGGATATTAAATGAAGTTCTTTATTGCTTAGTCAGGCTTTTCATCAGATTCCAGTGACATCTCGGCCTTATTTTTATATAAATCCAATAACCTACCTTATTGGATGGTCTTACATAATTGCGTTACTACTAGAATTTCTTTGGATCAAGACACATTCAAAAGGTTCTTTCAAAAACCCGGCTTCGTTTTTGTATGACGCCTACATTTTATAAATAGGCTGTTTTCTGCCGCAGTGAATATCGACGGAGTGTCAGATATTCTGAATCCATCTGCTCTGTTTATGATTGAAGAGTATACAAAGTATAATGATGTAGACTACAATGGGTAGTTGAAAAATAACTGTGGTCTTGGTTCTAGTTCATGTCAACCGGATACGCCTACGATCAGAAGTCGAAGCGCAAACAACTGTCATTTGGAATTTAATCTGATTTTTCATGCTATAGATTAGTGCTTTTCAATGTTATTGAATACGCGACCCTTTTACAAGTGAAACAATTCTTGCGACATCCCGTGGGCCATAAACGAATAAAATTTTAATGATTTGAAAGACTACGTTTATAAATGATAATATGTCATCTTATAAGTTTAGGGCTCAATGCCCTAAACTTATAAGATGCCTTTTTTATTTTGCGTGCGACCCCCTAGATAAGGCTTCGCGACCCTCCTAGGGGTCTTGAACCACACTTCAAAAATTTTGCTATAGATTGACGAATAGTTTCTTGCAAGTTTCGTGCTTGGGCCTTAGTTGAATTAATGCGTAAATAATAATTAGCTACGGACCGCCAACCAGTCTGCCCCAGGAACCGGCCAGTCTGGATGATGTTCCATTTTCACCCCCGTATCGTGGTCTATCGATGGCACGGACCACCCCTTCTCCATTGAACTGGGTGATACCAGGAACGAAGTGTAGTGATTTAATCCAAAGAAATCTGAACTTCCTCGTAACATTTTAATCTGAAAAGTAAAAAATAATTACATTACTTATCTCAACATTTAATAATAATATTTTTTACTGCAATTTTAAATACTTATTAAACCCAGCCACCTGATATAGTAAAAACTGTGTTTCAGGAGTCTAGCCTTCCCAATTTTGTAAATAATTAGAGAAAATATAAAACGAAAACACAATACATATGTACTACACAATCTAAAAATATTTGAACTAAAGTAGATAAGTACCATTAAATTCCTAAAAAACTTAATATAATTATTGTCTACAGAATAATACACATAATTGTTTAATTTTTGATAGTATTTAAATATAGTAGCTTGCAAAAAAGAGTGAGTGAGTGGCCATAGAACGATCAAAGTTCGGTATTAAATAATATATAGAAAGATTAGATATAATATAATATTATATTCACTGAAGTGAATTTGAAGTGTGCAAATAGGTACATAGCGCAATACTATGTATGTAGGTATATTTACTTTTGTATGAATTAAAATCGGACAACAAATCATCGTTACGCGATGTAAACTTATGTTAATATTGTTAAAAGCAGTATTACTCTGATGAGTGAGACAATAAGTTAATGAAATTGACGTTATTTATGCAATTTTTTATTATATTCATGATCATTATATCATTGCTGAGATGCCTTGATTTTAATCTCGTCAACTAAACAATATTATTGTTAAATTTAAATTAATTAATTGCTTCAAGATAACTCAATAAGAAACTCAACGTTAAGATTGACAGACAACTACAACTAGATATGGTATATGACATTCATTTTCTCAAAAATAATATTGTATAGATTCACTAATCAAAAACAATTAAATAACATACTTTTTTAAATTCTATAAGAAATATAATCTACAATACTGACGTAACCAATCTTAAAGATACATCTTCTTTTCTTATGTTATTTTGTTAGATAGGCTTTTGATTGGGATTTTTCTTTTGACCAAAGTAAATATTTCTTTTTGAGATCATATTAAGTAAAACGTCTCATCAAATGATTAAGGTGGTTCGTTTTCCATACAAAAAGTCATGATTATTAACGAAGTCAGTTTAGAGTTTCGATACTAAAAATTTGTGCAACTATTTACTTTCCGGGAGTTCTTTGCGCGGAGTTAGTAAAATAATGTTATTTTATACAGAAATCATGCATATAACAACGTAAAATATTTATTAATAATAACTCGCGCAAAGAACTCCCGGAAAGTAATTAGTTGCACAAATATTTAGTATCGAAACTCTAAACTGACTTCGTTAATAATCATGACTTTTTGTATAGAAAACGAACCATGCACCGGTTCTAAATTTGAATAATAATAATCGCAAGTCGTTTAAATCCTCAATCATATACTTAATAATCTTGTATGATAATTGAAAATGAATGTTAGTATATTTGTTCATTAGTGAGTCGTTCTACAAAGGCCAGCGAAGGTGACTGGCCCAAAAAACCCACTTTTTTCTTTAAGTGGATTGCAACGCATGCTGGGTACAGCTTATGTATAAAAAAAAACAAAATAGTCGTGATTTACATTTTAATTTATAACATACTAACGACCCGCACCGGCTCCGCACGGGTAGTAGTGCAAATGATGCCTAAATGTTTTGTCTGTCGTAGAATCGACTAGCGATAATGCATCAAGGCTCAAGCTAGTCTCGTCCGCGTCAACGGTGTGAGAAACGCGCTTGAATTTATTTTCGCTCGCTTTATTTTTTTGCGATAACTTCTAAGATCATTAAAATTATATGCATGAAATGCTGCTAACTAACATATTTAAGTTGATAAGGATTGATACTGATCTGTCTAAATAGCCTTCCAATTACCGCATTCTACATGACCAATTTTTTTAGAAGATAGAGTGTGTATAGTTAGCTATACTTAAAATATAGATATATCATTGAATTTTTTGTAGATCATACAAGATAGATCAAATATTGTTTTGTTGTATCTTAAAGGGTTAGACAGCGTTTTCGAAGATAGCTCCCAGGCGGATTGCATTTTCCGACACTTCCAACAATAATTATCGTTATATTTCAACCAATTTACACAAAACTTTGACAAATTATATAACTAAGCCATGAATCACTCTACCTATTTGTGAAAATCCGTTCAGTAGTTTTTGAGTTTATTGCGAACAGACAGATAGACGGACAGACACGGCGGAGGACTTTGTTTTATAATATTATAATATACCTAGTGATTGAGAGCGAGTAATAAAACCCCTACATCCTTCTTTGCTACCGTATGGACTGATTAAACTTTTCAAGGTTGTCTTTTATTGGACGTATCGAATCACAAAGGTATGTACTCGATAGAATAGTGCTTAAATAATATGATGTATTAAAACATTAGATTGCATCATTGGTATTAACCAATGAGCACAACTACTTTTCTGTACATAATAACTTGCAAATAGCACAGGTATTCGTATTCAAAGATTTATTTTAAATTTGGAATACACATATAATATATTATATTATGTATATTTCAAATTCATTCAATGGACCTTATATTTTTGCCGGAAGTGGAAAAATAGCAAAGAAAAACACTTTAAAAATTAACGTTTGTGTATTCCCAATAATATAGGTTTTGATTAAATGACAAGTAAAAATAAAAATATTCAAACGGTCTACAGCTCGTATCACTTTCATCGTAATAATTAAAAAAAAATTAAAAATTAATTTACTTTTTTTTTTAAAGAACTAGACTTACCTCATTCGCAGTGAAAACTGGCAAACGTGATCTTGCGAAGCCCTGACTGATACTTATGTTGTCTATCCTTTCACGGACCAGGTCTGGATAATCGCCTTTTTCCGAATAGATTGGGTGAGCGTACTGGCCCAACTTTAAGTAAAACAGAAACAAAAATAAGACCTTGCTTAAATGTCTTAAAGAGATGATTTAACTATATATCTGAATTGATTTTCCTTTATTGTACTTACTATAGATATTAAACACAAATTCAACTATTCAAACAAAAGGTCAGGAAAAAACCAAATATTAAAGATTCGATTGTTAAGTTATAATATCTCGAACTATATAACGCAATACTTTCCCTTTCAATAAAAAATAAAGGGTATTATTTTATTACAAACTATGTATTTCTATAGAGTTACAATTGTCTATTTGTTATGAAATACAACCTTATAATTATTTATTTATTTATGAATCCTTACAGCTAACAATAGGTATAGAGCAAACAAAAAATAAAAACACAGTAGATACGCCAATTAAAAGGAATACTAATAATAATTCAATAGCATGTGACAAAATACTACAAATAGTTTTTGACAAAAATGAAAAATACTAATACTTAAAACAAAAGCAAACTTACAAGAAATGATCAAATAGAAACAAAAGAAGAAATCGTATCCATATAAGTTAGTGAAGTGGTAAGTATATGTGGTTATTAATTAACCCCCCTTTCCTAGTATAAAATGGAAAATATGCACCGTCCCATACTATCCTGAAGGATATGCTATCCCTTTTCAGGTTCTGTAGTAATAATTAAAATTAGTGTAAAGTGTATAAAAACTTACTCTCATTTGCAAATATGTTTCTGCAGCTTCAACATCGTTAGGGTTATTTTTATCTTTAGGCTCCGCAAAGAAAGAGTCTAATGTTAAACCAACTTTGCCTGAAAAAGAAAATCTCTTTATAAACTCAGTAACAATTTACTCATATTAAATATAAACAAATTAGAGTTTTCCTTTCCTTAATCGACGATTAATAAGTAAAATATTATTAAATTAGATTCCAACATTACTTTGAAGGATTAAAAATATTAAAATATAGCAGGGTATATAGGTCTTTTCTCTGAAATTATGGTCAGCCATACAAAAAAAATTGTATAACGGAACACCTCATTTAGTGACGCAATAAACATCGATTAAAAAATTCTCATGCACTGCAAACGAATAATTATTTTTGATGTTGATATTTTTTTTTTACTTTTGCCCTTTGTCTTGTTATTGTTAAGGCTGCCCCATACCTTCAGGAAAACTGTCACCCGTATTTATAGCGTGACTCGGTTGTTCAAAATTTATGGTTGCTAAAGTATTTATAAATAAAGTTTTGAGTACCTTTTTGGTAGGGCCTGAATTTTTTATCATAAAGATGATAGACCCGGGCGTGTCCCAACAGCATGTAGTGGGAACATAAATATTCCGCGACTCCGTGTACCTTTATTGCCGGCACGAAATAGTCACCGCCGTACCCCTAAAATTAACATTAAACTCGCTTTAAGAAAAGAAAGGAACTTTCACTGGAGTACTCTTACAGGGATCTGCGAAAAAAGCTTATATGAGTTTTTTTTTCCGAAAGGGCAATTATTTTTTTTTCTGAAAGAACAGTATTTTTGGCCCAAGTGGCCTTACAAACTAATAGGACTTGAAGCCGTCAACGTTATGCTTTAAATATGTTTTGTTTGTGGTCATCATTTTGTTTAGTAGGAGATATGTCATAATAATTGATCGTCAGGATAATTAAGCGAGTTTGAATTTGGTAGTTAAGATTATTATACGATAGTGTACGCTAGTACTTGTTATATAAGCGTGTCTATAAATTTTATAGATGGATATAAAGTTTTCTATGTATATGTATTTTATACATAAGCTGTACACAATGTTTGTGGTCGCACTCCTCCGAAACGGTTCGACTGATTTTTATGTTTTTTTAAAGTATTATTCATACCGCTAGATACAGTTTTTTTTTTAATTTATTTTTGTCAAAAAAATTATATTTGCTCTCATTATCTTCATTAGTATAGCCGTGCGAAGTCGGATAGGGAAGCTAGTATATTATATAATGTTCTATTTATAGAAGTAAACGAATGAATTTAATTTAAAATCAAATAATTAGTAGCAGTAGGTATTTAAATAATAATTTTAACATTTTATTTTCGAAAATTTTCTTATGTTTCTTAATTTTATGTTATGTTTATTCTGCTAAAAAGATGAAAAAAAAAACACAAATACATTTTTACTTTTGGAACAAAAGTAGTTAGAATATAAAGTGTGTCTCAGTAAGAGTGCACTTTTTAAAAATGGAATATATTTTTTTTCATGCAAGTGGCAACTCTGAAATTTGACAGCTGGCATCTCTGTTTATTCCGATTATTAAAAATGGAGCGCTTTTCGAAAAAACAACACGTTATAATTGTGAAAACTCATTACAAAAATGGGGAAAGTTACGCTGAAACCGGTCGCAAACTTCGCCAAATTTTCAGCCGAGAAAGTGCACCTAATGTGTCGACCATTCGAAGGGTGGTCAAAAAATTTGAAGAAACCTTTGCGTCAACGTACCGGTCTTTCTCTTGAAAACATTGCTGCTGTAAACGAAAGTGTCGCCGAAAACCCGAAAACATCAATTCGACATCGTTCTCAACAACTTCAAATTTGACGAAGCACTACGCAGCGAATTTTGACTAAAGACCTCCACCTTCATGCGTACAAGATTAAGTTAACTCAGGAGCTCAAACCAGCAGACGACCGCGCATGAAACAATCGACTTATTGCTGCAACGATTTCCAGAACACATTATCTCACAAAAAACTGGCTACCAAGATCGTGCGATTTAACGCCGTGCGATTTTTTTTCTTTGGGGTTTTGTGAAATCTCGGGTTAATGCGAATAAACCCGAAACAATTCCTGAGCTCAAATCGGAAATCCAACGTGTCATCGGTGAGATACAGCCACATCTCTGTGCAAAAGTCATGGAAAATTTCATGAAAAGAGTAATGGCCTGTCGTCGGAGCCGGGGGGTCATTTGCCGGATATTTTATTCCATACTTAATCGGAACATGTCTTCTTTACAATACAATAAAAATATCACAACTCTGTCATAAAATACTTGTTTTTATTTTAAAATAAAAAAGTGCACTCTTACTGAGACACCCGTTACTTACATGATAGCAATGTATATGAATTTCATTGATGGTAGTCCATGTTTTGACAAGGTCGCCGAATAAATTGAATGCAACTCTCGCATAATCTTCGAAGTAATCAACCATTTTGGGATTAGTCCAGCCGCCTAAATCCATAAGGGGTGTTGGTAAATCCCAATGGAAAAGTGTGACGACTGGTGTTATATTCGCTTTCAGAAGTCCTTCAAATATCTTCCGATAGTATCTTACGCCTTCCTTATTTATGTAGTTATCTGTACCCTTCGGTAAAATCCTGTATTTCAAATAGAGATAGATTAAAAGCTGGTATCACATGTTTTAAAGACTATAAGAGTCTGTTTAGCTAAGAGGAGATGGAAGTCCTGAATTAATTAATAGTAAGCTTGAATTCGACAAGCTCCCTTCTCCTTCCTATTTTACAATTCGTTAAAAAAAATGTAACTTCGTCAGTACAGCCAACAACAGAAGTGGATTAACAATATCGAAAGTTTCAGAATTGATTTATGAATAGCTTGATAGTTGAAACTCGTATCATATTAAAAAAAAGGTTTACTTTATCACAATATTCTATTATTATTATGTATATTCAATTGATAATCTTAAATTATAAGCGTATTCTGTGGCTATCGATATGAATTCTAAATTTATGTTTAGTTATTTTTTTTATGTTTGTTATCAGCATACGAGCGAATTCCTCAATTGATGCTAGATAATGCCTCAGCCATAGAACATCAGACATTGATGCGTTGCCGACCTATGTTCTATTCCAAGCAGTCAGAAATCCCTAGACTGAATGCGAAACGTACTCAATTGACGGTTTTTCTATGTTGGTTATTCTGTAGGTATTTCGATATTCCTCCCATCCATTTATTGCCCGAAGTGACCAGACGCAGGGAAAACATACTTACAGAAAATTATAAACAAGTTATCCCGGCAGGTTATAAACCCGCAACCCATCAGAACACAATACACCAACAAGCCCGTCAAGTTTATAATATAACTTGAAAAATGAACGAAAAATTTGAAATACGATAAACGACTTAAAATGTTAGGTGTTTATGAAAGCTGATTCCATTAAAACGTTAAAGGCGTAAAGCACTCTGACATTACGCAAACTTAAACTAAGCGAATCCCTCCTAATCTCCTCCAACTTACTCATCTTTAAGGTAACTTCAAAGCCACGTGAATTCACTCACGCTTATTATGAGCGTACATTAGCGAAACATATTGAGCCGGGCTGGCGTTAGATAAATATCGTTGATGAATTTTGACGCTTAAAATTGAGCAATTAATAATATTACGTACATATAAACGTGTTACACCAAATAGTGTTCACAGGCAATTATATTTAAATTATGATTTCTTTTTTTAACAGTTAAGGGTTTCGGAGAGTAGCGTGAACAAACGGATAGATAGAAAAACAGGTCCATTTTTTGTGTGTACACATTGCACGCTTCAGCCTGTATATGGATTTCTATATGCTCGAAGTAAATAGAAGGTCGACAGCGCATCATTGACTGATGTTCTGTGGCTGAGCTATCACTTTCATCACGCGAACCTCATAACATAAAATATATACTATTTCGGTATACGAGTATATTATTTAGGAATAATTACCTTGGCCACGAAATTGAGAGGCGATAATACTTGACTCCAAGGGATTGAACCATAATTATGTCCTGTTTGTATTTGTGGTACGAATCAGCCGCTACGTCGCCATTAGACTTGTCCAGCGTGAAATCCGGATGCTTGTGTATGTATGTGTCCCACATACTTTCACCTTTGCCTGTAAGCCAATATACGAATTACGTCTTTGAATTCGCGATTCCGAATTTTCCTCCAAGAAGTAGTATTTAAAACATTATATAATATTATACAATTTGATTAATATGAACCTCTTTAAAGTTTCTTTAAAGTCAGGTTCATTTTTTCAACTATGGTATTTCTATTGAATTTCAAATCATCTTTCGAACCCCAACCTCAACCACCATTAAACATGTCGATAACATGATGCAAAAGCAACCGTCAATAACTAATTTGATAGCTCTTTCCCAAAAGAAGAATGAAGAAAGAAAGAATCACCAAGTACAGAGGATGAAGGATATGTCATTTGAAGAAAGCTTGCTCAAAAGCTCAGCTCAATGTGAACCCCACGCGATTCGATGTCGCGGGCATCAGCTATTTATATAATATATTCTCTAGTTTGAACAATGTTCTTTCAATTCTGACTATGTATAATGTTAATTCTTAACAATATGTTATTATTTTATTAATAATTATTTTTATTGGTATAATGTTCGTTGCGTTTTAATTATTACCATCCACCATTGTCCGAAGGATGTGGCCTACGTCGCTTTACTTTAAAATTAGAGTAATAAACTAGAAAACTAATGCAATTCAATTACGTGGATATACAGAAATTTTAATGTTCTTTTTCCAGCCTAAATACCAGAATGTCACTAGTTTAAAAAATATAGAAAAGGGGGCAGTCATTTAGTCTACAATATTAGAATTTCAGATGCTTTGGCTATTTTTATTTCATAGATATACATAGGTAACTATATCTAAATATGTTCAATACATAAGTACGTGAACGATAAACCTAAAAAGAAAAAATACAAAATCTTATGACACACTCCAAGCAGTTTTCCCCCTTTGGTTTTTCCTCGTATACGTATGTGAATAAGTTCAACAAAGATATTTAAGTTATAATGGTATAAGTCAAGACTCTAATTACCTAGTTACTAAGTAAAAATAGTAAAAAATAATTATTACTTTATTCATTTTAAATTTAACACTTCATAAGTGTTATATCTGAAATGAAATAAAATTTGGCAAAAGATTACAAAATATTTTCACAGCTATTACACAATTATATCTTATTAATAATAATAAAATTGCAAATATAAGTTATACATATATATAAAACTAGCTGCCCGATCCGGCTTCGCAAGGCCATAATAATAAAGAAAATGAGATCAAATCTCCCCTAACTACTACTCAGTTTATAATATATAGCTGTTTAAGGATCCTTTTTTTGTATGGACCTCCATATGTTCACAATTTCATAATATGATTTTTCAAATATTGTTTTTGTTTTATCCTGACAATGACAAATAAAATATATTTTTTATCCAATTTGGTGCAGTCGTTTGTAAAGTATATGAAAGTAGTACATACATCCCGGTGGCTTTGCTTTATATGTGTATACAAAAAAGGTTGTCAAAAGGGACTAAAAATACGTTGTAATGCATCCACGTCACAACACTGAATTTCAGTGAGCACTTTGCGACTATTGGATTGACAATTCCTCATTATTAAACACATTTGCTTTATCATCTCTGTAATAAATAAAAAAATAAAATATCGTGCCGTAAATATAGTATGTAAATAAGCATATTATATTCATTGGGATCCTTCATTTTTTACCCATGTCTGAGCCTACGTCAAGAGGCAAGGTAAAACACGAATCACGCCATTGAGATTGAAAGTTGAGGATCATATTCACCTGTAGAAATCTTTGCGATATTATAAAAAGAAAATATTAAAATAGTTTTTGGATTTCAACCGAAATTTCCAATTGGTAAAGTTAAATTGTTTCGGATAATATCGGGTTAGTGTATATCTAATGTTTCTCAACTATAATGACACAATTGGTTTCCTAATAGATTGTATTTTACAGCATGATATAGCTGAGTAAATAGAAAACTACTCAGATATGCACGTCATAATAGCGTATCTATTATATCAATATATCAGAATCTAGATATATCTAATAATGCCTTGTCTTTATTATATTACTAAATAGTGGACCCGACAGATGTTGTCGTGCCAGAATGTTGGCTTCAAAAAGAAAAAAAAACTAAAAATATATACTATTTTCCCACTTCTATTCTATAATGTTTAGTATGTTACTGATTTGAAGCGGACATCAAATTATTACAATAACGCTATAAGCATGCGTGACGTGAGCTGTCAATTGTGGAAAATGGCTTAGTTTCGAACTGTATTTTGAAATTCAGTTTCTGTATATATATTTTTCCTAATTTTTTCCGAAATTTTAGAAAAAAATTTAAGAGTTATTCTGTTATTCGGGACAAAAAAGATATCATTAAAATCGGAGCAGCCGATATTGAGTTAATAAATAGTGTAACTAACACTATTATTTTTTTATATAGATAGAATAAATAACCTATATATTTTCTGTGAGCATGTGTATGCCAATTTTAACGTCTCCGTGGAGACACATTGACTCATGAGGGAGACACATTTTTGAGTTCGTTTCACTGTTTATCTCGCTCTGCCAGACCAAAACATTTTTTTACAATCATAGTTACTTGAGATACGAACTCGGGTCCTCGCGTGTTAAACCTCTTTGTACCACGCAATTTTAATTTCAATTAGGTAAAATTTGTAATGTGAAGCAAATCATAAAAAATAAGATGATTACTGAATGGAAAGGAAACAACACTAAAATACAGGAAGTTGTAACGTTAAGGAGGTTAAAGAAAGCAAAAGTGCTGTTCACACTTGTTTGAAATTACCCTTCCTAGTTAGCTTAAGGGATTTAATAATTGGTGCTTAGCATATCTGACTTCACGCCGTGAAATTTAGATTGCGCATTTCGACATTTGTTGGTAAATGGTACATCATTTATTGATGTTTTATTTATTTATTGCACCAACAAAGTAGAAACTAATACATACACATAACATGGACATAAATACATGTCGAGTGTCACCTCAATTATAGGCGCATACAACATTCCATAGATCAAAGCAATAAATCGCGTTTTAAGTATCCGGTATAAAGTATTTTATTTAAACTTACTTAAAACATTAACAATCAATACTAAAATAAATATAACAAAAATAGTTAACTTTACCTCACGAATTCGTAGATCACTTTTACCTACTACATAATTTAACGACCTAATTACCAATGAGCTGAGCCTCTAACTTCTTGAAATGTAATGAGCAGTTTGAGAAAATGTCTACTTGGTGGAATATATGGACTCCCCGAGTGTGATCCAGTAATACCATGTTTTGGCCTATATAGAAAATACAACCTACTTCAAAGTAGGCCTCACGCTAAGTGGTCTGTTTGATATAAGCTCAACAAATATTGCTAAGCATAAAAAAATAATTTAGAAGGTTTAAATCTAAAATCTAAAGGTTCTGCGGCCCAAGCACAAACACCTTGCGAAAAAGTATTCTTATCCTGAAGCTATCATTCGTAATTGTATGTAATTTCAACAAACTCTTGTAACTGTCAGATTAGAGATATGAAAAGTTTCCTCTGTACGTATTATAAAATTATCCTCCTTTTTTTCTGTTGACATTTTCTATGAAAGAAATGTCAAAAATGCACAAACACTTATGCTACTAAAAAAAAATATATATAATATAAATATTTTGTTAATGCAATGTATGGTCTTAAGATAATTTCATACAAAAAAAACATACAATCGGCACAAATGCACTAAGTATGACAATTATTGTAGTTTACTTTAAAAAAATAAAGTCATCGCAAATAATTTCATTCACACCGTTCCCCGCTTAACTGGCAACCCCGACCGGTGTTTACATTGCATTAAACCAATATTGCCTTTTCCGCTCACCTCCGGCGTTCCATCCTCCTTCTATTTGAAATGCAGCCGTTGCTACTCCAAACATAAAATTGTCTGGAAACGAATAGTTGCTCAACCCAGAGTTCATATGCGTGCTCACTCCATTTGCTACAAACAGCAGGCTGCAATTTACATAATATATTTTTCAGTTATTTCGTCACAGTCACCGATTTTGTAATATTAATATGAAGAATTATGTTTATATATTTAAAATAGACTTTTTATATTTATGCTGTTTATACATATTCCACTTGTACTCTTCTATTTAATATAATTAGTTTCCATATCGCTCTACACAGATAAGGGTTGCCTGGATGAAATAGGCCGCCTTTGAGGCACTAAGACATAGTTAAGATTAGTTTTTAAGTTAATTATACATGTATGTATAAAGTGATAAATAAATCAATAAAAAAGTATATTTAATAAAACCGCGATTTAATCATTTATTCCCCGTTTCAATAGTTTTACAGGAAGCATACTCCTGCGCAGTTTTAAAAATATTTAACTAACATATAATATTTTGCGTAGAGTTAAACAATTATTATTTATATCTTGATTACACAGCTATTAATAAGATAATTATTTACTTTGTATTGATCTATCTAAGATATCGTGCGCGTTATTAAGATTAATATTTATTAAGGTAATTTTTAGGTATTAAGTATTTCTTAAATAATCCACACATAAAGAAACTGGCCGTAATCACACTCAATTTATATTAATAATTACTTTTTGAAAGGACACAAGTGTTTTTAAATCTATTCTCTTTAAAAACAAACCGAACGTGATAATAACTAATCGAGGTCACACGTTAAAACTATAATTATTTTTTTGTATACACAATACAAAATATATAGCACAAAAATTCACATCACTATAATATTTATGTATGTACCGCGTCGTAAATAATTAAATTTAAAGACCTGAAGCACGCTAGAAGAGCTCGGCTCTGGGCGACTCCACTCAGGGTCTGCATTTTACTGACTAAGCTAAGATAATGTCAATCAGACATTTTAATTTAGCAGCAGCCAATATAACCTTCTGGGGTTTCCCTTAAACATTCTGTGACTACAGCGGTCAAGTTTACACTTCCTGTCATAGTGTTTCATATGTTCTTCAATTTCGACCTACGTTATATTAAACTACTGTGTCTACTGTTATTTCCTATTGTAATTAATTATAATTATACATTCCAATTAATTATTATTCAATTTTTGTAATAAGTTCAATGACTCAGGTTCATTCATGTAAAGTATTTTTTTTATTGAGAGTTCTCTATCAACGTAGGATGATAAAAATATATCGGCGGAGGAATCCTATAAATGAAGAAGTCCTTATTATTATTATCTATACATGGGTCTTAGATTATTTGACATATAAATAATCAAAGACATAGGTATAATTAAACTGTAGAAGTCAAATGTACATAGAAAAAAATGCTAAAAACCGAGTCAGGGGGATGTAAGAAGTAGAATAAACCCAGATATTTTTATTTTTTTTGTTTCTCTGTCTGTTTGTCTGTTTATCTGTTTGTCTGTTTGTACGGGCTAATCTCCGTAGATACTTAACCGATCTTAATATATCGGTTAGGTTAGGTTAGACAAAGCCCGGGGCAACATATAGGCTTTGTTTCATCGAACTCGGTTGTCGGAAAGAAAAGTTATCATCATTTTAGATTATTTGCATGGTGTCAACAAACTGCAATACAAACTGATGACTCGTGTTGAACTTTTTCGAATTGACAGATGTCAATAACAGTTTGATAAGTTAATGAAATAGTTTGATTATTTCGCCGCTTTCAAAATGCATTCGTGGAATAGTGGATTCGCTGGCTTCAGCTAGTTATTATATAATTCTTCTTATTTACATAGTTATAACTCCATAGTATGGCCTTCAGATCGATTCATAAATAATAAGTGGAGTTCTTGCCCGGTCAAGCCAGCTGTCCGTGACCGAAATATTATAATTAAATTTAAAGAGAATTTACGTGATCTCTAATTATCTCCGTAGTCTTGATATTATTGCTACTTTTAATAAAACTACAATGAATAACAAAGGAAGATTTTTTTATGTTGTCTCCCGAAGATTCCAATTCTGGACCTACGGTGTTAAAAACAGTTGATAAGGTTTTTTAGAGAAACCAAAAATATATTTCATTGGACAAAAAAAAACACTGAACACGATGCACATAATAGTATCCCACAATTATTATCGGTGTACAAATATATTATACTAGCAACGCGCCCATACACAAAACATAGCCTATGTTACTCGCTGATAATGTAGCTTTCTATTGGTGACAGAATCTTCAAAATCGGTCCAGTAGTTTTAGAGTTTATTCATAACATACAAAAATACAAAAATTCAAAAATACAAATCTTTCCTCTTCATAATATTAGTATAGATATAGATATTAAATGAACACTCGGTAAACCAATAAATTATTTCTGTTCAAAAGTGGGCTACCATTTAAAATAGTTACGGAAATAACTAGCCTGCGCTAGTATTGAAACCGGTATACAATACCTTTATCAATGACAACGTTTTTGAACGGTACAATTATTTTTGATTATTGGCTACCGATAAGGGGTATATAAATACTCTCATGATAGCCAATTCGTATATTTTAGTTTTCAATTAACTATTATTCAAAGTTCTACTATAATCGAAAACTACATGGCAAATGAAAATTTCAAATGATAGACATTTGACGTTGGGTGGAGAGGCAGAGAGCAGTGCATCAAAGGAAACCTTTATGAAATCTGTTAAACGTAGCGTAACACAAAACGGATGTGAGCTTGATTAGTTTGAAACAGTATTGAAAAACTGATTGTCAAAATTTACGGCACAAAATATAAAAATCGAACAAATTGTTAAGACTAAGTTTTTACAATGTGTTACAAAATAAAACCATATACAAACATTATTTTAAGATAAAGTACATAATGATATCCTCATTTTGAAGTAATTTATTCATAGTCCCTGATAATCATCGTGAAATGAAGTCATGTTAATCAAGACTTCGTGACACAAAAAGCTTTTCAATTTTATTCGGAAGACGATAGCATACTTTTCCCTTTAAACTACCCAAGGAAAATTTAGTTCGTGCAGTTATATTAATGATCTACCCTCGCTTTCAATTCTAAATATTTTAATAGGGCTATTTGGCGCATTGGGTAGTCACTATCTTGCGTTCCGATGGGTCGCGGGATTGAATCCCACCGGAATGACTTGTTTATAATTTTTTTTAAATATATTATCTCTACGGTCATTAAACGCGTGGGTATAATGAAATTGCGACCGAATAATGAACAAACCGTTAGTAGGAATAATATTATAAAATATAAATGTTTATGTAAGTTTGTTTATTACACTTTTACGCCAAAACTACTCAACCGATTATCATGAAACTTTGTACACATATACTTAGAGGAATTAGAAAGTACATAGGTCTTTATTAAAAAAAAATTGCATCCGTGCGAAGCCGGGCGGATCGGTAGTAGATTATAAAATTGTAAATAGCTAATTTCGATTTCAATATTTTGATTTCCGAATTATGGAAGTAAAAAGTAGGTCGACAGCGCATCATTGACTGATGTTTTGTGGCTGAGGTATCACCATCATCACACGAACTTCACGCTCCTTTATCTATATCTAGATCTAGATCTTGTGTCTTTTAGATGTGGTCATGTCATTAAAATCTCTGAGGACCGAATACTCGAATGCGAATCAACATTGAGTTGTACTCAAAAGTATTGCTGTCCCTGTCATTAATAAACGCACAATGGAAGACAGATATATTTTGAGAAGCCCTTAATTTTGATTATCGTTTCAGTATTCCGCAGTGACTAAACTATTATTGTGCTATATAGTGGAAAGCGGAAATAATAAACTAAGTACTCAGGAAAGCACTAAAAGCATTCTGTCGCAGATTTGTATCGAAATTATTACATCATTCTTTCTCAGGAAATATACTTGTCAGAACACGACTACATGTTAGCGAGTCTTCGCATGAGATTTATTGCAAGCCACCTATCATAGAAGGCTGCTAGTATCACAGGCCTCGTTTATATAAACTGTTATCATATACTATTATATACCATGTTATATAATATTAATACTAGCGTCCCGCCCGGCTTAGCACGGGTCTAGATTTTTTGACAAAAAAGCAGGGGTTGGTAATAGAAGAGTGAAAATATAGAGTTGTATGTATTTTTTAATCCCAAATTTAAAAAAAAAAATTTTTTTTTTATTCACTTTGGACTTTGAAAGAGATAGTAGCCGATTCTCAGACCCACTGAATACTCATATAAAATTTGGTAAAAATCGGTTAAGCCGTTTCGGAGGAGTACGGTAACTAACATTGTGACATGGAAATTTTATATATTAGATTTACCCTTATTGTAAAGTTGTTGTATGTTATTGTAAGTTCGACGGGCTTGTTGGCGCATTTGGTGGAACACCTACCTTGTACTCCGATGGGTCACAGGTTCGAATCCTGCAGGGACGACATGGTTATAATTTTCTGTAAGCTTGTCTTCCCCATGTCTGGTCACTTCGGACATTAAATGGGTGGGAGGAATATCGAAATTACGACCGGGTAACGAACCACCGCTCATAGATGAGGAATCCGTGAAGTGCATATTATGCGTTTCGGTCTGTCTATGAATGAAAAAGTAGGTCGACAGTGAATCATTGACTGTGTTGTTCTGTGGCTGAGGTGTCACCTACCAAAGTGAAGCTCATGTTCGTATGTTGATATCTAGTAGAAAAAAACTTATATTATAAAAGGTGAGGAACTATCTCTATCCAATAGTCGCAAAAGGGCACCTTGAAAATCAGTATTTTGATATTGATGGGCCTCAATGTATTAGTGGAGTGTTTGATATCTGATTCTGCGTTATTTTTGGATATTAATTTTATAATAACGCTATTATTAATGTATTTTTTAAATTGTGGTTAAGTAGTTTTCCAATTAAACTTTTTTTTTAAATTACATTTTGAAATGTAGAGTCGAATTCGAGAATTTTCAAATAAAATCAGGACAAAAGGTTTTGCACCGAAATATTTGTGTAAATTATTTATAAATTTATCACGGGAAAATTCGCTGCATATGCTGTAATGAAAAATTTATAACCCCAATATTTCATAAAGCGTTGACAGGAGCCACTAGATGGCAGATGCGACTTGCGTTTACAAAATCCAAAAAATCTAGGGTAGAACAATAATTTGGCTTAAGCTAGGTTTAAGTGATTTATGTTTGACTAGCGATCTGCCCGGCCTTGTACGGGTGTAATGAAGATGTACAATAAAAAAATAGCATATATTACTTGCTGATTATGTAGCTTTTTATTAAAGAGATAATTTTTAAAATCGGTCGACTTTTTTTTAAGTTAAATCGTTACAGACAAACTAGCAAACAAATTTTTCCTCTTTATAATATTAGTATAGATATCCTCATATCTATCATACATTATATTTATCACTTGGCATTAGAAAATAATACTATATTTACTTAGTTTACTGTATTTTATATTTTCATCGATTTATATTAACGACTTGATTACAAAACCCCTACATATTTTCTTCAGAAATTTTACATAAATGACTGTACTCCTGAAATAACCAATTCCATCAACGAACAACAAATTATTCTCAATTCAAATGTCTAAAAACCTAGACATTAATCAACAGATTCATAAAATATACTGCATAATTTAGTCATTGACTTAAAGTGAAGGTAAACATTTTACGAACTACAAAAGGGTATAGCATAAGTTGACTAAAACCGGCATGACCATTACGATTATAACATTAAGCCGTCAGACACATCCCCCGACGACAAAGCGATTCTATTGAATACTATAGATATATCTTTGAGACCTTATGCTAACATAACCAATCGTATTATACCTTGGTGATTTATAATTTAGAATTAATTCCTCCCCTAGGTTCGTTTGCGTAATTTCGCGTGCATGAATATTTATAACGATATATTCAGTGTTTGGGCATGTTAATTACGGAATACATTAAAGACATTATAAGACTTAGGGGTTTATAAGTATGCAAACAATAAGGAGTAAAATACAAAATTTAGCAATGTTCTTATTTTTTGATAAAATGGGGTGTCAAAAATTACGCAGACAGACCTTTAATACTATGCAATTAGAAAGCGATAGGCCTCAGCAATGTCAGATATGGATGTTTGAAGAGCGCTTTTGCTTCTATTATTATAATTCAGAAACGAAACATTACAATCGTCAAGTACAATGCCATGCAGAGACTTGCAATAGACTTCTGCGTATTAGAGAAACTTTATGTCCGTAGAATAACTCAAACGATTTGCTTGTCGAACCACTTGTGTATAATACCTATTTAAAAAATTATTTTCTCAAAAAACGTTTTAACTATCATCATGTCTGTTCAAACGGATTAAAATATGAATGTAGTGTTATCAATGAGTTCCGTTGTTAGACGCAGCTGGAAAGTGGCCTGTAAATAATAAACGCACTTATATATTAGTGTAACATTTAGTACGATAGTTACTTTTCTTTTATGTATGATTAAAACACATAAAACAACTTAAGTAACAAGTAATTTCGAAAACTTTCAACAAATCCCTTAACAAAACATAATTTAATCAGGCATTCACGAATTCTTCCACTCATGCTTTCAGGCGCATCAGGCCGCATGCGTGAAGCAGTTAGCAGTATCAGAGTATTCAGTACTGAGGAAGATACCGCGGTGAAAGCACGTACCTGTATGCCCAAGTATTGTAATACGCGATCGCGAAATTGGCAATAATTATGGAAAGTGTAGAGGCGTTGCGGCGACGCTGTCAAGTGCGCGAGTGAACTTTTCCGTGTGATTAATACGATTAATTAATGAAAGCGTTATTTTTTTTTAATTATGAACTATAATCCGTGAGATAAATATGTGTAACTGTTTTAAAGATGATTTGAGAATTTAAATTATTTTTGAGGTAATGAGCAACAAGCATCTGCACTCTAAAAGCTACTTGTATACTTAAATCTCAGAATTTTCCCAAACCTTTTGTAGTATATTGTACGTCATTTTATGACAAGCTGTAGGTACGGCTCTCATACATAATTTATAGGTACCTACAAAAAACAAGTGTATGGGGTCGTTTCTGTCGGCAGTGCATTAATTTATTTATTTTTATTGCGGTAACAACTAATTCGTTGAATAAAACAGGTTTGACCTCTGGCATTTAATTGGACTTCAGGTATGCAACGATCAGGGATTATAAGATAATTTGTGGGTGATATATAATCTATTAATTGGGGGTCAATCACGCTTGCTTGTATCGTCTTGAATGTTTTGATAGAATTATTAATACAAAGAAAATATGAAGTATGAATATGAAAGTATGAAGAAACATGAAAGTAGAATAAATCCTGTGGAAATGAGAGCCTTGAGAAGTATGTGTGGTGTAACTCTGAAAGATAGAATAAGAAATTACGAAATTCGAGAGCGTTGTGGAGTAAAAGACGATGTAGTGACGAGAATTGAGAAAGGTATGTTGAGGTGGTTTGGGCATGTAGAAAGGACGGATGAAAGTAGGGAAACGAAAAAGATTTATAAAACTGGTGTGAGTGGTAGAATCGGGAGTGATCGACCTAGGCGAACGTATCTCGATCAGATCGGGGACGTTCTTCAAAAGGGCCAGGTCAAAAGTACTCGTAACCGACGAGTGTGTATGAAAGCATTGATGAAAGTAGAATAAGCGAAAGTGGTATAAGGATCGGAGCATATGGAATTCCGTGATCTCTGCCTTCCCCAATGGGAAAGAGGCGTGATGTATATGTATGTATTAATAAAAAATCCAATAAATATTACCACAAGTGACTTTTTTTCACAGAAATATAAATCTAATGCATAATTTAGCGTCAAGTGACAACCCTACACTATACGTGACCGATCTATAAAATATACACAAAAAACTTAAGTAATTATTATTGAAATTTTTGTAGCTTTTAATTTGGCATTTCCGCATGTTTCACATGTGTTTTTGGTCTTATTTTGTTAATCCATTATCTTTCTTACGTACTAGGAACTAATTATGTTATTACGCTTGTTTTTAGATTGTATAATATGAACAAAAATTATAGCTTATAATAAAAATATAAATTACCTGAACTTAAGGAAATGAGTTTGGAAGTAACTTTCTAATTGTTATTCCGTCTTTGAGAAAAAGATCTTAGTATTATAATCTCTGACAATGGTTGCTTCGTCGAATCATTAAGTACTGTCACTGATTAAGTACTGATTTGATATTATAAAAAAAATAGGTAACAAATATCTGCATCTTTTATCGTATTTTCATGGTGAGTGCTCAGAGGAATTGTTCGGATAAATCCCAGCCGCTAACTCTCACCACCGCACCTCGCGACAAAACTACAAGTTCCACCCGTACCATCTTGACGCTTTGAAGTCTAGCACTGTGCGCTTTATGCGCAATTTTCTTCCACGCACTACGCTATTGTGGAATGAGTTGTCGCCAGCGATTTTTCCGAACCGGTACGACTTGGGGACCTCCAAGAAGAGAGCCTATTCCTACCTTAAAGGCCGGCAACGCAACTGAAAGTCCTCTGATGTTGCAGTTGTTCATGGGCGGCGGTGTTCACTTTCCATCAGGTGAGCCGCAGGCTCGTTTGCCCCCTATAGTGTAAAAAATAACCCAAAATTTATTCAATTTTCTTCTCCAAATGACTCATTGAGGCCATGATCAATTTGTTTATTAAATTTTGAATTGCCAAATGTCAATAACAGCTTGTAGAACTAGAAAATACTAGACGTGTTTAAAATACTACACTTAGGTACCTGCAGTACCTCACATCTTTGAATTTTTATTACGATACTCATTTATCTTCAGCCATAAATGCTTAAAGACCGCCGCCGCCGACCGCCTCCGTGGCTTAGTGGTAAGCTCGATGAGCACCGGAAGTTCTGGGTTCGAATCCCGGGGAAACAAGATTAATAAAATAAATTATTTCGGTCAGGCAAGGCACAGAAGGCTGATCTCCTACTTGCCTGTAAAGAAAAAATGATCAGTGAAACAGACACAGAAATGGGTCTGCCCCATGCAGAATGTACTAGGGGACTCGGGAATTCACTTATTTTTTCTTTACGTGCTCAAAAATATTTTTCGAATAATAGGTATTTTTATTTATGTACAATCTCATATTAAAAATATATAAAATATATAAAAATTATGCGAATGTCTGTCTGTTGGTTGAATTTCACGGTTTCATTATGATAACACATACTTAGTAAAGTAATTAATATGAATTTGAATTTTTAAATCTCAGTGTTCTGCATTTATGTTCTCTTTTCGGAAAAAAATTATTAATAATTTTTTTTGGCATGTTTTAGCCTTTTCCCATGGATATAAATTAACCTTTAAAACTATTCAGAAAAGTAACAAGACCGTATGATTCTATTAATATTATTAACGCTTATGAGGATGTATTGATGTTTGTTATTCTTTCACACAAAAACTGCGGAACGGATTTTGATGAAATTTTCAGTATTATTGTTTATACATCAGATGAATATATACATATATATATCCTATAAGGATAATGAGTTAATTGGCTATAGTTTTGGCGAGTATAGTTTGACGAGTGTCAAGTAAGTCGGGAAAAATACTGCTATCAGAGAGCTATTTCGGCATGCATAAACCGTTCCGTTCATAACAATGCGAAAAAAATATATGGTGGGATTGTTTCTCTCAAATAGATCTAAATAACCAATATTATATTTTTGTTAGAGTTCAGTTGTTAAATTAGATGTCGGAAAGACAAACTATCTCCATTCAAATATCTTGCTCAGAAGCTCATCCACGCGAGCGAAGTCGCGGGCACCAGATAATCCTTTATAAAATTACACGAAATGAATGGATTATTTGACACTTTATTTTTCAACTTGATTTACGTATATTAAGGAAGTGTATGAGTATACAACAAGATTTCATAACATTTACTCAGAAGTTAACGAATAACCATTTCGTAATCAATCTTACTTGTGACTTGAAGAGCTCATACGTCATACAATCTACGTCACATCGACGAAAGTTAACAATTTTGCTAAAATCTTTGTAATTTAAGATAATAATTTAATTTTAAAGAATATATGCTCGTATTGCGAATAAAATAAGTGATATTCAGCTAACACTGACCTACCTTTGTAAAAATAAAAAGATTTTAAAGGTCGATAATATACCTGCCTTATAGTGTTGCAATGTCTTTTTTACGCTAAATATCGAAAAACGAGTATGTTTTTCAATAATATAATGGCTATTTCTATACAAATTGGTTAAGAAATTAAGCCACATGAACCTAACCAAAACACACAATTTTACAGTTGTTTCCAAAATTGTGAATTGAAACTGAGTCATATTTTTATGTATTCATTTTTTACGAAGGAACTTCTTAAGCATCAAGTAGGCAAGATACGGCTTTTCTAAGAAATATCCTCTTACTTTATCGTAAAACACGTCAATATTGACTCAGTAATCAGAAAACCACAGAAAGACCGATACGTTATTTAAAATATAAAATAACCTATGATGATCTCATACCTCAACTGAAAATTAAAAAAGGAAACTGTAGACAATTTTGAAAATCATTGTCTTTAGCATCACTAAGGACATATTTTAATAGGAATATACGAGTATATATTCTTACTGAATTAGTAAAAAATATACATATATATGTATATTTCAAATAGGAATACTGCATATTACTAATTCATTGTAATATGAGTCTATTATATATTCTTCAAACACTTTGTGAGAGTCTTAAGATAAAAGCAAAAAGAAATGGATTAATAAATTATGC
Organism: Anthocharis cardamines; assembly: GCA_905404175.1. Lineage (NCBI taxonomy): Eukaryota > Metazoa > Arthropoda > Insecta > Lepidoptera > Pieridae > Anthocharis > Anthocharis cardamines. The sequence continues at coordinate 7,223,084 of FR989962.1, forward strand.
ACTTAGATTTCTTATCAGCAAAAACCCTGTTTATCTTAATTTCGGGCAACGTTTTACATTTCTGTTAATACCTAAAACGATTCGCTTGAAAAATAAAAATATTTCACGATTTAAAAACTCGATATCAGCAAAACATGGACACTTTTATTTCAGCTTATAATTTGTTATCGAAGGAGAGTTTTGGCTATCATTTGTAACGAATTGATATTTTTCATGAGTCCTTCAGCGTAAGAACTGCCATTTATATATCGGGGCTGCGATTTATGGCCTCCATTTATCATTTTATCGAGTGGCCCATGTCATACGTAGCATAGCAGACTACTTAGCTCTCATAATTCCAAATAGAGAGGAAATAGTTCAAGAGTCATTCGTAGTGGCGGATTTACACATTTCCAAGGTGTAGGCTATTGCCTCCCTGTCTATTCTGAAATTAATATAATATAATATAGAGTTCGATTAGGTGTTTTTTCTATAGGATATACAAGTTTGATATTTCGATGAATGACATCATAAAACCGTTCCTTTTTGATTTCCATACGACACGTAAGAATAAAATTGGTCCCCAAATTTGCCGCCCCTAAAATCTGTTGCCATAGGCTGAAGCCCACTCAGCCTGCTGTTAAATCTGCCACTAGTCATACATAATATAATGTAATCTATATAATGTATACTTCGTACTATATAGTATCTACTTAATGTGAAAGACAACAAAAGTTCATAGTCGTAGACTGACAGCCATTCCCAAAATAAACTGTGTCATTTTTCCTGTTTGTCCTCGCTATTTTGACTCATTCTTTAGATGCTTCAAGTTTCCATGCCCATTGTGCGACTCCTAATGTTTCGGTATTAATTTTTTACGTAGCGCGTCCGCGTCGTAATTAGACTTGAAAAAGTATCATGAGCAACAAACCTAAGGCTTATCTTTTATTCTTGCAGACTGGAACTTAAATTAATTTTTCTTCGGAAAATGAAACTTAAAGTAAAATTGTGAAGTGGGTGGAAGTGAGTGATGGTGAGAGACACAGCATGACCACATGGATGGCGCTGTTCGGGCTCGTGTGGCTGCTTCGGGTGCGTGGCTCGCTTTGCGGATGTGCTGCATGCAAGCGAGCCAGGCTTGAGATCCCTGAGGCTAGCGAGGAAAGCCCGCGTGCGACCAGCCCAGACGACCGCGCACCGTTTGACGTCATCGCCTTGCAACATTACACGCGTGACGTCACCGTTCAGACTGACTTCGACGATGAGGAGGTCGAGGATCTCGATAAAATCGAGCTACAAATCACTGAAGAATGTAAGTTGATTCTTAGATATTTTTATCGATGAAGTTGTATAAGTACTACTTCCGTTTTCAACTATATTTCTATAATGATACAATTTTATAAATTTTGTAAGTAAACTGAGTTTTTTTTTATTGCGAATACATATAATAAATTAAAACAGACGGAAGGTATAGTTTAATGACCACAACTTACGTAGGAGTCTAGATGACGTAATATCGAGAAGAAAGCATAATGCATATAATTTTTAAGTATAGGAAGGAAGTCATATAAGCAACAGGAAGTATATATAATTGAAGGCTTCAAACAATACTCACGAACACGATAACAGTTAATACATATGATCTAAAACGTATCAATCATTACAAACTACTTCCGACTAACCTAGAAATGTCACAGTTCATGTGTGGCTTTTATGTTACAAGAATGCGTGATTTAATATCATGAAGTGTCTTGATTCTTCCGATATTCATTCTAGTTTACTTATTATTTATTAATCATTTAGATTCTAGCTAGAAATAATATTTTTTGCTACTTAGCAATATTAGTTAAGACATCAGTGTTTTTTACTTAAATCTATGTGAAATCTAACACTTATTACGCTTGTTATAGTTTCTTAATAAACTTACATCAAGTATAAAGCGAATAAAATATATTAACATCGAATATTTTAATTTATTTTATTAAATATTGGAGCGAAACACTGACAGATTGTGCTCTGTTAATTGGGTTCAGAGTTTGTGAATAATTAATATTATGTTGCTTTTAAACAATTCTCTTCATAGCATTGTTTGTGACTGAAGCTAGCCTTCGACTGAAGCATCTCTAGTTTCCGTCAGTCTATACGGATGATACTTTGATATATCCGAAGCTGCATATTTGGAGTCGGAATTCAATGCTGTGATATGTATCTAATCCTAAAATAATAGTTCTAAATATGACTGACTAGTGACTGGAATACGTTATACGATACTTTTGCTACATCACTATAAGTTTTTGAAGTATTTTGAAAAGATTCTAACTGCGAAATACAAAAACACTGGTGGCGCGTGTGTGTGTAAAATGGCGATTGGCGATAGGATTTAATATACGACCTACAAATGACCCTTAATATAAAGGTTTCACTAACGATACAGGTTTCATATATTTTTTTTTGGTGCCCTTACATAAAAAATAAATATTATGAAGCTTGGCCACAACACTCCTATATACTCCTGTAGGGCTATTCACGATCATTCGAAATCGATCCGCCCGGAAAGCTACGCTCTCCCACTGAAAGTTGTTTCGTATTTACCGGATATGAAAATGGTATTCACAATTCCCATAGGATTGAGCATCGACATTCTTCGGGAGTTTCCGATTAGAATCTTAGTATAAAATGATAGAAAGCTTGATACGAAACGATCAGTACGAAATCTTGTAATATCGGAACGGAAAGTTTTCGAATGATCGTGAATAGCCCTACTGATGGCGAACTTGGAGGCATAATATTATGCCTCCAGGCACACCATCACTTAACAGAATCTTCTTTGCAGTTTAATAGGTAAATCCAAGCCAAGCTAAATTGACCTTTTAGAGCTAAACCATTAACTCTAATCGAAACATCACTTGGGCAAAAATGAGAATCGCCAAGATGGGACTTTTTCTTTTGAATAAAAGTTTTAAAAAGGGATTAACTTTACAGTTCACGTGCTGAAAATAAAGGAAGTAAAACTTTGTTTTAATTTTTTTCTGTGTTTTGCGCATTGTCGAACTTTTTATAGCTCTCTTCTTCTTCTGCAAGTTTTAATTATTTCTCATTTTGCCTGAGAATAGCGACGGAATACATTATAATATTTTAGTAAAAATCTTGCGACTAACCTTCTAGTGCGGATTATACGGAAAAAGCATTATTGTATGACATTTTTAGTTAATTAATGCTACCTTCATGCTTAAAACTCTCCTAGTTGCATAAATTAAATTTTTAGCATATATGTATATGCTAAGAATATATATATTATACCCCAGCCACAGAACACTAGTCAATGATGCGCTGTCGACCTACTTTTTACTGCGAGCATTCGGAAATCCATAGACTGAAACCGAAACGCGCAATGTCCACTTCACGGTTTTTCCATATACGAACGGTGTTTCGTTACGGAACGTCGGAATTTCGATATTCGTTACGCTTTGGCTATATAATTCTAAATGCCAGTTGGTTTCGAGAAGTTTAGAGGGCATCTTGTATTGATATCTTGATGTTGATCATCAAAAATAAAGTGATACTCACATTTTTTGTCGAGATCTGTCATAAGAACAAAAAGCCAAAATCGATTCGTCAAGATATGGTTAGACAAGACTCCAAATTAGATTAAAAACTGAGATACATGTATGGAATGTATGAGCTAATGCTCTACAGTCTACAATAAGAAACAATACAGTGTTGATATTTTGTAAAGTTCAATGAGAATAGTTTAGAAAAAATAATTTAATTGTGATTTTTCTACACTGATTAAAGAACTAAGAAGGATTCAGACAGAACTGTATCTGAGTATAAAATATCACTTATAAAATCTATAGATTAACAAAATTTAAAATGCATTACAATCCAAAATCAACCTTTCTATGTAACTGTATAAATGTAACAGTGATAAGTTAAAAACGTCAGAGATCTTTCAGCGATGCATAAATTCTTATATTATGACAGTAACGAACAGTCGTAAAACAAAAGAAACTGCATTCATTTGTATTACAGGCCATTAATTTCCTTTTAGTCAAAGTGCATTCAGATTAATGAGGAATGAGAACGCTACGAGCTATATAATCAAATTAATTTTATATTCCTTCGTACTACTTTTCTCTATAAAATTAATCTTGAATATGCCTTTGCTCGTGCTTCTATACTCTACTACCCCTAATTGGTTTTCACGTCTATTTATTTATTTATTTTTATTTATTTATTGCACCAACAAAGTAAACACTAATTCATACACATAACACAAAATATATAAAATAGACGCCGAGTGTTACCCCAATTATAGGCGCATACGACATTCTACAGAACAAAGCATACCGAACACATAAACGATCTATGTATAGATCAGAAGGTATGAGGATAGGTATTGGGTTTGAAGATTAAATTTTCTTTTTGTATATGCTTTGAAAACTTGCATTATCGATTGTATGTTGGTAAGTTTATGTATTAGCTCCTATCTCTATTTAATGCGGTAAAGATAATGGCTCAATCCGAATTAGATATATTAAATTTACTTAATCCGGAAAGTTACATAATAATAATAAATCCTATTTTATTGCCCACACAACAGCAAGTACTATACAATAAAAATAAAACTTATTATATTTTGACAACTTTGTATTGTATTTGGTGAGCAATTGATCCAGTAGGTCTATTACCAAAATCGAACGCAACGAACGGAACGACACAAAAGAACTAAACACTTCGTATTTAAAGATAAAATATAATAATAAGTATTAAAAAAACATTTTCAATTCTATTTACGATCATAGTAATTTTACACGAAAGTCATAATATCTAACTGCAAATGACGGATATTTCATCGAATTCGTAATAGGAAAATGTACGATCCGTCAGCCGACACTTCGTATTTTTGTTTTGGTGCTACTGGCTCATCTTTTGTGCTACGGATGGCACAAACACGCAGAACTAATTTTCAGCCTGGGCCATTTGTTTGAGGTCTACAGCATCAACTACATTAAAAATAAAGAAATATCACATTTGTCTTTCTCAAAAATTATTACTTAGCTACCACAACAGTTATCACCTAACGCAAGATTATCTGTAGAAGTAATCATTGTATCCTCTTTGTGAATGTTAATTCCTCTTACTCTGCAGGAAAAAAGGTGTTTCTATCAAAGAAGTGTTAAATGTTTGATGATGCTTCTTAAGCTTGGTGAAATTTTGGGAAAAGGATCTTATTTTCATGTTGTACTTACCATATACAAACAATATTAATAATTATATACATATTTAAATCTATATATATTACATATAATAAAAGAGTAGGATCGAAATTACGCTTCACTAAACATTTTTACCAGAAATTAAGAGGGGTGATAAAAGAAGGGTAGCAGAATGCATAAATGCAATTTTTAAGATTCTTGTCTGTCTGTCTGTCTGTCCGTCTGTCTGTCTGTCTGTCTGTTTGTTCACGCTAATCTCCGAAGACACTGAACGGATTTTCATACAATTTACATAAATATATTAAGTAAAGCCCGGGGCAACATATAGGCTTTGTTTCATCGAAATCGGTTAAAATAATTTTAAAGGCACCATATCACCAAATTGCAATGCAAACTGACTCGCGTTGAACTTTTTCGAATTGTCAGATGTCAATCACAGTATGATATGTAATTGAAATACTTTGATTATTTCGCCATTTCCGATATGTAATCGTAGAATAGTGGATATGCAGGCCCATTGCGTAACTTCAGATGCGAGTTCGAATCTGAAGTTGAACGGAAATATTTTTTTTGTATTTTTTTTTTTTAAAGAACTATATTATAACAATAGAAAATGTATTATTGAAATATTATATGAAAAAGTATTTCTTATGAGATCGTTTATTTCACCTTTTCATCCATCCTTTCTTTACATAATTACGATTATTTGACATTGCTTTTATTGCTTCTTAAGGACTGTCTTCGTATCTTAGACGTTTCCGCATTTAGCACCGGAAACCCGAGTAGGAATCCCGGGAAAAGGGAATTTAAAAAAAATGTCTCAAAATGAAAATGATCAATTAAATGAAATAAATATCGAGGTGGATACAGTATCTTCACCACTAATTAAATTTATAAAAAAAATAAGTAATTTTCTTTAAAGTCAGGTTCATTTTTTCAACAATGGTATTTTTATTGAATTTCAAATTATACTTCGAACCCCAATCTCAACCACCATTAAACGTGTCGATAATATGATGCAAAAGCAACCGTCAATGACTAATTTGATAGCTCTTTCCCAAAAGAAATCACCAAGTACAGAGGATGGAGGATATGTCATTTGAAGAAAGCTTGCTCAAAAGCTAAGCTTAAAGTGAACCCCACGCGAACGAAGTCGCGGGCATCAGCTAGTGTACAATATAAGAATAAGTTTCTCCATATTTCTCGTATTTCTTGTTTTAAAAAAATTCACATGATATGTATATTGAACCATTATTAGTATCCTTATAATTGGCGTATCTTCTCTGTTTTATTTTTTAATGTACTCTGTACATATTGTTAGCTTGAATCATAAATAATTATATTAAACTAATTATAATTATAGTTAAACCTTTATTGCATTATTAATTCTTCTTCTTTGAATTATAAAAGTAAAGTATATGCAAACTGTTTTATAATTTAAAAAAAGGTTTGAAAAAAGCTTGAACTGCGAGGAAGGACACAGTGAAAAGCCGTGTCTTTCTGTCTAAAGAATATGGGGACACACATTTATATGTAAGTTTCACTGAGAATTCATTTAGAATTCACTTTACAATTTTTATAAAGTCATTGCCAATATTTAAATTCAGTTAGGTATAACTAAAATGCAAAGATTAAAAATCAGTAACTCATAGTTCTAACTAATCACATATTTTCAAGGTGCCCTGTATGCAAATTTCAAATTATAGTATATCTTATAATATTTCAAAATACATACGAATATCATAACGGAACACAGATAAAAACTTCTGCTTAAAAATATTCCTTTCTTTGTTTCATTCTTACAAATGATATATACTCGTAGTAACTATATAAATCTTTACCCGCAATTCCATATCTATACTATCCCTACTTCCCTACTAATTTTATAAATGTGAATGTAAGTTTGTTTGTTACGCTTTCACGCCAAAACTACCCAACGGATTATCATGAAACTTTGTACACATATTCTTAGAGGTATTAGAAAGGACATAGGATACTTTTTATTAAAACAATATATATTTTTTACGGAGGGTAAAAAAAATATTTCGGCTTCGCACGGGTGCATTGTTGTTAGTAATATTATAAAAAAACATTTATTTGTTTGTAACGATTTAACTCAAAAACTACTCCACCGATTTAAAAAATATTTCACTAATAGAGAGCTACATTATCAGCGAGTAACATAGGCTACAATTACGTACAATAATATGTATATTTTTTTTTTGTGTATAGTATATCCACATTGCACCCGTGCGAACCCGGGGCGGATCGCTAGTTAATAATTTATGGCTTGTTATTGTATGTAATATTTTTTATGCAGCAAACGCAAGCAACTTTGAGGGCGGGCGTGAACAGACCCAGAGTCCGGAAGGCGGACGACACGTCACCGGAAACAGCCAGGTTCGATAAATTACTTTACCTACAGACATTTTTGTCACTCTGTTATTTTCAAATGGAACAGTAGACGGCTTTTTCGAAGCGTATTGTTCGTTTCATTTCTATATTAATACCGTTTTCAGAGCTAGGGTACTGACAGACCGATTTCTACGTTTGTTCCTTTGGTAAATTTCGTCTCAAGACCGTTAAATACTAGATCGTTGAAAAATAATTTTCATTTAAATCAGAAATTTAACCCATAACCTTACTAACAGATACTGAATTCAAAATATATTATAAAAAAAACTATATCACCGTTGAAGGTTATATTAGAAATAAAATGGCCGTATTTCCATGAAAAGGAACCAACCCACACAGTTCGTTTTTAGATATTCAAGTTTTATAAATAAAATATATCGACAAACAATACTCTATCAAGCAAGTGGGGTGGTACAAAGTGCAGAAAAAACATTTGGCTTCTACATTTTGCTAAAGATGTTTTTGTTATGTGAGAGTATTTGACATTAGAGCCTTTTTGGTATACTTAAGTCATTTTGAGCAAAGTTGTGGGTTGGATCCTTTTCATGAAAATACGGCCATTTTATTTCTAATATAACCTTCAACCAAATCACACATTAAAAACATATGGCTGAAGTGTCTCTTCCGTTGTTGGAAGTCGATTAAAAAATTCTTTAGGTATATTTTTTGTACTCCAACATCTACTGGCCCTTGGAAATCAATGTATTATTTATATTTAAATTATCAACTGCCAATTGTGTTATAATTCAATTTTGTAGTTAATACTGTGTTCTATCATCCAAATAGTCTTTTACACTATTACAAGCTGTGCTGAGAATAAAAAGCCTTTGTTAAATAAAGGCTTTGTTTCTGATACTGTTAATCAATTTACATATTTATTCCCACAGCAGCGCCGTACTTTGCATGAGAAAACGTGGGTTGATACGAATAATATTACTGAAACGTTTTAGTCTAATAGTTCAATTGGGAAAGAATATTTGCAGTGTATTTTTTATTTATATCAAGTAACATATTTATCCCATCAAAAACATAACATACTGTACAAAAATGCACAAGTCTCGCAACGTAAAGTCTTTTGCCGTAAAAAAATTATAATGAAATCTAATGTAAACCAATTCGGTTAATTACCTACCTATCAATGGGAGCAGCTATTCAACCACTTTATGATAAATTGATACCTTGTTAGGTAGCTAACATTTTGTAGTAACCATATCAATATTATATTTTTTTATTTCTGTAACAAATAGAGGGATTTGGCAATTGCACACGGCAAAAAGCTCTATACATAAAAAAAAATCTGTTTAATATTAGTGTTTTGTGTTTTTATGTATATATATGGAGGACTATTTAAATTACTTAGTAGAATATGTTGCTGTGTGCATTTACCAAGTCACTCTATTACGGGCCCCTAGATGAGTACGCAGAAGGTATCTAAACTGTAGTTTAGCGGGACACTTCCATAACTGTTATTCTCAATATTTGTTTATTTTTGAAAAGTTTGCATCACTCATTTTGTTTTTTAAAAGGGTAACTACACAGAGTTTTATACTGGTTCTTCTACTTAAAAGAAATATTCTGGACTGGTAAAAAACTGAGTTAAAACTTAAAATTGAATGAACAATAATTATTAGATATAGACACCTATTTAAATAAAATACTGTATACCGGATTAAAACGCGATTTATTATTTAAATTATTTATCCCGACGTTTCGGATGCTTTTCAGCAACCGTGGTCGCGGGAGACTGAAAAATAATTTAAATAATAAATCGCGTTTTAATCCGGTATACAGTATTTTATTTAAATGTGTGATACTCGCGTTAATAAAAGACAATATTATAGACACCTAGTTAACACTATATATACATAACATTATATAACACTATATATAGTTAACATTATCTAAATCTAATCATTATTGTTCATTGAACCTAAACATGGTTCGTTGTTACTCGTTTATAACTGTGATTATTTTATGTGTTGTATACTGAACAAATACATATTTTCTTATTTTTTAGTTTTCATCAGATTCTGATGACACCTGGGAAACCATTGAGGTGACATTGGAGCGAGGAGTGACAGGACTAGGGCTTAGTATAGCAGGTGGTGAGAGCGGTGGCGACGCCAGCATAACACGGATAGCTCCTGGAGGTGCTGCGAAAAAAGATGGCCGATTACAAATTGGAGATATCTTGCTTCAGGTATGACGAAGCAAAAAATTTGAGGGTGTAACTACTAGAATCAAATCTAATTTAGTAGCTAGCAAGTTATTCGTTGATTGTTCCATCGTTTTAAATATACCTCCGTTCTATGGATATTTATTAAATACCTTTTTTTGTAATAACTATTTAGTATTTGAGTTAGATTAGGTATTTTGAGCGTGATTATTTGATGTGAGTGGAATACGGGTACCTTCTTCAAAAGGGACAGGTCAAAATTACTCGAAACCGCCGAGCGTATACGAAAGCATTGATGAAAGTGGAAAAAGTCAAAGTGGTATGCATGGATCGAAGCATATGAAATTCCGTGATCTCTGCCTACCCCAACGGGAAAGGTGTGATGTATTTTTTCTTTAAAGAAAATCATTTATAAACAGATGAAAATTTGGAAAATTATTATGGCGGAGAAAAATAAGATTTAATTATATTGAGATAATCTTAATATTTCATAAAATTTAAAAATGATCGTGAAATAAAACTGTATAATAAAACAAAAATATTATCAAGTGAAGATAAAGTTTCGCTAAAGCGTGAGATTCGTTTTATCAAATTTTATAGGCGAAGTCGTAAAAACTACGTGACTCTAGAGAAAATAGTCCAACATAATAACGCAAAATATGTACTTTCTTGAATTTTGCAATATTTTCAAATATTTGACTTATTACTTACTTCATTTAACTCCCAGTGGATTAAGATAAAATAAAACTTTGTACCTATAGCTACTTTCTTCTTAGACAACCTAGGAATTGATGGATTTTTAATATCCTCCTAACTTTTGAACAGTATTGTTTATTTGTTGATCACTTACCATCAGGTGAGCTGCCTGCCCGTTTGCCCCCTATACTATAAAAAAAAATATATATAAAAAATAAGTTGAAGCAAAGGGAGAGACTTTATTTTATGTTATTTTGCTTTTAGCCAGGTGCTCATATTTTGGTTATATGTTCCTACTTTCACAGAAACTTGGAAATTCATTCAATTATTTTCGTATAAGAACATACCTATTTTTATAAACGTAATAAAACTTTAAATACAGTATTGTGTGGTATTAATTTTAAAAATCATAATACAAAAAAAATATCTTAAATAGTTTCATTGATATTCAAGATTCAAAATGCCTTTTGAAAAAGAAGCGAAATTATTTTTATTTATATTTTTCGTTTTATTAATATACTTGATTTTCGTGTATAATTGTGTACGAATGAGTTTATTAAGGTCACGGGGCAGACATATCTCTATATAAAATTTATATAATCAGTTTTCTGCCGGTCTAGCATGACAACCACCACAAAAGATCGATCGTTTTCTCTTTTAATCGATTATCTCTTCCGGGTCTAACATGACACTTACACTTAAAACTTGACTTCTATATATATTTGTCGATCGAGATAGCTTGTCTATCAAAGTTGTCGATGTCGAGATATATTATATCTTAGATTTTCTTCACTCATTGAAACATTTTATTTTGAACCTTTGCTCTTATACTAAATGGAGGCAGTGAACACGATTATTATTAGATATTATTAATAATTACAAATATAAAAATAACTCATAACTGCTGTACAAGCAATATATTGACGTAAACACAAAAAGTATCGTACATATGTACTATATTATAGAAGTGAATTCTCAAGACTCGAGTGAGGGATGAGGCAGACCCATTTCTGTACCTATATCACTGGAATTTTTTTGGCAAGTAAACGATTAACCTTCTGTGCTCTGCACGATCGATTTTTGTTTAAATCTTATTTCCGCGAGATTCGAGCCCGGGGCGTCCGATGCTAAACCCAACGCACTTAACACTGAGTCATATGTTGAGTAAGTTTGTAACTCAACCGAGTTCTAATATATAATATATACTCGAACCATATAATCAACAGCATGAACGGATTGTATGTGCCTATAGGTTTATATACAAAAGGCTTTAGTCTGATGCTACTGACAACGTAATTAAGTGCGGTTTCAACGGAATCTCCGCAGCTATAAAACCTCTTTGAGTGCTCGTTTTCTCAGTATTACCAAGTATTACTCAAATTCACAATTTCCTTGCGTACGTCTCTATGATAAGCTCAATAAAGCGGTGTAAGTGTTCTCAGCTGTTACTTGAATTAACTAAGAGTAAAAGGATCGCTTATTAGAGGAAAGAGGCGTGTTTTCGTAATGAAACCTTATGTTTATTCATCGGAAGATCATAAGCCTCTCAAAGCCAAATTGAAATCATAAGTAGAGAGGCCAAATATTATAGCGACTCGATCAAAATAATTAATGTCGGTTGCTTCGTGATGAAATATTACATTATGAATTCAGACCGCATTAATCTTTTGATTTTAAAATCTTGTGAACACTGAATATTATAACTTACTTGCTTTTATGATACGCATATTGAATATAAATTGCTTTATTATTGGTTACATTACTTTTGAAGTAATGTAACCAATAATAAAGATAGATAGATAGTTGTAAGATTTTTTTATGTTAGATATCGACAGACGAGCATGATGTTCGCTTGATGGTTAGTCATACCTCAGCCATAGAACATCAGTCTATGATGCGATGTCGATCTAATTTTTGCTTCGAGCATTCGGAAATCCATAGACTGAAGCGAAACGCGCAATATGCATCTAACGGTGTTTCCATCGTTCGTTGTCAGAATTTTGATATTCCCACCCGTTTAGTGCCCAATGTGATCAGACGTGGGGAAGACATGTTTACAGAAAATTATAAACATGTCTTCCCGGCGAGTTTCGAACCCGTGACCCATCGGTGCGCAAGGTAGGTGTTCGAAACGCGCCAACGTGCCCGTCAAAAGTATATTTTTATTATCAATATGAATGAATGAATGAATAATAAGGATGATTTTCCTTATTCATAGGTCAACGATGTCTCAGTCGAGAATGCACCACACTCGGTGGCTGTAGACGTTTTACAAAACGCAGGAAACATTGTGAGACTAGTAAGTATCTCTAGAATAAGTGGCCCCTTTTCTCATAAGGAATATAAGATTTGCATTTTATAAATTCACCCTTTTTAATGACGCCTTTGTTTACTTTTCAAACGTAAAACCAAGAAAAAAGTGAGCGTGCTTTAGACCATACAACTGAAGTAAAACGCAACAAACAGATATTTATTTTATTAATTATTTTCATTCACAATTTCATTATTTTTATTAAAAATAACAAAATACGAAATTGTTTTCGTTTTGTACAAATCGTACTTTGTCACTACAAACATTGATGTATCCGATGAATAAAGGAAATAACAACTTTCGTTCACCTTCGCTCATCACACTTTTGGTAACGCTCCAGTCAGGCGTTCAGTAAACTGACTCCTCAAGCCCAGCGTGCGTTTAGAAGTTTTGCTTCAAAAAGACAATTCCCGAGTCCCTAGTGAGGCATGGGGTAGACTCATTCCTGTGAACGTTTCAGTGATAATTTTTTTTATAGGCTAATAAGTGATCAGCCTTCTGCACCTTGCCCGACCGACGATTTTTTTAAATCTTGATTCCCCGGGATTTGAACCCAGGACCTCCGCTTAACTAACTAAACAACGTAAGTAAAGCAATATTCTCATTTAATTACTGGCTTTTCAATGTAAAGAGCAAAACATGTTATTTGCAAAATTTTAATAAAGAATGAGCGTTATGGAATTTCTAGGGAGAGTTATTAAATAGAACCGTATTTTTCTTATTTGTTAGAGAGTCCGGAGAGCGCGACGTCCCAGGGTGGTGACATTGTGCAGAGGCGTTCGCGGTTTGGGCTTGGGCATAGCGGGCGGAGCGGACGACGCAGCTGGAGGAGGAAGCGTTTTTATATCACACATTGCTGTGGGGGGCGCGGCTCATCACGACGGCAGACTGAAACTAGGCGATAAGATACTGGCTGTTAGAGATGGAGACGTAAGTGTCAAAATATGTATGGCATATATCAGTAACACAATGTTTTAAATGTACGCTGTGAAACAGCATAAGGTAATGTATGTACCTATTATATTGTACGCAAGTCTTACTTTTATATACGACATATCTTACCTGGATCACACGAATTCAGATAATACTTAAGTAATCATCCAAGAAGTCGAGCATGGTAAGGTTCACGCGCAACTTCATTCCACGCACTACCAAACTGTGGAACGAACTACCGCCTGCAGTGTTTCCATCTGTCTACGACGCATCTGAGACTTTTAAGTCGCGGATGTCCATGGGCGGTGGTGATTACTTGCCATCAGGTAACTCACCAGCTCGGATGTCCGATCTGTTATAAAAAAAAATACTATTCTATAATTAGTTATAGTTTCCAATATTTGAATTGTATAGTACATTTTTTTACTACATGTAGTTTAATAGAGCCCATTAAATGACAATATCATTTTAATAGTTTCTGATTAAATGTTGCAATAAAAATAAAACATTTATATTTAATACTACATGCACTAAAAATATGTATTCGTTTGATTGAGGTATGTTGGATAACCCGTATAATAATGTTTCTGTTTTGTTTCCAAAAAAGCAAATAAAGAAAATGAAATAGCTTCAACGAAAGATCAGTGCTGGTTGTTCACCTTCATTCACATCCAGCATAATGCAAAGTTGGAACCTATGGATTTTTTTTACTTATTAATTAATTAAGCCAATTTATGTTTGTATTCTGTTGTGTTACAATTATTATAGATAAATAATTTCGTTTAATTTCATATAGTAAGTATAAGTAGTAGTAGTATATATAAGTAGTAGGCATTCTAAAAATATTATATTTTTGAATAAGATCAGAATTTGAGACTTTCTGATATTATTGTACGTATGAACTTTGTAATCTAAAAAGTGAACACATTGAAGAGCAGTAAAGCAAACTTGTAGGTAAAATGATATCGAAATGGTTATTAACATGTTTTACGTTTTTTAAACTACACCGTCTGATATCATACATTTTCTGTGTTCATAATAAAGGAAATCAAACATATTTAATTTTTGCAGGTACTTACAAGGCGTATATAGTATAGGGTTGTATCATTATAAAAAAAACGGCTGTGTAGTTTAAAAAACGTTTAGTGATAACCATAATTTACGTAGGAGACATCGATATAATACAGTTATATAGTATAATCACACATCTTGTGCTGTATTTTGCTGTCTTAGGGGTTCCAAGCTTTAGTTTGGGCTCCAAATGTACTGTTTATAAATTTTTGTGGACTTTAAAAGAAAAATGTTGGATTTACTATGGATATATAATTAAACATAAGATTAGGATCATTTATAGGATCCTAATCCATCATACATCTTTATCCTACTTTGGGTCCACCAAGATTATTAGTATTATTACTCATTCTCAAGGGTTTCCAGAAACGCAATGCTAACAATAATACAATACATATTAATATTTGTACATAGGGCATAGAAACATCTTTAATCGGAGCAACACACGCGAAAGCTGTTGCTGCATTGAGGAGTACCGGAGACCACGTGACGCTTGTGGTTTTGTCAGCGGCCACCCTCCCCCCGGTAGCTAGAACCGCTCCGCTTTACTCAAGTAAGCACACCCCTATTATCCCTAGATACTACTTCATTAGAAAGTTCATCTTAATTAGAACTATTGATTGTACCATTCTATTCCATAGAGTCTGCGTTTTCATATTAGTTTCGAAGAATTGTATCGTAAATTCTGAGTAATGTAATTTTTATTCATCAATGAGCAATTTTATATTTATTTACATATTCATAATATATGAGATATTGATAGACAATTTTGGGGCTCACTTATTATAATAATTGGTGACACAGGATATCAATCAATGATGCGGCATCGATCTAATCTTTACATCAAAATTTCGGAAAACCACAGACTAAAACCCAAAACGAGCAATATACACAGTTTTTCCAAGTATGAATCATGGAACAGTATAATCGTAAAGTAATAAACAAGGAAAACTTGTCTACATAAAATTAATTATTATTGCAAACCCGACTGGATTCGAATTCGCTAACCATCGGAACGCAGAATAGGCATTTTACTCAAAGCGACCACGAGTCCGTCAAGTTATATAATAAATACATTAATAATTAAAATAGCCAGAAGGGTTGTACGAGCTTTTGAATAGTTATGCCTCAAAACTTACACCTTTGGAAAGCTAGTACCCAATCACTAAAATAATAGTTACTTTACAAAGTTACAGAGGGCCTAGCACGAACGACTATCGAAAAATTATTCGTATCGTCCATCTTTGAGTTGTATGAGACACCATTTGAAATTTCATACAAATGACAGTTCGACGATACGAATACTTTTTCGCAAGTTGTCCGTGCTAGGCCCTCTGGTTTTATAAACGTTAAAATTATTTTATTCAATAAAAAAAATTGATAGTTAAATTTGAATTTAGGAAATGATATTGTAATTAAATGAAATATCATTTTTATATACTTATTTGTACAGACGTATTTACACGTGTTCAACTCATTTATACATACATAGTTGCGATTCCGTGGAAATACATTTTACAATAAATTAGATCCGGATTGTAAATTGATATTAGTCATTTGAAATATAGGTTATATATAAGTTTAGCTGTTATAATCTATTGTTGAGGTTTTCGAGTAAACTTTAAAAAAAGGGTTATTGCATCTCGTCTTTATGTTTTACGCTGTTAAATAGTTTAATAAAAGTGTGCAAAAGTGGAGCTTTATTTATATTACTAGTTGCATTGCAATACCACGTAAGAAAAAATAAAAAAGTTTATTTTGGGCTTGAAACCTTCGCAGCAACTCGTCAAAGTTTCATCATAATTGAATTGAATAGTTTAGGAGTGAATAGAGGACGGCTCGTTGGCGCATTCAGTAGAACACCTGCCGTGCGCATCGATGGGTCGTTGGTTCGAGTCCCACCGGGACAACATGCTTTATACTTTTCTGTAAGCATGTTTTCCCCACTTCTGGTAACTTCGGAAATTAGTCGGGTGGCAGGAATATCGAAATTCCGATGGGGTAATGAACCATCGTTCATAGATGGAAAATTCCTGGAGTGAACATTGCACGTTTCGGTTTCAGTCTATGGATTTCCGAATGCTCGAAGTAAAAAGTAGGTCGACAGCGCATCATTGACTGATGTTCTGTGGCTGAGGTATCATTTACCATCAAGTGAACCTCATGCTCGTCTGTCGATATATAACATAAAAAAAGGACAAACATACTTTAATATATGAAATAGAGGAAGACTATGTTTTGAATTGGTTATTTTAAACGTTGGATAATGTATAGTAATATTTCACATTTAAGTTTTGATTTCAAAAACACTTGAATGGCGAAATATTAATGATATCATACTCGTACATGTACTGTTTTATAAATATTATTCGTAATAATTATTTATAATATAAAGCGAATTTATAATTAAAATGTGAATGATAATAGCACGGTCACAAGCAACTTCGTGTTCTACGCTTCACGAGATATCAGAAGAGGATCCGAACAAAATTCCAAGGTAAACTACAATTGCTTGCTTCAATAAATACTACAGGCTAATTAATACATATTAAAGTTTAAAATGCGGATGTAATTTGTATCCGTAAAGTTCTCATGATAAAACAATTGAACAAATTTTGTTAAATAATGCGCGAACGAGTTAATTTGTATGCTAGTTTTCAAAGCGTAAAAGTTCACAATTTCATTTCAAAACCGAGCAAATTTTTATTAATCGTGTATTATAAGTTTACAAATATCACATATCAATCTATCGTATTTTAGAAGGTAATTTTACAAAAAAAAACTAACATACCTACTTACTGTAGATCTCCGAATCGGGTTTGCCAGCGCGAAAACATCACATATTCATAATAAAAAGATATCACTTTCCTACCCCTTAATATGTCCAAAATTAAGTCGACTCATTGATCCATTTAAACGTCGGTTAGGAACAAATCAACTAATAAATTTTCGCAATTACTATATCTAATATATAAAATTCTCGTGTCACGGTGTGCGGGACCGAACTCCTCCGAAACGGCTCGACCGATTTTCGTGATCCTTAGCGTGCATATCGGCCAGGGTGGATATTCGATCAAAATCTATTTTTCATCCCCCTAAATGTTAAGGGTAATCCACACCTAATTTTTATTTTAACTTTTGGACGAAATTTTTTGTTTTTATTTTTTTATAATATGGCATTAAAAAATACATACAACCCTAAATTTTTACTTTTTTATCACAACCCCTGCTTTTTAGAAATTATTTACATGGCAAAAAAACGATTGCCGGGTCAGCTAGTTAATTATAAATATCAGAGCAATACTGTTTATTCGAAAAATAAGTTAGGTTTAAATAACAATGGTGATGGGGTAAGGCAGTTGACATTGAAACTACATAATATATATATATATTCTAAAAAAAAGGCAAAACGTGCTAAATACAGCTTAAAAGCACGAGACTCGTGCAAAGCAGCGGTATCCTCACGGTCGCGTCTCAGTATATTTTCGCTAATATACGTATATTACGGGTGCTAAGTAATAAAAACATATATTGATTTCATATATTGTAAGAACTGATAGATATATTCATAATACAAGAAATAAAAATAACTTGATTTGCATTTATTACGGCTCAAAAAAGTTCGAAATTCTTTTATTCTTTTCTTTTTTTTTTCTTTCTTGTATACGTTTTTATAATAAAATCCCTGAAAATCTATGTGGACTTCCTTTTGTTTTAAGGTAGAAGTTGGACACATCTTTTGGATAAGATGTGGTTTTTAAAAAGAGCAATTACCGAGTTTCTTGGCGGTTCTCCTCGGTAGCAGCAACATTCGAAAATACTTGTAAAAGTTTATTTGAATTTGAATTTAATCTTATTCGTAAAATATATGAAGCGTTTCCAAAGTATTACAATGACAGATATTGGGACGGATATTTGTTGGCAACCTTTCGAATTTGTAGATTCTCAGCGCTTATCTCTCAGGCTTATTACAGATGCGTACGAATGGTACGTCTTGTCCGGACTGGATCCCGGCTCGGAATGGATATAGTAGGTGGCCTGGGTGACGCTGAGAGAGGCAGTGATGACGACCCTTGTGGAGTATTCGTGTCTGGGATAGCTGCTGGCGGTGCAGCGTGTGGAATGCTGCATAAGGGAGACAGGATATTGAGTGTCGATGGTCGGGACTTGACTCGCGCGACACATGAACAAGCGGCAGCTGCTTTGAAAGTAAATAATAATCATACTTATACATATTACACCCATATCGTAATATGGTTTACAATAATTGACTATTAACAGTATCTGTGATTCAGGCATAATTCGTATGTTAATTCCATAACTTTAAGAAACAGTTGAGTGTAGTATCACAGTTCTTTTACCTACCACTATCACGCCGGCGCGTATGTACCAGAGGCGGAAGCACAATATAAGCCCAAAAGCCCGGTTTGCCGGCTTACTGGCGTAAACGTAATTATATAATAATATGACTTATGACGTTAAGGGCATTATTATTTTTCTTTTTATTGTTGTATTAATAATCATTATATACCAATAGTGGCTCACACAAGACTGCCTTATCGGGCGGCACGAACCACCAGTGGTACGAATTTGATTGTTTTTCAAATTGAGTGAACCTTCCTTGCCGAGGTTCAAAATCTCTGTTGCCTGCCAACAAGAGAAATGCAAAAACGGCTACACTTTACATTTAAATTTCGATTTACACTCTGGATTAGGTCCCGACTGATAGAGAGTCCCCGTCCAAAAGATTCAAATGTAGCCTGTGGGAAAAAGACATGAAATACACCGCTGCAGCTGGCGTGAATGTGTTAAATACTATAAGTTTGTATTTATGAAAAGGCATTCAGCTGACTTAAATTCACGCCCATAATAATACTCGTAAACTTTGCCATCCCTTTAAATTTTTTAATAATGCGAGTATCATACATTTAAATAAAATACTTTATGCCGGATTAAATTAAAGCACTCGAAACGTCTGAACAAATAATATAAATAACAAATCGCGGTTTTAAACCAGTAATAAGTTTTTTTTTAAAATCTTGTATTACTGAAATGTTTAGTGATGTTAATATGAAAAACTTACATCTGTGGGATATTGGTCCTGCCTATCATTTAAAAGACATGGTTTATTCATTGTATTTTTAAACCGATGTAACGATAACTTTACAGCAAATATAGTGACGTCTTAATCACGTGAAAATACATCTAATTGAATCTTTTATGCTTTAAATTTTTCACTATTTAGCAAGGCCACTGTGGGAAAATACCTTTTGATTACACAATGATCAATATTTGCGAGATATAGTACATTCAATGAGTACAGTTACAAACGAAAGTAAAAATCAAAGGTAATCCTAGGCAAAAGTTAACTCATAAGTAAGACCCTTTCATATTATGCATTTTTTACACAGTATTCCGGTAGTGCGGTGACAGTAGCAGCTCAGTACCAGCCAGAGCAATACGAGAGACTGCGCGCGCGCATTCGAGCGATCAACGCAGCGTCTTCGATGTCACCACACACACACGCACATCACGTGCATGTGCCCGTACAACCGGATTTACATACCATTTATCCTAGGTAAGAATATAGAGATAGTAAAATAAATAGGGCCAATAAGATCTTTAAAGTCATACTTACTTGAAAATTGTGTAGAATTATTCCATATTTGTTAAAGGTTATTCAGTTCTGACTTTTTGTACAAGGAATAGGTATATTAAGTCATTTTAGTCTGTTTAGAAAGATTATTTTCGATAAATATAATTATAACAAACATCACAAACAGTGAAGTACGTATCAAAGTATTTTGTTTTCCAATAAAAATGTATAAATATGCTACAGATTCATTGTTTTCCATAAGTAATATGGTATATATGTATGAGAGTATGATGTATCAAGTATGAGAGTTGGTAAGCTTCTAGCTTCTAGCTTACCAACTCTCATACTTGATACATGCTGGTATAAAGTAACAAAGTTTTGAACAGTTTGAAAAGTTCCCGGAGTTTCGTTTCCAATAATAATTGCTATATCAGTTTCTTTATTTTTTATTTCTACTCTATACTCAACACACTTATTGTACCTTAAATAAGGAGTTCTTTCAAGAGCCTTTTTAAGTACAATCCTGCGATATTAAAAAAAAACGTAGAATATTATCTTCTCTTTTTTTCTATAAAATAGACTTCATATCTGATTTATCAAAGAACAAGATATGTTTTTTTTATTTTTGTTATTTACCAACACCTAATTACTGTTCGTTCAAAAATATAATATTCTTAAGTTTTCAAACAAATTAAAAATAATTATTACTACAACTACGTTTAATAACTCTAAAATAAAACATGATAAGAATCAAAACAAGTAGGTATATAAACAATGTAATTTGAAGCCGGAATAATTATTATTATTTATGTATATATATGTAAGTTATGTACTATTTTAGTAAATACGACATCATGAATCATATTATGTTTGGCCTATGGACTATTTCTTTTTGTGATTGTATTTCATTTGAATGGCAGAGATGCAAGCAAACATAACTTGTATGAGACAAATGACAAATGACGATAAGAATAGTTTGACGCAAATTGTTCGTGCTTAGGCCGGGCCTCTGATATTATGAATTCACATGAGAAAACTTAGACCCATTTACATGATGCCATTTTCTTGTACGTACAAGAGCAATAATTGACTACCAAGAATTGTATGCAACTGTTTACACACAGATATTATGTGCTCTTTACACCAAGAAATGTATTGAAACAAAACTTGTATCACAGTTCAATAACGTTACGTATTGGACCATGTACCTAAGTCATTTGAATTTGAATTCAAATTCAAAATCATTTATTAATTTAGGTAACACAATGTACACTTATGAACGTCAGTAAAAAATACATATTAAATGCTTCTAATTTTACATATACCGCCAGTTCTCAAATCAAGGGCGTAGAACGGAAGAGAAGAACTGGCAATAAACTCTTCGTCACTCTTTTTAATCGCCAAATTTTTGTTTTACAAAATATTTGTAAGACGGTGCAACCATTACACCATGTTCCACATGACATTTATTGTTTCAATTTAATTGTATGTAATAGACAAGAAACTTGCATCGTGTAAATGGGCCTATAATCTTAGTGTGCCATTTATTTGTCTACAGGTAACATAAGACTGTCTGTGAAATGGAACATTATAAGAACTGAAGAGCAGAAATTGGAGAAACGTCACCAGACTAAGTGAACGAATGTGATGTTAAGTTTACGGAAGATCAAAGTAATTGCGATCTAAACGAACTGTCAAAGACTTTAATGTTGCATTGTAAAGCCACCTTTATTGTGTCTAATATGATATTTAAAAGGGTAGATATTGTTGTATACGCGCTATAGAAATCTCATACAAAACTACCCCAGCTTATTGACTATATTCAGTTGTGTCCGAGCTCTTACGAGTATATTATTTGAACGTTACTCTTATTCGTTACACTTATAAAAAAAACTAAGAAAAAACAGTGAATGTGAGTAAATATGATTATCAAATTAACATAGATAACTTTCAATAAGTTGAAGTTGTTATTGAAAGAGATTTTTTGACTTTAAAATTTATGAACCACTTCATTGAACAATGTCAGTAAAAAAGGGCGAAAGTTTAATGTTTGCAAAGAGATAGGGGAAGCCCGGGCAACAAGCATAGTGTGGGTAAGAAGAATAATCGATTTTTCCAAAAATCTATTATATATGGAGTTATTTTTAATTTCTCAAGTCATGACCCGTGTGACCGGCAATGCCATGACAGTTCAACCAAAACATTACGCGAGTGCATCTGTTGTGGAGATTAAAAAATAGCATTTTCATAGTTTTCTTACGATTTTTGTGAAGGTTTGTATACCAACTTTTTATATAACCAACCAGTTATCTATGAATAAGTTTTATTTATTCAATTATATGTTTAGTTAAGTATACATTGTGATTGTTACTTTTGATTTACCTACTAACAACAATTCACGCCTTGACTTGTTACTAATTTTGAAGTTTTGGGCAAAACGGATATGGGCAAAATGAATAGGTATTGCCCGATTTGAGTCTTAAGTAACAGATATATAGGTACTTTGTTTTAGATGGTGTTAAATTATAAACACAAAAGTAAATCATTAAACAGAGCAGTAAGCGCTGTAAACGATGATGGACAATCAATTTGACCGCAAAGAAGTTTGGAATTTCGTTTACAACTTTGCAGAGACACGTGAAGTTGACTTCGGGAGGTAATCAGTGCAAAAGTTAGGCGCATGAAGACGGCACACCTTATATAGGAGTTGGCAGCTACTTCTGTGATGAATGTGAAGACTATTCTAAACTATATCAACATATCCTTTTTGCCCGGGGGGGGCGGGCAAAACGGATAATTAATACTTTTTGTTAATGCTCATAATTAATATAGAAATTGATTAAGTTTTATAATTTTAAATATTATTTTTTAAAGATTATTAAACATAGTACTAAATAAAAGTACAAAACAGTTCTATTTATTATCGGATTGTAGTTTTATTTAACACTTTTCCTTAACATATGCGTCTTGCCCGGGCTTCCCCTAGCTGTTAATAAACAGTTGTCGTCATTGATTTATTGTTGAATGTTTAGTAAGGGAATTTGTATTATAATGTTAATTACAATCATCTTCATTAATTGTGTCTTTTGAACTGTAATATTAGGTTATTCACGAAACACCAAGTTTCTTTACTTAACGGATTATTATAAATAGATTACTATATCTAATAATGTTTTTATAGCAACTTCTTTGGTTTATATAAAATACTTTATAACGGATTATAACGCTATTTATTATTAATATTATTTATGCCGACGTTTCGGATGCTTTTCAGTAACCGTGGTCGCGATAGACTGATTGAGATACTCGCGTTAATAAAAGGCAACAACTTTGGTTATCTATCTACGATTATCATGCAGTTGAAAATAGAAACCCGTTGTGAAAGGATGAAAAGAAAGAGTTCATTTAATAGGTATTTTTGGAATTTCACAACCTTTGTGTCGCTAATTATTACATGATCGCACAAAGTCAATATTTTAAGATGAAATACAGTGTTCGGCTTTCAGTATTAAAACCAAGTCTAATCAAATTTCACATCTCTTCCAGTGCTTAAAATAAATAAATCAGTAACAAATACATTTCTAAAGGTTAATAATTATGGCTGGTTGTAAATCTAATATAATATTTTATATATTTCTTCTCTTTTATGTAATCTACAGTCAGCATGAGGTTGCTAAGCGTTTGAGATTTTTAATTGTTTACAAAATAATGTAAGTAAAATAACATATTAGTGAAACCAGTGCCGCCCTGGGCGGCATTTTGTCGGGGGCGGCATTTCACAAGTAACGGTAAAAAATGAATTTTCAAAGTTTTTTTTAAAGATTTTGTTACTACATCACCGTAATAACATAGTTTCTTCTCTGCAAATCAACTGCAAAAGTAAGGGGGCGGCTTTGGGGTCCGCTAGTGCAAGTGCAAGCTACAGCTTTCTCTTATAACATAATACTGCTTGAATAGACAATTGTGTGGTACGATACATCGGCAACGACCTGATGTATAATACTCGTACATACGTAGGTTCATAAACGCCAATGATCACCTACAATCCGAAGTTTACTCACAGAAAATACTAGGACTTGCAATTATTTAGTATTCTTTTTTCCTTTTTATATTTAACAATAAAGTACGTTTTATTTTATTTTAAATTTTATTATATTCGTTAAGAATGAACACAGATCACTGACATGTACATATGACCTTAAATGGTTCAAGTTCAAAAATTTGACTATGGCCAGTTCAAGCTCAAAAACATCATATTCATTCAAATAAGCTTAATTTTGTAAGGCACTTTTGAATCATCAATCTATTTAATCTTACACCGATTCGAAATGTTGCATTTAGTAAGAAGAAACCGACAAAAAACTCGACTCTTTTAATGTCTGGTCGTTTGTATTCGTATGTGTTTTAGTTCAGTATAATGCCGCTATGTCCAGAAGATCTCTTAGTTAATATTGTCTTCTATTAACGAGAGTATCACAGATTTAAATAAAATACTTTAAAACGGATTAAAACACGATTTATAATCTATATTATTTATCCCGACATTTCGAGTGCTTTTCAGGAAATGTGGTCAGGGGCAGGCTGGCCTTATTTTTATTTATTTAAACGATCTTTTAGTTACCAATTTAATGTGGGTAAGTACAATTTTCACCTTAGTAAACGAAGGTACATAGGCATAGTACTACAAAGTTAAGTATATTGAAACAAATCTGTTATTGAAACTTTTCTCTTAACATGAGAATCAGATTAAATGATAATATTATTTCAACGCAGAGCGGCCGTTTGTGATATTTTTAATTCATTATGCATGTTTACTTTTTATTATTTCTATAGCAATTGTCATAATAATTATCGCAAAATTGCGTGAAGCTTTCATGTTTCTCTTTAAATATTATTTTTGTTATAAGAACAAAATTATTAGACATAACTATGTGTATTACAAGTTAAAGAAATAGAGTGTAAATAATTATTGATGTTTTGTAAATATTGTAATTTTTGGAACTGTGATATTAAAATAATGATAAAATTGTGTGACATAAAGTTTAATACCTATAATATAAACTGTTTTGACGTCATTCAAGATTTTTATTTTATTTACAAACAACTATCCTAAGAACCTATATTTTTGACTGACTCCATGACTCGGACATAATATGCTGATTGCATTTAGCACCAAAGGT
This sequence comes from Anthocharis cardamines, assembly GCA_905404175.1. NCBI lineage: Eukaryota > Metazoa > Arthropoda > Insecta > Lepidoptera > Pieridae > Anthocharis > Anthocharis cardamines. The sequence continues at coordinate 7,248,660 of FR989962.1, forward strand.
CCTGGGATTGAATCCCGAGAAAATAAATCAAAATACATATATTTAGGTATGCCAGACCTGAAAACTGATGAAAAATTATCAGTGAAACGGACACATAAAATTATCAATTATCTCTAGGGGATTCACTTAAGGCATAATTATTAAGTAAGTGAAAGTGAATTCATTGTTTTACCCAAACGTACTGAGACCATGATACATCCACACTTTAAAAAACTAAACATATTTAAATTAGTTTTACATGGTAATATTGTAACATAAATAAAATATAATAAAAAAGTATTTTACAATGTTAGTATGGTATATTTATAGAGAATTCACTGACCTAAAAATGCAACGAGTAAGAGCCACATGACACGACGTTGTCAATAAATAGAATATTGATTTAATAAAATAGTCTAGAGTCTATTCACCAAAGTTTGGTTATTTGATAGATAGATAGACATTTATTCACAGCAAACACACGCACATACAAAGATAACAACTATGAACAAACAATCAAGGACAAAAGGGAAATTTAAAAATAAAATTAACAAAATATTGTCTTTTATTAACGAGAGTATCACACATTTAAATAAAATACAGTATACCGGATTAAAACGCGATTTATTATTTATATTGTTTAAATTATTTATCCCGACGTTTCGGATGCTTTTCAGCAACCGTGGTCGCGGGGAGAGTCATCTTTCTGTCTCTCCGCGACCACGGTTGCTGAAAAGCATCCGAAACGTCGGGATAAATAATTTAAACAATATAAATAATAAATCGCGTTTTAATCCGGTATACAGTATTTTATTTTAAATTAACAATTTAAAGTTTAAGAACTAAATCCTATTTTCTACAGTTAAACAATCTATGCGGCAGTGCGCTGCCATGAAAAGGAAGGCTATTCAGTTTAAGTTAGGGAGTTTTCCTCTAACACTGATTTTCAGTAGCTTCCTGGCTGAACGGTGTGTCCTGTCTATTTTATAATAAGATGTGAAAAGAAAAGCAGATATATATATATTTGCGATATCTCTAATCTTTATATATATAATTCTTCTGTGAGTGTGTATGTCACTGAACTCCTCTCAAACGACTGGACCGATTTTGATGAAATTTTTTGTGTGTTCAAGGGGATCTGGGAATGGTTTAGATTCACAATTTTGTCCGCTGGACAATGTTTTTTTAATTAATTTTTAATTATTACATAATTTCGAAGCCAAAATTGTGGCAGAACAACGTCTGCGGGGTCCACTAGTATATTATAAAATTCTCGTGTCACAGTTTTCGTTGCCATACTCCTCCGAAACGGCTTGACCGATTCTCATGAAATTTTGTGTGCATATTGGGTAGGTCTGAGAATCGGACAACATCTATTTTTCATCCCCCTAAATGTTAAGGGTAATCCACCCCTAAATTTTTTTTTAATTTATGGACGTTTTTCTTTGTTTTTATTTTTTTATAATGTGGCATTAAAAAATACATACAACCCCGGCTTTTTCTGTCAAAAAATCTTGACCCGTGCGAAGCCGGGGCGGGTCGCTAGTTATCTATAAAATTAATAAGCTTGCTTACCAAATTTGACATTAAATTTAATGACATTCAGTAGGGTACGGCCTTAGAGGTTTCAGAAAGCGACTTTTCAAAAACATTTCTTTGATTTATGGCGAGAATTCGAAACTTCTATACTCAAAACTTCAAATATTTGCTTAATTTATTCTTTACACCTCTTATTATACACAAGTCGAAATCTTTACACCTCTTATTATACACAAGTCGAAATAATGGTTTATACTTAACATTTTCATTGTATCTTGTAATAGCATTCAAGGTTATTTTTTCACAGACGAGCATGAGGTTCACTTGATGGTAGGTGATACCTCAGCCACAGAACAATGATCAATCATCAATGATACGCTGTCGACCTACTTTTTTACTTGGAGCATTTGGAAATTCATAGACTGAAACAATAACGCGGAATATGCATTTCACGGTTTTTTCATCGAACGGTGGTTCGTTACCCGGTCGGAATTTCGATATTCCTCCCACCCGTTCAATGCCCGAAGTTACCAGACTTGGGGAAGACATGCTTACAGAAAATTATAATCATGTCATCCCGGTGGTTCGAACTCACGACCCATCGATGTGATCTACCGAACGTGCCAACGAACCCGTCAAAACTATTTACTACATACAGTTAAATATTGCGAATTTTGATGTCAAAGACCTGAAAGAATGTCTCCCTTCACAAACAATTAGTTGAAAAATCAATTAGTGAGTTTGGAACGATGCCAGTTATGGCTCTACCTACGATTTCTATATAAATTGTATCATTAATCAACGTTCATTTAAGTTACTTAAAAGTCTTTGCTTTGATATCTGTTTAAATATTTTCGAATTTTCTGCAAACAATGGGTTTTCTTTTACGTAAACAAAATATTTAAAAATGGAATATTATATTATAAAGGACTGCAATACTACGCTAATCAATAAAAGAATATTAGAATATAGAAATTAACATAGGAAATTAGAATTTGGATTTTGGAATTCTTAATTCAAATTCATATGAGATTATAATAAATATTATACTTTAAGTATGAATTCTGAAAATTACGTGTTGTGATTCGTTCATTTAAAAGGCAAAATTGTATATTGTAATCAAATTTAGTATTAAAAATAGAAATAATTTATATTAATTATAATGAGTTTACATATTGTATCGATACTTTAAAGTGTATTTAATTCAGATGTTCAATTGTTATTATTGTAGAAGTAATATCAGTCATTCAATTCATTCGACAGTTCACTCATCACGTGTTCACTCATGTCATTCGTTCCTTTCAATCACTCAATATTGAGAAAGTATCGTCTAATGTCTAGCTGTTAAGCAAAATTATTAGAAAACGGGCATTCTGTCTACAGTCGTGGTCCAGTAAAGTCCTAGTTATACTGTTCGTAATCTCGTGATGTATTAACGTCTATACAAAGTGAATATCGATATTTTAAGAAATTGTACACGTGTTGGTAGTTGAATATATTCATGTCCGAGAAGACAAATCTGTATTGAAGATGGAAATATACGTTTGGATACTGTACACTGGTGGTTTCACTATAAATCAGAAGTGTAACGACCCACGAGCCACGTCAAAGGACATTTTAGTAAGTACAAATTTGAGTAATATGGACAAAAAAAAAAGTGTAAATTTGACTAGATCTAAGTAACCTGGTCCAGCCATAAGTTCTGTTACAAATGAAAATGCATTTTTTGTGAAGTAGTAATTTTATTAAAACTTATATTTATCGAAGTATTAGAAAATTATTATACTCGAATTCGCCACTCTTGGCTTTGAATTTGGATTTATGCATAAACACATGGGAAATTAAGCCATTATGCCCCAGAGATTTCTTAAGATACTTAATGTCGACGTGTCGTTTAGAGCAGACTATATTCTCTAAAAATAACCAGGTTTTGAACTGATCAGTAAGCAGGTGGAAAGTACACAGTACATTTTTAGAAAAATATGATGACCATGTATACCTTTTCAACCACTTATTGTAGTGCTTTTCAATCGTGAGGATTTATTAATCAGTATAGAAGATATTTAATTGACTTTCACCTGTGTATCGGGACAGAAGGCGTTTGATCGATCCACTCTTAATTGTAGGGATTGATTTTGAACATGTCCTGTATATCGATGATAAGAAATCAGCTTCAGGTTTTATTTTTGTTATAAATATGCGACAACAGGAATTTTCATTTCTCGCAATAAGATTTTTGTTTCCTAGTAGAGTTTTGGCTACTTAGAACTTGTATGTGCTATCTTCCCTTCTTAGTATACCTGTCGATAGTACGATATACAAACATACAGATGATACTAAACTTTTCAAGTGTCTTGAATATGACCGACGCGGACGTAACGACTCGATACCCACTTCGTCCATTCTATTTTCGACATTCCATATTGTAAGTTGATATGAATAAAAAAAAAAAATGTATGTGAAATGGTGGGAAATCGAAATAAGTTTTTAACATAATAACAATTTAAAATAATTGAGTTGAAAAGAAAAAAGAATAGATTTTATGTAACAGTATTTATGGTCATGCTAGATATAGTAGTCATGAAAGTGAGCTATATCAGCCATGTATGTGTGCTGTAGATATCAGCCATGTATGTGTGCTGTAGATATCAGCCATGTATGTGTGCTGTAGAGATCAGCCATGTATGTGTGCTGTAGATATCAGCCATGTATGTGTGCTGTAGATATCAGCCATGTATGTGTGCTGTAGAGATCAGCCATGTATGTGTGCTGTAGATATCAGCCATGTATGTGTGCTGTAGTGATCAGCCATGTATGTGTGCTGTAGAGATCAGCCATGTATGTGTGCTGTTGAGATCAGCCATGTATGTGTGCTGTCGAGATCAGCCATATAGGTGTACTGTAGAGATCAGTAAAGATACAATAGCCATGTAGGTGTGCTATTATGATCAGCCATGTATGTGTGCTGTGGAGATCAGTAATGACACAATAGCCATGTAGGTGTGCTATTATCAGCCATGTAGGTGTGCTGTGAAAGTCACTGATGATACAATAGCCATGTAGGTGTGCTATTATGATCAGCCATGTAGGTGTGCTGAAGATATCAGTAATGACCCAATAGCCATGTAGGTGTGCTATTATGATCAGCCATGTAGATGTGCTGTAAAGGTCACTGATGATACAATAGCCATGTAGGTGTGCTATTATGATCAGCCATGTAGGTGTGCTGAAGAGATCAGTAATGAAGCAATAGCCATGTAGGTGTGCTATTATGATCAGCCGTGTATGTGTGCTGTAGATATCAGTAATGACACAATAGCGATGTAGATATGCTATTATGATCAGCCATGTAGGTGTGCTGTAGAGACCAGAAATGACACAATAGCAGTGTAGATGTGCTATTATGATCAGCCATGTAGGTGTGCTGTAGAGACCAGAAATGACACAATAGCAGTGTAGGTGTGCTTTTATTATCAGCCATGTGTGGTGTTGATATCAGTTATGATACAATAGCTATGTAGATGTGCTATTATGATCAGCCATGTAGGTGTGCCTTAGAGATCAGTAATGACACAACAGCCGTGTAGGTGTGCTTTTATTATCAGCCATGTGTGGTGTTGATATCAATAATGATATAATAGCTATGTAGGTGTGCTATTATGATCAGCTATGTAGGTATGCTGTAAAGTTCAGTAATGATAAATTATAGCCATGTAGACGTATTATAATTTTATCAGCCATGTAGTTGTGCTGCAATAGTCACATAGTTGTGATAGGACAGACATGTAGGTTTGCTGCAAAAGCCATATAGTTGTGACGGAATAGCCATGTAGGCGTGCTGCAATAGTCATATATGTAGTTGTGATAGAATAGCCGTATAAACATACTGAAATAGTCATATAGTTGTAATGAAATGGCCATGAATATCCTTAAGTTATTAACAACCATGCAAGTGCATGCATGCATAGCTATGTAGTTGTGCTGTAACATCTATTTAAGTGTGTCATAGTTGCCATGACAAAGTTTATAAGTATCAGATACTTAAGTGTATGATTATAGTCATGTAGTTGTGCAATTGTCAATCAAAGTGTAGTAGTAATAATATAAAATTGCTGCTATTAGTTTTTCTTAATGTGCGACATTAATTATCTAGATACATGTTTTTATATGAATAACATAATAGTATAATATATACAGTTTAAGACATGTATTGAATGAATAGAAATATTTGAATTTTTGAAATTAGTTTCAAGATTAAAGCAGATGGTATAAAGTTTACTTACAGTGCTCTAAGTTACTATAAAATGATATAGAGCGTGTGAAAATATATATTTCAGCCAACCAGAGAAGAAAGACCGGTTCACCCCGGAAGTTAAGTAAGCGCAGGACGCAGACCTTTATCTAGTGGGACAGAAGATGTACCAGCTGTAACTAAGAGAATATTGGAAGGCTGGATACTACTGGATGCTAAAAATGATAGCAGCGTTAAGTGGTATACAACAAAACTATGGTATTTACGATTTATTTATCTGGGAAAGATTGGCATCAAAAGAAAAAAAAAAAGGGCCATTTGCGGCTGATGAACATTTGGTAAATTTTAAGGGAATATTACTATGGAAAGGTAGTTGACTACATTTATGGAATTATTTATAGTTCAATAGGTAATGGAGCAAAAGATCTTTAATTTAGCGAACCAAAAGATTTGTTAACATTTACCTTCACAGCAATTCTATCAGATTAGATATAATTCTAGTATAAATACTAATTATTTTAGAAAACTCAATTTAAGGACTGGTTCTGTTATCATAGCAAGTCAATACAATTAGAGGAAATTATTCTACGAGTTACATACATAAATATTATTGCCTGAAGCCAATTATTAAATGTAGTAAATTTGATAGAATAAGTCATAACCTTTATGACTGTATCAGAAACCTCTCTTCATGTGCATGAAATTAATAGTACAAACGAATTGACAAAAGTTTTTAAGATAATTAATAGAGACATTAATTTCCTATATAAATTGTTTAAGAAAAATAATCCTTTTAAACGATTCAGAATTAGATAAAAATAAAATATTTTACAATTAATGTCTAAAGTAAAAGCACTCACAATTTCAGTAGCGATCGTAATATTCAATTATCTGTGACTAATATTTATTTACTGACTTGAATACAATTCACAAGGATTTACCATTTATACTAACTTATCAAACCAAAATTTTAGACGAATAGTTATTAAATACGGTCGAAATTTTTGAATTATTTATGAAATATGATATATATTGATGAATGTATATTTTGATATATCCTACCTCTATAAAATTTTGTTATTACTGATAATTATTTTGTGGAACAAGACCTAGTGATAGTCAAGAAAGGATTTAAAAAAAAACCTTTTCTACCACAAACTAATCATTTACATAATATTTTACCGTTATAAAATTAGTGATAGAAAAGTATTTTATTTGTGTCTGCATTAATAGTAATAGCTAGTACATAAATTAGAGTCAGGAGTTTTGTTGGTTAGTCAACTCTATTGAGAAAACAAATATGTGAACAAGAGTTACACATATTATAATGAATTGGCCATGATAATTGGTTATTAGAAATATTCAACTTCATTGATAATTATTATTTAGACTTTCGCGTAAAATATTGATAAAATAAGAAGTCAATATTGGTTTCCTGAATTTCAATCACATTTAATAAAAACAAAGTAGCTTACTGGAGATTCCATGGAGCGATTAAACGAAGAATGTGTCTAAATAATATTTTGCAATTTACTAAGGTTTTGTCGAAGCCTGAATTTTTATTTATGAAATGTTTGTAATTTTGTACACTTTGGTAATTTTAAGTCTATGGGAAAATTATGTGCAAGCTTTGTTTCTTTAACAGAATTTGTCAATTCTTAAATGAATCATTAAAATAAATGAATCATTAAAATGTTAGATTTGTTCCCAATTATTGGTTTGACACACCAAAAATCAATTCAGTTTCTAAGGGGTTGCGCAAGAAACAGAAAATTATATTGAAAGTTGTTTTGATTCTTCATACACTTGACGAACATTTGCTTATTAAAAAGCGATAGATTTATTTAAAACCATATGGTAATAAAAAAAATATACAATTAAGTTGAAGAAGTGTTGAATGCACATGAAACAGTAAAGTTTAAGTCTCAAATCAAGATCAAATATGTGGGGTCAATATTTTGTTGCTCAATGCATTTTATTTTTGTTTTTATTGATTAATAGTAAACAAAAAAATATATGTATACCATAACTCCGTTGCGAATCGTTATGGCTAGGACTACAGTTATGGTCAGTGTATTTAAAGATTTTTCTCAGTAATAATCAAAATGTTAAGTAATTTTCACCATATGAAATATCAGAATGTTTAGGTTCGATAATCAAGTTATTAAAACCAAACAAAACTCAAACAGGTTAGATAAGATGAGGTCTTTGAAGACTTTGACATATACCTAAGCAATAATGTAAAACTAAACTAAATCTGGCTCTAAAAATTAAAAAAAAAGCCCGTTACAAACTCAAGTGGTGGTACCTTCAAGTCGGAAGATCTTTAATACGCCCATTGCGCGATTACAAATGCATAAATAGAAATGCTCGAATGTTTAATGTAGCTATAAGTAGTACTGTAAAATTATTTATTTATCATATTATAATGTCATTATTAATAAATAATGTATTCCAAGTAATGTATTATAAGCCATTTTTGAAGTATCGACTAACTTTCTATGTTAAAATAATAAATAATTTTATGTAACAAAGTATCTTTTTAGATTGAAATTGTGAATATTAATTGTGTATTGATAATACTGATAGCGTTTGTATGTTCTAGTTTCCGAGTTAAAAAAAAAAAGAAGTAATTTAATTATTTTTGTTTCTCGTGTAAGTGAAAATGTATTCTTTTTTGCGAGAAATAAATGTATTTAACCATTAGTAGATACTTATCTAGATTTCACTGTAATAATAGAGGATAAGATGGTAAATTGTATAAGATTTCTTTTGCATTGTATAGAATCTCTGTATACCTTGCATTATATAAACTTCTCAGCCGATTCTTACTATTGTAACCGAGTCTTTGTAAGCTAAACCATTATTGAAAAGAGTATCCATGGAGTTTCTTGCCGGTTCTTCTCCATGAGACCCACTTTTTGGAACCGTGCAACTAGACGTTTCATAAGAGCCTGCAAAGGCCTATTTCAAATAAAAAACTTTTGATTTTGATAAAACGTGCTCAATGAGTGTTGTGATTTTGCGTGCTCCGGAGATAGCACGCTTGTGGATGGCCGAGTGTTGTGATTCGTTCATTTAAAAGGCAAAATTGTATATTGTAATCAAATTTAGTATTAAAAATAGAAATAATTTATATTAATTATAATGAGTTTACATATTGTATCGATACTTTAAAGTGTATTTAATTCAGATGTTCAATTGTTATTATTGTAGAAGTAATATCAGTCATTCAATTCATTCGACAGTTCACTCATCACGTGTTCACTCATGTCATTCGTTCCTTTCAATCACTCAATATTGAGAAAGTATCGTCTAATGTCTAGCTGTTAAGCAAAATTATTAGAAAACGGGCATTCTGTCTACAGTCGTGGTCCAGTAAAGTCCTAGTTATACTGTTCGTAATCTCGTGATGTATTAACGTCTATACAAAGTGAATATCGATATTTTAAGAAATTGTACACGTGTTGGTAGTTGAATATATTCATGTCCGAGAAGACAAATCTGTATTGAAGATGGAAATATACGTTTGGATACTGTACACTGGTGGTTTCACTATATACGGATGTCTTATTTGATTAATACATCGCGAAGGGATTATTTTATAACTTTAATAATTTAATTAAAACACTCTTTTCTACCACCCTTAAAGAGGAATAGTTCCAAGCTCATATAACTATTGTAGATAAGCCTTGCGCATATCACCAAATACCCGCAATCGATGCTCGGGAAATCAATTTTTTAAAAAAGTGTCTCGGTCGGGCAGGGCGCATAAAGCTCATGACTGATTTGCCTGTATTTAAAATAATCAGTGAAACAGACACATATTTGTATATAATTCAGGTGAATGCGAGGCGACAGGCGATTTTTTTTTATTTTTTTTTTTATGTCAGATATCGACAGACGAGCATGAGGTTCACTTGATGGTTGTTAATACCTCAGCCACAGAACATCAGTCAATGATGCGCTGCCGACCTAATTTTTACTTCGAGCATTCGGAAATCCATAGACTGAAACCGAAACGCGCAATATGCAATTCACGATTTTTCCATCTATTATATTTACTCGTCTACGTAGCTTCAGTTAAAGCTAGAAAGTTATAGATTCAATATAATATTCACACATTTTCTTAACTTTTTGATCTCATTCTGGTCTCAATAAAAACTATTTCGTAGGAAGTGAATAATTAAGAGCTCCATAAGATTCAAGAGTTATATTCACGATTGTTTTGATTATAATTTTAAGTAACAATTTAGATACAATCTATGCCTTGCTGGCATTTATTATAACTTATTAGATTATTTTTCTCTAGCCTAGGCTAATCTAGTAGTTAATATACGAGGAATGAATTTGGATGATATTGCAACTGATTGAAGTGATAGAAATATTTTTTAGTCTTTACTTCTTTTATTCAGAGGATTCTTTTTTATATTAAAGGGGGCAAACAGACTCAAGGTCATTGAGTCACCCAATGGTCTTGAGGATGCGATCCCGCATTTTAAAGCAAGGATGGATGTTTGGAATTAATGGATGAGAGGAATACATAAAAACCGTGAAATGCAGATTGTGTTATAGCTTCAATTTTGAATTTCGAATGCTCGAAGTATGATTGGTCGACAATGCATTTTGGATAAATTCATGTCTTGATTGAGGTATTATATTAAATCTAATAGGTATATAAAATTTCCATGTCACCATGTTAGTTACCGTACTACTCCGAAACGGCTTTACCGATTTTTACCAAATTTTATATGCGTATTCAGTAGGTCTGAGAATCGGCTACTATCTATTTTTCCATACCCCTAAGTGATAAGGGTTGTTCACCCTTAATTTTTTTTTTTTAATTTTTGGGGCACCAAGTTTTTTTTAGTTTTTTGATAAAAATTGATTTGGTCTCATTTTCTTCATTAGTATAGCCGTGCGAAGCCGGGTCGGACAGCTAGTCACTTTATAATAATAATACAAGGCTTTTATAATGTGACATAGGTTGACGCAACAGACCCCACTTATAATATCTCTGGGCTTAGGTCAGCATTTTTACGTCATGTTTATGACATGAATTGTTCATAAAGTAACATTCAAAATGAGGGTCACCTATTATTTCTCATTTCAAAATTTAAATGTGTCGACTTAAATTTACCCCCGAATTTACTTACATCGTGAAATTTCACGGTATATGTCAATGTCGTTAATGTAGGTATTTCTATGGGTAAAATACAATCATTTAATGTATATGTTACAGTCACAGTGATTAAATAGATATTATACATAATGACTGGTCATTATATATAATAACAAAATTGACTAGACATAATAAATAGATCTATCGCCACGAAATATTTTCGTTCTCAGATAAACAAAAATTGTTCCCAGGTATGAATTATCAAATTAATGTTAATATATGTGTAAAATAAGAGATCGATAACCAATAAAATTATATTGCATTACATGAATATAAACTTCGTTCTTATAATAACGACTAGTTTTGAAGTTCTAGGTTAGGTTATGTTGGTATGGTGACCACCGCGCCAGAACCGAATTCTACTTATTTTACTTGGCTTAATAAAATCATTTATTTGGTACTAGACCTTATATCTCAGGATTTTAGGTGATTTATTGTGGAACTGATTTTGCATTGTTTGGTGACTACATTTTGGTGACAGATCTACTATTTTTTACATTATCCAAGTAAAATAATATTAATATCCAAGTAAATTAATATTTATTATTATTATTTTATTTTTATTACATTGTCCAAGTCTTTGAAGATATTATATAAAATTGCTAGTTAATGTGATTAATTCCGTGTCAATTATCACTTTGTCTAAATTGAGTAGACATTATAAATAATGGCTAGATAATATACATAATATCCAGATTAATTACTTTGGCTGTAACATATATACTAATATTATAAAGAGGTAAAGTTTGTGAGGTTGTAGGGAGTAATCTCTGGATCTACTGAACCGATTTTAAAAATTCTTTAACCAATAGAATTAGCTACATTATCAGCGAGTAACAAAAGCTTGTTTGTGTATAGTACATCAACATTGCACCCGTGCGAAGCCGGGGCGTGATGCTAGTAACTGATAACCTCAGTTTCGCCTTGTGAATGTAAGCTTTATTTATGACTTCACATAATGTTAATTGTAATGTAACATTTATATTCAAAATTCAAAAATCATTTATTCATTTAGGTAACACAATCTACACTTATGAACGTCAATAAAAAATACATATTCAATGCTTAATTTTACATTTACTGCCAGTTCTCAAATCAAGGGCGTAGAACGGACGAGAAGAACTGGCAATAAACTCGCCGCCACTCTTTTTAATCGCCAAGTTTTTGTTTTACAAATGTTTTGTAAGGAGCTGCAACCATTACACCATATGTAGACAGATTTAAATAAAATAGATATATATATATTATGAAAAACTTTTAAAATATTATGTAATACATAATATTATGGTAATATGGCTAACCGAAGCAGAACTGAACAGATATGTCCAATGTTTGACTCTATTGGTACCGCATCACAACTTCGTTTCTAAATAAATAATAATAATGTTTAATATTGCCATAAATATTAATTATTATCTATGCGAGGCGGCTTTATGGACAATTAGTTCGCGTGCCTACCACCGGGAGCGCTTGCGCCGCTTGTCATTGCTTCGCGCAAGAAGATCAAGAACGTATCGAGTGATCGCACCACACACGCTTGTGGATTCTATTTCTGTTTACATTTTATGTGAACCTTGAGGCTCCCTAGCTGGAGTCAGACACCAGGCTGTGTCATATAGTTATATCAATAATTAAGTGAGTGTTGTGGTTGATGCTGAACAATAATATACTGAAGCCCGGCGCCGGTCTACGAGCGAGATTTAATAAGCTTCCCGGTAAGTCCGTAGGTTTCTTACGCTACTAATAATGTCCGTCGTCTCTGCCTAGCATATTTGGGTTAGGTTAAGATATATTTAATACTTTCAAATAACATCTATAATAATAAAATACAGTCCACTTAAACAATAATAGCAAACAAATAATAATAATAATATAATAATAAACACTTATTTCAGACATTAGAATCCATATTTGTTAGTATGTTAGTTACAATTATTCTTATTATATTATGTTAGTATGATAAGTATTATACATCATTAAAAAAAACGCGTTTTCTCTCAATTAACGGTACTTCTAACGAGGGTAATCTTATGCTATAAGCAAAGATTAGTATACCGACTTAACTAACATTTTTACAATTACCTTCAATTTTACAAATAGATGAGAAACTATTGTTTCTAAGAAAAGTTTGATACAGCTTCTCATTAGAAAATGGGATTCGTTACTCACCGATCAATCATAATTTCTGAGAACAAAGTTTCTCTGACCTCACCTCAATCGCAGAACTTTATGTAAGGTAGATCACACACGCAAGCGAAATAGCGCAACGAAATATTTTTTGGTATTAAAATAAATTAAGACTCATTTTTCTAAGCATGATTACAATATAATTGTGGATATTTCTCCCAAAGGATAGCCAAATAATATGTGCTCACGCCGTTGTGTGTTCGTTGCACCTCCTATTGCGAGATGCACGAACCAACAATCACTCTGAATCGTTCGATGCGCGAACGCCTGTTCAAGTGTTCTTCATGTTCGATTCGCGACACATTCGTTCTTATTTATCGCATAATTAATTAATACAATCGCTTTAAATCATTTATAACCGTATGTGCTTGTGACTTGTGTAAACGAGCCGAGGACGAGCTGCTTTGGAGGTGAGTGCTATCCTTTAGAAGGTTACTTTCGAACACACACGGCCGCTTCTGTTTTTTCACTTACATATTTGTGTATTAGGAAATGGGCAGAGACATTCCTTGCTGTCTCTACAGACTGGTTATTTATTTGTTTCGCATTAATTTTAATATTTTATAGGAATATAGTAGACTTCTTTATTGTAATGGTACTACTCCATCAATGAGGTTTGAGCCTTACCATAATATGAAATACTGATCAAGTAATTGCCTACATGACTTATATTGTGCAGTAACAAAATACAAATGCCCTCTTAATAATCTACGTTGAAAATTTCCCGGAAATTTCTCAAAAAAAAGTACCTATTGAGAATTCATATAGCACTATCGCTTTTTATCATTGTCAACAAAGTTTTCAGGATAACTTTTGTTGATGAATAATTGGAATTCTGTCAATGAGTTTTAGGTTGAGTTAATATTAAGTTATCGAACTGAGACACTAAATCACAAATTGACGATAAAATATTTAGGTACTTAATGTCAGACTTAAAATAAAGATTCTTTTGTAACTGATCAAAAACGGCAATTTACAAAGTAAACGACGTCGACCGTGAATAATAAGCAGATTAACATAGAATTTATTCATTCATCGAATATTATCCTAATTAGCTATTAAGTAAGATAATTTTGTGACTAAATATAATGACCAGCCGGCGTAGCATGATAACCGCGACAAAATGTTGTCGACTATTTTCTCTTGTTTTAATCGATTATCGCTCTAGCTATTTATTTCGAGTCTAACATGACAATTATACTTAAAACTCGACTTTTAATATCAAAAATAGATATATTTGTCGATCGAGATATCTTTTCTATCAAAATTGTCGATGTCGAGATATAATATATCGAGATATCTTACATCTTAATTTATCTTCTCTCGTCCGCGCCATATCTCGTGGCGGTCATGCTAGGCCGGCTTGATACACCTAACAGAAATTTATTTATATTTAATGGTGATCATGAACGATGAATGTCATATTCATATTTATAACAGGAGAATTAAGAAGAAATATTTCTACGGGTCGCAAGAAAAAAATCGTATCTGAAATTGTCTAAATACAGTATAAAACTTAGAAGTTGTGTAAAAATATAATACTTAATAAAAATATTGTCTTTTATTAACGCGAGTATCACACGTTTAAATAAAATACTGGTATACAGTTATTATTTAAGTTTAGTTAAATTATTATTTATCCCGACGTTTCGGATGCTTTACAGCAACCGTGGTCGCGAGGAGACAGACCTCCGCGGTGCTGTAAAGCATCCGAAACGTCGGGATAAATAATTTAAACAATATAAATAATAAATCGCGTTTTAATCCGGTATACAGTATTTTATTTAAATACTTAATAATGATTATCTGTTTACTCAAATAATGACGAATTTCGCTTCGGGCATTAAACGGATGGGATGAATATCGAAATTCCGATCGGGTAACGAACCACCGTTCATAGATGAAAAAATCGTAATGTGGCTGGGATGTCACCTATCATTAAGTGAATCTCATACTCGTCCGCCGCGGCCGTTAGAAAAACTAGGGTGTCG
This sequence comes from Anthocharis cardamines, assembly GCA_905404175.1. NCBI lineage: Eukaryota > Metazoa > Arthropoda > Insecta > Lepidoptera > Pieridae > Anthocharis > Anthocharis cardamines. The sequence continues at coordinate 7,263,790 of FR989962.1, forward strand.
CGTATAGTTCTTAATTAAATAATTATAAAACAGTAATGTATAATAAAATTATAAATATGAACGGCTAAAAACGTCGGGATATATTTATCCCGTATATTTATAAATCAAGTTAACTTAAGCAGATTCTTTAACACCCAAGCAATGTTCAAAGAGCATTTTGATCCTCAAGTTCATCTAGCTTCAAGGCTTGCTTCAAGTTAAGTTGAGAAGGGATTAAAGTAGCAAAACGGGTTATGTGATAAATGTGTGAGTGGCTATTTCTTTGTTAGCTTCAAGCACAGCGTGAACGCGGTTTTAAGCACGTTCCGTTATTAAAGTGTTAAACGTTATTCACACGACCAGTTACAGCCCTATATGACGTAAAATAAATAAAAAAGTTGTATGAAAAAAGTATACTTTTCTTTTATGAAATAAACCTGTGCTTATTTCATAAAAGAGCAACTAAAAAGCTAATTGAGAAGTTGTGTCGAAAATAGAAACTCCATTAGATGAAATTTTGAGAATATTTAAAAAACTTAATGTGTTTTTTTATGTTCGATATCGACAGACGAGCATGAGGTTCACTTGATGGTAGGTAACATCCCAGCGATAGAACATCAATCAATGATGCGCTGTCGACCTACTTTATACTTCGAGCATTCGGAAATCCACAGACTGAAACCGAATCGCACAATATGCACTTCACGGTTTTTCCGTTTAATGCCCGATGTGACCAGACATGGGGAAGACGTGTTAAACAGTACACATTGCGCGTTTCGGTTTCAGTCTATTCAGTACAGTACAGTACAGTTCACGGGTTTTCCATCTATGAACGGTGGTTCGTTACTCGGTCGGAATTTCGATATTCCTCCCACCCGATCAATGGCCGAAGTTACCAGACGTGGGGAAAACATGCTTACAGAAAATTATAAACGTGTCGGCCCAGTGGGATTCAAACCCACGACCTATCGATGCGCACGGCAGGTGTTCGTCTCAACGAACCCGTCAGAAGTGTAGGTATATGTAGCATGTATACAGTAAAGAGTATGTATTGTCTGTTTTAAAGGAATGCTTTTGTGGTTGGTGTGGCACATACTAAATTTTATCTCAGACAAACTAAATATAAGTAAATTGCTATTAGAAACTTGAATAAATAAGTATTTGCGCTATAAGTGGATTACCAAAGACTAACTGGCCGGTCAATAGGCAGTATTTCAATAGAAGAGGGGAGGTAGCTCACCCAAGGGTAAGTGATCACATATAAGGCCCTATAGACATTTGCAAGACCAGGATCTAAGGAATGAATAGACTCGTAATTTGAAGGTTCCCAAGTCGCATCGGTATTTCTATGAAGCTTGAGCCTTTAATAATTTTACTGTATTTTCTCTTATTCTAAATCCTAGACAACTTATACATTAATAAAATTCTTTACTAGTGCTATCAGGTCAAGCGTCTGTAATTTCATAATGTACGCTGTGACTACAAACTAAGGAAATATCTTTATTTATTATAATATATAATAAATCAATAATGTTGAGTCTTTTTTGTACATATATTTATTTATTTGTATTTCTGTATTTTATCATATAAGTAAAAAAAGGTTCAAATGCACTATTTCAAACAATCAGAATTTGTGAAGAATGAAATGTCGAACCCAAAATGCATACGAATTCATCGCAGTTAGAAAATTGAAAAGTTGTTCCTACCGTGTTCCCACCTGCCTCTACTAGGCTTCACTCACAATGTGCAGTTCCGAAAACTTGGACGTATGAGTTTCACATAAACTAGTATTATATACGCAAAACTACTTTTGTTATTCGATTTTCAAATTTAAACTTTGGTCGCTGCTAATTAGGATAATTTCCTTTTGATTTATTTTATCTTTACTTTATATCATTTCAGTGTAACGTTATCATAATTAATATAGATTTTAAGTAAGATATTACGACTGTGATTAATTAGTTGACATGACTGATCACGATTTACTTAAATTTTCTTTCATCCAATTAGTGAGACACCTACATACCTGAGTTCACACCAATACGCAACACGCATTGGAAATTTATCAAATGGATTTATTCGTTTAAATCAAACAAGTTATGATTAACTAGCAAAACGCCCCGGATTCGCACGGGAGCAATGTAGATGAAAAAAAAGCAAAGCCTTTGTTACTCATTGATAATATAGCTTTCTATTAGTGAAATAATTTTTAAAATCGGTTGAGTAGTATTTGAGTAAAATCGGAACAAAAAATAGATAAAATATATCCCAGATACTTTAAAATAGGTTCCGTGCTATCACTGTGCAAGTGACGTGTAAGTACCGAAGGTTCTTTAGCATCAAATAAAGGTATGTGCCTCTTTCTTTAAGCCAGAATTGCTTCATTTTATCTGCAAAACTCATACGCTGTTCCGGCCGTCAATATATTCGCACAGACCATTCGTTTTACCGGATGTTACAATTGTATTGCGTACCCAAAGTCATATTTTATTTTTTCTCATTAATACACCATAGAACAATACAAAGCAATCAGTACCTAATAGTAAAATATGTTGAAATAAAAAACAGAGATTCATACAAAGTGAAGTGCAAAAATATATATTAGAAATCTGTCAAGGATCTTCAAATATACCGTTGTATTGGTAAAGTATTTCAATTACTGAAGTGTTAAACTTTTTGAAAAGACCTTAATACCTTTAAAACGAATTTGGTATCGCCATATTTTAATATAAATTATGTAAACATTACTTATACAAAAGTTGTTGGATTTTATAATTTGTAACATAACATAAAGGCACTGTCCAGTGTCCAGCCAGATGTCATTCTAATTTCCAGTGACATCTTCATACACAAACCAGTCCCAAATAAACATAATTCCATTACAGTTGACGAAAGTGTTTTCAACCTAAATGAGATCATTAGGTAAGTTATGAAACCCAGCACAAATTATGTAATTGAGTTTAATTGTAAATATTTACTTAGGCTTCATTGTGTGGTGTTTTTAATTAATTTCGAGTAAGTACTTGTAATTTCAGTAGTGTTTTGTCCAATTTTATGGAGATGAGATTTTCGAGAACTGGTTATTATTATATTGTCTTTTATTAACGCGAGTATCACACATTTAAATAAAATACTGTATACCGGAATCAAACGCGATTTATTATTTAAATTATTTATCCCGACGTTTCGGATGCTTTTCAGCAACCGCAAAAATTGCAGTCTCCCGCGACCACGGTTGCTGAAAAGCATCCGAAACGTCGGGATAAATAATTTAAATAATAAATCGCGTTTTAATCCGGTATACAGTATTTTATTTAAATGGTTATTATTACTTTTGTATCGATGTTTTACGATATATTTTGAGGTTCTATGAAATATTTAGCTATATAGCTGTTATTGCCTTCATTAGTGATGTCAGAAACTTGATATTTGATGTTTTAGTGTTTACAATAACGACGGTACATACGTTATAAACTATTTTCAATATACTCGTATTAGGTATGTATGTTTAGGCTATAACAGAATAAACATTCTATTGTTAGCGACTAAAGCAATATCTCGTACATACCCATGTCATTCTCATTTCCTACAAATGTAACATAAAATTCTTTTTAAATATTTTCCTTCATACAGTTTTATACACATATTTACATTTTGAGCGCGTAGTATTGTTTTATATTATAAATATTATAATTACACCTGACTCCATACACCCAAACCACCCACACACAAATAAATATTATAATTACATATAATAGAAACCTAGTTTTTTACACACTAAATCTCATATTATGCAGGATAACAGCTAGATCACTTTCTAATTAAAGTCTACTCGTAGGTTGGTTGAGTCGACAAGTAGTCCAGGCTAATCTTCGACATACATACCTCAACAGATAGACACCTTAAAGTGCTAATAACGTAACTTTAGGAGATTAAGAAATTACTCACCGATGTATAGTTTAAATTTTTCGTACACAAAATAATTATTATTATTGTGTAAGATCTTATTCATACTGAGAAATTAGGTTACGAAATAGTGAGCACAATACATGAACCTTATGGTTTGAAGTGATATAGTCTGAGAAAAGATCTTTTTCATTCAGGATATTGAGAAAGCTTTTGTCTCGAAGCAGCCGTGAGCAAACTACTTGAACCTTAAGGCTTAGGTTTGACGTGTTATTATTGTCTGAGGAAAGGTCTTTTTCATTTAAGATATTGTAATCACATTTGTTTGTCTTATATCATTCTTTAAAACATTTCAAACATCTATGGATTAACTAATAGTTCTCTGAGTCAGGCGAAAAGCCGGAAGAAGCCGCTTGGACTATTCTAATATCATAAAGCGGTAATGTTTGTTTACTTCTTCGAGGAGAATAATCTCTGCTTTAATACGATATAGTTCACTTCAGTGAATTTCACTTATAAATATCAATACTAAGCCTGATTAATATTGGCATATAGTTTTATTTATATCATTAAGTGAATAATTTTAAAGAATTTAGTGGATAATGCGCAGATTTCAAATTTCAGATGATCAACTTCTGACTATACCTACGGTTGTGTTTACGAAAATATTGTCCCTAAGAAATTATTTTAAAATAACGGTACGCTACATATCACGCATATTATAGTGATACTTAATCGATATGTTTATGAAAGATATCGAACAAATACTTAAAAATTTTTTTTTTTAATGTTATTGTTATTAATTTATATAGAAAATTTTCATGTTGTTTCACACAAATACACAGCCTGAAAAAACAACAACATAAAAATTATTTATCGTGGAATAAGAGCCGCTTTATCGTTACGATCTGGTAGAGGTTGCGGTAGTAAATTTAATTTGGGCAATGGCGAGGCTATATTGACTTCAGACGGATATTTCCCGCGGGAATTGAAAATATTCATGGCATACTGCATCTGGTTTTGCGCGTTTTGCCAATACTTCCCAAATTATGAAGGATGAAGTTTCTAGTATTCGTTATATTACGTAACGTAAGGGTTTAATAAGTATGTGGAATATGAAACAATAGGACAGCCAGCCAGTTATTTAATAATAATATATCCCTTAGAAGTTTTCTGTTTTGCCAACAACATTATCAGCCTTCTATGCCCTGCCAGACCGAAACATTTTTTTTTTAAAATTGTTTCCCTCTGATTCAAATTCAGGACCTCCGGTGCTAAACGCATCGTGCTAACTACTGAGCCACGGAGGCGGTCATATGTAATGTCTAATTATTAAAAAAGCTATGAGGGAATTCGAAATCCTTATAGGTCACACCGGCGAAGAGTCCTATCAAGCAATATCCTATCGGCTTCCCTTTTCATATTTAACCCAATACCTAATCTACTAACAAACTAAAAACAATGAAAATGGATCCATTCGCTTTACTTTGGGTCTTCCTCACACTGTAAGAAAGTTCGAAATTTCGATGCATGACAACTATGATCCGTTCATATATTATGAAAAAAAAACTGAAAAATCCGATTGAGTTTACGTATTTCCAAATGATGGAACAGAAATAAAATTGTTCAGCAGATCATCGATGTCGTGTGACTGAGGTAGTCCTAAGCTTCTCTGTCGATTTAAAAAACGAATAATAGCACAAATTCCAAACTGCAATCGTGGATAAATCATAAATTATCCACTGGAAGTTTTATTGATCCTTATTAGTTTTGTAAAGTTAGCTCGCACTCTCGTGAACTGTCATTTAAGAATTTACGACACTATTATTCTCAGAATTGCTGGGGTGAGGACAACTGACAAGTGGAAATGTGAATGTTTTATGCTTTTGTCAAGACGCTCTCATCTTATAGAAGTGAGAAATATTAATAACGTATTTTTTAGTTCAAGTAATAACATTTAAAACTTAATTTATATAATCAATCTGTTTTATTTAATAGCGTATAACTACAATTTTTTACATCAGTTTACAACTACACTACTTTTTAAAAAAGGAAAGATTTGTATTTTTGTATAACGAATAAATAAAAAAAGAAAAAAACTACTTTTAAAAACTCTTTCACCAATAGAAAGTTACATCAGCTAGTAATATAGGTTATCTTTTGTGTATGGTACATCTACATTGCACCCGTCCAAAATCGGGGCCTGGTACTAGTAATAATTTTAAAATATAGAGCCTTAAGGCCGCAATTAATTTTTAAAACAATAAATTACTGAGTGAATTTGTTACCATTATCAAAAAATATTTTAAGACATAATTAAAATCTAAAGCTTATATTTTATGCAGTAAACTATTGAAATCTATAAAGAAATGGGCTACGAAAATTATGACCGCTCGTTGGCGCGTTCAGCAGAACACTTGCCGTGCGCATCGATGGCTCGTGGGTTCGAATACGGACGGGACCGGGACGATATGATTATAATTTTCTGTAAGCATTTTTTTCCCACGCCTGGTAACTTCGGGATGATTGGGTGGGAGGAATCATTGACTGATGTTCTGTGGCTAAGGTATCACCTGCCATCAAGTGAACCTCATGCTCATCTGTCGATATTTAACATAAAAAAAGAAACAATATCACTTCAAGCACATGCACACTTTCAATAACCTCCTATGTTTTTTGTTGCTTTTTAAAAACCCCGAAACTCCTGAATAGTTTAGAATTCCAAATTCTCTCATTTCAAATGCAATATGCAGTAGGAATGTTTGCACGTCATTAGTCTGTGCTAACATATTGTATATGTTTCGTTCGAATGGTATTTTATTTGCCGATGTTAAACAATTTATATGTATCGTTTTCAACGGTATTTAGTTACTTTGAAGCATTCAATAATAGAATTGCAGGCTCTATATCTGTTGTATTAAATAGAGCAAGTAAGACTAGGAATAATATTTTGTTATTTGTAATCGCTAGGTATATTAATTCAGAAATGGGATTATTGTTCTTTCCTACTTTTACGATTAAAATATGATAATTAACTTAAATTATGTTTTATCATTTTATATAAATACTTAAAAAGTATAGTGAACGACATGACTTTCTACTTTCGCGACAGTGTTTTTTTAAACAATTAAAGAAAACATATATATTTGTTTGACACCAAACTAAACCTATATAGTTTTTAATAAATAAACTGATTGTTTACGTTTAATTGTATTAGGTTTATTAGAAACTAGCGATCCGCCCCGGCTTCGCACGGATGCAATGTAGATGAACTATACAAAAAATGTGTGTTATTCGCTAAATGTAGATTTCTATTAGAGAAAAAATTTTGAAAATCGGTCGAGTAATTTTTGAGTTAAATCTTAACAAACAAACAAATCTTTCCTCTTTATAATATTATATGTATAACTCAATTATGCTAATAATGAATACAAACTATAAGTTAAGAACTAAATAGGAATCTTTCCGAATCAAACAAGTATCAAAATAACTAGCAACTGAAATATGCAACCGTTAACAAAGTTTTGTGTACGCGAGACTTACAAGCTTTAAGAAGTTGTAATTCTCCTTTCGCTGTAACATTGCGCAACGAAGCGTAAATACAGATAACTTGGTATGTCCAATGAAACAGGCGTCTCCCGATGATAGGTGCAACCAATCGAATCGAGATAAGGCTCTTGTCCGGTTTGATTGTAAAACTATTTGTCTATGTTTAGAATTAAGTAAGTTATGAAAACATCAAACAAAACAAACAATTGTAAATTATGATTTTTTTAAATTGTATTTTGATGGGTTCCGTATTCGAATTGCGCTTAACATATTTACAATTTTCTGTAAAAATATTTAATACGGGAAACGTCTGGAAGGATTATTTATTAATAATAATCTAAGCGGATAATAAACCGTCTGATAATACCCTATTTGCTAATCTTATGTATAAACAATAATACTGTACAATTTAATCAAAATCCGTTCAGTAGTTTTTGCGTGAAAGAGTCCATCCATATACTCTCACAAACTTTCACATTTATAATATTAGTAGGATTTTCTATACATTTATTCTATTCCCAAAGGTATTAGCTTTTCAATATACAGCCACAAATAGCTTTAACCTCTATAGACTCTGACTGATTGATTGATGTATTGTAACTACACACAGCCTAAATCGATATATGATATAAATTTATAAAATTGGCAGCTCACTACTTTTTATACATATAAGTATAAAAAGTAGTGAGCAGTATTTTTTTATATAGAACTAGCGGACTCGACAGACATTTTCCTGCCAGAATGTTAACTTTAAAAAAAATTCTAGATTAGCAGTGGACATAAAATTATTACAAAAAACTATTAGCGTGCGTGACGCGAGCTGTCAGTTGTGGCGAATTTCCAAATATAATTTATTTTTCAGCATATTTTATTTTCTTAATTCTTCCCGGTATTTTAATAGTTATTCGGGACGTAGACGAATCCAACAAGTAAGATATCATTAAAACCGGTTTAGCCGTTCTTGAGTGATAAATGGTGCTTATCTAGAATACTTTGTAAAAAAATTAGCTACTCGTATGTGTATGCGACTTATTTAATGTTTGATGTTATTTCTGTAATTGTATAATTATAATTCTTGTCTTCTGATAAAATAATCTTAATTTATATAATTGGTGTTGAAACCATTTTAATTGTACCCTAAATATATAAAGTCATTATGGTGGAATGTAAAAATTCACAACTATGGAGTCACCTCATCGTCAGTCTTTAAGTTTCCAATTAATTGGCAAAAGCTAGTTCATTTATAAGGACTTTAATAATATTCAAAGTTAATTTGAATAAATTTCAGGTATCATAAGACAGCAACTCTAACATTCAATTTACTTTCCCTTCAGAGCACAATAATTAATCTCTTTTAAGTGTTGCCCGATTTTCATATTATACGACCCTCGGAATTAGCGCGTTAATGTTATTTTTTCATTCAATTCAATTTAGGTGCAATTTCTACGCCTTGGCGGAACAAATTACCCAAACTCCGGGGAAAATAATGAGAGCGATTATTGTCCTCCTTAAACATCGCTGAGATAGTCTCCAAAGAGAATTACGACTAAGACGCTTGAAGTTATTCAAGATCTCATAAAAAAGTATATAATCTCCTACAGTTGTTACCTAATATTTGAAAATGATTTAATACTATCATGCACCGACTTTTATATATGGCGTTTGGGAGTTTGTTAATGGTTTTTTTAGTACCTAAGTATTTAAGTTGCCAGTCGCATTGGTTCCGCTGAAAAGACATGAGACCTTTCGTTTAGTAAATATACTTATCTAATATATAAAATTTCCATGTCACAATGTTAGTTACCGTACTCCTCCGAAACGGCTTTACCGATTTTTACCAAATTTTATATGCGTATTCAGTAGGTCTGAGAATCGGCTACTATGTATTTTTCATACCCCTAAGTGATAAATTTAAATTAAACTAAACTAAATTTTTACTTTTTTATCACCAACCCCTGCTTTTTAGAAATTATTTACATGGCAAATCAACGTTTGCCGGGTCAGCTAATATTATAAATAATATTGTGTCTATGGTATCATGTAACTTATTCTATCTTACAAAGTCTGTTTGGCTATTTATGTTGTTAGGCACATGAAGAATTATGTAATACAATAATCTGTGTTAAAATAGATTCATAAAAATTACTTAAATACTTCAATCACAAATCAATCAAGATATACAGGTGATATGAAAGTTTAAAGTGAAGTTTCGTCGTATTGTATTATGGTTAAATCTTTATAATGATGTATCACAATTCTTTAATCAACTGGATAAACTGTTACAAAGCTATTTGTTCAAGATGAACGAACATCCCTTTGAAATTCTTCGATAGTAATTTTTAATGAGAACTTTTATTTTCACTTTGATATTATGTTCCATATTTTCTTTTCTGAGCGAATATAACAGAATATTAATAATAAAAAACTGAATACTACTTCAAATGATTTCGATATAATTATAAGAGTGTAACTTTACTGTATTATTTTTATACATCAGAATAACATATAGACTATAATTGATAATGATTCTGAGTAAAGTGGCCAAAATATAACAATGAGTGTACAGTAAGTCGGAAAAACTCCTGCTAAATGAGAGCTATTTCGTCCAGCGAAGTGAAGTTTTAATAATAAGAGACTTTGTATTAAAACATTTTGGGCATAAGTTATTATAAGAATTCTATACAGTTTTATAAAAACTCGTTGCTTTGGAGAGACTCTGGAGTACATCAATCTTTAGTCCGCAAGATCTAGAAGGACTACATTATGTAAATATAAAGAAAACTTTACCTGGAAACTACGAAAAAGAAGGGTGCATACTGCATTCAGAAAAATCATCACTTGGTAAAAGGAAGTATAAAATGAACGAGTATGAAAATACGTCTTAGAACTCTAAAAGGCGTGCTTGACCGAGTGAAATGTGTACGAATTTAAATGCTCATATTTTAAAAGGTTGCTGCAAAAATTGCAGTATTTTTCGTGTGCTACATATTTTATTTATCTTATCATTCTGAATGAAATATTTTTGACCAATTATATGTGATATAAGAAACTATTCAATTATTTTAATTAAAATAACTTTAACACGATTAATACGCAATTATATTATTTATCTCGAAGTTTCGAATAATTTTCAGCAGGCGTGGTCACGGGTGGATAGTCTGCCATTAATACGTCGAGATAAAAAATATAATTAATAAATCAATAACTGTCAAAATAATAAATTAATTAAAAACGTGAAGGGATTATGAAGAATTAATAACCTTAATAAGTCAAATTATGTTACAATGTAAATTAATAGAATAGATAGTATTTTATTAACACGAGTACATATTTAAATAAAATAACTTTTACCAGATTAAAACGCGATTTATTAATTATATTATTCACCCCGTCCGCGTCGTCAGACGTTTCGAATGCTTTTCTGTAATACTGATAGGTGTCAGCTGTGATAATTTGAATTTTCTTATCATACTAACGCCATCTATTTATTTTTACGGAGCTGTTCAAAGATTAAATTAGGTAAAATCCGATGTGATACTCGCGTATAATATATAAAAGAAAACATTAAAATAATATTGTTACCCCTGCCATTATTACTGGCGATATTGTAGGAATTAAAAGGTTAGTCTATTGGTGGAAGGGTCGTCTTTTTCACGGCACTGAATGTATGGGATAATGCAAAATTAAGAAAATCTTATTACAAAATGCCAACGTGTGTCGCTAAAAGCTCGAGCGACGTTTCGTTTCGTCCTAATGAACGTGTTCAAAATTTATAACACTTTTAACACCTTTGCAAGAATAAATTGGGTTCTGCGTTGAGTGCATGAAGTAGGTATTAATCCGAAGTTTGTTTTCTAATATATCATTATATAGTAGCAACGCGCCCCAGCTTCACACGGGTGTAGCCTATGTTACTCGCTGATAATGTAGATTTCTATTGGTGAAATAATTTTTAAAATCGGTCCAGAAGTTTTTGAGTTTATTCATAACATACAAAAATACATAGCTTTCGTCTATCTTTATATATATCGGATTTTGGTTAGTTAAAGAGTTTTTAAAAAGATCATGACCGTTGACTCCTTGAGAGCCATCGGTCATGTTGTCTCTATCCATTCTTAATTATCAAAATGAAATAATAAAATCAATTAAATAATTTATTACATTTAAAATTTTCAACATAATTTCACATATTTATTATTTCACCTATTTATTATTTCACTCATTTATTATTTCACTCATTTATTATTTCACTCATTTATTATTTCACTCATTTATTATTTCACTCATTTATTATTTCACTTATTTATTATTTCACTTATTTATTATTTCACATATTTATAATTTCACATATTTATAATTTCACATAATTATAATTTATAATTTCACATATTTATAATTTATAATTTCACATATTTATAATTTACAACTTTACATATTTACAACTTTACATATTTACAACTTTACATATTTACAACTTTACATATTTACAACTTTACATATTTACAACTTTACATATTTATCATAGCATGCGAATATAATTGAGAAGACCTTACCGCTCGAGCGCTCGACCCAAAAGTGTGTCCAGCGCTGTTGCGTTCGGCCTTTTAAATAAATGAGTCGCAAGCAGTTCACCAATCCCCACTCTCGTAACTTGGAGGTGGCAAAGTTGATTCGTTATCGCACTTATTTATTTTCACAATGTTTTCTAAGTAGCTTAATAATTTAAATTACAATGCAATAATTCATTACAAAATACGGAATGATTTTATAAGGGTCTAAAAATAGTTTAGAAATGATATTGAATAAAATGGGAACTCACCCACTTCCCGAGTCAAAATGTCATCCATTAACAATTCACAAATACTATTGTGGGTAGTTGATGTTAGTGGAAACTAGAATTATTCAAATCTAAAACATTGCAACAACATGTTAACCTTAAATCATTTATTGTTATCCAAAGTTATAATGAAAGGTTGAGAATGTAAGGTAATAATAGAGAAGTTATTTTGGATAACAATATTACAATAAAATAATCAAGCCGTACGAGCTAATTTATTTACATCTAGGTGTAAGTTTCACGCCGTGGTATATCCGCGGCGACACGGCCATACTGATGTGCGGTGCGTGCTCTGCACCGTGTGTCTGTAATGAAACCATTTAATTTCAATATAGCTAGGTACTTCCACAGTAAACCCAGATTATATATTCGTTATTAATTTGTTAATTTTTGTAAGTTAATAAATAATATTTCTTACATAGGTGAATTGTTATTCTTATGAGAAATAAATATATCTCGAACCTTTGTTGTTCAAATTGTAAATGCATGAGTTATCGGCTTAGTATTCAAGTATTACAAAAACCAGTACATACGAAATGTAGGTATTTGATTATTATAATACTTGGACTTTTAATTTTGGTTATGGGTCGCCTAAACGAAGCATAACATCTTTTTGGCTTTGGGGCATCACTCGAACACTCATACCATATCTTTGATTTGTCATAGAACGTCTCCACCCGTCTACAACATAATATTTGCCCAACAGTAGGGTTGTTCTTTTAGTAATATTTCATATCTTTGATTTGTCATAGTACGTCTCCACCCGTCTACAACATATTTTTTTTTTCTTTTTTTTTTGTGGTTATGGGTCGGATCCGCACGCCAAATGCATCTTTTGAAATATAACTATTTACACACCACCATGTGTAAATAGCTTAATAAGCACGATAACTTGCATAGAAATAAAACTATTAGTACACCATGTGTTAAATAGTTAGTAAAGAGCAAATAATATGAAAAGGTTTCACCAGATTAAAATGGTTCGACCACGCAGCTGAAGACAACTAGTCATCTTGAGAAGAATCGTTAGTATCCGCTGGGCGGGTCGATGGTCCAGTGCAGAGACCTGACGGTCTAGCTTCCAGTTCGTTTGGTTCAGCTTCTTCCTGTACAGATTCAAGTTTGTTAGATGGCGACATGTGCAGAGACCCGACGGTCCAGCTTCCACTTCGTTTGGTTCAGCTTCTACCTGTACAGATTCAAGTTTGTTAGATGGCGACACGGTCATCAACCTTTCACTACAGAAGCCCAGCTGTGGTGCTCGACGCAGTTGGTCTTGAGCTACTTTTCGAGGACATCCGTGGTGGCCAATAACTTTCTTTTCGATGTTACTTTATGGATTTCATAAGGCATGCTGAACTTGGGAGCAAGTGAAGTTGGGTGCCTTGAGTTATTCTTCATCAGAACACCAAAATTTAGTAGGTTCAGTAGTTTTCAATGTGGTCATCATACGAATAGGTCTATCCCGAGGCAAGCCCTTGACTGGAATCCCCAAGAAAAAGGAAAGCGTGGTTGTCCTAAACTGACTGTCATTGCAAAAGTGAAGTTCATTGGGAAGACTTGGAGTGAAATGAAAAGGGTTGCTCAAGACAGAGCAGGCTGGCGGAACACTCTGGATGCCCTCTGCCCCATTTAGGGGATATAGGACCTTAAGTCAAGTAAGTCACTTGCTTCAGAGCTCCAAGGGCGCTATGCTGGCTTTTATCATTAGCGTAACTAAGCAACACGTGTTTGGTGTATGCATGGACTGTGACCACGACACATTCCCAATCCTGTGGTGTCCCAAGCTTCCCAGCAATGTCCATGTGGATCACCTCAAACGGTACTGTTGGCTTCGGTATAAAATGCAACTGCACCTGCGTTGCCCCAGAAGACCGCTTAGGTGTCGTATTGACGAATTCGCGGACAATTGTGTTCATACTATCAATGGAATAGGTTCCTCCCATCCTATCAAGAGCTTTCTCCCAGCCTGCATGCTTAAGAGCGGTATGAAAGGCGCTTATCAGGCTCCATTGGAAGGATTTAGGGACCATAACAAGCTTCTGTACACCAAATACCTGGTCCGTCCCCTCATACTTAAGAGCGCCATCCTCTAGAATATATCCAGGCACCGCTTCACCGCTTAGAGGGCATCTAAGATTGGTCCAAGCTGAGGGTCTCTCTCTCCATGAAAAGCCTTTCCAAGTTCCCTGTCATCACGCTGACAGCAAAAGAGTTCGGATTACGGCTGAAGAAATCAACATAATGCATTCGCTCGCCCTTCCTGCACTCGATTTGGAACTCAAAACTCTAGGCAAGCCCACCATCTATGAATCGCTGATAGAAGATCCTCCTTGTGCTCTGAAGCTTTTAGGGCACCACAATTTGTAATAACTTTGAAACCACGCCCGCAGAGACAGTGTCTAAGGTGCCCGGATGCTCGCACAACGGCCAGCGTCTCCAGCTCGCAGGAGGGATATCTGCCTTGGATGTCAGTCACCTGCATACAGAAGTAAACCACGGATTGTTGACTGTCGATCACTTGCAAGAGAACCGCTCCGAATCTAAGACAGCTGGCGTCGATGTGACGTTCAATTGGTTTGCCTTCCCTGAATATTGTTAGTACAGGACTAGAAATCAAACAATGAATGACCTCTTGACGTACCCTTTCATGATCATTTGTCCAGGACCACCCAACTCCCTGCTAGGCCAAGTTGTACAAAGTAACCATTGTGCGTGCAAAGTCTGGAATAAATCTCCGGAAACAACTCGCGAGGCCATTAAGTTGCCGAACTTGCCCTATGGGGGCTGGAATGGGAGCCTTTAGAAGGGCCTCAATCCTTTTGGGACTAGGGAAAACCTTACAGTCTTCTTCTTATTCAACATCACCAAGGTACTCAATAGATCGCTCAAAAATGAATATTTTCCAATTCTAATTGAGAATCCCGAAGGAAAGTCATAACTCTTACTAATGACATCATCCTGCGCGATGCCATCTATACCATTGTCAGCACTACCAGGGTTAAGAAGTAGTCCCAACGCACGATCAATACATCTTTGGTACACTGAGGGTGCACTACAAATGACATAGTTAAGTATTCGTATAACCCGTCGGGTGCGATGAATACTGCTCCTTCCATAGATTCAGGGACAACTGGGATTTGGCGGAATCCAGATGCCATATTAAGTGTATGGAAGCCACCACCCGGTAATTGGTCCATTTGGTCTCCTATAAGGGGCAGTGGATAATGGTCACGAATGGTGCTGGAGTTCAACTCTCGGTAATCAACACATTGGACCGGAATAGGATATCTACTTTGCTTCCACCCATGTTGCTCGCGATCAACCCTGAAACGATAGACATAACTTTCCGGCGTTCAATGGGGGTTAATCGGTGTGGTTCACGTATTTGTCCGGATTCTTCAAACGAATTCAATTTAAGCTGTCCAGTATAACAAGGGTTCCTGCGAAACCATTAGTAAAGAGATACGAATATCGGTTAAGTAGTGACAGCAATTGATCAATCGCCGATTGGTCGGATAAGTCATGGTCTAAGGTACTGAAAATGGGACTGTTAGATATGTTGGGCACCGAACCCAAACCATGTAAATAACTTATTACCCGCCACCTACGCCTCGGAATCTTATTAGAGATAGTCTCTCGTATTACCGAATACTCCGCACCGCTGTAAACAAAAACTGTACCAATTTCTAAGCTCCCAACATACGTATGCACAGTACTCAACTTATCTTTGTTACCGTTAGTTATGGAGCCTATGTTGGAGACAACCTGCTTTTCATGACGATGTATTAAAAATGTGAACAGGTTTAGCACAAAATGAGTAACACTTACTTGCATTGACAGCGTAGATTGGGGCCGCGCTGTTAGATGGAGTAGTTGGCTTGATTTGATGGCTAGATGCCACTGAAATTTATTAATTCTATTCTCAGACGTTGCATCGTCGTTGTCCAACTTATCCTTGGCAATTCGCCTCCACAGCAACCAACCTTTGAACAAAAATTCTGAAATATCCCGACTGGGATCACAGATATGTTCCCTTTTGAGGACATCGCGTGAGCACGCATTTTCTGGTTCAAAAGTCGCCATTATGGTCTCACGGAGCTTCTCCCAAGTAGAGGCAGCGACCAGTTAGCCCACACATGAGCACGTCCTTTGAGTAAGCCACTCACTTTCATCTGGATGTCTCAATCAGTAAGCTGGTAGGTACACACAGGTAACATACAGCCGCGGAGACGTGATTGCACCATACACGGATACCAACAGCGCCATCTGGGACAAAAGACTGAAAAAATATGTCGGTAATCCTTCCCCTCTCACTTGGCATCTGTAGAACACGATCGCCCATGCTCTGCATCATAGTCATCATCTGCATAAAGAACTGGGGAAGTATAACGTTACCAGTCGATGCCAATGTAGGTGAAGTTTGACCGCTTTGTTGAGTCGTAGTTGTTGCAGAAACCTCTGCACCAGAAGGTTCTGGGATGAAGTCAGGATCTGTAACATAATGACCGGCAGAAAGGGATCGCTGGAGCGATCCCACTTCTGATATCGGATTTTGGTTAGTTAAAGAGTTTTTAAAAAGATCATGACCGTTGACTCCTTGAGAGCCATCGGTCATGTTGTCTCTATCCATTCTTAATTATCAAAATGAAATAATAAAATCAATTAAATAATTTATTACATTTAAAATTTTCAACATAATTTCACATATTTATTATTTCACCTATTTATTATTTCACTCATTTATTATTTCACTCATTTATTATTTCACTCATTTATTATTTCACTCATTTATTATTTCACTCATTTATTATTTCACTTATTTATTATTTCACTTATTTATTATTTCACATATTTATAATTTCACATATTTATAATTTCACATAATTATAATTTATAATTTCACATATTTATAATTTATAATTTCACATATTTATAATTTACAACTTTACATATTTACAACTTTACATATTTACAACTTTACATATTTACAACTTTACATATTTACAACTTTACATATTTACAACTTTACATATTTATCATAGCATGCGAATATAATTGAGAAGACCTTACCGCTCGAGCGCTCGACCCAAAAGTGTGTCCAGCGCTGTTGCGTTCGGCCTTTTAAATAAATGAGTCGCAAGCAGTTCACCAATCCCCACTCTCGTAACTTGGAGGTGGCAAAGTTGATTCGTTATCGCACTTATTTATTTTCACAATGTTTTCTAAGTAGCTTAATAATTTAAATTACAATGCAATAATTCATTACAAAATACGGAATGATTTTATAAGGGTCTAAAAATAGTTTAGAAATGATATTGAATAAAATGGGAACTCACCCACTTCCCGAGTCAAAATGTCATCCATTAACAATTCACAAATACTATTGTGGGTAGTTGATGTTAGTGGAAACTAGAATTATTCAAATCTAAAACATTGCAACAACATGTTAACCTTAAATCATTTATTGTTATCCAAAGTTATAATGAAAGGTTGAGAATGTAAGGTAATAATAGAGAAGTTATTTTGGATAACAATATTACAATAAAATAATCAAGCCGTACGAGCTAATTTATTTACATCTAGGTGTAAGTTTCACGCCGTGGTATATCCGCGGCGACATATATATAATTCTTCTGTGAGTGTGTATGACACTGAACTTCTCTCAAACGACTGGACCGATTTTGATGAAATTTTTTGTGTTCACAATTTTGTCCGCTGGACAATGTTTTTTTAATTAATTTTTAATTATTATATAATTTCGAAGCCAAAATTGTGGCAGAACAACGTCTGCGGGGTCCACTAGTATCATATAATATGAGGTCATTAGATAGTAGGTGATATATCAGTCACAGGACTCCAGTCAATGATGCGCTGTCGACCTGTGGAAAAGCTTTTGATAGAGTGATTCGGGATTTTTAACGTTTTGTTCTGAATATAGGCGCAGATTATTATAGATGTCATAGCTACAGACCATTTTTTTTAATTATAAGTTTTGGGACAAAATACCTTTAACCAAATCACACATGCAATTAACGGCGATATTCTTTGTAAATCTTAGGTAATTTTGTCTCTAAACTTTTAAAATTGAATTAAGTATATATTCAAAACTTGAAATTTCACATCTCTATTGTAGTGAGAGTTAAATCTATCTATCTATATAAATAAAAATGAATTGTTGTTCGTTAGTCTGATTAAAAGTCGAGAACGGCTGAACGGATTTATCTTATCTTAGTCTTGAAATATTCGTGGAGGTCTAGGGAAGGTTTAAAAGGCGAGAAAAAATCGAACAATTTCCGGGAAAACCCTAAAAACAGCCCTTTTCTATTTCCCATACAAACGTTTTTTTGTGGCAGAACAACGTCTGCGGGGTCCACTAGTATATATATAAAAATGAATTGCTGTTCGTTAGTCTCACTAAAACTCGAGAACGGATGAACGGATTTATCTTATCTTAGTCTTGAAATGTTCGTGGAGGTCTAGGGAAGGTTTAAAAGGCGAGAAAACATCGAATAATTTCCGGGAAAACCCTAAAAACAGCCCTTTTCTATTTCCCATACAAACGTTTTCTAGACTCCGCCATCTTGACAGCTCACGTCATGCATTCTTGGCTTTTTTGGAATAACAGATGTCCACTGCAAATCAGTGACATATTAGACAATTATAGTGGGTAAATGGGCATATTCAAATTTAAGAATAATTATATAATTTCAAAGCCTAAATTGTGGCAGAACAACGTCTGCGGGGTCCACTAGTTTTGAATAAAATAAGGAAATATATGGTATAGATACATATTAAATAGTAATCTAAGTATTGCTATTAATAGGTTAGGACCGTAAGCCTGGGTTCTAATCTCGGGAAACAAGTTACAAAACAAATTGTTTCGGTCGAAAGAATAATTTTACTTATTTGTAAAGAAAAATAAACATTGAAATGGATATAGGGATGTCTCTACCCTACACTCCGCTAAGGGATTCGCGATTTCCCATAATTGATACCTTTTAAGATACATCCTACTAATTCTTTATATTTATAGAACAAAGTATGTTTACGTTTCGATCTTCTTACACGCAAAAATGAAGTAATAGTGTTAATTTAAAATATTATCTTTCTGACTCTTACTCCTTAATCCATTTGACAAATAAAAAAGGTTTTACTCAAAACATAAGACAGTGATTTAATTTTTAAACTACTTAAACAAAAACATTATTCAAAAATATATTCAGATTCACAAAACAGCACAAATGAATTGTAGATATTGAAAATATAATAAACTAATTTTAATTTTAAGGCCCGGAAATTAGCATTTTTATGTGTGTAGAATCACATATTTTATAATTTATCTTGTAAGAAATCAAACTGTAAACAGCACAAAACAAAAAGGAAATGTTTACATATTATGTACATCCGTTTAGCATCAGCGAATTAAATTCTGCAACTCTCCCGAACTCATTATAAATTTAAAACTTTTCCGACTTCTAGTCACCTGAGAGCTTACAGTTCCATATTACAGTACATTTATTTACCAAACTATAACTTGTTGTGTCGACAGAGCCAAGCACCGCATTTGTTATTTATTAGATCACGTCTTTGTTCCTCATTCTCTCTTTTACGGAGTTGGACATACATTTGTTACCCATCTGTGGGTTTGAACTACACATTTTAAAAATTAAATTCTAAATGTGTTACGAATTTTACAGTTTATTTCCAAAACTGTACAAGTCATGATTTCCGAATTTTATATTGTTACAAGAATCTTAAAAATTGCATTTATGCATTCTTCTACCCTTCTTTTACCACCCCTCTTAATTTCTAGTAAAAATATTTAGTGAAGCGTAATTTCGATCCTACTCTTTTATATTATAAATATGTATAGATAATAATCACAGAACAGAAAAAATAAGGTTATAATCACAGAACATACTTATTTTTTCTGTTCTGTGGTTATATTTTTTTTGTATGTTATTGCATAGTCTGAAAATTAATATAACGTTCGTTCAATAATCTATAAAAAATATATAATCTGTGAACAATGGTGATCACGTGATCGATGTCACTGACCTGGGTTGCTGTGTCCGCTGGGATCACTTTTGGGGCAGATCGCTTGGTGCGGTCCAATAGAAAACATCTCTAGTAATAAGAGGTTACTAAACAAAGTATTGAAATATCAACCAAGAGTACATGTATGAATTGAAGGAAGTACAACTGTTACTAGTCTGGATGGTATTTTATTACCTTTCAAATACATTACCTTAAAAGATTTTTATAAATATAAATTAATTACCATACGATATGTCACCTAATGTAATCAACACATATTTGAATGTAAATGTTGAAAGGAGAGTTTTGAATGAATTAAATAAAGTCACGGCTATGACGATTAAAAATAAGTTGAGTTTAATTCTCATTTCACTTTTTAAATCTTATTTGATGTTAAACTTAAACCCTGTGAAAAAATACTACTTAGGTATTATTATACATTCTGACAGGCTCGTTAGTTGTTCCGCCTTGTGTTGTTGAGTCGTGACTTCCAATCCCCCCGGGTCTTCGTTAAACATGGCTTTTTCCGTACCTTATTCAGAGGAAACTAACATTAAATTGTTGAAATGTTGGAAGTAATTCTGAAATTCCATTCCGGAAAATAATCAACGTTAATAAATGGAAAAGTAATAAAGTGATTTTTCTATGGGTTACTTTTAGTCTATGGGTTACTATTTAGGTACTTTAAGTTTTTTTATTACAGAAAATACAAACGAGCCGGTGGAAAACCGTGACCTAAATGTATCAGATGCGTTATCGGCCTTTTAAAAAAAGGTCGACGATGCATATTAAAATCCTATGTATGAATGTGAACCTCAACGCTTTTCTATCGATGTCTAACATAAAAAAGGAATTTTCCTTGTTTTTTACGCTGGTAACTAGGTTAACTACTTACCCACCATGTAGAGGAGCTACGCCGTAGCCCCTTGCTACGTGAAATATTTAAATAAAATGTTTCAGTCGGACAGGGCTAGGGAGGTCCCTAGTAGGTACTTGCCTGTAAAGAATAATGATCAGTGAAACAGACAGAAATGGGTCTACCCCATGCCCCACTAGGGGACGCGGGATTTCACTTTATAAAATAAGTAAACTATACTCATAAAATAGATAATATGTTAGTATGTCTGAAACAGAAAACAACATTATCAGTTGAAGTTTATCTGCTCAGTGCTCGGAATTATCAAGAGCAATGGGAATTACCGGACAAGACTAATCCTATTGGGCCGAAGGTTCAATCCAATTTTATCAGCAATTGATTGGAAAGAAAACCGATTGTTTTGACATGAGTAAGAAATAGTTTTACGCGTAGATATAGTATGATATTATGTGTATAAAAAATATTTACTTGTTTTTATTTTTAAAACATTGCTTTATTTTATACGATAGATCGTTCAGTTATAAACAAAGTTTTTGCGTTTTATTTAAGAAGAGCTTCGAATGTTCAATTAATTCTATAGGACTGAATTGATTTGTTAAATAAATATTTAGAAATATAAGTTAAATGTGGACTTAATTACAACTTTCGTATAAAACAGTAATAAATATAAGATAAGAAGTGATTTATGAATAAAAAGAATAATGAATTGTCGGTAAACAGTCGAAATGCAATGCGATAAATCTTAGTCACGCTTTAGTCCAGTAAATCTAAAGATAAAAGAAGCTTTTGAATAATTTGAGTCATCGAGTCCATTGTTTAGGCTAATGACACTTTAAAAAATATTCAAATTTCGGAAGGGATTTTAAACATCACGGGTATTTTTTATTTAAAGAGACCTTTGAAGGAAAAAACTTTTCATCAAATTTTCATTTAATAGTAATAGAATCATATCAATTTCAATAATAGTCAACATTTTAATAAAACCCGTAATTAACTAGAATCACTACAATTCATGCGAGGAATTATAACGTTAATTAAAATCATTTCAAGGTTTCTGATTACAAAATATAATTGTAATATATAATAATAATAATAATTAATATGCATTTCAACCAAAACCCTGAATAACACTTCTAAGATTGATGTTTTAATTTCCATGAAATGCTTGCTAATAATCCTTAAAAGATTTTAAGATAAAAGATACATAACCTTAACTGTAAATTTAAATTATGATTCCTTTACCTTTATGCAAATAAATATCATTTTACCAAAGACTTTTTATGAGTGCGTAGATCGTGAACTATAAACAAGACGATGTATTGTTATTTTTTTTTATTTGGATTAGCTTCCATCCGTTCCGATATTTTCTACGTGAAGCGTCGATAGACATACTAAAGTTATAAGCGATATTTTATTAAAATATATAATACATAGCTTGTATTATTTGAGTATAGAATTAGTATTAAGGAACTATTAGTAAGGATCTACTACAATGCTTGATAAAAATAGGTTTTCCGAATGCTCGAAGTAAAAATTAGGTCGACAGCGCATTATTGACTGATTTTCTGTGGCTGAGGTATCATCTACCATCAAGTGAACCTCAAGCTGGTCTGTCGATTCTGACATAGAAAAAGGTTATATTTTATTTCGATAACATTTTGTTTCCAGTTTGATATTTAAATATTTTTAAATTAATAAATAAAATATAATTACATTATAAGTAAATCTTGTAGACAGTATCGTATAAATATTATACCAATCAAAGAAGTGTTTAAACATGTGAAAAAAAAGATCAAACATTATATTATACTCTCTGAATCTGTAAACTTCATATAATTTTGAGAACAATCCAGTCTAATGTTGTTTTCACGACTAAGTGAAAAGTTTTCTAATCTTGGAATGCATCCTTGCATAAAGACACGGTAATAAAGAATTTATGGCGTAAGTTACTTCCAACGTCCACTTACATCAATTATATGCACTTAGTGTTGCTCTATGCATTATGCTACACTAAGCATTGTTTGTATTTCAACACTACTTGTAATATCTGCGTTATTTGACGGGCTCGTTGGCGCGTTCAATAGAACACCTGCCGTGCGCATCGATTGGTCGTGGGTTCGAATCCCACCGGGACGACATGTTTATAATTTTCTGTAAACATATTTCCCCACGTCTGATAACTTCGGGCTTTGATCGGGTGGGAGGAATATCAAAATTCCGACCGGGTAAAGAACCACCGTTCATAAATGGAAAAACCGTGATGTGCACATTGCGCGTTTCGGTTTCAGGAGGCCTATTACCAAAACAAAATACGAAGTTTCGGCTGACGGATCGTACATTTTCTTATTTTGAATCCGATGAACGATGCGTCGTTTACAATTAAACATTGTGTCTTTTGTTAGAAATAACTATGATAGTAAGTATAATCGTAAATAGAATTGAAAATGTTTTCTAAATAAGTTAAAATACGAAGATGTTTGTTCTTTCGTTTCGTTCCGTTCGTTGCGTTCGATTTTCGTAATAGGCCTAGTCTATGGATTTCCGAATGCTTGAAGTAAAAAGTAGGTTGACAGCGCATCATTAACTGATGTTATGTGGCTGAGGTATCACCTACCAACAAGTGAACCTCATGCTCGTATGTTGATATCTAACATAAAAAAAATAGGGTTTAAATTTTATTGCAGATTAACATTTAATTTATTCTCCATACCATGTTTATTTATCTATTTATATTATGTAATAATATTATATTATGTAATTTTCTGTGTAATTAGACGAACTTTCTCTTTATTTAATCATATGATACTATGACTACTATATAGTATAACAAATAATGGCGTGTTAACTTTGTTAAAATTACAAATAGTAGCAATTGAACAAGAACAAAAGCGGAGTACTGTATTGTGTTGTCACTTTGAGGGTGTAAGACAATTGTGTAATTAGATTAAATTCAACGACAACACGCCTCACTCAGTGATCAAAGCCGCCGTGTAATCTGGGATCGGATGTATAAACTCTGTTACACTATGATTTTGTGTATTTACGTGCTTATTCATCGATCTGAAACGTTTCATGCTTGTTCATTTTAATTATTTATTTATCTTTCTTATTTGTTCAAATAATATAGTTGTATTCCAGGCAACCATTATCAAAAATTGTAAAACGTAAGTGCAGGAACTACTTAGGTATATAGTTATAATATATGTATATGTACCTACATTTAAGCATTAAAAACTTTATAGAAATTAACAGATAAATTTAGTTAAATACATGATAGAAAATAGAAAAAGAATATATTTAAAAATAATAAATTTAAGATATTCTTCAAGTAAAAGGTAAGGAGTTCGAAAGCTTTATGGTAGAAAGAAGAAAAGAATTTTGTAAAAGTAGTAGAGTATTTATTTAAGAAATCAGATACATAAATTGTCCATTAGTGACTAAAATAACTACTTAAAAGCTATGTTAGTAAACTTTGTCATTGGTGTTGTGCCGAATACGAGATATTGAGGACGCTACTCTTTCAGAAAGTGTCGAAGTCATCAGTGCGCGCCTCTACGAATATACTCGAAGCCAAAAATCGAGTCACGATATTTTTTTTTCATTTAAAATTATTTATGATTAGCATTGAATCTTATATTATAAATAAAAATCAATGTAAGTTAGAGGTGTAAAAGTAACGAAAAAAAAACGTACCCGTATGTATTCGTTACTATACAATTTAGGGTGGAGTGAAAATGTATGAAGGTTTTTTTTTTGTTTTTTTTTGTAATAGCATAGTGGTAAAAAGCTGCCTATGGATGAATAAATTAAGTATGTCAAATATATTTTAAGTATTATAATGGTTAGAGGTGCCCCAGCATGAAGGAATTTTGAAAAAAAGTATAATTTCGTCCATTTTTGACAGCCTTATTAAGATATATATATTCCTTAATATTTCATCAGAATAGTATTTTTTATATAATTTAAAACCTCTATTTTTACGTAATAATAAAAAAAATATATAATCATTTTAGGTTCATGGTGCCCCTCTACCTCTAAAAACCAAAACTAAATGAAGAATTTTGCAGTAAAAATGCAACTGATATTTATAAAATATTTATTTGAAAAATGTTATAAAATAGTAAATCATGTAGAAAATTCAAGTTAGGTATTGAAAAAGGCATCATCTGACGTGATGACAGTCTGGCCCTGATAAAATCGACACGTTTTTTCTGGAGATTTATTCGCATTTATTCGGCTCAACAATATTTTGTTGTGTTAGTTGATTTTCTACAATAGGTTCTTGATTAGGGGAAAATGCAGTTAGAGGTAAATTATCACAAAAGCTGGTGATGCTGGTTATAGATGTTTCGTTAACTTGAGAACGGGTCCTGTTCCCGTTTTCATAATTTTCAAAAAGAAAACCTATTTTTTTCGTTATTGATTTTCTGGATCTGTTTTGTTGTAGTTACATCAATGTCCCAACAATCATTTTTCTTGTAATCCTCTGATCTATTAAGAAATTAATTTACTGTTTTCGTATAAGTACGACTGCTTTTTTCACACGTACAATCGACAGCTATTTTACATTACACATTTGCAACTACTGATGTCGAATAATTTTTGGGAATCTTCTTTGAAATTTTATTTATTTTTATTTATTTATAACTTTATTTCACACAGAAGTAATACAATTGAGAAACTTCATTTACAAAAATAAAAGGAACAATAGGTGGTCTTATTGCTAGAGTAGCAATCTCTTTCAGACTACCTTTGGGTGACAGAAATAACTTAAAGAAAATAGGGACGGTGCAAGAAATATATGAAAAGGGAATGGGATTTTTTTTATTTTCTCTTTAAAGTTTTCAGGACTTCGACGTTCTTTAAATGGATTCATTAACTTTCTATATTTTTCGTGGTAAGCTCTAATAAATAATTTGCAATACTCTTTTTTAACTGACTGTTGCAAGCGAGGATTTATGCCATATTTCTAAAAATCGAGTCGCAATATTTTCTGAGATTTCTTGAACAGTCGGTTCTTTAGATGATTTTAGGCTTTAGGTTTTAACTCTTGCTTGATTAAAATATAGTATTTATTACATTAAAAGTAAGTGGGTAATTAAGAGGAGGGTAATGTTTCGGGCGTGCCAAACACGGGACAGTTTGTCATTCGACGAGTCATAAATTGAGTCATTTTTACTGTGAACCACAAACATACAACTAAATTAAAATCTGTTTAACGTATTTACTACAAATCATAACTAAATTACATTATGATCATCTAATTTAATTAACAAATGTTTCAAAACCATGTTCTCAAAAAACACAGTCACTATCAATAAAACAAACACTCATTTCCCCCGAGAACGCTTACTTGAGACTGAAACCACATATTATAATTGTTTCAATAACTGTAAATTTTGATTCTTTTAATGATAAAATGTCGTCAGGAATAAAATAAAAATAATTTTAAAGATTTTTTTATTAAGTTTCACACTGTTGAACTTAGACACGTTTCGGATTTTTTTCAAAATGTTGTCCTACCGGGGGCACCTTTAAATATAAACTTAGACAAAAAAATATTTTCGATTTTTCTTCTTGTGCCTATCACGCAGCTTTTTGCCGGTATGCCATAGTGAATATCAAAAAAAACACATTTCACTCCACCCTACTATACATTCAGTACTCGTTACTATCGTATCGTTACTCGTTACTCCTAATACCTCATAACATGCTATGTTATGCTAGAGAAACAAATTTACAGAACTAGTTTAAATTATTTAAATATTGTTTGAAAATTAAGTTACAGTGAAATAATTTTAGAATTTCATGAGAAACTAAAACTTTCACTTTCGTTTATTACATAAAATTTATGAAATTTTAGTGGCAAAATTTTATGAAAACACCTTTTCACAAGTATATACTTTTTTTTACTGCATACTCTGTTAAAGAAAACTTTGTTTTGAATATTTGAAGTTACATTGCGTCATTGAAACAGCGTATGTAACCATGATACGAAACATGCGAGTAACGAAAAGTATTCGTGAGTAACGTTTCGTTACTCGGTACTAGATGGCGTACCCGTTACTCAGTAACGAATACATACGGTTTGCTACAGCTCTAATGTAAGTGTGTTTGGCCTTTTTGAACTCCTAAACTAAGTACTCCGTTAATGATGAAACAGTGGATGTTTTCTGCCTACGCCCACCAATGTACGTGGCCAATAAATAAAACACTTTTATTTACATGGCATCCCAACGTGGGTACAGCTAGTTCAAAATATACTTCATGTGCGTGGATCTCGAAAAGTCCACCACTAAACCATGAAACTAGTACTTTATTTTTTCTTAGGTTATCTTTATTTTGATCAATTTCTTTGTGATGGTGACATAATAGTTATACGCCCTGCTCAAGTTTCTTGTAAATTTTATATTGTTTCAGCTTAACAACAAAACAGTCAAAATGGATGGTGGAGAAGTCACTCATAGTGTTCGCAAGCTTATCTTAAACTACCTTCTTTCCTTCGCTATAAGTTTAATGACCTTCGCCTCTGCAATGGCAGTCCATCGCCAAGTCTATTCAGGATGGCCACGCTTTCGTTTTCCTTGGGGATTCCAGTAAAAGGCTTGCTTAGGGATAGCCCTTTGGAGTATATTATGGCCAAACCTTTGCCACTTGCGATCAGTCAAGATATATTATTTGTATATCGATTTATGACAAAAATAAATATAGAGTTTCTGCCTCTATATTATGTGATTAAAGTCATTAATCCATCAACTATCATTCGTGCAACGTAGTAGATTTGGAGCTCACGAATGTTCTTACCCTTATTTATTGTGACTCCATTATCTACGGTCATCTGACACGTAGACGTAATAGCAAATTGCGGTTTGGAACGTGGCGTCAGGTGCGTTCGCAATAAATTGTTCACGGGACTAACTTTACGCAGATAAACATTGCGGGAGCTTGGAAGCTTTTAAGATTCTCTATAATGCCAAAGTTATAGATAATTTTAAAAGCGTACAAGCTTCAGATGAAAACCGACGTTTAAATTTTTGTTTGGGGTTTTTAAAATTCAAAAATACTCAAAGTTTCATAGAGAGGTAGTTTGAAATATTGTAATCGAAAAACTAAACGAAATACTAAAATACAGAAGAAAATGTTTAGCCATTATTATCAAAATAAGAAACTAGATGGTTTATTTTATACATTATTATATGGCAATTCTGACTTTGTAGAAATGAATGGTGTTAGTAATTATGTAAAATTTCAGTTTTGACAACTGCCTTTTCATTTGCTAGTTGCCAAAAATGAATTAATGAAAAGTATTCTATAGTATCTATATTTTATATTATACTGAAACTTGTTTAGGTTTCAGTGTAAGGATTTGCAAATGTCCGAAGTTAAACATAGATTGATTCCACAATCCACATTATACATTTACTTTGTCTAAGGTATCAGTCACTATCACTATCAGTTATAAAAATATTACGTGACATTGTTTACCTATACTCCAAAATATATAATATGATATATGCGCAACTTTTCTTCTATGTTAATGTTTAAAATTCTACCCACTACACACACACTTTTATTAATTTGTCTGCCCTCTGCTACCTTAAAAGAATTTGAGTCTACAGCGGAATTCTATTAATATTTTGGAATCTTTAAGTAACTTTATTGTATATAAGTAAGTCCTAAAACTGGGTTAACTAAAGAATAACCCAATGATTTTCACTATATTATTATATATTTACGGGTGGCAGAAATCTTACAAATTACATAACTTATAATAGACAAGAAGCAATCAGCGTGAATTCCGTAGCTGCTCGTAGCATAGCAAGAAATTAATTTTCATAATTATTATGAATTCAACTGAAGCTTCAGTATGTGCTTATTAACGTCTATAATTGGCTTTTGTCTTTCACTCACCGAATTACCTAATAAGTCATAAATTGTATGAATTTAAGGAATGAGGAGGCAAAGTTAGTTGATTTGTGATGGGTAAACAATGGAACAAATGCTCAGATTTAAAAAATACATATACTAATAAAAATAAATAATATTATTGATATACTTGATATTAATATACTTATTTAAGTTTCAATTGTACATTATAAAATTATTTGGAAATGCGTCGTTTATGCGTGATCGCTTGATAGAGATACTCGTTCTTTTGTTACTCTTGATTGAAGCATTTTTATATTTATTTTAAACATTTTTTTTAAAACCAAATGATTGCGCTAAATTTGTATTAGTGGGATATGGCGCAGACACATTTCTATGCCTGTTTCAGAGAACATTTTTTAAAGGAAGAGTAGATAATGATCCTCTAAATGTATGGATATCCATATTGAAGAGTAGATGCTTATACAGTAAACATTCAGTGCCCTTCCCGAGAATTTTTTCCACCGGTATTCGAACAGGATTTTGCGTAGGGTTATTAATAAATCAGAATATAATAATTAATAAATATCTTACTATATCAATAAAACTTCTTTCAGATTTTACTACAAGGTGACCATTAACACCAAACTAATGATCGATACTGCTAAATATTCCAAAGAGTAAAGAAAAGCCTCTAGCTGAATTCAAAGCTCGCTATAAATTCCACTCACGAGTTTCGCATTACTGAAATCTTAGGTACCCAGGCAGGCAGATGTTAGACTGAAAGTTTCGCTTTGAACTAGGAGTTGCCGCGTCAAACTTTGACGCAACTCACAAATTAGCTTCGACAGGGTTGATCATTTACTGTCTTTAAACAGCCGTCTCTGTAATTAGTGGGAACTGTAGTAGCTCAGTAGTAAATCGTATTTCAAAGAGATTCATCCTATGCGAGACTGGAGGTGTCTAACACGGAATGCACTTTATATTTCAAAGCCTAAAGGCCCGTTTACATAATGCCATTTCCTTGTATATACAAGAATTCAATCATTTAAGCACAATAATTGACATTCATAAGAGTTTTAAGCAACTGTTTACACGTGAATATTATGTGCTCTTTACACCAAGAAAAGTACTGAAACAAAACTTGTATGACAGATCAAGATTGTTACGCTTTGTTTAGACCATGTAGGTCAGTTATTGCTAGTTAACGTAAACGTTAGTGCAACAGGCATGAAACTTGCATGGGTCTTTACGGTATGTTATTTAGGGATTGTTGTATCAAAATATATAATCAAACATAATTCAGTACTATTTTAAATCAATATCTAAAATTTGGATAATTTTATATCATTTATCTATTTAATTATCACTCTCCAAATGGTGATATAATATGTTAAAGCCCAAAAACCGTACTATTTTATCCTGAAGTATTTGTTTTTAACATTTAACACTAAACCTACCATAGCGGTCATATGACCGCGTTTGAGACTAATTAAACATGTTAAACTTCATTTTCCTTGAACTTACTGCACGAATTTATTTAAGGCTTTAAATTATAGAAAAAGTCGAGTTTATTAGTATCGAAATCGTTCATTTGTCCGCTCAGTAGGTTTAGTGGGTTATTTTTATAACGTTATTTACCTATTTTCTTCATGGAGAGATGAAGGGCATGTCTTAAAAAGTTTTGAATATGAAAGTGGATATAAGGGCCAAAGGAAGCCAAAAAACATGGATTGACTGTGTGAAGAATGAAATGTGTTTGAGAGATGTAATTGATGATATGATGAAAGGAGAGTATGGAAAGAGAGAACATACTGCGCCGACCCCAAATAAAAAAGGGAACAGGGCAGAAAGAAAAAGAAGAAGATTTACATATTTTCTTATGAGGATATAACTTTGTATTTTTATTCTTAAAAATCAATAAATTTAAGTCTATCAATAGAGTGTATTGCATTGCTAAGATAAGATAAAAGTGTCTTAAAAAACAGACAACATAATATTAAATAAAATACTGTATACCGGATTAAAACGCGATTTATTATTTAAATTATTTATCCCGACGTTTCGGATGCTTTTCAGCAACGACCACGGGAGACTGAAAGATGACAGTTTTCGAAAGAGTGGCGGCGAGTTTCTTGCCAGTTCTTCTCGTACGCTCTACGCCCTTGATTTGTGAACTGGTAGTAAATGTAAAATTAGAAGCATTTAATATTAGTAATATTAGTAATTTAATATGTATTATTTTTTATTCACGTTCATAGGTGTACATTGTGTTACCTAAATTAATAGATTATATTCTTTTTAATTTAATTGAATTAAATATGGCAACTTTGTGACATTTCAAATATAAAACTCGCCGCCACTCTTTCGACAACTGTCATCTTTCAGTCTCCCGCGACCACGGTTGCTGAAAAGCATCCGAAACGTCGGGATAAATAATTTAAATAATAAATCGCGTTTTAATCCGGTATACAGTATTTTATTTAAATGTGTGATACTCGCGTTAATAAAAGACAATATTAACATAATATTAACATATTACTACTGAGTTCGTGTTTCAATTTTTCACACATCATGTGGTGTATCGCATTTTCTTGCGGCTTTGTGCCCTTTATCCGCATCAATCAAGGAAGAAATATTTCCCCTTTGTTGACTTTTGTAACAATATCGTAAACATAGGTGTAACTTAATCGGATTTACATAATATGAGCGTATTTTCTTTTGCACAATTTGTTATGTTGTATTGCTTTATGTTAGTGGAGAGGCGTTAGTTATGCAACCAGTATACTATCAAGAAGAAACTTCCACAACACAAGCTCTTTAGCGCGTTCGATAGAATACCTGCCGTGCGCATCGGTGGGTCGTGGGTTCGAATCCCACCGGGACGACATGTTTGGTAATTTCTTTATGTTTGTCTTCCCACGTCTGGTAACTTTGGGCATTGAACGGGTGGGAGGAATATTGAAATTCCGACTGGGTAACGAACCACCGTTCATAGATAGATAAACCGTGAAGTGCATTTTGCGCGTTTCGGCTTCGTCTATGAATTTTATAATGCTCGAAGTAAAAAATAGTTCTACAGCGCATCATTGACTTATGTTCTGTGGCTGTACTACCATCAAGTGAACCTCATGATCGTCGCTCGATATCTAACATTTTAAAAAAAAGGATGTAGCTTGCCCTCTCACCTAAAGGTAAATGCTGATTCTTTGGTTTCAGCTTACGTATTATTGATGCCCCGACGTTTAAGAGGCACACATCATTTAATATTGTCAAGACTTCGGTGCCATCACATCCAGAACCCAAAGCTGGAAATTCATACCTACCCGAATATGCAAACAATAACCACGACCAAACTTGCGTTGTAATGAATTTTCCAGTGAGGCATGGCAGATACATTTTTCTGTCTGTTTCACTCATCATGTTTAGTTACAGATAAGTAAGTGATCAGTCTGATATCTACCGATTGAAAAAAAAATATTTAACTTGCTTCTCCGGGAAAACATAATACGTAAAATTTTGAACCATGGTCTAAGCTTCTATGATTATTATACCATTCAAATCCTTAAAATAATATTGGTCAATATGAAGTTCAATGATTGGTATTTGCGAAAGCAGTCTACCATTCTTAATAACGTGCTCGTGGAACTACTGTTAATAACAATTGTCAAAATTAAAGTTATAAAAATTCCACAAATCATTATGATATTATAATTATTAACTACTAGCAACACGCCCCAATAACGGGTGCTATGTAGCCTATGTTACTCGCTGATAGAGTAACTTTCTATTGGTGACATCATTTTTAAAATCAGTTCATTAGTTCCAGATATTACCCCCTACAACCTCACAAACTCACAAACTTTACCTCTTTATAATATAAACAGAGATAACATAAATTTATGTAGACGTAGTTGAATTTATTGTGGTATGTAAATACTTGGAACTATTTAAATTAAATTAACTTAATTGCCAAATGACTTTGATTTAGAAATAAGACAAGAAATTTAGATTTATTTAGGGGATTACGGGACAAAGACGCTTCTAGTCATTTACTTTAGCCTGTAACCTTTTAGTATTAAATTAAGTTTATATTTGAAACAGGAAAAACCTTATAACCTCTCTTGGTTAAATTAATAATTAAGTATTCAACATAACTGTTGTTTGAAACCCTGAATTGAGTATAATAATAATATAATAATTGGCATATATTGTAAAAGAGAAGAATGGAAGAAATGAGCTAAGGAAAGAGAACGGTGGAGGAGACTTAATCCGTGGAGGAGAGAAGTCCCTAATATTACCTATTTAAATAAAGAAAATTTAATATTATATTTAGTAAATATATTTTTTTCTTATTTTACTTGTAAAATTAGATTAACTTTTATTATTTATTACGGAAATAAAGGCTTTTTATTTTATTTATATCTTGTAGAAGATTGTAATTATTAATTTGTCATTCAATTTCGGTGTCAACCCAAAAATATTCGTACATCTAGGGCTGTTACAACAACAAAGTGTTTACCCAGTTGGGTATAAACCAATGCTTCCGATAAACTTTTAACGATTTATGATACAAAGTGTGATGTATGGAAGTTCTACCCGCGATCTATTGAGCGAACAACTTTCAGTTTGCTGTAGAATTTAAATCGTTTCGAATGTTATGTACTTATAAAAATATCGCCGTGCTATTTATTTTGTTAACGAAATTATCACATATGGTCACGGGTACACAATGTTTGTTGAAAATTTCTTGGAACGTCTGGATAAATCATATAACGAATAAATGTAATATTATATTACCAAGTCCTCTAGCAGGGCATGAGGAAGAGACATTTGAGTGTGTTTAAAATTTTATCGTTTAATATTCAACTGGTATTCCTGACTGATATACTGACTGGTATTCCGTTTCAGGTGGCACCACTGTTGTATGAAGAATTAAGTTTGCTTTTTCTTTTATGAAATTGTTTATTTGTTATAATCATATTAGAAATCGCATATTGTAATAGATTGTAATAGATTGAATGTGCACTTCACCGGTTTCCATCTATGAACGGTGGTTCGAACGAAATTTCGATATTCCTTCAAACCGTTTAATGTCCGAAGTGACCTGACCTGAAAAGAAGACCCGGTGGGTTCGAACCCGTGACCCATTGGAGTGCAAGGCACCAGCCTACCAAACGCGTCAACGACCACGCCGTGACGTAATACTTCAGCCATGGAGTTTGAATTATCGAATGCACCCTGTCTTACTTTGCCTACAAGCAAAAATTTAAGCTAGAATAAAGTTAAATATCTATTATTGCATATATTTCATTGCTGTACTGAACCGTTATCTATTATTGCATTATATTATTCTGAACATATGGGAGACTTACCATTTTATTCAATCTTTTGTCGTAAAAGATAAAATATTACAACATTGAAAGGGCGGATGATCGTTTCATTCCGTAATAATATTTTATTATAGGTCATTGAATATGAAATATAACTGATAATTGATAACCCTGAAATATAAAATTATAATAAAAACAAAATCATAGTAGCGGATAGTTATAATTTATCTATAACTATGCTAATATTATAAAGAGGAATGATTTTAATTTTTGTGTATAGTTCGTCTACATTGCACCCGTGTGCAGCCGGGGACAGAAATAAAAATATTACAATCAATTATCTTTGCCTTTTGTCCTTATTTTATTGTAGATAAAACTCACATGCATATCGACAAATATATAAAATGTAAAATTATTGTATTTAATTGTTGTTGACTCTATTTTTGCTAATAATAATAATAATTTATTTCAGATAAACATCCATAGTTATACAATTACAATTACAATTATATAAAAATAAAATAAAAAAGGAAGAAAAATAAATACAACATTTAATATTAATACTATTTACGGTTCCCGCTGCGATGGACATTTGTCCAGTATTTAATTAAAGGACAGTTCAAGTATTCAGAGAGGGTATTAAGGATAGTATTACCCGACGATCTATGCTAAAATGTTACAGTTTTTTTTGTGATTAATATCTCAACTTAACCTTGATTAATGCTCTTTTGTTTTATACATTCAATATTTATATATCTATACTTTTTTTCCAGTACAGTGCAGCCGTGCGAAGCCGGGGCGGGTCGCTAGTCGTTTATATATAAAAAGATGTGACAACAAATATTTTGTTTAATTTTCAAACGGCTCTCCTATAAAATGTTTTGGATTATTATTCATGCAAAGTAGCGATATTTTTATGCGCCTACTGTTGGAAGAAATCGAAGTGTCTTATTTTACTGTATAAAATTGGATCCATCTGCAATAAATATGCTTATGTTACACTTTATGAATCCTTCGAGAACTTCCCAGATCGTAACAAGACTGCTCTCAGCTTCTATTAGGTACGAGATACGACATTTCAAGGGTTATTGAGAGGAATTTGAAACCAATATAAAACTTTTATAGAGTGGATACTTACTAGCTGGAATCGAAATTACTTGTACTACAAATATATGTATTTGACGAGGTGGCCAAAATTATCCTGTGCGTACTTAACCACGAACAACTTCCCTTTTATTGTTGGACAGAGAAACCAACGAATGTCTACTTGACTTAGTAGTAAGATTCCAATCTTTACATACGTTACGTACTTTAAGAAAATTTAAATTATGTAGGCAAGTATTTTGAATTTGTGAAAATGTGTGATATGTAAATATTTTTCGAGAATCTCCGACGTAAGAGCTGTGCCATTCCCTCGAGATACCGGCGGGAATAAAAGATTTGCACGAGATTTATATAAATTTTGATGTAAAGGAATGTCGCATTTGTAATCACTTTTTGTCTTTCTAAAATATATAAAATCATTTTCCATTTGGTTGGCTCCAACAAAATATTTCTATGCGTACTTTGTGTTTTAATAAAAAAACAGAATCACTTTATATGTAGATTGAGTGCTAAAATCCAATAAGTATAAAATTAAAAAGTTGTACGTCAAATTCAATTTTAAAAGTTTAGGAACATTATTACCTAAGATATACAAAGAATATCGCCGTAATTCAAGATATGATATATATTTGTATCTTAGTTATTTTTATTCCTTTGTAAAATTTAATTCAAATTACAAAATTTCATAGTTATTGTTTTCAGCACTCAACCGTCGGTAGATTTGTCTATCACTTTGTATTATTTATTTGTAAGCTGCAATTTGTATACTTGACTCACACTTATCGAAGCATGATATGAATAATACAAAATTTACTTGTTTATGAAATTAAGTTGATTTGAAACAACAAATATTACAATTGCAGGCACTAATGTATGATATTTCTTATTTGCCTACGTTGATTTTCCATTCTGATCCCATAACCTGACCAGGGAAACAGAGGACGGTAAGAAGTATAGCACTTACAATACCCTGTATAAAAGTGTTATGTTACTAATAGTTAGAAAACTATATAAATATTATATTGTCTTTTATTAACGGGAGTATCACACATTTAAATAAAATACTGTATACCGGATTAAAACGCGATTTATTATTTATATTGTTTAAATTATTTATCCCGACGTTTCGGATGCTTTTCAGCAACTGTGGTCGCGGGGAGACAGCTGCTGAAAAGCATCCGAAACGTCGGGATAAATAATTTAAACAATATAAATAATTAATCGCGTTTTAATCCGGTATACAGTATTTTATTTAAATATATACATATAATAAAACAGCAGAAAAAAATATCAGAAAAGGAGGGAGCGATTAAAAAAGGAGAACAGTATACATAAAAATCATTTTGAACGTTATTGTCTGTCTGTATGTTTGTCCACGCTAATCTCCGAAGATACCTAACTGATCATGTTTTATTTAACTCATAGATCAAATCTTTGTTTCATAGAAATCGGATATCGGATAGAAAAGTTATCTTCATTTATACATCTTCCTGAGAAGCTTAGCCCGCCTAGCATGACCACCAAGAGATAATATTTCGCGGATGAGTGCAGACAAACTAAAATATAAGGTATCGGTATATATTATATTTCGAAAACGACAACTTTGACAGATAAGATATATCGATCGACAAATATCTCTACTTTTTATTATTATTATTATTATTTAATTAAATATCAGATTACAAAGATCCATAAGTTGTTAGTAAGAGCTTAATTCTAATGTTAGTACCTAAATCTATTCTAAAATCTATGTAAATATCAAGAGGCAGGGTATGCGTACACACGCCGATTTGCACCGACAAGTATACCCACAAAGTGCCTCATGATAGGAGCCGCATAATTTTCGGCCACCGTCTGTAGGATGCTGTTACGACTGCCTCTTACCCTACCTAAAAGAGATGCTGTTTTTTTGCGCTGAACTGCCCAAAAGTCATCAGTATGGGCTTCAGCGAACGTACCTGAGGCACTACAGAAACGTGGCAGTTTTAACATCATCCTAAAAGCATTATTATAAAGGATGCGCAAAGCATTAAGCGATCTGCCCGTATAGCTAACCCATAGACCGCTCGTGTAGAAATTTTGGCAATAAGCTTTAAAAAGCGTGATCTTAGCTTGTTTACTACAACGAGCAAACCTACGAGCCAGCATATTACTTTTGACATTAGAAGTCGACTTTAAGTGTAAGTGTCATGTTAGACCCGGGAGACATTTTATCGTAGTTGTCTTGCTAGGCCAGCAGCTTAACATGAAGCCCACGCGAACGAAGTCACGGGTATCAGCTAGTAGTTATAATCGATAGAATCATTAATTAACTCTATTTAGATTGAGTATTGCAATCTAATATAGTTAGCATATACCTATAATATATGTATATATAGTACCTTACTATTATTAACACACTACAGGAATACACAGAAACACCATCGTATATCCCTGAGCGTGTGTACTATATAACAATATAATACTTTTTAATATAACCTATAATAATCTAATATATAAAATTCTCGTGTCGCGGTGTTTGTGGTTAAACTCCTCCGAAACGGCTTTCCCGATTCTCATGAAATTTTGTGTGCATATTGGGTAGGTCTGAGAATCGGACAACATCTATTTTTCATCTCCCTAAATGTTAAGGGTAATCCACCACTTAAACCTTTAAATTTTTGGACGATTTTTTTTGTTTTTATTTTTTTATAATGTGGCATTAAAAAATACATACAACCCCTGCTTTTTTTGTCAAAAAATCTTGACCCGTGCGAAGCCGGGGCGGATCGCTAGTAGTATATAATAATACAGAGTGTTAATTTGTAATGTCAATAAGAAAATCACTTATTTCATTCTCAAGAATTAATTAAATCCACTCTGTAAATGTTGGCGTAGGGTGGAATGCGAGTTCATTGTTATTTGAAATAAAATGACATAGCTCACTCATCGAAATCAACGGAATGTTAGGAGCATTGAGTAAATTAAATGTGCTTGTGTAGTGATTGCTTAAACCAGGGATTCCCAAAGTGTATGCCGCGAAGCCCTGGTGCACCGTACGGTGCATGTTATGAATATGAAATTTTGGATTTGGATACGGATACGGTTATGGTTACGGATAGATTTTTATATCGAATATCCGATAGTTTTAGATACGGTTACGGAGCTCAATAACATCATTGGTAGAGAGTAAAGAGGGGTATTTTATTCAATATTTTCTTAAATAATAATATTTGTACCTATTATCTTAGTATCATTGTACCCTTTTCGACTAGCTAGGGCACCGAGAGAAAATATTAAACCTGTTCGCGCAGTGAGCTGAAAAAGTTTGGGAACCCTTGGCTTACAATTCGTACCTTCGTCAAATCGATCAAGCCGCAATAATGCTGACACCGGTATAATTCGCGTCGATCGCAGCTGTTTTGACTAAGATGGCGGTCAAAATCTTCAAATCTCTTAATATACCAGTAATTAGTTTAAATTTAAAACCTTGGAATAAATCAATCAACGTGTTCAATATTATCTAATATACCTAATCTTATCTTATCTTATCTCATCTTACTAATATTATAAATGCGAAAGTTTGTGAGGATGGATGGATGGATGGATGTTTGTTACTCTTTCACGCAAAAACTACCGAACGAATTTTGATGAAACTTTACAGTAATATAGCTTATATATCAGAATAACACATAGGCTATAATTTATAAACAGTTTTTGTATATTGGCCATAATATTACGATAAGTATCAAGTAACTCGGAAAAATTCCTGCCTTCTGAGAGCTATATTGGCGTGCGCTGCCTAAACTGTTGTAATTACAAGAATAAAATGTATGGTGGGATTGTTTGTTTTAAATATATCTAAATAAAAGTCCGCGATAGCATATATCTACCTTTTATGTGGATGCCAATATACGCTAAACTATGAGCCATAAATACATTTAAATTTGAATCATTTTTTGAATTGCACTTTTTAGAGTATTTAGCTAATTCTTATCAAAATTGATACATTTTTCGCTTTCAGTATTTAATATAGATCAACTTTGTCTTTTACACTAAGTAATTTGGACGAATAGTTTAAAAAATATCACGATAACATTAACTTGAGTGGAGCGCCATTAAACGGAGATTGATGAAAAACAGCTCGGTTAAAAAATAAGCTACCCTTAGTACTAATTCTACGCAGACGAAGTCGCGGGCAGCAGCTAGTTATTTATAAAAAATGTCTCTACAATTTTTACCTAAACGTCACCATTTCTGAGATACATACTCGTATAATGATTGAAAATGTTATATTTTTCATAATATACATAAACTTACGTCGGGTACATCCGTCACTGGAGCTGTCTCTCTTTTTTCTCGGTCGGTATAACTTATACATACAAAATAGTACAACAACCTCATCTCCATCTTCTGATATCTTGTTAGATCATTTATACCAATGTTCAGCTCTATGCGAATTTCAGTACTTTGACATGTCTACTTTGACCGGACTATAATAATTAGTACAAACAGAAAAATATTTTATATAAAAAAATGTCTTATTCGAAAATAATATCATAATTAAACAAACTCTTCCATATTATTCTGTCTTACTCATTGAGTCAACGGCAATAAGTTAAATACGAGAATTGCTTAACCAAGCAGAAAATTGTCCTTAGTTGTATTGTTTCATTTGGCAAAAGATCAAATTGCGCCAAACGAGGAGACTTCATTTTGTTATGACATTAGTAGTTACTTAACGACTTATAACATCAACGAATGGTAGGAAGCTGGATAAAATTGTAAGGAGACAGTAACTAGAGAGCGAGCAAATGAAAAACGAAAGATAAAATCAGCCGTCTTTACTGAGTGACATATAAATGTTCCACGCGTACCTATATTCTGGCAAGATACGCTAGAGTTTGCCAAATCGATCGTGTGGCAATAACCGTAGTATTGTTTGACGTTTAATTTCCGAAGTGGCCAGATGTGGGGTTAGACATATTTACAGAAAATTACAAACATGTCTACCCAGCGCTATCCTCGTAGCGATTTTACAAAGTTAAAAAACAAAGAAAATAACTTTCTTAATCGCTATTCCCTCCAATATTGCAGGTAAAATCTAAGTCAAAATTATTTAATCCATTTTGCTTAGAACTAACTACTTGATGGAGTGAAGAAATGGATGAAGACCATTTAGCTTATGCTACACCACGTAAGAGCAGTGCAGCACCGATTTTTGTGATTGACATCTAAAATGACAGAACAATTCTAAAATATAAAAATAAAATAATAATAATCAGTATGTAGAAAATGGGATGCAAACACAGCACTGATTCAGAAACTCCCAGTTGTATGAAATACTGCGGTGCTCTAAATAAAAATTAAATCTACAAGAATTATTATAAATGAAGAGAGAAAAGTAACTGGTTTATAATTATTGCATGTACCTCTATAGTGATTATAACTATGTATTTAATATTTTATTTAGAAAATGATTACCGTATGCCGTTGCCAATATTAATTTTTATTTAAGATATCGACAGACGAGAATGAAATTCACGTGATACCTCAGCCACAGAACATCATCGCAATGATGCGCTGTCGACCTAGTTTTTACTCCAAGCATTCGTAAATCCATAGACTGAGACCGAAAGACGCAATGTTCACAGTTTTTCCATCTATGATAACACACAGTTCATATTAATTGTCGTCTCATTGTCATGAACATTCAAGAAAACATTAATTTTAAAATACATATTAATTAATTTTAACAACAACAAGTACATTGTTATAGTTTCATTGAAATCATTACTTTCCTTGTATCTCAACTCTCCCTAGGATTCTCCCTAAAAATAATTACATAATAAAGCGAACATTGTTCTATGTCCCTCATTATTCTAGGCTTTCTTATCTGCCGCTGTCAGTGGTCGGTTATTAATTTTCTTCAGAAAACTCGCCCAGAGGCAGCAGTAGTACTCGACTACTGTCATTTAGCTTTACTTAGAGTCGAGCGTAGTAAAAATAAAATTCCTTTCTAGACTGCCGAGTTTCCCAACGCTTTCACAGCAAAATTATGTCAGTGAAATTAAAAATAGCGCCTGCCATAATTGGTCATATTATTATGAATGTACCTTTATGGAGCAAGGAGTCCGGAGCGACTTGCCCTAGATTTTATGTTAATAGATACATTATTATATATTTTCCCTCTTAGAGTTTGTTTATCTTTAAAGCAGAGCTTAAATTGGGAGTTCTGTGTCAAATAACAAATGTACAGAGATTATTTAAATAAATGCATATAGAAAATTAACACTGGTAGATAGTAATTATGTATCATAATTTCTGTATGGTGTTATTCTTAGGATGATATCTATGATGATCGGAGATGTTCTTCAAAAGGACCAGGTCAAAAGTACTCGAAACCGACGAGCATGTATGAAATCATTGATGAAAGTGCAAGATGCATCCGTCCATATATGTATGTATGTATACGTATGTTATTCTTAACAAATATTTTCTTATACTTATTCTAATCGCACTGAGATATTTGTTTATGAATACAAATTGATTTCTTATGACATCGAAACCGCATTTTGAACCTTACCACAATAATGCTTTTATACCCGAAGGATTTCCCTAAACGATCCTAATATAAGGAGTTCTTTTTAATTTATTCACTACGGGGAATAATTAGTTGATTGATTAGATCTACATATTATATACAATTTAATAGGCTTACCTGTGAATAAAAACCAGGCATTACCAGGCATTTATACGTAGTAATTTTGCTTTAATAAAATAGGCCTTGGATTATACGCTAAATTAAAATTACATTACTCAGATATTGTTTTATCATTCAAAGGGTCCGTGGTTACCTTGTTTACAACCATCTACAGTTAGGCTTATATTTACCCGCAATTCATTAATAATTTATACACATTAGGAAAGAAAAGTTGAATAAAAAAGGTTTTTCAAACTGCTAAACTTGCTTTAGCATTTGACTATACCAACCTTAAGTAATAAATAAATTTGTATAAATCAAAGTAA
The DNA here is from genome assembly GCA_905404175.1 of Anthocharis cardamines. NCBI lineage: Eukaryota > Metazoa > Arthropoda > Insecta > Lepidoptera > Pieridae > Anthocharis > Anthocharis cardamines. Next base: position 7,306,289 of record FR989962.1, read on the forward strand.
TCTTCCGGTTATTTTGATTTATACAAACAGCAATGTGAAAAAGTATTAAGAGATCTTCAGATTACTAAAACGACAGGTTTAAGTACACCTCAATGCTGAAATCTGAGTATACGGCAATGTACTACGCGTTCGCACACAATAATTTTAACAATACTTCAAACACACTCCATTTCCATTCTGGATGAATTCACCACTTATCATTGAATCGAATAATTGTTCCAAATAGCGTTATACATATTATAACAATAATTATTGGTATGCACTGCAGCTTTGTTGTACAAATTCAAAGCACACAAAAGGCAAAGGTAAATTAAACAGATATCAGCAAATTATGTCTGCTACAATCGCGATCGTCTGAGTCAAGGGAAATGAACATTCGTCAGTAACAGCTCAAGCCTTTGTTACTTGAAATAAAGTGTACCTTTGTTAGTTATTGCGGCTTTCAAAGACACAACTTGGATTATATTCTCGATGTGTCTGACGTGAATTGCAAGTGATTAGGGTAGGCGTTTGATATTCGCCAAAGATTAATTATATTGAAGAACTAGCTGATGCCAGCGACTTCGTTCGCGTGGGCTTCATCTTAAGCTGAGCTTTTGAGAAAAAAAGTGGCGAAATAATCAAACTATTTCATTTCTACATCTGATAATTCGAAAAAATTCGACGCGAGTTAGTTTGCATTGCAATTTGTTGATATGGTGCCTTAAAAATAATTTTAAAATGGTGATAACTTTTCTTTCCGACAACCGATTTCGATGAAACAAAGCCTATATGTTGCCCTGAGCTTTGCTTAATATATTTGTATAAATTGCATGAAATTTGGTTCAATATCTTCGAAGATTAGCCCGTACAAACAGACAAACAGATACACAGACAAACAGACAGAGAAACAAAAAATTAAAAAAAAATCCGGGTTTGTTCTATTTCTCTTCTTACATCCCCCTGACTCGGTTTTTAGCATTTTTTTCTATGTACTATATTATACGAAGAAAATGACTTATTTAGTGTGAACTTATAATTCAAAAAATTATATATTAAATATAATAATTTTAGTATTTTTGCTGTCTCTATATTAAGTAGATTTTCACATAATATGTTAATTTTGATCATGAAAATGCCTTTATGCCTTTTATACACTATTTTTTTTTTCAATAGAGTTTAAAATAAAATTATATAAATAAATATTTTTTTATTAAATTTATTTATATAAATAAAATAATAGAAAATAAGAGGAAATAAATTATTATTAAATCGTAAAATTAATATTGTTAGATAGCGCGTTTATCACTTATTTCAATGAAAAACTCTTAGACTACAGTGACCTCACTTTTTGTATAGATCTATAAATTAAATATAGGTATAAAGTAATTTTAGTTATTTTCCAACAACAATATATAAAAAAATTACAGCTAGTATAATGAAAAAAAAGTCTATGATTATGAAAGGAATATTATGAAGTAGGTATATCTTGAACTTCACTTCAGGCCAAAGTTGCTTCGTCAAAGAACTAAGTCCACTAAAGTCCACCACCTTTATTAACTTAAAATATATCTAAAACTTGTTTTACATTACTACTAACATAGTTCCTAAGCTAGCTTCTCCTTTGAGATAACTCAGTTTTGCTTTTAGATGCTTTAAAATTTAGAGCATAGTTTCTCATTTTGAGGTTATAGTATAAAGGGACGCCAACATCTCTAGGGTAATTGTTTAAATAAAATTGACACTAAAAAGTTTGAGAAAAAATGTAACTACTACAGTAATTTGACTGCAACTTGTGTAAGTTTGACGTGCTCGTTGGTGAGTTCGGTAGATTACCTGCCGTGCGCATCGATGGGTCGTGGATTCGAATCCCACTAGGACCACATGTTTTCCTCACGTAAATTCGGGCATTGATCGGGTGAGAGGAATATCGAAATTCCGCCCGGGATATCGAATCACCGCTCATAGATGGAAAAACCATGAAGTGCACATTGCGCGTTTAGGTTTCAGTATATGGATTTCCGAATGCTCGAAGTAAAAAGTAGGTTGACAGCGCATCATTGACTGATGTTCTGTGGCTGGAGTATCACCTACTATTAAGTGAATCTCATGCTCGTCGGTCGATATCAAACATAAAAAAGTGAATTTCCTAGTTCTCTAGTGGGCACGGGGCAGACATATTATGTCCCTTGGCGAAGCTATCATAGGGCAAACTGGTGTAGTGCACTAGGGCCTTGAAATCGAAAGCCCCTGGGATTTAGAAAGAGGGGGAGGCAGTGCGTTACGCAGTAATATTATTACGGAATCTTTGAACCAAATTAGTAAGTTTTCATTAGATAATCATAATGATATTTTTTTATAAATCAGTAGTAGTCTTGAGTATAGTCTTTAATCAAAACCATGAATTACCTTTCTTTTTAAAGATTATACTTTTGATGAAAATTAATGAAAAAATACGTTTAATTTCCGCGGCTTCACGTCGCCCGCAAAATCTATTAATTTACCTGAAAAGATATATCGAGGGTATAGTTATTGTATGTAAGCATAAAATGAATGAAATGAAATGAAAAATACTTTATTGTACACCAGACATTAAATAAACAGAAAGTAAAATAACAAAAAATTTGTACAAAAGGCGTAAATAATTTATTTATGTATATTATTTTAAGTATGTAGCTATGTTAAATTTAATTTTAAAAGTTAAAAATTAATAAATTAAACAAATATTAATTACGGTGATATTATTAGTTTTATTTATCTTACTTTTAAAATTGAATTCAACTATATATAGGATTTAACACTCACTATACTTGCGATATATTACTATACATACATATGTGTTAATGGTATATAATATATACATATTATGTGCAAAATTTGCTAAAATTGACACATATTGATGTTGCAATTAAGTGAAACATGTTCAAACGTATAAACATAATATTACAGGTACTTTTTTTTTTTTTTTTTGTTATGACGTTGTTGAATTAAATATGGCAACTTTGTGACATTTCAAATATCAGACAACTGTCATCTTTCTGTCTCCCCGCGACCACGGTTGCTGTAAAGCATCCGAAACGTCGGGATAAATAATTTAAACAATATAAATAATAAATCGCGTTTTAATCCGGTATACAGTATTTTATTTAAAAATTACAGGTACTTACTTTCTTATAAGGAGTATGTTTTTTCCTTAAAAGCTCATAAATAATGAAAATCAGATTCTATTCTGAGTATAAAATATGAGAGATATAAAGTACGACATGAAGAATAATACTGAGATATTAATATTCAATCCGATCCGCTACAACTCTATCTTATAACAGTAGTTTTAATGTCTGTTTCCTAGTATTTCGTGAATAATAGGGTGAATAGCTGATTGAGGTCATAAGCGTACCACACAATATGACAACCGGACCTTGAGAAATTGGATGCTCCCAATTGGGCTATAATTTTGCAATATTACTAACACTATAAAGTTTAAACTAAGATCATTTAGGTGACCCTATTGTCTAAATCTAATAAATAAAATTCTCGTGTCACAGTTTTCGTTGCCATACTCCTCCGAAACGGCTCGACCGATTCTTACCAAATTTTATATGCGTATTCAGTAGGTCTGAGAATCGGACAACATCTATTTTTCATCCCCCTAAATGTTAAGGGTAATCCACACCTAAATTTTTTATTTTTATTTTTGGACGAATTTTTTTGTTTTTATTTTTTTATAATGTCGCATTAAACAATACATACAACCCCTGCTTTTTTGTCAAAAAATCTTGACCCGTGCGAAGCCGGGGCGGGTCGCTAGTACACTTTATAACGGTTTATGTGGGGCTCCCATACAACAGACATGATTTTTTTGCCGTTTTTACAGATAATGGTACGGAACCCTTCGTGTGCGAGTCCAACTCGCACTTGGCTGGTTTTTATTTAATTTTACATGTATTTTAATTGATGTACAATTTTGGGAAAATAATAATAACATAGAATATTTATCCTACCTCACTACACACTGCCAAATTTTCTTGCATTTATTTGAAAATATCTTAAAAGAATCTTTAATCAGGCTGTTAAAATCTGTCAATAGATTCTTATATTATTGGTGAAATATTGAAATTTGAAATATAACAAAAATTAAAGCCATTATAATGTTTCTATCTTAAAATTATGTAGGTATTTTAATTGGTGACAGCAACACTTAAATGTTAGCGATTGAATATTCGAATATTGCAGGAGCAGAATTGATTTCTTTCTGTCAGGTACGAAGGGATATAACTTGAAAAGTTTTCGATGGACTTTATAGACAAATACTGCCTTTTCACCTACTTGTATAAATTATAATAATATTTATATACGTATTATTGCATACATTTAATAATTGCAATAAGTTTAGATCCAAGGCTTTCTGTCCAAAACAGCAAAAAAAAACAACGCACCGAGAGAACAATGACCACAACTTAGTGAGCGTGTTAATGACTGTTTTTTTTATTTATTACTATTAAAATATAAACTATAATGAGCTTGCGGCTCACCTGATGAAAAGTAGACGACATCGCCCACGAATATCAGAGGACTTGCAGATGCGCAGCCGGCCTTTAAAATATTCATTATACAATCTAATATATAAAATTCTCGTGTCACAGTTTTCGTTGCCATACTCCTCCGAAACGGCTCGACCGATTCTCATGAAAGAAGAATGGCAGTCTCAGTGTCGCTCTTTTTTAGAAACGAGCCTTAACTAAATTATATGCATTTTATAGATCGAGTATAGTAGTTTATTTTCCCAGTTAAAGTTTTTTTTTATTTTGTGGGAAAAGAGAAAAAAATGATAAATACCGTTTTGTTAAATAAGAAGTAAAGGTAGCAATAACTAAACGGAAAACACTGGCATTTTCAGTAGAATATTACTCATGAATATGAATGTTGGCTGGATGCTTAAAAACTAACAATCATTTTATTATAATATATTTTTTCATTTTATTTAAGAAAACATAATCTTTAGTTTTTACATTTTTTACTTGGCAACATTTAAACAATGCTCGCGTTTCTGACAACTGTCATCTGTGATCTGTCAAAGTCATCTTACGTATCTGTGTGGCGTCTGTTATTGGTTCACTCAATTGCACAGACTAATAAGAGGTTTCAATTCACGCAAAGGAAAAGCGCTTTCATTTGTACTACTATTATTATTATATTTTAATATTTATTATTATATACTCCAAATATGTAGAATGAATGTGTGAATGTGAATATGAATTCATATGCTCAATAATCATGTTGTGTAACGTATATTGATATATATATATCAATATACGTTTCACAACACATATAACCTAACCTATATGGTAAATCTTTAAATCGATTTTGTGTCAAAACCCCATTACAAAAAAACGTTACATTTAATGTATATAATGTATAAATTTAATAAAATTACATTTTATGTTATTAGGTCTTAGTTCCATCGTTTTCTGGTGTTTTTACTGATGTACGCGAAGTATAAGTGCGACACTCAAAGTACATGGGCTCTTGCCATTCTTCTTTTGTGTGCATATTGGGTAGATATGAGAATCGGACAACATCTATTTTTCATCCCCCTAAATGTTAAGGTCAATCCAGCTCTAATTTTTTTTTTTAATTTTTGGACGATATTTTTTGTTTTTATTTTTTAATAATGTGGCATTAAAAAATACATACAACCATAAATTTTTACTTTTTTATCACCAACCCCTGCTTTTTAGAAATTATTTACATGGCAAAACAACGATTGCCCGGTCAGCTAGTATACATATAAAATTTACTTAATTAATTCATTCATTCATGCTTTATTCTTGATATCAACATTCCGCAATAATATAAGGTACTTCGTTATATAGTGTCCATTTAAAAAGGATGAAGGAGCCAGGTTGACATGAATACCGATACCGGCATTATTGTGGCCTTGTTAGGTTGACGAAGGTTCGCTTCTGTTCTAATAGGATTCTTGAGTGATTGTGGTTTTGATCCTGTACTAAAAGCCCTTAACAAGTGCATACTATTTTGAATTAATTAAATTTATATGGATCTTGATAATCAAGATAGTCAATGATGAAATATGATGAATTCTACTTAATATTATAAACGGTAAACTTTGTGAGGATGTTTAGATGGATGTTTGTTACTCTTTCAACAAAAACTACTGAACGGATTTTGATTAAACTTTTCAGAATTATTGTTTATACATCAGAATAACATCGGAAAAATCCTACTATCTGAGAGCTATTTCGCCCACCTAAGTGAGCACGGATCAGCTAATATTATATACCTACCCGTAAATATTACACACTATTAAAGAAGATCCAAACGTCATTATTTAAAAATTCCATACACATTCTTTAAAATATAATTTCCTTATATGTCAACTTAATATTATATCTGCATAAATATATTATATTATTTGTATTTTAATGCGGAAACCTGTTTATTTTTATATTTGACGAGCCGTTTATTGTTTGGGGTTTCATACCACAAAAGCAAAAGGAATCCTTACAGGATCGCTTTGTTGTCCGTCTATGTTTATCTAAACCCAAAAAACTTGAAAGAAAATCAACGTTTTGATGAAACGTAATTTGCATTTACGTAAATATAATTCCAACTCCTTATTATGCGATTATTAATTTTTAAACGCTATTTTAAAATTGAATTCCTTTTCTAGTATAGATTTCATAGTAACCAGTAGTTTACTTGTTCCAAACTTATTAAAAAATAACTAGCTATCTTATATTACTTGGGTAAACGCCTTAATGATTACTCAGAGCGCTTCTAAAACTTTTTTCTTTACGGTTTGCGGCTAAGTTTTCTGTTAAAGACTTTCGTGAGGTTTAAATTTCATTTTGATGATAAAGACTCTGAAAGTCGTCACATTTGGCACAATCGTGTCCTAGGGAACTTTAGCTATCAATCATAAGAAGGAATAAATGTGGCTTGAATAATTTCAATAGGAAGTCTTTGTAAATAACGTTTCTGGACGATTACTCTTATTGTCTTTGATAGGATCTTAATGGAATAAGGGTATTTTATTATTTTTATCACACAGTAGGTTACGACTACACTACTATACTTCACTAATCTATATCTAAATTTATTTACTTAATATTATAAAGAGGAAAGATTTGTATGTTTGTTAAGGTTTAAGTCCAAAACTACTGGACCGATTTTAATATTTTTTGTATAGTACTATACACCTACATTGCACCCGTACATGGTTACTAGTGTATGATATAAATGATAAAAAATAATTCGACTTCGAACATGTAGAAAAATTTGACTGATATATTATATAATTTTAGTGTCACTCATACCAAGGCAAAAAATATCAACGATGTGTTATGATTCTGATATGTCTAAGTTTGATCAGAAGACCTAATAATACCTACTTATCCTGCACACTTTTATATCACTATTTCGTATTCTTTAACCGGAAATTAGAACTGAGATGTAATAAGAGATAAAGGAAGAGGGTCACTGGAACTGGAAGCGAATATTGTGACTCCAAAAATAAAGGGGAATAGTGACTCTCACCAACATTAATTTACTCTTTAATTACAAATACATCAAGTCAATCATAATTTTAAAAAGTCATAAATATTTAAAAAAGTATTTTAGGTAGTCCAGTCCGTATTTATTAATTTATTGCTTAATTTAAAATGTAATAAGTTTATGTAGTAAGAAATGTGTTTCCGTTTTTGTATTTTTATAGCATTTAAGAAGTTACTGATAAAATTTGGAAGGCACAGACTCCTGTAACAAAATTGTGATGATGCCCACCATTAGCGAGTATTTTCAAAAAGTTCCTTACTTAATGGTTCTTACTTCTTACCTCAGAAATATAATATTTTTATTTACAAATTATTCATAAAACTAGTAACGTATTTACCTAAATGTGTAAAAAAAAACTATCTATATTTTTAGCATAACGCAATATTTTTATTATTTTCTCCGAACTTTGTCATTTGACTCCTGATGTTTCAGTTTTCCGCCTTATGTGTGCCCTCTACACAGGCTTGAAACATTTATTTATTTATCATATATAACATAAAATTGGTGGATATTAACATTCACTATTTTATGTTATAAAATTTTACAGGAGTTGACTTGACATCAATCACATTCTCAAACTCTAATAGACAAGTGCTCCTTTAAATTGAAAAACACCATCTACCTGGGAATCGAACTTGGGACGCACGCAGCGGATGAACGTGCGACCGCAAGACCACATACACAGTCAAAGTTTAGTCAACTGTCTAAAAGAATTAGCTTAAATATATACTACATGCATGTTACATTTTTTTTTATGTTACATATCGACAGACGAGCATGAGGTTCACGTGATGGTAGGTGACTCTCAACAGAACATCAGTCAATGATGCACTGTCGACCTACTTTTTACTTCGAGCATTCGGAAATCTATAGACTGAAACCGAAAAGCGCAATGTGCACTTCACGGTTATTCCATCTTTGACATTACATATTCTCCTTAAATGTTTTCTCTCTTTCTCTCCATAATATCATAAAGATTTTCCTACTATAACTAACATATTTTCATATCGCATGCGGAATCGTCCGTGCGAACTACAACCATTGCGGTCGCGTATTGGCCTAAATCCAAAAGTATTAACGATTTCAGTTCTAATTCCCACTCACGTGCCAGTGTGAACATCTGGCGCAGCACAGATTACAGCAACGCAGCGTAACAACGCGAACGGCCCAGCTTATTGTAATAACCAATGTCTATCGCACTGCACCATGCAGCCATCCATCAAATTGAATTCTTGGGAATTGTGTCAGATTCTACAATAGGCTACCGAATTGTGTAACTGATCTTGCAACTAAAAAGTTCAAAAACGTCATCACAGGAATCCTAATTAAAAAAGCGTATTATAAAATCCAAGACTATGTTGACGATAAAGATGTATGGCGCTAATTCATCTCTGCATGTGCGGCTTCCCTGGCAAATTGTATGTATCTCACTTTACACTAATAGTAAAAACTCAATTTTCTTTTGCATTGTATAGAATCTCTGTATACCTTGCATTATATAAACTTCTCAGCCGATTATTACTATTGTAATCGAGTCGTTGTAAGCTAAACCATTCTTGAAAAGAGTGTCCATGGAGTTTCTTGCCGGTTCTTCTCCATGAGACCCACTTTTTGGAACCGTGCAACTAGACGTTTCATAAGAGCCTGCAAAGGCCTATTTGAAATAAAAAACTTTTGATTTTGATTTTGGAATATTTACGACAAACAAAACTTCTGAGGAGAAACAATGGAAAACGTTGCTAGGCAACCAGCATACCAGACATACAATCCTCAACTTCTTTATACGATAGGTATATACGCTCCGCGTTCCAGTAATAGACAAAAAGCTTACGTACGATGTTCATATTGCTGACTATTAAAATTTACTAAATATATTTCTTATAATATATATTGACTAATTAATCTTTATTGCAAACCAATTTGGATACATATATTTTAAACTTTACTGCAATATTTGTAATGCACTGTGCTTACATCAAAAACAGGTCTCGTCAAAACCAATACAAGAAAAGCTGTTTGATATCTATTTAAGTAATACTTGACATTTGCTATTTTTAATTTGTGTTGTGAATAAAGGTTGTATCTATTTAACTGTTTTATGACTTAATGGAAAGAAACAATTTTATTAATGTTGGGAATCGACAGATGATCATAAAGTTCATTTGATGGTAGGAACAGCAACACAAAATCAGTCAATAATGCGCTGTCGACCTAATTTTTACTTCTAGCATTCGGAAATACATAGACAGACCAAAAAGTACTATTTGCACATCATTTTTTCATCTATGAATGGTGGTTCGTTACCGTATCGGAATTCCGATATTCCTCCCACCCGTTTAATGTCCGAAGTGAACAGACGTAGGGAAGACATGCCTAAAGAAAATTATAAATATGTCGTCTCGGTGGGATTCGTAACCGCGACCAATAGGACCGCAAAATATAATCAATTCTTAATATCAATTAAATATATACGTACAACTAAAAAAAAAAGTGAATTCACGAGTCCCCTAGTGGGGCATGGGGCAGAACCATTTATGTGTCTGTTTCACAGATCATTTATCTTTATAGGCAAGTAGGTGATCAGCCTTCTGTGCCCTGCCTGACCGAAACATTTTTTTTATTAATCTTGATTCCCTGGGATTCGAACCCAGGAACTTTAGCGCTAAACGCATCGCGCTTACCACTGAGCCACGGAGGCGGTCAAATATATAACTTAACAGAAGGTAAAAAACCCCTGTCTGCAAAATTCGCAATCGAAATTAGTTCTTTTTATATATTGCCGCAGCAAAACCTTATATTTACCCGAAAAAATCATGAAGAGTAAATGCATACGATTTTTTTAATGAAAGTTTGTTCATAGTCATTCAGTAAAACCACTCTATATTGTAACAGATTCTTTGACGTTTTAAGTTTTAAATAGTTACATTTTCAATATAATCATATGTATTCTTTATTTGAAAAAGAAGTGACTTATTCGAGTCGAATTACAACAATACGAAAAACTTGAAAACTTTAGTCATTTTACCCTTTAACCTGGTATGTCATACTTAAGTTTTGTAGAACTTCGAGCGTGTAGTAAGTTCTGGGACGCATCTGTCTTAAGATTGCGATAGGATGTGCTCTAAATAAGACAGAAGGGAACATTCGTCAGTCGCTCCATCCTTTGTTATCAGATACAAAGAGTACCTTTGTAACGTATTGCCTTCCAAGATGCGACTTAGATGTGTCCTCAAAACCCTGTCCGAGATAAATCGTAAAAGGCTGTCTGTCAGAGGATAATAAATTTGATCTTTGCATACTTAATTATGGTTTCTATTGTACACTTTGTGCCTTCTTCTTCTGTGTCTTATTGTTTTAAATTTAGTTGCAACAATATAAGTTAATTTTTATTCACTTTAAAAATATTAAATAAAATTTAACCAACTATTTTACGCCAATGCTCGAACAATCAATCAAACTATTGTTATAAATAAATTAATCAAAATAATATTTTTATTTTTGCACACACAATGTCTACAATATAAGACTGTCTAATATATAAAATTCTCGTGTCACAGTTTTCATTGCCATACTCCTCCGAAACGGCTCGACCGATTCTTACCAAATTTTATATGCGTATTCAGTAGGTCTGAGAATCGGCTACTATCTATTTTTCATACCCCTAAGTGATAAGGGTTGTTCACCCTTAAATTTTTTATTTTTATTTTTGGACGATTTTTTTTTGTTTTTATTTTTTTATTATGTGGCATTAAAAAATACATACAACCCCTGCTTTTTTTGACAAAAAATCTAGACCCGTGCGAAGCCGGGGCGGGTCGCTAGTAAAATATAAAGCAGTATTCACGCACAATACGAAAAAAGCTAGGTTATATTTTGGCATTAGTAAGATATTATACATATATTACACAAATCCGATTCCTTAGATTTAGTTGTCTACAAAACCAAAACGTATTGAATATTTAGTTTTGGGTATGAAATGGTTTAAACTGACTTGCACTTCCTTTTGAATATCTCGAGATTCATAAAGCGCCTTTGATATTAGAAGTAATCATGTAAATCACCTTAACCAGCTAAGTTATTCACAGTAAATGCAGGGAATTCAGTTCGTGAATCATACCTAATAAGTCTTAGCAGAATGCGAATTGCGAATGGATTCGAAACTTATAATTAGCTCCTATATTTTAAGAAGCTTCCTCAATTCTCGACTCCACTCAATTATTCTCTTCTGGATTACTCAAGATTGGATTTCATATCAAATGGGTATTAACTAATCTTAGTATCAATCTACAGGAAACTAATGACAGTGCAACGAAACTTATATTACTCGTAGATTCAATACGAGTTATCTTTCATATCAATGTTATTTGTCCTGCCATAATGTGGGCTTCAAAAATAAAAAAATATTTATAGATTTAAATATGCTTTCTATTATATAGATTTGCAGTGGACAAATGAGCCAGCGTGACGTCAGCTGTCAATTGCGGAAGATGGCGGAGCTCCGAACGTATTTTAAAATTAATGTTCTGCATATTTTTCTTCCTGAATTTCTCCGATATTTTAACAGTTATTCTGTTATTCAAACACAAACAAATCCAACAAATAAGATATCATTAAAATCGTTGCAGCTCTTCTTGAGTAATAAATGGTGTAACAAACTCTGTTTTATATACATAAATATCAAAAGGCTTACTTGATACCTCAACCACAGGACATTAAGAAGTCTGTGAATATATTTTCTACTTTCGAATGGAAATGCATAGACAAACCAAAACGAACTAAATGCACTTCACAGTTTCTCTATCTATGAACGGTGGTTCGTTGTATACATGTACTACAATACATGTGTATATCCATTGAAAATTAAAAAATATGCTTATTATTTAGTAACAGGTGGTATTACAGTATATAGTGAATTTATTAAATATGAATTAAAGAAAAACTGAATGTGAGTCACGAGTGGATCCAAACAATAAAATATCGATGTGTCGATAATTTTTTAACAAAATCGTTTAGAGTACCGACATATCTACTAATATATATCTTATCTACCTACATTCATATTATAATGTCTATATTTCACACTGAGAAATAAATTTGAAATATTGGAAGATTTTTATCTTCTATATATTTTCTTCTATGGCCATTTTAATAAATCAGACGAGGTGGTTGGGGCGTTTTTTATGTCAAATATGAGACAGACGTGTGAGAGGCTCACTTTTATAGGTGATAATACTTCCACAGGACATCAATGATGTTCTATTGACCTGTTGTTAACTTTGAGCATGGAAATCTATAGACTGGAACCAAAACGCGCAACTTCACGGTTTTTCCATCTATGACCAGTGATTAGCGGCCCAGTCACTTTTTTTATGTTCCTCTCTTGCTTTGGCAGAATATATGCATTACGATGGGTCACAGCTTCGAATCCTAACAGTTCTGTTATGCAACACTTTTTTTATGTCCGTAGGAAAAATATTGGAACACGCTCTACCCAACTTCTGGCCATTTATGTAGAAACTTAAACGGGTTAAAGGAAAATCCATGAAGTGCTGATTGTGCGTTTTCTTTTTTAGTTTATTTATTCTCGAAATCTTAAAGTAGATAGTAAAAAGTCAACGGTGCATCGCTGATCTTTTGTAGCAGAGACATTGCCTTCGACCAAGTGAGCTGATGTTTGTTTGGCTTTATCTCATATACATAATAATAAATAAAAAATAGACTGTTTTATTTATTATCTTAGTGTCGTTTCGAACTTGAATATTTTTTAGATAGATTTACTTTATTTTATTATATTAATGTCAGCAGTTAATATATATTGCATAAAAATGATCACCAATTCACGAAAGTTTTGCAAGTCAAGTCAATCAAGTCTTTGTCTCAGGAATACATTAATTAATTCCGGCTGTCACTGTGGCCGGGGTTTATAATCTGAAACGATTTTTTATAAATCTTATATTTTATTGAGGTATATATTTTTATAGACCACCATGCCATCGTAAAAAATACCGTTCACAATCGTTGGCGCGTTAAGTAGTGCAGATATCTTAAGTTCCGATAAGTTGCAGGTTTTCATCCCACCATGACATTTTTATAATTTTCTTTAAACATATTTAAAATCTTACGTAGGTTCTATTTATTTTTGACCGTAATAAATAACGTGTACGTCTAGTTACTTAGGACATTAAACTGGTGGGAAGCATACCGAAATTCTGACCGGGCTCCGAACCAATGATATTAGGAATTCTTCCGACTTATAATACATCGATGATAGTAGAAGAAGCGAAAGTGGTATGTAAGGATCGGAGCATATGGAATTCCGTGATCTCTGCCTACCCAAATGGGAAAGAGGCGTGATGTATATGTATTTATGTATGTACATACACTCATAGTTGCAATTTAGCCAATTTACTCAATATCATTATAAATTATAGCCTAAATGCCATTTTGATGTATAGTAAAGTTTCATTAAAATTCGTTGAGTAGATTTTATGTGAATGACTAACAAACATCCTCACAAACTTTCACATTAACGTTAAAATATATTGCGAAATTGCTTACAGTGTTTTTATTTTAACTTCATATTAAAAATACACTATAACGAAAAGCGCATTCTACACTTCTTGTTTGTCTAGGAACTATGTGAACTGTTTGTTAGCCGGGTGGAATTTCTATATTATGCTTCCCACCACAAAAGCTTAGTAGCCAGACATAAAGAGACTATTATTGTAGAAATATACATTATAAAGTTAAAAGAATCGATGAGAGAATCCTTTGGAGAATGAATGCAAAAATATAAACCACTAGCAACTAGCCCCGGCTTCATTGGGTGCAATGTAGATGTACTATACACAAAATAGCCTATGTTACTCTCTGAGAATGTAGCTTTCTATTGGTGAAATAATTTTTAAAATCGGTCCAACAGTTTTTGAGTTAAATCGTAACAAAGAAACAAACAAATATTTCCTCTCTATAATATAGTAGAATAGACTACACCAATGTGACCGTCAAAAACTAATGTTGATTAATGTCAAGAAGGCCAATGTTACAAGGGTAACTCTGTCCGGTTAGTTTGGACAATATGACATTTTGTAGTTTAAAAATGGATTCTTAGGTTTAAAAAATAAATAATAGTTTAAAAAAAACTAAAAAACACGCTTTTTATAAAAAACCGAACTAAAAAATAGAAAATAAATTTAAATTTAAAATATATTTTATTTAAAAAAAAGCGTGGAGTGCATGGTGTCAATAGTTAAAAATATTTGATTAGCACCCCACGCTTTTTTTTAAATAAAATATATTTTAAATTTAAATTTATTTTCTATTTTTTAGTTCGGTTTTTTATAAAAAGCGTGTTTTTTAGTTTTTTTTAAACTATTATTTATTTTCTACTTTTTAGTATGGTTTATTTATAACAGCTTGTTTTTTTAATTTTAAACTATTAAAATTAAAATTAAGTTTATGGAATAATATAGTATTAAGTACAGCGCCACCTTGTGACAGTAGCCAGAATGCGCGTGGCGTGACCGATAGTTTATACAACGCAGTGTTTTAAATGCCGCTTAATATCAATATCTAGTGACAGCGCCATCTAGTAGCGCGTATCGTCGCATAGATGGCATCGCGTCTGCAGATAAATTAACAAAAATCATAATTTGCAAATTGAAAAATGGAATAATTTTATCAAATTAGTGTATTGTCATCGGTCCTTGAGACGTATGCAAAGTTTCAAGTTAATCAGATGTTTAGAAACCGGTGAAAATCGTGCTCAAAGATTCCGTTACATAGTTACATACAACCCAAGCTAATAAAAGCGTGTTAATAAGTTCACTGTTTTTTTATGTTCATAGACATAATCATGCTTTGTTATTGAGATTTCACACGTTTTAGGTTTTTTATTTTACTTATAATATTTATGTCAATGTCAATGTCAATTTGACAACTGTAATGTTATGTGACAGCGGCAAAAGTGAAATCCGTCCTCTTCAAATTATGAAAAGACGTATTCTCAAATAGTATAGGTTTCCCACTTTGATTATTTATAAATAATAATCAAAGGTTTCCCAGATATTCAAGTACATTCTTTTTCGTACGTTGTGTTAACATAAATAAATATATCTATAATATTTTCTTAACTTCATAATAAACATTTCGCCTTTTATTAATTTCAATTACGAATTTTCATTGTGTCTTCATAATACTTATAAGAATTCGCATTCATTTCGTATTCCTCTTTTGAAAATCAGTATAAACTTTTATTCCAGTTTCTTTACGCGGCTTTTATTGCAAATTTTTGAGTTTCTTTTGTAATTTTACGAAAGCTTAATGAATTCTTTTAATGTAGATGTAGGGTATGGTCTAAGTATGAATTAAGACAAAAATTACCAATTGTAAAAAGGTTAAAATTGTAAAAATTATATCTCTTATAATTTTTACAATTTTAACCTTTACACGTTACAAATAAAGAAAATTATTTGGTTAGCTGGTTTTAATTTCAACCCCTTTTTTTAACAAAGAGATACATAGGAACCTTAAAGGTCACTTCTTGAAAGTTATTAGGAGAACCGGGCGTTGCCATTGGCTTTTTTCAAAATTATGGCTACCGATCTCAGATTCTACCGATAGTTTTATTTATCCTTTAAAAATATCTTCAAATCTCCTAAAGAAGTATGTATTCTGTCCAAATAAAGCTAAATTCCATATTCAAATTTTTCGTAAAACACCATCGTATTGCCATATGACTTGCCTAGGACTTGCACATTGGTATTTCTAGTAGTCTGACGTATTAATACTATAAGTCAGTTACACGACTAATATCAAGATACATCTGCGCCATGATAACGACCCTAGCGTAGATTACGTCACTACAGCTGGAGATACATAGTTACGAAATGTTCTATAGCTATGTAAGTTAATTGTTCGACAAACCGGCGCCCTAAGCAGGACATTTTTTTGCTCTGCCATCATAGAAATTAACTATCTGTGGGGCGAAATTGTGGTCAGCTAATTTATCATGAATGTTTGTGTTAGTAATGCATTCTGGCGGAGTTTGTGGACAACCAACACTGCATTCATTTATTAAATATTTATTATCGCTTTTCCTTGTTATATTAGGAAGCCTTATAGTTCCGTATTTTCATGGAATTGTAAGTGAATTCTAGATTTTTCTATCAAATTTATTTAACAACTTTATTGCATAATAATTATTATACCTACAAAGGACTCGGAATTGATATGAAATAGACACATAACTAATCACAATTATTTTGAAATAGGATAAATTAAGTTATGCAGGCCGTTATAATTTCAAACCACTGCTTAAATATTATAAAAATAAAATAAAACAAATACTGACTGTGGATGGGTTCGAATCCCACCGGGACATGTTTATAATTTTATGTAAGCATGTTTTCCCCATGTCTGAAAACTTCCGGCATTAATCGGTTGTGAGGAATTTCGAAATTTCGACCGGGTAACAAACCACCGTTCATTGATGGAAAAACCGTGAAGTGCATATTGCACGTTTCAGTTTCAGTCTATAGATTTCCAAATGCTGGAAGTAAAAATTAGGGCGACAGCGCATCATTGACTGATGTTCTGTGGCTGAGGTATCACCTACCATCAAGTGAACCTCATGCTCGTCCGTCGATACTTGACATAAAATAAATATTTCATTGCGGTTCTTATGTTCATTGCAGCGAGGTTATTGTTTCCGTTCGAAATTTAACTTGAAACAGCGAAGGGTACAGAGTGGCCTATTAATGGCAGAACTAAAGTGATTCATGTAGCAAATAGCCACTACGCCTGTAAACTGCATCGGGCTTCTATATTTCTGTACGCTTTTAAAAGTTCCGCTGGTTCAACAAAATGGCGCTATTTATTGCTTTTTTTAAATATTTAATTTATAGCATTTTCTTTGGTGACATTTTGAATTGATAGTTCTTGATGGAGGTCCAGAATTATTCTGCATAGCTTATACAAGAAACATCTAAAAGCGTTTGAAATGAAGAGAATCTTTTTAATTATCATCATTCTTCTGTAATTTTATTATTTTTTCAAAAATCTATTTAATAATAATATAATATATTATCCTATATTTAATTATTTGGGGTAAAATGCAGAGGTATATTTGTAATATGTTCATTTACTTTCGACGGGCTCGTTGGCGCGTTTGGTAGAACACCTTGCGCACCGATGGGTCGCGGGTTCAAACCCCGCCGGGATGACATGTTTATAATTTTCTATAAGCAATCTTCCCCACTTCTGATCACTTCGGGTGGAACTGATGGAAGGGATAACAGGTGGAAGGGATATCGAAATTCTGACCAGGTAACGTTCATAGATGGAAAAATTAAAAGGTAGAGCTTACTTTCTTTTATGCTGAAAATATTTTTGTGACCTACTCTGCTCTACGTCGCTGGCAGAATCCTAGTGTTTTAGCCCTTAGATCCTAAGAAAGAGGTACTTACAGAACTACATAATATTCCACATTAGCTTATTAACTTTGTTTATATTTGTATTTATAACAAGGTTATTTAAAATCGTTTTCTTTATATTTAGTTTGTAAGTTTTCCTCTATAGTTTATTAGTTCGAATATGTAAAGTGTTTAAATACCTAAACGATTCTTATTGGTAGCGCCAAAATATACAACATGTAAAATAATTTAATTAACTCCAAATTTCCATCCCATTATTTTTTGATTGCAACACCGCAACTGCCGTAATCACACCGGGCAACATCACCTTTTTGATTCATTGAAAACCCCCCCTCCATTCAAATTCCCGATAATTACATAGCTTATAATCTATATACATATAATAAAAGAGTAGGATCGAAATTACGCTTCACTAAATATTTTTACCAGAAATTAAGAGGGGTGATAAAAGAAGGGTAGCAGAATGCATAAATGCAATTTTTAAGATTCTTGTCTGTCTGTCTGTCTGTCTGTCCGTCTGTCTGTCTGTCTGTCTGTTTGTTCACGCTAATCTCCGAAGATACTGAACCGATTATCATGCAATTTAAACAAATATATTAAGGAAAGCCCGGGGCAACATATAGGCTTTGTTTTATCGAAATCGGTTATCGGAAAGAAAAGTTATCATCATTTAAATATTATTTTAAAGGCACCATATCACCAAATTTCAATGCAAACTGACCCGCGTTGAATTTTTTCGAATTGTCAGATGTCAATCACAGTTTGATATGTAAATGAAATAGTTTGATAATTTCGCCATTTCCAATATGTATTCGTAGAATAGTGGATAGAATAGTGGATATGCAGTCCCATAGCGTAGCTTTTGATGCGAGTTCGAATCTGAAGTTGAAATGAAAGAAATATTTTTTTGTATTTATTTATTTATTTTTTGAAAGAACTATATTATAACAAAAATAGAAAATGTATTATTGAAATAATATATGAAAAAGTATTTCTTATGAGATCATTTATTTCACCTTTTCATCAATCCTTTCTCTTAAACAGAATTACGATTATTCGACATTGCTTTTTTGCTTCCGTATCTTAGAGGTTTCAGCATTTAGCACCGGAAACCCGGGCAGGAATCCCGGGAATTTAAAAAAAATGTCCGAAAATGAAAATAACCAATTAAATGAACGCACGCATCTATTTAAGACAGAAAATGTATTGAATCCAATCTTCGATTGAACTCTGATTAGTAGAAAAAAGACACATATCTGGATTTTGGTCACATAAAATTTAATTAATATGAATTTCCCTAATGTTTCTTTAAAGTCAGGTTAATTATTTCAACTTTTGAATATCAAATCATCCTTCGAACCCCAATCTCAACCACCATTAAACATGTCGATAACATGATGCAAAAGCAACCGTCAATGACTAATTTGATAGCTCTTTCCCAAAAGAAATCACCAAGTACAGAGGGTGGAGGAGGATATGTCATTTGAAGAAAGCTTGCTCAAAAGCTCAGCTTAAAGTGAACCCCACGCGAACGAAGTCGCGGGCATCAGCTAGTAATAAATAAACAAATAGCACACGCCCGCGAGTGTAGAAGACAAGAGGTGTCAGTGCAAGCATTCATTTAGGAGAAGAGTTGCAGATATTGTGTCCTTTCTTTCTATCCATTTCTGTCCTTCAATCATTATCTGCATTGAAGACATTTATAACATCTTAGGCGCGTCCACTTATTTTATCTTCTTATCGAAATATCGTAGTCACAAATTTGTTGTCAAATTTTGACTACAATTATGCAATTTTATATAAATCGACTCTAGGTATAACTCGTGAAAATTCACTGCGCTTCAAGCGCTCTTCACTGATGACATCGCGATTGAACTTTATTATATTTTAAAACAATAAACGATGCTGATGGATAATTACTTGATACTTAACAACGACAGCAGTTATTGTTATGAATTTACTGAAACATGTAGTGTCATTGGTTTAAATATAAGTTTTAATTTTAATTAAAAGTAGTTATGCTAATTTATAGGCAATTGAATTTCTGTTATATTTTCTGTTATTTAACAACAAATTAATATATTAATACATTTTGTCGTAATGATTTATTCTTAATATTTACTTATATGCGACCTATCTATCTGTACGAACATTGGCTGTTTATAAATTTCTGTGTTTTATATTCGGATTCATATAAAAATCAAAGCAAAACCGAGCGGTGCGTAATCCTATAATACCTATAAGTATTAACGCACGGTGTATATACGGTACGGTATTTTTGTAATAAACAAAGTTTCTGAAAGTGAGGATTATTTACTCTCAACCTTACGGCTTAATATTTTCAGATATCCGAAAAAAATATATTTTGATTCAACATAATATTATCGTGAAAGATGGATAGAAAGATTAGGAACTCCTACATTAGGATTATACCGGAGTATGGTTTTTGCGAGATCGTTTTCGCTTACAAGGGTCACGGGTGGATGAGTCGCTGGTTCGAATCCCGTTCGTATGACATGTTTATAATTCGTTGGAAGCATGTTTTCCTAATGTAATTTGTAAAAGGAAAAATCGCAAAGTTCATATCTATTGCGCGTTTTGGTTTCAATCTATGGATTTCTGAATGCTCAAAGTAAAAAAAGATCAATCAATGATTTTTTTTCAAGAAAGTGTATCACTTAATGAACCTTTTACCACCAGCGGATCAAATTCTTGGAATCTCCCAACCGTACACTACGTTGATTCTCACAACCCTACGAAACGCTTCTCATCATCTTTATTATAACGACTTGTAAGGAAAGGAATTCCCTACCGGTATTAATCATCTCACCTAGCTACAATCTGGGGCGCTTCAAAGCAAATTAGCATAGGTTTTTAATAAGTAAATATTTTTAGGGAACGTAGTCCACGGCTAAAACCTTGGTTGGGTAAAACAGTTTTATTCTAAACTAGCAACACGCCCGGCTTCACACGGGTGCAATGTAGATGTACTATGTGACTCGCTGATAATGTAGCTTTCTATTGGCGAAAGAATTTTTGAAATCGGTCCTGTAGTTTTTGAGTTTATTCATAACATACAAAAATCCAAAAATACAAATTTTTTCTCTTAATAATATTTGTGTATATGTATATAGATAAAAATCTTCGTCAAGTATTTAATTATAAAATTAGTACGTCAAAAACACTCATGCGAGGCTTTGACTCTATTTTAAGATAGGTCACACCGCAAACTGGACGTCGAGTTGCTTAGAAAATAACCTGCTGATTTTAATGTGCAGAATTATGTTCTTGAATCTGCTTAGATTTTTATAATAACCATTAATATTGTCTTTTATTAACGCGAGTATCACACATTTAAATAAAATACTGTATACCGGATTAAAACGCGATTTATTATTTATATTGTTTAAATTATTTATCCCGACGTTTCGGATGCTTTACAGCAACCGTGGTCGCGGGGGTTAAACAATATATATATAATAAATCGCGTTTTAATCCGGTATACAGTATTTTATTTAAATAACCTCTTCTTTGGTATATAAAAAATAGAATCTAAGCTGACAGTTGACGGCATGAAGCTTAGCTGCTTAAAATATTATAATGTTTCATTTAATTTACTGTATCTAAATATCCTCATATATAACGTGAAAATTGTGGAATATTGATCTAAAGTCCATCTTTTCGTTTGAAAATCGAAATGCCGACGAAAGTAAGACCTTCATAAGAGGTTCAAGACATCAATCAATCAAGTCTTATAAAGTAGAGAAAAGATAAATTGAACTGTTTCGAGAAACAATAAACAAAGATAGTGCCCCAGATGTGCGAAATGGAAAGGATTGTTTCAAATCGTATTGAGGCGTTCTTTAGTTTCGGATGCGGTTCTCGGTAAACTTTATATGGCAATAAGTTTGAGCGCTTCTTTGCCTTATAGTTTAGTTTTCACGTTGTTAAATACGACGGGTATGTTGGATAGAAACACCTATCTAGTTTCTATTTTCATGTTATATATAAAATTCTCGTGTCACAGTTTTCGTTGCCATACTCCTCCGAAACGGATCGACCGATTCTCATGAAATTTTGTGTGCATATTGGGTAGGTATGAGAATCGAACAACATCTTTTTGTTTTTATTTTTTTATAATTTTTTGTTTTTATTTTTTATAATATTTTGTTTTTATTTTTTTATAATGTGGCATTAAAAAATACATACAACCCTAAATTTTTACTTTTTTATCACCAACCCCTGATTTTTAGAAATTATTTACATGGCAAAACAATGATTGCCGGGTCAGCTAGTGTTATTATATTATTATTTTATTATAGTATTGGTTTTAATGATTTTTATCTAAGCATAATTTAGACAAAGAACGATTTTAATTTTTAATATTTTTTTCATGTCAGATGTCAACAGACGAGCTTGAGGTTCACTTGAAGGTGATACTCCAGCCACAGAACATCAGTTAATGATGCGCTGTTGACCTACTCTTTTTCTTAGAGCATTCGGAAATCCATAGACTGAAACCTAAAATGCTAAACGTAACTTTTTCATTTACTTAATATTTATAAAATAATTTCTTGAATGTGTCTAAACTAAATATATTCTTGGGAATGTTGAAATTATTTAAAAGTCCGTAGAAGCTTAAAAATATTATAATGTATTTTGCATTGTGCGGATAAAATAGCAAAGGAAATCTTTGTACTCCAGTCATGTTTGCAGGTACCGCGAAATTCACTTTTAGATTATTTTGCTGGCATTCTTAAATTCTCATGTAATTTAATGTTTGTTGAAATTTTTCTTGGAATATTTTCGTTTCACACATTTATTATATTTATTATTGTTAAATAGAATAGTGGGAGCCAACGAATTCGTCGTACTTTATTACAAATTGAATATTTTCCATAAAAAAATTAAAGTACCTTAAACGAATATGTAGAGTATTTTAAAAGATTAATTAAATAAAAGGTAAATTTGTCGAATCACGGCTCCATCTTAAAACAGCTCCAATTTTTTTACTACTGTTTTTTATCACTCGGGAATGGTGTACCATGCAATAATATGGTGGCGCATGCTATGGAACCCCATAGAAATTAATAAAATGAGCCATCACCTAGGTTAGGTTATGCGAACGGTGCCGCGGCAGCGGCCGACGAGTGCCAGAATAAAGCTCCAAGTTATTTTCTTAGGTGTCATGCATTTTATATAATTACTCTTTTTTAGGAGTCCAAAGCCTTGTGCCTCCTTAATATTACTTGGAATACTATATATAGGTGGTAAAAAACGACAGAAATTTTTTTAGAGCACTTTCGAGGTGGAGCCGTGATTCGACAAATTTACCAAATAAAATTTCACAAATATTATCGATATACATATATCGGTATAATAAATGGAAGACTCATAACGGAGTGTTCATTTCATTTAATTTTTTCATTTTTTAAATAATAAGATATATTTGTTTATTCATACTAGTCCTATTAAAACTAAATGCAGCAATACTTTTTTAAATAAATCCAAATACTCATCAAACTTACAAAATTCTTTAGTGATCCACCAAATTTCGCTTGACCAAAATGTAAGCTTAATACGTAAAGTGGTTTCGATTTATCGAAGACGAAGCTTAAGTCGAACCAAAGTTTTCAATTATCGGGCGGTTTGAAAAAGTGGAAATGTTCGTTGGTGTCTCATCAACTTTTACTGCGCAAATATCCAAGATAAGCCACCTCGTTACCAATATTTCCTAGTAACGACGCTGGCTCAGGCATTAGTACAGCGTTGATTGAAAATTCAGTTTCATTGCGCTAATTAACAATTTACACTTCTTCCGAATGTTGTATAATTCTGAAGGAAAAATCTAAATTTTAACTATTATTAAAACGTTATTTTTTATCATACAAGAGTAGAAATGAATCATTAATGATGTGTATTTGTTGTAATAGCAATAGGGATATTATGAGATTCTTCTGCCGTGTTTTTGTACATATACTCGTATATAGTACTTTTTTATGTTGGTAAATACTTATAGTACCTATTAATGGTGACACTATCACTAAAGTAATTAGGTCTGTATGTAACTTATAGATATAAAAGTGAATTCTTTAGTCTCTTAGAAGGACATAGGACAGACACATCTCTGTGTCTGTTTCATTGACCATTTTTCTTTTTTTAATACTTATGGACATTTTGCTTAAGTAAAATTTTACTACTTATATGGCAAAATCTGATAAATATCACCCACATACATTTGATAGTTCTACGACAAGAAATAGCGTCATAGGACTGTAAAATTCAGAAGCCAAATAATTTCTTGGTGTTTATTTAAAAAAAATGCTGGCTTGGATTGCAGGATGTTGCATAAGTTGACAAAATATGTCGTATAACAATGCATATAAGTACGAGTATTTGCCTTTGCACAAATAATATTAGATTAGCGTTCTGGTGTAGTAGATTTAATTTGAGATTATATATATTTAAACACATAAAGTTTCGAAAGAGCCAGTTATCTATGCTTTGATCATTCAGCTCATGCTGGTCCACCCCTATCAATAAATAAACATTAATTGAATAAACAATCAATTTAAAATAAATAAACTGTAACAAAAGATAAACAAAAACTATATCGAATATTTATCTAGAAAATTATTCCCTTAAAATAAAGTACTTATAGTGAGGAGAATTTTCGAACGTATAACATTTCAAAATTAGTGATTTATATGTATAGTTTCTCTATAACTTTTTTATAAAAATGTACCATAACATGCAATATCAAGTAGGTACATAATTTGTTAATAAAAACACACACGTAATACCCATTAATTCTGCCTCCCAACCGCCGAGAATTATGTACAATACTCCAATAAAACACGAACATTTTTCATCAACAAAACATCCTATTTTTTATTCAAGCTTTAGAGATAAATAGCTTATACGAGAAATCTCCTTCATTTTTATATAATATTTTTAGTATTTTTGTCAGCCGCCTGAAATAGAACGTAGTATGTGGGAAGAATAAGGGTCCCACTAATCGAAAACAATGTATAAAATATATTTTACGGTATACCATTGGTACTATTTTTATCAATATTTGATTAGCCTGTTCTTGAAAATAACATAGAGGGTATAGAGCTAAAACCATTGACAATATCGAAGGCCCAATGAACCCAATGAAATATGAAAAAGTGTGAAATTAAAAGTTGTAAGTTAAAAGTAATTTTTAAAGTTGAGGGATAAAATAACCTAATATACAAAGAATACAAATATCGACGATCTATTTATACCTATTACATATCAAAATAACAAAAAATTTTTTTAATTATGTCAAAGCTTAGAATGAGAATCACGCTCTCGGAAAGTTGCGATTTTGAACTTGTACCAGTATACGTCGATATTAATTACGGCGATATTATTTGTATACTTACTTTAGACAATTTTGTCTCTACAAAAAAAATTTTGAAATAAGTTTATAATTTAATTTCTTACAAAATATATTATTTCATACATATTGGGTTTCATACATACCCTCGATATCTATTACCATAACATTCAAAGACATAACAAAAAACCTAACAACATGAAGTGTATTATTTACTCTATTTACGAACTGTAATACTTAGCATCATTGTCTAACGACACGGGAGAAAAGAGGCGGAGAGCAATATTCCGTCGCGCAAATTACCCAGTATACGACGCGTACAAGAGTTATCTTTTTCATTATTTGCTACACAAAATGAAACCAACATGAAAACTGAAATACAACATAACCTTACTAGGTAACTATATGTATGGACTAGCTAGACATTTCCTTCTGGCTGTTCTCAAGCTCCAAATTAAATGAAAATTTCATAGCCCATGAGAAACATTAATGACATTAAGCTCAGCGCTCACCCTTCGTGATTTACTACATCCATTAGCTGTAAAGTGCTTAAGGGATATTTAAAAATGTTTTCCGATAACCTTAGTTACCTGAAGTATGGCGGACACACTTAAATTCCGTTTTTATTTTATATATTAGTATGAAACATTCTTATGAATAAATGATTAAGGTTTCTTACGAGCTTAGCTTTATCACTTGGATAGAAAAATCGGAAGAGGAAACACGTATTAGGCGTCAAATTTCCACATCGCTTAATGTATACTTCGTGTCAACAGATTTTCATATCGTCAAGACATCAAATTTCAATAACGTATCCGCCTTAAGGCAAACGCCTGGTTATAGCGATCAAATGTAGCGTCTACGTAAATTGAGGTTTCCGGTTCAGTGGCCGACCAATATCGCCTAAGATTTTACTATATATTCTAGAGATGTCTGGAACGTTTAAACAGATTTTTTATTTAAACTAATTACTCGTACTATACAACAATTTAAAACATTTAGTTACGGTATTTACTTTTGAAAAAAACAGAACCACAGAATACTACTCCTTTATTGTGATAACATTAAGTTTTCTGTTATATTTGTATACTCTACTTTACTAAACTTCAATAATGTATAAAAAATAAGGATTTAGTTACAACCATGAGAAGGGATTTTATTTGGAGGCGTATTACCGCGCACGATGTTAGACCTTCAATGAAAATTATAAAATAATTTTAAATGTTGACATTATTTTTTTACGTACAAAGAGAAGTGGCGAGACATGATCACCATCATAGTTACGATGAACGGTCTATAATACACCAAGACGAGTATTTGTATAGTCTAGACTCTAGAGGCGTAGAATATTTATCATATTATAGTGATATGGTTCTCACTTCTCGTTATTTTGCAGCGAAACAACTATAAAGGAAAGTTACCACTTCTACAAAATTGTACGTAAGCAGATAACGAAATAGAATATTACTATTTCATTTACGTACAAAATGAATATAATATAAGAAAGAAGTCAGAAATTGTAAATACTTCTCTTAAAAAAAACTAGTGATAAATAATAACAAATCCCTTTTTTTTCAAAGAATAGTTAGACATGCTGCAAAACTGATCCAAATCCGCGTATGCTATTCAATACGTCTGAGTTTGGTGTACCTACTACGTCTTAAAAATGTGTTGTAACTCACATACCTAGCCAACATTAAGCAGTGTGAATATCAAATAAAATAGTTTGTCATGTAGCTGTAGAAAAATAAAAATATAAGGGGCCGTCCATTAATCACGTGAGGTCGCTTTTCTCATTTTTTGACCCCCCCCCCCCCTCACCCCTGATGATATTTGGTGAGGTTTGGGACCCCCCCCCCCCCCCCCCTCCCCCTGGATCACGTGTATTTTTTTGGAAGTCTATGTAAAGGCTATTTTTGACTGGAAAAAAAATATTTAACAAATGGCGTTTTGATTCGAAAAACATTTATATGTATTTGCAATAAAATTAATGAATAATTAATTAATTAATTAATAAATTTTCGCGCCGTTCAAAATTTCGGTACATAAATAGCGCTTTTTGAGAAAAAATAAATAAAATTAATACACGTGATGTCTAACGAGACCCCCCCCCCCTCCCCCCTCGTGATGTTTCGTGATGTTTTCCGTACCCCCACCCCCCCTTTTGAGCCTCACGTGATTAATGGACGGCCCCTAAATCAATCTCTTCATTTACGAGTATATTGGGCCACTAAACGGGGCGTGGGTCATTGGGTCGTTGGCGTAAGTCTGTGAGTAATTTTAATAGGCAACTTACAACACTCACTTCGACCTGCTGTTGCTCTCTCTGTAGATTTTAGGTGGTTTTTGAACACATATCAGAGAAGGCAAACGGACAGGGGGCTCACTTGATGGTAAGCGACTATCGTCGCCCGTGTAAATCTTCAATACCAGGGGTCTTAACTATGCGTTGCGAACCTTTTAAAGGTTCCCAAGTCGTATCGGTTCAGAAAAACCGCTGGTGAGAGCTCCCACAGACTGGTCGTGCGTCACAAGTAGTGATTTAGGAATCACAGAGTTATGGATCGCCAGACATCGAGGTGTTGAGGTGTCTCTCTTATCTTACCTTAGATGACCTTTACTTGCAACTGTATATAGTATGCAGATTATAAACCTACTGCCATATTTGATACGCCAGAAACGTTTCAAAGCAAATGGGCTATAACATAGCATAAAAATAATAGCCCAGCATAGCAGTTACAGTAGGATACATATGTATGTTTTTAGTTCTATGTAGTCCAATATATGTACAAGATATAGGTAATATAATGGTTGTAAAACAAAACATTTGTAAAACAAAAACTTGGCGATTTAAAAAAAGTGGCGGCGAGTTTCTTGCCAGTTCTACTCGTCCGCTCTACGCCCTTGATTTGTGAACTGGTAGTAAATGTAAAATTAGAAGCATTTAATATGTATTATTTTTTATTGACGTTCATAGGTGTACTTTGTGTTACCTAAATTAATAGATTATTTTTGAATTTAATTGAATTAAATATGGCAACTTTGTGACATTTCAAATATCAGACAACTGTCATCTTTCTGTCTCCCCGCGACCACGGTTGCTGAAAAGCATCCGAAACGTCGGGATAAATAATTTAAACAATATAAATAATAAATCGCGTTTTAATCCGGTATACAGTATTTTATTTAAATTATAGAAAAATTTCTAAAACCTACACGAATTAATAACATCAAATACGGTGTATTAATAAAGCATAAAATCCAAAGAAAATAAATAACAGATACGATCCGAATTAACACAATATTTGACTTACATACCAAGGGATTTGACCCTTTTCAATGGTTGTTTTATTATTGGCTGTGTAATACCAAGCCAGCCTTTAATTTCGATTCTAATACAGAACATCAAACCGAAGGTTCCAATTAAAACTGAATTAATGTTGTCTGATTGTTTGCCGTTGATTTTCTATTATCTTACTTATGTACCTTTCTTAGGTGTTACTTTTACATATCATTGTCATTTAAACATATCAGCAACATAACCAATTATAATACGTCGGATCTGCCCGTAATTATGGGCAATTCCGACTTGTCTTACCCTAGTTCGTCATTAGTGACATCTTGTTACATACCATATATTAATTAGTATTTAGGGTTTCCGTTCACATGATTTCAACAGCGTTACAAACTTCTTTTATTTAAGACTTTGTTAAGCTAAAGGATTTGTTACCAATAATATTACTAACATTCAACTTAGAAATTCTAATCAAAACTGCCCATTATTATTTAATCGGTAGATCTTTAGAAAATGCGTGCAGGTATCATATACACCGATAAGCAATCACGGCTAATTTGCTAATACGGCAATGGTAGTTAATCTTTTAAATTCCGTTAGGTCACAGAAAAAGCCACATGATGAAGTTTTTGAGAAAATAGAAGTATGTAGTTTCATTATTATATCTCTATACGTACGCCACGAAGTTAAACAAATGAAACCAGTTGTTGTATATAGTTTTTCATATCATAACAACAGCGGATTTTGAAACTTTCAAAAAGATTCATATACGCGATGCACACGATTCTATTGTAATATTTGAACGCTTGCAACTTTAATCTAGTATATTGTATCCACAGTGAATGCTCAACAATACTCCATAAACGGTTTTGTTAAAATAGCGAATCGGTATAGGATTGAGAATCGTTTGTAATTCTTTTAACAAAAAATAAAATAATATTCAAACAATGTTTTTTTTTTGCTCGCATTTAACATTTGCTACACACTAAGCGCATTAGTTAGAGATAATTAATTTTAGCAAGTGTTTCTGAATATTTTTAAACATTGATACAATAATTTTATAATGTTCTGTGAGCATGTCAGGGAGGAATATCAAAATTCCGAACGAGTAACGAACCACCAATTCATAAATGGAAAAATCTTGAACTGCATATTGCGCGTTTCGGTCTCAGTCTATGGATTTCCGAATGCTCGAAGTAAAAAGTAAGTCGACAGCGCATTATTGACTGATGTTCTGTGGCTGGGGTATCAAGTGAACTTCACGCTTGTCTGTCGATATCTGACATAAAAAAACTACCATTTATAATTTCTGACATAAATTTAGTCACTCGATGCCTCTTCTAAATTCATTTATAGATCTTTTGATGCATTTTTATAGCTACATAGTATTATTAAAAAATTATGTTACATAATAATGAACCATCTTTAAATGTTTCTATAATTTGCTAAAGAAAACGCATTAACTTTTATAACAGCTGATGAATGTTAAATTTTCTGCTAATTTGTCCAATTAGAGTACTAAAGCGGGCCTTTTGATGAATATTCTCTTTTAAAAATGTAGTTTTTACGTGAATTGTTTAACGCTTACTACATTTTCTTCTAATTGCACTTATTCGTTCTATGAAACAGAAAAAAGAAAATCCTTTTTAGTTTTATGCATTGTTCTTATATAGCAGAAAAAACACACTACATTATTATAAAGAAAAAAGTTTTTTTTTGTACATTTGTAACGAATAAACTCAAAAACTACTGGACCAGTTTTAAAAATTCTTTCACCAATATAAAGCTACTGTGTATAGTACACGGTACACCTACATTGCACTCGTGCGGAGCCTGAGCGTATAACAATTAATTAAATAATATATGTTGAAACAGGCTTAATTTATCTATCTGTGAAAACTGCATAAATATCAGTTCACAAGTTTCGGAGATCGGACAGACAAAAAGGTTGATAATTATTTGTATGTCTTCTGTTACCCTTCCTTTCTAATCTCTCAATTGCGCGTAAATACGTGTATATTCAATTAAGGTCTCATTAGTTACATTGTCTCCTTTTATGTATAGATTTTGATACGTGACAACATTTGTAAATATTAGCGAATAAAATACTTTATCAGCTTTAGTTGATGGTTAGTTTTGTGTCTTATTGCGTGAATAACCGTAAAATTTAATCTCAGTCAAACGTAATAATCGGTGTATTCAGTTCCTTAGAATTGTGTTGTTATTGCTATACAGCCTTATGTTTCCGAGTAATATACGGAAGCGGAAATAATTACCAGACAGCATATAAACAATATCACATTCGCAATCAATCGAATTATTTTCTTAGATAATATTAGTTGTATGTATTATAAATACAAAAGTATAATATTTAAATATAATCGTAAGTACTTCTCACATAACGAAACCAAATTCAATACATAGAGAGTTATTACCAATTTATAAGTAAATCAAGTTAAATCAAAATATATATTAAATTGATTTATAAATATGACTGACATTTGTTATAATTGTGAACTATGATATCATTAATGACCAGTAACTAACACAACATTTGGACAATAACTACAGGACATAAAGGAAATATTTCGCACAAAAAGAGGACACTCATTAAAAAATCATCAACCTTAAATGAGTTACAAAATTAGGTTGATAAAGGACGACAATCTACAAGCTTTTATTAGCATTTCCATTGTTTTCATTTACGCAAGATTATTACTAAAAAATAATAGGCTAAGCGATCCAATATTAATGTTTTCCAGTTCATTATAATTTTATTTCTTCAGCATACATATAGTAAGTTATTTTTATGTTAGATATCGACAGACGAGCATAAGGTTCACTTGATGGTGGGTAAAACCTCGGCCACAAAACATCAGTCAATGATGCGCTGTCGACCTACTTTTTACTTCAAGCATTCGGACTAAGTAAAACTGCTATTTAATCTTTAACCTCCTACACTCCTCCCACTTCCGGTTTCACGGACCCTATTAAATCATAAATAATTCAGATTTTAATTTATAATTTATTTATTTATTTCGAAAACCTTACAGTTTACTGGAGACTAACAAATTAATTTATAAAACAAAACGCCAATTAGGTACAAGGTTTACAGATTAATCAATAAAAATAATATTACAGAGAGAATACGTATAGAGTGTAGGCTTAGAGAGTATGTGCTTCAATAAAATAATATTATGATACAAAATTGGTGTGATTCAGTGATATTAGTTGTTTGATAGTGTTCTAAGGATACTTTCTTTGAAAGAGTTGCGAGAGGAATTGAATATGTCTTATAATAATAAAGATTTATTTAATACACACGCCCACACAAACATATGACAAACATAACTCATATACATACAACAGACCAAGGCTATGTAGTAATGCGTCCAAAATAGAGTTAGGTACTGTTATGAGTTAGTGCACATATAAAGTTAATTATGTAGAGAAATGTACAACTTTATTTCAGGTTACAATATGTAACCTGAAATAAAGTTGTAACTGTGTAGAAATAAACATACAAATGTTGACTATTTGTTGACCGTCGCCAATGCTCCGTAGCTGTTTGCTTTTATTCTATTTTCTTTCAGACCATAAAATTACTGCACAATAAAAGGTACTTTTTATAATGTATTTTGTTTTTGTTATTATTGAAAAGTCAATGTAAAAATATCGAATTTACTGTTTCCGTTGATTCAGTTTTTAGTTATTTGCCATTGTTGTATTTTGTCTGTATATTTTCTCCATTAAATATACAAATTAATCATACAACTTTACTTGCTTCGCATCGACCTCTGCACCCTATTTCCATTATATTACATTACTCCTATAGGAAAATTAGGATGTTTATCCGGAATAATAAGTAGAATTAGTCAAAATATAAGATAAAATATGAAAAAATATGAATTACTGCTGTTCTTTCTTTCTCAAAATTTCGTCTTAAATTACAGATTAGTCATTAACCCAGTCACTCCGTGTGGCGGCCGGTTTTTGAATATTTATTGATATTTCAACAGTAAATCAGAATATTTTCAGATCAAAATCTGCACCACACTGTGTATTGCACCAAGATAAAAGCACCCATCTCGATAAAACAGTTTGTCGACGGTCGCAATGATTCCGGCCGATTGGCTTATCTGAATTCGAAAAACAAAACGGTTTTTAATCTATGCAACTCGTACTGCGGCTATAGAATGCAGTGGCGGATTTATCAGCAGGCTGAGTATGGTTAAGCCTAGAGCGGCAGATTTTAAGGTTGGCATATTAGTGAACTGTTTTTTTTATCTCTTTTATAGAAATCAAAAATATTTATACCATATTTTATTAATACTTTGTTTAAAATACATACAATTGGGAAGACACAGACTCCTGAAACACAGTTCATAACTACATCGGGAGTCTGGGTTTATATATTTGGTGTATTTGAATTGGTGTAAATAAATATTTTTTTTTTATATGTGAGACGGTTTCCTTATGACTTATAAAAATCTACAAGACATTTCACTCTTCCCTTTCGTTGTACATTCAACTGTAGAGCAAACTTCTATATTTTATTGTGAAACAGGTCGCTGCTCCCAACTAGTAATCGGTGTGTGTATTTTAGAAACTGACCATTATAGAGGCAAGGGTGGCAAAAATACCACTGATTGAATGAACTGGAATAAATGAAAGCTGAAAAATGGACAATATTTTAGAAAATTATTTAAAATATTAAATGAGTAATCCAACGCGGTGTGAATCGTACAAAAATAGCGACGTCAATACAATATAAGGTTTATATTATACTAGCTGACCCGGCAAACGTTGATTTGCCATGTAAATAATTTCTAAAAAGCAGGGGTTGGTAAAAAAGTAAAAATTTAGGGTTGTATGTATTTTTAATGCCACATTATAAAAAATAAAAACAAACACTAACAAAATTTCGTCCAAAAATTTAAAAAAAAATTAAGGGTGAACAACCCTTATCACTTAGGGGTATGAAAAATAGATAGTAGCCGATTCTCAGACCTACTGAATACGCATATAAAATTTGGTAAAAATCGGTAAAGCCGTTTCGGAGGAGTACGGTAACTAACATTGTGGCATGGAAATTATATATATAACTTAAACCCATGCGCAAATTCAAAACATAGCTGTTGTTAATCAGGAGTAGAAAATCTTTCAATTATGTATTATGACCGAGTTACCTAAATCACTAAAAAATACCAAATAATATTCACAGATTTTTACATTACTTCTAAGGCCCTTTTCCGTATGAATGGCGTATAAATGGCTATTCAATTACTTACTCGGAAATTTCAGGATCGACTTGAACTGAAATTTGTGCAAATGTCTCGAAAGCTCTCTAAAGTGAGTTTTCGTACACTGGCGTCGGGCCATAATCAATTCGTTACTATATTTTCAATTTATATTTCTTCACACGATTATTTTATACTAGCAATCTGTCCCGGCTTCAGGTGCAATGTATCAGATCATGTAATAATTTCGGTCGAGTAGTTTTATATGGATAATTTTTCTCGTTTTTGCAACATTTTTCACTGATGCTTCGCTTCTATTGGTCGAAGCGTGTTTTATAGCCTTCCTCGATAATTGGACTATCCAACACAAAAATAATTTTTCAATTCGGACCAGTAGTTCCTGAGATTAGCGCGTTCAAACAAACAAACTCTTCAGCTTTATAATATTATATTATATTAAGTATAGATTTCGACGGGCGCGTTGGCGTAATGGATATAAAACTTACCTTGCGTTCTGGTGGGTCGCGGGTTCGAATCCAATCTGGTACGCAACTGATGTTCTATGGCTGAGATATCTACCATCAATTGAACCTCATACTCGTCTGTTGATATCTTACATTAAAAACACAGTACCTAATAAAAAACGATAGGCATGACGTACATCCGCAATTTGAAATGTCTGTAAGACTTTACATTGTTAGTGTTGCAATCTTGGCTCATTATTTCTCCATGATGTTGCTTATAAAATAAATATCTTAAAGTATATTTTTACACAATTATGTATGTCTTATTATTAAGAGTGAATTATTACTACTTTGAATTGTTTATCTTTTTGAGAGTAAAGAGAAAGAATTCACTATTAAGTAATGCTACATTGATACTCTCCATCTGTCATTGAAAATAAAACTTACCTTGGATCTGGCCGTCATGATCTGTACTATTTTACGTATTTCTGTTCGCTACATCCGTTCCCAACCAGCACAATATATCAATGTCGCTGTTTCTACGGACTAAATTCGACAATTTACATTTCGATGCTTTAGTTACAAAGTGTATCTAACAGCTGCTATTTTTAGTGGAACAAAACCTTAGTGTTAGTAGTTTATTTTTTTCAATTTATTGCGATAGATTACATTCAATTTTATATATAACTGTTTATACTATACCCCCCTTAGGACTATACCCCCCTTAAGTCTAATCAGTCAGTTTTTTTAAAGTTAGTATACCGTCACAAAGATATTCAACTAGTTTGTAAAATTTCCTCTATGAATTATTCGTAAAAATATAAAGAAATTCATGAACAAATAATAATCGATATAATAATTATGTGATATAGCTAATGTTATCTTATATGAAAATTTAAAGGATAATCTGTTACACTTTTAAACTAATGTATGTAAGCACAAGTTATTCAAATTACATATTGGTGGTAATATTTTAAAGGTAAGAGAAGTAGATTGTCACTGCAATATGCTTTAGTTATAGCCATCAGTTTGTATGCAGTTGCAAATTGGTATCATACTAACGATCGATTTAAATCCAACTCCATATTGAACAGTTCTTGAATCAGCGAATTTTCATTTTCGTTGCGAGCGTACTCATTTATTTAACTCATATTTTTTGTTTCACTATCAAGCCGATGGTTTGTCTTGAATTTGACTCAGAGCTTTTAGTGTTAAGCCTGTGGGAAAAGTTCTGTGATATTAAAGTACTAGTAACATAACCTCTTCGCACGGGTGCAATGTAGATGTACTAAACACAAAATCTAAAATTGGTTCAGTAGGTACATCCAGATATTACCCCCTACAACTATTTACACCTTGGGTTACATTATTCAAGTTTTAGTAGGAATCCTTTATTATTTCTAGAAATAAATATAGCCTATATGTTACCCCGTTAAGATGTACCTTTCTAATGGTAAAGGTCTTTTAAAATAGCTCAGAGTTAAATCGTAACAAAGAAACAAACAAATCTTTCGTCTTTATAAAATTATTATAGTACAGCCGGCCTAGCATGACAAGCGCGACAAAATTTTGTCTACCGTTTTCTCGTGTTTCAATCGACTATCGCTTTATTTCTTTCGGGTCTAACATGACAATTACACTTAAAACTCGACTTTTAATATCAAAAATAGATACATTTGTCGATCGAGATATCTTTTCTATCAAAATTGTCGATGTCGAGATATAATATATCGAGATATTTAACATCTTAGTTTGTCTTCTGTCGCGCGAGATATATCTCGTGGCGGTCATGCTAGCCCGGCAGATATAGATAAAATTCGGAGAGCAGTCATTTATTTAACTTAAAGCTACTAAAACTAAGTAGTGTTTCTCTACCAAAATAGACAATATATTTTATTCCTTAATCAATATTTACAATATATTATCTTGCATCTCAGAGCTTGAGAGCATTTGTGGCTACAATATATATTCATTTTCGAGCAGAAATAATTAAGGAGCCATCACAACCAAGAATGTATATCAGAATACAGTCACATATCTGTTTGTAATTTCCATGTAGTAGTCCATGTAGTATGAGCATGACGGATGAGATCAGATTTCGAGGTAGTTATAAGTATAGCTGTTAAGGTAAATCAACACTTCAGTTGCAATTCTCACTCTAGCTGAACCAGAAATTGTTTTTGATACTACCACCTTTGATGTATCTACCGATACAATCATGATGTTATTACATTCGATTTCGATAGAAATAGGTATATTTAAATTGGTGATAATCTAGTGTTAAAATCCTTTCACAGGGACCCTTGGAGACCCTAATGGATCGAGTGTATATTTGAAGTCAAAATTTGGTTTTGGCTTTTCAGAAGTTCACCCAAAAATCAATATTTTGAAAAATATTGCGAGTCACCAAAAATCCTTTCAAGGAATCTCTTGGGGACCCAAATGAAACGTGTGTACCAAATTTGGAGTCAAAATTCAGTTTTGGCTTTTCGGAAGTTTATCCTCGACTGTTATAATCACTGCTGAATTGTTATTTATTTCTAAGCCTTCTAACATTTCAAAAGATTGGACTGGGACGAACCGGCGAGTTGTTATTTAATCAAAGTACATCGAAATAAAAAATACTCTGAATATAAAAATAAAAAACAAATCAATAAAAAATCCCTTGTTACTCACGTCTTAGAAGTTATTGTATCTTGTTTTTTAATGTGCTTTCGCCGCAATTTATTAAAAAATATATAATGCTAGCTATAAATGAAAATTATTAACTCAAGGTTTTTATTATCTACCGACTTCCTTATAGCCAGCTATAGCCCCGAGCTTGTTCATTATAATCTTATTTAATATTCTCATCTTATCAAAGGGAATTTCTGTTTAAGGTAATTTCGTCTCATTAGTAAAATTATACAATAATGGTTTATTAATAATTTGAAGCTAATAATTCTATAATAATAGTTGCAACAAATGCTCTAGTGGGCCTATTATAATGAATACCGACTTAGAAACGACGTAAGTAGTACATAATATAAGGTACATATGAGTAGTCCTCATAAGGACACATACGTAGGTACTAGTGAGATAGGAATATAAGGAAATAATGGTACACAAGAGGTTTTTTAAAATATTTTCACATAACATGATATATAGGTTTTGACTACGTGAATAGTTCAAGTTTAGTATTTCTAGATGTCAATAACGACTCTAGTCATTAAACATATTATTTTTCGAAATCAGCATTCTCCACTATTCAGCATTCTCCACTATAATATTTACTTCAATCATCAACCCTCTTGTAACACTAGCGCCGTTCTGGTGGGATTTTGAACTGTAATCTAGATTTTACAAGCGAGCACTTTTTCAGCTAAATCCCCACTTAAGGTGATTCTCGTAACCTCTACCCTCCATAATTACAGATAATATTATATGTTCAATATATCTAATAAGCCCGTATCCAGTAAAAAAATTAAAAACATACAATGTCAATATCAGACAGGTAAGTCAACTGTCGTTTTAACGTCTACTAGTAATTATTGTCATCTTTATGGTCCTAGACTTTCATTCAAAGGAGTATGTCAAGGAGGGATACTATCCCCACTTTTATTTATATTGTACATTCATAGATTAAATATAATCCTAGGATCCCAAGTTAAAAATCTTCAGTTTGCAGATGATTTAGTTATATACACATCAGGGAAAAATCAGTCGGAAGTAGTTCAAATTATTAACAATGCTTTAACAAATCTGTACAAATATTTTACTTACCTTGATCTTAATGTGAATCCATCTAAGTCTAAAGTCATTGTATTTGGCAAACAATCGCGTGACATGCCTACCATACTATACAATTATTATTCTTTGCCGGTCTCGCTTGAAGTAAAATTTTTAGGAGTTATTTTTACTCATAAGTTAACTTGGAATAGTTACGCTAAGCACATAATAACTAAAGCAAATAAAGCCTATAACATCTTAAAATCTCTTTCAGGTTCATACTGGGGCGCTGATCCTAAAATTCTGTTGTTGTTGTACAAATCTAATGATTCTAATGTTCGTAGTCATTTTGAGTATGGTTTTTATTGTTTCGCTGCAGATACTAGTGTTGTAAATAGTTTAGATCTTTTGCAAAACAAATGTTTACGTCTAATAACAGGAGCTTTCAGAAGTACTCCTATTAACGCATTGCAGATTGAATGTAATATCCCACCGTTAGCCATTCGATTCAACTATTTAAAAGAAAAATTCTTACTTAAACTTTATAGTGTATGTGGTAATCCATTTTTGATCAATTTGTTACACTCTGCGTCTCATTCAAATGTTAAATCATTTTATATGCTGCAAGGTCTTCAAAATTTCACTGATTTTATAGAAAATACAAACATTCATCAATCTAAGCATGTCTTGCCATGTTACGAGGGTTCTTATAGTGGTAAATTTCCAGCAATTAATATAGTTATAAAGAAGATTTATTTTCAAAAGAAGAAGTAAATGCAATGCTATCAGAATGGTTAGATCATAAATTTATTTATACTGATGGATCCAAAAACAGTGAATCCGTGTCTTTTGCTATTTATGAGCCTTCCTCAAAAGTAGGCATAGGTCAGAAAATCAATAAAGATGCAAGTATATTCACAGCGGAAGCTGTCGCTATCTTAAGTGCTTTGAAACATATTGAGAATTGCTATAGAGAGCACACAAAATGGGTTGTTGTAAGTAGGGCATGCAATTCGGATATTCGGATATTCATATTATTCGGATATTCGCTACATTAACTATTCGAATAGTACCTATATAATTATTCGGTTATTTTGAACATTTCGAATACCTAGCTACCTATTCTAATTCGTTTTGGTAAATGTATGATTTTTTACTAACCATTCCACCTACAAGTGTTGAAGCTGAACGTGTATTTTCGGCTAATAGGTTTTATTGAAATCATTTGAGATGTTCATTTAATGACGATACTTTAGACGCCCTCAGTTTCCTACGGTCGAATTTTCGGAACACAACAAAGTAATTTTTTTCAACCTATAATTATGTTTAGACGGCTTTTTTGAGCACATAATGGTTCCTAATTAAAATGCTTAAGTACTAAACAGGTTTCTTTTCATTTACACACATTAAATTTAACACAATTCGAAAAATTCGTATTATTCGAATTATTCGAATAATTTTTATTATAGAATTCGAAATATCCGAATACCTACTCCGAACGAATAATGCATGCCCTAGTTGTAAGTGATAGTATGAGTGTTCTACAAAATTTAGCAAATAATCATCTAAATGCTCATACTAATTATGTTATATTCTTAATAAAACAGTTATGGGTTGAACTAAGTCATTTAAATGTAATAATTAATTTTGTGTGGGTGCCTTCGCACATTGGTGTTCAAGGTAACGAACATGTTGATTACTTGGCTAAACAAATTGTAAAGTCAGGAGATTCTCCTATTAATATTAGTATTCGTATTCCTTATACAGATGCAATTAGTTTAATCAAACAGCGGATGTGCCAAGCATGGGGAAAACATTCATATTATTGCACAAACGTTCAAAACAAAGGAACTTGGTTCGCCGGTCTCGATGTCCAAATAAATTCTACACCTTGGTTTTGCAAGCACAAAATATTCACAAACAAGAAATTTTATACAACTATTTCTCGCATGCGTTTTGGTCATTGTCGTTTAAATTACCATCTTCATCGTATTAAAATGGTTGATTCTCCATATTGTGTCTATTGTCAATCATCAAAAGTACAATCACTACATCATATCTTCTTTGAGTGTTCGTCTTTCAACATTCAGCGCCTTGTGTTGTCTGATGGGCTTTTAATTTACAATAAAGTTGAAAGTATCCCGCATTGCATTCAGGAGTTACTTAAAAATGCCTCAACTTTTATATTTTTGTACAGATTTGTTATTGAAACTGTTAACGATATTTAAAATTATATTTATGTACTCTTTGTTACAGTAGTAAAATAATAGGTTAATAAGTTAATTATAATATTAAAGCTGTAAATATATTTTTTCTAGTAAATAAGTTTTTTCAGAATTTTTAAATTAGATTCTCCGTCACCACTCTTCGGGAGTCCTGACGGACAAGATAACGGGATTTGTAAATGGAAATGTGCCTTTTCTACTCTTTGTTGGGTAGTAATAAATAAAGAATTGTACGTACGATACGTATGTAAAATCGGATTGAACAAAATGTATTTAACTGAGATTTTAAAATTAAATGACATACGTCAGACTTATGGCCGCGTGGAAATAAAGATATGATAATAACTACTTATATTACGAAAAATACTGGATATTGGAAGATTCCGTCTTTGACGGGGGTCGTCATTAATTAAAAGAAGAAGTACTATATTACGATACATATAAAGGATAAGAAACGTAAGACATAAATAAGGAGAGATAAAAGGGAAAAAATAACATAAGACAAGGCGGTATGGTCGAAAGACTTTAGCCTGCCCTATGGGCAAAAAAAAAAAAGTAATTATTGTCACTGTCAAGTGTCAATCATAAATTCATGTCATAAGAATAAAGAAAACAAACTTGAAACTACAAAAGCAAAACCTCAGATTAAGTACCTAAGCAAAACACTCT
This sequence comes from Anthocharis cardamines, assembly GCA_905404175.1. NCBI lineage: Eukaryota > Metazoa > Arthropoda > Insecta > Lepidoptera > Pieridae > Anthocharis > Anthocharis cardamines. Next base: position 7,347,243 of record FR989962.1, read on the forward strand.
TATGTACTAAGTACTTTAAACTTATTTAGTAAATTAATTATTTTATAGATTTTACGTTGCAATGCATTTTTGATGAATTATTATTTCGATTTTAATGAATTAAAATAAATTCAAATTATGTGGAAAAAACTACACAACTCCTTACCATATTATATGTTATTTATACAAGAACAAAAATTCGATATTAGCATATCAGATTATGTGAAAATATGGACTGTGGAATTTAATGTGGACGAATTTACTTCTTGTTTAAAGGTATTACCTTCATTAATTGTAATAACAGGCTTTTCATAAAATTTTCAGTAAACTAGATACAGATTTAATTTAACTTAAAATTATTACCTTTATTTACTAACTTAACGACCAAAAATTTAGTTGCGTTTGTGTTATAAAGGTCATTAAAAAGCTAAGTCTAACCAGCATCTCTTCTACTAGTGACAAAAAGGTCATGCCAGTATTTCTTTTTTTATGTTAGATATCGACAGATGAGCATGAGATTCACTTGATGTTAGGTGATACCCCAGCCACAGAACATCAGTCAATGATGCACTGTCGACCTATTTTTTACTTCGGGCATTCGGAAATGAATAGACTGAAACCGAAACACGCAATATACATTTCAAGGTATTCCCATCTATGAATGGTGATTCATTACCTGGTCCGGTTCTTTGGAACTCCCTCTTAAGTATCGGCAGTAGATCAGCAATCAGCGAGAATGTAAGTGCATGCACCTATTTCACCATGCCTACTGCTAATAGAGGTCAAATCTTTGTTTTTTATTTTATTTTTTCGTTTATAGATATATTTTTAATTAATATATTTAATTACTTAAAGATATCATGTGGAACATGGTGTAATGGTTGCAACTCCTTACAAAAATTGTGTAAAACAAAAAACTTGGTGATTAAAAAGAGTGACGCCGAGTTTATTGCCAGTTCTTCTCGTCTGTTCTACGCCCTTGATTTGAGAACTGGCAGTAAATGTACAATAAGAAGCATTTAATATGTATTTTTACTGACGTTCATAAGTGTACATTATGTTACCTAAATGAAAATGATTTTGAATTTTGAATTATCAAAGGCACATTGTTTATATATTAGATTTTAAAATTAAAATAGCACTTAATTAATCTTTGAAGAAGTTACATTATATTATTTGTTGAAGAAATTTAATTATCATTTTCAGGATAGTAATTTGGGTTTAGAAATAGATACCAATGAATTGGTTACAAATGGAGTGCAGATGTTAACTCATCCAGAGAGTTTAAAAGCTGTTAATATATCATGTGATGGACAACATCTAAAAGTCTCATTAACTAAATCATTTGGTTACCCACTGAAAATTACAACATTATTCAAACTTGGATCACATGAACTTGTAAGTTCATTTCTGCTTTATTTTTTATCCAAAGTAAAAACTTACCTGTATTTAAGTTAGATAGTGGGGGTAGATTCGTAAAGACAACACGTCATTTTATATGCTCGTAATATTTTATTATTTATATTAGTATTTCTATTCATTCTAGTGTTTAAAAGTATGTGTTAAAACCCTACAGTACCTACCGCGTCATTTCTCCATAAAAGTTTCATGTTTATCTCACTTTTAACTGTGCATATCTTAAAACGCAAGACTTAACCTATCACTGCACTTCACTTAGAAAATTTTACCAACAATGGAATCTGTACAGTCTATAACGGAACTGTCTGACTTTTTCCAAAGGAAGATGAATGAGTTTCAGCAAGACTTGCAAAAGGTATCAACAACAGCAGGTACCACCTCAACTTCTCAACTGGCAGCGGACTTCTCTATCTTTCGCACCTTTGTTCTCAAATCCTTAGAAACTCTGCAAGAACAAGTGGCTGTACTGGCTAAATTGTATGACCAGCAAGAGATGAGAAGCAGGCGTAAAATACTATTACTCCATGGTTTGCCTGAGAGAAGTGATGAAAATTTGTCTACTTCTATTGTGAAAGTCTGTTCTGATAAATTAAAAGTTCCTGAATTTTCTGAAGACTGTATTAAACACTGCCACAGGATGGGATCGCGTGCTGGTGACAAAGCGAGACCAATTCTCATTAAGTTTAGTGACATATCCGTTAAAGAAAAAGTTTGGTCTCTGAAAACTGCTCTGAAAGGCTCTGGGATTACACTCTCAGAATTTCTGACAAAAGAGCGCCACCAAACTTTTATGGCTGCACGAAAACGTTTTGGTGTAGCCAAATGCTGGACGCTAAACGGTCGCATATTTGTTATTGGCTCAGATGGCCTGCGGCATCGCGTAGAATGTAAAGCTGATATTGAAGGAATTCCTACTTCAGATCTCCCATTGCAGGCTTCAAGTTCCGCTGCTCAAACAGGAAACAAGACTGTTCTACGTAGCAAAAGGATTATCAGGGCTAAGTGATACTTTGATACAACAATATTAGTCCATAATTCCCGTTATTTTGGTTCGTGTTATGAAGTTCCACTTATATTATTTTATATCGTAATTTCCACTTTGCTTAGTTTTTATACCAGCAGTATTATTAAGTATCATTAATTTTTTTTTATCACCCTCTTTTATAAGTTTTTATAATGCTTGTAATTATTAATTATGTACCTACATTTTATGCTTTTGCAGTTTAATTTGTCATAAGTCAAGTGACAAATGACAATGTGTCAGTTGTCTATTAGAATTTGATGTTTTATGTCACAGAGTAAGCAACAGAATGTTATGTTATTATTCTGGTTTCTCTATTTTGTAAAAATATTGTTTTGTATTTCTTTAAACCATAATTTGCATTTTTAGTTTGTTTTAAGACGCTTAATGGTACGGGGTAAAGCGATACTTTTTATTTTTATTTAAGTAGCTTTTTTATTTTATTTTAAATTACATTTATCGTATAATATAAATTATTTACTATAATATTTAAGTTTATATAATATTTATTTAGTATGTCGACCTATGATAATTCTGAGTCTGAAGATAGTTCTTCCTTTATGTCTGCTGAATCTTCCAGTGATAGCTTTCATAGTATGTATACGCCGCTGAACGATACTCTTTCCTCTTTTTTTCTTGATGTCTCTAAACATTTTAACATTGTCCATATAAATGCCCAAAGCATTCCAGCTCATTTTCCAGATTTACTTGCTACGTTCGATTCCTCTCATATCCATGCTGTTCTAGTATCCGAAACATGGCTAAAACCAAGCCTACCTTCCAATAGTTTCTGTCTTCCCGGGTTTCAACTTATACGCCATGATCGTATTGGTAGGGGTGGAGGTGGAGTTGCTATTTATCTCCGTTCTCACATACAATATACTATCGTTAGTACTTCTCCTCAGCCCTCTCCTACCGATATGGCCGAACATCTCCTCATTGAACTTTCCTTTTCCAACGCTAAAATTCTCCTTGGTGTCTTTTATAGCCCTTCCCTCTCCGTTGACTACTTTACATCTTTTGAAAGCATCCTTGATGCTCTGACACCGGTATATCAGCATGTCGTCTTCATGGGTGACTTCAACACATGTCTCCTTAAAGATGACAATCGGAGTAATAAATTACTTGGTCTCCTTAATGCTTTTAATCTCTGTAACGTTTCATTTAATCCTACTCATTTCCTCCCTGACTGCAATCCTTCTCTCTTAGACCTCATGATAGTTTCACGTCCTGAGCTTGTTTCAAAATATGGACAATCATCTGCTGATGCTTTTTCCCATCACGACGCTATATTTTTATCTTATAAAATACGTCCACCTAAAGCCAAACCATCTATTGTACTTCTTCGTAATTTTGTTGGGATTGACACGAAACAACTCTGCTCTGATGCTGCAAATATTAAATGGGATAGTTTACTTAATTCTGACTCAATTGATACCAAAATTTCATTATTTAATGATCTTATATTGCAACTTTATGATAAACATGCACCTCTCAGACCTGTAAAAAAGAAGCATTTACCAGCCCCCTGGCTTACCGAAGAAATTGTTTCCATAATGAAGAGGAAAAATCGTGCCAAGGCCAAACTTAAGAGTGCTACATCAGATGTCGCTAAGGTAAAGTATAAGAGTATAAGAAATCGTTGTAATACTTTATGTAGAGACGCACAACGACGCCATATTCATTCATCTGTCGAGAACGGCGACACGGCTAAAATATGGAAATTTCTCAAAACCTTAGGGGTTGGAAAACCAGTACAAAAAGCCCCTGTTTCTCAGATAAATATTGATTCCCTTAATCAACATTTCTCTTCTACTTCTCCTTTAAACGATACTAATCGATGTCGCACATTGTCTGATCTTTCATTGCTTCCAACCCCTGCGATTCCACCGTTCACTTTTCATCAATTCACCGTCTGTGATGTTAAGAAGAACATACTATCCATAACCTCAAATGCTGTTGGATGCGATCTTGTTAGTCGTAATATGATCATTCCTATCCTTGACATCATAATTCCTATTATCACACACATTCTAAATTTTTCCATTATTTCTAATATTTTTCCTACCGCCTGGAAAGATGCCCAGATTATCCCTCTCCCTAAAAAATCTAATCCTAGTTCTTTTTCCGACTATCGTCCTATTTCCATATTGCCCTTCCTCTCTAAAGTCTTGGAGCGGTTAATTCACGAACAACTCAGCCTTTTCCTTAATAGAAACAATATCCTTAACCCTCTGCAATCCGGTTTCCGTCCTGGTCATAGTACGACTACAGCTCTCGTCAAAGTTACTGATGATATACGTTTCGGTATGGATAACAAACAACTAACAATTCTCACGCTTTTGGACTTCAGTAACGCATTTAATAGTGTGGACTTCGAAGTTCTCTTGGCCTTGCTCCGTTCTATTAACATATCTCCAGCGGTGATTGATTGGTTTCATAGTTACCTGTATGGACGTCGACAGCGCATTTTGGTTGATGATAAACACTCGTCATGGTGTTCTGTCGCTGCCGGCGTTCCTCAGGGTGGTGTCTTGTCTCCTCTTCTTTTTGCCCTTTTTATTAATTCTATTACTAATTCCCTTTCTTCGCTCTACCACCTGTATGCCGACGATTTACAAATTTACTCTCGATCAACTCTGGATGACCTCCCTACTGCTATATCCAACACAAATGCAGATTTGGTTGACATAGTAAATTGGAGTAAGTATTATGGTCTTGCTATCAATCCCAAAAAAAGTCAGGTTATAATAATTGGTAGCCCGCATTTTATCTCCAGAATTGATTTGACGTGCTTGAATCCTATCACTATAGATGGCGTTGTGATTCCTTATAGTAACTTTGTTAAAAACCTGGGTGTGTATTTTGACTCAACGTTGTCTTGGACGAAACAAATACAAGAGGTTAGCTGTAAAATTTACGCTGCATCTAGTTCACTAAGGCGTCTCTCTAACTTCTTGCCAATTCCAACAAAAATTATGCTTGCCCAATCTCTTTTACTTCCTCTCCTAGATTACGCTGATGTTTCCTTTCCAGATCTTTCAGAAGAGCAGTTAAATAAACTTGAGCGTCTCCAAAATTTCTGTATAAGGTTCGTATTTGGTCTCCGAAAATACGATCATGTTTCCGAATTTCGCAAACATCTCAAGTGGCTTCCTATTCGACTTCGCCGGAATTCTCATCTCCTCCATCTCCTCTATAAAATCCTTTTTGATCCCAAGACTCCTCCTTATTTAAAAGAAAGATTTGAATTTCTTAAATGTGATGCGCATTCGTTGCGCTCAGCGGAAAGACTTACTTTGCGTGTTGTTCCTCAGCAAACAACTTACTATGGAGATTCGTATGCTGCTACTGCGATTCGGCTTTGGAACTCTCTACCCGATAATATTCGGTTGGCTCAGAGTCTGGCTACATTTAAAAAGCTTATATATGAACATTATCTTTCAATAGAGTACGGCCCTACTTAACTGGTCATAGTTGCATTTCATTATTTTTTAAGTATATACAATAGGTTATACATTTTCTCTCCTCGATTAAATATATCATAGTACGTTTAAATTTATATTGTAGTATTATATTTAAATATCTTTATATATTATATTTTTTATTCACCACCCTCTTCAAACTCCCGTTTCCATATCGCTTTATCCGACATAAGGTTGCCTGGAAGAAATTGCTTATAAGCAATAAGGCCGCCATTTATGCCTTAAACTTTATTCATAAGTTACTTTTGTATTTTAATTTTATTTTTTTGGTGAATAATAAAGTGTTAAATAAATAAATAAATAAATAAATAAGTTAAGAACACAGTTATTAGCTATTTTGGAGTAATGGAATAAACAACACCTATTTCTGCAAGAAATTTTCTAGAATCGGATATCTTATTGGATATAATATTATGTTCTATCAGTTAATATTATATGTATTAGTTTATTGATAAAAACCTTTATAATAATACTAGCAATGCACCCGGTTTCACACGGGTGCAGTTTAGGTGTATTATACACAAAAAAAAGCCTATGTTTGTTGAAAGAATTTTTATAATCGGTCCAATAGTTTTTGAGTTTATTCATAACATACAAAAATTCAAAAATACAAATCTTTCCTCTTTATAATATTATTAATATTAGTATTTAATTCTGGTATTACTTTTAGTTTTTCCAGAAAATAACACAACCCTTATTGAAAACCATACAAGATCTACGTAGCAGTGAGAGTGAGCTACGTTTTCTACTCATAAGTAAAGACAAGGAGATTGAAGAGTACAAGGCAGAAGCTGGAGAAATTTGTTTAAGTAAGAACTTAATAAAACTTTTTGTAAAGTAACAATTCAATCTTCATAATTCCAAAATGAAAAAGTAGAGATCCCTTGATAAATACCTCAGTCACCTAGTAGTCCTCAATTTTACCAAAGACTGAAAACGAAACATGCCACATACACTTCAAGGTTTTTCCATCTATGAGCAATGGTTCATTTTCCAAACGGAATTTCGAAATTACACTCTCATAATACCCAAAGACCATAAACAAGACTCAGAAGTAGACAGAAAAGACTGGACCCAGACCAGACAGAGAAAACATGTTCACAAACAATCATATACATGGCATTGGTACAGAATTCAAACTCGCAACCCATCAGAAGCAATATAGGTGTACTACCCAATGCACCATGAGCCCTTGTTACATACCTCATGAGGAGGTCTGACTGCTTATTATGACACCTACCTCAACAATATTGTTTTAATAAATCATTAAATTTTACAGGATATTTAAAAACTAAGCCTTACAACGACGAAGCACATATGGAGAAACACACTTTATATGACATACACTTTGGATCTTGTATATCAGAGGGCTTGTTGGAAAAATCTCTTGAAATTCCAAAAGAAAGAATTGTGTAAGTTATATTTTTAAACTTTGGTCTTTAACCATGTACACTCAAAATAGGATTAGAAACTTGCTGTGTGTTTCAACTTCTGGGTTTATATATCCGTGCAACTATATGTGAGTCTAGTTATTAATTATGTTCCTGTTTTCACCAACAAACTATTGTTAGGCAGTGGCGGGACTACCATACAAGCCCAACAGCCCGGCATGCTGGTTTTAATATAATACTTATATATAACTTATATAATTAAGTAAAATATAAGTTATATATGACTTATATAATTACATTAATGGCAATATTATTTTTCTTTTTGTGGTCGCTTTAATATGGCAAGCCGGGTTTTTGGGCTTGTATGGTGGTCCCGCCACTGTTGTTAGGAAATAATTCAGTTTGTTAGATGCATCAGTGGTTTTAATTAGATTTTTTTAAAGATTATTATAAATATAACTGTCACCTTTGATTATCGGAGGTTCTCGTTTAGTATCAGAGTTTCTGGGTTGAAATCCCAGGGAAACGAGACTTAATAAAATTGTTTCATTAAGGGAGGGGTGCAGAAGGCTGGTCATCTACTTTCCTGTTGAAAAATCGATTAATGAAAGACACCGAAATGGGTCTGCCCCATGCCCAACTAGGGGATTCGAAAATTCACTTTTTTTTTTCAGTATAATTCAACATTTAAATGATTTAAGTTGTTGGTAGACTTGAGGTATTCTATATATTAAAGAATTCTAATTACGCTGTTTTAGAGGTAACGTATGACAATAGGCATTTATATGTTTGATTAATTGTAAAAATGCCGCACCTCGTACCTCAATCAGATCGGGGACATTATTCAAAATTGCCAGGTCAAAAGTACTCGAAACCGACAAGCGTGTATGAAAGCATTGATGAAAGTGGAAGAAGCGAAAGTGGTATGCAAGGAACGGAGCATATGGAATTCCGTGATCTCTGCCTACTCCAATGGGATAGAGGCATGATGTATATGTATGTATGTAAATGTGAAACAGTATTGTTCATTGCTGTATAGTGATATAAAGACAAATTGATAGCCGAACATTGGGACTGTCCCTAATGCAGTTATTTAAGTACTATGATATTATTTTCCCAGTAGTTTTACTGTAATAAGGTGAACTACTATGAAGTATTCTACAAATTGAGCTGACTGTGGGAATAGCACTGGTATTTTAATATGGATCAGTTCTCATGTTCCTTATGCTACCACAGAAGTATTAAATAAGTATTGTCAGTAGCACTAGTAATAGCTCTATATCAAGGATACTAACGAAATATATAAATTCAATTTCAGAAAACAAGAAAATATTGAAGTTAAAACTGAAGCATCACCACAAGTGGTAAAAATGGATATGCAAGTAATTCCAGATGATGTAAAAATAAAACAAGAAGTAAAAAATGAGCCATATTCATCAGTAACAGTGAAGAAAAGAAAAATAAAACTCAATATCTAACTTGAGGCCAGGGAGTAAAGGAATTTACCATTGTGTATTTACTTAATAGTAATCGATATATTTGTATATATTAGTATCTCTAATTATGTAAGGGATTGATTTATTTAATGGAATAATATTAATTTATTTTCATTTTGATTTCATTTGATTACTTGATATTTTTGATTGAATTTATTATGATTTATTTATTTTATTTAACATTTTCCAATAAAACATATTATGTTTATATATTTATAAATATATGATAGTGATGAATTATCAAATTTCGTTTAGGAATATTTTTATTTTATTTTGTTTCATTCCATGTATTGAACCTTTTTACACTTATTTTTTGGTTTGTTTAAATATTTTAAATCTCTTCATCTTAAGAGGGCTTATAATGAAACAAAATAGCTAAAAATTGGATTCCAAATATTATTATAGTGCACACTACTAAATTAATCCACAGTAATTATATTATTTTTTCGATATCTTTTTAAATATTTTTGCCTTCACTGTTATCATGTAGAACATTTTGTACAAATAAAGGATGTTGATATTATAATCTACCTACCAAGTACCAAGGAGTCCTAACAAGACGATTGCTATCAGCTGGCCTATACATATATTTTTAACCTAATCTATACTAATATTAAAGAGGAGAGATTTTTTGTTTGTTACGATTTAAGTCAAATTATTTCACCAATAGAAAGTTTTTTTTTTTTTTAGAAGGCCGAAGCTGTTCTAGTCCATACGCGAATTTTAGTATTTTTAGATGATTTTTTTTACGATTCGTAAGTAAAGAATGAAAGCAAGATAGTAATAAAAATTTATTTATATAGCACTATTTAATACCCAGTTGTAGGAGTAAAAATGTTTTCATTGGATCGTTGTATTTCTACATAATATTTTTCATTATACCTTCTACATTTACAACTAATTTTATAATCAGGTAAGTCAAATGTGTTATTGCTTGTGTTAAATAGAAATGATTGAAGATATAATCTTTTAATATTTGAATACAATCCAATGAATTTAACATATTTTGTTTAAACCATGAATATACAATGTTAATTACAATAGATGCATCTACAATACGACATCAATAAATTGTTTAAATTCGTAAAAATATGTGCTTTTCATTTATACAGTATAACATGGTGGAAAAAATCAGTGATTTGGTTAGTTACCTATTTAATTTTGATTGATTACATTATAATGAAATATATAACTTATAATATAGGTAAGTATAACAAGAAACAATTAAATTGATCATCAATTTATTCAAATTTTGTTTTATTTTTTATTAAATACTAGCGACCCGCCCCGGCTTCGCACGGGTCAAGATTTTTTGACAAAAAAAGCAGGGGTTGTATGTATTTTTTAATGCCACATTATAAAAAAATAAAAACAAAAAATTTCGTCTAAAAAATAAAAATAAAAAATTAGGGGATTACCCTTAACATTTAGGGGGATGAAAATTAGATGTTGTCCGATTCTCATACCTACCCAATATGCACACAAAATTTCATGAGAATCGGTCGAGCCGTTTCGGAGGAGTATGGCAACGAAAACTGTGGCACGAGAATTTTATATATTAGATGTATTTTTAGAATTTAAATATGCTTATTCTAATTTTAATTTTTTGTTGTAGAACCAATTTAAAATTGAATTCTGTATTTCGTGAGCATTTCATAGCCTGCATTACGTTTAATGCCATAGAAAACCTTTGCTTATTTTGATAACCAAAACTGAGAGCTTCTGAATTTTTTTCCACTTTTCATATAATGTCTGTTAATAATAGGGACAGCTATACTTTTAAGTACATCTCAATGTTGATAAGCGTTTGAGTAGGCTGTATCGCGTAATACCGAAACGATACTTAAAATTGAGTACTTCTCAAAATATATCCGTTACTCATTTTATATATGGTAATAAAAATGACAACAATACTTTTAAGCACACCTCAATGCTAATTAGCGTTTGAGTATTTGACCATGTGTTCTAATTGTTGAAGTTACAATCTAAAGCTACATTTAAGTCACATTAAAAAATATTATCAATCTTCGTGTATGCACTGCTATAATTAATATTTGTATTTGTATATGATATCGATATAAATTGACGAAAATTAACTATATCGGTCTTTAAGATTTAACAACTTTTTTTTTAACAAAGACATTTGTATAACTAATTTTCTTGCTACATCCAATTTTTCAACGTTATTACTGTAATAGCTGTACTAAAGAAAACTGAAATCCGAAATCTTGGGTCTTGATATTCAAATTAACCAACGTTATTTACGCCCGTTAAATACAATAATTTCAAAACTTGAACGGTACCTGAAGGTATTATGACTATATTAAAACCTATTATTATTGCTAATATAGAAGTGGTAAACCCTGGTATTTCAACGAGATTGACTCAAAGTATAGGGAAACATTTCACTGGTAATCTAGACATTTTAGTAGGTCGGGTAATTTGAATTGAATTAGTCATTATATGTAACAATTATATATTATAGTTTTTTTAATAAGCTTAGACTTTAAATTGCATAGTTAGCAATGTTAGCTTTACAATATGTTATATAATTGAAGTTTAATGGTCGAATACGATTAAATCTTAACTCAAGCAAATGCATGTCATTTTAAAAATAATATAATATATTTCCTTGTATACCATTCAATAATTATAAAACTCCATATTTGTGGGTACCGTTCAAGCTTCACATCGTTTAGTATATTCATTTATAAGACATACTGCTCACAATTAATTGCTTTTAGTTTTAAACCGACTTATAGAAGCCATACAGAGATATTTCTTATTTACTGGAAGCTAAGAAAGTTATATTAAAGTCCGATTACAAGCTGCCTATATGAGGAATATTAAGTTGATAATAATCAAATTCTTGAAAGAGCAAAATAACTGAAGTTAAAAACCAGTAAGTGTTGAGTGTCTATCAAATGTAATTTTTGAAACACATGAATATACTTTAGTTAATGATGGGACTATGCTGATTCCTGTTTTTCTTAGACTAACAGTAGCAGTAGAGCAAATCATCAAACTTGAGCGTCTATAAAATTTTGCTATTAAATTCATATTCGGTATATGTATGTACGACCATTCCTCACATTTCTATAATGCTTCCGTGAAATTCTCTCCCTACTTCAATTAATAAAGCTCAAACACTTGATTCCTTCAAGACTCTAGTAAAGTTGCATTTTCTTAGTCTTTAGTTGTTTTTCTGTTGGATTTTTAAGTATGTTTCGTTTATAGGTATATTAAAATTGTTTAATTTTAGATTTATTGCGCCTGAAATCGTAGGCCTACCTAATTTTCCCATGTTATTTTTCTTATGATTTATGGTTTGCTGTAACAAATCGCTGCCTAGCGATAAGACCACCAATATGTATTCCTCTAGATTAGTTATATTTATAATTCTGTTTTTTTTTTTGGTACAACAAAAGTATTGAACTGAATATTTAGAATACATGAGTCATTCATATCTAATGTTGTAGAGTTCTACTGTTTACGTTAAACTGTGAAAGAAGGAAAGTGTGCTATTCATTAGGTCCCAGTGGTTTATGTCAAGTTGTACATAATAATTATTATACTCAGCGTTCGGAAGGACTTTGATAGTACGATTCAGGATTATTGATGTCTTCGTACTGACTGTAGCCACAGATGGTAGATGTACTATTATTACTATTTGCTGAGCTGATTTAGATCCTTGTATTGTAAAATTATTCAAAAAACTAATATTTATGTTAGAGTCAATATTTTAATTGGCACTTAGTTTTGATGTCCGAAAATATTTTAGTGAGCTCTTCAAATGTAGCTATTAAACTTCGAATACCTTTTCGATAGTCGTTCGTGCTAGGCCCTCTGTATTTTGCCTCATTCACAGGTAAATATTGTGGTATTTATTAATTTGTATTTTTTATACTGTCTCACACTGCATTAATGTAAATCGTTATTTAATCCAAACATAGCTTCGAAAAAGGAGCATTATTTAAAAAAGAGACTGGGTAGTACGAACTTTATATTTTAAGAAATCATATGCCATAAACTTCCGGTAAATAAGACTTGGCTTTAAATAATAATATTATATAACTACTACACCTAATATTTCGTTTTATTATTTATTCTTGCTAAAAGCGATTCGAGATAATATCAGTAGTCGCTATTACTTAATCCCAATCGATTGTGATGATTTACAAAAAAATCTTCAATTATAATTATGCTACTAATGAGACTAACAACTGCACTTGGATTCGTCCGACTCAGATTCGGTAGGCTTAATAACGTTGTCTCTTTCCTTCAACTCGAAAGCATCAGCCTGGAAAGAAAGGAAGGTTCAGGCTTGTATTTTATAGGTGTTATTTTTATGACACTGAATTCACATAACATAGGTACCTTGGATTCCCTGTATTCCCTTATTTTTCTCGCTAATGTTAAGAATGATTCTTCGATATTTATGTTGTTCTTGCAGGAAACTTCAAAAAATGGCATATCAAAATCGTCTGCGATCTGAAAGAAGAGTAAATGCAATAAATAATATATACTATGCACTGGCAACCCCTCACGGATTAGAAACTGAGTAAAACCTCTACAACAGCGTAAATATAAAATATAGATAAATTTAAACTTTCATGCATTTTTTATCTCAAATATCGTTACCAACGTTTTGTTGTTGTTGTTATCAGAATCCAGAAACAACTGTTTCAAAACTTAAAACAAGGCAAAAGTTTTCAGTTAAAATGACTTCATTTACATACCTATTTATTGACTTACTCGTAATTTTGGTGTGTAGCAAAATACATTATATAATTACAAATGTATCTTCCTGACACCAAAGCATTTAAATTGGAATTCTCTAAGAACACCCACTGTCCCATAAAAATGACTTTAACGCTCAAGCACAATATTATTAGGCTTAAATTTCTGCCTGTCAAATGTGAAACTGTTTCATAATATTATTCAAATAGTATATCTATCGTATATCGGTTTACATAATTCATTCAGCCGGGAGTATACCGCCAAAACGCGCGAAAATTCAAATAAAATCGAGGTATATTTACCGTCACTTCTATTGGACAGAGGGCGTTAATTGCCAACCTATTTTCTAAAATCTAAAGCGTTGGGGGTTCATACATATTGCTAATTTGTCAAATGTCAAATCTTTAGTACATTGGGCGTCAGAAGGGTATATATTAATATTGTCTTTTATTAACGCGAGTATCACACATTTAAATAAAATACTGTATACCGGATTAAAACGCGATTTATTATTTAAATTATTTATCCCGACGTTTCGGATGCTTTTCAGCAACCGTGGTCGCGGGAGACTGAAAGATGACAGTTGTCTTATATTTGAAATGTCACAAAGTTGCCATATTTAATTCAATTAAATTAAAAAATAATCTATTAATTTAGGTAACACAATGTACATCTATGAATGTCATTAAAAAAAAAAAAAAAATACATATTAAATTACTAATATTACTAATATTAAATGCTTCTAATTTTACATTTACTACCAGTTCACAAATCAAGGGCGTAGAGCGGACGAGAAGAACTGGCAAGAAACTCGCCGCCACTCTTTTTAATCGCCAAGTTTTTGTTTTACAATAATTACATATTAACGCCATCTATTCCTACGGAGTTGATATTTACTGTAATTTTCTATATTATGACAATATTGACTAACGGTGTCCTCTTGTTTTTTAGTATGTTGGATTTTTCAGTCTCCCGCGACCACGGTTGCTGAAAAGCATCCGAAACGTCGGGATAAATAATTTAAATAATAAATCGCGTTTTAATCCGGTATACAGTAGGGTATATATTATTTACCTTTTGTCCTCTTTCCTTGGGTACAGCTCTGTGGTTCTCGTGCACATCGCATTTATTGCCTACTAGAACCTTGATAACATCTGGCGAAGCGTACTGAAAATCATCGCAAATATTTTTATTGGAATAAAGGTTCATAAATATATTCAATTACTTTACTTTCGATGGACACGTCAACACACATCAAACATTAATTTCCATCTGTATAACAAACTTTTCACGTCGGAAACATCCAGAAATGCGCATTGCAGCGTTTGGATTCAGTCTATGAATATACCAATGGTCGAAGTACAAATGAAAATTGGTTTCAAATGCATCATAGATGTCCTGTGGCCGACAGATATACCATCAATAATAGAATGAACCTCTCGCAGGTATGTCAATATAAGAACTCATAAAATGAACCTTAGTAAACCTTAGCGTATGGAATATGAAATATTCATTATTTCTTTCTCAGATTAAATAATTTAATCTGAGATTTCTTTGTAGTTTTTAGTATTAATGAGAAGAGAGCGAGATAAACAGCATGTCCCGTCTCTTAACAAATCGTAGTTAAAAGAAGCGCCTCAATATATTTATTGTCTAAAACATTCGAAAATAAAATATTGCTAATTCTTTTTGAAAGGCGTATAACGTTTTTCTTGTAAGAAAATTAAACTTACTTCTTGAATGTTCCTAAGCCAATAAGATAAGTGATTGAACGATTCCAAATTGGTAATATCATACATGAGAATAATTCCCATTGCACCTCGATAATAAGCTGTAGTAAGAGTTCTGAATCTCTCCTGGCCAGCCGTGTCCCATATTTGAAGCTTTATGGGCACTCCATCCAAATTGATTATTTTTTGCTTGAAATCTATACCTGTAATTTAGTAAGAAGAAATAGGTTTATATTTCCAAATACTTTATACGTAGTGATGAAAACGTTATACATAATCCTGAGAAGGATCGCTGGGTGGTATTTGATTCATGACATTCACAAGACGAGTGTTTACCGCAGCTGGTAAATTATAAAAGTTACAAATAATTTTCTTTTGTTTTTTATTTTAATTTTTATTTATCCATCCAATATATTTACAAAGTTTATATTCCAAAACAAAGTTCGTTATTTAACCCTACAGTGGTCGCGCGGGCTACATATGTAGTCCACCCGTACAAAATCAATAATATCTAAAAATCGGTTCGTGTTAGCCTCTAGCGCCGCCAGGTACTTTCAAATGAATGTTTGAGAGACGCCCTCAGAGCAGCACAGGCATAAGTCGCGCGAGAGAGAGTCACAGGAGCTCCGCAAAGTGCCTGGACTACATATGTAGCCCGCGCGACCGATTACGTAAGTATTTTTGACATATCGTTTTTATTGTTTTTATTTATTTTATGATAAAATTAACTTAAAATACCTTATTTAAACTTTATTTATTAATTTAAAATTGTTGTTTCATAACATCACTTTATGTTTTTAGAATAAAAATGGATAATCGTCTAATTGTATAGCTTGAGGCATCTCTAGCTGAAGTTACTAATAAAAGCGAAGCTTATGAAGCTGAGTCAACTCTGTCTGAGTTTCTGACGAAGAGGTTGATCATTTAGAAGAGCAGGACTATCGATTTGAACCTGAGCAGGAGCACAAAGGAGCAGATGAACCCTGGTGAGGGGCTTGATGAAAACTCTGAAGCTGAAGAGCCGCCACACCGACGTCGTCGCACTGACTTAAATCGGAGGTGAAGATACAATATGGTCAAAAAAAGCTCTTCTAAATGAAGTACGAGACAAAAAATTGATGCTGATACAGGAGAAGTTCGAAAACCAGAAATTATACTTAAAATGGAGTCCACCAGCTCATATGAGTACCTATTGAAAAAAAAATCTTTACCAAGAATTCTTAACATCAAGATAAAAGACTTTTTTAGCTATATAGATATAGAAACCCAATCAACTATCTCGGCAGCAACATCCAGTAACGTTATGTGCCGTTGTCATGACTGTACAAGCACGCGCAGTAAAACCACTCGAAAGATGTGCACCGCGTGCAATAAGTTTGTATATGGGGGCCATTTGAAGATAATGTATCTATCCTGTGCAGCAAATATAATTTAGAAATTAGTTAGTGCGTTAGTTTTTTTGTAATCACAATTGGAAGCCAACATTTCATTTTTACGCCAATTTAGAGAGGATTTTTATATTTGTTGGTTATTTGTAATACAATGGTTGTGATTGGGTTTTGTTGATAATATTTAATTAAGAATACTCTAGACATAATATTTTCATATGAATAATAAAAAAATTCTGTTTAAATATTTTTTTATTTCAATTTTAAATTGGACTACGTATGTAGCCCGCGCGACCACTCCTGTTACTTTTAGGTGCGCGACCACTGTAGGGTTAAAGAATATTCTTCCCTTAAGAACGTCAAAAAAATTCACGTACAGCATAAAGGTATTTCGGGCACACGCTACATACATAAAATTTTCATCACAAAGTTCTCACTCGCTTCTGAATATTCAGTTTAAATCTGATGCAGTATATTGAATAGGTATAGCGTAAAATGTCCCTGACCGGAGGTAACCGAGAGATGCTACCGCGACGCGATGAGATGTAGGTATTAACTTGACTCATAAAACTAACACTTTAATATAGCAATATATTTTTAAAAATAGAATAATATTTCTCTCTTCGTTAGTAATATAAATAATATTTAGTCACAATTATTTTTAAGTTACTACCGTACCCGACAGACGCTGTCCTGCCAGCTTCAAAAATTAAAAATAAAATAAGTATTTCTAGATATAAATATTATAATTTTCCACTTCTTAAATGTCTAGTTATATCACTGATTTGCAGTTGATATTAATTTTTACCTACAAATAATCTGTAAGCGTGCATGCCGTGAGCTGTCATTTGCGGAAGGTGGAGAAGTTAAAAACCTAATTTATTTTCTGCATTTTTTTTTTTCGATATTTTAATATTTATTCTATTATTCAGGACATAGACGAATTCAATACATAAGAGTTAAAATGACTTTGTTTTAAATACATATATACATATATATACAAATAAAGTATGAATATTTACTTATTTTGGTATTTTGATAACTGCAATTTTATTTTCATACATTTTATAAGTGCATTCTGTATCTCAAGGTTCCGTTCCTCAGATTCATCAATCGTGGAACAACAAAGTAATTTAGATGCACATTTTTATATAGTACCTGAGTGTTTTATTTTTAAGTAATATTGAATGTTATTTTTTTATAGTATAGGGGGCAACGGGCAGGCGGCTCACGTGATGGTAAGTGATCACCGCCGCCCATAGACATCTGCAACACCAGAGGGCTTGCGGGTGCATTGCCGGCCTTTGTCTAAATATTGAAATTGCCCGGAGATCGAACTCATACAAACTATATTTATAAAATAATTATTAAGTTTAATTATCCTATATTATTTCTATTTCAATAAAAAGAATTAATAAGAGATAGGTACCCATATTTAAAATTTTATTTCGTTAATAAGGAACGTAGAACATTGATAGGATTTTTAATTAAGATAAGCAGTCGGTGCCGCAAAGCATGAGTTTTGTATAAATACTAATATCCCGGATATTCGATAAATCAAAATTAAACACTCGTAAATGGCATTGTTCTACGTCATAGCTTATTGTTCTTGCAATATCCGCATCCATAATATTCCTTACTTCTTCATATTACAAAGAGGCCCTAACAGCATCACCTGACTCACAAAGGGTCATAAAATATAAGAAATAAATGTTTTACTCACCTATTGTCGATATATAAATATCGTAATATCTTTCGTCACAATATCTATGCACGATACACGTTTTGCCAACATTTGAATCGCCTAATACAAGTAATTTATACGTAGCAGAAAAATCTAAAGCCATATTTTTTGTTTACTTTGTTGTGAGAACGCGGGTGGTAGCCCAAAACATAGGTTGAACTGTCAAAAGCGAGAAAAATCAATGAAGGTAAGTGCGCATGCGCGGAGTGCGCATTCACCCTCTATTGCAACAAGTAACTATATTACAAGACAAGACTAATGTAGGCATTCTCTCGAGACGTGCATTAAATAAAGTTATTGTAATAAGACGAATTTAGTACCCAAAAATATTGGATTCAATTGTGGATTAAATTTTTGGCTGCAACCAAGCCAAGAAAAATTAATTTAATCCTCTTTATATATATGTATATAGGTATAAGATGGTTTTTAAATATATTTCGGTTTCGGTACTACCGATGGACTAAGAATTTGTGAACATTCGGTAAGATTAAAAAAATCGTAGTTTAAGCTGTGCATTGAGAGATAAATTAGTTAAGCCCGTTTTTTTCTCTACTTTTCACTGAGAAATTTTACTTTTTGACAGAATATCTTAATCAAAATACAGAACTTAGTAGAGTAACTTTTATTATATATAAGAAACTACCCAGTTTATTTTATATAATGACTAGCGATCTTCTCCAGCTTCGCACGGGTGCAATGTAGATGTACTATAGGTACTTAAAAAAGCCTATGTTATGTTATCCTCGCTGATAATGTAGCTTGATATCGACAATTAACAAACAAACAAGCAAATCTTTCCTCTTTATATTATTAGTATAGATATATATTAATTTATATAATGATTAATGAGTTATAAATGTTATATTATAAATAATACTGAATAGTTAATATTATAATTGCCAACAATATCTTTATAATTTAGTTGTTAGTGGAACTTTTTTTTAATTAAAAAAATATGTCATAAGAAATTTATATGATCGCAATAATTAGTTTGTGGGTTTGTGCAACGCTGATATTATTTACGGCCAATTAATTTATTTATGGCTAAGAGAGACCTTTCATTTACCTACCGGGAAAAGTCCTACCATGTGGAATGTTCAATGTTTTGTTGATCATACCGTCTGTCTCATTAAAATATTGTAGGTAACATTGTTGAATATATTTTTTTCAGCATATTTTCTTCGTAAGTGAATTCCCGAGACCCCTAGTGGGGCATGGGGCAGACTTATTTATGTGTCTGTTTCACTGATAATTTATCTTTACAGGCAAGCACCGACCGAACCGACCGAAACAATTTTTGTTTTATCTTGTTTCCCCGGGATTCGAACCCAGGATCTCCGGTGCGAAATGCATTGCGCTTATCACTGAACCACGGAAGCGGCCTATATCTTCTTATGAAAGTGTTAATTATTCGTATATGCTCTAAATTCTACATTGTAGGTACCTACATCATTAATGTGTTTTTTATTCATATTTTTCTAATATATAAGTTTATACAGTTACATATATATATTTATGTATGTACAATAAACCTAATAGATCTGTATATCTAATACCAATGCTGGAATAATATAATTTTGACCGGATTTATACGAATTTAATGATAAACAAAATTTTGTGGTTAGAACTACAAGTCCTAAAGACCTTCCGGGTTCCGTGGGTGTTGTACATATATTAACAGTTCCATTTATTACACTTAAATCCCTTGCATATCTTTGCGACTCATCTCGCAGGAGCCTGTAGTATGTAAATGCCTTATGTTTGTAATGCAGCTTGCTTCAACTGTAGATCGACTATCAAGCTCTTTGTTTACCTCCGATCGTACTTTTATTCTATTTTTATTGCAATGGTTCAGGGTTAACATTAAAGATCAAGCTTTTATTAAAATTTATTAGCAATAAAGTTTGAAATTAATCTGAATAATTAAGACTGTGTTAAGGGCAAATAAGATCTTGAACGTTGAGTTTATTTATATCCGCAGTCTTTCCTGTAAGTTGAAACCATCTTAATAATAACTCTGCAGTGAATATAATATTATTGTCTTCTGTGAGAGAGTGGGTAACCTTTGGCTATAGTGATACAATAAAAAGGTTTTTTTTCGTAAATAATCTGTACATTCCAGGAGGCCTATTACCAAAACAAAATACGAAGTTTCGGCTGACGGATCGTACGAATTTGACGATTGATCGGTCGTTCTCAATAAGATATTGTGTCTTTCGTTGGACAATACTATGAACGTAAATAGGATTGAAAATGTTTTCTTTATAAGTTTAAATATGAAGTTGTATGTTCTTTCGTTTCATTCCGTTCGTTGCGTTTGATTTTCGTAGTAGACCTACAGGGCATTCTTGTCGTATAAATAAAATACGTGAGGTGCTAGCCGTCGCGTTCCGGGTCGTACGGTAGCCGCGAAGTCACCATACATTACATTCTCGGAGAACGCCTGATATAGCTTCATTTGTCAAAGAACCGCAAACCAGAACGACGGAGTCACTGCCACCGCGTGATGTATTGTAAATAGCTGCAATTTTGACACCGGCGTTATGTTTGCCATTCATAGCGGGATATGCTTTGCCTACTGGTTTTATGCTTCCCGGTAATTTTACATTAGACAAATGTACCTACTGCTAGTTATTGCGTATGCTTAACAGGTGGATTGCGATAAATTATTGCTCACATTTTATTTTTTTTATATTTTACAGCGCTTTTGACAATATAATTATTATTCTGTGCTTTACCACTAAAATAAACTTTAGTTAGGTATGTACTTCATAATTCTTTACTTGACTATTTTTAAATATCATTTATTTGAATTAATTTACTTGTTAATTGATATGGAAGAGCCAGTCATCCTAAGCGAGTTTCTGGACAACCAGGTGACTGCTAGATGACTTGACACTTTGTGACCATTTCTCTATCGTCATCATAAGAACACGAAGAGAAGAATTTAGACTATCACTTTCGGTCGCCGAGTGCTCTATTGTTTGCGATATGATCTTTTTTTCGCTTAATGAGCTCGCAGATCCGGCTGATGGTTACCTAATAGTGACGCACTTGTGGGAACTACCAGTTAAGCAACATCTTAGCAAAACTCCATCTCGTTCGTGGGCGAATACCACAGTAAATACTTTCTTTAGAGATGTCTCATTAATCAATTTCTACAGCCTCATGTATATTTTGAGACGTTTTAGATACGATGAATTGATACATCAATATTTTAAACACGATAAAATACTTATTTTAACACGTATCAGATCGTATACGTATCGGTAGATATTGAAATCCGATTAATATAATTGAAAAACGATGCACTACAGCGTGCCATGTGTGGTTAATAAAAAAGAGATTTTGTGTGATTTCAATTAATTTACGCGACAAGTTAAGATCTGTACTTGTGTACTGTACTGGTGGTTTTGAATTTCATACTTTTTTCTGTTTATTTTTTATTGAGAGTTTGAATGTCTCGGAGGTCGTTGAAGCAGAGGTCACCACGGGTTCGAGGATCGGGTTCCGGGAATATGTGACACGTGCAAAGTGTATTGTTCGCAAATTGCTGCGCGCAAGGTCCCATGTAAATGTCAATTTTGTCGGCGCCGGCGCCGTCTTGTCGTCCACCTCTTACAGACTTCAATTCTCACGTACACGATTGCTCTCAATCCGGTATTTACTTTTATTACATACCAGTACTGAGTATTATCGTAATAATTAACATTTAGTAGATGTAATTAAAAAAGATCCGGCATTAAAAATTTAATTAAGCCGAACGTAAACCTTGAAAATTAAACCTTTCTTAAAATTTCTTATTGCATTATTCTTGCACAATTGCATTCAGTTATTCTAATGAAAAAATACTGAGATGTAAACGATTTGTTTTTTTATATATTCCTCTAACGGCTGGTCTGATGAGTTGTTTGTTTCAAATATATTATGATATTTCGTCTGTAGGATTAATCCGCCACTGTAAAGGGCAAAAGTAACGTTGAATGGATAGTGTAATGACCCCGTGAGTTGCGTTATGGATACAGTGACAAAGTAGAAATATTCACTGGATGTGAAATTGATGAATAAATAGTAATCATTATAATGGTTTTAAAGTAGTTCACCACGGTTTAAAAAATATGTTTAATAAGTGGTATATAAAATCTATCCATGTCTCTCCAACGTTCTGTATCCATAGCTTTTTTCTTCCAATCTTCTCCTTGAATTTGTTTAATTTTCTTTCCCCATTGATTCGCTGACCTGCTGGTCATCCCCTTTTCCTTTTCCCTGTTGGACCCTTCCATACTAAAACCTTTCTTATCCATCTTCCATCCAATATGCGTGTAAAGAAATATTATTCTACTAAGAGGTTCTTATTATACATATTAAAAAAACACTAAATTTAAGTAGGTTAAAATTATAATAAAAATTTTATAATTAAAATATTAAATTAGTTTAATTTTTTTCTTTTGAATTTTTGTAAGATTAGATTAAGAATTATTATGAATAAATAAATATTTTTTTTATATTTTATTTATATTATTAATTTTAATGATTAGCTACTAGGGAAGTGGTAGTCCAATAAATAGTACATCGTAACGGTACTACCCAAGAAAAACGAAGACGAAAGCGAAAACGTGACGTCGAAATCAGAGGGCACTAGCACTTACGACTATCGAAAAAGTATTCGAATCATCAATTGTATGAGAAATCATTTGGAATTTCATACAAATGACAGCTCGACGATACGAATACTTTTTCGCAAGTTGTTCGTGCTAAGCCCTCAGACTTGGCAACGGACATTGGATTATCTTCCCATTGAAGATGTATGAACTTGATGAATGATGAATTACTGTGAACCCTTTAAATAAAGGTTTACTCGTATCTAATTAATATCATTATCTCCGTCCCCTTAGCGTATATCAACCTGCAATAAATAACGAGAGTAGGTACCTACTGAATTGCATTGTTAATATCTCCGAAATACTTATGAAGTTTTCCTTTTAGAGGAGGAAGTTTCGGTTCCGGCTTGTCAATTATGATTAAATGATTTATGTGACATAAATATTAAAATTAATAAACTGTAAGTAAATAAAATTGTGGATAAGTATAATATATATTTTTTATTTCATTCTATCTTTTTTTAATCATGTTCATACTTTAATGGGGAGAGAAGTAAATACATTTTTCATTTTCTAATATATACGCTATATTCTACTGTAGGAACAATAAGCATCTAGGGAAAGGTGTTCAATACAGTGTTAACACTACATACGTACTTATTGTTCATAAATAAATTGTGATAACTAAGTAAATTTCATTAGATATTAAAGGTTCTTCCAGCGGCCTGTGTCTTCGTTGTGGTCGCTATTATATTGACAAATTCAATAGAGCGAATTACCGTTGAAGCATCATCATCTATACGTTAAGCGGAAGTGCTCACTACAAAGCCTACGATCGACGTAGCTTTTTCACTACGCCTCTTTGACCCGTCGTTTAACTATTATGGGAAAGTACTTTGACATTCCGTCAAAGTACTTACTATGTTTCTAAAGGTCTTTTGTAAGTTACTTTTCGACTTATGTCAAGCTTAATGTAATTTTGTAGTTAAATAAGCTAAATTCATGTAACTTGAACGTCTTAAGTAAATGATGCTACGAATCAAATTTTATTGTATAATTTCTATGGAGTCACATTTTACAATCCGTACTGACGTTGGAACTACATAAAAATGTTATACGGAATAATTTACAAGTTACGAGACCATTATTCTTACGAGCTAATTTACTGTATTCTAGGCGAGGTAATAAAGTCGGAAGTTTTATGAGCACAAGCAACTCTTCAAATCGCAAAACGCTATAAAAGTGTCGAAACGCCAACGTCCCGTATTGACAATAAGTATAAAAAATGAATGATTTTGACTTGATTGCGATACACCGACGAAATGGATATTAGCGTTGGCTAATTTAAAACACTTAAGCGGTCATTACACAACCGTTTCTCAAGATAAACATATTACCCGATAGATGACGTAATAAAACAAACACGGTCACCACTGCAGCTTGATTAATAGCCATAAACCTCTACGGATTCGCAATAGGGAGACAAATGATTGTCGCAATGCTTAACGTAATACTACCTAATAATTAGTAGTCTCACGATCTATCCTACTTTCGAGGTGTCTTCCGATCAGGATTATCGATCATTCGAAGATATTGATCTTGCGATTAATCGCTTCGATATACATTAAACACAATAAGGAAGGACTCCTCGTTCTATCGTAATACTATCCTTAAATAACTATAAATTCTAAGCTTGCTTAACGTTTTCTATTTTACTAAACGACTACGAAGAATATTGCATATTTTATTATATTTATACATATTAGGGTGTCCCTTATTTTTCAAAGTTTTAAATTTCTAACGCATAGGTCTTAGTTTTGTTCATTTGCCTCTAAAACACTCGGAAATAAATTTTTACCTTATTTGGAGTACGATAACCCGTGCCGAATTGCACCTAATTATGTTCATACATGTTGCGCTGCAGTACGGGTGCGTATTTGTAATTTGTTCTCAATTATTCCAGCGATTAACATGAATTGTTTTACATTTAAAAGATGTCAGTGGAATTAAGAAGAAATAAAAAATATATTTTCTTAGTTGGTGACGTAAATGATCAAATAACAGGCGCAAAGTTACCGTCTAATCGTCAAGTTTTTACAGAACTTCAGTTTAACGATTCTTTATTCTCATAATGAAATAAATAGTATTTTTTAACATTCGCGAAGTATTGACTGTTAGTAATTATACTGAGATTAGTTTTAACATTACTATAATTAATAAGAATAAATCTTGGTTTGGTAATTATATAGAATTTACACCAAATGTTAGTTCCCAAGAGCGACCTGAGCTATTTATAGAAGATATTATAGAAGATTTATTATACAAGAACTGCAAAAAATCATTAAACGTAACGATTATCGGGAACTGATTGAACTATCTAATATTTTCTTAGGAGAAAAAAAAATTAAACCTCCTGGAGCGCTGCATCAAGCAAAGGGGATGGCTAGAGCTATTTACTCTCTCTAATCTCGAATGAATCTCTCTCTCTTTAAAGATATGTTTCTTGCAATCCCATTTCGAAACTAACGCAAAGGATAAACGACCACTTCAAGAAGTCTGTTTATTAATTGCGGTTACATATGTGAAACCATGGCTGGGATGTAGTTTGGTGGTGAACGCACCAAATCAAGATTTGTGATTTTTAAAGAGGCTTAAGTAATATGTTGACAAAATTATCTCCAAAGCAGCCCTGAGCAAGTGTAGTCAACATCTTTGGTACTTGTTAGAAGAAATTGCCGTTTTATCACTCGTTGATGAACAAACCGAGATGAACATTTTAGTGAACTTACAAAGAGAGAGTTCGTATGATTCTGGGAAGAGATACATTCCATCTGAAGAAGATATGTCTAATTATTTGCATGGTAAGTAGGAATACAATACATCCTTCTATTTTTTAATAAATTGATAATATATAATGATATATATGATAGGCAGTATGCCTTATTTATTGTTGCAGGAAAATCATTAAGTGATTTTCTGTCTGTCATGAGCACAAAATTTATTTTCTCTATTAAAATTGATAAAAATTTCCTCCAGAGACCCGTTTCTACATGGGATGAAGATTTTGTCTATTTAGAGGCTAAGAGAAAAGGGCAGTTAATAACACAGCTGAAAGAGCTGTATTATGTAAGATTTTCATGGTTTGCAAAGGAAGAGCAAAAGCAATGTTTGATACACTGTGTTCAGGAGGATAGAAATCTGTTTCCAGACTGTAAAAAAGGGACTCACAATATAAAATATCCTTATTTATCTGTAATTTTATCTTCTTTTAATACATATTTTATAAAATTTAAATATTTCAATTGATTAAGCTTCATAACCAAAAGGGTTAAAAACAGCAATTTTCAAAATCTTCAGAGGTCTGTCGGCACGGGTTAATGTTGACGTAGGAAGATAAAATTTTGTATTTAAGTAAGTCTGGGTAGTTTAAAAAAATATAGGGGGTATGCATTTCGATATCATAAAAAAAAATTTTTTCAGCCATATAAGGGACACCCTAATACATATATATATGTATTTAATACTATGTCAATATATTAATACTTTTTTGTAAGATTATGCCTATACCTACCTTATTTCTACAGATCTTGAGTGACAATTTGATTCTAAGATATATAAAAAAAATACCAGCTCGATCAACAAATAGTAGTAGTAGGCGTATGAAGTGAAATTACTCCAAAATGTATATACCTAGTTCGATTTTAAGTGATTTTGTTTATATGATGACAATCTTCATAACAGAATAGAAAGAGGCCGAGTTAACACTAGATCTTAATGTCATCACCAGGCAGGCTTTGTTACTTGGCCGGAATTTCAATATTCCTCCCATCCGAATCATACCTGAAATGACCAGATGAAGGGAAAACCTATTTACAGAAAATTATAAACATGTTATCCCTGTGATATTCTAACCGCCAACCATCGCAACGTAAGGTGTCCTACTTACAAAAAGCACGCCTTTTTATCATTTTGAAAATTATATATTTATATCTATACTTCTTTATCTATACTAATATTATAAAGAGGAAAGATTTGTATTTTTGAATTTTTGTGTGTTATGAATAAACTTATAAACTACTAGACCGATTTTTAACATTCTTTCATCAATAGAAAGCTACATTATCAGCGAGTAACATTGACTTTTTGTGTATAGTTCATCTACATGACACGCGTGTGAAGCCGGGGCGCGTTGCTAGTATATTATATTTTAAACAATATTTAAAAGCAACAATAACTTACATACAACTCTATCAAAACAAATGCTTGATGCAAATCGTGAAATAAAATACTGATATAACAAAAGCGAATTCGTAATTCACATCAGCTGTCAAGGTAGCCTAAATTCCAGTACGAATTTGACACTGACCTGCCCTCTTGAAGAAGGAAGCATTGTGTGTAATCAGCACATATTTGCTCGCGAATTTAAAAGTGTGTCGTCAACACCGCCGGAGGTTATATCACATTTAGATCCTCCTCCTGTCATTCTCCGTACAACAGATCCGCTATATGCAAACAAATTTCAATGTGTTACATTCTTTAGTACTTTTCTCTTGACTGGAATATACTCATATATATAGAACTTAACATATTAAGGAGTGAAACGTTTATTTGAAGAAATTCAATATACAGTTGCTATTGTAAATACTGTTGACCGTTTACAATATTTGTTAACCAAATTATGAATAATATTGATAATGCTTTGATATCTTTTCTAATAGCTTCACGTGGATTGATGCAGAGCTTTCAAAAATCTTTTTTAGAACTTTCTTTTACTTAGATGCCTATTCTGCCATCATATACCAAAAAGCAGTATCAAAAAACGAATTTAAGAAAAAGAAAGAAGTTTCAAGAAGAAGCCGTTTGATTCTATGAGCCTATGGTATAAAATTCTACTACCTGACAATATTTCAAGTTTCAAACGCTGATGATCAACTTTAAACTTAAAATCAATACAATCAGTTGCTCCTATTACATGCAGAATTAGTACATTCCATAAATCATATCGGATTATAGTTACCTACGCAAAACAAACTGATGATAGTTATATAAAACATGTGAAATGTTATCCCAATAAATAAAATTCCGATCGATGCGAATAAATAATAGGCAACGGCATTGAAATTTTAATCAGATATATTATGCATTCGAGTCAAATGTTTGCAGAACAAGAGTGCGGTATTCGGGTCGCCGTAATTCGTAGTAATAGAGGTCAGTTGGATAATCCCCGTGACAAAACCATTCTGCGAACAAGATAATTGGGGCGAATCGCAATTACGTTCTTAGCTGCCTCATAAACAATCAAATCTTGTTTACACGACTTGCGTAAAATTAGAGCGATCGTTTAGCCGATTGTTTAGGAGATGAGGTGATAGTCTATAAGAAATAATATTTCGTAATATTTTATAAGCGGTTCAAGTTTTGCAACTACGTTATGAAACTACAAGTTATTGTTTTGGAGAATCCCAATCCTCATCTAATATAAAACAAATAAAGGTTTCCATTTAATTTGTAGATGCAAATATTTGTTGCTTTGTCCTCCTTTTATATTTAAAGAAAGATCTGAGTGAAGCAACTGGTTTACTTTTTTTTTATATTTACAATTTAGGGGTATTTGGTGACTTATACCGTTTACCCCGAAAAACTATCCCAATATTTCCACGCCAGTGAAGCCGCTTGAACCTTCATTATAATTAATATAATATTACAATCTTTTCGATTTTTCAAAGCGGTTTCTCAATTTACCCATACACAGTATAAGATATTACAAAATGTGTGGCGACACTAAACATTCATATTGAAATTCATATTGTTACTGTTTAAAACCGTGTGTAAAAAAAACGAACAAGTGAACACGCAGTGTAAAATACTACTTATTCTATTTCATTTGCCAGCTGGAATATTTAAGTATGCTACATCCCGTGTGTTATTATAATAGGCCTAAGACATAAATTTTAAAGCGTGAGATATGAATGAACGAGAAAAGAAGCAACTCTCGTGGGCGTGCGCATTTTAAAGTCAACAATCAGAATAAACTACTCAAGTGCAGAAATTATACGCGAAGGATAATATCTGAGTGTTTACTCAAGTGAAATATTCTTATATGCTTTCCACAAACAGAGTGCAGATGCTACGCGATTTGATTTGATTTTTTGTCAGTGAAAATCACGCAGAGGAGATGAAGATAAATGGTTAATAATTCCAATCCTAGTGCCAAATCCTACCAAATGTAACGAATTTCTGTGTCTTTTTCATCGCATCTATCTTAACACTTAAACAGCCATCTTCTTTTTTCTGAATTAAATTTAAAAAAACTTCTTTCTCGATACTTCAAACCCCAGGCATCTGTTTTCAATTGGCAATTTCAACATAATTCTATGGAGACAGCCAAAGGTTAACCTAATAGGTTAATTTTTTATCGAAGTTCCGAACAATGAAATGAATAAGTTATTTAAAGGAAATAACTATTTACCGGATTAAAACCCTATTTATGTACTCTACAGTACTACTACAGTAAATATCAATTCCGTAGGCATAGATGGCGTTACTATGTCAATTTTGTGATGTTTCAAATTAGACAGCTCGGAACGTCAGGATAAATAATAAATCGTGTTTTAATCCAGTAAACTGTTATTCAAATTAAATGTGTAATAAAAGAGAATACTATGAATAAGTTATATCGTAGTCTATTTAACGGAGGTTCAAGTTCATATTATTATAATTCCTCGTGGTACAAGGACTCACTGTTGATATTATGCTAATATGCCATTCAAGAAGCCGAGTGCGACTGCACTTGTCTTGTTGGCGCCGCGTACAACCTACATAAGTCATTGTTCACAAGACATTACAGTATTGCTTTTAAACTGTTCATCTTTATATGGTAATGTTGGTATAATAATACATATTTTTACACTTCACTTTATTGTCATACTAGCTACTACTCGCAACGGTTTGTTCCGCGTGAAATACAAATAATCACGCTTTTGAACTGTTTTATTTTTTAAGCGAGTGAACTTCTTTAAGCTTGTCAAGCAATGATTCAAATTAAATTTTTGAAACATCTATGAAAACTACCATACATAAAAAATATGATTATTTATATTTACTAAAAAGGAAAATATGAAATATTTTATTTGTGAGACAAAAAGGTTAGGTACAGAAACAAATCTTAAATTAGTGTCACAAAAATATTTAACAACCAGCGTTCATCTTCTGTTGGGACCTACCTATACCTTAACTACTAATTTAAAAAAAAATACTACTAAATATCGGTGAAAAAAATACAGAATAAGAGTTAAATAACATTTGTGTCATGTGTCTGTGCTTCCTGGTTCTTTTGATCATAACTAAGAGATTTTAAAACTATTATCATGATGTTAATACTTATAAATTGAATGAAAATAATTTTAACTTATGTCATAATATGAAATGTTATATTTTTGACACTGATTATTTCAAAATATATAAGTTTTATATATATTTTATTACAACGATCGTAAATTTTGTAACTCAGCCAGGAAGTAAAATTATTGAGGTCTAAACTATAATTTATAATTATTAAAGATGTCTTCTTTTATATTAAGATGTAGATTTATACTCTCTACACCTAAATACATCACAAACCAAACTACCGAAGAGTACATAATTTATGTCATAGACAGGATATAGCGTATTTATATGTTCATATTATCGAAACTAATAGCTTATTTTCAAATCGATTTTGAAGTCGATAAATAAATTTTACGACAGCAATAAATATTACTGCCTCTGGACGGATTCAATCGGCAGAACTAAAACAAGATTATTCCGATAATATCTGATTGTGACGATGGTTCATTCATACTGGTCGCTTAGAGATTGGGTGCGTATACCGAACAATGCTGTATTGTGCAATTATTTTATCGTTTGCATTTCATCTCGGACATCGGTTACCTGCCCACGCGGTTACTTCCTCAAACATTTAGAGTGGTGAGAGATACATGGACGCAATTCTTACCGGTGAATTTTTACATTGTTCAATCAAAAGCACCATGCGATGTCTAACAATGACACATCGTTGTTTTGAATGTTATGTCATAATTGTCGATATAACGGCGTACTGTCAAGGTGCTCGTTACGCAAGCTCGCATCCGTTTGGTGTCATTGACATTACGGATGTGATTTGATTGTAAATTTTGTCAATGAACGGATTTGGGAGAATTTCTCGAATATGTGACTTATGTTGTATACAAGCCACGTGCAGCTTGCAACTTTGTATTGAATTGTTCAGAATTTTGAATCGAACTTTAGACTTTAATAATATACAAGAAAAGGTATCTGGTGTCGAATCCCGGGGAAACAAGATTAAAAGTATTATTTCGGTAAGGGCAGGGCACAGAAGGCTGACCACCTACTTGCCTGTAAATAAAAATGATCAGCGAAATACATACAGAAATGGGTCTGAGCCATGCCTCACTAGGGGACTCGGGTATTCACTTTTCACAGTACCTACCTAGTATATAAATTTTGAGAACAAGGTCAAACACTATCGAAAAGTATTCGATCATATTGATCTACATCATTTTACTGTTAAAATAAGGCTTGATATCTTGTCCAGGATAATAAATACCAACCCGTGGTTGATACTTATTGTTAGCTTAAATTTAGATTTCCTAAAGTTGAAAATTACGTGTTTCACGCAAATATAATAATATGTTCTTTTCTTGAGTAGTTCTTCCCAAGTCGTATCAGTATCATTAATAAGTCACTATGTTACGACATAATAACAGTGACACCACCTAGTCTAGATCAAAACGAGCCAGAAGCGTTCGTGATCAAATCTATTTGTTTTCTTTTTCTACGAAACTGGTCAATATTTCGTGATATCAACACCGTAACTTATGCAACCAGTTCAATATGAATTTGACTGGTTTATAGAACAAGATATTATGATATATGAGTTAGCAAACGGTGCGTCGTGACGGGGTCTAATCATATCGAGTTAAACGGCTAATGGACACTAATGGATATAATCGGAGGAGAGCATCAGACGAACGCTGTCTACCGCCACATCAGAGAAAGTGACAACTCTGCCGCTATGTAATATATTAAGGCTTAGTTCGGCAAATATTCTCCAAATATTTTTTATGTTAGACTAGCGACCCGCCCCGGCTTCGCACGGGTCTAGATTTTTTGACAAAAAAAAGCAGAGGCCAACCCCTGATAACATCCTATATTTTCACTCTTCTATTACCAATAATAGAAGAGTGAAAATATAGGATTGTATGTATTTTTTAATGCCACATTATAAAAAAATAAAAACAATTTTTTTAACCCTTATCACTTAGGGGTATGAAAAATAGATAGTAGCCGATTCTCAGACCTACTGAATACGTATATAAAATTTGGTAAAAATTGGTAAAGCCGTTTCGGAGGAGTACGGTAATTAACATTGTGACATGGAAATTTTATATATAAGATATTGACAAACGAGCATGAGGTTTACTTGATGGTAGGTGATACTTCAGCCATAGAACATCAGTCAATGATGCGCTCTCGACCTACTAATAAAACTATATATTTTCTGCTTTATAGTAATAATTACTACTAATATTATAAAGACGTAAAGTTAGTGAAGTTGTAGGGGGTAATCTCTGGATCTACTGAACCGATTTTCATAGAAAGCTACATTATCAGTGAGTAACATAGGTTTTTTTGTATATAGTAGGTACATCTACATTGCACCCGTGCGAAGCCGGGGCGAGTTGCTACTGCTTGAAAATTTGAACATCTGCAAGTGGGATTATTATAATCTCTGTGCCTTAACAAGTGTGGCAAGAACTGAAGATCATAGTAAATAATAATATTATGCATCTACAATACAATTGCGAAAAAGATATGATAGGTAATGTAATATATCGTGCTTTTGTGACCTTGTTTCATTAAAATGATCTATGCATGTTTTATTCTTTTATTTGTTTTTAATTACTTATTAATGATACTTCGAAATATTTTCTGTGCAATAAAGAGTTATACATAAATAATATTGTTATATTAGGTTAGTTTAGTTCTTATTTATTTATTTTAAACTCTTTATGCATAAAAAATTGTGTACAAAAGTTAAACTTAATGCCTCAAAAATGACAGTGAACCTTGGGATGTGGAGAGGTGTAGGCATGCAAATAAAAATAAATTTAAATTATTTTTCTTACATAAAATAAAAAAAAAATATTGTTAGTGAGATATTATGGAATGGATCAATGGAGATATCATTATAAAATACACAAATGTCACATCAATATCTACAGTCCGCAAAATGGAATATAGTCAACGCCACCACTCAAGTCCGATAGCCGCGGCGCCTCTGTCGCGTATGAATATCTTGTTATAAAGTAGTATAACTTTTCCTTACATCCTATCCCAATATCAGGTTGATAGGATGTAAGGAAAAGTAATGTTTTGCGTGTAATAAACTCGTATCGCGCATTCCTGACAAACAACAAGATTACGGCGCTGTCACGTTTGATTCCAGATTTCGTGGGACTTGATTCGTGGCCTCCGCGTCGTCTAGGTACGGTATAACAGATGCGGTCTAAGGATGGTAACTTTAAAAACCTAAAGTACTAAATTCAGTAGATAGCAACTATTATTATTGATTTTCCTTCATAATATAGTGAGTCAACACAGTGCCAGTGATATAAACTATAAATCATAAATAAAACCTCTAAATTCACTGATACTTGCATTTCAGGCTTAGTCTGAAGCATTGTGTTTAATATGATCATTTTAAAGAGCATTAGAAATGAACCTTACAGCAGTAGGTATTTATTACAGGGTCCTTAATGATAGAATGAGATAAAATTACACACGATGTGTTGTGTTGTTACGATTTTTCTTAAACTAACTACTGCTTCTAGACCGTAGTAAAGCTCTTGTATTCTAAAAGATGCCCCTAGCTTATCGTAGCGAAATCTGAGCGTAACTTAATTCATTAGCAAAATTATCAAAGGATTTTATCTTTCTATAAGTAAAGACAACATAATTAATTAAAAGAACTCATTTGCAACATACAAACCACTTTTACCAGTTGTTAAAAACGATCAATTACTAGTACTTATGCAACGGACGGGTCACATTTCGTGATCGATGTCTCTGGAATATTATTAATCGGTAATTAGACAATATTAGCATTTTGAATGAAGTAACATTAAGCCGTGTTGATCTGATCAGCGCCTGCGCAATGATTTCTACATGTCAACGTATTGGGAAAACGTTTACTATGAGTTCATAGCAACTTGTTTATTTGTCAATAAAATCAGTTGGATGTGCGAATTTTCTGTTTATAGTTAGAAGTCTTCCCCCAGAACGGCTCGTCACCGCGGGGGTAGTAGACGACCACCCTCCAAACACACCAAACCCGAACAAATACAACAAATACTATATTGCTACATTCAATGTTCGATCACTGGGAAATGAAGCCAGAGTTAAAGAACTAGAGCATGCAATATCCAAAATTAAATGGAACATAATAGGCATATCCGAGCTAAGAAGAGAAGGATATAACATTGGAGATAGGGGCAGCTATTTTCTCTATTACTATGGAATAACGAAAGGAGAGAGAGGCGTCGGCTTTCTCGTAAAGAAGCAATGTAATACAGAAGTACTCGACTTCATAGCAATATCTGAGAGAATTACCATATTAAGAGTGAAAATATATGAAAACTTATTCAACATAATACAAGTTTATGCTCCGACTGCCACATCTTCAATGGAAGACATAGAAAACATGTACACTGACTTGGATAGAGCAATGAGTAAATGTACACACAACATAATATTTATGGGAGATATGAATGCAAAAATTGGGTATCCTAAGATAAACGAAAAATTAGTGATGGGAAACTATGGTTACGGTAAAAGAAATAAAAGAGGAGAGATGCTTATACAATTCTGTCTCCAATACAAACTAAAAATTGCTAATACTATGTTCAAAAAACCAGACAAACTAAGATGGACCTGGATGTCACCCAATGGAAAATCAAAGAACGAAATAGACTTTATTGCCACAAACCAACCTAAAAACATACAAAACCTAGAAGTGATAAGCAAACTACAACACCCGAGTGATCATAGATTAGTTAGAATTACTATTATTATGAAAAACCACAAGAAATCGCGAAGATCCTATAATAACATAACAAAACCAATGATAGAAAATGGCTCATCAAAAACAAAGCTCACCGATATCTCATTTTCTGATGGAGAAGAAAACATACAAAATCTTAACAAAAAAATAGAGACAATGTTGGTCAATAGTTTAACAAAAGATGACGCGGAAAGCAAACGACAAAACATTATCACGCCAGAAATTGAAGAACTAAAGAAACAAAAATATGAACTCAAATATAAGAAAAGTAAAACAAAGGACGAAAAAATAAAACTAAGCAAATTATACAGAGTTATACATAAGAAAATAAAGGAAAACATCAAGAACCATAGATTAAATACGATAAGTAAGTACCTAGAAGAAAAAGGAGGCGTAAGAAAGGCATATAAAAAGATAGATAACACCAAGCAGCTATTGACACAACTCACAGATTCCTCAGGTAACATAGTCACACACAGAGGTGACTTAATGATGATAGCTACCAAATTCTACAAGGATTTATATACAAGCGACAGAAGAACCACCGAAATTAGATTTACTACACCTACTAACAAAGACTCGGTCCCACCTTTCATAGAGAGCGAAGTAGAGTTGTCAATAAAAACGCTAAAGACGGGCAAAAGCCCAGGACCCGATGGGGTCACAAATGAAATGATAAAAGCTAGCAACGATTACCTTATAAAACCCCTTACAAAATTATTCAA
This sequence comes from Anthocharis cardamines, assembly GCA_905404175.1. Taxonomy (NCBI): domain Eukaryota; kingdom Metazoa; phylum Arthropoda; class Insecta; order Lepidoptera; family Pieridae; genus Anthocharis; species Anthocharis cardamines. Next base: position 7,383,083 of record FR989962.1, read on the forward strand.
TCTCATTTTAGAAGAAAAAGAACTGCCGGAGTCTTGGACACTTTCAGAGATAGCGCTTCTTTACAAAAAGGGAGATCCAAAATTAATTACCAATTATAGACCCATTAGCTTAATATCTTGTATTTACAAAGTGTTTGCATCAACTCTACTAAGACGCTTAACTAAATCTATAGACGAAAAGCAACCAATTGAACAGGCAGGATTTATGAAGAAATATTCAACAATTGATCACATACATACATTAAAACAAATTATAGAAAAATATACAGAACATGATCTTCCCATCTACATCGCTTTCATTGACTACTCAAAAGCTTTCGATTCTATATCGCACAACTCTATCTGGCGGGCACTTACGAATCAAGGCATCGAACCTGAATACATAGAATTGATCAAAACAATATATTCAAAAAGCAGGAGCAGAGTACGACTAGAGACAAAAGGGCCAACTTTTCCAATAGAGCGAGGAGTAAGACAAGGCGACCCCCTATCACCTAAGCTGTTTATTGCAGTACTAGAATCCATATTTCAAAACTTAGAGTGGGAAGACATCGGTATTAATATTAATGGCAGATACTTATCACACCTGAGATTTGCAGATGACATTGTCCTCCTATCTGAAAGTCCGGAACAACTGCAATACATGCTGAAGTCTCTCAGTCATCATAGTGAAGCTGTTGGATTATCAGTGAATAGAGATAAGACAAAGATAATGACAAACAGGGACAAAAAACAAATTGTACTAGCGTCAATACCGATAGAATACGTTGAGGATTATGTGTATCTTGGCCATCTCATTTCATTCAAATCTTGCACTGAAAAAGAAATAGAACGAAGAATAAAGATTACGTGGAACAAATACTGGTCAATGAAGGAAATATTTAAAGGAAATATACCGACAGAACTAAAAACTAAAGCTATGAACATTTGCCTGACACCCTGTCTAACATATGCATGTCAAACTTGGCCACTCAAAAAATCACACCTAAATAAATTGAAGTCATGCCAAAGGGGCATAGAAAGAAGTTACATGGGTATCAAATTAAAAGATAGGATCAGAAGCTCTTACATCAGGAAAAAAACAAAGTCCAGAGATGCCGTCAAACAAATATTGAAACTTAAGTGGAAATGGGCTGGCCATATTCAAAGAACAACAGATGGTAGATGGTCGCAAACTGTTACAAATTGGTCCCCAATTTACAAAACGAGAAGACGAGGCAGACCATCCAAAAGATGGAGCGACGACATCGCAGAAATAGCCGGAGCTCTTTGGACGAGAGTAGCAAGAGACAGAGAAAGTTGGCATAATTTGGAGGAGGCTTTCACCGCAAAAGGCGGCCCTTACATAGATTAAAATAATATTTAAAAAATAAATCAATAATAATTAAAATATACTAATATAATCTAAAATAAACATACTAACAATACTAATACTAAACTATAAATTGTAAAGGGATAAATAAAGCTTTTTTTTTTTTTTTTTTTTTTTTTTTTTTTTTTTTTTTTTTTTTTTTTTTTAGTTAGAAGTCTTGGAGCGGGGACTGAAACCGGTTAATTTTTATTTTCCAAAATACGTGTCTGACTGAGATACCAGATATCAGTTTCAAAGAGTAATACACACTAAACTTACCACAGTAATTTTTTTCAGTAAATAATATGAATAGAAACAAAAGAATATAAACAAAATCCTTTATTATACCGGTATAACTCCCATAGTAAATTAACCGAAATTCAGTCCTTGTCTTGGAGTACCTCTTTCGGCTACAATCCATGGACTGCTATTGGTTGTAATGTAAGATGCAAAAGCATTTAGAATTCTCAAGACGGACGTTTGACGTTTAAAAATTGGCTACCGCTTTTTAAACTTCAAATGCTACATTATCATCCATCATACCAGTAATATCTTAGTATTAGAACTGTCAGTGATACCAGAAATAATTTGTAAATCCGCCTGATAGCGAAAAAAATGTCTTGCCTATAAAGAAACTTCTACACTCCACTACACACTATTAACGGACACTGGAATTCTCTACACCTAATGTCCCTTACGACCCTAATAACTATGTATGGATGCTCACAACGTGGTACTTCCTGAATAAACTTAGCGTCTTACATGTAGCAGCCAGTATCTAACTCTAAAGTTACGACGATTCATTACCATTTACAACACTGTACATTCTGTACCCTCAGTGAAGAAAACTTTTATTTTATTTATTTAAAAACTTTATTGCACACAAAAGTAATACATTTAAGAAAATAATACAAAAATAAAAGGTACAATAGGTGGTCTTATTGCTAGAGTAGCAATCTCTTCCAGACTACCTTTGGGTGACAGAAATAAATTAAAGGAAATGGGGACGGTGCAAGAAAAACATGAAAAGGGAATGGAAGAATAGTATAAAAATATATTATCATATAATACACACAATACATAAGCAATTAAAACAGACTGTAATGACCAATAAATAATGACCAAAATTAGATTAGGACACAGAAAGATAATGCTCCTTTACCAATTTGAGAAAGGAAGTGATACTTTGAGCATTTCTGATATCAGGAGGAAGAGAATTCCAAAGACGTATAGCCTCAACTGTAAAAGAGGAATCAAAGAATTTCGTTTTATGGGCAGGCATTAAAACCAAAGAAGTTGTGGAATTACGCACCTCTCGATTTTGACCCAAATATACAAACCGTTCCTTTAGGTAGCTAGGCGATCTTGGATCAAACAGCACACTATAAAAAAGTCGTAAGATGTGAGTATAACGCCGATAACGGATAGGAAGCCACTTGAGTGATTTCCGAAACTCTGAGACATGGTCATATTTTCTCAAGCGGAATATAAACCTTATGCAAACATTTTGAAGCCGTTCGAGTCTATTCAATTGTTCCTCGGTGAGGTTTAAGTAACAAGCGTCTGCATAGTCTAGAAGGGATAAAAGAAGAGACTGAGCTAAAGTAATTTTTGTGGGAATGGGAAGAAAGTTAGAGAGACGTCTTAAAGAGCCAGCCGCCGCAAAAAGTTTTTTGCTAACTACGCCGATCTGGTCGTGCCACGATAAAGTGGAATCTATTATTACACCTAAGCTTTTCACTTTGCTGCTGTAAGGGATAGGAACACCATTAACATTTACGCTTGGGAGATTATCCCAATCAATTTTGGAAACCATCACCTGACTTCCAACGATAATAACCTGCGTCTTTGATGGATTCATGAGAAGGCCACGAGACGAACTCCAATCAGCAATAAGAGAAAGGTCAGCATTAATATTATGAATCGTCTTCGTCAAATCTTCCAGCGTTGATTGGGTATAAATTTGGAGATCGTCGGCATACATGTCGTAGAGAGAAGTGAGGGATTCAGAAATGTTATTAATAAACATGGAAAAGAGGAGAGGAGATAAAACGCCACCCTGAGGGACTCCCGAACAGATGTCACACCAAGAAGAAATAACCTCATCAAATTGTATACGCTGTCTACGTCCCTGCAGGTAACTACGAAACCAATCAATTACCGATGGAGATATGTTAAAAATACGAAGAGTACTCAGCAAAATATCGTAATCAACAGTATTAAACGCATTACTGAAATCTAAGAGTACCAAAACAGTGAGTTGTTTATTGTCCATACCCAATCGTATGTCATCGGTGATTTTTACGAGAGCTGTAGTCGTGCTATGACCCGGACGGAAACCAGATTGGAAGGGATTAAGGGAGCAGTTGTTATTAAGAAAAACGCTGACTTGAGCATGAACTGCTTTTTCCATAACTTTAGATAGAAATGGGAGAATGGAAATAGGTCGATATTCGGAGAAAGAAGCAGGAGTAGGAGAGAACTTTATATGTTATGCAATTCATTCTTTCCTTTGTTCCATTAAAGGTCTTTAAAATGACATGAAGTTATTTGATTGCGACCCTGACAGACGGGTGTTAGCACGATTAAAACTCTTTTCAATTTATCTTAACAATTTTGTGAACCATTCATATGCGACCTTGTTTAGCTTAAGAAAGGTACCTGTGATTGACCAATGATAAGTCATATCGACTGTGTGAAACTTAATTAAACATGAATTGTATTAGATATACGAAAAGGTGAAAAGATGACATTGAACGAAAATAGATAACTTTAACTGGCTTGAAGTCACGCACGTATTCTTGGGCTACATTTGAACTTGGAATTACTCGTTGGCTCGTTGAGTAGTACAGGTGCGTTCTGTGGGTCGCCGGTTCGAATCCATTGTAGGTACATATATAATATACACTTTTCATAATATAAATATATGTATGGAATGTGTTCCTTACATATGATCACTTAGGACAATACAGGGTGGAAGAAAGAAAATTATAAGTTCTTTATCATTTTCTATTAATATCTGTCTCGGACAACTTTATTGAGCCTTTGATGAAAAAGCTTATAACATTTTAGAGCTTGATTTTTCAATCGTTACATATCTCTTTAACAAGAAATATTTTTTGAAATTGTACAAATGTTGCTTGGGATAACTTAAAAATATCTAACGTAAATAAAACAATTGCACATCGAGTGAGTTACATAAAGATTACTATATAAAGGAATAGTTTTTAACTTCTAACATGTACTGTCAAGTCACATAAAAATAAGGTGTATGTTTATGCTTTAGACCTTAATTTGTTCCGACGTGATACATTCATGTCAGTGCGCAAACATTCGAAATAGCAATATTGTATAAGCATTTGACTACATAATATTTATGGTATAAAGGCATTGACATATTGTTGATCGAAGTATAAAGGTGATGTAGGATTTTGGACGTTAGGTACGATATCTGTCAAAACGTTTTGACAGGCTTCCGATTGCCAAACTGACAGGGCCGTGAGTGGCGAAAATGCCACTCGCTATCCAAGCACTGCTTTGCATCCGACGGAACGTTACCGCTTGACTTTCGTTTGTTATTCACGATATAATAATTTACATAACATTTACTATAGTAATATATTTATAATATTATGATATATAAAGATTATGATCCACTTGTATTATGTCTTATTTGAGAAAACCCCTATTTTTATAACTATAAATATATTTTCAATATTCGGATTGGTATGGTTTTGGTATAAATTTGTAGGAGTAAAACAGATTTATCAATTTTTACCGCATTAAATTATAAATATGGAATAATTTTGAAATTTTATTCTGCTTTTCCAAAAAGTTGTCAAGCATTACTTTTTATTACCAGCTAAAAGAATTAAACTAACCATGAATATTTCTTAATAAATTGACTTTTTACATACGTATAATATCTAAACACATATATAGGTATAATAATTATTTCTACCCGTTCCTTTCATTTAACTTTTTATATAATGTCTGAGCAATATCATTAAACTCTCACATTGAGATGTGACATATAATAAAGAATTAAATGATCAAAGTACGAGTATAATAGTGTGAAACCCTCGCCAGACAGTACTTCACATACCATTATATTCACAGAAATCCCACAAAAGCTCTGAACCGTTTTTTGCAATAAAACTTAAGCCCGTTAATAGTTGAGTGCACAACATAGAGCAACACGGGCCACCGGCGAACCGGAGGGGAGTAGCCATACGCAGGCGTTCCCCTCTGTCAAAGTACAAGTCCAAATGGTCCTATGCGTACAATAAAACTAGTTGTAGCCACACTTTTCACTAGACTAAATCCAGATGCGCGACTGAATCGACCTCCTAAAAAAATGCCGAATTGTTTGTGTTTCTTGTTGCCAAAAAATATCTGCCACGTCAAATTTACAAAAAGATAGCGTTATCTTTCATATGTAGGTATTTTTTAATCATATTATTACTATTTACTTCTTTAAAACTTAAAAAATTACAATATTATCGGTCGTGTTGTTTCGGATTTTTTTACCAACACAGTCGCTCGACAGATCCGCGTATTGTATAAGCCCTCATACAATACACGGATCTGTCGAGCGACTGATCCGAGTTTATTTCCGAGAAGTCGCTGTCACCGAGCGATAGTGTTGTTGTCGGATTGTTTTAAGTTATCGAAAAAAAATGGCAAAGGAGTCTTCTATACAGAGACAGTTTTGAGATTAAATTTTCTGATTCAAATATTATATTGTGATAATATAGTTATATTGTTAAAATATAATATAATACTTACGCGCGTTAGCACATTTATTAAAATCACTTAGTGTAAACTTCAACCATAATGTTTTTTTATTTCCTAAAAATCCAAAGGATATGGAAAATTGTGTAACCCAAATTTAATAATTGCGATATGATCTAGAAAAATGACATATTTTTAATCTTATAATATAAAAAATCAGCTCAATTCTCAATCTGGGAGAGGAGAAATATGAGAAATATAGTTTTCCTGAGATTCTCGATTAATTGAATCGATTACACAATCACAAAAAAAAAACCTTTGGACAAGGTAATTAACTCAAAAGTAATTAAATGCACTTTAAATACAATATATTGCATATAATTACAGTTATGTTATTAAATAAAATATAAATTATTAATTAAAGAAAATTAATATACATAATTATCGATTTTTTATCGATTAAAATCGATCTTTTATTTTAGTCTGTCGTTGGCATGCCGCATGACAGTTGTTTACTCTGTGCTAATTCGTTTCGTGTTTTCTACGTTTTGAGTCTGAGTGCTTTCCCGATTGTCGTCATTTAGGAATTGTTACGATTTGACAACTACAAATATCATTGATCACAGATTTATGATATATATGTCAATTATTGATTGTAACATAACCTTACTTTTACAGTTTACTACTTAAAACTCTAATAACTCGGCTCTCAGATTGTCAAAACTAATAGAATTTTCAACGAAGGACTGTTAAGTCTCAATCTATTAATTCACACCAATTTCATATTGTTACATTGGGGGCCCAAAGTTGTTTGTAATCGTTTCCATCTCCGTTAAGGGATACATGGAATAAACATATTTTGTAATTACGAAGTATTTTTCAAATTATTTCTAAGATTTTATTATACCTATACCAACTCATGGTCCACTCTCCGTGACCTGCTACGTGCGCATTACCCGACAAGTTCATTTGTATTATTGTAGTACGTAATAAATTAACTCCATCTTTAAAATAAATAAATTAAGTCGAACTTATAAACCTAATTTCCCAAACCCAGTTCTTGAAATTATCGATACTGCGTATCGACAGTTGTTGCAACTACGGCTAAAAGGACTTGTCAGTGTAGTTGCGCCATTTAATTATACTGTTATGACACGGAATGTTTAAATGTGTGTGTGAAATTGTTAGTGTATTTTTTAATTGTCACGGTGTGAGTTTCGTAGTGACAGACGATTGCTTGTGTGTGCGAACTTGAGTACGCACACATAGCGCAGGTTTCCCCCCGCAAAAAATGACAGATTGTTTGGTATCGGTAACGAACGCTATGGCTACTCCCCTCCGGTTCGCCGGTGGCCCGTGTTGCTCTATGGTGCACAATGAGCACGGGCGTGACAAGATAACATCTAGGGAACTCTGTGAAACTTAAATAAACACCTATTACATTGAAAACGCTCTGCACAGCCTTAAGGACAACATTAAGTGCAATTACGAAATACGTTCGGGCACTCCATCAGGAATCGCTGAATAAAACCGCCTTTTGATGTGTGAATGCATTCAGATAGTCTGCTGCTTTGATAAATTGCGTAGTGCGTGTAATTTTGCACCTATTTGCGATACTTAATGCTCGCGCTACCATAATGAGATGTTTCTCGGGGCGATTTGATCGATATTTGCTGGGATTGCTTTGAATCCCTTGTGGTTATTTACCATGAAGTCTATTTATAGATTGCGGACTATTCATGTTACGGCTCCAGATGTCTGTTTGTATGTTGTTTTGCATTTTATACAGAAATACTTAATCAATATTATAAACGCTTTATGCTTTGTGGCGTTTAATTAATACTCGTACATAAATACTTAACGTTTTTACCTTTTGTATTGACGTGAGATATCTTGTTTTGAAAGTTAACTGATTGAAATTTATAACCGTCGGCGTCGAATCAATCTGAAAACATATTTATCAAACCACGGTAGTTAAGCTAATCATAAAAGTGTTTTTACAACGTGCTAATACGAAATTGATAATTATTTTTTGTGAGAAAGTAAAATTAATTATTACGTTATTAAATACATTTCAAAAGGCTAATATTTTTGGTACTTATAGTAAGTTAAGTGATAATACTTTAATGTTGTGAGTGTAAAAATTACCTGTCACAAGGTACATTTATCAAATACCCATTATGTGGGGTTAAAAAGTAGGATGCCTCATTAGGTTGGCCTGACAGGACCTTTATTGAGAGAAAGTTTTATATTTTATAATGGCTATAAGTCAAATTCCTAATTGATTTCGCTTTCGTATTACGTATCTTCCCTGTCGATACTCATCGGGATCGTTCCGAGATGTTATCTCTTTGACAGATGAAATTATTACGAGATGCGTTGAGCGTTATGCAATTTGCATAAAGACCTTACTGACTCAATGATGTTACATTCCAGTTTAGTCATTTTAATGTTATTCAGTTATTGTTGTCTATCTGATGCATCATCATTTAAATATAATTAAGTTTTTTCTTGGATCTATTATCGAGTTTCCAAAAGGAAGACGAGAATCTATAGGTAATTTATATGAGAGAAAGACATACAATATAACAATAGGTAGGTATATATACTGAGACCCTTTTTGTTGTATTAGCTTTTAAAAGATTAAATATGTTTTGTTTCTTTCGTTCTCATTCGAGCAATACAAAACATAATTTATTAGCTGAAATTACACTATAAAATAGTCTTCAATTTTTTACCAAATATTAACATTTTACAATACATGTAACTACAAGTGGGAAAAATTAACATATTGTTTTTTTTCCCACTTTTAGTTACATGCATTGTTAAATGTTTATACTTTATGTAATACATACATAGTATTATTCAGATAGAACATAAAATATAGTAGACTTTATTGCTCTTTAGAGAGATGAAAAAGTTTTATCCGAGTCTTATCAATGCTATCAGTCTACACGATTTGAAACACGATTATGAGATAAAAAATAATAAATGATGTGATTTAGTATCGAATTTTGTTTTATGACAAATAGTAATAATAGTAATCTAAGAGACAAAAGTGATGGTGATCGGTCATCAGAAATCATGGGACAGGAATCAATGATAGGATCTAGGTGGAGAGCACATCATTGATTGATGTTTTTTATTATTTGTATTCGGAAATCTATAGGCTAAAACCGAAACGCCCAATAAGTACATCACGATTTAAACGTCTATGTACATTGGCCTAAAGTGACCAGTCAGGAAAAAATATTTAAAAAAATATAAAAGTCAAATGAGCAGGATTCGTATCCACGATCCACGAGAACCCTAATCCAATGTTCCAACGAGCCCGTCATAGTGCTATAGCCAATACGTATAATGTATATGATAGGATATATTGCATCTTAATTGCGTGGAATTCTGTCTCGAACTTAACCACGCATACTTATTTTACTATGCATCTTTCTGTCCATGACTGCACTGCATTCCCTCCATATCTTGAATTATAGTCATTCTTACAACTCCATATCTTGAAATATCGCTTATATATTTATCACGGTGATAAGACATAATATAACTTTCATCAGGCTTACTTTATAGGATAACAGAACAACGAAGTTTTAACTTTCAAGATACCAGGTCGTTCATCATGTGTCACCGTAATGATAATATGTACATGTATTCCACATAATTTATACTTAATTTACGACGTTAAAGACTATTAGTATGTGTATGTGTGTGTTCCGTGAATTTTTAATGCCTTTATTGTAAACTAACAGACTGGACTGAACGTGCCCAGACATAAGGCGCGTAGATTAAGCATTGCGAATGCTAAGTAAATACAAACATGCAAACAAATCTGTTGTGGGTTATTACCATAAATCATAGTGGACATAGACTAACTATAATATAACCTATTAAAAGAATACAAACATGCCATGTACCGCGCTAAATACATATATAGAGATAAAGTTTCAAGTTTGAAAAATAAGTTAATAAGTATTTAATCAGTAAACTCTATGACTGATTAACATATTATTAGTGTTTTTAGACATAGTAGTCAATTTAAAATTAATTAAATTACGTAATATTTTTAAAGTAAATAGCTTTCTTTACAAGCGTGGGTGTACCTACTAAATGTTTGAGTTTATGAATTTGCTATTATTATTATTTTACATCGAAATAGCTACAACGTATTTATTTGGACGCGAGTAACATATAGTATACATGGATCTCCCTACATCTGGTCACCTCGATTGAAGAAGTGAGAGCAATTTTCGTCCCCGTAGAGCGAAAATGAACGAAGTCGATTTATGTATTTTATTTATTAATTATTGTATAACGGGAATGAGGATTTCTTGTTCTTGATGTATAACTCTCATTTTTGTCTCTATCATTTGATTTAGAAAATGCGAAACACTTAGTTATGATTATGGACAATAGCACGTTAAGAGAAAATAACCTAATTCAGTTAGTTTTTACTTTTACGTTTTACATTTACATTTTTCTTTAATTGATAAACAAATTTAAAAATATATATAAAGATGCGTAGGAATGAATATTGCAAATCAGCTTGGCAATTCTATCTTATCGTTTGTGGTAAAGACAAACAAAGCCATTACAGATGATTACCTATTATATCGAAATCATCTCCATCAGCGCTTTCTCTTGTATTGTAGTCAATTGTCACCACGCTGTTCGATGCTTTCGCTAGCAAACATCAATTCGTTGCTATTTCGCAACTATCCACTTCTAAAACTCGTCATTCATCATATAATCTTTGGGTTACCCATGAGTAGGTATTCGAAAATGTTTGCAACTCTCGGTGCAGTAGTAGACTATAGTTTAGGTGGAAAAATTTGATTGCTATACATCGATTATTTTATTCATCAATCATACAAAGTAATTTAATCTATACTAATATTATTATAAAGAGGAAAGATTTGTTTATTTGTTAGGATTTAATTCAAAAACTACTCGACCGATTTTAAAAACTCTTTCACTATTTTTAATCGATTATCTCTTTATTTCTTCCTGGTCTAACATGACAATTACACTTAAAACTCGACTTTTAATATCAAAAATAGATATATTTATCGATCGAGATATCTTTTCTATCAAAATTGTCGATGTCGAGATATAATATATCGAGATATCTTACATCTTAGTTTGTCTTCTTTCGTCCGCGACATATCTCGTGGCGGTCATGCTAGGCCGGCAGGTTCGATTTCCAGATCGATTATAGAGTGATTTTTCTAATATTTTCTAATAATTTTTCGATCGGATTGAGGATTGGAAAGGGGGCACATGAACTGACGGATCATCTGATGGTAAGTGATCACTGGGGCCTATAGTTATCTGCAACACCAGTGAACTTGAAAGTGCGCTGCCGGCCTTTGAGATCGGAGGAAGCCTGACGGCATGTAAGGTGAAAGACATATTTGAGTACTTTGGCCCCGATATAAGGCGCAAGCAACTCCGTTGGAACCCAAAACGGCGAGACCTGCGTTCTCCTGCTATATATATATATATATATATATATGTATATATATAAGATATATTATATCTCGACATCGACAATTTTGATAGAAAAGATATCTCGATCGACAAATATAGTCGAGTTTTAAGTGTAATTGTCATGTTAGACCCGAAAGAAATAGAGCGATAATAATCGATTAAAACACGAGAAAACGATCGACAAAATTTTGAGTGAGAGTGAGTTTTTTTGTAATGTTTGCATTTCATTTAATACTCGTAGCATAAATATAATTTGACAGTCTTTCTATTCAAATACTTACTTGTAATAGAATCCATAAATTAAATAGTCAATACAAAGACGGCACGAGCGCATCGCTCCCCGGCAATTGTTCCTTCAACAATTTTCCGATGAAATGTCTTAGTTCGTAAATTATCCAGCCAACGTAGCTATCTTTCGCGATGTTAGAACGGATATGGCAGGAATGCAGCTACTCCGGTCCCTGTCAGGATGCTAATTGACTATCAGTTAGCTCATATCGGCTATAAGCACTTATCACGAATCATGATCAATGGCCTAATCTATTATAATAGCTAGGTTATTCTGTTGATAGATCCTGTTTTTATTGCATTATTTATCGATGAAACTATATAATCTGGAGGTGAAAAAACTAAGACGATTTTTTTTTGCATCCTTTTCTGTAGGTATCCCTCTGATACTTTTCTCCGGGATTGCCTGGAAGAAATCGCTTATAAGCGGTAAGACCGCCCTTTGTATTATGTATGTATAATACAATATATTTAACTTCTTTAGTGTTAAAATTGTCTTTTATTAACGCGTGTATCTGGGGGCACGGTAGTGCCCCCGCCAAGTCGAGCAAAAAGCGGCACGGCCGTACTATCCTTTTCTCGAAGTAGTTTGGGCCATTTTCGACCCCCTATAACTTCGTTGTGGATTAAACTAGAATCCTGAATTTTCAGTCACTAAGCAGGCATTGTATAAACTCGGTATATTTCAAATATCATTCTGTTTGAACCAGTAGTTTAAGAATTATAACTAGTCAAAGTTTGATAATTTGTCACTCACTCACTCACTCACTGACTGACCGATCATCAAAACTCTAAGGCACTTCTAGCAGACATAGAAACTTGAAATTTAGAATACAATTAGTGTTTAGTCTATAAATCAAGGAAAAACTACAATATTTTGAAATTTCGGTCCAGTTTTCTAGATATACATTTTTTTTTTGTATTTTGGTATGTAATGAATAACTTAAAAACTACTGGACCGATTTTAAAAATTCTTTTACCGTTAGAAAGCTACATTATTACTGAGTAACATAGGGTATTTATTACTAGAAAAAAAATAGAGATCCTTAGAAATCCCTACTAAAAACAACCCAACGTGTAAAAAAAATAGCCATAAAATGTCTTTCATCGCATGTGCTGCGGAAAGTATTGATGATAGAACAAAAAAACTTCCTACAATATTATAGAACATATCAAAATCTACAAAAAACTTCACGAGACCATATATCCAACTATTGTAGTTATGTCACTATAACTACTTTTTTACATTAAAAAGTTGATAAAAATGCCGATCAAAATCAGACTGTTATCCATAGCTTTGTATTAATTCTTATCCAAATAAACTAAGGAAAGGACTATCTACAAAAAGAAATGAGATCCCATCAAAAACATAAATTGTAAAAAAAGCCAAGTCTTGCAACTCAGTTTTTCTATCGTAAAAAGTTGTGAGATCCATATAACACCAAGTCGGTCAATTTATTCAGTCTCTACTGAAGGATCCTTCTGTCTTAAGTAATTACATAATAAGCTAACCTAACAATATCTTATAGTGATCATATCAATGCCAATATTAAAAATCTTTGATGTTTAAAATAAATAGATTGACTTGGCAATCGCACTAAACAATCTAATTTAATATGTATTACTTGTGAGATACATTATGTTTTTAATAAGATAAAAAAAGATACATTGTGATTTCATGCGATAGCCGAGCCAATCTATTTATTTTAAACATCAAAGATTTTTAATATTGGCATTGATATGATCACTATAAGATATTGTTAGGTTAGCTTATTATGTAATTACTTAAGACAGAAGGATCCTTCAGTAGAGACTGAATAAATTGACCGACTTGGTGTTATATGGATCTCACAACTTTTTACGACAGAAAAACTGAGTTGCAAGACTTGGCTTTTTTTACAATTTATGTTTTTGATGGGATCATATTTATTCCCAGTCCGCCCTGCCCGCTTAGCATACCCATCACGAGATATCTCGCGGACGAGTGAAGACAAAATAAGATGTAAGATATCTCGACATCGACAATTTTATAGAAAAGATATCTCGATCGACAAACATATCTATTTTTGAAAATCGAATTTTAAGTGTAATTGTCTTGTTAGACCCGGAAAAAATAAAGGGATAATCGATTATTTTGTCGCGGTTGTCATGCTAGGCCGGCAGATCACTGTTGCTGAAAAGCATCCGAAACGTCGACATAAATAATATAGATAATAAATCGCGTTTTAATCCGTTATAACATATTTTATTTAAATTTATTGATTTTTTGTGTGCAATAGTTTTTATTATTATTACATATTCCTTCTTTACTTATCACTTATACTGAATATACGCCCTTACGACGCCCACAGGTTACGTAGAAACGTGGTTAAATCCCAACGGTGCACAGATTCTGGCGCATATATTTGCATTATTAAGTCGTTGTGGACTCAGTTATTCTTAGACCGACAGAGTCGCACTCACGCCTCATTCATATTCTATTAATAATAGCTATGTTGGAAACATGAATGACTCATAAAGCGCACTGAATAATTTTATTCCCGTCGTAAAAAAACTTACCTGATGTGTCGCTTGATTTATTTCGACCATTCTACATGTAGTACGCAGTAAAAACAAATTGAAGTTCAATCAAATGACTTTAAGCGATGTTTGAATTAGTTATTTCCAATACATCAATTATCGTTTATGTGTTTTTATATGGTGGTCAATGAAGTGTTATCATTTTGTTAAAAATCAATAAAACATACTTGCGATGCATTCTTCGCATATTCCAATACGAATCACGCCAATTAAAAAATGATGTCTTTAGTGACTCACCTTGGCAATGGGACTATACTGAAGGAAATAAAGTATGGGTTCGATAGCCTCATACAATTAATCAAAATTAATACATATTTATTATTATTTATATTTTGGAAATGTCTAAATATTACCATTTACAAACTAATAAACCTTTTTTATATTAGATATCGACAGACGAGCATGAGGTTCACTTGATGGTAGGTGATAGGCTGGGGTCGACCTACTTTTTACTTCGAGTATTCGAAAATCCATAGACAGACCAAACACACAAAACAAAACAGTTTTTCCATCTACGAATGTTTGATAACCGATCGGAATTTCTATATTCCTCCCATCGCGATCGTTTTAATGCCCGTGATCATCTTATGTGGCGAAGACATGCTTATAGACAATTATAAACATCCCGGCGGAATGTGAACCCGCGACCCATCGGAGCACAAGGTTCTACCAAATACGCTTACGAGCCCGTCAAATACCATATTTATTGTCAACACTTCTTACACTATATCTATGGGTAACTATCACTACATATTATAAAACAAGTCCTCCGTCGCGTCTGCCTGTCTGTCTGTCTGTTCGAGATAAACTCAAAAACTACTGAACCGATTTCATCTCAATTCATGGGGTTTTTACAAATACATAGATAGAGTCATGAGGAATATGGAAGTGTCGGAAAATGTAAAGACGCCTGGGAGCTTTCATCGAATACACTTTGAGATATAACCAAATAATGCATATTCCTCTTTTATATATCTAAAAATAAGGCCGCGATGGCATATACCTATATTTTAAGGATAGCTTACTAATCATTATATCTTCAAAAAAATGTTCGCGTACAATGAAAATTAGAAAGCTATTTAGACGGATACAGTATTCATCCTTATTAACCTACATTATAAAGTATGCCATCAAAAACATAAATTGTAAAAAAAGCCAAGTCTTGCAACTCAGTTCTTCTATCGTAAAAAGTTGTGAGATCTATATAATACCAAGTCGGTCAATTTATTCAGTCTCTACTGAAGGATCCTTCTGTCTTAAGTAATTACATAATAAGCTAACCTAACAATATCTTATAGTGATCATATCAATGCCAATATTAAAGATCTTTGATGTTTAAAATAAATAGATTGGCTCGGCTATCGCATGAAATCACAATGTATCTTTTTTTATTTTATTAAAATCATAATGTATCTCACAAGTAATACATATTATATTAAATTAGATTGTTTAGTGCGATTGCCAAGTCAATCTATTTATTTTAAAAATCAAAGATTTTTAATATTGGCATTGATATGATCACTATAAGATATTGTTAGGTTAGCTTATTATGTAATTACTTAAGACAGAAGGATCCTTCAGTAGAGACTGAATAAATTGACCGACTTGGTATTATATAGATCTCACAACTTTTTACGATAGAAGAACTGAGTTGCAAGACTTGGCTTTTTTTACAATTTATGTTTTTGATGGCATCTCATTTCTTTTTGTAGATAGTCCTTTTCTTAGTTTATTTGGATAAGAATTAATACAAAGGTATGGATAACAGTCTGATTTTGATCGGCATTTTTATCAACTTTTTAATGTAAAAAAGTAGTTATAGTGACATAACTACAATAGTTGGATATATGGTCTCTTTTTTGTAGATTTTGATAAGTTCTATAATATTGTAGAACGTTTTTTTGTTCTATCACCAATACTTTCCGCAGCACATGCGATGAAAGACATTTTATGTCTAATTTTTTTACACCTTGGGTTGTTTTTAGTAGGGATTTCTAAGGATCTCTATTTTTTCTAGTAATAAATACCCTATGTTACTCAGTGATAATGTAGCTTTCTAACGGTAAAATAATTTTTAAAATCGGTCCAGTAGTTTTTAAGTTATTCATTACATACAGAAATACAAAAAAAAATTGTATATCTAGAAAACTGGACCGAAATTTCAAAATATTGTAGTTTTTCCTTGATTTATAGACTAAATACTAATTGTATTCTAAATTTCAAGTTTCTATGTCTGCTAGAAGTGCCTTAGAGTTTTGATGATCGGTCAGTCAGTGAGTGAGTGAGTGAGTGACAAATTATCAAACTTTGACTAGTTATAATTCTTAAACTACTGGTTCAAACAGAATGATATTTGAAATATACCGAGTTTATACAATGCCTGCTTAGTGACTGAAAATTCAGGATTCTAGTTTTATCCACAACGAAGTTATAGGGGGTCGAAAATGGCCCGAACTACTTCGAGAAAAGGATAGTACGGCCGTGCCGCTTTTTGCTCGACTTGGCGGGGGCACTACCGTGCCCCCAGATATATTTAGTATTTACACATTAGTATTATATGAGAGAACATTTATCTACTATGCATCTTAAACACTCCTAAATATTAACTTATTATCTGATAAATGAACGTCACGACGCCATTCATTTGTCAACGACCTTTTCACAAATGGACAATAAAAATACGGTAAATAACAATTAAATACAAACATGACATGTTTATTTGTAAAACAAGCTGATGCCCTGACGTAATCTTTAACGTTTTTATTAGTCCTATATGGTCGTATATTTTATAGAGTAATATTCAATTAGATTCCATTGATGTTTACATTACATATTGTTTGTCATTTAATACCTATTCGAAACAAAAGAAAAATAATTAGAAGCGTTAACAAATAATAAATTTTTTATAAATACTAGCTGACCCATGCTCTTATTTTTTTCGAATTAACTTAATATCGTTACAATTTATAGACTAAATATTTATTATTCTGATGTATAAACAATAATACTGTAATGTTACATCAAACTCCGTTCAGTAGTTTTTGCTAGAGAGTTAAATGATAAACCACACACACACACACCCTATATACCGGTTCCACGTTTATAATTTTCTGTAAACATGTCTTCCCCATGTCTGGTAACTTCGGGCTTTGAACGTATGGGAGGAATATCGATATTCCGACTGGGTAACGAACCACCGTTCATAGATGGAAAAACCGTGAAGTGCATATTGCGCGTTTCGGTTTCAGTCTATGGATTTCCGTTTGCGCGAAGTAAAAAGTAGGTCGACAGCGCATCATTGTCTGATGTTCTATGACTGAGGTCACTTACCATCGTAATCGGTTCTGAACGTGAAAGTGAAGTGATTATTTGCTCATGGTTATTAATACAAATTTATAATGAACAAGACCTGAACTTTTGTATTCAATATATCAATTCACTTTGAGCTAATATGGCTTATATCCTTCACCTTCATCATTAACATTGAAAGGTTGTTGATGATTATTTTCTGACAGAAGGTAATATAATTGATTTACTCACCTTGCTTTTTATAAACCGACAATAAATAATGTATGGTCATATTTTTAACACGTATATTTTGATGATGGTATCTCGAGCAATTGAAGATTAAAATACCGGTTGTCATTGAAGATTCTGATATCAATTTTAAAGCCATAATTTAATAGTAATTTGTATACATTGTCAGTTTACCGATAATTGACCGCTGTTTCTTTACGTTGAAGAACGGAGAAAATTGGGATAATATTAAATTGTTATTTTGGAGAATATATTGTATACAATAATAATGATTAGGTACTTGGTATTTAGTTATATTTTAAAGTGAGCTTAAGAAGTCACTACATGGCATTAGCGTTAAATATAAAATGTATGTAATTAACAACCCAAAATGATAATTTTGAATAATCATCACAATAAAGTGACGTGGGTGCCAAAATTCATCCACAATTCAGCAGGATTGCGGTCAAATACTCTGTTATCCTTCATAAAAATGAAATTTTCGGGCTTCATCTTTATCAATAAATTTTAAAACTTGTCAAACCATATTTTTTAGATGGATTTTTGACATTTTGACAGTTATCCAGAATAGATTTACCTTGAGTAACATCTCGGAATACGGGTCTGAAGATGGAAAGCCATGAGTACTTATTGGTAAATAATGCAACCCCGTTAAATTCATAAGATGTCAGATTTTTAGTGCATTTATTTTACGAACTATTTAATCGTGCTTATTCCTTTTGCAAATACAACATTATTTCCTGACTACAAGGTAAACAAATGCCAATTGAAATGAAAGTTCAGCATTCCACGAAGGGTAATTATAATATGTCAAAGCTTCAAAAGAATATGTCGGTCGCGAAAGAAGGCAGACTGCTCCTGTATACTTTCACCGACATGGGGTCAAGTTTAACGTGTCTTCCGATCACCTTTCTGTCAATCCTCATGTGGGTCGCATCACCGCCTCTGAATACATCCATTTGTTACATTGACAGCGGTGTAATTCATAATTTTAGACATAATGTTCCATACAACACTCAGTAATGATACTTAAAAATTTTACGGATAATAAGAAAGGATATAGCTATAACGTGGTTCATTTTAACGCTTTCATCTGGGCCACTAAATAGGGGTCACGTTTGAATTATCCTTAATGAGTTACGAAATACAACTTTATTGGTTTACGATAATTAATACTTTATCTTGTCAGAAATCAATCAAGTTTTTATGGTCGTTACGTGAAGCAACAGTATTACAACAGACCATTCTACTAGTTGCCGTTTAAGGGTTGGCTACTTGCGTTCTGCACTTGTCACAAAACTAGTACCGTCTGTGTAACCTATTAAATTACAATTACAATTTTCTATAATGTTTGTAACGCTACTTACTAGTAGACTAGTAGAAATTATTTAAGACAAACAAGTTCGATGAACTCTTCAATTTTAATATTCGAGTAACGTGAATTTGCACGTGTTTTTGCTCTAATGTGCAGTATTCGTTGCCAAATTTTGGGAGCGTATGTTTGAATATACTAATATAAATTGAAATACTACTGAACACAAATCCATAAGAGCAGAATATTTGATTAAACTAAAATTTATGGAAAAGCATTGGTGTGAAAATTAAACAATCTACAATTTATAAGATTTTTAAGAGACGAGTGTGAAGTGACTGAAGGAAAATCTGATCAAGGAAATTATAAACATTCCGCACCGGTGGGATTCGAACCCATGACCCATTGGAACACAGGGTAGTTGTACTAGGTACTTAACGCGCCAACAAGGCCACCTCCTTTTATGAAAATAAATAAAAATAGTTTAAGTATAATGGACACTGACCTATTTGTACATGAATGTGCAAGTAAATATCGTTATATAATTTTACCAACAATTAAATAATTAGAAATCACCACAAACGGATACAAATGTAACGGAAATCTAAGCCAGATCAGATCGTTTCTACATTAGGGCACTAACCGTGATGGTATGCGATATTATACGATATGCCATACGAGTTCAGTCCTGGAACATGGGTATTTCTCGTACTAGATGTCGATAAGTCGGACTACTTTGAACCTCGTCTTGTCATCCGTTTGGACATCTCTAACGAATACAAATCTTCTATTCTCTATATATCCTATATTCCCATTGCCAATTACATTTTCCATGAATCGGAACATAATCATATCTATCTTTAAAGTCAAGAGCAGACCATGAAAATCTGGAACATCAGATTAATGAACAGGTGTGTTGATGGCGTAACATAATTCATAATATAAAGAATAGCTAACATATCTATGATATAAGCTAACAAATATATGATGGAAATTTTCAAAAGATAAGCTGTTTCAACAAAATAAAACAATTTTGCTAAATTTAGAACTTTCATACAGTATGAGGAAGACCCAAAGGTCTCTACCACCTTCATTATTTAAATAATATACTTAACACCAGATTAAAACCCGATTATTTACACTAGCATACATTGTTTTGTTATATCTCAAAGGGATGAGGCAGCGTTTTCGATGAAATCTCCCTCGCGGCTTGACTTTTTCCACCGCTTCCAACAACTATCATTATATTTAAACCAATTTACACAAACCTTCAAAAATGATATACCTAAACCTTCTAATGGTGAACTGAATTAAAATCCGTTCAGTAGTTTTTGAGTTTATCGCGAACAGACAGACAGATAGACAGACGCGTTGGAGGACTTGGTTTTATAATAATATGTAAGGATTATTTATGCCGACATTTCGGATGCTTTTCAGCAACCGTGATTATTTAGGACATGTTTTATACGTTAACGATAAATACTTCATAAAATTGTAATGTTGCATGAGTTTGTATTTCTATGCATTTAGCGTTCTAAGAAATATATAAAATTGTAACATGTAAGCTTATCGGGTTCATCGCGACAAACAGACAGAAGCGTAACGTTAGGGTAACGGTTTACAAGAAGTAAAGTTTTATATATATCTCGACGTTTAAAAGAGCTGAACATTAAAAAACTATGGCTGCTATCTGCTGGAATCGGTAAATAAGCTTTTTTGGGCACATTTTGCAATACCTTGTATTTTTTGTACAGCAACTCTTGCTAGGTTTTTTACCAACATTCTTATATCGCGGGTTTTGAAGAAAATTCTTTACAGTCTTGTTAATAAAATGTACGCGTGTATTTTTTCTAGAAGTCGACACTCTACATATTGTATTTATTGCTTTGCCTAAATTGTCGGAATTCCGAAAGGCTTAGATAATTTTCCTCGCAAGCCTACGTCGAAGGCAGAATTCCGACTAAATGTTCAGGTAGCATCAAGGCTGCAGTGGACGGCAACTTACTGAAAATCACCGAAAATGGGGCGATCTTTATCGTTATCGCAATCCTGCATGAAATAATGATATGCGTGCATGACAATAGCATAGGAAATAGCCGATAACGTAACCAAGTAACGTAGGTATGCGAATTTAATGGCATACTTTTGTTATAAATACACAGTGATAGTCATGTACTTATTTCCATATTGCAGCTGTTCTTATCTCGTAAATGTCGCGTTTATAGTGTCTTGCTATTAACAATTCATTCTAAGAAATAACCTAACAAGGACGTTCGTCGTACTCATTAGTTCTTGTCCAGACTGAGATTGGTAAACGACTGAATAATCGTAATAATAACACACGTATGTATAATATTGTTTTTTCAAGTCTTCTTCAAAATTATGTAATAGCGACCTGACTTATATGAATGGATACCGGAAACGAACTCACTTGTCCGGCCTTGTTGTCGTATCGTGTTGCGATCCGACCCTTACGTCTCGCCAAATCGGCCATCTACAATTCGAATCGCTGTTACTTGATACGTTAGTAGAACACCTGCCATGCGTCGTGGGTTCGAATCCCATCGGGATGATATATTTATAATTTTCTGTAAGCATGTCTTCTCCATGGGAGGAATATCGAAAATCCGACCAACATTCACAGAAGGAAAAACCGTGAATGGCACATTGCACGTTTCGGTTTCAGTCTATGGATTTCCGAATGCTCGTCGTAGTAGGTCGTCATTGCATCATTGACTGATTTTCTGGCTGAGGTTTCACCTAACATCAAGTGAACATCATGATCGTCTGTCGATATGTAACATTTTAAAAAAAGTTGAAAAAATATCCGTGACTTGGCGCCCCAAGTATCGTTCCCGTGAATGTTGTGTTTCGTTTTCAGTCTATGGATTTCCGGATGTTCAAAGTAAAAAAAAGCTCAACAGCACATTAATCAATAATGTCTCTTAGGTATGACCTACCAGTCAGCCTCACGCTTGTCGGTATCTGACATAAAAAAGGATAAGGGCCTTTTATCTTATCGGACCCAGAGAAAAAAAAGTTGATATTATTTTTAAGAAAAGAAATAAGTTATTCATTCAATTTATTTTGATTTATATATTCATTAAGGTATTACGAATGTAACCTATATCTAAAGCAGTATATTCCGAAAACGCCAATCGTTGCGTTCGCCCACTATATTCACCGAAATCATCTCGTACGAGTGTGCTTTCCAAGAACCTGTAAGTCACCTGCTGCGACAGAAATACGATAAGATGTAGGATTAATTACTTCCTATTAAATATGACCGTTAATCAAAACACAGTGCCCCATTTAATCACTGTTGTCACAGCATTTTTGCTGCAATTGTAAGAATAAAGTTCGTTTTACTGCACCGGTTTGCACAGAGTTTATTTATTAGAATCTATGCTGGCCTAGTCTAGAAATAAATGACTTCGCCACAGGCGCTACAAATTCTGAGTCACGAGGCATTTATTAAAATGAAGTTTCACACCTTCATTACGGATATGAACTCTTTTCATCCTGGCTCTGTCAATCAAACGCTGAACTGGTTTGTGAAATTATTCTCCACTCATATACTACATACGTGATGCGATATTTAAAGTTGGTTCTTTTAAATTTAACACGTTACATTTTTCATGGAGTTCTGGTTTATTTTAAAATAACCCAATATATTAGATTTTGAAATATGGCTTATTTTTAAGTCGTTTTTGAATTTTGGTGAAAATTCATAATTTCTTAGACAACAATATGTAATATTTTTTGTAAATACAAGAACAGTTTTTTCCCTAACAACAGTAGGTATTTAGAATTACTATTATAATTTTTTTTATAAGTATATTTTATGAATTGAATTTCTTATTAAACGAAATGAAGTCATCGGCCAGAGGTATTCCACCAATTAGTGAAAAAATCTGTTCCACAATAATGAAGCAATTATGTAGACAGAGCAAGGACGCAACATATTTTCAACTTATTACAACATAAACGATATTTTAAGATTATTCGAACTAATTTATACAACGCCGTATTAAATTCAAATGATTTAGAAGGTAATGGCTTTTCTGCGTGAAATTGCGTTATCTCGATTAAATTTTGGTATGATTCCTTTTTAATGATACAAGATGATATATATAAAAAGTAATTTTCTTTTAATGGATTGTTCGTCTTATTTTGTCCGAATTTTGTTTAATATTGACATTGAATAAGAATAATAATTTATTTGACACACACACAACAACATACAATTAAAAGAAAAATAGTTTTGTTTTTCTTCACTGTTATACAAAAATAATAATAGAAAGGTAAATTAAAATATGTTTTTTTTTGTGGACTGTTTTTGTGCCTACTCCACTCAGCATAATATGCTGTGGCCATGATGGACACAGCACTGATTTTCAATGGGCCCCATCACCCATGTAATTGCTAGAGAAACCCTTTTAAAAAATATAATCGGCACATTTATATCGTATAATATCAATAAAAATAATAGTATTACATAAATATTATATTTACTTATCAACTTCCATCACTCTATTCGTCATATATTAAGCTACGATAGTTATTGATGCCTTAACATATACAAAACAAATCACTAAACACATGTAGGTATACTAATATTATAAAGTTTGTTTGTTTGTTACGATTTAACTCAAAAACTATTCGACCGATTTTAAAAATCCTTTCATCAATAGAAAGCTACGTTCTCAGCGTGTAACATAGGCTACTTATACATACTTTTTATTGTATTTTTAGTATATCTACAGTGCACCCGTGCGAAGCCGGGACGGATCACTAGTATTACATAGTGTAAGGAAAACTAGAAAATAACGTTGAAAATATGTTTAACCTATGTTTCCCATAGTGTTGACCTTCTAGTTAGTTAGTGTGTTCCACTTCTAGTGTGATTTATGAGAACAAATCATAACAGCCTGAGTGACGAGTATAAATGAGTTTCAATTCACTTCGCTTGGCTTGTGCCAAAATATTCAACACGGCTTGTAATTACAACTACAAAATTATAAATTAAAGAATAGAAGACAGAATAAATGGACAAAATTATTCAGACGATTTGTTGTTACAAATTGCAAAGGTTATAATTGTAATTTATAATTACTATTTATTACTACAAAAACAACATTCTCTTATGACTTTATTTGAAGAAATACATGGCGGATAATGTAGAATCTTATTATATGACCTTTTCTTTAAATAACATATATTTTATCATTAAATATATTTAGATCAGTGCTGTTTGTTTATAGCCAGCGAAATGTGGCACTACTTTTTTAACACTAATTTAAGTTTAATAAAAAAATATTTATATTATTATTGTAAGGGGTACAATAGCAGCCGAACACACAATAGAGAGATAGGAAAATATAATCATGTAACAAGGACGTAGAACCGACTGACTTCTAAAACAAAACTACAACAATATTTAAAATATTCACAATTCTACATCAAATTCATTCAGCCAATTAGGTAAAAACATTTAGCAAGTAGGTGCACATCAACAATTATTATACCACCATTGGACTACAGAGAAGACTCAGAAGGATGAATGAAACCTTTTGAGTTAGTGTATCCTGGCATAAACATTATTATGAAAACTGAAAACAAAGTGTAAAGAGCAAGTGAAAACAGTGACAATTATTAGTATTAGTGTAATAAGACAATGTTTTTAAGGACACTAGTGCATGAACTTAAATTAAGAAAAATACCCTAGAATATTTAGTTAAAATAATCATACTAGCCTCTGTTGGCTAGATTACAGGAGTTTTAGAAGGAAAGATAAGAATCAGCTTGCTGAGTTGCTCTGTATACGCACGCAAAAATTACTAGCCCAAAAATAAACAATTTAGGTACGTGGCATTGCAACGAATGCCGTCATGCCGCATACAGCTAGTAGGTATATATACCAAGATATTTGGTATATTTATATATTCTGGCGAAAAGTAACGGTAGATATGGTTGAATACAAATTAAACTCTGTCAGTAAAATGACATAAAACATATTAAATGCTATTAAAAGCTAACTAAGGGTAATTGAAGTGGGTAATAATTTTCCATATGAAGTAATAACCAGCATTCCATGTTGAATTATGATAATGTGTTATTTCAATGAGCAGTTCGCGGTCGTGAAAGCCGCGGCACGCGTGCTCTGGCGCCGATTTATGTACCACTAGATACCACAATATAGTACCGTGATAGTATATAGTCTACCTGATACTCTCTATGATATACTGTGACGATTATCTCTTTAAACAACTCCATACTTATAGGTCTATCACTTAATATTGTCTTTTGTTAAAGCGAGTATCACATATTTATTTAAAATAAATTTTACCCGATTAATTACAGCAAGTATCACCGTATGAATAGATGGCGTACGTATGGGAACTTTGCGAAAATTCAAATCAGTTAGCAGTCACCTCTCAGTGACTCTCTCTTATTTATAATTAATAAGTAGACTATCACTTGAAGCCTTTTGATGTGGGAAATAGTCAACAGACATGTCTGAACATCCTTAGCCTAAAATATTTGACTTCCAAACCAAGTTTATAAATATATATGTGTCTATCACATGTGTCTATTATTTTATATTGTAGTATTAATATTGCTACTGTCGAGAAGAAAGTATATGATACCCCTGGAATAAAAGTTATAAAAAATTAAAATGTAGAAAGTTTATTAGGATCAACTTACCATGTCATGAAAGGACAATAAAGTATCTCAATTGTCGCAATTTAATAGTTGTCTTTAGTGACATAATTATGGTCCCAGTTTTTTTTAAATGTGTCCTTTAGTGTACGTTTTAATGTACTTAAAAAACATAAAACTTCATTGAAAGTAAAAATTCATTATTATGTAAAAAAAACAGTACATATATGAATCATAGTTTTAGGTATCTAATATAATAATCAGTTATGGCCTTTGACCTGTGCCCGTGTGCACTCAAACGATCAAGATGAATCTAACATCAATATCACTTTAAAATCTTTCAACTACTCTTGACTTTCCCATGACTTTTCAAATAACCTTCTAAAAATCCAAAGCAGCCGAAGAAATGAAATCTGTCATATTATCATAATTCTAGATAGGAATGTTGTATATATAAATTTTTAAAATGCTTAACTTCTATTGGATTAAAGAGTGATGGGAGTCAAAGATTTAAAGATTATCTTCTACTGACCATAAAACTATTTTGGATTAAATCACTAAACCCTCGTGTGGGAAGTGAATTGATTTTTATGGAAATGTTATAGCGTTTCTAGTCACCTTTCTCTAAAGCTTAATCAAACAATATAATTTATTACTTTTTAAGCTTCAGTCGTTGATTGTACCTGTAGGGGATTCTAAAATGAAATTCGGGATTCGCTGTCTTGAATATTTCGAATTCCAAAGCACTTAGTCGGATGCAATTTAGCCGACGGGATGTGAGAAAGGTAAGCGCAAATTACTTACATACTTTGTACATGACTCTCCTGGCGTGATAATAAAGGAACAAAGTTATGTTTCTCATACGAAATTCAACAATTCGAAGCTTTTTAAATATATTAATTACGTGAGAAATGCTTATATTTAGCATCACCTGTAATGAAATGGTTGAAATGGAATATTGTATGCGTATGTAAATCGTATACCAATGTACTTACTAAGCCATACCAGCCGGCCTAGCATGACAACCATAACAAAATTTTGTCGAATTGTGTCGAGTTTTAATTGACTCATTATGTCTTCCGAGTCTAACATGACACACTTAAAACTTGATTTCTAATGTCAAAAGTAGAGATATTTGTCGAGCAAGATATCTTGTCTATCAAAGTTATCGATGTCGAGATACAATATATCGAGATATCTTATATCTTAGTTTGTCTTCACTCGCCTGCGAGATATCTCTTGATGGTCATGCTAGGCGGGCATAAAATGTCCATGTAGGATTTTATTGATAAAACAATGCGATTCTTTACAAATTTGTCTTTAATATTGTCTTTTATTAACGCGAGTATCACACATTTGAATAAAATACTGTATACCGGATTAAAACGCGATTTATTATTTATATTGTTTAAATTATTTATCTCGACGTTTCGGATGCTTTTCAGCCCCCGCCTGTCTCCCCGCGACCACGGTTGCTGAATATAAATAATAAATCGCGTTTTAATCCGGTATACCTACAGTATTTTAATTTAAAAAATTGTCTTTTTTGATTTATCTTCACAAATAGTCACAGGATAACAGCTTTTTTAGTTTTTAAACAATTTTATAAATATGGCCTTGTTAAATTTCAAACGTTTTTAAAATAAAAAAAAATAGTCTATGGTACTCGCTGATAATGTAATTTTCTATTTGAGAAATAATTTTTAAATCGGCCCTGAAGTTTTTGAGTTAAATCGTAACAAACAAACAAAACTTTCCTCTTTATAAAACAATACATATTAGTATAGATAATTCCTAAAGCTGTTGCATCATTTTAATATGCCAGGAGGTTATCTGAGGGTTTTCAGATTTCAAGTGAATGGCACATTTATAAATTGACTTTTTACTGTTTATGTTTGCCCGGATGTCAATTTATATTAAATGGGTATAAGTACAATTTTCTACTAAGTGTTACCTCAGTGAAATTCTCTCGTTGTCTTTGTGAAATTGCCAAGAATTTTAATGTACGAGTACTTTAGTCAGTACACTGCGCATTAGAGTTACTCAAACACCTACTTAACAGTCACTGTTATCACTATTACCTTTTATTTATTACTCTAAATTTCAAGCAGTAGTTGTTGTTTATATAATAATCGCTGTTTTCAACCATTACTTCACATTAGTAGGATACTTGACTTCATAATGGTAATTTATTACCGATCGTGATACAGACCGTTGAATTATAAGGGGTAAATAAGCTATAAAAGTCAGGAAGAGATATTAATTGCGTTACTGTGACCGCACTTAGCTGGCTGTGTGTTTTCGATATGGCTTAACCATTGTAGCTGTGCGGTAATACATTAAAGCTACAGTGGGTAATTACAAATATTATAGTAACACAACTATACAGTACATATATAGTACATATGTATATAGTACAACCACAGGGCTACAAGAAGAGTTAGTTTTACGCGTAATGTAATATGGAGTGGACACATTTCCGAATCTGTTCCCTGATCATATTTATTTTAAGGCGAGTATGAATGAGTATTTTGAGGGATTTCTGATAGATATAGTTTAATTTTATTTTAATTTTCCAGGTAATTACTGTTAATAATCTTACAGACCTACTTTAACTTACCTACACATAAAAATAACATTGACGAGTTAACCTTATGAATTAATTAATTACATTAAATAATTGTGTTTTCCATCATAACCACTTTCAGAAGCTTCCATATTCCCCACGACAAAGAGAATCACTTGAAAATTAACTGTTTTCTGGAAATCCAATACTTATTGCGAAATCGTTGCCTGCTTCAAGTCGTAAAGACTAGAAATATTTTCTAAACATTTCGCACAGAGTAATTACTAGCTTGTTCGTCCATGTCTATTCCTGGCAGGCTCTTGAAGGGACGCATTCATCACATCCGCAGTTCATTGAAAGCAAGTCGGATGAATAGACAGTAATTTAAATCCCTCTTGTTGAGTTCTGGTGGGTGTTACATCAATCTACTACTAGGAATAGATATGTTCATAACAAAGAAAGTGGCGTAACATTTTGTATGACTTATAGAACGGGCCTTACCATGTAAATCATCGCTTTCTGTTTAATGATACACTAAGAAAAGCAGTTATGTTATTCAATAGATTTGAATTACTCGGGTTTGCTTGTAACAGCACATTTTGCTGGGGTGAAAATTGTTTAGATTGTGAATTAGAGGTGAAAACTGTTCAAAGAATGAAGTTTACCTACCTGTTTGTCCGTTTAGTCAATAAAAATTGTCGTGGCCACTCTTCTTCCCTAAAAATTGTCCAGGCCACTTTACTGCCCTTAAAAAATTATAGGCCACTCTCCTCCTCCTAAAATTTTTAGGCCACTTTTTACCCCTAAAAATTGTCTAGGTCACTCTTCTACCTAGGTGTACAATCCTATGAAAAAATTTAAGTAAATCGCGTTGTTCCGTTTAGTGAGTTTACCCCAATAAGATCATCAAAGCGAATATTTTTAACTTCGAATTGAAAAATAACACAAATGTAGTTTTAGTGAGATATTTGACTAGCTCCTTAAATACTTGTTTAAGTTATCTAGGTAGGTAGGTTTTACCTATTTTTTTTGGGTTTTGAAATGTTTTTTGAAGCCCTTGGTATAAATAGGTCGACCACGCATCACTAATTGATGTTCTGGGGGCTGATGCCACACCTCACGCTCATCTGCTAATATCATGTCAGAATATGAAAAAAATATAATCAGTTTTTGTAATTTTCAAGCCACCTTAATAATTTCAAGTCTTAATTCTCATTTTGTAAATAATAAATAGGACGTGAAATTGAAGGAACAATTATTATCTTACAACAAAGGCCTGGGATGTGTATTTAAAAACAATATTTTCAAAAACAACAATACTTCAAGCTGAGTGTTTGCTGAGTTGAGATGAGCTTTAAGGGAATTTGTTTTAACAATACGCACACACTTAAAACAAAAAGACGACAATGGTAAGGAAAACAATATGTCTTCAGATTTATTTTTAGATGAATAAGCCTAAAAAGTTTTTTATTTTATTTTAGATATCGACAGATGAGCATGAGGTTCACATGATGGTAGGATACCTCAGCCATAGAACATCAGTCAATGATTCGCTGTCGACCTTTTTAATTCCAGCATTCGGAAAAATGTTAGTTCATAGATATTATGTACCAACACATCCACTAATGACGTGCTATTGAACTATATTATACTTCTAGCATTTGGAAATCAATAGATTTAAGCCGAAACGTGCAATTAGCTATTCACGGCTTGTTCGTCTATGAATCGATTTTGCGGAATTAGAATTCTCGACCCATCGGAATACAAGGCAATTGTACTTGTATTTGTATGTGTTATTTCTGTGTATGTTTCACTGTGCCCCTTGCACAATGGAAACCATTTTTTTATCTTGTTTCCCCAGGATTCGATCCAAGACTCAGCAGATGCTACAACCGTCACGCTTACCACTGAGCTACATGCTCGCCAACGTTATTTCTCTTAAATAATCATAAAGGTAATATCTGTATTACCATAATAATAAATAGATAGTTTTCGTTAATTATTAATAAGCTAATGGCCGAATTTTCGAACACTAATGTGTACTTAAAAGTATATCTAACCCTTTCATTACGAAAGTAAAATGAAAGACAGAAACATACTAAGAAGCCCTTAAGTTTTGATTATCGTTTCAGTATTCCGCGGTAAGTGATTTATTAAATAGTTATTCAATAGCTTATTTCCAAACTTATTCATTACTTCATAGCGCCGTGTTGAAGAAAGTTGCGGCATAATAAGATGTACAGTTGAGGAAGGTCAAAAGTGAGTACATGCATAAATTGCAAATGATTTATCCGATTGTACTCATTACAGTTATAAGCGTTTAATGTAATTTATGACACACGCTGTATTAACAAGAAACCTATTTAGTGTAGTGAGTTCTCAATGCGAGCAATCATTGGTCAGTGCATCCGCATATATATACTACCTCATATTGAGACGGAGTTATTTTTCCTGTAGATACTTAGGTTTCACAAGTTTCGCCTTAATCCGAGAGCTTGAAGATAGAAATGTGAATCTTTATTGATCGGTGAAAGGTGTTAATGTACTTGTTACTTACCATTATTGCTGTAAAATGCAAAGATGGGCTTACAATACTCAAATTTATTCTCAGTAAGGCAACACTCGAGAGTACAATCACACTAGATCATAAAAGCACCTTGTTCATACTTTCCAATAACTATGAACTAGTGATGTGTCGGCGTCATTATAAATGTATATCCGCGGATCCGGATCCGAATACGGATATTTGGTGTCAAAATCCGCGGATACGGATCTTAACTTTCTTACTCAATCGATGTCGATGCGCGTAAACTTGAATATATTTATTTATTTAGTTTGCAATATAAAGGTGCCAAATATTTTTATTATAAAAAATTAAAAATAATCTGAATGTAATTTCATAGTGTTCCCTTTAAATAGAATTTCATCTTTGTATTGAATATTAATGAGGTAAAATATTCGCCCAAAAGTAACGGATACTCCCTCGGATATCCGGCACATCACTACTATGAATATTGGCTTAATTAATGAGGACAAGAGTCTGTATCGAGCATTCATAAATACAATTACGAAGTTGTCGGAAACTGTACTACCTATATACCTGCGTAATGAAACCTCGCGTGGGTAAAACATGTCCCAGTTGAATTTGCAAGTAAATGAGTATTTATTAAAACCATCAGAGGAATGCTGTTTTCCCTTTTCATGTTTTATTGATGGCATTTTAGAAACGGAACTTGAAAATTCATGAGATATAAAGTCGTCTAAACATATTAGTATTGACGCTGGCGACTGATAGGCGCCATTTAATTCGTATATGTTGTCATTGCAATGTAGTTATTGAGTAAAAGTGTACTCCCGTTCCGAGACGAAAGCAAGAGTCCGAAGTAATATTGCCTTGTTTCGTAGCAGTTATGGTAACTGTAAATTGAGCAATTGACCACTTTTACAGGGATAAAATATGATTATTATTGAATGCACTTTCGTCATTGCTCTTATTTCCCTTTTAGATTTAAATCTTTCAAAATTATACAAGCACAATCATAATACTGTAATAATTTCAATATAATCACTTACTATCAACCTTAACAGCGTAGTTAGAACTAATATTAGTAATAAATAACAACTACTTTCAACAAACATTTTTTATTAAACTACTATGTATCCATACAAAAATGTAACATCTTATATTTGTAGCATGTAGAGTGCATTATTAGACAAAGTTGCACCTCTAGTGGTCCTCGATTCCAATTACATAAGCAGTCTTAGGTATAAACAATATCACACAAGGTGGGTTCATTCATAACTACGAGTAAGAACATTAAGTTTATAATCACATATTATACAAAATCTAATATATTTAATAACTTTTTAGTTGCATTAGGTGTACATAGAGATTTCATACAATTTTCCAAATCAGTATTTTTCTCCATCGCAGTATTGCTTTTTAAGCTATATATTTACAAAAAATAAAATAATTTCGTAAAACGCAAGACATCCGTCTAGATATATACATAAAAATATTGCTCAATATTCGGCACCGATAATGTTTTAATTAATATCAACATACAAAAAACTCCCCACTATTACATAATTATATTATATACTCGTTTAACAAATTTACCTTAACAATTAAATGTTTACAACACACACTGTTTTACAAATTTACAAGCGTGTATATTTACAAAATACTCCCAATTAGTTCTGAACTGTTGGGACAGGTGGACGTATCATAAGCTATGACGTAACATACATTTAAAATTATCGTAGAAAATATGATAAATACAAAAACTATATCGTTAAAATCTTGACAAAGAAATACTTATCAATTTTAGACGCTCAATACTGGAGCACAATCTTCGTACCTCTTTCCGTAACGCCTCAGCCCGAGACTTCGAACCGAAAGCTCTTCGAGAGCTTTTCGCTAATCGTAGAGCGTAAACAAACTCCGTCTTGGAGTAAACAAAAGCCATCTCAGCCAGACAGCCATATCATATGCTTAGGGATGGTCGTTTCTTTCTCACGCTCTTATTGCTTAACCCTAAAATTGTGCCGATTACCTGTTGAAAATAGAACATTATTAGTTTTTCCACTTTATTACTTAAAGTATACCACATTATCTATAAAACAATTTTCTTCATTTTAAATTACAATTTGTTGTTCTAAAATGACATGCTGAATATAAAAATTTCAAAAATATTCCCTAATTTCTTTTGAAAAAGAAACAAATAAGACTAATACAAAAAAACTATAAATCTACCAAAAACCGGAAATAAATACTTATTTGACTAAAGTAG
The DNA here is from genome assembly GCA_905404175.1 of Anthocharis cardamines. Classification (NCBI taxonomy): domain Eukaryota; kingdom Metazoa; phylum Arthropoda; class Insecta; order Lepidoptera; family Pieridae; genus Anthocharis; species Anthocharis cardamines. The sequence continues at coordinate 7,416,406 of FR989962.1, forward strand.
AATAAATAAGTATTTTGTTATATCAAACTATCAATCCCACACGTTAAATTAAAACTAAATAACTAAATGAATTTTGTTCAGTAATTCCGGAGATTTATTATGTTAGAGTAAATCATTTTAAATTATATTATATGAAATTTACAGACTAATGCTGGTAAGTACAATTTGCTTTTTACAGTTTTCTAAGGACCATGAACCTCACTCTTTCAGCGCTAAATATGTTAAAATATTATTACTTATTATTATGTAGAGAGTAGGTACACTATTTAAAATGTGAATTATTATTTCATCATGGTAAACAATAACTTTTTTATATCCCTACGTTAACGCGTTTTTATGACAATGCAGTTTAGGATCCTAATTTATAAAGATATGTAATTGAAATATTGGTACCTTAGAAACAGAGTAGGCTGCGAGCTTTCGTCTTGGAGTTGGTAGCAATAAAGCAATTGAGCGCGCTTCCCGCAGCAAAGCCTGGAATGCAAGCGCCGCTCCGGCCGAAGATTCCGCAGCAGACACTTCGTAAAACTGACAGCCAAAACGAAGAGACAACTCTTGACCCTCTTCAGTTTTAACGACTCTAAAGAATAAATAAAATTATTAATTGAAGAACCATCAAAATAGCTAGAGCCCTTCAGAAGTCATATGTAGAGAGACCTGGACAGACATAGCTTTTATACACGGAAAATATTAGAAATTTGAAAAAAGAATTGTATTTCTCTTCTCTTTTTAAATCTATCAATATTTTTGTCATCTCAATGTCTAGTACTATAGCATGCCCCTACCCTAGGCTTCGTAATCTACACAAAAAAATAATGTACCTAGCTCTCTATTGATGAATTTTTTTTTAAATCGGTTCAGTAGCTCCAAAGATTATTCCTACAACCTCACATACTCACAAACTTTACCTATAATCTTAATATATATATTATGTTTTGACTTAGATTATTTCTGTAGCTTTGTCAATAAAAAATAACAAGCACGCACTTTCTTTTTAATAACGTGTGAATTACATAATTATGATAACTGTATACAAAAATTTAGCTTAAAATGCTCATAATATTAAAATTGCAAGAGCAAATTACAGAAACACGTAAAAACCGTTCTTTTACGTTGACTTTCCATTAGTACAATCTGTGGCTAAGCTCCTCGCAGACATTATACTTTTCAAAACGACATCCATCCATTCTGATCATATGTATGGTGCATATTAACCTAATCTATAATTTTATATTGAATGTTTTGGTACTTCAATTGGCAGTTGCAAGCAAGGTTGATAGCATCAAGATTGCTCAAATAGACGTTTGGCAGCCGCATCCGCTAGTTGAAGCAAAAGGCTAATAAATCGCTGATGTAAAAGTATCGTGTCTGTAGGAGTTCTAATTGGCGGTATTCAAAGAATGATATGAGAGTGGCGCCACTCGCTATTCTTGTATCGCGTCGCCGAGTATCGCAAAGTGTCGCCACCGAGTCGCTACAAGTAAAAGTAACGTGATAACTTATAAACTATTATGACATAAACTTGTTTATGACCATAAGTATGGAGAGGAGATATTAATAGCTACTTGAAATCGATAGCTCTGTCTATATTAAAGTGCAAATATTTTAGAGTTGATAATAGTTAAAATTGGCTTTCTAAGTGGCATCTTCTAGTACTATATGACATTGTCTATTATATATTTTATTTCAGACGTTCAACTGGTATTAGTAAGAAGCAGAAGATAATGGAAGCCAAATAAAAGGTAGACCGGCGAAGGTATATGGATATGCACTATGGATAGTGCTGGTCTTTACTAAGAGACACTTTGAATGATATATGTAGGTACGTACATAGTTCGTGATACATATTTGAATTGCCATGGTCAGTGCCGGTGTTAGGACCACTGGCGCCGCGGGCAAGAATATTGTGGCGCCCACTTTAGGTAATCAGTATCGAATGTTATTTCGTTTTTTAACCACGATTTAAATTAAAAACATCCAATTTTCCAGCGGTTTAATTTTCAATCGACAGAGTAGCCAAGTTACTATATGCGTAGAGCTTAGGGCGTAAGGCATAGTTATGAGGATATGCATTACGGGAGGCAGGATATTACAGAGTTCCAGACCTCGGCGCCCCCCCAAATTTAGCGCCCTGGGCCGTCGCCCCATCGCGCGCCATGCTAACGCCGGCACTGGCCATGGTGGTTCCCCATACAAGCCCAAAAGCCGCTTTAACGTAATTATATAAATAAGTCCTAATGACTTTTATAGTTACGTTAAAGGCATTATTATTTTTCTTTTTATGGTTGCGTTAATAGGGCAAGTCAGTTTTGGGTTTGTATGGTAGTCTCACTACTGTTTGAATTTGAATTTAATTGAAATTGAATTGATATGGAAACTGATTTTTAAAAAAATGCGTCGATCATGATTTACACACCTATTTCTTTACACGTCTTAACTGTAATGTTTTGTATAAAACAGATATTCGTACTTAAAACTCACCTAGCATGTTCTAAATCTCTCTTGTTCCCTAGGAGGGTGACTGTTGTGCAACCAGGCAACCGAGTCCTTTCTAGTAACGCTAGTAGTTCTGATGCAGCCAAAAACGAGCGTCGATCGCAAACTGAATACACCACCGCGAAAGCATCCCCCCATCGGAGATGTTCGGCTAAACATCCTCTTTTCTACAAATCAAAATAAATTCACACTGAGTTAATCTTGTTACCTCTTAAATTATATTACTTACTGTTGTATTATCCTGCAATAACGATACCATAAGACTAAATAATATATGATATGACAAAAGCTAAGGAAATGTGCTTTCCTCCCATAATTTTCCTAACTGAACAAATTTTATGTAGCTTTATCGCTTTTGTTTAATTTTCTCAATAGTTTAGTTCAAACATGTACTATCTGAATATCTTATTTATCTTTTATTCGGAAAAATACTCGAAGACATGCATTTATTATGTATGTAAGGTATAACTTTGAATCTTACCGCGCAACCACAAGTGTCCAAAACTTCAACTTCTGATGAAACGCCGTCAAACGTTGCTCGATGTTGGTATAGAAAATCTAGAACAAAAGTAAATCTAGTACACTTCAAATTTTAGTAGTTGTGGCTTGTTTGTATAAACTTTCAGCAACGCTTATTTCGCCGATTGATCGTTGGTATCTGGGTTAAAATGTTAGATAGATAAGATTTATTTTCTCATTTGTCCTTGCTGCTCAATTAACGTAACATCCCACAACATTCTGATGCTATTAATCAAAGATACAAAAAGAAAGCAATAATCTAATAATAATTTTACTTATTCCGACTGTCGTTTTATCAACTCCATAAAAATAGATGTCGTTAAAATAGCAACTTTGTGAAATATAAACTCAGGCGGTTATTACCTATTACCTAACTATTTTTAATGTTAGATATCGATAGATGAGCATGAGGTTCACTTGATGATAGGTGATACCTCAGCCACAGAACATCAGTCAATGATACGCTGTCGATCTACTCATTACTTCAAACTTTCGGAAATCCATAGACTGAGACCGAAACGTGCAACTTGCACTTCACGGTTTGTCCATCTATAAACGGTGGTATGTTTCCCTGTCGGTATTTAGATAATCTTGCCATCAGTTTAATGTCTGAAGTAACCAAACTTGGGGAAGACATGCTTACAGAAAATTATAAACATGTGGTTCCAACGGGATTCGAACCCGCGAGCCATCGGAGCACAATGCAGGTGGTATAGAAAAGGTGCTAAATAGCTCGTCAAAACACTTGCTCTAAAGCACTCGAAGCAACGAGATAATTCACCTAATAATTTACATACATATACATCAATGTTGTAATGTATCAATTATTTCTATTTAAATAAATAAATCGTTTTAATGCGGTAAAAGTTATTTCATTTAAACAACTTAATAATGTTAGATTTTATAGTGTATTTAAAAGTCAACAGCCGACGAGCTGAGTGTTATCGGCGCCCGCGCCGGTGCGGCCAGCCTTGATGTTGACCACTTCACTTGCCAATATCGCAAATAAACTATTGGCACCTACCGCTTGGCAGATAAGGGCCTGTCTTAGCCCTCTTAAAACAAATCATCTTTTAGCAATGGCATTATTAATATGCCTGATACAAAACATGATAAAATTTAATGGAATTTACTTTACAAGGCAACAAAATTGCTGCAAAAGTGTCCTTTACTAATTCTATGTAAAGGCTGCTCTATGTGCTATAAGATAAAGACGATTTTATTTTCATGTTCGATGTAGTATTTGGTATATGACACCTGCCGGCCTAGCATGACACGTGGTTGTCATTTACAATTGTTCATGTCGACCGTTTTCTCGTGTTTTAATCGATCTCTTTATGTCTTCCGGGTTTAACACGACACTTATACTTAAAAGTCAGTCGAGTCGTTGAAGTCTCTAATGTCCAAAAAAGAGATATTTATCTATCGAGATATCTGTCTTGTAGTTTGTCTTCACCCGTCCGGGAAATATCTCTTGATCTATCTAATGCTAGGCGTGCTGGTATACAATTTAAGATTAATTTATAGTTTAAATAAAAAACTTACCTCCCGTAGAACTGTATTCCCCAATATAACGCTTGGTCAAGTAGCGCACCACTATAGCTGGAACAAAAGAGATTTATTTTAAGTCTTATAATGTATTAAAGTCCTTTTATTTGTATTATGAGGTAAGTATTTTTATTTTATTTTTTCGTAATAATTGTTACCGAAAGATATTTTAGTCCTAGTATCTTGCTAAGGCTCACAGGAAAAAATATCGTCAAGTCATATCTTGTAATTCATATTTTACCATAAGTACTTCTTCACCGCGTTTTAAGGAAGGGAGAGGGAGGGAAAACGCAATAACAGCAGGAAGGTGCGGTGCATGCGCAATATTAGTGATTATATGAAATAACTATATCAGTTGACAGGGAAAGTCTGCAGTAATAAATAAATAATCTTAGTTTTTTATTTAGTCCCCTTACTCAAAATTGTATGGCACTTATAGTTTCATAATAAAACTAATTAATACAGTTTTATTGATAAGCCATATAGATTATTATAATTAACCACGTTCGCAACGGAGAAAGTCGCAATTAGCGACCAATAGCTATGAGATGTTACAAAAGTTATCCCAGAATTAATTTATAACAACAAGACGCAATTAGCGAGAAAGCAAACAAAGCCCCAGTATTAATACAGTAAAACGTATCTAATGAAATAGACCAACCAATGTCTATGATATTGTCTTTTATTATCGCGAGTATCACATATATAAATTTAACGACAACAGCCGGATTAAAACGCTATTTATTAATTAATATTAGTTGTCCTGACATTTCGAATGCATTTTTGCAAGCGTGGTCTCAGGCATACTTGTTTAAATGTGTAAAAATGTGATAAAAAAATAAACTTTACTCTGTCTGTGAAACTTTTGATGGAATTTAGCACGGAGAAAACTTGAACTCTTGGAGTGCTCATACCGTGAAATTTCAGGAAAGATCATATAATTGTAAATATGCATCCACAAATTTAAAATTGTTCATTAATTAAGTCAACGAATTTTAATATATTTGTGTCTATCTTGTAATTATAAATTTGGAAATTTTAGTAACTTGAAAAATATGATTATAAAAAAAATACAAACAATATTGTACTATCCTTTTATCTACCTCATTTACCAATATTTAAATGATTGCCAATACAAAATGCAACCCATACGATATCTTAAACGATATCGATAACTGAAAAGTCGATAAATGACATTCAATTAAAATACGAAATTGCACGTACTATATTTTAATCCACTCAAATGCAGTCGAAAGCGTGTCTTAATAGTGACTCGATAACAATACGTCAACCACATTTAATTCATATCGGTTCGGTTGTCGCAATAAAAGGAGATAAAGTAATTATTGAATTCTTCAAGCGGACCATTTAATTAGATCACGTCGTCTCGCCGCTTTGTTTCCTTCAATGCTTATCACTCGGAATAAAACAAGGGTTTAGTGGGTATTACTAAGCAATTTATATTTAAAAAAAACTAGCCAGGTGCGAGTCAGACTGACACATCGAGGGTTCCGCACAAACTTTTAAAAGTAAATATTTTTCTAATAAAAAAAATAAATAAACGGTTTTCGGATTTTATCCTTTACTTGTGCTATAATACATGACAATTTCATGATTCCTTTGAATTCCCTTGCGAGTGTCATATGCGGCTTAGACTTAAAAGTTTTAACTTAGAAGTTTTTCACTGCTGCAAGAGATTACAGACCTGAGTATTTGAAATGTTTATTATACACCAAACTTCATAATTGGACGCTGTTAAACAATACAGTGTCAACACACATGGTTGCCATTTTGAGAAAATTGAGTTTGAAGTTTTAATTAGATTTTATTAAATTTCTTTTAAAAAGTAACAGAAGTAATAAACTTTTTTTAAATAATTATTATTACACTGAATGTATATCGGTTTTCTTGGTAGCAATCAAAGTAATAGAATTAAGTGCATTATTGTTAAATATTCTAAACATTTTAGGGTTTCGTGGCCACTAGTTTTTTCAAATCTTTTGCTATTAAAACGATTTAAATGATATATACTCTTTTGAAGGCTAAGCGATAATAAGGGCCACTAGGACAGAGAAAGAGAGGAAGACCAAAGGCACGATGGGTAGACGATATCATAAAAGTAGCAGGTACTCATTGGCTACGTGCGGCAGAGAATAGAGAGTACTGGTCTTCTCTGGAGGAGGCCTCTACCTTTCATGGAGAGGGTTCTTGCTAAAAAACATTAAATTAAATATTGCTACTATGTTATGCCAATTACAACATTAACTTAAAATCAAATCAACAACTTATTAATTTACTTATATATTTTTTTAAATGAAACTACAGAAATGAAATGGATTTGAATATATCATTATTACAATTTAATTATTTGTTAATCATAATCACATTAATTTTAATTTATTTATTTCTAATCAATTTTACATGCACACTGTAAATGAAATTGTACTATGGAATGCAAGAAATAAAAGGCTTTTTATTTTTATTTATTTATTTTATTTATACTCTTTTGAAATATGTACTCCAGCTCATAAGGAAGCGATTGCTATCAAAATTTAAATTTTAATCATTTTGTGGTTTGACACTGTATTGCTTAACAGCGTCCAATTAGCAATGAAAACGTTCTATAAATAGGATATAATAGGATAAATAGGATTAAAAGCTAGGATAGTTTATGAAACATTTCACATTGCATCCAATCAGTTCCTTTACTTTATTGACTCTTGTTAATTTCCACAAAATATAAACATTCATGGTTAACCGATAAACATGTCTTTACATGACATTTACAGTCAGAGTGTAGTTTTATGATTAGGGCTGCCATCCGTTAGAATTTTCCTGGATTTGTCCTAGTTTAAAGGGAACGTCCGAGCGAGGTGTTATTGATTGTCAATTTTTTTTTGTTTTAATTAAAGAATTAAAAAAAGTTTAAGAACGGTCTAAATAAATCAAAACGTGATTTATATTAATTAAACTATTTTTTTATTTTACTAAGTAACCTTAAAAAGAGAACAATGTTGTCTGGCTTAAAAGCTCCAAAATCAGGCATTGAAATCTTTTTCTGCTTGCCAGAATTTAGAGATGGCAACCCTATTTATTGTTCACTCATTTTTTGTTTATTACTAAGCAACTTTAAAAACAAAACACTGTTGGCCATGTAATAAGCTCCAAGTTTCGAAATTTTCAAGCTTGAAGTCCCTTGCCAGAATTTAAAGATGGCAACCCTATTTATGATGCACATCATGCATTCATTGATTTTCGGTAGATAAAAGATCGAATTCTATGTTTGGTTTAAAACGTGACCTGAACGTGTGACCTATTTTAAATGTGCAGTGATTAATGGTACTATTGAACTCGAAACAATGCATTAGAACACTTATCTTATGAGGTCGTCAAATCTTTGTTTTATAGGGATTAGTTATATGATAGATCTATGACCCTTGTTATAAGAAACAACGTGAGATGAATTTGAAATAAGCTTTCGAAAAGCCCCCTCCTTTCGAAAGTTCCCCTCTATTCTATAAAAAAAGTTATTTGAAGCGTTGTACAATTCGAATTATTGAGCCATGCGCTTATTGCTATATTGAAAAAAATATTGTATCTAGAATCAGGCCCCACATGGAAAGGGCCTGGAAAATTTGACACTTTTTAAAAAATATAGATATATTTATGTTACTGTATATTTTGGTAACAAATTACAGTAGGACCTCCTATCGATCTTCAAGAGAGACGCCTAAAAATTCGAGTTCAACTCAGGTGAGTTTTTAAGGAAATATTCGACTCGTAGTGGTTAAGATTAATTTTCCTTACGAAGAGTTTTGGAGGTTTTACTATGTATTTCTATTCTACTGTAGCTCAATAATAAAATCAATGTATGTCACTTAACACTTTAAAAAATATATATTAAATAAATGTAAGCATCAAAGTTGTATAAAAAGCATAATTAAATCATTATATGTCACTTATTGCATGTACTACTTTTTTAAAATATGGTTAATAACTTATGGATATTTGTACCGGTATTGCTATTTGCCTTCGTATCCAAATACGCAAATAAGGTCCCTCGAAACATAAAGACATTTAAATAAATTACTTTCACTGTTGATAACCGTCAGTTCAAGGTAACCCACAAGAATATTATGTGTGTAAGATAACGAATATATCTGGACTTCTTGATTGAATAATCAAAGATACAATAATTTATTATATTTATTAGCGTACCCGACAGAATGTTGGCTTCCAAAAAAACTAGATTTGAATATGCTAGGTATTTTCCCTATTATATTCTACAATGTCTAGTATGTCACTGATGTGCAATGGATAAACTATTACAAAATTACGTGATCTGTCAATTCCGGAAGATGGCAGAGTACTGAACCTATTTTATTTTGAAGTTAATTTTCTACATATTTTTTTCCTGTTTTCCGATGTTTTAATAGCTCTTCTGGTATCGGTACAGCCGTTCTTGAGGTCATGTTTGACGTTAAAGTAGTAAATATCTATTAAAGTAAAATATACAGAAAAAATCGAAGGTATAGTCCTAAAACCCAGTAAGTATGAAATTTTAGTTTTATGTTAAATTCAATTTTAAAAGTTTAGGCATAACATTACCTAAGATATACAAAGAATATTACCGCAATTCATATTTGTAAATCTTTGTATTTTGTTCCTAAACTAACTTAAAATTGGCTTTTACTTAAAACTAAAATTTAATCCTTATTGAACTTTATTGGTTCGATATTACGTGCAAAGAATTAAATAAAGATCTGAATGAGAGAGCGCCGATAGGTAATTGCAGACATCAGGCCGTCTCCCGCCAGACGGCTACAATTACAGCCACCGTTTATTCAAATTTTTATAACCCGCCAATCAACTTAACCAATTTTATTACTTGCTGCTCAATTAAAACACTTCATTAGCTTTCTCCAAAACTAATGCTAATTTGAATTTCTCTGGCCGGTGTGGATTCTGACAGGTAATGTTTCCAAACAATATTGTCGAACGCATGACCTGGAAGTCTAGATAACTAAATGCACATTCATGATGGGCCGTGCAAAATTAGAGAAACGCCTATTAAGCTATTAAATTAGACAAGGTGAAACTCTTTTTACTTTTTATATGCAGTCATTCAATCGTTAGCGTTTTATGTCTGAGATAAGAAATATCTAATTTGTTAGGCATTTGAGGCATGCGTTTGTATGATCAACCGCTACGGAATTTTCATCTGCGATAGTCAGTGTTCTATGTATATTATTCTCGAGTACACGCATCATGTAAGTGGCTATTTTGGAATCGCGATGAGTGTCAAATACTGCGGTAGTCACAGATAACATAACGCACAAACATTCAGACGGGTGTCCCAGCAGACGTTTGGCCGAGTGACTCATTCGGTCCTCTGCGCTGTGGCATGCGGCTGAACGCGCACTATAAATAAAACTGCAGCTGGCATTTAAACGCTCTCAATCTATGATACTAGCATACATTCTGCAAGTTTCACGTCGTGATTTTAATACTAATTTGACTCTAGTTCGGCCGCAAACAATAGCCGTTAATTTGTTTCTAATCATGTAAATCATAATATCAGAATCAAGTTTGAATAATAGCAATTAAAATATGACTTATGTTAAACTTCCAACGTGCGTGGGGTCGGATTTGATTTAATGGTACTTTAAATTGCCTTCTACAAAGCATTGTATGGGAAGATTTAACCAGTTTTTAAATACCACTGCTAACATTCAAAATTCTCTTTTTTATTTATCTAACAATGATGCAACTACATACTTCAACTCTACAAAGTAGCTAAATAACACTTATTAAAGAACGTATATACGTAGATATGGAAAAGATACTGCACTGGTAAATATATATTTTCTACAGATCAAGCAATTTAAAAAAAAAAAAAGGTAAAAATGCGATACTTTTACAACAGAATTAATTGATTTTTCATTTTTATTTTGCCCAGGCAAAGGTATTATTTGTCAGTATTATCTAAACAACTTTTCACCCGTAGGCTCTACCGCGAACTGAATGCGTGCCCCACAGTTAAATACTAATCACATAATCGAACCCCGGCCGTGATTGATAGCGTGTCTGTATACCTCGTTATTTGTTCATTTATAATCATCAACAAATAACGAATTTATGTTATTTATTTTTGTATGCGAAAGTAGTGAGTACTTATTATAAACATTATTATCTATACTAATATTATAAAGATGAAAGATTTGTTTGTTTGTTACGTTTTAACTCAAAAACTGATCGATTTTAAAAATTCTTTCACAAATAGAAAGCTACACCGACAGCGAGTACACACACTTAAGCACACAAAATTACACATATTTAGGCTAATTTTTTTCTTTTTTTGTATATCATCTACATTGCACCCGTGCTAAGCCAGGGCGGATCGCTACTAAGTATTATTAAACCGATAATTATTATATTACAAACATAAGAAAAATAATAACAACAATAACTAATGCAAAGTCAGATTTTCTTTTCCATTTTCCATAGACTCCTCTAGTATTACAATAAAATGTGAACACAAAAAAGACATTTACGTAACGCTACCATCACACTTCCGAAAATTAAATTGATAGATATTGCTCAATAGAGACAACCGTCACATCATCTTACCTAATATATCTTAATTGTTACGTTAATATGTTGAGTGTTTCCCGTAACGACGTCCGCCGGCCGTCACGATAAATCAATTTCTCCCGTGTTAACTTTCGCCAACTTATTGTTTATACTTTCTATTGCATGGCTAGACGATTTATTTTCAATAGTAGCAGTTCATTATTAAGTAACGATTAAGTAGTTAGAAGAGTTGATATCACGAACTTATAGCGTCAATAAATCAATAACAATAATAATATATTGCAAGGTCCCGCGTTTTCGGACGACGTTAATTTATTCCTTGACGACATTGTTAGCAATGTGATACGGTTTTCTTACTTATGAGGGCCTAGAACAAGTAACTTGCGATAAAGTATATTGTATAAATATGTAAATATTGTAAATAAATATACGATATCTATAAAATATTTATTAACGTTTGTAAGTTTAGATTAAGTTTTATTTTTTTATATGTCGCCGCGGATATACCACGGCGTGAAACTTACACCTAGATGTAAATAAATTAGCTCGTACGGCTTGATTATTTTATTGTAATATTGTTATCCAAAATAACTTCTCTATTATTACCTTACATTCTCAACCTTTCATTATAACTTTGGATAACAATAAATGATTTAAGGTTAACATGTTGTTGCAATGTTTTAGATTTGAATAATTCTAGTTTCCACTAACATCAACTACCCACAATAGTATTTGTGAATTGTTAATGGATGACATTTTGACTCGGGAAGTGGGTGAGTTCCCATTTTATTCAATATCATTTCTAAACTATTTTTAGACCCTTATAAAATCATTCCGTATTTTGTAATGAATTATTGCATTGTAATTTAAATTATTAAGCTACTTAGAAAACATTGTGAAAATAAATAAGTGCGATAACGAATCAACTTTGCCACCTCCAAGTTACGAGAGTGGGGATTGGTGAACTGCTTGCGACTCATTTATTTAAAAGGCCGAACGCAACAGCGCTGGACACACTTTTGGGTCGAGCGCTCGAGCGGTAAGGTCTTCTCAATTATATTCGCATGCTATGATAAATATGTAAAGTTGTAAATATGTAAAGTTGTAAATATGTAAAGTTGTAAATATGTAAAGTTGTAAATATGTAAAGTTGTAAATATGTAAAGTTGTAAATTATAAATATGTGAAATTATAAATTATAAATATGTGAAATTATAAATTATAATTATGTGAAATTATAAATATGTGAAATTATAAATATGTGAAATAATAAATAAGTGAAATAATAAATAAGTGAAATAATAAATGAGTGAAATAATAAATGAGTGAAATAATAAATGAGTGAAATAATAAATGAGTGAAATAATAAATGAGTGAAATAATAAATAGGTGAAATAATAAATATGTGAAATTATGTTGAAAATTTTAAATGTAATAAATTATTTAATTGATTTTATTATTTCATTTTGATAATTAAGAATGGATAGAGACAACATGACCGATGGCTCTCAAGGAGTCAACGGTCATGATCTTTTTAAAAACTCTTTAACTAACCAAAATCCGATATCAGAAGTGGGATCGCTCCAGCGATCCCTTTCTGCCGGTCATTATGTTACAGATCCTGACTTCATCCCAGAACCTTCTGGTGCAGAGGTTTCTGCAACAACTACGACTCAACAAAGCGGTCAAACTTCACCTACATTGGCATCGACTGGTAACGTTATACTTCCCCAGTTCTTTATGCAGATGATGACTATGATGCAGAGCATGGGCGATCGTGTTCTACAGATGCCAAGTGAGAGGGGAAGGATTACCGACATATTTTTTCAGTCTTTTGTCCCAGATGGCGCTGTTGGTATCCGTGTATGGTGCAATCACGTCTCCGCGGCTGTATGTTACCTGTGTGTACCTACCAGCTTACTGATTGAGACATCCAGATGAAAGTGAGTGGCTTACTCAAAGGACGTGCTCATGTGTGGGCTAACTGGTCGCTGCCTCTACTTGGGAGAAGCTCCGTGAGACCATAATGGCGACTTTTGAACCAGAAAATGCGTGCTCACGCGATGTCCTCAAAAGGGAACATATCTGTGATCCCAGTCGGGATATTTCAGAATTTTTGTTCAAAGGTTGGTTGCTGTGGAGGCGAATTGCCAAGGATAAGTTGGACAACGACGATGCAACGTCTGAGAATAGAATTAATAAATTTCAGTGGCATCTAGCCATCAAATCAAGCCAACTACTCCATCTAACAGCGCGGCCCCAATCTACGCTGTCAATGCAAGTAAGTGTTACTCATTTTGTGCTAAACCTGTTCACATTTTTAATACATCGTCATGAAAAGCAGGTTGTCTCCAACATAGGCTCCATAACTAACGGTAACAAAGATAAGTTGAGTACTGTGCATACGTATGTTGGGAGCTTAGAAATTGGTACAGTTTTTGTTTACAGCGGTGCGGAGTATTCGGTAATACGAGAGACTATCTCTAATAAGATTCCGAGGCGTAGGTGGCGGGTAATAAGTTATTTACATGGTTTGGGTTCGGTGCCCAACATATCTAACAGTCCCATTTTCAGTACCTTAGACCATGACTTATCCGACCAATCGGCGATTGATCAATTGCTGTCACTACTTAACCGATATTCGTATCTCTTTACTAATGGTTTCGCAGGAACCCTTGTTATACTGGACAGCTTAAATTGAATTCGTTTGAAGAATCCGGACAAATACGTGAACCACACCGATTAACCCCCATTGAACGCCGGAAAGTTATGTCTATCGTTTCAGGGTTGATCGCGAGCAACATGGGTGGAAGCAAAGTAGATATCCTATTCCGGTCCAATGTGTTGATTACCGAGAGTTGAACTCCAGCACCATTCGTGACCATTATCCACTGCCCCTTATAGGAGACCAAATGGACCAATTACCGGGTGGTGGCTTCCATACACTTAATATGGCATCTGGATTCCGCCAAATCCCAGTTGTCCCTGAATCTATGGAAGGAGCAGTATTCATCGCACCCGACGGGTTATACGAATACTTAACTATGTCATTTGTAGTGCACCCTCAGTGTACCAAAGATGTATTGATCGTGCGTTGGGACTACTTCTTAACCCTGGTAGTGCTGACAATGGTATAGATGGCATCGCGCAGGATGATGTCATTAGTAAGAGTTATGACTTTCCTTCGGGATTCTCAATTAGAATTGGAAAATATTCATTTTTGAGCGATCTATTGAGTACCTTGGTGATGTTGAATAAGAAGAAGACTGTAAGGTTTTCCCTAGTCCCAAAAGGATTGAGGCCCTTCTAAAGGCTCCCATTCCAGCCCCCATAGGGCAAGTTCGGCAACTTAATGGCCTCGCGAGTTGTTTCCGGAGATTTATTCCAGACTTTGCACGCACAATGGTTACTTTGTACAACTTGGCCTAGCAGGGAGTTGGGTGGTCCTGGACAAATGATCATGAAAGGGTACGTCAAGAGGTCATTCATTGTTTGATTTCTAGTCCTGTACTAACAATATTCAGGGAAGGCAAACCAATTGAACGTCACATCGACGCCAGCTGTCTTAGATTCGGAGCGGTTCTCTTGCAAGTGATCGACAGTCAACAATCCGTGGTTTACTTCTGTATGCAGGTGACTGACATCCAAGGCAGATATCCCTCCTGCGAGCTGGAGACGCTGGCCGTTGTGCGAGCATCCGGGCACCTTAGACACTGTCTCTGCGGGCGTGGTTTCAAAGTTATTACAAATTGTGGTGCCCTAAAAGCTTCAGAGCACAAGGAGGATCTTCTATCAGCGATTCATAGATGGTGGGCTTGCCTAGAGTTTTGAGTTCCAAATCGAGTGCAGGAAGGGCGAGCGAATGCATTATGTTGATTTCTTCAGCCGTAATCCGAACTCTTTTGCTGTCAGCGTGATGACAGGGAACTTGGAAAGGCTTTTCATGGAGAGAGAGACCCTCAGCTTGGACCAATCTTAGATGCCCTCTAAGCGGTGAAGCGGTGCCTGGATATATTCTAGAGGATGGCGCTCTTAAGTATGAGGGGACGGACCAGGTATTTGGTGTACAGAAGCTTGTTATGGTCCCTAAATCCTTCCAATGGAGCCTGATAAGCGCCTTTCATACCGCTCTTAAGCATGCAGGCTGGGAGAAAGCTCTTGATAGGATGGGAGGAACCTATTCCATTGATAGTATGAACACAATTGTCCGCGAATTCGTCGATACGACACCTAAGCGGTCTTCTGGGGCAACGCAGGTGCAGTTGCATTTTATACCGAAGCCAACAGTACCGTTTGAGGTGATCCACATGGACATTGCTGGGAAGCTTGGGACACCACAGGATTGGGAATGTGTCGTGGTCACAGTCCATGCATACACCAAACACGTGTTGCTTAGTTACGCTAATGATAAAAGCCAGCATAGCGCCCTTGGAGCTCTGAAGCAAGTGACTTACTTGACTTAAGGTCCTATATCCCCTAAATGGGGCAGAGGGCATCCAGAGTGTTCCGCCAGCCTGCTCTGTCTTGAGCAACCCTTTTCATTTCACTCCAAGTCTTCCCAATGAACTTCACTTTTGCAATGACAGTCAGTTTAGGACAACCACGCTTTCCTTTTTCTTGGGGATTCCAGTCAAGGGCTTGCCTCGGGATAGACCTATTCGTATGATGACCACATTGAAAACTACTGAACCTACTAAATTTTGGTGTTCTGATGAAGAATAACTCAAGGCACCCAACTTCACTTGCTCCCAAGTTCAGCATGCCTTATGAAATCCATAAAGTAACATCGAAAAGAAAGTTATTGGCCACCACGGATGTCCTCGAAAAGTAGCTCAAGACCAACTGCGTCGAGCACCACAGCTGGGCTTCTGTAGTGAAAGGTTGATGACCGTGTCGCCATCTAACAAACTTGAATCTGTACAGGTAGAAGCTGAACCAAACGAAGTGGAAGCTGGACCGTCGGGTCTCTGCACATGTCGCCATCTAACAAACTTGAATCTGTACAGGAAGAAGCTGAACCAAACGAACTGGAAGCTAGACCGTCAGGTCTCTGCACTGGACCATCGACCCGCCCAGCGGATACTAACGATTCTTCTCAAGATGACTAGTTGTCTTCAGCTGCGTGGTCGAACCATTTTAATCTGGTGAAACCTTTTCATATTATTTGCTCTTTACTAACTATTTAACACATGGTGTACTAATAGTTTTATTTCTATGCAAGTTATCGTGCTTATTAAGCTATTTACACATGGTGGTGTGTAAATAGTTATATTTCAAAAGATGCATTTGGCGTGCGGATCCGACCCATAACCACAAAAAAAAAAGAAAAAAAAAATATGTTGTAGACGGGTGGAGACGTACTATGACAAATCAAAGATATGAAATATTACTAAAAGAACAACCCTACTGTTGGGCAAATATTATGTTGTAGACGGGTGGAGACGTTCTATGACAAATCAAAGATATGGTATGAGTGTTCGAGTGATGCCCCAAAGCCAAAAAGATGTTATGCTTCGTTTAGGCGACCCATAACCAAAATTAAAAGTCCAAGTATTATAATAATCAAATACCTACATTTCGTATGTACTGGTTTTTGTAATACTTGAATACTAAGCCGATAACTCATGCATTTACAATTTGAACAACAAAGGTTCGAGATATATTTATTTCTCATAAGAATAACAATTCACCTATGTAAGAAATATTATTTATTAACTTACAAAAATTAACAAATTAATAACGAATATATAATCTGGGTTTACTGTGGAAGTACCTAGCTATATTGAAATTAAATGGTTTCATTACAGACACACGGTGCAGAGCACGCACCGCACATCAGTATGGCCGTGTCGCCGCGGATATACCACGGCGTGAAACTTACACCTAGATGTAAATAAATTAGCTCGTACGGCTTGATTATTTTATTGTAATATTGTTATCCAAAATAACTTCTCTATTATTACCTTACATTCTCAACCTTTCATTATAACTTTGGATAACAATAAATGATTTAAGGTTAACATGTTGTTGCAATGTTTTAGATTTGAATAATTCTAGTTTCCACTAACATCAACTACCCACAATAGTATTTGTGAATTGTTAATGGATGACATTTTGACTCGGGAAGTGGGTGAGTTCCCATTTTATTCAATATCATTTCTAAACTATTTTTAGACCCTTATAAAATCATTCCGTATTTTGTAATGAATTATTGCATTGTAATTTAAATTATTAAGCTACTTAGAAAACATTGTGAAAATAAATAAGTGCGATAACGAATCAACTTTGCCACCTCCAAGTTACGAGAGTGGGGATTGGTGAACTGCTTGCGACTCATTTATTTAAAAGGCCGAACGCAACAGCGCTGGACACACTTTTGGGTCGAGCGCTCGAGCGGTAAGGTCTTCTCAATTATATTCGCATGCTATGATAAATATGTAAAGTTGTAAATATGTAAAGTTGTAAATATGTAAAGTTGTAAATATGTAAAGTTGTAAATATGTAAAGTTGTAAATATGTAAAGTTGTAAATTATAAATATGTGAAATTATAAATTATAAATATGTGAAATTATAAATTATAATTATGTGAAATTATAAATATGTGAAATTATAAATATGTGAAATAATAAATAAGTGAAATAATAAATAAGTGAAATAATAAATGAGTGAAATAATAAATGAGTGAAATAATAAATGAGTGAAATAATAAATGAGTGAAATAATAAATGAGTGAAATAATAAATAGGT
This sequence comes from Anthocharis cardamines, assembly GCA_905404175.1. Taxonomy (NCBI): domain Eukaryota; kingdom Metazoa; phylum Arthropoda; class Insecta; order Lepidoptera; family Pieridae; genus Anthocharis; species Anthocharis cardamines. The sequence continues at coordinate 7,434,311 of FR989962.1, forward strand.
GAAATAATAAATATGTGAAATTATGTTGAAAATTTTAAATGTAATAAATTATTTAATTGATTTTATTATTTCATTTTGATAATTAAGAATGGATAGAGACAACATGACCGATGGCTCTCAAGGAGTCAACGGTCATGATCTTTTTAAAAACTCTTTAACTAACCAAAATCCGATATATATATTAAGGAAATAAAAGGCTTTTTATATTTATTTTATTTATCTGTAAAATAATAAGTTAAAAAAAGTATTCCTGTCGTCAATCTGTCTATTGTATTTTAACAAATTCTAATATGAATATAGCTGTGAAGCGTGATATTCACAGACCAGTAGGGTTATTCACGATCATTCGAAAACTTTCCGTTCCGATATTACAAGATTTCGTACAGATATATCAAGCTTTCTATCATTTTATACTAAGATTCTAATCGGAAACTCCCGAAGAATGCCGATGCTCAATCCTATGGGAATTGTGAATACCATTTTCATATCCGGTAAATACGAAACAACTTTCAGTGGGAGAGCGTAGCTTTCCGGGCGGATCGATTTCGAATGATCGTGAATAGCTCTACAGACTAGATGAATATGCCCGATTGAACTAAATATTTGCAAGAACCGTGTTTCTCTATCCGCCTACTGTCCAGGTTGGATAAGTTATAAAGTTGATTAATATATTGTTATTGTATGCTGTATATGTTACCCAGGGCATGTTAACATTATATGTTATCTTTCCAAAAAATTCATAATTTGTTTAAATTGTCAATCAAAAATCTATCCATTGTCACTCGCTCTCAACCTTTAAACCTGTTCAATATAAAACAGTACGCAATTACTTACTTTTAGTTGCTTTGTTCATTGAATAACTAAGTATCTATTTAATATACGATCCGCCCCGGCTTCGCACGGGTGCAGTGATTTTATTATATACAAAAGAATAGGATATGTTACTCGCTGATAATGTATCTTTCTATTTGTGAGAGAAATTTTAAAATTGGTTGAGTAGTTTTTGAGTTAAATCGTAACAAATACACAACAACCTAATCATAATCCTATGAATAGTTTAGGACTGCATAGAGGACAAAAATACTTACAAGTTTAAAAATTAACGTATAATATAGATATAGACAGAGAGTATTGAGATATTTTTATTTTATTGTTTGTATTTCGATTGTATTATGTGAAATTGTATTACAATCGAAATACAAACAATAAAAAGCTTTTGTGTAGTATAAGAAATAATATTTATGTAATTGGCTTAAAATAATTATCAAAAAAAAATCCAAATTAAATATTAGTTTTCAAGTAATCATTTGTGCCAACCTTTATAATTTACGAAGTTATTATTTAAACCAAAATAACCCTTCCATTCTCTATATATGTACTTAAATTCATCAAATTAGCCGTGAACTATATTCAACCTCATTTTCATCACATAAAAACATAACATCAGCAGATCCATCAGTTGATTCGACTGCTCGTTAGCCTTTCTTTAATTAAAAAAACAACTTGTTGGACAACTTCGGCCCTCAACCCGAGTAAATTATGGTACCCGATGAAGCCGAAATTAAATGTGTATCAGACATCAAGGCATGAGTAACCGTTCGGTTATATTTAACCAGCGCGGTCGAACTTCGATTGCGTATCCGATAGTGTGGACGGGACGTGAATGCTTGTAAATGTATTTAAAATCTTCACATTTTTTTTTATGTTGGATTGTATTATGTGAAATTGTATTACAATCGAAATACAAACAATAAAAAGCTTTTGTGTAGTATAAGAAATAATATTTATGTAATTGGCTTAAAATAATTATCAAAAAAAAATCCAAATTAAATATTAGTTTTCAAGTAATCATTTGTGCCAACCTTTATAATTTACGAAGTTATTATTTAAACCAAAATAACCCTTCCATTCTCTATATATGTACTTAAATTCATCAAATTAGCCGTGAACTATATTCAACCTCATTTTCATCACATAAAAACATAACATCAGCAGATCCATCAGTTGATTCGACTGCTCGTTAGCCTTTCTTTAATTAAAAAAACAACTTGTTGGACAACTTCGGCCCTCAACCCGAGTAAATTATGGTACCCGATGAAGCCGAAATTAAATGTGTATCAGACATCAAGGCATGAGTAACCGTTCGGTTATATTTAACCAGCGCGGTCGAACTTCGATTGCGTATCCGATAGTGTGGACGGGACGTGAATGCTTGTAAATGTATTTAAAATCTTCACATTTTTTTTTATGTTGGATATCGACAGACGAGCATGAGAATGGTAGGCTGGTAGGTAGGTATGATGGTAAGCACAGCCACAGAACATCAGTCAATGATTCGCTGTCGACCTACTTTATTTTTTACTTAGAGCATTCGGAAATCCATAGACTGAAACCGAAACGCGCAAGTGCACTTCACGGTTTTTCCATCTATGAACGGTGTTCAACTGTTATTTTCCTTGGAAACTCTACATTTAAAATATTGCGAACGATAAGGATGAAAATCATTTACACATTTTTTTACTAGAAATGTTATAAATGGGAAAACCTTTAATAAGCTACTTTAGTGTTTCCAACTATTTACAACATCGTTTCAAGAAAAGAGCCTAGAAGTTTTCAAAAGGCCGACAACGCATTTACGGTAGTGTTAACTTACCATCAAATAAGTCCGAAGTCCGAAGTCAGTAATCCGCTCTATAATTAAAAAGACAAATACAATAAATTGAAACTCGTTAATTTGTAACTTTTCCGGGTCCCTGATATTTTTCATACCCAAAATAATTTATTAAAATCAATATGAATTGGCCGCATCGGGAATTTTCAGTTAAAATAATCTTAAAAATTAGTTTATTAGACCTAGATATAATTTTACACGCGACAAATAAATGAGCAAATATTCAACTTTATGCCGGTGCAAAAAGTCGAATAGTCGCCTAGTGGGGCATGGGGCAGATCCATTTGTGTGTGTTTTACTGATATTTTTTCTTTACAGGCAAGTAGGTGAGCAGCCTTATATACCCGGCCCGATATAACATTTTTTAAATCTTTATTCCCTGGGATTCGAACCTAGGACCTCCAATCCTTCCCATGCAGGTATAAAACACTTATTAAAAAAATTAATTAATGACTCTCGATAATTTTGAAGTCTTTCTCTGGTACCTTGAGTTTCAAAATCAAAAGTCGATTTAATTTGTGTTGATTTCATGATCTTGAACGATGCATTATCCTATCACTGATTTATAGACATAATACATATATTTTTTACATTTCTGGTTTTAAAGATTGCTCCAATACATATTCAAACTCAGTCTTAAGACTGATAAAAAATATTACAATTGATTAGTTTTTCCCACAAAATCTATTCCTAGTACGAAACAAGAGATACCGGTTACTTTGAAGTCTGAATCAACACTCTATGTATGTTCAGTGAAAATAAACAACGCCTCCGTACTATGTGTGTTTAAATAAATATAGAATATGATTTTTTGCACATCCTTGTATTTTGTAGAATGATTCCTCAGCCATGAATACGTAGTATTTATAACACGATAATATCTTCTACATCGTCATAGTATTGCTAGTTGTTCAATCTATTACAGAATTCATCTTTCCTCATCCTCAATCTACTTTGTTTTATTTCATCAGATAAAATCCACAGTGTAGTCAAAATCACCAGATTTCTTGATTCGCCTTCTCAACATTGATTAGATACGTAGAAAATATGTTCGTTTTAATAATAGGATAGACGCAGGATGTTTTTTTTTTCGAATGATAAGTATTTTCAACACCCGTTAAAGGGTTAACTACTCGTATATTACGTAGAATATCAGAGGTAAATTAATAATAATTTAATATACTGACGCAACAGCGTTCCATAATATCTATTTCATCAATATAAACAAATGATTGTCATAATATACTTTGTAGTAAATATACATATATAAGCATAACAAGTTATTATATGCTTATCCCTTAGAACGACTTATGCACGCACTAAGAATTGTCGATATTGAGTCAATGAAGTCGTGAAGCCCGTAAAATGTTTCGTAATAGTAATGACATTATGTACTCTGCCAGTCGTCACTTTATTTTTTTCTACTAAATTATCCTCCAACCGAAAAAATCCACATCGTCATTTTAAAACTAAGTATACACTTTTTTAATGTCCGATACCAACTGACGCTTACTTGATGGTAGGATACGTCAGCCACAGGACATCCGTCAATAAAGTGCGGTCAAATTACTATTTTCATCGAGAATACGGAAATAATCTGAAATCAAAACGAACAATATGCACATCACGGTTTTTCATTCAAGCCGTGATTTTTCTTACCCAATTAATATCCTGAGTGACCAGTCGAAGTAAAAACTCGACGAGGTTAGAACCTGTAACCCTTCAGAACGCAAGTATACCACCCAATGCGAAAACGAGGCAGTCAAAAATTAAATGCTTACAAACAAAACAACATATACCTACCGTGTGACCTTACGTATAGATATTGTTTGAGAAATAAATCCGATAGGAAAATACGACAAAAACATAACACTAGAATCGTGGGGAAATTTTGGGTATTATATCACCAATGTTTAATTCACAATCTTATTTTACCTTCCCCTTGGGGTGAGTATTCCAGTACTGGAGTTTCGGTTCTAATTTTTTGAGAGATTCAAGACAATCCTTAAAAGATCCTTAATCCTTTTTAAAATATAACACATAAACGAATTTAAATGTTGAGATATTAGAGTAAGCAAAAGATTCATGCAAACTGCATGAACATCGACATTAAGCAGAAACAGCTATATAACTTGTCTAAACACCAGAATTTTCCAAGATCGAGAATTTATTAACAAAACAAACAACAAATTAACAACGCAAATGATAGAAATATGCACTAAACAAAGAGCGAAGTTTACAATTCACTCGTCGTCGTAGACGAGACACTATCTTGTTTGTTGTTGCGATTAGTTTTGCGGAATCGGCCACCAACCTATTGACACAGTGGTGCTTATCAATGCAAGTACTGATAAGCTTTTACCGGGCACTTTATGGAAACAAAGGGCAATTCTCTTCGGTTTAATTTTGCACCAACATGACAGTGTGAAAGTGAACGTTACTACAACACTGTTGAAATGTCACTTTGAAATCTATATACATATATGTATATTGTATATAAATGAATCCCTATTTCCCTTGGTCACGGCATCACGCGTGAACGGCTGGACCGATTTCGCTAATTCTTTTTTTGTAAAAAGAAATAAAAAGAAAATTGCGCGGAAAATTAAAAAAAATTAGAATACTTAACCACCGTATTAAATTATTTCTAATGTAATGTAACCAAAGCGTTTTTACAATTCAAACTTTTTTGATGTAACCTTATGGCGTTTGACATAACATTGACAGAATGCGTGCTGCAAATATCGTCAAAGAGGATTGAAATCAATATTCATAGTTAAGATAGGACAACGTCTGTCGGATCCGCTAGTACAATATAAAACATCTCAGTATATGCTGAACACTATATTCTTGGAAAATTGTCTTAAGTTGTATGAAATTCGTGCATAGGCTATAAAAGATGTCACCAATAGCATGCAAAGGTATGTAAAATTCATACGGAAGGGTTGTCTACGACCTCACACGCTTTGAAAAATGAATGTTATTGTCTATGCTTCAAGCTTTTTTCGTTCCAAAATCCGTTTAAAAATTTCAGCGGTCTGACCGTCATAAAGATAGATAGAGTGACTTGCTTAAAGGTACGAAATACAAGGTTGACATCGTGATCCTTTGAAAAACTGCTTTTATACAATTTATTAATGTATAAGGTACCGATACCCATCTTTTACACAATAATAAGTATGTATGTTTAAATTTTAGTACTCATATTTTTATTATTGCCTAATAAATGATAAAAAAAAGTTTAAATAATGCCATATAGTTTAGAATATGATCGTTGTGTTTGTTCTCTGTAACTAAATACTGTCAGACTATGTTAATAGTTTTACATGAACCTTAATCGTGAAATGAAAAAAAATAGAGCGCGTTGCATGATTTACTAAACTACTATACTTTGAATATACCTAATAAGATTTTTTTTGCATTTTCATTAAATAAAAATCCATTTTGGAATTAATTGACTAATTAATTCTAATTGACTTTATTAAAAATAGCAAATTTACAACAAGAAAGTTTCTAAAAACATACTTAAAAAATATTATAACTAAATAAACTAAAAATTAACATAATTAAGCTATTAATTATAAAAAAGCTTACCAGATTTGCCGGTCCTAGCACTCCCAAGAACCACGACTCTTATTCGATTAACAGTCATCTTCATCAGTCTGTTATCACAACACTATTGAACAGTCAATAAATCATCTAATTTATACCGCGCTTTATGTAGAGTTATATTTTTTATCGATAATCTGCGATCGTGTTGGCGCCAAATCAGCTGTTTTTCAAAGATGGCGGTCACACGCGCGCACTACGCACCTGCTAGTGAGCGACTGCAGCGAGCGGAATTAGCGCTAACCACTGTCGCAGCATTATAATCTAATAAAGTGAAAAGTGAAATATGATTGCATCTAGATCTGTCGTCAATCGCACCTTCATGTCCACAAACACATATACTCATAGACGTATACATAACCCATTTAACCGCTACTTCCTTCATATATTTCAAATATTCCATATAACTTTTTACACCAAATATTAATTTGACATAATATGTTTATCTAAATTGATCCATTTTAGACTAATTGATGTCTTTAGCCTGAATGCAGGCAATAAATTTACAGTTATGATAAATGTTTAATACAACTGTCATGCTTCGACGGGAACATTGATCTCGATAAAAAAGTCAATTAATACAAATTAGTAATACAAATAAATATTTGTGACAAGTTTGTCAGCACAGTTAAGACGAGCGAGTGAGCTTAATCCGGCAGGAAATTATGCCAACGTTCGAAGAGAACTGATTGTACGGTGATTTAATACTCGTTCGACATAAATATGGCACAGTTGCTACTCGCTAAATATCGGCGAGGCACATTAAGGTCATTTACATCGCATGTGACAACTGACAAGTAAAGGGATTATTTCGATATAAAGTAAAAAATCCATATAACTGTGAATATTTTATAATAAAAAATTGTAATAAAATATGTTTTGTACAATATTCGAGAACTATCAAGTTTATTAAAAAAAGGTTGTATTTTTTTTTTTAATTCGCCTAGAGCCCTAAATTCTTTCGACCATACCGCATTTATACTCATATTGCCTCGGTATGTTTATGATGCAGTCAAAATGACATTGCACAGACTTAAAATTAGTAGCTGTTCTCGTTCATAAAGTATACCAGGGTGAATCAAAAAGTTCTTAGAAGTGCATATATATGAAACCTTTTTGGATCAAGTTCGATATTCAAATTAAAGAGTGTCTATCACACTATATTTATGCAGACTGTCACTTGTTTTTGTCAGTTCGTTCGTATGTAATAAATTTTTTTGTGCAACGAGTTGCTAAAAAGTCAAAATTATGGATAAAAGTGAGTTACGTGCGGTGATAAAATATCTCAGTTTGAAAAAAATGTCTACGAAGGAAATTTTTTTGGACATTCAGCAGACATTAGGGGGTGATGCTGTACCCTATTCTATGGTTGCGTACTGGGTGGCTGAATTTAAAAGAGGTAGATCAAGCTGTAAAGATGACCCGCGTTCTGGGCGGCCTTCAACCTCCGTTACAGAAGAAAATGTCAAAAAGGTTGAGAATCTGGTTTTGGAAGACAGAAGAATGACTATAAAACATAAAGCTGAGATCCTAAAGATATCTTTTGGTAGCGTTCAATCCATTTTAATTGATTCACTGGGGTTCAAAAAAGTGTCTGCAAGATGGGTGCCACGAATGTTAACCGACGAAAACAAAAAGCGACGTTTGGAAATTCCAAGCGTAATCTCGAAATGTTCCAGCGTGATTCGGATAATTTTTGCCGTCGTCTTGTCACCATGGATGAAACGTGGGTCCACCATTTTGATCCTGAAACTAAAAGACAAAGCATGTCTTGGAAACGACCATCCTCTCCATCCATCAAGAAATTTCGAGTTGCTCCTACCGCTGGCAAAGTTATGGCCTCTGTGTTCTGGGATAGTGAAGGAATCCTTTTTATTGATTACATGCCAAAAGGCCAGACGATTACTGGACCCTATTATGCAAATTTAATCCCGAAAGTGCGTGAAGCGATTAAAGAAAAACGTCGTGGAAAAGTGTCGTTGGGCGTGTTGTTCCTTCAAGATAACGCTCCTGCTCATCGATCGGAAGTTGCGCTCAACGCAATCCGCTGTGCTGGCTTCAATCTCCTTGACCACCCACCATATTCTCCGGACTTAGCCCCAAGTGATTTTCACTTATTTCCAAAATTAAAAGAGGAAATTCGTGGAACAAAATTTCACGATAATGACGCGGTTATAGCTGCCGTAGAGGACTTTTTCGAGAGTCAAGAAAATATCTTTTTTTCACAAGGAATAAGGAAGTTAGTAACGCGTTATTCTAAATGCATTGCATTGGAGGGAGATTATGTAGAAAAATAAAATATTATTATTTAAATCTTTGCATTTTTTAATATTGATTCCAAGAATTTTTTGATTCATCCTCGTATTCCACAGGTCAACAAACTGGAATTAATTGGTCTGGCTTCTTTTACTACTGTTACTTTTGCTACGTTTACGTTATTCCAAGTATCAGAAATTCTGAATTAATAATAATTATCTTATTTATTAATTTTATAAAAAGATTCATCAACAGATCATAAATGCATTATTCACAAAGATATTAAACATAATATTTACAGAGAATTACAATAAAACTTTCCTGAAAAAATTAACGCTAAGCAAAACTAATTGGCTTCTGACCGTTTCCTTGCATTTGTGTTTAAACATTGACATCATATAGGGGAAAACGAATAGTGTTACTTTTAATGTATTCAGTATAGGTGAGAATGAGTCTAGGTCTTTTGCATAGCAGAAGACTAAAAGTCCTGATAGGTTTTGCGATGCTAAGGGAAACATATTTAACGAAAATATAGTTAAATGAATCTGGGGAATTATTATTAAAAATGTTAGGACGAGGATTGCTCGTCTTTCACTATGGACTTTGGTGCAATATGTCAAACGAACTAAAATTGAAATAATAAGTGAAGCTTCCGAACGCCAAAGTTCGACCGTATTCAAGAATACAGCGAACTATAGAATACTTACGACAACTCTTTCATATCAAAAATATCAAGCAAATTTGAAATTAACCTCGCTTCTCTTAGAAATTAAACGTTCATCAAAATGTCATGAATGTGCGATGGTAGCTAAGTGCAATATTTACTTTTAATTAGTACCAAGAATGATTACATTTTTCTCCAAGATATGGAAATGTTTGTTGGTATAAAAAATTCACTCATGCGATAACGGCTCTGAGTAAGTAATAAAAGAATTTTAACAAGCTCTTTGTTAACATTCCAGGCTACTTCATCAGAATTTGGAAAGATTTCAATCAAAATATGCCGAATCAGTTTGATTTTTTACCAGCCGGCCTAGCATGACCGCCACGAGATATCTTGCGGACGAGAGAAGACAAACTAAAATGTAAGATATCTCGATATATTATGTCTCGACATCGAAAATTTTGATAGAAAATATATCTCGATCGACAAATATATCTATTTTAGATATTAAAAGTCGAGTTTTAAGTGTAATTGTCATGTTAGACTCGGAAGAAATAAAGAGATAATCGATAAAAACACGAGAAAACGGTCGACAAAATTTTATCGCGGTTGTCATGCTAGGCCGGCTGCACGTGTATAGTAAAGGGTTCGGTCAATAAACCTATACAACAGGTCACCTTATAACTGTAACAGTATTTAATATAATTATGTAAATAAGACTACGAATAAATTCGTCCTCCGTTAAGGAATTACTATCGTGACAAGTTCCCTGTATTGGATAGAACATTTTCCTTTGTCAACTAGGATTTATTAACAATTATGCAATGACCTGGATGATTTAACTTACATTACCATTATCTCTGCTCGTTCATTTGTTCTTGCCCGCGTTCCGTTTTATGACAATGGTTTATAAGTTACTAGTCTTGACTCACGACTTTACCTTAACTAACGGCTATATGCCAGCTCTCAGTATATAATCTACTTCCATATAACGCCATAAGTCCCCGCGTACTACTACAAGTATAAACTAAGCATAGTAGTTCAGATCTGATATTTAAACTACAAACTCAAGTACAAACATGCAAATATTGAAAAAAATTTGTCGTGGTTGTCATGCTAGGTCAGCTAAAGCACTATTCTTAGTTTGTATCTACCTACTTGGTACAAAAACTACTGTGATCTGTATTGTATTGTATTTGTGCTTTTTACACGACTGTCCTAAAAAAGGAGTGTTATATTTTTAAAATTAATGTATACATATATGTTTAAATAACTATAACTTATAAATGCCTGAAAATATTTATATGTATGAGGTTTCGTTGGAATCCTTATACTATATTGTATATGAACGTTTATTGTATTTTTTCATTCGTATTTTTAAACATTGGATTACTCTAGATGATAATCGGTTTATCATCTAGAGTATGGAGTATATAACGCAGGCTAGGCGGTAAATATAAAGAAATAATTAATATTATGTATTTGTGTTGATTTATTAGGTTATTGATTAAAAAAGCGGTAGACGACACCTGTTTAGATATTGTAAGACTTCTCTGTGGTTACACCCCACTGCATTATTGTCTCCATCCGCCCTTATTCGATATCTGTGAACCCTACACTATGATCAACTGATATTGGCTTTTATGAGCATTATAAAATCGCACACACACTCATATGTTCATGTATATGAAAAAACTGAAAATACAAAGTAGTCGAAATCTAACGGTAGGTATTCGTTTTATATAAATATGTAGTTTGAGTAATGAGGCATTATTTATTTGAATCGATCTGTAAACACTGGTTTTGATAATTTCGGTTTTGAGCAAAATATATCCTTTCTCAGGATTCGTCTACATACGAGATTATATTGACCGTAAACACGCAATGTTGCAACGAGACAGTTACGATTAAATTTTAATTTTTGACTTAGAATTCATATATATCTATTGCTCAACAACTTTTCATAACTACCTACTGTCTATTGTATAACGGAAATTATAGATCAGTGTTGCCAATTAAATAACATTTTTGGATTTTTTTTTATACATAATATTTAATCCAATATTGGAAAACAACGTTTCCGAAACATTTTAAATCAAACATACAAATTATTATTTTTAAAACAATATTAAAATTAATCATTTACCAACCAATATGACTCAATCGCAGTATTAAATAAGGTTTTGATTGGGTTCATCCGTTGTGACAGTTGTGCGACGAATCCCGGCTCCTGTTACACGCAGGAGTTATTCGGTAGCCATACCACAAAAATGACCACAAAAATAGCCCTTCTTTTTATACAATACTGAAATAGTTTACGATTTTACTTTAAAAAAAACATGGATTATGGAAACATACTGCGCCGACCCTAAATAAAAAAAGAGAACAGGGCAGGAAGAAGACGACTGAAATACTTTACGATTCAATGAGAATTGTTCTATGAATACATGCTGCCTTCTCATTACAAGACAAGTTTAAATTTTACTAACACTAGATCATTATTGTCTGAAATAACTACTATTAATATCTTACTTAAAATGCTAATATATAATATAATATTTAAAATTGTTATACATATGTGTTTAAATGAGAATATAATACCAAATCATATTTTTCTAAGATAAATGTGTTTCTGATTATCTCTTTTTACATACATTAAGAATTGAATTGATATCGAACTTAAATATTAATGTTATAAAGAGGAAAGATTTGTTTGTTTGTTGTTTTAACTCAAAAATCACTGAACTGATTTTAAAAATTCTTTCTTCAATACAAACCTACATTATCAGCAAGTAAGTTTTTTGTGTTACTATACACAATCTACATTGCACCCGTGCGAAGCCGTAGTGGTTCGCTCAGGAAGAATAATCAACGTTGCGTACTTTAATCAATTTGTACAGCAATTTCCAGTGATGTACTTGCCATATGATCCCAGAGTTCTAAAATACGTGCCTTTTTTGGAGATAAAGAAGGAAATATCTGCTCCATCTGTAAGAAATTACCACAGTGTCTTAGTAGGTATACCTACTAGTACATCCACTGTGGTATAGATCTCCGAGGTATGTTGTGCGGTTGAGCTCATATTTGGAAGCGAATAACTTCAATTCCGATAAATTTGATAGATATGAGATGAAAATATTCAAAGATTATAACGACAATGGGCATTAATAAATCTTAGTGCAATTATTTATATATATGTATATAATATCATAAATTACCAACAAACATAAATTCAGAAACATTGATAAAAATTGCTTTAGAACGTTTTTTTTAAGTCAGAACTTCATGTAAATTAATACTTCTGAAATCAAACCTGAAAATAAAATACAGTCTATAAACGACAAATTTTAAATAAATTGGCTTCAACATAAAATATACTATAATACACAGTATTAACATACCTGAAATTATTGTTGTACTTTCTTTCTTTTAGTCTTTTTCATTTAAGTCTACCTTAAAAGTCTTGACCTTCACGTTTTGCATGACAAGCTTTTCTAAAAGATTAAAAATAAATCGTGAAAAAAGTTATAGGTAAACTTTCCCTGTAGCCGCCGATACAACATATGGTTACTGATCAATTTGCATCTCGAAGAAGTGTTAACTTTCTCGTTTCCTTAATTACTTAACGATTGTGATTAAGGCCAAAAAAGGTGCGTTTTAAATGTAGTGTTTGTGACTGGCTTGGCCTAATTTTTCTGTCAAGTTTATTGAGAACAGGTCATCATGAGTGCATTTATCTCCATCAATCTACCACACACTCAATTGTACAAAAAAAGCGGGACTGGTCTAGTTTTTGTAACATGTCAAAATTAAAAAAAAAATTAACATAGACCTTCGAGCTGAATATTATTTATACAAGTTTATATTTAGATATTGTAAACGCAATTTACAATGTTACTTCAGGTTAGCACTTATTATTTTATATACCTATTCTATGATATTTTTTCATTTTTCAGTTTTCAGTGAATTAAAACACGATTTTAGTCAGGATTTAAAGGTCAGAAACGCATCTGCAAACCCTCTGGTGTTGCGGATGTCTATGGGCGGTGGAGATCACTTATCATCACGTGAACCACTTGTTCGTTTACAAAAACTATATGTTCATTATTTCATTTATACCGATGTTTCGATTGCTTTCCAGCAAGTCTTTTTGTAACCATGCCATAGATAATATACAAAACTATCGTCAGTTTATTATTTAGAAACATGTGTGATACTCGCATGAAATAATGACAATGTATTTAACTTTATAAATGAAAATTAAACATAAATAAGCTTTATTTTAGTATTATAGCTGCCAAAAATCAGTTGAAATAATGAGAATTGCTACCTCAGTTTGGGTTTTCATTCAAATATTGCTTGAAATCAAATATTGCATTAAGCACTGCGTATGATGCGGAAGGAAGTACCTGGATGTTATTTTTTATATATTTTTAGCACTCTATGTATAATGTTAGTATTTTTTTCTTAATTTTGACTTTTAATTTAGATTAAACCTTAGGTTATTAAAAAAACAATAAAAATTTAACTTTGCTAAAATAACCTTTGAGCATAAAAAAATAAAAAAAATATGCAAATTAATTATAATAAAAATAAAACAAAACAAAATGAAATATTAATTAAAGATGTGGCAAAAAAAGACAGCCACTCAGCATTTGCCACATAATTATTCAATGGTGTGGCGCTGATTTTCAGCGGCTGCTCAGTTTCGCTTGGAGTGACATAACAACTGAACACAAGATCCAACATACATAAAAAAATCAAACTAACATAAAACAACGAAAAAGTAACTAATTAATAGCTAACGTAAACCTAACAGTAGGAAGCGTTACAATTTATACTTTATTAAGTCTCATCTCCATTTTATTTCAAAAGTAATAAGCGAGTAAATAATAGTAACATAATGGCGGTATTAAAATGTTATATTTGTTATTAGTTATTTTTATAGCTAAGTGACGTATAATATATCTACGCGACGATACACTTATAAGTCAAGAAACTTCTATACCTACATTGTGCGAAATGTTGCTCTCGTTTTGTATTATACCATACGTTCATAGATGTACTTAGACGTAGAATACATACAAAAAAATATTAAATAAATTCATAATTAAGATGAATCTGTACTGGTTTATTATAGGTATCGACGGTCGAACGTGAATCTTTCTTGATGGTAGATCTCAGCTACAGAATATCAAAATCAATCAAAAAGGATTATTTTTTACACTAACGCGTCTACTTATTTTTTGTTTACTCTAATGTCATACATCATAATCATTAGTAATTCTCTATCATATTTTGCGATTTGGTAGTGCTTAGTTTTATATTTACACTAGCAACCCGGCTTTGTACATATTAGACATACTGCACACCAAAACTACCTTTGTTACTCGCTGATAATGTAGCTTTCTATTGGTGAAATAATTATTAAAATCATTCGAGTACTTTTTAAGATTATTCGTTACAAACATAAAAAATACACATCTTTTCTCTTTATAATATTATATAGATAAAATAATTATCCAATTTCAATAGTTTAATTTAATATTTTACAGATAAATTGTACACAAAGATGATGTATTAAGAAAAGGTAGTGATTTCCTAGAATGTATTATACCTTATAAAAGATAAAACATGATTTTAATGCGTCAGACGGTAGCCTACACGTGTGTAAGCATAAGTGACATAATAACAATTTTATTATCAATATCTTAAAGGCCTACGTCATAAAATATTATAAAACGCATTCTATTAAAATGCGTACGTGGCAGTAAAAAATAAAGGTATGATTAAAGTAAAGTAATAAAGGTATGATTCCACGATCCAG
The DNA here is from genome assembly GCA_905404175.1 of Anthocharis cardamines. NCBI lineage: Eukaryota > Metazoa > Arthropoda > Insecta > Lepidoptera > Pieridae > Anthocharis > Anthocharis cardamines. The sequence goes on from FR989962.1 coordinate 7,449,338, forward strand.
ACTAAATTTCATTTTTATTTTTAATTAAATAATGAATACACATGAATCGAAAGCGGAACATGAATGCTCACTGTAAGAACTTTGCACGCGATAAAAATAAGTGAAATCCAACTACCTATACAACATTGTAGTTGGATTAACGAACTTATTAAAAGCAGTTGCGACACTCAAAAAAATCGCTTTATGAAACTGGACCTTTGACGTACAAGGCTGTTTCTAGGACATAAACTTTAGCATTGAAACGAGGTTTCATAAGTAATACTATTTTTTTTATTTACGAAGCATTTACTAACTACCAAGTAAGTACCTATTAAAAGTACACAATATAATCTTACATTTAAGGCTAATAAATATCTCTTTTTTATAGTAAGCTTACTTAATTATTGATATCTTTCTTACTAAAACTATCCTATAATACATATTTATTATATATTGTCTCTAACATTGTTCAACTAGTGTCATATTTCTTAGTAGCCTTCGCATTAGGTATGTTTGGTCGACGAGCTGAATAGCATCGACTTTCAGATGATGGTGATGCCTCTTCAAACTCAAGCTCAAAAAATCTTTATGGATGTAAGCCATTATAAAGCACTTTAGGCAACTTATCATCATATAATGTTTCAATTATTGTATTGGGAGAACTTAATAGAGAAGAGATCTTCGATTTGATTAGTGTGCCGGACTGGGAAGACTGCCGAGCGTTTTATCGTTTTCCAACTGTTCGTAATTATTTGCTGACGATGAATCTATAGAGGCATGTACCTATCTACTTCCATTTAAAGAAACTTCAGGATTTGACAGTTAACAGGCGTGCTTAATTATGATCGCAAGGGCGGAGTAATGCGAACATGTCACGCGACGGGCTTTTACTTGGCGCACATCATTCAAATTAGCTTACAAACCGTAACGTAATATTCAACACTCGATACAGATTAACACAACACAAAAAGTAGAAAACACGTCTCATAAACTCAATTATGTTCTCGCTGTTCGTGTGCTGCGGCTTTCATATCTCGCCTGCGATTTTCATTTTGACGTTTGAAATTTTAATACGATTTTAAAGTATGAAATCCGATTAAATTCAGATACATATTTTACAGTTTCACTTAATATTAATAGCAAGCATTAAAATTGTAGTCTTTAAAATCAATATCCCGTCCTTATCTCTCACATCAGAACATCGAGCAAATTCATAATCCTAGTACTCAGAGACGCTAGATGGTATCTTCGCAAAATTATTTCTGTACAGGATGTATTTGCTTTTTCCATAGATGTTTATCAAGAAACATTACGCTATACGCGTGCGTAGCATCGCCATAAATACGAAGGCGCCAGCGCAAAGATCCTGCGCTATCAGCTGACACGCCTTACCGCTTCATCACTACGTAAATCTTCTACGTGGACAACGCGTAAATAACTTTGACAACTTCATTTTATTGTCAACTTACACTCTTGTTAGTAATAGTCTCAATTGTGTCAATCTCACAAACATTAGATATGATCCACGTTGAGAATTTAAGTATCCGAAGATGTTTTTGGTCTGAGTTTTTTCCTGTATTTTATTGTCCAAACCAGCCTATATTATTTAAACAACACTGCACTTAAGTACAAAATATCAATAAGAACAATTTTATCTGAACAGAAGCCGAAATCCAAGACAAACGATCAGATGATTTTAATCAAAACATATTATGCCAAATGAAGTCTTCAATATTATAACAACAATACTGAGAAATCGGATCACGAAAGGTATAAAAAAACATTGAAAACATTTTGTACCATTTAAATAAAATACTGTATACCGGATTAAAACGCGATTTATTATTTCAGTCTCCCGCGACCACGGTTGCTGAAAAGCATCCGAAACGTCGGGATAAATAATTTAAATAATAAATCGCGTTTTAATCCCGTATACAGTATTTTATTTAAATGTGTGATACTCGCGTTAATAAAAGACAATATTATTTTGTACCATTTCAATTAGTCATACGATTCCTTCTCGTTACCCAATACCGTATGCTAAATACATCCAAATAACTAAAGTGATACATTAATACGACATCATGGTAACTCAGGCTATCTTTTGCTCGATTCTTAGAATGCAATTCGAGTTGGTGAGGCTGACTTGAAGTATTTATTAATCGTATCAAGTTCGAAAGAAATGGTTAACCACATTTATTGAAGGGCGGATTACTGGATGTAACGCATAAAAAGAATCCTTATAAATAGATATTTAAATATTTTAGTTAAGTAGCAGGATGATAATTCGAGTTTTTGTACACTACTGTACATGTGGTTTATATGGAGTACGCAAATAACGAATAGTCTTGTATTTCGATACAAAAAACTTGAACACAGTTACGAGTAAATAAGCACTAATGATCTCTTATAGCTGCGCTTGAGGGCAAATGTTTCATTGATTGTTGTTATTCAGTGCAACAAGCTACGATTTACCAAGTAATTGCCACGACGCAGTAATTTTCATTACTCGACCTATTTTTGCAGACATGATTATTAAATCGATGGCAAACGGCTTTTTTTATATTTAGCTAGAAGCAATCGGTGTGAATTACAATGTTACGATCGTTTTTTAATATTCCATGACATATTTTTTTTTGTAACTGCAAATTCTTTTGTGTTCCACGTAAAGGAAAAATAGTATTTCTTGTGCCAGGAACCTTCGCGGCCTTACCAAAGTTTCATCATAATCGGATGAAAAGGAGTAAATAACGAGAAACATACTAATAAATAAACAAAATAATAATTCAAATTCTCCTTTAAATTTAGGGAAGGATATTAAAATACATAATGAAATTCCTCACTTCTCTAGTACCAACGCTATCTTAATGCATTTATGCTCTTTAGAAGTTCCATCCTTATCTCAGTAGTAATATTATGATTTTATTTCTTCCGGGCTTCGTCATCCGGTCTCGTAGTACTTGTAAGCACACAGTAAAAAGCTTTTTAATATTATTTTGACAACAGTGGATTAATGTTGCAATATTTTAAATTCTTTTCCGTCGGATGCTAAACAAAAACAAAATATCCACTTTTTTATGTTTGAACATGATAATTAGTGATATTGTAAAACGTTTCAATACTATAAAACGTAACGTTATCCTGTCATCATTTATGCCGCAGTGAAATATTTACTATCGCAAGCCTAGGCTTCTATAGTTTCATAGGACTGAGAATTTATCTGATCCTTTCCATACCTTTCTCTAAAATATGAAAATTGCTTACAGAATCTTTTACTACAATCTTCACGCTCTATGCCCGTATTATAATCCATTACGATACGTATAATAGCTGAATATTATTACCATTCTTACAACCATCATATCGGTATATCTTAATGTTCATACTGAAATAGACAATTACAGAATATCGAGATATAATTAAAATATCTCCCTAACGTAACGGTCAGTGAATAGCTAAGTAGGATTTTAGCTTATCGGTTCGTACAATCGCAAGCCACATAATGTGTAAAATCGAATAATGTTGTCAAAGGAACAGCGCTAAATAGTGGCGAGTCATTGTCCATTTATCAGGAACGCAGGCAAACGTCGCTTTATAATGGATCTACTCGGGTTTTGCAATGTCATTTAAAGTTGCATTATCCAGACGTGGCAGAAGATTATGTCTTATTGGTTTCAAGTTACAATAGGCCTGCATTAGCTTGAATGATCGCTTTAAGTGTACTTTTAGTTATCGATTTAACTTGGACATGATGGTATCTTGGTCGGGTTCCATCAGTCTGATGTGGTCGGATCATTCTAATAAAAAGAATTATTATAAATAAACCAAAAAAATCTGGAGGAGCATAAATAGACATACTATTAAATATTTACAATGTATTATTTATTTTCAGTAAAACCAATTAATCTAATAAAACTAACTATAATTAAACTTATTCTTTTATGTTAGATATCGACAGACGAGAATGAGGTTTACTTGATGGTAGGGGATACCTCAGCCATAGAACATCAGTCAATGATGCGCTGTCGACCTACTTTTTACTTCGAGCATTCGGAAATCCATAGACTGAAACCGAAACGCGCAATATACACTTCACGGTTTTTCCATCTATGAACGATCGGAATGTCGATATTCCTCCCACCTGATCAATGCCCGAAGTTACCAGACGTGGAGAAAACATGCTTACAGAAGATTATTTATAAGCATGTCATCCCGGTGGGATTAGAAACCACGACCCGCGATGCGCACGGCAGGTGTTCTACCGAACGTGCCAACGAGCCTGTCATTATCTTATTATATAACAAAAAATAAGATAAGAATATCAAAAAGAAAGAATTTACAACATTCACTCAGATCTTTCAAAAAATATTGATAATATTTCCTTTCATATATCCGCAAATAAATCACATTTCGGGTATTAATTCAAAAGTCATTAAGTGCCGTAAGAGTTCGAGGGATTATAGGAAAATACATTACCAATTCACTGAATGATTTACGTCATAAAAATTAAATAAAATTGCCTAATTAATTATTATTAAATGAAGCATATTATTGATGGTTAAACTTTTGATGCACATTATTAAGAATGTTCAACATCTATACTTTTTAATATTATAAAAAGGAAAAATTTGTTTGTATGTTAAAATTTAACTGAAAAACAACCGACCGATTTTAAAAATTCACAAACACCGATAAAAAGCTGTTATAAGTATATACATCTACATTTAATTGCACCCGTGCGAAGCCGCGGCATGTTACTAGTAATCTATGTACCTATTAAAGTCATGTTAGTTACACCATTTATAATTCAATATGGGCCGCATCGATTTAAATGATATCTTATTTGTTGGATTCCGATGTCTATGCCCCGAATTACAGAATAACAGCTATTATATTAAAATATCGGAAAAAAAATGCAAACAATTAATTTTTAAATAAATAAGGTTCAGAACTCCGCCATCTTCCGCAATTGACAGCTCATGTCACGCACGCTTATAGAGTACGTTTCAAGAAAGAAGTCCCACGGATAATGTTGGAACTACAATATTTTTTATGAAAGTATTTTTAACTCCATAGACACTAGCGACACCTAAAAAGGACTTCTTTTATGAAAAGGACTCTAGCTTATTTGTAATAATTGATGTCCACTGCATGCATATAAATACTATAATAGAAGTGGGAAAATAACATAATATTCAAATCTAGAAATATTTCTTTTATTTTTTAAGCCATCATTCTGGCAGGACGGTTCCGCTAGTAATAAGATAAAGAATTGTATACTAATTATAGAGATGTTTATCTGTCTTCAAGTGTATGCTTAGTTTTACATAATATAGCGTTTCTAGCGAGGTGGAAATGCATTTACACAAACGAGTTGCAGGTAGCTGGTTATTTATTTCACCTCTTTATCATATACTGTTAGAAAAACATACAACTAAGAAAACTTAAGCTATAATGTACAATTAAAACAACGGTAAACACAATTGTCAGCCTTATTAAGCAGTATGCCCAATGCACCGTATCAAACGACGGTGAAACAGTCAGCATCGGCAAAATATTCTTGGCGACTATTGTTGACGCTTCGTGCATGGCACGCGACGGTATTGGTCGGAGACGGAACGGTTTAATGGGCACAGTCTTATAATTTTTAATACAAATAATATTTATTTGCCTAATAAATTCTGTGCCTAACCACCTCAGTGGTAAGCGCGATGCGTTTAGTACCTAAGGTCGTGGGTTCGAATCCCAGCTAAACAAGATTAAAACATTGTTTCAGTCGGGCAGGGCACAGAAGGCTGATCAACTTCTTGCCTGTTAAGAAAAATGATCAGTGAAACAGACACAGAAATGGGTCTGCCCTATGCCCCATTAGAGGACTCGGGAATTCACTAATACGTTTCTAGCACGGCTATGATATGTTACAATGTAGTGTGCGAACTCCTTTACTCAGAGCAACAAAGGTACAAAGAGTCACCTTCTACAACCACCAAGACTTCAGAATTACAGACAAACTATGGTTAACTTACACGAAGACAATTACAGTCACTTAAATGAAAAACTAATTTATAAAAATGATCTACGAAATAGCTGAAGACGTATATTATAAAGCTCATTAAACTAGACATAGGAATATAAACAAAAGCATTAACACAAAACAAGTTAAATATTGTTCGTCGTAATATAAAAAGAAGAAGAAACAGGTAATATACGCTATTATTTTAATATTTGTAGGTAATTTATTGTTTTGTCTTACCTTTCCAGTTCCTAATCGCACATTGATAAGGCAAGACGGATGTGATGTTAGATGTTGCAAATAAAGATAATGAACATGAGAACTGTTTTAGTCCGAGAACTATTTGAAATGTTCATGCATGTTGTCTCTTTGATAAAGAAAATATTAAGATGGACCTACATGCTTAGTAATATGATAAAGTTGGTCGGTATTCCTTATAGTCTTGAAATATTTTATTTTCATACATTATTTATATAATTACACCTTCATTAGAAGGGAGAACTAAGTAATATAGTCACTGTTAAAAATATAGTTACAATAGTAATATCTTAGTCCAATATATATTAACGTAAGGAACATATGTATATGTAAATGAATCTATTTCCCTGAAAAGTTAAGAAAATTGTGTAAAAAAATTGGATAATTTCAGAAAACTTAACATTTTTAACTTCGCGAGTTTGACAGTTCGCGCGTTACATTGCACCCGTGCGAAACCGGGGCGAGTCGCTAGTATTATATAATAATACCCCATCATATCCCAAGTTAGGATTTTATTCAAAGTTTGAATCGTTTCTTTTTTAAAGCTACCAATGCGCCGCGCCGGTTCGAATTGTGTCTTCTTCCCAGAAAAACCAACAAGACGCGATAGTATTTCTGACCAAAATTATATAAATGTATTACACACAAACACTTCAAAATTAAAGTAGTTGATAACTATAACTTGTAAAAAGTAAGCATAGCTTTAGATAATCGTACTTTTCGGTCGCGTGCCCCGCAATAGTTGCCGCCAGTTTAAAAATTATAATTGAACATCAACGAGAAAATCACAGACAATTATGTAGCCTCGTACTTTATATCGACCTTTAAGTTTTCGTGTCGGCCAACAGTCCGTTAACCGAGTGTGACGTAATAAATTAGTGACACATCCAGGACATGTTATGTAGCACAAATAAATTTCGTATCGTTGTTGTGAGTACCGTTTCGCGCATTGAAGGCATGTAGCGTACTGAGAATCTAGAATAAGGACGAGCAACTGCGATAAGGTATCGAACATTGGCGCTTTAATGATACTTTATTCAGCTTTCAACGCAATTGATATTAATAATGAACTTTTCTTGTGGAAGAAAGCAAAAGCAATGAATCGATATTTAAGTACATATCAACAACGATTATTTGGAATACTTTCGTTTTCACTGTTGAATATGATTTTTTTGTAAAAGAAAAGGCCTCAGTTTAGACACTCCAATTAACTGTTTTTTTTTATATAGAGTTGGGGGCAGTTATCACCGTCGCAGTCGCCCAAAGACATCCGCAACACCAGAGGGCTTGCAGGTGCGTTGTCGACCTTTAAACCTTACGATTAATTTAATAAAGAGAAAATCACCCGATGACTTAACTTGCATGAAAAAAATAACTCAAAAGTATTTATCACTTTAAATGTTACTTACTGAACTTATTAAACTCACTTGTCTACGTAATAAAATATTCCACATATTCCATACTATATCAGAAAAGCAAAAGGTTACCTTGAATACGATATGAAGGATATACATATCTGTCTCTGAGTCTTTACTTGTGGCAAGTTACTATTACTATAATACCGAGATTAAAGACCACGGCCAGCCCGCTTATAAATAGCTGAAACCTCCCTCTTGTCCACACAACATCCATAAATCTTAAATCATTCAATAATTACCGCTCTATGATAGGTCTGCGCTGAGAAATGTACACTTCAACCCAAGGGCAGCTTTGCGGTTCCATGCCGTTATAAATATAATGTGGACGTTTATTCAATCATGAATAATGTAAGCATTATCGTATCATATACTTATTACTAGAATTATTGTGGTTACTGACTTATTTTCAGCACACCTTTAATAAACAGACTATTTGTATTTTATACCACTGTCTAAATTCGCCTTGCTTTATTTTGAATATCATATTTTTAATTACATAGGAATAAATGAAAATGTACAGTTGCCTCTCTGCAAATAAATACGTGATTTCATAAGTAAAATGTCATAATACATACTCGAGTGTTATGTAGAATTAACGCATCTTATTTGTGTAGTTCTGACATGACATCTGCACTTGCGATATTTAACAATCCATTCATCGGTTTCAATGCCACGTCGAGATGAGAAATGGAAATGAATAGTGGACCAGGACACGATCCTTGTATGTATAAACCTGCGACTTTTACTGTGAATTTATTTTATTTACTATTTTCTAGATAAAGGTAGAAATATTCGTATCGAAATTATAGAACTGGCGAAACATATGACACAATACCTCTAAGCATTTTGAAGGTGCTTACTAATTAAAAAAAAAATGTCTTAATGAATCCTATTTACAAATTCTATTATACAAATATAACTTTGTCCAAAGAATAAATAATAAGTATATTTCTTATTCAGAAAAATAAAACTAAAATCAAGAAATTTGTGCTTGCTCGAAACAAAGAAAAAACTATGGATAAAATTTTATATACATACTTATTTTAAACAAAAGAAACTTCTGCTTATAGTTTGAATAGACTACATAGTGAACAATTAACGCAATGTAAATATATCAGAAGCTGAGTCGCTCGTCTACAAAATCCGAGGACAACAACTGACATCGTCATCAAACTTCATCTCATCCTGGCACTGACAAAGCGAGCCATCAGCCCGCGCCATCTGACCTCAAAGAGATGCAACATGAATAATGCCTCATACATTCACCACAACTTCAATCGCAATGCACTCCAATTATTGTAGCCATATTTAGCTAGCTACAGGATGTGTCCAATCTTCTGTTTATTATACTAGCCGATATCCTTGACTTCAGCTTTTTGAAGATGTTACTCCTACCAATATTAACTACCTCAATTTCATGGATGACTGGTAATTTTATCATCAAAACATTATCGCGATAATATCGTATATGCCAATGTATCCTGAAAACAATTTATTTAACCCATACTATCGTTTAAATAAATGATTTGCATATTTTTAAAATAGTTTCTTAGTATTTAACTTTACCTAAATAAGTCTGGCAAGGCGTTTGATGTACTCGTAATATCGAAGATAAATTTCTAAATACAATAGATGAACTTTTACCTTTCTTTACTTACGTACATATTTTTTTAATACATATAATTGGTATACTGAGATAGCTGAATAAGAATACCTTAAAATTCCTAAATTACTTACAAATCTAACAAAGTTTTATTAAAATAAATGAGTGGCACCTCTCAATATTCATTATTTATTACAGAGATAAAACAGACTATAAGATTGTATTATCTACTACATATTACACACTTGATATATTTTAACTCTGTACCTAACATAAATCAGTTTATGTATATAGCAAAATAAAATATATAAAGTATAATTTACTACATAGTATACGTAACCAGCAAACACTCACGTCATGGAACTACATAACGTTTGAAATTTATAACACCAGGTAACATTTACGTATCAAGTACATATTGAGCAGATAAAATGAATAAAATATACATGATTAGAATACTGAACACAGCAACCCCTTACTTCCTTGAATAAACAGGGGCTATGTTCAAGCTCCTTCTCCGTGGCTTAGTCGTAAGCGCGCACCAGAGGTCCTGGGTTCGAATCCCGGGAAAACAAGATTTAAACAGTTATTTCGTTTGAGCAGGGCATAGAAGGCTGATCACTTACTTGCCTATAAAGATAAATGATCAGTGAAACAGACACAGTAATAGGTCTGCCCCATGCCCCACTAGGGGGTTTCGGGATTTTACAGTTTAATGTTCATGCTACACTTGAGCCAGTACTGAATTCGATTGAATTGAAGGCTTGGCCTCCACAGACTGATTTTGAGTTGTGAATCATATTTTTTTATAAGAACTGTTCAACAATTCAATTGGGTGTAATTCTAGTGTTATTGTTTTACGAATATGAAACTCGCTGATACCATAGTGTCGAACTACTACGATTCTGCGGCATCGGCAAATCAAATTTAAGCCTTTATATTTTTTACTCTTTCAGAAAACAGGTCCATTACCGTCTACAAACAAACTGAAAGTGTCCGTGTAAATATAGAAACTGCTTTTTTTTAAATGCATGAGTGTGACAATCCATGATTACAAGAAAATAATTAAATAATATTTTCCTGAAAAGATTTTCCTTATCTAGTGCTATCCATAAACTACCCTTTAAACACAGACTTTCGTTGTTAGAACTTGCAATCAACGCACTTACATACTTTAAATTGCAAACGAGATGGTAATTAGCGAAAACAAACCGCTAAAAGTCGCAAATAAATGCCTGTGTGGGACTCGTATGGAAATGAGGGACAAATTACGTCTCTACTCTTACTTTCATTTGTATAACAACAGTTATATAAAACAGGTAATAATTGATGGTTTCTTAATCTCATTATTATCCTTATTGAGTAATTTGCCCTGAATGCTTTCATTGCATACTTTTGTGATAATCATAAAAGATTGATGACGTTGAAATGATACGAAACAATTGGTCAAATCGTTGGCCATATCTGGAGTAGATAATCACGTATGCTCGTGGCTTGGCACTTATGCAACAAATAAAATATTGCGAATCACAAGCAGGCTGGTGAAGTTCAACGCTGAGATGGGAGTGCAGATAGAGTTAATCTAATAAGTCAGATCTGAAGCCAAACGTAGACTGAGGTAATAACTCAGGGTTGAGATGGCAGAGGTTAATTAAAAATAGCAACTTCAATCTCCCACTTCAGATATCCAGTTAGATTAAGACCCATCAGACTTATATAATTCTAGACTTTTGTTATACTATAGGATTAAACCAGTAATCATTTTGTTTAGTAGTTAGTGTTATACTTCCAAATAAGTAAAGAAGGGCAAAGATAAACGTAGCATTTTAATCGAGAAGGTAGGTTAGACCGGTATTACTTCAGATATTTTGTAACAATACATGTTTGCACTTTACAATTGTTTATTTCTTAACAGCGAACTTGTATTGTGGGCTGAATAAATTAACTATTAAGTATCTGCTTGATTTGTGCTCGAATATTATAGAATAATTTTAATAGTATTTGCAATATTTTGTTTAGTTAATATATCTATAGTTCTGCTAGATTATAATTTTTAGATTATTATAATCTTATGCAGAAAAGTGGATAAAACCCAAAACTTGTACGATGAATATATATATAGGTTCCCAGGATACTCGCATTTTTGCCTCGCTGAATGGCGAAGCTGAGTCACTGAGAGAAATAGGTACCAGCTCTGGGCTCCCCTAGAGCATGGAACTTGTAATATCTTAATTATCCTTCACCTACTTATTTATAAAAAAGTTTTTTTTTCTTTTCATCTAAAGACGACTTTAACAAAGAAGACTTTAAAAGTTCAAAACTGCAACGACATCGACGATGTGAATTATTTTTTTTAAATTGAACTCTCTGGAATTCGTTCACTTTAAACAAGGCCAGTTCAAAATTTAAATAACAATGCTTATTTTTCTATACAGTGAATTCCCAATTCTCCTGATTTCTTGAAAGTAAGTAGGTGATCAATCTTCTGTACACTACAAAAAGAATTTCCCTTCGAAATTTTCACTCGAATAAGGAAGTCAGAGCAAAAAAAGAGTTCAAGGCAGGCACTCTTATTTTTGAACAGATTGCGATATGAAAAGCAACTTCTTCAGGGACCTACCCCGCTATCCCGACCTACACTGAAAAACGATGATACCTTAGATAAAGTCTCCGATAGTGGATAAAGGCCCCGGTGAAAAGGAGGAAAATCGCAATACAACCCCTTGGCAAAATTTCTTAACCAACTGCAAAATTAATATAAAGCTTCTGTTGTTATAAATGATCATAATATAACATCTTGAAAAAATTAAAATAGTCTCACTACGAGAGCTGTTGCCTCCATTTTCCCTTGCCTTCCCCTCTCAAATTCAGGGCCCTAGTCCACTGCACCAATTTGCCCTATAATAGCTGCACCACTGGCCTGAATACATATCACCATATATTTTTTATATTCGATAAAACAATACAAGAGTTCACAGTAAATGTTCAATAGTAACTGTTATTGAAGTCCCCGTCACAACTCCATTGACACGCATCGCCGTTGGATGTTACAAGAACATAACGTGGGTGTCATAACTAATAAACTTTTTATAGCGTTAAGTAACATGAAAGCTTTCTCATTCATTAAAACAAGTCCATGTGGGCTTTATCTATACCAGTGATTCCCAAAGTGATCTATATCGACCCCTAGGGGTCTATGACAACCTGCAAGGGGTCTACGTCAGCGAAAAAAAAGTTGGGGGTCCATGAAATGAAAATGGGGGTCCATGATAATGGATCGCAACACATACACTGATAGTAACTATTTACATACATCATACTATCTTATAATATCAAAACATATACATTATTTATAAAAGTACCTATCAAAAAAATTTATTATATATGTTTATAAAATTGTGTAAGTTGTAGGATGTTGGTTTTCGCTTTGTGGCGAAGAAATTTACAGGAAATCAATATCAGGTAAGTAGGGGGTCTACCCAACACGGAAAAACATGGCAAGGGGTCTACGACACAAACAAGTTTGGGGAACTCTGATCTATACTAATATTATAAAGAGGATAGATTTGTTTTCTTTGCATTTTTGTTGTTATGAAAAACTCAAAAACTACTGGACCGATTTTAAAAATTCATTCGTCAATAGAAAGCTACATTATCAGCGAGTAACATAATGTATATATAATACATTTATGTGCACCCGAGTGAAGCCGGAGCGTGCTGTGAGTAGTTAATAAATTAAACAATTCGCTTATCTCTATACAATTGTCGGATGTGGTTCACCATCTTCTTTTTATTTCAATAATAATTTTTAAAAATATCCTTTTATTTAAAATTCAACAAAATATTTTTAAATACATGTTTATGAATTAATTACACGGTAATAAATTACTCTCATGTTTTTCGTAAGTATGTTTAAATTCAGAATTCTCTTTTTAACCGTAACAATTCAATTGTAATAGATTTTCACATCTGACAATATTAATAATAGGTGAAAATAATAGTTAAGATAGTTTAATGTTAAACAGTACCTACATGGATCTATCTATGGACGAGCGTGAGGTTAACTTGTTAAAACTTTTTTAGCCTCAGAAATATGTGTCAGTGATGGGCTGTAGACTTATTACGATTTGCGATTACTTACGATAAGAGCATGAGGATATCCAAAAATCAAAATGCGTAAACTGCACAAAAACTTTTCCATTTATGTTCGGTGGCTCATAAGCCACACGAAACTCTCAGTATTCTCACCCAATTATGTCATTGTGGTCTTAAATGCGAAAAAGATGTCCATGGAATCTCTCTCGTGTTTAATGATAAAAAATTATCTACATGTATTAAGAGTAGTCGGTTTTTTGTTTGTTTTGTTAGCTATTCCTAACAAAACAAACAAATAGCTAGCTGTTTCCATGACTGATGTTCCGATGCTAAACCAATGCTCCTGTTACTGAGTTATCGTACAGAGGCCGGCTATCAAAATAAGATCTAGTCTATAATAATCGGTGAAACTGTAACATTTCATTAGTGAAAGCTTCTAATCGCTTCACTAATTCCAGATTACCATTTTAGTATTGATATTACCATCTTGGACGGGCTTTTAGCATGTTTAGTAGATCACCTATGCATTCCGATGGGCTGCAGGTTCGAACCCGGGACGATATGCTTATAATTTTCTGTTAATATGTCTTCCCTACGTCTGGTAAATTGGGAAATTAACCAGGTTGGAGGAATATCAAAATTCCGTCCCGGTAACGAACCACCATTTATAGATCGAAAAACCGTAAAGTGCATATTGCGCATTTCGGTTTCATTCTATGGTTTTCCGAATTCTCGAAATAAAACAGCGTTCTATTAACTGATGTTCTGTGACTTAGGTACCATCAAATGAACCTCATGCTCGTCTGTCAATATCAAACATAAAAAAGAGCTCTGTAAGTATCAAACTGTCAACAGTAAATACGACTACTTGCCTATGTAGGTATGTAAAAAAGCAAACAACGAAAGTTAATCGTTGTTATTACAATAATCTCAAGGTTCCGGCCATATGTCCTAAGTATAAGTAGAAAATATGAAAACGAGTCCATCAAGTGACAGACAGTTGCAATATAAACGTATCATTAAATATTCAGTGTCACGTCAACCGGCGCCTGCGCGGCGACGCAGTAACAGCTCGTAACTCATGCGACTGTATATAAAATTATCATTATATATCATTCCTCTCAGGTTAGTTCACAATGTGTTTAGAACAAGACAAGACTTATCCGTGGTACGCTATCCCGATAAATGGAGATGCTTCCCCGAGATGAAATGTACATATTATATCAATCTCCAATACTCTAACATTTGGCAAAAAAAATTGCTGAGCGGACTCGAAAAGACAAGATACTTTGACAGTTATTAGTGGGCAAAATATATCAAAAGCAAAAGTATCATGTAAAAAACTCAATTGTGTAGTATCGAGAAAATCTCAATACTATGTTGATGGCGAGTTACAAAAAAGCAGAGAGCATAAAAATACATGAAAAAATACATAATAATATACCTACGAGTAACTTCCAATTTTCATGGTGATCGGTAAAACGCCATCGAAGTTTTGCGATGTCATATACGCAAACATCAATTTAAAATGTACAGATAAAAATTGTACATTGAGTTGCAAACAAATATTTATCTATACTAATATTATAAATAGGAAAGATTTGTTTTTGTTTGTTAAGATTTAACTCAATAACTACTCGACCGATTTTAAAAATTATTTCACCAATAGAAAGCTACATTATCAGCGAATAACATAGGTTTTGTATAGTACATCTAAATTGCTTCCGTGCGAAGCCGGAGCGGATCGCTTGTAGTATATAAAATTTTTGACGGTGTATTTCGAATGTGCTACTAACAATAACTAAATATACGCTCTTACTTTCAAATAATTACTTGAAATATATTTAATAATAATAAGTTTGGCTTGGCGAATGACGTGAAACTACAATACAAACTACATATTAACCGTTATTATATTTATAGTATACGTATTTGGATCCATTGCGGTTTCATAAGCCTATATCATACTCACGTTATCTTTCCGGTAGAAATACTTTAAATACCGAAAATAGAATCAAAATTGATTTTGACGGGTTTGTTGGCGCATTTGGTAGAACATGCCTTGTGCTCCGATGGGTCACTGGTTCGAATCCCGCCGGTATGACATTATTATAATTTTCTATAAGCATGTCTTCCCCACGTCTGATCACTTCGGGCACTAAACGGGTGGATGGGAATATCGAAATTCCGACCGGGTAACGAACCACCGTTCAGAGATGGAAAAAGTGCACATTGCGCGTTTCGGTCTCAGTCAATGTATTTCCGAATGCTTGAAGTAAAAAGTTGCTCGACAACGCATCATTGACTGATGTTCTGTGGCTCTGGTATCACCTACCATCAAATGAACCTCATGCTCGTCTGTTGATATCTAATAAAATATTACTAGTTTTTAAGATACGGGCGATCAGATATATTGTGCTGAACAATTTAGATTTGAGTTCAGTTGTAATTACACACTCGTAGCTGTCAATCTGTCGATATGTGGTGATCTTTGAGTTGCGGTCAAAGGTTTGACTTTGGCCCTAAATCAATACACTAATAAAAGCAAAAGATCCGTCGAACACTACTGACCTGATTGTTGACTACATAATATAAGTTGTAAGTGTCGATCATTACTGATAAAATCTGATATTAAAGAATATTGAACAGGTAAAATATTTAAACTGAGAAGTTAGTGAAATATATAATAACTTTTTCTAAATTTAAATACTCATTTTAATTATTCATTTGAGTATGCAACGCTCATATGCACGTAAATAACTATTTAGTTTTTATTTTAGGCACGAATAAAAATAATTGGTTCTCAAATAGTTATAATTACAATGGTTAAAACTTTATTGAGGGCAATAGAATACCTGACTATTCGTTTGGTTCGTTATCGTCCGTTAAATTTTTTCCCTTTATTCCATCATTATTTTTCTCCTTAAAAACTGGCAATTTATTTTAACTTTTAAGACACACATGGATATCACGACTGTCTATTGGCGAAGTACTTCCGACACATTCTACCACATAATAAAACTCCCGATAGACCTAAGTTAGACAGTTTATTATTATTACTTATATGATGTTGATGACTCTGTTACATACCGCGACATTGTTTTACGTAAAATAGCTAACTCAATAGAAATGATAAGACCGTGACCTATTTTAAACTCTTGCCGATGTCGAAATATGATGTTGCAATAAATACGTTGAGCTTACTCTATCGGTTATTATGAGAAAGACAAATTACACTTCACACTAATCCACGAGCAAGGTCAACGTAACTGCCAGATAACCGAAACAGATGTTACATCGATATTCTGTATATTACGGTGCGATAACAGTGAAATGATCGCATATTTGTAATACAGCCAATTTTAAAGTGGGTCGTTGATCGTGTATAATATCCGATAGCCTCACCTCTTAACAATGTCAGTAGTCGGTTTGTGTAGAGGCGCATTGCGTGTACGATTCGCGTGTAGGAATGATCCAACGTGATTGGATTCCGGCACATTCCGACACCCCAATCAATTTCTGAACCTATACGAGCTTCCCGGAACTTTTGCCAGAAGCACGAAACAATATGATATGCATTGTTCAGATGGTCATTCATTTAACATTTCGAATATACTAGGCTTATATCTGGGTCATGCAACAAATCGGCAGTTTGAATACATTGTTGTAAACTTGCCTTTGATCGAATTACTCAATAATATTATAAATCATTAACTGTAGACCACACGCATTGTCCAGGTTCATTCATTTGATATACTACAGAAGTTGAATCGTGTTTTCAGACAAGCTCAGAGCCACAAAGGCGATTAATGTCACATTAAATTTAAGCAATATTAAATACATTTAATGTTAATAATAAATCTTGTAAATAAAACAAATACAAAACGGATGGATGGAGTATAACAAATATTCGTTTTAAACGAGCACAGCGGGGATTCTCCTACATCGCCGTTATTAAATTTTATGTGTCTACTGCTACTGTGTGTAAAGACATCTATACTGTACTACTAAATTACCTATTATAATGATGAGGTAGCAATCTAAGTTATAAAACAAGGCCACATTGTAAATCACATCACAGAGTCGTCTGTAGCATACAAATATTTCAGGCAAAGGCAAGCTGCAGCAACCATCATCAACATCAACCCGTTACGCCTAAATCTATATATTTCCGCCTCCGTATCTCAATGGTGAATGCATTGCGTTAAGCACTGGAGGTATCGGGTTCGAATCCCGGGGAAACAAGATTAAAAAATCAATAGTTTCGGTCGATTAGGGCACGGAAGGCTCACCTACTCTACTGTAAAGAAAAAATATCAGTGAAACAGACACAGAAATAGCCCCACTGTGGGACTCTGAAATTCACTTACACTAGCTAAATATCAATAAGAATATATTTTATCACTTCCTTAAAGCCTTAAAAAATATATACCTTATATATTTTTACCCGGACTGAAGATCACACGGCTAAATTATTAAGAAATGCAATGGAGTTAATATTGAATATTATTTCTTAAAAAAAGTACTTGAATAATTTAATAGTCGTCCACTGTTCAGGTGTTTGATTTAAATTACAAACAGAAACTGTTTATTTGTAAAGTATATCACGATCTCTGACACAATACATTCAACTTACTCCTAATACTGTGAATAGACAATAATTTTAAGCGAATATCATTATCGTGTTACAAAATTAACATTATTTATCCTAGCGTGCGGTTTCAAACATTTAGTTGTTATTTCTCATTTATTATTGGGCAAACTTTAAGCTCAAAATCATAGAAATCTTAAACAGCTTTTGTAGAAACATAGTAACCACTACAGCTTAATATTTATCTCATATCGTGCAATCAAACTTGTTCCTAGAAACTGAAAATAGTACGGTACCTACAATTTATGAAAAACTTTCAAGTTAGCCTAAAGAATAATGAGTTATTGGAACTCATGGGCAAAATTGTACGTAGAAGAAGAATGATTTTGCCGTAAAAATTAATGAGGGCAAATTTTGTGTCCATACAATGTAGATTTGCCCGAAGCCCAATAAAGACTACAATAAATTAATCGATAAATGTTTTAGTACCTAAACAGCCCGAAATCTTAAACGCTGAAAGGTTGATGCTGGCTGGTGATTAAGTACATGATTTACACAATTCCAGTAAAAATTATGATACTTTGTGATACAGTTAACATTAAAAATATAGCTTATATGTAAATTCAATATGAATCATCTGAGAGGTGTGACATGTAATAACAATTTGTTCCTGTCACTTATATCACGCGAGAAAAAGATTTTTGTGTAAACATAATATTTAAAATCCGGGGAACGACTTTACAAATCCCGTTAGCTTAATAGCATGTTATTCGGATAAAACGCGAGAAATTCGTAATATTATAATAGTGTTTTTCTTTACATTGCGTGTCCATCGCAGTTTAAACCGTTAAACAATCATTGATTTGAATATATAAAAAATAAGTAATGACTCTGACTGCGATATTTGCGTGCTTTAGATACAGCATTTAGGTATGATTATAAGTATTAAAAAATCCTTACATTTAATCGTATTAGACGATTAAAAAGGTTTATAATATTTAATTAACTGAGGATTTTAAACAGACTTAATATTCAGGTTTTATACAGAAAAACTGTAGCGATTAGCCGTCCTATAAAATCGTTCAAGTAAAAAATCTTCCCTATGTAGGTAATTGAAGATTCAAAAATCGAATCGAAATCCAATTAGCGGGATTGCTGAATTCGAAAAAGTATCAGATACAGTTACTATTTAGGACATAGGTATTCTACTCACAAAGTCCGTTTGTCTATGAATGTTGTCAGGCGTGCAGTTATGCGCAGTGCGTTGAGCACTGGTAGTCCCGGGTTCGATTCCCAAGGAAACAAAACTTATTTATCTGCGAACCAAGCGTTTGGCCGCTATTTCACCTGATGGATAGTGATAATGTAGCCTAAGATGGCAGAGCACGCTTGCGAATATATGCTCTCGCTCAAAGCGCTCTACTAGATTATAATACAGCGGGAAGATGGACCCCGGAAGCGGTCTATGGTGTTCCAAATGCTCGAAGTAAAAAATAGATCGACAGCGCATCATTGACTGATGTTCTATGACTGGGATATACCTACCATCAAGTGAACCTTATGCTCGTCTGTCGATATCTAACACAAAAATAAAAACATGTGTATGCAATATCCAAGACGGCTGTTCATTGATAATAACGAAACGCCTTTAAAACAATGCACTATTAAAGATTAAAGAAAATATATTCCACGCGCAACTTTAGAGGGGAATTTTAAAGAATAAAATGAAATAGTTCTGGTCGCATTATGCACGCCCTACGATGATTCGAGCGGCGATAAATTTAATGCAGTGGACAGCGAAATTGTTGTTTTGACCGCACGGCTTTGTAATGCTTTTATGAATATTTTCTTATATTTTATTGCCTATTGGCTGAGATACTTACGTGAGGATTAGTTATAACCTACCAATACATTGTCCAAAGTACCTATTTAATACTTATCATCGCTTCTAGCTTCCACCTCAACCGCAAAGCTTTATAAATCGATAGATACATTTCTATCGCTACATTATAATCACATATTAAAATCGTTCTTATGAATAACGATAAGAAATTTTTGATCAAATGTCTTTAAATAACTAAGTTACCTATTTATTGCCACAGTTTTTTGTCCCTTTTTTAATTGAAACTACATAAGATTTACCGCCTTCTTTAAAAAATATTTTATTTAGAACAGATTTAAATAAAATACTGTATACCGGATTAAAACGCGATTTATTATTTATATTGTTTAAATTATTTATCCCGACGTTTCGGATGCTGTCTCCCCGCGACCACGGTTGCTGAAAAGCATCCGAAACGTCGGGATAAATAATTTAAACAATATAAATAATAAATCGCGTTTTAATCCGGTATACAGTATTTTATTTAAATGTGTGATACTCGCGTTAATAAAAGACAATATTATTTAGAACAGTTTCAAAATTATGTGCTTTTTAGTAATACAAACTTACATAATTCCTGATAAGCATGCATCTTTAGTTAAAATTCGTTCTAAGTTACAATTCTAGCCAGTAATAACAAAATATCACCGAAAGTATGCATATAAGTAAATCGTATGACGATGCAATACCTACTATAGTATTATATTTTTTTTTGGTGTGATGATGAATCTGTAAGTTGGCCAAAGGAACAGAATAATGCAACCCCAACATGTCGTGAGAAGCAAATCCTGACGAATTCGAACAGTCTTAGTTTTTAAAATACTGAAGCTCTCATATGCTTAAACTAATATGAGTAATCAATTTTTGTAGGTTCAATCAATATTTTACTAAAATATTTCAATTATAACGCTTTTCTATCTTACCGCTACATAACATATGACATCAATATGTTGGCGAAATTGCCATTACCTAGCACCCTTCGCCATTTAAATTAATTCCACAACAAAGTGGATATGTGAATGTGCAGTGAACTTGCAAGGGCATTGTTTTATTTAAGTCTCATTGTGAATAATTTGATGTACTGATGTGTATATGTTTTTGGTTTTTATTTTACTTTATTATTATTTACTTAATTTTTATTTTAGAATTCATTTCACTGTTCTTTTTTGCTTATATTATTTTTGTTTGTTTTGTTTTATAAATCACTGTCGCATTAACAACTTATATGCAACTTATATGTGTACTAAATAAATAAATATATATAAAATGGACCATGAGCGGTGTGCGCGCTCTATATCTTAGCTGTGTCTACTTGTATACGGTCTAAGTAAGGAATCGTTTAATGTGACAAGTTTTCTGAACGTGACTTAATAAAGGATACGACAGAAGGAGCCATCGTATTTATATAGCCAGTGTTAAAATGGCGCTAACAACTTCACGAAGAGACCTCCATAAGTTTTTATAATGTTGCATAATGTATGAACTTTATATAAAGGAGTAATACTGGTTTAAATTAACACAAATAATTATATAAAGGCACTAATAAAACGTGCTTACAGCATTTTTTAATGAATAGGTACAATATAATTACAGTGTTAATTAAGTTCTCAAAGCATACATAAATTGATCAAACTCTTGACAAAAACTTTAAAGATGCTTGTCTAGAATTGAACATTACTGTATCTGTCAAACGCGATAATAGTGGCGTCGCTAAAGGCAAATAAAGCGTGTAAAAGCTTAACAGGGCCTCTGAGCTTTGGGGCCCTGTTGCCATTCCGTGTGATAGTTACCGCATTAATAGTAATTATTTTGCAATTAGTTCGTTTTTTTTAAATTATATAAATATTTTGTTACGAAGCTTGAGCTGAAGTATGTGTTTTCAAATAAAGACTTCAGCTCATGTATGGAGAGTATGGTCCCTTTGCCGTGTCATGGCTTAACAAATAACTAAATAAAGAGGTCATATGTTATAAACATTATAAATATAAGATTTGATTTATAAAACTAATCACACAGTAATACGTATACAGTTGTAGTTGTTCCGCCACAAGTAAGTTACCCTTTTTTTAAATTTCTATTATCAGTTTCAACACAACAACTTTATTCGGAATCTATAACAAACATACCTATATGTATAGGTATATAACTATAAACTATTAATGGTCACTTAATAACTACAATACCAATACAATATAGATGAGTATAATCTTCGATCAACAACACATATTATGTTGTTGAGTATAATATTAAAATTATAAATATAAATAAACAGTAAACTAAACTGTGTAAAAAAAAACCTATATGAAACAGGCTATATGACGTCCGTGAGTCAGCTTCAAATTTAAATTGCATTATGACGAACAAAAAGATAGCTATAACTAAAGAAAGCACGCGTAAGGCGATTTTGCGACAATTCGGCATTCTGAGATTCATTTAAGGCGCGCGTATAATCGAACGGAGTTGCCTTCGACTTGAACGACCATAAAAGCCACCAGTAGAATGTCCAGTGTACGTGCACCTCAGTAACCGATCGCGAAGTCACTAACCTTACATAGTGGCCAGTATTCTTATAATTCGTCTTCATTCGATTAAATAACGCCGATGTCATAACATTACACAATACACAGGCACGGATTATATACAAAGACCTATTCTTTCAACGTCAAACGGACGCTGTTAAGCAGGGACTGAAACCGGTTAAATTTTATTTTCCAAAATACGTATCTGACTGAGATACCATGATATTAGTTTTAAAGAGTTATACACACTAAACTTACCACAGTAATTTTTTTCAGTAAATATGAATAAAAACGAAAGAATATTAACAAAAACCTTTATTATACCGGTATAACTCCCGTAGTAAATTAACCGGTTTTCAGACCGGTGTCAACTCACAAAATGATAAATATGTAAATTTTGATACCAATCGTTTCCTTACGAGCTGGAGTACTTATTTCAAAAGAAATATATATCATTTAAATCGTTTTAATAGCAAAAATATTGAAAAAACTATCGGGCACGAAACCCTAAAATGTTAAAAATATTTAACAATAATGCACTAAATTCTATTACTTTGATTACTACCAATCAAAACAATGTACATTTTGTGTAATAATAATAATTACAATAAAATCTATTGTTTCTGTTACTTTTTAAAAGAAATTTAATAAAACCTACTTAAAACTTCAAACTCAATTTTCTCAAAATGGCAACCATGTGGGTTGGCACTGTTTTGTTTATCAGCGCCCAAATATAATTTAGATATTTTAGGGGCTCGTTGGCACGTTGAATAGTACACCTTGCGTTCCGATGGGTCGCGGATTCTAGTCCCGCTGAAATATTTATAATTTTCTGTAACCAGTTGTAAACTGAAACTGGTGACTGCTGGTATTAAACTGGTAAGAGGAATATCGAAATATCAACCGTTTAACGAAACATAGATGGAAAAATCGGGAAGTGCATATTGGGCGTTTTGTTTCTGAATAGTGCGAGCATAGAATGACTACGCATGAATTGACTAATGGTATATGAGATATGACTGAAATATAGCCTAGTATCAAGGAAACCCCTTGTCACTATCACGCAGGTCTATCTATATAATAAAATGGACCACTTTTTATAGCAAAATATATTAAAATCAATACCTTTCGAGTCTCGCATTCCTGCAGGATGGAATCTTGCCGGGTCTGACTTATTTTAAAATTCAAATCATTTACCTGTAAAGCATTCAAAGAAATGACAATACAAATATAAAGAATAACTTTACAAATACACCGTACGTTGATGAAATACCTAACCTAACACGTTTTTTAATGTTTCATATCAGTTCTGTTTTTTTATACAACAACTAGCGAACGGATACTGTTCTTATCGAACTTTGGATTCAAAAATATTCCTGGAAGCCTATCCCAGCACCACCTACGAGGGTCAATTATCCAATATATAAGCAACCCAAAAAAATTAACCAAAATCGGTCCAGCAGTTTAGGAGTTCAGTGACATACATTGGCGTTTCAGGTGTCGCAAAAATAGATGTTTTTGATAAAGTATTGCACGGAAACCTTACACTTAATTTCCATATTGTGAAACAGATCTCATGTATCCATTCTCACATCATTATGATTTATGACTGTTCACGACAAATTCTAAACATTTAAGACTTAATTCAGTGCCGGATTTAGAGGCTTTGGGGCAACAAAGGACGGATAATTTGGGGCCCAACCTCAGGCCCCAAATTATTTTCTAAATAACATAAAAATTATTTTTAAATATTTAAGAACAATATAATCGTGTTTGTACAAAGTACACTTAGTACACAGTACTTTAACAACATAACAATATTTTTTACACCTTATAAGTATATATATATATATATATATATATATATATATATATATATATATATATATATATATATATATATATATATATATTATAAAGAGGAAAGATTTGTTTGTTACGATTTAACTCAAAAACTACTCGACCAATTTTAAAAATTATTTGACAGCGAGTGACATTTTTTTGTGTAAACTACATCTACATTGCACTCGTGCGATGCCGGGGCGAATCGCTAGTATTACATAAATCAAGAAAATACTCAGAATGCAAATCCAGCAAATGTCAGAAGTTACGTAAAGTGAGTTAGTCGTTCGAAGTTTAGCAACATCTCATAACATTGACTTATCTTTAACCTCAAGAAGACTTTGTTCGTTTAACAGTTCCGGTTATACGTATTAGTACTAACAATAAGTACGACTTATTGTAAGTACTAAAATAACAGTTAAATTATCTACTTTGTTTTTATACGGCTTCAATGCTAGCAAAGGTATCTACTTCAATAAGTTAATTAGCCTTTATAACAGTCCGCCGTTAGCTATTGTTTTTCTATATTTGTTCATAAACAGTTCCTATGCATTTTGGTTCTAAGAATTAGGTGCTACAGAACATAGGAGACACAATTCTGAAGCTGTATATCTATGGTGTTTTTATCATTCTGTGAGACTAGCAACAAAATAGCCTATGTTCTCTTTAATATTAGTATCAATGAGGGATAGATTACACTAACGAATAGTGGTAAAGGCTATAACTAGTAAAAGTTTCTGATATAGTAAAGGGTATTTAATTACAACTATGCAATTAACAAAAAACAAAAGACGGTGTTTTCTTTAGCAACAAAACAATAGATGACGAAGCATCGCTCCACATACTAAAATGTATACAAATTAAAATCGACAGTGAATTTTAATTTAACTAATTTTCTTTCTTTCCTCAATACTCAAGTTTACGAAATCGATTATACATTTTGTTGTCTTACGTTTCCCAAGAAATATTACTTAAGCAGCTTATCTACTAACAAAGTGTGACACGCTATTATCTATAAACAATTCGCCCAGCGGTAATTCTCTGTTATCTTAATAATCTCCCAATCCCATACTCCCCGTGAAGCCCTAGAGCCTTAGGCGTGATTATGTCATTGCTAGTCAACTACAAACATCAATAGTTTACGCGAAAATAACTAGTTCTTTGAACTTCTATAGTTCCGATTAAACCGGTTATCGTACATTATTTGGGGCGTAAGAACATTACTGCGTTAGTTAATGCACTACTTATGCAATATTGACACTATGTGCCTATGTGGGCGTGTAATGTGACACCTGTCCGCGGGAATTAGTGTTGGAAATCAATATTAAAGTGTCCTACAAGTGTTAATCTCTCTAATTACAACAAGACCTGTGTTGCGAACTGAATACTGATGTAATATTATAGACTGCGGCTTAGGCTTTTGTGTAAGAGGCAGAAACTAATCTGATTCTGTTTAATCTATTTTAAAAATTATGATTTCATGATCGAGTTACAGGATTTTTAACTTACGTTGTTTTAAATAAAGGAACGTAATAAGTTTTTTTTATATAAGATAAACAAGCATAATTCTATTTTAATGGTCAGCCTGTACATTTATCAATAATGTGATGTCGAACTAATTTTTACTCCAATCATATATGTGGAATTCGAACCCGTGGCTCATCGGAACGCGAGGAACTATCCAATATGCCAAGGAGCCCATCGCTTACGTAACCAAAAAATATTACTATAAATTCGAATCGAATCAGAAAATAATTAGCTATAACATGTTTCCAGAAATACAGTACCTACCTGGCTATAAAAGCAACGGTATTTTTCTACGAAAATAGCGTCGATAAAGTAAATTACAGTTTTCTGCGAAACTTGTTGATGGCGCCAATATTCTATCGGTAAATAGGGGGTGGTCTCGGTCTGTAGGCATCGAACGGCAACCGAGACCATTAAATCACACGCTAATAACTAGCAATAGATACAATCTTTGCTTTCAATAATAAAGTCAGCCAATTGTACCGGTAAGTACCTTCCTTAGAAAGCTCTTTGTACATTTCTTTACCGGTTTTATTACGAACTTACTGGACGTTTTGTAATTACTTACCGAGCCACAGTTCTGTTATCGGTCTATTGTTGTTATAAATTAAATCATCTAGATTAAATGAAAACTAATAAGCCGGTGAAACTTTTGAATGATTAAAATATCCTTATCGCACATCGAATAATTATTATGCAATACTTTCTCCTTCTTTGTCTAGTAGGCTGGTGTAAGATCTTTTGATTATTACGGCATGGTATTGGCATGTGATGAGAAGGGATGAGAGTCATGTAATGAAAAGAGTTTTGAGTATGATTGTGGAGAAGTAGGGATATAGGAACGCTGAGGTAGGGCGTGGGGTATGTGCATGAAAAGTATGAATAGGTACCTACTGAGGTGACGGCTGATAGAGGTAAGTAAAATACAATGTATTATTATTAACAAGTCGTTACGCCAAAACTGCCAAGTAGGATAAGAGCCGGAAGAATAGAGGCCATGAGAGCCAGAGCGGACTAGCTGGAGGCCATAACTTCAAAAAATTTAATTTAAAAAAAATGAATTTTCTGCCAGTACCTATGAAAAAATATTATTCGGTGCCTACTGATTTTAGGCAATTTTTAACCGACTTCAAAAAAGGAGGAGGTTCTCAGACAAATATTGTCTATATTTGAACATTTAATTATCAAATTCTTCAACTTTTACGCCTACGTGTATGTGAAGTTAAAGGTAATATTTTAAATCTAATGCAAAACTAATTATACTAGTTATTAAAGAGTCGAGTGTATGAAGACATTTCGAGTTCCGTAGAATACTTTTTTTTATAATAGGGGCCAGGGGGCGTTCGTGATCACCGCCGCCCATACACCTCAGATGTGTTGTCGACGTTTAAGGAAGGAAAAAATTGATTTTGTTTAACAAGGTCTATAATATCGATACTCTTTAAATCCATCTGTAAATTTAATGAGGCCTTATGTGAAACTCTAGTTGAATAGTTAAAGGAGTAAACAATTAATTATAGTGATAAGATTGACTGTCAGTTATCATAAGGAGCAATTAGATCGTTAACTTGAAATGAGATGAAAATTATATTCACACTTTAACATTAGAGATTCACTATATACATAATGGTGTTAATTCCTTTTGTTTTTTTTTTATAATGCCATCATACATCTTACAATGATATAATAATATTCCGTAAGTTAATTGATTATGACTAGCCTATGACGGAAAATAATTTTATGTGAAATAAACATTGTTTTTGTGTTTGCCCCATGCCCTACTCTTTGTGAGGAACTTTACCAGGATTCACTCGTCTTATAAACGCGGAACCCTAATATATACTTAAAGTACATGTAAGGAGAAAGCACAATAAATCTTCTTTAGTCTACCGCGTGTAATACGATTAAATAAACATGCGCATACGCAAGGTGTTTGGTATTTTACGTACACCATACATCAACTCTGAACAAAAAGAACCTCGCAATGCTCAACTAATCTCTGTAAGTAATTACTAGGTGCTTAAATTGCAAGTAGTTAAAAACTTATTTATAGTAGATTAACATTAGAACTGGCGTCAAAAAAAACATTAACAGACAATATAAAAGATAGACTCTTAGTGTCGTTTAATAGATCTATAAAGAGCATGATTGTAGTTAATCATTTTAACATTAACATTTATTCATCTCACACTGGTATAACCATCCAACAGACTTCATTTACAACTGTCAAAAATATAAAACCTATTTTAATAATCTTAAGTCTTGTTTTTTTTCCTACAATTTTGAGTCTTTGTAACTTTGAAATAAATGATTATTATTTTATATTAAGTATTACCGCCGCCGTAGCTCAATGGTAAGCGCGATGGGTTTTGCACAGGAGGTGCTGGGTTCGAATCCCGGGGTAAAAATATTTAAAAAAAATATGTGGGCAGCACAGAAGGCTGATAAATAAAAATTATCTATGAAATAGACACAGAAATGGGTCTGTCCCATGCCCCACTAGTGGATTCGGGAATTCACTACCATCTCTTTTTAATCTTGTTGATGATTTAGGTAATTACGTAGTATCTTATTGTTGAACGTAAAATTAGGCTGAAACTAATCTCGATCCCAAAAGTTAAAAGGGCTAGAAACTTTTATTTCCCATAAGAAAATCATTTCAGTCTTGGAAAAGTTTGTACAATCTAGCACGCCCATTTAAGTACATTCAGCTATATTATGGGGAGCTTTATTATGAGATTAGCTCCCTCATATAGAATGGATTTTTTATCCAAAGTTTGTTGATCGTAAAATCGAGCTAAGATTGAAATATTGTAAGTTAATAATGTATATTAAACCTATATTATTTTTTTCTATAGATGAAAGGGAAATCGCAGGAAGCTCGCTTTTTGATTACACAGTTCTGGATTACCCGATGTCCAAGAGGAGTGCGTAAAACTTCCAATTTTAAAAATTCCATACGAATTTAATTACTTTGCAAAATGCTAATTAAGGGATTAAATAGAAAAGATAGTACAAAGAAGATTCCGTATTAGTTGCTTTATAATTCAATAATTATACTATAATGTGTACTGAAAATTTGCTTATCTGTGTATTGCATCGCATTAAATATGCAGAGTACACATTGTTCAAGGTAATTGATTCTATATAGGATGCATTTATTCAACTTGACAGTATCAGGTCGCCAGTCTTTGGTCATGCCTGAGCATGTTTTTGGCTAAATTTAACACGCTGCACCACTATTGTGATAATGCAGTATGGGCGAAAGAATAACCATGTTTAATTTATAATGCTTTCCTGTATACTCAATAAAACTCTGTCAGTCTGGTAACTTCGAAGACAAAACAGGTGAGAAGAATATCGAAATTTCGACCGGGTCATCGTTACCCCGAATGCTCGACGTAAGAAAATATGTAGGTCTTTATTGACTGATGTTCTGTGGCTGAAGTATCACCCACCATCAAGTAAACCTTTCTCGACTCTCTGACATTTAGCATGTACTATATTATTATGTTCACAATTTGAATAAGATTCATCATAAATAACGTCTTTAAGATATCCAGTAAAATTGACTCAAATGAGTGTTTCGACGAGAACGTCGTGCAGAATGAAAAACTGTATATCTGTATGTTAAAGTGGGCCATTTTCAAAGTGAAGTTATATCTAAAGAGCGATTATGCTGTAACGCTTGGGGCGGACACGGGCGGATAAAAAGAGAAAACTATGTGATCTTCGCTACTATTTTCTAGAAAATTACGCTTCCTAAGTGAAAGTATTAATGAGGTGGGATGTATGCCTATTTTAAGGTCACACAGCTCGCCGCTTAATGTGAAGACGGCAGAAAAATGTTGTTTATATAAATAAATCTCTTCGTCGACAAGATAAATGATATATTTTCACATCCAGCAACTCTATAAATAATTAAAATCATTTATTTCCTTGTAATTTGACGTGAATATAATTAATTAAACAATTACGTTATATTAATATAACTAATATTGGAGTCTGGAAGGTTTGTTGAAATTTGTAAGGCATGGAATTCAACGCGTCGGTTCTTTTATGTATGAAATTTTATTCAAAAGTACTTTTTTTAGACTAAAACACCCGGTTTTAGTTTAAAAATAACGTATTGTATTTTTCATCCTTAATATTTATTTAATAAAGTGTAATTTAAATAATTTATAAATTTTGTCATTATAGTAAAAAAGTGAAAAGGAAAAAGTAAGCCTTAGATTCCAAGCTACGTTTGTTTTAGAATTACTCTCGAATTTTACTCTGGAACACTAAAATCTTTGGAACAGTAGGCCAATATTAAAACGTATAATTTCTCAGCTTAGATATTATCTACGTTATTCTTAATTTAATTTTTATACTGCTGACCTGAAATTGATGTCTAGGTAATAAAAAAAGTATTGTCCCTATGGATTTTCTTAAAATATACCTACCTCCTTCCTTTTTATATACTTTGCTTAAACTGCCACTTATTGGGAGGGCGTTTCAAGAAGGGAACCGATTCTCATCTAGATTCTTTGGATCGACTCTATATTTCATTGATATAAGTTTGCAAGTGACACCGCGCTTTATTGTGCCGTAAGGATTTGGCCTGTAGTCTCTGTGTCCTCCCGAATTTGTAATGATTAATTTTAACCATATTTGTTAATTTTATCTTTCGGTTCGCCGGTTTGGAAAAGTGATCCGATAACTTCAAATTAGTGTAAGTATTCCCTAAGTAAAAGTAGTTACGCCCTTTGTTTTATAAAATAAAAGGTCAAGAATAAAATAATTATACATCTGTACAATTATTTACATAAAATATGTCTTAAAAATATTTTAAATTTTCATGTCGGATTGAATGTTATGGAATGCTCAAGTATACCACATTCCACACTCGTCCTTCACCTTTCATTAAAGGAAAGGAATACGACCCTTGGCATCTCAAACAATGAAGTAACTCACCTATCTTGATACTTGCAAAACTTTCCGCATACAAAACTCACATTGAGACACTGCTTTTTGTTATTTCTTATCCATCGCTCTTCGTTCATGGTCTAGTTATTTCACAGTTTCATCATTTGAAAATGATTTAGAATTGACTTGCGCTGTCAAAGGTTATCAAAACAAAAGGTGCTCACAAGAAACACTTGTCGCTTAATACCATCCAGCAAAACAAAGAAACTGCATGTTACATTGTATTTAATAAGGTTTTCCAATGTAAGTAGTCGCTATAGTTTAAACCAATGAGTTTCTGTACTGAAATGAAAGGAAGCATTTATTTAATGTCCGTAATTAATCTGAGCGCATAAAGAGCTGCGCTCACGACTGTAAAGGCTAGCTTAATATTCAGCATATGTTTCTTGATCCGTTGATAAATTATACCGAAAGGTTGCATTAGACGACGCGACGTTAGGAGGTGTAATTAAATAAAAATCGTTTAGGATATTATCAGAAGCGTGGGCAGGCTTCAAGTTTCGACGGTATTATACAGCCTTATAGCAAACAAGCTATAAATACATATAACATTCAAAATATTAAAAATCGTTACACAAGCATGCTCCTACATTTTCTCCTTGGTGAGCGTTTACAAGGAACTTTAAAAATTACTAGATCTGTTTTTAAGTCTGTAAATTTAATACAAATAATACAATAGCCTTATTTGAAAACGTTAAACTGATTTTATATGCACATATTGCATACATTATGTACTTGTTATATGCACGCTGTACGGACATATTTTACGCATTTAAAATACATATATTAGTTTTATTGTGCCGTCGGTTCGGAGCATAATAAGTAATAACTTTGCCCGACAAGACGTAAGTACTTACGTATTTTATAAAATACACTCGTGCCTTTTAACAACTGTAAACATGAAATGTGACATTATGCTAAACAATACCGACATAAACATTCTTTGTCTACGACTTTGTATGTCCCGGCGCTTTATGTATTGGAATATTTGAAATAATCATGTAGGAACATTCACAGCATCGACTTGAGTGTTGAAGACCGCCTCGCGAACTCTCAGCGGGGTGTCGACAAACAAAACTCGAAATCAATAACGTAATGAGAAAATTGCGCAATGTTACCAACGCTGAAGTTGCGTTACGTTCATATTGACAGACTTAGATGAAGCGTAAATGCCGTCAACGCACCTGCAGGCTCGCTGGAGGTGTCTTGTCATCAGGGTTTTGGTCCCTCTTCGAGAGCAAAGCAGAAACAGTTCATCATCTACAATCCGCTGCAATACAATTACTTGCAGAACATATTGTTGTACTTCTATTATATTTACGATACCGTCTTCATTTTTTGTTGTTGAGTGAGTAGTAACATATACAAGCCAAAATGTAGTGTGAACGTAGCACTATGTAGCGCTATAAGTTATTTCATTCACTGTATTAAAAGGTACTTCATACAATCGAAAGTGAACGACAATAGAACTTCAACACTCATCAGTCACCTTCACTAGGCCCTGCGATACTATAGATTTATAATGCATATAGAAAATGAAACCTACGATTTATATAAACGACGTAACTGTGTAGCGACGTAATCGATGCTTGACTATCGATTGTATCGCATTTCGGAAGCAACTACAAGGAAAATACGCCATATCAATCATACACACAATTTCGAAAAAGAGCTTTAATACTGAGCTTTCATACTACATATTTGTATAGCACCTTTCCATTTGAATTTAAGGAAAATATGATAAGAAAAGTCGAAACAGGAATTGAGAATAAATTATTAAAACTATGAAATAATATTAAGTTAAAATTTTAAAAGGTATTTTTTGACACCTTTGGAAGAAATAGCATTGCATTTTAGTTTTACTTTGTAATACTTTGTGTAATTGGTTAAAAACTCAGTGCAAGTACATGAGCGATTCAAAATCACTACTAAAAGTGTATGTTACAGTTTTATCTTATAATATTTTTGGCATGGGCAAATATTTTCAGAAAATACAGTGTGGTCAGTAATATTGTATAAGCTTATATATCCTACGTTCGATTACAGTGGGTTTGTGGAAAACCTTAAAGTGCATACTAATGCTATACATAATAACTATCCTCTGTGTATTCTCGAATGTTTTAAATTATAGTTCGACTTATCACGGATAGTTCGATAGGCATCACGGTTGTAATGGGACTGAGGTATCGCCTAGCATGAAGTTGGTCTCACTCTCGTCTGTCAACACGTGACTAATTTTTATTAGTTCTGAAAAAAAAGTTAAGTAAAACTTTTCCTAGTTGAGGAAAAAAATATTATAAACTTCATTGTTAAATAGGTACATAATATGCATATTTTTTACACTTTTTTATTTATAAAACAACATAATATACATATACTAGACAGCAATTAGATACTAGCTGGTGGCCACGAATTCATTCGCTTACTTATTAATTAAAAATGACAATAACTTTTCTTCTCGACATCCGATTTCGATTAAACAAAGCATACATATTATTTCAAGTTAAGCTTGATTTACCCTTTAGTATACTATAATTAAAGTATACTATAAGAGTAATTGCGTAAAAATATCTGTATGTTATCCTTATTTTTGTTCTCTTCCAATTTCTGGTATCATATGGTATGTAAGACGTTCGTGTGATGTGAATCATCATCGAAATCACACCTTGAAATTTCCCAAAAAAAAATCCGACTATAGTATTAAGGATGTCAAACACATCTGAATCGTTTGTTTTGTTTCGGCAATTCTACTCATTACACACCTGATACGTGATGAAGGATTTAGTAACAGTTTAAATCTATTGATTGTATTCACTCAGGTCACTGACCTTAATGACCCACACGAATACATTACATTAATTAACCTCGTCATTTAACACACGAAACATTAAACCATACTAATGTTTATTATGTGATCTACTGAAGACAATACTATAATGGTTACAAGGTAACTGAAACATACCATTGCGATGTAGCACTTCATCATTTTTCGCAACATGTAAGGAATGATTAAATGTTTTTTATTCAGATGTAATGTCATATTAGATGTTATTAGTGGAGATTGTTAAACATGTATTGGGTAACGAAAGTGTCTTAGTATAATTTATGTGAAACTTTTTTTTAACTATTGAGTATCCGTGCGCTTTATTTATTATTACGTTTTCCGGCAGTTGTATACAGGCTTAAATACTGTATTGTCTTACACGAGAACTACTTTATAAACTTAATTTTATTTAAATTTCCTTATAAGTGAAATGTCTACTTTATAATCTTAGGAAAATATAGTTCTTTAAACCTAAACCTATTGACTAAACTTTAAGATTTCTCAATACTTGTACGATTCCTCAACTTACAATTTTCTAGATGGGATGGTTCATGGTAATAAACAATAAGACCGCTTTTCGGGATTTACTATAATATCTACATTCTACATATTATATTAAATTTATTGAAACATGTTCTGTTCTACCAATTTGTGTTTAAAAAAGGCTCTAAATATTTTTCTTATTTTTTTATTAAAAATCTGCATGATATATTTTATCAGTGGAAATTTGGCATGTTTCAATATATGAATACAATTTATCTGAATTCGCTTTTTTACTAGCTACGCTAATTTAAATAAAATAACTTTTACCAGATTAAATTCATTAATTATATTATTTGTCAGTCTGCCCGTGTCCACGCTTACTGAAAAGTCTTCGAGATGTCGTATGAATTTCATGATAAATAACATAAAGAACAAATTGCCTTTTTATCCTATAACAAAATATAATATCACGCATTACGCTCAAAATAAAAGACAATACATATTACCTAAAACAAATTCAATAAAAATATTTATAAAAATATAGCAAATATGTTACAGTAAATCTTTTAATCTTCTCCATAAGTTTTGGAGCTTCAGTTTATCAATTTATTTATGAAGTCAAAAAATCATGTAAACATGGCGGACCTTGGCCAACTTTTTATAACATGCGCCATGTTAATACACATTACACAAATAAAACCTTATTGATGTTTAAATATTTATAAAGAACAAGAGACAAGCGTCAACTTTCGTGTTTTTTTTTATGTTAGATATAGACAGACGAGGATGTGGTTCACTAGATGGTAGGCCAGCCGCAGAATATCAGCCAATGATGCTCTGTGGACCTACTTTTTACTTCGAGCATTGGGAAAAAATGTAGCAGCACAAAGAATTGCTGCTTTTTAAAAATAAACTGATAGTTTGAGATAAAACCTGATAGTAAATTATTTTTAAATATATTCTATTATATATGTACCTATATCTTCTATTATATAGTCTGTTTTGTATTATTATTGTAACTTATGTATCAAATGAAATCAGAACGCATTTATATTAAACCTTTCCAAAATGATCTACCTTTCTTACGTAGTCGACGTTTCTCAAAATCCTTATCAATACTTCTCATCATCTTTTTTTAAGGAAAAATGAGATTCCCTGCCGGCGACTATCTTCTCGCCGAGCTCTAAGTCGCTTCAAAGTATGCATAACAATCTAATGTAACGCTTTTGTATCATATTTCGTTTTTTTTTTACATGTTAGATACCGTCAGACACATAACGTATGTATTTACATCATGTATGAGGCTAACTCCGATCTTTTTTATACCTCGAGCTTTTGGAAATGAATAGGCCAAATCCGAAACGCACAATATGCACTACTCGGACGTAGTTTCCTCCCACCGGTCACTCGGCACTCCAAAACGTAGCAAAATATAGTTAACAGAAAATTATAAATATCTTCTACAAGGTGTCTTCAAAAGTGTTATCACTGTGAAACTGTCAATAAACGCTTAGTCATTCGAACATTCATAATATACACAATATGAGTGTTCGCCACACCAAGAATCTAAATTTAAATAAAATACTGTATACCGGATTAAAACGCGATTTATTATTTATATTGTTTAAATTATTTATCCCGACGCGACGTTTCGGATGCTTTTCAGTAACCGTGGTCGCGGGAGACTCCCGTATACAGTATTTTATTTAAATGTGTGATACTCGCGTTAATAAAAGACAATATTAAGAATCTAAATTCTGTAACAAACATGAGAAAACGTGTCCAAAGTAACCCATACCAAATATGTTATAATAATACAATATATCCGTAAGACCTGTATTACAACATCCGTCCGGGTGACACAAGCTATATGGCGGGTTTTTTACTGCAATGAAATTTAATCTGACCAAACAAACGGATGTTCCCAAAACTTAAACTATAGTTCGAACAAAAGGGTATTTAATACACCCACCTGCAGGCACAATGACCTGTATCGGATGACCCGTATGAGGTCTTTATCGGGGTCTCAATCTTATTCATTGATTATAGGTCCTGAAGCTACCGTTATAGATGTTACTGACCATAAGGATTACTAGCACCGCGCCCTCGGGATAGTTTTATTTTCATTGTCATAAATTTCGGCCTTTTACTTAATTGGTAGGTTATAGTTTCGGTAATGTTTCCTTCATAAAATAATCTAATTGGTACCAGTATGAGATTTTAAATCCGTACCAAGCGTGAATAGGCTGATAAGTCGACTTGAATATTATTTTTTAAAATTATAATAGGCATTAAGATTTCTTAATTTATAGGGTGAATTAACAATGAATTACGCTAGTATTATAACGCTGAAATATCAAAGTAAGTATATATATATATCGATAATAATACATATTTGATTATTTTATACAAAACACGATGTTGAAGGCTATTAAAACAAAAAAGTACTAGTTTCTAAGATTCCCGTTACTTAATTAAAATAGTCAAACGATAATATGTCATTGAAGGAGAGGTAAGGCCTTCATAGCCGTAAGACACTACGCTAATATACGGCCAAACAAATGCGTTTTACACCTTTGTAAATGAAATGTTAATTACACATTCGCTGGCGAAGTGTACAGTGGCTCGTAAAGTCATAAATCTTACTCTAATTATATAGCCACTAACCACGGTATCTTTATTACATCTATATTAACGATAATGAAACGATCTGGTTCGTATTGTGACACACACAAATTGTTATTTATATCAAATAAATCTCTGTCTATTTCTACAAGAAATAGAAGCAAAGAGGAAAATAAATAAAAGGACTATTCTGTAGAAACACGCACTTTAAAGACACTCTTATCTAATATTAATTATTATAAATAGAAAAGATATGTTTGTTTGTTACGATTTAACTCAGACACTACTGGACCGATTTTAAACATTATTTTAATGTCCGGTTAGTTTTAAAAGGCCATATGTGCCGAAAACAATAGTGTCCTTTCGAAAAAAAAATGTACATCTACATTGCACCCGTGTAAAGCCGGGCGTGTTGTTAGTATTAAATTATTGGTCATGACATTTTTTTTAAACTACATACATATATACATATGTATGTAATTTGACTTTAGCGAAGCAAATATTTCTGTAGCATTTGCCAATGAAAGCTCAAAGTGCAAGGACTAATTTAAACAATTACTTTAATAAGTAGATATAAGTATTCTGGTATTTATTGGATGATAAAATTACTTTAGGATTATATATCATAGTAAAGCTAAAGTACAGTTTAGATTATTATTATTTTTAATTCAGGCAGGGATAGTTTTGATATTCTTTAACCGTCCAAAGTCTGTAAAAAGCTATCAATGAAAACACAATTAATTGTACTAAATATTTATTATGGAATTAGTAATAAATTATTGACACATAATAATTTAAAATGATGGATACTTTGCCATTGGATATGGGAGTAATTTTCGTTTAGTTAATAAAATATGCTCTATTTTCTAAAGCAGAATATTATGAGATATGTCGAACAGCATTCCAGCGCCTTGTAATGAGCGGATGTCGAGAATAGATAGCGAAAATGTGTGCATATTTTATACTAGCTGATGCCCGCGACTTCGTTCGCGTGGGCTTCATAAATTATGATAACTTTTCTTTTCGATGAAAGAAAGCCTATATGTTGGGAACTCTTTAATTTTCTGGTTTAAAAATATATACCACTATACAAAATTTCATGTAAATTGGTACACCAATTTCGGAGATTAGCCCGTATAAAGAACCAAACAGACAGAGAAACAAAAGTATTGAAAAAAATTCTCGGTTTTAAGCATATTTTTTTATGTACAGACATTCAACCTCTACAGTTTTATTATATGCATAAATTTTTTAATCTAAGACATGCCTAAGTAAACTTTAGGTATAACCGAACGGGAGGGTTTACTTCAGATGAATAGATTAATATTGTACGAACACGAGGATTCACTGTAATATACGATAGAGTTGCGATGAATGTGGTCTTTATAAACGTTAGAATATAAGCTGGATTTACATCTTCTTCAAGGCGATACAATAAATACTTATAGATAATAGAAGTTGGCGCCAGCGGTTTTGAACGCATAGTTGATAAGATCGCCTGCGCCCGCGCCGGCTCGGGCGTCAACAGACAGCGGTTATTTGAAATTATGCTAAATAATTATTCATGTTATAGGAAGCTTTATGCAATATGCCTAGTCTTATCTACTATGTCAAGGAAGTCTTTCGGAAATACAAATAAATTAAATAATGTAGCTTAGGTCCTTTAAAACCACAAGCAAGAACTAAGAGAGCCGCATGTAATTTATTTATATTAATTATTTTAATCTATGAAGGTGGTTCGTTACCCGGTCGGAATTTCAATATTCCTCCCACCTGTTCAATGCCCAAAGTTACCAGACGTGGGGAAGACATGCTTACAGAAAGTTATAAATATGTCGTCCCGGTGGGATTCGAACCCACGCGCCAACGAGCCCGTCAAAACCTTGCTTTGCCCTTTTACCTTCCTCGCATTGTTTGAAGGTTCTACAAAGGTATCTACAAAAACTTAAATTCATTATTTATTTATTATTTTTTTATTTATTTAACACTTAACATATATACTCGTATATACTTACTTAAAAACTTAACATATAGAAATTAATCTAAAAAATAGAAAGTACAGTAAGGCGGGCTTATTGCTCAAAGCAATTTCTTCCAGGCAATAGTAGGTATAGAATACGAAAACAATACCGTATTCGCTTTGGCGTATTTGTATTGCATTGAAAAAAACCTTTACCTAATTCTTTTGTCGAAGATTCCTAAAGAATTGCATTAAAATTTCCATAAAATCACACATTTCTGGGAATGCTTTAAAAAGATTTTTTTCAAGGTAAAATCTTATTGAAAAAACCTTGTGAAGTACGTAATACTCCCCTTATTTGCACCAACCAACACGGACAGTCAACGTCCAACTCATTAAAAATACCCATCTCTTTCTATGCTAACAATAAAATCAAAGGAAATTTGTATGCCTTATTTACCTACTATAACTATCATCATTTATTTTTAATGAATATAATATGTAAATTGTACATAATTGCGTCAATTTTCTTTACACGAATTGTGGTAGGGTAAATTATCAGTATAAATTCTGAAATTTACCTTTCACTAATTGAAATTTACCTATTACAACAATTATATTATATTAATCGTGTCATTGACATTTTTATATATATGTCAATGTCCACTGTTACCTAATTAATTATTAAACCTACTGAACCTTTTATAAAGCTGTTATTTCTCATAATTTATCGATGATGCAAAAATAAATTAATAAAGTTCTTAAACTTTGCTCTGTCCGTCCGTAAGCAATGAAAATGTTCATCTAAAATATATATTAAATTCCCAACTTTCAAAATTCTATTCATTTTAATTTTTCTATAAACAATGTTAAAAATGCCAAATGGATTTGTATTTATACAAGATAATTATTTGAACCAGAACAATATAAAAATATCAAACAAAGCTACATGCATACAAAAAAAAACAGTAGTTGAGCATTCATTTTCATGTAATATACTAGATAGTCCAATCGGACTACTTGAGATATTATAATATAAAAAGATTTTATAATCAGTATTTCTTCCGTTTACTCATTACTGTTTATTTATGGGTATACTATATACTATAATAAAATATTCATATACGACTCAATATGTATAAAAAAGAAAGTGACTTCTTGTTTGTATAATGTTTATATAAGCATGCAGCTATAATTAATATCAATAGTGTAATAATACCCGAAAAATTGAACGCATTGTATTCATGTCATTTTGACGCTCTGACGTCAAGTGTATATGTCTTTATACTTGATTTGAATTTGGAAAACTTGTTGTTTATCAATACAGTCCATTCATATAAGCTCTCTCTACATCTTCTTCGCCTCCACATAACGTCCCACGTAATTTCTCTGACTTATCGAATTTCTCTATAGAAAATAAATTATGTTTTTCAAACATTTCTTACTCATTTATATTATATATAAAAACCGAATATCAATTTTATTTTCCAATGTAAATATATTTATTATAAATATAAAATAATTTACGCATAAGTCATTTTATTTTTAAAAATCTACTCATATTAATGTAATAAGGAATAAAAGTATGAAGATTTAAGTAAAAATCAATTTTAAAAAATTGAAATTAAATTATCTAAGATATACAAAGAATATTGCCGTAATTTGTGATGTGATATTATAATCTTTGTATATCTTTGGTATTTTTGTCCCTAACCATGTAAAACTGAATAACATAAAACTTCATACTTATTGAGTTTAGCATTGTACCCTCGATTTACATATATTATTTATACTCTTACTATATTTTACTATACATATTCATATATTTTATAGAAAGTTTTGTATTTTTGTATGTTATGAATAAACTCAAAAACTACTCTTAACGATTTTAAATATTATTTCACCAATAGAAAGCTACATTATCAGCGAGTAACAAAGGTTATTTTTCTATTTTTTGTGTACATATACATTGCACCCGTGTAAAGCCGGGGTGGATCGCTAGTTAAGTATAAAGTCTAATACATTTTATAATCGCTTTTATTAACTCAATGAATATGGTTTATAATATATTATACGAACGATTAACGAATCACAATTAGACTGAAATAAATGACTCATAGGATATTATACGAAAATTGTTCGTGATTTGTCTTGGAGATTCGTAATCGAAATGGCATTTTGATTCTGTCAAAGAGAATTAGGCGACAATTTGACATTGCTAGTACCATTTAATTTTACAGAGAAATGATTTGCCTCATAAATTTTGATGTAAATTGTCGGTGGTCTATTTCATAATCTAGTTCAGATATGCTTTGTTTGCAAATAATACGGCTTTCTTCGCTAAAGGCAAGAAAATACCTTTAAATGAATGTTGCATTAGGATAAAATATTATAGAAACAGTATTAACATTATTCATGTTATTGAACATCTTAATAATAAAAACAACCGAATCGTTCATTCTGTTGTTTAAAAAGAATCCATCCAAGTATTTGAATACCCATGGGTGTGATTAAATTTAGAAGAGGATTAAGATGAAAACAAAACGATGGTTTAATCTTTTGACTAAACAAATAGGTCCATACAACTTCATTAAGACCAAGTTCCATACGACTTGGGGATCTTCGAGAAAAGACCCTATTCCTACCTCAAAAGCCGGCATCAATAATTCATCTACACATTTTAGTTTGGCAGATGTTCGCGGATGGCGGTGTTCGCTTTTCATCGCTTGAGCCGCATACTCGTTTGCCCCCTCTAAGAGTTATTGTTTAAAAAATTCTCACTATCATTTATTATCTATAGAATACCGTTCAAAATCAAAATCAAAAGTTTTTTATTTCAAATAGGCCTTTGCAGGCTCTTATGAAACGTCTAGTTGCACGGTTCCAAAAAGTGGGTCTCATGGAGAAGAACCGGCAAGAAACTCCATGGACACTCTTTTCAACAATGGTTTAGCTTACAAAGACTCGGTTACAATAGTAATAATCGGCTGAGAAGTTTATATAATGCAAGGTATACAGAGATTCTATACAATGCAAAAGAAAATTGAGTTTTTACTATTAGTGTAAAATGAGATACACACACTTGCACAGCGCAAGTTGCCAGGGAAGCCGCACATGCAGAGATGAATTAGCGCCATACATCTTTATCGTCAACATAGTCTTGGATTTTATAATGTTAAAGATGTATTGCAAAACCGGACATCGACAGTTAAGTAATAAGATGTAACAATTAATAATCCAGGCACTGTTGGCCCGCCTGTAATCATGACTTCTAATAAAGTGTATAGCATTACGGTAGCTACCGTACAAGCTCATTAGCTTCAGCGCAACAAACGTGACACCATTTACGCAACGTGTGACTTACAAATTAACCATTTAGTGTTATCTCCAAACAAGTATCGAACGATGGATATACAATATTTTTAATTGAAGACATAAAGTTTGAACTGGAAGAACTCTGGTGAAAATTGTTTAAGATCTCCTACATTCAAAAAGCTTAAATATGTCGCTATGGTCTTGGTATTGAATATTGATATTGTATTTTTTCTAAATTATTTTATTGTATTTGACTTTTGATTATTCTATTGCGTGAATTTGATTTTATCATAGTTCTGCATCTTTTCTTTTTACCTGATATAACTCTTTATTTATATATTGTAAACGTTTAATATTGATTAATTATTTAAATTGACATGGTATTTTCTTCTAAAATTTAAAAAGTAATTATTTTAGTGTATTGTAGCATAATTAATATATAGAGAATGATGTTTTGGAAACTATTTCGTAAATCGTTGTAATTCAAAAAATAAACGTGAGCTAATCTTACCCAAATAATAAACAATTTTCTATAAAGTGAATCTATCTTAATATATTTAACATATATTTAATAAGTCCACTTTAATTGCTCAAACTTCAGGAGAAAATTAAAAATAAATACACATTAATTAGGATCATTATAACATACTACACTCGTCAAATTATTATGAAGGAATGAGAACTGAACCCAAAACAAGGCTGGAACTCAGTTATGTTATTTTTATGAGAGCAACATATTTAATGACAACTATTTTAACGTTCATTATGAACCAGGAGAGACTAAATGAGTTAACTGTGCCACAAAAGGCCACGACGTGACCGAATAACTGAATTCACACTATCGAACAATCTTAACTGATTTACTGTTGGATTTAAAATCTGCACTCTTCACGGAACAGCGATAAAGATTAACATGATACACGTGAAGTCATTAAGAACGCTAACCGGTCCTTAAGATTTATATGGTAAAAATCTACAAGAGCGTCCCAGTTTCTTAACTGCATATTTTAATCCAGATTTTATTAACTTTAATTGCCTTCAATTTCATAAAAATTAAATATTGTTGAAGCATTTCGGCATCTTCAAGCGCAAATGTTTATTATAATCGATTCCAGATTTTATAACTCTATGTTATTTTTTTACTTTCTCCGAATGATTCATCCCCTGCTACGATTTCTCATTCGTCAACTGCTAGACAGGTGCCTACTGATTATCTATATTAGACTCCATTAGAGTTTAACTCGATACCATTTGACTTACCGGTTTGCTGTTATACAATTAGATTATCACATTAATATTTTTAACATATTATGAAACACGCGGATATTAAAATTTTTGGTCTATTTGATATTGTATCAAGATTCAAAAATAACTTATTAGTAACGTTGTATGAACAGGATATTACATTTTTAAATAAAATACTATATACCGGATTAAAACGCGATTTATTATTTATATTGTTTAAATTATTTATCCCGACGTTTCGGATGCTTTTCAGCAACCGTGGTCGCGGGAGACTGCGCGTTTTAATCCGGTATATAGTATTTTATTTAAATGTGTGATACTCGCGTTAATAAAAGACAATATTACGATATTACATTGTTGCGTTACTTGATACGATTGGTGATGAAATAGTAAACTTGAAAATGTTAAGTATAATACCTTGTTTACAACTATAAAGATGAAATGAAGGACAAACTGTGGCAAGTGTGGTTTGTAGGTATAATATTATATATTATTTTTAATATTCAGTCAATTGTTTCTATCCCTTTCATACATCATAAAAGATCTCATTTTAACTGAATAAATATTTTTATGAAGCCACAAACTCAGTTGAGTTCATATAATTATATACAATAATAACTAACAAGGTTTTATGTTATTTTTTACGACAATTCCCGAACATGTCCGTAGATCCATAAAAGTGTCAGAGTACATTTGAATATCTTTTTTGAAGACATACCAATCGATAGAGATCAATACATCGCCATCGGCTTATTTGAGTATGAAGAATTCGCTTCACGGGCCATTGAACCATTGACATAAACGATTAGGTATTATCAAATGACATCGCTGTGATGTTACAAATAAGAATGAGCCTGAATAAAGCTCGTTTATTTTTTTTATATCATAATCCATTGCATCAATTTTATAATTCAGAGTTATATTTTAATTAAGGTTTTTTATGAAAAATATGACAGCCTTAGGATATGAACAAAAAATGCGTAAACTGCTTCGTAGCTTTTCCATCGACTTCAGTGTCGTCGTATTTCAATACAATTAATTTTATTTTTAAACATTAAACATTGCTATAAGTAAAGTAAAATATTTTCAAAGAAAATTATGTATATTATATATATTATATAGACATGTCAATCCCAGAGAGATCAAAGACCAAAAAATGCAAGACAGATGCAACAAAGATGCAGCACCTAACGCGCCAACGAATCTGACAAAATGTCAAATCAAAATAAACTAAGTATGTAATAAATCACAACAAAAACTATAAAAAATCATAGTTTGTCTTTCCGCCAACCACCAATCCATCATATTTCTATATAATATTCATATTTCTAGTCACCCCCATTTGTGGATCCATATAAAGCCATTTTTTTATTTTATATACTCGCGAATATAATATTATAATCAATTCACAACTACCAGG
Source organism: Anthocharis cardamines (assembly GCA_905404175.1). NCBI lineage: Eukaryota > Metazoa > Arthropoda > Insecta > Lepidoptera > Pieridae > Anthocharis > Anthocharis cardamines. The sequence goes on from FR989962.1 coordinate 7,493,905, forward strand.
GGAGAATAAAAACAAAACGGGTTTTCGCAGCTTTCATAAGGATAACTATTAAACAGAATTATATTTATTACTTCAAAACATATTAGATGTCATGACATATTAGCGCACATATGTCAGGTAGTAATCGTAGTACGCAGTACGCGTCGTAACCGCAGTCATGCGTGCTTCTCCAGCCGTCCGAGACAAACACGATCAATTAGACGACATTGGTAATCGTTTAATCAAAGTCGAGAGATGAAAGTGACTGATAACAATATCGACTACATCGGGAATGCTGGACGAACGCCATTATGACGTATGACAGAGTTCGTGTAGCATATCCACTCCTGATATGCCTTGCTCTATGATGTTAGTAATGCCAGACAGAGATAAGCAATTTTACTTAAGGCTGTAGGGCTGTAAAGTTGTTCTATTCAACATACGCTTTTATTATTAAAGATAGCCGATGGTATATGCCAACCATTGACATAGTATATTGTTGATCGAAGATGCCAACACGTAATAATTAAAATATGCAGATAAGAAAACTGTTTTGGAACCACTTATTCCGCTGTAATTACTCACTTAGTACACTGTAAGTATTTAAAAGCTCTGGTAAGTCTTTAAAATATTATGAACGTATTCATAAAAATATGAAGGATGTGTTTTTTTTAAAGTTATTTTGTGATAATTTAATATAATAAACACATGAACTTACTATTTTTATAAATATGTAAATGGAAAATCTTTATAAATATGTACATATATAAATGCAGTAAAAATTAAGGCTCTAACTGCCCCACACTTAGAATACCATCAAACTGAACGTTTAACCTTTAAACATGAAATAGAAATATCTTTCGAAGATTCTTCGCCTTTGTTATCTAATCTTTATCAATACATGTCAATAGATCATTAAAACGTGGCTGCCTCCAGCGATACACAGCAGTCGTTCGATGGATCCTGTCCGATTACATATAAATGCTTTCACTGACCAATCAATAGTGATTCATTAAGATTTATAATTCACATTAAATTTGCGAACACCGGAAAGGTTATTATGTTCCTAACTCTCCTTGATTGAATTAGAGAGAAGAGATAATAAATTTTTACCACTTTCTTTTTAAACGAGATATGACTCAACAAATTTTGTGTTCATTTACCTATTGGTCAATCGTCGTGAATGACGATTCTTTACAAATTGTGATTAATGATCAAATATTATTTATGAAACAGCCACTAATGGTATATATTATAAAGTCGCATTTTACTACTTCAACTTGTAGCTATTATAATTATCATTTTATGTCATCTATTACATGATAACATTACTTAAGTCGAAAGTTGCGTTAAATATACTTCTCTTCACATACTCGGGAAAGTCATATTATGTTATTACAAATGGGACGGCGTGTTTATATATTGCATTTAGAATTTAAACGCATGCAATAACATTAGAAATCTGAGGGAACTGACCTTATTGCAGGTGTCTGCTTATTTTCATTTCCTTTACTAAATCTAAGCATTTTGAAAGAGAGCGAACGGAAAGTTGGCGCCACTAATACGTTCAAGGAATTCGATTTATTGGTCTTATCTTCGCATCGAACACATTTAATATAAATGGAGAATGAGCAAAGAAACATGTATTACCTACGCATTATGTAACTGCCGTGTTGGCCAATTATTTATTGCTCATTCTACCATTCATTCTAACCGCCAACCAGATAAATTGTAACGAAATTATTCATCGTGCTCTTGAACTTGTCGGTGTTTTTACATCACCAGCGCCGGTAGCTAAGCATTCATCTTTGTCCGCTCTGATGCTCAAATCAAATTAGATATTTATATAACATTGCAAACAAATTCGACTTTGACACGTACATACCCTCCCCAAATTATAAATTATTAGTTATTTGACATTTACGCAAATTTTTGATCTAGATAGTAAAATATTTTTGTCGTCTTCATTTTCATGGTAGATAAGGAACGGAGATAGAAATAATAGTAACTATCAATCTGAACTACTCTATGAGTCAGTAGTATGTAATGTACATAATATGTATGTACTCTATGTGTAATTTGGGTCCGACTTCTGCGGTAACATAAAAAAAGCTTCGGTCGATCATCATGCTCTAAAGATAAAATACCAGACTATTCACTGTTATATGTATAAAGATGCATTTCGTTCTAAGAAATCCCGCGTCTTTCCAAATCCATGCTTTAAAATTTGCAAAGCACCTTAAATCGAGTCGCATTCACAGTGCGCTCGGCAACAGTCGCATATTGCCACGCTGAGCAGACATAATTAATTTATTTTTGAGTATTGCGCGGCTTAGCCGCTGCACGGTTTAGCTATGAATTCAGAGAAACTTATAGCGAATGAACTATTGGCGTTCATTCAACACGCCATCGATACAATGGACGAGATCAGCATCTTGCAGATTTGCAAATCCAACTTCAAAGAAGAGGAGATCTGCAGTGGCAAGGTGCTCCTGTATCAGACACTTGGGAAGGCCGACCGAATGAAAACCCGTAAAAGGGATGACAAAGGTGAAAGGGATCTCCAGGATATTATCAACCTGTTTAAGGAGACTGACCCGGATAACGTACCCGCCTTTGTGGCAAAGCAGTTGCACAAGCTACCACCTGTCACTTTTGACCACGTCGATGTCACCAGGTTACTTAAGGACATCATAATCTTGAAGACAAGCTTGGCTGAAATGCAGTCTAGGTTAGAAGTCTCAGAATCTACCATGAGTGAGCTGCGTGCTGAATTATTAACTTTAAAACATAATGATTCAGTAAGTAGGTCACCTATGATTTCTAACGTAAACACACGTCGTGGGGCGCAGTTTGCCTCAGTCAGCTGTTTTGCGTCGTCGCCGAGTGCAGTTGTCACTGTGTGCAACACACCAAGCCCCGCCGCCCGCACTCCGGCCCCGCCGGAAACAAACGTGAGCGTGTCAACGCCACGTGCCTACGCCGCTGCCGCAGCGACCGCCGTCACCAACGCCACCCCCGCACCCGCCGCCCCGCGATTACAGCGGGCTTCGATTGAGGGTAAAAAGCAGAGCAGGGACGAACCTGCTCGGAAAACAGTGTCACGGAGTCGAAAGAACGATCAGTGTGACGAGGAGGGCTTTGTGAGAGTAGAGAGGAAGAAGAAGAAGCCCTCGAGCCGAAACCACTGTGGCACCGCTCCGACTGGACCAAACCAGCTACTGCGTCCTGCAGTTCCAACGACGCAGCTATACGTGTCCCGACTGCACTGGGCTACGAAGGTGGAGGAGGTCGTAGACTATGTCTTCAAGAAGTCAAATGTTGTCCTGAGGGTTGAACGGTTAGAGTCCCGCCATAAAACAAATTTTAGTTCGTTTGTGGTGAGAGTGCCGACTAATGGATTGACGACATTTATGAAGGAGGACTTCTGGCCGCAGGGTGTCGTATTTCGGAGATTTCGAGGTCGGCTACCTGCTGACACCGCGCGCAACACGTCGTCGATGTTTCGTGTTACTTAGGATATAAGTTTTATTTATATATATATGTTAGTTATAAGGTATATATAATATGGGCCAACTTTTTATGTAATGTAAATTTTGATGCCTGATTTAAATAAATAAATAAAATAAAAAAATAAAGCACTTGTCACTTTCACATATGGTCTGGCCACATTGGTCGTGAGACGTTATCAGTCAATCAGGTGACGAGTGGGAGCTACATAGAGCAACTCGTACACAAGGCCATCTAACTCTCTCCAGATCGACTAGTAGCTACCCTATCCGATCAATAATATTCTGACATCAGCAAGGCATGTCCCCTGCGGCTGTTCTGACACTCATGACTACTGCATAAAACAGGATTATACTACCTTCATAACGTTAGGAAATAAGAACCTTTTCGATCAATAGGACTAGGGCGATTAAATCTTGAATGTTGTATTTGGACTTGTTACAGTTTAGTTTTCCTATATCAAAGTTGAGAAGTGTTGCGTTGTTTTATTGTCTAGCTGCAGCTTGTTAGTGTCTACTTTGAAAGATGAATTGCACAACTAGAACGGAGTAAGGTGCCCAGTGCCCACGCTGGAGGCTAAATGTGCTTCCTACAGGTCAGCGTTTCCTTTGCTTTAATAATGCATTGCAACTCACCTGATAGAAATTATATTATTGTTCTAAATTTAGAATCTCTTTGTTTTTTTGAGGTTTATAAACGAGATAATAATATAAGTTGATCTAAAAATTAATAGTACAAATTTTTACAATAATTGTTAAAAATATTATTATATGCATGTGCTGTATTTGATATCAGTAAACAAACATAAAAAAAGTAAGATCAAAACTATTTTATTAATGAAATGCCCTATGGTATATTTTGTCATCTTTTGCTACGAAATTAAGTTCCCCAAAAAAATTAAAGAAAAGCCAATATGAAGTGGGCAATGTTAGTTAAACTATATGACTAATAATAATAAAACAGATAAACTGTACTGGTTTTGTTTATTATAAAAATTTTAACTTACATAATACTTATTGAGTCCACAGCAGATTACTGGTTATGGCTGAGGTTCGACATGTATTGTATCGGCAGGTTAGATAAGGTTAAACCTTGATTTTTTTTTAATGGCCCCGGACCATCGGGCATTATTGATATGAGCCGGTCAAAGTAATAAATGTATCTATTTGACCGACGCTCTCGGTCCTTATTCATATTAAATCGTTCATATGAGTACTGACCGGTTAATCAAGTTGTACATAACATTTCTATTACCACAGTGCATATTAAAAAGCACCACAAGTATTAAGACAGTGAATGTAAGTATTCTAAAAATGGTGTTTTTTGTTATTTTCACTATCTTGATATTTATAATATGTACTTTTCCATATGGTTTTCGCTAACCCGCTCTGCCGGCCTAGCATGACAACCACGACAAAATTTTATCGACGTTTTCTCGTGTTTTAATCGCTTATCTATTTATATCTTCCGGATCTAACATGACACTTACACTTAAAACTCGAATTCTAATATCAAAATATATTTGTCGATCGAGATATGAGTCGTATAGAATCAAAGGCGGCTATCTGACTTAAAGCTGATTGTTAGCAATTTAAAAAAGAAAACGTCCTTTATTTTTGTATTAGGTATCATTCATTGCATGTTTAAGGTATCTATTAATATTAACAATTAAGATAAAACTGGATGTATAAAAAAAATAACAGTCTAAACGACAAGAGCTTATTTTTTTTTGTAGATTGCCGGACCAAAAATGTCAGGCCGCCTTTGATTCTATACGACTCATATGTTTTTTTCACTCGTCCGCGAGATATCTCTTAATGGTCATGCTATGTGGGCTGTACACTAATTATTATACTACAGACGTCGAAAGCAATATATATTAATAGCGCAAAAATAGTGTTAGAACTGCACGAATAATGAAGTTCGTGGTTACCTTTCTCGAGTAAGAAATAAAACTCGTAGACATAAACATAAAAATTTATTATGTACTTAATAGTAAATCTTATCGTAAAGAGAACGTAACTATTACTGTTTAATTTAATATTTACAATAGTGATGTCTGTCAGGGCTTTATGGCTGCGATGCGAGGTCATATATATTTACAGTTCCTATTTACAATTCATTTTACTCGTAATTTTAATATTCCGATGATTACATAATGTACGTTATAAAGAAGGCGGATGAGCTATTGTAATATTTATTCGATATATCAAATTGTTTATGACAGAAAACTAATTCTATATATCAAAGACACGTTTGGTCATCCACCTCCTAAATCAAAAAATATTTAAAACAATCCAACAGTTGATTTTTCATCTCGCAAATTATGAACAGCATTCGTCAGTAAAAGCCATCTTAAAGTATGAAATATGCAAATATCACAATTTCACATACTATTCTATTCTACTTAAGCTAAACGCAGTCTATTGATTTAAAAATAATTTCGTAAAAATAAATAACTTAAATACTAAGCGATGGTCGTTTTTTTCGAACGCTCTTGCTATTTTTCCCAAAGATCGTACCGATTACCTGCAAAAAAAAACATATGTTAAATAACGCTGTAAAGTAGCATAAAATAAAACGCGATTTATTCATTATATTATTTATCCCGACGCGGACGTTTGAATGCTGTTCAGCAAGCGTGGTCACGGTCAGACTGACCGGCTCTGTATTAGTATCTGTAAAAGTTACTTTAATATTTAAATATGAGATACTCGCGTTAATAAAAGATAATACTCTGAGCATCAAGCTGTTGAAAATAAGTAATATTATAAAAAGGCCGATAGTTAAATTTACGTAGAACTGATGTACTACAACTATACCTACTGAATTTATGTTGTCGCGGGTGACATTGCACGAGAACAGTACTTAGAAATATAGGCTAATTGAGACTAATAATAGGATTTTAATTAGTGTTTACGAAAATCCAATTTTATGAGCACCTATTTTGAATTACTGGACTCTACGCAGTGGCGGGACCACCATACAAGCCCAAAAGCCCGGCTTGCCCTATGAATGCAACCATAAAAAGAAAAATAATAAAGCCCATAACGTAATTATATAAGTCATAAATATCTTATATAATTTTTAATTACATATTTATATAAATTAAATATTAACACGTATAACGTTAAAACCAGCAAGCCGGGCTTTTGGGCTTGTATGGTATACGTAGTCCCGCCACTGACTCTACGGTGTGATTTAACCTATTTGTTTATTCTCTTTTGTGACTCAATTAAGTTTCTAAGAACCTTTACATAAGCACAACATTTCTGTTCTAAATTACATAATGTGTTATGAAAATCTCTATGTGAAAAGCGATCATGAACAGTATAAGAAATGCAAAAGAAAATCGCTAACATAACTCAATCGCCCAGACGTTATGATGGTGGGAACTCTGAACAACCGCGTATGGTATGTTACACTAAACTATGTGGCGTATGCGCATAAATGAAAGATCGATGTACAAGAATTAATAATCGTATAATCTTTTTTCATTTGTTTGTGATCCTGTGAATAGTCGTTGTTTTTACTTTTTATCACTTGTAGGATGTCCCCACGCAATTTTTCATAAAACTTTAACGAATTTAAAAAATAACACATGAATATATGTTTTACATAATATAAACTACACATTAGAAATTAAAATATATATTTTTGAATTGATATGGTATGGCATAAAAAATAGGAAAATGTGAGTAATTTTGTTTTTATTATAGTCAGTTGAATTATAGGAAATATTGAATTAAATGTTTTTTATTAATACTGAGTTGAGCGGTGCATTCCTAGATAGGCAGTAAATTTAATATTATTTCAAATTCAATTTGAATTTAGAACAAAAATTATTTATTTTATTTTTATAATTCTCGTCCCCTAAAAGCGCTAGTGCGGGAATGTTTAGAGGTCTTAACTGATATTTTTTTCAGGCAAGTCGCTGATCATTCTTCTGTGCTCTAAACTAACTGAAAACTACCTGATTCTTAACTTCAAACTTTGGCTATTGGCCAGTGGCCTCACTAACTTCACTTTTTCGGTAAAGCACTTTAGAGGCAGATTGAGTCACATTAAAGGAAAAGATAAAACGTAAGTATCAATTACTTCTAAGTTGAAGTATATCTAGTTGCTATTTTTACCTTAGAAACTGAGTAGGCGGCGAGTTTTCGCCTAGGGGCAGGTAATAACAGGGCGAGAGCCCGCGCCTCACGCAGAAGCGCGTGGAAGGCTAGCGCTGCGCCCGCGCATGACTCGGCGGCGGACACCTCGTAGAATTGACAGCCGAAACGTAGTGACAGCTCCTGACCCTCTTCCGCGTGGACCTCCCTTATAAGGAAAGAAATATTAATTAACTGACTGCTTTTCTGACAGTTGCCCCGGGTGACTGCCGGTCGATAAAAAAATATGTGAAAATAGTCCATATTTATAATATAAGGTGAAAAATTAAAATATTATTTTTCTCTATTAGTAGACGTAAAGAAAACCGTTTATCATCATACTGTTGGATGTTGTAATGTGTAATATTATATAACCAAAAACAAATCATTTACAAGACCGATCTAATTGAACACTGCCAATGCAAAATAACAAATGATAGTGAACATCGATTAATAAATGGAGACAACTCGGCGGCGAATCCTGAGTGATGTATTCTATCTTGGAACTATTCGTTAACAATAATAGAATGTAAAGTACTTTAATTGTTACCAAAGATAGCAATAGGCACTTAATGTTAAGGAACACCTTGTTAAATAAATTAATTGAAATCATTATGGAACACTGAAGCCATTATTCAGGAATAAAACGAAAACTAAAGACAATTATTACGGTTTGATTGTGTAAACAAAATATTACTGCGAATTAATCACGTTAAGGAGCTTAACTGCAACTTATTGCTCAATGCATAAGGATACATGCACAAAGGATTAAACGATAATAAATGTGAAACGAATCGTGCCGATATATTATCCTCAGATTTGTGTTCTGACGAAATATTTGGTACTAGTTAATGTGTCAAGTACAACCAATTGACATTCTTGGAAGGTGCAGTCACCCCTATTGGAATGGTTGATTTACCTAATTATAGAAAACTAGTGAATTTTACTGTAAGTTAAATTATTTATATCTTAAAGAGTCGAAGTTTTTATTTATGTGAAATTTAAAATTGATAAATTAAATTTTCCTACATGATTTTAAGATTTGAAAAATAATGTTAATCTAAATCTATACTAATATTATAAAAAAGGAAGATTTGTTTGTTTGTTGCGACTTAACTCAAAAACTACTCTAAACGATTTTAAAAATTATTTCACCAATAGAAAGCTACATTATCATACATACTGGCGTGTTACTAATCATGTAAGACTTTGATTTTCAGATCCCTTGTGCGCCAATCTTCAATAGTAGTTCGACTACTTGCAATAATTGAAACTACTTAGCGAACCATAAAACCACTTCAATCAATCATTTGTACGCCGCTTATCTTACCTGGCGTGCTCGAGGTCGCGTTTGTTGCCCAAGAGGGTGATAGCGGCACAGCCGGGAAGCCGCGTCCGTTCTAGCAACGACAGTATCTCTGCAGCCGCTAAGAACGACCGTCGCTCGCAGACTGAGTACACCACCGCGAATGCGTCGCCCCAACGCAAGTGATCACCGAGGCAACCGCGGATCTACAGAATAAATTTTCAGATTAGCGTTGACTCATTTTTTTTTGGTAATTTATTTTAGTAAACGAATATAATTTGATCATCCTTCAAAAGGCTTTCATTTAAATAAGATAAATTTGTTACAATTTCTACATTATATTGTCTTAACTTATAATAAGAATTATCTTACAACTTAATTATGACGAAGTAGAGACAATAAAAAGGTTTTTATTCAATAATATTACAGAATTCTTCAAGTCATTACATATCGTAAAATCTAAAACAGTCGTGAACGATCACGAGAATAAGAATTCTCCCTTAGAAATTACTTCCAAGAAACATTATTTCTTCAAGAACAGTTAAACTGAAAAAGATGAGACTCATTCCAAAGTCTACTTATATTTTACGCAATGCACTTCTCTTTATTTAATGTACAGGTAAAAACAATAATTTCGTTCCTAAAGGTTGTAAATATCTGTCCTACAACATACACTACACAGAGTTGCACATCGGAGTACATTCCTCTCGCACAACGCAGCGCGAACTCTGGCAATAAATAATGTACTAGCTGATGTTCTTAGAAGATAAATAAAAGCACAGTCATGTCAACGACATTAGAATAAAATTAACACGCAACACAAAACATTTAACTTAACACAAATAAACGGTGTACGAATGAAAACAAAACTTGTTTCGCTAATCAAAACAATGACTAAGTGTTTCGCTTTAGGTAGATTACGTAACTCATTCATTTAGAATCGATTTTGCGTACTCAACATTGTAAACACGCTGCTGGAAGACAGCTCGCCAAGCCCTCGTAATTTCCTCATAATTAAATCGTACGTCGAACTCGAGACGGCTAAAAGCAACACCTGTCAGATTAAAATCTCTATTGTCTTAAGTTTAATCGAAACTTATCATGAGATTACGCGCTTCCTATAAGATCCAATAATCTTAATGATATAAGACGTTATACATAATGGAGATGTCGTACAAAATTAATCTAATCTCATATTAGATAACGGTTCATTAATAAGCTCTCGACATGCGATTTAATCAGCAGGCCATGAAACGAGCTTAAATCAAGCAAATACTCTGTTACTAATTATGATGCACTATTCTATTGCTCATTTAAATTAACCAATTTTAAACGTGTTTGCTTTAAAGACACCCATAAATTAATCGCAATGGCATAAGGACTTAACACTAGTATTGTCATAGGAGAGTTCCTGAGTAGTTCTAATACTTTTTGAAAGATTAAGGTACCATAGTAGTTAAGCCGAGCTTTAGTCGATTACTTACAGCACAATTTGAGGTGTCCAGTATTTCAACTTCAGAAACTGCTCCATCGAATGCCACTCGATGCTGATAAAGGAAATCTGAAACAATAAAATAATTAGCATTTTTAATTTTAAGCAGAATTAATTTACAAAAAATCCCTTTTTTGTAGGTAAGGAACCAAGAATTATCGTTTTTTTTTCAACAGATTGTAATTTGGTTACCATCATTTAAAATTTAAATGATTTACATAATATTATGTAGAATGTAGTTATAGGAACTCGAAATTATTCGTATTTTGAATCAATGTAGATGTTAAAGTATTATTACGTCCACGCCCTCAATAAAAATGTCACTACGCGCATTTCCTTCTGTAATAATCTAAAGGTCATTTATTGTTTACATCTGTATTACGTAAAACGTAATCATTGACATTCCAGTGACGAAAATCAACGAAATTATATTTACGTATTGACAACGTCATCACATTGACGCAAAATACTGAAAGGACGGAAGGAAATTATTTCCTCTATATTCGAGCAAGTAAAAAGGTGTCGTAATCTTGTAAATTGACGTTAATTGCATAAATTAAGCCGCCCAAATGCTACTGTTGTATCTGAAATGAACAGTAATAAAGCCGAATTAAAATTTACACATTGTTCCCTTATCCGTAGAGGTCGTTCACTGACGTTAATGAAAATATAAACCTTGTATATATTTTTTATCTACGTCATATACGGCCTACATGTGGCGCCTATCTATCCTGTAAACATTATATACGTAAGATCATAATCATTATTACTAAAGTTCCGCTGTTAAGTGACTTTATTCGACTTTCAGCTTTTAACCAATTCCCGCTCAATACACTTTTGCGTTTAACATTCTTTTGAGGATTTCATTATAGTATACATTTATTATATTGACCGCCTCCGTGGCTCAGTGGTAAACGCAATGCGTTTAGCACCGAAGGTCCAAGGGTCGAATCCCGGGGAAACAAGATTTAAAAAAATTGTTTCAGTCGGGCAGGGCACAGAAGGCTGATCACCTACTTGCCTACAAAGATAAATGATCAGAGAAACAGGCACAGAAATGGGTCGACCCCATGCCCCTCTAGGGGACTCGAGATTTCGCTTATAGATTTATTAAAAACACTTACCTCCAGAACTGTATTCACCAATATACCGCTTCGTGAGGTAACGCACAACCACCGCTGTAACAAACAATGATAATTAATATTATTGACTCTAATTAAAATAACATTACTTCCTACTAAGCTATTGGAAAGTAAGCGTGACCTATTTGTAATGTATTAAGGAACAAATACAACACAGCTTTGAGCATCATCAACCGGTCATTACTCTTCAACTTTCTACAGCAAGTAATGAATTGTCCTTCGCGTTATGCTCTCCCGGTGTTCTGGTAGGTATCCCTTAGACTAACTCATATGCTATCAACGTCAATGACATGGCAGGTTGTCTGAATAGCTACCGGCTAAATGTACTGTCGAGAATCCTGGTAGCTGATAGAATGTATTCAAAAAGATAATTGCTTTTCAACAATGTAAAGTAAGCGTAACTAGATTTCATGTTGTGATCGTAAAAACGTTCAGTGTATTTTGTAATCGCCTACTCGATGTCTACACATACCCACGCTTTGTATAATAAAGTGATATTTTGTAGAAACTTATAAATAAAAATCCTATTAAACCAGACAAAAGATGCATTTTTATTTTTTATATGTTGCTGAGTTTTCGAAGAGAACAATGGTTTGCCTTCTCAATCACTGATGAGTAATATTTATTATATTGAACCAAAAATGCCTTAGAAGATAGGTCTACCTATATAATATATAGTTTTATTAAATACCCTTAAATGCACTCATGCACGGATTTTACAACTGTTAAGGGTATTTTAAATACCGGCTGACTCCAACTCAAGCGAAGAGCGATAATTGTATTAATATGATTGGGATCGATATAAAAATATAATTTTCTCTTAGGAATTTTTAATCGATAAGATTGGAGCGTCCAAGTCACGAGCTGAACCAATTGCGTAACAGATGCGTGCCCAGCGCTTGCGCAACTCCGCCATAATGTCGCATGACAATGGACTTGAAATACATTCCACGGCTGCTCTAGTTGAAAATCAATATTTAATTTGAAGAACTCGGAATAAATAGACTTGCCACACGTAAAATAAATTTCCAGTTTATAATATTATGTAGATAAAAAAAATCATTTGAAGAAACTTGAGAAACTTGATTACTGATATCTAACTTTGTCTCCCGGCACCATCATAAATGATATTTATACATATTATTTGCTTGCATTATAAATGAATCTTATCATTTATCACAAACGTTAAATCTGTTAAAATATTTGATTTTATTTCGGCGATTCGGAAATTCATAGACTGAGGCCGCATTTGCACTTCATCGACGCTAAGTGGTTCGTTATCAGGCTGTAGTTATGATATATCCTTCCTTTTAATGCTTTGAAGTAGCTATTAGTAGTAGATATTTTAAAAAATAGTAAAAATATTAGTTCCAGAAGCAAGAGCACCGCCGATTGCGCCGTATTCCCGTCGCATTTCAAAACACAATAAATCATATTCAGCATCAAAATTTACTGTATCGGTTTTCGTTTCAATTGATTACTAAAAAGCAATAAATTATACTGAGAAGTAATTATCACCGCAATAAAATGGTGAATAACAGCTAAATAGCCATTATAAACGTTAAAGGCTAATGAGGGCTCAAACCTCCGGCTCCCATATTACCGAACGTTGTTTATGAGACTCGTACAAAATTCCACACTCTCATTTTCATTTTATTTCTTTTTCTGTCGTCGATGCGGAGTTATTAAAATATGTTTTACTTTCTCCGCGATCCGATTACGTGAGATAATGAAACGATTGGGTTGGAATTCCACATGCAAATATATGGCAAAAGGATTCAAATGCTTTAGTTATAAGAAATAGGAATGTTTTGCTAGTTTTAGCAAAGAAATTGCTCGTTTTCTAAATAGATTTAAATTACATAACATTTTTTCTCATCTTTCAACTACTATAGGCCCCTATGAAAATCTCTGAATGATTGAAATGACTGTTGGTCAGGAGATTTTCAGGCCTCTGTAGTCATTTTTAAATTCCTGGTGAAGAACAATGCATTATGCAGTGCTACATCATAGTACTAGCTTTTGTTATAGCCAGACAAGACTATTACTAGTATTTAATCAATACACATCAGATATTATCTTTACTGAGCATTAAACATATAAAGTTATTTTGTACCTACTAACTTATGCCCGCTACTTCCTCCGCCGGTATCACGTAGTTCGGGACCTTCAAAAGGACGGACTTTTACATAGTGAATGTTTATGGTATAAACGTACCTTTTGTCATTTTATAGTTTTCTAACCGTAGCTAAATCTTTTCGTTGATAGATTGGTAAATCAGTCAGTCAATTATAAAATATTTTAAAAACACATTTTTCTTTCCACGAAAAAAATATACCTAGACGGGGCAGGATTGTAATCTATGTTTACTAGCTTTAATAAAAAAACTGGCCAAGTAAGAGTCGAGTCATAATTCTAGGTCAACAGGAAGTACACTATAAGTTTTGATTCCCTTGCGAGTGTCAAAATATGCGGCGTAAACGGAGCATAAGAGCTTTTGATTGCGTCGCATTGCTTAGAAGTTTTTTTCACTGCTGAAAAGGTTTGAGTATTTGATATTAATTTCAACTTGATATCCTAGCGTTCCTGAGAAAATGGCTCTTGATAGACCTATAGACAGACAGAAGGACAACGAAGTGTTCCGTTCACATAAAGGTTCCGTTTTTGGTACGGCGTAGGGAACCCTTAAAAAAGCTTTCATAGAGATAGATTACAACATATCGTTGTCGTTAAGATAAAAATATTTAAATATTTTAAAAATCATTTAAGCGTATAAGACAAATTACAATAATGAAACAGCATGGCACATGATTGATGGTACCTATAGAAACAATAGGTGTTGTAGCTAGAGGAATCTATAGGTAATTAATAGATTACGGGCTACATCCATCAGCTGTCCGAAGGTACAAAGACAAGACATATGATAAGCCTCTAAGGGTCACCAAAAACCATTAATACGTTAACCGTTATACCGTTTTGTTTCGGATTGTAACTATACATTAAGAGTGCATAATATTACAGTTATTAATGAACAATAACATTAACAACTGTTAGATCATCATGCTAAAGATAAGTAATTATTATTAATCAATCAGAAAATGTACCATCTATCAAGCACACGTGGGTTATTAAAAATTTAATACTAGTTAATATATTATAATAATAATTGGACGTATAGAGTAAAGAGTTATTTTTTTAAAGTTTTCTTTACTAAAGAACACTTTAAATAAAATATATAATTTTATATGCAAAAGAATATCCTTCAATTATTCACAATATAAGCTAGAACAATATGTTATGGCTAGATAAACAAAATTACCTTAGTTTTAGGACCAATACTTTATAATTCAGAGATAATAAATGTTATAGTCTTAAAACAGCGCTTAGGAGCGCTTTGTAATAATAATTAATAATATAATTTAATATTTTATAGACGGTGGCAATAGCTCTTAGAGCTCGTGGTACCGCTTCAATTTGGCCCACCTAGTAGAGTCACGAGAAATAATGCAAACCACAAAAAAATATATATTAAAATGTTGTTCATCTGGCAATTTTAGTAACGTGTCCTACACATAAAAAAAGAAATAAAAATACAAAAGTTAAAAAGGAAATAGTGTACAAAAAGCGGCCTTATCACTGAGAATCGATCTCTTCCAGGTAACCGGAGAAATTAGAAGATTAATTTAAAACATAATGTTTTTTTAATTAGTAAATTCGCTGGAACAGTGTATTAATTTAAAAGATATATGCTATTTAATATGAAAGATGCTACATTTGGCTACTTTGGCATTAACATGTTCTCGTCAGTACTAAGCGAGAGTACAAAAAGGCACAGGTGAGCTTCGCTCTTATAATATTATGTAATATCTAAGATATAAGTTTTTGATTAAATTAATCAAACGTGTCAAATTCTAAGCTTACTAAGTTGTGGAGATAAATAATTGTGTATATTTCACTTTTGAAGTTTACCGATTCTCTAATTGCCGTGCAAATACCGCCTAAACAATCATGAATAAATTTAATAAATACAAACGTTTTTTATGATATAGTATATTCATTTTGCATCGAGAAACTTATTTTACTTTTCGTATAAAAAAGTTCTAAATACGGAACCTGACCCAAAAGTCTGAGCTTTCTCAAAATAATTGAATCGCATATAGGTCTTATAAATTTTGCTTAAGGCTCCTTTGTGAGCACAATAAATTATTACAACCATAACTGACCCAGATAACAATATTTTGGTTAAAAACTGTTTATTTTTAAATTGTATTTACTTTACGTCCTTGGTATGTAAAACCAAACAGTGACACTCATTTCACTTCCAAAAGATACTCTCCGAAGATCAGTTATAATAAATCGTTAGAAAAAATCACATGTCAACAAAATAATACAAGAAATTACCTTATACTCGTAACTTATGACTCGCAATTTTGTATGAATTTTCATCTCATATATTTTTTTAGTAAATCTATACTATATATTTATCTATGTTATAAAATTCAACTGTTTTAATGAATTGTTAATTAAATAAAACAGTTGAAGTAAACAATTACATGAGTTATTGTGATATTGTTTTCTATTGAATGGCAATTTTTTGCTAATTTTTGGCAATTTTCAAATATGTATTTGAAGTTGAAAACTGCCTTATACCATTTAAACCTAAATAATTTCATAATACCAAATAGAATTCTTACTATTTTATAAAAGACTGAATAGTTTATACGCTTTTGCGTTCCACTTGAGCGAAATTTATCATGATAAAGATATTTTACGACATCATTTTACATACGATTGTGTCTGTATGATCAATTGGGTTTCCGATGGGGTCAACTTATGAAACACATCTCATTCTCATATTTACGAGCGCAGCGAACTTAATGATCGCAATTATGTCATGATCTAAAAATAACTCGCCGCGTCAGCTTTCGCTTGCATGCTTCTCCTCTGTTCCTAGATGCAATATAATATATTATTTATATTACAGCAACGTTAATACATACTACAACGAATACCAAAACATATTAAAAATGCTAAATCTTTTGGTATGTTTAAGACTGAGCTAGCTAAGCATATTTTAAACGATCATTCCTTATTAAAATAGTGTCTCAAAATATGATGTTTTCCCTTCTTCTATATGTATTTTGTCAAAAGTTTTGTGTTAATCTATTTGTATTCGTTCTTGCATGCATATTTTATATTCAGGTCGCCGTAGATTACATAGTTTATGTAAGTGTAAGTTTTTCATGTAAGTGACTGTATATTTTAGTCTTAATGAAAATAAATTCTTTAAACCTAATACACACTAAACTAGTACTATTAGAAGAGGTAAAACTGTGTTTGTTTGGTTGAATATAATTTTAATATCGTGTGTGAATCTAGAAAGCCGGTAAAAATCCGCTTAGAACAGTATTATTTACATACTTTTAGACGGCTGTATATAATTAAAAGCAAAACATGTAGTACATCTAGATAATAATTTAGAGTTTTTAAGGAGATTATCCGCTTTACGACTCAATATTGGTCCATATAAAAACATTACTTCATAATCACAAGTTAGACATAGACATATGTCTATGATATGTCTATGTCTAATCACAAATTAAATTATCTTTTACTAATTAATAATGTAGTATAGGCAATATAATAATATTACTTCTACGCGAAATACAGCTGGTTAATTTTAAATTTCAATGTTTCTTTTGTGAAACCGAAGTTAAGCGAGGTCGTTTATTTAAGTTATAATGTGATACTTTTGCCTGGAAATCCCAATATCTACGCGCGCGGTCTTGATCTATATAAAATTGAAAGGATTTGTTTATGCAGTCACATCCCATATCCCCAACTTGATTAAGCATGAGGCTTATTAATTTTAATCCGTTTCAATGATATTTTGTCTTCTTACAGGAAATTAAATAGCCCGCCAGACCAGTCGTTTTTACGGAAAACGAATACAATTGTGTCTGTTTTACTGATCATGTTTTTTTAAAATTAGCAATTAGTCTTCTGTTCCCTGCGCGACCGAAACAATTTTTTATTTTTTTCCCCTAGTATCGAATCCGGAACCTTAGATATACAACATGCAAACCACTGAGCCATATAGGCAGTCAAACGACCTCAGGGGCATCGCTAAACTTTTTTGATACTTAAAATGACTCGCGAAAGAAATTATGCACGAACCAATAAAATACACATCCAAGGGTTAAAAAAATACTTCAGATAATATTTAATAAATCTTTTATGTAAGGAATGCATTGACTAAAAACCATGTTTCTCGGCCGTATCCGAGACGTCGAGACGAGACGAAGCGAGTTTTAAACACGCGACAGGATCCACTTTAAAAACATATCCGATCTACGTCTAGTGCATTGCAAGCAGCTTTTCCATACGTCGGCGAGGAACAATTAGGGCGGTGCAATTACAAGAGTTGAGGCCGCTAGGTCAAGCGATTTCCCGGCGACGCCCGGCGCCATACCACGTTGTGTAACTTAAACGACCATTCATCCATTTAAGACTTCGAGGTCCCTGATCCAAGTTACACATTTTAATGATAATTATTATAACGTCTTATAAAAATTCGCTAATATTACGTCTACATAATAATGCATTAATTTTAACTTCCATTGCTAATAGATTTACCTGTATTTATCTATCACTAGTAACGTTCCCCGGCTTCTCACGGGTGCAATATAGATAATATTCACAAAAAAATATACGTTACTCGCTAATAATGTAGCTGTCTATTGATTAAATAATTTTTAAAATTGGTAAAGGTTTTGAGTTTATTCGTTACAAACATACAAAAATACAAATATTTCGTCTTTATAATATTAGTGTAGACTATAATTCTCCGTAATGTTATCAGTTCTGACACAAGATTGTATTCAAAAGGTACGCAATGATAATTTGCTGCTCGGAATACCTACCTACACAATGGCGATTGTTGCTGACCTAACCTAACAGTGTCTTCCGATGTTATATATAAAACTTTATATCAAATAAGTTTGTAACAACATAATGTATATATAGAGTTATTTGGTTTAATTTTGCATCATGTTTTTATTGCCAACATCGTGAAACCTTGGTCGCAAATATTTTTTTTATATCAGGACCATCTGTTCCAAGACAGAAAAGGCAAAGAGCAATTGTCGCTCATGCAATTTTATTTTATAGCTGTTTTTTGGGTTATCGATATAAATACTCATTTTATTACCCCACAAAAAGTCTAAGTACCGGGTCTCGCAACATAACATATCTCGCACGAATTTCAAAATAACGCTTTGATTCGCTTAAAACTCATCAAAACAATTACATTATTTTCTAAATAATTAGTACCTCCGATATGTCGATTATTATTAACTCAGGGCTGTCCAAATCAAGGCCCGCGGAGCGCATGCGGCCCGCAAAATAATTATTTGTTTTTGTATTATTTAAATAACAAAATTTAGAAAATGATGCGTTTTACATTTTTTATTAGGTTTTTTTTGTAAATTGTATTTATTCAGCGGCCACCCAATCTATTTAGTCATTTTTATTGCCCCTAGATCCCATAACTCCAACTCACCGATTCATAAAAATGTTATTATATTTGCCGATAAGACATTTAAATGTAATGAACACAATCTGAAAATTATACTGACCCGATTTTCCACTACGCGGACTGCCCAGCACCACCACTCTTATTCGACTCACAGTCATCTTCATTTGGAAAGATTTTATTTATTTTACAGTCTTAAAAATCTTATTTAAAAAGCCATCGTTTTTATTCAATTTAATATCACATAAGAGTATTCACTTTATACACGAAACACAAACAGTAATTATGAAAATGCAGTAATATCAGTTGTTTATCGTAAATACTTTCGAGAAAGCGAGCGGCTGATAGCGGTGGTTAGCGAACCGTATTGTCGACTATCTGCCGCAGAGTTTCTTATGCGACTGCCGACATCTCAGTTCTGCTTACATCAAAAGCGCAAACGCAGCCTCCGATAATACAGCCTCCGTTCTAGTTTTACGTATGCACATACGATATGGAATAATGGAATGCAGCCGTCATTATCTTAATACGTACAATCAAGCAATCGTACTCGTACGCTTAAAACATATCATTGATTTATGAGTGACAAGTAGGATATTATAAGTTTCCTGAAAAACAAATAAACGTAAGGTAGTAACTGCATCACGCATGTAGATTATTTTTAGATTTGTAACCGTTTTTGATCATATAAATTCCTTTAGACTAACTAATCATTATAATTTTAACGCCTCATTCTCGAATGCAGTGGATCGCAACTTAATATCACGTGGTAATTTGATATTTGTGAAATTATTAAGTATGCAATACTGAAAGCGGGCGAAAGTAAAATATGTATGTAATGATTTAATCCTTAAGCCTTTACTTTAGGGCTTGCGTAAACCTGTCGTGGAGTCTGAGCATCCAGATTGGGTGCGACGTGTCAAGGTGAGAGCGGCTCTGAGGCGCCCGCCGCTATAAATTAATTTGCAATGGGACGTAATTGGATCTCAGCCGCCCACACTCACTTCCAAACGTCCCACGGATAGCACAGGTAGACTTAGACAAATAGCATAAGTTTACCTTGTTAATTAACACCTCTTAATGCTTCTGCAATGAGTGTAAGTAACACTAAGTAAATATTTTTTTAACCCAACAAATAATAGTTATCTTCTATAGGAAGAGGGAAGCATGGATAAAGGATTTTAAATAGACATTTGTAAATAGGACGTATAGTAAAGTATGTCGTATGTGCTTAAATCCTAAATAATGATTGCGACTGTCACAAATATAATACCTACAATTTAATTTTAAATACTAATTTCGACTAAATGTTGTGAAATGATCATTAACGTCTGTATGCAGTCCTGCATTACAAAATGGTTTTCTTCAACTGCCGTAGCTCATTGGGGAAAAACCCCAAAAAAAGTTTACAAGTCAGTTGAAGGCTGTAAAGCTGACTGTGAAGTCAAATTCATAATCAAGTTAATACCATATTTTATACCGCTTTTAATCTACCAGTACTATGTATAAATTAAGTATTATTGTATAAACTAAGAAATTATCTTATTCTTTTTTTATTTTAGATATCGACAAACTAGCATGAGATTCACTTGATGAAATATCTTTCATCAATATTGAGGTATCCCTCAGCCACAGAACAACAATCAATGATGTGCCGTTGATCTATTTTTTCCTTCTAGCATTCGGAAGTACAGACTGAGACAGAATCCCGCAATGTGCACTTCACGGTTTTCCATCTACGAACGGTGGTATGTTAAGGTATGACATGCTTATAGAAAATTATAAACATGTCATCCCGGCGGAATTCGAACCCGCCACCCATCGAAGCAAAGTAGGTGTTCTACCTAACACTCCAATGAGCCCGTCGAAATGATGACTCTAAAGTGCTTACAAAAGTGTATTTGAATAAATTTTACCATTAATAAATCTAATTTATGTGCATACGGATACGGTTCTGTGCTTAAAGTGCACATTACAAATATCAAAGTGAAGGCGTACATAAAGTTGTAAATAGCGAATGTCTCCCTCATTAACTGTTAATATATCAAACGTATGAACTTTAGAGCGAAGAAAACGCATTTGCATAGAAGTTAACGCTAGTCAGTTTCTCTGCTCATTAAGGAAGGTTGAATCGAAAAAAGCATGGCTTCCCGACGCAAACTGATCGTTACTAAGACTTCCTCGAACGACGCTATTTATGCAATCATCGTCTATGTGCTGATGGTATCGCTTTTTCACCTACCATCTATTATGCTGCTTTTAATTCATGCTAATATGAGTAATAGAATTGCTAAGCTCATGATGTCGTTATATAATATTAGATCATACGTTTTCTTCTTTATTTCTAGTCTTTTGGATCAGTTTTATTTATTATATTATAAATATTGTATTAATTTTCTCTAGTATATAAGAGTATTTTATCACTTTGGTAATTAAGTAGGTATGACTAAACAGTAATGCTTATTCTTAAAAAATAAAAAACAGCATACTCACCATACAATTAAAACTTCAATTGGTTGGTTGGTTCAATATTCAGTATATCTACTTTACATTCGAGGGTTACCGGTTCCGTTCATGTCTAAAATAAATATTTGATTTTTCCGTAGTTTCGTAACGAAACACAGTCATCTAAAAATCAATTAATTATTTATAGCATAATTACAATATGACCATATTATCGATTACGGAGAAATACAGTAATTGGTAATGCATTCTCCTTGTTCTGGTCAAATCCTGTTGCAAAAATCGGCTTAAATTTCAATGAAAGATGAAACCATATAATCGTCTTGTGTAACAATTACATAAAATATTTTACAATATTATTTATTGTTAATATTGAAAGTTATGATCATAAAAAATTAAGTACGTATCGTTTTCATCAATCCACTGCAATCGCAACCCATGTTTTCGATATTCAATTATTGTTGGTCTAATTAAATTACTTATCAACAGCTTGGGTAACAATGTAAATAAATGCTTATTTACTTTTGTCGTGAGTAGAAGGTTTCGTAAATATTATCGCGTGTCAAAACTCGTTTATTTTGGCTCTACAATTATAGCGTTCACACTCTGGCATTAAACAATACATATCTATACATCTCTAAGCCTATAAACGAGTTAACTTAATTACAAAACAACCGATGTAATACTCTTGAACCACTTTATCTTAATAAGTTTAGTTTTTAACTGAATCTTTATAAAGGATATTAAAATTATAAATCGTTGCTTCAAAAGTAAAACTCACTAAGTGACATTTTGAATAAAAATAAATGTTGTTACTATTACTCATTTTAGGAGTAGACCTACGGTTATGAAGAACTAATTACGTAATCTGGTCCATAACTAAAGTATGCAGTGCAATACATACTTATTAATTTGTTCTTATCGTAAATGTAGGTACGCTTAAAATAAGGAATTGTTACAAATATGTTTATTCAAAATTACACTTAGTGACTTACCTTTGAACTAACAAAATACTAATTCGATTAAAATCAAAAGTTAGGTTTATTGCCCTGTTCAATCTATGAGCATATTTA
Organism: Anthocharis cardamines; assembly: GCA_905404175.1. NCBI lineage: Eukaryota > Metazoa > Arthropoda > Insecta > Lepidoptera > Pieridae > Anthocharis > Anthocharis cardamines. Next base: position 7,516,555 of record FR989962.1, read on the forward strand.
TCTGAAACAGTGAAACTCCGATTAGCATAATCAACTCATGTCTTAAAACTCTTGGTGACGTTTCCGCGCAAACTTCACTTAGTTTAATTTTTCATTAAACTTGATCAGAGGAAAAATCAATCGGACTGAATTTACTCATAAAATTAACCCAAATTACTAGACCTACCAACTACTAGATATTGTGTTAGGGTAATGTAAAATTAGGCAATTAAAAAAAATACAAAGTTCAAACTTCAAAGGTTCTCGAATTGGCGCGAACAACCACGTTGTTTTAAATGAATGTTCCAAGATCGGGCCACACGATAACCGGCAGACATTATTTATCCTGCTCTCTTTTGAAAGCATACATGCAATAAAACAAGTTAATGTTAATTGAAATCATGAAACATATCTTATTGGGTCAGTTCTTATTCGAAAAAAATCGTCGTGTAGCTCATTTCCTTCCCAGATTTGTAACTTCGTACTTATTTGCAATATACTTTGGTAAGGAAAATTGAATTAAATAATATTTGTTACTAACATAATTTTGAGAAGAACTTGGCTAAAACATATAATGTGCATTTTTTATTTTTATATTGTAACAAGCCCGTTTTTTTATATAAATAAAATACTAATTAATGTTCGTATAATACTATTTCTCTATTAATATTTTTTTAATGTTGAATATTGACAGACGAGCATGAGGTTCACTTGATGGTAGGCCTCAGCCACAGAACATCAGTCAATGATGCGCCGTCGAACTACTTTTTACTTCAAGCATTCGGAAATCCATAGACTGAAACCTAAAAAGACAATATGCACTTCACGGTTTTCCCATCTATGAATGGTGGATCGTTACCCGGTCGGAATTTCGATATTCCTCCCACCTGTTTAATGCCCGAAGTTACCAGACGTGGGGAAGACATATTTACAGAAAATTATAAACATATCGTCCCGTTGGGGTTCGAACCCACGACCTATCGATGCGTACGGCAGGTGTTCTACCGAACGTGCCAACGAGCCCGTCAAATATGATTTTTAAAAATAATATACCTATTTTTAACTATCGAACGTACCTTTCTAACATTCCAAGGTCAATCTGTCAACAATGCACGCACGTCTTCATTTGTTTAATAATTTCAATGCAAGCAGATGATTTACGTTTGTCAGATGAATTACATTGGTTATTTTTAACTTACCTTGTTGGAACCTTAAGTTGTTCTGCATGTCTCTCATCAATTATAATCATCCACACCTTTATGTTACTTTAATGAAATATAATATGACATTATTTTTATGTAAATCAGTTTAAAAATGGATTAACACATACCTATATAATTAATATTAACTGCACTTCCCTATAAGACTTCGGCAAAATCTTATTAATTAATTCGATCCAAAATAATATTTTATTATTAATTTTCAATTGAATTCTCTTTAATCCTAGAACTCCAGTTTAGGTACCTAAAAAGTTGACTTCTTGTGAAAATTACAACCTCTATTGATAGATTTCTACTCCGTGGTCCTACGACTGTCTACTATGGCAATTCTTTCGCCGTCTCCTCTATCAATCTGTTGAACTCCTCTATGCGTCTGTGGAGATTAGGCAAGCTCAAACAATAGCCTAAGCTGTAAGTATAATAACTAGTTTGTAATAATTTTATCTGTATTGCATTTGATTCTGCGTAGGAAATACAACAAATCGCCTGTGTATTTTATTATATTATTAGTATTTTAAGTAATATTTTATTTTTGACTTCGATGCAACTCTGTGTTTCTCCTTAATTTTGTATTTTAATCTTTCATGCAACTGGTTGTCTGGAAGAAATCACTGCTTAGTGATAAGGCCGTCTTTTCACGCGACATTGTTTTGATTGTTTCTGTATCTTTATGTTAAATAAAGAGTAAATAAAAATAAATAATATGAAATTAATGAAAAAGAATAAAAATTTCGATGTTTTACCTTTATTTGAAGTAACTTATTTAAACTCTACATATATTAAACATTTATATGTATCCAACTAATATTCTAAATATTATAAAAAGATTGAATAAATGTTGATAAAGCTAAATAAATAATATATTTAATTCTACATTTCAGGTAATATATGGAAGTTAAGCAGAAACAACACGGCGTACCCAGGACAGGTGACAATAATAAATTAATAAGAAAAACGTTATAATTGATAACAAGCCTAAAAGGAATAATTGGCTAACCTCAGGAAGTTTAAATAATCACATTTTCCCAATCTTAACATTATTTATGCGATCAAGCGGAATCTGAGCCAAGGATTTTGCGTTGAAAACAAAATCGTTTTAATTTGAAATCCAATTATTGTTATGACAGGCAGAGGGAAGTATGAATTATTGTTGTTCAGTTTGAATTATTTTAAAGAATGATATCCTAGTAGGAATATTGTCCGCATTTTTTAGACTGTACAGTCATATAATAGCTTCTCCACACTAATAATCTACTACCGCCTTCAGTGTTTCTAAAAAGCAAACCTATAACTTTTAATAGGCCGACAACGCATTGGAGACTTTTTAGTCGCGCATGTCCATCGGCATTCGGCGGTGGTGATTACTTATCAACAGGTTACCCACCTGCTCGGTTGTCCGAGATGACAAAAAAAAACAAAATGATTTTTATATGTGATGTTGATACATAAAATGATAAAAATTGCTTGATATTTAAGATAAAGTAATCAAAAAAATATGTCATCTTGTGTCTTTGAAAACATTAGATATTATTATATTTTCGGCCAAACACGTCCATCAGGTGCTATTTATTATTTTTTAATTATTTTTTTGTTTAAATATTGAATCTGTGTAAAATTGCATTGTTAAATTATCAGGTGTTTTCGTTAATTAATAATTTTATATGTATGTCCGTCCTGATTTTTGATATAATGCATCTATAGGCAATAATAATCAGTTGTAATAAAATATCGAACAGAATTATATTATGTACGAGTACTGTCAAAAGTTAACGTATGTGAGTGTGTGACTTTTAATAAAATATTTTTATATTCATTGCACAATAAATCCCATTGGCCTTACAAAGTAAGTACGTAATATACCGTTCAGAATTATATATCATACGGGACCACGATTGCGAAAAGGGGATATCCTTCTTCGACCCGCTTTTGAAATAAATACATTCGACCTAAATCCGTCAAGCCCAGCACGAAACAGCCTTAGAACTGATGGCTATAGATCCAACGTTCATCCATATTGACCAATTTATCTACAAACGAAACAGTTGGCTTGACGGCAAATAGACCACACAGCAATATAACTGTAAATCGCTTTACATGGGTTGGAAACTGCTAGGTTACAGATTCCATTCTAGTTTTATCGCGAACGCCAATACTTTTTATGCAAGTTCTAACGTAAGTAGTTTATAAGAACCCTATGAGGACAACTTCAAGGAAAACAAATCGATGACATTATAGCTATCTTCAATGTTCGGGGTAGAGCGAGTCTGAAATATTCCTTCTAAGGCTTGTACCAAAAAACTCTTTTGCCTTTAAAACGTTCACGCCAGCGGGCGTATTTCATGCCCTTTCCCAGAGGTGGCTACACTTAAAGCTTACAAGATTTTTTGCATTACATACTCTTATTGGCAGGCAAAGAGCTTTTGATCCTCGGCGGGGTAAGTACACTCAATTAGGAAAACAATCAAATGTACCACCAATGCAGTGGTACGCGCCGACTGATGAGGCAGTCTAGTGCGAGCATTGACAGTAAATTGAAGAGTGCGAGCCACCGGTACTCGGCGGCGTGAAAGTGATAAACAATTAAATAAATAAAATATAACAAATAGCAGCTAATTACTCTATATTATCTCACATGGCAGTAAGCACATTTTAAAATTAAATTTAAACCGGATCACTTACACTAAAAGAAAAGTTATTGAAAATTAATTAAGTATTTAGCTTGAAATGCTGATATGCAAAAAGTCAGTTTTTAATAATGGTAACTTCATTTTAATGTCAGATATGATTTATTAAGGCAGTGGTAGGTGGTGTCAGCTTTCTTTAGGATTTGAGCGTAGCAATTTGTCGTGGATAAACATTGAGTCGTGATCAGGCACACCCCTCCCTGCTCTATAGCTAAAACCACGAAGAACATCTAATTTATGACCGGACCGTTATATTTGCTATTCATAAATAACAAAATCTCAAACAATACGTTTGGATAATCAAGTCTTAAAACAATATTTTATAAGCCGTGACCCCTGATATCAAAAACAAATCGAAAAATTTTAGGCCTAAAGGCAACCTATAAAACCTTCGAATATTGCGCTGGCGCACACCTGTTTTGATCCACATTGTAGGTAGAGCCATTGTGCTGTCATAGCTGGCAGGCATACTTAAGAAACGAACTTTAAATATTACGTATTTGTGATAAATCCTCTTTTAATGTCTCTACATTGTAGTTACAACATGTAGAGCATAAGCGAGTAGTTACAATACTAAATGTGCAAATATTATAGGAAAATAATATTTACAAACATAATAGGTAATTAAATTCATTAAATTTATTATAAAGCATAATTACAATATTTTTTTTAATAACTTATAATATGTTATATAACTACATACCTAAAATTCTTGATAACTCGTAGAATTTGTCGTTAGGTAAATTAAGTATTTCTTCTGGCGCTTTTAAGCAGAATTTATTCAAATTCTCGTTTAAAAGCGGATAGCAACAATTAGGTACCTATACCCAAGGAGAAATGCAAATTATTTTTAATTGCTTTCCGGTAGAAAGTGGGTGAACCTGAACATGGTTTGGGCCGCACGAATCGGTTTGATTCTCGTCGAAATAACGATGAAATTGCAAGTCTTGGTGTTAACTTCACACTGAAGTAAACTTATGATTATAAATAATGAGCAAAACTTGATTAAAATATCTCGGGTGGCAGCCATCCTGACAGCCACTGTGACAAGTCTGAAATAATGAGTACCAGCTACTTGTAGAAAGTTGAAAACGTCATCGACTATTTATATTGTTTTTTCTCCACACACACTACACTCCTGTAGATGATAAGTGAAATGAAAAGTAGCGATTTTGCTTAAAAGAGATAATCAATAACAACTATAAAAAACAGTTTTTGTCCTCGGTAGAGATTCAAACCAATATATCGCATATACGTAGGTAATTCTCCATCATAAAACGTGGCTATAAGCATAATGAAGTATACAATTGTAATAGTAGAGCATCTTAAATTGAATAGGTGGAAGCCGCGAAAGAAAGTTCTACACATTCTACGCAATAAAAAAGATATCCCAAAAGATGATAAAGCTTTGCGTAGGCGCGCTACACGGGACGCGCGCTTGTTTAGTCTACATAAAGCAATTTGTTTTAATAAAACCTTAATACCTACCTACACAATGATACAGATCCTTGTATGAAAGACCCATTGTTTGCAGGTGGTCCTTTTTCCCTAGCCTTTAGTTGACTTATTACTAAGTACCTACGAGTATATAAAATAATTTTACTGATAAATCTTTTTGAACTAATATGGCCGAATATCCAAAAAGTATTTGAGATACATATTTTTTATCGACAAGGATTTTATTTTTATTCTTATGCTCTTTTAGTGTACATTATACACGATTATATATATTTTATTTACGAGAATCTAGATATTTTTATAATATTCTTATAATATATCTTTAAGTTTAAAATATCATTCCCAGAATATTAATGTTAAATGAATACCAGCATCCTTCGTGAGGGCACAGGCCACAATGCTTATCGCCATAGAGCAACACGGGCCACCGGCGAACCGGAGGGGAGTAGCCATAGCGTTCGTTACCGATACCAAACAATCTGTCATTTTTTGCGGGGGGAAACCTGCGCTATGTGTGCGTACTCAAGTTCGCACACACAAGCAATCGTCTGTCACTACGAAACTCACACCGTGACAATTAAAAAATACACTAACAATTTCACACACACATTTAAACATTCCGTGTCATAACAGTATAATTAAATGGCGCAACTACACTGACAAGTCCTTTTAGCCGTAGTTGCAACAACTGTCGATACGCAGTATCGATAATTTCAAGAACTGGGTTTGGGAAATTAGGTTTATAAGTTCGACTTAATTTATTTATTTTAAAGATGGAGTTAATTTATTACGTACTACAATAATACAAATGAACTTGTCGGGTAATGCGCACGTAGCAGGTCACGGAGAGTGGACCATGAGTTGGTATAGGTATAATAAAATCTTAGAAATAATTTGAAAAATACTTCGTAATTACAAAATATGTTTATTCCATGTATCCCTTAACGGAGATGGAAACGATTACAAACAACTTTGGGCCCCCAATGTAACAATATGAAATTGGTGTGAATTAATAGATTGAGACTTAACAGTCCTTCGTTGAAAATTCTATTAGTTTTGACAATCTGAGAGCCGAGTTATTAGAGTTTTAAGTAGTAAACTGTAAAAGTAAGGTTATGTTACAATCAATAATTGACATATATATCATAAATCTGTGATCAATGATATTTGTAGTTGTCAAATCGTAACAATTCCTAAATGACGACAATCGGGAAAGCACTCAGACTCAAAACGTAGAAAACACGAAACGAATTAGCACAGAGTAAACAACTGTCATGCGGCATGCCAACGACAGACTAAAATAAAAGATCGATTTTAATCGATAAAAAATCGATAATTATGTATATTAATTTTCTTTAATTAATAATTTATATTTTATTTAATAACATAACTGTAATTATATGCAATATATTGTATTTAAAGTGCATTTAATTACTTTTGAGTTAATTACCTTGTCCAAAGGTTTTTTTTTTGTGATTGTGTAATCGATTCAATTAATCGAGAATCTCAGGAAAACTATATTTCTCATATTTCTCCTCTCCCAGATTGAGAATTGAGCTGATTTTTTATATTATAAGATTAAAAATATGTCATTTTTCTAGATCATATCGCAATTATTAAATTTGGGTTACACAATTTTCCATATCCTTTGGATTTTTAGGAAATAAAAAAACATTATGGTTGAAGTTTACACTAAGTGATTTTAATAAATGTGCTAACGCGCGTAAGTATTATATTATATTTTAACAATATAACTATATTATCACAATATAATATTTGAATCAGAAAATTTAATCTCAAAACTGTCTCTGTATAGAAGACTCCTTTGCCATTTTTTTTCGATAACTTAAAACAATCCGACAACAACACTATCGCTCGGTGACAGCGACTTCTCGGAAATAAACTCGGATCAGTCGCTCGACAGATCCGTGTATTGTATGAGGGCTTATACAATACGCGGATCTGTCGAGCGACTGTGTTGGTAAAAAAATCCGAAACAACACGACCGATAATATTGTAATTTTTTAAGTTTTAAAGAAGTAAATAGTAATAATATGATTAAAAAATACCTACATATGAAAGATAACGCTATCTTTTTGTAAATTTGACGTGGCAGATATTTTTTGGCAACAAGAAACACAAACAATTCGGCATTTTTTTAGGAGGTCGATTCAGTCGCGCATCTGGATTTAGTCTAGTGAAAAGTGTGGCTACAACTAGTTTTATTGTACGCATAGGACCATTTGGACTTGTACTTTGACAGAGGGGAACGCCTGCGTATGGCTACTCCCCTCCGGTTCGCCGGTGGCCCGTGTTGCTCTATGCTTATCGCCGTAACTCATCTTACTTTTTTATGGGAACTATCTAAAATAAAATAAAATAGTTTAAAGAAACATTTTATTAATATTTTTAAGATTTCTTAAAGTTAAATATATCTGGCTTAATAGGCCAATTTTTAAAAAATGATTCTTTAACTTCTTTCCATTTTGTCATATATTTTTTTGATCTTTTCTTCATTTCATGATAAGGTATATTTTCCAAAATATCACTTCCACAAATTTTTTCACACCAATCATTATTTTTATACAAAATATCTAGAAATCTTTTAAAAAGATTATATTTACTTATACATAAGTAATTACTGGGGCAGTTTTCTTTCTTTCTCGTAGCTCCAAGTTTTTTTCCTTGAACAGCAACATCAGAAATACTGAAAAAAGATTTGATTAGGTGAACAAGGAACAATTGCATTTTCATTTTATAAAAATTCCTACAAAACAAAAGAATTCAAATAATTTTTAGGAATGTCTATCCATAGCTGTTACAAAACTACATAGGAGTTCACTATTTAAAGACATAAATATCAGTACATTGTGTGTTAAAATATTTTAATTAATTATTCTTTGTTTAAGGATTGATCAAAAATTTGTATCCAACCAAACAGATATTAAATTGTTATAATTAAAAACCCATAATGATAGTTATTATATGCTAGCAACTAAAGTAATTATATTATCTACAGGGCCAGATTTAGGGGAGGGCTATAACCCCAGCCCCCCCACAATAGACTTCGGAAAAAAAATCTTCTAATATCCAACAACAGTAGTAAACAACTTTTCCTTTCATTTTTTTTGCTATTTTACTACTGTGTTATATTATCTAAAATAATTAAAAAAAAATATTTTGATTGGAAAATAATTTGGGGTCATACTTTGTTGCCCCATGCCCAGTTCAATCTGGCTCAGATTATCTTTACTAATTTTATAAATACTACTAACTCTGACTGTAAAAAATTAATATCCAAATCACTTAATTAAATTATGTAGTAAATGCAATATTGAAAATTATCTTATTGAATTTCTAAAATATTTTCAGTAAACTCACCCATTGTTTATATTCACCCAAACAATACTACTTGGAGCTGGTCTTGTACGTTGCGCTCCCTTTATATATGGAAAAGTAATTGTGCATTGATAAAGATGAGGATGCACACCCAATCTTATCGACTCTGAAGTATTAAGGTCTCTTGAAAATAAAGCTCTTTTTAAAGTCTCCTCTGAATAAGGCACGCCCGCACCAAATATAAAATGTTTAATATAAATTGGCTCATCAATTAGCATTGCTATCAGACTTCCCTGTACACCTAAATGAACCCATCTAGCTATTTTATCACTGCAAGACACTGATAAAGTTCGGTCACCTCTTCCTGGTTTTGTTCGCACTTGTCCTAAAAGATGATATTCAACTCCAGGTAGCTTAGGATCCTGTACTGCTTTTTCTAGACATTTTGCACCTGTTCTAAATATATCCAATCGTGGCCTCTTTTCCTCAAGTTCACAAATATGATTTTGAGCTAACCTCTTTGTGGAAGAAACAATATTTCCAACTTGTTCATCAATTTCATTTTTACGAATAATAGAAGCATCACCACAAGGTAACTGAGATGAATAGAATACAAAATCAATGTTTGGTTTCAATTTGCACTGTGAATATTCTAATTCAAATATGGAATCTTGGTTTTCCAAGCATAATTCAATATTTTTATACAAATACAAGAGAAATCCTCGACGAGCCATTACTTCAGCATGACTATCATTCAATATGTGACCTGAAGAAGACATTTTAGAGGCACCTATACACTTTGATCCTGTGCCCAAAGCTACTATCTTATAATTACCACTTAAAGTATCATTCTGTATTAAACAAGTTAATACTGTCCATTCATTTTCAAGAGGCTTTCCTGTTTTCGATAGAGTTTTAAACGATTTAATACAGTCTTCTGCAATTTTATCGATAGTGGATTGAATAATGCGACTCATTTTATAATATTTACTTAACAACAACAAAAATAAAAATATGTAAACAATCTAAATAACCATACGAGAATGACACTGACAATAGTGACGAGTGACGACTGACAAGTGACAACATGCCAAAGTCAGTAATATCACAGACTATTTTTATAAAGTTCAACACAGACTATAGAGACCATTAAGTTGCCAGTTTCTACTTGTGTGGAAAAAAAGGAAATAAAAAAATATTGAGAATTGAGATTTACATACACTAGATTTAATTTATATAAAAAACATATTTTTTTATAATATTTTATTTATTTTTGCATTTGATAATTTTTTTGAAATGGCTAATAAATACATTTAAATTAATTGATAAGGATTAACTTACTGTATCCGTATAAATAGCTTTCCAATAAACGCATTGTACGTGAGCATTTAAAAAAAAGATAGAATGTGTATAGTAAGCTATCCTTGGATAGCTGTATGCCATCGCGGACTTTTTTTATAGATCTATAAAGAGCAGTATAAGGTTACAGCTATAAGGCAGCGTTTTCAATGAAAGTTCCCAGGTGGCTTCACTTTTTCCGACACTTCCAATAATTATCGTTATATTTCAACCAATTTACACAAAACTTTGACAAACTTAACCTCCCTCATGAATCACTCTATATATTAGTGAAAACCCCATGAAAATCCGTTCAGTGGTTTTTGAGATTATCGCGAACAGACAGAGAGACAGACGCGGCGGAGGACTTTGATTTATAATGTGTAAGGATATTCAATAACTCTTTAAATAACAAACGAAGTTCAATAAACTTATATTTTTACAGATGTTTTAAATATTATGGTCACTGGATTTCTGTTAGACATGGTCAAGAATGTATTAAGAGTCCCTCAGAAATGTATTAAAAATATCCCAGAATTTGATTTAAATTAAGGGTGTCAATTGGAACTTTTTGTTTTTGAATGACCTCGCGATATTAAAATTTAAAAAAAAAAACAAAACCATGTATTCAGGTATTAAAATCTTAACTGCATATTGGATTCGCCATCAAGAACGGATCATATTATATTAATCCCGTGCCATTAATCAAAATTTTATCATTCATGTCATAGCACCATCCCACGCAAGTAGGGTTACCAGATGAAAAAATTAAAAGTCCGGAGGAAAGGCCTGATTTCCATTGAAAAATCCTGAGATTTTATTACAGTTTCAGAATTTTCTCTCAGACGTACCTACTTAACAATTTATAAAACGTAGTTATATTTTGTTTACTGCGGATCTTCTTAATAAGTATTGATTTTAATTGTGCAATTATTACCAAAGGAAGATTATTTAACTTTTTATTGGAATGTAAGAGCTGTGGTTTATTAAAAATTCTATTCCTGACATTTCCTGGGATTTGCAAAATCCAGCTGCAATCCTGAGAAGAGTCCAAAAATCCTGAAATCTCAGGACAAATCCTGAGATATGGTAACCCTACACGCAAGCCGCTTCTGTGCATCAATAAGTCACACAACGCGAAACTATTCAGAATTATGGATTCAGATGTATTATGTGCTAATTTTCTTCAGTGCTAGCATGTTTCCTTGACCAACAGCGGGTTGCAAGGCCTGTATTCCTCAAAATTAGTCTACCGTGCTTTTTGTTTGGAGTCGCTAGCTGATTTTCGATCTTCGTAGTTCGTTATAACCACTAATTCCAAATTATTCGAGCAGAAGGGGAAGTAAGAGGTATAAGCATAACCTTCGTAACATCTAAGTATCGTAGGTTTCTGCTAAATCTAGTGGCTGGTTCGGTTTGTTTAATGTAAATTCGTGTAAGTGGTGACATTATCATTCTTTTCAAAAGAATTTATGACATCAATATTCACATTGCAAAAGTTTTTTCTTACTTTAGTTTTAAGACTTTTTCTAAATACAAAATATATATTTTGAAGCTTCTCCATTATCGCTAGTTCTTCTCAGTAGTAGTATAATCACACTCTGAACTTATAGTAAGGAGTAACATAAGCAATATCACAGTCATCCGATTAATAGATGTAGGCGTGTGTAATGTGAGCGATATTATTTCTCCATTGTAGAAAACTCATCTTTATATTTTTGGTAATATCACGCAGGACCACCACGCATACCACGCATACCATACAGTATATCTGAGTGATGTATACACTATACATTCTTAAAAAGTATCATCTTTTCGTCTAAAATCATATTATTTTTACTTTTAATTTTTACGGAAATAATTTATTTAGGGTCTTTTTCTACAAACATAAAATGGTTGATACTTAACATTTAAATTACAATACAAATAACAAACAAGCTACCATAAAATACTTATAAAGTTACCACAATAATAAATACTATTCCTCCATCGTTGCTCATATTATTTAACATAATATGTGATGTTAATCACTTATACCGGAACGTATTTAAAATCGTTCCCACACTTATTGCAGTGACAATCAGTGGGCGTTGATGAAAGAGGGTAGTTTGTCATTCCACGGCTCATTATAAACCGAGATGACGGTTCTGATTCCAGCACCAATAATTTGAATATCAAAAGGAAGCATGGACTACAACGACGTAGATTAAAAAGCTATCAAAATAATATTGATGGCTTTCAAAGTCCACCATTAAAAATGTATCTATTCATAATTGTGATACGATTTGGATTAATCTTTTATGTTTAATCTTAACACACGAAGTGTATTAAGTATACCTATATGTATGTTTTGTTTATTGTTTTCGTTTTATATATATTAATGTAATTAATTCTCGAATAAGTTTATTCAAAACGTTTAGAATGTCTTTTGTTTACGTATTGAGATAATAAACGAGTATGTTATCTCATTGTAATATGAAAACTAATGAACAAGTTTATATTAGTTATGTCGCATAATTGCGTCATCCCCGGTGGGATTCGAACCCACGACCCATAGATGTGCACGGCAGGTGTTCTACCCTATATGCCAACAAGCCCTTCAAAATTATAGTTATACTTTTCTCTCTCTAATTATCTTATATTTTATAATAGTTTCAGTAATGAGGGGGTTGATTTTTTTTAAATGTAGGAACTAATATAGCAATCTCAACCGCAACTATTTCTACAATTGAAATTACTGATACTGATAGAAAGTACATAGTACAGTTCCACAGAGACTGATTATATTATAAATAAACTAGCTGACCCGGCAATCGTTGTTTTGCCATGTAAATAATTTCTAAAAAGCAGGGGTTGGTGATAAAAAAGTAAAAATTTAGGCTTGTATGTATTTTTTAATGCCACATTATAAAAAAATAAAAACAAAAATTTCGTCCAAAAATTAAAAAAAAAATTTAAGGGTGAACAACCCTTGTCACTTAGGGGTATGAAAATAGATAGTAGCCGATTCTCAGAAATACTGAATACGCATATAAAATTTGGTAAAAATCGGTCAAGCCGTTTCGGAGGAGTATGGCAACGAAAACTGTGACACGAGAATTTTATATATTAGATTTAAAACGATTTTAACCGACTTCATTCCGAGCAAAATCGTTGAGCACAGTTTGTACTTTGTAGATACATATTTTGAACAAATTAAATTTCAAAAGCTTCCAATATAGATTGTATACACGTTTTTACTTAGGATAAGACCTACCTAATCAATAATGACCATAATATCCACTATCTTTTTAGTATTAAGATGGTAGAATTTTAATAAGAAAAGTTAGATAAAAAAGACCTTGTCGTACTTTAACTTTAGGCAAAACATGAAATTCAATTGGGTTAATGATAACAAACTGTTATCATTGTACAAACTCAATAAACATTTTTAATTTATTTATCAGTCAACCCAACCTATAGATATTTTTTTACATTATACGTATTGAACACGTTTGCCACGAGATTGGCGACTGCCACACTCTTAATTCATTAATAGATTCATTAATTTTTAATAGAATAAAATCTTGAATCGATTTTGATTTTAATGCTACGTGATATTAAACTTCATGATGTAATAATTCATTATATTATATAATGTGCTGATATTATAACAAAAACCAGAAGTGTTGGTACCTATATTTATGACTAGCTGATGCCCGCGACTTCGTTCGCGTGGGGTTCACTCAGTGGCGTAGCTAGGTGGACAAGGGCCCCGGTGCAGAGAGAAAAAAATCGCTGATAATTTAGCTTTCTATGGGTAAAGAATTTTTAAAATCGGCCGAGTAGTTTCTGTGTTAAATCGCAACAAACAAATCTTTCCTCTTTATAATATAAGTATAGTTCAATGAGCCGCCTCCCCCTTCTTCCAAAAACCAGGGGGTCCTCTCAGCTTCAGGGCCCTGGTGCACTTCACCACTTTGCACTACGATAGCTACGCCACTGGGTTGGTTCACTTTAAATTTTATTTTTTTATAAATTTTATTAGTGGGGAAGATACTGTATCCACCTCGATATTTATTTCATTTAATTGATCATTTTCATTTTCGGAATATTTTTTAAATTCCCTTTTCTCGGGATTCCTACCCGGCAGTCAGAAGCAATAAAAGCAATGTCGAATAATCGTGTTTAAGAGGGCCCTTCCCGGTTCGACTATCGTCAACGCGAGCATGATTGAAAAGCTTTTTGTTTCATGCAGCGCATACCTCTACCGCTAACGAGTGAGTGAGAACGCGATAACATTGAACGAAAAATAGTGTGCGGAAATTTCATAAAACTTGTTCTAGGAAATACGTGTTTTTCAGAAGTCTTTACTGGCTTATGAAATATTTTTTTGTAATTTAGAATCTCCATTATATTTGCAAGGTTTCGATCATAACAAAATATTTACTTTCACAATTTATGAGTACATTATGAACGCCCAAAGTTCAGGTAATTTTTTTGCAAAAAAGCTGATTTTTGGAGGCTTATACTGAATTTATTTCTGAAAATTTTGAGATTTTGTTTCGATAGAAACCTAGACATAGTGCACGAGATACCTATTAGTTCAAAAGTTTCAAAGAAAAATCGGTTACATCGCCATAATCACGTACGAGCTTTTGTATGGAAAGTAAGACGGGTTGGGCCCACTTAAGAGAAAGGATTGATGAAAAGATAAAATAAACGATCCCATTAGAATTACTTTTCAATAATACTTTTTCTATTGATATAATATAGTTTTTGTAAAAAATAAATAAATAAATACAAAAAAATATTTCATAAAGTTCAACTCCAGATTCGAACTCGCATCTTCAGTTACGCAATGGGACTGCATATCCACTATTCTACGGATACATATCGAAAACGGTGAAATCATCAAACTATTTCATTTACATATCAAACTGTGATTGACATCTGACAATTCGAAAAAGTTCAACGCGAGTCAGTTTTCATTGCAATTTGTTGAAATGGTGCCTTTAAAATAATATTTAAATGATGATAACTTTTTTTTCCGACAACCGATTTACATGAAACAAAGCCTATATGTTGCCCCGGACTTTGCTCAATATATTTGTATAAATTACACGAAAATCGGTTCAGTATCTTCGGAGATTAGCGTGAACAAACAGACAGACAGACAGACCGACAGACAGACAGACAGACAAGAATCTTAAAAATTGCATTTATGCATTCTGCTACCCTTCTTTTATCACCCCTCTTAATTTCTGGTAAAAATATTTAGTGAAGCGTAATTTCGATCCTACTCTTTTATTATATGTATAGATTACATCTATAGCACCTATGAATTCAAGATTATTGTTTTATACAATAAAATAGCATTTATTGTTATTTTTTATCAAAACATTATAAATAAATATATTACACTTATATATTTACATATAATATGTATGTCGAAAAAAACTAAGGTGATGACTTAGAAGGGGGTGTTCCGTGTTAAGTAAAAGTATGATATATCTAATATGAGGCTTCGCACGGGAACAATGTAGATGTACTATACAAAAATAAATAAAAACAAAACCCTATGTTACTCGCTGATAATGTAGCTTTCTATTGGTGAAAGAATTTTTAAAATCGGTCGAGTAGTTTTTGCGTTAAATCGTAAAAAACAAACAAATCTTTCGACTTTATAATATTAGTATAGACTTTTAAACAGTGTTTCTTTAAAATAAACTTTTTAATAATAATTCAATGTGATCATTACTGAACTAATAAAACGCGTACTTTTAGTGATATTTGTTTAGGTGTTCTTTACAAATTTTAAAAAACATAATTCGCTAAATTAAAAGTTTATAAAAATTTACATAATCATAATATATATTTGCCCACTTACAATAATAGTTATAAAATTATATTGACCTACCTAACAGTCTAGATAAAACGTTTAAAACTTAATTAATACATCTTGGCGTATCTAACTGTCTACTGAATACGAAGCTGACGTGAAACTAGCTTCATCTACTTAATTTTAATGTGAAAAGCATAAAAGCCCTTACGGGTTTCAATGGCGTTGATAACAAATCGGAATCGTGCCGGCCTTACATTAGCACTCCGCACGTTCCGCCCGCACGGCATCTGATAGGTAATGCAAACGTAATGCAATCCCTAGTATTTCATGTTATTACGGGCGAAATGTTATGCGGGGCAGGCAGACAGGTACCTAATATCATGTGGAATAATCACAGACATGCCTCCATCGACGCTGGAATTGAATTCTTGTGGAAAGCGTTAGTAAAAAGGATTGTTATCATATTTTCATATCCTTTGACCATAGTTAATATAACGTAGGTGTAAGTAAATAATATATCTATTTTTAAAGAGGGAGATGTGATGACAAATCACTTAAGAGGGCCCAACCCGTCTTACTTTCCATACAAAAGCTCGTACGTGATTATGGCGATGTAACCGATTTTTCTTTGAAACTTATAAACTAATAGGTATCTCGTGCACTATATCTAGGTTTCTATCGCAACAAAATCTCAAAATTTTCAGAAATAAATTCAGTATAAGCCTCCAAAAATCAGCTTTTTTGCAGAAAAATTACCTGAAGTTTGGGCGTTTATAATGTACTCATAAATTGTGAAAGTAAATATTTTGTTGTGATAGAAACCTTGCAAATATAATGGAGATTCTAAATTACAAAAAATATTTCACAAACTTGTAAGGACTACTGAAAAACACGTATTTCCTAGAACAAGTTTTATTAAATTTCCGCACACTATTTTTCGTTCAATGTTATCGCGTTCTCACTCACTCGTTAGCGGTAGAGGTATGCGCTGCATGAAACAAAAAGCTTTTCAACCATGCTCGCGTTGACGATAGACGAACCGGGAAGGGCCCTCTTAAACATAGTTGTAATGAAGCTCGTCTATATTCTGTATAAAATATATTATCCGCATTCGTTAGGTTACCTATTGCATGTTGTTTTTATTTTGGTTATCAGTTATCACCCAAGACACCGTTCGCGTTCACATGAAAAGTTATCGGCAAAAAATAATTATAATTAGTATGTGTCTGGCCCAAGCCTGCTTCGTTAACGGTAATTATTCACTTTTAAATTAAGATAATACCGTTGCAATTAATTTATCTTTAATCTAAAAAAAATATTAATTTTAAATATTGGTCATACCCTATATAATTCTTTACTCTCGATTTTCAATTTACACTGCAGCTGCCAATCTAGTCAGGTTCAACGCCACTAAAACGCAGGCGTGTCTCTTTTCTACCAAACGGAGTTCCCTTCACCTTACTCCATCATTCCGCGGTGTGCCGATTGAAGTCACCGACCATCTAAAGTTGCTAGGCGTTACCTCGGCGTCGGATCTCAACTTTGGACGGTTTATCCAAACTAAGGCTCTGTTGGCTGGTAAAAAGCTTGGCATTTTGGCCAAGGTCAGACAGTACTTCACACCGGGACAACTCCTCAATCTGTACCAGGCTCAGGTCCGATCGTGTGTGGAGTACTGCAGCCATCTTTGGGCAGGCGCTGCCAAATGCCATCTTGGAGCCTTGGATGTGATGGAGATGGATGTGCTAAACGAATAATTAATGACCCAGAGCAATTCGCGACTACTCAGTCTCGAACATCACCGCACGATTGCACGTCTCTCGGTCTTCTATCGGTTACACTTTGGGGAATGTTCATTAGAGCTACACAACCTCATTCCTTCGTCTCCATTCCACTCTCGCACATCCAGACGATCGGCAGGACTCCATCCATTTGTTGTGGATATTCCTCGAATCCGCACAGTTCGCTTCGCATCTTCATTCCTTGTTAAAACTGCGAAAGAACTCCCTTCCGGCTTCTATCTTTCCGGACCACTATAACTGGGTATTTGGGTATTTTTATGGCCAGGGTGAATAGGCTTCTTCTAGACAGACGTGACCCTTCTTAGATCGCATCACCACTTACCACCAGGTGGGATCGCGATCAAACGTCTGACTATTATGCATAAAAAAAAATATATATAACTTTTAGATTTTGTTTTGTCAAATACGAAGTCTTTTTTCAGGAAGAATCATTATCTATGTGTCATCCTCAAAGCATATTTAGATGACGGTAAAATTACAAAACGAGGCGATTCATATGCCATTAATGATCAATTTCTGTACATGGAATTGTGGGATTGAGAATCAATATTTGTTTGTTTTATTTGGAAGTTAAGTGTTGATTCAATAGAAATTTTCTATTCTTTAAATAATTTTAACTTTGTTCTGTAGTTTTAAGTGCATAAAAGCCTGCATATAACAGTAAAAAATACCTAAAAGGACTTTAAATAAAAGTTGATTCCCGGTTACCAAGGAGTTTCATTTTGTTATAATTGTGGATACTATTACTACCAAAAGAAAAAAAAGATATATGGTTAGATTGACTATTTTTATCTTAACATCTTCGATCAACAATATACTAGATATCGGGTCGACGCAAAAAATCCGTGCCGGTAAATATCGGCTCACTTGAAATGTGAGAGGCTATTTTGTTTAGTTCTCTTCAAGCACGGCCAATATTAAGACGTTTCACAATGACACAATTTGTCTTCAAAAATTGCGAAAATAATTCCCGAAAAAACAATTTTACGGACGGAGTCTTATTTTTGGTTAGTACATATAAAATAAGATATATTTTAAGCTTTCAAACTAACAAATAATTGAAAATTTGAACAAAATTATCTGTTTTAAATGAACGCCACAAATGTTTGGCCAAGGTTGGCTAACACATGCGTAAACTATTGTGTTACAGAATAGTGGATGCATGGAGTAGATTAGTATTAAAATAATTCTTACTATCTAAGGATAAGCATCTTTAGTAATATTATAAATGCGAAAGTGTTTTTTTTTGTTTGTAACGCTTTCACTCTAAAACGGAAAAGAAAATATTCCAATCTGTATACATTCGGAACATTTTGCGGATATTATTATTTAACATACGAATTACTATTTATATAAAACATATACATGATAATTTACACATTGGTGTTTCATAAACTATACTAATAATACCAAAGTCTTCGAAGTTAGTCAAGTGTGTGTGTATAATACATAGATATGTATATATATATATATTTTGGTAACTAATATAATCATATATAATCATCGACTTCACTCTTTTCTTTGTTCCCATTGAGCAGTGTCATTTTTTCAAAATTTGACAAGGGGTGTGGCTTAAATAATCGGGATACTTTTTTCGTGAATTTTGTATGCGACCTGAAGTCTATTTAATACTATGTCAATGCTTAACATATTAACTTAATTTGACTTAAAAGTAATGAAACTTTTTAGATAATCGATTTTATTTAAGCGGGGCAATGTTACCCAACTATCAGTGTAACTTTAGCGCACCATTTTTTTTGAAATTTATAGTTTATTTATTTATATATTTTTTAAATAATATAGAAATTTAGATTTACTGAGATACTATCCCACCAAAAACACTAACTTATAAAACAATAAAGCATTAGTAAACCGTAAACGTATAGTAACTTAAAATCCTTCTAAACTGGGTCAAAGTTACCCAGGTTGAATGTAACGACACTGACAGAAAATATGTCAGGTGACAGCTTTGTTGACTACATACCTACTTTAGAATTTAGATTCTTTATTCTATAATCTATAACAAATTAACAAAAAATTTGTGAGAAACGAAAGTGAGTGATAATTATATTAATTGAATTTTAAAATATATTTTGGGTTGGATTAAGTACATAATTTATCGTCGTTTTTCAAGTTAAAAACACAATGGGTAATTGGAAACTTGAAGTAGCAAGAATGGCCATGTACACCTCTTTTCCAGTGGCACTGTTCTTCTTTTTCAATCAACCAACTTATTTCGAAGAATGGGTAACAAACACTAAACGGCAAATATTTCCACCAGACAATGTAAAAGACAGAGAAGCTTTCCAGCAGCTTTTAAAAGACATGAGAAAAAAACAAATACAGTCTCTTGATGAATAAACTACATAACATAATTCATAAGATAATTATTTTAATTTGTAAAATGTAAATAGATACAAATATACAGTTTAAAAATAATTATCTTTTATTATCTCATAATTAAAATAAAACTACCATATTGTAAATAAAAAATATATTTCCCTTACTCAACGTGGCATTAATCCACTTTAACATGTCTTTTTTTATACCTGTAACTTAAAATTAGTGCTAATCCATTTGAGCATAAGGACGCATAAATGACATATTTGACTCCTAAATACTGGCCGATAAGTCCTGCTGCCATTGGTGACAAAACACCAGATAAAGAAGCTACACTATTAGAAGCACCTATCAAGGTACCTTTATGTTCTCTATCACTTTTTCTTAAAATCATCTCCAACGTAACCAATCTACCAACAGCATTTCCTATAGACATAGGAATTAACCATAAGGAATAGAATAATATATTTGATGATGCACAAAGTCCTAGGATTGAAATAGATAAAAGTAGGAAAACATGATAATTTCTGTGACTAAAATCTTTATCATCAGGGTAATAACTATTTATATAACCCATTAAGAAACTAGAAACAGCACCTATTATACCTTGGAATGATATTACATAACCAATATGCTTTGGTGAGAGTTCATATTGAGTTTTTAAATATAAAGCATAATTGGAATAATATACACCCATAGCAAATCCTAGTAGAGCCTTGAAGACAAACACCTCCCAATATTGAGACCAGTCTACTTTAGATAACTCTAAAGCAGATTCCTTACTATTACTATAAATTAATTGGAAAAAGTTTTGTTTGGAATGTTTCTTTTCTGTTGTCTTTTTTGTTTTGCTAACATTTGTTTTTGGCAGTAAGTATACACAACCTGAAAAAAAAAAAGTATTACATAATAAGTTATCAACATTACTTGCATTAATAATGAGAAAAACAAAATTTAAACATTACCAGCATTAATTATAAAACACAATGCAACCACCAAAGCTATATAATAGAAACCATTGTCAGGATGATCTTCGGCTATATGTCCCCCTATTATTGGACCCAATGTCATACCCATCCCGGATATAGCAGCCATTTTACCAAAAATTGCTGATTGTTTTTTTTCATCCTTTTCATACTCAGGAACTAGAGCTTTTGTAAGCAACTGTGTCTG
The DNA here is from genome assembly GCA_905404175.1 of Anthocharis cardamines. NCBI lineage: Eukaryota > Metazoa > Arthropoda > Insecta > Lepidoptera > Pieridae > Anthocharis > Anthocharis cardamines. Next base: position 7,537,712 of record FR989962.1, read on the forward strand.
TTTAAATAATCCTGTAAAAAATATAATTCATACAGCAACAGTGTTCTTAAATTGTACAACAGTTAAACAACTTAAACAAAAACTGGTCAAGTATTCACTCCATGTTCAACTTACAAGAAAACAGGTTATTTGCATGAAGTCTGACCTTCACTTATGCAAAATAGACTATCTATTAACTACTTACAAAGTCTTAAAACAGATAAAATTATAATACTTTGATACCAATTCATATATTAATATATATATCAAAATGTTGGTAAATTATATACCTAAAACTGCTCTCAAGAGTATAATGACTGCTATTGAGGCTGTTAGACCAATACATACATAGGCAGCTGAACATATTACCAGAGTATAAATAAGTATACTTCTGCAGCCTTTTAAGTCACTTAAACTGCCCTGTAACAAAAAAAAAACATTCTGTATTATTGAAATATCATTATTACTAATATTGCTGATTTTAGACACAAGCACTTCCTAGTTTAAAATAAATAATGACAATGCAATTTACTTACAATTAAAGGTCCTGATCCTAACTGAAATCCAGAATAAACTGAACCAAGAACTCCCACATATATATGACTTCCACCCAATTGCCGAACATGGCTGGGAATCAATGGCACTATAAGCCCTACTGCAAGCAAATCCTAGAAATTAAAATTTACAACATGAAATAACACTTTTAATTAAGCTATACATAGAAAAAGTTTATCATTTTATACAAACCAAAAATGCAACAAATTTAATAAGAGGAATGGTGTAAGGCATTTCGAAATTTCCTTCCTTTTATGTATTTTAGTCAAATTGCAGTGGTTAATTTTTAAAGACTCATTACAAATATGAAAATATTTTGGTCAGTGTCCTTGATTTTGATTTTACCCTGTAGTCTGTACCAACCGTCAGGCGTCAACCAACAGCTTTGTAAAAAAGGTAAAGTTAAAACTTTTTATTTGTAATTTAAATACTATCATTCATAAGTCATAACCTATTCATGACAACTTGACAGTTGACACTTTGCAATTGTCAACGTTAATTGTCTTCTATATTTTTTCTTCGCCCATCTCTCAGATTAGAAAAATAAGTTCTTAATTTGAGGCCCATATAAATGATGTATAGTCTTTCACTTTCTTTTCTAGTTATTCCCAAGGACTTTATATACAGAACTGCGAGTACCTACCTACTCAGTCCGTTCTGTATAATATTATGGGTATGTTCCGATATGCACTGCAACCACTGTACAGTGTGACGTCAATTCAGTATACTGTGAAGGCGTTCCTTTATAGCCAGTTATACTGGTTACTATTTAAAACGGAACGCAATCCCGTATACTGTCAGCCGCATTTTTTGACGCAGCATTCAAATGAGTGTATTAAAGTTTTCTAGTACATTAAAAAAAACTGTTTTGGAGTACTGTCAAATTAAAAATATTTTAATTAATATTAATTGTAAAGCGAATTTATAATATAATAAAAGTAAGTTCTTTTTCATTAAAACTGTAGCTATTGTTTATAATATGTTAGGCACTCCAGTGGTTTTGACTGGTCACGTGATCAAAGTACTGCGAGTACCTTACCTCGAAAGCACCAGTGCTCACAGTAGAATATGGCGGCGATTTATGACGTCATATATTTCCCTAGGGTACTGCGGCAGTATACTGGCAGTCCATAACGGAACGTCTACAGTGATAGCACTGTGCAGTGCTCGCAGTGCATATCGGAACATACCCTATAAACTATAAGTACCTATAAAGTCCTTGGTTATTCCATAGCATTTCCATAGTAGAACTAAAACCTTTTGACATTTGTCAAAATATACTACATAAATCATTTGATTTTTTTAAAACTGACACTTGACAGTTAGGATTGTGATTATGAGTATGTACTGATTTTTGATTAAGTGATTGATTGATTGAGCTTCCTTCGGCCTTCGAGCAGTTCACCAAAGACCGAAACTTTCAATTCGTTTTAACATTAACACTTACATTAATAGCATAATTATTATAAAGTGATTCTGGCTGGATTATGAACTACTATAAAGTTACTATACTTTTGTATCCTTTTATTTAAAGGTGGACATAGGGAAAGACAAAATTACGATGAAGTAAGACGTTATATTTTGCCAGAATATATTGTGTTAAACTTTACATTTAGATATGGATTCATCTTCAATCGTAAGCTTTAACAATGATTCAACTTATCAGTCTACTCTAAAAAGTGATTATGATAACATAAGCGTTCATGAGCTGGCCCTTCATGCGATGAGAGATAGGTGTTTACTGCTCCAACGAAGAATTAACTCATTAGAAAATGACAACATAAAACTAAAGCTCAACATAACAAAGGGTAATGAAAATCCTTTGCATGATAATGAAAAGTGTAATTTGCATGAAAAGATTGCAGAATTAAATAAGCAGAAATCACAGCTTTTGCATCATCTGTTTATGGTTTCATGTGAAAATAAGAATTTATGGAGTAAAATTGCCACCTTGAAAGGATCAGAGAAAACTCAAGTAACAGAACGTACTAAGCAACCATTAGTTCGTACCAACACATATATTCATAGTACTCCTAAATCCAAAACACAATTCAAAGAAAATAATGCAGAAACAAGTTTAGAAGAGATTTCTTTGAAGTTAATAAATAGTTACATACAAGAAAAGTCTCAACTAGTCGAACAATATGAACAAATGGCACAACTTCAAGATTTTGAAGATGATTGTATCTTAAATGTAGAATCAATAGGTTTTAATTTCATGGAAGATCCATCAACTGATTCTTTAAAAGAAATTCAATCTCAAACTGAAAAATTGCAGTCCTTGAAAAAAGAGGTTTCTCAACAGGAAAATGATATTAAACTTGTGTTGTCAAGAGTAGAAAGTCTATTGAGTGGTATGTATCTATACAAATTATAAAACTGTAGAGGTAGAATGTCTGCCCATAAAAAAAACGCTTAAAACCGAGTCAGGGAGATGTAAGAAGAGAAATAGAACAAATCCCCATTTATTTTCAAATTTTGTTTCTCTGCCTGGTTGTACGGGCAAATCTCTGAAACTGGTGGAGTGATTTACATGAAATTTTGCATGGTGGTACCTTATATCCCCGGTCAACATCTTAGATCCTAACATATAGGCTTTGTTTATATAAATCGGATGATGAAGAGTTATTATCATTTATGACACCCACGAGAAAGAAGTTGCGGGTAACAGCTTTCATTAATATTTTTGTATATATGAATTGAGATGAATTAGAGATAGATATACAGAATTGGTGATGCTTACAATTATCAATAAGTTTACATAGTAAACAGAAGATTGTCTTTTATTAATGCGAGTATCACACATTTAGTCTGTCTCCGCGCTACCACGGTTGCTGAAAAGCATCCGAAACGTCGGGATAAATAATTTAAACAATATAAATAATAAATCGCATTTTAATCCGGTATACAGTATTTTATTTAAAAACAGAAGATTGCAAGATATTTATTTAAAGGGTTTATAAAATAACATATATGTTATAGTTCTGTGTTTTTATGATTATTATCACACATTTAAAACATAAAGGAAAATCTTTTAATGAATTAAACACTAATGATATCATTTATTCAAAGGTTTTCACATAAATATGTTAAAGCAAATTTTTTTTTTAAACTGATAATGTAGAATGTAGACTGTCATATTTGATTGTTCTTTATATACGGTTTACTTTTTAAATACATTACTTTTTTATTTTTATTAAATATATTTTACAGATGGCTACAAATGCTCTACCTGCTTTGTAAATAAAGGAAAGTCTATAAAAATGGAAGACAAAGAAACTGAAATAAGCAATAGTCTCGTTAACTTTGCAACACAAACAGATTCTGTGTTGTTTAATAACTTTTCGGAAATAAATACTACTTTAGACAAAAAAAGCATTGAAGAAGATGAAGGAAATCAACAAGAACCATATTATGACAAGATATGCCCTATGTGTGGTGAAACTTTTAAAGAGGATGTTGGCTTTGTGGACTTTCAGTCACATGTAGAAAGTCATTTTATTGGTGTGTCAGAAGCAGATTCATTAGAAAACTTAGATAATCAGAATTCTTTTGAAAATGTAATTTAAGCATTTTCAAGTTCTAACTTAATTTTGAAATTTAAGATTATTTAGAAATAATTGTAATATGTAATAATTTTCAAAATGAAATATATAAGAAAGCATTCACTCCTTGCATTTTTATGTACTTAATTAAACTATTGGAGTGCAATATTCATTAATATATTATTCTTAGCAATGTTTTAACATTTGCCAGTTTTAAAGTTTATGTTAAAGTAAAAAAACATGTCAGTGTCCTACAGATACCATCACTTGAGTAGTTGATTCCCCTATTTATGTAACTAAAGTAATTTGAATGTGCATCCTAATTTAAACAAAAGCAAGTGCAGATCCACCGTTGTGGGCACAATGGGCATGCTCACAACCCTAATAGACTTCTGACGTCACAATATCATGATCTATTAATGCTCATAATATTATATCCAAATCCAACGCCTTAACAAAGAAAAAATCAAAAACTTAATTGTGCGTGATTTGGAACGCAGAAAAGTACCCATACATTGACAGAATACTTGTGACATATTTCTGATGTCCTGGTACCAAAGAGTATATAAGTAGTTGTAAGTGCTTGGTACATTTTAGTATTGACCGATTTTCGGGTGGCTGTGACCACAACCTTCTTTGAGGGCTGGATCCACACCTGAACAAAAGAAGTTAGCCCAAGGTTCCTAAAGTCACCTCCATGTATATGATGTGATTTGTAATATTGAAGTTTTTTTTCTTCATATATTATTTTGTATAACTGGTCATTCACACATAACTGAGATTGTTTTTTTCTTAATATGCCTTGGATATATATTATGTATAATATATAAAAATAAATTGAGTAGTATTTTCAAATAAAAAAAAATATCCTTCCACATTTAGACTTGATCAGTTTTGCTATAATTTGAACTGTTTTTTTTTAAATTTATTTATCGATATAAAAGACAATTACAAAATTTAATTTAAATATTTAGTAAAAGGTTTATATCTAATGCTATCTTAGGTAGACCGTCAGTTCGATTAATTCACCTCCAATCTAAGAAAATAAAAGCATATTTGTATAAAGGTCCATTTACACAAAGCAAGTCTCTAGCCTGTTGCATACAATTAAATTGTAGCAATAAATAACTTGCATGGTCTAAACAACATGTAAGAATCTCAGTTTGTCATACAAGTTTTGTTTCAATACTTTTCTTGGTGTAAACAGCACATAATATCCACATGTAGAGTTACTTACAATTCTTAGATGTCAATTAGTCATGTAAGTTTTTTAAAAAAAGTAATTCCGGCTTATAAACACTATTTTTTATCATAATATAAGAGCCTTTATAGAATGAATTACCATTTGACTGTAAATTTAAAATTTCAGAGCCAAGCTGTGATTTTGGATTTTGAAGCCCTTATTCATAGGACCCATCAATGTATATCCTTAGTATTTATTGTTGTATCCTTAGTTTGTATAGTCAGAATTTTAAAACACTTGAACAACTGCAATATTTTTATTATTTTCAAGGTTAAATTACTTTTCTATGTTCTAAATTATATTTTTATAAACTAAGCTAAATCTGTAGGCTTCACATCAGTAGATTCAGAGGGTTGCTGTGTAGTTTTCTGCAAAAGATTCTGACTGAAAAACTGTGGTCTTTCCTTTTTCATTTCAATAATCCTTTTCCCTTCCCAAAATTCTTTTGGCTGTAATAAATATATAATGTATTAGATTAGAATTATTGTAGTAATAACTTTCCTTACAACTGAAGTATATTTCTATATTACTGTATAATTTTATACAAAATGTTGAAACAGACTGAAACTATTGCAATATTCCAAAATATAATATGAAGTATTGAATATTTTAAATTATCTTAACTTATGAAGTTTTTTCTGAGAAATCTTATTATAATAAATACATACCTTATCTGGTAAAGTTTCACCATCATACAATACAATAACATCATTTTCAATTGGTGTGTTTCCCAATTTTTCTACTATTTTTTCTTGAATTTCTTTTGTTTCGGCTTCTATCTTTTTATAACAATTACCTGTGTAAGAAATCAAACATTTGGAGCAATCAAATATAATTTTAGTGTTTGTGAGTAAACATAAGAGACACCAATGTTTCCACAGTAGGTATACTATATTATAAAAACAAAAACATTTTTTTCTACTTTCATTGGATTTAACTATTTATTAAAACTTTCTAACTTATGTTAATTCCAATTTCCCAATAACTAGGCTATAACTACAACCTATACTTAATTTTACAAAGATAGTTTATACAGTGTTTATAAAAGACAAAGGTTGGTATGAAATACTTATGTATGCTACTTTTATATAGTTTTCATGATTCAAGTCAAAAAGTAAGATATTACCACAAAGGCGTCCTCTTTCATGGTAGTGCCCACAATCATGACAGACCATTATGTTAGACTTAGGAACAAGCATTTTCCATACATATTCAGGTGATCCAAATTTTCTTTTCCATCGTTTCTCGACTGTTCGTCGAAATTTGGGTACAGCCAATAAAAATCCATCACCAACTATATCTTTTATGGAAAATCTACGCTGTACTGGCTTCTCCTGCACATATGCTAAAGCTAATTCTGTAAAATGCTTCAATAAATTGATCATCGGATTTATTAATATAAACCAACGGATGTCTACTTATATTATCATACAAGTATAAAACATAATATAGAGATAACGATGTACCTTTTGGTGGATGTCCAAAAAAATTAATGATGTTTCGTTCTACAACTCTTAACATATGAAATATATTTTGCGTTACTCTGGGAATCATATTTAAAAATAAATGATGAAATGAATCAATTTGGTTCTTAGTTCTTACTCCAAGAAACAACCTAAAATCAGAAGTTAGAAGTAGTACAGACTCTCCGGAGTGTATATTCTTTGTACAGACTACAGACTAATAAGAATTTAGGTATGAGCCACAGAGCACTGAGCAGTACTACCGACTACGAGAAGATAATAGATATTAATGTCGCCAGGCAGCGCAGCGGTGTCAATAAGCTAAATGACCACTTTTTATTTTATAATTAATTGTTTATATCCAGAAACAGGTAAAAATCTACGAATAATTTTCTAAATGGTAGATAAAACTGTTTTTTTACCCAATGTCTGCTAAAATATTTGAAGAATACATATTATCTTCAATTTAAAAATTAAAAACATCCTGACAGACCTTCTTTGACACAGTTGACTAAATCATTTGACAAATGACAACTGGAATCAGCTGTCCGCTGTCGTAACTTGCAAGAGGGGAGGAAAAGGCCGAATGCTTGTGTGATAGCGAGTTATGTAGTTCATGTCTTCAAGCGTTTCGTTGCAGTTGTTGTTATGGCGTGTTTAAGTTCGAGTAGGCTCTGTGCTCGTGTTCAGGATAAGTTTATGTGTCAATTCGGGCATAAAGTTCGAAGGCAAACTGTATTTGTGAAACTCAAACCTCCCGGACCAACACCATTGCGGATATTTGGAAAGACTTGTCAGGTTAGATAACTTATTCTATAGGATTTAATTTAATTTTTAATAAATTTAACTCATAAGAAAGGCCTTAACGTTTAATAACAATTACTTAGATGCCCCATTATATAAACAAAATTTTCCCAAGTTCAATTTATTGACAGTTATTCTTTTTACATAACAGCATGACATTAACCTATAAGTCAGCTGATCTAGTTCGTATTTAATAATATAATATAATATGTACATTCTACATTCTTGAATTCATTCTTTGTAGTAGAATTAGTATAAACATCATATTATTACGCATACTCATAATAATACTAATAATTAATAATGTAATGTTTATTGTCAACTAATAACATTGATAGGATAAAAAGTGAAATCGTATCGGCGCAGTAGGTACAGTAGGTCGCTTAGCGGCACTGGCCACAGGTTTCTTGATCTTGAGTTTGTTCGCCGATTTTCTCCATGTTCATAACTTTTACTTTCGACAAATATAGTTGTGCTCCTTTCTTTTGCTATTATAATATTATTTTTATGATATTGAATTAATTAATTATGGGTCCCTGTAGAATAATATAGATCACTATCCTTTAATGAATCGAACTCCTAATATTTACTTATTGCAATCTTTGTTTATACATTTTTTGAGATTCAAACCATTGACCTTGACAAGTGATACAGAATTGCACTGCCACTCGCGTCTGCATGTCGAAGCGCTAGGCAGATTCGTTAGTACAGATGACATAATAATTGCGTTATTATTATTGAGGAGAAGCAAAGTATTTTAAATCCAGTAGAAATCAATTAAAATACGGTAGCATATGTCATGTAGTCTACTATGTCGTATGCATGAGAATCAGGACCCAGATCCAAGGCTGACTTCTTGTGGCCCGCGACGTCGCATTTCTTATTTTCTTCGTGCTTTCTCGCGCAGCGTGCGAGCATGCAATGTATAATATCTATAGTCACACTGAACTTTCTAAACAACAATTATTTTTCGCATTAATATTTCATTTAGTTTCTTCTTCTACAGCAATTGAATTCTTTGTTTGCTGTGACTTGCGTATTGATGGATCAAATACCGTTCATTACTTTAAATTCGTCATCATAATAATTTGGAGGAAAAAATAGTAATAATATTGTAATTATTCTTGGTTCCGTACGACCGCGACGGTTACCAAGAATGATATCTTTATAATAATTATTGGTAATGTTATTTGATAAAAGTATAGTTTTTATATAATATGACAAATATTATGCATGATTCCTTAAAATAAATTGTGATTTAAAGTTGGCGTATGTTGGAAACGAAATGCGTCTCTTGTAGATGGAGGAAAAATTATCTGATATAGTCATTAGTGAAAGTTGTGAAATTATTCGTCGAATGTTTAATAACTCCAAACTGGGTAAGCCACCTGACTCGTAAACGTCACGTCGCGACCGCCGTTGCCTGCTATATAGTTGATAGCCTTTCTTATTTTATTCTAGTTCATTTCGCGAACATTGACCTCGATTATAACTAACATCTAGCGAGGAAAGGTCGCGAAGGAAGGAAGAAGGCAAATTGGGTAGAGTAACTAAAAAAAATAAATTTGGGCCGATCAGTAAGAGCCAGTGTTGACAGCAAAACAATATATTATGCTATATAATACTAGGAAAGTAAGCTTATTTTACCGAAAGCAGACGTAAATAATACCCTCAGTTACATAAAAGTATATTAGTTAAAAAGTGTTATAACATAACATTTTTTAACTCATCGTAATTTTTGTCGTAAAATAATTTATAGTAAAAATTTATGTAGCTTCCCAATAATCCAACGAAATCCAGAAACATTATTTTTCACGTGAAAGACGGGCAACCAATATCAAATATCGTTCTCTTATCAGATAAGAGTCTTACCCAATTCTTTACGTTGGTTTTTTAAGGTTCTCGCATACAAAATCTAACTTTAACGTACAATAATATAGTTCTTATTTGTTTTGATTTTATTTCATTAATTGTATTTTGTAAATAAAGGGTTACTTAATGGAATAAAAATAAAAAATTTACACAACTTTTAAATTTGAGAGATACCCTGCATCATGCTCGCCGGGTTAAATAGGTATATTTCTTCCTCAGAGATTCTGTCTGAGATTGAAAGGTTAGAGACACTATACTTAGTAAAATCTGGTTTTAAATTTAGTTACTTTAACAAGATCTTGTTAATTTCTGAATATAACTATCCTGTTTCACACTAAAACGCATTTGTGGCTTGATAGCACCGTCATTATTTGCGGATTACTGGCCTTAGTGAAGTGTACATACTATAAGAAATAGTAAAAACCGTATCGAAATGCATTTTCTGGCCGTCGAAATAATCGTACGGGAAAAGGCGCTTCAATTTATTCTGTGCAATAAAGATGGAACTGAACTGAAGTGAACATTCTTTCACATTAACCTATAGCCTACTATAGACTAAACATTGTCAGCGTTCATTATTTGGGAAAATGAATTGGTCGAATGAATCGAGTAGCACGTAACGACCTGCGTAAATGAAGCTCACTAGAAATGCGGAACACACAACTATTTGTTCAGTCGACATTATTGTATAAGAGTTTGCAACAACGCATGCGTTGTAGCATATGTTATTTTCGACTTACAACATTTTCTTCGATTCCAACTTACGTGATTACAATACATATATTTAGGGGGAAATGCTTTATTTGCCGCCATAATCACAATTTTGTAACGTTGTCAATTTGAGGCTTGTATTATGATTTTCTTTTACTATGAAACATTGGTAAATTCTTATTAATTTTCGCAATAAACCATCACATTATACACCAATTTAGTCATAATAGTTATACAGATTACAGATTATGTAAAGGTCGTCGTGGTTCTCACAGAATAATGTAAGATTCGAGATAGATTGTGACACAGTGCCCCTCCTTTATCACGAGATTTTTGTACTTTATCAATCAATATGTCATTCATTAATATGTATTCGAAACTTCCTAAAAACTTTACGAACTACTTAACTTAAATTACTTAACGAACAAAAAATGGCACAAACTAATATTTTATTTTACATTATGTTAGAAATAATATTAATTTTCTAAAACTGTTTGATTACAAAGACTAGCTATCTGCATGGGTGCAATGTAGATGTACTAAAAAAAAATGCCTGTGTTACTCGCTGATAACATTATCATACATCTACATATTATGATGATACTTTATATTGGTGAAATAATTTTTAAAATCGGTCCAGTAATTTTTGAGTTAAATCGTAACAAACAAAAAAAACATTCCTTTTTATAATATTATAATATAGATGTGTATATCAGTATTAGGTATATTACTATAGTTAATTTCAAACATAATTTATCCAGTCATCATAGACCGTTTCCAGTCACTAAACGTCAAGGACGTACAGAATACAAAATACTTAGCTTAGTGCAATACTAAGCAACTAAATTTTATTCGGCCCTTACAATAAGACCTCATCGTTTCCATAGTGGCAATATCATAGTGGCATTATCGTTTTATCATAATGATTTTAAAGTAAGAGGTAGTGAAATGATTATATATTCAGAAAAACGAAAATACAAAAAATACTAATTAACTGTCACTACAAAGATGACATACTAACATATTTGAAATGAACTAAAATGAAATACATTTATTCGGGACGGCACAGAAGTAAGTAAAAGTATATCATAAATAATACAACTTAAAATATAAATTAACAAGTAACAAATATAGGAAGAAGTGCCGCCATGAAAAGGGGAGGTACTTCTTCCTATAATATATGTAAGGGGAGGTCAGCATATGTCAGAGCATAAGCTCTGACGCTGATTTTCAGTAGTCCCCAGTGTGGCAGAAGACAGTAGTGGAAGATAGTAAAGAAAAATACAATATAGTAATAATAAAAGCTAATAAACTAATTCGAATTGAAAGACCTGTAAATAAATATTTTTATATAGAATACAACACAATACCAAAAATCTAAATATATAACAATAAATAACTAATGAAAAAAACATAAAACACATGAAGAACAGAGTAGAGAACAGTGTCAGGACTAGAAGAGCTGTTTGTCGCTTTGAGGTGTACAAGCTTTTTGTGCATTAATAAGGTGTCCATTAATTTTTTTTAAAACTAAAAACCGAACCAAGGCAGCGTAAAGGCGGAGGAAAGTCGTTCCAGCACTTTGATGCACTAAATTTGAAGCTACACCTAAATGCCATATTCATGTTTATATTTATTTTTTTCTACTACGTCAATAGTAGAAAAATGCCGCATTGGTGTAATAGTTAATTTACACTAACGTAATATGTTACCTTGTGTATTAAGGGGCATTACGTTCTCCTTAAAAACTTCTAAATTAGAAATAAACATTTAAGATTTTTACGATTAGAGTGCATATTTAAAGTTTTGAGAGCGGAACCGATTAAGCAATGAAGGAATAGTGCAATAATCGTCACGATGCAGTATTGCGTTTTAGGACGAAAGTAACTCGAGATATGTAGGTACTCGTTGATTGCATTCGTTCTATCGATAGAACGTGAACCAATACGATTGGTACTGCGAAGAGTAGACTCGGCCAGCTGAAATCTAAGAACGATTAGGTAAAAGCTTAATTCTCAGTATGTGTATTGTGTATAGTGATCGTCTTTAGGTATATCGTGGTATTTCAAGGTATTTATTAAGAAACTTCATTTAGTAAGTTCATAAATTTAACAAATATTCCACCTGTTTTTTATCAGACGCCAATTATTATTAAGTAGGCACACAACTACTGCCTGGCTAGTTCACAAAAAACGACGACACTCCAGTATATTGAGCAAGGCCTTGATACATCACTCAATCTGTTAGTTTTTCTTCTTTGTCTAATCCATAATCTCTGAAGACTATAAACATAATATTGTCTTTTATAAACATCCCTGTACTCAGGGTCTGCGATATTATTTATCATTAGTTTACTTACTACTCTGTCATTTCCGTAGATAATAAATATTAACGTATAGCTTGTCAAGTTGATCAACCAAACTCATGAACTGTAAAAGCTCATTCTCGTCCTTGGATATTAACCTCACAGTCGATGGAGCGGTCTTTGACCGACTTACCGGTTACTTGCCTTAATTATTATTATTATAATCTACAATTACCCACTTTCGGAAACTAGAGATCGGAATCATTTGAAGTAATAAAATAAATAGAATTCGTTCTCTATAACATTATAAATTGACATTAATTTTATGAAATTATATACCTACAACCATGACCTACTTAATAGATGGACGCTGTTAAGCAACACAGTGTCAACCCAAATGTCATGACAAAAATGTACATTTTGATACCAATCGCTTCCTTATGAGCTAGAGTATATATATCATTAAAATCGTTTTAATAGCAAACATATTGAAAAAACTAGTAGGCGCGAAACCCTTACATGCTTAGAATATTTAACAATATTGCACTAAATTCTATTACTTTGATTGCTACCAAGAAAAACGATATAAATTTAATGTAATAATAATAAAATAAAATAAATTTATTAAAACTTCAAACGCAACGCTTGGAAATCTAGCACTGTGCGCTTTATGCGCAATTTTCTACCACGCACAACGCTATTGTGGAATGAGTTGTCGCCAGCGATTTTTCCGAACCGGTACGACTTGGGGACCTTCAAGAAGAGAGCCTATTCCTACCTTAAAGGCCGGCAACGCATCTGCAAGTCCTCTGGTGTTGCAGATGTTCATGGGCGGCGGTGTTCACTTTCCATCAGGTGCGCCGCAGGCTCGTTTGCCCCCTATATTATAAAAAAAAAAAAAAAATATGACAACTTAAAAGTATTTTCTTAAATACAATAGATAGGTACTTCCAATATAATAACACTATCTCCTTTTTTGGAGACTGTTCACAACAATAAGTAATTTTCGTAATAAATTTTCTCAATAAACTTTTATTGCACGACAAGTAAGTATTTTAACGCTGTTATTAGTAAATTAATTTTTGAAGTCCCCAGGTGCTAAAATGAAATGCTGAAGCGGAAGAAATTATATTCGATTTTTATTGCGTTCTTACATGATGACTTTATAAATTAATACGAAGATTAAGTTCTGAAGTCTCATGTCATTCCTGTCGCAGCTTTAAAGACATTTAAATTACTTTTTGAAGGTCGCAGGTACTACATATCCGGGATAGGGTGAAGTACCTACCTAGAGTAATAAACCTTTTCTCATGCTGCTGTTGGTATTTTCCCGAAATGCGGAAACAATTACTTGGTGTGTTTTATTAGGTTTACTTTTTTTAAATAAAGGCCCGAAGTTAAAGCTTGTGGTATCCTATACCTACTAAAACAATACTTCATTTCTCATGAATTGCTGTTGATATTTTCCCGAAATGCGGAAACAATTACTTAGCGTGTTTTGTAAAGGCCCGAAGGTAAATCTTTGAAAGGTAAATCTGAAATAATTTGATATCATTGGTAACCGATTGGATACGATTACACTTTTAAAAATATATGTTACATATTATCTTATCTTAACAATGTATATATGTATATTATAAATATAAATCGTAAACGTTATTCGAAAATTAAAATTTACAATATCCATTGAATTGAACAAAATAATTATTATTTATTGTTGATATGATGACATTAAAATAATATTTAAATGATGATAACTTTTCTTTCCCACAACCGATTTCGATGAAACAAAGCCTATATGGTGCCCCGGGCTTTGCATGAAAATGGCTTCGGAGATTAGCCCGTACAAACAGACAAGCAGATAAACAGACATACAGATAATCAAGAAATTTAAAAAATCCTGGATTTGTTCTATTTCTCTTCTTACATCCCCCTAATTCGGTTTTTAGCATTTTATTTCTATGTACAGACATTCGATCTCTACAGTTTTATTATATGTATAGATTTATATACTAAGTCGTTGAGCTCGTACTTCGTAGGCTGCTGGTATAATATAGTATATACTCGTATATTGGCTTTTGAAACAGAAAACAGATTTTCGAGAAGTAACGCCTGGCTACTGCGTCATTTAAGCATAGGACAACGACCATCCATCGGGCAAAGATCACTATTCACAGTCTCGGATTTGGAGGTGTTGCGGCTTTGGGGCAACCAAGGAGTGGAGGGCTGGTGGGAGAGTTGGAAAATATCAGCCTCCCCCAATGGAATATCACTTATTATGATACAATCAACAACTTCAAAAATCAATTTGCTTAATAAAACAATTACCAACGTGAGTTAAAAATTTGTTATATTAAGCCAAGTAAAATAAGTAGGATTCGGTTGTAGCACTCGTCGGCCGCTGTCGCGGCATCGTGACTCGTGCGCGGTGGTCACCATACCAACATAACCTAACCTAGAACTTCAAAACCCTATAGTGTGTGGGAGCCCCTCCCTAACGTGAACTTCGAATTTTTCGAGAAATTTTAGGAGAGCTTTAAGACCCCATAAGTAATTGAGTTTATGGGGAATTTCAGCCTCCCCTCGATGGAATATCACTTATTATGATGCAATCAAAAACTTCATGGAGCAAAAAAAACTCAATTTTTCGCAAAAGTAACCAAACTGCATAATTACCCTATTTTTCGCAGGATCGTAATCGCTTTAGCATTTAAATGGTTTTGCGTATTGTTTGCGCGTTTAAATCTCTTGTAGCGTACAAGTTACCGTAGCGTAGACATAATGGTCTGAACTCTCACTTAGCTCTCGTCAAGGTTATCAATCAAAAGACATATTATGTATGTATTTAAACATATCAATATAAGATCCCCGATTAAACTCAGACTTGGTATATTTAAAAAAATATACTTTGGAAAATAAGGTCCATGTCTGACACACAGAGACAAAAACTATAAAAACTTCAAATACCTTTAACTTTAAAATAGCGGAATTTATGTGCAAATTAACGAGTAATGCAAATTCTCTGCATTTACATACTTTTGTGGCGAATATATTTGTAAAAAAAAATGATTAATTGTTGACGTGTCTTCTTTAATGGGATAAAATCATTTGTCTCCGGGGAAACCAGCGTATTGAATAATTCAATAATGCATAACTTTAATGTCATCACGCTTCTTGTTAAGAAGTAATTTATTCGAACCTGTAGCTTACGGAAATTAAATTACATATTAATGGGCATTTTCATTAAATTATTCAATGAAGGTGTATTGTTATTCATTCAGATGTGTATCGTTAACTATAAAAAGAATCTCGGCGGCGCCACACTAGAAGGAATAAATTATTTTAGATTAGAACACATATGTTTATAAGTATATGTATTAAATTGTTTATTATTATATTATTAGTATTCTAAAAAATATAAATGAATACCTACCTTTAAATAAAATACTTTATAGCGGATTAAAACGCGATTTATTATTTATAAAATGATAAAATGAAATTAAAATATCTTTATTACACACCACAAAAAATTAATAGAAATAAAACATAAAAAGCAATAGACGGCCTTATCGCTTAAAATCGATATCTTCCAGGCAACCTGTACTGGCTAATCTGAAATAAATTGAGCTGATAAGGTAACAGTAGGCGGTGCTATCGATATACATATATTTTTAACATCAACATACAGTAAATAATTAATTAACTCAAGAAAATAACTAATAAATTTGTCACAGTGATAAATAATACTTAACTAGCAAGTTTTGAAAGATTGAAGAGTTGGGCCTTTCTGATTTCAGTGGGAAGAGAATTCCATAGGTTAACAGTTTGCACAGTAAATTAATTGATAATTTATATTATTTATCGGCATAATAAGGTTTACACACATTTAAATAATGTCGGCGCATTATTTAAATGTGTGTAAACCATATGAAACTATTTTAATAACTGAATGTATCGTTATGTAATTAATGATTATTGTTCTACTAGAAGACCCGATAGACATACCTACCAGGTCTTATTGTGAACCTAAGCCATTCAGGTTATATCCAGGAAAACTAAAACACAAGAATTTCATTAAAATCGGTTACCCAATGACTTACACTTATCTAATTGTGAATGGAAATCATCCATGAAAACCATACATACAAATGATATTTATAGTATTGTTAAATCGTGTTGAGCGGTAGCCTGCTTTCTTACGAATCGATTTAAATTTTAAATGCAATTAATTGAACCTGTGATATTGTCATTGATTTATCACGTGATTGTGTAGCTCCTTCCTTACTTTGCTTGGCACGTGCAAATTTGTTTCTA
Source organism: Anthocharis cardamines (assembly GCA_905404175.1). Lineage (NCBI taxonomy): Eukaryota > Metazoa > Arthropoda > Insecta > Lepidoptera > Pieridae > Anthocharis > Anthocharis cardamines. Next base: position 7,554,503 of record FR989962.1, read on the forward strand.
TTTTAAGAACATTGCTATCGTAAGTATTTAAAGTACTCACTTTCTATCATGTTTTAATTGTTATGTGCCGTGCAGACACATGCAATTTTACGTGCTTCAGTGTTGTTCATCATTTGCATTGATTACGGAGTTATGTATACCTGCATAGATTATCGTGTATAAAATACTATAACCTATGAATGAATACATTATATACCTATGGAGAGTAAAGTGCTAAAACCCCATATAAATGAAATTAAAAGTTGTAAGTTAAATTGAATTTTAAAAGTTTAGGGGATAAAAAGAATATCGATGGCTAACAGCCAACATGTCGTTTTGGAAAATAGACTAAATTTCTTTTTTTATTTGCTATTCTGGTTATCGTTATCATTTGCCATTTTTTTTGGGTCACTTTGTCTGTTTCATGAATCTACGAAAAACATTCCGTCGCTCGTATATCTGTATTTTTTTTTCGTTTATACCAAACTAAATTACTTTACTGGAAAGTTGTGGAATGGCAACTATCCATTTTTGGCTGTTAGCCATCGATATAATATCACATCACAAATATTAATTACGCCAATATTCATTGTATATATTATGTAATTTTGTCCTGAAACTTTTAAAATTGAGTTTAACTTACAGCTTTTAATTTCATACTTATTGGGTTTTAGCACTATACTCTCGATATGTGGTTCATTACTAATGTATTTTAGATTCCATTATGTCATATAATCAAGTTCCCTTATTGTTGATGGGTGGGCCGCAAATTTCTATTTATTGAATTTTTTGTTCTCATTGAAGGTGCATAACGAATAAACTCGAATTGGGTTGTGTAATACTACATAACAATCTGGTATTTGTAGTTATTGTTATATAATTTTTCAATCGAACATGTTATTGCTGTATTTCAGTACTGGAACTTTCACGTCCTGTCCTGGTCCTGTTCATATCGTACAACAGATTAATTTTCAACATACAATCAACATTAAGTATTGTAATACATAAGTCTGAGTTTGGATAACCGCCATTCAACAAATTTATAGGAAAGTAATTTAAAGTTCGGAATAAACGAAAAAAAAAATGATAAAAACATATGAGCGACATAAGTTTGCCGTGGATTCATGAAAATTAGTCCACATTAGGCGTAATAAAAAACCCAAATAATAAGAAAGAAAGAAAAGCCCAAAAAAAAAGAAAATAAATCTATTTTTCTAAAAATTTCGCTTATCCCTTTTTGTCTGTTAGTCTTTTGTTGTTAGTAGTTAGATATGAATATCTTAGTTTCTCAAAATGGAAATACTGCCTCCCAGTAGACTTTCAGGCTTTTTTAAAAAAACCTAGAGCCAATTTTTGCCATTGATGCGATCTACTGAGATAGGGACTCAACATTTTAACACGTTCGATAGCGCCACCCTGACACAGGAAGCTTTCAGGGGTCGTTATCACCCACTTTGAGAAACCATATTACATTGACGTATGTGAAATCATGTGGAAGTTGTTAGTATTCAGCGCACGGGGTGTCATAATGAGTTAGAGATTGCCAAAGGGATAGCTGTTTTAATATAATATATTTCGACACCTCATTTGTTTTAACTTTGAATGGATGAGTTCATGGTTTTCTTTTCGTTGAATGGCTATGACGTTCCAATAGGCGTGTACATACGAGTACGTAATTGAAGCTTAACGTTTCTCATGTACAATTACGTGTATTAATTGTTCCAATATTACGCAATCATAATTAATTATGATGCATCAATAGCGATCGCGAATCTGGAATAGGAATGTGGCTATCTATTACCATGATTAAAATAATGAATAGAATTAGATGAAATTTAGTATTTAGATGACATACACCCTATTTCGTATAACAGTTAGCCAACTATATACCTATAAATTGTCAATTCAATCAATGGCTGGTATTCCTTAGATAATACCAAAATCGACAATTCTGTCTGAATGAGCAACCACCAATTAAGAATGGATAGTCACTTGCATTATACTAATAATACCTAAAAGTATGTACAGCGAGTACCTAGCTGAGTGATTATTCACGAGTCATGTTTCTATGTAAATATCAGAGTTGACCTACCTAATAATATTGTAAGTAATTACGAGGTATCATCACTAAAAGGAATTAGAGAATATTAACTAAATAGAAATAAAACAAAAAGAATTAGAGTCTGAAATGCTGAAGATGAATGTTCATTATTTTCAAGAAATATTCATAGATGGCGTTCATCGTAATAATTTGTACTAAGAAATTTAGAGGTTAAAGATCTAGCCACATGGGTGACACATTATTGTCATTTACAATTATTCAATTAAAAACACATTGAAAATTGAAAGCTGGTTCTTTAACAATTCCCGTACAGTACAAAAACCACGATACCACCTGATCAAAGAAGATTCCTAAACGTAACTTCCATGATCAATGAGGTTATTCGCAGGATTACAAATAATAGCTATTAGTCATACTTTACCGAAGATGATGCGATTGGAATTACTATTGAAAATAGTAAAGTAGGTTACGGTAAAATATTAAGTGTAAATGCTCACTATTCAGAAACAGTAATTATAGTAATGGTCTTTGCGCCTTTTCCTACGATATATATAATTATGAACCACTTTGTATGCAGGTACTTAGGTTAATGATTTGTTCATTCCTACCATTCAAGCCTTTATTGAACTGCACTATTACCATAGTGCAGAAAGTTTATTATTAAGGATATTAATTTTATACTTGTTTATTTATCCCGACCGCGACGCGACGTTTCGGGTGCTTTCCTGCAAACATGGTCACAGACAGACAGGACGGGTTAATATTATCTTTTATTAACGAGGCTATTAGTAATATGATATCCACCATATCATCTCTTATTATTGGCATTTTACGAGATAACGCGATACATCTTGTATAGCTCTGTATTGTTCTATCGTCAAGGACTCTTGGAATATCTGCCTTAGGAGATGTACGGTTCTTAATCCTAAAAATTTGATTTAATAAATACTCATGACTATTATTATTATGTTGTAATTAATTAAAAACATGACTTTTCTTAAAATCCTTAGATCCAAAACAAACAGTTTAAAGGTCGTTTGAAACAAACATTTAAGACGTTCATTTTACATTAATAATTAAATTCTCGTCTGTATAATAAGTGATACAATGTAAATACATCAGTGTTTAATGTGTAATCAATAATCTGTTAGCTATGTAATTACGAAGGCCCCCGTAAAAGGTCTCGTGCCTATAATCCATACGGTTCACGTACGAATACGTGAATAGTGCATACGTGTGCCGGTGGTACAGTGTTTTGCAAGAGCGATCGGCCGGTTGAAGCCCATCAGGTGTGGACTGCACTCGACTGCAGTTGCATAAACCAATTGCAACACGCGGATCGCGGTCACTGCCGCTGCTGAGCTAAGGGCATAGCCGCACCCTTCCCACTATCCAATACCGTATCTGTGCAGCGGACCCAAGAATTTTCATTTGCTCCGAATATTGTTTTTACGAATATACAAGCCTCAATGTGCAATGACATTTAATTTTCATATCGTCAAGTATTGCGAAGTATGACGCGATAGCATTCTAAGCAAGTAATTAACTATTTCGCAATTAAATGTCACATGTCGTATGTTTTAACTGTGAAGGACCAAAACTGAAAGAGAGTTTTGCTTTAAAGGTTTCGGACGAATAACAATTGTAGATTGTTACCTGCATGACCCTGAATCGTGTGCAAATCGATTATGAAGTTGGTAAATGGTAGGAATATTATATGCCTTCACGCTGCATTTATAGGATTTATAGGGGTGCTAGGGCTATACTTTTAAGGTATTGTGGCAAACGAAATTACTACAAGAATAAATCTTTTAGTTTATCAATCATATCTTTCAAGAGCACATCCCTTGATTACTCGTTTCATAAAGAGTAAGAGTTATAATGAATAATGTTTGTTCCAGCGTGTGACCACATGTGGGCCAGCCTGCGGGTCTTCAGGGGCGGTCGCATCAGGTACGATGCGTCGCCTCGCCTCCAGCATGCAAAGCACAAGCACAGGCTCCCTGCCTGACTACGGCGCACAGATCGTTGACCCCTACCGCCTTCTCGAAGACGACCTTAATGGCATATACGAAGACATACGATCGGTAAGATATTCGAATGTCGTTTATTGTAGCATAACCCGCGTAATAACCTTTCATAAGCAGTGTTACCGGAGGTCAATGGAAGGAGAATCTACTTGTCAAAGTCCAACAATAAACAAATATTTTTTTTAAAATATATAAAGTTAGTAATTAAAGAGTATCGTCAGGGTCACTGCCAATAACTCAATAAGTGTGAATAGTTCTGGGTACACAAAAATTGCGTCGACACTCGACTATATTGACTATACTTTTGAATGTTAAGAATAGGTCAAGTGGTGTCCACTATTAAGTTTAATTGTGTCAAAGTCATCACGTGTTGACACGCGAACGGTCGTGGGTTGTGCAATTTCATTTTAAGATGTCTATATACAACACGTAGTGATTATAAAATAATAGATTTCCTTTGTTCGTATAATATACAATGAATTATTTAGAAGTACATAGTTTGAAATTTTATGTCCTCTTCATTGTCCATTCATGGGAAAGAATTTAATGCATTATAGGTAAAGTATATGAGTGTTGTATGGAGAGTGAATGTTGACATTACAGTGCGATTGGTTATTTTACGGATTAGCTAGAGAATTTGTAGATTATATTTGTAGTTACAACTTAAAATACATTAAAGTACGTAATTTTACTTAGTCTATGATTTTATATGTTCGTGTAATTGCTATAAATAAAAAAGTTATGCGATAAAGGCGAGCCGACGCGTGGCAGCGCAAGAACCTTTATTATTTATTGATTGATAACTTTATAATCTGCAAATTACCCAAAGTACGAAAAAAATGTTCTCACTTTGATGAACTCAGTAGGGTAAACTGTAGATTTATAGATAACTAGCTGACCCGGCAATCGTTGTTTTGCCATGTAAATAATTTCTTAAAGGGGTTGGTGATAAAAAAAGTAAAAATTTAGGGTTGTATGTATTTTTAATGCCACATTATAAAAAAATAAAAACAAAAAATTTCGTCCAAAAATAAAAATAAAATTTTTAAGGGTGAACAACCCTTATCACTTAGGGGTATGAAAAATAGATAGTAGCCGATTCTCAGACCTACTGAATACGCATATAAAATTTGGTAAGAATCGGTCGAACCGTTTCGGAGGGGTATGGCAACGAAAACTGTGACACGAGAATTTTATATATATTAGATTTGTAATCTAATAATTACTGTACCAACATTTATGCGAAGAATACTCCGTTCGATATATTTATACTCTGTGTTCTTCATTGACGTAGAAAAACGATGTTAATTGATAAATATTTTAAGTTTTGGGTTGGTAAAGTATCAAAAGAATCACATTTTTACACGCACTTCTACGCATACATAAGCGTAGAGTTGCTACGCTAAAGCTTGTAGCAACCGATCTACGAATATGCAAATATTACAGTATAGCGCATAAATTATTATGTGCCAAGCATTGATGAAATAATAAATATATACCAGTATAACCGTCTCAAATATAAAATGACAAGGTCGAATCATATTGGTATATTAAACGTTGTTAATTTGTTGTACGTTAAGGCGTTATTAATAGTCATGATAATACGTGAAATATTTATAAGTAATAAATTATCTAAAAATAAAAGTAACATTAACATTTCAAGGCCCGTTGGCGTGTTTGTCCTATCAACGGGCGTTACCTACCTGGCGCACCGATGGATCGCGGGTTCTAATACCACCAGGGTTATAATTTACACTTTGTAGACGGAAAATCGGAAAATCCGTGAAGTGCACATTGCGCGTTTCGGTCTTAACTCTCAGTTTATGGATTGCCGAATGTTCGAAGTAAATAGTAGGTCGATAGCACATCTTTTACTGATGTTCTGTTGATGCGTTCTCATGCTCGTCTGTCCATATCTAACATAAAAAATAACTTTTTTTTCGGAGGTTTTTGTGTTAAAATGTATTCCATCGTTAAGATATTAGCGATTTAAAATGAACCCTAAGAAAAAGAAAGATCTTTTCTCTGAATTGTATATACATAGAATCTTGTTATTGTGGTTACGGCTTATAGCTGTAAATGATAGCTGTAAGTAGTTTGCCTACTTTCTTATACGGAAAACTCGTCTCTAAAACTAGGCTTGTTTGTGTATGCTGCTAGTTGCTCGTATAATTTCTAAATGTTTCGTTTCCTAGATATCACTTTTATTCCTATTTTTAGTAATGTTTTATGTGATCAAGTTTTGACTCGCATATTCATTTGGTAAATAAAACTTTTCTTTAGATTCTCACTTCGTCAATATCCTTTCGAGTTTAATCTTTCAAAATTACAAATATGATTCACGTGATTAACGTTTACATTAATTATTTAAAATAATGTATGAATTTTATTATTATATATTACTATGTAGCAACAAGCTCCGCTTCACAAGGGGGCAAGTAGATGTACTATACAAAAAAAAAGAATTTTTGAAATTGGTTCAGTAGATCCAGAGATTACCCCCTAAAACCTCACAAACATTACCTCTTTATAATATTAGTATAGATTTGTTTAGGTTTGGAGTGCAGATTAATAAATCTGTATATATAAATGTTTGTATATACGAAACCGGCAAACTCCAACGGTGTTTGACTGATCAAGATGAAAATTGGCACGTACATATATGTTTGTATGATTTTATGCTATCCGTTTTGTTGTAACTGGCTACCAGGCATCAGTTAGTATAATTATGATCTTTGTGTAAATTCAAGAAAGATAAAAAATGAATAAGTACTATAATTACATCACCTTACAGTTATTTAGTTGCAAAATTTTGTTATACTCGTAATTTATATTATATCCTTGGCTTGGATGTTAACAGGATGCTCTCTGAAATTAGTCGCCGCTCTTTATAAATAAGAAACTTGCAAGATTATTTCCATGTAATTTATGTTAGATTAAAATGACGAATTAAAAAAACATAAAATTTTAGGGAATCTGATATTTATGACATATGTGAAATGGGGCAATTTCCTTATGTTCCGATGGGTTTGCGAGTTCGAACCCCGCCGCTATGACGATTCTAATTGCATATAAACGTCTTTCCTACTTCTTGTCATTTAGTGTATTAAACGTGTTTCGGTTTCAGTCTTTGGATTTCCGAATGCTCGAAGTAAAAAAGGTTGGTAGCGCATCGCTTACCTGACATAAAAAATGATTGATGTACCTCTATAGCGCTTTAAAGAACCTAGTTTTCAAAAAAACAATCATTAATTTCGTTCCCAGTCTAGTATGACCTTGATCAAACAATGTTTCAATAATTTGTATTCTGATATCAAGCGTAAAGTGCAGTGAACTAACCATGACCTTCTTTTCGAATTACTTACCGTGACGCAAAACTTTCTTTGCTCTTAGCTGCATTTTATACAGCTTTATTGATTTCTTGTTTCACTAAATTGAGAAGGCAATATATGTATAATATCGACCATTACGTGGTTCATAACCTTCTAAACTGATTTTCAAATACTTGCGACGCGACCACAATATTCTTGCTCGCTAATGAACTCGTTGCATGGCAAATAATGTTGTAATGTTCTGACATTGACAATTCAGGCCTTATAAATTTACAGATATTAGACCTATTGACGAAAGCAGGATGACTTTACAAATTTCAAAGGTTTAGTAATGCCGGTATCCTTTCGAAACTTTGTCATAATAATTTATATGGTAAATTTGTCGAATCATGGCTCCATCTCGAAAGTGATCTAAAAAAAATTCTGTCGTTTTTTACCATCTGTATATAGTATTCCAAGTAATATTAAGGAGGCGCAAGGCTTTGGACTCCTAAAAAAATTAAAAAAGCAATTATATAAAATGCATGAAACCTTAGAAAATAACTTGGAGCTTTGTTCCGGCACTCGTCGGCCGCTGCCGCGGCACCGCTCGCTTCGCTCGCTCGCCTCGTGCGCGGTGGTCACCATAATAACATAACTTAACCTAGGTGATGGCTCATTTTATTAATTTCTATGGGGTTCTCGCTTCGCTCGCTCGACTCGTGCGCGGTGGTCACCATAATAACATAACTTAACCTAGGTGATGGCTCATTTTATTAATTTCTATGGGGTTCCATAGCATGCGCAACCATATTATTGCATGGTACACCATTCCCGAGTGATAAAAAACAGTAGTAAAAAAATTGGAGCTGTTTTAAGGTGGAGCCGTGATTCGACAAATTTACCATTTATATATTTTGATACTGTTTAGCAGATGCAGTTTAAAAAGTTCCGATTGGAGTTTTCAAAGCAAAAGTTTTGGATGTAGTGGAACTATCTGTTTTCATAATAACGTACGTGTAATATCTCGCTGAAAGATTATACCGACTTTATCATTTAGATATTATAAAGAGGTAAAGTTTGTGAGTTTGTGAGGTTGTAGGGGGTAATATCTGGATCTGCTGAACTGATTTTAAAATTTCTTTCACCAATAGAAAGCTACATTATCAGCGCATTTTTTTTTGTGTATAGTAGGTACGTCTACATTGCACCCGTGCGAAGCCGGGGCGTGATGCTAGTAATAGTTATAAGGCTTTATATTTAATTGTATATTCAAACAGTTTATTAAAAGGTGATACCTGCATTTATTTTACCATATTTTGTTAGTTCATAATGTAAAATCTGTTAAAATGAAATACGACTAAGCTGTATATATTTGTCAATCAAACCATGAATATTAAAAGCGCTCTGCTGGTAATAATCTTTGGCCATCCAACGGTCTTACAACATTTTTTCTTAACTCTGAAATACACAGTTTGGACACAAATTGCAGTATGCAATACAATAGAATGCACGAGGACAAACACATTAGTGATTTCCTACGAGATTTGCATTGTCTAACATCATCTAGATTATGTCGGACCAAGATTACTACACCCGAATATTTCCCAAGTAATTCACTTCATCTATCTATGAGTAATATTAAGTCGTATCTTTTTGAGGATAAGAGTAGCTACGAATATTGTGACATGTTACATTTTTTTATCCTGCTCCATGAACAGTATAATGCTAGCGATAAAATATTTTCAACAGTTACTGACTCCATAGACTTCTAATTAAGATTCTAAGTATGTAACCATTTATACAGCCTTAAGAACACTAGCAACAAGTCATAGTAATTTAATTTGATAGTATGATCCCAACTTGACTTTATTAAATTCACAGGAGTTGGAGCGCAACACAAATCAACATGAATTGAACACCATTGCTACATATTACTTCGACGGTCAGGGAAAAGCTTTGAGGCCAATGGTGGCGATCCTTATGGCAAAGGCAGTCAACTACCATGTATACGGTGAAAATAGGTAAGACTTATGTGACTAATGTTTCCCCGACTCCGTTCCCTGGATTTCAGAACCTATAAATATAAAAATCATTTTAAAAAAATCCATACACACGCACGACCAAATGAAGCTGTAACTTCACTTGGTCGTACGCAATTATCAGCAACAACTTCCTGAATTTTTCAAAGCAAACGCAAATTCATTATTGAAAACCCTAAATCGGGTGACATAAGATATCCAGTTTTACTTCTATAAAATATATATTATTCTACTAAAGCCTTCTTTAGCCTTAGGTAGGGAATGACATTATTGATTTCAGTATTAATAATATATTATTGGAGTTTACACTCGATGCATTATGTATGTATGTTTTATTTTGTTGTCTGTTATCGAGTACTATATTGAGGTGAACACATCACATACGAGGTATGTGCATAATTTGAGATACCCTTGGATTGTGATGATTAAAGAAGCAGGAATAATAGTTTAATCTTAATATATTATTCGCACGTAGATATGATTCGCCGTGTATTGCCCTAACTATACACGTGGCGAATATTTAACTATTTTATGTAAGGTTCGTGCAAACCCTGCTTGTGGTTAGAATTATTGATGAAATGTTCTGTTATAATCAATGCATACCGAAGCATATTCAATACGTAATATTCCGGGACAGGTTATAATGCTTATAACACGTCAGCCAAATATGGAAAAATTTAACATGTTCGTCTATATTATATTAAACCTTTTTCATCACGTTTTTTAATTATATTCCTTTGCCATATGTAACACAAAAATGTTCATCCAACTTGAAATATTTAAATGCTTACCTGTAAAATAATTCGCCATCTATCCATCTATAATACCAAACTGGTATATTAGATTTAGTGCAATATTGTTTTGTATACGTATATTTATTAAACTAAGCTCAGAATGAAATATTATTTATGTTATGTAGTAATATGATTAAGGAGAGTAGTACGTAGTTGTACCCTAATGACATTTAGGTGATAATGATTTGGGGAAACACAGTTACCTAACACGATTCAAGAAAATTTCTCAAGGTTACTTTTGTGAAAATGTGACGATAGTCAACATTTCAACACGCTCTAAAATATTTCTTCATGATAGAATCCTAAATATTTTATTAGACCTCGTCTCAGCTATTATTATTTTCATATAATTTTCGGGAATGCTTTGTGACATCATTTTTTTTACAACCAGTGCGCTGCTGCCATCTCAGCGACAGGTAGCGATGATTAGCGAGATGATCCACTCTGCGTCACTGATCCACGATGACGTCATTGACCAGAGCGATTTCCGCCGCGGTAAACCGTCCGTCAACGTGCTCTGGAATCACAAGAAGGTAAGCAGTTGTAAGACATCTAGATAAAACGATTACGTAATGTATCACTCATATCAGAAGCTGAGTTATGAGATTCAGAACGGATTTTTAATTTGTTTTATTTTATTCCTACCTTTGAATATTGCAGCAGCATATTATGATACTTTAAAAGTCCGAACTCCGTAAAATCAACTTAAAATCTTATATGGATATTTATTATTCATTCGACGTGTGAAATAAATATTCCAAGTATTATGGCGTTGAAAACTTATAATAGTTTCTGATGACATCAAGGAATTACCGACACATTTATTTATAAATAAGTTACCGAGATGGCTCATGACGAAGCAATTTTTTAACATCGACTAATTTACTAATTAATATTTTTTTATGTATGAAGTTATTAAATTAAATTGACTGATTGAAATATTTTTGACATTGGTATATTATATTCAATGAAACGTAATTGTTTAATATTGTAACAACCAAACATTTTAACACCTAATCTACGGGCAAAATATAAAGCACCTAAAAAAGCAGGTAGAACTATTATATTCATGCAAATAAAGATTTTGACTCCATCCACTCCTTACATTTTAACATAACTTACTGTTATTGATAAAACCTAACAAGTTCTAAGCTCTAATGATAAAAAGTCGATAAATTATCTCTTTTTTATAAAATCCTTACATTTACCAACTATCAATCCATTACCAATCCTGAGTTTTATCATCGTACGGGTTTTTTATAGTAACATATACATATTAAAATATTTCTAATAGATCGTGTTTAAGATTTAAAACTAAGCAACTCATTAATATGAATATAATGCAACCTTCACAAGGTCCAACGATTTGTATGTAACTCAGGGTGCAGTAATGTCGTCTATACATCGGGAATATCCGACCGTGACATGAATATCGTATAATAAATATTTTAAAATTGAAATGAGACGGACTGCTATTGTAACGTCAACTAAGATTTAATAGACAGCCAAAGCTATAACCTTCAGTAGGTACTCAATCTGCAGAGTTATACCAGTGTCCAATGTAATAATATGTGAATGGAATGCTGGAGGATCTCTATATAAGTACTCGTATGTGTATGTCGTCTTGATTGAGTGTTGAATGGATAATTACGATTGAGTTTCGAATACTTTTTGATTGTTGCTAAGACACGTAATATTTGTAATGTGTCATAAGCAAGCCGGGCGTTGGTGATGATTTCAATCACAGGATCGAGTATGAATTCATGGGGTTATTTAATATTTTCGACAGCACATTTTACGATTTCCACACTTGCCCGAATCAATTTGATCGTAGTAGTTATGAGCGTTTATTTGATGTTCTTATTCCGCTCGCAAAATTCGCAGCATCCGAAAGCAATTATTATTTTAATCACAGAGGATGAGTGGTCATGCAAGTAGGCCACTACCATGCCATTGAAGAAACTCACCGGGTGTTAGCGCGATCTCGTAGTGGCATACTTTACCGATGACTAAACTCGCACTTGATTCCACTGCTTTCTTTACCTTTTACGATATAATGTTATAACGCAACTACTTCAATCCTGCAATATTTTGGGTTGTATATGTATGAATCATGACCATAATAAAATCACATCTTTTATGCGTATTGACATAAGCAATATTGGTTTTACTACACGGATATGGTTTGTATGTAACATACGTTGTTTAAGCATTTACATAATGTACACTGACTGTTTCTTTTATTTCGTGCGGTTACTTATTCTAGCAATAGACTTGTGTGCCGCGTTTCTAACACAGAATATAAATCGTAAAAAATGAATGAGGAATTTGGGTCATTAAGTCACGTTCAGGTTCTCGCCCTACATAAAAAGAGAATACAAAATGTGGGAAGTAGTCCGCGTACACCTAGCGACTCGGGCAGACGATGCAACCTTTCTCTCTCACGTTAGATAGAGTGAGATGGCCATAGCAATGGTACGTATGTACGTAAACAGCGTGGATAGTTGTTGTATAGAGAAACAAGCGAGGCACCGAAAGCTGACGACCTCTGGAGAAAGTGCCTCGCGGTCATCTTTAATATAATTTTTCATTTATGCTTGTGAATCATTCCTGCGCTGTTAAGGTTCTAGTAGTATTAATGAAATTAAGTTTTCGTTGCGTCTTTTATTAAATTTGTTTAAACTAATTAATAAATATTTAACTGTTGTTTGTTAGATTGTTTGTTGGATTCCATTTTCCATACCTTGTGTTTAATATATTGTAAATTACGTGTTACTCGTAACTCTTTGAAATTAACTGCATGCCGGCTTTCATTTTTTTTATAATGATGTTTGTCAGTAACTATATATTGTACTTAACAGTTAAATATATCAAGTAAATACCTTATCGAATTGGCTTAAAAACAAAGAAGAAACGATAAAGATGTTCTACAATTTAAATCATCTTTGTTTTAGATCACTTGCACGCACTACGCGTGTGTCCTTCAAGGATAAATGCTTAGTGTTATACCTTCCGGTTATACAATATATTTTACACTTTGAGTGAGTACTTCGATATTGACATAGTTTATTGAGCGACTCCTATACAAGTTCTAATAACCCGTATTTGCGTTATGTAATTTAAAGTAATGTTGATTTTTCATTTTTGTCTGAATTTGCACCTACCGTATATGTTTCTAAGGACAAGTACGCTTCGCAATGATATAAGGGTGCGTCTGTTTGAACATCATTTACGATCACGTTACTATGCACATTATGTGGAATTATTTACTGATGTCGTAAATGTATTACGTCGTTTACATAAATGACGAATTATTGTTTCATACATTCCGAGCTTCGCAGTGTTTGACGAGTTCAGCGATGGAATGTGAGATGGTAATGGACCTATTGAGTGGTGGTCGTTGACACTCGCGTTTTCCTTTTATTCTAATTTAAATATGCGCACTGTACAAAAGCTTTGTGCCGTACGCATAGATGTTAGCGACAATAGATGTGGCTGTCAAGGATGCGAATAAACGTCACCAACGAATTGGCGATTCGTATCGTATTCTGCAACCATTGTTCAGAATATGTCTCGATACTTATTGTTTGCTGGACTCTGCTATGCCGTGGGACATCATGTTTTAATCAAGTGCGTACGCGCCTGGAATATTTAAATTATCGATATATCAACGTTGAGTTTAATTTACAAATTCTTTTTGTACGATAATTCCTTTTTTGTTTCAGTTTGCTAAGTATTGCTATTAAGCATTGTTTTGTCATGTCACGTAGATACTCAGGTCTGGATATGGCTAACACTAATTATTTATAATTTATGGAAAATATTAACTACATCTCTTATTTGAAATAAAAATTGTGAAATCTTGAGTCCCCTAGTGGGGCATGGGGCAGACACATTTCTGAGTGAAACACAGATAATTTTTCTTTACAGGCAAGTAAGTGATCAGCTTTCTGAGCCCTGCCTGACAGAAATATTTTTTTTTAAATCCTGGACCTCCTCATCGCGCTTACAACTGAGCCACGGAGGCGGTCAAATTATTTGAAATGGTTTTATTTAAATCTGTTCCTAAGTGAACATCCGATTTCAACGCTCATTTACCGGTTTCAAGGCCAGTCGTCACACGGTGCTTTCACTCTCACAAGCAATATTCTGGAAGTAATTTAATTCTGTGAATTTCCTTCATATCATTATTTCACGTGAGCAATTATTAAAAATAATCCATTAAGTGATAAGATTTTCAACACGTTTATAACTTTTTTTTTATGTTACATATCGACAGAGGAGCATGAGGTTCACTTGATGGTAGGTAATACCTCACCCACAGAACATCAGTCAATGATGCGCCGTCCACCTACTTTTTACTTCGGAAATTAATAGACTGAAACCGAAACGCGCAATATGCGCTCACTGTTTTACCATCTATGAACGGTGGTTCGTGACCCGGTCGGAATTTCGATCCGATCGTCCCAGTGGGATTGGAACCCACGACCCATCGATGTGCACGGCAGGTGTTCTGCCGAACGAGCCAACGAGCCCGTCGAAGAACTTATGTTATTACGGATGTTGATTCATAAGAAAATTGTATATTTCCTTCTGCTTATGCATACACACATTATCTGTTACTATTGAGTAATGAATTAAAGAGTTTAAACTGTATTGAATTAACGAAGTTTTTAATTTCCTAATAAATAAAGCCGTCTTCATTTACAACCCATTTGAATTACATAACATCTGCCTTTTTAATAGTTCAGCTGTTCATAGTGTTGTAATACTGTCGTCGGTGACAATTCGTGAGTTAATTTCGTGTCCGGTTGTGTGTACGTGACCCGGTATAAGAAAATATAAATGATTTGCCTTTTCCTCCGGTCCATTCAGTAATTGGGAACTAATTATGCCTCATGACACCTGATGTTATACTGGTATTACTTAATTTCGTCAATTGGTTAATATTGTCGGCGAACATGATCGCCAGAAGGTAGTAGTTTTTTCCTTAAAAACTCCATTGTTGTCCTCCTCCACATTTCTTTTTTACGAACGCTTTAAATGCGTCATGATGCAGAAAGCTGTAGACTGAAGCATTTGAAAATGAAGGGTTATCGTGGAAGCTATTGTAGAGCGCTATCTTCTGTGCGATAATCAGTGATGCATTGTGATCAATAGATTTCAGTAATAAATATTTGGTTCTCCGTTTCCACAGGATTTGGATACGGATTTTGTCTAATTTCATGTTCATTTGGTCTTCGACGGCATTTTTATTTCCTGTGCTTCTTTAGTACAGCTGTAATACTGCATTACTAACTATATGTTATATTATATGACTCACGAGCCTTTATGTGTCTATAAAATGTTCGCTGCTTAATTTGTATATTAATAAGAAAATTTCTATTTTATTATGTTCTTTCTTGTTAGCTATTTCGACTAAATCAGTATTGTCTTTCGTCTAAATAGAATTACTTATGAAAACGCTTTAAAATATATAATTTGCTCAGCGGTGTAAGATGTAAGCTTTATATAGATTATAAAATAGCCTTCTCGCCTCAAAAAGTAACAATGATGCATTTAGATAGAAACAGAATGCTCTTATCATTTACTTGGTACAATCAAATAAGTTTTGTTTCAGTTGATTCCCGGATGCGATAGATAATTGTAATTGTACCTACGTATCTTAATAAACGTGACTATTGGACTATTACTTTCTATTGATCTTTGTGTGACATAGCGTTTTCGATGAAAGCAAAATTCGTTCAACACTTTCCTCAAGCCGGTTGTCATTAATAACGTGCTAACTGGAACTGGTTTTTATAACTGAATTCTGCGTATGATGGGATTTAGGTCAAACGCTCGATTTATGAAATTAAAACAAAGTTCACTTTAGTTGATAATTATTATTATATACTGGTTCATCTTACTTTGCGTAAAGCGCACATAAATCTTTCAGATAAATTGCCGAATTAAAATATACCAAAATAATTATTTCATTTTATTTATAGTTCATGTAAATGCGAAACGTTGAACCGGTATTTAATAAAAATTTTGTACTAGGTCTTTAGTTCTTTTATTTTGAGGTACACAAAATATGTCGACTCATTGCCAATTTGAAATATAGCGAGACGTACTACTTAAAAATTAGTATGCACGCTAATCTTAGCATGCCAAAGTTCAAGATTCTCACGTAATTTAAGATACAAAATTTCATGTTTAAAAATTTTGTAAGAGGAGCGTTACACCACTACTACTATATTTTTGTTATGCATCTATGGGTCAAGGGCATAAGCAGTTCTCTCGTATCAATAAAAGATTTAAATAATATTCATTATAAACTTTATTCGTTTACAACTTAACGGTTAACCGATTAAAGTAATGGTTAAATTCATTTTTTTCTAAAATAAAGCAGCTAAACAACGATAAAGAAGTTAGTAAAATTATCTTATGTAGTTATTCTTATGTAAAAATAAGCTGTAGATAAAAACAGGCGATCGATTGTCAGATCTGTGGGTCTTACCACGGAATACTGAAACGAAAATCAAAACTTGAGGCTTGTTAAAATGATTCTGTCTTTTATTTTACCTTCGTAATGAAAGGATTAGATATACTTTTAAATACACCTCAATGTTGATTAGCGTTCGAGAATTCGGCCATTAGTCTTAGGGATTCTGTAGGGCACCCCAATATATTTAACGCTGGACCGATCCTTGCAACTTATATGCAAAAACAACAACGATATGACTATTTATACAGTAAGTGTTTAAAATTTAATTAAACAATGCATTTCAATTTAAAAACAAATCAACACAAAAAAATATGTTTGTTATTTATTTATCACACTAAGATAGAAAAAGTAATAACATTAATATAATCATAATGCCAACCATAGATTTTTACAGCTATAAATCAACAACATTACGAATTAAGTATTTTAGTTTATTTTAATCCGATAAAAGGTTTCAAAATCTAGAAAAAAAGAACCATGTCACCTCAATAAAATATACCTTTAATGGAAGAAATAGTTAACATGGATGTAGCACCGGCACCATACGCATACGCATTTTCTATGCGATAAAGATTTTGTTAGAGTATGAGTATTGAGTACCTATATTGTTTATTCTTAAAACCCGTATAAACTGGTCATTTCAGGACTTGATAGGAGTTACATCAAGCATTCAAGGTCTTTGACACCGATTTCGTTTAGAATTTTTGGGTATTTTTAAGGAATAATAAAGCATTAAGTATTAAATCAAAATATTTTCAGGCCAAAAACCTTCATCACAATGCACCACTCCAAAGATAAAGTGTCAAAAATGTTTGTCAATGATCTTCATATGTGTGTCTGTTGAAATATCAATAAATACATAGTTAAAATAACAAACTCACATTTTATATATTTTCTTAAAAAGATCTTTTGACTTTCTTATAAACGGTGTCAGGTTACCGACAGGATAAGCATTCAAATAAAATCAATTTATCATTTATTCATTTAGGTAACACAATGTACACTTATGAACGTTAATAAAAAAAAAGTTTCTAATTACATTTACTGCCAGTTCTCAAATCAAGGGCGTAGAACGGACGAGAAGAACTGGCAATAAACTCTCCGCCACTCTTTTATTGCCAAGTTTTTTGTTTAAAAAATGTTTGTAAGGAGCTGCACCAATGACATAACATTTGATTTCAGCCTCCATAGAACACTAGTATCTAACCTATCTAGATACAACGCTCCATAGTATCTAGCCAGATGTGTTGTAACGACGCCACTTGCCGGCCACTAATCGCCACAACATGCCTGCATGTTTCGCAACTAGACCGGACCGACCACTCACTCGAAGCGAAATACTTAGATAAACATTAATAAGAATAAATCTCAGTCGTTCTGATGCTGGTTTACTATTAAAAGATCGTGAAATCACCATATTTAGAAATTGGTAAACCTTGGTCCTAAAAATGCTTAAAACTTCCGATGTTTTTGATCAGAAGTAATGTGTTGCCATATAGTATATAGAAGTAATGATATCATAAGTTAATATAGTTAATTCCATACTTTAAAAAATGTACTTTTGTCAGGTTTGTTTGTAGATATTCCCTTCATTTTTCATAATTTTCGAAACTAAAACGTGAGATTACATAGAAGTTTTTGTTAGCAATATTGCCAAAGCCATAGTTATTGTATTGAATCGAGCTAATATATATTTAATTTTTTATTCAAATAATATATTTTTATATCTATATAATGTATTATAATAACATGTGATAGACATATAATAACACATATGAATAAATATATTCGCCTCCAGAAAAATACATACAGCCTCAGAAGCCTTAGCAAGACCCTTTCGGTTGAACGATGTACTCGCGAACAAAATTAGCCATTAGATGATCGAAACGAAAACGAAATTCTAAAAATCTGGCACAGGTGGCTATATTGAGTAGGTATGTAGCGTAACAGAATGCAAGGACTATGCTTAATTTAAAGTTTAAACATATCACACGATTGAGTTTTTACGTCGAAGGGTACGCGCCTACAGATCTATAATGTTAAAGTTTGTTTTGCAATAACCTGATATTTGATATCTTGGCTAAGTATTTGGATGGCTAACATAGTGGTCTCGGGAGTATGAGAGGGGAGTCAAGGCCGGCCGTGACATACATCCACATTCACCTTCCGACCACCTGCGTACCACCACTGTCAAGGCTGCCTTGCGAAATACCAGACGCCAACACCAGTCTATACCAGAACCACTTGTGAAAATATTGCTGCAACTACCCATCGAAATCTTATTTCAAGTTTACAGAACTTATTTAAAAACTCGCCCATGGACATGCTATTAGGTGCGCGTAACGCGATTACATTTAATACACTATGACTTTCAATATTCTCGTTATTTTTCGGTAAATTCAATGTAAATGTCAGGATTATGAAACAATGGCACAATTTCTGTGTGTCGAGTTAATTATTTATTTATACAGATAATAATTTGTTTCTGCATTTTACTTTATGTATGTTTAAGTAATTGCAGACTTAAGACTAGAAACTCAAACGCATACAGAATTAAGTTAGCGTGAAATCGTAGATTTTTCTGGTAAATTATTCATGTAGCTTGCGTTGAGCAAACTTTCGACTGCGTCTCGAGAAAGCCTTTCACTCTTATCGTATCATATGTGCGAAGCCTCAACTGCGCAAAACTAAAGTTAGATGACCTTTCTAACACTTTCTCGCAAAGATAACATTTAATTAATTCGTTTTATTGTTAAACATTTAATCGAATAAAAAGATTTATATTATTATCGTGATACGCATTTTCTAACCCATTCGTTCAGATTGATCTTGGAATTTCTATCTCCTATTTCACCATCTTAGGCATAGAGTTTTTCGAAAATTGCCTTGGTATTAATAATAATTAATTAATCTTAAAATTTAAATTCACAAATTCCACCGATGCTTCGATATATTTATCAGACCCTGAATTTCTTCATGTTTATTTATCAATAGACACAACTTATTTATGATTCTCATATAATATGTATATGCCGGTCGTAATCGTGCCGTAATTTATTGCTTTTTTTAAACAATAAATCAAGTTTCTGGTGTAGCCTTAAATAGTCATGGTAGTACGTGATGGTTCTACGAGTTGTAGTATAACGGATGCGCTTAAGTTCGGACAGGGGCGGACGGTTGCAGAAAGTGTGTTAATGCGTGCACGATTTGCGCAACGAAGCGCGTACGACACGCGCCACAGTCCGCCTCGCCTCACGCGATGCGCTTGGCGTACGAACCTCCCCGCTATGCTATCCCGTTACATTTTTTATATCAAAATAATTAACTATTACTATATATAACATGTAGTATATTGTTTAATTGCTATATAAAAGTAAAATATGCGCTTACACTCCATTGATTGACACCATTGACTTCTGAAGCACAGTTCATAACTGGGTTTATATGGTAATAAATAATTTTTAATTTAGTTTTTTTATTATAATAAAGATTGTATAACTGTGTGAACATCTTTAATGTGTAACTGTGTGTTGCACGTTAAAGATGTTTCATTATAAAATATGTATTAATGTTTTTAATTAAAATTATGAATATAATATGTGAAGGAGTTCAGAATTGAGATATTATGTTAACATATTGCAAAATATGAGGTTATCGTTTCGAATTTCTTATGTTAAATCTTAAAGGTTAGCAGTTCAAGGACGTATTGCTTCAAATGTTTGACTGCGCGGACAAGAGGATACGTACAGTAAATGGTTTTATGTTTAAGTCAAAATCTGAACGTAAATAACTTCAATAGATTCGTGGAAAAAGTTTTTAGTCCTACTTTTTTTAAATGTATTTATACCGATGACCAACAACTATAAATAGTATATTATATAAAACAACAATATTAATTTTATAGAGCCAATTAAAGGTATTTACATATTGCATATTGAGCCATACCGATTGATACCCATCATTGATTTTATCGCTAACTGATATTTGAATGAACCACCTAAGGATTGATCAAGTGATACTGTTTTACGCAGTCTTATAATTTAGTTGAAACATTATGATAATTCTACTTACAAAGTCGATAAATTACGTATGTGTTAATACAATTCATTCCTTGCGACTTTCGTGATCGGAAATCAATATAGTTTGATTCGTTACACATGTTTTGCCACTACTACCGACTTGACTTTCTATTATTTTATTGTTTCATTTAGACTGCAGTTATAACTTAAAAACAAAAAAAAAACAACTTCGTCATACAAATTTGCAAAGCTGACGCTTGTTTTAAACTTTTTTTTGTCTGTCATCTCGAGTACTTATACTCTATCTAATGGTTATAGCATAACGTTAAGCGTAATAAAATAAGTGTATGGACACTAGAATAGGATTCGGTTTTGAGTACAATATTATTAATTAAGATCGTTAGATTCATCTCGTCGTGTAAAAGTTTATCATATGAGAGATTTTATATGGTACACTTTTATTGAAAGCAAGTGTAACTTATAACTGAACCGCTAACGTAAATCTTAGTCACAAGGCCGAACAATCTATGATCGGATGTAATAACTCAGTTGAGCCAGTTCTCTTCCCGCTCCTCCCTTCGCATACCTATGTGTAGGAGTGCCAAAGCCGGTCAATCAATGTAGGCTAACAAGTGGCCAGTGTTTGTTAATGAGTGGAGCGGGGTGCCAAGTCACCAAGCTGGCGAAACGGCCATACGGTATTAGTATGCCGGCGGATCACAACTTTCTACGCATTCTTGTTGGCAGCCGGAGAAATTAGCGTCACATATAAACACATAACATTCATTTATTGTAAGGACCGGTCTAGTCCTCATTCTCGAATTTAACTTAAATAAAAAATAAACAATTCATTTTTGCACACACAGTTACATCGAGGTACTATATAATATTTGTATAAAGTATTTTTTTTTATATTTGTATACAAAACATAATAAGGGCTATAACGACCAGGGAGGGCAGTCTCCCGCGACCACGGTTGCTGAAAAGCATCCGAAACGTTGGGATAAATAATTTAAATAATAAATCGCGTTTTAATCCGGTATACAGTATTTTATTTAAAAGGGCTATAACGAATTATCAAATCGTAATAATATTTTATGCACCTTGGCTTGGATTTCTCGATAATGGCTGAGGGGTGCGCCTTAGAAGTAGGATGTAAATACACTTATAGAACGTAATTATACCCAAAAACTCTCGAATTGAATACTACATGCCCTCTACTTGTAAGACAAATCTATAATACTCGTTCGTGGTACTCAAGTCTATTAGCGCTATTAGTCATGTAGTTGTGTCCGAATTTATTTTTCCGTTTTAGACCGCAGAGACGGAAAACGGTTCTGATTAAATATTAACAGTATTTTTTTAATTTGTATCGGATTGTACGTGAAGTTACAATATATTGAGGAAAAAATTAAATGTAAAATGTAATGTGGTCAATAATCAGTTTATTTCTAAAATCAATTCAATACTATCTAATATATAAAATTCTCGTGTCACAGTTTTCGTTGCCATACTCCTCCGAAACGGCTTGACCGATTTTGATGAAATTTTTTGTTTAAATAAAATACTGTATACCGGATTAAAACGCGATTTATTATTTAAATTATTTATCCCGACGTTTCGGATGCTTTTCAGCAACCGTGGTCGCGGGAGACTGAAAGATGACAGTTGTCTTATATTTGAAATGTCACAAAGTTGCCATATTTAATTCAATTAAATTAAAAAATAATCTATTAATTTAGGTAACACAATGTACATCTATGAATGTCATTAAAAAAAATAATACATATTAAATTACTAATATTACTAATATTAAATGCTTCTAATTTTACATTTACTACCAGTTCACAAATCAAGGGCGTAGAGCGGACGAGAAGAACTGGCAAGAAACTCGCCGCCACTCTTTTTAATCATTTAGATTTATTATAGATGTACATTGTGTTACCTAAATTAATAGATTATTTTTTAATTTAATTGAATTAAATATGGCAACTTTGTGACATTTCAAATATAAGACAACTGTCATCTTTCAGTCTCCCGCGACCACGGTTGCTGAAAAGCATCCGAAACGTCGGGATAAATAATTTAAATAATAAATCGCGTTTTAATCCGGTATACAGTATTTTATTTAAATGTGTGATACTCGCGTTAATAAAAGACGAAATTTTTTGTGCTTATCCGGTATCTATGAGAATCGGCCAACATCTATTTTTCATCCCCCTAAATGTTAGGGGGATGAAAACCCCTAAATTTTTTTTTTTAATTTTTGGACGAAATTTTTTGTTTTTATTTTTTTATAATGTGGCATTAAAAATACATACAACCCCTGCTTTTTTTTTTTCAAAAAATCTTGACCCGTGCGAAGCCGGGGCGGGTCGCTAGTAGTTATGTAAATATTGACAGTTTTAGAATTTGGAATATATTTACTTACGTGATAATTAAAAACTTGAATTCTAGTAGTATATTATCGTGTCCCAGTTAAAAATGTTAGGTCCAATATTTATCTTCTGGTGGTCGTGGCAGGCAGTTGTCATTGAACTGAATTCGGTAGACAACTGGTTAAAAGTTTGAATGCTTTTCAATAATTATATGTGTGTAATATCTTTGCCTAACATAGGCTTTGCTTTATATGTGGTAAAAATGCACATTCATGACCTATCATAACTTATTTTTCAATGTCTTGTATGGTATTCTCATATAACTTTCACGTCTTTACGGGTATTATAATATGTAAGCTGAGTAATATTATTAAAGAAAGTTAATAAACTAATGATTAAACACCGTTATAAGTCGTCCTGACTTTCGGTTTCAATGGCGAATTATTCATATAACAAGTTTTCTAATAATTATGAAGTGTAATTATGTTTAATTAAATTAAGTTTTTTATACTATTTGAGGGAATTTTTACTATGTTAAAAAGAAGCACTTTCTAAGTTTTTATATAAAACATTGCGCTGACGCTGCATTAATTAAAATAAGTTCAAGGTTTTAAAAAGGTTCAAAATAAAACTTGAGGTACAAGTTGGGTAATATAAATACAACAAATGCAGTGTTATTGAATTTCATAGTATCAGATCTCCACTTTATTCTCATGCAGTCTCTAGATTGTATAAATATGTCTAGTATGGAAATCTTTTCAGCATAACTAAGTTGACTTAATCAGAGATGTTTAAAAAAAAAATATTTTAATTTTTCTATTGCGTTACCGTTTTCAGCGCGCTATATATTCAAGGATTGTTTTTTCTTATTGTGGAGAGATTCTGCTTTGAATAGTTCTTACTTCGAACTTTTTGGAATAATTTCAATAAAAAAGTACACGTGTGAATAGTAATGTTCCTGAAGAAGTTAATAAGACTAGAATGTTTTGTTTTCAGGTTGCGATGGCCGGCGACTTCATCCTCGCAGTGGCGTCGATGATGATAGCTCGCCTACGTAGTGACGAAGTAACTCTAGTGCTCAGTCAGGTACGCAGTAATACCAATCCATCCTTCAAGACTCGTATTTATTGGCTTATCGGGAATTTAATACCGCAAATTAAATCTATAACAGTATGCGCAATTTGGAAGATAATAAATTACCTCAAATACTGTTTTCGTAATAAGCTTAAAATATAGTTTAGTTGAAAATATACATATCGATAGCTAACAGCGAAAAAGGGATAACCGCCCTTCCAATTTACAGGAAAGTTACTTGAAGTTCAGAGTAAACGCTTATCACTTTTTGGCTGTTAGCCATACGAGTATGTATGTGCTATGTGCTACAACTCAGTCAATTCGTTTTGGACGATAAAACAAGTTGTCTTCTAATTTCTGAGTTAATACATTAAGTTATATTTCTATTTCAGAATTAATATCTTGCTTGTTTTGTACATTGATGTATTTGTGTTTGAATAATATTATATAATTTAAAATTGTAATATTAATGATATTTTTTTACGTAAATTTTATATTTTTTAGAAACTATGTATACCTACTCTTAATTCAGTTACTACCGTAATGGATAAAGACTAGAGTATTTATTAGATTTTTATTTATTTATAATTTGTAATTGACAAAAGAAATTCTTTAATAAACTAATGAAGATATTCATTAAATGTTGACTTATCAATAAAATACTTAACAGATACGAAATAGTATATATTACTATTGTATGGCATAGTATTAACAGAATATTAGCTTCGTCATTATAAATTACAGTTCAAGGAAAGCCAGTTTTATTTCAAAACACGGTACTGATTTCCTAATAATAGTAAACCTTTGTTTAATTCCTACTTTGATCGTGTAGTTATGTTTCTCTGCGTCAAGAATATAATATTGTACGTCCGAATAAACTTTTGATCTATCTATTACAGGTAGTGACTGACTTAGTTCAAGGTGAATTCATGCAGCTTGGCAGTAAAGAAACAGAAAATGAAAGATTCGCACACTACCTCACGAAGACATACAGAAAGACCGCATCGCTTATCGCCAATTCCGTAAAAGCGGTATGTAAAACTGTGTTTCTCGTATTTGAATTAGATTAAAGGAGGAATATGTTTAAAGTGTGTTTATATTTGAAGCTAAAAAAGAAATATCAAAATAGAAAAACGTTTCATAAAATTTATCTATTCAAGAGTAATAATCCTAATTCTTAAAATGAAAAGTAATAAAATTTGTATCATTATTATATTTGTTTTGTCTCTATTCATTTAGTTGTTTATAATAACACGTAGGGCGTATAAGGAAAGTCGGACATCGTCAGGTCACTTGAAGAATAATCGCAATACGCCATCTAGTGCAATACCTCGAAACTGTTAAGCTAATTTTCATGTCGACATGTAGGTGGCGCTATTGAGCGGGGCTGATGAAAGCACGTGTGAGCTGGCGTTCCAGTACGGACGGAACGTCGGACTCTCCTTCCAGCTCGTAGACGACTTGCTCGACTTCGTATCCTCCGCCCAGGCGATGGGCAAACCGACCGCCACAGACCTTAAGCTCGGCCTCGCCACTGCCCCAGTACTCTTCGCATGTGAAAAGGTAGGAGTATCTGGAAAAAAAAATCTTTGCTAGTTTCATCTTCATAGAGCGTCGTCTCTGCCTCATGCAGTATTTTTCTTAGAGGTATTCGTGATTATTTCGTCAGATGTGATAGATAGTTGATGTAGGTGAGAGGATAATCAATGATGCGCTGTTAAACTGTTTACTAAGCATAATTAAATACTGTTTTATTAAGCATAATTCGTAGAATGATGGATAGACAAACCAAAACACACAGACAAACCCACCCAAGTTGAAGTAAATCTTTGAGCAATAATGTCGAAAACTAGCCAATAACAGTTGTAGCTTACACTAAAGCTTGTATTGTTTAATCTTGAGACAAGCGAACATAAATATAATTTTTCAAGTACATCCCGTACGCTAAAGAATTTTTTTTTTTAAAATATAGCAATCACGAACTTACAATTTTAGCAGTGATCTCATAGAACATAGTTTTATACATATTTTATACATTGACCATTATGTAATTATACAGTTTTGTTCGCCAGCTACATGTAATAATGTAACAATATTATTATAAGAATAACAAATTTGCGACAAAAGGAGAAATGACATTGCATACACAGGTGCTAACTATACCTATTTTTCACAAACAAATTCACTATACTTCCACACCAACTAGTTTACAAGTGAAAGCCCTGACAAATAACTGTACTGTCCAATCCGCAGTACCCCGAACTAAACCCGATGATCATGAGGCGGTTCCAAGAGGCCGGTGACGTGGAGAAGGCCTTCGAGCTGGTCCACAAGTCGCGGGGCTTGGAGCAGACGCGCTTCCTCGCCCGCAAGCACGGACTGGAAGCGGCGCGCCTCGCCTCCGAGCTGGCGGACTCGCCCTACCAGAAGGGCCTGGTCGTCACCACCGACCTCGTGCTCAATAGGATCAAATAGTGCGAGTTGAGTGCCCTTGCTTGTATAGTATCCTGAACTGTAGCAATTCCAGTGGAATTAGTATGGTAGGCTGTCGTAGGTCGAGACGAGTGGAGAAGTAATATTAGTCTTAAATGTTAAATTTTATAAACTATCCGGTAAGTTTGCCTGAGGAATGTATGAGTTGATGAGTTAAATACCTAACGTGGACCATTTTTTGAATTGCGAAATCTGCGTAAAACAGTTGGAGATGGATTTTTTTGTGTAATTTTATCTTCACATAAAAGTTACCCACTGGGTTTTTAAGGGGGTATGCCCCTAAATATACGCCAGATCTACCCTGGGCTTATTTTACTTCCACTTAGGGGTAAAATCGTATACCAATAGTAGACGATTTTTATTTGAACTATAACTAACTATAGTACAGTCTATAGAATATACTAGTTTCTGGTCCTTATGCTGAAGACAGTCTTATTATTACCTAGATCAGTTAAACTATTCTCCTATATATTTCCTCGGGCCATTTTGCCTATAGTTTGTTGATAGATTTATATTATTAAGAAAGGCATCCAAAGTTCTCTTGATGATATTGAAACTTCACGTTGAATTCGGAACATGACAGGTTCGTCAATAAGCGATTTTTGTGAATGAAGATCCTTTACTGAAACGCCATCTGAATTAATTCGTGTAGGCATTTCGATCTATTGCCGTAAATGTAGTCTACCCTGGCATAATCTTTATTTTAGCGTGTACGGTAGGAGCCAACTCCTTTCTGAATTATAAAATATATAAGATCAAATGTAATTCGAACTCCGATATACTTCTCGGTCTAAGGTCTTCACGCCATGTTGACTGTTAAACCTAAGTAGTTATTTATTCACGACCTTTAGTAAATTAAAGGCTCAAATGAAAATAGAATTCTGGATACCTTTTTTTGTGAAGGGTGAAACGAGAAGTTAATTTTAAAAGAGTAGGTATATTCGAGATGGTGATTGGAGATATGTGTGCGTTACTGTATATCGGATATATCGTGTGTGTGTGTGTTTATATACGTAATGTTAGTTTTTCTTTTCGATTTGTATCCTCTTGAGCTGTACGAATCCAATTTTCAAGTCCGCATTCGTAAACGTATGCAGACTATACAAAACTTGTTTTATTTATTTAGCTAATGGTTGCGACCGTATTTCTTTTGTATCTTTCGTTATTGTGACCTGATTTATGTTAAGTTTTCATTTGTTCTAAAATCGTAAACTATCTTTGAGTAAAACTACACGTTGAAGCGTGTTTGTGACAGGCGTTACCGAATATCGCTAAACATAACTTAAAGTATGCTCAACCTCTTTTTTCATTATTGTATCGATTTTTTGTGCGTAATAGACTGTTTTAGTTGACTTGTTCTGTATATAGCTATTTTAGTACTTTTTGAAAATGTGCAATTTATAAATTTATGTACTAAATCTCGTAAAGTAAATCATCACAAAATTTATAACTAATCAGGATTAATTTCTAGTTTTTTATTGTAAATACTGGGAGTCATTGGATAAGTTACCCGTTTCTATCTTCAGAACCAATTACCTCAATTTCTGTAGTATACACATATACTAAGAGGTATATGTATTATGTATATTCTTAAATAGTTTTAAATTGTTAATTATTAACGTACTTGCACAATATATATTAGGATGGAGTTGTTAATAAATACCGTTAGGTAATAAAAATTTGATTCTTTTAATTATATATATTAAATAATCCAATTGTAAATAACTTTATGGGAGACAGTCGTTGATATGGGATTTCTGATCAACGTACTGAATATATTATTATATAAATAATGTGCACAGAGCACGTGTTATGAAAGTGTTGATTATTTCACAAATTATATTAGTCATAATATTATATACGTGTTATGTGTATATCGACTCGCCGATCGAGATAAATATCATCAATAGTACAGTATCGTGCAAGAGACCGTACGCACCGTATCTTCGAAATCAATCACCGAGGGAAGGCGTTTAAGTAATTTCTACTTTAAGAATATGTGTGATGCTTTGACAGACAACCTTTGAAAATTGACCGGGAAAAAAAACAACATGTCACAACGAATCAGTGGCGGCGTAAGGCGTGGGCCACCGCCCAGGGGGCCTCGCGCCCCGAAAATTTATGCATTACTTAAAAGCCGCAAACGCGCCAAAAAAAATTTGCCAATAAAAAGCCATTTATTGTGCTGGCAGAGGGCCCCGCAAAATGAAGCTTGCCCAGGCACATTACATTTAGGTCTTACGCCGCCACTGCAACGAATCGCATATCGTCGTTCTGCGGGCCTAGCACGACCGCACGAACGACTATCGAGAAAGTATTCAAATCGTCAATCTGTCAGTTGTATGAGAAATCATTTGAAATTTCATACAAATGATATCTCGACGATACGAATAGTTTTTCGCACCTCTGATCGTGATTCCCTTGGTAAGTGGCACGATATGCGCTTCTTGCTCACCGAATTTTTTCTGTATACAGAAATACCCTCCTTGCTTTGTTTCGACGATTCATTTCGAAGTTACGGTGCGTATGGTCTTTTGACACTCACTGTTTGTTTTTATTTTTCTTAAATGCTTTAATTTATACGTCCATGATTAAATAAGATGATATTAAAATATGATATTTCATGCGTCGTAGCAATTCTGTATTTATTTGCTACGATGTACGTTCGTTTTCTGTCATAGGGGGAATGGACATGTTGTATGTACATTAAATATTTTAGAAGGGAGTCAATGAATTTTATTTATAATAATAATATGTATGTAGTCATGTATGTAGCTCGTATTGTTTGTAAATACTTACTGTGTAAAGTGCTAAATCATGAATAATTTTATAAATAATAGTTACAATATCATATTGTTTTATTTAATTAAATGTGGTTCATATATTGTGCTATATTTTAATTTACCCCCGTGCCATAGTTTGGGCCTGTTCTGGTATTACATAAGCAGATATTTTTGTAATTACAGTAGACCCTCAGTAATCCGGCATTATTTAAAACCAGAGGGTGCCGGATTATTGGATGTACGGATTACTGAATTGTGTAGAAAATGCATAATAAATAAAATAAAGCATTTCATAAAGGGAATACTTGAGTTCATGTTCTACTGATATATACGATGATATACTGATTACTCTTAAAAGTTCTCCTGCGGGGTTAGAATGCAAGTCACAAAAACGATTTGATTGATCGTCTCGCTTCTTTGTGATTGGTCTAGAGACTCTCTACACCAATCACAATGAAGCGACACGATCAGTCGAATCGTTTTTGTGACTTGCGTTCTAACCCCGCAGGTCATATCAGTTCGGAAACATCAATGCTAGCAGTAGATTTCATATGACCGTTTTACTTTATATGGGTGGAACGTTTGGTGAAACAACGGGAAATATAAAAAGTAACTTACATTGGGTACACAATTCTCTTCTGTATCTGCGGAGGTATCTTAAAAGATATATAAACCGCATCTACAATCTGAAAATGTTAAAAAATTTAAATTTGAAAGACGCCGTCTAACTTTTTTATGTTAGATATCGACAGACGAGCATGAGGTTCACTTGATGGTAGGTCAGCCACCAGCCACAGAACATCAGTCAATGATGCGCTTACATACATACATCGAGCTTTCGGAAATCCGTAGACTGAAACTATAACGCGCAAAATGCACTGCACAGTGCACAGTTCCATCTACGAACTATGGTTCGTTATCCGGTCGGAATTTCGATATTCCTCTCACTCGCTCAATGCCCGAAGTTACCAGACGACTAAGACGAGAGAAAACATGCTTACAGAAAATTATAAATATTTCGTCCCGGTGGGATTCGAACCCAGGACCAATCGGTGCGCACGGCAGATGTTCTACCAAATCAAAACGTATACCTATGAGTTACTATGTTAGTCAGTCCTTCAGTGATTAGGACTTATGATCTCTGTACCCTTACCACGAGTTGCTATCGAAAGCATACTTCAGTCGCTAACGAATAAACGCGCATCGAATAGTTTTCAATTAAATTCGTACCATGAGTTACGTGAGCGTTTACGTACTCGTTAGCGTTTACTCGACACATTGAGTAGTTTTCATGTCGTCATGTTGGTACACTCCGAATGAAGCTGCCTCTTTCTAACTATACTGTTAAAACAGAGTAAGTTATATATTCTTCTTATATTGAAATAATCCTGCTAATTGAAAGCGTCTTTGTAGGTTTGCATAAGTCTAAAATGTTAGTGATTTTTAAATTTATATAGGTTATATTCTGTAATTAAGTCAAGTTTCTCGCCGTCATTCGGCTTCGTGTTGTGTTGACGTTCGATGTTTTGTTTATTCACATTCGTTTATTAAATACTGTTTTAAACTAAATACTTCTAAAATGAGAACCAGTTCTTCTTAATTTCAGTTATTGGTGGAATTTATGGTATTTATTATTTAAAGTAAAAGCTATGTACTTTTACTTTAAACATATTCTAATAATTTTATATTTATTTACTTTAATTTTGAACATTGCAATTTAGTTTTCTATAGAAATATTTTGTTTCAATAAATTTTCAAGCAAGTGGATTTCCAAGCATCAATCTCATGCCAGTTTGAAAATTCCCTTATTCGCATCATTAGCTTCATATGTAGCCAATTCTATCATATTCCAAGTTAAATAACTTCTTATAATAATGTCGTCATTATTTCGATCAAATAACACTCAAAATTAAATAAACTTTAATAATAAACTATAGGATCGAAATGGTTTCATGCTTTATTTTGCTAGTGAATGACTTAACTAATATCGAAATGGTTTTACTCGATGACATCTATCGAATTTGTGACTCATGATGGTACCGAATTCTAAAGCAATGGCTAAAAAACGTTAGTCGCTAGCGATTTGAGTTCGATAGGTTTGCACCTAGGAACTCATACTACCGATTTTAGTTCTCTAAGTGACCGCTAGTGGCGCTGTACACATTTACTATAGAAATCTTTTACGCCATCGCTAGCGAGTGCGAACGTTAAAAACTCATGGTAGAGCTACTGTACCTTATTTTCTCATCCATTGAAATTAATCTAAGATTGGTGAAATCTAAGCCATGATTATTTTGGCCAATACAATACAGGTAAATGTTATTACTTTGTAGTACTTAGGAACGGTTTTTTCAAATGGTTGGGTTCGTCAAAAAATAACGTATATGTTTTTATTGATGTACCATATAAACGCTTCAAACATATTTTATGGCGAGGAATTAGACGGACTCCTTGCCACGGCTGGCTAACGGCAGTAGCTACGGACCCTTCATCACGAAAGATCCTTAACATTTGTTAAAGATCTTGCCCACCATGCCCACCCTCGACAATATTAAAATCTCGCGTTAAAGCCCGTTGTTAGTTCAGCTGGACGGATGCCCCCCAGGCAAAATCTCTACCTACGCCAATGCAATCAGCCATTAGTAGAAACACACTCACATTAAGCACTCGTTAAATTGTTTTTAGGACGGTACTTATTGCATAAAGGAAATGTTAACGTAGACATATTGAATAAATTCGAGCACAATGTCCCGTGTTTGCGTATATCGATCGCGCCGCGACCGGCACGGCTGGGACGAAGTTTCTGAAAAATGATATGGAAATTTTAGGCAACCTGAATAAAACCTATTGAAAAACTACAAAATACATTTGACTCTAATATTTTGTAGGATAAGGTTCAATTTCCGATGCCACATAATTATTCAACCTCTAAATAAAATTAGTAATAAAGATCCATCAACAGTACTTACTTGGAGGCTACTTACGGCAAAAGATGTCGTTAAGCATTCCTTACTTTAATAGTAAACAAACTCAATAATCATAATCGTTATTATGCAACTGTAGTAACAAACTAAGTAGGTACTTAAAGTTTGTAGACCAGTGCCGAAGCCTTTAAAAAAGGTAAAAAGTGAAAAAAAATTACAGTAGGATGAAACCCATTAGAAAAGGAGGGGAATATGATCAAAATGAAAGGAAAAATAAATTACGGTCGATCCGAGTTCGGGAAGTGGAAGTGGGGGGGGGTTTAAGGGTAAAAAACGGTTTATCTCGTTTTCCGGCAAAACTACAAGTCCTATGGGAAAAAGTCAAATGGCAAAGTTGTAGATAATAAAAAGATCTACAACTTTTGTATTTACACTTTTTTCACATAACCTCAAAATTTAAGTGAAAAATTCAAAAAACCAAGTTTTTGGTTTTTTATTTATATCTTTTTCAAAAATTATTTTTTTTCTACGAAATTTGGTGAAAACTTACCTTATTATGTCCCAAATACACTGTAATTTATTTGATTTAAAATATTTATTTTTTCGCCTTATTTTGAATTAATATCGAAAAAACACCCTAATTTTCAATCGAAAATTCACCCGTCAAAATATCAGCTTTTTTCAAAAAGTTGGTGTGGTTTCTGTTCGTTGAAATCTCTACTTTCTGATGGTGTAAAAAAATATATACTTTTTTAACAGCTGCTACGAAATAACAGGTATGTAGTAAGGCCCAGACCCTACTAGAACCTTCCCCACTTCTCTATGAAATACATTTTTATGGGCTAAAATTTTCCATAGGTCACTCAGGTATACAAGTTATCTTAAAAAAGCAATAAATAGACATCTATGCTTATAATTGAAAGAAGATTTTGCAACTTTCTCAAAATATTGTAGATGTCTTATTAAATATTAACTTATTTGGTTTTTGGTTTTTGCATTTTCTGGGAACATTTACCATAGTAATGTATATATTTTTTTACACCATCAGAAAGTAGAGATTTCAACGAACAGAAACCACACCAACTTTTTGAAAAAAGCTGATATTTTGACGGGTGAATTTTCGATTGAAAATTAGGGTGTTTTTTCGATATTAATTCAAAATAAGGCGAAAAAATAAATATTTTAAATCAAATAAATTACAGTGTATTTGGGACATAATAAGGTAAGTTTTCACCAAATTTCGTAGAAAAAAAATAATTTTTGAAAAAGATATAAATAAAAAACCAAAAACTTGGTTTTTTGAATTTTTCACCTAAATTTTGAGGTTATGTGAAAAAAGTGTAAATACAAAAGTTGTAGATCTTTTTATTATCTACAACTTTGCCATTTGACTTTTTCCCATAGGACTTGTAGTTTTGCCGGAAAACGAGAAAAACCGTTTTTTACCCTTAAACCCCCCCCCACTTCCACTTCCCGAACTCTGATCGACCGTAATTTATTTTTCCTTTCATTTTGATCATATTCCCCTCCTTTTCTAATGGGTTTCATCCTACTATAATTTTTTTTGGTTTCAAAAATTATCGACCCTGGTCTATTGCTGCATTCAGTTAGAATGTGATTGGCTAGTGGGCTATCTAACTATCTACATAATATCTAATGATGTAAAAAGTACAAAAGCATGTAAAGCCTGCGAAAAAATTTTTTTAATAGTAATCACCATTTTTTTCTTTCGTTAAAAATATAATTAGTAATAAGATGACACCTACTTATTTGTAGACGAAGGAATATGCCATTCTCCTCCAACCTTCAGGTTAGCCCGTTCCTTTAGGAAGATTATTTCCTGATCCACAGGAAACCAAAGGGCTCTGATAGTTGTTAATGAGAAGTTGTATATGTTATTAGAAGGACGAAACGTTAGTGTGATTCAAAATTCGTCACATGAACAAGAAGACATCAATTTTGGGCCCAGACAATCTGGTGGTAGTTTTAAACATAATCTTCTAAAAGTAATATATATTTACCCAACGTAAAATACCTAGTATAAATGGTATAAAGATAATATTATGCAATCAAAAACATAAATTGTAAAAAAAGCCAAGTCTTGCAACTCAGTTCTTCTATCGTAAAAAGTTGTGAGATCCATATAATACCAAGTCGGTCAATCTATTCAGTCTCTACTGAGGATCATTTTGTCTTAAGTTATTACGTAACTAGCAAAACGCCCCGGCTTCGCACGGGTGCAATTTAGATGAAAATAAGTTACACGCTGATAATGTAGCTTTCTAATGGTGAAAGAATTTTTAAAATCGGTCAAGTATTTTTTGTATTAAATCGTAACAAAACCGCAAAAATTGAAGAAAATGACAAAGTATATACAATACTACCCCTCGCAGCATTGCTCGCTGCGCTGCGCTGCTTGAAGCCGCACCGGCCGCGGCGCGACGGCCGCGGCGTGTATTTTTGTTTGTATTGATATTTTTAATTTCGTAATATCTTTTGAATGGAATGTCCGATTTCAATAATTCAAAAAGTAGTCAATAGGTATTGAAACAGTCTTGGATATGAAATAATTTATTTGGATAAGAATTAATATAAAGGTATGGATAACATGGTCTGATTTTGAACGGCATTTCTTTCAATTTTTTAAATGTTAAAAAGTAGTTATAGTAACATAACTACAATAGCTAGATATATGATCTCGCGAAGTTTTTTGTTGATATTGATATGTTCTATAATATTGTAGAACATTTTTTTGTTCTATCGTTAATACTTTCCGCAGCGCATGCGATGAAAGACATATTTTGGCTAATTTTTTTACATCTTGAGTTGGTTTTAGTAGGAATTTCTAAGGATCTCTATTTTTTTCTAGTAATAAATATAGCCTATGTTACTCAGCGATAATGTAGCTTTCTATTGGTGAAAGAATTTTTGAAATCGGTCCAGTAGTTTCGGAGCCTATTCAATTCATACAAACAAACAAACAAACAAAAAATCAAACCTTTCCTCTTTATAATATTAGTATAGATAAGCTAAACTAACAACATCTTATAGTTATCATATCAATACCAATATTAAAAATATTTGATGTTTTAAATAAATAGATTGACTCGGCTCTCGCATGAATACACAATGCAGGTATCTTATTGATTTTATTAAAAACACAACGTGTATCACAACTAACACATATTATATTAAATTAGATTGTTTAGTGCGATTGCCAAGTCAATCTTTTTATTTTAAACATCAAAGATTTTTAATATTGATATTGATATGATCACTATAAGATGTTGTTAGGTTAGCTAGGTTATTTATTAGGTTAGTTATAAAGAAGCGCCTGTTGTACGTTACTTGTCAAAGTTGTGTACAGTGTAACTACTGAAATTAAACTATGTACGTTACAATTAATGTTTGTTTAAGGATTAATTAATTCACTGTAATTAATTTAATATAGTGACAATTTTAAACCTAACGTTAGTTACCTTTAGCATTTTATGCACATTATTATGATCTTTTACACCATATAAATTAAATGAATATTTTATCGCAATTATTTAACACGCGCGAAGGTATAATATTATACTTTACTACTAGTTCGGAGCCGGGGTGCATTGCTAATATGAATATTTGGTGCCAAGATCCTGATTAGGATACGGATCTTAAATTGGTATAGATGGGCGTGACCTTGAATATATTTATTTATTTTGTCTGCAATATAAAGGCACCTAATCACCTATGCATAGAATATCATCTACGAGTATGTATTGAAAAATAATAAGGTAAAAGATCTGTTAAACATTCGCCAATAACGGATACGGATCTTTCTTCTCCCTCGGATATCTGCGGATACGGATATCCGGCACATCACTATTTAAAACCTAAATATAAATTTCTTAATATATTAGGTTTCTAAAAGAATGTACGTATCGTATGAATTATTCGGAAAAGACAATGACAATGGAAACGTTTCCTGAAGCGTGCAAGTTAGAATTTATTCAAACGGAAAGGTCATTTCTGAAGGAAAGGTTCGCAGTTGTAATCGAATAGTTACTGAATACTGTTGTTATATTTCGTTAAATTTGGGTAGTTATTAAATTTATTTTCTTAGTTATATTTTGTGATTTTGAATTAGTTTTGTGTAAATGTTTGCCGTATCTTCCAGACGTCTAAGAAGGTTTTTATGTTGATTTAATTTTAATGCCACTTTCTAATGACTAGCTAACAAAAGCTACGTTAATATTAAATAATTAATTAATACTAGATCAGAGTTAATAATGTGTTATAATAAAATACATTCAGATTTTACAAAAGCTTTTTTGACTGCTTACTGATTGAATCCCGAGGAAACAAGTTTAAAAAAATGTACCGGTCGGGCCGAGTATAGAAGACTGATCACCTACTTGCCCGTAAAGAAAAACTTCTCAGTGAAAAGGACACATAATTTTTTCTAACCTTGTTAAGGAAGTCAGGTTTTCATTTTTTTAATGTTATATGGTTTTTTATTATATATTAGTGTCATTATTAAGGCGGCTCAGTGCTCCCACATCAGGGTCGGCGCGCCGAAGAGCTTTTCAGCGAAAGCGCGCTGAGCAAACGCGTACAGAAGGCGAACGCTTGGCACGTGAACGACGAGAAAAGGCCCTACAGGAAAAATACGAACACCAGAGACAGGTTGGTCATGATGAGTACTAATGTAATAAAAACTATAATATAATATTGTCTTTTATTAACGCGAGTATCACACATTTAAATAAAATACTGTATACCGGATTAAAACGCGATTTATTATTTAAATTATTTATCCCGACGTTTCGGATGCTTTTCAGCAACAGGAATAAACCACAAACAGTACAACGTCAACCAGCCTACCTGCCTTATGTGAAGGGTGTTACAGACAGGATTGGAAGAATCTTAAAACGAGCTTCTATTAATACAGTTTTCAAGCCACACAAGAAGATTCAACAGTTCTTGAGACCAATAAAAAGTAATATTCCTTTGCAAGATTCAGGTGTATATAAACTGGATTGTGACTGTGGTTTATCCTACATTGGGCAAACTAAACGTAGCATTTCAAACCGACTTAAGGAACACATTGCGGATATCAAAAACAGACGTCACTCTAAATCAGCAGTATGTGAACACACTCTGGATAAACCAAACCACTACATACGTTTCGACCAACCAAAAATCCTTGCAAAAGAAAGTAGGTTCTTTCCCAGACTAGTACGTGAGGCTATTGAAATTAAAAAACATCCTAACTTCAATAGAGAAGATGGTTTGAGACTTTCCAACACCTGGGATCCAGTAATTAAAAATCTAAAGCCCCAAATCCAACATACTAAAAAACAAGAGGACACCGTTAGTCAATATTGTCATAATATAGAAAATTACAGTAAATATCAACTCCGTAGGAATAGATGGCGTTAATATGTAAAGATTGTAAAACAGAAACTTGGCGATTAAAAAGAGTGGCGGCGAGTTTCTTGCCAGTTCTTCTCGTCCGCTCTACGCCCTTGATTTGTGAACTGGTAGTAAATGTAAAATTAGAAGCATTTAATATTAGTAATATTAGTAATTTAATATGTATTATTTTTTAATGACGTTCATAGATGTACATTGTGTTACCTAAATTAATAGATTATTTTTTAATTTAATTGAATTAAATATGGCAACTTTGTGACATTTCAAATATAAGACAACTGTCATCTTTCAGTCTCCCGCGACCACGGTTGCTGAAAAGCATCCGAAACGTCGGGATAAATAATTTAAATAATAAATCGCGTTTTAATCCGGTATACAGTATTTTATTTAAACTATAATATAACATAGCTTGCTCTACAAAGTATTAACTTCGAAAGCAAAACTTACGTCCGTATTGCAAGGAGAATTCTGACTCAATATTATTTTTCTCGATTGAACATAATGTTGGCAGATCTTAAGATTTTATTTCAGTCACGTGAAGGAATTAGGAGCCTTAAATTATGAAAACGAAATGATGGTAGGTTTAATTTTGGTTCCCTTTAAATATTTGGAGACAAGAGGGTATTCAATTTCATATATTTTCTTTAAATTGTTCAAAACTATGCATTTAAAGTATAATGCAATCATCTTTTTTAATTTGCCATCATAATATATATTATTTATTTATGCTATACTTCCACTATACGAATATGTATAGTATTTACATCATCCCGGAAAAATCTATGAGCAAAAGTTCGATAAATTTTAACCTGACAAAAATCGTGTGTATCTAATAATCATGTAAAATCTCAATTGAAAATATTTTATGAACAAATATTCCAAGACTTTACTCGAGACATAATCTATTTCATTATATTCTTGAGAACCGTCAAATAACATTGATGAAAAAACTGTTCGACAAGTCTTAAAACTAGAGTCACTGAGTAACATGCCTTATACGAGACTAAGTGGTAATTTATATACGATTTTGTATGTAATCAGGTATTTGTAATCAATATTATAATTTTAATACATACAGCATAGCAGCTTGTCCTTAAATCTTCACAGGGACACGAAATAATTTAGGTAAGTTGAGGCCGACAACGCATCTGAGACATTTATGTCGCGGATGCATTGTAATTTATCATTAGGTAACCTGCATGCTTGTTTGGCTGCTATGTAATAAAAAAGCCTCCTTAGTAAGAACATATTCTACTCGTACATAGTATAAAACTCCGGATTGAATAAGACCTCATTGTTCCACAGGTATTCTAAACTTTATTGCACATTTCGCAAGTTTAAACGACGACACACCAAACAAAATACATAAACCACCAATTGTGTATTTTCTTGAGGCGGGAGAGAAAGTTAACACATCAATAAATAGAAATTATTTGTTACATACTAGTTCTGTGCTGTGAAATTTTAAAACATAAGTAATTCAGTATCTAGGTAGTTAAAGAACGGAATAAATAGCTACAATTACATTACAATAATGGTAATAAACCATTATAATAAATTTAACAAGTGAGGCAACTTCTGTATCCACGGTAATAAATGAAAATACACATAGATAACTTTTTAAAATATAGTCTTAGGTTGAATAGGTATGTGATTATACGACGCCCAATTAAGTTATTAATGACTGAGTTTTAACAGTATAATTGTTTTCACATATGGATTTCATAGATGGAAAAACCGTTGAAGTGCATATTGCGCATTTCGGTCTCAGTCTATCGATTTCGGAATGCTCCAAGTAAAATGTAGGTCGACAGCGTATCATTGATTGATGTCCTGCGGCTGGGGCACCTACTATCATGTGTACGTCGTGTTCCTCTGTCGATATCTAACATATGTATAAAAAAAATATTTTATAGGCTAGAGAAGAACTGGCGTCATACGAGCCCTGGGGTCGAGCAGGGGGAGGCGCTCCAAATATTAAAGGAACGCGATTTTCTGATATTCGCGCTGTTGGTATCTACCCTGACAATGAACTCAAGGTATGGTTTGCTATTTTACAAGACAGAAATTTATAAGATAACATTCAGACGACTTTGTTCTTACAGTGCTATTTAACAGAGCGTGTAATAATACGGAAGTAACAGTAAAAGTCTTTATGAGACAATATATTTAAAATTTCCCTCCAAATTCCTTAAAACTATTAGTTTGGTTAAAAATACTTTCATTTGTTTGTATACTTACGTAACGTAGGGATAAGCATTTATAATTCATTATCTCCTAACTATTTTCGACACCATAAGATATACTGTTTATTAATGAATCGACTACCTTCAATAAAAAACCATTGATCTTTTGCACACTTATTTCTATCCATATGATAAGTTTCGTATAATTACAAGTACAACGCACACCATATAACAGGTCTCTAGCGACATTGGGCTTTAGGCAGTCACGCACTGTAAGAGATATCAAGTATAAGAATGCAATATACCTATAAAAGGTAAAGGGTCAATCACTTTGCGTTCGGAACGGCGATGTGCCACATCTTCCGATGACATAACGAGGATGATTAAAGTGTGCTAATAACCCAATCCTGGCCATTCAGAGTATGGAAGAGTATAATTTGTTGTTGTTTTAAATTTATTGCTTCGCAGTTTTAATTTTCGACACACATTAACTTGATTTCTTATTTCGTAATCGTGTCGCAGAATTTTCGATGTTACGTTACCGAATCACGTCTATCACGGCAGATTTTGATCATGGCATCTAATGATATTATTAAGTAATAACCCAATTCTAGTTCTAATTTATTGAACATCAATATAGTTCTAATATTATTACGCTATTCCTTAGTTTTCGTTTATTTATTTATTAATGGTTTTTCGTGTTTAAATCTACTAATGAAAAAAAATATTGAAGTTTCGAAATCTATTTTAAAATTAATACCCTCGTTCGATTATGTCTAACGAATGAATAACAGCCCTAATGGTATTTATTCCATAATTCCAGGGAATCTCGTTATACGAAGGGTGCCAACGCTGGTCGTCACCTCAA
Source organism: Anthocharis cardamines (assembly GCA_905404175.1). Lineage (NCBI taxonomy): Eukaryota > Metazoa > Arthropoda > Insecta > Lepidoptera > Pieridae > Anthocharis > Anthocharis cardamines. The sequence goes on from FR989962.1 coordinate 7,595,354, forward strand.
CGTAGACAGCGCCGAGCACCTGTGCGCCTCCGTGAGGATCCACAGCTTTGTTACGCTGACATCTTGAGGCAATCCGTAGACAACGATATACGGTACAAGCAGACTCCGCTTCAACAGCAAGCCTATAAACAAGTTTTAGGTTATACTCCTCCCTCTATATTCATTATTCAATTATTCTTCATGATATTGCCATTGTAGATCCTATTGGAACGCATATAAAGAATAAAAACATAAATGGACTACAGTTAAAACTGTTTATGACGACATCGTTTAGAACAACATACCAGTTATATCGACCAAAATCAAGGGTGCCGACTGTAGTTTGTACCTCGAAAACATCATCGGTTCTTACATCCAAATATAAGTAGTCCCTTCGATGTCGTTATAAAAGATTTTGACTGTATAATCTTAGTGTGATTTACATTTAATGTATGAAAATAATTACAGTAATTGACTGATCGCTTTTGATTTTTTTCATCTTATATACTAAGTACCTACCCAAATTCGTGTATATTTGAAAATCTTTCCTCATTATTTATCTCCATACCCCATCTAAAATAGCTAGGAGTTGGGCAATAAACCGTTTTTCGTCTGATTGGCCGTTGGCATGGATACTCATATTTACATAAACGTAGCTATTTTACTTATACACCCTTTATTCGGTTTGATTTTGCAGATGATCTCGTCAATCAGAGACAAAATGCTATAAAAGATGAGATCAGACGAAATTTAGAGTACGAGCGTAAGATGGTAATACAATTTATTATTATTCTGTATATAATATACATATCTCCCTATAATTAAAGATTTTTTTTTTATTTATTATAATTTCAGCATTCTATGGAAGGACCTTGGGGAAAACCTGGACCAGGTGGAAAAATTTGGAGGAATCCTCGAGATATTGGATTGAATTTCTCAAAGTCTATGGTAAAGTATATACCGCCATCGAATTAGAAACAATATTCATTCAATTTATATTATAACATATATATTCCTCGTGATCTTGGAACAGTTCATCCTCAACTTTAACGGAATGCAGTATCCCAGTATCCCTAAAAATATATTTAACGACATTTACTCACGACCCATGAAATGCCAAAGTGACCTACTTTTCAAATTGATCGACTCGTATTTGCATACGTCGTAAAATATTCTTTTGGTTTTATTATGATTCATTTTCTGTGGCTATTATAATTAACCTTTTATTGACATCAAATGCAAATGTTAAAAAATATCTTATGTCTAAAAACTTTGTAGGGTTGGACAGACAATGAAATTTTTAACAACATAAAGGGAGACCACAGACGCTGTAAAAGATCTTCGCTTACTTTGCCGCACGTAAAGATAGTTGATGATTGTAAAAAAATTACAAATACCAAACAGAATAAGGACCCTGATGATAAATTGCCAAATATTTCCAAACCAACTGATAGCCCGTCAAATCATTCTCCCGAGGAAAGACGAAAAATTGACCGAGAAAAACAACTTATACAATGTTATACCAAAAACGGTAAGTCAAAAAGCTCTAAGAAGAGAAAATTCGTCAAAAGATTACCCAATGGAGATAAGCAAAGGAAAACAGTACCCGATGAGATAGTAGATATAGATAATGGTATGATTGAAAAAAAATTCACACCTGAAGAAACTATTTTACGATTAACTGGTGGTATTGAGCTTGTGCCACTTTTAGCGAGAAGAAGACGAGTGGGCGCACGTACACTACCTTCTAGTGATGTCACTCGACTGCCTGAGGAGAAATGCCAGTAAGTACCTACTATATCAGTTAATAAGATGCTTTACATTATTTTGCCTACATCATAGTCATATCAAACATTCAATATAAGTTGCCTCTTATCCTAACTGCTTAAGATAAAGTGAATATATTTCTTACCGACTTTCTTTGGTAGAAGTAAGATTTCGAGTCGGCGCGCTAGCTTTAAAACAATGTAAAGCTCACATATTCTTTGCAATAAAACATTAATCGTGAACAATGATGCGATCGTATTCGGAGAGATTGCAATAAAATAATGTTATATTTCAGGTGACTGATCCTGACTGCAATAGATTACTATTTTTCTTAAAATACTTCTTTAGGTAATTAATGTCAACATCGCTACATCATTTCGCATGAACTAGCACAATATTCCGCGAGAGGAATATCGAAATTATGTCCATAGATAAAGACATCTACTAACAATACTAATCCGCTGCAATAACTATTATTAATGCTGCAGTCTTAGAGGATAACATGTTTATGAAAAACTATTTAATATTAGTCCCGTCGGGATACGCACTCGCGATCCGTCAAAACACACGCCAAATAAACAACCAATCGCTCGAATGAGCCCGTCTAAATAATATTTGTAATAATTTTTCTAAAATATGAAGACATAGACAATTCAATAATTAAAATTCGGTACACAAACAGCCCATAGTGACCTTTAACACTAAAAGAGATAAGATGTTTTTGCCTGTAGCTACAGACATAGCTCAAGGCTTTCAGTCATAATTAATCAATACCTACTTTATGTAATATTATATTGTTATGTTGAACAATGTTTTGTTGAATTTAATTCGATATTATTGAGAATAAGGGTTATTATTTTGTTATATGGTTGAGCTATATACATTTGTTTATACTATAACATAAACGAAACTGTCTATAAGTTAAAGATACACAAAACTCAAATAATAAGTACTAACAAAAATAGTTGGGGATCTTTCTGAATATTTGCTTCCGATTTTAAGATATAATATTACAGATGGCGTGAAATAATGACAGAGGATTATTTGAGGCAACTAAAACAACAAATGCGGATAAAGTGTTTACAAAAAGAAGTAAGTATAAATAATAATAAAAAAACTACAACACAAAAAGAATAGTCTATATCAACCTTTAAAGATACTTTATTCTAACCTGCCAGCAGGATGGTCATATTGTATTGTTAAAATCAAGCAAAGTTTCAATGATTTAAAAAGGCGTCTTGATTTATTTAAGAACCTACTAACAATATCTTGATTTTCTTTTGTTTTTTAATTTAATGTTGACGTTTGAAATGTTGTGTCTAATTTAAATATGAATGAAATATTTCATGTTTTTTGATCTAAGATCGCAGTTCTAGTTAATTCGCTGCCTAGTGATAACGTCACCAAAATATTCAACTCCAAACTAGCTATTTGTTTATAACTCTTTTTTGGTACAATAAAACATATTGAATAGGTGTGGATTTTGTAGGAAAGTCGTCGTAACTCAGCGGAAAGCGTAAAACAGCATCATGCTACCTGGTCCTCGCTATGGGGGCGGCCTGGACACGGCGCCCCCCAGCAGCGGGGACGATACGCACGCAGCAACTTAGCTCAGCTACTCTATGTCGCCCCATTGACTGACAACATACAGATATAATCATTGTGACATACAATATGGATTTGGGCAGTTGTAGGTACATAGCTACGCACTACGTCATAGACAGAAGCAAAGTTATTGTAGAGACAGAGAATTAAGTTCTACGTCACAGGAATAACAGAATCACTTCTTCACAGAAGGAAGATTTATTTCGTTTTTATTGATGTTTTGAAACAATATTTATATTGATTTAATATGTGTATAATTTAGTTAAAATAGCAATACCGCGATGTATATGTTAAAATAAAATTTACACGCTAAGTATAACATCAATTTTCTTTATTATTGCAATTAATAGTTGCAATAACAATTGCATTCAAATACGTAAATTAAAACAATTAACTAACATATAATATGAATCTGAAAGCGAAAAAGAGAAACCAGTTGTAGTATTTTAAGTTTGCTGCCGAAAGATGCACTATTCGATTTTATTATTTAATTAATTATTATTACTATAATATTGAATGGCAATGTTAATTTAAAACGAAGCAATATAACTTAAGCAAGTAGTGATTATAATATTGTCTTTTATTAACGCGAGTATCACACATTTAAATAAAATACTGTATACCGGATTAAAACGCGATTTATTGTTTAAATTATTTATCCCGACGTTTCGGATGCTTTTCAGCAACCGTGGTCGCGGGAGACTGAAAGATGACAGTTGTCTTATATTTGAAATGTCACAAAGTTGCCATATTTAATTCAATTAAATTAAAAAATAATCTATTAATTTAGGTAACACAATGTACATCTATGAACATCAATAAAAAATAATACATATTAAATTACTAATATTACTAATATTAAATGCTTCTAATTTTACATTTACTACCAGTTCACAAATCAAGGGCGTAGAGCGGACGAGAAGAACTGGCAAGAAACTCGCCGCCACTCTTTTTAATCGCCAAGTTTTTGTTTTACAATTATTACATATTAACGCCATCTATTCCTACGGAGTTGATATTTACTGTAATTTTCTATATTATGACAATATTGACTAACGGTGTCCTCTTGTTTTTTAGTATGTTTGATTTGGGGCTTTAGATTTTTAATAACTGGATCCCAGGTGTTGGAAAGTCTCAAACCATCTTCTCTATTGAAGTTAGGATGTTTTTTAATTTCAATAGCCTCACGTACTAGTCTGGGAAAGAATCTACTTTCTTTAGCAAGGATTTTTGGTTGGTCGAAACGTATGTAATGGTTTGGTTTATCCAGAGTGTGTTCACATACTGCTGATTTAGAGTGACGTCTGTTTTTGATATCCGCAATGTGTTCCTTAAGTCGGTTTGAAATGCTACGTTTAGTTTGCCCAATGTAGGATAAACCACAGTCACAATCCAGTTTATATACACCTGAATCTTGCAAAGGAATATTACTTTTTATTGGTCTCAAGAACTGTTGAATCTTCTTGTGTGGCTTGAAAACTGTATTAATAGAAGCTCGTTTTAAGATTCTTCCAATCCTGTCTGTAACACCCTTCACATAAGGCAGGTAGGCTGGTTGACGTTGTACTGTTTGTGGTTTATTCCTGTTTCTGTGATGCTGTGGAGGCACCCGCAGCTTGTTGTCACGGAGTACTTGCTTAACATGCTGCAGTTCCCCGTTGAGGTGGGCAGCATCACAGAGGCGGTGGGCTCTCTGAAACAAACATACACCGACAGAAGAGAGTTGGCAAGGGTGGTGGTGGGAATCACCATTGAGGTACTTATCAGTATGGGTTATTTTTCTAAACACAGTATGGCCAAGTGTACCATCCCCTCCCCGAACCACTAAAATGTCTAGAAAGGCCAGTGAGTTATTATTCTCCTTCTCCATAGTGAATTTAATGTTACTATGTATGGAGTTAAGGTGGTCTAGAAATACAGATATGTGTTCCGTGGGCAGAATAGTAAAGGTATCGTCTACATATCGCTTGTAAAGCCTCGGTTTAACCGGGCTTGTGGCCAGGGCTCTTTCTTCGAAGTCCTCCATGAAAATGTCAGCGACAACAGGGGAGACTGGAGAGCCCATAGCCACCCCATCAACCTGTATATAGAATTCACTATTCCACATTAGGTAGCCAGATGTTAAACAATGTTCTAAAATATCTGCATATTCTGGTGACATGTTGTGTTCTGATAACCTTTTCTTAACAATATTTAGACAGTCCGATACAGGAATATTAGTAAAAAGAGACTCAATGTCAAAGCTTACCATGGTTTCATTGTTGGAGAGTTTGAGATCTTTAATAGTTTCAACAAAATGGTATGAGTCTTTAACATGAGCACTACTGTTCCCTCTGAGGGGAGAAAGTACTTTAGCCATGTGTTGAGCTAGTTTATGTGTGGGTGTGTCGATCTGGCTCACTATAGGTCTTAAAGGTGTGTTTATTTTGTGAATTTTAGGTAACCCATACATTTTTGGAGGCTTTGCACATGCAGGTGTGAGGAATTTACTGTCAAGATTAAGTGTCTTTTTGTGTTTATTGATCAATTCAGATGTCTTTTTTATTACCTTGTTTGTTGGGTCTTTTTCAACTTTCTTGTAGGTGGAAACATCTGCAAGGATCTGGGACATTTTGTGTTCATAATCTGACGTATCCATCACGACCGTCGCGTTTCCCTTGTCCGCTCGGAGTACTATGATATCTTTATTGGCCCGTAGTTGTTTTAGAGCCATTGATTCCGCACGAGAGATGTTAGGTTTTGGCAGGAATAAACCACAAACAGTACAACGTCAACCAGCCTACCTGCCTTATGTGAAGGGTGTTACAGACAGGATTGGAAGAATCTTAAAACGAGCTTCTATTAATACAGTTTTCAAGCCACACAAGAAGATTCAACAGTTCTTGAGACCAATAAAAAGTAATATTCCTTTGCAAGATTCAGGTGTATATAAACTGGATTGTGACTGTGGTTTATCCTACATTGGGCAAACTAAACGTAGCATTTCAAACCGACTTAAGGAACACATTGCGGATATCAAAAACAGACGTCACTCTAAATCAGCAGTATGTGAACACACTCTGGATAAACCAAACCATTACATACGTTTCGACCAACCAAAAATCCTTGCTAAAGAAAGTAGATTCTTTCCCAGACTAGTACGTGAGGCTATTGAAATTAAAAAACATCCTAACTTCAATAGAGAAGATGGTTTGAGACTTTCCAACACCTGGGATCCAGTTATTAAAAATCTAAAGCCCCAAATCAAACATACTAAAAAACAAGAGGACACCGTTAGTCAATATTGTCATAATATAGAAAATTACAGTAAATATCAACTCCGTAGGAATAGATGGCGTTAATATGTAATAATTGTAAAACAAAAACTTGGCGATTAAAAAGAGTGGCGGCGAGTTTCTTGCCAGTTCTTCTCGTCCGCTCTACGCCCTTGATTTGTGAACTGGTAGTAAATGTAAAATTAGAAGCATTTAATATTAGTAATATTAGTAATTTAATATGTATTATTTTTTATTGATGTTCATAGATGTACATTGTGTTACCTAAATTAATAGATTATTTTTTAATTTAATTGAATTAAATATGGCAACTTTGTGACATTTCAAATATAAGACAACTGTCATCTTTCAGTCTCCCGCGACCACGGTTGCTGAAAAGCATCCGAAACGTCGGGATAAATAATTTAAACAATAAATCGCGTTTTAATCCGGTATACAGTATTTTATTTAAATGTGTGATACTCGCGTTAATAAAAGACAATATTATGTGCACCAGTACGGACTGGAAAATGCTAATAAAATTCGACGGTTAGAATACAAGAAGACAAAGGCGGCACGTCTCCTGACATCGTTGAACTTCCTCAAGAAATGTCGAGACAATAACATCATCCCAGTTTGTGTACAAATCGCGCCGAAAAAGGACATAGCTGGGAGCGCCGGTATTCTCAAAAATGCAAGTCACAAGTTGCTATTAAAACTAATTGCCAACCACAGATCGGAAATACAACGGCAAAATTTTGAAATCCAAAATGAAACAAATAATTTACGGGAAATCTTATCGGTAACAGATTGGCAACAGTGCATAAATATATTAAATAGTCGTGCTCATAACAAATTTAACATCTATAAAGAAAAACAAATAAAAAAGTTTGAAAAATTAACCGACAAATATAATAAAACATCATACAAGTTTCCGAACACCAATGACGTTGACAGTCAATGTCCAAAAACAGTTGTCAATCTGTCAAAACAAACATTAGATAAATCAACCATTGAGGTACTAAATAAAGGCCTTAATTTTGCTCCTGCGCCGCGAAAAATACCCTGTGAAGAAATAGTCAGCTACGTTGAGGAATGTATCCATAAGAACACGATTCCTAAAGACGATGCGGAGGCAATCCGGCAAGATATTTCGTGCATATTACGAACTAGCAAGCCGCCAAAACCTAACATCTCTCGTGCGGAATCAATGGCTCTAAAACAACTACGGGCCAATAAAGATATCATAGTACTCCGAGCGGACAAGGGAAACGCGACGGTCGTGATGGATACGTCAGATTATGAACACAAAATGTCCCAGATCCTTGCAGATGTTTCCACCTACAAGAAAGTTGAAAAAGACCCAACAAACAAGGTAATAAAAAAGACATCTGAATTGATCAATAAACACAAAAAGACACTTAATCTTGACAGTAAATTCCTCACACCTGCATGTGCAAAGCCTCCAAAAATGTATGGGTTACCTAAAATTCACAAAATAAACACACCTTTAAGACCTATAGTGAGCCAGATCGACACACCCACACATAAACTAGCTCAACACATGGCTAAAGTACTTTCTCCCCTCAGAGGGAACAGTAGTGCTCATGTTAAAGACTCATACCATTTTGTTGAAACTATTAAAGATCTCAAACTCTCCAACAATGAAACCATGGTAAGCTTTGACATTGAGTCTCTTTTTACTAATATTCCTGTATCGGACTGTCTAAATATTGTTAAGAAAAGGTTATCAGAACACAACATGTCACCAGAATATGCAGATATTTTAGAACATTGTTTAACATCTGGCTACCTAATGTGGAATAGTGAATTCTATATACAGGTTGATGGGGTGGCTATGGGCTCTCCAGTCTCCCCTGTTGTCGCTGACATTTTCATGGAGGACTTCGAAGAAAGAGCCCTGGCCACAAGCCCGGTTAAACCGAGGCTTTACAAGCGATATGTAGACGATACCTTTACTATTCTGCCCACGGAACACATATCTGTATTTCTAGACCACCTTAACTCCATACATAGTAACATTAAATTCACTATGGAGAAGGAGAATAATAACTCACTGGCCTTTCTAGACATTTTAGTGGTTCGGGGAGGGGATGGTACACTTGGCCATACTGTGTTTAGAAAAATAACCCATACTGATAAGTACCTCAATGGTGATTCCCACCACCACCCTTGCCAACTCTCTTCTGTCGGTGTATGTTTGTTTCAGAGAGCCCACCGCCTCTGTGATGCTGCCCACCTCAACGGGGAACTGCAGCATGTTAAGCAAGTACTCCGTGACAACAAGCTGCGGGTGCCTCCACAGCATCACAGAAACAGGAATAAACCACAAACAGTACAACGTCAACCAGCCTACCTGCCTTATGTGAAGGGTGTTACAGACAGGATTGGAAGAATCTTAAAACGAGCTTCTATTAATACAGTTTTCAAGCCACACAAGAAGATTCAACAGTTCTTGAGACCAATAAAAAGTAATATTCCTTTGCAAGATTCAGGTGTATATAAACTGGATTGTGACTGTGGTTTATCCTACATTGGGCAAACTAAACGTAGCATTTCAAACCGACTTAAGGAACACATTGCGGATATCAAAAACAGACGTCACTCTAAATCAGCAGTATGTGAACACACTCTGGATAAACCAAACCATTACATACGTTTCGACCAACCAAAAATCCTTGCTAAAGAAAGTAGATTCTTTCCCAGACTAGTACGTGAGGCTATTGAAATTAAAAAACATCCTAACTTCAATAGAGAAGATGGTTTGAGACTTTCCAACACCTGGGATCCAGTTATTAAAAATCTAAAGCCCCAAATCAAACATACTAAAAAACAAGAGGACACCGTTAGTCAATATTGTCATAATATAGAAAATTACAGTAAATATCAACTCCGTAGGAATAGATGGCGTTAATATGTAATAATTGTAAAACAAAAACTTGGCGATTAAAAAGAGTGGCGGCGAGTTTCTTGCCAGTTCTTCTCGTCCGCTCTACGCCCTTGATTTGTGAACTGGTAGTAAATGTAAAATTAGAAGCATTTAATATTAGTAATATTAGTAATTTAATATGTATTATTTTTTATTGATGTTCATAGATGTACATTGTGTTACCTAAATTAATAGATTATTTTTTAATTTAATTGAATTAAATATGGCAACTTTGTGACATTTCAAATATAAGACAACTGTCATCTTTCAGTCTCCCGCGACCACGGTTGCTGAAAAGCATCCGAAACGTCGGGATAAATAATTTAAACAATAAATCGCGTTTTAATCCGGTATACAGTATTTTATTTAAAAGTAGTGATTAGTTTATATTATTTGTTGCCCTGTTCTTATACCGACGACGTTGATACATTGGCTACGATTTGGGGTTTTCACACAATAATACCCCAAGAGATCATGGTACAGCATTTTTAATTTGGTATTATTAATGCTATCTCTAATTTATCATTATGAAATAAATGCACATCTAAGTTGTATACATTAGCATACAACTTAATAAAAAAAATATTGATTATATAATTATAATTATTATTTATGACATATATGACAGAACGTTATATTAAATTAATTACTGATTATACTAAAAAAAACATCAATATATTTTTTTGTATTAACAACATTTATACGTATGTGTGGTAGGAGTAGTTATATATAATAAAGTAGGTATGTCGCTTCAACAAAATATCACAAATGCTGAGGTACAAGCTTAACAAGTAAGGTAGGTTAACAATATGACTAGGGCATATATGAAACGATAATTAAAATTAATGTTTTTTTTGTAAACCGTACCTATTTTTGTAAACTATACTTTTATGTAGAATTTGAAAAAATGAGATAGATTGTCTTCTGACAAGGATTAACTGGAAAGTTATATTAATTACAATAGAATTATTAAATCATCTATTCCCTCTCATAGACTGGTCCCGGGTTTGAATACAAAATTTAAAAAAATATTTCGATAGTGCAGGGTACTGAAGGCTGATATTTTACTTACCGATAAAGTAAAATGATTAGTAGAACAGATACAGAAATGGAGGCACCCCATGCCTCACTAGGGGACTGGGGAATTCATTTTTTTTTAATTCCCTCTCATCGCAAATATTAGTAAATGAATCTGTCTACAATAAAACTCTTCCTTTTCAACGCAATGACGGTTTATGGTGAAATTTTTTTAAGTAAACACAACTGATGTGCGTAAGAATATGTAAATGACGCGGAGAAAGCCGTAATGACGAAATAGCCATAAAGCGGTAAAAACTTGACATCTTAGCAGAAGGCGAGGCGTCGGCATCGGAGTTAATTTTAATGATTTGTCAGTGTGTCACAAATTATTTAATTTCTTACTCATCATTTGGTTACACAATTTTTATAAATTGAATACAATTTTACGTTAATGTTAACGTGTAGCCGTGTTCATTTATTAACTATACTATATGAACACACGAAACTAATTTACAGTGGTAATGTATGTCATAATTAAATTTATTTAGAAGATTTATCAACTGCAAGATAATTAACAAAATTGTGTATAAGATACATGGGCATATTTACTTTACTATAAACTTTGTGTATTGAGTATGAAATGGAAATCATAGAATAACCTTTAAGAATATTTGAAAATTCATTTACCACCTACATAGATAGTATGAAGACACTATTATGACTATCTGTCTATCTTATGTTAAATTTGAGACTTTAATGAGTAGGTATATTATAACCTTATTGAGTCTTTGAAACCTTTAGTAACTCACGAAGTAAACATCACAATGTAATTAAACCGTCATTTATTTGACCCTAGTTAACCCATCAGATTGAGTGACAAAGGCTTCGGTCATTGTTCGGATATATTACAAACGTAACAAAGAATGACTCTCTAAACTGTCCATCTGATTAATAGCTATAATTTTGTAGAATTTGCGCCGGAATGTAGAATATAATTGGTGATACTTGATTTTTAATTCAGTGAAACATATCGTCGTGATCGTAGAACAAACGACGGTTCTAAACTTTTACGATTTTAGTTCTATTGTACTCGTATAAGTCTTAACATGAAACGCCTTGACAGTTCTATATTGTATAATTTAGAACTGTCTAAAACCCTTTATCAGCAAAACAAATAAAAAATGTAGTTTGATAATTATTCAGATAGTTTTATGCCATAAAACTAAAACCGTACAAAATCAGAACCGTCGTTGTTCTACGATCACGACGATATATACGTTGAATCCTTATGCTAGAATACTTCATTACGTAAAAATTTTCAAAGTTGTACAATTCTCAACTGGAAACGCCAAATAAACTGAGATATATAACGTAATATGATATCAAATTCACCTTCCTTGGATTCATTCACCTAGTTGACTCACAAGTTTATGGAAAAGAAAGTCCAAAGACCTTTGGGAGAGCAGACCGGTTACAGCTTTGACCTTAGGTACCGTCACAGTGTAATATTTTGTATTAATTGTATCGCACAATATACGGATTCCAGTACGACTATATTTTTTTTAATTTAAGTACATATTCATATTACGTAAATTGATTCACATAACTAAATAAAACTTAAAAAAATATCTTCAATAGAAATAACAAGATAAAATATGTTTTATACAAATTTATAAAATAGTTTTTTTCTAAAAATATTATTTCATATTGTGCTCAGCCGCGTGCGCGTGCGGAGTAGAGCAGCGTTGAACTCTTTTGTATGAGAAGATTTTTTCTTTAGAGCTTACTTACCTTATTTTATTTATTGTAAATAACTATAAATACTATTTTATTATTTAAAAGTAATCCTTTAACTTTCAATCAACCAATTAAACTTATTTCAATTCAATAAAAATTTATACACCTTTATTGTGTGATAAATTTCAATAAAAAACATAAAATGTTCATTCATGTTTGGCGTCAGTTTGTATCGATGTCTTGGACGCTCGATATGGCGATAGTATATTGGCGAGCCGTGCAATATGTTATCGACTAGAATTACGTACCATCGTGTTCACGTAACTTTCTCCAGAAATGGTTCAGATAATTTCTTAAATTTTAAGCTCCTAGGATGAAACAAAAGAGCAAAACTAATTCAAATACTGCAATAAAATATTTTTGATTTTCCATATATTATACATATTTAAATTATTAATTCATATATCAAAAAAATATATATAGATGCTTCTTGATAAGAGATGAGTTTTAAATTATTTGGTTGAGTTTCTCGAAGTAATATAAACATTAATATAGCTTACATTAATAGTATAAAGTAAAAGTAATTTCTTAGTTACATTTTTAGGTTTAAAAAATATAAAGTACTAAATAGAAAAAAATGTAACAAGACATTCATATTTTTTATCGTAACTAATTAATCTGACAAATATGAAATGTTCCCACAAAAACACTGAAACATTTACCGACATTTGCTGAATGGTTTTGTAAACAGTGATATGATCGGTATCACAACATCCTTATCCTCGTATGTACAATAGCGGGGGTCGCTGAGATGTTGGTGCGACGCAGTTGACACTGTTACAGCGACGAAGACGCTAGTGCACGAGCTTGTTCGTCTGGTGTTGTGTGAACCACGGCTGACACGATGCGTTTAGTGAGTACACGTGCTTATATTCAAATTTTAAAAAAATGGTGATTATATAGTTGTGCTTTCATTTAAGGAAATTAGTTATTTTTTACAATATTTTCGATTTGGTGAACATTCTAAATTATAGCGTTTTTCTTAAGTTTTATATAACTGACTTAATAAGAGTTAAAATAATATGTGTGCATTTGATTACTGTTTTTCGTATTAAATATGTGTATATTTTGGTATACATATCAATTATAATAAGTTATTCGCAAAAACTGCGCTTTCTCCCATATTACGTAAAGTGCATGCGTGATGATGCGATCTGCGCGTTTACAAGTCTCGTCAGAAGAGCTCTGCTATTAAGGATTCTAAAGATGTGCGTTAACTTGTGTTATGACGACCAAATTGCATTAAGAGAAACTAGACATATGGAAATGAAAGCTTTCTTTAGTATTGCATATAATATAGCTATTTGGTTTTCAATTTATTTAAAGAAACAAAAGTTTTTTTATTATTAAAATTAATAGTGAAACTTTAAACGTGGAAGTTGTTTTAAGTATGTAAGACCTATTATGAAACTTATGTTCTCAGGCTTCTTTTTTCGTGTTTATAATTAATATTATACATAATTCAACAATGTTTATGAATACTTATGTATGTAGGTTTTCAGGAACAATATGATATTAAAGCCAAACGAAAATTATTGTAAAAAAAGTTAATTATGTATATATGCATTAAAATTTATAAAAATTGGTCTTACTATACAAATATAATTTAGCGACTATTATAAATAACTAAATAATTAAGAACGTAATAATAAATAGTTAATGATACACGGACGGTATTCACGCGGGCCTGTACCACGACTTCTTAGAACATTCTTATTGCAGTCTTTATGAGAAAACGTGACAGCGCGATAAGAATAAGAAATATTTATTTGTAAAAAAACACGGTACAATGGTTGATAAAAATTTAAATATATTGTGTTTTGTTGTTCATACAAATATTTTACTATCATTAAGGAATCCTGCAACAACACTGCTTTAAGAGATTATAGTAAGGCCCTGGTGGTCTTTTGGCATATCTTAGGTTGAAAATCTAGCATGTATCATAAACTCTAATTTACCCATCATGTACCATATTAGTGGTATATCCTTAAATAAAGAATAGATGACAAGTCCACTTTCCAGATTAGGCATGTGTTGAACATTTAAAGTTAAGTAAGAGAGCTTTTAATGGATGTAGTGTAGGCTGATGATATACATTTAAAAAAATACAGTGAAGAAATATGGTTATAGATATATAGATATTGTACAACTATGAAGAAAAATTTAACAGGGGCTTAATAAATCAAATAACTTTTACATTTCTTGTAATACGTATAAATTGGTTATAAAAACATGTAAACCATAAGCCATTCATATATTATGATATATCTCAATAATTATTTATTCCGTTACGAAACTCCTTCGAGGAAGTGAAATGACGATCAACATGTTAAAACTATCAACAAATTATCATTGATGTGATTATGCAAGAAAATTTTAATATGATAAATGTAAGAATAATGACGTCTTCTAAAAGCAATTTTATTCATTCGTATGCATACTTCTTAAAGTGTACATTAAGACGTAACTGATACTACTTGTAATGTTGAAGCTGGATGTTAATGACTCTGTTTTAGCTTATTCTTATGCTGGCCTTTCTAGCTGAAAGATGAATACAATATATCAGTAAGATTAGTCCAGAAATATGGTACAAAATTATTACTTATTATTAAAAGTTTTTAAAAATTAATATACAATAATATCGAATAGAATATAACAGTACACAAATATATTCATATATACATAATATAGGAATGGAATTTAGAGAATCTACAAAACTCATAAGTCATGCTTTTAAACAATCAAAGGTACTTAATTCGATTGATAAGTATCATAACTGCCTTACATCAAAAAATTTCAAATACAAGATGCATTCATTAGTGTCGGGTTTCACGTCGTGAGACAGTGAAAGCATTTTGATCAACAAATCTTTCTCACGACGAATAACATAAACTATTCTTAATTAAATTAATTTTAATAGCAAATGGGATTGTCGAAAACTATTAGTTAAAACTGCTTTGCAATTTATCTAAATAGGTTCGGGGCGGCGAAATGGGTGTTTTGCTATAGGATATACAAGTTTGATATTTCGTTGAATGACATCATAAAAACGTTCTACAGAATTGATTTCCATAAGACATGTAAAAATAAAATTGGTCCCCAAATCTGCCGCCCTAGGCTCAAACCTCCACAGCCTGCTAGTAAATCCGCCACAAAGCATGACCATCAAGAGATATCTCGCGGATAAGTGAAGACAAACTAAGATATAAGATATATTATATCTCGACATATCGACAACTTTGATAGACAAGATGTCTCGATCGACAAATATCTCTTATTCTTTTGACATTAGAAGTCGAGTTTTAAGTGTGTCATGTTAGACCCGGAAAACAGAGATGATCGATTAAAACTCGAGAAAACGTTCGACAAAATTTTGTCGTGGTTGTCATGCTAGGCTGGCATGGTTTGGAAAACAATACGAATATAGAGCACAAGAAGTTAAATATTATTATTAACTAGCTGACCAGTGCCCACCTTGCTGGGAGAAATAGCTCTCAGATAGCAGTATTTTACCGACTTACTACTCAACGTTGTATTTTGGCCAATTAACTCAATATTGTATTTAATTTTTATATAAATAGCTTTTATCTTATTCTGATGTATAAACAATGTTATAAAGTTCTATCAAAATATGTTCATTAGTTTTTGCTTGAAAGAGTAACGAACATCCTCACAAACTTTGACATTTATAATATTATAGTAGGATCTTCACATTTTTTTAACAAATTACCTATTGTTAGTATCTACTCATAGTATAAAAAGATATATTATGTACTCAAGAACACACAATACATTCCAATTTCTAGCAAGGGGCTCCCCATCATTTCAAGATTTCTCTATTGACCATTGACTGTTGACAGTAATATATCAACTCCTTTTATAGCGCGCATTACGAGTTACTACATCAACATCAAAACCAACCGACTAACTTAAGTAGGTTATAGTTTGGATACTATAGAGCTCTTATTAATCGACAATAGATACTTTATTCAGCTATTGCAGCTGTTATGTTTCTGAAAGTATTTTCGGCTGAAATTAGTTATTCCAATTATATTCAATTCTTAGTGGCAAAGATGTAATTTTTAACAATATAATGATGTACGATTACCTATGTATAACAATCGTGGGAAGTGAGAAGCTTTATATGCGCTCTAGGGCATCTTAGCTAATAGCAATAACAATCAACTTGGTGCGATTAATTCATGGTATTGCGTTTTTATCAGTATCTTAATTATATGTAGAGTCGGCAACGAACCGGTATATTCCAGGTAGTTTTATGAATAAAAACTTGATAGTCATTACAAATGATTAAATAGTAAGAAATTATTTAAAGACTAAGTAGTGATTATGATTAGGTTTTCTAGGCTTTCTCTTAAAAATTCATAAAAGTAAACAATATACCTGCGACTGGTGTTGTTGATGTTACGTTTTAAAGGTTCGTGGAAGATGTGTTAGTACATACATACATTTATAAAAAATCTCTGTGTTAGAGTAATAAATTTAGAATATGGCCATTATTGTATTTACTTTATGGAAACGTTTTTTTTTACGAGGACGAATTAACCTTTCAGTTTTTTTCATAAATAGTAATAACAACCCGGGAAATAATGTTGAAAATTCTTCAGTTTTATATTTTTTAAGTACATTAATTAAATATATTAACAAATATAAAATATACCCTCGTAATTCGTTTTGATAGGAAAATGATTTGGGTAAAATTTAATTTAATTCAATCCTACTTCCTACTTAGGTAATATTATAAATGCGAAAGTTTGTGAGGATGGACGAATGTTTGTAACTCTCTCACGCAAAAAGTACCGAACGTATTTTGTTGAAACTTTACAATAATATAGCATATAGCTCAGAAAAATAGATAGGTTACAATTTATAAAGATTTTGTGTAATTTGGCTATAACGTACCTACCTAATTCGGAAAAATTCCTGCCCTCTGAAAAGATAGCTCATCTTGGCGTGCGCTACCTAAACCGTGGGATTGTTTGTCTTAAACAATTCTAAATAAAAGTCCACGACAGAATATTTTTTATTTTTTTATGTGGAAGCCCATATACTTCAAATTATGAGCCATAAATATATTTAAATTGGATACTTTTTTACAATGCACATTTTAGAATATTTAGCTAATTATTATCAAAATTGATACGTTTATCACTATTTAATTTAGAACTTTATCTTTTACACTAAGCAATTAAAAAGTAGTGTTAAGATTAACTTGAGTGGAGCGCCATAAAACGAAGATTGATCTCGGTTATTCTCGGGTCTCAAACAGCTCGGTTAAAAAATAACAAATTCTACGCAGACGAAGTCGCGGCTAACTTCTGCCCGCGACAATAAAAACAAAGTATAGTGTTTTTTAAAGTTTAACAAAAATTATGGTTTTATAAATAACTAGCAACGCGCGATCACAAGGGTGCAATGTAGATAACACATAAAATGTAGCTTTCTATTGGTGAAAGAATTTTTATAATCGGTGTAGTAGTAAAAAAGAGTTTATTCATAACATACAAATCTTTCCTCTTTATAATATTAGTATAGAAGTATAGATTTAAAACACAACAAAATCTACGATCAGCGAGTAACATAGGCATATATTTTTTGTGTATAGTACATCTAGATTGCACCCGTGTGAAGCCGGGGCGCGTTGCTAGTTAATATTAATTAGAGATGTACAATAATGTACCTACTTTACAAGATTCACTCCATTAGTAATTGCAAATTTGCTTCAGTGTAATAAAAATATTACATAGTTATTATACTAGACCGAAAACAATGCATATTCAGCAACGAGATAATATTATTACTGTCTGATGAGGTGACGCAAATCATGTGATATTTCTTAGAGCGTATCTAAAGGAATAATGAGCTTTTGTAAAACATTACCTAATTTGTTTTCTCGTCATGTATAAAACAGTAGCATTCTTACATAAACCGAAACACGAAATGATATTCCAACAGGCGTAAGATTCGAGAATAAAGAGTTAACTGTTATGTACTAAAATTATTTGCTTAACAGCATTATTACTTCTAACTATATTTAGCTAAACCTTTTCTTTTTTTATTATTGAGTGAACAACCGAACTTGTGGAAAATGCGTGACTGAAACGTCTTAGATGCGTTGGCGGCCTTAAAAATATATAAAATAACCTGTAGGTACAACATTTTCAGTTAGGTCAATTTTTATTTTTTTATGTTAGATATCGACAGACTAGCATGAGGTTCACTTGATGGTAGGTCACCTACAGTCAGTTATCCTCAGACACAGAATATCAGTCAATGATGTACTGTTGACCTACTTTTTACTTCGAGCATTCGGAAATCCATAGACTGAAACCGAAACGCACAATATGCACTTCACGGTTTTTGCATCTATGAACGGTGGTTCGTTACCCGGTTGGAATTTCGATAGTCCTCCGAACCATTCGATGCCCGAAGTTACCAGACGTGGGGGACATGCATATAGAAAATTATAAACATGTCGTCCCGGTAGGATTCGAACCCACAACCCATCGATGCGCACGGGAGGTGTTCTATCGAACCCGCCAACGAGCCCGTCAATTTGTAAAATTAAAAAAAGCTACATTAGATTATTACTAATAACACTTATATTTACAGCTAGTAGCAAGTAATATTTACATCGTATAATTAAGATATTTTTATAAGCATAAGTAGTAATTAAGATATCTTTTCTTCCCGGCATCAGACATTGCTCGGGATTACAAGTTGTTTTATTAATTAACTTAATAATAAAAAAACCTACTTTTCCTGTATTAAAAAATAGATAATATAAAACAATTTTTGTTTAATTTTAAATTAGCGAGTTACATACACAGGTGAATTATGCGCTCGATACGCATTTAAAATTCGAATGAATACTTTCAAAAATGCATCATTCTGATGGCAACTACGGTAATTTACGGTAATTTTGGATTTATTTTCAAGCAGTTTAATACTTACTTTGTTACGTAGATAATACCCAACATAACTGCCTAAGAATAACCATAATAAGAACGTAACACAATATATGAAAACATTATCAAAAATTGATTGGTATGTGAACAAGAAAAGCTATAAATTAATAACTCATTATATCAATAAGAATTTAAGTAAGTAAGTAAATACTTTATTGCACACAAAATAAAAAGTTACAAATATAAAAATCAGCGTTAGGGAGTGTACAGAAGGCGGTCTTATAGCTAAGACAGCTATTTCTTCCAGACAACTCGAGATGGAGGAAAAGTTGTACACATAAAAAAATAAGGCGGAGCAGAACAAGTAAAATAATTACAAATAAATAAGCTTAAATATACTGGCTTAGACTACAACTAGATATACTTACTTAACAAACAATGGTATTAAATTATTTGTTGGGTGGTCTGGTAGGCGGTACAACTACAAAGTAGCGGCTCTTCATTACCATTCAACATAGAGCAACACGGGCCACCGGCGAACCGGAGGGGAGTAGCCATACGCAGGCGTTCCCCTCTGTCAAAGTACAAGTCCAAATGGTCCTATGCGTACAATAAAACTAGTTGTAGCCACACTTTTCACTAGACTAAATCCAGATGCGCGACTGAATCGACCTCCTAAAAAAATGCCGAATTGTTTGTGTTTCTTGTTGCCAAAAAATATCTGCCACGTCAAATTTACAAAAAGATAGCGTTATCTTTCATATGTAGGTATTTTTTAATCATATTATTACTATTTACTTCTTTAAAACTTAAAAATTACAATATTATCGGTCGTGTTGTTTCGGATTTTTTTACCAACACAGTCGCTCGACAGATCCGCGTATTGTATGAGCCCTCATACAATACACGGATCTGTCGAGCGACTGATCCGAGTTTATTTCCGAGAAGTCGCTGTCACCGAGCGATAGTGTTGTTGTCGGATTGTTTTAAGTTATCGAAAAAAAATGGCAAAGGAGTCTTCTATACAGAGACAGTTTTGAGATTAAATTTTCTGATTCAAATATTATATTGTGATAATATAGTTATATTGTTAAAATATAATATAATACTTACGCGCGTTAGCACATTTATTAAAATCACTTAGTGTAAACTTCAACCGTAATGTTTTTTTTATTTCCTAAAAATCCAAAGGATATGGAAAATTGTGTAACCCAAATTTAATAATTGCGATATGATCTAGAAAAATGACATATTTTTAATCTTATTATATAAAAAATCAGCTCAATTCTCAATCTGGGAGAGGAGAAATATGAGAAATATAGTTTTCCTGAGATTCTCGATTAATTGAATCGATTACACAATCACAAAAAAAAACCTTTGGACAAGGTAACTAACTCAAAAGTAATTAAATGCACTTTAAATACAATATATTGCATATAATTACAGTTATGTTATTAAATTATTAATTAAAGAAAATTAATATAGATAATTATCGATTTTTTATCGATTAAAATCGATCTTTTATTTTAGTCTGTCATTGGCATGCCGCATGACAGTTGTTTACTCTGTGCTAATTCGTTTCGTGTTTTCAACGTTTTGAGTCTGAGTGCTTTCCCGATTGTAGTCATTTAGGAATTGTTACGATTTGACAACTACAAATATCATTGGTCACAGATTTATGATATATTTATGTCAGTTATTGATTGTAACATAACCTTACTTTTACTACTTAAAACTCTAATAACTCGGCTCTCAGATTGTCAAAACTAATAGAATTTTCATCGAAGGACTGTTAAGTCTCAATCTATTAATTCACATCAATTTCATATTGTAACATTGGGGGCCCAAAGTTTTATGTAATCGTTTCCATCTCCTTTAAGGGATATATGAAATAAATATAATAACGAAGTATTTTTCAAATTATTTCGAAGATTTTATTATGTACCAACTCATGGTCCACTCTCCGTGACCTTCTACGTGCGCATTACCCGACAAGTTCATTTTGTATTATTGTAGTACGTAATAAATTAAGTCCTTTGTATCACTTATAAACCTAATTTCCCTAACCCAGTTCTTGAAATTATCGATACTGCGTATCGACAGTTGTTGCAACTACGGCTAAAAGGACTTGTCAGTGTAGTTACGCCATTTATTTATACTGTTATGACATGGAATGTTTAAATGTGTGTGTGAAATTGTTAGTGTATTTTTTAATTGTCACGGTGTGAGTTTCGTAGTGACAGACGATTGCTTGTGTGTGCGAACTTGAGTACGCACACATAGCGCAGGTTTCCCCCCGCAAAAAATGGCAGATTGTTTGGTATCGGTAACGAACGCTATGGCTACTCCCCTCCGGTTCGCCGGTGGCCCGTGTTGCTCTATGCCATTCAATGATATTGTATGGATAAGATTTCGTAAAGTCAAATTAAATAACTCGGTGAAAGTTTCATCAGTCCGTACATAACTCACATTTTAAAGAGTACCTATTCTAATTACCTATTTAAAATACTGTGGAAACGTGATCTTAATCTTAATAGACATTAATCACAGCTTTTAGACAAAGAACACACAATAATATTATGAATCCCACTAATTGCTGAAACAGCATAGACCAAAAATCCTAAGCAAAGAAATTTTAAAAGGTTATTGACAAAACTCGGCAACTTAAATTATGACCAAATATGTTATTTGAATAATAATTAATTACCCCAAAAACGATGACCTGTCTTTCGTATATTACGCACTCATTGTATAATCATTTACGCAATATCGGCGATTTTATTAAATGCCATGGGCGTAGTGTAAATTATGATTTATGGGAAAAGAATGACTCATTCTTTAAAATTGTATAGCCAATTAATGTAAAAGTAAGTAAATTATTTAATACTAGGGACGGACAAATAGCTATGTTACAGATTCGGTAATATGCATATTATTTTTAGTTCCGAAGTTATAATTAGATATGTTTTCTATCTGTACTGTAATTGACACATGTAGAACTACATTCTACATAGGTAGGTACTAAAGGTCCTAAGAAGGGTTACGAGAATTAAACTCAAACGAGCTGTAGGTACTACTGTACACGAACTGTACTGTAATTGACACGTCATGTAGAACTACATTCTACACATGTAGTACCTACGTACTAAAAAGTAAAGGTTCTAAGAAGGGTTACGAGAGTTAAACTCAAACGAGCTTTTGAGGACGGCCATAATGAATGAATGAATGAAAAATACTTTATTGTAAACCAGAAATTAAAAAACAAATTATAAAAAAAAATATACAAAACCATTATTTTCGCCATACCTTTTCCCCAACATTTTAGATCAATAAGTACGTCAGTTTGTGTTGCTCATTTTTCTAGTATTTTTATAGAATACGTCTTGAAGATCCCTCGAAGTGAGAATTGAACCTTTTCTTAGTAGGTATTAGGTAACAAATACAATAAATCCAAGAAAACCTGTCTTATTTGTCTACAAATGGTGCCTCTACACTATGAGAGATGTGTGCGAAATCCGACGTAACTAAAGTAATCCATAGATACTCGCTATTGAAAGAGAAATTTCTTGTTGTTGACAATAGATACTCTTATATAATTACGTACTATTGTGCACATATCAATGGCACTTTGTAAAGCCATAACGTGTAAGATGTGACGAATGATTTTAACATAAAATCATGAACTCTGAACCTTAAATGTACTTGAATCAATTTTATTATACCATTGACATTTGTCACCATTGAAACATACCTCAGCTAAAAGTCGCAAGCGCCAAAAAATATTTTCTAATTCATAGAACTGTTCAGGTAATTCAAATATGTTTTTTGGGAAACCTGCCCGCCCTGTTATATTAATTTACAATGTAAGTATCAAGTCAGTAAGTCAGTGTTCAGAGGAGAAGGCAATTCAAGGTAATTTAGATTTTTTTCATCGCATAAAATGTAAGTATTCAAAAATCTGTCAAGGCGATTTGCTACTGAATGACATGGAAACAAGTATAAGTAGGTTGCATTTAGGAACAGAAGTATGGTCTCAAAGTTCCCAGAAATGTTGATATTTTCGAGATAGCAGCCTTAAATCCAATTTATTTATAATTTATTGTGCAGCTTATCCTATTTCCAGTCTGTGTTTATAATTACCTGAATGAACTTTTGACATTCCTCCCACTCATTTAATGTCAATGATGCTTAGGGTTTACTATATTTGTAGAATTATATAACATGGTGATTAATTCACGTCAGATTTCATAACCCTCGACATGCGATCAAATTGAACCCGCGACACACCTTGTATCTAAGGTGTATTAACTATTACACTGACTTATTATTGATGCGAATATCGGAAACATCCCTTTCATTAGTTGTAATACTTGTATTTTGTTATTAGTATTCATTGTCCCATGATTGAACACTATTCAGCAGATCTTCGAGGTGCCGATTTTCATATAACAGTGAGTTAACAGATTAGAATGTCAGTACTATTAAAATAAATATTGAAGTCACTAGTTTAAAAAAACATATTTCAATAAGTTGAATAGGACCTACTCTGAAGTATGGAGGAGTATACATCCAGCTGGTAATAAAGTATAATAGATCTCCTGTTGGAGTACCTACATGATTACACAAAATCGTGAATTTCAATTAAAATTGCATATTCGAATAAAATGTCTTCTTCATATTTTTTTTTTGCGTTTTCTATTAGGACTTATTAGTGAAAACTATAGATACATTGCTAACTATACATAATTGCGAGATACGCACGCATCAGCTTAAGCTGCTAGTGTGTTTACTAATTAATAATAATACATTTATAATGTAATAATAATTAGCTTGTTCATATTAATGGTACATTAATATAAACCGAAACCGTATGTGGCAATATAAAATTATATAAAATTATGGTTATTATTGTTGTAAATGTACGGAGCGCGTGAATGATTAATCGTGATAAATTATAAAACAAAATAATCACTTAATATATAGTTTTATTATATTATTAAGTGGATCAAAAATTGTATTAGATATTAGTATTTATATTACAATACTAGCTGATGCCCGCGACTTCGTTCGCGTGGGGCACTTTAAGCTTAGCTTTTGAGCAAGCTTTCTTCAAATGACATATCCTCCATCCTCTGTACTTGGTGATTTCTTTTGGGAGAGAGCTATCAAATTAGTCATTGACGGTTGCTTTTGCATCATATTATCGACACGTTTAATGGTGGTTGAGATTGGGGTTCGAAGTATGATTTGAAATTCAATAGAAATACCATTGTTGAAAAAATTAACCTTTAAATTACTTATTTTTTTTATAAATTTAATTAGTGGTGAAGATACTGTATCCACCTCGAAATTTATTTCATTTAATTGATCATTTTCATTTTGAGACATTTTTTTTAAATTCCCTTTTCCCGGGATTCCTACTCGGGTTTCCGGTGCTAAATGCGGAAACCTCTAAGATACGAAGACAGTCCTTAAGAAGCAATAAAAGCAATGTCGAATAATCGTAATTCTGTAGAGAAAGGATGGATGAAAAGGTGAAATAAACGATCTCATAAGAAATACTTTTTCATATAATATTTCAATAATACATTTTCTATTGTTATAAAATAGTTCTTTAAAAAAAAAAAAATACAAAAAAAAACATTTCCGTTCAAGTTCAGATTCGAACTCGCATCTGAAGTTACGCAATGGGCCTGCATATCCACTATTCTACGATTACATATCGGAAATGGCGAAATAATCAAAGTATTTCATTTACATATCAAACTGTGATTGACATATCTGACAATTCGAAAAAGTTCAACGCGAGTCAGTTTGCATTGCAATTTGGTGATATGGTGCCTTTATAATTATTTTTAAATGATGATAACTTTTCTTTCCGATAACCGATTTCGATGAAACAAAGCCTATATGTTGCCCCGGGCTTTACTTAATATATTTGTGTAAATTGCATGAAAATCCGTTCAATATCTTCGGAGATTAGCGTGAACAAACAGACAGACAGACAGACAGACGGACAGACAGACAGACAGATAGACAAGAATCTTAAAAATTGCATTTATGCATTCTGCTACCCTTCTTTTATCACCCCTCTTAATTTCTGGTAAAAATATTTAGTGAAGCGTAATTTCGATCCTACTCTTTTATTATATGTATAGATAAAGAAGATCAATAACATTTTCTTCGTCAACAAACTACTAAGCTCTTTGCTTAAGTAGGTATCGCTCAGCATTTCATCAATCACACCTCTGTTTACTTGAATAACATCGTCGTTATTGATTTTGAGACTCGTTTAGACTTAAGAAGATCGTGACTTAAGCCAGAGAAAGCTTTTGGTTATGGGTATATTGGGCGTTGCCGTAATATCACACGTCTTTGATCACACTTGACAAAATTTATGACGATAGGTATCTTAAACTTTTGCATTTAACTAATTTTGAATAAGTTTTTATATGTATTTATCATTATTTAAAAATGAATGTACATTTAAATACGAAATTATTTCTATTAATCTTATTAGCTAGCATAATATGAGCATTTCTATATTTTTTTGCCACTCTTTTAAAACATGCTAAAAAAAATTAATTTCGTATATTGCGAAAATCTTTATGCCATAATTATAGCTTATCTATCTAACTTTTATTTTTTTAAAGTAGAATCGTTGAAATTTGTTGTATTGATTTTATAAAAATTAAAAACCTCAGCAGGGTATTCTGAACGTTCCTATTTTGTTGCTTTTTAGTGTGTAAATTAAAACTTTCAATCTGAGGCAACCGTCCTAAAATTATTAATTACCTACATATATTGATCGGATTTTATATAATTATTAAAAAAAGTTGAAGAAAGTGCTACAATTATTTTAAAAATAGCCTGACTCTATTTATTTTGTTACTTTAGACCAAAAATAATTCTAGAGTTTTTATTGTGTTAAAAATATCAACAATTTGACCATTTAAGCTTTTTTATCATAAAATTTGGAACTGTGTCGAGCCTTTCTAGCAGAAATATATATTTTTTTATCATTGAAATAATTTTTTATTGAGAAAATAAGAATATTTTTTTTTGGGACAGTATCAAAAAGGGAAGCATTGGTAACAAAATAAAAATATAAAGTTGTGTCTATAATTCGCATATATAGGCGACAGTTGTTACAAAAAGTAAGATTTTATTTAATTTAGGGTTTATTAAGCGTAAAAAAGTAATTTCCATGCTGAATTAACATCTATTACAATAACTCAGCGTTTCCACGTGTTTATAGTATATATATATATTACTTCTATATTTCTTGTTATCTTCTTTATTACATCTCGTCCTCTATTATTTTCACATTCTCTGTAAGTTGACTTCAATGATGCTTCTAAAACTTCATTTCTAACTTTAACTTTTAATAAACCAGTTTCCAATTTCTTCATTTCTTTCATTAACTTATTCTGCAGCCTGTAAGCCTTTTTTTTAGTTTCATTAGCTGTTTCTAGCTGCCTGATACAACTTTGAGGTCTATCAATTTTTTTATTTTTTTAAACGTTTATGAAAATATGCTGTCTTTGTCATTTTCTTGCGCTGTCAAATATAAACAGAACCTTATAATTCCTTTTTTGTTACTAAGCTTTTTCCTCTTATACGTTTCCTTAATAAAGTAACAAAAGATTTGGTAACAATTCTGCTGCTACATTTTTAAAAATTTATAATTAAATGGTTGTTGTTAATGTAACATTTACTTTTGTACAGTTGTATTGAGATAAAGGTTTTTACTACCTTAAAATTAAATAACATATATTAAATATTATATATTTACCAAGAATCAGGGGTAACAAATGCGGGAATAAAATGCGTAGCAAAAATTATGAATGTCTACACTACACGCTGTACCACCTCAGAATAACTATTTATTCAAAGTGGTGGCACGAAATGAAACGTAATGAGTTCCAATATAGAAAAACCGATACTAAATTGTAATAATTTTGCTGAAACACACTTAAAATTGATAACAAAAAGGGAAATTTGTTTGTGGAACTTTTACTGGGACAAGTTTAAAATTGTTTTTTTTTATAGTATAGATAATTTTTTTATATATTTAATGCATGCTGCATATTCTCCTACGATGCAAAAATATATTGAGTGCAAAATCTTGGGACTGTTACTTAATAAATATATGAAATAACTGAGTTTGAATTTATAAATTTTAGTATGGGACATGTACGTTTTCATACATTGGCGTTTTAAGTGTTTTACATTTATATATTTTTAACAAAAAATCAATTAATAATATATGTATATTCTTTGTCATAAGGAAATAAAATTATATACTTATTTTTCAGGAAAACAAATGTTATAAAAAAACATATATACAAGAAAGTTGTTAGCTGTCTACTTTGTGGGACAAGCAAATATGCATTTTGGCAAAAAAATATAGAAATGCTCATATGCCATTATACACAACCGTTGAAATTATCGTTTTTACATAGAATAATATACTTTATGGGCCTTATCTAGTAGACTTTTTGAATTATCTTGAATTGTATTATAATACGGTTAGCTGATAAAGCTCGAGTATTTAATTTCAATATTTGCTTTTACTATACTTTTCTTATTAAATCTTTAGACAAACATATGTATCTTGTAAAATGATAACATTATAAATCGTATTTAATCATTTTATTTCTCTTTTTCAGGTACCATTGTTGTCAATTGTACTGGCATTAAGTTCAGCTCAAGAATCTTATACGACGGATGGATTTAATGATAAATTAAATAATGTAGAGCAAAATCCTTCAGTAAGGTTAGATCCATATATTCGAAAAGCATTGTTGAAAGCACTGAGTGACCTTGAAGAGAGTGGTAAAGTAACGGATTCTGAAACTACGGGTCCAACCTCTCCCACAGGCTCTGAAAGTTTTAGCTCAAGTGAAAACACTTTTGGAACACGGAAACCGAAAGAAAATATACAAATTCACTCCTTTGTGGTTAATGGCCAAGAAGCTTTCAAGAACAGCTCAAATGTATCACCCACTTTACTGGATAATAAGATTTCTATACTTAGTACAACAGTAGGCAATGTCGAAAATTATATAACAGCAACATTGCCAACACAAACCCCATACAAAGAAATTTTTCAAGCTAAAGAAACAGGAGTGAATGTCCAACAAATAAGAAGTATTCCAAGTTCATCAAAAACAAATTTTGGTAGCAGCCAAATAAATAAAATCAGTACATCAAAACCTCGCTTGATATCTACAACATCAACAACAACAACCACCACTACTACAACAACCCCTAAACCAACTCACGACAAAGATGGCGCTAATATCGAAGAAGTTGACAAGCGTGACGTACAGGTCTATCAGGCACCACTAGTTGCAGCTTTCACAGTTCATCAAGACGCACATGGTATTCCAAAGAAAGTTATACCTATATATCAACAAAACAATAACCAAGAAATTTTGAAACCCTCAGGAGTACCAAGTTTAGCTCCACAAGCTATATCGAATCCCAGTGGAATTAATAAATTATCACATTCCGATTACATAAATCAGCAACTAACTTTACAAAAGCAACTTGAAGAAAAACAAATATTTTTAGAAGAGCAGCTTAGGCTACTTCAAATTCAACAAAGACAACAAGAAGAACTACTAAGAAAACAACAATTTCTTTTACAACAAAAAGAAGCGCAAAGACAACAACTTCTTTTATTTGAACAAGAGCAATTAAAAAGGCAACATGCCGAACAACAGCCTCAAAATAATGTTGGGATTCGACCCCAAAGTCCTCAAATAACTATTCAACCTAGCGTACCCATAGAACAAAGTAATGCATTAGCGAATCAAGCATTACCTAATAAAGAAGCTATTGATTTTCTCATTCATCTGCGCAATCAACAATCTGAACAATTTCCTTTACAAAACAATCACCTCCCTCAAGGAATAACTAGTTTCTTACAGCCCAGTCAAAATCAAAACTTTGTCCAAAATCAAAACTTTAATCAAGCAAAACAAGGAAATCGCGTCTTTCGTCATGAAAGCGGCGTAGGTAATTTCGGAATTAATAATCCTAACTACAATAGATTCAATACGTTCGGTCCAGTTCATACGAATGGTTTTTTTCCTTTCAATCAACAAAACCAATACAATCCAGATGCAGAATTAAAACAACTACTTGTTCAAAATGGCTTAAATGGTAGGGGACATGAGGACTTAAACATAGTAACTAAAGTTTTGTCGCTAAATCACGGTGTTCCTGTTAATAGTTCTAATAGGCTCAACTTTGATAGTAGACGACATGTCAGACCATCCTTATAAATTCTATCATTAAAATATGTACAGGAAATAAAGAAGAAACTTATGTTTGGAACTTGTTAAATATAAATCTAAATATACAATAAAATATCTCTTTACATGGCCAGAAATTGTAAGGTCTAAATTCACTTGATAAGGTAAAAGTTACTTTTAAAAAAATCTTTAATTTTTCGAAAAACTATCATTGATTCTAATTCGTATGAGCTTTGTGAATAGTAATTAGCAATACTCATAATACCTATGTACTCCACAAATATTATACTATAATAATATTATTATGTGTCGAATTTTATGTGTTTAGATATTGATGATTTTTCATGGATATACCTTTAAAATATTATTGATACATAACGATAGATGAAAAAATAAAACTTTTTTTTGTGATGCAGCTATTACCTATAGTATATGGAAAAACTCATGGTAACTTTATGACTGGAAGCTCCCTATGGGCTGCAACCCAAAACACCCTAATATAGGATCCACCCACGTTAAAAAAATATAGCATAATGTGCTAACAATCAACCAATTTTCGTAGATTTATTTATGTTGAATCAGAAAATTGCTCACTCAAAGAAAATTGTATTTTTTCCATTTTAATCTGAAAATATTAATGTTTATCATACATGTACGGTTAGCAACAGAAGACCCTAATAATTTGACAATTTTAGAGATCCTATTATTGTACGGATTTGAAAAATTCCATTTCATAATTCAATTTTTTTTTCATAACCACTTTGGATAATGAGCACTTAATATAAAATCAATAAATAATGTCTAGTATCTGATTCTACTCTGTTTCTGACTGTACTTAAAAAAACATAATAGTTTAAGCCTAATTCTATAGACATGCACCAAAAACTTTAATCTAGCATAAAATTACAGTCTACTTCTTTATAAATGTTAATATAAAGCGTGGGCAAAATTAATATAATACGTAAGTATTTTTTATACATTATTATATTGTATAATAAAATGTCTTTTATCAAAAAGACATATATATTTCTAGTTAGGTAAACGATAATTTAGTACCCAGAAATCCTAGGTTTATATAATAAAAATAATCTAAACATAATATTTATTATTATCCTATAAGAAGTTCTATTTTTTTGCCATAAGTAGATTATTATTATTGAGAAGAATGAATAAATAAGTATATTTACTATTCAGCGACTTATCAAAATATTTTAAAGAACAATTTATAGTATATTTTTTTAATAAAACAATGAAATTATTTAATTGATGTTTTTTATTTATTTTTGTTTTGTATATTTATTGAAAAAAAATACTGAAAAAAATTACTGTGGTAAGTGTAGTGTGTGTAATACACACTTTAAAACTAATATCATGATATCTCAGTCAGACACGTATTTTGGAAAATAAAAATTAACCGGTTTCAGTCCCTGATGCAAAATGGCTAGCCATTATGTAATAAGGCGAAATGAATACTATTATACAATTTAAATACTACAAATATCAACAATTAAACACTAGATATTTCGTGAAACTCGCTGATTTGATGTACTACTTTGATCTTAGACCTACTACTGCGATTTTAACAGAATAATATGTCTCAGATTATAGCATAAAAAACATTTGTAGAATTTTAGCAGAATCCGAAATTTTATAAGGTAACTGAGATACATTTAAATATTTGTGCAAAAAACATTTTAAAAATTTACCATTTTTCAATTTGTGTACAGTTTTTTCTTGCTGAGCCCTTTTTTAGGGGAACTCTAGAAACATGTGTAGGTATTCTATCTTGGTTTGTATGTAGAGTGAATTTTTATTGTATTGGGTGGTTAGTTAGTCTCGTATATGTGTAATAATAGTGTGTGCAACATTGACATGTATATTGTTGATCGAAGGTGTGCAAGCACAAAATGAAAAGAAAATATGACCAAAACTTTCGTTACAGAGTGTGAGGAAGATCTACTGTTTTCGTCCTGGCTATTATGAGTAAATATTCTCTCAGGTAAACAATTTAAAAATGGACCAACGAAACATTATTTAAAAATGCAACTATTTCTGAAATCCTACACGTAAACAAGCAGAAAAAATTTACAAGCAGTGTAAATTAGTTGAAATATAACGATTATTGTTGGAAATCTCAAACCGTCTGGGAGCATTCATCGAAAACGCTGCCTACTCCCTTTGGGGTATAACAAAACAATGTATGGTGGGATATTCCTCTTTAATAGATCTACAAAAAAGTCCGCGATGGCATTTATCTATTCTTTAAGGATAGCTTACTATACCCATTGTATCTTTTTAAAAAAATGGTCACGTACAATGCGGTTCCTGTTTAGACGGATCCGTCTAAATTACCTATTGAGACGGATACAGTATTAATCTTTATCAACATTAGCATATTTTAGCAGATTTTAGTCGATCCGCTAGCATAAAGGCTAATTTAAATCTAGTCACACTGGTGAGTTGACGCAATTGCGCGGCGCAGCGCAGTGTTAAGTATGAGGATGCCTATTGGCTATTTAATTTCATACTAGTGTTGGGCATAGAGATCGCTCAGTTTAGTTCGCCGCTCCTCAACAAACTAGTTCGCTCTTCTAGTTCGTCAGCTCCCAGCTCGAACCAATGAAAAGCAAATCGTTCGATCGTTTTCATCATGCGCTATGATTATGGAATGTACAGTACAGTGTACTTTTACTTACAATTTTTGAACTCTAAAAACAGCAAAACCCTCCGAATGAATTAGTGATTAAATTACCATCTATTAAATAAGTTTTGAAAAATATCAACAATAACAAACCAAACAAAAATATTTAACTTCATCAAAAATATTCTTTTAATTTATTGCATGACCATGGCTCTTCCACTTGTTGCCACTAAATGACCTCAATTTTATAGTTCTGCTGACTAAACCGATGAACTAAACTTAAACGTTTGGTTAACGCCCGCTCACCTTTTCGATCGGAACTAAAGAACTATGGAGCGGGAAATGAGGGAATTAGTTCGCGTAGTTCATCTGTGGGAGCGCTCTTACGAACTAGTTCGTTCGCGAACGACTAGTTCATACCTCTATACTCTATAGTCTATGCCTCTATGGTTCATATTTTCATAAGTTCATAGTTCAGTAACTGAACTTCAGTTCATACTTCTGCTTAGGGATACGCAAAATTTCAAAAGTATCGATACTTTACTCGATACCAGTATCGTATCAAAAGTATCGATACCAACAAAGTATCGAAACAAAAGTATCGATACCTCAAGGTATCGAGTACTTTTTAATACATTTATAAAAACTTTATGGAGTGGTAATAATATAACATATAAACATTTAAATTACCTATATATTTTTAAATACATCCATATTATCGATAAATTACACCCAATTACAGAACAAATGACCGTATTCATTACACAATATTTGTCCTGAGTGGGAATCGAACCCACGTCCTCCTGCTTAGCAGCCAAGGACACTAAATACTAATCCCCGAATCATATATTAGGTTTAGTAGTGATGTGACAAATATTTTGTTGAAAATATCGATTAACAATTTTTCCTTTTCTTTATCAGAAATGGGTAGAAAAGTATCAATACTTTAAGAAAGTATCTACATACTTGAGAAAGTATCGATACTTTGAGAAAGTATCGATACCTCAAAAGTATCGGAACAAAAGTATCGATTCCAAAAGTACTTGGTATCGTAACAGAAGTATCCATACCCTGAAGTATCGATACTTTTTGCGTATCCCTACTTCTGCTAACTGCTTCATACTGCAATGCATGAATGCAATAAATAATAATGAATAAGTGCATAACAAAGTAAAAGGAAAACAGGAAAACGTTCGTTTATAAATTCACAATACATACAATTCTTTTCAAAAACGTTATGGTAGTTTTGGACACTATGGAAGGTGTAGGAAGTCTTGAAGAAGAAGCCCAAAAAAGAAAAGAGAGATTAAAAAGCTTGAAGCGCAAGAATATAAATAGTGATAACTCCTCTGTTTCTTCAAATAAAGAAGTATCTGTACTTCCAAAGTAAGTTTCTACCTTTCTTAGGTTAAGTTTGACGACAATAAAACTCTGTACTTCTGTTTTGATTTTAAATATCTTTAGGTTCATATATAAAGAACTCACTAAAATCTTTCATAGAAACGCTTTATATACTAATGTTTATACATGTTCTAGGCCTGTGTTTAGGAGCTATAAGCCCCAAGATGAATCCTTGCAACAATCAAAGCTACAAGACGCCGAACCCGCTAAAGTTGATGAGGAAGTTAAAGATTTGGTTGAAGCTGGGAAGGAAAAGGTAATTTATAAGTTTAAATATATTGGCACTTGATATACGGAGGTTGTAATTAACTTTTAATTTAGTTTTTATTTGACATTCAGATATTATTATTAGATACAACACGCCCCAGCTTCACACGGGTGCAATGTAGATGTACTATACACAAAAAATATATGCTGATCATGTAGTTTTGTATTGGTGAAACAATTTTAAAATCAGTCCATTACATTTTGAGTTAATTTGTTACATCTTTCCTCCATATTAGATTATATTGAAATTGGAATCTAAAATGTAATTTGGTCATAAAACTGAGTCTAACCTGGTCTATACCTGCATTTATAGGAGATCTCTATAATAACTGCTATCAGTAATCCTGATTGACCAATCACATCTGGCATATTCAAATACCTTGTTTCAGTGCAAAATATTATTGGTAAAAATTATACTTTCTGGAAACTAATTCTTACCATGCAAATAGCCAGTGGCGGATTTACACATTTTCGGCGTATAGGCTATCAAAATTTTGACGCCCTAGCCTCTATAAATGTAAGTTCCTAAATTTTCTAAAATACAATGATAGGAATTGTCTTGTAAGTACAATTCTCAGTAAGTCTTACTTTTAGACTATACTGTGTAAGGTACAGAAGACTATCTTAAAAGTAAGAAAAGTAAGACTTGATTTCTATAAGATAGCTAAAAGTATCCCCAAATTTGCCGCCCCTAAAATCTGCCGCCCTAGGCTGAAGCCTACTCAGCCTGCTGGTAAATCCGCCACTGCAAATAGCTCTAAGATTATTATTTAGTAAATACTATAGCCATAGGGAATGTACTCAGCATGAAATTGACAATTTGTGAGCTAATACCTAATATATAACTACTTTTTTTCTGGCACTCATACTTATCTACCCGTATTTATTTAACAACTGAATTGGGAATGCTCAGTCTCTATTTCTAGGGTAAATACTATATGTTTCTCACATACAAGTCATCATAATCATATTCAATTGACACAACAGGTAACTTTGATAAAACAAATTTCTGCTTTTATTAGAACCTTTTAGTTCTGCACTTTACTGAAATCACTCATTCTAAATGCAGCTGCTCAGAATATACATATATGATATTGGTATATACTAAAACCAATAACAATACTTTGAGGTATTCAATTATGTTTTTTCTAAGACACAACTGCTCTGGAACAAGTTATCACCAACATTATTGGTCTCTTACCAGGTTAAAGTCCCAAATATAAAAAAAATAGTTATTCCATGTGTCTTTTAGGAATTGATTGTTGTGATAAACCAAGTCTCTGTACAGGAATAGCTCTTCAATACAATCACATTCCAAGATAAAACTAATTGGCATTGTCTCAAGGCTCAAATTTTATATAAATAAATTTATTTTTAATTAAATATAATAATATAGTCTGAATGTAACTTAATGATTAATAAGAGTGTGTTACCTTTCAGGTTGTTTTACAAGACTTGGACATAGCTTCTCTGGCTCCTCGCAAACCAGATTGGGATCTCAAAAGAGATGTTGCAAAAAAACTAGAAAAACTGGAACGAAGAACACAGAAAGCCATAGCAGAATTGATTTGGGAAAGATTAAAAGAGGGCACAGATGATAATTTAGGAGTTATGCTTACTATGACCGACAATAGGCCACCACAAGATGATTAGTAAACTAACTGGTAAGAATTTAATTTAAGCCTACACTGTGTAAAATAATGGAACATAATAATTATAAGAAAAACATATTTTAAAATCATAAAGATCTTTTTATTTCTAAATATATTTATCACAGTTTCAAAATCAACTTCCTTAATCTTAACAATTTCATTAGTTTTATTTTTGACATCAGTCAATCTTTTGTATAATTACAATTATGTACAAAATGAGTCCTATATATGAGCTAATGTCATAATACATTATTATGCACCATAATCCAACAATTCTCAGCATAATTTCATTAGTTGTAGACAAGAAAATTAGTTGTGTGGAGGAAGGGAGGTGTGGTCTTCCTCCAACCTAAAGGGAGGATCCTCGACCAGTCGAACCACTGACTGGCCGGCCCTAAGGCCCCCGGTGGTTGATGTCGAGATGTTGTATATATACTCAGCGCGCACAGAAACTTTGATAGCGCGATTCAGGAATGGACGTATTTGTATTGATTCTTGTAGCGGATCATAGGTGTCGCTACAGTACTCCCCCCCGAAGACCGGAGGTCGATCGAGTAGTTGAAACAGCTGTGTTGAGTGTTGCTTGCCAGTGCCAGGATGTCCGAGATTCCAGTGAGTCGGAATCGGATGTCGCAGAGTTCGCGGTGAGTCGGAACTGTGTGCGATGATGCTGCATGATGCTCCAGTGAGTCGGAGTGCTGCAGTGTTTGAAGCTGGCTGCTGCGTCGACCAGGAGAGATGTGCTCTGCTTGCTGACCGGCCGAAGTGCAGTGTGCTGTGCTGAAGGTGGCTGAGGGTGTTGGCTGGCTGTGACTTGGTGCTGCTGATTGATGTTGTAGGAAGGAGAGATGACGTCATGCTTCATGATGTTCAGAAGTAGGTGTTCTTCTGCGGGGTCACCAATGTGGAGGAAGGTGGCTGAATCACGTCGGCACGGTGAAGATCACGTCGGGGTCACCAATGTGGAGGAAGGGAGGTGTGGTCTTCCTCCAACCTAAAGGGAGGATCCTCGACCAGTCGAACCACTGACTGGCCGGCCCTAAGGCCCCCGGTGGTTGATGTCGAGATGTTGTATATATACTCAGCGCGCACAGAAACTTTGATAGCGCGATTCAGGAATGGACGTATTTGTATTGATTCTTGTAGCGGATCATAGGTGTCGCTACAGTTGGTAATATATTACTTCATATGAAACTGAGCTACGGATCTTACTTAAACTTCCGATACATATACATATGTTGCTACTGTTCATTTCTATCACATTTTACTTACATTGGTTACTTTAATGGCCCCCCTAAACTTAGGAAAGTTTGTGCTTCATATCAAAGTATAAACCCTATATATTAAAGTATAAGAAATTACTATACCCCCCTAAATTAATTTCAGAAAAACTTTTTTGTCTAGGCAAACATACTATAACTTTCCTAGTTAATCTATGATTGTCATTAGCTATTCTATTCTAACTCAACTTTATCTTGATAGAGGAAAATACCTAAACTATAAAATGGAATGATATAAAGTGTCATGATTTATAAGGATTAGATGAATTTCACACTCTGATACATTTTTCACTACACAACTTATCCAACTGGAACACTATTAACAATGAAATGGTGTGTTTATAATTTCCTATATAATTATAATATATGCAGGGCATACTGAAAGTTTCTTTAACAGGCTACTTGCTCTAAGAGAATAAAAAAAGTTATTCCTGTTTTTGAAAATGGAACCTGATACCATTTTTTAATGGCACCCAAAAAGCACCAATTTGCCAGATATTTGACATTTACCATTTTTAATGTGGATTAAGTCCATAAGAATATTGCATCGCGTTGTATTTTTTAATGTCAGAATCTAAACTAATTCTTCTGGTATACTGCAGTTGAGGACAATGTATAAATTATCAGAATTCAGAAACTTTCAATATGGCTAAAGCATGAGCCTAAAGTAACTGCCATAAATTAATATATTGGGAGATTTTACTAATATCTAAATTTATCTATGAAATTTATAAATATTGATACAAATAAAAGTAAGCTAATGCTAATGTCAGAAACATAAGCACCATTTCGCCCTTTCTTTCTTGCCTGAGGCCACTCTTTCGTATCAGGGTCGTCGATTTCATTGTAGGTGTAGTAATTACTATCTATATTGTAGAATACTGTTCTGTCCCCAATTGGCTGAATTGGTCTAAAATTATGTCTTATCTTTCCGCTAGCTGAACGAAGCTCCCTGAATACTTCTATCTGTGAACATAAATGTATTCATTTATTTAGATTCTACGTGCGTCATTGAAACAAAGTTAATAAAAAAATATAATTTATTTTTGAACTAAACTATATAATTACGTGGAATGAGGTATTTTAAGCATGTATTTGAATGGCAGTGTTTTACAGTATGACCTTGTAAAAACTAGTATGTTAAAAATTAAGCTATTATAGTGTTAAGATTTCAAGGTTTGTCAGTTCTTAAACAAAATAGTAGCATTTATTAGTATATAAAATACCTGTTCGTGTGTTAATCTGACGGGTTGTTCGAAATCTAGCCAAATAACCACTTCAGAGCAAGGTGGGGTGGTCAGTGATCCTCTGTAGGTGAAATATCTTCTTAGATCGTACGGCAGAATGTTGAGAAATGAAAAGGGATTATTCATAACAACGCTTGAGTGAGGATCCGTGACGTTGCCTAGAGCTGATGTTATGTCGTCGTAGGCTGGATGCTGGTGCCGATCCAACTGTCAAATATAAGAAAAATAAACTTTATGCTACTTTAACTTTACAAAGTATTTGATTAAACGTTAAGATACATGCATATCATATACATAACATTTTAAACAGTCTGTCAATT
The DNA here is from genome assembly GCA_905404175.1 of Anthocharis cardamines. Taxonomy (NCBI): domain Eukaryota; kingdom Metazoa; phylum Arthropoda; class Insecta; order Lepidoptera; family Pieridae; genus Anthocharis; species Anthocharis cardamines. The sequence goes on from FR989962.1 coordinate 7,633,725, forward strand.
CCTGTCTCTCGGTACTAATTTTCAAAGTAACAAACATTATGTAAGTAACAAAATTGATTAAATTTTTATAACATAATATCTCTAAGGTATACAAAATAATATCTAAAAAAATATAATGACCGCCTCCGTGGCTTCGTGGTAAGCGCAATGCTTGGTTCCGCTTGCACCGGAGGTCCTGGGTTCGAATCCCGGGGAAACAAGATTGAAAAAAAACCCAGACAGAAGGCTGATCACCTACTTACCTAAAGAGAAAAATAATCAGTGAAACGGACCCAGAAATGGGTCTTCCCCATGCCCCACTAGGGGACTCAGGAATTCACTTATTTATATAAAATGATTAAAATATTAAATAATATTATAGTAGTGAATGAATGATATGAATATTAAATGAGGTAATTACTATTGTGCGATAAATTATAATACATGCATATAATATACTATGAATCGATATTTTGTGACCATAGAAACCGAACCCTAGTAAAGAACAAGGACAATGGTATCCTGTGTTTTTGGTATTATCATAAAATCGGCCTAACAAGTTTGCTTATAAACCGCATATAAGATATGCATGAGGTAGATGATGCATTGATAATGCATACCTTATAGTCACGAACATGCGATATACGATCAATGGAATCGTTTACTAAATTATTGCACTTAAGTGATACATATTTTATTCCGTTATACGAGTAGTTATAATCTTGGTACGCACACAATCGTGCCATATTATGTTGTATCAATATGAACAATTCTGTTAATTATCCCTATAATTATGATGAATATGACCATATTCTGCGTATTTGCAATTGAATAGAATTAATATTCTTGCGTGTATTGTTACTAGAAAACACGTAATCTGTGAGTTTGGTAAATACCTACCTCGTAGAAAAATGCGAGTACGGTTAACCCATCAGTGTGTGTAACGGCTTCCTTTACGGTCTTATATTCTTCTTTATAGAACACCATGTGTAATTCCATAGGAAAGCTGAAAGTACAATATTTTATGTAACTTTATAGAAATTTGCACGATTCATAGCTTTGTCTCATAGAAATATTTTTTCTTAAACATCAGTTTCATAATACAAATTATGGATAATTTAAATTTTCATGGAAAATTCTTTAGATCTATTAGACCGTGAAAAAGAAACTCACTTTTTATGTAATAAATACCTAGGTACTAAAGTTTTTTAACGCAATGTAATGATACCTTCTGTGGTTAATCTTGTCCTCTGACCCGAAGGTGTCATTGTCTCCCCAATGAAAGTGCATTTGACTGAATACGTAGTTTCCATCGAGGGGACCGCCGCTCACACGGGGATGTGGCTCGTTTTCAACTTCTATCAGTACTGTTAAAATACAGGGAGTTAGTACGGTTCTTAATGAAACAAACATATACCAGATTATTTTGTAAACTCCCAAGAACATTACAAAAAATTAAACTAAAGTCGATTCGGTAGACATAATATTATCTCGTGGGATAAATTGAGCATCGCTATCACTAACCGTAAAACAGGGCTCTAACGAAAGTCAAATTATATTTACTGATCGTCAATCAATCAATACATAATACCGTCTATATGAATATACTAATTATTAAACTCATCGTCCAGGCCTAGTTAGTAAAAAACATGTGATTCTCACCTGTATGCCCATTGTTAGTGACATGTACGTTATCAATTGGGTCGTCAAAGCCTATGAATGTGATGTCTGGTAGTGCGACTTGCTTCACTCGGAGTACGTTTATGTTGATAGGACTCTGATGCTTCCCTCTGCATTCCTGATATCTTTCACCCCAGTATGTTGGGCCTGCGTAGAAAATCAAAACGTATACGTAATCAATATTTAGATTTGTTTTGTTATTTAAAAAAACATCTTTTTGCATAGCGTAGAAATGGAAGAAAAATAAAAGACATAACGATCTATTAAAAATAATAATTATATTCACTTACCTATTACGCCATCATAACCAAAATCTTCAGCGCCTGCCAGCCATGGTTCTGTAATATAAAAAGCATGTTATTTGTCTGTCCATAACTCTATTATAACAGCAAATTCAGCATTTGGTTTTGTTATTTTATACGTAAAAGAAGTATTATATAGTCACTCAGCAATGCTCAATCTTAGAGTAGAAGAATGACGAGATGTTATAATATCGAAAAGTAAAAACTTAAGAATTCCCGACAAATAAATGGTTCACCATCTGGTCTTGCTGATGTCCGGTCAGCTCGTTTGCGTATTCCTTCCTTTAACCATAATAAGGTTGTTTTTACAATCGTGATTTTATTAAAGTATCAATTTGAAATTTGACACATCTAAACCTTTTGTTTTACGAGGAGAATGTCTTTGCACACCCCTTCGTTGGGGAAGTGCAAGGACGCGGGTGTGTGGGACGCCCTACCTCTGACCGATATGAGACCCACGGGTTCACCGAAATTAAAGGATATCGATTAATAAATAATTGAAAAATCAATCCTTAATTCATTATTTCAATAAGAATCTCTCAAGAAGCTATCCTACGAAAAAATGCATTTGACCTTCGTTAGACTATTTTATATAGCAATTTAATATAATTATGCAGAGATAAGAATATTTCTTCCATAAACAAATCCTATAATAATATCAAACGAGTATAATAATTGCATACATGTTTTCAAACACTTATATGCCTTCCATTGTATTCAATAAGGTACACCGGAACATCATTATATCATTTTATATATATACTGTGAATTTCCTGAAAACACGATGATTATCTAACGTTGATAGTTGCAAAACTATTTTTCCAATATAATTCAGCTACACATTTAACTTAGCGGGAGAGCTTAGCATGTTTAACTCAAATCAAATTCAATTAAACTTTTACAAACACTTTTAATTCGTCATTTTTTTAAACTCCTGCCAACTCGTTTGACGGACTCGTTGGCGTTTTCAGTAGAACACCAGCGGCCCTGCGCATCGATGGGTCGTGGGTTCGAATCCCACCGGGACGTCACGTTTATAATTTTCTGTTAGCATGTCTTTCCCACGTCCGGTAACTTCGGGCATTGAACGGGTGCAGTGGGAGGAATATCGAAATTCCTAACGGGTAAAAAACCGTGAAGTGCATATTGCGCGTTTCAGCTTCAGCCTATGGATTTCCGAATGCTCGAAGTAAATACATAGTAGATCGACAGCGCAACATTGACTGATGTTCTGTGGCTGAGGTATCACCTACCATCAAGTGAACATGAGGCTCGTTTTTCAATATCTAACATATAAAATAACTCGGAACTAAGGAAATCAACGCTGGATATAAAAGTAACATATTATTATATGGTACGTAACTGTGTTCGGTTTTATGATGTTTATTACAATATTCAGTACCTAAAATAAAATGAAAACTACTCAATTATTAGCATAACAAATAGATGCACTGAAATTAAATCGAGTATTTACACACATACAATGCTTAATTATTATCAATAGTACTCGGTAGGGCAATATGTAATTTTGTAGAAGAAAATCAAATCAAATGCTGATTGCTTTTACCGTAAAGAATACAATATTAATTTTTATTTTAATCAGGCTTTATTCGAGACTTTATGTAACGTATTAAATATATTAGAATAGTGATATTGGAGATTATTCATACCTAAGTAATTTGTGATGACTTCGAGAGATATACACACTGTGTCCTACATTCTCATGTGTTGTCATAGTTTTATTATTGTTTTGATCTAGATAAATGGACGCTGATCTCAGCCAAACAGGTTTAAGATGCGAAATGAGCGTAATAACATTTTTGTGAAATATAATATCACTATGCCCAAATTTGATGAAGTCACATGATGACTTGCCTTGAAAAGCATATTGTCTTTTACCTTGCCTCGGCGGTTCAAGGTACAATATTTTTTTTTACGTTTTCACTTGCCCATAAATCAATTTTGGTCTGATTAAAATAGTAATGATTGTAATTTATTTTACGAATGGACATTAGTTTTTAGAAATACGCATAATAACTATAGAAATTTAATAATTATATCATTACTTACTAGCTACCTGCCTCGGCCGCGATAGCTATGTACATGTAGTACAAAAAAGCATTGATCGATTAACTAATATATTTATTTTGATAATTATTTATTGTTAGCTGTAACGTAAAACTATTTTTTTATGTTAAATATCGATAGTTAAGCCAACTTGATGGTAGGTATCACTCAGCCACAGAACATCATTCATTGATGCGCTGTCGAAAAGCGCAATACGCACTTGCACTATTTTCCACCTACATATATGACCTTCCATTCGTCTTAATGTCGAAGAAACCAGACGTAGAGATAAATGATTACAGAATTTTATTAACATGTCTTCCCAGCGAGATTCGAAGTCGTGTCCCTGAGTACAGCAGGGTGGGTATACTACTCAACGCGTCTACGAGCCAGTCATTGTTGAGTGGACGTCCTTACCTTACGAAACTTCTCTACATGCAAAAATTTTACTGCTTTTAAAGTGTATTTTACATATTATTAACATTAACCTGTCGTCCAAGAATCTAAATGCCAATGAAAACCGTATCAAAATCCTTGCGCAAATAAGAACTATCTGGAGAAACAAACAGCCGGAGATGGCGACTTTGTTTTATACTATTTAGAGATATTAAATAAGTATTGCATTTTATTACGGTTGTTTACATGCTGGCGATCAATCCAAGATCACGGTCCAAAATATTTTTCGACGAGTGTAGTCACTACCTACATCATTTGCCAAATTATTGCACGAACAATTTCTTGGCATAGCTTTGGAGCTATGTTGTGATAATTATCACCAATAAACTCGTGTAACTTCCTTGGTTAGGGAAGTGAGCTGCGAAAGCACCACATATTGTATACATCGGAATAGTGACATGTCTATAAATCTTATATTTCTCTTTGGCGGGGACTTCGGACTTTTGTTGTATACGGTATATCTAAGTATCATAATGTAGTTTATTCGATGTAATATAATGTCACAACAATTTGTTCCATCATGTCAATTATATTGATTAAAATAATAATCAAGCAGTAAAGTTTACAGAATGTAATTAATAAGAGTATGCCAAGATTAAAGCCTGTTGCGACCTATCGTTAGGAATATTACCTACTCAAAATAAAAGCAACATTTACTAGTATTATTATAAAGAGGTAATATTTGTATATTTTTAAGATCTACTGATACGATTCAGAAAATTAATGTTCTTAGAAACTTAGCTGCATTAACCCTAATTGCTATGGAAAATTTAGTTGAAGAAGAATTGCTGATTGACAAAAAACTAAAATGATACATCTTTCAAAAAGTTTCTCACAATTATTTAAATACAAAGCACATTATATAGTTTTAATTTATAGATATAATACAACTTTTAATATATTTTTTTGCACAGGTGTCTCACTGTGGGGCGCAATTTGAAAATGATTACTAGAATGTTACAGTTCATAGCTTTACAGTGTAAATACAAAAGCTATGGTTTGTTACCTTCATACTTATTTTACGATCGATTCGATTGACTTTCGCTAAACTAAACCAAATTTAATTATAGTAAAGACTTCACTTTCAAGTGTATCCGTCCTATAATAAAACAATAGAATCGACGAATCTGTACATTATAATTCGTTTTCATTAACTAGAAATTGAGAAGGAAAGTTAACATGCTAACAGAATAAATTTTAACTGGCCTCGTCGGCGCGTTCAGTAGAATACTTGCCGTGCGCATCGATGGGTCGTGGGTTCGAATATCGAAATTCCGACAGGGTAACGAACCACCGTTCATAGATGGAAAAACCGTGAAGTGCATATTGCGCGTTTCGGTTTCAGTCTGTATTTCCAAACGCTCGAAGAAAAAGTAGGTCGACAGCGCATCCTTGACTGATTCTGATCCATCCTTCTATGGCTGAGGTACCTACAATCAAGTGAACCTAATGCTCGTCTGTCGGTATCTAACATAAAAAATATACATAAAAAAATTTTTTGGTCTCTTTGTTCCCGTTGTACTCCGAAACTATTGATCTGCAGTAGATTAAGCTTAGTATGGAGCAACATACAGGTTTTGTTTCTTAGAAATTAGTCTCGAAGAAAGGTTATTGTCATTTAAATATAATTGTGGATTCATAAATCTTATAGAATAGAATTGCAACGAAAAATCGTTTTCTAACTTATTTACTTTGATTTTTTTATGAAACCATAACTTAACCCTATGTGATAATTGGTGCTGCAAATGATTTCGATATACTTAGTATTTGGCTATTCCTTTAAGTGTTAACGTGAATATAACTCTATGTACACTTAGATACTTAAGTGGGTTACTGTTACATTAAAAAGCGTGAAGCTACGAATTCATTATTATGAAACCATGAACAATTTTAAGAATGTCTATTTAAGCGTGATTGTTTAGCATTATCATATTATAGTGTGAAAATTCGGTAGAAGGCCTTACATTGTTCCCACTTGATTAGCACCAACGGTTACTTATATAAAAACAGCGTTGACGGGCTCGTTGGCCGGTTGATTAGTACAGCGTTACGATGGGTCGCTGGTTCGAATTCCACCGGGACGAAATATTAATACATTCCTGTAAAAAAATTTCTCTACGTCTGCTTTCTTCGGCAAATTGACGAATGGGATGTATAAATAAAAAAAATCGTACTTCTGACTCGGGAGCTAAACGGGGTGCTCTTTGCACATTTAAAAACTATAAGAAATATGTCAATAACCCATCACTGATTGATTTCCTGTGGCTGAGGTATCATCTACGATCAAGTGACCATCACATTGTCGATATCTAACAAAAAAGTTGATAGAGCTAATTATCTATATATATAAAAGAGATTTCCACCTATATAGTCACTCATCACGATATCTCTGGAACCATAAGGCGTAGCGACTTGAAATATGGTAGGAATATTCCTTTCGCCGAGTAGAGGTCAGCTAAGAACGGATTTTACGAAATTCAACCCACAAGGGGGGTTGCGGGGGCAATTGCTAGTTATGTTATATGACGCCATAAAAAGAAGAACAAGGGTTAATTTAATATGTTACCAGAGGTTAAGCTTGTTTATTAATCAATGAACGGCATCTGCTGTAACTATTTTATTCATAGTGTTATGAATAAAATAGTTTACAGCATAAGTAGGCAGCTATCACGACACGCGACTAACATACCCGACTGCATAATTCAATATAACGAGACTGAAGTAGAATATAATATCTACTAACGATTTCCTGGTATTAAAGATTGGTCTATTATGGTTAGAATATTGCAATGGCCTGGATATTAAGCTTTTAACTAACGATTTTAAGTGATTCCATTTCTTACGTAGCAATATTGATTTCATAAGAACATTAAGGAATAATTTGACTGATGTTCTGTGGCTGAGGTATCACCTACCTCGTCTGTCAATATCTGATATATAAAAAAGTATTGAGGATGACTTGAAATATCATTGCTCTGCCCGTAAGCTAGTTGTTATGTATCTCTTCAAGCCGAAACAGACATAAGTGCTTACCCACTTAGGCTGGGAGTTTTTTTTATAAAGTTCTACAATACAATAATAGGAACTTTATCGTACTACAATCTTGGCAACAAATAAGTACCTATTGTATGGCATTTTTTTTTTATAGAATATTATAAGAGTGTTTGTTATATTTTTGTTGTGTGCTTGTATTGTAGACCTTTTATTTTATCCTGTACGGTTTATTAATGACAAATCCTTTATAATGTGGATTTTTAATTATTTCCTAATAGTTTTTAAAGTTTGACAAGTAATTTACATCTTACTTAAAATACTGCAGTATTATTTATCTTAGAACGTAAGAGGATATCATGTGACTTCTCTTGATGTTCATAATTAATTTTTTAGACACTTTGTTCATGTGCCCTTTAGCAAGCTTCAACAGTTTAGTTCGCTTGAGTCTGTATCCGTGGAGTCCAGAAGCTACATTCAGAGACTGAATGTGACAGAAACGCAAGGATTGTAGCATAGTACGGGAGGTAGCGTTACATTTATAAAGTCATTTCATACCGACTGAAAATCATAAGTATAATAGTTTCTGCCTAGTACATAAGAGCTCTGGACGTCAAAGTGACAACGTGTGAAAATCGGAATATTTTTTGATCCCAATAATTTCACACCATTCTAAAATTTATGAGATAATATTTCAGATAAATTTAAACAAAAAAATAATCGTCAGCTGTATGCAAGAGGTTGGGTTATCTGTCAGTCACATATATGTCATCAATATAAAGTCATTATGTTGATGACTTTATGGATTTCCAGTTAGTCAGCGGCGATTGACGCTCACTTTATTCTAATCATTGAACTACTGTCCGAATAAAGAATGTTCAGTTTTAGTATGAAATTCCCAGAAAAAAATTAGCGCTACCTCCCGTACTATCAGTTACATAAGGCCGCTATTTAGTGGATAGAGAAAACTTTGCTAATCCATGAAAAACGACTATACATATACATACATGGTATAAAACGTTGTAACCAGTAAAAACTACTTAATAATTTGCAAATGTATTTTATCTTTTAAATGAAATGTAACGTTTCTTACAACACAATCGTGGTCACGGACAATTATAGGAAAGTATTGTCACGACATTTAAAGAATCTAAATAAATAAAAGAGAATTTTATAAATTACAAAGATATCGTGATCGTTGTCCGTATAATATCTATAAGTTTACGATAAATTAATTCTTTGTAATTATTTATAGTTCTTTTCATTATTTTTCATGGAACAGCAAACTCTTTATCAATATTTCTATCTAGATAAAAAGAAAGCCGTGTTTGTTACACTATTTATAACTAAAGAACGGCTGCACCGATTTTAACTATCTCTTATTTGTTAGGTTCGCCTACGTCCCGAATAACAGAAAAACTTTTAAAATATCGGAAAAAATAAAATATGCAGAAATTTTATTTTAAATGTTCCGAACTCCGCCATCTTCCAAAATTCTGGTAGTACTACGTCTATCGCGGTCCGCTAGTATAAAATAAAAATATGATAAATAGGTTATATATTGCTAATTAAAATACTTATTGTCATCTAAGTCCTACAATAAATATTAATAATAGTTGTCCCTAGATTTATCTGAATTTTAAGGACCAACTAGTTACAGTGCATCAAAATGTAAGCGACTGCGTGTAGGATCCGAATTTCCTGGTCATATAAAAGCTATGCTTTGCTACCTTTTATTTATTTTACTTTTTTATTTAAAATGAACACACTATTATATGTTCGCTAGATAGAAACATCCTTCATAATTTATGTCTAATTAAAATATAATTTATCCAGTGAAACCACGAGATAATCATACAGATTTAAACCGGTGCATTGTGTTTGCATCGTAGAAAGTCCGCCGACTTCCCTGCCATAATGGCTTACGCGTTTAGTGGTTTACTAGTCTAGATTTCACTTCAGTTCATAGACTAAGCTATCATTATATTACAACACAGTTCAAGGAAGTAAGACCTATTTTGATACCTTTTGTATTGAAATGACATTGATAGTCTTACAACTTGAAATATTTCAAATATATATTGCTGGATTTAATCGGGCATTTTAAATTAAATTACGAGTAGTAGTAGTCTGTAGTAGGTATAACACAAAGTAGATTTTTTTTTTTGCAATAATTTTATAAGTCGAAACTTTTCGATGAAATTATGTAAATATGACATCATTTATGTCTAGAATCTCATATGCATATATCCTAGATGTTATTTCTCATGGAGATTATAATCTTAATATTAAAGGTATTCAAAAGTTACATTTTCAAACAATAGTTTTACGATTCTACTTAGTAATGTTGTATTGTTGCATATGTAAGCACATTTTATATAATATGAGAAAAATATTGTATCTTTTGTATGTATGTGTAATGTTGAATGAGTCAGTCTTCAATTGCACTCAACTATGGCTTTGAGTGGCGAATTACTCGAAAATAATTGATAAATAGTAAACAATTCCTTTTAAAAACGTCGAGTGCGGTTCTTTGAAAGAGATAGCGACATCTACAATCTGCGACTACAATCAGTACGATGATTTCAATAATCCTGAATCACGCTATTCTACATACATAATATATACAACACCTCGACCATTAACCATTGGGGCCTAACAGCCGATCAATTCAGCATCCGGCCAAGTATGACAACCACGACAAAATTTTGTCGACAGTTTTCTCGTGTTTTAATCGATTTATGTCTTCCGGGTCCAACATGACACTTAAACTTAAAACTCGTCTTCTAATGTCAAAAGAAGAAATATTTGTCGATTGAGATATCTTGTCTTTCAAAGTTGTCGATGTCGAGATATCTCTCGATATATTATATCTTAGTTTGTCTGCATTCGTCCGCGAGATATCTTGATGGTCATGCTAGGCGGGCAAGTTAAATACAGGCGAGCATAGAGTTCACTCGATGTTAGGCTATACCTCAGCCACAGAACATCAGTCAGTGATGCGCTTTCGACCTACTCTGTACTTCGCGCATTCGGAAATCCATATACTAGTTGAGGTTGCAGTTTAATATTACATTATAATATATACGTAAGCGAACGGGAAAAGCAGTCACCTGCTAACCGCGCTATATATAACCATGTTATTGGTTGTGGAATTAAAAGTAAATAAATATAAAAATGCATTATAATTTATCGAACACGCTATACTCCTAAATACTGAAATCGAGTCCAATGTACACTAAACGGTTTTTCCTTTAGGTTGGAGGAAGAACACACCTTCCTTCCTCCTCAAAACGGATCTGATTATTTTACCCAAAATTACATATGATTAAATAATTATTTTCTTTATCCTGATTCGTCATAGGAGAGGCCCGTGTACACTACATTCCGATACATATTAGTTTTAATATTATTTTCCGAAATGGGGAATCATATGATGATTTTAGTTAACGCCACAATGATTTATTCCGCTATTTTTATATCAGAGTAACTCGCTCCGGCCTCACTCGGGTGTTATGTAGATATACACAAAAAATATGCCTCTGTAGCTTTCTAGTGGTCAAATAATTTTTAAAATCGGTCAAGTAGTTTTGGAGTTAAATCGTAACAAACAAACAATTTTTTCCTCTTTATAATATTAGTATAGATATGGACAGGTGAATAAGGCACTTGATGGTAGGCGATCTCTCATCCATAGTCAATGAATGAATGGTGATCGGTCAACCTATTTTTTACACAAGCGTTATGAAAACTGACCTTAGACTGAAACCGAAATGCGCAATCTGCATTTCACGGATATAGATTAAGTTTTAGAAACGAAAACTCTTTGGCTTGCGCAAATAATTAAATTTCAATATAAGGTGTTTTTTACTTGAGTATTATTTTTTTTCGCTCTTACTCGTTCACAATTTGTATTGCAAGAAAGCAAAAAAATACCAATAACAAGTACCAACAAAGTTAATCTATAAGCTATAGCTAAATCTTATATATAACAAAGTTAATATATAAGATTTAGCTATAAGTTATAGTTCTTTAACAAATGCTAATAAGCTAACTTTAAAAAAAAAAGGGGTTAGGGTGTGGTAATGTTTACAATCCAACACTTGGTTTTTACTTAGTGAGACAAATTATGAGGCGGCATTTAAAATTAAAAAACCTATTGTACAGGATACATTGACATCTCAAGAATGCGATGCATTTACATAATATTTGGTTAGCAATGGGTGTATTTTCTTAAAAACGTGACTCAAGAAGCCTTAAAAAATTGCGTACTTAATAAAAAGATGAATTTCCTTCACGCTTATTATTTGTTTCAAAATCACCGTACCGTAGCATTCCATGCGCTTTGTTGTCATGAAAATAACAACTAAAGACAACGATTTAGTTTTAAAAAGTAACAAGCTTTAACAATAATATTATAAAGAGCAAACATTTATTTGTAGATTTAACTCAAAAAAAACTCGAACGATTTTAAAAATTCTTTCACCAATAGAAAGCTACATTATCAGCGAGTAACATAGCATATTTTTATTTTATTTTTTGTGTATAGTACATCTACATCTACATTGCACCCGTGCGAAGCCGGAGCGGATCGCAAGTCCGGTATAATCTCTACATATCCGTGTCTGGGTTATTGTTGACTTGGGTCTTAAGTTTTATTTGTATGTAATTTAGCTAAAATACTGTATACCGGATTAAAACGCGATTTCTTATTTAAATTATTTATCCCGACGTTTCGACAAAAATCAGACAACTGTCATTTCTGTCGGCCCGTGACCACGGTTGCCGAAACGTCGGGATAAATTATTTAAATAATATAAATAATAAATCGCGTTTTAATCCGGTATACAGCATTTTAATTAAATGTGTGATACTCGCGTTAGTAAAAGACAAAATTATGTAATTTAGTTTCTTTTACACACACAATGGACTTGAGATACCATAAAGAATTTATTATAATTTTATTACTTTTATTGACTTGAAAAAATATATCAATATTTACATAATATTACCTAATATACTAAATACTAATGTGAAAATATTGTTTAAATATGAAGATTATCTTTTTATCTACACTAAACATCTCAATTAGGTAGGTATTAAATACAAAAAAATCCTTTCCTTATAAATTTAACGAAGAATATTCGACTGGTCGAGGATCCCTTTAGGTTGGAAGAAAACCACACCTCCCTTCCTCCACAATTTTTTATCCGCTTAGCGATTTCTGCTATCGGTTACACGGATCAAACCCCAAGAATTCTCCACACGAAATTTCATCAAAATTTGTTAAGCGGTTTCGCTTTGAAAATGGCATTATATTCGTATTTATAACGGTAGTAAGTTTGAAAGACGAAACTTAAAATCAACAATGACCCTAATTTTGTGCTTCAATGCTTCAAGTATGCGCTTTCGCTTAATTATATTCCTGCAATATAATGTGAATTTATACATATTCGCGACTGTACTTAATATACCGAGGTACATTGTCTATTATAAATATACGTAATATAATATTAGAAAAATAATTAAAATTAAATAATAAATAAAAAAACATAATTATGTTAACATGTTTTTTCTCTCGGGATGCAATGTTTTTATTATTGATTAATTTCTATCTAAATTATTTTATACGAGTCCCGCATAAAAATATAGAAAATTACAACATACCGATTAATAAAGGGGCTAGGAAAAATATCCAGACAGCTAAATCCATGTTTCACGCACTGCTAGTTCAATTCAAAACTCGTTAAGAATAATTTATAATATTTTCACATGTTCGTCGAATAAATACTTAAATCGCAATCAGAAGCGCGCATTGTGAAGTGACGGGCAGCGGCGGCCAACTGTGAGACAACAGTTGGTTCCCAGGTATAATATTACAATACACCCTGCCATGCCGTGACACTTACTAACTAATACCTACTAATATACATGAAAGGACGACAGGTGTTTTCGACATTTAGTTTTTACAACTCCATAACTTTATGATTTGTCATTCTAGGTAGGTATATAAATATAATCTATTTGTAATTGGATGTTTAGGTCATTTATAGAACTTTGCTGACTAGGTTATCTAATTATTTATTTATTTTATAATAGTAATTTTTGCTTCGATAGATACAGCACGTCCACCGCACAAATAAAGTACTGAGATATTTAAAAAATAATTTTATTAATTTCAATCAAACGTCCTTATAACCTTAAAGATTAGTATTTAAATGAAAATAATGTATGGAATAATATTATTAATATCGATTTTTGCGAACTTTTTATGGGTGCAGTGCAGTTTTTGCGCAAATCCATATCAATTTTACCTACATAAATGTATATTTTTTCTAATGTGAAGACTTTGTATGCGATAGATGTTTGTGTGCTATTTCTTCGACCTTTATAGGAAACTTATTATATTTTATCGATGATTTGCCAATCTATATTTATTCAGTTTATATTATTGCGGATGCAAACTTACAATAATGACGGTTACAGGAAAATTAAAAAAATAACTGAACACTGAAGTGACCATTTAACGCAATTTAAGGATAGATAATTATCGATATATTGTTTTTTTTGTTGACAGATAAATAAATGGTGGTACTTTATTCTTCGATACATAAATGCAAAATGTATCGAACTCTATGGTGCATATAAAAAGAAAAATGGACGTGGATTGCATTCTATCGTAAACTAATGGATATATTGTAAGGTTACCTGGAAGAAATCGCTAATAAGCGATAAGGTCGCCGTATTGTACCAATGTATTTATAAATTATTAAGAATGTTTACTCTATTTTGTGCATTTACAATAAAATTATTTTAATTCACTCATTCATTCAAAGCTCATATTGAAAGTCCCGGATATTATAAAGTATTACTACACGCCCCAGCTTCGCATGGGTACAATGTAGATGTACTGTACACAAAAAATACTATACTCGCTGATAATGTAGCTTTCTATTGGTGAAACATTTTTAAAATCGCTTCATTGGTTTTTGAGTTAAATAGTAACAAACAAACAAACAAATCTTTCATCTTTATAATCTTTATAATATTTGTATAAATTGCCTTATGATGGATTTCGGTTTCACAATTAACCTGTTTACTTGGCTTGCTTATAAGCTGAGTAACACTCGATAGTTATAATTTCAACTAAATTGTAAAAGACTCACATTAAGTATGATTTATTGCTTCTGCGAATTGTATTTGTTTTCAACGTCATAGATACAAGCGCGTATCCGCCGTTGTGGGCACGATGTGAATGCCCACAACCCTAATACACTTCGTCATCTAAGACGATAATTATGTTGACACGTTATGAACTTTTTTTTGTAATTTACTCTTGTAATTTTCGCTATCAAACTAACATTTTACAGGTTTATTAATATACAATTATATAGTTGCCGCACGACTTTACCCACGTGTACTAAATCTTGGTCAGTGCGTCATATATGTACATATTTTGTAACTAGGCACTATATATCGATCATGAGCGAGTTAATTCTCCAACTCGCACTTCGCCAATTTTTGGGCGGCTGTGATCACAACCTTTATTGAGTACTGGTTCCGCAACTGCAAGATAAGAATGTTTTCTTTTACGACTGTCACACAATGTAACAATCTTAAGTAATATATTATTTCTGTGGCCTGTTATTGGCAATACTACTGGTGATTCTACTTATATTTACTTTTTTGAATCATCGATAATAAAAGTTTATAGATATCTTCTATTGAAGACAAGCAACACAATATTGTAGGTGTTTTACATCAGATATAAAATGTTAGTAAATAGTAAATACTTCTAGGTACCGGAAACTTCTTTGTTAACAGTGTACCTTGGTAAGAATCGGTATCTATGCCTAGTAGCCGTAACCGGACACTGCAACCACAATTTCCTGTGATTGTGCCCCGTGTTCTTTTTTTATTTTTGTGTTAGATATCGACAGATGATCGTCAATCTCATGATGCGCAAGTTGATGGTACCTCAGCCACTGAACCAGTCAATGCGTTGAACCGTTGTATTTTCTTTACTTCGAGAATTCCGAAATCCATAGGCTGAAATCGAAACGGCCAACATGTACTTTACAGTTTTTCCATCTATGAACGTTGATTTGTTATCCGATCGAAAAGATTTACAGAAAATTATAAACATTTCCCGGTGGGATTCGAACCGCTACTTCCTTACTTAGCCGGCCAGTAGTGATTATGTGATATAAACGAATATTCTCGAAGCCGTTCTTGTCATTTTCAAGCGACTTTTACGTTCCTGTTTGCTCCCATTACTGCACTCTCTCCTAATGGCCTAAGGCTACGAGTACACCAATGCAGAGGGTATCCATTACCAGCTTTTATTATTATAGATACAGGAAATATGAATTATATGGCAACTGTGCTCTGCTTATTAAAATGCACCGTTAGATCCGTCGATAATTTGTTGCATATTTTCTTATATTCTAATACTGTCTGCAGCGAACGCCCCGTAGGTATATCAAAATATACCCAACAGATTGTACCTATATTTTACTAACTGTAGGTACATTTCCTATATAATTTTATTAAAGTACAACCGCATAATTAGATCTCGAGCTATAATAATTACGGTAACGGACAAGTGTGCATTATCCCAGCGGGAAAATGTGTAATTTCTTAATTTTAGTACAATTATTAATAATTAGCCCTTATTATCATATATTTCGTACAATATAGGTCATTTTCCAATAATTATTCAAAAATTGTAGCAATTAATTATTCTATGGTAAATTTATAATTTTATTAATTAATAAAATTACTATTATATATTTATAAATTTCAAGATCATTATAACGTGCAGTTAAAATAAAAGATAAGGTCTGTGATAAGAAAATTCAATCAAATCACGTACTCTCCTAACGGCATATCCAAAAAAGATGAAGAAACACGATAAATTCCTAAGGCCCGATTCGCCCAAACTGGAATACATATTTATACCACCGATATTGGCGGTATAACAATGATGGCTAAGTTTAGTAACAAATTCATAGATTTCCATGAAAATTTCGTTTATATATCATTTGTACATGGAAAGTTACAGGAAAACATAATATATATTCGTGAGCGTACAATCAAGGACTCCGTCAGTAAACAGCGAACTTCGTTGTAAACAATCATCGATCAATTTTACAACACATCAATATATACCTACGCATTATTTAACCAATCTCAGTTTTTTTTTTAATATTTCAATTATTCAGCGCACTGTCTACAACTACTGTATACAAAGCTTACAAACTACAAATAAATAACTCCTTTTTCATTTTTTTTATCCAAAATACACTGTTACTGGATAATGTGTTAATATTTTCCCGCCTAAATCAAAGTCATTGATTTTCAATGAGAAGCACAGATTTGTCTATATATACACGCTAAGTTACTCGCTGATAATGTAGCTTTCTATTGGCGAAATAATTTTTAAAATCGGTCCAGTAGTTTTTGAGTTTATTTATAACATATAAAAATACAAATCATACCTCTTTATAAAATTTGTATAGATAAGATCTTTTTGTAAAATGTATTGTGTGGCCTATGGAACTAACACATTGTTTCATATTTTTTTTTACAGGCAAGTCTATCTGCCAAAACTTTTTAATCTTTTTACCCCGGGATTCAAATCGGTCTGTCGAGGCAATCAGTCATTTTGGACTCCTTCGATAACTCGTTCTTAAAATTATATTCAAACACCTGCATATTCTGTCAAAAAAGTTCAACTTCACAAAAAATAAAACCAAACAATGGACTTCACACATTTATTGTATTTTGTCTAATAAAAATACTATATAATATAACTATCATAAAGGATATCTACACCAATTGACAGTCTTCCGGTCGTACACATCCCCAGAGCACACCGTCTCGGCAATGTTCACATGCATTTTCATCGACAATTATTATCTTTATGAACCACACTATTTTAAACTCTAACTTACATCCCCTTCTTTTAAATATAATAAAAAAATTGCCAAATTATACACCATTCAATGGATATATGTATTGCACTATTGAAACAAGTTTTTTTTAAATAAGCGTTTCAGTAGACAAATTCAAAAATAACTGTTGTCTTTGAATCTTTAAATTCAATTTATTGTGCAGCAGTATTAAGTACTAAATCGATTTAGGCACATTTTTTAACAATTTTCTTAATTTAGTTTTTAAACGTCAAAGTTTAATAATAAAAATCTACAATAGATACATTTCTGACACATCAATGAGTATACATACATACTAAATATATAAAATCAAAGAGAAATTGCAATGCGATACGAGTCGCTTTAATGGTACATTATATTCTTTACATACTTGCATTCCAAATTGTGAAAATGTAATAAACAAAAAATATACCTATATTTGGAGAACAGCCTGTAAATACAATTACTAACAGAAATATCGGATTTGATTAAAAAAACACTACTTAAATCTATGTACTATATACAGTGTAAACTAAAATTATAATTGGCTAAAATAATATAATAAACTGAACTCATTTGCAACATTCACCTTTAATATGAAACAAATATTATACAAACGTACATTCTCAAGGCATACAATCCATTGTTTACGACCGTGTGTTCTGTTAAGTTTTCAAATACCCTAATTTAACTATTTACATTTATATGTTTACAAAACTAGATTTCTAACTTGTATTTTTTTTACAAGAACACTGGCAAAACTTCGTTTACCATCAAATGCTTAGTACTAATCATTATAATTATTCGATCATACTTAAAATATATTATAAACTCAAACGTGTGTAGGCAACAATATTTTCTTTTTGTATATTGTTTTCACAAATCAAATCATGAATACAAAATAACTCACACGATTTCAATATTTTAAATAATAGTATTGATTAGAAATGTATAATCGCTAAGCAGTTGTCTCGAACCTACCGGTTTTTCGGTAGTTTTAATCATATCATAAGTAAAATAACATACCTAGTATAAAATAAAGAGATTAAATCAAATTTATTGTTTTTTTTCCTTTTGCGGATTTATGGTCCAAATATACCGATTTTACTTCGCAATCCTACCGATTTCGCATTTGACTTTCGAGACCACTGTCACTAAGTGAACTCAGGATATTTTTTTTACAAGCAGCCAGAATCATTATTAAAAAACCAGTAGAATTAATATACATCGATATATCGATAATTGCAACATTTTAATTGGATCAATTCACGGTATAAGAACCAGATAAACGTATCTACAAAGAAATCAAAAATAGTTTTTCTACACATGTACCTAAATAATTCTTAACTTTATTATATCTCCAATAGTGTGCCAATATACTGATATAAGTTTTTTATTCGTCAATTGTATGCTATAAGTATTAAAAAGCTGGTAAATTTTTAAGTGGAGGATTGTCACAGTATTTTGGCTCTCCTGTAAAATTGAGAAAATGTAGATACATTCATCCGACTCTTGCAATGAGAATTATAAGTGTATTAAATATTCAATTGCACTATAGACACAAAAATTTACGTTTAGCTATAATTAGCCCTGAAAGTATTGAAAAATACACACACTATTACAAATCTGCATATTATTTTGTATCGATTCACTTTAACACCGTCTACACACAGCAAAGTATATACAGTAATTATATACAAAATATAACACCAGCTAATGTCTATTTTATTGTTTTTGTTTATTATTACCAAATGAGACTATCCACAGTCCCACCTATACAGTGAACACGTTCAAGAAATTTACCTGGATTGAAAGTTCAAATATATTTATTTATCTCTTAAATTCTTACACGTTGTGTCGATAATTGTATTACATTGTTTAAATAACTTGAAAACAATTAGTTTATCATATTTCTATGGTACTTCTGTGGAAATTCAAGTACAAAGTTTATTAACACTACGATTTTGTGTACATCTATTTCGACCGAAAGGTGTTTGGCACCTGCATTTAAATATAAGGAAAATTATACCGCTAAATAAATTTAACAATTATTATACGAAAAATTGAACTGAGAAAAAATAATTAAACCTTCCACAAGTTCAATTTAAAAGGTGTCTTTTAACACCTTTGGTAGAAATAGTGTTATAAATATAAGATTCAAATTCGTCCCTTCCAATCACTAGAGACTTTCGTGTAGAGTATGTTAAATACGACAAAAATCTTAAATATTACAATATAAATGAATTTCAAATGCTTGTCTATACAGTGGCAGTTCAGGCAGACATCAACGACTGGTAACTAAATTTCCTTATTGTCAAATAGTTATCTTTTGCGCAACTATTACTTTTCCTTAGGATTTATTATCAAGGATTTCCTTTCTGGTATCGTAAGGAAGTCTTTATATCACATTTAAGGTAATTCATTTTAAAACACGGTTCCAAAAAAGGCATGACATTTAAAGTCAAGTGCAGATTTTTATATGATCAACCGTAAATTGAATGGAGTTATATCGAAGCAATCTACAGTTACAAGTTCCGAGTTATCGAAAATGCTATCGAGTACCTCAAAACTTAATGTTAAAATAATTAAAGGTGAATAGTCAACAAACAGCTATAAATAATATAATTATTAATACAATGATTTTGATACCTCCCACTTAAGTTGTGATAACCAACAATCTTATATGTTACGGTTTTTAAACTTTACCGTCCATCTTCATACATATTTTACAAATGATACAATTTTGTATTGCATGTATATAATATAATATAAATAAATTTAACTTTTATTTCGAATATAGAAAATCGACGAAAACAGAGGGTAGTTTAAAAAATGTAAAACACTGACTTAACACCACTTACGTGAGAGACATCGATTTATATGAAGAATATATGCAGGGTACACCGCCAAAACCAAATAAGAATGAAATTTTAAGTTTTTTTTTTTAATTTAAAGTTATTTAATTTTAAAAGTTTAGGTACAAAAGTATTTAAGATATACAAAGAATATTCCCACATCAAATTTGTGATGTATAAATCATAATGTTTGTATTATATCTAAGGCATTTTTGTCCCTAAACTTTTGAAATTGATTAACTTAAACCTCAAAATTTCATAATTACTGGTTTAGCACTATACTCTCGATATTATTGTGCGTGTTGAATATGTTTATGGAGGGTAACTAAAGGCATAATGAAAATCTTAATTTTGCTGATATGTTAAGGTATCGGTGACATGATGCAAAAATTGTGTGAAGCCCTGTAAGTGATCCATTTAAACACGTAATGTACAGAACACCTTAACGACTACCGATATTTACTATACACCATGTCACAAAAATATCTATATTTTACAGTTGTATATTACTTTATTATATATATTTTTATGTAATTATAAGTTTGTACATTACATGAGAAATTATTTACAAAAATTCCTACTTTTAGCTTTGTTTACAATGTTACCCACGCGTCCACATCAGGTTGTTAAACTAACAGGGCTATAACTACATATATCTAACAAATATTAATTTTAATAACAAAATAAATTCTGTTATGTATGACGCTTGTCACTATGTACATCATAAAGCAGAAGTTGAATATCATAATATTCGTAATTATCCACATTTCTGTAGCTGTTTTCCTTTTTGTAGAACTTTGAATCTATATAAAAGTATATAACGTTAGTTCGAAAGTAAAACTCACTATTTAAATAAAATACTGTCTACCAGATTAAAACGCGATTTATTATTTATATTGTTTAAATTATTTATCCCGACGTTTCAGATGCTTTTCAGCAACCGTGGTCTCGGGAGACAGGACAATATTATAAAACTCACTAAGTGACATTTTGAATAAAAATAAATTTTGCTAGTACTATTACTCATTTTAAGAGTAAACCTACGGTTAGAATGACCTAATGAAGTATTCTGGTCCATAACTAAACCATGAAGCGCAATACGCACTTATTAATTTGTTCTTATCGTAAATGTACACTTAAAATAAGTAATAGTAGCAACATATAATATTATTATTCAAAATTACACTTAGTTAGTTTTACCTTTGAACCAACGATAATATACTTAGGGATCTTTAAAAACAGAGCCTACTCTTTTCTTAAAGGCCGGCAACGCACCTGCAATTCTTCCCAATGTCGCAGAGGTCTATGAGTGCCGGTAATGATTTACCATCAGGTTATATAAAAAATATTCATAAATAAAGGCATTGCAGTATTTTTTAGTATTTTTTTTTAGAGGAAATTAATTATTTTAGGATACAAATGTTTTATAAGATTGATAATAAAGATATTTTACTCAATTTAGATACATAATGAAGAAGTTTGTATGCTTTTAAATTTGCAATTAAACCGAACATCTAAAAATAAAAAGCATCACAATAACGTTTATTAGATGTCGGATTTTCTTATTGTTGTTTAGCGTTTATGAAATAAATTCTCCACGCTTATAACATAATGACGCAAAAATACGTTGGGCATGCAATATATTATTTTTAAATTTTTAAAATAAATAAATAAATATTTTTAAATGAAATACAAGATTATATGATATTAAATCATAAGGCACATGACGCATGATATAATAAATTACAATTTTGACACAACTTTCTCTTTTTCTTGTCCTTTGCTGAATGCAAAAAACTAGTTATTATTTGTTTTCTACTACGACACATCATTTTTTATTCTTACTATGTATGAATTTGGATTTAACATGCATCTATACTAATCATAAATAATTTGATGGTAGTTAATAATTTGTAATATATATTTTACTCAATAAATCTATTATTTCAGTTTCAGTGAACCTCAACAAAGTTATTGAAGTATAATTAAATTAACGAATATAAAAAAAATTCAAATAGTTTTTTTAATTATTGTTCTAAATACCTTGTAGGTAAATTTAAAAAAGCTGAAGCTTTGGAATTTCTAATTCTGAATTTATACCATTACGTAATTACGAATATTATGGGTTATCCAGAAAGAAATTAAGAACATAACTCTCTCGTTTAAACCTTAAATAAATACTTTCAAATCGTAAAATGCAACATTTACTTTATGTTTATAAATTGAACATTCTGGTGTTATGATATTCCATGACAATTCGTATTTACTTTAGTACTTATTACAGAAGTCCATATAATAAAATTTTTACCAGCCAGCATAAATAAAGCATTTATAAAGTCTTAATTGCTTGCTTCCGTTCTGAATAAGGATGAAAATTTCGCTTATTACCCATACCTGATTATTTAGCTAAATCAATTAAATGAAGTGTTTTGTGATCATTTTAAGTATGTGTATGATGTGTTGTGATCATTTTAAGTACCGGTTAAAATAAGAGATATGACGACGCTTCAACGTCGATATATTTTTCAAAGAGGATGATAATACGATACGTTATCCGTTTTGTCTAAATAGTTTATGAAATTTGTAATATTAGTAAAAATTTTGTCGGTGGCGGTCGGTAACGACCAAAGGAAATCAAAGCTTCAAAATCCTTTGACCCCTATTCAATCAACATCTGTTATGACGTTATTTCAGATCCTTGCCAAGTTTTTATGGCCAAGACGACATTTTGGTCTTCAATATAGACCAAATGCATGAAGATTTTAACCCATATGCCCCCTGATTCTAAATAGAACAAGATCCTTATCTGCATTGAACTTTGCATTCTTGTATATTATGTGATGGCTCTAATAGGACTTAATGAAATGTCTTATAATATATAATATACCTTATAATATAAATTATATTCAATGAAAACTCAATTTTTGGAGGTGTATAAGGAACCAATTAGAGGTATGGTTCTGGACATTTTATATGGGTTAAACCTTTACGTTTTAGACAACGGCCTTTAATGGCACCCTTTTCAAAAATCGACTGTTATAGAATATGTCGAGCGGGTGTTATGAATATAGAGACGAAGCCGGTTATTAAACGTTTTAACGCAATTTTTCGCTATTAACGGTTATTTAACCGGATTTTATGTTTGTTACGTTTACGTTAAATGACCTAAATGTCTTTTATAACTCCAATGTTTAAAAATACGATTGCCCTACCAAAAAACGTTTATCTCATCTAGTATTAGCATTCCAACGACACCATACATCAAAATCTCTTCAGGAATTTAGAAGTTAGTTGTTTAAAGAAACCCACATACATACATTAACCTTAAAAATGTAACACTCCTTCGGGCTAGTCGTGTAAAAACCACAAATACCAACTTTATAGTATGCCGTTAAATAACCGTTAATAACTGCATTCCATGGGTTATTAACCAAAAATTGGTTAAATAACGGGTTTTTTACAAGTACAGTTAATGAACCTTGCGGTTTCAGAGTTTCCTAGGGCGGGTGAGGCGTCGCTTCTTGCGGTCGGGCGTGTTCGTGGCGCCGTCGGCGGAGGCGCGGCGGCGGCCGGGCGGCGTGCCGGCCGCGGTCTCCTCGCCGCTGCTCGCCTCCGACTTGTGCTCTCCCTTCGCAGGCACCTCCGTGGCCGTCTCCACGAGGCTCACGGTCACGGGCTCCTTGCTGCCGCCCGCTGTCTCTTCGCTAACCTCCGCGCTCGAGCCGGAGGGCCACTGGAATTATTGAATGATGCATTTAACAATTGAAGACATGAGGATGAACGGGGGCATAAGACAATTTGTATATCGAAAATCAGTGTTGTTACATATTTTTTAGACATTTATTAACTTTCTTGATTGTTTATTTAATTACTTAATTTGACAAATAGATTATTATGGAGACACATAACACCTTAATTCAACATAAAAAATAGCAGTTCTAAAAAATGTTACATAGCCCCTTCATCTACTCATGTCTTCAATTCTGTTAAATGGCGGAACATATTGTCCAGATTGACGACTTTCTTTTTTATTTGTAGATGTTTTTAGTTTTATTTTTTTTAGTACATATGAGTGTTAACATCTGTGAGGTGACTAGGCCACGGCTGAGAAACACCATGCTGAGTCCAGTGGCCTTTTCATCAGAGGTGGTTGTGATCTTAAATGTTTTAGTTACGTTTCCTTCTGATAAATAAACATATATTCTATTCTATTATTTGATACAGATTTGATCTTTCTCTGAATCGAAGTATTATTTTTTTATCATGGAATTTATATTTTATATTTGAAGAATCATAGAAATGTTGAGTGACCCAGATCACTTTGTGTTGATGACAGTGATTATGTTGTGGAACTTTCTAAAATATGTATTTTAGAAAATTCCTAAGAACTTTATGCGTAATTATTTGTAATCAGGGTTGTCATTAATAATAAGGGTCGACCTGTTAGTAACAACGTTTAAAATATAGATACAAATACAGATACAGTTGAGACAAGATTTTTAAATATACAGATATTTTTCACAAAAAGTCCCGGAAAAATACGTAAATACTAAATAAGTAACAAGTTATCCAAGATTTAAGTTTACCGAGCTAAACATTCAAAAGTTAAATAAAATAATGTGGGCACCTGGGAAAGTGCTATGTTATGCAAAATGTTGGTGTCTCAATAAATAAATAAAAGTTAACACAATATGTGGAACTGAAATCTCTAGTGGTTTTTTACTTTGAGTATTCAGTAACTGGTCGGAATTTCGATATTCCTCCCACCCGTATAGTACCCGTCGTGACCAGACATGTAAAAAATTATAAGGATGTTGTCCCGACAGGATTCAAACCCGCAACCTATCGGATCGCGAGGCAGATGTTCTAACAAACGCGCTAACGAGCCCTTTCGTGTTATAGGATTGGGTTAAAAGGTTACCTGGGCGAGTGCTGCGACGGGCGAGAGACGCAGCGAGGCGCCGCACTCCGCGCACAGCGGCGGCACGGCGGGCGAGCGCGACCGCCAGTACTGCAGCTCCGTCTTGCACTTGTTCAACTCCTGCAAGTATTCATAAAGTAAATAGGTAACATTTAAGAACAGGCCCATACAAACTTTCCTAGTAAGTAGAAAAAGTAGTTCTATTTTTGATCTGTAGAGCGCGCGGCAATGTATCGATGTGACACACACATCTAACCAGTCCGCTGACTCCTACGAGCGAACGGCAATTACGTTCTAAAAGCGGGGGGGTGCGAGAGTGCGCGCTATGACTCCAGCGTCAGTGTTCGTGCACACGGTTACAAGTAGCGCCGCGTTGGCGGTGGGTAAGAACTACTCATACCCCAGTGGACAAATTCTTTAAAATTTATTAAATAGGATAGGTATGCAAAAAAAACCAAGAAAATTTATGTGATCGCTTAAAACTGGCGACTAATGGTAATGGAGTGAAATACAAAGATAAAACACCTCCCAGAAATCTATAGTTAGTATTACATTTTATTGTGTGTCTGATGTATGAATTCGTCTTGATATGATTTTTTTTGCTTTGTCATACACATATTTTTATATGATTAAAATAAACTTTTTTTAGCATTTTTTTTAGAAATATATATGTATATCTATCTAGTAAACTGTACAAATCTAAGTTATTTTTTGATGAAGATATAATTGTAATCTGCTCTATGTAATGTTTAAATGGTAAACAAAACAAGTATAGTTATATAAGAAGTTTATATACATAAGTAGGATCTACGAAAAAAATCCACTTAGTGATTTTGTATTTAAAACCCTATCAGTAGAATTTTATGTCCTCGTTACTGACTATTTATAATAAACATTCATGTTTCGATTGGATATTGTCAATATTTCATAGAAATGTTCATAATAAATAAGTTAAGCATACGACTTTGACTTGAAGACCTAACACAAACCTGCAATAGAGTTTGAAACTTGCGGCTAGTTTCCTCATTTTTCTTATCGTAATCGTCCAAGCGATTCGCGTACTCCAGCGTCTGCTTCTGTTGTTCAGCAATCTGCTTCTGTTGTTCCGCAATTTGCTTCTGTTGTAAAGCGGTTTTCCGCTTACAACTGCGTAGATCACTTCGTAGTGCCGACAATTGATCATTGTATCTGGAAAATTACACACGACCAAATGAAAATTGAAGTCAAACTGTCCCAAGGTGTGCTTTATTTATACAACTAATGGATATAGCTTGCTAGACATAAAATGTCTTAGAGCTATATATTTATGTAAGACTTAGTTTTATAATATCTGTTTTCTTATTGGAGACTCCTATTAGATTTGAGTATAAGTAGTGTATTCATATTATAAATACTTACCTATTGTATAAAAGATAATTATTATCATAAGGATCAATCTGATCAATAATAATATTGATGTAACAATAGTGAACCTTACTCCCAAAATCATCCGCTAAATGGCAGTTTGAACTACATAGTAATACATTTAGTATTTGTCATGATGATAAATATTTTCTTATTATTTTATATCGGCATCACCTACCATCAAGTGAACCTCACGCTCATCTGTCGATATCTAAGATTTAAAAAAAAAATTATAATAAATCTAAAACTTAACTATGTTATAATCTATAAGTAGTCTGTGTATTTGGTCTAACAATTGACAGTCAAGTCGACGATTTGAGATCTCTGCAACTAACTGAAATATTTTGATTAAACTGGTCGAATGGTTATTTATGTGAATATTATTACAATTACGATATGAGAGCAGTATACGTATCTCACTTTTTCATCCCCTGTTTGATGCGGTGTATCCGCTTCCTCAGCACCATATTGCTCTGCGGAGGCGGCGGCGACGGAGGCAGGCTCTCCTCCATATAGAGGTTGAGAGACGAGACATGGCGATCTCCTGACGAATTCCCACCGGCCTGCTGCGATGACGACTCAAAACCGCTGGGAGGTGGAGAATCCAAACATATATATGATTTACTGCTCTCACCCGCTGAAATGTACGAAATTTCATTCCTATACTTACATGCACCATCATTTAGTCAGTGCTGCATGGGGGGCGAACTATATTTTAATCATGAAGGACTTAATTGCGAATGATAGACATGCTATGGCATCCCCCGAATGAATGAGATCAGGATAAGAAAACGATTTTTAAGTAATATTTAGACGATATATAACATCGATAAAGTAACATATTTCGAAAATTGAACACAAAGTAAAGAAATTACCGATGAATTATTCGTAATTACAAAATTACTAGGGCAACATTAATTAATAACGCATTTAGAAAGCGCGTGTCTATGGCTGTATCACAAACCATTTTTCTTTACTACAGGCAAGATTAGGTGTGATTACTATTACATAAATGATAATCTTCATTTTCATATTAGAGAAGTAGTTGGAAACCGAGTATTCTTAATTTATTTATGGTTACAAAGTTTTTTCAGATCTATCAATACATTTTTCCTTTTATTAATTAAAACTTGTCACAATTTCCTAAGGTAAAATTAATACATATATTTCTGTTATACTCGCAACATAAGATCAACATAATAATAATAGATAAAGCTACATTAACGTTGTGGTCGTCAGCATCATTCGTAGTATGATGCAATTTGCAAGGAATATCGTCTATTTACGTGAATACGTTATCGCAACTGTTTAGCTTTACAAGGTGAGAATTTAAACAAAAAATGTGCAATTAACGGTAATATGAATTTACCTTTACAAAAAAAACTAACTTAAACCACTTTAATAAGTTTCGCAATACTCTATTGAGAATGAATATCTTAGTGATAAGTGGAAAATATCGGAAAATAGAGTATAGTAAATATTAACTTTTGCAGACATATTGGAGTTGATTCTAAGGTAGTATGCTTGAAGAGAACTATTTTGCGTTGAAAAGATAGCAGAAAACAGTTTGAAGAAAAGCAAAAAGTATTACACAATATTATTTGATGTGGTGGCTGAGTAGTTATGACCATAATGGTAAAACAGCAAAGCTGCCCATGTAAAGGTTTAAGATAGATTTCATATTTTTGTAGGCTGGTAAATGAAGGAGTTGGAAGTTCCCAATCTTTATTAAAGAAAGGGAAAGCTGTTTTTGAACATAAACATATGTATTTTGATAGATATGATTTGATATCAGTACAAGCTTTTGTCCCAAGCCTATAAAATCTAGAAGTACTGCAGCACTTTGTGTTTACTAATAGTTTCATGTTTATAATATGCAACTGAGATAAGAAAATGTTATGTTTATGATATCTAGAATTATATACTAATCTGGCGTATAAAAAACCAATGGGTGCCGGATTATTGAAATGTTCGAATTACTGGATTGTAAAAAAAAAGCATTTCATTAGCTTATTATGTTTTTTGTGTTCTACACTTTTATTTTTTTTTGCAACATATCTCACAATTACACAGATTTTACCTGAATAATTTTTAGAACAATCCTTAATAGGGAATATGTACCTATATTGTTTAAATTTACTTGATATATTTTCCCTTTATTGCCCAGATATAATGCCTGAACAATTATTTTCTTATTTAGTTTGTGTTTAATTGCAAAAACATATTAATTAAAATGTGCAAAATAAGGCAGAGAAAGAGATTACTGTAACAAGTAAATAAACACTGAGCGTGGAATGTGACGTCATCCAAAGCCTGCGAAATATGGCGGCGATTGTTTGTTCAAATTTTATCAATGTTTTCAATGTTATTTTAAAAAATAATTTGGACATTGCCAAGAATTGTTATATATTTTTTATTTTATTTAGAATGATGTATCAAGTGAATAAAAAAATGCATGCATATTCCCTTTTAAGGTCTGTTTTTGTGCAACTTGATTAAAAATACGGAGCGCATACGCGGTTCGTGGCGGAGGAAGGTGCTAGGGGTCATGGGCGGAGGATAACGCATATTGGACATGTCGGTCTATTGAAGTGCCGGATTAATGAAATTCTCAAGTAATTATTATTAATATAACTAGTGATCCGCCCCGGCTTCTCACGGGTGCAATGTAGATATACTACACACAAAAAAGAAATAGCCTATGTTACTAGCTGATAATGTAGCTTATTATTGGTGAAATAATTTTTAAAATTGGTTGAGTAATTTTAGAGTTAAATCATAACAAACAAATTTCCTCTTTATTATATTAAAAACAGATATAAACACTACAATGTGTGTTGTATTATACTAGAAATTTAAAAATATAAATACATAGTACTGTATATCTAGGAACTATGTTATATTATAACATGCTTTATGGGGAGTGAGCATTTTTGTAGATCACATATTATATCCCATTTGGTAACTAGATCACAATAGAACATTAGCCCTTCAACTTATTTAATATGAAGATATTGAAAGAAGAAACACAACATTAAAATAAGTGTAGGTCTTTATAAGTGAGCCTTTAAAGTCAGTTTATAAGCTCTCTTATTATAACCTAACAATTGACCCAATTCTTTTTAAAAAAAGCAACCATTTGATCTACTAGACCTCATTAACATGGATTATTTGAGGAGTGTTCACGCAAAAGGTTATATCTACAAAAATAGAAATATGATTTTTTTTTCTTGATTCTGGGTCAGTACATTAAAAAGTACAATCCCGACTAAATAAAATTGTCCAAAACGCTTTCTTTATTATATAAAATGTGACTTAAAGACAGTATGACTGACCAAAACGCTGTAACTTTTTAACTTTTTTGCAAAAGATTTAAATTTTGACCAAAAAGCTTTTAATTTATATACAAATTCATAAACTCGCAAATAAAACCGTACAAAAGGTTACATTTGTCTAAAAAAACGTATTGCTAAAACATATTCGAACAATATTTATAATTAATAACAACATAAAGGATATTGTCATTGTTTTTCCAGTTAGGGGACACAGTTTTCTTCCAGCTAATAGGGTCTTTGGAAGGTTAGAAAAAGAAATCAGACAAATACCCATTATCATAAACAAAGAAGAATACTATAAAATATTTGCAAAACATGGAAAACACATGATCCTGGGAGAAAACTGGTTCCTCTATGATGTCAAAGGTTTAGAGAGTTATTATAAAAAACTAACTGGTATACAGTCTCTTAAACGCATACAATTAAAAAAAATTAAGAGTTCTCAGGGTAGAACTCTTGATTGTAAAATAAAACCTTATGAACACTATAGGTTTGATAGTAATGAAAACTTTTTGTCATTGTGTAAGAAAGCTAAAAGACATTCTAGCGCACTAGGAAAACTAAATGTCGGTGATTCTATACTTAATTCTAATAAAAAAAAAGATGTCTCTAATCTTTTAACTAAACATTTGGTGATGATTGGATGACTGTACCAGAATTAGAATGGTATAATCGTGTAATCAATGATAGTAGAAGCAATGTCAGAGAAGTTAATGAAAATTGTGAACATAGGGATGACGATAATGAATCTTGTCAATGTTTGGAACAATATATAGGTCAATTGAGGGTGTAGATTTAAGTATGCTGCCTGCACAGATTCGCTTTTTTTTCATTTGTAGAAGAATACATTGTACCTATTAAAATAATTTAGAAGGATTTATTAAGTAACCAACTTAGTAGTAATTAGGCTTAAGTAAATTTCGTTTGATAAGAGAAATAAATACTTATTCATTAATTTTAATTTTTTTTTATTTTTTTAACTTTTAGTATTTATATACATAACCATACAGTCCAATCATAAAGCTATATTTACAAATGAGTCCAATTATAAAGTTATATTTACAAATGAGTCCAATCATAAGGTTATATTTACAATTGAGTCCAACCATAAGGTTATATTTTATTAGGTGTCTGACCATAAGACAATAAATACAAGATACTTTTTTTTTTATCTCTTAAAATTCTGTGTGTAGAGGGTAAAAAATTGTACTACGGGTAACTTAGTTCCCTCCTTCAAACATAGAGAAAAAAAAACGATTACATTTATAGCTTGGTTCTTTATTTCACTATTTTATTGTTTCCTGAAATTTTACTTAACATGTAGATATAACTTTTTGGGTAGACACTCCTCATTTGTGAACCCACACAATGAGAGAAATTCAACAAAGAAATTTAGATATTTTACTTCAGCAAAACAAAAGTATGAATTAAAAAATATATACATTTATATTGGAATAATATTATCTCATAATAGCATAGATGGAACAAATATTTCCTCTTATTCAGAAATTATGATATTATTAAGGAGTATTTTAGCTAGATGAGTAAGCCAAAGAAGGAAAGACAAGCAAGTAATTAATCATTTAATTGTATGTATGTAATCACTGTATATAGAAAATAACCATTAATACTGCAATAATATTTCTAACTTATATTGATTTTATGTATACATTTCATATTTTTTAATTCGGAA
The DNA here is from genome assembly GCA_905404175.1 of Anthocharis cardamines. NCBI lineage: Eukaryota > Metazoa > Arthropoda > Insecta > Lepidoptera > Pieridae > Anthocharis > Anthocharis cardamines. The sequence continues at coordinate 7,665,343 of FR989962.1, forward strand.
TGATTTGGTTATTAATACTTAAAGCTAAAGAATACTTACGTGAGAATGCAGTTGTAATATCAAAGAAATCAGTGCCAAAGTATGTGATTTCTGGCAAATTTGGTTCAATATGTTCCTTGAAATATTCCATAGCCATTGTTGTCAGATCAAACAACTCATCTGTCACTTTGTATGGCCTTGCTAGCTTTGTTGTAGTTTTTAAGTAAGATAAAATACCATATACTTCATCTAATATCTAAAATATATTTTCAATTTTATAATTAAAAAGAACTCAATAAACCATAGTATAAGGGGAATATATATCCTATGACAACTTCTATAGCTCAGAGGTATGTGCATTGCATTTAAGGAATGAAATCCAAATGTTGTTTTAGTTGGACAAGGCACAGAGATTATTAGTCTGTAAATAAAATGATCGGAAATAGACACCCTAAAATATTAGGCCACATCTCTTTTACGTTGTAACCAAGTTCAATTTAATAGCTTCAAGTGAATTACTATTTGGATGATATTTTAGGACTTGAACACTACAATTTTTTCAAGAAACTCAATGTATGTATCAGCCAGAGGATACTATAATTATTAATAGGAGATAAAATAATTACATAATATTGGTTATAACAAGGATCATGTATAGACAATTAAAAACTACATAATACATTATTACAATTATTACCTCTCCAGGAAAAAAACAACAATGTTTCCTTTCAATATGTTTACCAAAGGTCATTTGCAATAAACTAAGTCTCATGTGTAAAGTTTCAATAATATCCGATTCACAAGCTAGAGGATGACTCCTCCGTGCTGATTCTCGCCGAGGCATTTTAGCTTTGATAGCTTGAAACCGATGTAACATTTGATTTTGTAATCTTTGAAATGTTGAATTCAGAATGCCACTGCATATTGTATTAAACTGTCGATTGACCTATAACATAGACAACATTGTTCATAAACTTGCACTGATAACCTCAATAATTTCAAGTAATAAGGTTTTCATTTGTATTAAGGTTTAAAGGGTATACTGTTATATAAAACGATAATTCAAGTTGAAAATAGAAATAATTAATTTATTTACCATTCTGAGATGAGACACACTTTTGAAGCCAACATAACGAAAAATCTTTTCAATCACTTCAACAGGCATATCAAGGAGGTTCGTAGTAAACGTTTTGGGTGCCGGCACTAAACAATTTTTTGAGGAACTTGCGTGTGGAGACGAGCTTCCAGGAAGCTGGGCACTCGAATGGCGAGTTACACGCGCTACGGTCACAGGCTCTACATGAGATGGACCAGCCCCATCGCTGCTCCCATTACTTCCTCCTATACTACTCATCTGCCTCGTCGACACCATCTTGCCGAAGTATTTCTTTAGCTACTTCTGAAAAAACTTTCTCCTATAAATCTCATACTCAAAAATAATTACAATTACAATATCAATATGTAAAATAAAATATCATCAGAACACGACAAGATAAACACGAACTGAATTAAAAATGTTACGTTCAGACAAAGATTCCATATTGCGAGAATTAAATTTTATTTCAGATGCGAACAATATTCTAATCTAAAATGGTGGCCATGGCTGGCTGGCACTTAAAGTTAAGCATTCAAGTAGAGACCGATTAGCATTATTGTGAACGTGATTAATTTAAACTCGACACTCACTCAAGAGTTCATGCACATGTTTTAAACTATTTTTGAAAGATTGGCAATACAATAATTTTATGAAATAATACGCAATATCTTTAGTCGCGCTATGGCTTGCTTTGCTTTCAATTTTAACAAGATTTGTTTTTTTATGTTGGTTGAAAATTTATCTTGAAGTTGTCTACTTGTCTGTTGGTTGTTGCAGTTGGTAACTGGGAAAATAATAGAACTTGATTGGAGAGAAAAATGTTTGTGGGACTATGGTTGGTGGAAGTTCACCAACTTAACAGCAAAATTATTATTATAATTATATATACGTTTAGGAACAGTACAATAATGATTTAAAAAAATATTGTTATATAATCATAATATATGTAATATAATTAATTATAGAATATTCGATGATACTGAAAATTTCCAATATCAATAATAAAGTTATTACTTTTATTTGTAATAAAAAAAAAATCCGATAATGTAGCTTTCCATTGGTGACAGAATTTTTAAAATCGCTCGAGTAGTTTTTTAGTTAAATCGTAACAAACAAACAAACCTTTCCTCTTTGTAATATTAGTATAGACTGATGTTGATACTATAGTATAATTATGTATCACATCACAAATAAATACAATACGAAATATTAAATATATGAAAAACAGAAATAAATCTTTAACCTTAAACCACTATAATTTTGTCAGTAAATCTATATATTAATAACTTAAAAGATACCTTTAACTAGGTCTAGCATATGAGGTAAAAATATAAATGAAAGATTTTTAAATGATCATCCCCAAGAGTATTAGTTAGCTTAGCTCCCGTGGTCTCCTCCGGAATACCTTCTTGCGTCTCGAACTTTGCCTATAGTCACACTTTTGATTTCTTACTAAGTGTCCTCAAACCGGGAAAGTTAAGAATACATTGTATCCAACAAAGAATTATCGATAGAACTCTTGAACATATTTCGTAAATATCTATTAATAAATTAATTAAATAAATTACTTTTTTCATTCGTTTCGTTGCTGTTTTGTAGCGATTTACACAAAATAGCGATGAGAGTTTTAATAACACTCTTTGGAAATTGGCTCTTAAATCTTATTCAAGTGACAAAAATATCTTGTAGTATTAGTGACTGATATTGCTGAGGCCTGAGGGCAATTTACATGATGGCATTTTATAATGGCATCGTAGTTTAAAAGATGAATATTGGCCTGCAATTATACATTTTTTTATAAAATGCCTTGAAATTTGGGGCTTTGCTACGTCACGCATTAGGGGCGTATCTTGCGAGACTCGTACCTCAGCTTGGACTGCTCTATAAAGGAATGGAACTTGAAGGGCTGGAAGGTACCTTAGCTGGAGGAGATGAGTCCATTCAGGCTGAATCCAACAGATCATTGGCTATGGTGATTGGATCATCGGGATCGTCTACATCTTAGAGTTAGATCTGGATTTCCTCCAGAGGTTATTTTCGGGATATGTTGTAAACCAACTTGTTTGGACTCTGACTTCATGCATTGAGCTATAGTGGAGAGTTCCAGGTCATAGTGGAAATAGACATTTCGCACATAATACGGTGCTCCATTTGCAACTAACTGTAACTTATGAACTTCGGGGCGGCTTAAGGTTGAACAAGTCGCGGGCTCGAACTCACTGGTGGGCGTTGCCAAAAAGCATGCTGTTCTCCCGCACCGCACCGGGGCAGTCATTATTACGTGAGATGCACGATAATTCATAGTAAAAGGGGCGTCTAAAAAAATATGAAAAAGCCTTTGGAAAATCGAGTTTCATGAAAAAACCACTGCATAAATCAATTACAAATAAAAGTTATTGTATTCTTCGATAATCGTGCTGTGTCGGTACTGACTTTGTTTTGAAAATTTGATACTTCTTTTATTACTAATTTAAGCCCAAAGTTGTTGTTAAAAATGGCAATGAAAACAAATCTTTGGTAGCTCGTAACTTTTTAATGATTTTTTATTTTACTATTCTGTTTCTCAACAAACAAAATTAATAATGAGACAAAACGATATCATGTTTAACTTTGCATGTACAGTGCTAAATAGTGGAGTAATACCCCCCCGAAATTCCTATGGAAAAAATGTCGACTAGAGTCACCTTAAGGGGCGATATTGGCAAAAGCAACACTCATATAGATCTTGCATGGGCGAATGCAGACTTTGTAATTTGTTACCGTTTGCCTTTTGGAATCTAAGAGGGTACGGAGTAAGCATATAATATAAAGGAGGACTATTCTACGGACTACGGTTATAACTAGAATTAATTTTTATATACGGACGGATGTACCGTAGAGTTGATCTCTCGGTCTAGTTTGAACTTGGCTCTAGTATATGGGTGCTGGGGAGTGCTAGACGACACGACTGTAAGGCACTGTGCGCCCTTCAGGTTGATTTGGAAACCCCATTTCTGAAATTACTACCTGAGGCGGTTTTCGCAGACTGGAGGAAAGCGGTGATGTCTCTTTTATCCTTGTGAGATGTCTAAGAAAAGCATTAGTTTCTCTTTAGGCGTTACGAAAATATCTCTAGTAAATAGTGCAAAACAGGAGGGGAGACAGGTCAGCGCCCTCAGGGATTCTAGGCCATATGTTGCGAAGGGGGAGAGCGAACCTTTTACGTAATAGCGAAAGCAGTGGTTTAACAGGAATACACACGAGTATGTCTGAAACGTTAAGGTGATTATTCTTGTAAATGTGTAAAATCAATAAATCTAAAAAAAATTAAACTACTGAGCAGACAAGTCTGTATATTATGCAGCACTCAGCAGCATTAAGTTTAGAAACGGAAAATAATAATGTCATCGATCATCCACAAAATATTTTGACATTTGACAAATTAACATATTTGACAGCTACTTAAACTGACATAAAGGCCAGAATCAAGAATTTCAAGATTTACGAAAGGTATAAATATTCCTAAGTTAGTGTTACAGTATTTTACTGGTACGAAAAAAGTCTAATATTGTTTTTATTATGTATTCTCGATGTGGTAGTAGTGGATCAATTCAGAATATTCATCAAACGCCATCATCATCGAACCACAATTCAGGTTAGTAGTGTTGGTTCTGATGTTGATAAACCTTGATAATTATCTAAATCGTCTCTATTACATTGACAGAAGACGAAGATGATAGCGGAGACAACAAAGCATCTGCATTGAGTTTTAAAGAAAGGAGAAGAGAAGCTCACACACAGGTAAAATATATGTTAATCTTCATAATAATTATTATCACAATAAGAACCATCTAAAAAATTAAAAAAGTAAGTGTTTCTTAAAATTGTGTATTTTAAACATGTTTCTTAAATAATCAAAACATATTGATATATAATTCTCATATTTGATATATTATAAAGTGTTCCTCTATATTTTATTTTTATTTTCAAGGCAGAGCAAAAGAGAAGAGATGCAATTAAGAAAGGCTATGATTCATTACAAGAGCTAGTTCCCACTTGCCAACAAACAGACGCATCAGGATACAAACCTAGCAAGGCAACTGTAAGATTCAATAATACTATTGACAATCTGAATCAATAAAGTAATAATACTACCAAAAATAATACAAAATTATAATTGTTGGCAACTGTTATCAAGTGACATAATTATATACTAATAATAATTTTATATTTTTTAAAAAAATAAAACAAATATTTTTTATTTATAAAATTCCTATATGTTATTCTAGGTTTTGCAAAAGTCAATTGATTACATACAATATCTGTTGCAACAACGTAGGCGTCAAGAAGAGGAGCGTAATGCTTTGCGTAAAGATGTTGTAGCATTAAGGATCATGCAGGCTAATTATGAGCAAATTGTTAAAGCTCAACATTCAGTGCCTGGCCATAATGAACAGAGATTAACTGACCAGGAAAAATTTCAAGTTGTGAGTATTTTTGACCGTAATAACTTACTGTTATTACAATAATTTTGACTTTGACTGCCCCCATGAGTCATTGGTATGCACATTGAGTTCAACATCTGAGCCAATGGGTTCAAATCCTGGGGAAAACTGTGCAAAACAATTTGGGCAGTATAACAGAATGTGTCTGCCTCATGCCCTACTAGGGTACAGCTTCTGGATACACACAGATTTGATTTAATTTAAGTTTTAATGAGGCAGAACAGGTAATTTATTGGTCATGAAATATAGTGTTAAACAGTGTGGTATAGCTGTTTTTTAATACGTTTAAAACAGCTCAATAATTCAGTTATGGTCATATCTTCAATATTGAACATTCTCCTCACAGAAAAAAGCCATAATATAATAAAACATATTTTTAGTTTCAGGGTATTATGGACAAACTATTTGAATCCTTTGAATCAGTACCAACAAACAACTTTGCAGAGTTCTCAGCTGGAGTATTTAACTGGCTCGAAGAATATTGTAAACCACAGTCATTACGAACCTTAGTACATGGAGTATTAAGGGAACAAAGTTATACACCATGATAGTTTATATAATTTAATACTTTTGTGCTATCCCTATATTACAAATTGCAATTGGATTTTAGTTACTCTATCTGAAATCCATGTCAATCTAGAGGTAAATGACACCTAATTAATGAATAATTGTGTCATACAGATGATGAAATATCAACATTTATTGCTTTTGTAATGTGTAGAGCACTAGGTATTAAACATAATATGGAGTTATGGATAGAAATAAATATAATAGTTAGTTGAATTGATTATTGTTTTACAAAATACATAGTTTTATTATAGTTAAGATTTCGGGTGTGAAGTAAAATAACTGAGGCCTTATATGCTGTGACAAATTTTATACATGTGTAATATAGTTATATTTTTTATTGTATAAAGGGAATTTAGGATTATTGAAAATATAAATATTATATTATATTGAATATCAATAATTTTTATTATATATGAAATCATGCAACTAATCATGATTAATGTTAAAATTAAGAAAAATCTATCATACTAAATATATACATGGAGATTATACGCGAAGCCCTTGATATAATAGATTTTTAATTATAAAATGCTTAACAGCTATCTCTAGGGATGCAGGATGCTGCAAATAATGCCGCTCTTGAATCAGTAGTGGGACCACAATACAAGCCCAAAAGCCCGGCTTAATTATATAGTTTATATGATTACGTAATTACATATATAAATTTTATATAAACGCGTATTACGTGAAAGTCGGCCAGGCTGGCTTTTGGGCTTGTATGGTGGTCCTGCGACTGCTCTTGATGGCTTATTCAATTATGGTATCGTATGTATTTTACTCTAATTTTGATTTCCTAATAAGGAAAGGGATTAAAAAATGGCAGGTTTACATTAGGTACGAAATATCTAAAAAAAAATATTGTCGTATCGTCGGCAGAGTGTATGATTCGTAAAACTACGTCATCGGTTTGGAAGTGTTCGCTGATTTGTAAATCTATTCTGGGTGGGTACAGGTGGCCTCTTACCGAAACCAAAATATGACGTTTCATACTTTGGTTTTGGCTGACGGACATTTTCCTATTACGAAAATATTTCCGATCCGATGATCGATCCATCGTTCGCAATTAGACATTGTCTTTCGTTCGAACTATGGTCGTGAATAGAATTGAAAATGGTTTCTTAATAAGTAGTTGATGGTCCTTTTTTAATTCGCTCCGAAATTTCGGCGACCGATTTTGGTAATAGACCTCCAGAGGTCCAGAGGTCTGAGGTTATATACCACGAAGATGTTGCGAGAAAGTATTCTTATCAATTTGACAGTTGTATGAAAAGTTAGTTGAAATTATGAAAGTTTCTATGAAGAAACGAGAGATTGGCGATACTTTCTTGCAAGCCAAACGGGCCTCAAATTTGTTGATCACGTGACTCGTGTTAAGTTTATGTCATTTCCATAGGGTTCTTATCTAGGTGACCCCAAGGTCATTATGTAATACTCCGCGGAATGACGGTGATGCCGAACGAATCATACAATCTGCCAACGTAATACGTGGTTCTTGTTGACTAATTTATAATACTGAAATTAAATGTTATGTTGGGTCGTGTACTTTTAATTATATGTCATTAATATTATTTACTTATTTGTATTTGCCGCGTGTGCCTAAATCGGTAGGTATTGAAATATAAGATAATGTTACAACATTTTAAGTCTTTTATTTATAAGGTAAAAAAAAGGTTTTAGTATGTAGTAAAGGTACTACTGTAGTAAGTTACGCCAATGCTGCCGTGCGCTCCGATGGGTCGCGGGTTCGAATCCCGACGGGACATGTTTATAAATTTCTGTAAGCATGTCTTCCCCACGTCTGCTGACCTAGCATGACAACCACGACAAAATTTTGTCGACCGTTTTTTCGTGTTTTAATGGATTATCTAGGTATGTTTTCCGAGTCTAACATGACACACTAAAACTCAACTTCTAACATCAAAAGTAGATATATTTTTTTAAAGTCAGATATCGACAGACGAGCATGAGGTTCACTTGAGGTAGGTGACACCCCAGCCACAGAACATCAGTCAATGATGCGCTGTCGACCTACTTTTTACTTCGAGCATTCGGAAATCCATAGACTGAAACCGAAACGCGCATCGATGGGTCGTGGGTTCGAATCCCACCGGGAGCACATGCTTATAATTTTCTGTAAGCATGTTTTCCCTACGTCTGGTAACTTCGGGCATTGATCGGGTGGGAGGAATATCTTAATTCCGACCGGGTAACAAACCACCGTTCATAGATGGAAAAACCGTGAAGTGCATATTGCGCGTTTCGGTTTCAGTCTATGGATTTCCAAATGCTAAAAGTAAAAAAAGTAGGTTGACAGCATATCATTGACTGATGTGTTGTGGCTGAGGTATCATCTTCCATCAAGTGAACCGCATGCTCGTCTGTCGACATAAAAAAATGCATATCCACGAGTATTGGGATAATCTATAAGACCAATAATATATTTTACTATTAACACTATTAATAGTCATAATTATTATAAGTATTAAGAAATCAGTTTTGTCGGATTTTTACACAAAAGAAATAATAATACCTGTTTACCTAAGAATATATAAGATCCTTTGTGAGATTCTCCATAGCCCATACTTGCGCTGCGCTCACTGTTTATGGTTTCCGACTTCCGCAGGAAATAACGCCTTCTTTTCCTTTTTTATTATTATGAGTAGAGTTTATAAATAAAATGATACTCAATACAACGCAAAAATAATGTAATAATATATTTGATACATAGTTAATTACTGTGAATTTGGATGCTAGGATTACTGGGTAATTAATCGTAATAGTCTAAAATTGTTGGTTCTACTAACATCATTGACATAGTAGTAGTAGTTTTGAATTTGCATTACAGTCAACCAAACAAACTGACAGACGATTGTTACTCATTTTCACAATTGTTATTTTTCTAGTGGGGACACATTTTAACGCGGACCCGAAGTCCATTTAATACTATCAATGAGTAATGACTAACAATTATTACAAAAATGATTTTTCGTCAACTTATACTAAACTCTTTCACTTTCTGTGGGTTGAGATATTAGAGTTACGTCGCCCATGGGATAGCTTTCAGTTCTTCTAGCACAGGCAATATTCTTCGCTCTTTGTCTTGGTGTACCGCAGCAGAGTCGTTTCAGGACACAAGCGTAGCACATTAACAGTGACATCATTAAAAGTAAGCCAACTATTACAGTGACGACTAGGAGTATTCTCAACTCTCCGTTGGCTTCGATACCGCCCGAATTTCGTCCCATTTTCACAGTTTCATACAATTCATCTGTAAAAAATAAAATTGTTATTATATAAATTGCTTTAGATGTTTATGAATATTTCAAGATATAAAATATTTTAACGTTTGCTTTCACCATGGAAATTAACAAAATGACTTCACGGCGATAAGTTATCTAGATTATGTTTATCGATGTATTGATTAATATACTTCAAGTGAATATAACTTCCTACAATTCCTAAAGGGACCTTACATTTATATGTAAAACAAGACCATTGATGAAATCATGTAGGAAGTCGAGATCAAGAGATATACAAAATTATTCGTGGTATATCTACGGCGTAGCTTTGTAGAACTACGTAGTAGTTACCTATCTGTGTTGGTGTTTTGATAGAACTGTCATTATACGATATTAATGTAGTAAATTATGAAGTGAAAATACTTATAGTATTAGATTTAATGACGATTCTCACATTTTGATTCATTTTCGAAGTAATGGGTGTAAAAGTACACCCATTACTTCCCCACCTTAAGTACATAGAAGTCTTGATGTGAAATCAGTATATTATATATATTTTCCGTCACTTAATTACTTAGCATACCCTTAAGATATAAAGCCATTACCTTTACATTAACGAGCGCCGAGACGCTTTTTATTAGTTCTCAATTGTTATATGGTACCTACTATAATAAAAGTTGCAATTCTAATGTGAGTATTTCGTCAACAGTAGTCTAAAATGTTCTAAATTTTGTGATATGTAATATCGGGATAGTAATTAATAAGTTCTTATTGGACTATGAAAACAAATCCGACGGCAAAAATAATTGGAAATGTCGCCCTCATTGTGAGGTCATCACGTGGAATATAGTCTATATGTCAATCCTACTCGAACAATCCCATTTAAAAAAGTAATTAATTTGCAGTATGATGAGAATATTCGTTTATAGGCCGCAAAACGCTCATACTTAAATCACGATAAATCTCCCTATCTCTCTTCATAGAATAATATTACCTACTCGCCAGTGTTTTACGGTTATGAGCTGTTAAATAAACGAGGTCAATATGACCTGTCAAATACACACTTTTATCACTTTCACATATTTATACGATGGATTGTGTTTTAGATGGGTACTTGAGACCTACTGTATTTTTTTTTATGTTAGGTATCGACAGACGAGCACGAGGTTCACTTGATGGTGGGTGACACCTCAGCCACAGAACACCAGTAAAGGATGCGCTATCGACCTACTTTTGACTTCGAGCATAGACTGAAACCGAAACGGTTTTTCCATTATGAACGGTGGTTCGGTACCCGGTCGGAATTTCGATATTCCTCCCACCCGATCAATGTCCGAAGTTACCAGACGTGGGGAAAACATGCTTACAGAAAAATCATGTTGTCCCGGATGGGATTCGAACCCACGACCCATAGATGCGCACGGCAGGTGTTCCACCGAACGCGCCAACGAGCCCGTCAAATTATTGTTATTATTATAGATAAAAAATAACGTTGTCATTGATTAAGACAAAATATTATAAGGGTTTTAGAAAAAGTAGCTAAATTAGAAAATATGTAAACATAAATTGTATAGTAAATCTTTTAATCTAGTTTTATCGTGTCTTAAAATATTTATTGAAAGCTTTTCAATATCTTAAATAATCTTCATCTGATACTTAGATATTTACGATTTCTAAGAATAAGGACTATGAGAATAGAGACTACTTATAACTCCAGCTAACAAAGACTATAAAGAAAAATTGAGCTTTTATTATTGCTGACAATTTTATCGCCTCAACTCTCATTTTATATCTTTCCCTTAAGTTTAATGTCAATCCTAATTTCGACACTTTTAATATATCTTTTTTTATGATTTTAATGAAATACTTATTATATTCGGTTGCTGAAAAGCATTCGAAACGTCTGGATAAATAATAAATCGCGTTTTAATCCATTATAAAGTATTTTATTTAAATGTGTGATACTCGCGTTAATAAAAGACATTACTTGATAAGACTTATTATCTGATTCTTATTTGAAATATATATATCCATATAGCTTGTTTATTGATTCATATTAATAAACACTATTTCTACTCCGATATGTACTCAATTATTATTTTGTAGAAACCTTTGTCTTATAGGAATTGTGTACTACGCACATATACAACTGTGTCCCTACAGATAGATTGCTGAAGAATACAGCTAAAGTAAACTGAAGGGACGATCAGTCAGCGTGTCAATCGGTCCCAGTGGCGTCATCGTTGGAATTGTTTGTAGCCTGTGGCGTGTGGCATCCCGCTTCCCGTTTTGTAGCGCGGAACTAAACCTATTGCAATCCATTTACGCTCCGGTTTCACGTCACAACTTAGTTACTATGTTATTATGGTAAAAGCAATCTTGCTAAACTAAGTTAGTTTAGTAAAACTTTGTGACTAGTTTTATCATATTAACACATGAGTTTTGTTATTATAGGCATTTGTACCTATATCATACAAGACGTAGTGTATTTAAATGAGAAACAATTTACATGTATGTAGGTAGGTGTCTAAAATGAACTAGTATCTTCAATAATATGCCCATATGTTATTTTTTTCTTATTATAATAATATTAAGAAAATATACCTAAATAATCTCAGTGGTGGAGCCACCATACCTTAATGAAATAAGTGTTTATATATAATTTATATAATAACGTAATCATATAAATTAAATATATATGTCTTATATATTAATATCAAGGGATTTATTATTTTTCTTTTTATGGTCACATTAATAGGGTAATCCAGGCTTTTAAGCTTGTATGGTGGTCCCGCCACTGCTTAATCTAATCGAATAGTTTTTGAAATTTAAACAAATAAGGCACATATTTGACAATACAACGCAGTTTTTTTTAGTTATAAATACAAATGCGGTATTGTAGTTTTATTTTTTATTTTCAGTATAAAGTAAGAAAACTAATATTTTAATGTTTGATATTATTTTATATCACGAATTCACGAACTCATAATATATACATACTTAGGTATTCTAGATACTTAATTCTCTCTATATCCATGGTTCGGTTATCCTTGCAAATTAATTAAAGTTATTAGACATCACGCCGACCTTTCCTTAGTAGACATCGGGTTAAAAGCCGTTAGGAGTTTATCTAATATATACGTTAATTGTAGTTACCTATCACTGGATTCGTTTGAGCTAGAAAGTGCTGATAATTGTATTTGATATAGGTACATATGTTTACTCTACCATCGGTATATCCACTAGCTACACGTCTGATCAGGTCTACTATAGTTATTTTCGTTTCATAGGAGCTAATTTGATTTTAAGGGAGAGTTAATTCAACTGATACTGTTTATCTAGTAATTAATTTAAAATTTCAAAATGTATTAATAATCTTATTATATTAATATCATCTTCCTTATATAAAGGTAGTTTAAGTGGGTACAGAAAGATAACAAGTGTTATTTGAGATCATTAACAAGTATAAAAAATATGAGATGAAAATAATTCCAAATTGAGCCGAAAATCCAAAGTTTCCAGCAGTCACACCTGGAATATGGCAAGGTGTCACTAATGTTGCCAAATAAAATTGTTTTTAGCAGGGAATAACAGGTGCGTCGCCACTCGCCCTCCTTTAAGGAATTCTCATTCGTTTTTTTTTCATTCATTCTCAGGCTTTATGGAAATATGGCTTGTGAAAATTACTACTTCAGAAAGTTTTTGCGAGTCAGTTACTTCCTTTAAAAATGTGCGGTTGTCGATTTCCAGAAGTAAAATTTATGTTGCTATATTTGATTATGGATTTATCCGAAAAGATCCTCTGAACTCTTCTCGTTCCCCAAAAAATAAGATACAGTGTGAATCAACAATCTAGGTAATCTATGCCAAAGGATAAAGTTCGACGATCCCTATTTCCTATTAAATTATTTTGTTTATCTAATAATTCTTTCTACTTCATGCTTACGAGTTTTGATAATAACAAATATATAGATACATTTAATTACTCAGGCCAAGCAACTTTCAATACTCTTAGTAGACAATAAAATACAATAAGGTAGAGAAGTTGGCTTAGATCGTAATTAAATTCTAATTGGACTGAAATACTATAAGAGGGTGAACAAATACTAGCTATTTCGAAAACAATAAATGCCAATTGGATTTTTGAATCTAATAAGACGAATGGCCTAATTTAATAGTTTTCAATAACTGGTATATTTGAAAACTAGTTAATTCTTTTGTGAAAGATCTGAGTGTTACATCTTTCCCTTTTATTATTCTTATTTTTTTTTTCAATTTTTAATTAGATATATTTCAATAAGATATTCGTTTTGCCATTATACCAAAATAATAATAAATAAGTCCATGTTTAAATAAAATAACGTGTAGGTATCCGGTACAAGATTTATTAAGAATAAGATAAGAATTTATTAGATACACTAAACACACATTTAAAAGAAAAAGAAAACAAAACTTTCACTTAAATAAAAAAGAACTATAACTTAACAAATAATGATATCATTTATCGCAACATTTCACAAAATTATGAATTTCAATTCAATTTCAATTTCAATCAGACTTGTGTTGTTATTTAAATGTGTGATACTCACGGTAATAAAATGCTATTAAATAAGACAATGTGTCTGAACAAGTACAAGTGTACCTTTTACATTTTGTATTCCATCAACAAGTCTCCATAGAAAACCATGTATTTCAATCGTGACATATACAGTTAAACACGTAGGTACCTGCCTCGTTATTGTAGGCAATTACGTTCACGTCATATCGATCAATTCAAGAGAGAAATATTTACCTCACTGTTTAATAGCTTCACCTGAACTACTCGACTCTAATTTAAGACTTGCTTACAAACAGTACTTCATTCCTTGGCAAATTTTTCCAATATTTGATTTCAGCGGTTGCGAAAGGTATACTGTATTTAGAATTTACTCTGCATATTGCTCAATGTTATTTGTTTTTGGAAAATATATATGTTTACATTTATATAGCCTTTATAATTTTTTATACCCGACTTCAAAAAAGGAGGAGGTTCTCATATCCATTGTATGATGTTTTTTTTATTAAGCGATATTATATTACATTACAGAAGAGGATAGTAGCTACTAATTAGACGAGTCTCGTATTTTATCGCCCATGAGTAGCAATGGTATATGAGGCACGTAAAAGCTGGGTGAGTTACTAAACAGTAACTAACCCAGCTTTTACTATTAACCATAGGGGAAGATATATTCAAGTTAGACTTGGGTTTCAAGAACTCTCACTAACCGAACAAAACGCGATAGCAAAAACGTTATAATTTGCCATTTATTTGAGCATGCGGTCCTATTCGAAACCAATTTATTTTTGATACAACGAAAAATAGGTTTTCATAAGAAATCTGGACAATGTCTCATATACTTTTTCCTTATCCGTGAATTCCACAGGCAGCAATTTCCCCGCATGCCGTACAAAAGAACTACTCGTAAGTCGTATTATAGGTACCTATAATAACCGTGCAGTCCTTACTGAATCTATGATATTCTCATCTTAGATTCTATTCCTTCTAGGTTTCATTAGCTTTTCTTTACTTAAGTTCTTGTTAGTATTTTTAATTGTTATTCATCAACGACACTGCTTTATCTTGTTTAGTTTGTAAGTTTAATTGTAATTTTCTTCTTAGTTTCTATTCCTTCTAGTTTTCATTAGCTGTTATTGATAACGTTCGTGGTTGTATTTTTAATTGTTATTCATGTAGGTACTATTATCCTTCAACTTTAGCGCCCACCCTTCTCCTTTTTTAGTTGTATATAACTTCGAACTGGTGGCCTGGAAGAGATTGCTGAATTGTAGCGATAAGGCCACCTTTTGCTTTATCAATTCTGTTATGTAGGTCCTTGTATATGTAGGTATAATTCAATAAAGTTGTTAAATAAAAACTAAAAATAAAATATATTATTTAACCTTTTTTTTGTATGTAACATATATAAATATAGGCAGTTATTAAAGAAATAATTCTTATAAGACAATACCAGTGGCGGATTTACACATTTCCAAGGTGTAGGCTTTTAACTAACCCCCCCCCATCTACAAATGTCTATTCTTAAATAAATATATAGATAATATATAGAGTCCGATTATTGGTTCAGTGCGGCCAACTGGGTATTTTTGTATAGGATATACAAGTTTGATATTTCGTTGAATGACATCATAAAAACGTTCTACAGAATTCTTTTTGATTTCCATAAGTAAGTAAAAATAAAATTGGTCCCCAAATTTGCCTGACTAGACTCAAGCTCTTGGTAAATCCGCCACTGGTCAATACTGATTGTTATTGGATATCATGTTTAAAATAAACTCATTAATTTATAGGGTCAGAATATAGCGCTATGTAAGTAGTGTTACTACACAATATTGCTGTAACATTATCCGAGTTTTTACGTCTGGAATTGCAAAACTCTTAGCCACTAATTATGCGCAATATTCTACTGTTCATATAATTAAATTCTGAAATGATGAACTTGTTTTAAAGAAAGATGAAGATGAAATATGGTTTAAATACACATTTTTCCTCGTGTATGCTTAAATGTTATTACGTCTCAGTTTCTCTTTTTTTATTTTGTCACTTAGAAGGAAGAAATGCGCCAGTTGTGTTTTCCATATTAGGCATAATGTTTTTTTTTATTTTGATGATGTCATAAAGTGTTTGAAGAAATAAATAAACATACAAACAAGTAAGTTTACATAATTCATTCATTGACGCAAAGTTTTCAATGACAAAACTTTGCGACCCAGGTAAAAGCTTGTATTAACTTAATACTCTGCTTTAATTATTCTACTCTTTATTACAAAGTAATATAACTTCTTTAATTTCTACTCTATTATAAAACGCAACTGGGAGAAAAATATTTTAAGTCTTAAGATAATAGCTTCTATCGAAATCTAAAAATAATTTGAAAATTAATGTCAAAGCTCAAACTGTATTCATTGAAGCTTGAATCATTTTTAATGGCAATCTTACACAGTATTGGTTCAGTAAAGTGCCTATATATAAAGCAATAACATAATAAACACACATAAGTATTATAGAACGTCGATGTAAATATTATATTTGAATTGCCTTAGGTATATTTGAATAGACTTTAGAGTCTGTGTATACGTAGTTGGCTTAGTCCATATAACACGTATATGTTAATTTAGTAATTAATTATCAGTTAAGCGGTAAGGATAATAATTATAATAATATGTATGATCTTTTATTATCATAAAAAAAGGTTTAACTTGCCAGTAAAAATTAATGAAAATTTATTATAAATAAATTCTTATATGCTTTGCTTTTAGTCCCGGATTCTAATCCTGTGAAACAAGTTACGTTCAACTTTAATATTTATATGAATGTCAATATAAAAGCAGGAAATGGGATAGTTGTTCGTTTAAACTATGATTTATTTGTATCGTATAGTTATATTAAATTTTTAGATATTTGACAATAAATTAAGTATATATCTTTGAAAGTAGATTTTGTTATAAATTTAATATGTATTGTATAATAACGTAGGTATTAATAGTAAATAAGTATATTTTACTTTCACCTGTTTGAAAATGCTTAACATAAAGTCAAAATTAACTCATCCTACCTTATATAGTATAATATAGCATTAAAAAATATTAAGTAGCGGTCCACAACATTTTCAAGCACATATTGATGTAAGATTTTATCTATTCCGTGTTTTCAAGTGTCTTATACATACCTATAGATAATTATCGTCTGACAAGAAGTAGATACGGCACTTAAAATTTACCCAAATTACTCGAATTAATACAATTTAATGGGGTAGATAGGTATCAAGTTTCTCATTTATTTCATATTTTACCCGTATATAGGTATTATTGTAACCTTTACCTAAATCTTTTTTGGTAATATTTACCACCACTTTTCCCTAAAAACGTCCTAATTTCTTTTTAAGTTTAATATTGATAAAAAATGATACGTTATGTTATATTAAGGAGGGGGAAGGGACTCCTGAATTTATTTTTTAACAATTTTGTTTTTTTAATATTATCAAAATTTCCAAAGTGAAATGAGTAAGATGCGCCAGAACCGAATCTTACTCATTTCACTTTGTTTGTTTTTGGCCTTCCCCCTCTCCGAAATAATTTATGGGAACATTTTTTATTGATAAAAAAGTGGCTGAAGAAAAGTGGTGATTGTAAACATTAACCCTTTTTATTTAAATACCTATAGGCACAGGTATTACCTACACTTATTGTAAATTCTTAGTGATATTGTTACTTTTATGCTGTTGCGGTGTTTTGTGAGAATCGACACATATATTCAGAAAGGAAATTGACATAGTACTACTAAATGTGCTAAAATGTGTCCTTTATTCTATACTCACCTGATAGTCATATCAAAAATCTTCAATTATAAGCAGCTGTGATTCCTCCTCAATATCCAAACAAATTAAACTTTCGAAACTTCCCGGTAAATAAAAACTCAGTTTTATCAAAGTTTACCAATTTTGCGAAATTATTACTTCGTCATTAATAGTAAAGAGGATTTTAAATTATTGTATAGTCAGGTTAAATTACTTGTTTAACTATACATAAGAGCGTAAGAAAAGTGACGTCCGTCCGTTTACACTCAGGGCAGAAATAATACTGATTCAGCCAGCATAGGCCGCCCTTCAATATCTCATGGTGTTCGTCGGTTCACTCTGTTTCATTTTCATTTCTCTCTTGAAAGCACGATCAAATGGAGTCTTATATACAAAAGCAGCAATAAATTTCAGACAATGTATTTATTATACAAAATACAATAGTAAGTTATTACAGGAAAGAATGACTATAAAGAGGACATAAATCAGATAAGATCGTCCATCGCACAAAAGCTACAATCCAGCATTAAGTATTTCTGCAGCTTTTTAAAAGTATCCTATATATTATGACAGATCAGCTACCGAGACTTATTTTCTTATAATCCTTTTATTTGTTGTAGATTACTTAAAAAAAAAGTTTTAGTATTTTTAATTTAGATCGATAAGTATATTATGTAGAGTAGATATTTACTATTATTATATGGACAGCATTAGTTCTTCAGCTTCTATCTAAGAAGAAGCTTAGGTACTTAATAACATGTCGAATGATTAATAACTACATCTCTATTAGCACTAAGACTAAAGACAAAACATTTTGGCACGCATTTATTTTTATTTCTCAAAAATGTAATATGCAGGTTGATATTTTATGATTAACTCAAATAAACACTAACAAATATTCGTAGTCTTCAAAGATTCTAGTTTGATTTTAAAATGTCGTCAAGCCCAAATTTGAAAAGTTGCTCAGAACACTCGACTAGCAAAGTAAAAAAAAAAGCATTTGCTTATAATGATGCAAGGCTTAATATTTATACCACCGAGCCCATTAAATATTGTTTAATGAACGATAAAATAAAATTAAAACAAAATGAATATCAGATAATTACGATTCTTTACCTCAAGGTGGTACAATAAACAATAATTATACTGAAAATATATTTAATCGAGTTATGGAAAAAATTATAGAATATATATTCAGGAGCGGACTTGAAACGCTGGCCGCCCTAGGCCTGTGTAACATTGCCGCCCAACTGAATCACGAAATTTAATGATATATGAGAATAAAATTAAACTTAAATGTAAGGAAAGTCAGTAAATGATAGTTACCTCAATCGGTATTGTTGGATCAGTATCCATCAGTATGCATATCGTTTTTATTTGTGAGTTTATAAACGTTGAAGTATAAGTTCACCAAGTTCTGCCGCCTCCGAAATTTTGCCGCCCTGTAGGCCCTGGCCTACTCGGCCTATATATAATTAAGATTTACTTAAGTCTAGTATCGCTGATTATTTATCATTCGAATTTAGAAGTTAATATGAAACTAAGGTGAAAAATCATACTCATGAAACAATAAAAAAATGTAGCATTGTTTGGAACCATTACTGTTTTTTCGCTACGGTTCCAGGTAAAGTAAAAAGACTCATGTAACTACCACTAGAGGCCGCTTTTATGAATTCTCAATCAATTCGTATCAAAGTTATCCGGTCCATCTAGAGAATGACAAATATATAAATAATCTAAGGACAAATTCTAGAAACAAAACTGACAGCACTAAAAGGAACAAAACTATTTAGTAATGTAAGTTACATTAAAAAATACACAAACACTTCGAAAGCCAACATTTTATTTCCTCATTTCCATCGTACAATATGAATTAAAACTATCTTCAGTATTTAGAAGCTTGGTAAATAACCCATAAGTACATTTATGAACTATTACAATTTATATATAAAAAAGTCAATAAATAAGCTATTCTTTGTAGTATTTTAAGCATAGAAAGTAACTATGATAAATATACATGGGACATTTAGTATACAATTAAGCCTAGTCTGTCACGGTTAATGCAAAAATAGAATTTACATTCAAATACATATTTGGTACCTAAACTGTCTGTGTAGCAGATAGGTATATAACGAAAAAATACCAAAAAGTGCAGAAAAACTAAAAAGTGTTTTTACGTAACAAGTTATATTATCTATATCCTAATTGATTCTTTACAATAGGTGGTCCAAAAGTTCACAGAACTTTCATTCGTCCTGTAGTTAGTTCCTGTAGTACTTATATAATCATTCGTTTGAGTTATTGCTCCGCGGATATTAAGTATATACTCAAAATGGAAAATGAGTTTATGATACCGTATAATAAACCCATGGATATTAGGTATTTAAGTTGGGAGAGGCTCATAATTTAAAGCAAAAGACATACGCCGATACGGTGTCACAAAAAGAGTAAATAGTTGTAAGACATTTTCTGATATGAAACCTATTTGTATACACTTGATTGCTAAACTAAAAAAAAAATTACAATATATTTAAAAAAAAATAAGATAATAAATAAGAAGGAAATTCAAATTCAATGCATTCTACTGTTCCAGACCTTAGGACCTCCTTTCGTAATTAATTAACATGTCGCACTTTGAAAACCAAACTGACACTAAACGAAAAATAGGTTTTTTGGGAAATCCCGTTTAAAGTTCTGGTAACGTGAGCAGGTTCCTAATAATGACATAGTGACATTTGTGCCATGAATTGGCATAAAGTTGACCTTTTGTACTTATGTCTTTTAATAATTTCAAAGATGGCGTTGATAGTTGAAAATCTTCAGTTTTCGTTTAGTAACGTTTTGATTTTCAAGGTGCAATGTGTGAAGAATATAGTTCCTTGTACATTGTCTACTAAGTAAGCTCTTAATATGGCAATTATATGGCATAATAACTTTATTGTCACTCGTTAGTTAAAGCTTTGTTATTTTATCTAAATACATCGCACGTTATGATCTAAATACACAGCATATTTTATTATATTTATGAATAACAGCAATATATAAATTAATTACATTTGAATTTTATTACTCATTTAAACATGCATTAATTTATTGAAATGACAAAGAAAAACAAATACTTAGATTTAAATTGTTGGGATTCATCATTCAACATACATAAGGGAGATATATCTAATAAAAACAAACTATAGGAACCAATGTCAGTTCAAAATATTTAATGATCTTAAAATACTGTTTAATTTTGTCTGCAATGTGAAAACTATAAGAGCTTTTCATAATATATATTTGTAGTAAAAATAGGTAATCCTAAGAATTTAGTTTCTCTTGCAAAAAATTGCCTGCACTAACTGTCACTAGTTAAAATGCCTTCAAGGAGTACAAGTAGACATGTCACTCACAAACTCCCAATAAATACTAGAAGTTTTAAGTAACTTTACCTTTCGATATAATACTTCTAAAAATACATTTACAATGATAAATACATTTGCTTCGATGTGATTATAATTCATTTTTAAGTATATAGAATACAGAAATACGTATTCCAATCGATGATATCTATACGTAGGAACACCTAATACTTCAATCCTTATACCATAATCAAATAAATAAAGCGAGTCTTACATACTGTAAAGAGAAAATAAATAAAGCCGTCAATGATTATTATAGACAAAATAAAACGAAAGCGTACAATAAATTATTATTATCAATAGATTTAAGTAAGCATTCGTTTACGTCAATTTTTTAAATAGATAACTAGCCTATATAACAATAAATAAAATCTTAAGGCACTGCTTTAGGTACCAAGATCATAATTTGATTATTTATTTAAACAAATGCAGTTTATTACCTAGTACACGTCAGATTAGAGCCATGGAATGTCTAGTTACAAACGAAAATTGAATACTGTTTTGCGTCAAGAAAGACCTAATAATATACAAAGAAGATAAATTATATAATCTAACAAGATATCTACACAACTATATTAAAAATATAAGCGCATACAGATAATTATTTCTGCATTGTGCAGAATAACAATACCGACACAATTTACAAATACTTAATCTAGACTAACTACACAATATAAAAATCTTCCAAGTGGCTAATGCTACCTAATAAATATTCCAATGATGGTAAGCATATTGTAGTCGTTACGTTGAAAACAATACAAATATTCCAGATATTTACATTGATTATATCGATATATCGAAAGTTATTTACAAATTATTTACACAAGCGTCGTAGATGGCACGTCCCGCGCGCAGATATTTTGAAAGAAGTAAACCTTTAGCGATATTTGTAAGATGTCGGTAGGACAAAATCGCCAATGTTATAAAGAACATTTGCATACCAATGTACGCCTTTCGATATTTCATTTGATTTGCTCCAACTCGACATCCATCGAAGGGGTGCCATTGCGGCGTGCGCTAAGTAATGACTATTGACAATAGCATAACATGAGGCTAGTGCGTCATCTACTATAATAGTTCCTGCTTTTGTGAGAGGTGCGTAGACACCTTTTCTGGTGACAATTTTTGTCTTGATAACTCTCGATGGTCGCATAACCGTCCCCTGTCCTCTTGTGAGGAGGACATCGCCTATTTCTATATTGGCTGCAAACACTTCGCGCCATCCATCTGCGGCAGCTAACAACAACAAATGTGATTGTGTTGTTGTTATGGTTACACCATTTTCTGCGGTTACTTCGATGAAACTTCTTGTGGTATTCGGATCTCGATCGATAAACGTTAAAACCTGGAATAAATCCATAATAAAGTTAATGGGAGTAACAATAGGAGTAAATTATACCTAATTGACATGACAATAAGTTGAAATATTATTTACTTCAAGCATTCGAAAATCCATAGACAGAAACTAAAACGCGAAATATATAATTCAGTTTTTTCAAAATCCGACCCGATCAAAATTATTAATAGGCGTCCTAACCGTTCAATACCCGAAGTAATCAAGCGCAGGGAATAAAATGTATGAAAATTTTAAAACTGTCAAACCTCTCGGGAATCGAACCCGCGATTCATTGGCATATGTACCCAATGTGCCAAAAAGTATGCCAAACACAGGTACAACGTATAATAATTATGAAAGTGTTTTAGTGTAATGAAATGTTACTAATTACTTATTTTAGGAACCTCACCTCAGAGTAAATCGTTTTGCCATCGTTATCAGCAGCAAGCACTCGGTCCCCTTGCCTCAAAGTGCTTATATCTCGCGGTCCAGTTTCCGTGTGGACAATAGACCCAGACGGGAAACATCCGGCACCAGTTCCCACTGATGATTCTGAAAAATAAATAAAATTTCTTTTAATATACCTATTGAAACTGCACGTTAAATACTAGTGGCCCTCGTCTTATAAGGAGACCCTCACACGTGTGGGTCGGAGATTTTAATGGTTTTTGGTGGGGTGGTAGAGGGACCTAAGAGTATAACAACCACCAAATATTAGGGTCAACTTCACAACAACACTCGTTAAAAAGATATTAAGGACCAAAGTTGGATAAAAAATCCCATTCAAATCGCTAGCATAAAAAATAACATAATACGGCGTATAATTATTAAAAAAAAATACGTAAGTGCGTAAAATTACGAAATAAAAAACATTTTACGCAATATTACCTCCTTGTTAGTATATTAAAAGGCAAAAATGCGAAAACGTTCGACGCTTGACAGTTTGTTTTACATGCTAAGCGAGCGACGAATGAGATTATCTTTAAATGTCTATTATTTTTCTTTGTAACATTCGATTTCGATGAGACAAAGTGTATATATACATATGCAGGTACTCGTAATTCCAGACTGAGCTTAATACATGTGAATACGGCAGAGGGAGACAAAAATGTTATTTTTTTATATATAGGTATTTTATGTTATCCTTCTTCTATCGTCCACTCTCAATGTCAAAGTTGTCGATTATTTTGTTTTATTATATGTATTAATGAAGTTTATACTATAATTATATCGATAAACTGATTGAGATCTGATATTAAATATTATGTTGGCAAGTACCATTTAAACAATTAAAGTAATTATTTTCAGCTTAATAATTATCACGGACGGTATATTATTTTTCCTTGCTTTATAATAAGTAGATATGATAAGTAGTAGTATATGTAGATACATTTACACTGATGACTATACCTAAAGAGATAGAATTTGTTTGTTAATTTGTGGATTTTTTATTTTAAAAAATACCTATTTTTCTAACAGATACTGATTAACCTAGGCTACTTTGATAACATTCAGTTTTCAGTTAGAAATTTTAAAAATATTAAATTTAGTCGGAAGAATAACCGCGGCGGTTTTTTCGGTTTGTGCTGTAGTCAGCAATTTGATTTAGTAATGATTATTGAAAGTGATAAAGTAAAACAATAAATGAAGCCACCAAAAGGTATTGATATGGATCATGAAGTAACAACTGTGCGGTATTATTATTACACCTATAAAACTGTAGCTAATAAAATCAAGACAAATTATAAAGTCGTGCATAAAAGAATACAGTTTAACTCTGTGTACATGGTATAACGAGATTTCTCTACGTTCGTAATTAAAATCCGATAAGATACAAAACAAAAGAGTAAAGGCAAAGGCTCTTTTATTCCCAGGCCGATTATCTCCCGGCTACAGTTGAGTTTATACCATACAGGCATTTTTTTTTGCAATTGAGATCCAACTAACGAACGCAGATTATCACCTGTGACTCGCATGAAAGGTAAAAATTCAAGGAAATATTAGTGAGCCTAAACAAATTTCTGAACGATAAAAAATCGAATCCGTTTTGCTAATCTCTACTTTTGTTTGTAAAAAGCTAAACGCAGAAAAATCAACGAAAACTTACCACCTATTTAAAATTGTTTGTTATCTAGTAATGTATTTATTTTAAATCCTGATCCAGCTTAAACTGTACTGTACATAATCCAGGTACAAAAAGTGTATATTTACGTGCAAATAAATAGCATCAGGGAGATAAAGCGAAATGGGATAAATTTAATCCGAGAAACTTTCGTACGAGGATTCCGACTTCAATGGAATGCCTAAAAAATATTTCACTACGCACTCAAGTTTGGATGTTACTTTCTTGCCAAAAAAAGAATTCTGCAATTACACGCTAAAGTGCACAGTGGCGGTGGATTATCGCAACGGTAATGGTATCTTTGCGCGAGCTCGTTAAAATTTGATTTGTTGTGTAACCGAGCGATAAATTCTAGCGATGCTTGTCCACAAAGCAGCTGAACGAGCCCCACCATATCACATTACACAATAACCGCACAAATTAGATTTCGTTTAAAGTCAAACTCTTATTGTCGAAATTTTGTTTGTTGTTTGGTGAACATATTGGGCGCGTCAATAAAAGGTGTCGGTCACCTTTGCCTTTTTTGCAGAGATTTAGTAAATGTATATTGTTACTGGAAAATAAATCTTTTGTGATTCTGACCATTGATCTTGTGTAGATAGACCGTGCATATCTACTACATTTACGTACTTAGAAACATGTTCAAATTTCCAATAGTTTTTTAATATAAAACTAAACTATATTAAGATAATAGTAGTAGAGGAAAATTCCATTATATATAAACAAATATACCTAGACCAAAAAGAATTACAAACTGTACAGCCTCAAACATTCCTTTCGTACAGGAAATCTATAAAAATACCTATGTATATTTTTTTACAAGTTACCCATAACTGATTCATATTGAATGCTTATAAAATAGTCTCTATGAGATAGATTTCTGATTCTTGATATTTAAATAATAGGTATGTATAAATTGTAAGTAAGAATGCCTTTTTTCGTTTGATCGTCTTAATAGAGAAAAAGAAAGCATATGAAGCAAAATTATGGCATAGATGATAGATATAAAGTTTTTAGATTAAAATAGGATCTTTATCCCGGAAAATATCCCATTTCATTAAGCCGTGGCACCTTGTCTACTCTTATATACATATCGAATTAAGTTTCAGTTAATTTTCTCATACTCTGCTATCAATGATCATCAAACAGTTTATTCACTTTAAAATCCTAATAGCATTACAGTGGCGTGACACAAGTTAGGTTGAAGATGGTGCGATAAGCGCGGGAGCAAGGCTCGCGGGTGTCAGCGGGTTGAGCGCGGGGTGTCGGGGCGGTGGGGCGAGCGCTCCGAGTGGCCGCCGCGACCCCGCCCCGCGCAGACCACCGGGAGAGCTAGGCGGCGCCTGCCCATGCCAGCCGCACACGTGACCACTCCTCGACATCACATGTCATCCGAAAATTACTTCTTAAGATGCGTACGCGCCTTTTATTGAACGATGTGATAAGTGATAACCTTATGGCCGGTCATTAAGTGAAACCGCCGACTTTGTACGACATTTAAAGGTGTGCGAAAATCGGCGATATATGTTTTTATTTTAACCTATTAGTAAGACCGTGCATGATTCATAAAACCTAACATTATAGTATCACATGAGAATGACTCAAGAGGTAATTCAAGAAAGATCAACTAGGTAACAAGTTACATAAATCTACTCATAATGAGATATAGTTAATTTAGTAGGTATTTGCCATAATAAACATCCTACCATTTCCATGATATTAATTTTCTCACAACAATGTACGGTTGCCCCAAGCGATGCGCTCGAATCGAAGTAACTATTTGATTTATATCGTGTGGAATACCTAGCAATTAGCTGATGTGATGCAAATGCCATTATTGATCATGATTCATAGAATACATACATATGCCTTTACAAATACATTCAATTTTATAAAATAAAAGGTCTTCTAGAGTCTGTGGAGAAATAATCTCGTTAACAGACACGCAGCAGCTATTAGCATGTCTTGTTAACCCGTAACTAATTTTCAAAACTATTTTTCTAATAACGTACCTATATACCTATTATTCGCAACAAAAACTATTTAAACTGTCCTTTATATCAGAATTGTTCAAAAATTTAAATAATACTTTATAATTACATATCATAAGCATACGTTGAATTCACCAATCGCAATTCATAAAATGGTATCACAACTCTATCTCTAGTTACTCATCTACATAATTATGTAATAGGTATACCTACTATAAATCTATAATAAAATTAAAATATTAAATAACGAACAAACATTTGCTTTCAAATATGGATCGTATAATAACACAGATTATCATAACTTACTGAGTTATTGCAAGCGGCGAGTTATGACATTGAATAATATAGTAGACGATTCATTTAACGCCGATAGTGGTAAATGGAGTGAAGATTTTATATGAATTTAATGGAAATTGCTGTTCTTCCGCACATTTATTGCCATAATCAGCATCATCTCGGTCAGTTTATAGTGCATTGAACTCTGTTGTTATGGCTTCCTTGAGGCTTCAAGGGAATTTCAAGATCGTACCCATTTAACGACTACATGCATAATGCATGTACTTCTGTGACCTCATGCATTAAAATTGAAAAATAAAACTTTCTTCTAAATATGGTTTTGTACGATAGATGAGAAATAATGAGACGGCACGATAAACAATATAAGAAAATTGACTGCAAAAGCTGCAGTTTCTTTATAAAAGAAAATTTCTTGTCAAGTACATGCTTCAAGCATTACTCGTAAGGAAAGTATGAATGGAATGAAAAAACTGAATGAAATATTTTGTGATAGTGTGGGAACAGGCAACAGGGCCGCCGCAGCCTTCCGGGATGTGGTGTCAAGTGTCGACCGCTCGGTCGAGCGAACATCGTGCAATCGCAACAAAATGAACATCGAATTAACAGATATTTTCATTAACTTGGGATACACATGTATGAGTTGCCACTTTTCTTAGGAAAATAAATTCAGAATTCAGTTTAATCGAGGGCAGTAAA
Source organism: Anthocharis cardamines (assembly GCA_905404175.1). Taxonomy (NCBI): domain Eukaryota; kingdom Metazoa; phylum Arthropoda; class Insecta; order Lepidoptera; family Pieridae; genus Anthocharis; species Anthocharis cardamines. The sequence continues at coordinate 7,692,914 of FR989962.1, forward strand.
TGTTCAGATTATCCTAACGCTGATGTATTCTGGGACAATAAACATCAAATCAACGCGGCGCTATTATCTTTGATATATTACAAACTACCATTTGAGCTTCAGTATACTGTATAATATAATAAGCTGTTTGCATAGTAATATTGATATAGTTTAATGGTCTTACTAAGTCTATCCTAATAGTTAATAATTCAGCCCAAAAATTTTAAATATAGGTACCTACTAAATGTTAATACGTAAATTAAATATGTTAAAATTCCCACGAAGGTGATTCACAGTATAGCGAATCATCTTCAATAGTGAGCTTTATATCTAAAATGTTCATCCATTAGTCAGACCGTTACAGTTTTTTCGCATTAATTGATTCCCGTGTAAGCGATTAGTGTCTAGATCTCGGTTCGTCCTTCACGTCGGTCGGTCGTCTCGCCATCCTCGTGACCTGCCTTGCTTGGTCACGCCCCATTTGCACCTCCTTTATGATCAACTACCATTAATGGCCATCAAATTATTCTTCTTAGAACCTCATTTTGTTAAAAGGCTTTGTTACTCATAATTTTCATAATTCTTACCAAATTAAAGAACAAATTTTATAATATTCTAAAAAATATCAGTTTGCGAGACTACTGCATTAATAAAGGATGAACTTGAATTTAGGAAAATGTACGATGCGCGAGCGCGTTGATGTCTTTTATAAACAACGAAGCGATACACAAAATAAATAGCAGATTTACGAGTATTTAATATTCAAAATAAAGAAATATTGATAAGCTTAATAAATTCTCATTTATACAAGATAGTATAGAGGTATTATTTGATATTTAAAACAGAATGCAAATATGTAGCCTTAAAAGAAAAAAATATATAATCAAGTGCAACCAATGAAAATCAATTAATCGAACATGGAATAAAAACTGTGTATATTTTATTGGCGGTCGGATGATCGAGTGTGGTACTTCACGAGAACGCGTCACGCTCACGAGACTGGTTCACTGATCATGAACATTATACGCCTCCTTCGCCAGACTTGCATTGACATTATCGCGCCTCATGTCGACTTTTTATTTTCAATTACTTTGTAAATACTGAGCAGTGGGTAATGCTAGCTATTAAAATATTGAGTTTAATTTACTTTACACCGACGTGTAGGTAATCACTTTCATTTTCATGAAATAAATAAGGAAATGACAATTTTAAATTTTATAAAATTCCCTATCAATGTAATTTAATCAAGAATATATTATGTAATATGGCCTTTAATGATATAGGTATCTATAATATTGCTTCTACAATAGGAAAAGCAGGTAGAAATAGAAGCAGTCGCTCTGTCCTTGACCCCACGCCGACTGGGAGCCACGACCGCAGATACATACACCGCATTAATTATTTATAAACTCCAAATTAATAAAACAAAATAATCGAATGAACAAAACGCTGGAATAAATGAATCCATAGGTATTAAATGGAACAGATTACGAACGACCCTATCAGTTGTTGCGATGTATTTTCCTAGTTTGATTTGGTTAGGTACATACGGTATATATGCGAACATACTATAGACAAAATTAGATTTTAATCTTATTTTGTGTTTGATCACAAAAATTCCTGCAATGCTTTAGATCATTAGCTAGATACTGTCGTAGGTATATTAATTAACAATTTACGTACAAAGGCAACAACCAGCTTTAGAATTCCGTTAATTCAGTTTTCATAAAAAAATGCTATAAAGTTTAGATAAAAGTATATATAAAGAAGAGTAAATTATTTATATTTCATAACAGGAAACCATTCTGTAACGCACGCCAACCTAAAGAAACTATTCATGTTTCCTTTCAATAGATCACAAAGGCATGTGGTTTATTAATTTAATATCCACATTTGCCTAAACCAAATGTTAGAATGTTGACCCAAGATGCTCAAAAGCGCACATTGCTTTTATCATCTACAACATGTACACATAAATAATTGTTTCTCTCATCGTTATGTTTCATATACTTATAACAGCTATAGTAGCCATTGAATCACCGGCATAATTATAGAAGTGGGGGATTGGCTGCGATGCGGCTGTGAGCGAAGAGGATGTAAATATGAATTTTTTTGAGTGCGACAAGGAAGGTACGTTAACAAGAGGCTTGTTCGTCCGTTTGATCGACACCGCCTGAGAGCAGGCGCGGGAAGCTGTCTGAGGTGCATTCTTCTTATGATGCTCAACTATATATTTGGCCCGTGGGACTCGACCGCTATTGCCACATCTATGTATTGAGATTTGGCTGGATTACTTTCCATTCAATCTTGATAGATAACGATATACAAACTTATATGATATTTCCTAATTTCGAATAAATACAAAGGCATGTCTATTAATCGTGAATGAGTAAATCTGTGCTCGCATTTTCTTAAGTATTTGCAAAATATGTTCAAAAAAGCACCCAACTCATTCAATTAAACAGTGGTTTCTTAATTTTGAATAGCATTTCGTAGGTATTATTAGAAATATCCTTATATTTATATAACGAAATCCGAAGTAATAATAATTCTTATAGTCTGTTCCCCTTTTTAGCCAATATTGTTTCATGTTGGTGCTTCTTTAATTTTATATAGGTCTTTTCAGTGATAGGGTAGAATGATATGGGAATCCAAAGTAAATAATCCAATTTTGCTTTTGAGTAATTTAAGGCAGTGGGCAAATTCTTGTAGGGTACCTATATGACTATAATAAACCGACTCTAAATATATTAATAGTGAAACTCCTTGCTCCATTATTTCAGGCAATTATTTAGCATAAAAATTATATTAAAAAATATCGTCAAATATAACTAGTTGATAAAATACTAAGGGAGTACATTCAATCGATTAGTCCATAATTCATAGGAGCAGCAATAGTTACAAACCTGTCTTAACAGAACAATGTATGTAGGAGCGACTTTCATAGAACACCCAGTCGAAGCCAGCTTCGACCGCCAGTCTCGCAAGCATGCCGTACTTGCTTCTATCTCGATCGCTGGTCGTTAGGTCCACAGCTCGGCCCTCGTAATGCAATGAGTTGTCCACGTGAGAGTTCTCTTCATCCCAACCCTCGATCACTCGCAGACGAACACCAGGCCACTGGTTCATCACGCTGATAGCGAGCGTGTTCAATTTCTCCTTGCAACGCTGGAAATTTACAACACTGTATGTTACTTATTGGTTTATTTCTTTAACTGAGAGTGTCTTTGAATTGAATTTATAATTCATAAAAAGAACTATCAAGACGTTATTGTTACACATAATGCAGTGAATTAAATCAAAATAACACCGAGTTAGAATTATGGATTAATTCATTCTTATTTATCTATATTTCCACCATTGATTATTATTATTATAGATGTTTATGTTAAACTGCATTATTCACTAATACAATTTACGGAATAAAATAAAAGCTTAATGACATTTTGAAAATAATTTGAAGCTATAAAGGCACGCGAAGCCTTTTGTTTGCACTAAAGAAAATACCAATAGACGTGCTAACAAATTGACAAACGTTGCCGCCCTGAGACGGATCGCGCAGGATGTCAAGCATTTTGTCGTGAAGAAATAAATCAAATGAAAACACGCCGCACAAAGGGATCGACACGATTTTGTTTGTGAAATATCTCAGGAGAACAAATAAAGAAAATGTCAAAATATTTATAAAGAAATGCGGACAATGCATATGCACGCACCGCACGCCAGCTTTGTGCCGCGATGTCAACTCACTCTATGCAGATTTCATAATGAAAAAATTATAAGATTGACGTAACGAATTGAAGCGATGGGCGCCCCGCTTGGCTGACTCGTCCGCTCGCATTCAATATAACAGATATTTTCAAGCACCGTATATAATTACTTCTACGAATGTTTCGAGCATCCAACCACCTACTAAAGAGTTGTAGGGAATTCAAAGAGATTTCATATCTTTAGAGACACAAATCACTGATTTTATACGGATTTCGAATATATTCGGAGTCCCAAGTGTTAAATGGTCTAGTATAATTAATTTTCAGGTACGATGGTTATCTTTATTAATAAAAAATACTACTATCGATCGATATCATACGAATGAACAAATGTATGCAATGAGATATTCAGGGAACTGTTATATAATAAATACATAATATTATACCGATATGAAAATATATATAATATATGATAACAGAATTTAAATATTTGACGTCGCACAAGCTAAAGCTCTAATCTAAGCAATACAATTGATGAATAGTCCAAAACGGCGCGGCATCAACGGATCTCGGTGGGATGTTCAATGTTTACCGTGCAGACGTCTCAGCTAGCCCGCACTAAAACAATCGAATGCTAAATGTATACTCAAACATTGCGTGCATTGTAACGTGGGAACACCACAGTGGCGCAATTAGTCTCTCACACTCTAACTTTTCAACAGCTTCTAAAGCTACTGATTAAGCCGTAAGGAATTTCCTACACTACTTTCCTCTTGGTAAAACTGCAGTGATCTAAGCAATGATATTATTTTTTTTTATCTTGAAATAGGAAAGCGTTTGTTTGCTATCACACCTGATCTTAAGTGTTGATGCAATCTAAGGTGGTAAATCACGCTTGCCTATGAAAATCCTATTTACCCTTGACTTAAAGAGCCCAATATTATAAGTCTCTGGAAAAACAGACGACGGTAGGGAATTCCAGTCCTTGGCTGTTCGCACTATAAAAGAGGAGGCAAAGCATCCTGTACGAGCTTTCGGTACATCGACCAAGTAAGGATGGTATCCCTCCGTACGTCTCGATGTCCGATCAAAAAAAGGAGAGAAATGATATGAAGTATATTATAAAATGTATCTACTGTGATTCAATGAGGAGTCGTCGTGACATGCCGGGCGGGCTATTATAAATTCATTATGCATATTTTTAGTAAACAAGCTGTCGATCACAATGCCTGCTCACAGCGGGATGCATGCCTCTGACACCTCGCCCTCCTCCAGTACACCAGCCCTAATATCAGTCGTTTGGTATGAGCTCAACAGACATTAAACAAGTTTTTATTATAAACTCGATTAAAGAATATTTATTTCGCAAATTATAAAATTACAACACATCAAAATCTCATAAAGGACTATTTTAATTAAAAATAACAGCCGTATCGAATACCTAAGGTCACGTTTGGAGCGAAACGCCAGGCTACCTGAACCGGTGGCGACCGAACCACTTGCGGACGCATAATGAAGGCCGTCCGAATGGAATTGAAGCAAAAATTGAATAAAAAAGCCGTAGGATCATCGCACTACAGCAAAAGGTGCAGTGGCTTGAACATTAATTCTCGCAGAGCAGCTTAGAAAATACACTAAAATAACAAAATAAATCTACAAAATCTATCAAAGTAAATTACATGCATATATATTATTCTCTGCATATAGATACATATTTATCGTCTTGACCAAATTTAGGTTGAACACTAATTTAAACCCGCTTCCTTCGCGACCATAACAATATATTAAGATAATTAAATGGCTCTTTACATTCCTTAACACATCGTTTTTTGTATAAGGGTAGCAGTTGAAAAGCATCGACCAATAGTGACTGGTTTAATTTTTTTTTCGTTTTGGACACCACTACAAATAGTTCGGGGCTAGTTTTATAGCAACCGTTAATTTGTTCCATTGCAGCTTGTTTATTATTCCTGGTTAGGAATCAGTTTTAGTTTGTCGAAATAAATAGGCAGATAAATAAATATTGAAAACTACGTCTAAAAATATTATATTTTAAAAATTCGAATAACAAAATCGTTTGGAGGACAAAATAAAAAAGTAAAAGTAGTTTGCCAATGTTGAAAGCAAAGATAAAACTATGTATAATATTATTTTTAATTCACTGATTTTAATGATCGTTAGGTTGCTATTTTAATTTATCGGTTCGTAAATAATTTACTGATAAAATAATAAAAAGTATATAGTTTTCACATCATATAGATGTATAAAGTTTTATTTAAAAAATTGATTTAAATTTTAAATTTTTAAATAAAATAGGTACCTTTTACCGAATTAAAACGCTATTATTTATATACTCGCGTTAATAAAAGACAATATTCATTAAAAGCTTTCGTAAATATTTAATATTTTTACATTAAATAAACAAAAATTATCCCGTAGTTCTCATTGCTTAATAGTTACTGAATATTACCGATACCCTAGAGTATCGATACCTACTGTACAAATGTTTGTCAGTAAATAAGTCCTAATGTCACACAAGTTGTCGAACAAGTCATAAATATGCATCATCAGCTGTGTATTTATGTTTAATGCTCTTCCATGTTTGGCGTCGAAAAATATTACTGTTTGTTTCAATACGATTATTGGTACTATCCGAATCTAGCGTTATGATGCCACTTCTACTAAGCGAATGATAATTATATCAATTATTATAATCAAATCACACTTTTTTTATCTATATAATAAAGACTGCTTTAGGAAGTGAAAATACATGAAGTAGGCATGCCTGCTACATCACTATATAAACTATAGTAATACGCCCCGGCTTCGCTCAGGTGCAATGTCTACACTATACATCTATCTACACAAAAAAAGTCTTAAAGAATGAGTTATATCGTAACAAAAAAATCTTTCCTCTTTTCTATCTATATAAGACAAAGTCGTGTTAGTTACACCATTTATAACTCAAGAACGGCTGAACCGATTTTAATCATATTTTATTTGTTGGATAATTTTTTCTTTTAAATAAATTAGGTTCGGAACTCTGCCATCTTCCGCAATTTGCCAACATTCTGGTTGGATAACATCTGTCGGGTCCGCGAATATTATTATAGATGAAAGCCACTAATAGTGACGAAATACAAAAGTTACAAAAGCAGAACACATTTAAAATTGAGAGAACTTGTTATTTATATTATTATATTCAGGCAATTAAAGCAGCAAAAACTATTTATTACTTGTAATTTTATAAAACTGAAATATACTAGTAATAGATGTTTCAGCCGAAAAAAAGTACAAAGCTCTCTGTGTATTCCCTGCCTTCACTTCCACAACTAGAACGTCGCATACCTACATTTACTAAAATATAAGAATGAAAGCATTAAATAAAACTGTTTACCTGTCAAGAAATAAGATCTTGTATGATAAAATGTTTCTTGACTTATTTGCTCATTGTAACTTGATGCAGAATTTTGAATTATTAATGGTAATGCGAAATAGCTCATTGTTGTTGTGGTATTCTTGTCTTATTTGTCACAGTTGTAGTGGGATCCCTCGAGACCGATCAGTTAAAACGCTTTTATCACAATCATGTACCTACTTTCCATTATTTATACCCGCGGGAACCTCGTGGGTATTATTTATACTATCACGATCTGTGCTGTCGTAAGGGTCAATGGTGGAGTCAATGAGAGCATACCACTACTTGCAATCTGCAAGTCATCCCAATGAACGATAGTACCCACCTCGCTTCCGATATTAATTCATTTCGTTATTCTTTTCCTATCATATTATAGGTAGATAAATAATAACGAAATTACGACGTTTTCTCCTTAACTCATAATAATCTAATAGAGATTTTCCATAAAATAATTCAGCGTGTTTCACACCTAAGCATTAACTTTTTCCATAATTATCATCTCTTCTAAATCACACACAGGAGCCTATAAAATATTAATCGGCGTGTCGTGCTAATTTACTACGTCAACCCTCGTCGAGCCGATAACTGCCGTTGATCGATTTGCATCCGTAATTACGTCACTTTTAGCAGAGCAGGTGATGAAAACGCGACAAGTACATGATTACAGGAGGCGAAGAACTACAGCCTCTTTGCCGCGACCGGTTGGAAGCTTTTACTTTATACCCCGCGTTAAATACGCTGCTGTGGTAATCAGGCGCTCGGTAAATACGTATGTAAAGAAATAAAACAGGTTAACTATCTTGTCTTGTTTTTCAAACCTTCGGAGACGTTATCGGCTCACTGATGATTCTCATTAAATAAAATAAAGAGCAAATCATGACGCGCCCGTGCTATCGCAATAAAATGAATTATTGATTTATCAGTGTATCAGAACTTCATAATTCCACCCGTCAAGTCGTGTTTAATATGGGCCACTGCACAGCTCGCACACTAATCTTTTACCTCGGTACGGTCCGCCACAGATCTTAAACTTATATAAATCTCTTTCCACGCTTCATATGCTTAGAAAAATAAAGTGTATTTGTTACAATATTGATTCGTAATCGCCGCTTTTATTGTTTATCCCCGACCTAAAGAGAAGTGATCACATCATCGTGGGCGTAAAGTCAACAATCGCACACGGATCACAATATGAGTCCTCTTTTGCTGACGGTCCCGAAGTGCCACTCGATAATATTTTATAAGACAAATAACGCGATAAAGATGTTTTGACGTGAACCCGTGTTCATCGCTCACACTAAAATGCGTTCAGTGAACGCGTATAATAAAATATTTATTAACAATATGTGTTTTGATTTTGTGTTAAAGTAAAATAAAAAGAGCCTAATTTAGTGTCAACTTTATAGGTGGCGAGCGAAGCGTTAAGGTGATCGGTCAGTTGTTATAAGTAATATTATGATGACAGGACTCACGGCGGCGGACTTCAACGTAAATCCATTAGCATTGTTTTAAAGGATTAAGGGACGTTTACGAGACACATTATGGAGAGACGCGTTGCCTGACACGCATATTTTTATGACACATGCCCTTTATTTTTTATATAATCAGTGTGAAATGACTACTGACTCTTGAGTATACGATAAGATGAACTTTAAGGTGTTTAAGCTTATCTATTATTTATTTAATTCTTTCAACAATTTTGGCCAAACGATTGAGAATTCAAAAGCGAATTCCTAGCGGAACATAGGGCAAACTAATTTCTGTGTCTGTTTCACATTTCATTTTGCTTAATTATTTTTTTTAAATCTTGTATCTTCGGGACTCGAACTCAAGACCTCCAGTACTAAGCGTATCGCACTTATCATTGAGCCCAGAAGGCGGTCAAAGTCAAAGAGCCATATAAAATTAATTAAATATCTTTACAATAAAGTTAAATTACAATTTCATTTCAAATCTAATTGAGACGACAGAAGTAGTAATCAATATTTTCTCGATTGCGACATTTCAACCACAGTCTCGAATAATGATGCCAGCGGCTAGCACCTATCGTATTACACAAAAGGTTTCTTATTGTTTTTATATGACCAAAATCAAATACGTTATCCGGTACCTAATATTATAAATTTACCCGATGAGGTGAGTGATTTTTTACAGGATCAACTAACACGCAGTATATTTAATCAATCAGTGAAATTTAAACCATAATTATGGTTAGGTTACGACAGGCAGGTAACTTAAACTTTTGGGATTGCAAATGCACCTTCTCGAAGTTAGGATATTAGTTTACACGATACAACTTGTCCTTCCGATCGAATGGTGCTCATATCAACATTTCGACCAAACAAGTTGTCATTGGATATTTTTGAGATTGTTTTCACTTTTTAGGTATCAATCTATTTAGTATATTTTTAATTAATTTCGCTTTTTGTTCATGATTAAAATTATTTTTAATAGAAATTAGTTGCTGTCAATTAAAATATTTCAAATTATCAATTTATCTTTCAAGCCTAACAATATATTGACGTGAATTAGTACTAAATTACTAAAAGATAAATCGATTAGATGTTGTGAAATAACTGCCACCTAAAATATTGATTTTAAATAGCGATAGTTAGTGTTCATGAGGAGTTTTCGCAAATGGGTCGGTGTGATCAAAGGCTTTGGACGAAAATTAATTATCAATTTGTCGTGGGTGCCAGGCAGGCGACATAAATCGATCCGGTGTATCTGCCTGCAGCCACATTAGCCACGCTCGAACACGAGATAAGGATAACAAATGCTCAGTTTAAGGTTATCTTAACATCGCGGACATGAGACCGCTTTTTGCCACCGAACCCTCCGAACCCACTTTCTTGTTTTGTGTTGGAGACATCACTCCTCTAATAGCCGTATAAAAAACCTTATTTTGGAATGATTGCACTTTATTATCGTTAAAATTAATGACCGAATCAAATCAACATTTTTGCATACCTACTACCTTCGAAATTAGAGATGCTACGTATTTAAAAAATCACAATAAAATCTATTTATTATAAAATATGAAAGTCATAAAAATAAAGTTTGCATTACATTCACATCATTTTATATACTTTTACATATTGTTGTAGCTTTTAAAATAATATTTTAGTAGTATTATAGCCAGCATATAATTATATTAATAAGCCAAGCGCATGCGAAATTGGGGTCTCACCTCGACTGGAGGGCCATAAATAAAATAAAATGAGCAGCATCGGTGGGAGGAACTCCGTGCTAATGATTAAGCTGGATGACCCAAGTCTACCCCAGCGGGATATTTCGACCAGCCATTTTATCCTCACGGCTATTTAAAAACAAATTCTATTGGTCAGCCTCAACTTTAAACACTCAGGGTTAAATTAATCATCTACTTGTACAAAAAAGGTATCCGCGTATCTAATTTGATCATAAGATATGCCCCACCAAGTCCACACGCTTTTAGAAAACCGCTTGATATACGAGTTATTGACCAATTATCAAAAACCATTCAATTTATCACACATAAAGCGCGTTATTCTTTATCATACGAACACTCAGGTTACACAATTGTATATAAATGTTAAAAATTACTCAACACGAAAGTCGAATTTGAATATGAATAGGCAGGCGCCATGTGGGCAGGTACATAAAATACCGGCCCAAAATAATAATGGTAGACAAATGTCCCCCTTAGCAGACACAATGACCTACCTCTGAGAGATCGATTCACTTTTAAGTAATGCTAATTTGAAAGTCTAGAGCGAGTGGTTTTTTCTATATAGCGTCATAAAGAAGCTCAAACATGAATAACAACTATCTGATGTGTAATGAAAAAATAATGTAACGTTATTTATTTGGCTCATTACGCTCTCTTCACAACTACATAGTACTCGTAGAAAATATAGTATGCAATATTTTCTGAATGCGTTAGTTAATCAAATGATATCTCATCGTACATTTTTCTAAATAATGTGACTTGATTCCCCATTCGGAAAACATGCAATTTGCAATTGTATACCATTTTAATGCAAAATTATATACAGAAACAAAATTACATCTTGAGTCTTGTATTTTGCAAGAAATAAATTAAATCAAAGAGAAATGGAATTACAGTAGCAAATACCATTTCAGATTAAGAAGGAAATCGATAGCTGTCGTTTAGTTGAAATCAAAACAGTCAAAATAAGAATTGATATAAGAGAAGGGCGCCCGTGGACACGCAGGTAGGTTGGAACTTGGAAGGCAGCTATCATTTAAATTAATTGGACGCGAAACAGCGAACACCATACTAAAGTGTGTCACCCAAAATTTCCAGATTATTGACAGACTGCGCTCACATTGAAAAAAATAAAATAATTAATTATCTTTAACAATAAACTTTATTTTGCTATACGTACATTAATATAAACGACTTCTTAAAGTCTCCGAGTGATCATCGCAGTTTAGTACCAAGATTTTTGCAGCAGTAGGTATACACAGAGTAGGTTATTACAATCAAAAGTAAGCGTAAACACTAGCTTTAACAACGCACATTTATGCACAACTGAATATAGTACTTAAAACTATTTAAGAATAATTACAATACAGCTTCTACCGGCGTTTAGTATAGGATTAGAAAAGTTTGAGTTAAATTTCGCCACGGCCAAGACCGCAGATTAAATAATCGTTACTTTGCCGCGACTCACGAGTCGCGAGATTGTTATCGGACGTCGCCGTGTCGACTTCACAATGCCATCTTTTGTGTTCCGACACGATAATTTATAGCCATCAAACACTGCGCTTACGGGAACGAGATAACCCTGCGATTTCAAATTATACAAAACAACCACACCCTTTATGATTATCTCATTAAATCTAGCTACATTATTCAAATAAGTATCTATGAAATAATAAAATTTGTTTTTATTTATCTACTTATACAAAATGTATTTATATTTTATCATTTTAGTCAAGAAGTGTGAAATATCTTATGGCACAGTATAACAAGTGCATAAATAGAATTTTACAACATTTATAATTATCCTCTATGGTTATGAAAATACAAGATAATTATCAAGAACCTTAATTGCAGGCACTTCATATGTAGCTTTAACCATTAGATGGGAAGGATATTACGTCAAACACAAATGTCAGTAAAATATTACTTACAACAATGATGCACCGGCTATTGCATACTATTTCCAGTTGCAATGAGATGGAAATTTCGTCTAAAGACACAACGACGTAGTATTCGTTAAGTGCCTACTCATATACGATACTTTTGGTGATAATAAAATTAGTGATGAGTTTCTTGTTGGAAGATAGGTACGTAAAATTGAACAATTCTCTTTAGAAATACTAGAAACGGCGAATTAGAAGCTTAAAAATTTTATATGATTCCCAGTTGCTAATATTTTGTATATTTCTTCCAAAACTGACTTATTGAACACAACGCTTCACCGATGTATCTATATAAAAGTTAATGCTGAAGTTAAAACAACGTGTTTGCAAACATCTTAAGTCCGAGAAGCTTAACAATACAGCGAGACGACACTTCTAGATATACAAAAGTATTCAGGTCAATGCATCGCATATTTTAATAGTTATGACCGGTGTGTCGGTTGTTGTATTAAAACAATGACCAATAACTTTGTATTTACGTCTCATTGACTACAAGCGTGTGCTTGCGGCGGCCTATCTCTGCTATTAGCCGCTTCTGCCTTCGTACACGTTGTTTTCAATTATTAGAAAAGCAAAACAAATACCGAGGAAACCTTAGCATGAAATCGTGATTTTTATATTGATATTTTAAAGAATTAGTTTCTGTTTGATTGCACAACTCTACCTAACATTGATAATAATATATTCGCTTATTCAAAAACCTATGTATAAACTATTTATATCAAGGGGCTCATATTATAATAAATATACAATTCTCCGACAATATTATCATTAGCTCGAACGGAAGTTATACCTTTCTGGATAGTTTAAAGAACAATAGGGTTGCGACGGTGTGTGCCTTATCAAAGGCACGAAGTCGATCGTTCATAGTCAAAATAATTTCTTGAACCAACCTTCAGGTTACAATTACACTCATTAGTTTATTAATCGCTAAACGATATCGAGCATTGTTCTCTGCTGGACAATCGCCGCTAGACCAAATAACGCCATTATTGACGACTTTGCTTACCTAAATATGGCGACATATAACAAAAACTAGACAGTAGTATTGCATTTCAAACCAGTCTGTGGGCGACGACATTCACAAGGTAATTCGTCTAAGATTTCGATGATAATAAGAACGATATGAACTAACTTTTTGTGATTGCAAAGAATGTAAAATGTATATACAGACTATATATATAATCGAGACGAGATTTATGAAAGCTTAAACAGTTAAATCTTTTAACAGCAAAGATTTGTAATAAATTATATAAAAACGTAGGCGGAATGGAAAACAAGCTCCGTGAGAACATATCGTATGGCATCAGACATCGCTTGCACTGCACCCGCGGCCATCTAGCGTTCCGGCGAAATTATAATGCAGACATACATAGAAACTCATCAGAGAAAATTATGATAATTGATAGTTTGATAAAAGAAACATAAAATATTAGGACACTTTAATAAAAACGCGAGAATTATCTTAAAAAACTTCGCGATATTTCACTGAAAGTTCATGTGTTGTTTAAAATTATTTGCAGTTTACCAAGTACCTGCTGGTATTGTAACACCGAGAATAAACAATTTGAGATTAATTGATCGTAGATTTGCGTCGTATAACATTTATATTATAGTAGTTCTCATACACGTGATTCAATGTCGTTTCAAGCAAACATGTAAACATTCTAGTGAAAATCAATTACATGCTTATTAAATATTTTAAACTGTTTTCATAACATCATGGCAAAGTCTATTAAGAAACAGCGATGATGGTGATGTTAAACAGAGGGTAGAACGTTTAAATTTGAAGGTGAATGAAAGATCATAAGCATAAAATCGAAACAAACATGGTATTTATAGTTAAGGAAGAATTATTATTAACAAAAGCTAATAAAATAATCTATGAGTAGGTTACGTATGATATAATACAGAGAAAATAGAACAGTATTAATACTATCATCACTTATATTCTGTAAAAAAAAAAATATTTACCTAGTATCAGATCTACGCAAAATGATACATTACCTAAACTTTCTCAAAACATATTTTTTATAGAAATTACGTAATTAAAAGCTGTAATAAAGTAAACAATTGAATAACGATTAACGTCCACAACGCGCTTCTCGCTGTTCATGAGAAGTATGTCCCAAAAAACTACATATCAAATGTTTATATTCACAACATTGACGACTAGATATTTCTGGAATATCAATTAAAAGCTTTACTAACATTTTAAACATCCCTCTTTTTAGAATGAGTGGAACAAACCCCTTAAGATGGTGGATTAAAACTTATTTTATTATACTAAATTTTTTATATTCTATTATATTATTCAAAATCCTAACTTCATTAGTTTTATAAAATATTAAAAATTATAAAAGTTAATTTGACACGATTTTTATGATACGTTATTTTCATGGAATAACATCGTATTCCTTACACGTGGATGAACTCGCAGAAAGACATTAGTATTTAAATAAACCAAACGATGATTCATGTAAAAAAAAATCAATTGTCGATTTTATTGTTCATCACGACATTCCCTCATATTCGCATATACTCGCGAATTGACTTTAACCGTCTTACACAAGAATGCACTTTACAATGACGAAGACTCAATCCGTAATTTTTTATATATGTTAACTGGCTATCGATACACGCCCTGACACTCCAAGATTAATTTCTGAAGTGTGTAGTTGTTTGTCAATTTGTCACTTTAATTTATGATCAACCATTGTTTTCCAGTGACGTCACTTGATGCATTTTTGTGCCATCTTATTCAATATTAAACTTTTACTATCAGTAGATACAATTTCAGATATATTTGATTGTTTATTAAAAACGATTAAAATTAAATAAAATCATTTTATGAATAACGTACCTACATAACTTCCAAGATACCTATGGCGCAAGCAATAAAAGAATCCTTTCGAAAATTTCATGTTTTAAATTATTCAAAAAACAATTTAAAAAGTCGGCGAATGTGTATTATCGGTATCCGATACTTAATCGAGGCCACATTCTTTGGAATTCACTCCGCCTGTGAGATACCTGGTGACCGCTTACAGTCTTCTTGTGTTTCAAGCAACCGCAGCGCAGCCCCGGGCACCCTCAGTCAACGACCTACACTCTCACCGATACGATTTCTCCCATACATTTGCTCGTAATAACAGTTAATTGTCCTTCATCTGAATAATTCGTGAAACGAGAATGCTCGCTTATTACCATTTACTTATAAAATACGTTGATAAATAATTATCTATTACAATTTAACAAAAGATAAGTAAGTATATAGTAGAATATAATATGGTGGATGCCGAAATGCATAAAAATGCGGGCATTAACGATGGCATGTATGTTTGTTTGTTGCGGCACCTTGAATGGTTATATTTAAGCGTTAAATATGCGCTCCTTTAAAGAGCTGTCGATGTAACAAAGCCTCTTCCGCCAGAACAGTACTGGGTGGAGCTAATAAACTATTTGAGTAGTACCACGTGTTGACACTGGTGTTTCACACCTGAACAATGCTCCTCGTTTGCATTAATGTAAATTAGGTTAGGCAGCCCGCGCCGCCGCGCCTACTCTCAATTAGAAGTGCCCTAAAGTAGCGCGGTACTTATGTAGAAGCAACTAATGACAAACATATATAAACTATGTTTTTGTAAGGAAGCGTTTATATGATCGAATGGTTAAACAATAATTGCTTTTGTAAATTCATATCAGCTCAGTGTCTAATAAATTCTTCGAGTTTCAACTTTAAATTACAATCAATAGTTAGAGCATAGTTTTTATGCCAGAATTTCATTTTAAGAACAAATTCGTTTTAAATAGTTGAAACTATTTATTAGCTATTCCAGGATGAGAGGCCGTGAGAGAAGTTTCGTGTCAAAGACTGCGTATGGTGTTCGTCTTTCAGCGCCCGCCTCGGTCGCGTAAACACAGACGCCTAACTACAGCCCGTTCCTACCAAAACAATTTGCGTTTTTACTGGAATCTGCGTATGAGATTGAATACATTGTTTTAAAAAATGATAGTATGTCATTCAGGACTTCTTGGAATTGAACAATAGGAAAAATTTATACACAACGTACAATATTGCGTATCAATCATGATATTTATAACTGACTGTAAAGCATTTAGCCTTTCAGTTGTTCTTCAAAAATAATAGCAATATTCACTAAACAGCAATTATAACGGAAATGTCACCAACATCCGAACGTCATAAATCACACCACCAAAATGCGAGATCTATAACCGAAAAAAGATCTGATGTTGGGAATGAATTTTTTTTATTGTGAAGCGGCGGAGTCGCACGCGCGGCTCGATTGTGGCTGTGTGGTCCTCGCTAGCCACTTTGTAAATAGCGCGGTTTACCTTTTTCAACTTTTGTGTTTTGTTACCTTTTGTGCTGTTGTACGACCAATATTACCATAGCTATTTAGGATCGTCGGATAAATAAATACGTCATTTATCATGATAACTGATGCGCACGGACGTCGCAGTGTCACAACATTTAAATGGGGTGAAGATTTGATCTTTAGCTTGCACGATTTGTGGCGATTTATCTTTGCATTATTTCACCATTAAAATATTATGAAAAAAAATTATATTTGGAAAATTGATTTACCTTCTTATCATAAAATCTATTCATAATTAGCTAAGCTCTACGTAGTTGACAATTTTTATCGATAATATAGTTGATGGATGATAACAAGGAAAATAAAGATTAATTTGTATTACTACAACGGTTATAATAGAATAGTAGCCATCTTGTATTATCAATACGTTATATCTGCTGCTAATTTTAAGTTTAAAAACAATGTCGACGTTTAAAAACGTAAAATGTCCTTCCTAAACATAATGAAGTGTTCCTGATTTATGATCACGAAATTGCATCCACATTTAACTCAGCTGCTTATATCTTCTAAAGAATTTTTTTTCAAGAGCGGCATCGAGGCTGTGCCATCAAATTGTGGCACAATAAATTCACTCAAACCGCAGCCTCTTTCACAATATTTGTACCGGGGCGACAAAAAGGGCCGAAAGGGCGGCCCTTCGTTGAATGAAGGGAAGGTAAATAAATATAAATAAAGGTGAGGGTGGGAAGACGCGGGGGGTGCGACAAGATTCCCGCGGCGCCTGATTTTGAGCAAGACTAGCTTCCTCGATAGCTCAACAAAAGTACTAATAATACATTAAAATTTTGATTTAAAGTGCAGATAAAGAACATTCGAACATTTTATGCATTTAAAGAACATAAATTTTACATAAAGTGCCCGTGAATTTTCAAGATTGTAAAAATCCAATTACAAGCTCATTGTTCTTCGTATCGAGCCGTCACACGTCATTAAACAGGACCAATGAGAATCGTAAAAGTATGTCCGTGTTGATCGGGCTCGCGGCTATAATCGAGTACACCATGAGCACGACCAATTACGGGTCCGTACTGGTGAGGTGCACTTTTATTGGGTGTAAGATTTAAGTGCCGATCGACACGCCAGAATACGGACCTGCCTGACTTTATGACCACTTATGTCTCTTAGATATACTGTTCTCTATCCCATACTGCATATCCCAATATCTTTTCAGACCTTAGATGAGAAAGTGAAATCCCGAGTCCCCGTAGTGGGGCATGGGGCAGACCCATTTCTGTGTCTGTTTCATTGATAATTATTATTTTACAGGCAATTAGGTGATCAGCGTTCTGTGCCCTGCTCGACCGTAACATTTTTTTAAAATCTTGTTTCCCCGGGATTCGAACCCAGGACCGGAGGCGCATCGCGCTTACCACTGAGCCACGGAGGCGGTCAGAACTTAGTTAAACTATGATGGTATAACGACCGCAAAAGCATGGATTATAAATAGAGTAATGAGCCTGCTAACCGCGGGCATATGTAATCCGTTAGAGAGTTCAGCATTTTAATTTGTGATGTTATTACTGCATGCATTTCAAAGGCAAGCGGCTCATCGTCTTGCGAAAGCAAGGAAGAGAACGTATGTAGTGAGTGCAATAAATAACTAATAGCCATCGATGTTAACACGAAATTGAGAGCACTATAAAATAAATAAACATTGATGTATCCATAAAATTACTTTACTCGATCTTACTCTCAGGGAGTCGTTTGTAATTTATACATCAATTTGCAATTTGCGCTACCTAATGTAATATGTATTTGCCAATATATATGTATATTATATAAACATAAAATTATAGCTTATCGATATTATGGTTGTAGGTATGTAAGTTTTTAGATGAATTACGTTAAAATATTTCACTTGCGGCTTATCTAACAATGTGTGGTTTTGTAACAATAGATCATTATGAATTGTCAGGGTATACATATAGAATGATTGAAACTACTTTTTTTTTATAAATATGACTTTTGTTGGCATGCAATGGCATTCTAATCATTTTTTTCTAAAAAAAATAGAATGCCATTTTCATTTTACACGATTACATTTAAGTACTGTTGGTTATTTTTTGTAAGCACACATAGTGCATTTAGTGTATTGTATGATTCACACACACACACTCACTCAAGCTTACACATACGGGGAGACCGAGGGGAGTTGAAACAATTTTGACATTTTACTTCATTAAAACAATTCTATAAAATTAGGTATCGATTAGTACCAATCGATAGCTAATTTCTTAAGAAACTGTAAAATTCAATTCTAGGCTAAAACATCAAATTAAACAAAACAAGTTATTTTGCATGAGGTGAGTTGAAACAGAAGACTTTCAGGTAGAATTTAAACCTGTTAAATAGAAACGATAATAAAATGTAAAGATATTTTTTTAAAAATAAATTACTTTATACCGGATTAAACTGCTTTCTAGCAAAACGTGGTCACGGGCACACTGAAAGATAATTTTGTGACATTTCAAATCAGAAGCCAATCTTATTCAGTCTGCCCGATTTTTCGAGTACTTTCTAAAGTACCTACTCGAAACGTCGGGGTAAAAAATTAATCGCTTTTTATTCCGGTATAAAGTAGTTTATTTAAATGTATATACTCGCGTTAATAAAAGACAATATTAGGTATTTTTTAATTCTAAAATATTTAAAGTTAACTTTTACCTTTTACAACGTTATTATTAATTTGTACTAAGCTGAGCAAATCTACAAAAATGTTATAAACTCTTATTATTAAATTATGCCTATGAAATCAACAATGAAGTAGGAGACCATAATAGGCAAATAAGTAGGTACATCACTGAAAATCAGCGCTGAGGTGTGTCTCGTCCGCATATGCTGAGTAATGGGCTTTTTGCATGTTTCATGTTGTGATTGTTAATATAGTTTAGTTTATAAGTTGTATTGCAAATAAATATTTTTCTTTCTTCTTTCTAGTATTGACCTGTGAAATTCATCGCTAAACCATGACTTCGTAGAAATTTATCGAGTGTGTAAAAGTTACTCATTCTCGTGCTCGTATTAATTTATGACTGAATTCTCCTACCATTACACAACGTTGTTATGCCCTATTTAAATAGATCGGCCAAAAATCCCCCGATTTATGAACGATATAGAGCTAAACATACAAGCCAGGTCGAATGTTGCATGTTTATTTACTTAATACAAGATTAGTCTAATTAAATTATTATAATACTAGTGCATCACAGACGTTGTTCCACAATGTTGGCTTCGAAAATATACAAATATTCCTAGATTTTAATATATGCTAATTTTTTAATAAAATGTTTTAATATATCACTGATTTGCAGTGGACATCTATTTACGCTCCAACGGGGACTGGCAGAATTAACAGCGCTGTGGCATGAAAGTGTCACAGCATATGCTGAGCCAGTTCCTATTCGCAACCGCAGTGCACATTGCGACTTGACTGAATTAGCATAGATTTACTTATAGTTTGTTTAAGCTATTGTAATGTTGTACTGTGTTTGTGAATAAATGTTTTATCTATCTATCTATCTATTCCAAAAAAGCTATGTGTGCGTGACGTGAGCTGACACTTGCGAAAGATGGCGGAGCTCGATACTTAAATAGTTATTCAGTTATTCGAGACAGAGGAATCCAACAACTAAGATATCATTAAAATCGGTGCAGCCGTTCTTGAGTTATAAATAGTGTAACTAACACGACTTTGTGTTATGTGTATGTAGGTATATAGATGTTACAATACAATAAATTATAAGGTCTGTGTAGGTATATCTAATAATAATGTTACCAAATGAAGTAATATAATTTTTACAACTGTTTATATATGAACTTATATTTGTTTGTCAGGTTTAAGCCTTAAGGTTATAATTTGTAGACTTTTCATAGCCCGTGCCTCTTAGCATTGACTGAGGTTTGACAGATAAGAGTAAGATAAGCGACAACAGTTGTACCAAATCAAATATTTGCTAAAGTAATGAAAACATTCTCTGAACATTCTTTTAAACAAAAGATTTATTTTTGCCAATACTGTATTATACATTTTCAATTGACTAAGGAAGCCGCTGAAAATCAGTGTTGCGTCCGACAGAAGTGTTGTTTTATTAGTTATTTGTTGTGTTTCTTGCTTCGTTCAATAAAAAAAAGTGTTGAAAATCTTAATAATTAGCACCATCGTTTTGGAAAATGAAAACTTATTTATAGGCAAACGAAACACTTCCCGCGATATCTACTAGTAGATCGGTTTTATGAAATTTAAAATATGAAGACCAGATTGGATAATTGTACATACTTTCCACAGTTAAGCAAACCGTTGGGTGACATCGGAAACGCGAAGATCGCCAACAAAGTAACGTATGCAAATTATGGCACTTTAATATATTGACACGTTCGAGTACACATACATCACGACTGTTTACGTTGGCAAGAGAGATGCAAATCGTTAATTTATCGCCAACTTAAGGAGCAACTATATAAAACAAACCGCAAACACAGGCGAGGTTCAAAGACCTATCACTTGAACAGTTTGGCTTGTATTTGAACAAGTGTTCCCAGCATTCATATGCAAACTTAAAGAGCTTACGCTATTGATGGGATTAGGCAAAGATGCGAAATACTTATTGTGCAACGTGTAGTAAGCCTCATAGCTACCGAGTTTTAAATTGATATTTTACTATAACATATGACTACCATATTATTACATATCTATAGGCATTCAGCATAAATCCAAAAAAAACGCTAGTTAAGAGCCGATTTCAATGAAATTATCCAATTATTTATCATTTTATATTAATTTACTATATTATATTACATTAGCAACCTCTTATCTTTTACTCTTATTACGCACTAGTTCTACTTCTTACTGTGTTTTTTCTCTATCCTCTCCATGCGGTTGCTTGGAAGCGATAGCTAAAAAGCTTTAAAGGCGCCTTCTATGATATCTTTATCTATATACTTTTGTCATATATTATCTAATTTTAGTCAACATGTGCAATTAAACCTTCTTAGCTAAAGCATTATCTTGAGAAATTACATTATAAAAAGGTTTCAAACATCCCTATTCACACTTTTCTTTAATGTTTTGAGTATAGATTGAATCAGTGAACATTACATGTATTATATTATGCACTTGCGCGCGGACAATGCAAAATAATTTTAGGCACATCTACTAGTAACATAATCATCTGTGATCTCTGTTAATTAAATAAAAATAATAAAGCGTATACTTTTAGGTCTGAGACTTTAATTTAATATAGTACTTTTCTAATATTTTAATGATACCGACAAATGTCTTTCTCATTTACAAGCTTCAGGACAACTCTTTACAAGGCAACTTAATCTTGTAAATAAAAAAAGAGTGCTTTCATTTAAGACTGAGATCATCTCTGTGTATGTAGAGGTAGTAATGGTAAACAAGCAATATTGTGAGGCTGTTAAAAGATCTTTATTACATTTTATAACGTTGTAAACCCACCGTAGAATTTTTAGGATTAATTTGATTATGGTCAATTATTCACAAAGAGAACGGCTCTCGTTCCGTTTTTTATCCTGCGTTAATAAGCACAAAAGTACCTAATTTAGGAGGCGGTGTCTTTACAGCTAACAAATTAAACCACTTTAGCGTATCAGACTGTAAAATGAAATCAATATAAACAATCGATAATTAAGCGACCTTAAAGCGATTTTATCAAATTAAATGTTTGTTTGATTTACCTTCTTTACATTTCAAGAACATGGTCTTAGTATTAGGTATGTTAAATAAAAATACCGCTCGAGTATTTAAATGATTTCAAACCAACATTACAACTCAAATTAAACACGAGCTAATCTTGGGATTACAATAAAATTTTAAAAAGTAGATAACAAAAGTTTGTGTAGCGGTTGAGATTGACATGCTATCTGCGCGCGCGCACCACAGTAAAAGCTCATTGTAACCCGAGCCTCAAATACGAAATTGAATAATGCTGACCTATCCCGCGACCGCCTTGCCCATAAATCACCGAGATATTTATGTCCCTCAACCCCCGCTCACCCGCGACATCCCCTGCCACATCTATGCCTTTTCGCAGGCGAGAATATAAAATATTAAATAAAAACTAACATAAAATCGTATGTAATTTCGATTGAAATGGACTAAACATGGGGCGGTTACGCAAATACTCTGCGGTTTTTGCCAACCAACAAATCAACAGTAGTTTCTGTGGAAATACTTTCATTTATGAGCCCCTAGCCATGTTCATATGTTACAAAGTCAGTATACGTGTATCTGCGCCAATAGGCAAATTAAATTTACCTATATTGTTATTTAATTAGTTTAGAACAGGTAAAGAATAAAATCTACGATTTAGTTTAAATTATTAATTGATTATTCGAAACGAAAAGGCAACGATTGGAGTGAATGTCTATGTTTATCTCAGAAGCTTGTGGCATGTAACGCACCGCATCCGTGCGCATTAACTTTACTTATATTCCCTCTTATTCATGAGAAATAAATAATACTATTAGAAGGAGATACCGATTCCTGATAAAAAGTGGGCCCGAGTTAAATGGGAGGCACAGCGGAGGCAGAAAGAAAGTAATGGAGGCGCATCGAACCGGTTTGAAGATTTTTACGAATGCAAGGCTGCTCGGCTCGACACGGACTATGTGCTGCCTGCGGCGAACACATAACATAACCGACGGTGGATTCGCGTCGGCCTTTCTTCATCCAGACGCACACATGCATCCCACTGTCTCTACCCAATACCGATTATTATTATGGGCACATAACTGGATTCCACGGAGAAGTACATTAGGCCATTAAAATATTTGCCGAGCAAACTAAGTGTGCTCTTAAGTCATTATTTGCAAATGACGAGGTAAACAAAGACATCCTTGAATATAGCGACAACTATTCAAAGATTTGGGTTAGTTGTACGGAAATGAGTTTTGTAGGTACGTCGTTTGAGAGTATCGACATTTGGCCGTGCTACGTACAGTTTTGCAGCAATGTAAACACCAAACACTAAATCAATTTGACTGATATCAAACACTGGCGAACTGATTGACTGGAAGCAAGGATCCGATATAGAAGCGACTTCAGTAAACACGTCCTATTGATTAGACACACGTTATGGTTGGTATTTAGGGTTCTGTGACGTAGATAGGAGCAATAGCTTTGTATTTTAATCATAGGTATCTACATTTCTTTTAACTTATTATTATATGCCTTATTGCGGGTTAATTATTATTATTGTTCTTGTTTTTTTGAGAAATTATCAACTTTATATAATAATATACTGAGGTAGAAAGAATGAGTCCAAAAATCATGGGACTCTTTTTACAGTCTTTTTTTATACTCTGACAGAAAAATAAAATTTTTACAATTATTTTCCGGTTACAGGTTAGTATCACTTTTTAAATATTGTTCGATGTATAAGCATAGAATAAAACATTTATTTATTAATTTATTCAGGTATTCCTTTTCTTCGACATCTGAACATGATTTACATTAATTCGAATGGACAGCCTTACATATTTTAATCGGACAAAACAAATCTGATGCATTATACTACAGGTCTATTTTAGAATCAGAAGTGTTCAATAATTATACTTAAAAATCAATATATAGGATAAAACAATTATTTATTAAACCCTTATAATATTAAGACGATTTTATACTATTTTCAAAGGGGAAATTGTAATCAAGTAACATGATACACACATACATACTAATTAGCAATGGCTTTACTCGCTTGAAAAATGAGTTGTTTCCCCCGCATTACAAAAATATTTTATTTCCTTTCATTTAATGTAAGTGATCCTTTAATTTAAGTGTCGAATCTAGTCCAAATTATAAAGGAATAATACTTGTAACTTAATGATGTTAGCCAAAATCTTTACCACAATTAACTTTATCAAAAAAATATTCTGATTTTAATAATACCTTGTTACAAAATCAAATAATACAAAATTATAAAGAATTAATTAGATTTTAGTATTTAATTAAAATTTTCTATGGTAGTCAAAAACTAGAAGATGAGATCCGAATGGAAGACGGAAATCTAGAATATCGGGACAACTCCAGGCGGATGGCAACCATAAACTCAATACTTTCGCATTCAAAAAAGGAATTGCCATGGGTAATTTCTTATAATTAATTAATTTTGTAAAAATATACCTATTCATTTTCCATTTTGGAATGTTTTCGATTTTCGAACATATACAATTATACATACAGATAAAAGAAGCGTTAGTAATATTCCCAATATATTATATTTTCTTCCTCAAATTTCCTCCTTCGTATACAATATAATAAAGATGAAAATAAATGTTTTTATTACATAAGATGGGAATAACATGCTTGGAACTCACCAAGTGTTTACCGGGACATCTTCAACATTAGAGGCTTATAATTATGTATATAATGTAATTAAAAATTGTGAGTTACCCTATTGCATTGTGTAGACTGTAGAGTATTAGCGGTGATTATACATTTGTTGTTTTGAATCAAACATATAGTATTTTCTGTAACTACGGACTGCAGAACATTGGTAAATAATAATTATACCTTCTTTTTTATAAATGGGTGCTTTTAAAAATTGTTTATTCATTTTGATATTGTAGTCACGTGCCGTCATAAAATCATAGCAATTGAGCAGTTAAGAATCTGTAGGTACTAATTCCAAACACCTTTATGGTTCTATTCCAAGGTCAAAATTTGATGTCAATCTCACCTTTTTAAACCGGAAACTGTGGAATTAGTATTACGGAAACATTGGACTATACAAAGCTCATATTCGTTCGATTCCCGCCGGGTCTGACTTGATGTACTTACGTTAAAACATGTTTTTTTTCCTATTACTTAACTTATAGCATGACATGGATTTCGGGAGAAATCTAAATGTTTTGAAGGGTTCGGTGACGCGTTCGGTAGAACACCTGCTGTGTGCATCGATGAGTCGTGGGTTTGAATCCCACCGGCACAACATGCTTATAGTTTTCTGTAAGCATGTTTCCTCACGTCTGGTAACTTCGGGCATTGAAAGGGTGGATGAAATATCGAAATTCCGACCGGGTAACGAACCACCGATCATAGATGGAAAAACCGTATATTGCGCGTTTCGGTTTCAGTCTATGGATTTTTAAAAATTAGATTGACTGATGCTCTGTGGCTGAGGCAGACAGCACATTAAGCAATCAATCTCTGTATCTTTGGTTGCATAAGATATTTTTTTATATATATGAGGTAGACATCTCACCGGATGGTAGGCCATTACCGCCGATCATGGACAGTCTCACACCAGAAACATTAGGACCTTTAAAGAACCCATATCCAACAACGTGACACCAGGAAATCTATACCGAGTCAGCATCATGGAAAAACTAAACACAGAAAGAATGTTCAAGGATAATTTTCTCCAGTTATGTAGCAACGGAAAATGAAGTGTTGTGTTGTGTTATTTATTGATTATTATTATTTTGTTTGTTATTCTTCTCAAAATTGTATGTAACGTTTTATTGTTATTCATTATTTGCATCGCCTTTTTCTCTTTGTAGGTATCATTTATTCTTCTGAAAAAGTTATTTCTCCTTTCTCCGGCGTTGTCTGGAAAAAATCGCTATTAAGCGATAAGGCCGCCCTTTGTACTGTATATTATAATGTATTTTTGTTTATATTTAATCTTGTGTGCAATAAAGTATTTTAATTATTATTATATATAGAAGCAATGAAGATATTATAAGGGTGATGAAGATGATAAATCTTTTATCATGACCTACTTTAGTTATAGGGGCAGTTTGTACCCACGTATTAATGATCACGACATTTCGCTTGTTTGTCAATAACATCGTCAAGTTTACCATACCATTAGAGCGAGGTCGTACTGAAATCGGTCTTATGTTACAATTTCAATATAGAGTAAATCCTAATGCGATATTCAGAAAAACGACATCTATATCTATACTTCTATACTAATATTATAAAGAGGAAAGATTTGTATTTTTGTATGTTATGAATAAACTCAAAAACTAGTGGACCGATTTCAAAAATTATTACACTAATAGAAAGCTACATTATCAGTGGGTAACATATGTATTGAACCCGTGTGAAGCCGGGGCGCGTGGCCAGTCCTATATAAAGGCAAATAGTTGTATTGCAAAAGACGCATTCTTTATAAAGTGTAGGTATTGTATATTGTTAAGCAATATAATAATTAAATTATCAGCCATTGTATAATATTTGATATGTGGTTGTCATATTTATTAATATACCTACCTGTAAATTTCCTAAGTGTTACTTAAAAACGGATATACGTTAAAAGAACATAAGAACTTTAATATGCATTAATTTTTTTTATCGATGCAACGAGCCAAAATACGCGCTACAATGAGAACACAACAATAAAGTTTCCCGTAAGTTTATTTACGCGTTTACAAAACATCGTGAATGACAACGCATGACTTTCAATACCTTCGACACCAAGTTTATGACAGCCATATATTCACCAAAACTGGCATCAATATTGAAAAGAATTCATCATTCATCAATTAGTCACAGAGACAAACAGCATTTGTTGTCAAAGCCTGCGTAATTGTAGTACTACAATCGTAACACTCGCTACGAAGCTACCGTAACGCCCGCAATTTGTCCCTATTGTTCCAGCAACGTTAATATTTACACCAGCGATTGTCCCTACCCGCGCAATAAGAACTTTTCAAAACAATTGATCCTTTATGAAATCTATTGTCTAATTTGACAACTGAACAGTTAAAACCTGCGCGGAACTCGAGCTTTAATTGATAATAAACACTACATTCATAGCAGTAATTGTATCAGATAAGATCAAAACCATCATTCGGATTCAGGACCTGTTCGCATGTAAAAGTTTGTCACTAATTAGTAAACAAGAGGGTCTCACCTGGGTCATCAAGCGATCAGCGCCTGTGCCTTCCTCGTCCCTAAACTCGATATCAGGATTATAATTAGGCACTAAGTCTTTGAACTTTTCATCGTCTCTCGTGATGCGACCCTCGGGAGGGCCACTAGCTGATTTGGAATTTTCACTAATGTTCGGATCATGCTGGTTGAATACAAGAGGGGTGATGCGGCGCGGTCCGTGGCGGCGAGTAAAGCCGCGGCCCGGGCCGCAAGCCACCGCTGCACCCAACCACAGTAGCACCAACGACAGCCTCATCTCGTAGACATCACTTCACGCGCGCTCGACGCACGACCACCGCGCGCCGCGATTTAAGCGACACTGAGAATTGGGTGCCGAATGTCCGAGCGTCCATACACCACCGGTGCTTGCATCCCTTGCAAGGGCTGCCTGTCGACACGCCACCACCACTCACCTCGAAACGCTACATTCCATCTCGCTTTTAACACCAAACACCGTATGAACTGATTGTTATTGACAATCACTTTAATCATAGACATATGATGTAATTAATCAGTATTTTCATGTTTCAGCTAACAGTAAATCATGAAAGAATGTTTTAAAATACATTACTTTGAAATATACATTTCAACTTGTTTACGAAAAGTTTGTTTTAGGTCGTTGAAGATAATGAACAAAGTTTAGTGATTTCATCATTGTCCAATGCCCATGGCCTTCAGTAAAGTTCAGTTTTGCGTGTGGTGAGAGATAACAAATGCTTTTGAGTGTAAACATTGCTAAACGTGTTAATACTTAGTCGTTTCATAAATAAATACCATTGAGTTTTCTGATATTTTATTTTTATAAGATTTTCAAGGAAGCTATAATTGAGACCTAAATATTTACCTACCTACTTTATAAGCAGTTAAGAATTATTTTCCTTGATCACTCTCTTGCACGTAAACTTCGCCATTTAGGCAGCGCACAAGTTTCTAAAATTTTTATGTACCTACAATTATATAAAAATTTTCAAGACAAAATTATGTCATCGAGGATATCGGTATATATTATAAATATAGTATATAGTATTTCTTGTATTCGTAAAAACTGGTTAAAATATAATATTTTTTTAAAAACAGTTTTGTAGTATAGGTATATATGGATATACCCTATTCTAACCATAAATATAGTATACACACAACCTCAACCTACTCGTATTAGTTGCATTTGCATCAATATATAGAAATCTTACAGTGGCTGAGGTATCCCTCTCAGCCATCCTCAGCCACTGTAAGACAAAATAATTTATCATTCTACGACTTAGGTATATAAATATCAATTTAGGAATCCCAAGAAACATTATGGATTGATTTACAAGCTATAGCTAACAAAGTAAAACAAAAATAAAGTACAATAACTAATATTATTGAGTAGGATGTAAAAAAAGTTAACAAGAAAAAAGCTTTGATATACAGTAGTGAGGTCAAGATACCCATTTCTTAAATTTTTGTGACAAAAAACAACGCAACAATTTCCCTTACAATTACGACGAAAAGAAATGTTTGGAAGAAAATTTATATGCATATTTGCATAACAGAGGCTGGTTTGGAACAATTTGTACGCAATGCGAAGACGTTACAGACACAATAAACGTCATGGACGATCGCATAATCAGCTCATATGTCATTCTTGTTAATGGATTCCGCTTTTTCTGTCATAAGTAAGTATAATATGTAGAGCTATGTATTCATAGGATTCTCTTTTAAGTTTGACCAAGACATCAGTTATAGTCGGCAAATTTAAAACATTTTTACGTTTTTATTTATTACAAAGAACCTGTTTCTATAATTCTATATTTGAAACCAGTCATATTGATCGCAAACAATAAGCCAATTTGTAACATTTCTTTAAACTTACTTAAAAATAATATATTTTAGTACAGCGACGGATGCGTGACTCAGGTAACCAATTGTCCATGAAAAGAAACGAAGAAGTTTTAACACTTCCTTATCGATAATACTCGGAAGTAATGTGTGCTTAGAAATACCTCAATCAGCCCGAATACAGTAAGTACTGTACGCTTAAACAAAAAGCGTGTGAACGTGCTTGCGTCCATCGCACAATACTTAGTGTTGCCAAACCACTGATAAGATATAGCCTTTTCCTATGGAGATACGTAATTGTTACAATCCTAGAGTAAAATAAGTAAAACGCAATGTTTATTACACGGTTACTACCTACGTTAAAACATATCGTATTTTTTTTAATGTTAGATATGTCAGCCACAGAACATCAGTCAATGATGCGTTGTCCACCTCCTACTTCGAGCATTCGGAAAACTAAACGAAACCGAACGAAACGCGCAATATGCACTTCACGGTTTTTCTATCTATGAATTACCCGGTTACCCGGTCGGAATTTCAATATTTCTCCCACCTGTTCAATACCCGAAGTTACCAGACGTGAGGAAGACATGCTTACAGAAAATTTTAAACATGTCGTCCCGGTGGGATTCGAACCCACGTCCCATCGATGCGCACGGTAGGTGTTCTACCAAACGCGCCAACGAGCCCGTCAAGGAAACAGCCCGCCGAATTAATGTTTAGAACTGAAAATATCCACGCTCGCAATAGCATTCTATAGAATATATGACCGTAAATAAGAAAATATTTGTCATGTCCTACAGTTTTGTTACCGCACGGATTCGAACCTCAAATAAAGCGTCCAAACTCCAATAGCTCAACCTCAATATTCCACTACGCTACGGCTATGGATGGCCGCAGGGTTTTTAAAATATATGCCTATATTCTATATTTGCCAAAAATATATGCCTATATTCTACTAGTGAATAGATTCATATCGCACATCAAAGAACAAAAATATCTAAGTTAATTAGAAATTTAAATTAGGTAAGAATATAGACAACAATAAGGGCAATAATTAACGTCGAATATTTGGCTTTAACACTTTGGCGCCTTCACTAATATTATTACGCAATAGATCACAAGATAAGATCAGTATAAACAAAAGAGCCTCTTTTGTTATTGAATTTTCATTAACTAATTCATTCATATTTCTTGTCTCACTATAACCTTTTTTATTTTACTACATCCGTTTCCATGTCGCCAGTTTTGAAACGAAACATAGTCTTGAATAATTACCTAAAAGTTATGTATTCAGGCAGTACAAAGTCAAATAAGCAAACCGATCATGTGAAATAAAAATAAGGTGATCTTTCAAACCGCTTAAAGGCAGCCTAAGTAAACGGTACCAAGTAGTGAATGAGTGTCGCGTCGGCACCTCCGTCGTGTCGTATTATTGAAAACAAAAAATAATTTTTGACTCAATACCGGCGAGGTGTCAGTAGAGGCTAATGGAAGAGAGTGCTGAGCCAATACGTCCGGTCTGTAGTGTTTTAAACTGTTTGCTTTACCATAAAGCTTTCAAGACTCAGCTTCGAGCCAATCGTCTAGATCTACAAGGCAAAAAACTTAATGTGCAAACAGCCAAAAGGTTTAGGAGGTAACTAGAAAGTTACAAGTTATTTACTGTATTGACTTTTTATATTGCTTTTATAGGTTTTTTTATGTTAGATATCGACAGACGTGCATGAGGTACACTTGATGGTAGGTGATACCTCAGCCACAGAACATCAGTCAATGATGCGCTGTCGACCTACTTTTTACTTCGAGCATTCGGAAATCCATAGACTGAAACCGAAACGCGCAATGTGCACTTCACGGTTTTTCCATCTATGAACAGTGGTTCGTTACCCGGTCGGAAATTCGATTATTCCTCCCAGCCGATCAATGCCCGAAGTTACCAGACGTGCTAAAACGTACTTACATAAAACTATAAGCATGATGGCCACGGCAGGTGTTCTACCGAACGCGCCAACGAGCCCGTCAAAGGTTATTTGATGACTCTAACCAGAACCAAGCTGCTTCGTGAACTGAGGATCGATATTACACTATATTATATACTCAAGAGATCTGGCTATTCTTGAAGATTGAACAAGACTGAGCTATAAGGGAAGAAACGCACCATTTGTGTTGGAAGGGTATGTACTTACCTACGACGCGGGCGTCTATTCTACCAACTTGCTAGCTAGTTCTGTAAAAAGTATAAATAAATCTACCTAATAAATTTTACTAAACAAATTAGAATATATTATTTCGACACATACGGTCGCTTTATTTATAAACATCATAAAAAATTACCTGAACGAAGAAACTTTACATTTTATAATCAATTTCGCATACAATAAAAAGAAGACTAACTTCCACAAACTCGAGTTGGTCGCGCTCGGTTAACATTCCTTGCATATTTTTAACGACCGCAGCCAATGTGAAGTCACTGGTGTTTTTATAATTAGGTGTTTTAGATATTTATTAAATTTACTGATACCATTACATGAAAACAATATCATGTTTATGTCAAATCTTGACTGCTGAGCGCAGCTTACTTGAGCGTAGGACCTCAACTATCAACTTATTAATAAAAATTTAATACGCACACCATATTTTAACTTCTAAAAACTCAAGGCTTCTATAGAACAGTGCTTCGTTTCCCAATGGATATTCGACATAGGTACTTTACCCGCACACATTTTATGTTCAAAGTAACTACCAAGTCCGGCGGGTTTCGAACCCGCGACCCGTCGATTTAGCCGTGAAAGCTTATAAGAATTTTGCTATTAAATTCCTTTATATTTTTATGTGAATAAGATCAGCAAAAATCATGGTATAAAAAATATATTGATAGACTTATATTAGAGATATGATTTTTAGGTTTTTACCTGATTCCTATACCTACTTTCTTTCCATCCGTAGATACAAACATTGATCATTCTAGTTCCTTAACTATTTCTGTACTCATTCTTATAAGCCAAAACATGTAAAGAAGTCAAACCAGTTTCGCTTATTTATGCGTTGCCTTCTAATTGACAAATTGAAATCTTATTAAAATAAAATTCAAGTTCGTATCTGAACGAGGCTCCGTGGTCGCGCGAACGAATGTAGGTAGATATTTATACAGAACTTCCCATAGCGTGCCGACGAATACCGAGAGAGCACGATGAGCGCTCGCGGGGCATTTATAAAACCGGCAGCATTCGAAGCGCGTGCCTCATTGTGTGTGGTCTTCTGCGGAGGTCTCGCTCGGCTGATTTATTGAATCCACAATTTCACACCGTTTTTATCAGCGATTTTTTTCATTTAATTAGCGAAATAAAAACATTATCATTAAAGGGATATAAACTTTATATTTGAACAAATTAAAAGAGTAGGTATATTAATCCAAAGTTATAGCAGTTTTGTTTTCAGAATCTCCTATAGAAGAAGAAATATCACTTACAGAAACACCATTTAATTCAGGAAACCGTGGCATCAATTCAAAACTATTTAAATCGTAAGCATTTTCATCTGTGCTTGTTTTCCATTGATTGGCAATCATTTGTAAAGGTTCTAGGCATTGCATGCTCTGCTTTACGCGTAAAAGTTCAATATTACATTGATTTTCAACTTCTAACAGCTTAAGTTTATATGCTTTTGCTATCATTTGCTTCCTTATCGCATTTTTCTTTTCAATCTGTGCCATATTAAGGGTGTTTTGATATCTTTGCAATTGCCTCTCATACTGTATGAGATTTTCGTCACAATTCAATTTATTTTCAACACAACTAGTGTAGAAATCCGAAGGGCATGATGCATCCAAAGATAAATTTAAAATTGAATCAGTTTTTATTTTTGATTCTTCTAGTGTAAGTGGAGGAGTCTTCGACTCTTTTTCTAAACGAGCTTTCTCATGATTAAGTTCCATTTTTAATGATTCTATAATATTACGACATTGTTTTATTCTTTCTTTAAGATTTTTCTCTTGTTCACTGTTTACCTGTTCTCCTTTATCATCCTTTCCGTTCAACTCTATTAGATTTTGATTATCAATCTGCACAGGAATTTCAGTTTTGGAGTCACAAAGTATTTGTAATTCTCCATCTTTTTGTAAAGATATCGGTAATTCACTGTTATCGCCGGAAGCTGGGTTTAAAGAACTCATTTTGATAAAATGTTTTTCTACAAAATTTTAGTTATCGCATTTGTACCATATTATTCAATTAAAAAACGTCGTAAAATTATATATTTGATGTCAATTGTATGTCAACTTGATATAAATCACACATTTTATACTTTTAAAATTGGAACATTATAACATGGTCAGTCCGACCTCTTTCGATGTTTTTAATTTTTTTATTTTATTGCCAATATATTTTCAGCCAGCTTCTAGTAGTTAAGGGAGGATTCAAAGTGTTACACACACACACGACAATGCTTATATATATTTTAAATCTACTTAATTTTTAGCTAAAAACAAAAGCTACGAAGTTTCTTACTCAATTATACATAATATAAAAGCTTATTTCATCTCTCATTTAAAAAAAGGCCTGTAGGGTCCAAAATTATGATGTCAATCGAATAATATCCCTAGGCATTGTTGATGTATGTTTGACGTATGTATTTTATTACATCTCAAATAAAACAAAGTGTCCGTAAACAAAGTTTTTATTTATAATTAACAAAAATAATTCTTCTCATACAAATCATTAGCATTTTTTTAAATATAATGCAATACTTTCCCAATCAAAAGTACTTTTATTCGCGTCTCATGTTATACTATTAACTATAAATAAATTAGCAGTCAATAGTACTCTTGCAACATTTAATTCCAAAACTTAATGATTCAGGGCATGTAATTTAGACTGGCTCTCTGAACTAAAGAAAAGCCCAAAAACTATGTAAATTTAACCGGGAAAGAGTTTTGACTGTTAAATGAACATTTTATGCAATTTTTATTCTCCTTCTTCCACTGCGACCTGCATTTGAGGCTCTGAATAAAATGGTCCTTGGTCAACGTAACTTTGCAGTCTCATCAAAATATTAGCATCAAAAGCTGATGATCTGGACAGTCTCTTGATTATATCGTACTTAAGTTCCTTCAATTGCTTCGAGAAGTCCACAGTGCGGTCGAGTAGAAATTCAATAAAACCTAGAAACACACAGTTCATATCACAACTGATATAGCAAAAAAAATGGGTGCGTGTACACTGTACTTATGGACGCGTGTGAGAAGTTATACTTCTTTGGCATCATTAAAAATAGTTTTTAATTGCATGCAAATAATTAATTACAATAAAAGGATTGGAAAAGGATTGTGAACACAGTCAATAAAGTTCAATTTAAATTTAAAAAATTAAATAAATAACTCCCGTGAGAATTTTGTGTCTCGCTGTGCGCGCGCATCGTAAAATTTCACTCTCATCATTTTTTCATAACGCGCCTAAAGAAGTATTACTTCAATAAGATTGACTTAACTAGTTTGTCAAGGATTGTCAAGTATTTAAGTTCGAAGCATAAAGTGAACCCTAATCTACTCAACTAAATCAAAGCAAAAATGATTTTTATATATGGGCAAACAACAGGGAGGGGCTCTACAAAAGAGGGGCGACCACAATAGACTCCGGAGCAAGAATCTTTCAAATTCCGACTAGTAAACAATTATTAAAGGGGGGTAAGGGGATAGTGGCGAATAACATCGTAGCCAGCCCAAATGTCAACCTCACCTGCACGCGCCGAAGGGCGACGGCGGCATAAGGACTGCCGTGGTACCCCCTGCTAGACAACAGACGAGGCTCTGGCGACCGACCCATGGCGGGATAACCATGCACCGACTGAAAATCAGTTCGAAGAGGTCTCAACAGCCTTGGAGGTGAAATTACTCCTAAAAGGTTTGGTGCAGAAGGCAAGGGGAAACCACTGCACTACAATTCCCTAGTAGAGTCAGCATGAAAATGCCTACAAATACAACGGCCCCGAGTCCCCGGCGTTCCTTTAATGGAACAGGGGTGCGAAGAATCCCCGGGTGGAAAACAAAATCGGATATACAAAACCTTAAAATTGGAACTTGGAACGTACGAAGCCTTCTACGACCAGATAAGATATACAACCTTTGCAACGAAATGAAGCGATTAAAATTAGACATTTTAGGTTTAAGTGATGTAAGATGGAAGGGCAATGGTAAACATCTAATTAACGAAAACTTCACTCTATACTTCTCAGGTTCAGATGAAACATCTAACATGTATGGAGTCGGTGTCATTGTAAATACCCAAAAGATACGTTCACCTATTACTTTTGTGCCGAAATCAAACCGTGCCATGCTAGTACAAATTAGATCAAAACCGAGGAATATGAACATTATACAACTATATGCCCCCACCTCAGATAAATCAGACCAGGAGTTGGCAGATTTTTACAAAGAAGCAGAACAGCTGCTTTTCTTAACTAAACAGCATGAGATAAATATTATTATGGGTGATATGAACGCAAAAGTAGGGGAAGGTGAAGTCGAAAAAGTAGTAGGCAAATATGGACTAGGAGAACGAAATGAAAGGGGAGATACTTTAGTTCAATTCTGTCAGGAAAAGGATCTTGTTATCTCAAACACATTTTTCCAATTGCCACCACGTAGGTTGTATACATGGACATCCCCAAGACACACCCCCAATAGAATTATGCGAAATCAAATAGACTTTATAATGATAAATCACCGTTTCAGAAATTGTATAAAGAGTGCCAAAGTATATCCTGGAGCTGATATTAATTCAGACCACAATCCTGTCATAGCAACTCTTTCTTGTACCCTTAAAAACATCAAGAAAAGAATCACCACAAACAGAGTAAATATAGAAAAACTTAAAGATGACACAGTCAAAAGTTTGGTCTCAGGAGAAATTGATGAATGGGCAAAAGTTGTGAAGGAAAAGACATCAAAAACTGTTGAAGAAGTCTGGAAACAACTTAAAGAAAAAGTGGAAACAATCAACAAAGAATACCTTGCACCAGATAAGTGGAAGCCAAAGAATGGGTGGATGTCTGAAAAGATATACAAGTTGATGGAGGAAAGACGATGTTATAAGGACATTGATCATAACAAATATAAGAAGACTGATAATTTAATCAGAAAAGAGGTTCGGTATGCTCGTGATCAATGGTATATAAACAAATGTAAACACATGGAAGAACTTAATTCGAAACACGATTCATTTAACCTCTACAAAGAAATTAAATTAATGACTGGTCGCAGAAGTACTCCTCATCAATTAGTTGATAAAAATGACCAACCAATTCTGGATATCACTACAAAAAAAGATCTATGGGAACAATACATTAGAAATATGTTCTCAGACGACACAAGGGGGCCTATGCTAGTGCAAACTGATACAGATGGATATGACATCTTGAGACCTGAATTACTGAAAGCACTTCAGAGAGCAAAAACCGGTAAGTCTGCAGGACCGGACAATGTTCACATAGACATCCTTAAGTTTAGCCGCAAAGACAGCATTGATGTCCTACTTCAACTAATGAACCATATATATACAAGCGGTCAACTGCCAAATGATTGGTTGAAATCAACGTTTGTTACACTTCCCAAGAAAAATAATGCTAAAAAGTGTGAGGAATACAGAACTATAAGTCTTATGAGCCAAGTACTAAAACTATTCCTGACAATTATACATGAACGCATTAGAACGAAGTGTGATGAACAATTGAGTGACAGCCAATTTGGCTTTCGTTCAGGCATGGGCACAAGAGAAGCACTATTTGCAGTACAAGTTATGGTACAAAAATGCAGAGATATGCAACAGGATGTCTTTCTTGGTTTTATTGACTATGAAAAAGCCTTTGACCGTGTCCAACACGACAGAATGATAAGGATACTAAAAGACATAGGTCTGGACGGGAAAGATATTCGGATTATACAAAATTTGTACTGGAATCAGAAAGCGAATGTTAGAGTGGATGGAGAGTTGACCAACGACATTGAAATAAAAAAGGGAGTTAGACAGGGTTGCATTTTATCACCAACTCTCTTCAACCTGTACTCGGAATCAATCATAACGGAAGCACTTGAAAACATTGACTGTGGTATTAAGATCAATGGACGTAATATCAATAACATCAGATATGCCGATGACACAGTTTTGATAGCGTCATCCGAAGCCCAATTGCAAGAACTTGTGCAGCGTTTGAATAATTACAGTGAGAGAGCTGGACTTAAAATGAATGTAACTAAGACTAAAGTCATGGTGATATCGAGAAAAACTCTCCCTTCTTGTGACATTAAGGTAACTGGACAAAACCTGGAGCGAGTGAATAAGTACAAATATCTAGGTACATGGTTGAATGAACAATGGGACAGTGAAATGGAAATCAAGACCCGAATTGAAATCGCTAGGAATGCTTTCAATGGAATGAAAAAAGTTCTCTGTAACCGCCACCTAAAGATTTCCTTACGTACACGACTTCTCCGATGCTACATTTGGCCAGTTATAATGTATGGATGTGAAGCGTGGACGATAAAAGAAGATCTCAGAAAGCGCATTGAGGCTTTTGAAATGTGGGCTTACAGGCGTATGATGAGGATAAGCTGGACCCAAAAAGTTCCGAATGTGGAAGTTCTACGACGAATTGGCACAAACCGTGAGCTTTTAACGGCCATAAAGAAAAAGAAAGTTGCATACCTAGGGCATGTATTAAGGCACAATAGGTACGAACTTCTGCAACTAATAATTATGGGAAAAGTGGCCGGAAAAAGAAGTGTTGGCCGCAGAAAAAAGTCGTGGCTTCGCAACATCAGGGAATGGACGGGAATCGCCAGTGCCGCTGAACTGTTCCGTACAGCCCGGGACAGAGACAAATTTAAATCGCTGACCGCCAACCTTCATTAATTGGAGAGGCACCTGAAGAAGAAGAAGAAACAATTATTCCTTTTTTATTTTATTTCTTTATATTGTTTTTAAATATTTGGGAAATAAAATGGTAAATAAAGCTGGGTAATCGCGAATGTAAAATCGATTATTATTTCTGTAACACTTTCGTTGTTGGCAAACATACAATTCCTCGAACTCTTCTTTCGACTTTCGTATTGAACATTACTCGGCATTAGTAACAACGAAAATAAACGTGGTAGAATAAAAATTGATTTATGTACTTTATATTTATGCTTTAAAATACCTGCACAAGTAGCCACTAGCTCTTCTCCCCAGCAGTGTTGACACACTGCATCCAATAGAGTGAATGCGGCGAACTGTATTTCAGGGAACGGGTTCTTGCAAATACCAAATAAAGATTCTATAGCGGGTGGTTGTTTGCTGAAACTTCTGAACCATTCCCTGGTCATTAAAGTAACTCTTTGATCTACTGGATTCGTTTTAGATTTAGGATCTTGTTCCACACTTATCAAATTAGCGAAACAATAAAGCGCTCGAATTTTAATCTCTGTGGTACTGTCCCTAATGATATCAGCGATTTTCTGAACAGCTAAAGTGTATTTGCTTCCTGTCAAAAAAAAATCAAAACAGTTTCAAAATTAACGAATCCAACTTCTATTGGTATCAGGGCAAAAACTCACAGTAGGTACATCTACATAAATAAAAATCAATATAAGTATGTTTGTCCTCTAAGCACAAGTATGTTATTCATCCGATTATGATGACATGCCTGCGAAGTTTCCCGGCTCAGCAAATTTTTTATAAAATATTTTTTAAATAAAATACTGTATACCCGATTAAAACGCGATTTATTATTTATAACCGTAATTTATAACCGCGCGAGACAGCGCTGTCTCCCCGCGACCACGGTTGCTGAAAAGCATCCGAAACGTCGGGATAAATAATTTAAACAATATAAATAATAAATCGCGATTTAATCCGGTATACAGTATTTTATTTAAATGTGTGATACTCGCGTTAATAAAAAACCAAAATATTTTTTAATACATTTTACTGTAAAGTTAAATGGGCAACTTGATACTAAGTAAGGTTTTTATTATTTCAATTTAAAGTTTTGTAAAGCTTAAATCATAAAGAAAGGTACTGATCGAAAATTGAATCCTATGACTTATTTTTTCGTTATTCTGAAGCGAAAATGAGCCCAAATATTGTATTTAACAAAAATCATAATGTTATGATTTGTTTGGTAATGTTGTGTCGATTGTCCATGATGGGTGACGAAAACCTACACCACCAGTAATACAAAACTGAAGTATAAAATGACTTACCGAATGCTGCAAGACACAATTTTCCCTCTATAGTGCTACCAATAACTCCGAGGGTATCCAAAACTACAGGAAAAATTGTCTGATCCACATTATCAAATGATTCAAGCAGATATTCTACCAAAATTGGATATTCATGAATAATGTCCTTAGAATAATGATATATGACTGTGCCAAAGAATTTTATGTAACCTAGAATAGAAATGTTATATATTATTTATTTTTTTCAATTTAAATTAATTATCTTAGTCCATCACCAAAGAATTATAACAAAATATTATCAGTAAAACAGATGTGTTTTATGCTATTCTATACCTGTTTTTTATGGAATTATACAATAATTATAAGCTGACCTGTTATTAAAAGGGCCTTCAAAGGATTATTCTGTAGATCTTGAAGTAATTGCACCATCTTTCTAAATGCCCCATTTTTAATTAAATAAGTTATTGCATGAGGTGCTACTGCCAAATGAGACAACAGTTCTAGAATATTCAAATGGTATAGAATATCATCTGATTCAAGTTCAGAAACCATGAAGTCAATGTATCCCTGATCTTTACATAGCTTAAATAGTTCTTCAGACTTTGAAGAAATGTTAACAACAATCTGAAATGGTTGATTAAAAATATTAGAATTAGGCAATCCAAAAAATCAGTTAACAAACAATCCACAATCCAATGTAGTATCAATAAAATAAAATACCTCAAAAGCATTACATTTGCTGCTGCTACTATATTCCAATGCTATTTTCAGTTCTTCTAAAACTTTAGGATAAGCATTTTGAGGTAAGTTGGAGGTTATAAGTATTGCTTTGTTAGCAATACCTACATCAGGGTCGCATACTAACTGTGCTGTAGCTACAAATACATCTATATACTGAGGAATAGGTAGTGCTGAAGGTTTAGTTGAGAATACTTTATACACCTGAAATATTTTTTTCAGTTTAATATCTTGTTTTTTTATTAGAAAACCTGAAAATTATTTATCTGGAATATGTTCAACTATTTAATACTAACCACATCTATTGAAAGTTGGCGTACACAAGGCTTTTCATGTCTCAATAAATACATAATATATGTGATATAGTTTCCAGCAATTTCTTCAGGTTCAAACATGTCAAAACATATTTTTAATATCTCACAACTTAAGTCAACTTGAGTCCTGAAATATAAACATATAGTAGAACTACAGGATATTTAGAGATAATTATATCATATTTTATAAGTCAGTTATCTAATAGCACTGGTAAGATGATAAGGATTAGGTTTATATATTGAACTGAGTTATTGGGCCCTAAATGTCAAGAGCAATAATAATAAAAAAAATCAACTTATTGAGAGTTTTCTACCTGCAGGCGTGCTGTCTACGAGTCACAAGCAATATTATTACTAGTACAATAGAAGGCAAATAGGCAGGTAGCTCATGTGATAGTAAGTGCAAAGAAACGCGACTGTTTATAAGTTTGCATGCCTTGTTATTTTTCTACTTTACAAATTCATAGTTTAAACTATCATATTCTTTTTATATGTCCTTCACATAGGCTAATAATAGTAGTAGTACATGTCAGTAAATAGTTACTGATAGGTAAATCGGAGCGAAACCAGTTGCCAATTTTTTATACACTAATTCCGCTGTGAAAAGGTGCAAATATCTTATTATAAGATCTCGATTGACGTACTTATCAGATACATTAAGGCATTCTACAATTTTGGTTATTCCAACATTTTGAATAACCGGTACAGCTTGACCGGGAGACGTGGACATTAAAAGATTTTTTAAATCATTTAAAGCTTGGAATCGCAGTTTTTCACTTTGAAGGTTTTGAGTAAAAACACTATACTGATCCATTCTGGAGGGATCTAATATTGTTTTTAACGGAAATAAAGTATTTTATTAAAAAGAAGTAAAAAGCGTTCGTGACTTCTAAATTCTTATTTTGTACACTTTGTTTTTTATTATACCTAACATAACAATAACATTACAAACACTTTTGAAATCTGTCAAAACTCAAATGTCACAGTCAAGTCTGACAGCTACAACCTCGTATTGGACTCCAAAAACTAAAAGACAAATGGTATGTACATAATATATAATAAATACTATATTTTTTTCCAGAATACCTACTTGGCAAAATAAGTAGGTTCGATCTTACCTAGTGAATAATCTCAAAAAAAATATTGGCTACACTACTTCGACAGTAGACACCACACTCCGACTGAAAGAGAAGTATCCATGGTCATTCAATAAATTAAAAAAAAAGTAGATACCACAGAGAATATTAAATATTTTTTATAGAAAGTAGACACCTCTCTAGAGTATATTTATTCTGTGGTAGAATCTAGATGAGTGTTGCCAGATCAGAGGATTTCCCCCTAGAATTAGGGGTGTTTTTATTTTGCTTCTAACTCATTTGAATTAGAAGCAAAATAGGGGTCGAAAATATTCGGGCAATTTTAGAGGATATTAATAAAAAACGCCATTTTGCCATATATCACGAACCTGATATTTTTTTGCCATCTTTAAATAATTTGAGCGCCGCAACTAGTTGAGATTCTAGATGTTGAAGCACAAGTTACAGTCATTTGAGGTGATGATGGACTTTATGGAAAGGTAAGAAGTAGTTTATTTTTGTCTAAAACAAATGAAAGTATTAACATTCATGGTTGTTTTTATAGATTTAACGAAAATTATTAACATAGATTCGCCAATAATTTCACAGACGTGGTGATAAAAATAAACCTATCCTCAACTATAATATTTAACCGACTTCAAAAAAGGAGGTGGTTCTCACTTCGACCGTATATTTTTTTGTAAGTTTGTTACGAGATAAGTCCGCCAATCATGCATGGATTGGCGGATTGGCATTTTGTTTGGTAGGCCTATTTCAGAGGTGGACCCATATAATAGAAATTGATTCGATACTTTTTGAGATTTTCAACAAAAAAGTATATACATCGATAATGTTTGGGTTTGTTTGTTTTTGATGAGGACTTTCAATCTATGCTCGTATAACTGGTATCACAGAAACATAAACAATATATTGTATGATTTTTTTTGTTTGTTTGTTACGCGATCATCTTTAAGCGTCTATACTTTCTGCCAAACGACGCTGTCTTATTTGAGCAGCGCATTTAGTAGACCTTCGTATATTATAATCCATAAATCCATTAATAAAAACTTAAAAAATACACTTCCTACAGAAAAATATTTAAAAAAACGTTTATGTTTTTACATACTATAATATGCAGGTATAGTTTTGAAGTCGGTTTTTGTTTTTTTTTTAATAATCCTTTATAGATACTTTTCGTAATGCCTTTCATTTCTCAAAATTACCATCTCTTTTAAAAATTGCGGCATGCTTGGTGAGGAGGATATTCTAGGGGATTTCTAGGGAGAAACCAAATTAGTCTAGGGGTACGTCGCCGAGACCATCTGGCAGCACTGCACTAGACAGTTCTTCTGCGTTGCCAGAAGGGACTTTTGTAACCTTTTAGGTGATTTTTAACTCCTTTAGGTTATTTCTAGGATACACGACCTTTCGTAGGTTACTTTTAGGTGATTTTGCGGAATTTATACAATAAATTTTTAATTTCTTACATGATCATGACCTTGAAATAGAACGCAATGATGGCTAACGAAAAACTTAATCCATAGTAGAGTGCAACTCTCAGACGAATAATCCTCTGAAGTTCAACTTCTGAAAACAAGTCTTTCTCTCTTGCACAGATATTGTAGCCAAAATAAAATGTTCAATTGGCAATTCGATGGGCTAGGTATATTACCATTATTATTATTTCACTTGCAAATTGCAGTAATATGTAAAAAAAAGCTGCTGGTAAATGCAATATAAAATAGAAATCATTAAATTATCCATAAGTAAATACAAACAAGAACAAAAGTAAAATAATATAGGTTATTTTTAGTTTTAGGTAAATTTTGACAAGACACAGATGGCAACACTGCAGTTCTTGACGATGCAATAAATTAAAGAAAACAGGAGGCGGGAAAGTCATCAATAAGTAAAGGCGCGCTCTTTTTAAAATTAATTTTTAAAAATATTTTCTCTACTTTTGTTCTATTTCAAATACGTTACTAAGGTTCTACTAATAAAGGTTTAGTCCAAAATAAATAAAATGACCAAAAAGAGACGGTGGAAAGAAAATCCACCAGACCCACGGATCGGGTACTCTTCGGACTCAGACTCTGGAGAATTGGATAATGCGGACAAGTACTTAACTTATAAAGTTAAAGGATATGTCCGCAAGTATCCCGAAGATATTCCGCAAAAGGACTTGGTTGTGTTCTTAGCACATAAGGAGGAAGGCAAAGTATTCAACGACAGGGATCGTATGGCCTTGTCTAAGGGCATTCGGGAACATGGTGTGTCTGGAGTTATGCATTTGCGCTCCATCAACAAATATAAAGTCG
Organism: Anthocharis cardamines; assembly: GCA_905404175.1. Lineage (NCBI taxonomy): Eukaryota > Metazoa > Arthropoda > Insecta > Lepidoptera > Pieridae > Anthocharis > Anthocharis cardamines. The sequence continues at coordinate 7,736,961 of FR989962.1, forward strand.
GTATAACTTTTGATTTACCAAATAATGCTAATATGTTTATTCAAAATAAGAAATTATTAGATCATCTTACATTAATAGCCACAATACCAGCTGGAGGTACCGAAGTTACTGGAGTTCTCACTTCAGTGCCAAGCGATATGTCTAATAAGGAAATTTTTGGTCTGATAGGCAGCTCGAAAAATGTGGTACAAGTAAGGCGTTTCATGCGCAGAGTCAGGGGTGAAAACGGAGCAATAACCTATGCTCCTACACAAACAGTTGCAGTTACCTTTGCCTCCCCCATCCTTCCAGAATATGTTTATTTAGATTCTTGGCGTCACGAGGTTAAAAAGTATATCCCTCCAGTTAAGCAATGCCTCAAATGTATGAAATATGGACACATAGCTAAATTTTGTCGCAACTCTGAGGTTTGCTCAATATGCACATTAAACCATAACTTTAAGAACTGCCTAACCGATTCACAAAATGCAAAATGTGTCAATTGTAACGGTAACCATATCGCCATCTCCATTCAGTGTCCTTTGAAAAAACAAAAAATTGAAGAAAACAAAATTAAAACAAAGAGTGTAAACTATTCTGAATTATTTAATCCAAATGCTTTTCCAGCTCTTTCTGCTCGAACCTTAGAAGTACAAATAAACAATTTAATGAAATCTAACACATTTATCAACACTTTAGTCGAAACAATTATTAAAATAGTCAGTAATAAAGATATACCAGTAAATACAACATCAATTAAAGAAGTATTAAAATCTACCTTAAGTAACAAGTTCCCATCTGCCTCATAATGGATTTGTCATATTTAAATATCATTCAGTGGAATGCTCAAAGCCTCAACAGTAATAAACATATATTTAGTAATTTCCTCTATACACATAATATTGATATAGCTATAATTAGTGAAACATGGCTTAGGCCTGAACAAACTTTTAAAATAAGTAATTACAACATAGAAAGGAATGATTGCGGTAACATACATAATGGAGTCGCAATTATAATTCATAAAAACATAAATTACACAAAAATTGACACATATTTTGATAATTCTTTACAAAATATATGCATTAAAATAGCAGTTAACAACAAATACTTATATATAGTAAGTTTTTATAGTCCTTTAAACTCAGTTCCTGTCTTCAATAAAGATAAATTTGAGCAATTATTGAGGTCTATTCCTCAACCTTTCATATTTGCTGGTGATTTTAATGCACATCATACTTCTTGGGGATGCAACTATGATTCTCCACGAGGACGTAAACTTTTAGATGTCTTCGATGAAAACAATTTAGTTTTGCTCAATAGTGGTCAAGCAACAACTGTAGGTTCTACAACATGGCGTCCCAATGCTCTTGACCTGACATTGGTCTCTTCATCTCTTGCATGTAATTGTGAATGGAGTGTTAACGATAGTCCTCTTGGTAGTAGTTATCATATTCCTGTTTTAATAAAAGTAGTAATTAGTGAAAATCAAAACAATAATTTGAATGGGGGAAATTGTTCTAATGCTATGCATTTGCCTCTCTATCCCAACTATATGTTAGTGAATTGGCAGAATTATAGCAACCAGGTTGATGATTTGTTAGTTGATCTAAAAATAGATAGATTAAATCCTCTTGATTCATATTTACATTTTTGTACAATTTTACGCAAAGCTGCTTCTAATTCTATTGCAAATAGTTCAAACCGCAAACCTACCAGTAATACCATTGATTGTTCTCTTTTTAAGAATAAAGGTAAAAAGTCCCCTCTCCCTTGGTGGAATCAAAAGTGTACTGAAGCTGTATTAAATTTCAAAACTGCATATTTAAATTTTAAAAATGATCCAAAAGAAGAAAACTATATACATTTTAAAAGACTTAGAGCTGTAAAAAAGCTTGTCATAAAATCAGAAAGACAAAAAAGTTGGTTTTCTCTATGTGAAACTTTTAATAGGAATACACCAATATCTATCATATGGAAATTCATGCGTAAATACAACAAAACATATATTTCCAATAATTGTGACAATGATACATGGATATTAGATTTTTTGCAGAAGTACACACCAGACTATGTATCAAACACTATGTCAAATCACAATAATAACAACATTAATTCCAGTAATAGGTTTCTTGTCAGTCCTTTCACAATTAATGAATTAATATCAGCCATAACCTCAAGAAGAGATACTGCTTATGGTCTTGATGGAATACCCTATATTCTACTTAAAAAAATTAGCATTGCCAGTTTAGAATCATTTCTAAATATACTGAATTTAATGTGGGATAAAAACATTATACCAGAAGAATGGAAAAAGGATTGTCTTATACCAATTTTAAAACCAGACAAGCCTAAGTTTTGTCCCGATTCTTATCGGCCCATAGCACTTACTTCCTGTGTTGGTAAATTATTTGAACAATTGTTAAAACAACGATTAGAGTTTTACGTAGAAAATAACAACATATTACCTTCCAATCAATTTGGTTTTCGTAGAAAATTTTCTGCCAGGGAAAGTATTTGTCAACTACAGCTTGATGTTCGTAACTCTTTGTCGGATCGTAAAAATCTGGTAGCTGTATTTTTTGATGTAGCAGGTGCATTTAACAGTGTTAATATAGATATTCTTTGTCATGAATTATTATTGTTGGGAATTCCTGTACAATTTACAAATTGGGTAAAAAAATTCTTAACCAATAGGGAAGTATTTGTTAAATTAAATAGACATCTTTATGGTCCTAGACTTTCATTCAAAGGAGTATGTCAAGGAGGGATATTATCCCCACTTTTATTTATATTGTACATTCATAGATTAAATATAATCCTAGGATCTCAAGTTAAAAATCTTCAGTTTGCAGATGATTTAGTTATATACACATCAGGGAAAAATCAGTCGGAAGTAGTTCAAATTATTAACAATGCTTTAACAAATCTGTACAAATATTTTACTTACCTTGATCTTAATGTGAATCCATCTAAGTCTAAAGTCATTGTATTTGGCAAACAATCGCGTGACATGCCTATCATACTATACAATTATTATTCTTTGCCGGTCTCGCTTGAAGTAAAATTTTTGGGAGTTATTTTTACTCATAAGTTAACTTGGAATAGTTACGCTAAGCACATAATAACTAAAGCAAATAAAGCCTATAACATCTTAAAATCTCTTTCAGGTTCATACTGGGGCGCTGATCCTAAAATTCTGTTGTTGTTGTACAAATCATTAGTTCGTAGTCATTTTGAGTATGGTTTTTATTGTTTCGCTGCAGATACTAGTGTTGTAAATAGTTTAGATCTTTTGCAAAACAAATGTTTACGTCTAATAACAGGAGCTTTCAGAAGTACTCCTATTAACGCATTGCAGATTGAATGTAATATCCCACCGTTAGCCATTCGATTCACCTATTTAAAAGAAAAATTCTTACTTAAACTTTATAGTGTATGTGGTAATCCATTTTTGATCAATTTGTTACACTCTGCATCTCATTCAAATGTTAAATCATTTTATATGCTGCAAGGTCTTCAAAATTTCACTGATTTTATAGAAAATACAAACATTCATCAATCTAAGCATGTCTTGCCATGTTATGAGGGTTCTTATAGTGGTAAATTTCCAGCAATTAATATAGTTATAAAGAATAAAGAAGATTTATTTTCAAAAGAAGAAGTAAATGCAATGCTATCAGAATGGTCAGATCATAAATTTATTTATACTGATGGATCCAAAAACAGTGAATCCGTGTCTTTTGCTATTTATGAGCCTTCCTCAAAAGTAGGCATAGGTCAGAAAATCAATAAAGATGCAAGTATATTCACAGCGGAAGCTGTCGCTATCTTAAGTGCTTTGAAACATATCGAGAATTGCTATAGAGAGCACACAAAATGGGTTGTTGTAAGTGATAGTATGAGTGTTCTACAAAATTTAGCAAATAATCATCTAAATGCTCATACTAATTATGTTATATTCTTAATAAAACAGTTATGGGTTGATCTAACTCATTTAAATGTAGTAATTAATTTTGTGTGGGTGCCTTCGCACATTGGTGTTCAAGGTAACGAACATGTTGATTACTTGGCTAAACAAATTGTAAAGTCAGGAGATTCTCCTATTAATATTAGTATTCGTATTCCTTATACAGATGCAATTAGTTTAATCAAACAGCGGATGTGCCAAGCATGGGGAAAACATTCATATTATTGCACAAACATTCAAAACAAAGGAACTTGGTTCGCCGGTCTCGATGTTCAAATAAATTCTACACCTTGGTTTTGCAAGCACAAAATATTCACAAACAAGAAATTTTATACAACTATTTCTCGCATGCGTTTTGGTCATTGTCGTTTAAATTACCATCTTCATCGTATTAAAATGGTTGATTCTCCATATTGTGTCTATTGTCAATCATCAAAAGTACAATCACTACATCATATCTTCTTTGAGTGTTCGTCTTTCAACATTCAGCGCCTTGTGTTGTCTGATGGGCTTTTAAAAATTTACAATAAAGTTGAAAGTATCCCGCATTGTATTCAGGAGTTACTTAAAAATGCCTCAACTTTTATATTTTTGTACAGATTTCTTATTGAAACTGTTAACGATATTTAAAATTATATTTATGTACTCTTTGTCACAGTAGTAAAATAATAGGTTAATAAGTTAATTATAATATTAAAGCTGTAAATATATTTTTTCTTGTAAATAAGTTTTTTCAGAACTTTTAAATTAGATTCTTTGTCACCACTCTTCGGAGTCCTGACGAGCAAGATAACGGGATTTGTAAATGGAAATGTGCCTTTTCTACTCTTTGTTGGGTAGTAATAAATAAATAATTGTACGTACGATACGTTTGTTAAATCGGATTGAACAAAATGAATTTTACTGAGATTTTAAAATTAAATGACATACGTCAGACTTATGGCCGCGTGGAAATAAAGATTAAAGATATGATAATAACTACTTATATTACGAAAAATACTGGACTGGAAGATTCCGTCTTTGACGGGGGTCGTCATTAATTAAAAGAATAAGTACTATATTACGATACATATAAAGGATAAGAAACGTAAGACATAAATAAGGAGAGAAGAAAAAATAACATAAGACAAGGCGGTATGGTCGAAAGACTTTAGCCTGCCCTATGGGCAAAAAAAAAAAAAAAAAAAAAAAAAATTAAAGAAAACAGTTTTTGCCGCGCACTACGGTTTAGTTTACTGTAGTTAATACTTTACAATTTATATTAAACGATTAGGCTAGTCATAAATCGAGTAATACACCAAATTACTATAGGATTAATTGTATTTGTAAATTGGGAATTAAAAATTTATGAAAAAATATAAGACTAACTTACATTCAAAATGGGTCTTTTAGAATTATGTGAAAGATATTTTGGTGCCAATAATTTGTATGATGTTCTTCAAATCTCCGAAAATGCATCGGAAAATGAAGGTACGTAAACAAGAACTATGTTATTTCTCTCAATTTATCAACCTACTAAGGTTGGCCTGTTTTACATTTAATTGCTTTAAGTTAGACTTTAGTATAGGATTTTTATTAATTTAATAAAATAACTGCAGTATTATGTTACTTATTTTGTCTATAATACTTTAGTTATAATATAATTTCAGTTAAGAAGGCTTATCACAAATTATCCTTGAAAGTTCACCCTGACAGGGTGAAAGAAGATGATAAATTGGAAGCTACTGAAAAGTTTAAAGTTCTTGGAGCTGTTCATGCTATCCTCAGTGATAAAGAGAAAAGAGAATTATATGACACAACTAAATGTGTTGATGATGAAGAATTGACTGTTATTGAAAACAGAGATTGGACAGTGTATTGGCGATTTTTGTTTAAGAAGATAACTGAAGAAGATATTGCTGCCTATGAAAAAGAGTATATCGGTTAGTAAAGAGATGTCTTAAATATTTTTCCATACCATACCACTTTTAATTATGACTGTTTTAAATTTTAGGTTCCGAAGAAGAAAAAAAGGATTTAAAAAACGCTTATTTAGCTGGAAAGGGAGATTTGGATTACATTGTTGATCATGTCCAGTTTGCTCGATCAGAACATGAATCACGGCTTAAAGGTATTTTAACTGTGAGTATCCAAAATTTCTATAACTGTAATATAGAAAAAAGGATATTAAAAGGTACCATACATAACAATAAAAAAATACAATATCATTTAAATATAAAAGAAAAACTACTTTTTTCATATTTTTTAAAATATTTCTACAACTACTTTGTTTTGGTAAAAAACAAGTATATCGTCGTGATGATAGAACTACAACGGTTCTGTTTTTTTTACGATTTTAGTTCTATTGTATTAGTCATAATAAGAAACTCTTTGACAGTTCTATATTTTATAGTTTAGAACTGTCTAAAAACCCTTTTATCAACAGAACAAATAAAAAAATGGCGTTTGATAATTAGTCAGAGTTATTGCATAAAACTAAAACCATAAAAAATCAGAACCACCGTTGTTCTACTATCACAATGATATATATCGTATATTTCTCTAAAATATGGTTTAGTCATTATTAGACTTTCCAATTGGGGGCAGATTGCCTATGCTTAACCAGCCAGTTTTGGAATTCATTTTTGATATTGGCTGACACCGAGGTGGTGGATGCTTGTTCAACCACCTAGTTGCATTGTACTTAAAAACTGCCCATAACCATGCTGTAACGCACTTGAATCAGGATAAATAATGTAATTAAAAATCACATTTTAATTTGGTAAAAGTTTTAAATTAATTCTGATTTCTGTTTTGCTAGTAAACTGGCTTACTAGTATGGAAGATTTGATCAGTTGTAGAAATGTAATAATTATTTTTTTAACAATTTGTAGAAATTGTCCAATAAACCAAATATCTTATTTTTCCTGCCGTTCCCTTTTTTTTATTTGGGGTTGGCGCAGTATGTTCTCTTTCCCATTCTCTTCTTTAACTCATCATATCATCAGGCACACCTCTCAAACATAAATCACACTCACAGTCAATCATGTTTTTTTTGGCCAAAATCCAAATCTAAATAATAATTTTCTTAGATAAGTATCTCTAATTTTGGTAAATTTGTCGAATCACGTTTTATACCACCTGTAAATATTATCCAAGTAATATTAAGGAGGCGCAAGGCTTTGGGCTCCTAAAAAAATTAAAAAAGCAATTATTAGAGGTGGCCGTTTTTTTTAACAACGATGTTGAACACCGATGTCAGTCTACGATGACGTCATCCGATGCCAAAGTCATGTGCAACGGATGTCACCGGCACCGGTAAAACTCGATAACCCGATTCAGTATAAACATTACCGAGAGTTACCGACACCGCCCGATTACCCTCATCGGCAACGGCATCGGCAACTCCAACCGTTGAAGGCTATGATCAAAGAATATTATATTAAAAATTATTAATTTTCTTGATTGTTTATTTAGAGACTAAATTTGACAAATAAAATAATTATACATATAAATATTGTTATGGACACACATAACACCTTCACTCAACAAAAAAAATATGAGTTCTAAAAAATGTTACAGTAAAGTTGTTGTAGCCCCTTCATACATTCATGTCTTCATAGGTATAATTAGGTCATAAATCTAAAAATCAACTGCAACATAGTTTTTGTTATCGATCACAGCATATTTAAATATCACTCTCACAATAAAACGATGTATAAAGTCAACGGAAACTAAACATCTTTAACCGCCCGGCATCGTTGAAACAAAAGGTGACTGACCGCTAGCCGTCACCGTTGACGAAAACAACGATGTCAACATCGGGTGCCGCTAGCGCCACACCGGTGATCATCGATGACGGAAATTATCAACAACGCCCATGACTAGCAATTATATAAAATGCATGAAGCCTTAGAAAATAACTTGGAGCTTTGTTCTGGCACTCGTCGGCCGCTGACGCGGCACCGCTCGCTTCGCTCGTTCGACTCGTGCGCGGTGGTTACCATACCAACATAACCTCACCTAGGTGATGGCTCATTTTATTAATTTCTATGGGGTTCCATAGCATGCGCCACCATATTGCATGGTACACCATTCCCGAGTGATAAAAAACAGTAGTAAAAAAATTGGAGCTGTTTTAAGGTGGAGCCGTGATTCGACAAATTTACCCTAATTTTGATAATGGAAACTAACAATACTGTATACTGTTGTTTTAAAGGATCAAGCAAGGCACAGCACAGATGTTTTGGATGCTAGTGTATGATAAAATGTCTGTTTGATATGATAAAATAACTGATTTACTAACTGAAATACTATTTTCTAGGAAATGATTGATCAAGGAGAAATACCAGCATATAGAATTTTCACTCATGAACCCGCAAAAAAGCGTAAGCGTAGACATGCTAAGGAAAATTATGAAGCACAGGAAGCAGAGGAGTTGAAGGAAGAACTTGGACTTAATTCAGGTAATTTATTAGAGCTTCATTTCTATTTGTAATATGATTAACAGAATATTGTTACATTGTTAAAACTAACTTCATAATTTCTAAAAGCAAATAATAAAAATATATGTTTTTTTATTGTAGGTGAAAATAGTTTAGAATTAATGATAAAACAAAAGCAAGAGTCAAGGGCCAAGCAAATGGATTCATTTCTTGACGATTTGGCTGCAAAATATGGTGGAAGCAAACCTAAAGCTTCAAAACGAAGTGCATCAACTAAAGAAAGTGGAACAAGGAAACGTAGAAAGTGAAATATATACTAGATACTTTTTCATTTAAAAATGTAAGCAACATGAATTAATTATTATTTTATTGCATAAAAAAAATATGGTCCCATGTAATTGTATAAATTAATGACAAATGCATTCATTTATATGATGACTTAAATTAAATGCCCATATCATCTACACTAATTATAATATTGGCTCATTACAATACATATAATATGGAATTCTGTTAAATAACAAACTTAATGGAAAATGTTTTTGATATGAGAACAATAATTATAATGTTTAAAGACAAAAACTATTGTTAAAAGCTTTTAATGAATATATTTTAAATTGATTTTATGTATTTAACAAGGACTGGTCCTCTCATGTTATGATTATAAACTATTTGAATGTGTCTTAATAAAAGAAATACAACAATATATAATATTTTATTTCTCAGCTATAAGACTTTTTTGCTCGCCAATCTAAAAATTCGTTGATATCAACGTCACTATCTGAATCACTTCCTCCATTTTCACTTATTGCATCCACTTCGGTAATTTTTTTCTTTGTCTCTTCTTTTTTCAACTCAAGATCCAAAACTCTGCAAAACATTACATATACAATATAGCTATCGAATAAAAATATAAAAAATACATGCATATTCCCTATTGCTATCTGTGTGTTCTTCATTTCTCTCGAATTTTTTTGAATAGAATAACAGCAATAACATTTTATCACGGACGTAATGTTACAAAAGCACGGCTTTGCCCTTGCTAGCTTGGACGGTGATGGGTATATATATATCGCTCGCGCGGTCGGACGTTTGAAGGGCTATAAGAAATCTGTGTCGTGTATACATTTTTAAATACGTACCTAGACCAGTTTCGTATTTGCTCATCAATTTCGTCAATTTGCCTTTCAGCAGTAGCTTCCTCCTGTTCACCAGCTATAATTTCAGCAGATGTAGTTGCTTCTTCTTTAATTTCTTTTTGAAACTTTTCCCATTCTTCTTCCACAGGGTTTTTGTATTCTATATTCCGTGCCTATTAGCCAAATACACAATCCATTTTAAAAAAATACCTTTCACGGCAAAACTAGGTAAAAATATGTATACATAAATAAATAAATAAATAAAATAAAAACCACATTAATTGGCCCAGGCTAATAACATCCGAGTGACAAGCAAGAACACCCCTATAATATAAAGGTGTCTGTGCTTGGTCAAATAAAAAAAAAAGAAGTGTCATTTCATCGGAGATGACGTTGACGGTTGACTTTTAAATAACAAAAATTACCGTTCGTCCTTTGATGACCGTACATAATCTTGTATTATTATTGTTTTCTACGTATGTACTTATAAGTTTGGTAATATTTTAAGTACTTGTTAAGCTACGTTGTTTTTGTAAATTTTTAGCACATGCATATTTTAACTGTAAGAAAAAAATTGATATACAAATACTTTGTAAATTTTTGTATTCAGAAAAGTAGGACTGTGGCTCAAATGAACACAGCGAAGTTATTAGATCTTGTACAATCATGTATTCCTCCATTAAACAATAGCAAGCACAAAGGTCAAGCTGGCAGAATAGGTATTGTTGGAGGTTCATTAGAATACACAGGAGCACCTTATTTTGCTGGAATAAGTGCATTAAAAGCAAGTAGCTTTTTATTCAAATTGGTTCACTTTATGAAATATATGTAATTAAAAACTGGAATTTATAAGTATTTAATAAGTTAAATATAACATTAAAAACTCAATAAATTTCAGGTTGGAGCTGATTTAGTCCACATTTTTTGTGCTTCTCAAGCAGCTACAGTAATAAAATCTTATAGCCCTGAGTTAATTGTTCATCCTTTGCTGGATCGAGAAAATGCTATTACAGAGATATCTCCTTGGTTAGATAGACTACATGCAATTGTTATTGGACCAGGTTTAGGACGAGAAAGTAAGATTTTCTTGACTGTAAGCAAACTGATACCTATAATTAATGAAAAGAGAATTCCATTAGTAATAGATGCAGACGGCTTATTCCTGATCACAGAAAATCTTAATTTGATAAAAGATTTTACATCACCAGTGATACTGACTCCTAACAAAATTGAATTTGAACGGTTGTGCTGTAAGATAAATTTAACTGCAGGGGTAAACCAACTAGGCAGTTGTTTAACTATTTTGCGAAAAGGAGAGACTGATGAAGTTTTCAGTCCAACTGCATCTGTTCAGTGGAAATCTAATGTTGGTGGATCTGGCCGGAGGTGTGGGGGGCAAGGGGATGTTTTATCAGGTGCTTTAGCTACCTTTTTAAACTGGATTTTAAGCAACAAAGATAATGTATCAATTGATGAAGAAGTAGACATAAATCTACTGGCCTCGTCTCTAGCTTGCTATGCTGCATCAGCACTAGTAAGAAAATGTAATGAAAGGGCTTTTCAAATAAAAGGTCGAAGTATGTTGGCAAGTGACATGATTGAAAGCATACATGATGCGTTTACAGAATTGTATGAAAAATAAAACAATTTAATGAGACATCAAGTACTGAATTATCCATAATCAATAATCATAAGTCATTACATATTATCATATAAGTATAATTAGAATATCATACCTATATGATTGTGTTATAATATCATCAAACATGTAATATACATATTGGGAATTAATTAGTTTTAATGTATTATTTGTAATGATATTTCAACCTGTAATTTCTAAGACATTGTAGTTGCATGATGCAGTCTAACTATTTTATTTATAATTATTGATGTAGTTACATGTCCAACCTAACATCTCAGCAAAATATTCTTCACAAAAAATAAATTATTATTGAAGACTGAAAAGGAAATAGTTACTGTGGAACCTTCAGATCTTTTTAAAGCTTTCTCTTTCATTTATGTCTAGGTATTTTTTAAATACCTACCTTTTATATCGTCGCTGCGCCTGACAAGTTCCATATGTGATTTTTGTATAGTTTTGGGAGACTACGAAAAACGTATTATTAATTCACATACGGAGCTTTTCTTACCGGTCAAAACATATATGGAATTAGTTAAACTCATATCCAGTTCGAATATCACAAAAATGATTTTAGTAACACAGAGAATAAAACGAAGAGTATTTTTTGTGCGAAAACCAAAAATCACATATGGAATTTGGCAGGCGCAACGACGATATGCCTACTGCTGATAGAGGACAAATCTTTATTTTTTTATTATTATTATAGTTAATTACTTCAAGATGTCATGTGGAACATGGTGTAATGGCAAAAACCTTGCCGATAAAAAAGAGTGATGTAGAGTTTATTGCCAATTCTTCTTGTCCGTTCTATACCCTTGATTTGAGAACTGGCAGTAAATGTTAAATTAGAAGCATTTAATTTTTTTTTATTGGCATTCATAAGTGTACATTGTGTTAACTAAATGAATAAATGAATTTTAAATTTATACATATAACCCCATAACCACTCGAGCATCCTGGATACTAGAGTACCCAGAAAAAAAAGTATAGTTATGTCCTGGCGTCACTATTGACTACATTAACTCAGTAGAATATCTTCATCTTGTAGCTAATTTGCTATTATGTAATGCATCGCTGAGACGCGTGGTGTGTTTTCGCGCCAACGCGGGAAGCTTGAGTGGTTAAGATTTTTCTATTTATGGTAAAAACATTATTTAAAGCCATTCAATAAATAATATTATTTTCTTTATAGTTTAAAAATATCTACTATATTACTTGTGTGAAATTATTTACTATATTACTTGACACTAGGGATACGCAAAATTTCAAAAGTATCGATACTTTATTCAATACCAGTATCATATCAAAAGTATCGATACCTGCAGGTATCAAGTACTTTTTAATATATTTATAAAAAACCTTAATGGAGTGTTAATAATAATAATATACCTCACACACCTCACACTCGGCCGTCTGATCCCAAACTCGGGAGAGCATGTGCTAGAACCAGGCTGCTCATAAATATTAAACATACCTATAAATTTTTAAATACATACATATTATAGATAAATTACACCCAAACACAGAGCAAATGACCGTGCTCATCACACAATATTTATCCTGGGTGGGAATCCAACCCACAACCTCCGGCATAGTCAAAGTCATTAACTACTAATCCCCGAATTATGTATGTCTTAGGTTTAGTAGTGATGTGACAAATATATTGTTTAAAATATTGATTCATTTTCTTTATTAGACCCATTCCTGAAAGTCTGAGAAAAGTAGCAATACTCTGAGAAAGTATCTACATACTTGAGAAAGTATTGATACCTCAAAAGTATCGATTCCAACAGTACTTGGTATCAAAACAAAAGTATTGATACCCTGAGGTATTGATACTTTTTGCGTATCCCTACTTGACACCATATCACCTCTTTTGCTCTTTAGTATGTGATTTGTATTAAGTCCGAAGGCCAATTATTGGAAGTTTTGATTCCCAGGATAATTAAATAAAATTAAGTATTAATGGTGTGGTCAAGTGAAGAAAGCTAATCACCTTACTATAAATTTAAAAATTAAATTTCCTTAAATTTCATACTTGAATCTTAAATACAGTAAACTATAGACAAATGTCTCACACTTTATCAGGGTATCACTCTGCAATCCTTGAAATTTTTTAATAGTTTTTTATATAATATAAGACTACATACTTTGGCATCTAAGATAGGATCATCAAAGAAACCCTCTGGTATAGGTTGATTTGCCTTTGCTTCTTCTTCAAGATTATTCTCTTCTGTACTACCTTCTGCTGTTAAATAAAGTCACAAAATTAATTGAATGAATAAAAAATAATAAAAGACCTTTAATATTATTAACCAATTACATACCAATTTTATCAATAACATCCTGTGAAATAATATTCAAGGGTTTCCTTTTAATTTGTTCATCATGGTGAGAATAGACAATTGGCGCATCATTTTTAAGTTTTAAAGTTACAGCACCATCACTGGCATTTTTCAATATACTCTTTAATTTCTTTTCTTGTGGTGCATCTGACACTGAATTAGCTGACCTTTTTTTCACTTTACCATCAGTGAAGTTCTTCGTTAGTTCCTTTAGTTTTTTAGCTTGTTCAATATTATCTCTGTGTTGCTTACTGTTTACATGGACTTGCCAAACATGTTCTGACCGAACAATGGATGAACATAGTACACAAGTTAACTGCCCGGAACTATTATATTTTGCCAATGGATTCTGGATTTTTACTGGCTTCTTTTCCTTATTTTTTCTCTCATTCATCAACTTTCGCATCTCATCCTGAGCTTTTTTCTTTTCTGTTTGCAATTTTAATGACATTAGGGCTATTTCTTTTTGGATGTGTGTATTTTTTCTTCTTTAGTTCGAATATCAAGCACTTCGTAAAGGCACGTTATAGCTGTATTTAAAAAGGAAATACAGTAATGAAAATTTTGTCAAAATGTAATAACAAGTTTGCTGTAATTTTCAACTCAATTACCTTTTGAGAAAAATAATGTTATCAGTTATTGGTACATAACATTTGTATCAGTGATGCCAACTCCTACAAAATGTTCCCCCTAGAATCAACTGCAAATACCCCTAAATAAAAATAAAAAGGTCGCAAAGCTATTGAAATTAAATAGGGAAGATACTATCATACTAAAACCAATTTTTGTTCGCTAAAAGGCAAGTCTAAACCACCACATCTAGTGGAAAATCCACTGAGTTGGCAGCACTAGTAGGGTTGCCAAGTAAAATCGGTATATTTAGAGTTTAGACCAAAAATCGGTATGATTTTTTTTTCTTTTTTTTTTATAGCATAGGGGCACCTGATGGAAAGTGAACACCGCCGCCCATGAACATCTGCAACACCAGAGGATTCACAGATGCGTTGCCGGCATTTAAGGTAGGAATAGGCTCTCTTCTTCGTCCCCAAGTCGTACCGATTCGGAAAAATCGCTCGAGGCAACTCATTCCACAACATAGAGCAACACGGGCCACCGGCGAACCGGAGGGGAGTAGCCGTACGCAGGCGTTCCCCTCTGTCAAAGTACAAGTCCAAATGGTCCTATGCGTACAATAAAACTAGTTGTAGCCACACTTTTCACTAGACTAAATCCAGATGCGCGACTGAATCGACCTCCTAAAAAAATGCCGAATTGCTTGTGTTTCTTGTTGCCAAAAAATATCTGCCACGTCAAATTTACAAAAAGATAGCGTTATCTTTCATATGTAGGTATTTTTTAATCATATTATTACTATTTACTTCTTTAAAACTTAAAAAATTACAATATTATCGGTCGTGTTGTTTCGGATTTTTTTACCAACACAGTCGCTCGACAGATCCGTGTATTGTATGAGGGCTCATCCGAGTTTATTTCCGAGAAGTCGCTGTCACCGAGCGATAGTGTTGTTGTCGGATTGTTTTAAGTTATCGAAAAAAAATGGAAAAAGAGTCTTCTATACAGAGACAGTTTTGAGATTAAATTTTCTGATTCAAATATTATATTGTGATAATATAGTTATATTGTTAAAATATAATATAATACTTACGCGCGTTAGCACATTTATTAAAATCACTTAGTGTAAACTTCAACCGTAATGTTTTTTTTATTTCCTAAAAATCCAAAGGATATGGAAAATTGTGTAACCCAAATTTAATAATTGCGATATGATCTAGAAAAATGACATATTTCAGACAATTCTCAATCTGGGAGAGGAGAAATATGAGAAATATAGTTTTCCTGAGATTCTCGATTAATTGAATCGATTACACAATCACAAAAAAAAAACCTTTGGACAAGGTAACTAACTCAAAAGTAATTAAATGCACTTTAAATACAATATATTGCATATACTTACAGTTATGTTATTAAATAAAATATAAATTATTAATTAAAGAAAATTAATATACATAATTATCGATTTTTTATCGATTAAAATCGATCTTTTATTTTAGTCTGTCATTGGCATGCCGCATGACAGTTGTTTACTCTGTGCTAATTCGTTTCGTGTTTTCAACGTTTTGAGTAGACATGGGTAACTCAGCGAAATTCCCTGCACCAACTCAGCAACTCAGGCGCAGTGTAGTGTGTCGGCTCCTTGAGTCAACTCAAAATTGCGCCACGACGCAGTAAAAATGGGACGCGCAAAGCGAGCAGTGAAACCTCCGAAACGCACGCAACCCCACGCTCATAGTTCACTCAGTGAGTGGGTACTGCGCCGTGCGCCAACACATTATGAATGTGTGAGCTGACTCACCCTGCGCAGTGAAGCGTGCCGGCGCAATTGCGCGGCGCAGCGCAGTGTTACCCATGTCTAGTTTTGAGTCTGAGTGCTTTCCGCCTGCACAAATTTAGCACCCCATCGAAGGACTTTTGAACTCAAAATGACCTTAATCGATAGGTCTACGTTAGGTCTTTATAGGTCCACCATCATTTTTGTTAGGTCACCTATAGTTTTTTTATAAATAATTTTTTAAATTTTGCAAAAAAATAATTACATCTTAGCATTTCATTTGAACGGAAACTCATTTATCTTTATATTTCTGCATTCTTTATCGTTAGGTCAGTATTGGTCTATAGTTTTTGCTTTTATATTATTCATTTAATTCTTTTTATTAACAATTATAAATAATTTATCACTGGCGCATGCGCTCAACGCATCTAGTCATAGCATGGTGCGAAATTTAAAGTTTTTTCGTTCCGTTTTCATTACGTCAATAAAAAAATTAATTAAACTACAAACTGCTCTCATAGCGTATAATTCCTAGCTATTTCACGTAAAAACTGAATAATTGGTATGGTACTGGCCACCATTAGTATGACCATTTGAAAGATAACAAGTTCTTATGAACTTTTTTTTTAAACATAACTATTGCATGTAGTGTCTTAATTTTTTAAGGATACATGTGAAGATATATGATAAAAAAATAATATAATTTTTAAATTAAAAAATTTTAATTTCAACCAGTGATTCGCAATCAGCCAAGGCTCTAAAAAAAACTCTCCCCACTGCCGCGATGATTTGTGCCATTTACAGTGCCTGGAATAGGAAAAAATTAAAAAGTTCCTGAAACTAGAGGATGTTACCCGTACGAAAACGAATCGAAATTTATTAAAATGACGGATTATGAAAAAAAGTTTTGAAATTTCGCGTGAACATTTGATAATTTTTTTGCCTGTTAGTCACATTTTTTATTCAATCAGAAAACTGGAATTCTCCGGTCCCGAGAAACATGTATAAATATATGTATATGGTAATTAAATATAAATAATAATTTAATTGAGTACTTTTACATACATATATTTATATGACTATGTATACTAGGGTGTGCCAAAATGTAACTTCCTTGATGGACCTTTTAAAATTGGAATTTTCAGTTCCGCTTTTGAAATCAGCTGTGTTTAGGCCTCCCGGGAAAAAATTATTTTGCCTAATCATATATATTTATATATGATTATATATTAAATATATAGAATTATATATGATTATATATAAATTTTTATATAAAATATACATAATCATATATAGACTGATATATGTAGCGACATCTATAATCCGCTACAAGAATCAATACAAAGACGTCAATTCCTGAATCGCGCTATCAAAGTTTCTGTGCGCGCTAACTATATATACAACATCTCGACATCAACCACTGGGGCCTTAGGGCCGGCCAGTCAGTGGTTCGACTGGTCGAGGATCCTCCCTTTAGGTTGGAGGAAGACCACACCTCCCTTCCTCCACATTGGTGCCCCCGACGTTCGAGAACATTCGAGAACAAGATGGCGCAAGAAGCTTCTACAGACAATGAGGTTAGCAAAGTTGGAGTGCGGCTACCTCCGTTTTGGCCAGATGATCCCGCATTATGGTTTGCTCAGATTGAGGGACAATTTTATTTAGCCGGAATAACATCGGATACGACGAAGTTTTACCACATATCCTCTCAACTGGAACAACGATTTGCGCAGGAGGTAAAAGATATTATTAAAAGTCCTCCCTCGGAAAACAAGTACCTCAAATTGAAGACCGAGTTAATAAAAAGGCTTACAGCTTCTCAAGAAAAGCGTATCCAGCAGCTTTTAGCTCAAGAGGAATTGGGAGATAGGAAGCCGTCTCAATTTTTGAGACATTTACAGAACTTGGCAGGTCCAGCAGTTCCAGAGGAATTTCTACGGACATTATGGACAGGTCGGTTACCATTAAATATTCAAACAATAATAGCTTCACAAAAAAGTCTCAGTTTAGAAGCAATTGCTGATTTGGCAGATTCTGTTCACGATATTGTACAACCCTCCCAACAAGTTTGCACTTTAAATAATAATATTAAAAATAATGAAATTTCAGAATTGAGTAAACAATTAGAAAGTTTAACGAAAGAAGTAGCTTCATTGAAAAGTAAATTCCATAAACCACGGCCACGTACCCCATCACGTGACAATAATCACCGTCACAGATCTAGATCGAGATCGAGGTCTAGAAATTTAGATTTTTGTTGGTATCATCAGAGATTTAGAAATCGAGCACATAAATGCATTAAGCCATGCAATTATAATTCACAGTCGGAAAACGGCATGAGCAGCCGGAATTAGCGGCAACCGACTGCCAAATTTCACCAGGCCGCATTTTTATAGTGGATAAAATAACTAAAATGAAATTTCTTATTGATACAGGTTCTGATTTATGTGTTTATCCACGCAGAGCATTGAGAGAGCATCGAACGAAGACTGACTACCAGCTGTTTGCAGCTAATGGCTCAATAATCACTACTTATGGTTGGGTTCAGATTCATATTAATTTAGGATTCCGACGTGATTCAGCCACCTTCCTCCACATTGGTAACCCCGCAGAAGAACACCCTACTTCTGAACATCATGAAGCATGACGTCATCACTCCTTCCTACAACATCAATCAGCATCAATCAAGTCACAGCCAGCCAGCACCCTCGGCTTCAACGGGTATCCTGTCCACTAGCATGCAGCGAGCGCGTATGCCTGGTCAACACCCTCAGCCACCTTCAGCACAGCACACTGCACTTCGGCCGGTCAGCAAGCAGAGCACATCTCTCCTGGTCGACGCAGTAGCCAGCTTCAAACACTGCAGCACTCCGACTCACTGGAGCAACATGCAGCATCATCGCACACAGTTCCGACTCACCGCGAACTCTGCGACATCCGATTCCGACTCACTGGAATCTCGGACAACCTGGCACTGGCAAGCAACACTCAACACAGCTGTTTCAACAACTCGATCGACCTCCGGTCTTCGGGGGGGAGTACTGTAGCGACATCTATAATCCGCTACAAGAATCAATACAAAGACGTCAATTCCTGAATCGCGCTATCAAAGTTTCTGTGCGCGCTAACTATATATACAACATCTCGACATCAACCACTGGGGCCTTAGGGCCGGCCAGTCAGTGGTTCGACTGGTCGAGGATCCTCCCTTTAGGTTGGAGGAAGACCACACCTCCCTTCCTCCACAATATGTATATTTTATATAAGTCTATATATGATTAGATCTAATTAGATCTAAGGTATCTAGGTCTATATATGATTATATATAAATCTATATAAAATTAGATCTGATTAGTACTGAGTTATCTAGGGCTATATATGATTATATATAAATTTTTATATAAAATATATATAATCATATATAGACTAATATATTATATGTATATTTTATATAAGTCTATATATGATTAGATCTAATTTGGTCTGAGTTATCTAGAGCTATATCCCTGGTTAAAAATATTGATTGAAAAGAATTGAGAAGCGGTCACTCCATGCAAACTGTATATCTATATATACAAAGAAAAGAATTGAAATTATTGAAAAGAATTCAAATTTCATCATTTTCAATTCTTTTCAATCAATATTTTTAAACAGGGATATGATTATATATAAATCTATTTATAATTAGATCTGATTAGACCTGAGTCATCAAGGGCTATATTATACCTAACTCATACTTGACTAATATGAATCTGTATATAATCAGATGATTATAAACGGGTTCATATATAATTGGATGTGATCAAACTTGGCTAACATAATTAGCCTTTTATAGATTATCATGTATTATTAAATTATATATAAGTTGATATATAATTATACATAGGTTCATGCATAGTCAGACGTAAGCAAACATTTTTTTGGATATCACTTAAAGTGCAAAATGATGTTTAACATTACGCTTAAATAGTTACAAAATCAAAAATTTATTGCACTTCCTATAGGATGTCTTGGTTTGCCCTGCTACTGTTTAATAATAAAATCATTATTCGAATAAATATGTTGTTATAATGAGATTCAATGAAATAAGCAAATCAAGAGGATCAAAATTTAATATAAAATTAATTTTTATATTATATTTCTGATAAATTGATTTGATACGTTATGTACTTTATAGAATCATCAATACTTATAAGACGACAGCATAGCAGCCGGGAATTTCAAGACGCACTGGGATCGTCAAAGTTAAGCAGCATTGAGCGTGGTTAGTAATTGGATGGGTGACCGCGTCGGAGTTATAGCTGTAAAATCATCTGTAGCGATTTTTTTTTGGTTTAGAGGATTAGGTACGACCAAATCAAATATTATATCCCTAAAAATAACCACATATTTAATTAGGGGTAATGATATATCATTTAATGTTGTTACATGTAGTTATATATGAGTATATAAAATTATACATAACTTATATATGATTATATATAATTAGACCTGGCCAATTTTCAGGTCTAATTATATATAAGTTATATTATATATAACCATATATAATTAGGCAAAATCATTTTTTCCCGGGCTTTCCTAAGATATTTTGGGGTAAGACGATAGATTTGATTTTCATAGAATTTCTAGCAGGAGGTTTAATTGGGCACTTCCGGCCAAAATTTGAATTTTCAGCGGAAGTGCCCAAATTAAGCTCCAGTTAAAAAATTCCATGAAAATAAAATTTTTTTGCTCGACGGGCAGAAAGCGTCAACTTCCCGCCCGCTATACTAAACGAAGTTGCCACTTTCTGCCTTCGTCGAGCAAAAAAATAGCATACACTCCACGGGAAGTAAATAAGACATTTCTTACTTTACTTCCCTAGGTGTGTAATATACTATATCGTCTTACCCCAAAATATCTTAGGAAAGACCTAAACAGAGCTGCTTTTAAAAGCGGAACTCAAAATTTCAATTTTAAGAGGTCCATCAAGGAAGTTACATTTTGGCACACCCTAATGTATAATACATAATTTTTATTGTAATGTAAACATATATTTGAGCAAAAAATCATATCAGAGACCAAATATTATATCAAATATAAGGTAATTTTTAGTTAAATTTTTTTTAATCTAAAGCCCATAATAGTTTACTTTGTTAATCCCATAATGATTTACTTTGTTCATAAAATTTCAAGTTCTACGACAAAAATTCTGCGTCAACTGAACTAGAGCATTATGGCAGTATTTTGATGTTGCAACTCTAATAGCCAGAAAACTTTTTTGGAATTTTTAAACTGCGATATCCTCCGAACGCGTTGTTTAATATTCATGTTCTTGATGGGATTAGATGCAGTTTTTTAAGCGTCGTTGAAAAAAATAAACAAATTTTTTTTTGCACGACAAGGTTTTATTTTTATAAATACTTTCATGCATACACTCACGGTTGAACGTCCAGTCAAAAATATAGCAGTACGAATGATTTCCTAAGATATCTAAGCATAAAGATCTGATAAAAACTCGATTTTTCAAAATAGGACCAAAATTAAACACTTTCCAAACTTTAAAAATTATAAACTTTCATAAAATGAAGGTAAAAAATCTATTTTTTTGTATATTTTGATAATCTATACTCTTAAAAATGATGTACTAAAATTTCAAGAGCATATATCAAATAGTACAAGAGTTACAGTCATATCTGAAGAGTACTTGCTTATTTTTCAGCTTTTTCTATACATGTTTCTCGGTACCGGAGAATTCCAGTTTTCTGATTGAATAAAAAATGTGACTAACAGGCAAAAAAATTATCAAATGTTCACGCGAAATTTCAAAACTTTTTTTCATAATCCGTCATTTTAATAAATTTCGATTCGTTTTCGTACGGGTAACATCCTCTAGTTTCAGGAACTTTTTAATTTTTTCCTATTCCAGGCACTGTAAATGGCACAAATCATCGCGGCAGTGGGGAGAGTTTTTTTTAGAGCCTTGGCTGATTGCGAATCACTGGTTGAAATTAAAATTTTTTAATTTAAAAATTATATTATTTTTTTATCATATATCTTCACATGTATCCTTAAAAAATTAAGACACTACATGCAATAGTTATGTTTAAAAAAAAAGTTCATAAGAACTTGTTATCTTTCAAATGGTCATACTAATGGTGGCCAGTACCATACCAATTATTCAGTTTTTACGTGAAATAGCTAGGAATTATACGCTATGAGAGCAGTTTGTAGTTTAATTAATTTTTTTATTGACGTAATGAAAACGGAACGAAAAAACTTTAAATTTCGCACCATGCTATGACTAGATGCGTTGAGCGCATGCGCCAGTGATAAATTATTTATAATTGTTAATAAAAAGAATTAAATGAATAATATAAAAGCAAAAACTATAGACCAATACTGACCTAACGATAAAGAATGCAGAAATATAAAGATAAATGAGTTTCCGTTCAAATGAGATGCTAAGATGTAATTAATTTTTTGCAAAATTTAAAAAATTATTTATAAAAAAACTATAGGTGACCTAACAAAAATGATGATGGACCTATACAGACCTAACGTAGACCTATCGATTAAGGTCATTTTGAGTTCAAAAGTCCTTCGATGGGGTGCTAAATTTGTGCAGGCTTTCTGATTGTAACATAACCTTACTTTTACTACTTAAAACTCTAATAACTCGGCTCTCAGATTGTCAAAACTAATAGAATTTTCATCGAAGGACTGTTAAGTCTCAATCTATTAATTCACATCAATTTCATATTGTAACATTGGGGGCCCAAAGTTTTATGTAATCGTTTCCATCTCCTTTAAGGGATAAATGAAATAAATATAATAACGAAGTATTTTTCAAATTATTTCGAAGATTTTATTATGTACCAACTCATGGTCCACTCTCCGTGACCTGCTACGTGCGCATTACCCGACAAGTTTTTTTCATTTTGTATTATTGTAGTACGTAATAAATTAAGTCCTTTGTATCACTTATAAACCTAATTTCCCTAACCCAGTTCTTGAAATTATCGATACTGCGTATCGACAGTTGTTGCAACTACGGCTAAAAGGACTTGTCAGTGTAGTTGCGCCATTTATTTATACTGTTATGACACGGAATGTTTAAATGTGTGTGTGAAATTGTTAGTGTATTTTTTAATTGTCACGGTGTGAGTTTCGTAGTGACAGACGATTGCTTGTGTGTGCGAACTTGAGTACGCACACATCGCGCAGGTTTCCCCCCGCAAAAAATGGCAGATTGTTTGGTATCGGTAACGAACGCTATGGCTACTCCCCTCCGGTTCGCCGGTGGCCCGTGTTGCTCTATGTTCCACAATAGCGTAGTGCATAAAGCACACAGTGCTAGACTTCCAAGCGTCAAGATGGTACGGGTGGAACTTGGGAACGTATTAGTACTGGAGTTTTGTCGTGTGGGTGAAAGTTAAGCGGCTGGGATTAATCCAAACAATTCCTCTGAGCACTCACCATGATAGATACAATAAAAGACGCAGAGTGATTCGATATCTCTACGTAGCGCCAAAGGGTCAAGCCTATCGGAGGGAGCCTGGTCAGTGGTGGCGTAAGGCGTGGGCAACGTGGGCCACCGCCTACGGCCTCGCGACCCAGGGGGCCTCGAAAATTTATGCATTACTTAAAAGCCGCGACTGCGCCAAAAAAAAATTGCTGGCAGTGGCAGAGGGCGTGGGAGGAGAGTGGCGCATAATGAATCTTGCCCACATAAAATTTAGATCTTACGCCGCCACTGAGCCTGGTCGTCGACGATTCAAGCCGCTTTACGTTGAATACGGTCAAAAGGAAGGAGCTGGTATTGGGGAGCTCCCACCCAAAGATGAGAGCAGTATTCCATGTGGGGCCGAACTTGTGCCTTATACAGCACACCAAGCTTTTTTGAGGCCAATTTGGTATTCCGTTCCAGATGACCGCGAAACTTAACGTCGCTCGATATGTCGGTACCGAGAATTCCGATACTGGCTGTGGCTGATAAGTGAGTGCCCTCAAATTGAGGAGAAATGACAAAGGGATTCTTTTTAGTTGTAAACGCTCAAACCTGTGTCTTTTAGGATTAAATTGGACTAGATTAAGGCGACCCCAAACCGAAACTTTGGATAAAGAAGTCTCAACTTCAGACACAAGTTTATTCTGCAACTCTTCGACGTGTTCTCGAGAAATATTTGCACGGCCGGAGTATGAAGCATCTCCAGTCCGCATAGCAATGAATGCCACTGATTTGCAGCATATCATTGATATGCACAAGAAACAGAGTAGGAGTTAGCACACAGTCTTGTGGAACACCAGCGTTCACAGGTTTTGGGTCCGAGCATGCACCGTCGACAATGACCTTAATGTTACGGTCCTCAAGAAAGCTGGCGATCCAATTGCACAATTTCTCGGGAAGCCCATAAGAAGGAAGCTTCGAAAGAAGCGCCTTGTTCCACACCCGATAAAAGGCCTTCGCTATGGCCAAACTGTCAATCAATGCCTCCCCCACTCAAGAAATCAATAGTTATTTGAGCGCCTAAAATGATCACGGGCGAAGTCGAAAAATGTAGATTGTGTAACTTTCTACTACTCGTTCATTTCAAGATTGCCGTTACCTCCCGCCCTGCTTTCTCATATCGCTCCTCAAGCCTCGTCCGGTTAGTACGGATAGCAACGCTGCCGTGTTTCGATTTTCTTGTATTTCTTGATTTTGTTTTCGTTGAGTTATTGTTTCTGTTGGATTGTTATTTACTACGAACGTATGTACAGACATATTTGTGTTGCTATAATGGTAATTTTTTATACATTCTTTGAACAAGAAAAAAAAACAAAAATTAACAGATTATTTAAGTGGGCGCTGAAAATGATTATAGCGACACAGAATGGAGTGACGATAGCGATATAGAAATGAGTGATTTCGATGCCCACGGTTGCTGAAATTATCTGAAACGTCGGGATAAATTATAAATCGCGTTTTAATCCGGAATAAAGTATTTTATTTCTATGAAATAATAACTGGTATTGCAGCTATGGATATGTATATACCTACAATCTTTTGTTTGCGCCTTCGTAAATAATTCATTTAAAACAATATTAATTTTTGTCTACAGTATCGTTACAAGGACATCATAACTAGAGGTCGTTATCGCAGGGGCACGAATCATTTATAGATTATGTAAACAGAATGGACAAACTACATGAAGTCTTTTGAGAGTACCTAACCTATATCTACATTGGGACTTTTTGATCGTTTCTGCATCAATTCATATCATTTCAATAACAAGGCCAAGGAGGTTAAATACCAATAGGAGATACCAATGAATTAACATAATATTCTCTGAGAATAAACCAGATCACTCAGTCTTTTATTAACGCGAGTATTGCACATTTAAATAAAATACTTTATAACAGATTAAAACGCGATTTATTATTTATCCCTACTTTTCGGATGCTTATAAATTAAATAATTAATTGCGTTTTAATCCGTTTTAAAGTATTTTATTTAAAAGTCAATAGTTTATTCATTTTAAATTTCTTTTTGAATAGAACACGACTTGCAAACATAAAAACTCTCAGAGTAAAACGAGGTAGTACTAATTGTCTATTCTAGATAGATATTCTTTGACATGTTCGTTCGTGCCCGCGCGATTACGATGTCTAATCATAACCGTCGACGGTGAACGATTCTCGAAGTGAACGGGTAGTTATAACACAATGAAAAAAAAACAAATACAATTAATAGTAGTGTGCCGTTTAGATCTTCAACAACTACCAAATGAAAAAAAATTAAAGTATGCGCGTCAAGTAAAAAATATTGGACTGATTTTGTCTGATAATCTTAGTTAGGTGGCCCAAGTCAACAAGATGTAAGCGTTTGTTAGGGGCATGGCCTGAAGCGAAATCTATCAAAATTTTATTAATTAAATAACAAGAATTATTTTGTTTCTCACTATTCTGTTTTTTTACGGTAACCGCCATATCGCTTTGGTATAAATACAACGAAACATTAACGAAGTGACCTTTATTTTCAGGAGAAGACGTTAATAAAGCAAATTTTTCGACCCACTTCCTAGTGGGTCGAAAAGTACTATCCGTAATTATTAACTTGCCTATCTAGCATGACAACAGAATAAAACAAATATTAAAGGGAGGCTCCCATACAACAAACGTGTTTTTTTGCCGTTTTTATAGATAATGATACGGAACCCTTCGTGCTTGAGTCCGACTCGCACTTGGCTGGTTTTTATTTTTCTTTTAGCTGGTTTATAGAAATCACAAAGATTTATGTATTAGTAAACAATAAACAGTCTCATACATACATAATAATTACGGAAAGAATAGTGCAACGGCTATATGGCTCTAGCATACACCAAGTCTTAAAATAATATTAAATTGAAAAAATAGTCTCTTTTCACTTTACATTTTAAATCACACAAGAATATGTCCACACGGGTAGTAATTTAGTGTTATTCTAAACTAAGTATAGACTAACTAACAAACGGACTTAACGGCTATTACAAATTTGAATTGAAACATAGACAATATTCTAGCTCATCTTGTCACTTTAATTTGATAGTTTAATCTGATTCGTGCTTTAGCTTTTACATACTTTATTTTCCAGGAAAAATAAGCATAATCCTCAGTGTATAGTATTTCATTAAAAATTGCTGATTTTATTTAATTATGTATAACAAGTGAAGCATTAAAATTAAGGCAAGGTTTAAAATTTCAAAAAAAAAACGCGAAAATTAAACTTTTCTTGAAATTACTCTTAGTGCCCAGATTTTTTGTGTTTGTTCCAATTATCGTAATTTTTGAGGTGTGTATTACAGTGACGATGGACATCGATGTAAGTAAAGAGAATATTCAGCCTTTGAGAGGCGGCAGAAACGCTTTGCAGTTAGGTGCTGCATTACAAGCTCAATCAGATGTTGATGCCCAAAAACAGCTGCAGCAGCAAAAAGAGTAAGTAAAATATTCTTCAATTAGAGTAATTATAACCAAATTATTTATATTAATTTCTATACGTCTTATGACATATATTTTCTTTCAATTTTAAACATTAAACCTAGAAGGATTATTTTCGTATGTGAACTTCGAATTAATTTTTCAGTACTAAATAGCTATTCTGATAAAATTTCTAGACAATAAGTCACATTTTGTTATATTTTAACATAGGATTTAATTTCATTATTGTAGAGAACATGAAGCAGCTATTAGACATTATCAAGGAACTGACCCATTAGATCCTTGGTTCAACTATATTCAATGGGTAGAACAATCTTTTCCAAAACATGGTCATGAGGGTAACATAGATAAGTTAATCAAAGATTGCCTACAATTATTTGAGAGAGAGGAAAGATATTTTCAAGACAGAAGGCTTATTAAGTTATGGATCAAATATGTAAGTTTAACTAAGTAAAATATTAATGCATTATTTATATATTAGAAGTGTGTTTCATTGCAGTAGGTAGAGATCACCAATTTCTAAAAGGTTACCAGTGGTATTTCTGTATTTAATTTCACAAGCATATTTCATGGGAACTTTTTCTACTAAGAAAAATTAATTTTGATGAATTTAAAAATCTGTTCCTATAAAAATTATGAATAACTAAATGTAACACAGACCGAGTTGTATTATTTTAAATGATCTAAAACCACAAATGTATGCCTAAATTTGTTTTTAACTTTACCATATTGATAGTGAAACTAACTTTAACAATCAGTGTGTATACTATCAATATAATTTTAATATATTTGTCTTATTTAGATTGACTGTCTAGCAAATCCATTGGAGATATATCAAAGACTGTACAATACGGGTATTGGTGTGGTATGTTCAGAGTTCTATAGAGCTTGGGCTTGCTACTGTGAGGAATCTGGTGACTTTAAAAAAGCAAATCAAGTGTATATGCTAGGCCTTCAAGCTAAGGCACAACCACTAGATGAACTGGAGCAGGCACATATGTAAGTTTTTTCTAAATCTCTTATGAATACAAAATTCAGTTGTCTTTCATTTTATAATTTCTATGTACTGCCTTGCAGACATGTCAATCTGTACTTATATCTATATGCAAAAATATGTACATGCAATACATTGTTTATATCTTCTTTATAACCTTATATTGAAGGTAATTGTTATCCAGATGTTCATAGTTTTTTAATTATTTAAGCCAGTAAAAATGATCACACTTTAAGTACAATTAATTACCTGTTTTCACACTATTTTGTTTACAATTTTCATACCATAACAATATTATATTGTTATGATATATAATGGCTTGAAATTTGAAAGAATAATCAATCTTAAAATAACAGGTTTATTAAGTAAGAATGCAAATGAAATATTAAATTTAGAAAATAAAGGTTACATAATTATTAATAACAAAATTTCTTTAGTGTCATTATTGAAGATCCCACTCCAGTCAAGTTACAACAAAGTAACCTTATGGTGCATCATTCAAATTAAACCAAAGTTAATATATAGTATGAATTACTCACTTTTTCTAGAATTTTTATCTGGAAAGGTTTCATCATTTCTTAATTTGAAGTGTAGTCTTGATGCTGCTTATTCAGATTGTTAGAATTGTTGTATTTAGATTCATGTTTTGTAAACACTAACTACTTAATAGTCATTATGTAGTTTAATTATTTGTTAAATGAAAGCAGACCATATCCAGGGCAAAATAATTAACACCTTATTTTTTTTTGCAAAACTAAAATATCACCATCCTTTTAGGAATTTCCAGTTATTTTTTGCTCAAAGAATGTTACATGATGATTCACCCACAAAAAGGAAGGCAGCCTCTGCACTTGCTGAGACAAGAATGGCTTTGACTTCATTAAAGTCTTTTAAAAGGCGTAATATAGCAAATGCTCCTATACAAAGAGTAGGGGATAGTATTAGGAGCACCATGCCTGGTACTTTAAGACAACAAGATGGAAGGCAACCTCCATCCAACATCATGGTTAATGTCTATGAGGTTTGTGAATACTTTTATATTATACAGATATAATTGTGATTAATTATTTGATGTTTCATTTTCAGGCAACAAATATACTATAATAATAAATTAAATGATGCCATATCAGTTGCATATAAGTTTATAACTCAGGTTTTCTGTCAAAACTTTCATTCAGTTTACAGAACCTTTAGTTTATATCAGTTCATCTATTAAGTGATACACAACAAAATTTTTATTCATCAGTTTTGATAAAAATGACAAACAAAAACAAACAAAAACAAAATAAAAATAATCAATAAATAACACAACACAACACTTCATTTTTCGTACTTACATAACTGTATAAAATGATCCTTGATCATTCTTTCTGTGTTTAGTTTTTCGACTGACTGGCTGACCAGGTATAGACGTAATGATATTGTATGAACTGATTTGACTTTCTTAAACATACAACACATGCGAGACTGAGTTTATTGATAGTTTTAGGATTCTGCTGATATTACATAAAAATATCTATGAAATCTTTACTAATTCAACACATATTCAATAATAATAAATTGAAATAATAATTAATTACGCTTAATCGGTGTGGATCTGAAGTGGCGTGATTCTTATAGTCTAGTAAATTAATTATAGAAATGTTTACTTATTTTTATCGCCATTACTCATTAGGATGCACCGTCGACATCTCGAGGGTCGGTTCCGGTTGGGGAAGACCCGGGACCAGCGTCGCTGGTGCAGGCTTGCGGTAACATAGAAAATGAGAAAGAAGTTGGCATGTGGACCAACCCCAAGACTAAGATGGTACACACTAATGTTGTGCCGCATCATCCCTTGCCGTTTACTCGTAAGTTTATCTTTATTTTAATTGATACATGACAAAACTACTCAAATTCTAGTCAGCTGGCCTAGCATGACAACCACGTCAAAATGTTGTTGACCGTTTTTTCGTGTTTTAATTGATTATCTCTAACATGACACTTACACTTAAAATACGAATACTAATGTCTAATGAATATTTGTCGATCGAGAAATCTTGTAAGGCCATATGGGCTAAAAACACAGAATACTAATTATTATTATTAACTATAAAGTGGCAAGAAAATTTTAAAACTATTGCAATATTCATTTGTTATTTAGAAATTTAAATTTATTAAACTTTAACAGCATATGAAGATTTGAATGATGAGCTACGACTACCAGCAAACCACCTGTCTTATTGTGTTGACGATTTATCATTTAATGTGCCTCTATGTGTACCTGATCCTGCCGATCCAACAAAAATACCCTGTTATAATAAAACTGAGGTAAGTTATTAGTAATTAATCACTTTAATTTAGTGTGATAAAGACATCTATGGAACAGCGGTTAGAAATTATAAAATTCCATGCCACAATTTACAGGATAGTAATTTACCCCTTTCGGTATGAGCGTTCGTTCTGCAACAACACTTGAAGAATCCAAGATGTTTTATGTGTAATATGAAAGCCAGAGTGGCCTAAGTGTAATTTTTCCAGTACTGATTATATTTAATAAAACTACTGAAGAAGATTAAGTCATAAGTAATTCTCATTAACTGAAATGTAATTTCTTTTGAGAGTAATAAATTATGGCCTCTTTTTTCTGCTTTTTTTTGCCGGCCCATTAATAATGAACAAAGAAAGAGAAGCCAAAAAATTAAATAATTCTATTTTGCCAAAAATATAGTTTATCCCTTTTTGGCTTTTAGCCATCGATATGCTCTTATCCTATATTCAGTGTCCATTATTATTTAAGGTTTAAGATCTTTATTATTTCTCAAAGATTACAATAAATCACTTACGAGAAATAAACTTATTAATTATATTGTTTCATAACGAGTATTGTAAAACAGAAGTGGGTAGTAGGAATTAGGGTATTTCATTTATTCTTTTTCATTAATTAGAATGGTATTTTGAATTCTATTATCATTGCAGGTTTATGTAGGTAATAAAGAATACAGTTTAGAAGAAATAAGGTCGAGAAAATACAATTTAGAGAAAAGAGTTCAGCCAAGTCACATAGATAATGTTGAAGCTAGACAAAGCTACAATATAAATGAGACGCTTGCACAGTGCAGTGCTTTAGAGACATTAGCTAATTGCGCTTTGGACACTGAGCACGATCATATGGCCCAGCTAATGCCTTTACAAATACCCTCACTTCAAAATATTACGAAAGTTAATTCCATACATTCACCGGGAGAACCAAAAGTACTTGTAAACCTTGATTCAAAAGAACTCAGCGAACATGCAAGTAAAAAGAATGACGACAATCAAAAACCCACTGCTGTTAACAAAGAGAATCAAATTGATGAAGCTGGTTATGAAAATGGTACAAATTATGCTAAAAATAATTTAATGGAGGAATTCAATAGAAGTTTGATGGGAAATCTACTGGGTGATTCGGTTACCGTTAATACCAAGGAAGCAAGATGGGAGCTTAGAAATATATTCAATGACAATGGTATGTGAAATTTATTTTGTCTAAAAAATAAGATATAAAATATTTGGTTCAGAAAACATAACTGTTGATAATTCATTAGGGGCCGTCCATTAATCACGTGAGGTCGTTTATCTCATTTTTTGACCCCCCCCTCCCCCCTGATGATATTTGGTGAGGTTTGGGACCACTCCCCCCCCCCCTTCCCTGGATCACGTGTATTTTTTTGGAAGTATATGTAAAGGCTATTTTTGACTGGAAAAAAATATTTAACAAATGGCGTTTTGATTCGAAAAACATTTATATGTATTTGCAATAAAATTAATGAATAATTAATTAATAAATTTTCACGCCGTTCAAAATTTCGGTTCATAAATAGCGCTTTTTGACAAAAAATAAATAAAATTAATACACGTGATGTCTAACGAGACCCCCCCTCCCCCCTCGTGATGTTTCGTGATGTTTTCCGTACCCCCTCCCCCCCCTTTTGAGCCTCACGTGATTAATGGACGGCCCCTTACTTATCCATCCAGTACTTCGGTGCTAAGATACGGAAATTTATCCTGTATGCTGCTTATTAATTATTAATACGCGAGATTTATAAAGCCACACCATAACTACTTTAATAATTGCCTTATATTGTAAATATCTTTATTTGTTTAAGTCTTATAACAATATAAATTTATCCAAACAGATTTAAGATTTATTTTAGTTTTAAATATCCTCGAATGATATTTTTTAGAACCATCAATGGTGCAACCAGTAGTACAACAATTTGATGTGCCAAAATTCGATATTCATGAAGACCGGTCGATTACAATGGCTTTGAATACGAAAAAGAATTATGATTTGCCAGACATGAATATACCCCACGATAAGGAGAATGAGAAAAAATTTAATGCTCCTGTTCCCAATGTGCCTCAGGTAAAGTTTTTTTACAAATAATTATATTATGTATATTATGTAAGGTAGAGATGGGTTTGCAAGCAAATTTATAGATTTTTTTTAAAAAAAATCATGATTGTACAGGAAAAAAAAACCACATATTATGAAGAGCCGTCCTGCACCCAAGTGTTCAATTTCAACATCAAAGATGCGAGTACACCAAACGTATCACAGTTCAAGAAGCCAATGAACTCTATTGATTCGAGTAAATTCGCGTCCATGCCTAAGTTTAGTATCGACGAGAGTTCTATGGACCAAGATCAGAATATGAAAAGGGAAGAAATGAAGCAAACAGATCAACATGCCACTGTTGATAATCAAGGCGTTGGATTGTCTGTGATTATGGAAGCCACTAGGGAGTATAATAGGTAAAGTATTTGTTTAGAAATTAATATATTATTTTTGTTGATAATAAGTACTTAAATTATTAATAATAAACCTACAGAATAAAATATAGATATTTGTAATATTATTGAGATTTTTAGCACCAGTGGTATGCGCGTTGCACCTGTGACCGTGGTTTTAGGCTTGGGGAAATACATAAATATTTAAAAAATGTTTAGTGCGGACACCCACTTGCCTCAAAAGAAAAATTATCAGTGAAACAGACACAGAAATGTGGCTGCCCCATGCCCCAATAAGGGACTCGGGAATTCAGTTTTCATATAACTATAAATTATTTGAAGATATGTAATCATTTTCAGCAAATCGGGATCTAGTTCATCAGGGCAATCTACAAGAACGAACTTCACTGGTTATACGACAAATTACGATTCCATGTACAATCACAACGATCCCATGCACCAGACCAGTAAACGAGCCTCTATGCCCTCGCAAG
Organism: Anthocharis cardamines; assembly: GCA_905404175.1. Classification (NCBI taxonomy): domain Eukaryota; kingdom Metazoa; phylum Arthropoda; class Insecta; order Lepidoptera; family Pieridae; genus Anthocharis; species Anthocharis cardamines. The sequence goes on from FR989962.1 coordinate 7,769,991, forward strand.
CCCGACTTCCTAACGGACAATTCACCAGAAGTGCACCTCAGAAACAAGAAAAACCTCAGCCCTCAGTGAATTATCAAACACATGACCATCAATATCAAAAAGCAGTACAAAACTACAACGGTTATAACTCACAATCATCCACGCACTACCAACAAAACTATAGCTACCAGCACCAACAGGGATATAACAGTCAAATGATGAATCAACCGCAAATGCAAACCTTTGGAAGCCCTAGTCCTGTCTATCACAGTCCTCAGCATTCTGGTATGCAAAGCCCCCATGATATGAATCCTGTACAGGCAGTAGCTCCTGGTTTTCAAAGCCCTACATATCCAAATCAAATGGGGTATCGTAGTCCTGGCCACTCTATGTTAAGTCCTCAAAACCCTTATCCTAGTCGACAGGAATATTATCCTAATCAACCCGAAAGGCAAATTTATCCCAATCAACAAGTGATGTTCCAAAGCCCTACTCATCAACCACAGTATCAAAGCCCCCAGTATTATCAAAGAACTAGTCAGCCTTCTCAGAGCCAAGCATACAGTCAAAATTACATGCAAGCTCAATACAGTACATCTAATATGTACGCAAATACAAGCCAAACCAACAGTCCAAATTATAGCACTGTTCAGAGTCCCTATAGACAACCTCCCAAACAAATAGAAAATCAAGGTTTTGGACTGCCTACTAACCAATCGTTCCAAATATACCAAAGTCCGCAACAACCTCAAAATAACTATCGGAATACCTCTACACATAATATTTCGCAAACACCTTATGGTGACGTGCAGATGAGACAAGATAATAATTCAGTAAAAGATGATGAAAGTGGCAAAAAGGATAAAAATCCAGCTTCCAGCAAGAGTCCCTCTGCCGCTCTGAGGAATATAAGGCATGACCAACCGAATGTCAAGATCGGACAGAATTCGCCAGATGTCGGATTCTCTAATCAATTTCTTAACTTCATTACAAATAGAAATGAACCCAAAGATAACGCTAATACACCTAAATTTACTAATAGCCCAAGTATATCTCAGAAGATGCATAAAAATCTCTATGTATCAAGTCCTGAACAAGCTCAAATACCACCATCTTCTGGGCTTTCTGATTCAGATAGTAAAGATGGAATGACTACTCAGCCAGCTACGCCGATCCAGTCTGCTAAAGTATCTCATATGGTAGATAAGAATAAAGATATCTCCAAACGACAGCTGGACTTTGAACACAGAGTGGACATTCAATCAGAAGACAGCAGGGACTCTATCAGTAAAGAGAGCAGGATTTCATCCATTTACTCTCGCCAATCAGACTTCCATTCAGAGGGTTATGGTATGGATGTCGATAGTGAAAATAGTATGGAATGTGCTGCATATAAATCAAACCACTCAATATCTTTGGTTGAAACAACTGATATTCCGCGACCAGCTGATATAGTTTTCCCCAAAGTGATTGATCCATTTAATAAAAAAATGCTTACTTCATTGCTGGAATATGTAAAATTCCCAAACAAAACACACGCAGATGGTTATAATGAAGTGAAGTCTATACCCAAACTCCAAATAGCGACGGTGATTACTGTGGGTGGGTCTAAGATTTCGATTGAAAAGCAATTGGGTAAAGGAAATTATGGCGCAGTATTTTTATGCTTAGATCTTCATACCAATAAATCGGTCGCCGTTAAGTACCAGAAACCGAGTCGACCGTGGGAGTTTTACATATGTCAAGAAATAAAGGCTAGAATAAAAGATCCGTTTATGGTAAATATGCTTTCTTGTGATTCACTCTTTATTTTTAAATTATGTTCTAATTTGTATTTTTTTTTAGCTTCCAGGTTATATGGATATCACAACAGCATTTCTTGGAGATAATGCGAGTTTATTTCTATCTGAATATTCTAAATACGGTTCTTTGTTAGATGTGGCTAATAAAGTACGTGTAGCTACCTCAAAGTGTATAAACGAGTTCATAGTAATACTATTGACAGCAGAAATGTTGTCCATAGTTCACTATCTACACAAAGCTAAAATTATTCATGCTGACATCAAGCCAGACAACTTTTTGCTGATGAAAATGTATGTATTTAAGTTCCACACAAAAAACTTACTTTATGTATATTTGTAGCCATGTTTTGAATGGTAACAACAATTAAATACAATACTGTATACCGGATTAAAACGCGATTTATTATTTATATTATTTATCCCGACGTTTCGGATGCTTTTCAGCAACCGTGGTCGCTGTCTCCCCTTTAAACAATATAAATAATAAATCGCGTTTTAATCCGGTATACAGTATTGTATTTAAATGTGTGATACTCGCGTTAATAAAAGACAATATTATGGTAACAACAATGTATATTAAATCTGAATACTGCCTTATAATCACATATAATATTTTTATGTTAATAATAATTAGAATGTAATTTTTCCACAGACCTACTCAAGAATGGCGAACTCCTTCATTGCAGCTGATAGATTTAGGATGTGCAATAGATATGTCATTGTTTCCAGAGGGAACAACATTCAGAGAGGTAATTTATAATAATGAAAATGTCTTTAGCAATTATTGATTGTTGGAAGAGGCATCAGCTAAAGCATTTTAATTTAAAATAGAAAATATACACATTTTTTTGAAAGAATATTCCATAAGATAATCAAAGTTAAAATGGTTATATTGAATTAAATAATTTTCAATAGTAAATATTTTATTCATTCATTCATATAAATATCACCATTAAATATTTTATTGGTTTGTGTATTTACAGCTCATCTCAACTGAAGGCTTCACTTGCACTGAAATGAGAGAAGGAAAACCATGGACATATCAAACTGATTTGTATTGTTTAGCTGGCACTATACATGTCATATTGATGGGTAGCTACATGAAGGTAGCCAATCGCCTTGGTCAATGGAACATTGATAAAAAACTACCCAGGTAACTGTTGAATTAATTTTGTTATTTGTTTCTTTTATTGAATAAATCTCAATGCTGCTCAAGTCCAGATATATAGTCATTTCTAATTTATATTCTATATTTTAGGTACATGAAGGTAAGTTTATGGGATAAGATATTTACTACGCTACTGAATGTGCCTGATTGCAATAATCTACCAGACTTGATGGATCTCAAAGCTGATGTTGACAGAGTTTTGAATGAAATTGACAGTGTCAGCTACCAACTCCGCAATTTTGCTAATGTGCTTAAATCTAGATAAAACAAAATAGAAAAATAAAATAATTGTATTTATTGCATTTAGGAATTACAATTGTAAATCTGTATTAATAAAACAAATGCAAGTTAACAGGTTATATTGGATGAATTTCATGGAGAAGTTGTGAGGTCTTCTATATAATATAGTTATCAAAAGCAATAATGTCAGAATCTAAAAAAATTAACATTATGATTGTTGTTTAGTTAAAATTGTGATATTTTTAGTTTTGTCTTTGTTAGAATATATGGAAACTTGGCTTAGCTCTTCTTGTTAGCTAAATGTTGAAACATTACTTAGGTTTCACTTATTTTTGTAAAACTTGTGCACATCATATTTTGTTTGATTTATAACAACAAATAATAAACACAACACATGTTAAACAGATGTTTTATTTTATCATAAGTGCCTGTAACAATAATAAAGGTTATATGCAGCCAAGTAGTGAAATAGGTACCAATTCCTTTATAGTAAGCAATATAATAATATTAATAATGAAAAATGACTTGACAGTCTTTAATTAATTGCCTATTTTTTTTTTGAAATAGTCAACTAATTTACAAGTTAGTCATGTTAACTTAATTAATCTATTCTTTTTTCTTTCTTGATATTCTTGTACATTGTCAAATTTTCTCTTGAATAGTACTTTAATATGTTCAAAGTCTGTCTTCACAACAGTTTCATTATCATGGTCCATAAACATCTTTTTCGTTTGTAATTTGCTTACACTTATTATATTACTTACATTAGTAACTTTATATTCAGTAAGAATATTATCACAGTTATCAAAAACGAAAAGAGATGTCTCAAAAAATCCTATGCAACTGGGATATTTTTCCAATGAAATCCTTTGTACAAGATTGTGATTGTATGTATAATCTCTTATCTCTAAACTGTAAATTAGTAAAATGTTACATGAATAAACTGAAACTGCAATTAAACTAGTAGCTTCATTTAGTTTAGAGGTAGAGAAATGTACAATAGGTAAGTTATTAACCTCTATACCATCTTCATCCATTACTTTTTTAAATTCTTCTTGGATACTTTGATCACTTATATCTGTTCTTGTCTCAATAGTGCAACAACTATGACCAACTGCATAGTCCCAACATTTTATTGTTCCATCACCAGATGCGCTTAACAAATATTTATCATTGTGAGGCAAAAATTCAATATGATTTACAAACTCTTTATGTCCCAAGCAATATGTTTGTATGTTATATGTATTTGGATAACACGAAACTCTAATTTTTTCATCTCGATCTGATGTAATTAGATATTTGCCATCAGGACTTTGCAAAACATTCAAAAGAAGGCTGAGATGGCCCAATAATTTAATTCCACCATCTTCATTCGATAAGTCATAAAATAAAACATCTCCAGTTTTATCTGCTACAAAAATATGAGTGTTTTCAACACCGAATCTAATTTTACTAGCACTTCTTGGCAATGGGAATGACTTCACACATTCCAAAAATGGCAACTTATGAGCAATAAGTTTTTTAGACGAAGTCAATATCGCTAAATATTTATTATCATTAGAAATAGCTAAATCGCATACAGTTTCATCAGTGCCGGTGGAATCTTGAATTTTTATGATGTTATGATTTTGATTAATATAACAGTCGATATAACTCCCTTTTGATAGTGCAATAATATTATCAGCAACCGATATACAATTCATGATTTAAATAGAAAAAAATATTCTTCATAACCCAAAAAATTGTGTATTTAACTATTTAGTAAAAGCAACGTGATTTTCATAATTATAATAATTTAGATCGTTATTCGTTTGATATGAATTGTCAAATCATCAAATGTCACTACTGTCAAGTCAACTTGACATTGTTGCATAATGGTAGTAGATACTCTACGATTACGATTCACTATTTTGTGGGCGCATTCAAAGCATGTACCTACCTACCCAACCCTATTGCAGTCAAAATACTTCTTATTCGTCTTTTATTACTTCTGATTCTGCCAGTATTCCAGTCGTTATGAGAAATCAATATAATAACAATTGAACAATTATTGATGATTAATATCTAGTATAAAAGCATCTTACGTGTTTCCCATTTGTAATTTTGTCAATGTCAAATGTCAATTATCTGAAGTCACAAACGTCAGCTCGTTGGAACTTGAAAATTGAAAAGTTGAAAGTTAGCTATTGGTATTGTACGAACTAAGATTGTCTGTATTTAATTTCTCTAAAATATATTGTAAGACTTTTTCCATTATTCTATTGGTTTACAGTAAAAATGGCATCTTTGATCACATCTTGGAGTCCAGATAAAAAGCATACCGATGTGGAACGGTAACACTTTTTTGTAATGTTGAGTCAGTGTCTATTATACACTTATTATTCGGTAACTTAGTTGATTTTTTCGTTTCAGATGGATTTGTATATATCCTGCTTACATAAATAGTAAGAAAACATTAGCTGAAGGACGTCGACTACCAAAATCTGTATGTGTAGAGAATCCTACATATCAGGAGATGAGAGATGTTCTTCTTCCAACTGGCTTACACATTGGTGTTGAAAATAAATTATATCCACGTGAGCGTAGCAAAGTTAGTACTGCTTAGGCCTTAGATTGTATCTGCTCATATTAGGAGTGGCCGTTAATTCAACAAGCAGCTTTTTTAAACTGTTTTTCGTTTATTGTTTTGTATTATTGTATTGTTTTACATTACAACACTTTTATTTTTAACAAGATTTTCTGTAAAAGGAATCTTACTCTAAATCACGTTTATTTCATTAATAACAGTAGCGATTATTTATTTATTTTTCTATTAAGTACAGTAAAAAGAAAACTAAATTAAGTAGTATTCTTATTAAATGGGTTTGATAGACTTACCAGTATGTCCAGATGCTAGATAACTTGATAAGCACTTTATTGTAAGAATTACAAATGCCTTGTTAATTTACTCAATTCTTACACTTAAATGCTCTCTAGTTTTGTCTAATTCATACTTAAAAAAAGCATATTGGGTAAGAAAAGGCATTGGTCATGTCCAATAAACATTTCAGAAGAATTAATATCAAGAAAACAGCACTTTAACTATTGTAACTTTTTCAGGAGATATTACACAGAGGTAGACTTAGGGTGGAAATAAAAAATGATGATGGCTCACCTATCAAGGCCGAGTTTGCTACTAGGGAAGATGTAATGAGACATCTGGCAGACTCAATTCCTAAACTTAAAACTAGACAAAACAGGTAATCCATACAAATATTATAAAGAGGAAAGATTTTTTTGTTTGTTATGATTTCACTCAAAAACTACTGGACCGATTTTAAAAATTCTTTTACCAATAGAAAGCTACATTATCACCAAGTAGCTCTATCAACCTACTTTTTACTTTGAGCATTCATAAATCCATAGACTGGAACCAAAACGCGTAATGTGCACTTTATGGTTTTTTCATCTATAACGGTGGTTTGTTACCCTGCACTGTCGGAATTTCCATATTCAAATAAAATACTGTATACCGGATTAAAACGCGATTTATTATTTATATTGTTTGAATTATTTATCCCGAAGTTTCGGATGCTTTAAAAAATAAATAATTTAAGGAATATAAATAATAAATCGCATATTAATCCGGTATACAGTATTTTATTTAAATGTGTGATACTCGCGTTATTAAAAGACAATATTATTTCCATATTCCTTGCACCCATTCAATGCCCGAAGTTACTAGATGTGAGGAAGACACGCTTCCAGAAAATTATACAGTTGTCTAGCGGGGTTCGAACCCACGGCCCAGCAGAGCATATGGCAGGTGTTCTACCAAACATGCCAACCAATAGAAATAATGCTAAATTTAAATTACGAGTTGTTAAATTGTAAAAGTTCATATGAACTATGAAATAAAATGTATATTACAGTATGTATATGTTTTTTCAGGCCTGTTGAGCAGCAACCACAGCCTGCACAGCAAACCTCCGTCAAGAGTAAAGGAAAGAAAGGCCGTCGATAGATTTATATTTTTATTATACATTTGTTTTACTTAAAAATAAATTATAAAAAGTAACTAAAGCTATTTTATTTCTAAATCCAGCAATCAAGTGTGAATTTCGATAGCTTTTTCAGACATTTTATTTTCCCCATTTACATCTCTAGCAACACTGTATCCATCAAAGATCATGACTACTTTATTGTGTGGACTTTCTGTCTTATTTAATATTATTGTTTCATTTGTTCTACGGCTTTTTGTATAGTCTGAGGGATTTTGGCTATTGCGGTTAGAGATTCGCTTAGCACTGGTGATATACCGTTCGATTGCTGCATAATCTTTTTCTTTTGTTTGTATAATTTCTGTTTTTTGGGGTTCAACTCTTTGTAATCTTGTAGGAGATTTTGATAAAAGTATTGGGTTTTCTGTTTCGATTCCTCTATTTTGGAGTTTATTTTGTCCTTTGTGTCCAGATAGGTTTCCTTCAATACTGTCGTGGGGCGCGTAAACATCCTTAACGGATTCGTTTCCTTTTCCATCTGTATCTCTGGTTTTTGATCCGTCTGGTCGTATTCCTCTGGGTTCATGGCTGCTTGAACTGTGTCGTGTATCACTATCGGTATTCTCTTCACTATTTTTTGTATAGGGTTGAACGTTTTCGACTCTGGAATCGTGTTCATTATTTCTATTATACCCGGCGACAGATCCTTTATCGTTTCTGATATATGAGGAGCTGCGTCTCTCATTGAACCCATCAATGTTTCCCCTAACGCTAGAGGTATTTCTTGGAGGTAGTATGGATATGTTCTTATTCCGTCCGAGATTGCGGAAGTTATTATTGGCAATATGATGGGCTTTCGAGGTGGTAATCGAAGGCGATGTTGCCTCAGTCTCGACCCCAGTGGGGATAATAGTGGCGGAACAAGCTGCCTCTTCGTACGATTCTGATAAGTTAGACTCAGTTGTTGTTTTAACGGCACAATTGCATACGACGTCGTTCGATTGGAATTTATTAGTTGGATTTCTTTTGTATTTGTTTCTTGCGACAGAAGTCTCGCCTGAGTCGGAATTGAGAATATTATCAAGAATGATGCTAAGGCTCTTAAATAAAGGGAGGTAATTTTGATTGATTTCTTCATCATTATCTAATTCTATATTGGCGTCTTTGATTTGATTTATGAAACTTAGATCTTTTTGAGGTCGCTTTAAAGTTTTAGGCCTGAGAGGAGATTTAATTTGAAAGGGTTTTCTATACTTTAACGGTGATAGTAACGAGTACGTTGATAGCGTTTTTGAGATATCTGAAACATAAATAGAAAAATATCCTTTTAGGAGAAACACTAGAATTTATTAACTTCATTTTATACAGCTTTGATATTAGTAGGTATGTTTTCTTTGTTAATTTTGTCTAAAAGTTTAATAATCTTAATTTGTTAGTCATCATTATGTTATTGGATAGTCTGTAGAATAAAATTAGGTACTAACTACTAATATACTAATTACAGTGGCGGCGTAAGGCGTGGGCGACGTGGGCCACCGCCTACGGCCTCGCGGCCCAGGGGGCCTCGCGCCTCGAAAATTTATGCATTACGTACTTAAAAGCTGCGAACGCACCAAAAAATTTTGCCAAAAAAAAGCCATTTTTTGCGCTGGCAGAGGGCCTCGCAAAATTAATCTTGCCCACATAAAATTTAGGTCTTACGCCGCCACTGACTAATTATATGCTTACTTGACTGATATATTGACTCGAATATTTTTACTGGCTAAAAGTGGTGAGCAAATGTACATAACATACGGACATTTATCGAATCCCAGGAAAATAATAACAAAAAAAAATAGGTGTCGGGCAGAGTATAGAAGACTGATCACTCAATATAAGTGAAGAGAACTGATGATCAATATAAGTACCCTATGTCCAACTAGGAGCCACGTTTCTTCACTTTGTATAAAAAGTATTTTTTACCTCTGATATTTGGTCTCTTGAGACCGAGTTGTAGATATCGGTCGGGTTTTAAAAACGTATCTGAAAGGAAAGAGTTAAGTTTTCATTTAGCAACTACATACATATACAATACATTATTACATTTATTTATCGACCCATACAGCCAGTTATGAACTTTACTTAGGTACTCTGAATATTGTCTTTTATTAACGCAGTATCACATATTTAAATAAAATATCTTTAATAACGTCGGTATAAATAATAAATCGCGTTTTAATCCAGTAAAAGTTATTTTATTTAAACATTACTCCTACACAAATACATATGTTAAAACTGTCAGTATTGTAGGTTAATAGTGCATAGGTATATCACATATAGGTACTTATTTATAAACTACTAGCGACCCGCCCCGGCTTCGCACCGGTGCAATGCTGATACTAAATACACTACAGAAAAACTGTTATTATTATACATATAAACGTTCCTCTTCAATCACTCTATATATTTAAAAAAACCGCATCAAAATCCGTTGCGTAGTTTCAAAGATTTAAGCATACAAAGGGACAGAGAAAGCGACTTTGTTTTATACTATGTAGTGATCTGGTGTCCACGACTACGTTTGCGTGGGCTTTATCTTAAGCTGAGCTTCTAAGCAAGCCTCAGACTAAGATCAATCAATTTTCTATCTATCAATTACGGAGATTAGCGTGAACAAACGGACAGGTAGGTAGATAAAAACATTCAAAATGACTATGACTGTTTTCCTTATTTAATCGCCCACTCTTCTTGTCCATATTAGATTTTAACGAAATCCTTATTTAAAACACTTCATGAGAAATCCCGAAAATGTTACAAACAATGAACAAGTTTTCAAAGTAGGTATGCATACGGAAGGAAAACTTAAAAGATATCTACAAACCTGACAACTTCGGCGACTTTTCTGTTGCTTTATTTCTTTCCTCCGTTGCTATAGCTTCGTTTAATGAAAATGTTTTCGCTATTAAACCTGTGAACAAAGACAATATAAATAAGAGAAGCCAAGGCGTTTTTTCAGAAGAATCCAAAAAAAAATCCTTCTTTATTTACCAATCTTTTATTAAATAAATAAGGGATATAGGACACACGTAACTATGAGTTTCGCTGGTCGCTTTCCTTATATTTCAATTGTGATCAAATATTTTCAGGAATATTCAAAAACAACAGAAAATATTATTATTTATCTACATTAGTTATTATAGGATCGCTAAAGGCTATAGTAAAGATAAAAATATGAGTTTGTTTAACGGACATTAATCCTTACAAGTACTGCAATCAGTGGCGGCGTAAGACCAAAATTTTATGTGGGCAAGATTAATTTTGCGGGGCCCTCTTCCAGCGCAAAAAATGCCGTAGGCGGTGGCCCACGTCGCCCACGCCTTACGCCGCCACTGACTGCAATGGGGATCAAACAAGAGCGCTCAAGTACCGTAAGTAGCAAGTAGTTATATGTAGTTCACACAGCAGCTGATAAATTTCAATAATATAATCATTTTATTAACTAACTATTTTTAATAATTGTTTAATTTATCGTTGCAATTCATAAGTTGCAAGTAAAAGCAATAAGACATAAATTAACATTAAAATTATTTGAAGCCAAAATATTAGTAAAATTTCGCACTTACCAGGAATAAGTATAAATTTAAAAATTAAGCAGATATATACACGTATTTCCATTTTCAAACATTTTTACAACACAACGACTTTACGTGACTTTCTAAACAATATTGATTAATCACATTGTTTTCTTATTGAATATGTAACCTTCATTTGAAACGCAGATGTTGCAGTTTTGTTGCACGTTTCTTCAACTTCTAAGGTAAGGTCGTGTTGTGTGTCAATTATGATACCTAGTACGAATATGACAGTAATAAGTACCTATTATATATATGTATAATGTATATGTACCGATACTGTGATTCAAACGCAAGCCTGTCCGATTATTCGATGTCCCCGTGTATTCGATGTCCTGGATTCGAATCCTGAGAAAACAGGATATAAAATAATTGTGTCGTTTTCACAGGCTATTAAGTACTTGCTATTTAGGAGCAATGATCACTTAAAGAGATAAATAATCCTGCCTCATTAGTAATCATGAAACGACTTAGTATAGGTAGGTATAACTAATCACTAAAATGTCTTGGACATAACATTATAGAGCTCTATGCATTCTTATTATACTAGGTATGCTTTCCTATTATATTTCAAACCTAAGACGCCTAATTACGCTTACTTAAACTTAATTACCAGGAAGTTTGTTTGTTCAGATATCCACAAGTTAAAAGAAATTATGAATTGTATTTCATGAAACATAAGGATAGAGAAAACTCGAAATGTATGAATCTCCGAGCGAGAAATAAAAATTTTGGCTTTTTACCAACTGGCAGTCGAACTTAAAACACTCGTTACAAAACGCCAGTTATCTACAGACTTTCCTAAAACTTAACCGAAAATCATGAGTTTCAAAATTATGAGAATGATTTCCGAACGAAACTATGGTCTTTAGCGAAATATGCCCAACTATTCAAGTGTTTACCTACATAGATTCCAAAAATATGGTTGGTTATAAACAATAAAGAAATTATAGACTTGACTACAATAATTAATTAATGCGATAACTAAAAAGTAGAAGCAAAACCTAAACTAAACAAGAAAAAACTTAGTAAAAAATATATTAGATAATTTTAATTGCCATCTATTTTTACGCCAAATGTTTCGATAAATAAAATGGGGGCAGTAAAACAAAGAAGTATCAGGTTTGGTCCGTCGTTAAATTATTACGATCGTCCAATATCGAAGGATGAAATCTTTAATCGGAGATATGAGCTTTACTTCAAAGTTGGCGGTGTGCTGCGGTGACTTCGACAAATATGAGAGATAAGCTTGGTAAGATGAAATATGGGCTCTCCATCATAGTGATATACTGAGATTATAATACTGAACAGCAATATACTTCACGTTTCTAATTAATCAGAATGATTGACAATAATAGGTACCTAGCCTTTTATTTACATGTTCTAAAAAATATAATGAACATTTGAAAGCTGGGGGTTAATAATATAAAATACGACGCTACCGACGGAATCTATTTCTTAACCATTTTTATGGCACAAAACAGCCAAAAATATAGGTAAAAAGACTTGCACTTTAAAATAATAATAAAAATTAAAATAATAATTTATTTAGGATACGTTTTAACAATTAATATTCCCGTTAAAAAACAAACGCCGCTAGACCTAACTATGATTAAGATGAGTACGTACCTAAAATAACTCATGTTGGTATTTTCTTGTATTATACGGTACAACTGTGTAAGTTTTTATGAAGATTGTTTACCCTAAACACGTTAGAGAGTATATTTTCCAGCAGATAAAGTGCCTGTTTTATTAGAGCCCAAATCCGAAAGGCCGGCCGCGGCTCGGTCGAATTCTAGTGGATGGTCGCTTCCTCAATTTACTGCCGCCTATAGACGGGAGTTAGTATAGCTGTCGTCACGCCTCGTATACTGCCGATTTATTTACATTGCTATATATTTCCCTCTCTTAGCAATACTAAATGGCATTGTTTTTAACTCAAAGTGGGGAAAAAGCAGAGTAGTGTTAGTTATACGAATGTGACTGTATACCTGCTTACGAAAGGAGGAAAAAATATAAATACCGAGTCTCTTAATGAGGCAGACATATTTCTGTGTCCGTTTCATTAATAATTTATCTTTACAGGCAAGTAGATGATCAATCTACTATGTATTGGCCAACCTTAACACTTTTTTTTATCTTGTATCCCCAGGATTCGAACTTACATACCATTAAGCTACGGAGCCACTCAAAAGGAGGAACTAGTTATCAAAGGAAAATAAATAGAGAACGTATCGAAGTACAAGATCTACTTAAATATTGCAATTGTAATTTGTACCGAAGAAGATCTTCTCAGTTCCGAGATCGTCTTTGCAATTAATATCCTACGATGCTACCTCCTACCTTGGCTAGGTAATTTGAGAAGCGAGATAAAGCGCTCCTTCAATTCTGTTGCAGAAGTTTATTTTGTTTTTATTGCTGTGTTTCGCAAAATTTTATGTAACTAGGGAGTTTGTAGATACAACGTTTTAACTATGTGCCCGTATCTTAACAGGACGAATCATTTTGTTTCACCAAGCTTGCGATAAAAGGATTTGCTGGCGAATATCATTTCTCGGTAATAGAAAGATACTTCTGAAGGATCGTTTGGGAAACTGATGAGACTATTTGGTTATGCCATAAAAAGTTATGATGTCTACTAGCGATATGAAAATATTACGTACAAATAATCTGCTTTGGCAGTATTGAGGGTCCGCAGTAGCTAAAGTTACTAATTCAGAATATAGAGCATGATAAGGTAATTACCATACCTAACATTATAAAATGTATTTTTTGCTAAATACATACACCTGTCACTTAACAAATGTTAAAATTTAAATTACTTGATTTTTACTGACCATATTATTACAAACTAAATTAAATAAGAAGAATTTCCTTCTTTTTATTTTTTTCACTAATTATCAAGTTTAATTTATCATTTGTACTAACATTTTTATTTTTTCTTTTTTGTGTAGCTTAAGTAGATATAATTTTTATTTTTGTTTCTTTTCAAAAAGCAATTAGGGAGTATTTTTTGTAATTCTTATGTTCACCATAATTGTCATATATTTTAGAACAACAAATTGTAACTTAAATTGTAGAAAATTGTATTATATATGATGTGGTGTACTTTAATAAATAAATAATAATTTTCTTAAAATACTTTGTAATTATAATTCGTCTATTCGTTAATACGTCTCTTTCAGCATGTTCCGAACTATCCACCAATGTTTTTACCTAGGCTATATGTACTATATATACCAATAAGAAATAGTCATGGTATATTTAAATGAGAAAGATTCTTTATCGTCACATCCTACTTTGCCTCAGAGCTCAGTTCACCGACAAATGTAGTTGGCAATTTTATTTGTACCCAAATCCAATCGCTCGTAACCCGAGCTTGATGGAGCCGGCGTAACGAACTGATCGTACCAACTTATGAGTTTCATTTCCTTCGTAGTCCGTATACATTTTCAACACTTTTCACCCCTCTAACATATACTCTGTTGTACTATTCAACTTAACCAGTGATTTATATTCCTTTCCTATATAGTTTCAGGCGGCAATTGTAATTTCTGCAGGCGTTATCCGGAGTTTGGGATACATTTATATTATTTATCCCAACGTTTCGGAAGCTCTTCAACAACCGTGGTCACGGGCAGACTGAAAGGCGACAGATGTCTGAATTGAAATATCACAAAGTTGCCTATAAATGTATATATTTAATAATAATACTGTCGGCGACTTACTTAAATAATGTTAGATAAGATTTAATTGTAATATAATCGCATATTTAAAGTTATTATAATTTACGTAAAATATTACATAAGATGTAATTTGATATTTAAAGTTGATATTTTACTGCATAAGACGTAATTCATATTTAATTTCACTAAAAATGTAAAAATCGTTTTGATATTTATAAAACTTAGTATTTTAATTATTTAAATATGTTTACTGTAAATAAATTATAATTTGTGACTTTATTCACCATAGAGAAGCAGTGAAATCTGTGTAAAATTGTCAGTAAATAATTTTTCCTGCTTACTATGTAACAGATATGTGGTAATAATATATATCATTCGAAAGGGCTTACAATGAGCAATCTAAATATGTAAGAAACATATATGTAACTATTATATATAAAAAGGAAAATAAATAAAAAGGTCGCTTCCGAAGTGAAAATCGGCGCGAAATTAGCGCAAAATCGATACGCCTTCTGCAGTTCTCGTCGCGGTATACCAACGAAAACAGATACCCCGCGAATATTCTCGTAGTAATTACAGTCAGTTCAACAGTCAGACAGTTTTCCCTGAAGAAGCGACCGTATTCAGAATCAAGAATCTTTTAATACTCCCAGTCTCCCAGTTTCCCAGTATCCAAGTTTCCCAAAGTACCTAGTTTCCCTCATTTTCCTAACCCCATACCAACCTCCTTTCCGACGTGTACTCACCGCTCTCTTACTATCGTCCAGCCGAGTGTGCCGTCCTGTGATCGCTTTGCGTGATCAATCTTTCTATTTTACGCACATAACAGGGTGCGTGGGCGAGCGTTCCAGCGCACAAGCCCGAGGCAAAACGCTCGTTAAATTAATAATTGGCTGAGACGACCGACAGTATTGAGAAACGTGTACTGGTCCTACCCTACTGTAGCGTCTTAGCCATAAGGCGGTCCAGGAACAATTTTTTAATTTTAAATTTCTACTTTAAATCTTCAATTTACCTTTTCCTGAGCCAAGACCGCCACAGTTGTTGGTCCTTCGAATAGCCGAATCCTGTACGAAGAAGATGCCGATCACCAGATCGCAAAAGGACGCACCATTGAGACATACGGACGACGAAAGTGAAGAAAGCTCTACCCAAGCGACAAGCGGTGACTTCACATCGGAACAAACATCGGGAGCTACCAGCACTACGACATCGGGAGAAACTCGAACTACTCGAACTACTGTCACCACCGCGACCACTGCCAACCAGGAACCAGGAAGAAACGCAATGACCCTGGTACCAGCGGGTTCAACCCGGCATGCGAGGTCAACACGAACAACGGATACGTCAGCGCGCAGACGCGAGTTGGAAGCAAGGGAGGAATTGGCTCGCCTGGAGTTCGAACAGGCTCAGGCAGCAGCTCGTCTAGCCCGCGTCAGATTAGAGATGGCGCAGTACGAGGACACTGACTCCGTTGAAGAAGAGAATCCGGAAGAAAGAAATTCTCATGTAAGAAACTGGATTGAATCTTCGGTATTAGAAGAAAAGATTCAAGATGTTGAACCGGAAGTCAAGCAGACTTGTCATGTGGAAAAGGAATCATCGAAGATAGAAGTGCGAGTGCTGGCGGACGCGTTGAAGGAAGCATTTTCGGCAAAGTCAACCCCCGCGCCGCAGCCGAAGTACATACACGAGCTTCCTATCTTCGAAGGGAATACCAACGAGTGGCTGGCTTTCCGCGTTGTATACGAAGATACAGCTTCGGTGTTCAACGACACACAAAACATGGCGCGCCTGAGGAAGGCGATCAAAGGCAACGCGAGAGAATCAATCAAGAGTCTACTCTACTCGGATGCTTCTCCGCAAGAAATTATTAACGCTCTCCGCAGAAGATACGGAAGACCAGACGCACTGGTATTGGCGGAGTTGGAAAAAGTAAAGGCGCTTCCCAGAATATCAGAAGACCCGCGAGACATCTGCGTGTTCGCGAGTCAAATAAACAACAGCGTGGCAGCAATCAAAGGCCTTAAGAAGCAACAATATTTACATTCGCCGGAATTAATGAAGCAAATTATCAACAAGATGCCTTCAATCTTGAAGTTTCGATGGTACGACTACACCGCGATCAAGGAAGAAGATTCATTCTCAGATCTGACCCTCATCAGCGAGTTCCTGAATAGAGAAGCCGACAAGTGCGGAGCCTTCGCATCGATGGAAGACTCCAGACCCTCTTTCCGGAACAGTGGGACTACGAGAAGACCTCTCAGACAAGCCACCCACAGTATCAGCGCCGACGAGGAGAGGAAGAAGACCTGCCCGCAGTGCGACGGAGATCACTCTCTGACAGAATGTCAGTCGTTCCTGAAGGCTTCAACGCAAGAGCGATGGAATACAGTAAAGAAAAGTCACGTCTGTTTCAAGTGCCTGCAAGGACGCCATCGAAAAGAATCATGCCGAAAACCACCATGCAAGCACTGTAAAAGATGGCACCACCCACTGCTTCACGTCACACCTCAACCCAACTCAACTCACACTGCAATGGAGGTGGACAAGGAGACCACGTGTGAGAAGACTAACGAAGTTGCGATTGTAAACATTGCGCATACGGCACGCGCTCTGCTGAAAATGATTCGAGTGGAAGTCTACGGACCAAAGGGCTCCAAGAAGATAATAGCACTCATGGATGAAGGGTCGACAGTCACCTTATTGGATTCATCGATCGCAGATCACATCGGAACCACCGGAGTCACACAAGAACTGGTCATCGAAACAGTAGGGGGTAACCATATCAAGAAAGAAGATTCTATGATGCTGAACCTCACCGTGAAGGGCATACATCAGACGAAGAGGAAGAATCTTCAGAACGTCCGCACGATAGACAACCTTCGGCTGACCCCACAGTACCTGGATAAAAGGAGACTTGAAGACTGCCGTCACTTACGAAAACTCTCGGAAGTCTTATACTACGAAGCAGAGCCGCCCCAATTACTCATCGGTCAAGACAATTGGGACTTCATCATCTCTTTGGAAACAAGAAGAGGCAAGCCAGGACAACCAGTGGCATCAAGAACCAAGCTCGGTTGGGTGCTACATGGAACTGACTCCAACGTCACGAGACCAGTACACTTCATAAACACCTGTCTACATACAAGCGTCATCGAAGATCAGATTCATCAGATGGTGAAAGAACACTTCTCTATCGAGTCAATGGGAGTTCAACAACTAAGACCATCCACCGACGCAGAAGGCAGAGCTCTGGCGCTATTGGAGAAGACATGCCGAAGAAGAGATGACGGCCGGTTCGAGATTGGTCTACTGTGGAAAAACGAAGAGATAGTCATGCCGGAGAGTTACACTGCAGCCGAAAGAAGACTAAAAGGCATCGAACGCAAGATAGATAAAGATCAGCGATTGAAGTCTGAATACAATCGGCAGATACAGAACCTTCTCGACAATAAGTATGCAGAAGAAGCACCGGCGAAGAGTTCATCTCATCGCAAGTGGTACTTACCCCACTTCCCAGTCGTACACCCGTTGAAGAAGAAGATTCGAATCGTTTTTGACGCTGCAGCGAAGTCCAACCAGAAATGTCTGAACGACGTACTACTACCCGGACCCGATCTCCTACAATCATTGTTCGGCGTTTTACTAAGATTCAGACAAGGACCCATAGCGGTAGCCGCAGACATCAAGGAGATGTTTCTACAAGTGAAGATACGAGATGAAGACAGGGACAGTCTCCGTTTCCTGTGGCGCGGAGATAGAAGAGACACCCCTCCGAAGGAATATCGAATGACATCAGTCATATTCGGCGCAGCGTCTTCCCCCTGTACTGCGATCTACGTAAAGAACAGAAACGCTCAAGAGTTTGAAAAGGAATATCCAGAAGCGGCAGCAGCCATCGAGAGAAATCATTACATGGATGATTACTTGCACAGCTTCCACGATCCAGACAGCTGCGAAAAGATAATCAAGCAGGTGGACAATATTTATCGAAGAGCCGGCTTCGAACTGAGGGGATGGGCATCGAATCGACCAGGACTCCTGAAGGAAATGAAGAGCGATTCTCCAGAGAAGACAGAGGTCAACCTGGCTGAATCTGAAGAGAAGACTCTGGGACTGCGTTGGTTCACCACCCAAGATGAAGTCGGATTCCGCGCCAATCTAAGAAATACACCGGAGGAGATTTCTCAAGGCTTCAAGACACCCACGAAGAGAGAAGTCACCAGTGCCATCATGTCAACCTTCGATCCCTTGGGCCTCATCTCTCCAATCCTGATTCAAGGGAAGAAACTACTTCAACGGATATGGAAGAGCGGCATAGGCTGGGATGAAGAAATCGAAGAGCAAGACTTTGAATGCTGGACGGCATACCTGGATAACCAGAAGATACTGCAAGATCTAAGTCTACAACGATGCATAGCACCTTCAAGCACCGAGGGGGAGCTTCACACCTTCACGGACGCAAGCGAGACAGCATACGCAGCGGCCGTGTATTGGAGAACGTGGAACGAAGAGACTGGAGACTACCAAGTCAGCCTCGTCGCGGCTAAGGCCAGAGTAACACCACTGAAACCTGTGTCGATGCCCCGTCTCGAACTGCAAGCAGCGCTCCTCGGCAGCAGACTGGCACACTCCGTGGAAAAAGAACTAGATTTGAAGGCAACACTCAAGACGTATTGGACGGATTCCAGCGTGGTATTATCATGGATAAAGACCGACCCCAGAACATTCAAGACGTTCGTGGCACACCGGCTCGCAGAGATTGAAGAACTGACAAGACCCCAAGAGTGGCGCTGGGTACCTACAGCGCAGAACCCCGCTGACGACGCTACTCGCGACCTACCGCGAGAATTTAACGAGTCTCATCGCTGGTTCACGGGTCCTGACTTCTTGCGAAGAAGAGAAGAGTATTGGCCGACTCCAAGAAGCTTCAAGAAAGAAGATACCGATGAAGAAAAGTCCACAGAAAAGGTTCATCATGTGTCAAGTAAAGAACACGCGACGCCCTCTCCAGAAAGATTTTCCACGTGGAGAAAACTATTAAGAACAACGGCACGCGTCTTGCAATTCATAGAGTTGTGTAAACGAAAAGACACAGTCAGCGCTTGTAAGAAAAAGGATCTACCGTGGAAACCATACAACAAGAAAATTCCTAAGGAAATTCGGCAACAGCGTCTCACTACACAGAAGAAATATTTCAAACCCATCGGTGAAGAAATATTGCTACGAGCGGAAAGACTGCTGATACTAAGAAGTCAACACGAGAGCTTCAGCAAAGAAATACAGAGTTTGCAGAAAGGAAACAGCTTAGAAAGAAACAGCAAACTAAAGAAGCTCGACGTGAAGCTAGAAGACGGAATACTGAGACTACGTGGTAGGATTAACGCCATAAGGGGAATCTCAAGCGACTATCTACAACCGATAGTGTTGGACGGAAGAAACCACATCGCCGAGCTCGTCATTGAAGACCACCACAGACGGTTCAATCACGGAAACCACGCCACCGTCATGAACGAGATAAGACAACGATTCTGGATAGTGGGGTTAAGATCGACACTTAGAAAAGTCCAACACCGATGTCAACAATGCAGAGTGAAGAAATCCGTGCCTTCGGATCTACCTACGGGCGACCTGCCGGCGGAACGACTACGCCACGGCGCTCACCCCTTCACCTGCACTGGAGTGGATTACTTCGGACCCATGATCATCACGGTAGCCAGAAGAAACGAGAAGCGATGGGGGGCACTATTCACATGTCTCACCACGCGGGCGGTTCACCTCGAGCTAGTCCCTACGCTCTCCACAGACTCCATGATGATGGCATTACGAAGATTCGCATCAAGACGCGGAATGCCCAAAGTAATCTACAGCGACAACGGTACCAACTTCGTGGGGGCCAGCAAGGAACTACGGGAAGCTCTCGACACCATGAAGAACGAAGACCTGATCATGGAAGCGGAGAAGATCGGCGTTCTCTGGAAATTCATCCCTCCGGGAGCACCGAACATGGGCGGCGCCTGGGAGCGTCTGGTGCGATCAGTCAAAACCGCACTGGACGCTACACTACGCGAGCGACACCCACGCGAAGAGGTTCTGCACACACTTCTCCTGGAGGCAGAACACATGATCAACTCACGACCGATCACCAATCCAGCTGACAACCCAGAAGAAGAAGCGCTCACTCCAAACCACTTCCTCATCGGGCGTTCCTGCGGCGCGGCGAGGCTTGGAAGCTTCGCAGATCAAGAGCTCGTGGGACGGGACACGTGGAAGACGACGCAACGGCTGGCAGACCACTTCTGGAGGAGGTGGTTGAAGGAGTACTTACCCACCTTGCTCCCCAGAAGAATCAGCGGACAACCCAAAGACACACATAAATTGAAGAAGGACGACATCGTGTTCATCGTGGACTCTTCCCTGCCACGCTGCACCTGGCCTCGAGGACGAATCCTGCACACCTACCCTGGACCGGATGGACGAGTGAGAATCGTCGACGTGCAAACAAGAGGAGGCGTGCTGAGACGACCGGCGACCAGGATCGTGCTGCTGGTGCCTGCAGAGTCGCCGAGTCAAGAGGATGGTGCTTCGCACGAGGGGGAGAATGTCGGCGACTTACTTAAATAATGTTAGATAAGATTTAATTGTAATATAATCGCATATTTAAAGTTATTATAATTTACGTAAAATATTACATAAGATGTAATTTGATATTTAAAGTTGATATTTTACTGCATAAGACGTAATTCATATTTAATTTCACTAAAAATGTAAAAATCGTTTTGATATTTATAAAACTTAGTATTTTAATTATTTAAATATGTTTACTGTAAATAAATTATAATTTGTGACTTTATTCACCATAGAGAAGCAGTGAAATCTGTGTAAAATTGTCAGTAAATAATTTTTCCTGCTTACTATGTAACAGATATGTGGTAATAATATATATCATTCGAAAGGGCTTACAATGAGCAATCTAAATATGTAAGAAACATATATGTAACTATTATATATAAAAAGGAAAATAAATAAAAAGGTCGCTTCCGAAGTGAAAATCGGCGCGAAATTAGCGCAAAATCGATACGCCTTCTGCAGTTCTCGTCGCGGTATACCAACGAAAACAGATACCCCGCGAATATTCTCGTAGTAATTACAGTCAGTTCAACAGTCAGACAGTTTTCCCTGAAGAAGCGACCGTATTCAGAATCAAGAATCTTTTAATACTCCCAGTCTCCCAGTTTCCCAGTATCCAAGTTTCCCAAAGTACCTAGTTTCCCTCATTTTCTTAACCCCATACCAACCTCCTTTCCGACGTGTACTCACCGCTCTCTTACTATCGTCCAGCCGAGTGTGCCGTCCTGTGATCGCTTTGCGTGATCAATCTTTCTATTTTACGCACATAACAGGGTGCGTGGGCGAGCGTTCCAGCGCACAAGCCCGAGGCAAAACGCTCGTTAAATTAATAATTGGCTGAGACGACCGACAGTATTGAGAAACGTGTACTGGTCCTACCCTACTGTAGCGTCTTAGCCATAAGGCGGTCCAGGAACAATTTTTTAATTTTAAATTTCTACTTTAAATCTTCAATTTACCTTTTCCTGAGCCAAGACCGCCACAAATACAAATATCTAAGCATTGGAACACAATTGCAAATTATAATAGTTGTATAATTCGTAAACTATACGCATAATTTCGAAATGCTTAATTAAGTCTTGCAAACAATGGACTCCAGCCCTTATTAAAGGCATATTCTCTAGAGTCCTACAATGAAATTGGTACATAGGTGCTTAATATTTCATGTGCGAGGCGGGCCGGAATGCGAGCAGAACAATTCGCCAATAATCCTATCCCGAGGCAATAACTGAGGTGGCGGCCAACAGAAATGGGTGATATTACCCATGAATGATTTCTTCGCGCCGCGCCGTAAGGACTTGTATTTGTTTTTTATATTACATTTATAAACTTTCTTGTTGATTCACTTAGGCATAGAAACCCCCATCAGTTGTAGAAATAATATCTTATATATATAATATCGCCATATGGTACCTCCACTTTACTCTACTAGACCATAATAACAAGTAAATAGAATTATAATTTATTTATTTAGGTAATACAATGTACACTTATGAATGTCAATAAAAAAATTAAATGCTTCTTTAACATTTACTGTCAGTTCTCAAATAAGAAAAACTGGCAATAAACCCGTCGCCACTTTTTAATCCCCAAGTTTTTTGTTTTACTAAAATAGTAAATGTTTGTTAGCCATTCTCCATATTATGGCATCTAGTACATTCTAGTAATAAGTTAGTAATGTAAGTTAAAATGTACTACTAACTAGATATTGATAAGGAAAACACTGCACAAGAAAATGATCAGCGCCGTCCGCACGTAATCCGTGGTCCTGTGAGAATTTAGTTTTTTGAGGTGTAATAAAGGATACATACTATAATATAATATAATAAATATATAATTTTCTAGTTTCTAGTAATTTCACTTAGCCATAGCCCCTGTAATAGTCGAAATAATAATATCCATACTATGTTTATTCAAATCAAGCAAATCTATTAGATAAAATTTGATGAAGGATGACACTAAGATAATAACGTAAATTAAAATATATTACTAACTATATGTATATTAATAAACAAAACATACCTAGTTATCTAGCCCTGATCACTTAATCCGTGTTTCTGAGAGGTTTTAGTTTTACGAGGTGTAATATGAGATACTATGTACCTATAATCGCTATAAGACTAATAAAGTAATTAAATCGAGACCAACTTCAAGCAAACTGTTATGTACCTAAGTTTTGTAATTCTAAAATTATAAGCACTGAGACGGGTTCGTTCGGTCGTTGGTTTGTACAAAGTACAAATTTGTTCACGCCTTGCGATCTGATGGGTCGCGAATTACAGTCCTGTTTCAAATTATATATAATTTTATCTAAAACTCGATCTGTTTACGTGAAGATTCTCAATACCGTTGCACTGCCGGCCTAGCATGACAACCACGACAATATATTGTTGACCGTTTTCCCGTGTTTTAATCGATTATCTCTTTATGGCTTCCGGGTCTAACATGACACTTACACTTAGAACTCGACTTCTAATGTCAAAATTGTCGAGATATCACTCATTCGCGAGATATCTCTTGATGGCTCTGCTAGGCGGGCTGTAAAACTTAGTGGTTTTTTCCAATGTTTTAAATTAATAATATAAATGTATTATTCTTTAAGCAAAAATAATTTAAAAAAAAATAATTAAAGATGTTTCCCCGTCTCTTCTCTTCGAGCAGTACGCACAGGTGCTAGAAATAGGAAATGATGTGTAAAGTGCGCGGTTTGGTTTCAGTCTAGATTTATCGATTTATACTAAACTAGCGACCCGCCCCGGCTTCGCACCGGTGCAATGCTGATACTAAATACACTACAGAAAAACTGTTATTATTATACATATAAACCTTCCTCTTCAATCACTCTATCTATTTAAACAAATCGCATCAAAATCCGTTGCGTAGTTTCAAAGATTTAAGCATACAAAGGGACAGAGAAAGCGACTTTGTTTTATACTATGTAGAGTAATAAAGTTAGGTTATTTGGACGCTGTTAAGCAATACAGTGTCAACCCTGATAGTTGAAATTTTGAGAAAATTGAGTTTGATGTTATAATTAGGTCATATTCAATTTCTTTTAAAAAATAACAGAAATAATAGTTTTTTTGTCATTATTATTATTACTCTAAATGTTTACCGCTTTTCTTGGTAGCAATCAAAGTAATCGAAATTAGTGCATTATTTTTAAATATTCTAAACATGTTAGGATTCCGCGCCCACTAGATTTTTCAGTATTTTTGCTATTAAAACGATTATTTTTGTCATTTTGTGGGTTGACACTTGACACTGTATTGCTTAACGTCCGTTTACTGTGAAAAAATATTATAGCCAAAGCTTAGCTAGGCCGTGCAACATTAAAGCAAAATAAATTAGATGAAAAGTGGAAAGAGGAGGAAGTGGATAGTATATTGGTTCATGTACCCCACACCAAAGGGGCCACTAAACTTTATTGTTGTGTTTACGACGATCTTTAACTATCTTTGAGCACATATTTGACACGGGCACACGGCAATTTGACAAGCCATTTCCGGGAAACATCTATTCAAGAATACAATCAAATCTATATTGCCACCAACCCATAAATGTATGATTATACAGAGGCTCAAGCAAGAACAACTTGCGAGAAAGTATTCATATCGTCTGTCATTGTATGGGAAATCAGTTGATTTTCTCTCAAGTATCTGCATGTGTGTTTAAATTTCATTTCTATATATATTTATACCTCAACTCTGCGTTTCCTATCAACTTATGTTTATTGATTTAATCTTGACCAAAAATATGCTAAGATATTCAATTTAAAACATTTTTAGGACTAGGTATTCGCATTAGTTGTGGGTGCCGTGTCTGGTCTAGTTTATACGCTGACGTAATGTCGGGCGTCCCACCAAGTCTCCGTTTTGTGTATTATCTCTTGCTACAAATCACACCGGATGTCCCACGAAGGGAAAATGAAAATTGAGATACCGGGAAGGCATTGTTCCGTGAAAATATATCTTCTTGATATTCCGAGGACGCGGGATATTCGGAGAGGCGCAGATATAACGATAATGCTATATCATTGTGCTTTATATTCGTGGATAAATTAACACTTATTAAAACGAGTTGTCTTCATTTTAACGGTTGTACAAGTGAGGTGAAAATCAGTAATATAAAAGGCTATGATTATTGTCTTTATGTAATTTTTACAACGCAGCTCTGAAGGTGGTTCGTTTTCCATACAAAACGTCATGATTTTTAACGAAGTCAGTTTAGAGTTTCGATTTCTTAATAAACCTTTCACGTTGTTATATGCATGATTTCTGTATCAAATAACATTATTTTATTAACTCCGCGCAAAGAACTCCCGGAAAGTAAATAGTTGCACAAATATTTAGTATCGAAACTCTAAACGGACTTCGTTAATAATCATGACTTTTTGTATGGAAAACGAACCACCTTAAGCTTGAATAGCAGCTTATTTAAAGTGTACTTTTGAAATTGAAATAACATGATTACTATTAAACTTGTATGCTTACTTTGACACTAATAGAACAATCTAATTTGACATCATCACTGAATGGTTAATGAACGGCAAAAAATGTAGGCTGAGTTTGATGATTTATTCAGTAAGTGCGATGATAAGAGGCTACTAAGCGTAGGAAGGACAAAGGGATGCCAGGATAGGGCGACTCGCAAAAACCCTCAGGATTACAACGTTTTGCTAAATATTTACGTACCACTTGGCCTGGCCGTTAACACAAGATAAGAGCTCAACTAAAGCCTCTGAAAGAAACATTTTGTAATTTATCATTTACTTAAATAAAACACAGTTGGTACTTGTATTTTTTTACATAATTTATTTTATATGAAAATATAATTGTAATGCTGTATATCTATTTATCTATTACTTCTTGACGGCTACACTATTAAACCGATTTTGATTTTATTTTTTTAGGAAATTACATCTACCCTGAGGACTTCCTCCAGATGAGCAAAGCAACAGGAAACCAATTTGTTTTTATATTACGTATTTGGTTTCACGGCACAATGTTGAATACTTTATCTCACATGGGATTGTCTCAATAGCGCTATATGAGAGGAATGTAGATTATCTATTCGGATAACGAACTACTGTCGATAGTAAGGAACGCTTTATATATATTAATTTAAAAATATAATAGGTTTGGTAACATCAGGTTTATAATACTATATAATACCTTTATTATTTTTAGTAAGGAACGCTTTATATATATTAATTTAAAAATATAATAGGTTTGGTAACATCAGGTTTATAATACTATATAATACCTTTATTATTTTTATAAATATTATAAGCATTACAACATACTAAAGTACCGTTCTGTAAGGTCATACGATAATTATAGCAGCCCTAGACTCTATGTATGTATAAAAAACTAATTGGAACCTGGTGCTCCAGAATTCTGTTTGTATGCAAGGCGAGGCGTAGCGTTAACGCGGAAAATAATCCGCTTTTGCCTCGAATTTAAGCAGCGGCATTTATAGTTAAACTCATGTTATGTGATAAGCACGTGATAATTCACAAACGTTTTAGAACACCATTCAATTTGTACTATAATATAGCCACGGAATAAGTATACAATTTATTTAAAAAAATGCTTTGATGATTGCATTCAATTTCATTATTATTTAAGACTTCTGTTGACTTACAGAAATTTGTCAATATAAAATAATGTATAATTTAAAAACCAATTACAGAAATACTAGTTATTAAACAAAACTTACCCCTTCAGTTCATATCCGTAACCAGTTCTAGTCGTAAAAATAATTTGAAGTGTTGTGAATAATTCTTTAATGGAATTGAGATTCTATTTAGTTTTTAGACCAAAAGGATTTTCAGGTTCATCCACTCTCTAAAACATAAGCTTCTCAAATTAGCATGGTTTTAAATTCAGTTTAGTTAAAAGCTGATCATTAAGCTGATGAATTGGGGAGCGGTCTACTAGACCGAAATCCGGGCTATCGTAGCGGCCTAGCCAAGCCGGCTAGATTCGAAGCGGCTAATTTACACAGCGGTGTGAAATGGAGCGAGTCATTCCCGCACAAAGCGCTACTAATGCGCACCCGTCCGTTGCACTGCCCTGCAATTATATTTGCATACGACCACCTTTTATGCAAACACAAAATTATATTGGGCAAAGCAAATTAAGGCATTTTTGTATAGCAAATTTTCGATATGATCATACTCATTTTTCTATATCATTTTTCTCTATCATATCGATTGATGATGTTTGTTCACGATGCACAGTTTGTGTATGTACATAATATATTAAAAACACATTTCTAACTTCTACTGGTATTCATTTTACGCAATGAATTTTACTCTCTTTAATTTTATTTAGTTTTTAATCAAGAAATTGCATTTGCGCTGCTTATGAGAATATTCTGCTTTAACATTCATTAGAATATATAAGACGAGAGTGAAGTGAGTATTCGCTCTGCATATTATATGGTTAGTTACTATGAAATGACTCACTCATATTAAAAGAGGATAATATCAACGCCTGATGCACTTCATTTTATATCATAAAACAGCGCTTAGAAGAATGTTAACTGAATTGAAGTAGGAATTTATTATTAAAGTAAGGAGATGCAAGTGCTTTTAATATTTAAATATGAGGTCAGTATATTAAGTATTACTTAGGTTAAATTTAGATCATGTGAATTCTCATTTTTTATATCAAATTGCAAAAGAGGAGCGTGAGGTCCAATCGATAGTCGGTATATTTATTTACTAAGATTGGCAGTTTTCACTACTTTCTCACAAAATTCACTAGGTATGTAGGTACATATTGATAACATTACAGTGTATATTTTTTTTTTTTTTTTTTTTTTTTATTTCAGAGCAGACAACCGAGCAGGTGGGTTACCTGATGGTAAGTAATCACCACCGCCCATGGACATCTACGACACGAAAGTCTCAGATGCGTTGTCGGCCTTTTAAAAATCTATAGGCTCGTTTTTTGAAACCAGCGAGGTCATAATTAATCGGAAAAACTGAAGTGTAAGTAATCACCACCGCCCATGGACATCTACGACACGAAAGTCTCAGATGCGTTGTCGGCCTTTTAAAAATCTATATATATCATATCTCTTTAATATAAAAAACAATCAAATTGATACATAAATTATAGATTTTTTAAATTCTTTTCAGTTCTCATCCTGGAAACGAATATATCAACATCACGGTACCGAGCAAAAATTTTATGGGCACATCGGACTTATTACAACGGATTTGGTAACAAAATAGAAATCATAGTTAATATAGGTATTTAATGCCTCCGACTGCCTTGTTTCTATATTTTCAGTTCATTTAGTTTGAAAATTTTATGTTTACAATTTTCACGCAGTCGGTGTTTTGTTTTTTAATTTTTTTTTTAGTTTTCATAGTTGCAGGCTTTATTTTGATATCACACTCGACAGTATTTTTGATTATATGATTCGTTTTTATTTGAAATTTATTATGAATATTCAGTATGAATGTTGAATTGAAAGAAGCCTCTGAGATTAATCTGTATGTCACATTTCCATTTTATAACCTTAAACAATTGCGTGTACTTACTTTGACATTATGTTAAAATACAATTTATTGTAATGTCTCGTAAGTCATTATTGATAGCATATCCGTCGCGGCGGGGACTCGCCTGGGATGCTACTAATAAATATGCTAATGTTGGCGTCCCTGAAGGATTTTCTCAGATTTTCATCTTCCGTACACCGTTGACGCTAGCGAATATAAAATTTGCAGATATCTTGAATATATGGCTTTACCTGGTCGCGGCCCCTATCTCACGCTTAGAAATGTTATGCCAAAATAATATGGAATTTCATTTAAATGATAATAGTTGGGTACCTATGTAACTGAAGAAATACATCATCATGGGTCGTGGGTTTGAATTCTGTCATTGTAGAGATGGGTGTAGGTATAATTTTCTATAATCGTTAATTATGAATGGGCGCCTCACGCTTGAATGTCTAAACTAAAAAAAAAGAAATATGAGTAATATTAGTTTTCATACTCAAGTAGGTATACCTATATATATATTATACCTATATATTACCTTTGCAAACTTTTTTAAATGATCTGAGTTTGAAAAAGTCAAAAAATACCCAAAAAAAAATAATCATATCTGTAATAAAAGCATCGGTGTATAGTCCAAACGTTTATTTCTATCTTCAATATAGGCTTCACTTCTCGTTCATGAATATATTCAACTACCAACACTTGTACACTTTATAAAAATATAGATATTCACTTTGTAAATATGTTAATACATGACGACAACTTGACTTTATTTCCTTGTAATAATTAGAACTTAACTAATTTGAAAATTAGACTTCATTCAATTATATTTTTATCACTTAAATAAAACTCTCTTAATACAAAGTTAAACCAAGTGAAGTAAAAGCAATTTGCACTAAAGTGTATAATAATAAAAGTGCAGCATCATAAAACGGTTACTACAAAAGCATCTTAAAGGATTTTCGATTGGGAAAGTGTGTACGAAAGAGGTTCGCTTTAGTCAATGTTAGATTCTCCCTTTTACGGTTTAAGAAAATAGGAATTTGGTTATACACGTTGAACCGAAGTACCTATTATAGGCTATAGCCGAACATGTGCTAGTCATGTTTTACTTTGATGACAGGTTAATGAGAGTTTAAGGAGAATCTCACACGTGCCTCGAACATCGAAGTAATTGACGTGTAATGTTCCATATGGAGGTACTTAATATAATTTTTCCTAACGCCCATTTTAGCCAGAGTCCGGAGTGGTGTCTATTTCATATATTATAGATCTACTGTACAATGTACTGTATCACAGCAAAGTTATTCATGGTATATATAAATATAGATAGAATAGATCTAGATTTTTCTTTCTAGTTAATACCATATTATAAGTTGTTTATGTAAATCAACCGTATAAATCAACGATATACCCTTAAATATTGAATACTTGTCTACAAATATTTTCAAAAAACGTCAGTACCACAAAAAAAATAATAATTTTAAGTTAAATTAATACGTTTATGAAATGATTGTACTACATGTTCATGATTATTTGTTTTGGGTTAAAAATACTTTAGATAAATGCGCCTATGATACATGTTTAGCTTATTTCTAGTCTGATTGTCAAATGTAACATTGGAATTTGTAATACATTTTATTATTTAACGGGGAATATATAATAATAAGAAAATGTCGATTGATATAAAGGAAGAATGTGATAGGTAATATTCGCTATGGAAGCTATCATGTTAGGAGTCAAAGACTTACAAATATTAGTAGAAAGGTGATAGAATAATGGGAAGACGTTTAAAAACGAAAAAAAAAGAATTTACAAGTTGATATTATTTATTTGTATTTGGGTTTTTTTTTTCAATTATTTTAGCTGATTATGCCATTATTTCAATCAAAAGATCCTGAAAACAACATTTATGTGGCGCTCATTCGAGTTTCGCAACATCTACATTTTGATGTACGTTTTTTACGATTTTGATTAAAATGTAAATTGACAATAGGTATATTGCTACAGGCAAATTACCATTTGATGTTTGAGGCATCCCATACTTCTATAAAGTTCTGGTTAATAACCTAATATTCTTCCCCAGACGATTCACGTGAAAGCCGGACAACAAAGGTAATGGAAACTTATGCTGAATAACAACTAATTAATTGAATAAGAAAACACGAAAGCAACAATTGAGCTATTTAACATCAGATATACGATAGCGTAAAAGTATACTGTTACCAATCTGATTCCTGAAATACCATATCCTAATATGATATCATATCCAACTAGTCCTACTAATAATATTTTAATATGAAACTTTGTGAGGATGTTAGATACTCTATCAATCCAGTATACGTATTATTGTTTATACATCAGAATAACATATACATACATTGACATATTATTAAATATATGTCAATGCATATAGACCATAACTTATAACGAAATTGAGATAATTATCCAAACTATAACGATGAGTGTCAAGTAAGTTTGAAAAAATGTTGTTGAGATATATTTTGGTGTGCGGTGCATAAACTATTAGAGTTTACACGGAAAAATAAATGGTGTAATAGGAGTGTATTGCAGTAAGTAGAAAATTTCCAAAAATATATAATAATAATAATCAAAGTCTACGCGGACAAAGCCGCGGGTAGAAGCTAGTACAATTATGTCTGTCCCCATATTTTAATTAATTTAGTTAAAATTATATAATATCTTCAAAATCTTATTACTAATGGTATAAATAAAACTACATATATTTTCAAATACATTAAACAGTTTCGAATATTTTATTCTTAATTTCGTGAACAATTCGGTACATTTCACTGCCTACTGAATAGGTATTCTGACGTATTAATTCCTAGATAATATTTTAGAAGATTAATATTCTTTGTGAACGGCGCGAGCTCTTCAAACATGAAAACGGCATATTTAACGTTTAGCGGAATTTAATATGTCATAAAACGTTATTTATATGCCATTTGTGCTGTCGACGGCAGCCGGAGATTTCGTAGGGCCCTCGAGACTGCTAGATATGAATGTCGAGCCTTCATCTTAATATATTAATCTTTTTCAATACATATTTTATCCCGGAACTAGATTCGGGCCCGTGATAGAATATTGGTCGAAGTAAGGGGATTTTAAAAACAGTCCTCTATGTATTTTCTTTATTACGGAGGATATAATATTGTCTTTTATTAACGCGACTGATAATGAAAATGAATAATTATTTATTATTAAACAATAAGTGTATACAAAATGTTGACCGTTGTTGGGACATCGTGTGTGCAATATTGGAATGGTTTTTATGTAATTCGGTCGAATAAAGCCTCTGTCTCTTTGTAAGGTAATGTAAAAAGCCAATCAGTTATGAGAGCTTTTAGTTCGTAAGTATTTAGTGTTACATATATTTTTATTAAATTATTCACCTTATTGTATATCGATGGCTCCTACGTATACAGGCCAAAGTGAAAAAAGTGAATTTTACAGGAGAGCGGTTTGAAGTTGCCAGAACTATATTTTGGGTCATATCTTTTAAACTACTGATTCGATTTTTATGTAATTTTGCAGTTAGTGTTAACGTATGGTGGTTTTTATACATATGTACATATATTTTATGTATTTTTTATATATTTCGAGATTTTGCACATTCGTCTTTTTACTTTGTTGGTTTCTTACGATTTCAGTTTTATTGTTCAACGTAAAAAGGCTTAAATGACTTTCAGCCTATTTACAAGGGTACAAACAGCCTGCCTGCACTTACGCCATCGGATGTTATTAAGTCAATAGTAATAATTAACTAATAAAGGAACTGTCATAGTATACAAATGTATACTTCTATGCGTAATGATATAAAAAAAATCTTAATTAGTTTTCATTTGGTACAAAATATGACATGTCTACAAAAAAGGCGAATACGATTTACTAAAAACCGACACACGTAAAAAGGCAAATGTGATGTTTCGCCTTTATACGTGGTTTTGAGTAAACTTACAGTTATAATAAAAATATTTTATAATAGCTTAATAGTGATTACTTTACTAGTGCAACATAAAATGTATTAAAAGGTATAATAAATTAATATTGTCTTACCTGGATATACCGTTATATTATTTTCGTTTTTATTCTCAGTTTTGAAACCTAAATAATCATGGTACTGTTACTTTGATTAATACATTTATTTATAATTTTTTGAGCGTAAACGGCATACTTTTTTTAGTGTAATTTTCGTTAAAACTATTTAACTAATAAATTAACTTACGCTACAGTCGCGCGAGCGTAACAAATACTTCGGACACGGAGTAAAAGGACTGAAACGGTAAATTCGACCTCTCACCGTGCCCCCGACGCGATCACACGACGCCGTAAATCAACCAAAGGTTTGATCGGGTTTTGTACGCGACCGATTTGTGTACATACGCCTATGTGCCTAAAATTTTATTTTGTATCTATTAAAAAAAAAAAATTTTTTGTTTGTGAATGTCATAGAATAAGATACAAAGAACTCAATGCACTAATAATTGGAAAAAGGCTTAAGCGGCAGTTTCGCCCCTATACGTAGGAGCCATCGATATGTAAGCTGATTGCCTATTATACTGATGATTAAAGAAAAGAAAAGAGTGTCCATGGAGTTTCTTGCCGGTTCTTCTCCATGAGACCCACTTTTTGGAACCGTGCAACTAGACGTTTCATAAGAGCCTGCAAAGGCCTATTTGAAATAAAAAACTTTTGATTTTGATTTTTTGATTTTGATTTTTGATTAGCATTTTTAGTTTTTTCAATATTTGTTTCAACTCTTCTTAGGGTTTATATCTATAGTTACTGTTTTATGCCTTTTTAATATTAGTTGTTATATAAATAGCGTTTATAGTAAGGAGCCAATGTTATCTGCATTGATAGATATACGTACATATATTGTAAATCTGAAAATGAATTCTTTTTACAGCGTCGCTTTAGTTGGGAGTATTGCAATATAAAAATAAATATTTATTCGAAAAGGGTTATTCAGTTTGCGATTTTATTGGCTATATTCTCAAAGAATTGCCGCACCTAACAATATCGATATATTTTGAAGTATACTGATATTTGCAGTAGACCAGTCTGGTTTGTTTACTTTATGTAAAAAAACAAGTCTATTAACAAATATTAAGTAGATATAGAATTTGAGAGCTCTCTCTCAAATTCTATATATCTACTTAATGAGAGAGAGAGAGAGATACATTTATACGTCGTAACACATAATACAATTATTAAAATTAAACATTTATACTAGTTATATACAAAACGACTACGACGAAACGGTTATGGACTCAGCATAAAGTGGATAGTCTTTGGATACTTAACCAATGCCTACCACGCTGATTTTCAGCCATAACCTGAAAACCTTTGCGTAAATGGATTTAATTTTTAATTGGTGATGAGATATTTTTGATTAGATCTTATATGTATTATTAGGAGAATATTGGCAGTCTTGTGGGTGCAATGGTTAAGTATCGACCTAGCATCTAATGGACGCGGTTTTTGATTCCCATCGAATCCACTTTTTATAAACATTAATCTACTTCTGATCCATTAGAATATTTAAAGTAAATGGGAATCTGTGCTTACTAAAATCGAACCAGTCTCTTGGAACCTACACAAAATAATACAATTACTTAGTAATAACGTTAGACAAACTGATTTGCTTCGACAGCTGTTATTCAATTTTGAACTCGACGTCCCAGAAGGGATTCGAATATTTGCAAGCACTAACTGAAGAAAATTTCTACATATATCTTTCTATTTATATATTCATAATTTCGAGTTCGTAGTGGAAAAATGGGGTCAGTTTTTATTGATGATATATATGAATTGATGTTTAGAACAAAAGGGTTCTTTTTCAGTTGTGTTAAAAGCAATACGGTTGGTAGATTTTTATTTGAATTCAAGCATGTGTATGTGAATAAAACTCTTCGTACAGTGCAGTCAACAATAAATCGTAAATCGACGAAGCACAAAATTTCGTCAAGTTAAACTCGGTTCAGCGAGAAGCTAAGGTCTCGATAGACTGAGTGAACTTGCTAACAAGTCAGAGCAGTGATGTTTTACATAGTCATACGAGTATGTCACAGTTTTATTAGCAAGGTACAATTTTTTACGCTTTTACAAGATAATAAATCGATACCTCTCATCTAAGTTGTGAATAACAAACTTAGAGTTAAGTTACGTTACGTTTTTGCAACCAACTATACTGCCCGTTTTCATTTTTTATAATTATACAACTCAAATACTCTTGTATGTATATAAAAAATATATTGTTTACACAATATAAAATAAATGAAAACAGGTACACAGTACATTATGGAAAACGCAGAACACGCTTGGTTACCAAAACTTTGATACAGGGATTTCCACCCAGCAGCTTTGATGTTGCCCCAGCATCGGACAGACAATTTGTTTGTACATCTTTCTTACCTTAGTAGGAGTATGTTATCCAATTTCTGTGCTCTAACATACTGAAACCGCATTTTGTTTCCCCGGGAGAATAGAACCGAAGCACTTTCGGCTCTCGGCGCACTACGTCACGTATATAGTCCTTACTTAATCCTTTATTATACGTAGACCTTTACGTATTCGTTATAGGTTTTAAAAACATGTGAATAAATTAAAGCATAACAGCATACAATTTAATGTGTTTCTTTCTTATGTAAATAAATATGTTATTACATACTATAATGGCAGATTATAATAATAACATTCTAACCCAATTTATTTATTTGTATTATTATTTTTCAAAACTTTTAACTATTTTATATTCTACCATTTGCAAATTTCATTCAATATATTTAGATAAATAAATAATTGCTTTGAGATAGAATTGAACATTTGCCTGAAAAGTAACTTAAATACAACAAATGTACTCTCCTCTGCCTTGAGGGACATCCTAACTTCTTTTCTATTCAGATAACGGAAACAAATTGTTGTTTTAACTTCTCCTAACTAGCTCCTCGACGGGTAATAAATGTTAAACTTGTAGCAACTGGCTTGAATACTTATGGATCCAGCTTCTTTGAAAATACTTACATATTTTTGCGTCACTTAAAATTTGTTGTTCAGCGTAGTTTTCATCAATTTTTAAAGGAACATTTTCGCACGAATATAAAATATTTTTATTTTGATTTGTGAAGGGGTTATGTATTATACATTGTTTATTTAGAAAGCCAAAAAAGAGTCGATTTTTAAATTCATTTTGAAAACGGGTTTTTAATATTTCTTGATAAACGTTTTCCCATTTCAATAATACATATTTTAAGAAGTTACAATATTTTTTTAACAAAATATAGAGATGAGTACAGTCAATTAGTGAGGACTCCAAACAAAAAAAAAGTTCTCTGCTGGTCATCACTGGATCATCTGGAACAAAAAATATAATATAAGATGAAGATTAATAGCGTTTGGTACTATCCTTTAATGGATAACGTTATGTAATTAATTAAAGTTTATAAATGTTTTTTAAAGGAAGCTGTAAGTGAATATCTGAAAGCTTTTATTTACCAGCGCTAAAATAAAAGCATCTCATCTCGTCGGATTTGCATTGAATTAGTTCGGAGAAATCACTATTTGCTCTGTATTTTATGTAAATTTGATGGCAAAGTTGTATTTTGCACCCCAGTTAATCTAATGACGGAATCGAAAGGTACTCACAGTACCTTTAACTTGAAATTAACCACAATCACTGATAGATTGCGGCTTGGGTCAATTAAAGGAATTGGAATAAATTATACTTATAACAAAGGAAGCATGTAAGTGACGTAAGCGACTCCACGGAACAA
Source organism: Anthocharis cardamines (assembly GCA_905404175.1). Lineage (NCBI taxonomy): Eukaryota > Metazoa > Arthropoda > Insecta > Lepidoptera > Pieridae > Anthocharis > Anthocharis cardamines. The sequence continues at coordinate 7,806,408 of FR989962.1, forward strand.
GAAATCTGTTCCGTGAGCGACTCAAGGTAGAGCTTTTATATAGAGCAAGAAATCTATGTTGATAACTATGTTTTGCTAAATTAGGTAAAATTAATTAGCATTAAAATCACATTTAAGACGTAATTGATAACTTTCATCGTAATGACAAAGTAATGGCGTAGCTGTATTCAATAAATGTTATGACGTCGTTAACCTCTCGGAAGTATACGCTTTAGGCTAATAACTTACGATGATAAAGCTATTCTCCGAGTTCTCCTAAAGTTAAAATCCTTTATAAATTGTCGAACATTGTCTATAGTTAAATATGCGTTCAAGTTAAACTTAGTTTGATCATTCAAGTTTTAAGGTAAGGTTACTGAAAACTAATTTACTAATTACACTGACTCAAATGTAACTTTTATGTATAACTAGTGGACCCCGCAGACATTGTTCTATCACAATTTTGGCTTCGAAATTATATAAATATTCTTAAATTTGAATATGCCCATTTGCCCACTTTTTTATATAATTGTCTAATATGTCACTGATTTGCAGTGGACATTTGTTATTCCAAAATAGCTAAGAATGCATGACGTGAGCTGTCAAGATGGCGGAGTTCCAAACCTAATTTATTTTAAAATTAATTTTTGCATATATTTTTTTCTTGATTTTTTTCCGATAATTTAATAGCTATTCTTTTATTTGAGACATAGAGGAATCCAACAAATAAGATATCGTTAAAATCGGTACAGCCGTTGTTGAGTTATAAACGGTGTAACTAACACAACTTTCTTTTCTATATACTCAGATTAAATAAAAAAAGCTATATATAGATTTTTGATATTTTCCATTGTTTATGATTTTGATTCTACTGAGCGATTTTCCTTGCGTATTAGATATTAGACGAGGAAATATTTTCGTGTGCACGTCACAATCATTCTGCTCAAGGGGTTAGTGTTCATTGGGTGGAAATAACAAAGACGATAAAACTATTCGTTTGGAAAAAGGATATTGAATGAGGTCGGACGTAGATATATTCTGATTCAAGGCAAATGCTTAGGCGTGTTTGGGACAGCCGTTTGCGCACTGAATTTGACACTTTCGCCAATGTGTCTCAATATAATCGAGGATACCATCAAACGTTATATCTTGGTATGGATATGAAACGGATTAAAGCAAAATCCGCTCCGTACAAAAGACGCGATGCGGCGTGAAGTATCTGACGGCCGAGCGTTATAGTGGTTCACAGTTAGGTCATTGCCTTTTTTTATTCAGCGTAAAAATGCATGGCAGAAAATAAAATGCAGGAGCTACGCTAATACAGATTATCCTCGTCTCTCTCTTTTGCAATGTGCCACTATAATTAAATGAATTTTGCCAGTTTCTTTGTTTTTTTTCTTCTAAATAATTTGAAAAAGTGGACTATCATACACATCACGCGTTAATAACTACGGATATTGTGAGTTGGGTATCCATTACGACAAGGAGCCGTCAGAGAAACATGATAGGTACTTACATATATATTTTTGTTTTTAACAGCAGATAAGGGATTTAAAAATTTATCAGGTATTTAAATAATATATCGGGTTGGTTGGTGCGTTGGATAGAGCACCTTGCGTTCCGATGGATCACGAGTTTGAATCCTGCCGAGACTGCCAGGAATAAGTCGGCAGCGCATCATTGGACATTTACATTAAATAGTTGTAGATATCCAGCATAAAATAAAATCTAGAATAACGAGTATCTTTGAAAGAGTCGTTTACATGTTTTATGAATTATGGTTTGAAATAATTATTTTAAGCAATAATTTATGAAACCAAAAAGACTGAATATCATGCATTAATAGCCTTATAGGGAGATCACAGTGCTTAAATATTGATTTTTATATGTTTTTATATGAATTAAACCAAGTCAGTGTTTCAATTCATCTTCACACTATGTTGAATTATTTATGTTAATATGAGATATATAAGAATTGAATGAGAACAAATCAAAGTAATACTATAAGTTGGCAAGACGGGTTACTTTAAGTTTTGTGATAACAACAAGCTATGATAGTAACAAAGACTAAAAGCATCGCCAGTGTCTTTATCCGTGATTCGGTGCTGAGATCGTATGGTACTTGTTACGGTTAGTGGAGATTGTATTCAAAGTATCCCATCTAGACTCTTTTAGAACTGTTTTAATGGAACTTTAATTCCGTAGTTGCAAAAGTCTACTAAACTTAGGAATGATTTCATCGTATTTTAAACGAAACTTGGATACGTTTTTTTGTAACTGAAAATAATTATTTATTTAAGGAAACTTAGTACATTTTATAATGATTATATTTGTAAAACTTTTTAATACTATTTTGAGTAAACTAATAAGTTAATGACGTCATGTGTCTATTAAAGTAATAAATGCTAATTAGTAGAAATTTGCTAATGTTGTTTTTAAGATTCTAATTAATTAATTAATTAAGCACTTTCTTGAAAGGATTATTATATTGAACTACATGTTTTCGTGTAATTACTAATTACTGTACTTATAAAGTAGCATTATTAGGTAGGAATCTATCATTTTCACTCCTTCCCCCAATCGGTATAGATACATAACTTTATCTTGTCATAACGGGATGAACCATAGCGGGGTCAAAGAAAATATGAATGTGTCTGGAAACTCAGAAACCTCAGTTGTGTATACATGTGGGAGATGTGCTATGTTCTATTATGAATACAAACAATTAGTAGAACACTTGTATTGGCGTCATGGAACTGAAAGTATTTGGTGCAAGCAATGCGGCTTGAAACGGTGGCGTTACGCCGCTCATGTATGCAACGTTTTGCCAATCGATGAATCGCTTATAGATAACCACCCGGATACATATTGTTTTTGTGGTAAAGACGAATCGGAGTCGCCAATGATTGGATGTGATTCTCCCCAGTGTGTTCTACAGTGGTATCACTTCGAGTGCGTTGGAATTGTAGCACCACCAGACGGTGATTGGTATTGTCCTCAATGCTTGAAGCACTGTGCGTTACAGGTAGATAATAACCATAACTTTCTTTTGTCTTTACCGATAATAGCAGTAAGGTGTGTTTGGTTTAACGATAATTTAAAATATAAGAATATTATATAAATATAATATTATTATAGGCATCATTATTCTGTACATGAACTTGTATAAAGATATGATTGTTTGAACTTTTTGAATTTCTTGACTAAAAGTTATTTTTGAAAATCTCGTTTTCAGAAGAAAACAAATCAATCAAAAATGAAGACCTGAAATAGTTATCTCCACCGATATAGAAGACAGTGTAAGTATGACAAACTACATTATTAATTTGTTTAAAATAAAATAAATTATCTGTTTAAGGCTGTATTGGATTTTGTTGCACAGATATTACGCTAAAATATGTACTAGGTTAGTAGTTCTAAAGTAAAGAAAGAAAAAAAAATATATAATAATAATTGAAAAATTACGTTGGGCGGAAGGGATTGAATTCGCCGAAAAAAATAATTTGAGGGAATTTTATACGTTATGTAGAACTTTATAAGAGAATTCAAACGTCTTTCACGAACAATGATTTCTGGAAAATGGATTTTCCTTGTTTGGTGTTTCTCGTCTTTTAGTAGCCGGAGGACTGTCGATAGTAATTTATTTAAAAAAATATTAGACTAAAAATTAATCGACTACTATGCGACACAATAAAGCATTGTTAGAGCATTGCAACATAATAGTAATACTATACAATTCAACACTAAAATAAAATACATATCAAATAAAATAAAATACAATACAATCATTTCAATATGGTTTATCATTATAGATTAATATATTAAGATTAAGTTACAATTTAATTTAAATTAATAAATTTCAATTCAGCTTGTCAATTACGCGGTCATGAATTCATTATATGAGTAGAAGCAGAAATGGATTAGCATATCTTTAAGGTTTTTGTAGAATATTTTTTAGGTAATTTAAAAAAAATGTATATAATTATAGTTTATTATTGTAATTATATTATCGATGTAATTATGACAATGAGGTATGAACTAGAGGCGAAGGATTGAAAAAAAAATATTTTATTGTAGCATGATCAATATATAAAAATAATGATGATGATGGGTTGGACTCTATTACGTAAAATATTATCATAGTTAAATAAATAATTTTATTAAACTTTTACAGGAGCAGCACGGACAAAGATAGTATTTAAGAAACTATAAAAAAAGCGAGATGATTACTTTGAGTTTGGATAACTCATATCAATCACAAAGGAAGGGAAATTAGGGAACAAATAACTAAATGAAGTATAGGAGGAGCTGTGATATTAACATTTTAGTACTAATGGACTAGCTGACACTAGTGGAGTTAATTAAAGGAAGTTTGTTGATGATTAATATGATTAAAAATGTTAAAATCTAGGTCACTTAGTTTTACTTACAGCGAGATTTTTTTATAAAATGTATCTATTAATGTTGAATGAATGTAGGCAAAATACATATTTTATCTGAATATTTTATTTTTATTTTACTAAATAAGTTTTGCAATACGGTAGGTACGATACGTACAGCCAGCAACAGAAATCGCTAAGAATTTCAATTTAATTTGTTTTAATTACCTATCTATACCGACATATAAATTTTGTACTACATTTTATAACATTGGATAGTTTTAATCCACTTCTCTGTGACTGACAATCAAGACAACCATAGAAACAAACTTAGAAAGAAGATTGGTCTTAGTCCAATAAATAACATTTTGCAGCTTAGTTGTACTTTAGTTTGGACATACTTTCATTATCAGTAAGGTATGTTCATAGACTAGGACAATATGTGAGTTACTACAAAGTTTTGTCTATGATATTGGTATTTGGGTATAAACATGTGTGATGTTGCCATAGAAATACTGCCATAGAGTTATTTGGTAGAAAAAGTAGTTTAATTCAAGATTATCACCTAAATATAATAATAAAAGAAACTAAATAAAATAGTTTTATTAAAAAAGAGACGCACTTATTTCATAGTAAAATACCTTTCATTTCTTTGTCTATTTCACTGTGCCCTCCTCCTATAATTTGTATCAATATTGTATTTATTTCATGCATACACCCCGATGAAACAAACCTTTTAGGATTTTAATAACGCATAGAACCGTTATACTATTCATACTGTGACTATTGTTTTTCGAGACTTCTAATTGGGAACAGATCTCCACAGTCGGTACGTGTATAAAATTACCTCTTTGAGCTCCATTAATGAGTTTCATGGATACCTATTTAGTAGCAAAGTCTAAAGTTATAACAACTGCGACAACTTGTTTCACTCGCAAACTTTCTTATTAAAACACTGAAGCGCTAAGAAATTTTTAATTACACCTGTTTAATGTCTTTTGATAGTCGAGGTATCAACTGCAATGATGGTTAGTATTATTTTAATTGCATTATACTAAAATCTATGCTGTACGACTTTTGCACTGTGTCCGGATAGAGTTTCCAATATTTTCCTTATACAGATTGTCGTTCAAGAAATATTTGTTTACAGAAAAATATAGAAATTACGAGCGGACCCATAAGACATAGTCCTGCCCGAATGTTAGGTTAAAAAAAATCATAGAACGCTGCCGCAGCGCTACTGGATACCCAGTCAGGTCCAAATGTCAATCTAAACCAGAGTTCCCCAAACTTTTTTGTGTCGTAGACCCCTTGCCATGTTTTTCCGTGTTGGGTAGACCCCTTACTTACCTGATATTGATTTCCTGTAAATTTCTGCGACTGCGACTCTCAGGTTTTTACAAGTTCAAAATGTATTGCGACCACAAAGCGAATACTAACATCCTACAACTTACACAATTTTATAAACATATATAATATTTTTTTTACTTCATAGGTACTTTTATAAATGATGTACGAGTATGTATCAAAAATGTAAATGTATCAGTGTATGTGTTGAGATCCACTATCGTGGACCCCCATTGTCATTTCATGGACCCCCAAATTTTTTTTCGCTGACGTAGACCCCTTGCAGGTTGTCATAGACCCCTAGGGGTCGATATAGACCACTTTGGGAATCACTTCTAAACCATCCATGAACCCAGGAGTTCAGTAACACACGTACAAAAGGATTACTTATATAGAGATAAGACTCAGAAGGGATCTAAATCCTTTGTAATAATGAGCCTGTCAATGTGGAAAAATAAAAAAATCGTTTTGTGTTAATCTCTTCGTTCGTGCATGCATAGTTTTAAGAGATTAATTTATTGTATATAGGTAGGTATTCACATAGATTTAAAATATTTTTCAAGTAAGTTGTATTTGCCTAATGAAAAATAAATATTTTTAAAAATCTAATGTATTTTTAACCTACATCCAAGTTAAGGAGGTGGTGATCATGACATAGTAAGCTTGTATACCATATATTTCTTAATGTTATTTTTACCAATTTCTCCAAAATATGCGGACAAATTTGATAAATCCTCTATTTCCAGTTATAATAAGGTAAAATTGTTATTAATCCCCGAGCTAAAGTTTGATAATGGTTCGATAAATTTGCAGTCGGCGGCGTATCTCGAGGCTTCGGGTTCGGGGAAGATTAATGGTATTGTTTGTTTAAGTCTAAACCTAGCAGCCTCATAGGTGTTTGCAAGCATATGCTTTTAAGCGATTAACAATGTATTACTTAGTGAATAATAAAGCCGAGTATGCATAGTTTAATTGGAAATGTAAAAGTTGTTCACGTAAAATAAATATCCGGGTCTGTATATATTATTCTCTATCAAATATGAATGGCTGGCAGTTTTAAAACTGACATAATAAGATTAAAAACGCAACATGAAACGGAACGAAATATTTTTAAATGTAAATATGAAAAATATACCTACCTCTATTTATTTAAAAAGCATTTTGATAACAGAAATTACAACATGCCATTTTACTTTAAATTTACTATATAGTAGATCCCAAGATCAGTGGGGGGATACCAATCCGAACGCCTTGCTTGTCCTATTAATGGAACCGTAAAAAGAAAAATATAATGCCCTTAACGTAATTATAATATATGAGTCATAATATATTATCGATCTATTAATATATAAAAAATGTAGTCACGGTGTTTGTGGCCGCGCTTTTCCGAAACGACTCAACCGATTTCTATGAAATTTTTATGTATATTTGGTAGGTATGAGAATAGGTTTTAAAGTATATTTCATACCTCTAAGTGACTAGGATGTCTAGAATTCCTTTTTTTCTATTTATTTGACAAAAAATTGATTTCTGTCTCATTTTCTTGATAGCCTTGCGAAGCTGGGTCGGACAGTTAGTTAACTAGTAACTTATATAATTACGTTTAAGCCGGCAAGCTTGTTTGGTGGTCCCACTACTGCCTAAGATATAGTTTTTTTAAGGTGCCTAATTATTTACGTATAAGTACTATCAAATTCAATAATAAAAAATATCGGGTTTAGTTTGTTAAATATTTACGAAATAGCCTCAGTCTCTCCTATAACAGATTTTACGAATATCCTAGCTTTGAGCTTTCCTCACGTCGCGTATCCCTCGAAAAAACTTTGAGGAAAAATTGCCGATGATTGTATCTTTGTAAAATAAAATTCTTTCTATAAAGAGTATTTTTTGATTATGGCAGGAAATAACGTTGGAATCGTGTGCCACAGAAACGCTTGCTGATAATATCGGACGATGATCTATTGTGAGTTTAAATAAGATTTGGGAATCACGTGTCGAATATATAAATCGAGGCCCTATTTGGGATTCATCTTTATTAGTTCACCGTATAAACTACATCCATTGAAAGCATGATTTATGGTAGGTTATGAAAATGAAAAAAAATTACGGATTTGAAATAACATTTTATATTTTAGTTTTATTATAATTTGTTTAATAGTACAATGTAGGTTTTAGCTTGTAAAATTGTTAAATTCAAAGAAATTTATTATAAAAGCCGAGTAATGTATAGTTTAATTGGAAATGTAAAAGTTGTTCACGTAAAACAATGCGCGCATCGATGGGTCGTGGGTTTGAATCCCACCGGGACAACATGTTTATAGTGCTCTGTAAGCATGTTTTCCCCACGTCTGGTAACTTCGGGTGGGAGGAATATCGAAATTCCGATCGGATAACGAACCAACGTTCATAGATGGAAAAATCGTGAAGTGCACATTGCGCGTTTCAGTTACAGGATTTCCGAATGCTCGAAGTTTAAAGTAGGTCGACAGCGCATCATTGACTGATGTTCTGTGGCTCGTGCTCGTCTGTCGATATCTAACAAGAAAAATGGTATAATTCTTGGAAATAATATATTTCCCTAGTAAAGGTTTTTCCTAAAAACTCGCAAGAGAGTTCCTCTGAAATTCGTCTAAAAAGGGTAAATAGTTGCAGATACCTATTGCAATTTTAATATGCTAATGTTGTATGAAGGTTTTTTTATCTCGAGGGACACAACCCAGGCTCAGTTGCGAGATTTAAAGCTTTCTATTTTTTATTAGGTTTGTGATCGGCCAGGACTAGGTGAATAGGGAATTGCTCACAGATGGGATCCTGAGATGAATGATGGACCTCCGTCAAACGCTTTTATACTATTACCATCGTATCACCTGAGACCTTCTAATAGCGTTGCTGTTACATTTATCCTAAGATCTGTCTACCTGAATCACGATTGAAAAACCTTGTATCGACGTTAATATTATTTAATTTAAATTTTATTTTTCGATCATTATTTTTAGTAGTATTTAATAAATGTGTAACAATGAGTTCTTAACTTACTTTAAAAAAGTAAAATCTATACTAATATTCTAAATAGGAAATATTTGTTACAATTTAACTCAAAAACTACTGGACCGATTTTAAAAAAAATTAGACCAATAGAAAGCTACATTTTCAGCCAGTAACAAATTTTTGTATATGTATAGTACATCTACATGTGCGAAGCCGGGACGTGTTACTAGTATGTTATAAAAATGAAAGTTAATAATTAATAAATAATTTATTTTTTTGTAACCCATCTGCATAGTTAAAAAAAACATAACTCAAAAAGGTAAAGGTACTTTATAATGTCACGGGGTTTTTAGAAGATTCGTCATCTTTTGAAGGCACGCATAAATATGTTTTCACGTCATTTGCTTCAGGGTCTAAAGTGGCATTTGTGCCGCGTTGTGGTAAATGGCTTGGATATCCTGCAAATATGCCATCGAGATAAGCTATGAGATCTTTTATTGTTATTATTGGGATACCCTATTAGCGAGCCCTTGATCCTTGTACGAGAGATTCCAGTAAGATAGTAAAACGGCAGATTTAATACTAGCCAGTAATGATATTTATAATTCTATAGAATGAATATGGAATTATTGTATTGACCGCCTCCGAGACTCAGTGGTGCGTTTAGTACCCCAGGTTATGGTTTCAAGTTCTGAACAATTAATAAATATGAAATAGAGTTTGTCGGCTATGCCCGACTAGGGGACACGGAAATTCAATTTATTAAGACAAAACTACTTTCGTTGTTCCACTCATGTCTTATTTAAATCCTTTACATATATTTATGTTTCTACTTGCTACTTAAGGTCAATATTGCTGTGTAAATACATTTAATATATTCACTTTTTACTTAAGTCGATCGTTTACATAGAACACGGAAATAGAGCCACCAAAAGTGCTTTACCTTACCCTACTTTAAAAAAATCAGAGTGAAAGTTAAATGGCAGTAAAATATAATTCAATAGCGCAAACATCGCAAAATCGGTTCAAACGTAATGTCCTCAGCCACAATAATCGATCAATGATGTAGGTACTGTTATCTGTTGACCTACTTATTTTTTTATTTTTAATTCGACGTTCTAGAAACTCATAAGACTACATCTACGCAAGTACGTAGTTAGGATGAAATTTTGATATTCTTCGCACTGGTTCAAAATATCTGTTACTAGTAACATGCCTGGCTTCGCACGGGTGCAATTTAGATACGAGTATATTATACACAAAAAAAAACAAAAAAAATCGGTCGAGTGGTTTTGAGGTAAATCGTAACAAACAAACAAATCTTTCATCTTTATAATATTAGTATAGATATAGATGTCTCTAAATATTCTATTAGAGTATAATCAGTTCGAGCAATTGCTTGCAGTAGTATTTCAGGATGTAATGTATAAATAAACTCTACAATCCGTTTTGGTGTTGAGATAGAGCGGGTAAAGAGATATAACGCGGATTTTGCGAGCTCTGCTAGGATTCCCGAATGTATTACACAATACACATGCTTTGTTTTCTCTCCGAATGGATATGTTTTGTAATCTTCAGGTGTAATTATAACTTTAACACGGTTTTGCAAAGGATTTTTTGCTTACCAACATATTAGAGTACAAATAATATATATCAAGTGTTCTCAGTCCTGTAACGAAATTTACTGTATAGTATGTATGTCGGAAATAGTTGGTAATACAACCTTGACTATTGAATATGGTCAAATTATGAAAAATACATATTTGGAGTTTACAAAGCTACATTTTATTATATATAGCTATTATTAATCAGAATACATAGTTTAAAATAGTCTGTGGTCAGTCGTCTTATAATAACAACGGGAAGTTTATATTACCTTTATAGAAATATAACAATACAAAGAATGTTAACAAATATTAATCGGTATAACTACAGGGATGTAGAAAGTGTTCACTCACTCTTGGGATAGACCACGGAACAATACAGCGCTCTACGTCTCGCGATGTATTCCTACAGAACTACAAATACGAAAGGATTTCATATAAATAAACATATAAAATAAAAAAATACAAAAGCTTTTATTGTTTCCTTACTAGTAACACAGTTAAGTTATCTTATAATTATATCATATATATGTTATATTCTAATTCCAAGATAAAAGCAAGTGTATATTATCATTTAAAAAAAAACTAATTTAAGTAAGGGCAGCCTGTCTTTTTTTTAATGCATAATAGTCAGACGTTTGACCGCGATACCACCTGGTGATGATGCGATCTAAGAAGGGGCCTAGAAGAAGCCTATTCACCCTAACCTTAAAAATACCCAAGTTATAGTGGTCCGGAAAGAGAGAAGCCGGTAGGGAGTTCCATTCTTTCGCAGTTTTAATAAGGAATGAAGCACGGTAAAAGCCTCCTTCAAACACCTCTTCTCTGCTCCTCATCCACAGATTTCCTACAGTTACTTTATTTATTATACTTTTTACATAACTGATCAAAATACGAATAAGTAAAATAAAAGTATGTACATGAGTTCAAAGTGTCATACATTAAAATACATGACTTCCAAAATGGAATATATCTGAATTCCGCAACGAATTTTTGTTTCCTCGCGTATTTACGAGAGCCTGGACAAGCGTGACTGGACATGGATTCACAAAGCCAAAAGCTCTTTGAGAGAAAAATTACAATATTATTGTGAAAAGTGCGGTTTTCAAGCCTGCCCGGGCTGATGAGTGCGTGAATGTGAAGGTCGACGAGGGTCGACGTTTAAAATTATACTATACCTGTCAAGTTGACCTACACTTAAAAAAAAATTGCTTTTCATGACTCTAAAGCATTATTTATTTTCGATAACATTAAAAAAAAAGATTTTCATTAATTATTGTCTATTTTTTTTTTTGTGACAACGCCCGCCTAACATGATTATCAAGAGTTATCTCGCGGACGAGTGAAGACATCGAAATCTTTTATAGAGAAGATATCTCTACTTTTGACATTAGAAGTCGAGTTTTAAGTGAAAGTGTCATTCATGTTAGACCCAGAAGACATAAAGAGATAATCGATTAAATCACGACAAAACGGTCGACAATTTTTTTTCGTGGTTATCATGCTAGGCTGGCTGAGCTTGCTTAAGAGTGAAAATATATCAGTTATAACGACTTTACACCTGAATACCGTCAAGACGATTGACTGAACAAGTGACAATTTGGTTAGCGTTAGAGAAATTTGCATGGAAATGGGAATAATTATCGTAACTATCATAACATGTCGTAATCGAACTAATAGAGCTATCCACAGCGTGACAACATCAAACTTCCTTGAGTGTGGTATTCTAGATACCGAAGAAAAGAGTTACTGACCTTGGTGTCGTTTAATTTAAAAAAAAAGTTTTTTTTTACATTAAACGACCCCACCAGTCACATAACATTATAACATTACTGACGATTATTTTTTGGCTATTATTCTATTTACCATTCAATGAATGCATTTGTGGAGGAAGGGAGGTGTGGTCTTCCTCCAACCTAAAGGGAGGATCCTCGACCAGTCGAACCACTGACTAGCCGGCCCCAGTGGTTACGTGTTGTCTTCCGCCGGAGGCGGCGGTAAGACGGAACCCTGATATCGCCAAGAATGGCATGCAGGGGGAAGCGGGTCCCAGTGGTTGATGTCGAGATGTTGTATATATACTTAGCGCGCACAGAAACTTTGATAGCGCGATTCAGGATTAGACGTCTTTGTATTGATTCTTGTAGCAGATTATAGATGTCGCTACAGTACTCCCCCCGAAGACCGGAGGTCGATCGAGTTGTTGAAACAGCTGTGTTGAGTGTTGCTTGCCAGTGCCAGATTGCCCGAGATTCCAGTGAGTCGGAATCGGATGTCGCAGAGTTCGCGGTGAGTCGGAACTAAGTGCGATGATGCTGCATGATGCTCCAGTGAGTCGGAGTGCTGCAGTGTTTGAAGCTGGCTGCTGCGTCGACCAGGAGAGATGTGCTCTGCTTGCGGACCGGCCGAAGTGCAGTGTGCTGTGCTGAAGGTGGCTGAGGGTGTTGACCAGGCATACGCGCTCGCTGCGTGCTAGTGGACAGTAGCGACATCTATAATCCGCTACAGCATTCTACATTTAATATTAATATTTATTTTTTTATTAAAATGCGAATTTTAAATACAATCTAAAATATGTAATTCTCAAATTTTAATTTATGGCGTTATTTATTGATTTTTGCAAGGCTCTCTTTATCATAAAATTTTATTAAAGAAATGGTTACAAAAAATATTTTTCAAATGCGGGAATTAACCCCGCATGACACGGCACGTTAAAATCGACAAATCAATCGCTTTAACTATAACAATAATTGTACAGTTTACTATTAAATGAGGTTGTTAGAAGTATCACGAAGTCATGGTTTTGACAAGCAAGCTAGGATTACTAGATGCTGTAACAAGCGACGCGTGTTATGTCGATCACATACGTCCCCATTGGAACAGACTTTGACGTATCGCAACTGAGAAAATGCCGATCCAATTTAGGTATTGAATGCGATGACTGTCCCTCGAGAGGCGCAGTTCCATCCATCGAACGAATTTAACGGTAAAAAGAAAATTGAACGATAGGTACATCATCGCTGACATCTCCACTAATGGAAATTCAAATGATTTCTAGCGAAGTGTATACAAAACGTACAATAAGATATTACTTGATCGGAATAATACGTTTATCAGTGTGCTCATTATGATATTGCCATACACGTCACGTTACGGCTAAGTCATCACTAAAGTGTATTCCTGAGTTTAAGGTATGGGGCAGATAATTTTCGTGTCAGGTACACTGACATTACATTACTGACATTAGTACATTCTACTTTAACTTTTGTTTCGAATCCGGGATCTTCAGTTCTAAATGCAATTCGCTTATCACTAAGCTATGGAAGCGGTTACTTTTATAGGTATATATGATATCAACAACACATTAGTCTCTAGAAATCACCAGATGAGAAGCAATCACCATGATAAAATATTAATCGCTAACTTGCACGTAACGAGGTCGATTTCCGCCGGATATGATATGTTTGTATTATTCTATAAATAATATATAAACAAGTTTATTTCAACTATTATAACTGGTGGTCCGTGTAATGAACCAAGGATTGTTGAAATTATGGATTGTGTGTTCTATTTGATATAATGCTTCAAGTGTAAATAAAAAAAAGATTTAAAGAACATCATTGATATCATGTGGAAATTAAACAAAGACGGAAAAAACTATCACTAACTGAAAAACGCATGGGCAAGGTTACATTTTGATTGTATTGATAGTTTCTTGACACTCCCCACTTTTTTTTCAAACAATTTTTTCAAGTTATTATGTAACCGATATACAGTGTGCATATCGATATTGAAAACCGTTTTTAAATATCGATAGTACAGATGGAAAACAGACGCCATTAACCATTCAAACATTTTGGCAAAAATTACGCGATACTCTACGCTTCATCTCTTTTATACCAATAAAATAATATATACTTATTAATTATTGTAGATGGATATTTAGCAAATATCGATTGGATGTTGAGGTTTTGGCTCGATGAAGTTTTTGTGATATCCGATATTAACGATATCGTATGATATATACACATATCTGTTATAAGTTACGTTTATATACGATATATCGAATTTATTCTACACTTTTTCCATATAAAATCATAGGAAGGTACATATGGCACTCTAGGTCAAATTGGATATATTCCTCAGCGAAGCCTGAAGCGAACAGCGGCCTGTTTGTGCAGTGATGTGAATAGTAAAACTGATAAGGTATTGAACAAAAGTTATGCTTAAAGATTTGAAATATTAAAATTTTCTATACAGAATACGAGCAAGAAAATGCAATAGGGAACTAATAATACAGCGACTAAAAAAATATTGACTGGACGTATAGTACCTACGTCTTGCGTTTTCCTGTACGTTTCTGTTAGCACACGCGGAGAACGTGTTTCTTCAAGCTTAACAATTTATATATTAATATTAATACATATATATATATATATATATATATATATATATATATGTAATGTAAATCATCTATTCTACCTCGATCTCTTAAGCAGTAGATAAATAATGTAAAATAATATTTGTAACTACTAAAACACAATTGAATAGTGAGATAGATGAAACTTTACTAGATTTATTTTGGAAAACACAACAAATACAATACAAATAAACTGTATAATATAAATAATAAAACATAGAAATTGCGTTAATTGACTTTAATCATTAAATTAGGTAACCTCTACAAATGTTAGGGTAGAAAATAGAAATTATAAAGCTCTAGTATTATTATAAATTTATACGTGTTAGTTTGTCCTTTTTTTCTCGCAATTACTCATCAAACGATAGGTTTAATTCTTTGCATAGTTTAGTGAATCATCCCAATATTTCCACGCCAGCGAATCCGCGAAAGAATCTTAGTTATTCATAAATCAATTAATGAAAGAAAATTTTCCTCGGAAAATCAATCTTCGTCGATTCTCTCGGAAGTTTACTTCGCGTCCATTTTTGGTATATTTTGTTATTGATGCCAAACATTATTTTCTCATTAGAGCGCATCTTTGTGGTACTTCGGGGGTGGTAGCAAGACTCATCTGTCAGATAAGACCGCGGTCGTTCCACCGTGTAGGAATTCTAATTAAACTTATACAGCATTCAGACAGCCTTACATAGTACCCAGTGATGAGTTTCCGTAAACTTTGCGAGAGTTACACATTGGGCGTGCCCCTATTAGCTGAAATCAGTTTGGAAAATATTGCTTCGTAACTTACTCAGTAATGTATTGAATAGCTTTTCAATGCTGTGTTCTTGGAGAAAAGTTGTAAAAGGACTCTTTTAATAATATTTTATTTTATATACAGAGTGAATTTTCAATCGAATAGGTTTGTATGACGAAATTCAAAAGAAATTGTGAAGGAAAATTTGGGGCGATATTGGTGAAAACCAGAAAATCAAAATATTGTAAAAATCAATCTTGTTGCCGGGAATTGAAATTTTGGGGCGACGTTGATAAAAACAAAAAAATCCATATATTCTGAGCACTCTTAAAAAATCAATCTTCTTGTCGCTCAATTTTATAGCAATATTTCTGTTATTGTAAATTGTAATATAGTTTAGTTATTTCTAACTTCTCCTTTATCCATCCTACTTAGAAGTTCGAAAATACATATCGAACTTAATAACAGGATAGAACAATGACAATTTAATAAGCATTTCGTAGCTTGTTTGATTATTTATTAAACATTTATAAAAATATTAAAAAATTACAGTCCAGAAGTATGCAAACGCAAAACAAACCCTTCAAGAACTTAAGAAAATCCATAAGTCTGCAAGTAACAGTAAACTTGAAACCACACATCACGGAACTTCACAATTTATAACTGCCTGACCTCACGAAGTTTTTGCGGACTCAAAGGAAAGTGCCCCAGTGTGTATCACGGCTTTGTCACTGGAGGACCCGAAGAAATCCATGTATAAGTAAACTTAATAAAAACTGCAAACGAACTGGCTTAAACTTGGGTTTTAACTTCTTGAAAATATGAAGACTTCTTTCGTTTAACTGTTGTTTGGTTTGCCTTCAGAGTTTTATACGCACTGTTATGATAAAGTTAATTATTGATACATATACTTTAACCTTAACTAATAATAATATGTCATCTATACTAATATTATAAAGATGAAAGATTAGTATTTTTGTATGTTATGAATAAATTCAAAAACTACTAGACCGATTTTAAATTCTTTCAGCAATAGAAAGCTACATTAACAGCGAGTAACATAGGCTATTTTTTGTGTTTAGGACATCTACATTGCACCGGTGTGAATCCGGTGCGCTTTGCTAGTAATATATATATTGATATACAATTTGAGGGTGTAAGTAACTTAGTAGGTACTGTTCTAAATATATAATGTGAAATAAATAAAAAGAAAATCTTTTAATTCCTTAGATGATAGAAATTACCTAACTATTTTAAAATTTTATTTTATTTTATACAGACAACTATTTTTGTACTAAATATGTTTTATATGTATATATTTTTTATCATTCATACTAAGAATATCTAACAGAGTAAAGGCCTCATCCATGTCTTTTCTATAAAATCATCTAATAAAATAACCAAAATATACTTAAATAAAACCCGTCTAAAGGGGTTGTTTCAGCAAAAAGGCACACACAAGTTCTAGAAACGGGGATTATCCCGAGTATTGCAGCAGATCTCAGCTAAAACGTTCTTGTGCAACCCACGCCAGTGTTCCGCAAAGGTGGATAACGTGTCTTATAAAATGTTTTACAGAAATCTCTTTCAATAATACTCACATCGTGTGAATAATGTTCTGAAGGGTATAAAAGAAGACATATGCGAGTACAAGTTAGACTAAATATGAGTATATTCTTCCAGCGTATTTGTAGAATTTGTTAGATGCTGTTCTAAGAGTTAGAAATTATTGTCTCTAATAATTTTACGATTATTTCTCCGTAAATGCGTGAGATTGAAAGAAATAATTTAAATGCTCAAGAACTGAGTTGTGCAATGTATAAAATAATAATGCATTATATCTATTAACTTCCATAGTGAGTCGAATAGTGAAGTCATTTTGAGGCGGATTTTTTAATATGAATGTAAAATTAATTAATAATTTAATAATTTTTGTAATTTTTTAATGCAATGTAGATGTACTATACACACTACGTTACGTTATGTAGCTTTCTATTGAGGAAATAATTTTTAAAATTTGCCATACATTGGTATCTAGGATTTTGTCTTTATTATGAAAACGGAAAAAATTAAAAATATAGCTCTAAGTATATTTATAAAAATAACAACAGTTTTGTGGGATGGAACAGGGTTGATAACTATTTTTTTCTTTAAAAAAATGTTTGGGCCGTAAGGAAGGTTTAATATAATAAATAAATAAACATAATGTAATAAATATGCATAATATTATGTAATTAATTTAATTAGAAGTTTTGTTGTTATTATTACACGATCATGTTGATACGCTTTAAAATTGTGTTCTATGTAAATCCTTCACGACACAGGTACATCATTATTGTTTCATTCGACATAGGACCTAAAATAATGGCATGGCATGATGCTAAAGAATAATTAATATCTTCAACAATACTCATAGCATTCAATATTTTAAAGATGACAGGACTGTCTTTGGAACTGGGGCTCGAAGACAGCTTTGTTTAGTAAGGTTTATTTATAGAACGACTTCAACGTTTGCATTCGTAATATTTCTTTTAACTACTTTTTTTGTTTGTATTTTTATTTATTTAGCTCGCTTACACAAAATTGATGTTCATGCTATTCTTAAGACATACGTAATTTTGCCAATAAGTTGAGATAATAAATGTCTCAAGAAAATTCATAAAGAATTTAATTGAATATCATGATATACGAAGGTATAACATAAGACATACTTAAGTTTAAATTCACAGGTTATTTTATAAATAAAACGTTTTTATATGTTTGAACATGCTTCTTGTATAATAATAGATAAAGAATAAACCTATAATATTAATAACTAGCAACGCGCCTCGGCTTCACACGGGTGCAGTGCAATGTAGATCTAATATAATAGCTGTTGTTACTCGCTGATATTGTATCTTCCTATTGGTGAAATAATTTTAGTTTTTGAGTGTATTCATAACATACAAAAATACAAATATTTCCTCTTTATAATATTAGTATGGATATCCCTATAATATATATTATATACTTCATTAAAAACAGTTTACTGTAAAAAATAATTGGAAACTAACCTGACGTAAGTAAATTATTGAAATGCCAGTGCACAATATATTATAATCTCCCTGAGAAAAAAAACATATTATCCATTCTTCGAAAAAAATGCTTTATATTATGTGCCTTTAATAATTTTTGAATTTAGAATAATATAGATTTGCTAATATTAATAATATTATATGCCTAAAAGTTTGTGACTATTCAACTTCCATCATAAAGTTGTTACTACATAAATAATTTGGTAGAGAATAGAGGGAATTAACGAGTAGTTTGAGATACGAGTTTGTGTTAAGCAAGTGGCTACTTTACTATTGCAATGTTCTAAGGCTAAGTAGGAGCAATAAATTGCTCAGTGCTCGCTCTAAGCTGATCGCACATCACTCAAGACGTTGAATCTTCTCCGTTCATAAATAAGTTTTAATTAAAATGTATTTGAACACTGGAAATACAGTCTTACGAATTAAGCTTTCTCATAATATGTAGGTATCCTTTTTTTCTTGGCATCGGATCAGTACAGTAGTGTTTTTATAAATACGTTAAATTCTTGTCGGTTAATTGTTTGACATCTCGTTGACACTAAGGCCCGTATTCCAAGACTTCACTCAAGTCGTAATCTATTCTTGAGAACTGTCAATATGTCAACATTCTATAGAGAAAAAATGGTATGACAAGTCTCAAAACTAGATTCAAAACTGAGACACGTCTTGGAATATGGGCCTAAAACTTCCACATAGTTAAGTATTGAATGCTTTTCTTTTAAATATTACATTCTTGTTTAGTTAGAAAACAATTCGAAAGAATTAATGTTCTATTTCAACACTGCCTTTAGAATAGCTATAATTAATAAAACTCCATAAGATTTTTATTTAAAAGGTGAGTAAATGACATTTAGATACATAAAGATAAAAAAGAGGCTCAGAAAGTTTTAATTTACAAACACGTAGAAATTCATTCTACATATGTAGGTCGTTATACTGTGATAAAAACTGTTTTTTTTAATAGCTTTCATGATTATTATATCAGTAAGATGGACATTTTACTACGTGTCGTTTTGTAATACCTACGTAATTATTAAATAAAAATGTTTATCAATGACTGTGTATTATATCAGGAACAAATTCCGTCGTTTTGATAGATGTACGCTGTTTAGTAACTTTCGCCAAAGTTGGCAGATGTTGAAAGCACACGGTAATAGTTCCCGACGTGGTATTAATTTTGATTTGTCTGTTGATTCTCTCAAAAACTCTTGAAAAGTGTTCCTTTTTCATCTTAATGGATAACTTCTTTAATTAATCTATCGTATTAAAAATATGTGTAAAGATTAAGATAAAAATTCAACTCGATTGTATACGTAGATAAGGTGGCACGTTGCAGTAATAGGAATGCCGCTGAGGGAAGAGTGGTAACAGGGAAATTAAGAGATTAAAACTGAAATATTCCAGTGACAGACGTGACATACATTTTTAAGGATGTTACTACTATACTATTAATGATCAACGTAGATAGATGTATATAACGATTTAATAATAATTTATTTCCTCTTAGGATTTAAGAAGAAATATATAAGGAGTAATATCTAGATTCGAGGAGAATACACAAAAAAAAATACGAAAAAAAATTATAAATGAATCTAGGCAGACATGCGACAACCAGGAGGCCTATTACGAAAATCGAACGCCGAAGTTTCGGGCCGAAACGAAAGAACAACGAACTTCGTATTCAAACCTATTACCAAAGCAGTTCGAATCCGAATAGTACGGACGGACTTCGTTTCGTAACCATAGACATGAAGATATTGCAAAAAGATGATTTGAGTGTACATCCTTATATTTCCGATAAAAACGTGCGAAAACCGATAACAAATAAGAAACTTATAAAAAGGCTTTTCGTCATGAAAACTTGTAATTAAATAGTGGAATTGCATTATATAACGGCTATGCTATCTTTTTAAAAACGAATTCTATTTTATTGCAAGAAAATAATATTTTTATTAAAAGTTTGACGGAACATATGTCATTTATTACATTCTATCTTTACCTAATCTGTGGTTAGTTCACAATTGTTTCGCGGGTTTTTGTAAACTAATTTAAAGATTTGAAGTTTTTAGTGAGTAAAGTTATAAGTATTATTTAATTATTTGTAGGGAACAACAAAAAAACTATTATATATTATTAAATATAAATATTATTATATATATTTTATATACCTACTAATAAATGAATGTTCTACATAATTAGGACTTAAATATTGAGTTCTTATAAGAAATGTGATAAAGTTGGAAACCTTAATAATATAACTTACCTTGATAGTAAGATCAATTCCTCTGGCATTTTTGTTGGGAGGCATAATTGGTTTTATCTCTTCGCACAGATTTTCAAATATAATAAAGTTCGACTAAGGTGATATTTCAGAACAAATTCCTCATCGGGAATTTGCTTATTTAAAAAATATTGTCGAAGCCTAAGTCGTTCTTTGGCTCTTTTATGATTTTCTTCGTGCAATACCTCTTCGTACAACAAAAAACGTGCCATTTTAGAATAAAAATAAATAATGTTTATATTAAACGAAAGCTACAAGTCTGTCGTAAAAAGTGAGGTTATTGTTACGATTACAATAATGTCAAACAACGAAAAAGTAATCGTCAAGTGAACTTGGTAATAAGGTAAACGAAAGGCAAAATGTCTAATCGCGAACTTCGCATCGATCGTCGGATCCGAAACACTTTCGTAATAGGAAAATGTACGTTCCGTCAAACGAAACTTCGTATTTCGATTTTGGTAATAGCCCTACTGATACTTCAACAAAACTACATTACGTTTCTGACAGACGCTTATCGAATTCTCTGCTAGAACTTTGAAGGTTCAGTTACAGTTTATGAATTATGAAAAATAATGCGTTATTGGACGTAAAATAAAATGCTGTTTTTATTGATTCTAACATTTGGTAATAAAACCTTAAAGCTGTGCTAATCCATAGCTGCTTCTACTCATATAATGAATTCATAACAAGCTGAATTGAATATTGTCTTTTATTAACGCGAGTATCACACATTTAAATAAAATACTGTATACCGGATTAAAACGCGATTTATTATTGAAATTATTTATCCCGACGTTTCGGATGCTTTTCAGCAACCGTGGTCGCGGGAGACTGGACCACGGTTGCTGAAAAGCATCCGAAACGTCGGGATAAATAATTTAAATAATAAATCGCGTTTTAATCCGGTATACAGTATTTTATTTAAAAGCTGAATTGAAATTGAAATTTATTAATTGTCATAATCTATTAATCTATAGTGCTTAACTTTAATGAAATTGAATTTTTACGTATATATTTACATAAATAGTACTTATTATTGTGTTGCCATGCCCTACAAAAAAATAAACTGATGGAAAAAGGACAAACTATGTTTTACGGGATTTCCTGCTACTTAGTGACTACTCTGTCATTAAGTAGCCGTTTAAAATGTTTCAATGAACTAGATAGTCTTTTAGACATTTTACTTTGTAATTTGAAAGTGGTACTAAACCCATTCCCGTCATTGTTTCCAATGTAGCGAACGGCTATTATTGCTGAAAGAAACGCAGTCGGAATTAATGGTTCTTTTATGACACATTGACAGAAGAAGAAGTTTTTATGATACTTTTATTAGAAAGCCATAAAATGTTGTCAAATTTGTTCAAGTGAATATGTTTAAGTGACATCGTAAACTATATGACTTTTGATTTATAGTCCAGTCATTATTGGATTGAAATCGAAAATTTAATTATAATTCCAAAAGTTTTCAAACTTCGGTCAAGTAAATGGTACATTGGGACGACAATAAATCTCATTTTGCAACCTTGTCCGCAGTCCGGAACATTGTTAAAATTGCAATTAAATTAATTTTTGCTGTATGGTCGTGAAAAAAATTCCAAAAGTTCTGCAAACTTTCTTACTGCAGTTTAATAAAGAAAAACATTAATTTTTCATAACAAAAAATGTTCCGCACACTTAAATTGGTTGCAAATTTGACACGTGATGTAAAATAATATATTTAACACCACTCCAACTTTGCAGAACTTTTGGAATTTTGGTCTCAAGAACTGAGCAAATTATCATTTATTGCATTTTTAACAATGTTCCGGACCGCAGAACAGGTTGCAAAATTTTATAGTTTGTTTTAATACCATTCCCGACCTTACATCAACATTTGAAAACTTTTGGAATTATAATGAATTAATTGTCTTGACTGACTGGACTATTAAGGCATTGGAATTAATGAATAAATAAAGTGCTACTTTATTGCACAAAAATTAATACATAATATTAAAAGCTTAATTAACTAAACGAAAATCACGTGGCGGTGATTTCTTTCAGTTGGCCATATGGTATGTATTATATACAATGTATATATAAGTTTGATTATAATATACTGGCGATCCGCTCCGACTTCGCACGGTAAAACACTTCGTACTTTGTACTATACACAAACAAAAAAGAGATAAAAATAGCCTATGTTACTCGCTGATTATGTAGCTTTCTATTGGTGAAATATTTTAAAAATTGGTCGACTAGTTTTTGAGTTAAATCGTAACAAACAAACAAATCTTTTCTCTTCATAATATTAGTATAGACAAGTTAAAACAATAGTGCAGACATTTAAATGAGAGACCATCAATACGATTTACTCTTTATATTATTTAATCTGACGTTACAATATTAAAAATTAAATAGATGAATAAAGTTTTGCTACTATTACTACTAACTAATTATTTTTTTTTTATTTAATAGTAGCATAACTTTAATGTAAATAAAACGCTGTATTTTACAATTTTGAATGGTAATAATATTGTTGACGTATTTGTTATTCTCTTGCTTAGCAAGTTGCCAACATTTTCGATCTGTAAGACTCATAAGTTCTTTATAAAAAGAGCAAATCTACATGACCTCAACATGAATCGGAACACAAAAGGTGCCTTGTTTTTCATTTTGTCGTCAGGAAATCTGAAATGCAGCCAAACTTCTTTGTAAAGAAACTGATACATACCTACAGTGAATTTTACGAACGAATAGAACTTTCTTGGTTTTTATTGCGTCAGATACCAAAAATTACCGATGGTAAGTTATACTGCAGACATAGGATACTGATTTTTTGTTTATTCAGCACTTTTTTTTTTGCACAAACATTATGGATATTACGATGCAATCCTTAAAAATAATTTAAATATACAAGAGTGTAATTGGCGTCCTTATCGCTCTCAGCGACCTCTTCCAAGCATCCCTGAACGGCAAAAATAAATTTCAAGCGTAAGGTTTTTGCAAATACTACTCACATACGAATACATATACTAAAATCTTTATTGAAATGAACAGATGAATTTAACATATATATATATATATAAAACCATAGGAAATAGATAAGCAATGATTATGTAAGAGAGCCTTGAAAGAAGTAAAAAAATTGTTGATGTCAACGCAAGGTCTTTTCTAAGAATTTTCATACATACGATTGTTTCTTCAGATTGTATGAATTATCCCAGACGCGCTTTTTAAAAGTTTTTCAAAGCTTACTTCAGTTTTTTTTATAAAAATTTAAAACCTTTAACAAAATTCACCCTCTTCTCGATGTTTACCTAAATAAGTTTAAATACCTAATTAAGTCGAAGTGTAATTCGGATGATATTGTTATTGCGTTGAAATCTAGATGTAGCTCGAAGGTCATAGCAAAAATCATGCATCCCGGTGCGTTTGGTTCCTTTGTTTTATTTTGAAAGAAAGACAGGACACATTTGTTTTTTAATTAGATTGCACTTGTTTACCAATGAACTTGCTTACAGTTCTACCTGCGCAAAGAATGCAAATGTTATTTAACTACTCAGTTAATGTCGGTATACTCTTGATTAGCAGTTTTAAGATCCGATTATTGCCCTTTTTATCGCTTAAGCTTCAGTGAAGTTGATTATAAATAATTGTATTTTATACAGTATTAATTTAGATCATCTAGAGCTGTTTTATATTTGATTGTGTGATAAATTATAGCTTATAAACATATGCTCGTTGACGCGTTTGGTAGAACCTTGCGCTCAGAGATGATATGTTATTTTTTTATGCCCCCTGCATACCGGCTGTTGCTTGACCTTATGGTAAATGATTACCAGCGCCCATAGACCTCTGCAACATCGGATGACTTGCAGGTGCGTTGCCGGCTTTCGGTAAGCATCTTCCTCAAGTCGCGGTCGTCACTGCGGGCATTAAACAGGTAAGGGTAATATCGAAATTCCGACCGGGTAACGAACCACCGTTGATAGATGGAAATACCGTGAAGTGCATATTGCGCGTTTCAATCTCAGTCTATGAATTTCCGAATGCTTGAAGTAAAAAAGTAGGTCGACAGCACAGACAGCACAGACTGATGTTCTGTGGCTCAGTTTTCACCTACCATCAAGTGAACATGCTCGTCTGTCGATATATAAAATAACAAAATATATCTAAAGAATAACTCGATACTGAAGTCTAGAAACTGCTAGTTAATTTAAAATCCAATTAAAGTTTGTGTAATCTTAGAATAGTTTAGTGTTATTCATTAAGAATTGCAGCGTTCGGCTTTTACCTGTATCGGATGAGAATCGATACGGTCTAAGATAGCCTGTATAAGATTTTCTGCTTAGCTTGTCATTATACTGACTCAAAGAGGAAAACACTCGTATATTGATTTTATAGTTTTTCATTAATTTCAGATAAAGTAGCACTCTCACAAAATATATTTTTACATTTCGAAATGATTGTTGCTGCTTTAATTCATGGCAAACACTTATTCCAAACTGCTTCATTAGTTCCTTTTGAGATTGGAGATGAGAGAGTTCATTAATGAGAGAAACAAAAAAAGAGCTGTACTTATTTATTCTGCCGTCATAACGAAAAAGGGCACAACTAACATTTTGCAAATCCGGAGAAAATCGAGTTTAAAAAAATTCTTAGTTTTTGGTGAATAAAAACGACAGTATATTATTTTTCGAAAATGTTTGAATGAAAATAGTAGCATCCGCATGATTTTTGTAAAAAGAATTAATTACAAGTTTTAATTTTATTAGCATTTATTAAATAATCTACATTTTCTTTTTCAACGTGACTAAAAAAATTTAGTAAATACATAAATTTTACATATAAAAGGCATATTTAACAAAATTCACCCTCTTCTCGATGTTTACCTAAATAAGTTTAAATACCTAATTAAGTCGAAGTGTAATTCGGATGATATTGTTATTGCGTTGAAATCTAGATGTAGCTCGAAGGTCATAGCAAAAATCATGCATCCCGGTGCGTTTGGTTCCTTTGTTTTATTTTGAAAGAAAGACAGGACACATTTGTTTTTTAATTAGATTGCACTTGTTTACCAATGAACTTGCTTACAGTTCTACCTGCGCAAAGAATGCAAATGTTATTTAACTACTCAGTTAATGTCGGTATACTCTTGATTAGCAGTTTTAAGATCCGATTATTGCCCTTTTTATCGCTTAAGCTTCAGTGAAGTTGATTATAAATAATTGTATTTTATACAGTATTAATTTAGATCATCTAGAGCTGTTTTATATTTGATTGTGTGATAAATTATAGCTTATAAACATATGCTCGTTGACGCGTTTGGTAGAACCTTGCGCTCAGAGATGATATGTTATTTTTTTATGCCCCCTGCATACCGGCTGTTGCTTGACCTTATGGTAAATGATTACCAGCGCCCATAGACCTCTGCAACATCGGATGACTTGCAGGTGCGTTGCCGGCTTTCGGTAAGCATCTTCCTCAAGTCGCGGTCGTCACTGCGGGCATTAAACAGGTAAGGGTAATATCGAAATTCCGACCGGGTAACGAACCACCGTTGATAGATGGAAATACCGTGAAGTGCATATTGCGCGTTTCAATCTCAGTCTATGAATTTCCGAATGCTTGAAGTAAAAAAGTAGGTCGACAGCACAGACAGCACAGACTGATGTTCTGTGGCTCAGTTTTCACCTACCATCAAGTGAACATGCTCGTCTGTCGATATATAAAATAACAAAATATATCTAAAGAATAACTCGATACTGAAGTCTAGAAACTGCTAGTTAATTTAAAATCCAATTAAAGTTTGTGTAATCTTAGAATAGTTTAGTGTTATTCATTAAGAATTGCAGCGTTCGGCTTTTACCTGTATCGGATGAGAATCGATACGGTCTAAGATAGCCTGTATAAGATTTTCTGCTTAGCTTGTCATTATACTGACTCAAAGAGGAAAACACTCGTATATTGATTTTATAGTTTTTCATTAATTTCAGATAAAGTAGCACTCTCACAAAATATATTTTTACATTTCGAAATGATTGTTGCTGCTTTAATTCATGGCAAACACTTATTCCAAACTGCTTCATTAGTTCCTTTTGAGATTGGAGATGAGAGAGTTCATTAATGAGAGAAACAAAAAAAGAGCTGTACTTATTTATAATTAGTTGTAGATATACTGATGTATTCTATAAAAACAAAGAATTACTAAAATTAGTATAGTATATGCCGAATTTGCGATCTACAAAGGCTAAGCTTTGTTAAGAGGTTTAATCTAGTTTTAATACTTTTCAAAACAATTTTCTAAAGAAGTTTGACAGTTCTCAAGAATGGACCTGAGTAATGTCTTGGAATACGGGCTTAGGAATTGAGTATACAGTTTTGTTTTAATTCTATAAATAATTTTTGTCCTTTTTTCTTCTTGCGCATTTTATTTATTTTGTAGTTATTTTTATTTTGTGTACACAAAATAATCTATGTGTAATAAATGTTATTTCTATAAATACATTTTTATATGAATTGAACAATTAACACATACCTATACGTTGCAGTTAATTAGAATAGAAGCAAATTGTTAAATGATACAATATGATACTGTAAATTGATACGCAGTAATACTTGAAATGAACCATAATATTATATATTCAGTAATAAATCATGGCTTAAATAATCCATTGAAATATTGGTATGGATTGTACGAGGCTCCCGCATTATGTTTGCAGACGAAATTGAGTTTTTCGCTAAATAAAATCGTTTCAGGATTTAATTACTTTAGGCATTCGAACGAACATCAAGTACCCAACGCAGTGCATTACTTCATTAAACCTGGTTGTGATTATAGAGTAAAAAAATGAAAATTACATTTGCTAGTAATTTTTAAAATGTGATTAAAATTTAAATTCCATCAATTTTACTGAACTACTGGAGTATGAGAGTAATGTTCAGCGAGAATCTTTATAAATGTGTGAATAGTGATAATGTAAGAGATCCACAAAAACTTATATAAATTATAGATAAATACAGTTAAAATTGTTTATGTGTAAGCGTGAATATAATAAAATACCAGGACACCTCAAAATACTTAACACAATACAAATATTCTTGTGCTTCTCCTTACTTTAAGACGCGAATTAAATTAAATTCAGAATGTGTTATGAAAAAGATTTTATTACATATTAGCGGACCCGAAAGACATCCTGCCAGAAAATTGGTTTCAAAAATAAAAAAATATTTGTAGAATATTATGCATGCTATTTTCCCATTTGATTATATGTATAATAATGTCTTTTATGTCACTCATTTGAAGTGGATATAAAATATTAATTTTTCAGAATATTTGTTTTCCAGATTTTTTCCAATATTTTAATAGTTATTCTGTTACATAGACGAATCCAACAACGTTCAACCGTTCTTGAGTTATTGGATTTCAGTGTTTTACTGTGATTGTTATTCAGCTGTATATTTTTTATTGATGCATTTGTACAAGTTCGGTCTGGTATTGAAAAATAGTTAAAAAGTGGCTATAGACGTCGTACTCCTCTAATACTTTAGTTGAGACGTTCCTCTCGTGGGACGCAGGCAATCCTATATTTTAGCCATTACTGTAGTCTAAATAGCTTAGCGAATTGGGAAATGTAAGGTGTTTGGATTCATCTGTAGCCCCTAGATTAAAATAATGAAGTTTATTAATCCATTTTCTTCATTGAAATGTCTTAATCCGCTTTGTGGGAAAACATAAATTACTATTTAGTATCACTATTAACAATCCATTTTTTATATCAGATGTCGATAGGTTTTATGGTAGGTGACACCTCGGCCACAGTGAATGATGCGCGGTTGACCTATATTTTATTCGGAAATCTATAGACTGAGAACAATGTGAACAGTTTTTTATTTCATGTCTGTGTAAATTGCATAATGATTTGTGAATTAAAACTATTATTTTAATAACCTGATAAATGAGATCATTTTGATCCAAATGTATGATAACTATTAAAAATACTATATCTATAAAATATCTCAATGCAAAACTACCTTTATAAAAAAATACCAACATTTAACTTTTAGGTAAATTGAAAATCGTTATACAAAATTATTGTAAATGTACGATTTATCATAAATGATTTGTAACGAACAATCAGATTAATAAGCTATTAAAAGTTATTTATTAATTTAGGCATAGGAAACGCGACAGTTCGGATAATCGGTATCGGTATTAATCCTACTCGGATAATATATTATTTTGTTTGGGTTGACTGTTTATTTAGCGAATGTAAATTATGACTCGATTAAACGATCTATTTTAAATCGGGCTTTAGTTCGTTAATTAAAAACACATGTGGATATTCGAAATTTGAATTACACTCAAAGTTTTTACATCTATACTTCTATATCTATACTAATATTATAAAGAGGAAAGATTTGTATTTTTGTATGTTATGAATAAACTCAAAAACTACTGGACCGATTTTGAAAATTCTTTCACCAATAGAAAGCTACATTATCAGCGAGTAACAGTAGTAGTAGAAGTAGTTGTTTTGTGTATAGTACATCTACATTGCACCCGTGTGAAGCCGGGGCGCGTTGCTAGTATCTAATAAAATACAACTTGTATACAAATTTTATAGCTCAGAATGACCATGTAGAAAAATATATTTATAATATTGTATTTAATTTTAACATAACGTTTGACTGCCACCTTGGCTCAGTGGTTAGTACCTTGCTTCTAGCAGTGAATATTCCAGGTTGGAATCGAGGGGAAACAAGTTAAATTAAAATGTTTGGTCAGGCAGGGTTCAGAAGACCTTTCCTGTAAAAAAAAAATAATCAGTGAAACGGACACAGAAATATGGCTGCCCTGTGTCCATGCCCCTCTAGTCGGATATTCACTTTTTAATAATAACATTTATGTAATCGAATAATTTATCTATTTTATTTATATTTAAAGATATCCTATAGGTACGCGGCACTTGCGACATTCGGTGTTTCTTAAGAATGAAATTTTTCGTATCTGAAATACTCAAAGGTAACTTAATTTTCACTTCGACGAAATGTGGAAAGATTTGTACAAGTGAAAGTCCTTTGGGAGCTTATATGTAACGAATTCTGGGGGAAGCGAAGCAATCCAATAACCGACATCTCTGTGTACGCACATTAAAGGCTAAATGTAAGGTCAGACCCAATACTCTTGTGGAACAAAGCGCAGTAGATAGCTTTATATACTTGAGCGGAAAGAATCAAGAAATGTGCAGATATCGGCGCGTAAGTTGGTACATCTTGGCCTTGTATTCCAAAGGGTTTGCCATCTTTGTAGAGACATCTATTTGCATTCTGCGTCTACAACCAGTACGAAAACATATTCTGAATCGCGCTATCAAAGTTTATAAAAATAGAAAAACATATCGGTATCAATCATTGGGGCCAATCAGTCAGTGGCTCGACTAGTTGAGAATCTTCCCTTAAGAGCACACCTTCCTTCACATCTTTTTAATTTTTATAAAACTTTTTCGTCTGACTAATGTGTTAAAATGGGTGGGTGGACTATCGTATGTTTTTAAATTGTTGCTTAATATAGGAGGAAGAGCTATGACACACAGATTGCGTGTTTGGGCTTCGGTCTATAGAATTTCGAATGATCTAAGTAAAAATGAAATTGGTTAGCAAAGCATCACTCATAAATATGGTATTATCTTCATTTTTTCCACACTCACGAACTTTTAATATTTTTCCTCCTACCAGAATAGCCTGGTAGAGGTTATAGCTGCTAGGCTGCTTGATATATTGTTGGGTACTCAACTTTTTTGAGCCACAGGACAAGCGCTATAGTTTTATTTTTACTTTGAGCATTCGAAAATCCATGCTCACGCTATTTTTTTCTACTGTGAACTGTGTTTCTCTGTTTGTTAATCTGTGTAATGTTCGAAGCGATCAGATAGATAGGAACATGTTAATCGAAAATTTCAAACATAATCTACTTGGCTAGTGTACCTGGCCCGTCAAATTAGTAGTTTATCTACTAATCTAATTTGTAATAAATTTTTATGTACAATAATCTCAATAAAGTTAATAACACTATTTTTTTTTGTATTTAAAATAAAATTGTCACCTGATTGCGAACTGGTGTTTCGCTGGAACGCTATGCGTGAATGAGCATCTATCGCGTCAACGAATCCGCCAGAATGCTACAGCGAACTTTTGGTGATATTTCATAAACAAGATTATATTAAAAAGTGCCAAACACAGGGAATTGTTAGGCTATGAGATAAACATGATCTTTTTTGCACATTCTCCAAGATTTTCTAATTAAAATAAATATATTTCTCCCAATATTGATGTGTAGCGCGAACGACTTACGAAAAAGTATTCGAATTGTCAATCTGTAATTTGTATGTTATTATAAATAACAAGCTGCCAGACCCGGCTTCGCTACATTTTCACCAATATTAAAAAAAAAGACCCAGCTTCGCACAGCTATCTATACTAATGAAGAAAATTAGACCAAATCTCATTTACATTGGGTACTAATATCTGAAAATTAATCTATCAATATGTTTTAAGATCCTTTTTCTATTAAGTTTTCTGTAATTATCCAATTTTTCTTTTCATAAGAATCTTCTATAAAGTATTAGAAAACTTTAAAATAAAGATGAATTAAATCAGTAAAGTTATGGTGTGACCAAGGGAAACGGATTATTTTTTATACATATGTGTATTGTGTACATACATAATATATAGATTTCTCATACAGCTGACATATTAACGATATGAATATTTTCTCGCAAATCGTTTATGCTACTCTGTATATTACTGACTTAAAGTTGCTAGGGTGTATAACGGTACACATTAGGTTGGAAATGTTTTTCCAAAATATAAACCCTTTTTATATAATACCTATATATGTATATCTAAAGACGACCCTGGACCCTCCCAAGGATTCACGTTATCTCCACACTAAATTTCATTAAAATCGATTTAGCAGTATAGCCATGGCAGCGTAGCGCGTAGAGTAAATATTTATAATAATGGAATAGCTCAATACAGCAATTTTTATGCATACCTTTTTCTCGATTGAATTGAAGTATCGGAATCTAAAGACTACTTCTTTATGATTATGTCTCCAGCATTTTTACTTGATTTATTCAATGTAGTGCTCCTCGTTGAGTACAACAGAGTAAAACACCTAATGGATTGAATCTAGTAATTGTAAATGAATATTTTTTTCATTTGAAGAGGTAGGTATGTTAACAATAAATTATAATGCCTTTTAATTCTAACAATATAAATAAATAAATTGTTCTAATCTTAATGAAGACCATAATTGTCTTGTAAAATTGAAAAATACCAGCCGTAAAAATTTCAAATAACCGTTTCAAACGTTATACTACGTATAAGACGTACTGGAACACATGTGGAGAATTATTTGCTGCGATGTTGGAAAGTGTTGCTGAAAATCCAAACGCAAGTGGGTGTACTTGTATGGACTATTTACTACGTCCCGGGTAGCCGGGGCAGGCTTGCTTTGATTAAACCCTTTCGAGCCGCGGCTCTAGACGCTCGTTTTACTTTTATCTACTCAACTCGTAAAAGGACCCAAATATATTTTCTTTCTGGATAAAAATTACTCGCCTCCAGTGCATTCACAGATCGCAAATTGAGTATTATGAAAATGAGATAGATATTTATCGACAGTTTGCAAAATAGATCTCATAAATATAGTTTTATAATTTAAATATTATATTAATATGAAATACGGTCTTTTAAAACGAGTATCAACATTTTCATGCGATCAATAATATCATAATAATCCTAAATATAATTAATGGTTCAAGAATTCAATGACGACAGATTTAAGTTATACGATGTATTCAGAGACGTAAATAGCCTTCTTGCGCTATAAACAGTAGAACTAATTTCTCTAACACCGACAGAAATAATAAAAGAGACCCCTCCTCAAAATAATACGAAAAAAAAAAAAAAAAATTATATATGGATGCAGAAAATATGATGTATTTTATTGGTTAGATTTTGTGTGTACGTTTGTGGAATATAAATAATAATATTATCACATAAGATCGTTTGGGAATCAAAGCATACCACTGATTTTTTTATGTTAGATATCAACAGACGAGCATACGGTTCGCTTGATGGTAGGTTGTACTCTAGGTACAGAACATCAGTCAATGATGCGTTGTCGACCTACTTTTAACTATGAACATTCGGAAATGCATAGACTGAGAACGAAACGCGCTATGTCCACTTCACGGTTTTTCCATCTATGGACGGTGGTATGTTACCCGGTCGAAATTTCGATATACCTCTCACCCGTTTGTGGGGAAGTCCTGCTTATAGAAAATTATACTATATATATAAACTGTTACCTTTTTTCAGGAAGATATCGCAACCCTCCTAACGCGGACCAAACCATTGAAAAAAGTAGTTTATAATTATTAAAAGGTATAGTTTATACAGTCGAGTATAAAATAATTCATAGTGACAAAACACTTTCTGAAAGCAATATTTCTTTAGGAAAGTCATAATAGCTGAGAAAACCGACTTGACGTATTACAACATTCTCACGAGAACACTTTGTACATTCGTGCTAAACTTATATTTGTATTACAGAAAGCGATCTGTTAACTTTATATGAATATTCAACAGATTACCGAAAAGTTAACTTAATTGAAATTACCAAATCAGCTGTTTTCAAACTCTTAACGTTATTCAGGATAATTATGGTAATTCGTGTAGTTCTCACTTCTCTCCCCCGCGTGATTAATTTATACCCGGTATGTGATTCTAATTTTACCTTGTTTACATTTCATATGCCCTAGGATGAAAATTAGGAAAATTTCTCATGAGGATTTTCCTTTTAACATATTTTGTTTAGTTCAGAGGAGTTGCTGAATTTATTAAAATAATCTATCTAATTATCTATTTCAGATGAATGTTACGTTAAGTATGAATGAGAGAGAGAATAGGAACTTAAATAGTTATTATTGTTGTTGTATTAGTGCCCAAGAACAGAAGAATGAGGGGGACTTGGGAATCAATTTTTACTAACATTTATATTTGTTTCCTTATAAGTTAAATGTTATTTAATCCTTATCCTGTCATACCCTTTATGATTCAAAAATTTATCTAATTTCGTGTTTTCAGATTCCGAAAACGTCGGTGATTGCATTCAGCGAGGATATAGAGTTAAAGATTTGCATTTTTGTAACGAATAATTAACTCAATAGCTACTGGACTGATATTATATTTTATTAACGCGAGTATCACACAGTTAAAAATACAACGTTAACCAGCCTACCTGCCTTATGTGAAGGGTGTTACAGACAGGATTGGAAGAATCTTAAAATGAGCTTCTATTAATACAGTTTTCAAGCCGCAAAAGAAGATTCAACAGTTCTTGAGACAAATAAAAAGTAATATTCCCTTGCAAGATAAACTATATTGTGACAGTGGCTTATCCTATTGGGCAAACTAAACGTAGCATTTCGAACCGGCTTAAGGAACACATTGCGGATATCAAACACAGACGTCAAAATATGTTAACATACTCTAGACAAACCAAACCACTATTCTTTCCTAGACTAGAACGCGAGGCTATTGAAATTAAAAAAAAACAATTCAATAGAGACGATGGTTTGAGACTTTCCAACACCTGGGATCCAGTAATTAAAAATCTAAAACCCCAAATCAAACATACTAAAAAACAAGAGGACACCGTTAGTCAATATTGTCATAATATAGAAAATTACAGTAAATATCAACTCCGTAGGAATAGATGGCGTTAATATGGCAACTTTGTGACATTTCAAAAATTAAACAACGGTCATCTTTCTGTCTGCCGCGACCACGGTTGCTAAAAAGCATCCGAAACGTCGGGATAAATAATTTAAACAATATAAATAATAAATAGCGTTTTAATCCGGTATACAGTATTTTAATTAAACTACTGGACGAATTAAAAAAAATCTTTAATAATATCTGAGAGTATACTAACAGGCTATTTTTGTATATATTGCAGACGTGAGTGTTGCTAGTCTTCTTTAAAAAAGTTTATAACACCTGTTCGAAGTTGAATACTAGATTGATTGTAAACCCACGTTACTGACCACTAAGCCCCACTGCTCGTCTGCGTAAGCGCTCAATAATGAAATGGAGTAATTATATTGATTAAAATACTTTACATGATTTTACCGTATATCCCATATTATTATCCTATTATTTTAAAAGTGACAATCTGGAAAATCTCAATAAAGGGAATGACTGCAGTTTGTAAGTACTATAATTTCAAATGTATTAAAAAAGCTATGATATACTGACGATATAAGTATTTCTTGGACAAGATGAAGAGGAACTCTATCCCCGTAGCGTACAATGAATTGCTAAATATTAGCAAAGCATACAATTTTATCTTTTCTATTCCCATTCTTTAGTCGTTGGAGCTTTTTATTTATTTCTCCATGTTTGCTATAAAACAGTGTGAAATGTGATCAATCATTGGGATTTTTGACACATACCGTAATCCCGTTTAAAAGTTCAACCAACCAAAATACAAAACCTCCATTGAAACATAAATTAATTAAGAAATATTGTTATTTTTCTGTAAAACACCTACCTATAAAGGCAATCAAAAATTGGAATTTTAACTTAACAGTAAAATCGATTTTAAATTGTTACCTTCAAGTGCTATTCCTAAAAATATAATCATGAACAGCTTTGTACTTTAGCTTTTTTATTGATTACCAATGTATTTATATGGATCTAAACGGTAACAAGTTAATCTACCCAGTGAAAATTATAAAATATGTTAAAAAACATTTTCTACCGATTCAAAAATTACAAGTTTAATGTAGAAATTACGATCTGCACTAATTTTTTCGACGTTTATCTGTTTTTGGAGCTGTATCTTCGAGTTTAGTTTAAGGGCTTTAGGAACAAATTATTTAATCTATTAAAGTGGAAAAAATATTTGACTCGTTACACCAGACGACTCCGTTAAAATGTAGAGTTAATAAAGACAAAGAGATGTAAATAAGCGAATGATACCTACATTTGGCCAAGTCTCATACAGTTGACCTCTTGGTTAATATATTAAGACCTTTATCTTTCACTGCAGGCATAAATGAAGACCATTCAGAGAACGCCATCGTACATGGGCTGACCACATCGACCTTCCAGCATGTTCTGTTCATCTGTCCATCGTTCTGTAATAATTATAATCATGTCATTCAGTTGATAAATTTAGTGATAAATGAAAAATCTTTCACTCAACGAAAGTCAGATTTAATAATGTATCGATTATTTTAAATAATCATAATTCATTAATAATCATAATAATTATTAAGAGCGTGATTCAGTCAGAAAATTGTGTAATAATGGCTGTTGAATACGCTGGTACTGGGTTCGAGGATTGAAAAAATGTTAAGAATTCGAAAAATACGTGTATTCGTTTTTGATCAGTGACAAGAAGTGAAAATAAAATCTAAACAAAGAAATACTATAATAAAAAGTATAAAAATGACACTATGTATAAAAGAGATTTTAATAATGGCTTTATTACACAATTTTATAATTTAAGAAAACTTTTACAACTTTATATTTGGCATTAAAATATTAGCTATGATTCCTGTGGATTGCTTTAAGTAAAAAAGTAAGCAATTTTCTAAGGCTCTCGTGGTTGAATTTTATAATTTATCGAGTCAAGAAGAATGTAGGCAAAGTGAAAATCCGATTTAACTCGAGCGTACCTGGCCGCAATCGGCGTCTAGATTCGATTCCTCTGCACCCTGAATGGAAATTGGATTTCAGTTTTGTCGAGCTATGCATTATGTGCCTGTAGAGATACTTTCCAAATTACCCACTTAAGCTTATCGGGAGATCACAGATCAAAAACAATATTATCTTTTTTGCTAGTGGAGAGCGTTATTTTATTTCGAAATGAAATGAAGTTTATTTATTTGACAACATAATAATTTAGCAACTTCTAATTATTATGAAATTATATATACGACATTTTTAACCAGTAACACAATAATAATTACACCTGTCAGGACCATTCCTGTATATAAATTAAGTTATATTTGTATAAATATGATAAAATATATTTAAATTAGGATGTCCATTTTTTATTATACATATATACATATTCATAATCTGTTTAAATTTAATTGGAAGAAATGGCCGCCATGCATCACGGTTACCCCTTGCATTAATTATAAGTCTAGCTAGACTTAATTAGCTAATTATGTTATTTAAAATTAGGTAACTTTCATTTCATTCATTCAATGTATTTCACCAGTAAATGATGGTTTGCCAAAGATATTGAACCAAACAATCTTATCTTAAAAATGAATGTACAATATTAACATAATCTAGTTTCGATAAATATTTATATCAAAAATTATCACGTTATCCGGAGAAGAAATTCACGAATGCATTATTTTCATTTTACATTCATTTTATTTTTCAATATACAGGGTGGAAAGAATCAATGGGCCCTGGAGGGTAACCACTTTAAATCCTTGAGATAGTTTATTTTACTTAAAGGAAACATTCCTTTATTTTTAAAAAGAAACAAAACTGCATTCAAAGATTTTCTAAAATTAGCTTGCCTCACCCGGAAATCCAACCAGCTAAAAATTAAAAATTTAAACTTTCGCTATTTTATTCCATAAATCCGTAGAATCAACCTTCAGGATAAAATCTCTCTTATAAACATTTGGTCTTAGAAATAAAAAAGATCATGAAATCTAACATTTTTTTAAATCATCAGTTCTATTACGAAGGACATGTAAACATGAAAGATAATTATTACCTTGTAGGACATTGATACTTGAATTATTTAAAATTAAACTTTAATAATTTAACTGATAGTAAATTGTTCGAAATAAGTTTTTTTTATACACACACACACACACATTTAGTCACACAACACACAAATTGCGTGTAGCTTTCTGCAGTGTTGTGGTGAATGCTCCTAATAACATTTTCTTCCTCTCCCTAACTAAGAGCTAACTTCTACGATCTCATAACTTTTTGTAAATAACATTTTTACCTGACGAGTCTGGCTTATTTTTAATGGGGCCATGTAAAAAATGTTATTTAGTAAAAGTCTTATGAGACCGTAGAAGAGCTAAGGGTTGATAATGATAGAAAATGTTATTAAGAGAATTCACCACAACACTTTGCAGAAGGCTACACGAAGTAAAATAAAAAAATCTAAATTTCTTTGATTAAATGTGTGTGCGTGTGTGTGTGTTTAAAAAAACATATTTCCAACAATTTACTTTCAGTTAAATTATTAAAGTTTAATTTTAAATAATGCAAGTATCAATGTCCTACAAGGTAATAATTTTCTTTCATGTTTACATGTCCTTCGTATTAGAACTGATGATAAAATAAAATAAATGTTAGATTTCATGATCATTTTTATTTCTAAGACCAAATGTTTATAAGTGAGATTTTATCCTGAAGGTTGATTCTATGGATTAGTGGAATAAAATAGCGAATGTTGAAATTTTGAATTTTTAGCTTGTTCGATTTCCGGGTGAGACAAGCTAATTTTAGAAAATCTTTGAATGCAGTTTTGTTTCTTTTTAAAAATAAAGGAATGTTTCCTTTAAGTAAAATAAACTATCTCAAGGATTTAAAGTGGTTTCCCTCCAGGGCCCATTGATTCTTTCCACCCTGTATAATTTTTAAAAAGCAAGATATTTTATACAAAAACATTATTACTCTTATATGATTTCAAACATGATATCATATAGTCTTTACAAACATGATATTTTTGTGCTTTTTCTCATGGTTATCGTTTAGCTCACTATACTTTACGCACATTATCAAGAATATTCTGTATAAAATTGAAAATTTTGACATATGTATATTGAACTCTTTGTAGCTCTTTGATTACAAGTACGCAGTGATTTAAGCGACAAAAAAAGCTATCAATTTTTGTATTTTGCGATAAATTTTACGTCATATGTTTTGTATTGTGAAGCGGGGTTCAATATGAATTTGTTTATTTCAAGTGATATTGCTGCGTTCATCGCCATGCGTCAATCAAGTGGCATATGCGGGCGACAGAGCCAAAATTACTCAGACATCAAAGAGAAACATTTAATAGCGGTTATTTGAAATATTAACATCAATAATGTTGTGATTTCTGTATGACTTCAAAAACATGTCTAATACAAGTTATGTATTTTTCAGTTTTGATGTACTTTCTTAAATTATGACAATTATGAAATACGCGTAAGCGCTGCTCTTTTAGTCGGCAATGGAAGTGGTATACCTATTACGTTTACCACTTCCATTGCCGACTAAAAGAGCTTCTGTTTAAAGTTTTACGTTATTTTTTTTTGTTTTCTATACAGGTATAGAATAAGCTAGATAGCTATTTTAGAGAAAAGCTGAAAATATAATAATTTAACTATAATATTAAGATCAAGTACTTTATTAAATAATTAATTATAATTTTTTATAACTTCCAGCTGTAGCGGAATTACGAAAGTTCTTTATATATAGAGTAGTTTGGTTCACATAGTACCTTCATATCTTTCATAATACGTTGTTCGACTTTATACAACGAGGACAGTTTTAATAGAAGAACATTATTTGCTGTAAAGCTACATGCTATATTAACTTTACAAATATGAACAGAGGAATTACTCAGAGAATACGTAACATAAAAATACGTATAGCGTTACTTTTTATACACGAGCTCTAGGGGCTTTTAAATGTTAATGTTTTGCTTTTAACTACTGGTCAGTATTCTCGTAGAATTTTTAATTGTATGATCCAGTGCACGTAATATTATGCAGTGTAAATTAAATTCGCCGCGGTGTGTTAGAATAATAACTCAATTTTATTTTAGTTTTTTATTTTGTGTGCGTCGGAACTGTAGATTGGATCCACTGAATTTCTTATTTTATGAAAATAATTTTGATTTGAAGTAAGTATTCATGAATCATCCTATATTGTTAAAAGTAAGTAGCATTATTCAACAAAATTACATTAGTGCTTTAGATGGACCACGGGTAGGTAACTGAGGTCATTTAGAAATTGGAATCTTCAATAATTTCAATTGAATTTTAGTAATCGTTTCACCGTCTCCGAGGCGTGTGCATATTGCGTATATCACTGGAGGTCCTGAATTCGAATCCAATTAAAATTATTAGTTTAATCCATTCGAATTAAATAAATTAAATAAGGTAGGACACTGAAACCTGATATTGCCCGTAAAGAAAATTGATCAGTACAATAGACTTAAAAATGTGACTGTCCTACTGGACTAATTCACTTTTCTGCAATTGATATTCTAGTAGCTGTGTGATTTAAAATTTAAGATGTGTAAAAGTGTGAAAGTAAGATTGACTGCATAAAATAAAAAATGAATGATTATCTTATCAGCATTCCATTGTGCCAGACAATTTTAGAGCCGCTTATATCACTGAGTTACGAGTGTTATTCGGTAATATATGGATTCATTTGCTTAAAAGCTTTATACATTTCCTGTTCCAAATGCATTTTGGTGATGTTGGCGCCATCATTAAAATTATCCTGCCATTGTCTATGACTACGTTGAACTTCACCCCATTACATGATCACATTCTGTATAGATAAATACTATCCCTGATTAATTAAAGTGATATAATTAAATCTCAAATGCAGTTTTGGCTGTATTTTGTTAACCTCGGCCTAGCATGCATATATTATATCTCGACATCGACAATTTTGATAGAAAATATATATCGATCGACAAATATATCTATATTTGATATTAAAAGTCGAGTTTTAAGTGTAATTGTCATGTTAGACCCGGAAGAAATAAAGAGATAATCGATTAAAACACGAGAAAACGGTGGACAAAATTTTGTCGCGGTGGTCATGCTAGGCCGGCAGATCTGCATACTTAAATTTATTATGTTTTTGTAAGCTCTTCAAACAGTATATGGAGCAACTCGACTTCTCCTTTTAAACTTACGTCCTTAAGATTTTAAATATCAGGTATACGCGGGGATATACTTAGTATCAAAAGCAATATGCTAATTCGTTAAATTATATATTTTTTCTTATATCTAACATGCAAAATCACTTTGATAGATAGATAGGCGTCTAATTTAACCTGACCGAAGGTCCTATAATTTGGAATGATTAAACTATATTGATAGTGCTTACAGCTATCAATCGTCAGTCGTGTTCATGGTATTCAGTTGAAGAACCATCAATACAGCAATTGACCGTTGTCGAAATCAAAGACTAACGCTCTGACTAAATTACGATGGAATGCTTTGACTGCAAAGTGACTACAAGTGAGAACTGTGATGTCTTTCCACTCTAACATTGTCCACAAATGTAGTATATATTGTGATCAACCGAAAGCTTTCGACGCATACTCATTTTAACTTTTGTCACGTATAAACCGTCATAAACAACTATGTCATCCACATCACCTTGATGATGTATGGATGTCGAGAACGTGAACGTGGTTCGTAACCCGGTCGGAATTTCGATATTCCTCCCACCCGATCAATGCCGTAGTTACCAGACGTGGAGAAGACATGCTTACAGAAAATTACATGTTGTCGCGGTGGGATTCGAACCCACAACTCATCGCTGCGCACGGCAGGTATTCTACCGAACGTGCCAAAATGCATGAGTTTCACTTGACGGTAGGTGATATCCCTGCCACAGAACATCAGTCCATGAAGCGCTGTCGATCTTCATTTTACTTTGAGCATTCGGAAATCCATAGACTGAGACCGAAACGCGCAATGTGCACTTCATGGTTTTTTCATCTATGAACAGTGTTACGTTACCCACGTGGTGGTACCGAATAAAAGTATCTGTAATTTTTATGCAGTTTCAAATAATTTCTCTTACAAATAACATATTAGTGATACCAATATAGATATATAGAGTTTTGTCGTTTTGATTGCGTCAATCCATTGATTCTACATCCTGACAAAGAATTTTACTGTTTCATTTTAGCAAGTAGCATTTATATCTTTATTGGATGTTTAACTGTATAATGTTTAAAATTGTTTTCCCATTCATGATATTAAGAGCAACAAATTCGAGTATTTTATTCAATTCAATCAATGAAATTGCTCTTTAGTAGTCGTGTTTGATCAAAATGGCAAAATAACGTGATATCATCTATCAATTTGCTACGTATCGACATGGAATCATTTTGTAGTGCCACTAAAGATACTGAATGGCGATTTAATCTCTGAAGTATTCTTATTCAGAATAATATTTATGAAATACCAATAATAAAAAGTTTATTCGAATTATTGTCTATAAAATAATAGTAATATATAAAAAATTGTAGGTATGTATTATGTAGTCTCTTCCGTTCTACGCCCTTGATTTGAGAACTGGCGGTAAATATAAAATTAGAAGAATTTAATATGTATTTTTTATTGACGTTCATAAGACGTGTACATTATGTTACCTAAATGAATAAATGATTTTGAATTTGAATTTTGAATTTGAGTCGTAGAACAAAATTTTATTATTGATATCACGACTATAATTGAATCCATATTTTAACCGCGAGTCTAGACTGTCACTAATTTATAAGTAGCTGCCATTTCAAATTTGAATTTAGATTAGTTTAAATCTAAAGTCAAACACGTTGTGAACGAGAGTTTAATAGTAATTTCTCCGGAATCAGGGGGCCTAGCACGAACGACTATCGACATCGAATTCGAATCGTCAAATGTCAATTGTATGAGAAATTTCATACAAATGACAGTCGACGATACGAATACTCTTTCGATACTTGTTCGTGCTCACCCCTCAGAAGTGAGTTGTTGGTTTGTTCGATAAGAAAGTTTAGTTCGTTAAGTAGGCACATTAGGGAGAAACAGGAAAACATTAGGGGGTGTCGTCGGCAGTGGCTGCTTGCCAGACGGCATTAAAATATGCCATCCAATTGGACGCACTGACTTCACTCCCACTTGCGCTCAGCGAAATTTTAAGGCAATGGGTGTAATTTGCAAGGAATAATATTGAATCTCGAACAGCTATTTGCACTTCTTTCATTTAATAACGTTTGCGGAGCTAAAGTTTGTCTTTTTCTACGTTTAGATTTTCAGCGAATTCTTTCACATCGTTGCATATAAACGAGTATTAAGTGTTAGATTAAATTTATTTTTGATTTGATGCAGGTGGGTCATTCCATGTCAAATCGTCAAGTAGTTGGAATCGACCCCTTCCGATTTGTATGAATTTTGGTGGAGAGTTTTTTTTTTTGAAATACAGTAGTTTCCGAAATATTAAAAAAATAAACTTTAAAAACAGGAAAAATAGTGATATTTTGAATTTTGCATAACTTTTGGAAAAAAAAATTTTTTTTCCCTTGGCAGAACTTCGTTTTATGATATAAGGAAACTCTCCACCAAAATTCATCCAAATCGGAAGGGGTCGATTCCAACTACATGACGATTTGACATGGAATGACCCAGATACTAAATTTTACTTTTGATATGAATTAAAAAGTGATAATCAATTTTCGCTATCATTTCTTAATTCTTATTTCAAAATTGTTCATGAAATTTAATATCATAATCGTATAGATATTATAATACGTATAAAAATAATATTAACATTAATTTATCCCAACAAAATTCAACTCTATATTTTTTTAGCAATAAAATAGCTTGTTTTGCGTCAGTTTCTATTGAATTAAGCAACGCGCGGCGCTAACTAGCGAGTTCAGCGCAAATTAGCCGCGGCTAGAAACACAGCCCGAATAATAAATAATCAACCCAATTAACAACCATGGGAGTTGGCTGCACAAACTTACAATCTGTTGGGAAGTGGTTTATTTTGAAATCTCTCACGAGACTTGAACTTCTGACAAATACGTGGTGCTTGACGTGATAATTATTGTTGCAACGTGTGTTTAAGTGAATAAACAAATTAGTGTATGAAACGAGATACAAATATATTATGTGAGCTAATATTTGAAAACAGAAGTATTTTCTTTAGGTGAAATACCTGTCGTGTTATTGTGGATCGTGCTTGTTTATTTCTGAAATAAAAGCTAGTTGAGATCAGGTTCATCTGATTAAATTGTGTG
The DNA here is from genome assembly GCA_905404175.1 of Anthocharis cardamines. Taxonomy (NCBI): domain Eukaryota; kingdom Metazoa; phylum Arthropoda; class Insecta; order Lepidoptera; family Pieridae; genus Anthocharis; species Anthocharis cardamines. The sequence continues at coordinate 7,850,290 of FR989962.1, forward strand.
ATTTATTTCAATACCTAATTCACACATCATCGTACATAATTTATACTATATAGTAGAAATATACAGAAAGTAAATATAAAAGCTAAACTAATACGATAGGAACAATAATAAAATAATTAATTAAATGGCAAAAATGTCAATTTAATGATTTTTTTATAGAATGAGAGATTGACACGAAACCTTCGTCCAATGATATTAAAAAAGTACAGTATATTTTATTGCTACATCATAGCCTCATTCTTGATAGAACCAAAAATTTATGATCAGTAATTAACTACTAAAAAGTTTTCTTCAAAAATCTACAGTGCTTTCTTTACTGCTAAAGCTGTTCGACTGTGGAATGCTCACCCTCAAAGTCTTGATTCCAAGAATTTAGTATATTGCGCTACTTTAGACTCTAATGTTTTTTTTCTCATCTCTGCTTTGAGCTGCATATTAAGCTGTTGACATTTGAAAATGTAGTGCTTAGTTTGTATATTAATGTAATGGTTTATTTTAGTTTTATTTTATTTTGTGACTAAAATCGCAGTCCTACCTAATGTGCGTTTTTCCTACGATTTATGATTTACCTGGATGTAAGCTCTGCCTAGCGATAAAGCCACAAATATGTAATTGATTTACTTATTTGTTTGTGACACTTTTTAATTTGATGGTACAATAAAAAAAGATTTTATATTGAATATCAATTATTGTGCCTAAATTAATTGATTCATTTATAAATATTATACTATACTGCACTATTTATGACTGATTTTGCGTGTTTTTCATTTTATTATTATTTTTATTTATTTTAGGTATATTTAAAACATATAAATGTGTTAAATAATAAGAAGCTTTCTATCCAATAGGCCCACTGAAAATCAGTATTGTGACTTTGATGCGCCACAACTTATGCTGAGTATTTTGTTTATTTTTTATGTTAGATATTGACAGACGAGCATGAGGTTCACTTGATGGTAGACCTGATACCCCAGCTACAGAACATAAGTCAATGATGCGCTGTCGACCTACTTTTTACTTCGAGCATTCGGAAAAATATTATATTAACATCGGAAGAGTATCTTTGTCCTTATTTGTATATGAAATTTTTATATTATATATTTTAATTTAATTAGATTTAAGTTGTGTAGTGCTTTGCAGTTTTTGTAATTGGTTGTCAAATAAATTAATTTAATTCCACTTGCATCGAATGAAACTCTTAATGATTAAGCAAGTTTGAGTAGCAATTTCGTATGGCAAAATTCGTAGCATATGTAAGCACTAAATGTAACCTGCATGCGGATATTAACAACGTCATAGACGATTGCGCTCTATTCAAATTCAATTTCTAACCGAATTGCGAGCCGTATACATTTTCAAACGGTTAGTGTCGGATTAAAAGATAAATCTGAATGACCATGAACATAAACGTTACTGACGTTACTATGGTAAGTTGAAACTTTTATTTGGTAATTGAATATGTATTGCAAGTGCTTACATTTGTACTAGGGATGTTACGGAAGTGGTTTTATCGGAACCGAATTCGGAATCGGAGTTTTTATATTTGGTATGTCGGAACCGGAATCGGAACCGGAACCAGAATCGGAAGCAGAGGCAAAAGAGAGATTTGTAACAAAACAAACATTATTCATGAGTTTCATTCTTATCAGTTGAAAAAATAAAACACCTTCCTGAGTGTTGAATATAAAAATAAACGAATTTTCTTAAATTTTATACATTAGTAAATTAAATCAAATAGTGCTGACCGTGGCCACCGTCGCCGCTGTGTTTCATCTTCCGATGATACCTCCGATTCTAATTTATCGGAACCGAAATCGGAATCGGAGGTGCAAAATCGATCGGAAGTTCCGACCTTTCGGAACCGGAACCGAAGCTCCGTAACATCCCTGATTTGTATGACTCTATCTTTTGTAGCCATAAAAATAAATGTAGCTGTTTGGAAAAATGGAGCTTGTTAATTAAACGAGTTCCTTCTGGGAAACTCGCTTTGATGACACCGTGATTAAGTGGGTGGCTTTCTAGAATCTGCTTGCTGGATATTAGGTAGCTGAATACTAGAGAACTTAACTAATGTTGTTAGATACTTTATAAAAATCTACTTTCTTTTTTTATGTCAGATATCGACAGACGAGCATTAGGTTCACTTGATGGAAGGTGATACCTCAGCCACAGAATCAGTCAATAATGCGCTGTCGACCTAATTTTTACTTCGAGCATTCGGAAATCCATAGACTGAAACCGAAAAGCGCAATATCCACTTCACGGTTTTTCCATCTATGAACGGTGGTTCGTTACCCGGTCGGAATTTAGATATTCCTCCCACCCGATCAATGCCCGAAGTTACCAGACGTGGGGAAAACATGTTTACAGAAAATTATAAACATGTGGTCCCGATGGGATTCGAACCCACGACCCATCGATGCGCACGGCAGGTGTTCTACCTAACGCGCCAACAAGCTCGTCAAACTACTACTACCACTACTACTAGTCTACTGACTGAAAGATAATATGCAAAGCTACCAGTTTGAACTGGTGGATTGATATTTTGTATTAATTTACAAGCAGGCGCAGTGAAAAAATGTCTATACAGAAAATTATATTTTAAAAGTTATAGTCATATCTAAATGTGTAATGTGTAAATGTAATTCAGTGGTTACATGACCGTATGCACTCTATACGTATTTTAATTGTAGTTGTCTCAGAATTTCCCGCTAAATAGAGACATGACACAAAAAAATATAATTACTATAGGAGATCTACATAATATTATATAGAGACATATACATTATCAGTCGTATATTTCTAAATACTAATACTAATTTACAATCCAATTAACTGAAAAATGTTGATATGAAATGTGTTATGTCAAACGGAGAGAATGCGTTTTAATAAACCGACCAGTGATGTGTACAGTTAGCAGCAAAAGTTTCAGAATGCATACATTATCCAAAGTTTTAGAATGGATTTCCTGTAGGAAAGTTATTCCTTTATTTAAAAATGGAAGGCAAAGAGAATGCTTATAATTTTTTTTTATAATATCGTTTCTACCACTTCCGTGCCTTTTATATGCCTAATAAGATAAATAATTACGCTGATGCATGACCCAAAACTTGGTCCTAGTCTGGATAATTATGCACCCTTCAGTATTTTAGGTATGTGACTGGGCACCGCTGGTAACACCCTAGTTATGATACTATGTATTATTTATTCTACCACTACATAGCACAACTTTAATCAATAGGTATATTGTGTCCAACATGACTTCTTATAAATGGAATAAATAGTAGAGTCTGATTTAATTGCATTCTATTTAGATGATAACTCTCAGGTATAAATGATGAATAGAAAAAATTAACATTGAGGAAGTGAACTCGCCTTATATGATCTTCCATCAGAATGGGCGTATCTTCTGATGGAAGAGGGGGGCCTTTTAGGCTTTTCTGGTGTATACAATGTGTGGTATAAAAGGGTTAGATATACTTTTAAGTACACCTAAATGTTGATTAGCGTTCGAGAATTCGGCCATAACTGCATTAATTTGAGTAGGGGTACCGTTTAGGATGTTACGGAATTATTTAACTTCATCATGGTACTTAAGGAGGAAAACGTAGGATAGTATTAATTCTCAAGCACGTCATGTAAGAGACGCATGACAGGGGTCCGAGCAAGTTCTAACTTGTTACGTCTGTCCGGCGGCATGAGATTGTGGCCGGCTTGCGTGAACCTAATCGCTTGTAGCTCGTGTAACAAGATACTTCGACTACACTAGAACGGGCTTAAGCCGACCCAATGTACTGGTAACATGAAAATTATATCCCCTGTCTTGAATTACATATAATACGATTTCATTTTCGATACTAGGTATTACTGATATTGATAGCGGACTGTGGCTTAACAATTAATTGTCAATTAATTTTGTTTTCAATAGAAAATAAGTTTTAAGAGATCCTTAATCACTTTGGAGCTTTTATATTATTAGTTTTTGTCAGAGCATTCACCTCCGAAGATCAGGAAATAAGGTCGGTAAAATAAAATGTAAGTATGGTACAAAGTTCTTCTAAATTAAGTCCAAATGTGTTTAGCCACAGAACAGAAGAAGTAAGTGTTTAGCCAATTAAACTTGTTTAAAAACATACACGACATATAGATTCATAGAAAACTGTGAAGTGCACATTGCGCGTTTCGGTTTCAGTCTATGGATGTCCGAATGCTCAAAGTAAAAAGTAGGTCGACAGCGCATTATTGACGGATGTTCTGTGGCTGGGGTATCACTTACCATCAAGCGAACATACTCGTACACATAAAAAAGCACAATACTATATTCACATTTTAAAATTATTTAGAATATGAGATTGATTTAAGATTGATGTTGCTAAAATTAGTATTTGGGATTCTCATATATTTCTAATTTCCCGGATACGGCCATAGATCTTTGAGAAGCGGGGTAAATTCTTCGTATTTTTAAATAAATATTAAGGTAAGATTAAGAACTGATTAGTCTTTTCTCATATGAAAATATAATGAAGGCTCAGAGAGGCATAGTACAATGTCTGTATTCAACGTGCACTAGCCAACCACAATTAATGTCACAAGTTCTCCTTAGATGAACCCGCTGAAACTGGACAAGTTCTCAAAGGATTTTACAAAGATTGTTGGATTAAAATGAGGATTAATTTCAGAGCGGAAAGTTTCCCATCCCAGGACAAGATGAAGTTCCTGACTTGGTAGGCAGATAATAGTCGAGTAGCAAGTTTAATTACTTCCCGTTTTGAGGAGCAACTGCTGACTCTGACTGGCTCGTTACATTGCTCTATGCCTTGCGGACGGCAACTGATTTCACATCTGATCAGCTAACCGTTTTATAAGTTTTTTATACCATTTTCGTTTATTTGCAATCTTCATTTGTTTTGCCTTAAAACAGCCTTATTATATTACTACTTACGTGGTCAAAGTGATTACAACTTTTTAATTTTGCATCTCGTGATTCCTATTTTTCTACATAACAATAATTATCGAAAACATTATTGACTAAGTATGGGGAATTATTCATGTCAATATTTTCGAAGGAAATTCGTCATTGCTCATAAACACATAAAAGGTTTTGATACACAGGTTTAAAAGTCTACTGTACGAATTATTCAAAAGTATAAGTAACTATGGCTCACGTAGGTACACAGTACACTCCGACTGTGGTAATAATCAAAGAGGGATTTATGAATGGCACTCGTTATTTTGCTCCAATGCAACCAAAAGGAAGTCTCGTCGAAATCAAGGCAATTGCCCTAATTACCGCGATTGCTACCGCGTATCACAATTTTGAATTTCGTTTTTAAAAGTTAAAAACGTTTTCTAGCACTTTGTAAATTATACCGTTTTTTCCTTTCCTCAAAAATCATTCAAAATTATATATTTTTTTTATAAATACACACTGATAAAACTTCATATTTAATTGTTTTGTATCTTTTAGTACAATATATATCCCCAAGGACATGATGCTCAAGCAATCAACATTTTGTATGATTCATTGCGATATACAAATTAATAAAAAAATATTATAAGAACAAAAAGTTGGTTCTTATATAGAATACCTACTCATAAGATTTTATTTTCCTCATTTAAAAATGCATGCACTCACATTACGTTAGTGTTTTATTTTAAAAAACTCTATGAAATACAATTGAACGTTTGCGAGATTGCAACGTAGATAGGCTAAACAATTGCGGGATACTACTCTACTGATTGTCCATTAAGTACCTATTCCATGGATTTTATTCATTATCTAGCTTGGCACAGCGTTTGCCCAAGTGAATAAGTGCCTCGCGGGAAATTTAAGAATACAAGCATTTTTCAACGAGGATAGTACCTAAACGATGCACTATAATTTGTTGGATTTATATCAACTTATATTTTCAAAAATGTTTTGTAACTTATGTATAAATCATAGGATGAATATATTGTCTTTTTTTTTGGTTTTTCTGGTTAAATTTAACCAGTATAGAAACATTACTTCATTAAAGGAAATATGGTTAACATAAGCTATATTTTATCGATTTTATAATATGTATTATGCATTTGAATATTTAGAAATGAAGTAGGAAGAAAATTTATTATAAATACAAACTCGATAAATGATTAAATGTCTTCTGTACCTTGCCTGACATAACTTTTGTTTTTTTTTTATTTTTTTCTCCCGGATAGGAAGATCCCGCAGTCCTAAACGCGATACCGCTGAACCTGAAGTATGGGCGGTCGATGTTATCTTAAGAAGATCTGTAAAACTTTTTTCGACTATTTATAACTTTCTATTATATTGAAGTCGCTATAAAGATATGTTCAGTATAAGATGTCACATTGGTAATCAGTAAAAACTATTTTTAGATACATTATAGTCAATCTTTTGATCACAAGATCATGAAATAAAGTTGATTGAGAGAAAGAAAGTGATAGTCTCATTCTCTACGCTTTTTTTAAGTCTCTTCCAGTATATTAGTTAGTAGTAAAATTAAATAAATGTGAAACGATTCAAATGACAAGAAGCACATGTTATAATAAAAATAATAAAAACTTTATTCACACACACAAAACACAGCATACAGAGAAAAAAAAAACAATTAATTATCAATCATTCACCAAAATAATCATTTAAAACAAACATTATATAAACATGCATTCTATAAATATCTGCGCAGTAGCTGTGTGGCAGTGTGCGTGAAATAGGATGCTACTCAGGATATCTGTGACGTAATGCCACAGCACTGATTTTCAGTAGCTCCTATTATTTGACGCTTGACGTCGCGGTGCTTACAAATAACATAAATATTTTTACATAATATATAAGGAAAATGAAGAAAAACAATAGTAATAAATCAAAAAAAAAAATAGACAATAAAAAAGGATTAACTGTTATTAATATGTGCTCAGTTATTTTTGTGCAACCAAAGTTGGTTAACTTGTTTTGACATTACATACTCCTTTATTTTCAACCGAAAGTTTGAAATAGTTTTTAGGTCGCGTAATGGTGGAGGTAAGTTATTCCAACATTTGGTTGCGTTGTAGCGAAAGCTACCTCTAAAGGCAGCTGTGTGATGCTTAGGCACATCTAACATCCAGTTTGACGCTCTGGTACCATAGGCCCTATTTTTGTCACCTAGCCATGAGAGTTTTTTGTATAGGTAAGGAGGCGTATGATATTTTACTATACCAAAAAGTAAGACAGCAAAATGTGTTCGCCTACGACTTTCCATATTGGGAACCTTGGCATCGTTCAAATATGGTGTTATGTGCGACCTTGGTGCAATATCCCAGCAATACCGAGCACACGCATTCTGGATGCGTTGAATAGCATTTTTTGTGCGAACCAGGATGCGGTCGCCATAAACAGTGTCACCGTAATTTAGTTTCGAAAGGACCAGTGCTTCGCATAGTTTCAGTCGTAGTGTAGGAACGATATGACATCTAATACGGTATAACAATTTGAGGCGATATAAACAATTGGAGATAACTTCATCTATATATTTCTGAAATCTTAGGCTTTCATCAAAAACAATGCCAAGGTTCCGAACTTCCTTCACGCGTTCAAGCGAAGTTCCCTTGACGTGTATGAGCGGATTAAGCCTTTCAAACTGTGCAAGAAGTGTAGGTGTACCAAGAAGCATAAATTTAGACTTGTCAGGATTCAAAGCCAAGGCACTTTGTTCCGACCACTCAGCAATACGCTGCAGGTCAGCGTTCAATTTATTTTTTATTAAATAAATTGAATTAATTTATTTTCAATTTATGTTGTGTGATATGTATACGGTACATACATACACACATATGTTGTGAGTCGTTACTAAGCATGTTGGTCATCGCAGGTTGCACTTAATTACATTCTGCGTGTGTCTGTCATATTTTTTGTATCATCGATTATAAATTATCGTCTATTATAGGTATATATTGGAATTGTTTTTGTGATTGTACAATCGCTCTCGGTCACTGGCCCCGGCTATTGAAAGTACAATCGCGTAGAGTTGTTATCATTGCGCATGTTGTGTGTTTACCATGAAGTGGCGGTATGCTTCCTGCAAAACCGGCGTCATGCCTCCCATTGTGCGTTCAATAGTTCCGCTCGAACAAAATTCCCTTCATAGTTCCTGAACATGGTTAGATAGGGAAATTTGTTTAGTCAACTTGCGGGTTAGCTGGCTTCGCAGTTTGAAATAACTTCATCTTGGTTGTTGGTGTGGTTTGAAGATTTAACGCGGGTGTTATGGTGATAGATTGGAGATTTGCGACACGTTTTAAAGGCTCGCCTAGAATTTTGGTACCTAATCAGCTCTCGTTGGGTTGTAAAAGTTTATTTAATACACAGACAAACAAATAAATTCACAATAATAATCTCTCAGATATTGATTTTATGCTTAGAGTTTTTCTATAGCAAGTTAGTAAATTAAAAATATAGTCTTAATAAAATTATTATTCGTAGTTATACTAATAAATACTTTTTCAATGAACTTATAAATCAAATTATTTTTATTGAAAGCCTTATTTATCACAGATAAGAGTTTTTGATGTCGTACAATATTTAAGGAAACGAATAGCCGAATACTCAAAACGCTCAATCTCATTGTCCAATTCAATAGCATACCCTTAGAAAGTAGTAGGCATTAAATAAATCCAAATTATCTACCATTAAAATTATATTTTCGTAGAGCTTTTTATCGTTATCTATTCAGCTAAAAGCGTCTTTATAAATGTTAAAAGAAAATTAGACATACCTATACGTAAAGCAACGAACTAGTCAGCTGTTTGGTAAGTTTAAAACTAAAAGAGCGTCAATTTTGTTTTATAGAGTTTTATATTGCACCATTATTAAAGCACAGGCTGCAATTTATATACGGTTAGTGCACTCAGGTGCTTGAGAACTGAATTATGCTGGTTTGCATCACCCTGATTATCAAACTTAAAGTATTATGGTGTAAGTTTTGTATTGTTATATGTGAAGTCTTCGTAGAGATCATATTACGAATACTTTTTTACCATATGGTTACAATTCTTAAACTAACTTATCGTAAGATATCTTGTAAAATAAAATAGGTTTTAATAAAATACTGTATACCAGATTAAAACGCGATTTATTATTTATATTGTTTAAATTATTTATCCCGATGTTTCGGATGCTAAAGACAATAAAATGATAGGTGTAATTTCTTTCATTGTGCGAATCAACGACTAAAACTGGTTTTATTTTTTATATGAACTAGATTAAGTTCGTATAGTTGATATTGAAAATTGTCTAGTTAGTGAATAATAAATATGAAAGAAATTAGAATTATACAAAATTGCTACGTCTACGTCATCTACGCAAACACATAGTTGCCGATTTCAGTATGCCCATGTCTATGCTTACTATAAAACACTTGAGGCGTCGGAATTAGTAATACATTTTGGCAGTATAACACAATCAAATTATTTATATTAAATAATAACATATTGTAGCAGTGTTGTCTTAATTACATATATTTTTTATTATTTATGAATGGGTTGTTCTTACTATAATCCACGAAAGTGTTGTCTCATTATATAAATACAAAAGACTTGCAGGCGTTAGTCACATAACATATTGTATAACCACTTAAACCTACTCCTTGGGACCAGGAGGCCTACTACCAAAACAAAATACGAAGTTTCGGCTGATGGATCGTACATTATAGAATTAAAAATGTTTTCTTAATAAGTTAAAATACGAAGTTGGTATATTTTTTCAGTTCTCAAATCAAGGGCGTAGAACGGACGAGAAGATCTGGCAATAAAATCTCCGCCACTCTTTTTAATCGCCAAGTGTTATCAACCATTACACCATATTTCATATGACATCTTGAAGTAATTAACTATAATAATTAAAAAATAAAAGAAAAAAAATCAAATATTTGTCCTCTATCAGCAGTAGGCATGGTGAAATAGGAGCACTTACATTATCTTGGGAACAACACGCAAGTACATAGTCGAAATAACTTATAAAATCGCATTCTAGTAAAAGACTGAATGAGTTAATTAATTAATTCTAGAACTGTATGCGCATTTGGTATAAAATAAAAGATTACTGATTTTCATATTTAATAGAATATAAATGGGCTGGAATAAATAATCCTATTATTAGACACAAGTAAATTATTTGCTGTGCACACGTATTTGTTGCATAACGAGGGAAGAGTATGCAAACCCATAAATTTGGACAAAGCCGTTTAAAATACGGCCGAAGCTAGAATGCGCTGGCAATGATTAATTGTTTAGCTTTGCTTTCATTGAAGAATTTACAAGTAATAATTTTCTAACACTTATAAGACATAATAATATTTGCGGTAATTGTATATTAACAAAGATGAGTTGAACTACCTATAATGAGTTTTTCAATAAATAGGTCCTGTTTTTAAAACAAAATCACGGGTATCTTTAAATAATATAAAAACTGATAAAGAAATCTTTAACTTCAAAACCTGAAGACCCATAAACGATTTTTTTAAAATTAAAACAGATCAGCTTCACTTGTTCTCTGGTAAATGAGATGAATTATTTTTATTTAACTCGCTTAATATGGCGAAGATAGAGAATAGCAGAGAGTTCCATTACTAATTCGTATTAAGAATGATAATATTAGCCAGTCCTACGAGTATACTACTACGACGATGGTCTAATGTTTTTAAAAATTCTATTATTGTAAGATATCATATTAAATAGAAAATTTAATTCCCGTGTCTCCTAGACTGACTTATTCCTTTCCGTGTCACAAATTGTTTTTTCTTTCTGACATGATCGATCTTGAATATACGAAGAAACGAGCCTTTAAATTTTTAAAAGACCGACAACGCATCTGAGACTATAAAGTCGCGGATGTCCTCATGGACAACCGAGCAGGTGAGTTACCTGATGAAGTAATCATTTACTCACATCATCAAGTAACTCACCTGCTCGGTTGTCATTTACTCACATCATCAGGTAACTCACCTGCTCGGTTGTCTGTTGTGTAAAATAAAAATAAAAATTTCATTTTGAGAAAGAATAGACAGAAGGCCGTTTTTATATATATTTGAATACAGTATAAGGGCATTACGGATATACAAGAAAATTATTGTGTTCTTTAAAGTTACCGCAATACCACTAGACCGTGACGGTATACCGGTTATATACAGACCGGTTTTGTTAAAGTTGAAATATATTGAGTATATATTTTGCGATAGAAATATGAAAGAAATATCAAATATACTTGCCGCTAGAAATATAAGACTCGTATACACAATTTTCAGATAGGATAAGCGCAATGTGCCGTGAAGTATAAGTTAATTGAGTGGAAAAAAATTAGCGTGCACCATTCCTATTTATTGGAGTTAAATACAATGAACCTGTTTAGAAAAATCACTCCATTATGTCGGCCACAAAGCTGGCACATTACCAACTCAGTGTTGCGGTGTACCGGCGCGTAACAGTGCTATTCGCGACCATATCATTTGAAATTCATAGAAATTATTACCTTTATCTTGCTGTTTAATATTACTTCTATAACATTAGCATTTACAAAAGACAGATAAAAAGGGACGCATGAGCTGTTTCGTACTAAGTCAGTTTAGCAAGAAACTAGACTCAAAAACTTATACCTCTATAATATTACTGCCCGTCTAGCATGACCATTAAGAAATATCTCGCGGAGGAGTGAAGACAAACTAAGATATAATATACAACTTTGATAGACAAGATATCTCAATCGATAAATATCTCTACTTTTGACATTAGAAGTCGAGTTATAAGTGTGTCATGTTAGACCCGGAAGACATAAAGAAATAATCGATTAAAACGAGAAAACGGTCGACAAAGTTTTGACGTGGTTGTCATGCTAGGCCGGCTGGTCTGTTAAACTTATACGAGTTACGGGAGTATAACATATAAGAATGAAGACTATTAAGATTTTAATTATTTAATATAACAGTAACAGAAAGCAGGCGCGGATCCAACCCTCAAACAAGGTTGTGGTCAAAACCACCCAAAAATGGGCCAAGTGCTAGAGTATGAATTCACTAATGATCAATATAATGCATTCCTACAAAATATGTATATGCATGATGCCCTCAACAAGATTTGGTATAGTGTTTTTTTTATTCTGGCATTGGATATAATGTTATCAGCCAGTGATAATAGATAATAATAATAGTATAGTATAGTAGTATACATACACTTATCTATTTATTTTCACCATATGTACATTTTTTCGTAAATGATTTGTCCGTGCGGCTGGTCTGGTTACTAAGAACAATAAAATAATTACTACTTATAACAGTGTTAAGTATTACTATACTACTATTACAATACAATACAATTTATGTATTATCAGAGACCAGAAGCGGGAACATAACAATTAACATCCGAATGTTCGATACTATCTTAATTGCTGTAGAGTAGGCATTATGCTGTCAACATTGTCTAATTATTTATTAATGTATGTACGCTAAAGACTTACGACAAATTACATGATAATTAACAATAAGTGAATTCCTAAGTTCCCTAGTGGGGACTGGGGCATGAGGCAGACACATTTCTGTGTCCGTTTCACTGACCAATTTCCTTTACAGCCAGTAACTTTTCAACCCTTCTCAAGCCGAAATATATTTTTAAAAGTAGTTTCCACCAGAATCGAATGCGGAACCTTGGGTACTAGACACGAAACGCAGAGGCACGGGTGCGGTCATTTTTAAAATGATAGAAGAATATTGTTGTTAAAAACAAGAGACATGGGCCATGAGGTGCTACTCCAGCTTTATCGTGTCGCCCAGAAATTAATACGAGGCGTTCGTCAGTGGCTAATAATTAGAATCCATGGGTCGTGTGTTAAATTCGCTTGAGACGTAAAATTAAAAAGGACGCTGCGATTCTCATCTATTATTCTGTGAGCTGAACAAAAATTCTGTTAATATGTGACATAAATATATTGGCCTATACATTTTTCTCTTTTTCCTTTTTGATTTCGTGACTTTACTAGCATATTATGTATTATCCTAAACCTAGCTTTTCTTTCCATTTCGAAGTTTTCTTTAGACCCAAATAGATTTGGTTTTTAACTAATTTCTCTAATGTTAGAGGGTTAAACGAGATCTGAATATCCGAAGACGTGAGCAAATTGTTAAAAAATAATAACCTAAAAGTGATCTAGTAAAATATTAATATTGTGTAATGTAGGTATATATCTGGATATCCTTGACATTAATGTACAAGGAATTTGGTGACGTGCCAACAAATCATCACTTAATTCAATAATGGGCCATGATATTCTGTTAAGACCGTTAATCTTTGTTTAGATATAAATTGTCGGATATTAGATGATAATATATTATTATCAATAAGGTATTTTCTATTATCTACTTAATATTGTCAGTGACAAATGATAGGTGAAGTAGTACTACCTTGGTGCTTGTGGTTTCCAAAGATTAAATGTCGAATGTGTACAATGCATGATCGCTAGTAACCAAAAAGAGAATTTCAGAGTCCTCTAGTGGGGCATAGGGCGGACACATAACTTTGTATGTATCATTGATACCAGGCAACTGTCTGTTTTTTTTTATGTCAGATATCGACAAACGAGCATGAGGTTCACTTGATGGTAGGTGATACCTCAGCCATAGAACATCAGTCAATGAAGCGCTGTCAGGAAATGCATAGACTGAAACTGAAACGCGCAATATGCACTTCACAGTTTTTCCATCTATGAATAGGGGTTCGTTACCCGGTCGGAATTTAGATATTCCTCCCACCCGTTCAATACACGAAGTTACCAGACGTGGGGAAGACATGCTTACAGAAAATTATAAACATGTCGCCCCGGTGGGATTCGAACCCACGACCCATCGATGCGCACGGCAGATGTTCTACCGAACGCGCCAACGAGCCCGTCAAATGTTAAAGGACGCAGGAGGTCTTCTTTGCAATGCGCGACTGAAACAATTTTATTTTTAAATTTCTGTCCCCGGGACTCGAACTCGGGACGCATCGTGTACTGAGCCACAGGTTGTTAAAAAGCATAATTTACTTTAAATTATTTGCTTTTATATCTGTTAATTATTTTAATGGATTATTAACTCGACATAAGCTCATTGTAGTTTTTACTCGTCGTTGTTAAAGTCCTAGTAAAAACTATAATACAATACTTCAATTAAACGTTGTTCCAGTTCAACGCATAATTATAAATTATTCTGATTAAATGAATATTTATCAATGAGCGTTGACATATTGAATAAGTATTGCTGAAAAATATGATCAGAATATTTGTTTTTTTATTGAAAGCACACATACAACACTTCTATGTTTATTATTAATTACCTAAATATTCAGAATGAGTTTTTTAATAATGGACATCAACAGGAGACTGTTTTATATATCCGAAGTGACCAGTCATATTTACGGAATATTTTAAACATGTTACTTTCGATTCTAATTCGCGCCTCATCGTACTATCGAATGAACAACCCCAACAAAAACATCTATTAAACTTAGTATATTATGTATATTTTTTGAATGTATGTCTATATATATATGGAAACATTCCTTTTTATTTCTTATCGTTAATTTATTTATTTATTTTTATCAACATATCACTTTAAATATTAGGAGTATTTTTTTATTATACCGATGACGATATCATCATCCCACCTTTTTTAAATGATTTTATCCATAACATCTACATTATTAATTTTATCTAAACTTTCCCTTAATAACTCCAGTGTGGCTTTGTAATCTCAGTTCCACACTTTTTTCATCCATTAATCAGACTTATCCCGAATTTTAAAATCAAACATCTAGACATTTTTTCTTTATATACATATTTTTATAGATATTTTAGATACTGTAGATTACAAATGACATGTCTCCAGTTCAAGAACTACCCCTTAAATAAATATATGTTAAAATTATATACGCTCAATTCTTTTTCTTTCTATCTTTAAAGCTCTACATGTACTGAATATTGCAGAAAATAAATTATTACAACTTTGTAAAATATACAGCGGTTTGTCGTCCCAAATTACGTGCTTAGCTTACATACCAACTGCTAAGGAATCCTGTATTAGCATAGCGGCTCTGAATGTTACATCTAGGAGGATTACTATACGTTTGTGTATAGGCAATTTAAAATGAAATATGAGATGCGATTATTTTTTTTTATGAAAAATTGAGAATTTTTTTCAGAGTAGGTATAAAGTAGCTTATTCCAATCGAAGACAATCCAAAACAATTCGAAATAAATTTAATAACATGATTATAAATTTATAAATAATAAATATAATATGTATGATTTTTCGAATTAGGCGGGGAGTGTATTTTCGCGAATTACTATCTAGTTCTGTAAAGAGATAGTTTTTTACGAAGTCATAAAGGTAATAAAAGAGTGTATTTTTAAATCGCAATCTCATTCATTTTAAGTTTGTTTGAGTTAACTAGATTCTGTTTGAGATCAAGTAACAAAGCTTTGTGATTTTGACTCGGAGATGTCTTGAATATCTACGGAACTGTAAGATAATCAACATTGAACTATGTAGTAGTTATTTTCTGAAATGAATTATAAAATAAAATCTTGATAATACTCGTCTCATATTCAAATATAAACAAATCAAACATATTTATACCAAAATGGTAAGGTATAAAAAATTTATGAAATTTAGAAGGTACACTATCTTCATTAGTTTTTTATCCTAGGACTACTTATAATTAATATTATTTTTTGCATTTGATTTGTTTGCAAATATTTTTTTTTTACATTTTAAATAAATTAATTTTTAATAGATTTCTAAAGTCATAGCTACAGGTAGACCGATAAACACTATAACGATAATCGCGTTTCTATTTATTTAAATGGATGATACCCGTTTTAATGAAAAGTTATATTACATTACTCGTATAACGAGTACTTCTAGGTATTGGCAATTTATCCGTGTTTTGAATTGTATCCGAGGAGTTGAATAATTATTGGTATTCTGCAACAAATTAGGCATTACATTAGTTTATATCTATAACGCAATTAAGGTAATCCAATATCCATAATTATATGAATGTTTGAACATCAATTTGTCAATGTTTTAGTTATGTAAGCTAAAACTTGGTCAAATTAGAATTAGTGAACCTTTGGTTCCATGTTGTTAGTTATAGTGTATATTTCATAAACTTATCAAATTAGTTCGGTTGTACAGTCAAATGAGAATGTAATAACGTATAACGACCTAATCCTGTATCGTGCCGACGTAAAGCGACCTAATTTTGTTTCAATTCCTAATGCGTCTCCTTTAATTCATCCAATCAATGTTTTCGGCTCCGGTTCTACGAGGATCTTTGTGTTACTTTGCCATTAAGGAAAACGTGGAAAATTAACAAGCAGCTTCCACGTCTCGACCTGCATGCGAATGTCGTGTTTACCGCACACATTACTCTACTTCCGCCGAATAAATTATTTCTCAACCCGATTGTTCCCGATCGTACTGAATGATGGATAGATCTAATTGCTATTGCATTTCTACGTGTTTACGAATGCGCACTTCATTGCGTGTAAATAAACATGGTCGCGGTTATGTTAATATGTATTTTGCCAATGTTAGTCTACAAATGTTTACGTTCGCTTAACAAGCTTTGAAACTTTTTATCGACATTGGGGATGTGGCTCGACGGTTTACGTGGATGCTATCATGGCAAAAATTAAATTACAAGAGTCGTTACGCTCGACGAAGGAGATGGGCACTAAAACTAATTAGTGAGCTCCGAAACTTAGCGATAATTTAGATTGCACCGTTACGATGTTGCGATGGATAATGAAAAGTATTTCAGTGTCTGTGTGTGTCTACTGTTCGTGATCATAGGATTAGAAACTTTAACGATGCATTTGTGCGAAGAACAAAAGAAGTTATAAACAGGGTAATTTTCGTGACTTGATCGTGGTAGCCTTAATAGTCGTTTTACTTGATTTCTCAGGGGTGATATGTGGGTCAGGGTGAGGTCCTTTGTTATTTACATTGGGGATAATAATATTTAAACGCTTATTAACTTTAAAAACATATTTATAATTTTGTTAATTATATACGATTTATTCTTCATACTATTTTAGTTACACATTCAATATTCTGTATTGACGAGATATGAACACCGAAAACAACTGAATGTTGGTTCAAAGCACCAATTACATATATTTAGAGTTGGGAAAACGGTGGTCTAAGCTAAATAAAATATTTATTGCGCCGAGCTCTTCGCAAAAATAATAATTCTAAAATAGAAAACTCATGAAATGAGAAAGAAGTAAGAAATATATTCTTCGGCAATTCATATGGAAAACAAAATACTTTAAATGTACTGAATTTATTTTACATACATATGGTAAATTAAAAATATAGTTTATTCCGGCATGTCATGGTCATAGGCAGGGCTCGGAAACCGGTTAATTTACTATGGGAGCTTAACCGACATTTAAAAAAAAAATAACCGGTTTCAATCCTTGGTCTTAGGAAAACCACATTTTGACATCGTATCATTTTTATCTCCAAGGCTTCTCCAAGTATCATGTGATGCACTTATGTCATTTTCTGACATTAAAAAAAAATCTGAATCTGAATCAAAAACTAATTTATAAATGCGTCTTTAATTTCATCTCTATTCCTTTATAAATAGAGTACAAACTTCAATGATATTTCAACTAGTCTGTTTAGGTTGGTAAAGGAAAAACATCCGACAATTAATAGCACTTAAAAGATACAGGCGCATCACCTATGTGAAGAGCTTCACAGCACAATGTGTATTCTTTCTTTAAAGAAATAGATTGTGTGAAGCGAGCTTTTACCGCAGTTAGGCAACATTTTACGTTGAAAACATTTTGCGTTTTAACAGATTTTATATGCAATGCTTGAATTTTTTAATACACTTCAGTGAGTATAATTAAAATCAAAGTTTATACTTTTCACGTAAGAATAGCATGTAAAACTTTTTTGCACTATGACTTGATGAAAAACTAATTAAAAAAAAGTAATTGCAACATTTAGTATTTACTATGGTCTTACCCGGAAATGAGAAGAAAATTAAAAATCAAATCACGTTTAGTGTCGTTCGAAAGTTGCTGGTTCACCTTAACGAGGTAATTAACGCTACAATTTAAGTTTCATAATGACGATCCAAGTTGTAGTTCCCCGGCCATTAACTCACTCAATATGGCCATAATGCTTAGAGGAAACTTTGTGACTTATACTCGCCTGAAATATGGTGTTATTACAGTGTTAATTATTATATTTTACCCGCAAACAATCATTTTACTTCTATGAGAATGGAAGCAGAAAGTATAATTTTCAATCAGTGCAAATATTACTTTTTCTAGTGTTTATGTTAGTTTTTAAGGCTACGTGAAGTTTTTTATTGAGGCTAAACAAAAAAAATATCATTTCAAATGTAGTATTATAACATAGATATCGATTGGCTATGTGGGCGAATCCTTGTTGAATTATAAAGGTGCCATTAAAAACAGACTAAATAATAGAAAAAATATAAAGCAGAACTAACGCAAATATCGGAGAAGTCATAACTTTATCGTGTTTGCATTTCACAGTTGGCTGATCGCTTCAATTTGCGTACAAATGTGTTGTAAATTTCGAAAAAATCAACACAATGGCTTTTATGCGAAAACATTAAGTTAATGCTTCGGTATAAAGACACGGTGGAATTCAAAGTAATTTGACGGGCTCGTTTCCGCGTAGGGTATAACACCGCGTTCCCATGGGTCGTGAGTCGTGGGTTCGAATTCCGCCAGGACATGTTTATAATTTACTGTCTTCCCTATGTTTAATCATTTCGGGACTTAAACGTATGGGACGACTATTTAACTTTTAACCTGTTTATGAATCACCGTTCATAGATGAAAAACCTTTAAGTGCAGATTGTGCGTTTTGGTTTCAAGATTTGGAAAGCTCGAAGTAAAAGAAAGGTCGCCAAAACAATTTTCACAGATGTTCTGTAGTAGATGTACCCCCTACCAACATGCTCATCTGATATTAAATATATAATGTTTGAGATTTAAGTACATATATTGTCTTTGGAAAAATCTTTTCATAGACAAATAAAAAGGTTCAAAGCAAAGTATTTATTTCAAGCTAAGTATAATACAGAATGAAATTGAGTTCCGCGACGTGCCAAGACTAAGTGCTCACTTCGGATCTTAAAGAACATATAACATATTTATATGAAATCTTGTACGATATGTTACGATATTGTTTTGTTATAAATAGTATTGAATGACAGTGAATTTTTTTATTATAATATTATAGTTAATTACTGCAAGATGTCATATTATGGAACATGGTGTAATTGTAGCTCCTACAAACATTTTGTAAAACAAAAAACTTGGCGATTAAAAAGACTGGCGGAGAGTTTATTGCCAGTTCTACTCGTCCGTTCTACGCCCTTGATTTGAGAACTGGCAGAAAATGTAAAATTAGAAGCATTTAAATTAATTTTTTATTTTTATTGAGGTTCATAAGTGTACATTGTGTTACCTAAATGAATAAATGATTTTTGAATTTGGAATTTGAATTTAATTATAATTCTCGCGTTAAATTATATTAACTTAATTCCATAAGTTAATATTTTTAATACATTTCTATCACAGTTTTTAAAAGTTGGTCTCTTCCAGAAAATTATTACGAACGTTATGACATCTATTCATATATTATTAATATACTAGGTCGTTTATTTTGGGAACATACGTAATTGAATACGTACTATTGTATGTACCGCGGATAAAACCTAGTTAGTATTTTTAGCTATTATAAAACACTGTACGACAATTAAATAGCATAGGTAAGCAAAGCAGGATATCGTAAACAGTGCAACGGCCCAAACTGGGTTAATACGATAATCTAGATACATTGGTTAATTGTGTTTTATTGGGATATACATACATTGGTACTTTACCAAATAGTAATTAACAAAATCGTCGTATTATTTAAACTCCCACAGTAACCGGAATTATGTTAATGTGAATGCAAAAATATAACGAGTTTCATTACCTATTTTATATTTTGCTTGCATTAATAGATTCATTTATATTAATTTAATAGATTCAGCCGGCCTAGCATGACCGCCACGAGATATGTCGCGGACGAGAGAAGACAAACTAAGATGTAAGATATCTCCATATATTATACCTCGACATCGACCATTTTGAAAGAAAAGATATCTCGATCGACAAATATATCTATTTTTGATATTAAAAGTCGAGTTTTAAGTGTAATTGTTATGTTAGACCAAGAAGAAATAAAGAGATAATCGATTAAAACACGAGAATACGGTCGACAAAATTTTGTCGCGGTTGTCATGCTAGGCCGGCAGTAGGCTTTGTAGTGATATCTGTCACTTTGACAAATGTAATGAAAGACATAGCATTTATGGAATGAAGAAACTGCAAAGGTCTTTTACTTTCCCACGATAATTTTGCTTGTCCAATTTCTGTTCATACTTGATTACTATGTTGTTTTGTATGCTAATCTGAAATTGGATAAGCTTGATCTGAATGTATGCATCCGATCCATATTTAGACTACGCAAGTACGATCCAGTATCAAAGTATCGTAAAAAATTCAGGTAGCTTTCATTTCGCAGGGCCCATCCTCCCTTTGTTGTATTTTATAATTTTGTGTTAAAATAATAAATTAAAATGTATACCTATTGCTTAATTTTGTTGAAAGTTAAGGTTTCGTTTCCATTGTCTATTGTTAATAAATTTAATTATAAAGTTCAATAGCCAGCCGATCAATGTGATCGAGAGAAAATGACGGAAAATTTAATCGAATACGAGCCGAGAGTTTCGTCTAAATTTTTAATGGGTAAAGATTTGTACGCTTCGATTATCACAAAATTGCTCAATGAAATGTAATAATCGAGCGCATCAAAGCAGTTCTGATAATTTCAATTAACGTTTTATTTATGATCTTTTAAATAATAATAGAATGTTAGGATTTTAATTAATTGTCAATATATTTGTAAACAATGTGCATTTATTCGAATGAATGATTTATTAGCCACAGTCATAAACTTTATTAGATAGACCTTAAACTACTTTAAATTTATAATTATAAATAGTGGGACTGTGCGATGATAATATTATGACTGAAGAAATAGCCCCTCCGCATATTAATATGTCATTGTGTTAAGTATAGCGTTGTTTCTTAATTCTGTTTGAGTGATACGGCAGAGCATCTAACATTACTCAACAAATAAACTATATTTTTTATTTTTTTTATTTTATAAATTTATAATTTTTTCATTAGCGTTAGTTTAAAACAATGATCTAACCGATTGAAGTAATATTGAATGTTGTGCTATTTTTCATTATAAGATATTAATTTTTATCCGTGACTTTTATTACATAATATTAACCTTCAGTGTTCAAACTATTGCCAAATTTTAAATAAATGTTACCATTTTGTTCTTTTTTCTCTAGTACCAACTTTACGGAACAAGTACGCAACCTTCCTCCGGATTCAGGCTTATCTAAGTTTAATAAAAGGCTGTGAAAACATTACAAACAGAAACAGAGTTTCGCATTGGTAATTTATTTAACAATATTATAAATTTTCGGATAATTTTATATCCTAGTAGAATTAACTTCAAATCCAAGTGTCAGGAATTCCTTCGGAATTTAACGAAACATCGTGTCTTGCAAAACTTGAAGAAGCTATCTGGAAAGTTGCTATTACATTCATATTGGAGGAGATTATGGCAGTTGAAGTGAGACTCACAAACTTTTCCTAAAATATGACGAAAGTTCGAGTTTTGTGTCCTCAAGATAAACAAAATACGGCGAAAATACTTAGTGAAGTCATATGGGTGTACGAACATTTCGACCATGTTCGACCTGACGTATAAATTCGTTAGACAATACACGCTAATGAATAAAGTTGGGATGTTAACGAAGCAAACTTTGGAATTTCCATTTGGAAGTGTTCATGTTTTATCCCAAGTATACCGCATATTTGGATTCCTATAGATGAAAAAGGATAAGGGAAATTTAATAACATATCAGGATTAATGGTCTTGTGGACTATAAATAAGGAATAAAGGCAATATAATTTAGTCGACATCCACTTGCGGTAATCTACGTTACTCGGCCGAGCCCTGATCCCATCCAATTGGGGGAAAGATCTTTATTGGCTCAAGCAGGATAGCAATTCAGTTGGGATCAATCGAATGGACTGTAGAAGTGAATGTTCCTTATTATTAGATATTTATGCCCCTTACTTCATTTATCTTCGCGGATGGCTAAGATTATTTATTGATGATTTCGTATATCATCGCCATTTCATGTAACGTATATAGCAGGAAATAAAATAAATTGCTTTCTTAGGATGAATGAATTCACTTGTTTCTTCAATGGCAATACTACGAGTGTAGGAATGAAGAGACCAATTTATTTTGTATATATATATTTTTTATTTATTGGTTAGGTGTGAGAATTTAGTCTTACTTAGGTATAAAAATAAGATTAGAAGATAATTGTCTGTTTGAAATCACGCCAGTAGTCAATTATTAATAGCACTAGCACTCCGCCCCGGCTTCTCACGGGTGCAATGTAAATGTACTATACACAAAAAAGAATAGCCTATGTTACTCGCTGATAATGTAGCTTTCTATTGGTGAAAGTATTTTAATTAAAGAAGTTTTTGAGTTAAATTGTAACAAACAAACAAATCTTTCCTCTTTATAATATTAGTATAGCATGAACTAGTCTATGACTAGTCTAGACTATGACTATGCCTTGACTTACTGATAAGATGTTTACCGTATGTCAGCTAGCCACAGCAAACACGGATCTTGGCATAATGGGTGTAACTTGGACAGTTGAGCTTATGTTGTTTAGCCATTATTTGAAATATCTATTACTGCGCCATGTTCAAACTAGCCGATAGTGCTTTGATATGTTTATGCTTCCGACAACTCTGATCGGCTTTGTACATCCCTGGCAGAATATCAAGTCATTATTGATTACTAGGTGGCATTATTTTTCGGTAAATATCGACAGACGAGCGTGAGGCCTACTTTTTGGTAGGCATCTTAGCCTGTATTTGTGTTTTTTTTTCATGCATGATAATTTTATTTTTTATTTTTGGCGTAATCGTAGGTAACTCACTAATGTTTAATAGGTTTGATATGTTCTGTGAGGAATATATCTATATTCCATCCGGGCAAAGAACCACCAATAATTATTATATGTAGATGATAAAGCTATGTTGTAATAAGTTTTTATTGTTATTTGAACACTATAAATATACAAATTCAACCAATGTTGATAAATAAAAGCGTAAAAAGCGGTATTTTGTAAAATGTTATGGAAAATGGAATGTAAAAATCGCGTAAAAGCTCTTCATTAGTTTTTTCATTCGTATAAAAATATTCATTCTGTTTTTTTTTTAATAATTTTAATTGAATGCTCTAGACCGATTCTGCACTATTAGTTAACTACAGATAAACGTTATTTCATAAACCTATATATTGTTATTCAGTAAATATTAAATACGCATACAAATTCTCGTACATCAATATTACATTTAATATAGTAGTTTTCTTGTAAACATACGAGTATTATAGTCTACTTGAATAAGGCTATTTGACTTTACCTTGGTGTTCTTAGTAGGGTCTTAAATATCAGTCCTCTTGGAGAGAATGCATATTATAGCGAGCACATACATTTCATTTTAAGCTAGACAGACATATTCCAGTAACTGCTTCGCTGATTATTCTGTGCCCAGCCAGACAAAAATAACCAAAAATATTAAATTGTATTTTAGCAGTCACTAGATTTATAGGTACTTATTTGTATTGTTTCCCGGGATTTGAACCCGGGAGCTCTCGTGCTAAACGTAACATAAGTTATCGTAGAATACTGTTCAGCGAAGGTCGCGTAGATATGTCAGTGGGCAGAATTCCAGCAAAACCTGCAGCCCACGACGTGCAATTCATTCTAGTTTAAAATGGGTTGCTCCATTTCTCGCTGACTACGAGTCTCGTGACAACTACCGCCCGGATTGCTACGAGGATGTTGACCGATTTTAACTATACTCTCCCGGGATATCCCCGGGGAAAGATTAGTAAGTAGTTAGGATAAATTCGAACCGTAAGCATTGTGTGGAATTATAAAATGTGATCGTCGTATACTCTTGAATAAGTAATTTTTTAGCAGAATGTATATTAGAGAATAATTGTCCAAAAATTAAAATAATACACAGCTCTGTATTGCGTATACATATATACTACTGCATAGGGATTTAAAGAAGATATTATTTGGCTAGTAAAATACCACGTAATATTATGCACTTGTACTATTCTCGTAAAATACCTACAGACTAAACATAAAACTTTAGTATAAGAGTGTACCTAATGCAGGAACGATGCACAATGGGAGCATTTCGACGAGTAGGTACATACGTGCAGAAAATATTTTTTAGCCCTACGTATACGTATACGTGTTTAAGATTAATATAGATCTAGTCATAATGATTAGGGCATAGATTCTGCTTCAATTTTAATCAAATTCTAGCTGACTGTGAATTTAAAATACGAACGTTTAATAATTATAACACTCGAACTCGAGACGTAACTACACGTTAATTTTTTATATGATGATAAGATAGTTAAAATGTTCGAATGGGAATAACTTGTGCTGAACTTATACATAGAAATGTCCCCACAGTATGGACATTTCTATGTATAAGTTCAGGCCAAGTTATTCCCAGTTTTACAAAGTAGCAGTAAGTTGTTCTCACGTCGGGAACAACTTACTGCTACTTTGTAAAACGCCTGAAGAAAATCCTTAATTTTTTTTAATATTAACCAAGGAATCACTAGCTTTGATACTAATGCTAAAGAAATGTAAATGAAAGTGAAATCTTTCTGTGTTCACAACTTATTTAGTCTAGTTCCACTTAATTACATTCGAATAGAAAAAAACGAAACAGAATAAAACCTCTTATACCCTTATAATATGTTTAGTAAGTAAGACCCTAAGTCTGTTATAAAAATAATCAGTAAAACAACACCGAAATGACTATTTCGTCCTCAAGGCATAATAGAAACACGATAAGAGGGATAATTGGGAGTATGATAGTTTTAATGAATTAGTGCTCTTCTAAACAATGAAATTATTTCATATGTATCACATTTTTTTTGTCATAGCGATATTATTTACAGTGGCTATTTGAAATATCTCTTTCACTATTTTATCTTATGATTTATCTAGTATGTTTATTTTCCCTTAAAGAAATAAAACGTTTTCTCCAATAAAAATAAAAATCTAGGTCTCGTATAAAATTAATTTAAAAAATTGACGTAAGTCATATAATTACGATAGATTAATAGTAAAATTGTTGATGAGTGCTTTAATAGTGAAATATCTTAATATAAATAACACCTAGAGAGTTAGGATGCAATAGAGTATTTAACTAACCTCTGGTTCATATAACAGTAGCATAAGATGGCATACCGGGACCCTCTGTATGTTTTTAGCAATTTATGACATTGTTGAACAAAACGTACAAGTTAGCGTAACAGAAACAAGGTATGTTGTGGAGTTGGTGTAGCTTCCAAAACTACTGAATTCATTCGACGCTGTATACCTATCCGTGTGGGGTGATTTTGTAAAAACTTTTCTCGTTTATAAAACAACCATATTCGCATTGTTCTCATCTGATTTACTTTACGAGATAGCTTCAGTATAAGTTTGTGGTATAACCATTATTTTCCTGATTTCCTTTTGGGATTTCGAAATAATGAATTTCACTATATTACGATATTTCTTCAGACCCCTTTGGCTTGTATAAGTTCTAGCTGTTTTTTATGTTAGATACTGATATGACAGATGAGCAGGAGGTTAATTTTTATACTGCTAGCATTTGGAAATTCACAGTAGGAAACCGAAACACGCAATCACGAACGAACGAACGGTTCATTACGCAGTCAGAATCCATCTAGAATCTTACTGGGAGTATCTTACTTATAGACCAGGGTCGATAATTTTTGAAACCAAAAAAAAATATAGTAGGATGAAACCCATTAGAAAAGGAGGGGAATATGATCAAAATGAAAGGAAAAATAAATTACGGTCGATCAGAGTTCGGGAAGTGGAAGTGGGGGGGGGGTTTAAGGGTAAAAAACGGTTTATCTCGTTTTCCGGCAAAACTACAAGTCCTATGGAAAAAAGTCAAATGGCAAAGTTGTAGATAATAAAAAGATCTACAACTTTTGTATTTACACTTTTTTCACATAACCTCAAAATTTAGGTGAAAAATTCAAAAAACCAAGTTTTTGGTTTTTTATTTATATCTTTTTCAAAAATTATTTTTTTTCTACGAAATTTGGTGAAAACTTACCTTATTATGTCCCAAATACACTGTAATTTATTTGATTTAAAATATTTATTTTTTCGCCTTATTTTGAATTAATATCGAAAAAACACCCTAATTTTCAATCGAAAATTCACCCGTCAAAATATCAGCTTTTTTCAAAAAGTTGGTGTGGTTTCTGTTCGTTGAAATCTCTACTTTCTGATGGTGTAAAAAAATATATACATTACTATGGTAAATGTTCTCAGAAAATGCAAAAACCAAAAACCAAATAAGTTAATATTTAATAAGACATCTACAATATTTTGAGAAAGTTGCAAAATCTTCTTTCAATTATAAGCATAGATGTCTATTTATTGCTTTTTTAAGATAACTTGTATACCTGAGTGACCTATGGAAAATTTTAGCCCATAAAAATGTATTTCATAGAGAAGTGGGGAAGGTTCTAGTAGGGTCTGGGCCTTACTACATACCTGTTATTTCGTAGCAGCTGTTAAAAAAGTATATATTTTTTTATACCATCAGAAAGTAGAGATTTCAAGGAACAAAAAGCGCACCGACTTTTTGAAAAAAGCTGATACTTTGACGGCAGAATTTTCGATTGAAAATTAGGGTGCTTTTTTGATATTAAGTTAAAATAAGGCGAAAAAATAAATATTTTAAATCAAATAAATTACAGTGTATTTGGGACATAATAAGGTAAGTTTTCACCAAATTTCGTAGAAAAAAAATAATTTTTGAAAAAGATATAAATAAAAAACCAAAAACTTGGTTTTTTGAATTTTTCACCTAAATTTTGAGGTTATGTGAAAAAAGTGTAAATACAAAAGTTATAGATCTTTTTATTATCTACAACTTTGCCATTTGACTTTTTTCCATAGGACTTGTAGTTTTGCCGGAAAACGAGATAAACCGTTTTTTACCCTTAAACCCCCCCCCACTTCCACTTCCCGAACTCGGATCGACCGTAATTTATTTTTCCTTTCATTTTGATCATATTCCCCTCCTTTTCTAATGGGTTTCATCCTACTGTAATTTTTTTTCACTTTTTACCATTTTTAAAGGCTTCGGCACTGGTCTATTACCCATTGAATACTCGAAGTGTCGAGTCACGAAGTGAAGACATGTTTATAGAAAATTATAATTAAACATGTAGTCCCAGCGATTCGAAACCGCCACACATCTGAGCGCAAGGTGCTCTATCAATTTACCAAATGTGCCAACAAGCCTATCAAAGATTTGTTTTAGATAATCTAAATCCAAACAGTAGTTCTGTTTATGAAGTCTCGTAGTAGCTAATGTATTGCACTTGCATCGGAGGTTTGGGCTGATTTTTTTGTAGTAGGCAATGATTATACATAATTGATGGAAAACTGGTCTGAACACCAGAAGATTTGCAGGTGCGTTGTCGACTGTTGAGGTTGGAAAAAAATGAAATTTCAGTTGAATGATTTGCCCATTTCAAACACATACATACATACATATATTTCACATACTTATCCTATTGGGGAAGGCATAAATTATTATATATGCTCAAAGTATTTCACATACATAGATATTTAGGGATTCCTAAGGGCAAAAAAAGGGCTCGAGGAATGAAAGTAAAATGAGCATGTACTCGTACGTAGGTACATGCTCATTTTACTCACGTGACGGATGTATTTGTATATTATTCTTATTAATGTCATTAATTACTGTTCACTTTCACTGTCATTTGTAACAGAGAGTATTTTTTAACAAGTAGAAAGTTAAATTAATTTCTGTATTTCTACGTTTTGTAATTAATTTTCTGTTCTCTTTTTTGTTCACGAAAGGTTGAATATGTTCGTATGCGTATTTTTTTTAAGTTCGGGAAAACAGAATTGCGAATGCGATGTAGCCTCGGGGATGACAAGCGAATGCCAGATGTTATGCTCTCTAGCAGATGTTGCTGATTTTAAAAAAATCATTTTATCCGATGAGTAAAGAGAATATTTAAAATTGCTAAGTAATATGCATCGACGAATTTAGTATCTATATCCATTATTTCGTCTGACTGCCTTCGTAAAAACAGTATGCTCATTGCGTTTAGCATCAGAAGTCATGAGTTCAAATCCCGGGTAACGAATAAAAATATAGTTTTGGCTGGGTAGAGAAGATTGATCAGATACATACGTATGCCCCATTTGGGGTCTCCAGCTTTCATTATATTATTTCCCTAAATTATATCAAAACATAATGCACTATTAAAAATGCGAGAGCTTTTTGTATATTTGTTCATCCTTATGTTAAATTGAGTGCATTTGCAATTGGCGAGTTATTATTAAGGATGGCGTGGTTATCCCGGGAAAATATGAAACCATCTTCGCGGTAAAAGCCTCGAGAATATTCTTGTTTTAATATAATTATTTGGCGAGTAGTTGTTGAGATTAGCAAGGTGATAATCCGATTAAAACTCATGCATATTATTCGTGGTACGTGCAATGTATTTACTTTTCATCGTGTTTAACTGTACGTTTCGCCGCTGTTTCAAATTGACCATCAAAGTTGCTGCACAAGATAAAACTCTATTTTAAATAGCACTAAGGGATAAAAAGCAAGCTCTCTTCAATTGATTGTAATTTTCACACTTTACTTACTAATACTAAAGCAGAAAACCCATCTTTTTTTTATAGATTTCCATGGGCATTCCTTATCATCAAATAATTAGCTCAGCCCTACCATTAATTACTTTATAGAAGACATAACTAATATTATAAAGATAAATAATGTGTAGTTTTGTATGTTATGAATAAATTCAAAAACTACTGGACCGATTTTTCTTTCTTTCTTTCACCAATAGAAAGCTACATTATTAGCGAGTAACATAGGCTATTTTATATATAGTACATCTACATTGCACCCGTGTGAAGCAAGGGTGCGTTGCTAGTACCTACCTAGCAGATATAAAAATAGGGAATGGTAAAATAAGGATTACACATTTATTATAATTGGTAGATAATAATTACAAGATAAATAATAAGATTCGTTCAAATCTTAGTTAAGTCCACACACCTCAATTTAGAATATTAAAGCCGGAAACTCATCTTCAGTACATCAGATGTTGCAGATTTCCTTTAGCGACTGCGACACAGTTCTGGAAGTCATTTGCTCTGCTAAAATATGGATGTGGTATGTGGTGGTTTATAATAACCTTTTTAAATCGTCTTTCATTTGACAGTACTATTTACAAAGGAGAATATATTATAAATTTACCTTATACCTATTCATATATACACATTCCAATGAACTTTCAGCACTGAACATGTAACTCAATCCTTATTAATTAGACCTGTCTAAACGCTGGAAGATCATATAACATGTACCCCATTGCAGAGTTCATATTTCATGCTTCCGGGACATATTCATTATGTCATGTCGAAATATATCAGTAGGACATATCACATATCTATAACAAAGGCCTCGGTATGATTGCTATAAAACAGATGTTAACTTATTTAAGTAACAGGATTTTAATACAAATATCAAGTGATCCCATTAGGTTTATATATACCTATTATGTAGAGTAAAAATACCAACTCTTTAGATATAGCTTCAATTTATAATCTGTAATAACGCTGACAAGGCGTCTCTCTTTGGTTTGAATGTATGTCGTTTTGCTGAGAGATTGTTGGAAGAGTGACAACTCTGCAGATCCTTTCTAGGGAGCTAAGCAAGAAACCTTGTCGTATTCTTTTTTATTCTTAATACTAAAAGTGAATTCCCAAGTCCCTTCATGGCCTTGCACGAATAACTTGTTAGAAACTATTCGTATCGGCAATCTGCAAGTTGTATGCGATTTTAAATAATTCACACTTCTGTATTATATGCAATATAATTCGGTCATACTAGGATTCACGGAGTATGAACGAAGCAATATTTTTTCGTTTCCACCGGAATCAAATCCACACCACTGACACTTATTGTTTAAGTGGAGGTTAAAGAGAGAAGAACAGTTCAGAGCAGAGAGGAAAAAGCACATCAAATAAATATAATAATCTAGTTTGTCAAACAATAATAACAGTTTCTTTAGCTGCTTTAGAACGCCAAAAAGGTATGAAATCAAAAAGTATATCATTTAAACACTTGAAAGTTTAGAGAAATTTTAATTCAAAAACTTAGTTCTTTCCTTATTAAAACGCTGTTCTTTCGCCTCTTAGTTTTATGAAAGTTACTATCTTCAAAGACATTTTTACGTGATATTTTTTACTCTTTGTTATTTCGAAGAGATTATCTTTCACTCTCATTAAGATTATCCGTAAACACTTTACGCGCTCTTGTATCTATGTTCCACGTATTTCAGCTAAATGAGGACAAGAATAATAATAATTAATTTTGTTTCCCTATTCATTATTTATATAGTACGTGGTGGACATTATGATTGTATGGTTTTGTATTGTTACTAAAGTCTTCCAGAAGAACAGTCTTACACTTTTTCTATCCTACGCTTTTCAGCAGTGTACTTTTCTCAGATCCGTGTCACCCTATTATCATAAGGGTACCTGGGTCTCTACTAGTCATCAACTTTCGAACGCTCCAACTTTTTTGATACCTCGATCCTTTTTCAAGTGCTCGAGGACCGAGGTGATCTAGCCAAAAGATTCGAAACGCCTAAGCCGATTTGTTAGTTTTAAATGTCGTTATTCCAGTAAATTGAATTAAAAATACGATATACTATTTTTTACTACAGGCATATATTAATAATTATCAATATATATTATATAATGAATCAATATTATTATTATTATGTTTTGCGTGTGAGGCGCAAGCTGATTGTTGTGGTGTCTGGCAGAAAGACCAGCGTTTTGGAACACGCTTGCACCAAAACATAATGCTGAAACTGTGGCTGAAACAGCGCGATTACAACCACAAGACACACATTAACATCCGTGGCCTTCAACGCTTTGTTTGGTATTGTACTTATTATTCTTCCATATTTTCTTTTCTTTTTATAGTTACTATTATTTTGTGTGTTCGTTTGTAATGCCTATCTCTAATAAAAAATGTATGTATGTATTTCATAAGAAACAAATGCAATTAAATAATTCCTTTGTCTTATTTTTTAATTGTTAAAATGAAGGCTTTAATAAATATGCTATTTTTTTATTTTACGCAATGTATTTACTTCTGTAGAATAGTGAACGATTACTCGATGTTGAAAAAATATTTTTAACTGTGTGTAAAGCGAGCTTGACGAACTTACATTGTTTCTAGTATGCAAATAGGTTGGAATTGTATTTTCGTGGACGAATCATTTCCGGTTTAGTTTTTATTTTTGGAATTGCAGGGTTTTTGGAATTCATAAATATATCGCATAATATTTCTAAAATGGATTTATTTCATTTGATTCCAGTAAATAAATGTTAATCAAGTAAAGTATGGTATTTATTCAGAAAAATAGGGAAAGATCTATATACATATATGTATGTTGATGTTTTTATTAAGTTTTTATTTTATTTTTCAGGTTTGCCAAAATGTATTTGATGGTGCATTTGATAATTATGTAACTACTTTTCAAATCTAAAATTTAAATCTAAATCATCCACAGTAAGACTAAAAAAATTATAAATTAAAAAACTGATATTTAATTGCGCACGAACTTGAAAGCAAATATGAAATTAGATTCAATTGAATTAAAAGTTATTAACTTTAAACTAGAACTTAAAGTTTGACCATATTTGATTGAGATTGAGATATGGTTAAAAAATGTCAAAATCCACACTTTAATTAGGTGCATGAGAAAAAAGTCTGTGCATCTGTGTGCAGCGCAGTGATGTTACGACTGTCCATTAGGTAGAAGGTTGTCATTTGATCAAATATACGTCTAGTTTTTTGTATAAATTATAATTTAATATATAATTATATAACAAATGAAACTTAATCCATAAGTACCTGCCTCTATTTTAGGAACGTAATTGCCTCCGATCTGTATGTACTTGCAATACATCACTCTCCAGAAAAACTATGATAAAGGGTGAAGGGTGAATGAATTGAAATGAAAAATGTTTTCTTTAAAGTTTTTTATTTTCATATAAATTTCAGAATTTTCATAAATCAGCATTATTTATGAAATAAATAAGATCACGGCGAGCGTAAGTGCGACACTACGGATGACGGGGCTTCTCCTTGTCGGTGAGCAGTGGGGTCTTAAAAGAAAAACCCTATATACACCGTTAGGAAATCTTCGTCTGACCAGCCGGCCTAGCATGACCGCCACGAGATATGTCGCGGACGAGAGAAGACAAACTAAGATATCTCGATAAATTATATCTCGACATCGACAATTTTGATAGAAAAGATATCTCGATCGACAAATATATCTATTTTTGATATTAAAAGTCAAGTTTTAAGTGTAATTGTCATGTTAGACCCGAAAGAAATAAAGAGATAATCGATTAAAACTAGAGAAAACGATCGACAAAATTTGTCGCGGTTGTCATGCTAGGCTGGCTGTTCGATGATGAATGATGAACCGTGATAAACATTTTTTAATTATACATATCGCACTTTGAAAACAGAAGTCACACTACCAATTTTTTATTAACAAATTTTTTTTCAAAAAATTTACTGTAATTGAATTTATTCTCCTAATTGTTAAGTATTACTAGTAGTTTTTGACTCCAAATGGCCATATTAAAAAATATTATTTTTTGCATAATGTCAAACTTGTAAAAGTTACTTTTTCTATATATGTATAGGCGAACATTAAATTTATTTATTTATTGGAAAACAAAACAGAAGCATCACTTAAATAATAACATTCAAAAGACATGAAATATTAACAAATATAAAGGAGTACATAAAGTCTAAAATCTGTAATATTTGAGATAATGTGATTTTTAGTTAAGTAGTTTCACTAACATAAGAACATTTAAGAAGATATTGATTGAAGCGTGCTTAACGCCACAGAGCTAACCAGTATCAGTGACATGATAAAATATATGAAAATAAAATCAAAACAATGTCTTATTAATTCTAGTAGCTTCTTGCTGCCAGTTGAGCTAGATGTTAAGTATCTACTCAAATGGCAGTGTTTTCATAACGTGTTGCATCGGCAAAAAAAACATTTTTCTTAAATCAAAAATTATATGAAGTTTTCTTATACGAAGTTTACAATTCGAAGTACTATTTAAAGTATACTACCACGATTTAAATTAACGATAAAAAGATGTGGAATAGCGTTCCTTTAACATCGTAACATCATTTCATCGTTTTAATGTTATTCTGTCAACAACAAATTAACATAATTCAAACATCTTTTTCTTACTTGTAGTTGAACAGTCTTGTGACAATTTTTAATGAGATTTTCCCGAGTAACAGTCTCCAGATCCATTTTCTTCATCGTAACGGATACTTTCTCGTTTTATAAAAGTATTTTAAAGATTTTTGCATAAACTATTGAATAGTAAGATAAAGTTTCATACATATGTATGAACTTTGATTTCTTTTTAGATTAATATTTATAATTTACTGTATTTGTTCTGTCTGAAATAAAAACCAATAAATATTAATTTTAAGCAACACAGAATAAAGGTCTATGTTTTTTCGTATCCGACTAAGGTCAAGTAATTATTTTTATTTTATATTTTGTAACGATGGGCTTGTTGGCGCATTGGGTAGAATACAAGAGGTCACGGGTTCGAATTCCGTCGGGATGACATGTTTATGATTTTCTGTAAACATGTCTTCCTATGTCTAGTACCTTTAGGCACAGAACGAGTGGGAGGAATATCGACCGGGCTACGTACCATGAATCACAGATATAAAAATGGTAAAATGCATATTCCGTGTTCCAGTTTCACTCTATAGATTTCCGATTGCTCTAAGTAAACAAAAGGTTGAACGCGCAGCGACTGATGTTCTATCAAATCTGTCGAATACTTTAAACAACAAAAAAAGTAACTTCAAACCAGGCATTGAAACCGGTAAATTTTTATTTTCCAAAATACGTGTCTGACTGAGATACCATGACATTAGTTTGAAAGAGTAATACACACTAAACTTACCAAAGTATTTTATTTCAGTAAATATGAATAAAAAAGAAAGAATATTAACAATAACCTTTATTATACCGGTATAACTCCCATAGTAAATTAACCGGTATTCAGTCCCTGCTTCAAACAACTTATAATTTACTAGCAACGCGCCCCGGCTTCACACGGGTGCAATGTAGATGTACTATATACAAAACATAGCCTATGTTACTCGCTGATAATGTAGCTTTCTATTGGTGAAAGAATTTTCAAAATTGGTCCAGTAGTTTTTGAGTTTATTCATAACATACAAAAATACAAATCTTTCCTCTTTATAATATTAAGTATAGATATAGATTACTGTACGTTTGGTTACTGTCCTTTAAAAAAGGTTTTCAATGAACGTGAAATCCAGCTCTGGTCCAGTCGTGACGCGATAGTTAGCCACTTGACCTACATGTCAGCTAGCATATATGGGACATTATTATATAAGTGCCACTCGGGTTGAGCAAACGTCAATTTAAGCTCGGGGCTTATGACACGCCATGCACTTGTATTGCATTTCTACCTTCATTAGCAAACGTAGCTGAAAGGAGCCTTGTATATTTTCAAGCAATACTTTCATGCTTAACTTTCTACAAAAATACTACGCGTTGAGAATTTTTTAACAGTACAGTTTTTGCATTTAATTAGAGCTCGAATTTTAGAAGCTTGTTTTATTTACTTCAGAAACTTGACAGCGATTTAATTTACATTATTTTTACGGGGATAGACGAAAAGTACTAAAAATTTTATATCTTATTGAACAGATTTTACTGAAGGATATAGATATAGATAAGGAAGGATATATGTCTATGTGTTTGTTCACGTTAATATCTGAATATATTGAGCTGATTTTCATGTAGCTTTGACACATAGATTGAGCTTAGTCAATGGCAAAATCAAAATTTTGTTTCATCGAAATCGGATGTCGGGATGAAATGTTTTAAACGAACATTCTAGTTTTAAATAAAGTATTCGTTTTTCAAACAAATAACTAAAGATGCAAAGATATGGAAGATAGGGAGGATAAAATAATATATTCCGAGACGTTTATTGACCATTTCATTACGTCAATGTTTATTTCTATCCAGGAAGTATTCAGGGCAAGAATGCTCTGTCAAGATAATATAAATTTTCTTTAAATAAATAAATTATATTAAACTAGCTTCTACCCGCGTCTTCGTTCGCGCAGACTTCGATTATTTTCTGTTTTCGGCCTTTTCTAGTTATTGCAATACACTCCTAACCCACTACATATTATTTTCGTGTAACGGTTTATGCACCGTATACCGAAATAGCTCTCAGATAGCTGGATTTTCCGACTTACTCTCACTTATCGTTATAATTTAGCCAATTTATTCAAAATCATCATTGCCTATATGCTTTTTTAATGTAAACAAAATAGTTTTGTAAATTTCGTAAAAATCCTTGCAGTAGTTTTTGCGTGAAACTTTTACATTTATATTATTCGTAGTTTTAGTAAAATAGCATCCTCTGAGTAAAAAGCAAAGTTTTGGAGCTTTTGTGCTATCGGAGTATGGCAAGGTATTTATCTTGGCATCTGAGGAAATATTGCATATTTTTTGTTCGATATAGATGAGACTGAACTCCCTGTTACTATAACTAAATCATATAAATATTATAAATACAAAAAAGTATTTTTGGTTTGTTCTTCGCAATGTATTGCTTTTTACAAAGCTTAGTGTTAAGAGCAATATTGTTCCCACCGACAAAATTGCTAAAAGAAGTTTCTTACCATACTTCATCAACAATTTACAATTTTTTTTAAATATTTAATAGTACATATATTAATAGTCTGTGTGATGTGAGGAATAATGTAATATTCTATTGGTAAAATAATTTAACAAATCGCTACTGAAATACCATAATATTAGCGCAGAAATGTTTTAAAATCACGAAACACAGCAAATAGATGTACCTCAAAGCATTTCAAATTGACTAGAACTATAAATTGTCCACAGGATATGACTTGTAAATACGAGGCAAAGGAGACGATCAATTATACCTATTACAGAAAACTAGATTAGTGTACGTCTACATACAAATTCTATCGTCCTAGCACCTCATTCCAACGTATAACTGAGTTAGTGTTGTCGTTGGCGCGACAGCTATAAACTCATTGTAGACGATAACCAAATCAAGCGGCGTTGAGAAATAGCCTGTTCGCTGATTGGTTTTTGCTTTGATGAACATGCTTAATAAAGATGCTTAATTTACATAAGTAAAAGCTGTAACTAAAGGGAAGATATATACAGTGAAACCTTTTTTTTCGAATACTTTTTCGATAGTCGTTCGTGCTAGGCCGTCTGATGCTTTTTAACAATTCGTCGTGTTACGACAATTGAAGAATCTTACCAGTTAAAATTATTATGCTGATAGGTGCCTCAACCGCGTTTGTGCTTTCCATACTCGTTGTGGACGTAAATGGAATAAGTTATAACTGAAATGTTAATGTGTGAGTGGTATAGTCCGGAGTGGTCTACCTAGGCGAACGTACCTTGATCAAATCGGGGACATTCTGCAAAAGGGCCAGGTCAAAAGTACTCGTAACCGACGAGTGTGTATGAAAGCATTGATGAAAGTAGAAGAAGCGAAAGTGGTATGTAAGGATCGGAGCATATGGAATTCCGTGATCTCTGCCTACCCTAATGGGAAAGAGGCGTGATGTATATGTATGTATGAAATGTTAAATTATAACTAAATTTTCATGTATCCAGAAACTGGACCTCTTAACGGAATACGGAACAAATTAAGTACTCTTTTTCAAATTCATTTCACTATGGAAGATTAATTATACTTAGCACTGTGTATACAAGCATCGTTATTCACAATGAAATAGCAACCAATTTATTAAATCAATAATGGATTGGAATCGATCTCTATTAATTAGTGTCGATCAGAATTGCGTTGTTTTGTTTATTCCATTGAGAGGCTTTTGAAAGCTAATGTGTAAATTGATCGTCTAATGTTTCAGAAAGCAGTGAGATTTTTCATGATAAAAAGTACTTACTTATCCTAGTTTTACGTAAGCTGGCTACTGAGAAGTTGCATTAGATATATTTACTATCTGACTGAAAGGTCTGACTTTGAAAATCTGATAAAATTAAAAACAAGGACTCGTGGGCTTCGTCTTAAGCTAAGCTTCTAAGCTAAGTTACTTCCTGACATCCAATTTTAAATGTTGTCCCTGAGCATATATGTCTATGCTGTCTGCAGTCTATGCTGCATGAAAATCAGTTCATTATTTTAGGAGATCAGCGTGAACAAACAGACAGACAAAAACGTTCAAAATGATTTTTATGTTTCCCTTCTTTAATATTCCCTTCTCCATATCTGGTAGAAAAATTCAATGTACAGAAATTTTGTCTCTACTATGTGTATAGAAGATTATATTCCACGTTTTTTAGGAGTTTGAGAAAAACGTTCTTTTGATAAAAAATTTGTATTGTAATATGGTACTTTCTCAATTTTCCTATAACTGTTAGTCATATCGTTTTGGATTAGACTTTTTTACTTGATTCAGAATTAAATCTTTCGAACTATCATATGTATGATACAATTTTTCTCTGAAAGCAACTTGTCCAACCTCAGTAGCTTGTGATAAATCCAGCTTAAAAACACCTTTTATTAAAAAACCAATAAACGAATATAGCCAACATTCCATTCCTATATTGAGGTACGTTTATCACGAATTGGAGCCGCGTATATTTATTGCGCCTATCGCGAAAACAAAATTGAGCAGTCTGTTTATTCTTTGTCAATGAAACATTTTCCTTATCGTCCGATTTCTTATTAGATTGTTTCAGAGTTACTCTCACGGCACACAAGTTTTCGCTTATTATTTTTATTTGATTAGAGGAAAGATAGCCACTGAGGCGAACAATACTCAACTTGTTATGTTTTATTATATTTATTATGAGTTGGTTCTCTATAATGTTTTTCTAATCCATTTATAGTAATATTACAATTTACCTATTCACGGTATTAGAACCAGATGAACGTATCTACAAAAATCCCAAAAATGGTTTTTCTTCATACGTAACTAAAAAATAACTAAACCTCTAATATTATATCTTTGACGGCCTCGTTGGCGCGTTCGTATGGGTCGTGGGCTCGAATCCCACTGAGGTATCACCTACCATCAAGTGAACCTCATGCTCGTCTGTCAATATCTGACATAAAAAAAAAGATCAATGTGACCGATAATATATTTTTTTTATTCGTCGATTGTATGCTATCTGTATTAAAAAGCTGGTAACATTTACTGGTAGATACGTTCATCTGACTCTTACACCGCGCATTTAGCTATCTATTATTCGAGTAAAATATCAAATATATATATTTTCAATTGACATAATATCTTAGCTCTTTAAGGGTCTGGTGTTGCTGTTGTCTATGCGCAGATGTTATCTGATGACCTTCAGATGAGTCTCTTATTCTATTCTATGAAAAAATAGCATCCTTTTATATTGATAGAAGATGATTACATCTCTCGAATGTATAATTCTAAAACTGGGCAACATATTATTTGAAAATTGAATTACTCCTTGATTTGTTATACAGTTGTCAATTGGTAATACGATAATGTTACCAAATTCATCGAGACCTTTCGAGGGACAGGATCTCATTTTAGCTTTAGATAACTGATCTTCTTGCGTATAAAGACTGATTAGTAAAATACCTGAAGTACTTACCTGCTCATCACACTCAACTCTTGTGTTTTTATCATGGGAATAAACTTTAGAAATAATTATACTTTAATGAATATTCCGGAGTTCCGGAGTATAGGATCTGCCACATTTCTGTCTGTTTCACTGATTAACGTTTTTTAGTGATTCGTACTTTAGTGCTTAACGCAACGCTCTTTATTATGTTAGATATCGACAGACGAGCATGAGGTTCACTTGATGGTAGGTGCCGACGCCGACGACCTAATTGTTTTACTTCGACCATTCGGAAATCCATACACTGAAACCGAAACGCGCAATATGCACTTCACGGTTTTTCCATGTGGTTCGTTACCCGGTCGGAATTTCAATATTCCTCCCACCCATGGAGTGCCCGAAGTTACCAGACGTGGATAATACATGCTTGCAGCAAATTATAAACATATTGTCCCGGTGGGATTCGAACCCACTACCCCTTGATGCGCACGGCAATCTACCGAACGCGCCAACGAACTTGTTTTACGACTGAGAAGCGGTTTAAAGCACGATAGTAAACTGTCAAAATATTTCTTTCAAAACACTACTTTTGACGTTAGGGAGTTTTCATTCTTATAAATCAAGAAGACAAAGGTGTTAGTTTAATGTGATTTTTCTAAGCGAGCAAAGAATCTCAGTAAATATTATCCGTCCAGATAAAGTATTCAGTAAAGTTGCTTACGCTGTTATAAGTTTGCCCCGGGCATGTTAAAGACAGTGTCTTTAGATTCATAAAGCTTTGAGAGGTTTGAGTATTTGAATTTTATATTCTTACCAAGAAAAATCATGCTTACACTTCTTAATTCACAATGAAAGCACTTTATAACTCTTGCATGATAAATATGTTAATACTTTGTGAGAGAATAATGCCAAAGTTATATAGATTAAACAGAATTGTGTTACTTCTTTATTGTACACTGGACAATAGATAAACTAGCATTCAGTTAGGTAATTGTTGGCAGTATTTAGTATTGTTTAGGTTTTTAACGTTTAAGTTTGTTAAATTCTTTGTAATTTTTCCACTGTTAGGAAAGGACTGGCCTCTTTGTTACAGGTAGAAGCTATTATAATATTGTCTTTTATTAACGCGAGTTCCACACATTTAAATAAAATACTGTATGCCGAATCAAAACGCAATTTATTATTTCTATTGTTTAAAATATTTATCCCGACGTTTCGGAAGCTTATCAGCAACCTGGTTACAGATGGTGACATACCTTTCTGTCTGCCCGTGACCAAGGTTGCTGAAAAGCATCCAAATAACCGGGATAAATAATTTTAACAATATAAATAATAAATCGCGTTTTGATCTATTATATATGAATATATTATTAAATGCCGTTAATTAATAATAAATAAATATAGTATATTCAGCAACTGAAGTAGGTTAAAGTTATTCTTAAATAGGAATTTTATTGCTGATGGTACAAACCAATGTATGCACAACACATTGTCTAAAATGTGTTGCAATGTGGAAACTAAGATAAGAATGGGAAGCAGTTAATTCGTTTCGGACAAAAAACTATTATAAATAGTCGTTTGTTTAATCAATGTCCACGGCTAGCCTGAAGAGACACCAGGTTTGACACCTGAAGAATAGTAACCGTCCATGTATGGTGATATCTTCAATAAGACCATAAAACATAACACCATAATATCACGTGGGTAATCTTCGAACCGTGAGAATGTCAATTTAGAAGATGAACGTCTCTTATAAGCAATTATTTTTAACTAGTTCCGCAATTTTCAATTAGCTCTCGAATCATTACTATCCCAAAGTACTTGACCAATATACACATTCGCTAGTCCAAGTACATATCGAGAGTAGTGCTATATCCGCACAGGTATGAAAAAAGTTGTAAGTTAAATTCAATTTTAAAAGTTTCGGGACGAAATTATGTAACATATACAAAGAATATCGCTGTAATTAATATTTGTGATTATTTGTATAATAGGTAATTTTGTCTTTAAGCTTTTACAATTGAATTTAATTAACTATACGTTCTTTTAATTTTATACTTATTGTGTTTAAGACAGCTCGATATAGTTTTCTGGTTTTCAGTTTCTCTGAGTAACTGTCGAATGCTTAAGATCCAATATCATTTGAGTTAATAACTTAAGAACAATGAAAATAATAGTTATTGTAACGTATATAATACTAGCAACACGCCCGGCTGTAGATGTACTCGGTAATAATGTAGCTTTCTATTGGTGAAAGAATTTTTAAAATCGGTCGAGTAGTTTTTGTAAATCGTTACAAACAAATCTTTCCTCTTTATAATATTATAGTTTAGACAAGGAGAAACAAATGCAAATACATTAAAAGAAATAATAGAAATACGGGCCTTCAGGGGAATCGAAATTGGTATGTTGCTTTCTCTTCGGAAAGGAATTAGTAAGTTTCTGTATTGTAAATGTTATAAATTAGTATTCCTGCAGCTCATGTTGATCTTGCTTTGTTTGAGAGCGCTATTAGCGTTAAGGCAAACTAAGCTTATATACATATATGTATGTAGGTATATGCAAGTAAAGTAGATTACAATATTATAATCCTCTTAGCTAATAGTAGCAGTATCATTTCTAATTAAATAGTGTTTTTATCGGTATATTAATTACTAGTACCATGCCCCGGCTTCAATGTAGATGTACTATATATATTTCTATTTTAAAGTGACCTTGATGGTAGGTGATACCTCAGCCACAGAACATCAGTCAATGATGCGCTGTCGACCTAATTTTTACTTTGAGCATTCGGAAATCCATAGACTTAAACCAAAACACGCAATTAGCACTTCACGGTTTTTCTATCTATGAACGGAGGTTCGTTACCCGGTCGGAATTTTGATATACGTACCCGATCAATGCCCCAAGTTACCAGACGTGGGGAAAACATGCTTACAGAAAATTATAAACATGTCGTCCCGGTGGGATTCGAACCCACGACCCATCGATGCGCATGGCAGGTGTGTTTTCGAGTAGTTTGAGTTAAATTGTAACAAATAATCAAAAAAATCTTTCCTCTTAATAATATTAGTATATGTAGATGCATGTTTGCAAAATATTTACTATAGAAAGACTAGGATTTCTGAGCTTACCACTATAATCAGGATACTACAGAATTATTTTAAATAAAATTTATTTATGTTTTTTTGGTTTTTTTTATGTTAGGAATCGAAAAACAACCGTGAAGTTCACTAATGGTAGTTGACATCAGTCAATGATACGCTGTCGACCTACTTTTTACTTCGAGCATTTGGAAATCCACAGACTGACGAGCAAAGTGCTCTTCACGGCTTTTCCATCTATGGTGGTTCATTACCCAGTCGAAACTATGATATTCCTCCCACCCCTTTAATGCGATAGACATAGGGAAGACATAATTACAGAAAATTATAATCATATCGTTAGGATTCGAACCCGAGACCAATCGGAGCGCTAAGTAGGTAGGTGTTCCACCAAACGCGGCAACGAGCTGTCTACTCAATTGAGTCATTCCTCTTTTAAAGGTCCTTGACATCTGGGGGCACGGCAGTGCCCCCGCCAAGTCGAGCAAAAAGCGGCACGGCCGTACTATCCTTTTCTCGAAGTAGTTCGGGCCATTTTCGACCCCCTATAGCTTCGTTGTGGATAAAACTAGAATCCTGAATTTTCAGTCACTAAGCAGGCATTGTATAAACTCAGTATATTTCAAATATCATTCTGTTTGAACCAGTAGTTTAAGAATTATAACTAGTCAAAGTTTGATAATTTGTCACTCACTCACTCACTCACTGACTGACCGATCATCAAAACTCTAAGGCACTTCTAGCAGACATAGAAACTTGAAATTTAGAATACAATTAGTGTTTAGTCTATAAATCAAGGAAAAACTACAATATTTTGAAATTTCGGTCCAGTTTTCTAGATATAATTTTTTTTTTGTATTTCTGTATTAAATGAATAACTTAAAAACTACTGGACCGATTTTAAAAATTCTTTTACCGTTAGAAAGCTACATTATCACTGAGTAACTTAGGGTATTTATTACTAGAAAAAAATAGAGATCCTTAGAAATCCCTACTAAAAACAACCCAACGTGTAAAAAAAATTGCCATAAAATGTCTTTCATCGCATGTGCTGCGGAAAGTATTGATGCTAGAACAAAAAAACGTTTCACAATATTATAGAACATATCAAAATCTACAAAAAATTTCACGAGACCATATGTCCAACTATTGTAGTTATGTCACTATAACTACTTTTTTACATTAAAAAGTTAATAAAAATGCAGATCAAAATCAGACTGTTATCCATAGCTTTATATTAATTCTTATCCAAATAAACTAAGAAAAGGAATATCTACAAAAAGAAATGAGATGCCATCAAAAACATAAATTGTAAAAAAAGCCAAGTCTTGCAACTCAGTTCTCTCGTAAAAAGTTGTGAGATCCATATAATACCAAGTCGGTCAATTTATTCAGTCTCTACTGAAGGATCCTTCTGTCTTAAGTTATTACGTAATTAGGTAACCTAACAACATC
Source organism: Anthocharis cardamines (assembly GCA_905404175.1). NCBI lineage: Eukaryota > Metazoa > Arthropoda > Insecta > Lepidoptera > Pieridae > Anthocharis > Anthocharis cardamines. The sequence goes on from FR989962.1 coordinate 7,893,938, forward strand.
TTATAGTGATCATATCAATACCAATATTAAAAAGCTTTGATGTTTAAAATAAAAAGGTTGACTTGGCAATCGCACTAAACTATCTAATTTAATATAATATGTGTTACTTGTGATAGACATTGTGTTTTTAATAAAATAAAAAAGATACATTGTGTTTTCATGCGATAGCCGAGTCAATCTATTTATTTAAAACATCAAAGATTTGTAATATTGGTTTTGATATGATCACTATAAGATGTTGTTAGGTTACCTAATTACTTAATAACTTAAGACAGAAGGATCCTTCAGTAGAGACTGAATAAATTGACCGACTTGGTATTATATGGATCTCACAACTTTTTACGAGAGAACTGAGTTGCAAGACTTGGCTTTTTTTACAATTTATGTTTTTGATGGCATTTAATATACCGTGTTGAAGGAAAATCATAAAACTAACCTCATAGGTATATCGTGCGGTGCTACAGTTCCTTATTATTATACTAATAACTACGCTTAATATGAAGGACCATTGAGAGGGACAATGGCGATATGAGTACTATTGTTTCTGGGCCGCGATTTTAGCTATGTGTGCTTGTGTCTTTGTCTCACTAATGCCATTCCTTTGTCCGCAAGAATATTACCGCCGCTATTGGGTTTCGATTCAAACCACGTACAAAGATATTATTATATAGCTATATCGTAAAATAACACTTTGTCTTCGATGATAAAGCGCGCGGTTGCAGTTACTCCGAAAGCGACGTGAACAAATCAAACAGATTTTCATGTTCCTTGGAGAAAAGATTTTTCTAGCTACCTTGCTATTTTTATCCAGTTAGCTGGCATTCTGAGTTATATCGGAATAATTGCCTTGAGATTCGGTTTGCAATATATCATTTAAGTTCAAAGTGAATTTGTATTTCACAACGGCGCGTTCATATTTGGACGCTGTTAAGCAATACAGTGTCAAAACCAAACCAAACGCTTCCTTATGAGCTGGAGTACATATTCAAAAGAGAGATATATATATATATATCATTTAAATCGATTTAATAGTAAAAATATTGAAAAAACTAGTGGGCACAAAAATGCAGTAAATTCTATTGCTTTGATTGCTACCAATAAAAACGATATACATATTTAAGTGTAATTATAATAATTACAAAAATATCTATTATTTCTGTTATTTTTTAAAAAGCAATTTAATAAAACCTAATTAAAACTTCAAACTCAATTTTCTCAAAATGCCAACCATGTGGTTTGACACTGTATTGCTTAACAGCGTCCATTTAAAAGCGGGAAGCGAGATGATATCAAAGGGCCGGCGGCGTGCGTCGACTTCACGCCCGTTGTTTCGCAACATGCGGTTACTCACGCGTTTCTCTGAAACATCGTTAAAAGGCCGATGAAAAATATTATTATAATACACCACCATTGTAATCACTTCCTCCTGTAATTTTAGATTCTTATTATATACCTATTTGTTACACTCAAAAACTATTGGACCGATTTTAAAAATTATTTTATCAATAGAAAGCTACATTATCAGCGAGTGAAGCGGCTAGGTTTTGTGTATAGTAACATCTATACATTGCAAGTGCGAGGCCGGGGCGTGTTACTATTTAAAATAAGTGGAAGAAGTGATTGCATTGGCGTTTTCTATGTATAAATATTAGTTCTGCCCTGACCATGGCTCAGCACGATGCCTTTAATACCGGAAGTCCTAGTTCGAATCCCGGAAAATAAGATTAATTAAGTATGGCTAATGTGATTGATTAAAAGGTAGTCGAAATAAAAGTAACAACAACATAATATTGTAACATAAACAAGGCAATTTCTAATATTTTTCATATATTATATGCATACGAGTAAGTACCTTACACTTAGAAACTTTCCAGAAAAGTCTACACATATATTTTATTATGACCTAATTGGCCCATTTGAAGTGATGAACCTATATACCTAAAGTATTAAAAATGTGCCAGGCTCAGGTCACTTACCAATGTCGTATCACATCCCATGTGACATTTTATAATATTGATTCAACAAATGAAAAGTGATTTCGTGACAGCTGTGTATAAACATAAAATTTCCAAATCCATTGAGTTTAGAATGAAAAAGTAACGTATTGACTCAAATTTTTATTTGAATAACGTCTCTTATCGAAATTGCAATCGCTGGAAAGCTCGGAAAATGGGTGTAAATGAATGGATTCTCTCGAGGAATCAACGGATCGTGACACTCGATGCTGAATAATTCATTTAATCAATTTAATACGAACAACGTACTCGTAATCGTGTACAGTAGTTGTCTTTATAGCCAAAGAAATAAGACTAAAACAAGAGCAACTAAGCTATTTGTGCTCTGTTTTGCAAAGTTATGTCTCCTACTTTGTAAACTCTATTTAACTTTAGAAAGTCGAATTTTAGAAGGAAATTAATTTCATACAGGTAGACTTTAAATATTTTATTATCAACACTACAATTTCATTCTAGATTTAATCAGATTATCATAAAAACAATAATTAAGAGAATTTGGTACAATTTTATATTATAGCTAAATTGGATCTGATATTTTCGTTTCTTTAATTACATTTTAACTCGACATGATTAAATCTATGTATAAATATTCGTATTTAAGACAATTTCTTACTTTTCAAGCTTATTTTCAATATTAGTTATCGCTAAAACTAAACATTTCTTACAATTTAAGTTTTTACAATGTTTTACTAAAACTTTATACATAGAGATTTAACGTAAATGACTTTCATAAGTAAAATTATGTATTAATCACAATAGTATTTTAAATGCTAATGTAAAACGTTAAACGTTTTGAAGACAAATTTTATTTATAAGTAGCTTATTTTTATATATTTCGGTAAAAGTTTTCAGATAAATACTAACATTTTAACAATATTGCTAATTAGATACAAATAAAGTTATTTAATAATAGTCGATTTATAATCGATCTAAACCGGTATCCAATTACACACAACGGAAATCGAAATCAAATATCTGCCGCTGAACTAATTTTCGTTTCCCAATTTGTAAACAAGTATATACAGAATTTTATAATTCGTTCAATCACATGGCTTAAACGGAGTCTTTGTTGAGTCAGAAATAGTATTTATATCCATATCTATAGTTTGTGCGTCTATATTAGGAACAGGAAAGTTGTCATACGAAATATATTGTGGTGTTTGCTGTACTTCGGTTTTGGCGATTACAGGTCGTTTTTTAGTCTTCATGTATCCTAAAGCTGACACCAACACAATGAACACTATGAAGCCTATACAACATCCCACTACGAGGCTAAGACGCCTCGTTAATATGTCAGCGATTCCCATATAAGTATTAGAAAAGGGGCCCTCTAGGGAAGTGCCGAAGATTTCTATTGTAGTCACCGTAGTACATTTGCTAGTTTGAGAGTCATTCATGTAGCCCCTCAGATGATTAAAGAGTAGTTCGTCGCCGTACAATTGAACACTTATGTTTTCTGATGACAGAGCAATTCGTGCGTCTGGCAGAGAAGATCCAGTTGACACTCCAAAGTTACCTATAGCTATTACGCAAATTGTATACTTAGCTCCCGGAGTCAAATGATTTAATCTTGTCATTCTCGACGTGGCGTTCGCTATTTTACCTCGAATCTGAAAATGTCATAATTTTAAACATACAAAATGGTCATCTATTTGTACAGCGTTAAAAACTGCGGGTGATTCGCATGAACAATTGTTAAAGGAAGATTTAAATGGATTCACCGTACAACCGAAATATCCACGGTCGAGGAACATAAATATTTTTTATGGTCCATTGAAGTGATGCACAGCCTTTGTATTCAAATGTTTGTTGTAATGGTTACTGTACTCTTTTGGTGTAACACGTTTCAGTCATTATTATTAATTTTAATTTATATCAGGTACTATAGTTAAAGTTCTATTTATAACAGATGTTGTGTCTATAAAGATGCAGTAAAACATCGTTTAAACATATGTATCAGACATTATTTACAAGCTTTGTGTAATATTTTTCCTAAATTAGTTACAGATGAGTCGATAACAGCCCTATTCACCTATCCTCTAGATTTATGCGGATCTTAATAAAAACAGACGGTAAAAATTAGCAATCAACTTATCCGGATTTAAACCAGCCTACTAATTGTGTAATTGTGTATATTCATTTCATCGACTACTGATTCTCTACACTGTCAGCCCATCTTATAATACTCTTTTGTTGATCCATGCAATAAATTGCTCCCAAATAACCTTTAACAATATCAAAAAATATATGAATTAGATTTTTTATGCGGTGCATTAGTTCAATGTTGTAGTTGTTAAATAAAACGCGATATAACTAAATTCAAACGTTTACATAGCGCCCACCGATAAATTTACTATACAGTGCGTTTTTCCCGACCTCATTTACAAATATCAAATTTTTTGAATCAGTCATCAGAATTTCCGCAAATACACCAACTTCACCCCTTTATTAAGTTAGTGTTGTAAATTTTAAATGAATAGTTTAAAGTTATGTTACTGAATACTTACTACTCCTGGCATCTGTTCCTTGTAGTAAGCTACTTGGTATCCACTTAAGCCGCTCTGATTGCGGCTCTGCCAAGACACTATTACAGAATAGGTTTGAATGTCTTGTATTGCAATACGAATTACGACCGGCACATCGCATAGTTTCTGTGATGTCAGCTCCAAAAAACTGTAACCATGAAGTTCTTCTGGATGTTCACATCTTAAGTTTCTGCTGCCTTTGAGTACTATTTTATAATGATTCTGCATCCATTTCCACGTCTCCTGGGATTCACAATTGCACGTTAAGGGGTTTTCTGAAAAAAAAAATATGTTTTTTAGTTTTACCAAAATCAAAATAAATGTTATAATTAATCTCGTTAGCAATAAGTTTTTTTTCAACTTTGAAAGAAATATTATTTGAAATTAATGAAAAAGATTCAATTATTAAAAATCGCATTTAAAAAAAAAACACTAATACAATACGTACCATCATAAGCTATCGATTTTATTTGAGTTTCTAATGAAAGAAGCATTTTAATTTGAATTACTTCAAAATAGTTCTTGCTCAAGTCTATGTTGATAATTTTATTCAACATTTTGAAAGTGTCTGTGGCTATAAATGAAAGCCAATTTCCACTCAAATTCAATTCAGTGAGACTGTGGAGGTTCTGAAATATGGCTTTGTTTATTCTTGTAATATGATTGAAAGAGAGATCTAACTTTTGTAGACTCTGTAGATCGCCAGTAAATTCTTCGAGTTCCCTTATTGTATTTTGTGATATATTCAATATTGTCGTATAATAAAGACCTTGAAGTCTTTCTCTCGGAATATTTTCTAATTTATTTTCACTCATGTCCAGCATTATTAAGTTATGCAGCTTCGAAAATGCCCCAGGGGATAAACGAATTAGACTATTGGATTTGAGTATCAATTTTTTTAAGGATGGAAAATTTTCGAAATCCTTACTTGTAATGATAGTTAAATTTGTGTTTGTAATAATAAGTTCTTCTAAAAGTGGGAATTGTTTTATCGGGTATGTTTGTAGCAATTGCACTAATGAGTTGGAAGACATATTTAAGGTGGTTAGAGCTGGAAGTACAGTTTCAGAAAGTCCATTACTAGGAATATGCTTAAAAAAATTATGCGACAAATCAATTTCTTTTAAGCCTAAGGAATGTTGGAAAAAATTCGGTGGAAGAACTGTAAGAATATTATTATTTAAATTTAACGTTACTAAATTTTTTAGCGAAGGCGAATTAAAACCATTCAGAACTGATATACGATTATTACATAAGTTGAGGGTTCTTAAATTTTGCAATCCAGTAAATTTAAAAAAATCAATACTGTGCAACTGATTATCACATAAGTTCAAATTTTCTAATGAAGTTACATTAAATAATGCAAGGTGCGGGAAGTCTGTAAAGCTGTTCCCTTTTAGGTTTAACTCTTGCAAAATAGTGGTATATGCAAATATATCTTTGTGAAGATCTTTTAAATAATTATTAGCTAAATTTACTCGTAATAAATTTTGATTTTTAATAAATATCGGTGGAGGTAAGAATGTTATATTTGACATTTCAAGTGATAAGGATTGTAGAGATGGTAAATGGGAAAATGTCTTTATTTCAAGAAAAGTGAAATTATTGTTTGATAAAACTAGAGATTTCAATCCGGGTATTTGTATTTGAGTAACATCTTCCCAAGTTAAAAAATTGTTATTCATATCTAAATCACTTAAATTTGGTAAGAATTTGAGCGATTTAGATTGTATTATTGATATAGAATTGTAGTTTAGTCGAATTTGTTTTACTGGTAAAGTAGACATATCGAAGTCTAAGCTTATTATCTCGTTGTGAGATAAATCCAAAATTTTTAATTTCAGTAAGCTGTTAAAAGTTTCATTTCCTATATGGTTTATAAGATTATTTTGCAAATACAATTCTTCCAACGTTACAACATTGAAAAAAATCTCATTACTCAAGCTTGAAATCTTATTACTACTTAAGTCTAAAAATTTAATCTTTTTAAGATGCATAAAACTTTTATTTTCAATATGTACAATACTATTATTCGTAACGTACAACCTCTGTATATTAAATAATTCATTAAAAAGATTAGAAGTAATTATTTTTAAGTTGTTTTGTGTCAGCCACATTATTTGCACATTTACTTGACCTCGAAGAGAGCTATTTTTCAACAGAGATAGTTGATTCGTGCTTAGCTGAATTGAGACTAACGATGAATTCCTATTAGGAAATACATCACCAATCGTAGAAAGGTGATTTCCTTGTAGATTTATGTGTTGCAGTTTTTTTAATGTAATAAAAGCATGGGAGTCAATATTTTGAATATTATTATTTTGTAAATGTAATTCCAGTAGTTCTGGTAATGGACTAAATACATTTCTTTTTATTTGCCTTATTTTATTGTTTTGCAACCTTACTTGTTTTAATTTTTCCAATTTATCAAATACTGAATCGCTTATTTCACTAATTTCATTATTATCAAGACTTAGAGTTACAAGTTTAGTATTTGCAGAAAAAATTTGACTAGGAAGCTTTTTTAAAAAATTTGTTCCCACATGTAGTTGTGTCAAATTATGTAACGAACTAAAGCAATCGGGGTGTAAAAAATTTATAGCATTATGTTCTAGATTTAAAACAGTCAATGACAAAGCGTTTTGAAATGCATCATCTAAAATTTCTAATATATTATTTTCTGATAAAAATATTTCTGTAAGTTGCGTTAAATTTGAAAATACACCTGTTATATAATGAAGGTGATTGTGGCTTAAATCTATCGTACGAATATTAAGATTCTTTTGAAATATATTTTTAGAAATACTTTTCAACTTATTTCGACTTAAATCTATGGCTTCTAAATTTTCTAAGGAATAAAAAGCTTCTTCGTCAATATGTTTAATTTGATTACTACAAAAAGTTAAAGTTTTGACGCGCGGAACACAATTTAACCAAGTCCTTTCAATTCTCGTAAGAACATTATAGTTTAAATCTAAAGATAATATCTTTTCTATAGTAACATTTAAGCTATTTGGTATTGATTCTATCTTATTCCATGCTAACCGTAAACTACTTAGTTTAGTTAGGTTTTCCAGAGGTTTCAAAGGAAAAGCGTAAAGAAAATTTTCTGAGATATCCAACTCAGTTAACGTTTCCTCTAAGTAATGAAATGCATTTTCTGAAATATTTTCTATTTTATTACCCTTTAAATTGATTGTATTCAATTTAAGATGTTGAAATGTATTTGCCTGAATTTCTTTGATCTCGTTATGTTGTAAGTCGAGTGTTTCGATGTTATGCAATTGAGAAATGGATTCTTCAGGTATCCTTTTCAATTTACTGGAGACGATACTAAGAGATTCTAAAGAGTCTCGAAGAGATATAAAAGCGTTTGGGTTTATCGTATTAATATTAGATTGGGAAATTTGTAAATTGATTATTTTAGCTTGTGACGGGAAAAGATCGGAATTTAACTCTGTTATTGAACTTTCTAGATCATAAATTAATAAAGACTGAATAGATCCTTTTATCTTTGCTATTACGTTTTTGACAACACTTGGAGTTGCACTGGGACATTCAATAAATAAACCTGAAATGAAAGTAAACATTAATTTTCTTTAAAACGATGAGTAACTTAAAACAACTGTTGTAGTAATTTTTACCTTCTTTAAAATTATAACAGGGACAAATTGGATTTTCTGTGAGACTTGGGCACTGCGATTGTTCTTCTCCTTGCAGTATCGGGATATTTATGATGGTAAAGAATGCGTATAATCCACATTTTACTAATGGTGATAAAGTTAATATGCCCATATTGATTTGACATCATTTCCATAACATATTGTTTTGGCAGCGATCGAAAATCGATTAAATATCTGTAAAAGGACATTAAAACATAACTATCAATTGTATGCATTAATATTTATTATTATTTTACTACTTACTATGTATTAAAATGCAAATGTCTTGATTCTTATTAACTATAAAATTGAATTCCCGAGTCCCCTAGTGGGGCATGGGGCAGAACCATTTCTGTGTTTGTTTCACTGATCATTTATCTTTACAGGCAAGGAGGTGATCAGCCTTCTGTACTCTGACCGACCGAAACATTTTTTTTATCTTGTTTCCCCGGGATTCGAACCCAGGACCTCCGGTGCTAAGCGCGTCGGGCTTTCCAGAGCCACGGAGGTGGTTATTAACTATAGAATTAATTTATTATCTTTTTCTTAACAACCGGACTTATTTCGTGAGGATTTTCACAACATCTTAAATATGACACACAAGATCACATACTCATATTTTGTATAGACACAATGGAATTTACTAAATTAACAGTCAGTTACCTACCTAAAAAAAATTATGCTAATTAAATCTGTGAAAATACTTAATGTCAAATAAATCACGATCATCTATGATAATTTAGTCCCAAACAGAAAACAAAGAGGTGCTTTTGTATCTACTGCCTCTATAATTACACAAAAGGAAATGTTTGCTTTCTAATTTAAGTGAACCGCTAGGAAAGGGTTTAATTTATCACCTGCGTGGATATGCACAGTTGCTCTTTGTTAATGTATTGTGCCATTCATTTATGTTTTTTTAAATAAACAAGGAGCATTTGTTAATTAGGTAGCATAAAATGTTTTTAATCTCTTACGATTAAAATTTTGCTAATGAGTTTTGTTTAAGTGTTTGTGGAGAGTAGGTATTTTATTAATTCAAAAAGACTATTCCTATCTCAAATTACAAAAATATCATTATTATACAAATAATTATTTTTCGACCTCAGAATTTTTAAATGATTTATTATTTTGTAACTCCATTTGGGTACGGTAACATTTACTTAAAAACCTAAGTGAATTCATGATGGGTCTATGTTATGACAGGATAAAAGCAAGTCGAGTCACCATTAAAGAAAGGAAAAAGCTAAATTAAAAATCGATTTGCTCTGAAAACATTTATTTTAGACAAAGGACCCTTGAGGCCACTGCAAAATAATAAAGTGTAAAATTACCTTTCGAGCTTTACTTCGCTCAAACCGGGGCTCGTCGAGTTGTATGAAAGAAAACATTTCATTCAAGACTTTTATGTAGGATCGTAGACAACATAGGGGCGAGGTTAAACTTCTTTACAAGATAATAATAGCTTTTAATTATTTTTAACTGGAAGTGATTATTCAGATTCGAATGGAAAGTACGAGGAATAAAGACAGTTCGATAATAAAATTAATACCGCATTTTTGGATTTGTAAAACAATTTACTAAGGTTTTTAAGTAGTTTCTAATAGCCTATTCATTTCGGACAAATTAAATAAAAATATTGAATTTTAAAAAGTTTATCATGAAGTAACTCTCTTTACCGGTAATGACTTACAGGAATTCAGAAGAGGGAACTCCCATTCATCACATGAAAATTCGGAAATCACAAGATAATTACGCTAATGTTTGCTAATGCCTTGAGTAGACCGCAATTCATCACTAACGTCATCCATTTAAAATTTAACAGATAAGTATATTATCTAATATATAAAATTTCCATGTCGCAATGTTAGTTACCGTACTCCTCCGAAACGGCTTTACCGATTTTTACCAAATTTTATATGCGTATTCAGTAGGTCTGAGAATCGGCTACTATTTATTTTTCATACACCTAAATGATAAGGGTTGTACTCTCTTAAGAATTTTTTTTTAATTTTTGGACGTTTTTTTTGTTATTTGTGGCGTTATAAAATACATACAACCCTAAATTTTTACTTTTTTATCACCAATCCCTGCCTTTTTTCAAAAAATCTAGACCCGTGCAAGGCCGGGGCGGGTCGCTAGTATATATAAGAATTTAATTTAATTTAATTTAAGTACATTTAAATAATTGTATATTTTTTGTCAAACTATAAGTGTATAAGTAAATAAATTGTATTTAGTTGGTAAGCCTTATTAAATAAATAAATAAATAAATAAATAAATATATATAATTTAACAGAATAGTTTTGATTTCATTAAATTTACTAATGAGATTTTTCAAAAACCTCTTAAACATTGAATAAATTGTTTGTTACTTTTGGTAAACTTTCGTATAAATAATATAAACGGTCAATTAATTAATACCTACATTATAATTATTATGTCATGGTGCTTTGCTACATACATGCTACTATTGAAATGGAAAATAAGGTATACAAGTATAAGAATCCTTAGTTTCATATTAGATCAGCAGCAATTATTTATTTTATTTCCAGTATGTGGTTGTCAAACAAAACTGTCGTATTTTAATAGGTAGCGTGTCTGTTAATATGCATACTTGATGTGTGTATTGTAACTGTAAATAAATTTAAATTCAAAAATCATTTATTAATTTAGGTAACACAATGTACACTTATAAACGTCAATAAAAAATACATATTAATTTTACATTTACTGCCAGTTCTCAAATCAAGGGCGTAGAACGGACGAGAAGAACTGGCAATAAACTCGCCGCTACTCTTTTTAATCGCCAAGTTTTTGTTTTACAAATGTTTTGTAAGGAGCTGCAATCATTACACCATGTTCTTTCATGACTTTCATGACATCTTTAAGTAATTAATTATAATAATCAAAAAATATATATATAAACGAAAAAATATGGCGATAAAAAGGTTGAATGAAAATGACACACTAGGGATATTAGGTTTTTAGAAAGGATTGAAATGCTAATAAATTACTCTGAGACAGTATCAAAATATACTTGTTGCTCACGATTTCACTCGTTTATTTTCTTCAAGATGAGCGATTTCGAGTAATTTACGAGTAGTTTCGGAAATTAGCTTTATCAAATATATTTCTGTAATCTGTTCTTCTTTTTTATAATTAAATAATTAATTATTTATTGTACTGTACTTTCCTGCCCTGTTCCCTTTTCAATTGGGTAGGTACCTACTATTTTAGTATAAGTATTTATATATGTAGATTAACAACTTTATTATAAAACAATATATTGTTTGCTACGATTGCATGTTAAGAACTTAGGAGCCTGAATAGGACCAACTTAGACGGTATTATTTTCAAAAGAACTCCTTATGAATTGAAACAGTTTTTTCATCAACATTTCGTTTAACTTTCTCTAACACAATTGAACGTAGAGACCTGCCTGATTAAGTTAACGTACTTCTTTTGAAGAACTTTCAAGGTTTTTAATTAAAGTAACCTTTTATTCTTATTAAAGGTTCGAAACTTTAATTTGAACCGGGTTCCATTAATCTAGAGAATTAGTCTCGTGAGCATTACATAGAGTGATATTGCCTTGTCGCGTCATGTCAAATACGTGTCTGGGGAAATTTTCATCAATTTTCAGAAGTACTTTTCCGTCTTTATAGCCTTGCGTTACCTGAGCTATTTAGAAGTATTTGGAAGTCCGTACGATAAGGATAAAAAAGCATAGCTGTTGCAAAATAATGAAAAAAGCTGTTGAATTGAGGTTGATTACCTATACAAGTAACTAGTAAAAGACTAGTTTTTCTGACAATTTTTGGGTATGGAACTAAATAAATATTATGCACAATTTATATAAAAAAAATCTAAATTTTTGGGTAAATTTCTGTTAAATTTGGATTAAAAACTTAATACAGTAAAGTAGTCGTAAGTAGTAACGATTAAACTAAACAATAAAATTTTATGAATATTCGAACTCACCAAAAGTTTTAATTACAATAATATATAGATAGCTTTGATAGAAAAATATTGAAAACAAGTTATATTATTGAATTTTCAATCGTAAGATCATACATATCTCGTAATTGAGACTTTGATGTTCAACGTATTTTGAATGGGCGAACTCTCAAACAATTTAACCCAAATACTGGTCTCGATTAATAAATCGTAAGATTGAACTCTAAACCATATGTCTGTCTGTCCTTTTGTCTCCGTCTGTCTGTGAGTCTGATCGATTCCGAAATAGGGAAAGTTTTCATTAAAGTTGAATCAGTCTGTTCGGTGTTTTTAAATGAGCCATTAATCTTAAGTCGGTTAAATCGTTTTCAAGATAATCTCAGTAGAGCTGTTACATCTAAAACTTTTTTTAAACAATGGATCATATGTTTTCAATTTCATAAGAGCCCCGGCTTCACACGGGTGCCATGTAGATGTACTATACACAAAAAATAGCCTGTTACTCGCTGATAATGTAGTTGTTTAATGGTGAAAGAATATTTTAAATCGGTTTAGTACTTTTTGAGTTTATTAATAACATACAAAAATACAAATCTTCCCTCTTTTTAATATTAGTATAGATATTGAAAATGTATATATAGACACATAGACACTGAATGCATACAATATAATACAAAAGACATCCTTATTAATATAACACAATTATTCTCTCTTTGCAAGTTAGTTAATTTTAGCCCAATAACGTAATCTGAATTCTATCACGCGGAAAAAAACAGTAAAAATAATATTTCACGGCTTCATGGTCAAAATGAGACTCATAATTAATTTTAAATGTCTGCCCTGCCCCAAAAAGAGGAAGGTAATTAATTTATATTAGTATCTAAATGTCCTTGAAATTGTTCATTAAATATGTTTTCGATGAAGGAGCAACTTTTTTGCTGATCGGCAGTAATATAATATTAAGCTTTAATTTTTTCTAAATGAAAATGACAATATAAGCGTTCGGGTATTCAATATTTAGTGTTCGGAATTTCCTACTCTATTAAAGATTAAAAAAAGTTTAAATAAGATACCCGATTTATGATTTATGCCGACGAGTCCGATGCTTTTCAGCAACCGTGGTCACGGGCAGACTATCTGAATGTCGGCATAAATAATATAAATAATAAAACGCGTTTTAATCCGGAATAAAGTATATTATTTAAATGTGTGATACTCGCGTTAATAAAAGACAATATTATGAAAAGAAGTGTTTCGGGCGTTGACACCATAACATTTTACCAAAACCCATTTGAGCGTGATATCTAAACTGCTCGGGCACGATAGTACTCAAACCCATGAAAAGATGATTACATTGACAAATGGCTCGTCCCTTGAGCCTTGAGGTCGGTAATCTACTAGCGAATGTTGTCCAATTAATTCTCCTTGCTATCTTTACTGAAATTATTTTTCCAACGCTCACATGTCTGAGAAATATTGTTATCTTTTGTAATTAATTTATACTAATATTAATACAGTGATATATGTACTCATATAGCATAATAATAATATTTTTGAAATGAAATGAAATGAAAAAAAATATTTCAAGGTACATACAAAAACTTACGTACCTACTAAACAAATTATAAAATATTACAACTGAGTACCTTGAAAAAGGAGTCAGCTCAGTTTTTGTTGTGCTATCTATCGATAACACAACACTGGTTTTCAGTGACACCATATAAAAAAGAAACAAAAATAAAACAAAAAAATAAAAAATAAAATAAAATAAAAATTTTAATTATTAAACTATATCATTCATATGTAAAATCAAAATTTTAAAGAAAACATGTGTGTTCGGAGGCAGCAGTCGAATAACGGTACATGGGTTTCATAACTCCCAAGAAAGGTCGAGTGTAAAGAAGATAATATGCAGAGGTGAATTTGTTTTATTGATGGATTGATATATAATACACGTATGCATGACTTGTTTTTTAAATGTATCCATAAATCAAAAACCTAGTTCTAAGAATATTTTTTTTGTTTACTCAGTCATCTATTAGTTGCGTTTGTATATTCACTGAAGCGTAATAATATTGTTATAACGCAATTTAGTTCAGGCGAACACAAATCTGATTTTCCTTACGATTATTTAGGCTAATGAAGGTCCGCTGTTTACGATGTCATCTTGAAATGAAAACATTTATAATTCAGTTTTGATCGTAACAAAATTTATTTTCTTTTCCAATTTAAAAAAAAAAAGAACAGTACAACGTTGTGTATTCAAGTATAATGCTTTGTCTTTTTACCCAACTCGGTCTGAAGGAGGGTTATATTTTTCGAATGTATGTAATTTCTTTGGCACACTCTGTAGCTTTGTTTCCCCGGGATTCGAACCACAGACCGCCGCGGCCGGCGCTAATATCATCGCAGTTATCACTGAGCCACGGAGGCAGTCATAGATATAACTACAACCGTTATATATTCGAAGTAGCGTAGGAAAAATCGTGATTATACATATAAAATTACTAGCGCCCCGGCTTGGCACGGGTCTAGATTTTTTGACAAAAAAAAAGCAGGGGTTGGTAATAGAACATTGAAAATATAAGGTTGTATGTATATTTTAATGCCACATAATAAAAAAATATCCAAAAATAATATATTTTTTGAGGTGTACACTCCTTATCACTTAGGTGTTTGAAAGATAGATAGTAGCCGATTCTCAGAATTACTGAAAATGCATAAAAAATTCATAAAAATCCGTCGAGCCGTTTCGGAGGAGTAATGAAACGAACATTGTGACATGAGAATTTTATATATTAGATAACCATGTCAAACCCGACGGGAAGCTAGGCGCCAACAAGCCTATCAAACGTTCAAAATAGAATTTACTTAAAGTATTGACGTCACTTTCATTGTCATACATAATAATAAATATGAGATAAAATCATTTTAAGCAGCTCTTAACTTTACCGTTTCAATATTCCGTCGAACTGAGCATCGTGAAAATCAGATATTTAATCATCATAATCAATATTTTGTTTAGCAAAAGCAGTTTATATTTGAAATGAACTTTTCGATCATTTCACTTATGGCGGAAGACACGAAAGGTCACAATGTAGTATAAGTAAAATAAAAGAACGCAACCGGCAGAGGAAATAGGAAAGCGAAATTAGAGAAATTGCAGGGCAGGTTGGTTGTAAAGACAGGCAGAGATCTTAATACTGGGAGAGGTTTCCAATACGTATAGTGAATACTTGTATTTTTGACGAAGCACGGATAAACATATACCGGAATACCCGGAATTAAACTACAAATCTCAACGCAATAAAGAACGACTACTCAAACGCTTATCAAAATTGAGTATTATTTAAAAAAAATTAAATATCGACAGACGAGCTTGGGGTTCACTTGATGGTATGTGATACCACAGCCACAGAATATCAGTCAGTAATGCGCTGTCGACCTACTTTTTACTTCGAGCATTCGGAAATTCATAGACAGACCGAAGCGCGTAATGTTCACTTCACGGTTTTTCCTTCTATGAACGGTGGTTCGTTACCCGGACGGAATGGAATGAAATGAAATGAAAATTAATTTATTTTGGAAGAAAACTTTACCACACATACAAAAAAAATAAAGAAATAAATGAAAACATTTTCGATATTATTTCATTAATATACATTATTACTTTCATTAATATACATAATATAAGAGACAGTAATATTTAAGTAGCTCTCATCTTTGATTAGCATTTCAATATTTTACTTTAAGCCACAAAGACAGCCATTAATATTTAAAATATGGTTATGGTAAATGAATTATTAAAAATAGCTAAAAACAAAATTATATTAAAACTTTGGATGTATCATTTATTTAGGAAATAATGACCTCTAATTTCATTTAATTCAGTGTTTTCAGTCAAACAATAAAAATTGTCAATTTGACTGCCAAATTATTTAAGCTATGTATTTGGTCCGGTTGGCCAGTTGCATTTAACCGATTTATTTTCATAAAAAAATATGTATCATAAAAAATACTATTTTCACAATGTATTAATGTAGAGCGAACATTAAAAAAAACACCAATTTTACAGGGATTGGGATTAGATATCCATCGCTCAATTTTTGTGAGGCTTTATAGTGCCCGAAAAGATCATATTTAGGGCAAAATACATTTTTACAGAAAATAATAAACGCGTTTTGAATCCGCGAATCGTCAGAATCAAGATACCTATACTTGCCAACGTGCCCGTGAAAGTTATTTTGAAAAGATTTAAATTATTTTAATAAGATTTAATTTAAGGTTATTTCATGTAAAAATACGTTTTGTGACATATAATAAAATGATATCGAATGTTGTAACGTGGTTAGGAGTAGCGTACATTTTAATTACGGGGTGACTGCGACCGCAGTCGCCAATCTCTACGCGAGGGTTACATTTTTGGCAGGAATATTAAGGAGTCTTATTCGGATGAAATGATTTTATTTGATTTGTATTCGTGTTACTAAGGAGTAGTCTTAAAAGTAATGTCATTCATATATAAGGAACAATTAAATAATATACTGGTATCTAGCATTAAATAATCGACAACAATGAAGTTTACGTAAATACCACCACTATTACCAAGAGGGCGATACATTAATATATGTGTGATATTTAACAAGGGTGTTTATTGTTGAAAAAAGGAGAACATTTAAATAATATACTGCCGTGACCACGGTTGCTGATAAGCATCCGAAACGTCAGCATAAATAACATATTGTAAATAATAAATCGCCTTTTAATCCGTTATAAAGTATTTTATTTAAATGTGTGATACTCGTGTTAATAAAAGACAATATTAAAAATACAAACATGTTAGAAAATATTTTACTTATTATTTAATTTAGTTAAATTATTTTTAAACGAGTAGTATAAGGGGCAAATTACACATATACAATATGTTTTGTTATTTAGACTTCTGTTCAGCCCGCTAGCATTTCCGAGATGTATTATATTTCGACATCGACAACTTTAATAGACAATATATCTCGATCGACGAATATCTCTACTTTTGACATTCGAAGTCGGATGTAAAGTGTAAGTGTCTTGTTAAGCCCGGATGACATAAAGAGATAATCGATTAAAACACGAGAAAACGGTCGACCACATTTTGTCATGGTTGTCATGCTAGGCCGGCTGAGAATGTCCACTTTTCGTGACGGCACTTGTTTCTATATTTCTTAACTTTTCGTTTATTTTTTTAAGTTATTATTATCATTCTTGTATTAATATTTACCTTGTCCCATCCCGAATATTTCAGTTTCAGATAAAAGTTTTTCATTTAAATATGTGATACAGGGGTTAACAATTCAATAGATAAGATAGAAAGCTATCCAGAATCACATATGCTATAATAATTTAACTTTGATAACATATAGCATTCAGTTCGTGGTTTTAATAAATAAAGCTGGAAGAAGTGCGTTGTTTGCGGCTTTATTGGCGTGCAATGACGAAACTGCGAGAGTAATGTACTGCAACAGTAATGCTCTTATAAGTCTATAAAAGTGCATGCCACTTCATCCTGATTGTAATTTATTAACATGCTAATTGTATTTATATGTATCTGATGTTTTGGTGTAGATCGGATTTAAAAATATACATAAAAACAATAAAAGTAGCTCGGGATATAATAAAATGCAGGAAATTAAATGAGACTTTGGTTACATATTTGGATTTAAAATTTAAAAAATATATATATTTTATATGACAAAAGACAACTGGTTTATTCTCTTGCTTTCATTATACTTATAAAATACAAATATTTTCTCTTAGTTAAAAAAAAAGGAACTAATTTTAAATCTTTTTTTTTTGTACACCCACATGACCAAGGATAGACTGTTTTTGTACAGAGAAAATAAATCGCTTTTATAAGTATTTCTTTCACGCGAACTAAGCCTCGGTAAAGACTGCTTATTTAATAGAAAAATATAGTTTCTCATATGAGAATCGCGTGCGGTTGTCAATTACAGAGTGATAGTAATCTCGATAAGAATGGGGTCACAGAGCCCAGCAGATCTTAATGTTGCCTTCTGTAGTGGCTAGACAGCGAAGTATCATAACATGGGATTGTTATTCCCCGTTCGGATTTATTTGTAACCGACATAACTCCTAGAGAAATTTCCTACTTCGTAATACATTAATGTTAAAAATGTGATATGTTTTCTTCACCACACCCCACGCTACCAAACATACGGCTCGTTGGCGTTCGGTAGATCAAATGCCCTGCGCATCGATGGGTCGTGTTTTCGAATTCCGCCGGGACGTCATATATATAATTTTCTGTAAACATGTCTTCCCCACGTCTGGTAAATTCGGGCATTGAACGGGTGGGAGGAATATCGAAATTCCGACCGGATAACGAACAACAAGTGCATTTGCGCGTTTCGGTTTCAGTTTATGGAAATCCGAATGCTCGAAGTAAGAAATTAGATCGACAGTGCATCATTGACTGATGTTCTGTGTCTGAGGTATCACCTACCATCAAGTGAACCACATACTCGTCTGTCAATATATAACATAAAAAAACGATTTAATATTGAACTCACTCGATTAAATTCATACGTAAACATCAAAAGTACTAGTTAAAATATTTGTGTAGGTTTTTATACATTGAATGTGTGAAATTTTCGTTTTCTACGGATCAGTTAAGTTAAATGATATTAATTATTATGATTCAGTATTTACATATGGTCAAAGTAACACCGTAAGAAACCTTTATGTTACCTATTTTGCAAAAGTTTTAATAAAAACATGTTGATTATAATGACTTAATCTTAATTTCATTATTTATTTATAAATTTACAAGTGAACTTATTGATTCAGTAAACAGTAAAATATTTAGAGGCTAATTATAAAAAAGAAGATTTCTTCAGATTTAATAAACGATAAAACGATATGTACTTTACAGAAACTAAAAACTAATAACTACCTATATCTGATCGTTTAACGAGTTTGCGGTTTAGATGATTAAAAAACAAAATTACTTCCGATGTCGACAGACGAGCGTGTAATCGTTTGGCTTGGTATGGGCATGTTATGAGGAGAGATGAAGGGCATGTATCTAAAAAAGTTTTGAATATGAAAGTAGATGGGTGTAGTGGAAGGGGGAGGCCAAAAAACATGGATAGACTATGTGAAGAATGATATGTGTTTGAAAGGTGAGACTGATGATATGGCGAGTAAAAAGAGAGAATGGAAAAAGAGAACATACTGCGTCGACCCCAAATAAAAAAAAGGGAACAGGACAGGTAGAAGAAGAAGTCGACAGAGCGTGTAGCTCATGTGCGTTTCATGGGCAGAGATCAATGATGCAGCTTAACTATCGACCAAGTTTTGTATGTCGACATTCGGCAATAATTGGAAATTTCGGTCACAATCTTCATGACCTTTCTTTATAAACGGCGGTTTATCCTACCCATTTAGTGCTTTCAGAAAGCGGAGGTAATAAGGATTTAGAAAAAATAATAAACATTTAAAACCCGTTTCGAACCTGTGATTTATCGCTGGAGCTCATCGAGAAAAAAAAATATCACCAAACAAAACGTTTACAAACAGTGTTAGTTAGGTATAAGAGTTATTTTTATTAGTTTCGTTCAAATTTTGTATTTGAATGTCGGATATCTCTTCAATAAAACTTATTGTATCTTAGAATCGTATATAAATCAGCTTTAGTTAATTCTATTGTATTTTTATTATATATTTGATCAATAAAACTTTTTTTTAAGTTGAAACAATTACACAATTTAACAAAACACGTATTAGTTTTAACGAGAAATATTATTTTTAGGACATATAAAACGCACATTTCGTTTCAAAAACATTATAATTAATATAAGACACGTGTAATTTTGCGAAAGAAATATTAATAATGAATAATCTAAGTTTAATAAGTACATAACTGTTTTAAGTTCTAAACGAGGCATTTGCATTTTAATATTACTGCTGTAACATCAATTGTGAGTTCTTGTAAGAATATCAGCAAATTCTGTAGTTCATATTTTAAACTATGAATTTTGTCAGAAACCTGTAACTGGAAAGTTTGAATCAACAGTAGAGCTATTGTATACGCCACTCAAAAGCGAGTGAAACATCAAACTTTTACTATTCAATCATAATCAATTAATATGAGTAACTTACCGTTTTGTTTTTTATGACACTGAATGACTCCAAAAACTCAACACTATATTTAAAATCCAACGATTATATAGAACTCTATGAAGCGTTGTATACGAATCCCAGATCCTATACGATACACGAGTGGTCTCCGATATAGTTAGCGAAGTATGAATAAAAGCGATCGAGAGCGTCCGGCGTCTTCCCACTCCCGAACTTCACTGGAACAGGGATCTCAGCGGAGTCTGCGTAATGGAACGGCATCCCTACAGATTGCTATATGGGAATAAACGATAATAAATTACAAGCATAGTACATGCGTAAAGCGGCCGAGCCCGTGTTCTTGATTAGTTTGAAGTCTCCGCTAATGTGTTAGACATCCAGAAGGAACGAGACGAGTATGTTAAGACATTTACTTAAAACTTGATGAAACTTGTGGTTCGAGGTTAAAGGTCTTTGCCGCTTTGAAACTTTTCCAAATTTAAAACACGAGTTTACTTGACAACTTATTCCAAATACGAATTTATTAAGACATTATTCAAATATGGAATTCAGTATAATACTTTTCTTATTAAGGTTAAGCTTTTAGAAATAGGTTTAATATAATATTAAATATTAAACGTTCAACGATAAAAGCTCGATTGATTTAACCTGTATGCGCTTTTTTTTAAGTTTTGATTAATTCACTATGTAAAAGTTTAATGTGGAGATTACGAATAAAGTTAACAAGACTATTCGTTTGTAGGTAGGACATACTTGATTAGTTAATCTGAGTTCTGCGTAATAACTGACATGTCATTCGTAAAAACAATTAGTATCAATATTTTGTATGTATATATATGTTTATACCATTAATAATAATTTATTAGTTAACAATATTGTAAATAATATTTCTTTTGAAATAAAATATAATTGTAATTTCATCACAATTTTTCTGGTTACTTTAGCTTTACACTTTAGCAGGGTATATTTAGTACATTTTTAGTTTTCATAAATGTTAATTATATTGTGAATAAAATATAACAAGATTTAGATTTGTCATAATGAAGATTTGAAATATGGAGACAATTCAAATGAAAAATGTTTACTGATCGAAATGCGATGTTATGATACGAAACATCGCGTCGCGTCGAGTCGGTGTGAAATATAATTAGGTCTGGAAAGTATCAGCTAATAAATTAAGTACAAAGTGTTTTGTTGGTTTGTCTTTATATTGGGCAAAAACCAAGCTCACCTTTTTTCATAAGAATAGTTTAGTGGTGTAAAAGTGTACTTTTATACTAGGAAAGAACCTCAACTTTTCTTGCCTAACGATGTCGCTGAATAACTCAAGTTATAGATAAATTGCGTTTTAATTAGATAGTTATTACATCAGATATATACAGAATATCATATATATACGGTATATCTAGTTAGAACTACACAGATCTAGTGCGAAGCTTTAAAAGTATAAAGCCCTTTGAGTTAGTATATAACTATATAGTGATAGTGAAAATTGTTAGTGCTTTGGAAAGAATAGAACAAAATATATGTATGTATCTGATAGTGAATAAGAAGTGTTAAAGAACACTATCTTAGTAAGAAGGATATAATTTAGTTAGTTTTAGATATATTTTTTTACATGTTAGGTTAGTTACTTAGTAAATATAATAGGTTTTTAAATAATAAAAAAAGTGTTTTTTTTTCAAACAAAAGATAAAATTAACCATTATTTGAATGGGCTTTTTAAGAAATATTTTTGGTAAGCGTAAGCATTAAAAGCCCAGAGGTAGAACGTAATTTGAATCGACATTTGAATGTTTTAGGACCGCGTGTTGGTTGAATCTCTTAGCTAAATCCCTTCTGAGACGTAATAACCCCAGACGTCTAAGTGTCGAAGGATCTCATAAATCAACTTTCAAGGTCAAGGAATAATAAAATGTCAGGAGCTTAGTTAAAAGAGACAGGTGGTAATTTTACAAACGAATGCGGTTTTTTTTAAATTGCAAATGTAAAGGATAATTGATTTCCTCCCTTTGAATTTTATTCATTTGCTTCTTTAATCTTATAATACAGAACAGGTTATGTGCAGAGAAAGGTTCGCTCGCGGTAGTGTTGTGTAGGACATACAAGAGGCGGGACTTTTGTCCCGGACATGACGTCAAAATGTAAGAGCGGCTCGAAATTATAAAATGTACTACTTCAAATTTTACGTCGCGCTCGTTTTTTCTCGATGTATTTGGGTCCTTAATAACCATAAAAAACCATCAAGTGTCATAATATTAATACTCGCTAGTACAAATTATGCTTCGAGCTTCATACGCCTCGCCTCATTTGAAGTGGGACATTGTACTGGCTCAGAGTGAAAAAGAGGCTACTCTTACAAACTCCTTTTGAAGTCCTGTACTACCCAACACTAGCTCGCGGTAACGCGTTCATCGTAATCCACTTTGCTATGCCTCGTACGAAAGAGTGTGTAGGACATATTTTGCCTACTTCTTATTATAGGTACTTACTAAAGGATGGTATCAAAATAATTTTAATTATTATTTTGTATGTAAAAAGCAATTTCAAATTTTAACTATACGCGTATTGGAATGCGAATATTCAAATTATAAAACCTAAAATAATTCAGCTATGTAGGTAGAGAGTGATTAGTGATATTAGTAACTAGTAATAATGGACTTATTTTACGCTTTACAATGTTGAATGATCAAAATTTAAAAAAAAAAATATAAAGGTATGGTAAAGCTACTAATTTAATTGCAAGTTTAGGTAAAATTACAAGATAATGGGTTTTCTCATATAAATGATAAGCATTTTTTATTTATTGTTAGGTTAAACTTAGATATTTGTTCGGACATTCATATTTGCAAATATTCGTATGAATTTTAATGCGATTACTAATATGAATGCGAATACGTGTATTCGTTACATCACTACACGATAACAAATCTTATGATTAAGACTATTCATTTTTTCTCGAGTAATCCCATTTCAAGAAACATATTAGGTATGTACTTAAATTAAAAACCAATGCAGTACAATATTATATTATCAAGAGAACTGATATTACTAGATAATGCTATACTATAATCAAATAATATGTATGTTACACACACAGTAAAACTTTCAGAATTTGATATTGGTTAAAGTACAATATTTTTAACTCGATTTTAGCATACATAATTATAAAATTTGAATAGAATGTGGTAAAATAAAGCCATGTACTTGTACTGAATTCAATTCCGTGTATTCAGGCTCTGTAGAAAGCGTAACAAGGTAAGGTTTCAAAACTAGACTACATTTGGGTCATATTCTGTATTCGGAAACAAGGATATTCTGTTCCTCTATCGATGGTAGCTTTAATATTTTATGTAACGCAAACGATGTTTATAAGACTGTATTATTAAATAATATGAATATATTTGAGATCGACTTTATTTGGCGGGAGAATAAACAATTTTTTGTTATATTTAGAGTAATAAAATATTTTTCTTCAGGGACTGGATGTTGGCTCACTCTGTAATGAATTTATGGAGCTTTGTTAAAAATATATATAATATAGATGTACACCACGCCTCTTTCCCATAGGGGTAGGCAGAGGTCACGGATTCTATATGATCCGATCCTCCACTTTAAAAATAATCATAAAAAGTCGAGAACACACGTCATGGGTTATTTATTGGAGTAAGGACTTTTGCTCTTGCTAAAATAGATCATAAGGGAAATTTTTGTTTTTTTTTTTCTGGAGAATTATTTTACCCGTCAATAACATGACGCTACATTACATGGGATGCAGTGAACCTATCTTAATGGACTGAATGTCTGTCTTGTAGAAATCTTTGTTGTAAATGGATCTAAAAATCTTGAATGTTTGTACAATTTTGAGATATATATTTGATACATAATTACTTTTTCTTACTTTTCAGAAGCTATCAAGTAAACCAACACGAAGTTGTCTCGAAACGTTTGTATTTTTTCACTAATTACGGTAATAACGATACTGTTAAAACATTAGGTAGGTACATATTTCCATCAAAATTCAATGTGGCGTTCACAAGACGAGGTAAGCCATCAGTTCTAGACAATAATACGTATTGTCTTCAATGACGTTATAAAATAGTATAATTGTCAGTTAAGTTTCTTTAGTCAATAAATACTGAAGGTAATTAGAGAAACAAGACCCCACGATTCCGTGCTGGGAATTTGGCAGTATGCATTACATACCTCATGCCGCCTCGTGCTTACTTAATTTTACTGGGAGGGCGGGACGTTTAATCTTATTAGCCTGGCATCACCCTGCGATGCGGATTATAAACTTATGCCACGGAATATGAATTTTACAAGAAATGTTGGTATTGTGTTTCCTAGGTATTACGAATTTATACGGTTGCATTGTGATACCTCTCATTTCCTCCAGCAGAGATTGTATACTAGATTACGTTGATGTTTATAAAATTATTATTTGCAAACTGAAATTTAAAAGAATTGAAAAACATTTATTGTTGGTAATACAGTCCCTACTAATATTATAAATGTGAATGTAAGTTTGTTTGTTACGCTTTCACGCCAAAACTACTCAACCGATTATCATGAAACTTTGTGCATATTCTTAGAGGTATTATTAAAAAAAACATAGAATATTTTTTATAAAAAAGACAGAAAAAAAAATACGGAGGTTAAAAAAAACTATTTTAGCAGAGACGAATTCAGTCGCGGGCAGAAGTTAGTATATAGGAAACTAATGATTGCATTTAATTACAAACAAACTTCCATGAAATAGCGAAAAATTCTGAGCTAACCTAACGACTTCCGTCTCAATTTTCTTTGCTATTTAGACATTGATATAGTATGTCAATGCATTTAGACGAATGATACTGCATATTTGGCTTCTTGATTGGATTTTCGAATTCATTTCATCAAATAAAAGATAGATAAATTCTACATACTTATCTTATTTTTTAAATATTTTTAATATAAATGTATTCGGAAGAAGTACTAGAAATTAAAACTTTACTGTGCTGCACATTTAGTAATGCAGCTTCCATTTTAGTGATGCAAGAAATAATATTTTATAGTGTAGTGATCACAAAATACATTTGGTTACAATTCGAGGGCAGAAATATTTTACTTCGGTTTCTCGTACTTCTATTTTTCCCGTATCGGTACAACTTATGTCCTCTGTAGTTGACTTATCCCCAGGGAAATAAGTAAAAGCTGGAAATACGCCCGAGACCTCACGCAAAATATGTCTTCAAGTATTATCTTCATAAGCTTTGGGAGATACATGAATGTTTTATTTTGCGATTTCGATCAACTTAGTATGTAAAGAAATAAGTCTCCAGTTATTTGTTTACGAATAACTAATCATAAGTAATGTAAGTAAATAAATAATAATGTTCTCTTGCGACAGAAAAATTCGAAATATCAAGGATATGCTTGGCGAAATGTAGATAATACTAAGGTACTGTTGTATTTTAGATAGCAAGATTTTGTAGCTAATTTGGTAACTGGTAATGGAGGCAGAGCAATAGAAATTTCGTGGAACTGGAGTTTCCACCCGAGTTCGAATCCCGGGAAAACAAGATAGGGCAGGTACAGACAGCTGAACAGCTGCTATATCTGGATCGCATGTAAAGAAAAATAATCAGTTAAACAGACTCATAAATGGGTTTGCCCCATACCTACTACTACCTACTAGGGGACTCGAGACTGTAAGTGAAGTCGTAAGTTACAAACTACAGTTCACCTAATCATCTCATCACCTAATCTTCCTTCTATTATTTCTTATCTTATTATTTCACAAAAATGATGCCAAATCAAAAAAACATTTTTTTCGTTAAAATAATAGAACAAAATTCTGGATAGACACCCTAATCGGTATGAAATATAAATTACGACCTACGTACGTAAAAAAAAATCATTAAAATCGTTCGAGCAGTTTCAGATATTGAAATGTATCCAAAAAGTTTTTTTACAAAGTTGAGAACATACGTATATGTAGCTGAGAAATAAAAGCCATTTACTCTCAATACATATGATCTAAAGAAAATTCCCTCAAGAATAGGATTAGGAAAAAAATCAAGTGCAACAAACTCTAGTAATTGAGTGTGCCAGGGCCCGGATGTTTGTACAGCTAGAAGTTTTTATCAGCAGCGATTGGCGCTCCCGTGTCGCACTAACTGCACTCTGGCTTGGAGGAGACTTGTATAAAGTGTAAGATAAATTTTATACGGACGAACTTAATCTGTATCTAGTTGAATTATGAGTTTCAAGATAGTATTGACTTGTTTCGAACTAATTTGACGGGCTCTTTGGCGCGTTCGGTAGAACACCTACCGTGCGCATCGATGGATCGTGGATTCGAGTCCTACCGGGACGAAATGTTTATAATATTCTATAAAAATGTCTTCCTCGCGTCTGGTAACTTCAGGCATTGAACAGGTGGGAGGAATATCGAAATTCCATCCGGTTAACGAACCACCGTTCATAGATGGAAAAACCGTGATGTGCATATTGCGCGTTTCGGTTCAGTCTATGGATTTCCAAATGCTCGAAGTAGAAAGTAGGTCGACAGCGCATCATTGAATGATGTTCTGTGGCTGGGGTATCACCTACCATCAATTGAACCTCATACTCGTCTGTCGATATTTAACATTAAAAAACCATCCATCCCAGCCAAACCATTGAATTTGTTGTTTCGTGTGCGTGTCATTTCGTTTACACATAACTGGTATACATTCAAAATTGTATTTCTCAACAAACTGCAAAGCATTCCATGGCTTAAAGCGTACTGCCAATTACACATGCAGCCTATCGGTCAACTGCATTCAAAAGTCATTGAACAGTGAGTTCAGTATTAATAAGTTAGAATATTTCTAACAAATAAATCGTTTTTTTTATGTTAGACTAGCGATCCGCCCCGGCTTCGCACGGGTTCAATGAAGATGGAAAAAAATATAGCCTATGTTACTTGCTGATAATGTAGCTTTATATTAATATTGTCTTTTATTAACGCGAGTATCACACATTTAAATAAAATACTGTATACCGGATTAAAACGCTTAAACTGTCTTTTACTGTCCGGATTTAAACTGTCTTCCCGCGACCACGGTTGCTGTAAAGCATCCGAAACGTCGGGATAAATAATTTAAACAATATAAATAATAAATCGCGTTTTAATCCGGTATACAGTATTTTATTTAAATAGCTTTATATTGGTGAAATAATTTTTAAAATCGGTTGAGTAGTTTTTGAGTTATATTGTAACAAACAAACCTTTCCTCTATAATATTAGTATAGATATCAACAGACGAGCATGAGGTTCACTTGATGGTAGATGATATCTCAACCGCAGAACATCAGTCGCTGCGCCGCTGCCATGCGCTGTCGACCTACTTTTTATTTCGAGCATTCGGGAATCCATAGACTGAGACCAAAATACGCAATGCACTACCCGATTTTTTCCTCTATTATCGTTGGTTCGTTACCCGGACAGAATTTCGATATTTCTTTCACCCGTTTAATGCCGAAAGTGAAGAGACGTAGGGAGGATATTTTTACAGAAAATCATAAACATGTCGTCCCAGCGGGATTCGAACCCGTGACCCAACAATACATAAGGTAGTTGTTCCACCAAACGCACAAACGAGCCCATCGTCCTTTGATGATGATATAAGTGGTATTCTTATATTGCATTCCTATCCAATAATTTAATTAATTAATAGTACAATACTATAACAGTAATTCAGTACTTAATTGGAAGTGGGGCAAAAAAATATCAATAATTCTTTACCACCAGTAGTCTCCCAAGTAATATTAAGGAGGCTCATGGCTTTGGACCCCTTAAAAAAAGTTAAAATAATATATTACAACTATATCGGATAGCTGAAATAATAATTATTAATAAAAAAATAGGAATTCGTTATCAAGAATTGTTTTGTCTTTACATTAAAAACGAAATTTACTGTCATTGTAAGCCAATATTGCCGTTCCAACTATGCACGCCTGACACAGTCGTAATAGCGATTCTCTAATACCATTGAAAATTAAGCGCGATACAGAAAACTAAACTAATAATACTACAACACACAACGTTTTATCGCAGTTGGCATTAATTGGATTCTGCTTTGCATTGTTTAATCAATTTCGAAACAAACAAGCCAATACAGACGTGTGACTGTTTCTCATTTTCATGCGCGCATATGGACGTTTCAAATACTTGCAATTAAAACACGCACTGCATACTTAACTTAGTATTTATTTTATTATTATTTAGTTGCAATTCTATACTGATATGAATCTATTCATAGCACTCGATTTAAATAGAATAGTAAATAACTATTTATTTACTTTAAATAACTATTTATTTACTATTCTATTTAAAGTCTATACTTGATCCACAGAATTAAACAAAAAATCATAACCTGCTTCTATCTTCACGACTTTTCCTTCAATTCAATGCTCCAGGCATTAACAACAATTAAACATTATATTCATTTATGTCACAGTAAGAATAAATACCCTCTTGAAATTGGTACTATTTAATATTTCTACTGCTATAATGATCTAAAATCACACTAACAACGCATAATTTAAAGGCATTAATCTCTCTCTTTTGTAGCGCATTTCTCCGGTCGTAACTAAATTAAAGAGGAATTTAATTACGTACCTTCCAAGTTCACATACAGACTAAACATTTTCTAGCGCTAAAGTAGAGATAAATAAAAAGCGATACATTCGATACCTACCATATATTATGCAAGGCATACTTGATCATTACAAAGTAGTTTAATTAGACTTGTTCAAGCACCTTTAATCAATACATTTTTAAAGGTCTCTGGATAACCGGAAATTCGCAATGTGCAATAAAATTAGAATTTCTTTGGATATTTATTTGCAACTAGGATTTGACGTGGATAATTTTTTATTCTTGATGTTTTACCGGGAATTTTCGAGACCAAAACCGTCTTAACTAACTTTATGTAAAAAAGCGTGTAAAATATAATAGATATTCGTGCTTGTGATGTTAGTAGGGATTATTTCCTAAATCTTTGTAATCAAATAACATCATCAGATCATGACCTATTTTAAATTAACTTCAGCCATTCGAAAATCCTTAAACTGAAGACAAAACATGCAATCTGCCATTCATGACTTTTCTACGAATGATGGTTAGTTACCCGAACGGAATTTCAATATGCTTGATGCCGTTCAATACTAGAAGTAGCTGTTTTTTTTTTTAAATAGCTATTTTTATTAATTCTAAGTACGACTCGTGAAACGATCTCAAACCACTGATGTGCCAGAAAAGTGTATTATTACCTATAGCGATATTAAAAGCGTCATATAGCAGCATGGTTTATCACAAACTTAAGTAAACACAACAACCATATTTTACTTTAAGAATCCATTCTGAAGATTACTGACCAAAGTCTGATTACTAAAACTCCTTACGAGCAAACTTTTTAAAGGATCTATAATATAACACGGTTATAAGTTAACTCCATTGGAACAAAACTTTGTCGCACAATACGCGGTCCGGCGCGAACGCCCTAAAATTATTTACCTTTCATTCCGTTCACTAAATGAGTAGGTTTATTGGATTAAGTCCAGAAAGCTTTGCCCTTAATTGGGGCTTTCCGACAAATAACTTTACTGTTTTCTCAAACTCGGACAGCTCTTAAATAATTCTCTTAATTAAATTTGTATACAAAATTAACTACGTTTTCCGTATGTAATACAATTTCGTGTTTTTAATGCAACTTACGAGAGCCAGGTACGTTTTCATTAGTGGAAACGTGATAGGACTGTAAAGATAATCTTTTTTATATACGACTAGGAGACCCGCGTGGTGTCACTTGCGCCCAAATAAAACCTTCATAGCGGCTTCAATATAAAATATAGTTATATATCGTACGAATTAGTTCAAACCAGATAGCTAGCCTAAATGTAAACTTTATGTTGAATACGCAGTGTGGTCCCAATATGGGAAGACAATTTAACTCGACTTAGAAGATCTTGTAAGAAGCCTCCATTTAAATCTACCACAAAATTATCAATTTAAATCTGAGGAACTCTGCATATGTTTATGATAAATATCGTCAAACAAGCTTGAAACCATTGATGGTATGTGATGCGTCAGCCACATGGCATTCATTTATCAATGACGTATCCGTTATCCATGGTTTATACACTAAACCAGGAATGCACAGTCTATAAAACAGTTACGGTGTATTTTTTTTCAGGGTTTCCGTCTATAAAACATTAACAAAAATTTACTTTAATAGAGGGATATCTCTCACTTCAAGTTTTAAATACCATTACCATTTCTCCTCCAGAAAACTTATCCAGGTGTAAACAACAATTTTATTGTCGGCAAAAAATGGTGCAAAGGGCACGTTTTACAAAGGCACACTAAAATAAATGGACTGCTAGGTATCTTCCATTCAAATGTTTGAATAATTCATGTACACAATCTATAAACCAGACAGCGGAGAGCATTTTACAAAACAAACAAATTTTATTGATCACTTGGGTATTGTTCGCTAAACAATAAAATATTTATATTTACTTCGCAACACCTGGTTAGGTATCGCCCGTATAAGATTATAATATTAAAACCTTTTTTACATATATATTGGCATTTGTAGCCAGAGTTTTAATACATACAGAATACATGCAGTACCTAAGTGATATCAGTATAATTCATTGTCAGAATATAATCACTGTTTAGAAAGATCTTGTGTTGGGTTTTTATTATAGATCTGAACTCAATCTTCTGTTTATTGTATTAACCAAAATTTTTCTGTTTTTTTTTTTGTTTTATACCACAAACTCAAAATTTCAATAAAGTTATTTTATGGTTTAAAACAGACATTTTAAAGAAAGTCCAAGTCAAAAATAATGAAACTCTAATACTGCGCGTTTTTCATTCACACAACGTGCAAGTTTTAACAGCATTGTAACTTTTTCGCTTTTTTTAAAAGCGTCGCACTGAAAACCCTTGTTCGCTTATTTTTTACGATTGTTTGCTGTACACTGACTGCTGGGTGTGCATGTAAATATTTCGCTAACGGTTAGTGGTGTATTGGAAAATAATGTGAAAAACTGGTATTGGCGAATATCTGCCGACAGCTGCAATATTCGGTACGGTATTAAGGTGTCAATAAAATGGGTCGCTATGAGTATCGAGAAGCAATAAATTCGTTTTCAGCTACGTAGAACTAAGAGCTCAGATTATTTCACACCATTTACTCCTTTCATCTACAGTCTTCATAATACCGCTCCTATAAAAGGACTTTCTCCAAGATTGAAGTTTTGACTATATTCACAGCTTAATCGAATTCTGAAAAATTTCGGAGAATTCTTTTCAGATATTATTAATTTTGACGGAAAATTTCTTTAACGCCTTCACTTAATCTGTAAAGTTTTGACGGGCTTTGGATGCCTCAAAAATTCTTTTTTGATTATATTCGACTCAGTAACTAATTAAATTAACATTTTGGTGTAATACAGATGAGACAAAGTCTTTACTTAGGTACTTTAAGCTAGCGAGCATTAAAAGGAAAGTATGAAAGGGTTGTTTTGATAATTTAAATTTATTCAAACATTCATACATAACATCCACATAAATAAAAAACACAGCCCAGGCAATTCTAGTAAAAGGCAAATCGAGAATATAGAATTACATAGTACGTTTAACCATTCAAGATACGGCGTATTTTATTAAAAATGTCCTGTATAAAGTACAAACCAACCCTCCCATGCCCTCTTTACATCAACTTTTTGAGCGGCGCGTTCAATATATCGCATGTTATTGTAATCGAACGGGATATGGGATTCATAAATTACTCGTTCGTCCCATGTTAGCTTTCACGCTTCAATCAAACCGTCTGATATCAAACCGACAGTAAATTGAACTACCTCGCGTCTGATGCTGTTATTTTTAAAATAGCGGGCTGCACTTGGCGTAAAAATAAACGCTACGGTTTAATTTATATCTACAATCAAACTCAAGGCGGTGAAGATTTGCAGACTGGTAAGCTGCATTTCTAAAGTAGGGCGTGTAGATAATGATAGTGAAAAATACTAAAATGTTTTATATGTTTAATTTTTTATTGTATTTTTGTATATTTGTAACGAATAAACTCAAAAACTACTATTTTAAAAATTATTTCACCAATAGAAAGCTGTATTATCGGCAAGTAACATAGGTTTTTTGTGTATAGTAGGTACATCTATATTTCATCCGTGCGAAGCCGGGCCATATTGCTAGTTGTTTTATAAAATTATATTCGTTTCAAAAAGCTGATTAATTTCTATTTAAATAGGGCACAACCACAGTAGATTGCTTCTACCGAAATTTCAATAAACCATCATAAAATTCGTTTTATATTTCAAATTCCTCCGCCGAGAATGAGGAAAGTAAAATGGCTTTTCTCAGAATATCTCGGTACAGCAATTTTAGTTTTATTATTCACCTGCCTTAAAAGCCGTATAGTTTGAACGAAAACTAGAGGCAAATAAGTGACAGCGGTAAAGCTGTGGCAGACATTTGACCTCAAATCAGACCCAGGAAGCTTCATATTTGTTGAAAGAGAAATTTTAGGTTATAATAAACATACTCTTAAACATCACTACTAGATTATTATCTTAGTAACGAGTTGGCTTAAATCAACTTATGGTGATGGACTAGAGTAATTAGCGTATAAAATCTATACTAGATCTTTGGGAAGGGCATTTAAAATTTTCCAAAAAACATGTTAGCCTTTCAATTTATTTATTACTAGCGATCCGCTCCGTGTTCGCACGGGATGTAGATGTCCTTCCTATACATAAAAGATTTTTTAAAATCGGTCGAGTAGTTTTTGAGTTAAATTGTAACAAACAAACAAATCTTTCCACTTTATATAGTAAAAATATATAAATGGTGTTACTGACTGACTAGAAATTCTGAATCACGCTATGAAAGTTTCGTCGATAATTAATATGACTAATCTTCTCGTCAATAATAACTGGCGCCTCTCGGCTAGCCAGACAGATATTTTAGTAATCTAGCACACTTCTTTTAGGTTGGATGAAGATAATATTTTCCTGCCTCCATATTGGAGACACCCCGACCAGACTTCGCCAACACCTTTAAAAAAATATCAAATTCATAATATTTTTTTCATTTAGGTAACATAATGTACAGTTATGAATGTCAATAAAAAATACATATTAAGTGCTTCTAATTTTACATTTACTGCCAGTTCTCAAATCAAGGGCGTAGAACGGAAGAGAAGAACTGACAATAAACTCTCCGCCACTCTTTTTAATCGCAAAGTTTTTTGTTTTATATAATGTTTGTAGGAGCTGCAACCATTACACCATCTTCCACATGACATCTTTAAGTAATTAACTATAATAATATGAACAAAAAAAAAACAAAGATTTGTCCTCTATCAGCAGTAGGCATGGTGAAATAGGAGCACACACTTCATTCTCGCGGGAACAACACGCAAATATATAGTCGAAATAACTAACATCATCGTATACATGAATTGAAGCTGTGTCAAACGGGTAAATAAACACATACACATGATTTCTTTAGAAGGTGAAAAATATTTACAACCCGATACATTCTTCTTTCTTCGATCATACACTTTAGTGCACTCTATGATTCTCAAACCTTATAGTCAAGTTCTACCTAAACAGTATTAAGAAATGATATTGACTGTAGATATTATTTTTTTTTGCCTACAAAGAAAAGATAATTTAAGAACGTTTTAGGTCGTTATTGCTCACAAAAGGCTTATTACTATGCAACAAGAAAGCACTTAAAGGAAATTTAAGGTGTACTGTAAACAAATTGTTCTCGAGTTATAAACGCGTAAAAAGTTACGATTATATTCGTTTCCCGGAACCTAAAGCGATCTAAGTATTTTTTCGCTTTTACTTCGTGTAAACAGTAGAATTTTATCAAATTTTACTAGTGATATATGAATATAAAGTTACCCTTCATTATTAACAAGTAACAACAACAAGAAACTTTTCTAACACGGTTATAATATTGACTATTTAAGAATTTTATCTTATAACTTTGACGGGCTCTTTGGTGCGTTTGGTAGAACACCTACCTTGGTCTCCACTGGGTCGCGGGTTCGAATTCCGCTGGGACCACATGATTTTATTTTTCTTCCCCACGTCTGGTCACTTAGGACGTTCAACGAGTGGGAGAAATACCGAAATTATGGGTAACCATGGAATTAAATAAGAATTCATAGATGGAAAAACCGGAAAGTGCATATTTTGTTTTGGTCTCAGTCTATGAATTTTCTAAATCTGAAAGTCAAAAGTAGGTCAACAGCGTATCATTAACTCATGTTCGACACCTATCAAGTAAGCCGCATGCTCGTCTGTCGATATCTTAAATTAAAAAAAACTACTTATCTATTATATATGTATATCAAATATTGAATTAAATATATTAACTGATAGTAAAAGTAATCAGGATATGCTAGTGAATGTTCCGGATAAGAATGAAAACTGAACAACTAAGTATATAATATACTATTAGTTGTAAGGTAACCTATAACAGTACCGCAATTCCTTTGTTATAACAAAAGCTTACCAAATTTGAGATTTTAATTAGCGTATTTGTATGCGTAAATGTAAAGTTGGGATAAATACGTTGAACTAGTTTAGATTTGGATTAGCAACAGTTGTATGCAGATAATGTTTGTATGTTATAATTACTAATATATGTAGGAATGTGTAATGGTTGCCAATTGATCATTTAGTCTGATACCCACAAAGTTTAAGGTTTTCCAGACTGTGTATAGCTATGTATAAATAAAATCAATCTACATATGTTTGAAAGTCGTTCGTGCTAGGCCGTTTGTGTCGAGTTTGTGTGACGGGTCTTATTCTTTTAAGCGAGTGTTTTTTTTCAACTTGCCATAAATTCGTGTTAATTGCATGATGCTAAAACATTCATTTATAATTATTTGTTGGTAAGTTCTATATATCAACTACTTAACTAATAAAAAGGTATAAAAAGTATTAAAATAGGCTTAATTCAATGTTAGCCAAATAAGCTCCACGAAATCTTATTATTATTGTATTAAAGTATGTAACTTTTCACATTCCTTCAGCGTAAAGCATGCTAAACATACACAAACAAGAGGTTTGTGTAAGTATTATTTTCGATAAGATACAGGAATGTGCATAAGTATTTTGTTTGTAATAATAATGGAAAAAATAATATACAATGTAGGTATATTCGTATTATTCAAATGAGAAAGTGGCTGAAAATTAATGTTGCGTGCGATTTCAAGGCTGCAAAGTATGTATATTGAAAAGCCTCCTTTTCTAACGATAAAATGTTTAATTTCGTATCCTCTACTTGAATAAAGTTTTTTCATTCATTCAACAACTAACATGTCAACTATAAAAGTTACATATTAATTAGTAATTCCTATAAGTTTTTAAAGTACATAATATTATAAGTAGGTTACTTAAGATGTGAATCACAGTGTTGATTGGGAAAATGAAGAAACAACATCAAGAGGCAAAGAAATTCTCATTCAGTCACTGTATCTCGAAACAATATTAGTGAAAACTACAAACCAATATGTTGACTAGAAAATGGCTTCCCTCTTAGACAGTTTGTGAAGTCGTGCAGTTTATGAGAAAACTTGTAGACACGACGTGGCTATAGAAGCTAACTTAAGGACAAGTGCTTAGGACGTGACATCCGACATTAAGTGGCCTGAATTTTTACCACAGTTTAGTTTTAACATCGACAACCACAATTCATGATATATGTACGAGTAGATACAGGTTGTTGCAATTTTGTCAGCAGTACAGTTAATGAATACTTATATATGAAGTTTTAGTATGTATGTATATGTCTCTACTTGGTAACTGATAAGATAAAACAACTAAACACTCAAGTAAATGAAGCTTAATTTATAAATATATATAGAGTATAGACATTTGTTTATGTTAGGCTTAGTTAATGATGAGCAGTCGACTTATTATTTACTTCGAGAATTCGTATTCCATACACTGAACCGAAGTCCGAAACACGGATCATTCACTTCACAGTGATTCATGAATGGTGGATATTTGCCCAGTCAAAATATTCCTACCAACCGTTTATTGCCCGAAAACATTGTTGCAGATAATTATAAAAATATCATCCTGCCGGGAATGTAACCCGCGACCCATCGGGAAGCAAATAAGTATACTACACAACGAGCCCGTCAAAGTCACATCAACAACAGCAATAAACATTATTTTTCATTACATTACACCTTCATTATTCTTTGTATTTTGTTAAAAAGTGCTCAAAGATAACATTAAATTTCAACAAAAGTTATGTGTCTGTACGTGCCAATTGCTAAGTAGGAAACTTTAAGTGCTCCAGAAATACTATGCGTACAGGAAGGAGTTTTACGAGTTCAAACGTTCAGTTAAATAGGTTAAAATAATCTGTCTAATGACTATCACATTTGAGTGTATACAACCGAATATTGTATAGTACCTCGCTTCGTTCGCATGACTTAATTTGAAATTATGTTTCAATATTAGGAAGACAATTTTTCAGTAGTTTAACACTACTAAGTCTCAACAAAGAGACAGAGAGTGTGTATGAAAGTGAAAACAATTTATGTATGATGTTTGTATAGATTTTCTTGAATTACGCAGAAATATCGTATATTTAATGTCATAAAATTAATAAAAACTATCAAATATACATAATATATCAATTGAATTAATGGGGAGAACCACGGAACAAGAAAATTAAATGGAAGTGCGAAGTAGGCGTGTCACAATTGAACATGGTGACTCTTAATCGATCACAGTCAGCCAAAATCATCTTTATATCTATCACAAAAAGATTAGTTTAGTAATTATATATAAGTTTGTTTTAATATTACAAAACGTCGTATGTACTTTGTGCGCTAAGCCAAATTAACCATTATCGCAAAGCACTAAGACATATTTTAAATTAAGTAAAAACAACGAATTGAAAAAATATTGTAACTGTGTGAAGTGTTAAATACTCCATTCATTTGTGTGAATTTGGCGACAGTCGATCCGGTACAAATTATGACACATCCCACTTCTACTTACTTCTTCTGTTCTGTGGTGAGAACTATAAATATTATCAGAAAAAAATACAGCCCTTTATTTATTATTTTAAGGTTGATACGAAAAAATATTATAACACCAATGTCAATAATATTATTATATCACTTAATTGGTTTTGCTTGCTCAAAGTATGTAATTCAATTCTGAATAAAATAACAAAAAATAATATGATATGTGAATGCGTGTGTGAATCGTGTTTAGTAACTAAACAGGAGAATTCATAAACAGTGTTGATGTTTGTTTTCAATTTTCAACGGAATACCAATCGAGGTTGGTAATTACTCGAATATTCGTTACTGCATCGTAACCTAACGGATTTTTCGTTTGATAGGAATATTAAAGTGATAAAGTAACTTTTAAGAGTTTTTGGTGTATCATTGAATATTAATACGCGAAAATATTTTATAATATTTCATTATACAATTCAGCGGCCGGATATAATATTTTATCCGGCCGCTGAATTTAGGACATCGCGTCAAAAATACCACGCATACCATCTTGATGTCTGGAAGTCCACAACTGCGCGATTCCTGAGACACTTCTTGCCTCGCACAACCACTCTGTGGAATCAGCTTCCGCCGGCGGTTTTTCCGAACCGATATGACTTGGAAACCTTCAAGAAGCGAGCCTACATCTTTCTTAACCGGCAACGCATCTGCAAGCCCTCTGATGTTGCGGATGTCTATGGGCGGCGGTGATCACTTACCATCACGTGAGCCGCCTGCCCGTTTGCCCCCTATACAAAAATAATGCATACTCAGATTTTTTTTAAATCAAGTTTCTCCATCAGGTATCGAAACCATTATATTGGAAAACATCACCAACATTTATATTTACGACATTTTACAGGGTTTCTTTTAAATATCAAATTGTTTGAAGTGACATACGATAAGTCACTACTTTTTATAATTTTAGTTTTATAACAACGAAATTGTTCTTAAATGTTTATTCTGAATATATTGTACACTTTCAAATATAAAATAATCTACAGCTCAAAATATGGTAAACAGATTAATTATTATCATTAAACAAAATATTCAGTGAATATTTTTTCAAATATATTAGTGATTGATGTTACAAATATATTAGATACACAATATTAGTAACGTTAATCTGTAACTCTTTTACAGACTGTATGTTTGTCTATACTGATACAGATAATCAGGGTATATTAAATAAAATATTGCTACTTCCATTGCAAGCGCGAAATGGTCGAGTCGATAAAACGGATTTTCTAAACGTACATAAGCAAAAAATATTTTTTAACTTCCATTAATAAATTTTTACTTTCTTTAAATATTTTAATACAAGCAATGAAAAAAAGACTACTTATTTCCGAATACTTGAAGTAGAAAAAAGGTCGACAGCGCATCATTAATTCATGTCCTTTGAAACAAAATATCGCTTGTCTGTCAATATCTGACATAAAAGCAATATTTTGTAGATATTCCTTGTTAATGCTAATTAGAAAAGTTTCTGCTATCAAGCGCCATACTCAAGCCATTAAGCACTTATGACGCTGCAATAACTGAATCGAGATTCAGAGCGGGTTGCGTATGTTGGGGGTAACATGCTGTCCGTGGCAGGCTCACTAAAGAGGCTTTTGAAAACATGAGAAATAGTTATTTTCCGCACAGACTCCCCGCTACGATTAATCATCCCCTCGGCGGGGGGCGAAGATTGACCTGTGTCCAGTTGCGGTATTCTGGTTTGTTTCTTACAAAAATTGCAACTTTCTAAGCTTATTCTGTTGTGGTTAAGTCTTGGTTTGTGTGTCTCTTAAACTAACGATCATAAAAGGTTTCAAGCATATTAATAAGCTGGGGTTACGTGTAATACAAAAATATAAATTTGTAAGATCCCTTTTTCTTTTTTAAACAAATGCTCCGAGTATCAATCAAATAACAATCAGAAGAAGAATTTGGAGTTTTCGTTGTCGTTATAAAAGAAAGAGCGCTGCAACTAATTGTATTACATCAACGTCTATAAAACCCACAAAAAGAAATAATTGCTAACGATATCCTGGTGACATTGAGTGACATAATATCCTTAGCTGGGATGGAATCCATCACCAAACGCCTCGGGACCATTAATTGCCAAATTTTCCTACATTTTAGTTCATTGTCTGTTGGAAATAATAGATTTCACGACTGACGAATGATTGTTTTATTATTCCTGTTTTAAAAATCAAATTTTCAAGCGCTAGTTCAGTTTCATAAAGGAAACATTAATATATTTATCGAATTTAGAGGTATTTGTCGTTAGGTTTTATACGTTAGAGTTACGTATAGAGTATTAATATTATTGTACCAAATGAATAAATTAATGAATATTCGTTATAATATATAGTCTTTTATTAACGCGAGTATCACACATTTAAATAAAATACTGTATACCGGATTAAAACGCGATCTATTATTTATATTGTTTAAATTATTTATCCCGACGTTTCAGCAACCGTCGGGATAAATAATTTAAACAATATAAATAATAAATCGCGTTTTAATCCGGTATAAAGTATTTTATTTAAATATTCGTTATTTTACTGCCTTTACG
This sequence comes from Anthocharis cardamines, assembly GCA_905404175.1. Classification (NCBI taxonomy): domain Eukaryota; kingdom Metazoa; phylum Arthropoda; class Insecta; order Lepidoptera; family Pieridae; genus Anthocharis; species Anthocharis cardamines. Next base: position 7,933,913 of record FR989962.1, read on the forward strand.
GCTCTGGCTAGTTGTGTCCTTGTCTCCTTAGGCAAGTTTCTTCTCAATCGTATGAATAAATAGATACAAAGAGACTGCTCATGCGAGCCCGTTTATTAGAAACTTAGTATTTGTTAAAATAATCTGTATATAAACAAATTGATGCTTGTATATATGTAGGTACAATGTACATATTAATTGCTTAACTCCAACGGCGTTTCACCCGTCACCATGAAAATTGGCACATAATTGTATTTTTGTTGTGGAGGGTATGCTATTCGCTTTGTTGTAACTCGTCATGAGTCAGCTATACGTAGTATTTATTTTTATAAGAATTAATATGGTATAGTGCAAAAATAATATGATGTTACCATTGAACTACTATTACTTACGTTAGTAATATGAGCTCAATTTGTGTTGTGGACTTGTTTTGAAAACTACTAAAGAACAATATGTTTACCATACACTTCACTTATACCGTTTATGCTGTGAACGCAAAGAATACTAAGCGATATTTTCCGACTAGCTGGGCAAAGCCGTAATAGCTTTCCAAACACCTTCTTTATAAGTACTTAGCTCAGTAATTCCAGTGATGACCCCTAATATAGAGACAAACAAATATTTACTTCTTACTTATTTATCTATACGTATAAATATTTTTATTATATAAATATTTATCTTACTTCTTTATGATATTAATGTAAGCCTAAAAGATTATTATTTATTGAACTTAGATATAAATCAAAATATTATATGCAATACGTGAATATAAAGATTCAACTGTTTTGCTTTTGATATCATTCACGGATAAATCACAACGAAAATGATATGCTGTTGGTGTAATAAAATGTCCCAAAGCAACCAATCCACGTATCCTAGAGGATTTATTAAAACAGGTCAGGCCGGTGAAAACGTCTGAAATATTGGACACGTCGGCTAAATTTATAGACATAATATGTTGTAGGTAGGAGAAGCTCTATTTCTGAGAGTTTACTGTGATTTTTCCGTAGAAAAAATGATTTATTAGGAGTTTAAAACATTTTCGTCGCTAAAGATTTGTGAAGATATGATCTTTCACTTAAACCTTTATTATTAGTTTATATAAAGTATAGCCATAGCTATATATTTATGTTAAAACATTTTTTATATCTTTACTGTTCTATTTGTTGAACAATTATTATAATACTAACATTAAATAATTTAATGTTTTAAGTGACGTAGTATTGGTAAGTATAGAACTGCCTTTTATTACCTCTGAACGATAATTTAAATATTAAAGTCACAATAATAAATTAAATAATATATTTAAATTACCTTTTTCTTTATTTTCACTTGTGTTTATTTCTATTTAAATATTAGGAATATAACCTACGCTATAGTAAGAGAGATATCAATGTTGTCTAATATAAAAAAAGCACGTGTAAGACACGTAAAAGAAAATGACATAAACAATGTAACAAAAAGGCATGTGTAGGTAGAAAATTAAAAAGCCTGATTTTCAGTAGGTACCACCAATTGGTACCACCTTTCAAACCTAATCAAACTCTCATCAAAATTGAGATCTGTCACCTTCATTAAATTTTCGGGTTTTTAACCACACTCGTTTTCAGGAACAATATTTTCAAGAGATCTACCGTTGCGTCGATGACTTACTGCCAACAACCAACCCAGTGTCTTCAATATTTTTGACTACTCTTCGAATTGTGGACACATTAGATGCACTTTCTCGACCAACTTGCGAGCAGTTTGAGCCTTTTCTCCATTTTTGTAATGAGTTTACACAATGATAACACGTCTTCTTTTGTTTAACACTTCATTTTTATTAATCACAATTAGGTGACACCTGCCAAATTTCAGACTCCCCGCCTTATTGAGACAACTTTTATAAGAGACAGAAACATTTTTAAATCTCATCTCGCCTTTCAGTATTCCGCGGTCAATGTCGCGATGCATATACGTTTTTTAACAAATATCTATTAAGGTATGTGTTAAAAAATCTCGCTATCGATAACATGTTTGATGATAGCGATTATGTTTATGAGACAGGCATTACTTATACGTCCCAAATGCCTCTAAGCCTCAAGGCGTTACCCACATAAAGTACTGCTATGTATTATTTTTATGGGTTCAGACAAAGTGAATTTGCGGAACGAGATAAGTCGAGAATGTTATTCGTTTAGATCTTAAGTGTACACTTTATGTTAGAGGAGTGTTCATAATTAAGACAAAATAGAATAGTGTGTTATCTAGTAATAATACTAGATAATGTGATACGTATGTTAGATATAGACAGACGAGCATGAGGTTTATCTGATGATAAGTGATAGCTCAGCCACAGAACAGTCTATGTTGTACCGTCGACCTACTTTTTACTTCGAGCATTCGGAAATATATAGACGATTTTTTCACCTATGAACGGTGGTTAGTTACTGACACCCGTTCAATGGCCGAAATTACTTGACATGGGGTCTAAAGAAAATTATAAAAATGTCAATCCAGCGGGATTAGAATCCGCGACCCATCGGAGCGCAAGGTGTTCTACCAAACGCGCCAACGAGACCGTCAAAATGCCGTCCGTTTGACAAATAGACCATGTGGGTTACCTGATAGAAAGTAATCACCACCGCCCATGGACATCTGCGACTTAAATGTCACAAATGCGTTATCGACCTTTTAAAAATTTATAGGCTCGTCTTTTGGAACAACGAGCTCATTAACTAAAGGCGACAATTCGTTTCACAGCTTTGTTGTCTGTAGAATGAAGTGTGTGTTAATCTTACGGTGCTCTATTCCCATACATATACATGATGGAAGTGAAAGTTTTATTCGTAGAATTAAGTGACATACGAGAAAAAAAAATTGATGCTAATGTAGAAAAAATAAACTATTAAGGTGCAGGTGTCCCTGGAAAATTATGCAGAATGTTTAAAGTTGGCATGTCGCGTGGCAGATTGCATTTATCAGAGGAGATATATTCGACCGCGGCTTTCAAAACATCCACTTAATTAAGGTTAATCTGGAATGTTGCAGCCTGGCGACCACGTCCTGGCAACACGATTCCATTAAACCCTTACATCGGTAGTTTATCAAAATCCTGATATTTTGGCGAATTTAGTTCGTTATTTAAAGCTATTACTTTGCAGACGATACATATCACTGTAATACATTAATTCATTGAACGAATGTTATCTAAAATCCTTTTCTACATTTACTAAAAGACGTTTATATTTAAAAGCATTACTGAGACAATAACAGCAATATTGTAGGATTAAGATATTGTTTTCGCATTTCTAAACAACGGCGTTCTTATACGAATATTAAATATTGGGTTACTTTATAAACAGTCATTTATCTACACGATACCTCTGAGTAAAGTTATAATATAATAAAGGCAAAAGTTTAATATTGACGTTGAATTTCTTTGTTTGTTTGGTTCTCTTGTTCGAGAGAGCAATGTCTCGAATTATAGAAAAAAATATTTCATTTATAAAAATCTACACTTTATCCGATTACATAGCATATATGTTATATAAACTTAACTTTGATCTCAGCCATAATACCGACAATTATTAGCTTATTATTTCGGTGGATCAGTGGCACACGCGTTGCGTTTAACACTGATGGTCGCGGATTGGAATACTGGGGAAATAATACAAATTTTTTTTGGACGAGCAGGGAACAGAATACATTTATGTTGTGCCTGTAGAGACAAATGATTAGTTAAACAGACACAAAAATGTGTCTGCTCCATGTCCTAATAGAGAACTCGGAAACCCAATAAATTCACTATTACTACGATAATATGTAAAATAAGCTTAACTTTTTGAGCCAGCTATATTTTCAATGCTGCATAGTATAATCTAATGTATATACAATAATGAGACGTCTAAATTATTTTCTTAAAGTATAAAGCTTAACTAAAGCTGCTTACTGAGTTAATTATGTAATTAAATTAAAATGCATCGTGCGTTTTCGAGATTTCATTAGACGCCTAGACGGCTATTTGCTTTTATCTCTTGCGTTAGACGGAGATATTACTAGACAGTATGCATTAGACATTTTTTAATCTAAATAAAAGTTAATTGCACTGTTTACACTTACATACACAGTAGATATATTATATTATTGCTTGTTAGGTTTTTTTTACCTATTTAAAAATAGAATCACAACAAGAATGTGACGAATTTTTTGAAACAGTGAGTTTTGCCACATAATGAGTACATTTTTTTACTAGTACAATTGATATGTTTTTATGTCTTTATTTTTTGTTTTCAAAATTGCAGACGATTAATACAATCATGAGATTAATATTACATTAATTGCGCACGAAGAAGAAAATATGCGATGACTTTTTTTTTTTAAATATCGACAGACGAGCATGAGTTTCACTTAATGGTAGGACCTCAGCCATAGAACATCAATCTATGATGATTACTTCGAGCGTTCGAAGATATTTGAATAACCATGCTCACTATACCCTCTTCAGTAAATCTATCAGTTACAAAACATAAGAAAAATGATAACATTCAAACTTCAGTCCCTATATAAAATGCATTTCATCTTCATTATCATCGTAACAAATTATATCAAAATGTAAATATAAGTTCGACAGTAACTTATTATTTACCAGAATATATAATAAATTTAAATAACCAACTCATTATACAATTTTCACGTATTTATTGTTTCAACAACCAATTCTTTGCTTTTAATAAGTATGCATGAATTACCTTCACTTTCGCCTACGAGTTCCTGAATAAATAAATGAGAGTTGAGCCCAAACCGTTGCTTCTTTCCCTTTGTACTCACACTTCCTGGCATGCGTAATGGGATACCCTTACAAAATGGCGGGCAAAGGCTCTTTGTGCTAAATAAAAATCAGTACAATGGGTTCAGGCCAGATCTGCATCGTGGGTCAGCTATCTCAGCTAACAAAAAGTAGCTATGTGAATTATTATACTTTTGTCAAACTAATGAATACAACAATTCAGGTACAGGTTTTAATTTACGCGGCATACGTTTGAGAGGTTTTTTCATTGCATCCGCTTTTTATTTTAAAGATTTCGTTTTATTATACTTTTCAATAACAGAGTGAACTCCCAAATGGGCTAGTGGTTCATAGAGCAAACAATTGCATCATTTTTTTAACCGGTGATCAGCCCTTTAACATATTTGATCATACAACGTATAATATTTTTCTTGTTTCCCCGGGAATCGAACCCGGGACCTCCGGTTCTGAACCCAACGCATTTACCACTGAGTCGCGGATGTAGTCAATGAAATAAAAATACTTGGTCGGCATTGAATATAATACCAAGTATTTTTTCATTTCTTACCAACTAAGGAACTAGTGAAAAGCAGTAAAACTTACAACCCCACTTTTCTCCACAAGCCTGACGTGAAAACTGACAAAGTCACCTAACAAGAGTTCCAACGCTACTTTAGCACTGCAAAGTTGTAGCTTACACGTTCGCTGAGACCGTCAAGATTAAACTGTTTTATATTCTTGGGTTAAGTGAGCTATTTACACGTTCTATTCGCTTTATTTAACAAGCATTGTGTCATGTGGCTAACCAATATTACATTCCTAGAGAAAATTGGACGTAATTTCATGAGGATAAAATGTTCACTTTATATATCCATAAAACCATCTATCGTCAGTTATAAGGTATTCTTAACACGGCCTAGATACTATTCTAATTGTTATGTTGTATACACACACACATATATTAGAGCTTGCACATTTATAAACAGATTATTATAATATGGTGCTTCAGTCGTACTTGGGTCCGAAATAAAAAGATATAATATAAATATTCTTCGTATAAAAATATGGTATTTAGTTCGTTGATGTCTGAATGTTCATTCGTGGGCTATAAGTACTAAATATTTTGATTATTTGTATTACTTCATAATAAGTATGACTCATATAATAGTAACAAAGCTGCGTTTTAACTCAAAGTCAAAATATTAAAATTTTAGTTTATATTCACGGTCAACTTAAGGTGACCGTGAAAAATGGTTAAAAACGTCTTGTCTACAGTGTATCATTGATAATATTAGAATCCATTTTTTACATTGTTTGTGATACAGCTCTAATAAATGGATCTTTTCAGCGTTCGTTTCAAAAGAATTTCAACTGTATTTTACTGCCTTATAAATTGTTTAAGAATTAATTTTCTAACTTACAAGGCTTTAGGTTACAAGGGCCTCTCATTATCAAACTTGAATTACGTAAGCGAAGAAATACGAGCGAAGTTCGATCATTGAATGCGACAAATGAAAGCCTTTGTAATTTTGTATAAAAAACGCGTAAGAATTATCTGTTTCGAATTTTCCTTTCAACCATTTATAGCCTATTTTTTGCCTTTATCTAATGAAGTCTGATAAAAATTAAATATCCCTTTTATTAGGCATATTCTTTTCACTTTGAATAGAAAAATCGAATCATTTAGATCAGTGTTTCCCAACCTGTGGTCCAGTGAACCAGTGAGTATATACTCACGGATTACCAGTCCCCAGTATATCCCAATGTCACAGATACTTAACAGTATCTGTTAGCGTTGAATGCGCTGGTACTGGGTTCGAAGATTGAAAAAAAATTAAGAATTCGGAAAATACGTGTAATAGTTTAATAGTATCTGTGACATTGTTTGGTTTCTGTATGGTTTTAACTATAACTAACTTTTCATATTGCGTATTTGATCCGTGGACGTCGTCGTTACTAACTATAATAATAAATACACGTTAGCACTTACACTTGTCAAACATGATAGCCGATACATTTTTTATAATTACATAGTTCCATTTTTAATCAAATAAACGTAATTTGTTGTCAATCTAAATAATTATATGATGTACTTCATTATTTTGTAGTCAAATCCAATCCAATTATAAATAAAAAGGAAATCTATATAAAATATAGGTTATGGTTTTAATACAAAATGCACCATTTGCTTGACGTTTCATTACTGATATTCCTCATATCCACATCGGAACAGTAGCGAGAGATATGCGATCGTCACAGACAGATTGAGTCGCTTGTGATATCTCGACTGCGCGGTCCATCCGGCCTCTGTACCACGAGAAGTTACCGACCAGCATATCGCAAAGCTAACGTTTTATTTAAATTGACACTGGATTAAAATTTAAATCCAAACTCAAAAATATTGGTAATTATCTATTATCGATTCGAAATACTGCATCTACCGAGAAAAAACCGCCAAGATATTCGATAGTTAAGTACTTTTTTAAACGCCAAACATTTAACAATGTGTAATGTGAATTTGTGAGTACCTTGAGCATGGTGCAGACACATTTCTGTGTCTGTTTCACTGATTATTTTAACAGGCAAGTAGGTGATCAGCCTTCTGTGACCTGTCTGACTGAAACAATTCTTTTTTTGAAATTTTGTTTCCTCGGATTTGAACTCAGGCCCTCCGGTGTTAAATGTATCGCGCTTAACACTGAACCACTGAGGCGGTCCGGTGTATGCAATAAATAATATAAGTTAAAAATATGCTTCTTATATTTTGGGGAAATTCATTTCCCAACATCAACACTTGTATATAACCAGTTACTGAATAATAGTATTTTGCTATTAGCTTACTATTTACATATTTTTTTCAATTCATTTACTGATAATTATCAATGTAACTTAGGCTTAACAGACAACATGGAACCGGTATTGATGAATGTGTTATATACTTAGAAAACTTTTACCCCAGGAAATGATATATCTTATGATAATAAGATATATAGGAAAACATGCTAATTATTCTATGCGAATGAGGCCTCACAACTAGTTAAGTTACAAATAAAGTGAAAAAGTTTTTCTACCATTTCCGTATCAGAGTGAAAAATGAATGCAGGGATAAATCAATCTCTAAATTACATCTTCATTGCCTATAAGCCTATTATTCCATTCAGCACAAAGCATTTTTCTTACCCTCGATTATGCTTGAACAATAATCCTCTTATATTAAAGCTCTTTGCGGTAAATAAATATATCGAGTTCAAGGATTAAGCTAAAATACCGTTAAATAAAAACATAAAACTTTCATTCTGTATTTCATAAATGCAGTATTTCATCCTTTTTGCATTGGATCGTATGTTTTACGGATCACTTCAATTACCTTTATTGAAAACAAGTCTTATTTTAAGGGGTAATGTGAACAGCACATGCTGAAGCGCTTATTTTCAGCCTGTCCTGTCAACATTATAACTATGTTAACTTAAAATAAATATTAAATTGCTAAGAATGAAGAAGAATAATTACAGAAATATAAAAAAAAATACAATATATACTGTATTATTCCTTAACAAGAAAATCATGCATTTTCTTAGGAATTTTCTACCTCGCACATTTACCCGTAGAACCAGTGGTCACCAGCGGTATTTCCGAACCGATACGACTTAGGGATCTTCAAAAAAGAGCCTACTCTTTTAAAATACCCTCAACACACCTGCAAGTCCTCTGATATTTCAGATGTCTATGGGCACCGGTAGTCACAATCGGGTCAGCCGACAGCCAACCCCCTAAAAAAACAGAAATATAATCCAACTTATAACAAAATTAAATGCCTATACCGAAAGTACCTAACTGTTGTAACCGTTTTTTTTAGTGCTGAATTCGAAGCGATTTCGAAAGGTAACTTGCGGCGGCAGTACAGATGTGTAGTTTTGGCAGTGGTCCCGGGTGGCGATTTATCACAGGACATTGACAAACAGGACTGCTGCAATCGCGGATGTCGCTGTCTGCACTTCCGTGTCGCTATGAGTAATACCCGCTGCACAAGTCTGTATTGTTAACATAATTTGTTGTTTTCGTCTTTAACTGTAGAACTTTTAACTCTTGTTTTGAGATAATGTGAATGTTCCCTTTCAAATAAAATACTGTATACCGGATTAAAACGCGATTTATTATTTATATTGTTTAAAGTATTTATCCCGACGTTTCGGTTGCTTTACACAGACAGAGGGATGACAGTTGTCTGATATTTGACTGTCATCTTTCTGTCTTCCCGCGACCACGGTTGCTGTAAAGCATCCGAAACGTCGGGATAATAATTTAAACAATATAAATAATAAATCGCGTTTTAATCCGGTATACAGTATTTTATTTAAATGTGTGATACTCGCGTTAATAAAAGACAATATTGAATGTACCCTTGTTTAGTATGAAGTAAATATACTTCAGGGTAGATTTCCTATACATACTAAAGTGACCTGTGAGAAGGGATAAAGAAATATGATCAAGACATAAGATATATCTGCCACAGCCCTACTAGGACTTTAAAATGCCTTCCACTTTTTGCATTTCCTGATGATTTTAATACATTTGATTGGTAAATTTTTGCGGCCAAAACGCTTGGAATTTTTAATAAAGTTATTATAATTATACATAGCTATCTATGGACAGGAAAAACCAGACAAGGATAAATAATACTTTCTTTTGTTCTCTTTATTAATTTTATTCTACAACAAACTGAATTTTTACTGTTACGAAAAATATTTAAAAGAAAACTATAAATGCTGTTCAGATCTCCGCTTTCAGCAAAGCAAATACCCTAATCTTCCCTTTTAAAAGCTACCAGAAAAATCGATACAACAAGGCATTTAGGGATCACTTGAATGAGTCCAATTCCACCACTGAATCCAAAAGGAATAGTGAGTGCTTGTTAAGTCTCTAGGGGTCTAAGAAAATTAGTGAGAGCCCCAGGATGTCTAAAAGTAACAGTGAGTATCCGTTGATCTCCCTAGGGGTTGAGTTGGAACCCCCCCGATTCCATATCCTCTCGATGGTTGGAAATCCACAATATTACTCGTACTTATACACTTTCAATAGCTTATACACTTTCTGCCTCACACAAGCAGTCTGTCACTATAGGTTTTTGCGAGCCGATATTACTTGAATAGAATATAATTGATAATAATAAAAATAGAGATTTTACTTATCATAATATCTTTACTTTACAGTGCTTAAGTCAATAATTCTATGATATGAAAGCAACTGATTGTGAACATTAAACTTGGAATATATTTAAATTCTAATCACTGAAGCCTAATTAATATGGGAGCCTCGAATATTATGATATCAATTAGATCTACCTGCATTATATAAATTACAGATGACGTTTAAATAATTGTAGCATTATCATATTCATATATACATACTACATATACATCATGCGTCTTTCCCATTGGGGTAGGCAGAGATTACGATATTTCATATGCTCCGATACTTACGCTTCGCTTTTATTACCATAAGTATTCGGATAAAATAAAATTCTTTCGACAAATTTCTCAAATGGAATTAAAAGTTGAGGGCTTCTTAAAGTGTTCCTGTCTCTCAATGTATGTATGTTACAGAATGTGATAGCAATATTTTTAAATGGATGACCGAATTTATTAGCGTTTAAGTATTCGACTATTTAAGCCATTTTGAAATTAGTAGGAAGTTAGTATATTTTATTATATATATAATATATTTACGAGTTATTCAATATATGTATTTTCTGAGTCGGGAGTTTTGAAGGAGCAATGTGGTCAAAGATGTAGATGACATGGTTTTCTACTTTCTTCTTTTGTTTCTCGTAGTTCTGAAACCAAATAATGAATCCCTTAGTGGGACAGGGGCAGACATATTTCTGTGTCCGTTGCCCTGATCGTTTTCCTTTACAGGCAAATGCTCCTCTGCTAGGGAATCGGACCGTAACATTTTTTTAAACTTATTTCCCCTGGATTTGAACCCTGGTACTAGAGTTAATACATATACCACTTAACCTTGTAGATGTACTCGTACTATACACAAAAATCGATCGAGTAGTTTTTGAGTTAAATCGTAACAAACAAACAGATCTTTCCTCTTTATAATATTAGTATAGATATAATCTCGTGTCAATGTATTTGTGGTTGTGGATTTTTGAGATTTTTTTAATGTTTATTTGGTACGTATGAGAACAGGTTGTAATGGTTAAGGAGGCGAATAGGTGAATTTTCGGTAATACTCGAGCGTGGCAGTTTAAGATATGAGAGATTCATTAGACCTAATAGAATAACCTTGTAAAGTATTTAGCTCTATATGTAGTGACGCGCGCCTAGGATAGACGATCAGATTAGTAAAAAAAAATCGATAGTCTGAAATACTCGAGCGCGTCAGATTAAGATATTGGGGGTTGATTTTAGTGTTTTAAGACTAAATTTAAATAATCTGACGATAAGTCCTTGACGCCGCCGAGTTATAGGGTCGCGAACTTGTAAAAAAAAAACGTTAATCCGGCATTCTCGAGCGCGATTTTTTTATTGTTTATTTTGAAGAATATAATCTAAAACTTACTAAAAATACAAAATCTGCCGGTTTCCGCATGACCGGAAGTGTGGAGGAGCCATTTCGTCTTCCGAAAAACGCGTTGCGGCATATAAGTCGCGAACGACACATTTTACAAAAAAAAAGTTTAAATAAACAATAAAGGCAATTTTATTTTACACAAAAAAGGTCTCTTTACATTTTCGTCCAAAGTTAAAACTTTTTGACTAGAAGCATCATAAAAACTCAAACTCCCGGTTTTTTGAGTATGTCTCGAAAACTGAGGGTGTTAAAAAAATTGATACGAAATAACGATGATTAAATTATGTGACTTTTATTATATCTCAATTTTTTTTCTAAAGATTCTCGACAATTTCGTGGACTCGGAAAAAGTTACGCGTATCTGTATACAAAAGTATTATTAACATGTACAGTTTCATGTATGTATATTAATTCAATAGCCTGTTGATCCTCAAATTGTTTTTTGGACGTACCGTAAGCAAAACGAAGTGAAGAATTGAAGCAAAAAAGAGGAATTTGCCATAAACATGTAATACAGACTGAGCGCTTCGTGGGAATATGCTGTCCTACCAGTATTTTTCCTTAATTATTTCGCAACATTGATGGTGAGGAAAGAAGTGATGTGGATGAGGAGCCACAATATGAGAGTTCCAGTAAAGAAGAAGAAGATGAATTGTATTGAGCAAAAATGTAAAGGTCATACATAACAATACAATTATAATACAATTTTTATATCATTTCATTTTTTTATACAATAAATAATACAATTCGTACTACATTTCATCTACATTTACGTTGGTTGTATCTATCGCTATAATATATTTATATTATTGTCATTCTTAAATTCCCCGTTTTATCAAGGAGAAAGAAAGGAAGAGAAGGAAAAGACCCTTTTTCGGTCAGATTAAGAGAACCCACCAACATTTTTGTCAGATTAAGAAAATATGCTTTCAGGATACCGAGATAAACCTTCCCTATAAAAATCTGACGCGCTCGAGTATTTCAAAAATACTTTTTATTTTTGCATTTTCAAAAATTCATCGTAACTTATCGTCACGCCTAAATCGTCAGTTTTTTTAAAGGGAGCTTCCTTGGGGCCTACGTAACACCCCTTCCGAAAATCTGACGCGCTCGAGTAATTTTTTTTTTTTTGCATTTTTGACTACTTTATATGCCTACCCCCACCACGCAAACCGGCAGATTAGTATACCGCTGTTATCAGAGGTACTTGGGGCATACGTAGTATGAATATCTGACGCGCTCGAGAATGCCCAAGTAACTGTTTTTTTTAACATTTTTGAAAAACCGTACACGCCAAACCCACCGCTAAAATGGTTTTTACCATACGAACTTTTCTTTTCGAAATTATTTTATCTTTCGATTTTGATAGGTCTCGACGGCGCCGTTGAATTACGCCATTTAGCTACCTCGCCTCCCTAGCTATAATGTATATTTCATACCGCTCGGTGATTAGGGTATCTCAATCTAGTTTTTTTTTCTATTCTTTTTAACAAAAAATTGATTTGGTCTCATTTTCTTCATTAGTATAGATTATAACCTTACAAATCAGGGCAGCTATAATAATATCATTAATTTAATCAAGCTCTATATACGCTTAAGTTTTAAATAAAAAAAATACTTTATAGATGGTGCTTAGATATATGTAGCTCCATAGTGCATAAATATATACATGATTATATAACCTATAAACACGATAAAATTTAATACTAACAACAGATCGTATTTAGGAATAACAGGATTAATTTAAGTAATTTCGTAGAAATGTACCAAATCAAATGCATATCTTGTATAATATAGAGCTTTCAATTAACCCAGAGCTTGTGTTCACTTGAAACTAAATCAACCGTGACAAGACGCTGTCTGTACCCGAATAATATTATTATATATTGTATATTTCTAAATAAATTAAGAAAAATTTAAAAGGAATTGTTAATTTAAAGGTAGCTGGCAGCTCGGAACCTTGCCTAAAGGGACTCCTTTTATTAATATATTTTAATGTTTATACTAGATTTTTTAATGTTGTTAGTTTTAGGTTCATTGTTATTAGTTATATATATAATATGTTAGTGTGTTTTGTAATTAAGTTATTTGTAATTTGGCCAATTAAATTATATTAATTATCTAAGTATATTGAAGGAATATAATTGAAATATAAGGAAATATTATAAAAAATATATCTGTGTTATTTAAAAGGAATTGCTTTTTCAGTTGTAATCGAATCTAAAGCCTCAATACAGTGCTTTTTATTTATATCAAACGTGTGTTAAGCCCGTTGGTGGTTGGTTTGTTCAGTTGTAACTTTCTTCAACAATGCGCTGTCGAATTTATTTATTCTTAATTCAAACAGTCTAAATTCATAAAATACTGCCGAAATGCCTACCGAATGGTGGAGTAATGGAGGGTATATTTTTTTTGACAGATATCTTGAGACTCTTCATAGGTCATACCTCAAGCGAAGGTACGCTTCTTTTTTTTCCGAACCGCCAAAGAATGCAATTCTCTACCTGTAGGGTTATTCACAATCAATCGAAACCGTCTTTCCGAACCGATTTTAAACGATTCCTTTAAATCTCAATTCACGAATCCGTATCGGAAAAAAATTGACGTTTTAAAACTGGATTTTCACGGAAAGTTATCCGAGACCAATTTGCTGTCGGAAGCAAGCAAGTTCCGAGATCAATTAGTATTGTGATAACCTTAAATATTCATGACTGCTTTGATTATTTATATTTTATATTGATGAAGCTAAACATAAAGGCAGTAGTGTTTGTTTACTTCGTTTTAGGTTGATTCTCTTTAGTATTCACAGTCTTTTTGTATTAGTACAATAATAATTGACGGTGAGTAATCGAAAATAGTTTGTGTCCATCTTAAGTTAATCATAATATATTATATTAATAATACAATAAATAATAATATTAAACCTTTAGTTTTAAGCGGAACATATCGACGTAACGTTGGAAAACAAAACAACAAACTAATTGTTGTAACTTCAAATTACTCATAAGAAAGTGAAAAAGGCAGCCCTTCATTTTAATGCTCAATAGCAGAAACCTGATGGAAGGGATTCTTTTAAGTCAAGCTTCTGTATCAAATACTATATCTCAAGCTATAAATAGCCTTATTATATCCACATTTCTGTAAGTGTTTCCACATTCTGCACAATAAAGGCAAGTTAGATTGTTCAAGTTTGTATATTTTTATTTTTGTAAATGAAATTAAAAAGGAAAACATGATTAAAACATAATATTTAGAGTTTTACTTTAATATATACAATTTTGTAGAAACAATAGTAATTTGTAAAATAATTTTCTTGGTATGCTGAGTTTTGTATTAGATACAATGATGATGATATCTAAATAAAAATACCAGTGGATTGTGAAAAACTTTACATCAATAGAAAATGCCAACATTCCCTGAATGTACAAGTGATAAAGCCTTATTCTTCTTCAAAGTTCTAAAAATTCAATAGTTATTGAACTATTCATTCTTTGACAATATACCTACATTTATTGTAAAGATATCCAATTTTAATATACCTAAACCTAATATAAATGCTATTTAAAATATTAGTATCTGACTCTGACTGAAGAATCATAAATATATTGAATAAACTTAAGTCTTTTAAATAAAATACTGTATACCGGATTAAAAATTTTATTGAAAAAAATTTAAATGTGTGATACTCGCGTTAATAAAAGACAATATTAAACTTAAGTCTATTTATTGTAGGTACAGAATGCTGTTGAGAAATGCTTTGTTGTGTGGCCTTCGTAAGCATGAATATCATGAGCAATATATTTTGCTATGATTTAAAAGTGCTGCTGGATGAAGAAACACATGATATCAGCTGCAGCGATCCACCAGACACACCTGCACAGCAAGTGGCAGTGGCCCTTTATAGAGGACATTGGACTTTAGAACCTCAGTAATAAATAAATAGCCTTTTTATTTGAACTGTTTTTATTTTATTTTTAATAGGTATATAATCTATATCTATTGTCTATCAAACCTTTAAAAATGAATATAAATTATAATATTCCATAAGATTCATCAACATTATCAGTTTTTAATATAAACAGTTTTACAAAAACAATATCTTGGATAAATATTAATAGTATATCTATGAAAATTTAAACTTTAATAAACAAATATAGCATTTTACTACCTATGACAAATTATGATATAACTATCATAGGAACTATAAAAATCTATCAGTTTGAAATATAAAGTTTTGTATCTATTAAGAGAACTAGTTACTTTATAATTAACAAAATAGGAAAACTTAATTATAATCTATACTAATATTGTATGTTATGAATAAACACAAAAACTACTTGACATATTTTAAAAACCCTTTCACCAATAGAAAGTTACATCATCAGCAAGTAACATATGCTATTTTTCTACCACTATGCTACCCGTTTGAAGCCGAGGAGGATTGCTAGTATTATAATATAAAGTCTTGATCTTTGGATGCAAAAATTAAACCATTTAAAACATAATAATAATTTATTTACTTAATAATACAAACTATTAAATTATATCTTGGTCACCTTTACAAATGAGTTGATAGAATGTAAATTACATGTAACAAAATCACTTGAGTAGACAATTATTTGATATTTACTGTCTAACAATTATAAATACTATATGCACACATTTAGACTTATGTATATAAACATATTAAGAGGTACCAAAACAAATAAAATAAAAATCAATTAGTGATTATAAGTATAAAATTAATTTCTTAATTCATAGAGAACAGCAACTTGTAATTCTTATTGATAGTGTGTAGTGCTCTGATGAGGATAAGGAGGTTTTCTGTTAGTATGTAATTCAGTGATTGCTGCAATTTTGTCGTCAGCATTTTGCCTCGAACAGATTAGGGGCGATTCCAATTTCTTTGTTGACTTTGTTAAATATAAATGGATGCATGAAACATGGGAATCGATAACCAAAGGCGGTTCTATCTTTCGATAAATATACCCTATGGATTCTATTTATTCTAGCTCCTTGATTCCAACTTGAAGGGTTTCTGTATGAAGCTAAACGAGTTACAGTTGTTGAACTCGAAATACACTCGCTGTAGCCTTGCAGAGTTGAAGACTTTATCGGTGGGGTAGTGGCGAGGTTTGCGGAGAAATGTCTTGACTTATTGAGTACATATAGTTGGCGTATATTCATTATTATATTATTATTTAACTTTAATTTATTTTTTTATTATGACAGGCACTGTGACAGATGACAAGTAGCGGTTGTGACATATATGCTTCGTGCATTTACAGAGTCTTTTTATTGGCACAAAAAAGATTTTGTTATCCGTAATATATTTAAATATACACAAAACTCAAGAAATTATAACTATAACTAAGAAATTAAACTATAAATAAACCATACAATCTTAAATTAACTTATTGTAGTATCTTAGGATATTCATTTTTAGTATAGACCATAGACCATCAATTCACTAGCGTTCTTCATGAACGATTTCTACCATTTTACCAAGACTCTAATCGGAAACTCCCGAAGATTGCCGATGTTCAGTTCTATCGGAATTGTGAATACCATTTTCATATCGGGTAGGATACAAAACATTTTCCGTGGCTTTCGGGTCGGAACGCTTTCGATCGATCGTGAATACAGGCACTGGGTCTGTCTTTCCCGATTCCCACAATCTCGAAGTTTTCACAGTGAATGAAGAGGCTTCTCCTAAGTTAGCATGCTCCGATTTAGACAGCATTCACACTTATAATCGGATTGCGGTCACATGTTTGTTCTTCATAAAAAAGGAGATCTTTGATGCGCTGCCGACTCATTTTTTTTACTTCTATCATTGGGGACTATGACCCGTCCGTGTTCTAGCCGAGCTTGATGTTTCTTAAAATCAGCCAACTTAATTAGGCAAAAGCTATCAGGTTATATGAAAATTGAAGTAAATTATTAATTAACGAAATATTGATTCTCCTATCTTTTAAAAAATAACACAATTACTAGATTTTTTTTGTTATAATTATTATTATACTAAATATATATCGTTTTTCTTGGTAGCAATCTAAGTTTAGTGAATTATTTTTAAATATTTTAAACATTTTAGGGTTTCGTGCCCGCTAGTTTTTTCAGTATTTTTGCTATATATCTCTTTTGAAATATGTACTCCAGCTCATAAGGAAGCGATTGGTATCATCATTTAATTTTTTATCATTTTTTTGGGTTGACACTGTATTGCTTAACAGCGTCCAATTATCGTCGAACAAAATAATTTATTGGAAAATAAAACCAACGTTGAGGGTTCATTAAAATTATCTCAGACATCTAATTTCCTTTCACGTAATACATTAATATTACATACGATAGGCATTTGGTAATATCTAAATTTGTATTTTTTTATAATTACTTGTCAGCCGTTGAAACTGACAATGATATGGGTTTAAAAAATCAAACTGTCAGCTGTGCTTGACAGCATTTTTCATACATTTTTCCAATTTGCTATATCGCTATCAGGCTATTCTGTTTTTTTACGATTTTCTGATATACATACAATATATAGTAGATATGAGAACACTTAACTAATTCCGATTGGATATTTCATGGATGAAAAAGACCTTTCATAGATGGAAAAGCCGTGAAACTGCGCGATTGGTTTCAGTCAAAATAAAACAATAGGTCTACAGCGCATCATTGAGTGGTGTTTTGTGGCTGAGATATTACCTATCATCAAGTGAGATTCACCATCCACTGTTGTTAAAATCTATCATAAAAAACGTCATTGCCTGTTTATGTAAATAGTGGTCACACTAATCGACAGAAATATGTCTAGCTCATACTCCACATGGGAGATTATTCAATCTGTATGCTGTAAAATATTATTCCATAACTTATTTTAAAAGGGACTCTCAACAACATAATAGTTTTAACTACCCTACAGCACGCGCTCGTTCGAAAACACGAGGCAACATGTGGCACAAACTCAATTGAAACTCCGAAAACTTCATAAAATTTAGTTATATTAACATGACCTTTAAAATTTGTAAATTACACAGGCTTTATGAATAGAACGTAGACGGAATATGTCCAAATTGTCTAATACGCTCGGCCTGGTCGGCCCATTCCGCTTTGCAAATAGCCCATTAGGTCCCAATCCCTTTGCTATTTCAAAAGGATGAAGGGTTAATTTACGAGCTTAAAATTTAAATCTACGATCAACTTGCGTTATAGCAGCCACGGGGTTAACTGTTGTTAAGCTGCGTCATTATGAAGCTTTACACGATTACACTATTACAACATATCCCAGATTGGATTAAACGTACTTATTGCATTTTTAAGTTATTCGTACGTGATTTATAGATAGTGATATTTATGAAGGCTTTTTTGAAACCCTTCATAAATATCACTATCTATACTATAAAACACGTACGAATAACTTAAAAATGTAATCTCCCTGTAATAAGTACGTTTAATCCAGTCTGGGATATGTATTTATATACACACACAACATAAAGCGGGTGCACAATACACATTTTTAAAAACTCAATTTTCTTTTGCATTGTATAGAATCTGTGTATACCTTGCATTATATAAACTTCTCAGCCGATTATTACTATTGTAACCGAGTCTTTGTAAGCTAAACCATTGTTGAAAAGAGTGTCCATGGAGTTTCTTGCCGGTTCTTCTCCATGAGACCCACTTTTTGGAACCGTGCAACTAGACGTTTCATAAGAGCCTGCAAAGGCCTATTTGAATAAAAAAACTTTTGATTTTGATTTTGACATTATAATTAATATTATCTATGACTTGACTAATTCATATTCAAACACGCAACATGCCATTCTCTATTTTTACGTCTATGAACAGTTAAAAATATAAGGTTGGTAATCCGATTAGAATTTTGTGTCCCTCCCACCAGTTTAATGTCTGAAGTGACAAGACATAGGATAAAATGTTTACAGAAAATTATAAACATATCATCCAGGGAGATTAGAACACAACACGCCAACAAACCCGTAAAATTGAATGAAAACAAATATATTATTAGTGACTTGCAACATACCCCGGCTTCACATGGGTACAATGTTGACTGTATACAAAAAATATAGCCTATGCAACTCTCTGATATTGTATCTTTCTATTGGTGAAAGAATTTTGAAAATCGGTTCAGTGGATTGTACTCCCTACAATCTTTTTTACACCTTGGGTTATATTATTCAAGGTTTAGTTGGGATCCGTAATAATTTCTGGAAATTATTATCTATACTACTCGGTGAAGATTTAGCTTTCTAACGGTGAAATATTTTTTAAAATCGGTCGATTAATTTTTGAGTTAAATCGTAACAAACAAACAAACATACACATCTTTCATCTTTTTAATATTAGTATAGATTCACTGTTCCCTCTTTAAAAGTACAGCTATGTGCTGTGGTTCAGTCAGTGCAAGAATTCAAGTATAATTTTGAAAAACTCTCACGTTCAACCTTACCACTTATATTTTACCAGAGCCCACAGAACGGGAGAAAAAGTTTGATTTTATGAATCGATTTAAAAGCTTTCCTGCCGCAGTAACTTTTCAAAAATTTCGTTACACATTTCCGCCTGTAGTCCCCAGACCGCGGAAGTACTTACGGTTCAAAAGTTTGAATTTCATATACATCCCTCGGGAAAAGGAATTCTTCGGATTGCGTCGAAAAATCAAAATATAAACGCCTACGTATATATACCTGATAAAAAAGTTAACCAGAAAAATGGATTTATCAGTAATTGGTTTCAGATATTCTGAGTAAGTGAAATAAGAATGTTAGATAGAGTCCAAATACAGGAACAAAGATGGCATATTTCATTTATTGATTAAAAACAAAAGACACAACAAGGAAAACAATGGAATGAATTTAGTTTTTGAGCGAAAACAATTTCTACGATTATTAACTTTGTATTTCTCGGCGTTTTGGGTGCTTCTATTTCTAACAGTCGATTTTCATTCTTTTAACTGTTAAAAGTTTTTTCATTTAAATGTTATTTAAATTTACCTGACAAGTGTCATTTTAAATAACATAAGAATCAGCGAATGTATAAATAAAAGTACATAAGACATTGAGAAGATTTTATTTTATTTTGAAGTGAATATGAAGACATAAAACCTATTCACAATTTTAAACATCTACTTTTCCGTATATGTTATATTTGTCCTTTACATTAATATACTCGACACATTCCGTTCCACTGCATATAAATTAAAATTTCGGGTGAAAGCGTATTTGGTCGAATACATACTGTGAAATGATTCAATAAACAAAGTAAAAGTAAAGCTGTTATATTAGAGTGGGAACATGGGGGTTTGGGCGTGAAGGAGTCTCCCTAGTGCCGCTCGACAAATTCCACAATTAATAATAGAGGTCTGCAAGTTGAATGGCACATGTTGTTGCATGGGCTCTACTCCGCTTGCATGCTGAATACAGATGAGCTTATTTATGTAAATTCGCGTTGCCTCAGAATGACGCTCCGGTCGGTAATCCCGGGCGGCCTAAGTGATTGATGCTGGCGTCGTTGACATTCCGCTTTAATTTTACAATATTTGTATCTTCGGGAAGTATTCTTGTAAAAGTTAGTGCCGTCTTTAATGCAATTCAATAAGTTTTGTGTCATATTTTCAACTCTTTTGATTTAATCCTAAGCTGCTACGAACTTTCGCGCTCGCATATTATATACGAAATGTTTATTTTACTGGCTTACTCTTCAATTTTTAATGACGTGGGGAAAATATTGGTGTGATTGGTGTGATTTTAACCAAACAATTTTGATTATAACATATAAAAATAAGATTATTGTTAAATAGTTTATGTATTGTTGTGAATTATTATATTTCAGGATATTCAGAGAGATAAAGTTCGTAATACTTTAAGCTTGAGAAAAACGCAGAATATAACCACATGTTTAGTATACCTTTATCGAACTGAGGGAAATGTTGCATCAAAACATTTTTAAATAAAGAAACATCCTTTTATCGATATACGAGTTGCTAGAAGTTTTATCATATTGATCTTTGATCAACATACTATATAATATTGTCTTTTATTAACGCGAGTATCACACATTTTAAATAAAATACTTTGAATTGAATTGATTTAATATGACTTATTTATCCGGTAACGTCGGGATAAATAATTTAAACAATATAAATAATAAATCGCGTTTTAATCCGGTATACAGTATTTTATTTAAATTTAATACTATGTCAATGATATTGATTCATAAATCTATACTTCAATTTACAAAATTCTAAACTTTTTAAATTAAATGAAATTTCCAAAGAAATTCATAACGTTTATATATATACACTACATTAGTTATAAGGTGTCGTCATTGTCATGATATTCTCACAGTCATTGCTTTACTTTCAAAACAAAATAATTGAAGTTACTCACTAAATTATAATTATCGAAGCGTAATATTAAGGCTATTAATTAA
Source organism: Anthocharis cardamines (assembly GCA_905404175.1). NCBI lineage: Eukaryota > Metazoa > Arthropoda > Insecta > Lepidoptera > Pieridae > Anthocharis > Anthocharis cardamines. Next base: position 7,955,700 of record FR989962.1, read on the forward strand.
ACATGACAGTTTATATCCTCCACATATTTACATGTAATCAATCAACATTTAGTCGGATTAATTAATTAATAATGCAATTACCACTTTCGATCCGTTGATACGTTTTAATCCATTATCATACTTGCTATTTATTTTATTAGGAGACTGTTGTTTGAATAAAATTCTTGTGGTAGATAATAATTTATCAATGGTACCGTTTAGGGAGATCCTCCCACCATAGGTTTTGATATTAACCTCAAAATAGCACCGCAAAAGCTAAGTAAGTTTCGTGCTTATAGGTAACGTCACGTAGGTATCACTATTGTATTATAATTTGGAGTATTGAGGAAAAAGGTAAGCCTAATATTGTCTTTTTATTTTTAAATATAGTTTTATTTTAGTTAAAAATTATAATTAAAACGTATTTTATGCATTATATTATTTATTCTCTAATTTCTATTGTATGGAACCCCTTGAAACTGAATATGTAATCACCTACATAATATGTCTGACTACTTCGAATATTAAGACAAGTGAGAAGAATATTGAAACAACATCCGGGTAACGAACCATATATGGAAAAGCCGTGAAGGACAGGTTGTTCATTTCGGCTTTATTTTATGAAATTCCGAATGCTAAAACGATCATAATCCAAAAGGAAAATAAGCACAAAAGTACTTAGACATACATTTCAATTTATGATTTCTTGAAATCCTTGTAATTTCAAAGTTAAATGCGTATTTAATACCCACTGAGCCACTGCGTAATCAAAAGTTTTCAATATCGTTTAAGCAATTTCATTAAAGCTGGTTCAAATTTCCATTTTATGTACAAAAAGTAGTATTCCAATTAGTGGAATTCTCATTAAGATCCAGATTCTTGGGAGAGGTTTCGATATTAATGCTACGTGATTAAGACTGAATTCGTTTTGCACGATGTTCAATTACAAATATTTGATAGTGAATGCATTTTATTTTTAATTGGAATTTGAAAAGCTTTAGTTTTTTTTTTTTGGTGAGGTACAGCGTAAGTCCTTTTCTCTGGTCTTGCAGAAGAAAGGAGAAGTGGCCCTTTTCATGAAATCTCTAAATAATTTCAGTTCGGAATTTACCTGATAACTTATTGTGAATAAATTTATTTAAATATATTATGAAAAAACTATACTTTTATGATGGATTTTCGAACTATTTAAAACGTCCTAACTTTCTTGAATGGTAGATTAGCTCTATATCTTGCTATTCAATTAAGTAATCTGGAAAGCAAATATGAGATGTTGAGATTTCTGTGGCTGGCTTATATCAAGAACTTGAAAGAATGAAACAAAGAACTCTTTATTATTGCTTGAAAGTCACTAGAAAATTATTCTATCGTATTTATTTTACGATTTTACTTCAAGAAATTTCAATTTCTTAACAAATACACATAGGTACATATATTTTCTTAAAGCACTCAAACAATTTTCGCATACGATTCAAAATTTTCCTACGAAAGCGGACAAATTTCACGTAGACTAGTCCGAGCGAAGGTGTGGGTCTCATGAATAACGCAACACCGTAACCGCCTTTGTCTTGTTCATTCTGTAATAACGTCAAATACTTTTTACACGCTCCCTTATTTGCTACTTCGCTTTATATTGAACATATATATTTAAAAAAAATTATAATCAAAATATGAAACTTAAACAAGTTCGACATATTCTCGTATTCGGCACGTATTGCCATTTTCTATTTGTAATCAAATCAAATTCAAATCCAGGTTTCCACTGTGGTCAAATTTTACGTATGGAAACTTTCTGACACTGCAATTGTAGTGATGTATGTAGCTAAAAGCCAAAGGACTCTCTGATAGAACAATGTAACTTAATCAAATTTTGACATAATTGTTTCGTCTTGACAAACAATCATTAACAGTTTGATTAATTTAAAATTAATTTAATATTATTAACATATACTTAGCGAACTCATACTGAATAAAAATGTGTCAGTATACACCTTGGATTATTATTCGCACTGAGGCGTATAGGTACTAAGGCATATTTTATGTAAAATTTAAAAAGTTTCTGAATCTAAATTTGAAGATATGAAAATGTCAGTTTACGCTTAGATCGAATAGTAATAATCTTAATTGCAGTGTTTTAAATTTGAAAGTAAATCAGGCCTTTTCTATGTGACCAGTTTTTAAAAACGTGGAACTATTTAAAATACATCTAATTCCGCATGTCTAATAGTTCTCACACAAAACTACGTATATAATATTACTAGCTGAATGGTGGCGTTACAAGAACGTGCCAATTTTCATGGTAATCAATCGAACAAAATTAGGGTTTAGCGATTTAATATAGATAAACAATTTTATATAATATTACATACACATAAGATATATTGAGCATCTTATCAAAGTATCAGACGCATAGAAACGTCGTTGCCTTTTCAAAGAATAAGTTCAAATTTGGCAAGAAGACGACAAATTTTCATAGCAACTTGCGACAGCGGCAGGTGCGCGTACCGTGAATAAAGAAACCCAGCTCTTTGCTTTCCAAGCGAATATTTTTATAAGCAAAGTATATCGCAGTGCAAAATCGTGATGCGAAATCACTGCTTACATTGCTCAGTGCTGCTCTTTAAATATGAAGTTACATATTTAAATTTTAATATTTTGCAACAGAAATGGTTTTAAAATGAACATTTAAATGTCTAAAGCTCAAGCATCTTCTAATGAATATGAAACTTAGTACCAAAATATTTAATTTACAAACTTTTACATTTAAATATATATCTCAAATTATGTTTTTAACTTGTATGTATTATACATATCCATCGGAGTCATTGTAGAAATATAATTTGATCATTAAATTCTTGTATATTAAAAAGAATTGTCTTTTACTCACAAGTAGCAATTCTTTTGTATGTAACATCAGCAATTTTCAGTGCAAATAGGTATAGGTATTTTTAAAAATATAAAGATAGATATTTTTTGTATATAGTATAATCTTTTGCACTTCTAAAGTACCTAATGAAGGGAATTTATGATATATAATAATTTAGTACTAAGTTATGTTTATTTTTATTAGTTTTCATAATATATCTATGTACGAATCTCTTAGATGTAAGAGTAATTTACGTTCTGCTTTCGAATCTCAAGGAAAAAGATCCAGTAAAGAAAAAATATCAGTGTAACAGTAGATATGTTTCTGGCCGAATAATTTGAAGAGTGAAAGAATATATTATACTATTCCTATAATTGTTAATTTATAGTGCAAAGACCTTAAACCTAATTTAAAAATTATTAAACAAGTAGCTCATATTCAATTTAAGGAATGACTGTTACATCACACAGTATAATACCCATGCTATAACTTCGCTAATTCATAAAAGCACGTAAAAGGGAAATTAACCCACTGTTCTTAATTACATTTTCGCATGCTTTTGTTTAAAAGGGTCGCTTTATACACATTTACCAAACGTAACACCGAAATGCCTAATATGAAGATTTTCTTCATTTTAGTGCGATTAAAAATGCCTTGTCTGCTCAACCTGTGTATGTAATTTTACTGAAAGTAGTACTATATTTGGAGATAATATTTAAGTATGTATGTACCTAAGCATCGTAATTGAACGCTGTTAAGCAATACAGTGTCACAAAAATACAAAAAATGACAAAAATGTAAATTTTTATACCAATCGCTTCCGAGCTAGAGTACATATTTCAAAAGAGATATATATCATTTAAACGGTTTTAATAGCAAAAATGTAAAAAACTAGTGTGCGCGAAATCCTATCATATCCATGCTTAGAATATGAACAATAATGCACTAAATTCTATTACTTTGATTGCTACCAAGAAAAACGAGATTCATTTAGTGTAAACATAATTATTACAAAAAAAAATCTATTATTTATGTTATTTTTAAAAGAGGTTCAATAAAACCTAATTAAAACTTCAAACTCAATTTTCTCAAAATGGCAATGTGGGATGACACTGTATTGCATAACAGCGTCCAATTATACCTTGACCGGTTGGCTAGCCTGGTTTGAATAACATCGACCTGTTAGCACTACATACGATTAGTGTCACCGTAGCGTAGGTACAAGGCGTTGCAGGATTATAAAGTAAAAGTTAAACCAAACGACTAACTGTAACACGGCTCTCAAAGAGCTTTAAACGACATCGCTTCAGGTAATTCTGTTTCATACGACTTTAAACACAAGTTCTGAAGCTCAACTCGTTACTGCATTTATGTCGTCGTGAAAAAGATTGCTCTTAATAAAAATATGATGGGGAAATTTTATTGCTCATAGACTTAATATTCGTTTTAAAATATTACCGTATATTTTGTAGGGCGTACTTCTCTGACATAATATTATCTTATATTATTTATTTTGACAGGGTCGTTAACACGTTGGATAGAACTACTTTTTTGCGTTCCAATTGATCGCGTGTTTAATCCCGCCGGGATATATTAAACTATTATTTAGATAATATTTATTTTATTTTAACATGCTTTCCCCATGTCTGGGCACTTCAGACATGTGGGAAGATATATTAAAAATATCAGATATCGACAGACGAGCATGAGATTCACTTGATAGTAGGTGTTACCTCAGCCACATAACATCAGTCAATGATGCACGATCGACACGGTATTTTTACTTCGAGCATTCGTAATGTCACAGATTGAAACCGAAACGCACAATACGCACTTCACAGTTTTTCCATCTGTAAACAGTGGTTCGTTAGCCGGGTGGGAGGAATATCGAAATTCCGACTAGATTACATACAACCGTTATTATATGTATAATGTATATACATATATAATCGCACTGACACTGTTTTGTAAGCTCACATGAAACTATTTGGATCGTAGATCGTAGAGTAATCGTAGAGTTACACATCAAAATAGTTAACAAGCATTAAGGTTCAATTTTCGGTTCTAGAATCTAATCGGCTTTCGAACAATCTGTTGAAGATTGTTGAGTACAGGATACTTTGACACGTCCTTGATATCATAACTTAATAAATATACAATCTGCCTTCTCTCTTACATTATATATACTATGTATTTGTCTTGTAATATTGTTTTAAGATCGTTTTATCTACGTATTAAACGTATAGCTTAACTAGGACTGGCCAGTGGTTCCGCTTGCATAGAAAAATAGTGATGTATCATATATAAATTAACGTATGTCCTTGCTCTGAAATCAAAGTCTCTGCGCACTTTCATTAAAATTAGTTCAGGAGTTTAATCTTGACAATGTAGCAGAGTTCCTTTTGAATTTTTAATATTAGCAGGGATGAGTGATCAAGTGGCGTATTCCTAACGTTTAATTTGTTATCTACGATTCGACTGGGATATATGTCTCCTCTTCCTATTCGTTAGTCACTTTGTGTTTGTTTCATTAAATGATATTGTTTATGGCAGATGTTCACAAATCTAGATCACACCGGATTGGCTTATCCGATGCGTTCGCAGTCGAATAATCAGCATATTCAAATTATCTACAACTACTAATGTATTTTTTCGTCTTGAATAACTACTAATGACTTTTCGATTAGACAGTTTGTGAATCGCGGCAGTTGCCAGTGTAAAACTAATGTAAGAATGTTGCTTTTAAATGCTTCAAAGCAATATTCTTCGTTCTACACTTCTAAAATTATTTAATGAAATGCTTCTAATTTTACATTTACTGCCTGTTAGCCATGTGTCGTTCACGAATGAATCCTTCAATTGGACTAGTTCATTTATATATATCCTTCTTTCTCTAGTTCAGTTACAATTCATCTAGTTCAGTTAGTTCACTAATTCTGCGAACGACGGAGAATGGGTGGAACCGAACTTTCCCGACAAAACACGAATTAGCACGATTATGATCACTTCTCACGCTCGAGCTCCGTTGTACTGAAATAATTTTCTGTTTCACTCACTCTGATTCTAACTACCGGTGATACATTTAGTGACATGATATGAGACATTTTAGTTCAACAGTACGCACCGGTAATAGTGAGCAACTGAACTAGACTGAACTACTGAACTAAAAGAGTGATATAGTTCACGGTGACGAAAAGATATATACATATCTTTTCATTTCAGTGACACATTCTGCGCATGGCTACTGCCTGTCTGGCGTAGAACGGACGAGAAGAAAGGGTGCGAGCACGAATCACTATCGAGAATTTATTCGAATCCTCGATTTGTCAGATGTTTGAGAAATCATTTGAAATTTCATACAAACGATAGTTCGACGATACGAATACTTCTTCGCAAGTTGTTCGTGCTAAGCCATCTGATAATAAACCCTTCGAAACTCTTTTTAATCGCCAAGTTTTTTTGTTTTACAAAATGTTTGTTCCATTCCGTCACAAAAGGCATAGTCACTATTCTGGCCTTGGCGTGTTTTCCTTCGACATAACGACATGCCAAAAAATATTTAAAGCTCAATCCCATTGCAAGAGAAATGCATTAGCGCACCCGCTACGTCAGTAGTGGACGCATTGTGTATGGGACTCACCCTAATTCAGACTGCCTGCTGTGAACGCTGTGTTCCAGGCAGATGGGTCACTGGGATATTCCCAGTAAAACTCCACACCCATCAATTCGACGTGAAAGGGTCCACGGGATTAAAAAATAGTTGGATCCGAAGACCGCTCCATACCATTCGCAGAGCGGAGAGACTGGTAATGTTAACTCCGCCCCAACATTCTGCTGTAACACTGTGGCCTAGTTATACTAAAAATTAGGTTACCGAAATCTATATAAGGCTACATATATAATTACATATTTGATTTGGTACCAAATCTCGTGCAAGTTCACGCAAATGAGGGTTATGACATAGAGTGAGGGCAATATATTATGGAGGTTTCACCAGTAGCATCGTCAATAGGAATAATATGTTTTTCTCACACCCCTTTTTAGAGCTGAAATTTATCTTCACCGATAAATTACGTCGCCTCAGTTCAGGCCTGTTTAAACAAACACGATGTACGCACCGTATTTTTCATTGGGGTGCGCAACTGAAAAGCTTCAGTTATCTTGGTGTACTTTTACGTTTCTTATGTTAGTGCCGTGTGTTTAGTACAAAGTGTGGCAAATAAAACCTCCTGTAAAGTGACAGATAAACAATTGGCCTTCTTCTAAAGCTGTTTCTAAACGGGTCATTAGTACTGGAATATATGGCTGCAATATAGTGTCCGGCCAGTTTTTTTTTTTATTTTTTTATATCAGATATCGACAGACGAGCATGAGGTTCACTTGATGGTAGGTGATACACAAACAGAGGTTTTACGTTGTCAGCCTAGTTTTTTAAAGGATCTTAAGTAGTATCAGTTTAGAAAAACTACCGGCAAAAACTGGTTAAAATACAGAACAATAAATAAAAAATCGATGATGAAAACTAAAGTGGGTGAACCAAATTTGAAGTTAAAATTCGGTTTTGGCTTTCGGAAGTTTATCCCTAAGGTCAATCAGTTGATCACTTTACTACTATTTAAGTAGTTTCATGTTTTTTTATTTATTTACCATAAAATATAAGAATAGCATGTTGGATGAAGTTCGTCTAGAACCAAGAGTTTGAGTTTGAAAGTATTTTACTTATTTATGACATACGATGAATCGTCAATGAAATCAGTACACAAATTATAATATTATATTAACTCTGATCACGAGAGGAAAATGGAAAAGTCACTAAGTTGATCGATCGCGATGAATGCATTACGCTTGACTGTGAATATCATAATATGAAAATATGCAAGAATTTATTAGGATATAAAAGAATAAGAGACGCTTAAACTTTAATTTTCAAATATTGTCAGTACGTAAGATATTTCAGTCTTAAGCTTCAAATATATATGATATATATTAATATAATAGATATACCTACTTATGGCAAACTCAGATAAATGAATACTATAATTAACAGCATTTACGGAACAAGTTTCGGGCTCGTTGGCGTGTTCGGTATAACACCAGCCGTGCGCATCGATGGGTCGTGGGTTCGAATCCCATCGGGACGATATTTATTTTCTGTAAGCATGTCTTCCTCACGTCTGGTAACTTCAGACATTGATCGGGTGGGAGAAATATCGAAATTCCGACCGGTTAACGAACCACCATTCATATATGGAAAAACCGTGAAGTGCATATTGTGCGTTTCGGTTTCATTCTATGGATTTCTGAAAGCTCGAAGTAAAAATTAGGTCGACAGCGCATAATTGACTGATGTTTTGTGGCTGAGGTATCACCTAAGATCAAGTGAACCTTATGCTCTTCTGTTGATATCTGGCATTAAAAAGAAAATCAAGTTACTTGCAAACCTTTCATATTAAAATATGTTTCAAATACCTACTTATAGTGAAGTAATTTTAGATGATAGAAATAATTTCTAGAACGGTGCTCCGGTTCTGAATATCGTAAATAGAAATGTAATTATATATAAGTGTTGATTAAAATTTAAATACATTTATATAACATTAATCGTTTCATAAAAGGAACACAATTATTTCTATGAAAGCAATTTTACATTCGCTTTCAAAGCATAAAAGTGACCTAGTTTTGAATTTTAATAGAATTTGAAGTAAAGGTAGTAATTGTTATAATTCTAGTCATAATTGTATCCAGGGTCTACTGGACAAGCTTGAGTTATTCAACATTTTGTAGAAAACTGAACATTTTGTTAAAGTTTAAAACAAATTCTGGAATATTATTCGGTTTGATTAAGGTATATTTGAATTGTAAATGTATCAATGTTTTCATTAGAATATACTCGTACTTTGGTGTATTTTAAGTTATCTACTGAATTTATGCCACTTAGATTAAGTAAATATCCCCTAAACAGACATAATAAGAGGCTAATTGTCCATTAGGAGTGATTGGTGTATAAATTTTCTATCCAACGACCAATAGATAACGGCGTAATCCTGACATGGCGCACGTTCATCCGCTCATATATCTCGTAAGCACATCCTGGTCTATTTAGGTCTACTTACCATAGTAAATTATCACTTTTCTGACAGTCTACCTCACAAATTGTTGCGTGATCGGCAACCATTAGTCATCGTCTACGAGATTGTTACCTATATGTCGTGATCTTTATTACCGAAGGTTGCTAAGTGATGTTATATAATGAAAATACCAGCCAATATACAATAAATTACACTTGTTGTGGTTCTATTTTTTAAACTTATGAATTTGATGTTTGATTTGATCTTTCGCTAGTAAAATTTCTGTACTTCAAGATAATATAATTTTATTTCCTCGTTACTTCATTAAAAAAAAAAGAAAGGTATAATCATCAATCAGTGTTCAGTTTGAATTCATATAGTATTTCATTAGTTCGCACATTTAAATTTAAAAACTATTATTAGACTCTTATGGCCGAATTGTCGACCGCTAATCAACATTGAGTTGTACTTAAAAGTATCTCTAACCCTTTCATTACGAAGGTAAAATGAAAGACATAAACATTTTAAGAAGCCCTCAAATGATTATCGTTTCAGTATTCCGCAACTCTTGTTATGAAACAGATAAATAACATTTTAACTGTTATTTAGTTATTAATTAAATCACAGTATTTTTTTTTAAAGTATATACCTATAGTATTCAAATAAATATCTTAATATTCCTAATAAGTCCACGATGCTATCTATATATTGTATAACTTATTTTAAAAGGACCACATTTAATTTTCGTAAAACTATAAAAATGAATATAGGTATAATGTCCATCAAAATATATAATTCTGTTGATAAAGAAAACAAATTCATTGAAGTAAACAGCGTTAATTGGCGTATCCGAGCTGTCTTCAGCTTTGGCTACCCACATTATATTGTGGGCGACCCATTTCAATATGAAACACTCTATTCAATCACTCGTGTTGAACAAGCCTATATTGAGTGGTTTGTTCCTAGTATTTACAACGCACTTTAAATTGGCAACTCCGCTTTTCATTCTATGTACATGATATAGCGGCTTTAATTGAAATATGAATTATGAATAATAGTGTGATGTACATCATTATTTACGCAAACAACAATTTAGTGACGTAACTCGTTATTAAATAGAAATGTTACCTACTTTCTAATATTTTAAGATTTAAAATTAACTAAGTAGTTTTAGAAATTAATATCTTACAATAAATAACACACGACTTTTTAGCATATAATTTTTATAAAATATATGGCCAGTATAATAGGTATTTAAAATAGTTCGATTTCTACCTAATAAATACTTCCTTCTCTTTAACGGTATAGTTGACTGCTACAATAAAGCTACGGCGTAGCATGAAATAACTCAGTGATCATTAATTCCCAAATTGATCTGATGCTATGTTCTTTTTTTAAATTTAAAATAGAAGGTGATAAAACTTTCGTGCTCTACGACTAGTTTTAAATCGAATAAACCTGGTATTGTAATACTATACTGTACCCAAGATACAAAGTGTATCGTAGCATACAAAGATACCGCTCTAAATGGTGCTAAGTAATAGTTTATTTCGCTCTTAACGCAAAAAGGCATACTATGATACAAATACAGGTATTCTTGTTGTTCACAGAGAGGGCTGTACATAATCGTATATGTCACCGGGTGGGACACACCGCCGCTCCAACTGAATAATTCATGAGGCATATGGACCTAGAGCAGACTGGATTTCAGACGAGAATTTTAAAATATCTATAGAAGCTTTTCAAATTGAATATCCTTTTATAAATAACAATATAATACACCAACGGCTAAAACGTGATTGAATTTCTGATTTTTAAATCAAAACCGCATAATAGCTTTTTACTTGGTGGAAGATTATCAGCTTATATTCTTTAGTGAGAACTGAGGATATTATATTATTTTTTGGTTTCAATCTCAGATATTTAGGCTAAAAGCTTAAAAAAATACTTGTAATAGCAATAGTGTCACCGTTTTGTTTTTTTCGTCTTTAGTGTTCTATCTGTGGCGAAGGGTGAAGATTTTCGAAAGGAGTCAAGCTGCGAAATTTCGAACTTTCATACAGTGGGAATAAGACATCAAGAAACGAAAGATCACTGTTTTTGTTATATAAATAAATAAAACATAGTCGAGTTAGTTAAACCATTTATAACTCAATAACAGATGAACCGATCTTAATGATCTCTTATTTGTTGGATTAACTAATAAAATATCGGAAAATCCACAATGGACAGCTCGCTCACGCATGCTTATAGCTTATTTGTAATAATAATTAATGTCCATTACGAATACATACGTACTAGACATTATATTACAGAAGTGGGAAAACAGCATATTCAAATTTAGAAAGAAATTGAAATTTGTATAAAATACATGAATCAAAATGTAAATAAATAAATAGAGAACAAATGCCAACAACTATCAACTCGATTCGGTAATAAGCGGTACGAAGTTCGCAGGGTCAATTAGTTCCAAATAATTTCTCATTCAACTAACAAATTGCTTTCTAGCAAGTCGTTTGTGCTTGAGCCTCTGGAGTCTAAGAAAACTAACGTTCACTTGATGGAAGGTCTCAGTCAATAATGGCTGCCGACCTATTTTGTACATCGGGTATTCGGACGTAAAATAGACTGTAACTGAAATGCACAATTTAAATTTGATGGCTACTCGAATCGGTGAACTTCAGAATCGTTACGAACTTGTCTGAAATTTTTAAATATTATATTACTCATTTTTCTTATGTTCAACACAATTCCTGCACTAAAAGTGTATTCAAAAGGGAAAAAAATAAGTAACAAATTTTGCGCTCTCTAAAACTTGCCAACACAACTTTAACCTACATACTTTAAAAGGTAAATCACAAATAAAACATTTGACAGTCCGAGCTCCGAAACATCACGTAATAACCCTTAACTAGTTAAGTGCAAATACAGAGAATGTATAATAAAGACGGCTATCTTAGGGGCAGTAAGACAATCGGGGCAATAAGCAATGTAGCCACGAACGTTACGACTCGAAGCTCCAATGACATAAAACCACTGGGCGAATACAATGACACCGTAAAACCACCGTTCTTATTGCAGGCCACTTAACAGGAAACCACATGAATTGAAGGGATCCCTTTACCGACTCTTACTGAGTAGGTATTATGATATTCCATCGTTAGATCTCTCAAATCCGTTGAACTATTACGTATTTTATTAATTGGACTTGACACAGATTGTTTTAAGTACTGTCGACAAATCATAATTAACTTCCGTTTTGACATGGAATAGTCAATAGACAATTTAATATTTTAATTAATTAGAATAGGAAATAATTTAGTAATAGGAAAATTTAAATTGAAAATTAAACAATTTATTTCATCGACTATCGATATATATTATGTACATACCATGTATATTGAATTACACATACTTATTTTCCGGTATTTGCCAAAGTTTCAATGCAAACATATCAACATACAAACATCTAAAAGGATTTTATTCTAATATACAAACTGGGGATTAGCACATTGAATTATTTTTATCATAATTTTATTGTTAAAAAATAAAATAACCAAATGATTCGATAAATAAAACATGCCTTGGTTTGTCTTCAAAGTTTTTGAAATATGTAAATTCTTTCAAACCGTTTTTAAACATTTTACCTCAAAAGCGAAATTAAATTATTTATATATAATAATAGAAGTTTTGTAACGTAGGTATATAATTTTACTGTAGGAATATTAGTATGAGTAAATAGTATTATGTATGTATTTTGTATTATATGAAGGATCTGGTTCTGGAAAATTGTTTTTATTCCGAATAATTAAATAACCTACATTTTATAAAATACTTTTAGAAAGAATATTCGAGAAAAGAGTCCATTACCTCAATTTTTTATAGTATAATTTTATCCCCGGTTTCGCTTAGGGAATTGAGTTGATTGACCGGGATAAAAGGTAGGGCTTTTCTTCGTGCTAAAATAGACTTAGTGATTTTATAGTTGTAATCAAGTAACAAATATATAGGGTTCTTCTTACTTACTTTTGTATTTATATAAAAAAGAACCGAGTCGCCTAGGGCCTAGTGTACATGGAGTGTACAATTTTAATTCAATTTATCCGGTGGTAAACGCAGAGCACATACCTCTGAGCTATGAAGTGAAAAATGTCATATTCAGTATTTGGTATGCATTCTATTAATTGTGTAGAATATCAATTTACAAAGGTTTTGTTGAAACGGGTTTATGTTTGGTTTTATAATTGGAAAACTACTAGGATAGTAGAATAACATGATATACTCATACCGTGGGTTCTCATTCACAAAAGGACCTGCGTTTCCCCGCGGCTTTTCCCCTTATAAATATTCACAGTCTAATCTATGGAGCATTGTATTACAGTGCATATTAGAGAAGGTTAAGCTAAAAAGGTTGTTTTTCAGTTTGTTTAGAGTTACCTAGCAAAAGTAGGTATTTTTAAAGAAACATGTGGCAATTAAATATCTCATCTTTTTTGCTTTTCTAGAACTTTCATGAGATAACATAGTTTTAAATTAACGATTTTAAAGTTATAATAAATTATACAATAGTATTTATTTTAAAGCGAACGCATCATATTTCTATCAATATGTAGGTATAGTGACCTCTGCTTTGCCAAAACCTAATACAGTGATCTAATAAAATCGACGATAAATCCGAATTGTGTTGAGATTGATGTGAGAGCCAGTTACTGATAGAATGTCGTCAATCATTTCACTGACGTCGTTATGCCTTTTCGAAGAAAATCTATTTTCCTTGGAAACATTAGGAACTAATAAGCTTAATCTGTACTTTCTTTAGTTAATGGAGTTTTTTCATAAATAATGGTATCATATGGGAATGTTGTGCTATGCAAGAAAAGTAAATTCACAAGTACTCTAGCGGGGGATAGGTCAGACACATTTCTGTGTATGTTTCACTGATCTTCTTTACAGTCAAGTAGATGATCAGCCTTCTTGCCCGGGATGCGAACCCAGGACCAAAATAGTTTTAGTTCTATAAATGTGCTACCAAGGAAAACAATGTTATCATAGTTATGTTACTTTTTTTCTAAATAAATACATTGTCAACACTATATTTTATGTGTTTGTGTTGCTGAATAAAATAACTTTAAAAACTGTGTAGTATTTAACGTTATTTCAGCCCTGGCTGAACCAAATAAATACGCTTCGGGCAAATGTTTATTCTCAACCTTGTCTGTGGTGTGAATTTACGTGTCTACCAGCCACAATAACGAATACCCACCGTTTACTATCCGATATTATATTAACAACCGCTATCAGTGAAAACGGTTTAATTATACAGAATCAATGTAGTGCGTTCGTTAATTATGAAACGGCTGAAACTGCGGACAAACTTAGCGTTGGTTTAGTTGAATTGTTTTATTTATGAGAACGAAACGTATCGCTTCAAATTATACTATACAACTGTACTGTTCATATCCATTCGACCCTACTGAAATTTTGATTAAGGAAAATTACTCACACAACCTACATACAATGCCTGTTTATTATTTCTATAGGCGTACATTGAAATTGTATTATTTTTTTTATGTTAGATATCGACAGGCGCACTTCATTTGATAGTAGTTGATACCTGTCACATAATATAGTCACTGATGCGCTGTCGGCCTACTATTTACTTGGATCATTCGGAAATCCATAGATTGAAACTGAAACTCGCAATGTACCCTTCGCGGTTTTTCAATCTATGAATATTGGTGGTTCGTCTCACGATCAAAATTTCGATATTCCCCCCCACCCCTTCAATGCCTGAACTAACTAGACGTGGGAAAACATGCTTACAGAAAATTATAAACATGTCGTCCCGGTGGGATTTGAACCCACGACCCATCGAGGTGTTCTACCAAACGCGCCAACGAGCCTGTCAAAATGACGCAATCGCCCTCCAGTTTTCAAAGCTGCAACCGGCACGGGTTCTATTATTGTAAGCGAATAAAGCCATGTATGACAGGCGATATATTTTAATCTTTTTAATAAATTTATTTGAGAGTAGACCGTTAAAACATTCAAAGTAGGATTTAGAGCGAGAGCAAGATTATTCGGGTCTACGTTTCAAATGGGCCAAATTGACGGTCTCGAAAGGGAGGCCTCTAGCACGTGACGCAACAAATAAAACCCCACTTAATACACAAATCCCGGCGAAAATTTATGCCACGTAGTATCTCTCTAATACCGAGGCCGTGACAACGCGTACGTATCAACTTCTCCTCGTTTTGGTCCCATTTCCCAAGTCGCTTTAATCAATATTCGATTGGGAGACAGTCTTTCCCAAACATTTGTGGTGAAGAGTCGAGACACAACTGCAAATAAACTAGAAGTATACCTACAGATGATGAATGTTTATAACATGTTGTTACATTCGCTAAAAGCTTATATCTACGAGGCTATTAATTTTTATTGTAAAATAACTAAGCAGTTATATGTATTATATATATACTTATATACCTACATATAACGGCTCATAGACATATTCCGATAGGTTATGAAATCTATCTAGTTTAATATGTATATATGACTTGTAAGCTTGCTTTTCACTACGTCTGGTAAATTAGAATATTTAAGGATGGAAGGAAAAATGAAATTACGACTCGGTAATAACCCAAGTAGATCGTAGATAGTTAAACCATAACGTGCAAATATGCACAAGCTCAGTAGCGCGTTTTCCGAATGCTCGAAGTAAAAACAAATAGCGCCTCATTGTCTGATGTCTTGACTTGGCTGAAGTCACAAGTCAGTCCATGAAATCTAGCTAAAATTGTTTTTATTGATATTTAATGTTTTTTTATATTTTTAATTCGCCAAGGCCCCTGTTGAAAACAGCGTGGTGAGTTATCCAAAACTTCACCGATTCCAGTGGTCTTTTCGTCAGAGGTTCACTCTCACTTCTCATGAACAAACGTATTCCATTCCACCTATTTATATTGTTTACTATAATTTAGCTGCTAATTATCTCATAACATGTTATGTGTGGGTTTATACTCTTTACAACCAAAAGTACGAAGAAAAAGGCTTTATACATTAATTCTGAACTTTCCCGTTCACTCTGTATTACATCATATAATACAGTTTGAATATACTCATGATTTTTTACGTGATTGAAAAACCATATGAACACCACTGTATATACATAATATGCCTTCGTTTGGTACGAATTTCATTATCATATAATTGAATTCTAAATTTTTAAATTATTTAATAATTAAATATTAATGGTCGACAACGTACCTGTTAGCCCTCTGGTGTTGTGGATGTCTATGGGCGGTGGTAGTCACCATCAAGGGAGCCAGCTGCCCGTTTGACCCCTATTCTATAAAAAATGAAATATATAATAGCTACAAATAGCTTTTTATGTGTCAGTAAAAGTTGCTCTTCTTCATTGTCTTGAAGAATTAAAAATTTGATAAAGGTGGGTAAGAGAATATCTGTTTAAAATTATCTGAACATTAAAAAAATATATAAGTATTAACAGTGTACTGAAATGAGTTTTATTACTTCCCATTAATTCTAAAACGTCCTCACTTTGTCTAATTATGTCGATTGGTAATTCATATTGTATATGAATAATATGTTATAGTAAGTTGTGATAAGATTTATATGCATTTTTTATAACTCCCGATATTGAATTATTCCGAAGGCGCTCTAACTGCCAATAACATGTAATTTATTGTACGTTTACCTCCACAAATATCATATTTTCAGCTATGTCAAATATCTGAAAAATCTGTGGACTAAATCATCTTAATATCAGCCACAAATCATGGAAAGATACCAGACTTGGCTGCAGGAAGGTCTAACTGTATAATTGTGATATGAAGTATGTATTAAGTTAATAATGATATTATTTGTTACGATTATAGCCTTCAGATATCCTATATTACAGGGTGGAAGTGATAGCGTGTAATAGTCGCTATAGTGTAACCGTTCCATACAAAAGTAATAGTATTGCATGACACGGACAGAAAAGTACCTTGTTTTTTATTATATCACGTTTTTACAGAGTTCATTAACAGAGTACAAAAGTCGAATTAACCATTATGACCTCATATTTATGTTATTCTATTGCCTATGTTTATATCTTTTAAGGTCGTCTGCAAGTCTCATCGTGTGTAAATTTTGCTAAGAAACTTTAATAACTCAAAGAAAGCGCATCCTATAATAACATCTAGGTATAATGGCTCATAAACATTATAAATATTATCATCCAGTGTGAATATAGCTCATTATCAAAAAAATAAAAAATTTCCAGAGCCCTGGGATTAGAAAGAAATACCAAATTAACAGAATTTTGGTTACACAACAGTTTAAGTAAATACCTATGATACCGACAGTTACAAATCAAAAAAAGTGTTGACCTACATTCGTAGTCTGCAAAGAAGGTTGAGAGAGCTGGAAATAGAATGCATATTAAAGTACCTTTGCAAATTTAATAAGCTTAAATAAAATTCTAATTAAATAAAACATTTTACATAAATAGTAAAGGACTAGTCAGTTATGCGTTGTAGACCTTTTTTTTACTTCTAACAATAGTATTTACACATTTATTACATATGAATATTATAAATCAAAAAAATATCTATCAAATATAATTGGATTCACTTTACTTGAGATCCTTTCGATTGTACTTAAAGTTATTTAAAGGAACTTTAGTATTTCTGATTTAAGTTCAGGGTGTATTTGGTCTTTTTTTAAATGTTATTTAGGGAGAATTCTCCTAACATAATTTCTTAACTTCCAGATAAAACTAGCAAGCAATATTTCCCTAGAATTCGATTTTTGAATTGATTCATTTTAAATTTAAACTAGAAAAGTAAGAAATAGTCAAAGCATTGTTTTAAATAAGCCTGAAGATGTGCAAACGAGCACGTAAACTACATTCGAACTGTTAAACTTTAGAATTGCATGCCTGGGAAGTCAACTGCCATTGTGCTCGCAATATTGCTTTGTTTATTGTAGGCATGACTTTATACTTTCATCATTTATTCATTTTGCCCCATTTATTGTATCTACGACAAAAAGTAATTACAATCTTGGGATAATGGTTTCTAAGATTTGTAAGACGTCCAATTAGTTATATCGTACGGGTACATTTCTGTGCCTGTTTCTCTGATCATTTTTTTACACCTAGACTAAATTATTTTGTGTTTCCCCGACACAACGAAAGTTTCGAAGTCAATTAAAAACAAAAAACAAACCTACTCATTTTCTGGTTGCAATTTTAGTGTGTTCTAGATTGTTTCTTTTGAAATGTAATTAAGGCGCTGCTATGGTAAATTACGTACATAAATTCGATTGAATATAGAAATCGGCATAGACTAAGAGCCTATACTACCTAAATTTATTGGATCCAGTCATAAAATGCCAATTAATTTCGTCTCCATTTATTTTCAGAAAACTAACAAAAAAGATAAACAAAGAAAAATAATTCAAACGTTTATATTTAAATTAATTTAAAAGATGAGGTCGTTAATTAAGAACAAAATGCAAATGGGCTTCATCGTCATTCGTTCTAGTTAACAGTCACGAAATTTATAGTAAGATTATGGATAGTTCTTGACTCTTTGACCTAGTTTCGTTGTACTGATGGAACAGAGTGGATTTACTGCTGAACCGATCGAATGCAACGTCACACTGCTTCCATGCAATGTCGCCTTATGCCTAAGGCTGTGAAATATAATAAAATCTCTTTTGTACAGCATTTGCCTCTTTTCATTGAATGGGGATTAAGTTATCATTGTAGTGTTACGTTTTCATGATAAATAACAAGACTAGGTACATCACGCATCGTAGTATATATAATAGCAATAATGAAATCTCTCAGGTACGTATTTTTTTGGAAAATATATATAATATATATATAAATTTTACATTTTGAAAAGTATGTAAGACAGTGTTACCAACATTAACCTATTTAATACCTGTATCATTCCTTAAAATAATAAAAACCGCACCTTTAACCCGCTAATGTGCCGTACATTTCCTTCCAACTTAATTTACAAACATTTACATGTTGAACAGAAATAAGGATAATATTATTATTACAAGTAATTCATTACGTTACATTTACGAGGAATTTTCTGAACTAAGTTAATAAGCAGCTCCAAAAGTAACTTTCAACAATAAACAAATTAACTTCAAGATTTTGTGGTCTTGTACATGATCTCTTACCTCTTTGTGTTATCACTACATTTTAATATTCGATCGATATCAATGTATTAATTTAAGAAACTATTATATTAATATAAATAAACAGTTCACACAAAATCGAGGGTTTGGGTCATGCAAATGTGTTAATTATGTGTTATTGTTATTTCATATTTTTTATATGGCAAAATAGAAAAAAAACATAAAAAAGTTACGATGTATCAAAATCCTAAAACAAAGCAAAGTTATTCTAACTTCCAAGGGCGAGTCTTCCTCAAGCGCTGAGATTAAACACATTCTTTATAATATTTAAGAAATAATGTAGTAAAGTAGGGAATCAGATTCGTCATAAAAGTATAATAGTGGATTGGGGTGCCGCAACAACAGCGTTGACCTACAGAGCGCGCGCCGCCGCGGCAGTCTTCAGTCGAGCTTTCTAATGACCTCAGGCGTTCCGTGCTGCACGTTAAACCTTCTCCAGACAAACAAAAAACCACTGTGATTGAAATTCCACTAGTTTCTTGTGTGGAGATCCTCAGCTGTTTAAGGACAGGCGCATTTCGGCCGGTCTACGAAGATGCATCACAAAAATGGACTCTAAGTGTTAAAGGATAACACTGTTTTGCAATTAGCCGGGCGCCGTGTCAGCACAAACAAATCCTTTTTAGGTAAAGCTATTTTCGTACTTTCTATTGTAGATTCGAGATATGTCACGGTTGAGTTTTTGCTTTGTTTCAAGAGTTAAATGAGTATTTTTTTATACTGCATGTTGTATGATAGTTTATTATTTTGCGAATTTATGCATTATATGCTTGTTTTGCTATTCATTAGTGGAATTAACAATTATTGAATGCTTAATAGCTTACTAACAAAATACTACATATATTTTTAGAAAAAGAACAAGTTAAAAGTGCAATCGTTAGTAGTATAGTTTTTTGAATATCACAGTGCCCTTTTTTGCACGAATAAAGCCCTATTCACTTTTATGTACAAACATTATTAATTTTATTTCAGGTTGAAACACGTCATACTACTTACGTCACATACAACCGCAATACAGTAACTACTGCTTTTCATACAGATATATTTCATTATTTAATATTGCTTACTGATATAAATGGAAAAGGTATAAGGATAAGTTTCTATCAATATGGAATAGAGTTGACTAGTATTGATGGTCTCTTTGGCGTATTGGGTACCCTGCGTTCAAATGGGTCGCAGGTACTAATCCTGTCGGGCTGTCATGTTACATGTTTTCCTTGACTGATTACTTAGGGTTCTGGTGGGAGGAATATTGAAATTTCGACTGGAATCATAAATGGAAAACCATGAAGTGGTAATTGAGCGTTTCGATTTAATTCTATGATCGAATAAAATGGGTTGACAGCAGTGAAAAATCAATGATTTTCAATCTTTTTATTTCTGTGGCTGAGATATTCCCACAATTAAGTGAGCCTCATGGTCCTCTATCGATATCTAACATAAAAGTGAGGTTTATATTTAATATTAATCTATCATGTTCTTGTTAAATGTTATTTTTATCGGATGCTTCCATACTAAATAACTGACACAATCCAACCCAAATAAGAATTGATACTATTAAAAATGAATAAAAAGAATCTCTCTCGTAGCATGTACATCTCTCAGAGGCTTATTGGTGGAATCGCACCCTTATAATTTTATTCATTTCTTGTGAAATCGCGCCCTAATGCTTGAATTCAATTTCATTTCTACGAGAATAAGTACTGTAGGCATGATATTTACTATATATATGTGACTTTCTCTTGTGGCGTTATTGAATAAGACTTCTACAAGCACATGTGAATTACCACACACATTTAAAGCTACCACCGTAACTTTGCTTCTCCGAATCTCGGTATATTCTGAATTATCATATATTTTATGTTTAATTGCTAGCTCAGAATTCTAAAGAGTTGTAAAAGACATCTTCACGCTTATACTGTTTCAGTGACGCACTTTGGAAAAATAAAAATAAATATATCGCTTTTTTAATCTATGAACACTTTTTAGTTTCATCATGGAGTTTTCTTTATCTTTTATTGTTTATTATAATAGTGTAGTATTATAATAAATTCCATACTGTACATATTTCACGCCTCTTTCCTACTAGAGTAGACAGATATTTCCTTACGCTGTGATCACTTTCGCGTCTTCCACTTTCATCAACGCTTTCATACACGCTCGTAAGTTTTGAATACTTTTGACCTAGCCCATTTGGAGAACGTATCCGATCTGAGGGCTTAGCATGAACAACCTGTGAAAAAGTATTCGTATCGTCGAGCTGTCTTTTGTATGAAAGATCAAATGATTTCCCATACAACTGACAGATCGACGATTCGAATACTTTCTCGAAAGTCCTTCGTGCTAGGCCTTCTGAGTGAAAAATCATTTGAATTTTCATACAAATGACAGTTTGACGATACGAATACGCTTTCGATACTTGTTCATGCTCACCCCTCAGATCGAGGTACGTTCGTTTAAGTCGACCACTTCAGATAATAAATGAAATCACTCAAATAACGTTATGAAAGATGAAAAATAAACATCCCTGAAATACAGCATCATTGTGTGAACGTATTGTTCCAATAGACAAAACAGGCGACAAATATTTTACATTTTCAGTATACAGCCGTTCCCAGCTTGGTAAACTTTTTGGCAGTGTTTATTCTAGTTTCCTATATGTAATATTTTTGGACTACGACAATGGAAATGCCAGTTTCGTTAACTTTGACAAGCCTCTGAGCACAGAAAATGTCCACATATGACAATTATTTTATGGATGCTATCATTGACATAATCTATACATATAATAAAAGAGTAGGATCGAAATTACGCTTCACTAAATATTTTTACCAGAAATTAAGAGGGGTGATAAAAGAAGGGTAGCCGAATGCATAAATGCAATTTTTAAGATTCTTGTCTGTCTGTCTGTCTGTCTGTCCGTCTGTCTGTCTGTTTGTTCACGCTAATCTCCGAAGATACTGAACGGATTTTCGCGTAATTTATACAAATATATTAAGCAAAGTCCAGGGCAACATATAGGCTTTGTTTCATCGAAATCGGTTGTCGGAAAAAGAAGTTATCATAATTTAAACACTTTTTTTAAAGGAACCATTTCAACAAATTGCAATGAAAACTGACTCGCGTTGAATTTTTTCGAATTGTCAGATGTCAATCACAGTTTGATATGTAAATGAAATAGTTTGATAATTTCGCCTTTTTCGATATGTGTTCGTGGCATAGTGGATATACGGTCGTACTACGTAACCTCAGATGCGAGTTCGAATCATCACTAAGGGAAATATTTTTTGTATTTTTTTTTTATATTTTTAAAAGAACTAATATTGAAAATAGAAAATGTATTATTGAACTATTCTAAAAATGTATTTCTTATGAGATCGTTTATTTCGCATTTTCATCAATCCTTTCCTTTCCAAGGGAATTAAACAAAAATATCTGAAATTAAAAGTGATCAATTAAAAGAAATAAATATCGAGGTGGATATAATATCTTCCACACTAATTAAATTTATAAATAAATAAGTAATTGGCCAACATGGCCATACTATTTTTTTCATTCATTTTATTCGTATTTAGACATTTTCTTGGCGTTTTTTCCATGTGTCGTAAGTATTTTCAAACCCCCGTACCATTTTCGTGCATATATTTAAGACGGAAAATGCATTGAATCCAATCTTCGACTGAACTCTGATTAGTGGAAAAAAGACACATATCTGCATTTTGGTGACGTAAAATTTGATTGATATGCATCTCCCTAAAGTTTCTTTAAAGTCAGGTTCATTTTTTCAATTAGTATGGTATTTATTTTGAATTTCAAATCATCATTTGAACCCCAACCTCAACCACCATTAAACATATCGATAATATGATGCAAAAGCAACCGTCAATGACTACTCTGATAGCTGTTTCAGAAAAGAAATCACCAAGTACAGAGGATAGAGGATATATAATATGAAGAAAGCTTGATTAAAAGTTCAGCATAAAGTGATCTCCACGCGAACGAAGTCGCGGGCATCAGCTAGTATTAAATATGTCAATGGATGCTATGGTCTTATTTTCGAATGCCATAAGTCTATTTTCAGTTTTGATTTCATTATTTTTTTCAAATACACATCATTTATCTGATCTAGTTTATTTTTCTTATAAATGCATTATATAATAAATTATTATTTCTTTTGTCGTAAAATTGATAACGACTTTAGAATTTATGCAGCTGCAGGAAGAAGTATAAAAACTAAAATATCATTTTAAACTCCTTCCTGTGGTTCATTTTCATTTTTTTTTTAAATCTACTGTTTTGAATTGAAAAATGAATTCCGTTTTCGAAATCTGTGTTTAGAGAAATAATTTCTTGTATCTAGGCCATACTTGTAGTTAGGATTTTCTAGGCTTTTAAAGCTAAATATATATAAACATACTATTACATAATAATATTACATTATACATATATTAAAAATATAAGCAGAGTATTTTTCTTTTGTTCCAGGTGTGATTATTATTTGCGCCATAGTAAGTAGGTACTAACTAAACAGATGCGATAATGTAATTATGAAAAACCCTGTATGGGTCGTGGAAGGGAAAAATTGTCGCAATGTGTTTCAAATTATTTCTTTTTTGTTGGTTTTTCTCTCAATTTGCGGAATTAAAAATACCTTGGGCTGCTCAGATTCACTAGATAGTGACAAATGTCTTTGTTATACTTTCGAAGATGGTAAGAATTAAAATGGTACTATTTTAAAAAATGGTAATAAATTTATATTAATTTATTTTATATTTCAGCCACTTTTCTAGACTGTCAAGATACCACTATTAAAGATGTCAAAAATGCACTCCGAAGTGAGTCGCGCATCCATACTTTTGCGATATATGACCTTGATGCTAATGAAGAAGAATTGGGACCACATTTCATACCACAGAATGCTTGTATTAAGCACATATATATTTCAAGAACAAGGTTGAAGAACATCGACAACGAAACATTTACGCCGATAAAAAAGTGCCTTGAAACTCTAAGCATTGTATCTAGCAAAGTTAAGTTAATACCACACAAAGCCATTTCTGGTATGCTCAAACTGATGTCTATTGAATTGACGTCTAATATTGTTGAAGAAATACCCAATTATAGTTTTTATGGCCTTCCCTTAGAGAAAATAAATATAAAAGGCAACATGATACAGCACATTTTAGGAAATGCATTTTCTGGTTTGGAACTAACTCTTAAAGAAATTGACTTAAGTGAGAATAATTTAACTAGTTTTCCAATAATACCTATTGCAAAACTAAAAACTCTTCGTTCTTTAAAACTAGCCTGGAATGAAATGTCTTTGTGTCCACCCGTAGAAGAAACCGAATTAACATCCCTAGAGTATTTAGATTTAAATTCTAATAATTTTGAAATTATTTCGGAAGACTGCCTT
This sequence comes from Anthocharis cardamines, assembly GCA_905404175.1. Classification (NCBI taxonomy): domain Eukaryota; kingdom Metazoa; phylum Arthropoda; class Insecta; order Lepidoptera; family Pieridae; genus Anthocharis; species Anthocharis cardamines. Next base: position 7,980,253 of record FR989962.1, read on the forward strand.
AAATTTTGTCCGTCCCTGACGATATTATCCTTTCATTTTAACTTTATTAAGAATATCCATTATCGTGCTTTTTATTCATTGACTAATTTAAAATCAATTGATCTGAGTTATAATAGAATAAAAATTTTGAACAGTAACTTATTTCAAAGTAATAAACTTCTAGAGTCTATAAATTTAAGCAATAATCACCTGCATCATATAAATGGATTACTTTGTAACATTCCATCTTTAGCAAAGATAATTCTAAGTAATAATAACATACTTGAAGTGCCAATAGATTCATTTCATAATTCAACGAAAATTAGTATATTACACTTGAATAAGAATTGCATTAGTAACATTGACAGTGAGAGTTTCAGTGACTTAGAAAATTTAGTAGAGCTACGATTAGACTCTAACTATTTAAATGAAGTGCCACATAGCATTTTAATGAATAATGATAATATAGCAAATTTAAGACTAGACAATAATAATTTTATAGATTTTAATAATGATACATTTAGGGCTTTAGTGATTTTAAAAGAAATTAGATTAAATAATAATAGACTAACCTTTCTATCCAAAAATCTCTTTCTTAATTTAATAAAAATAGAAGATTTATACTTAAATCATAATCGAATTAATTTTATTGAATCTCAAGCATTTATAAAAATGACTAATTTAAAATATGTATCCTTAAATAATAATAACCTTGTAAATATCCAAGATATTTTGCCAAAAATTAGTTCGAAATTACTTACTCTTTATTTGCATGCAAACATGATTTCATCGATTAATACTTTTGAATATGATGATAGATTATATCATTTAATTTTAAAAGAAAATCGATTAAAGTTTATTACCAAACATACCTTTGGTAATCTGACATTTTTGACGCGATTAGAACTTAGTAATAATGAAATTGCTATTATAAATGATTTCTCATTTCAGCGTTTAAGTTCTACTCGTTATTTAAACTTACAATATAACAATTTACGAAATCTTACTACTTTTACGTTAATTGGTTTGAGCGAGCTTGAGGATTTAGATATATCTCATAATAGAATTAATATTGTTTATGATATGGCTTTTGAGCACTTAAAAAAGTTAAGAAGTCTGAACTTATCATTCAATCCACTAAAAATACTTTACAATAATATTTTTCAACAACTACCGTTAAGCTCACTATATTTAGATAACTGTGAAATTCAAGTAATAGAAAGTAGTACTTTTCATGGTCTTAATAATCTAAAGGTTCTTTCACTTAATAACAACTTTCTGAAATCGAACAATCTTCTAGCACTAGATATACCAGGATTAAAAATGTTATCTTTGTCGCATAACATTCTCGACCATTTACCAGTAGAAGCATTTTCACAACTGCCATTACTAGAAATACTATTTTTAGAACATTGTAATATAGAAAAAATAGTGGAAGGAACATTTACATTCAATAAAAAATTACTTAGACTTAATGTAGCTCAGAATATTTTAAGCAGTATCCCTGCAAACCTTCTTGGACCATACAATTCTATTTCAGAACTTAATATTAGCAATAATTTCTTAGATTATGTACCCTATAATACTCTGCATAATTTAACTCTGTTAGAAACTTTAGATATTGCTGATAACTTACTCTCAAAAATAGAACTAAGTGAATTCGAAACATTAACAAAACTAAAATATTTAATATTACGCAAAAATGAAATTCAAACATTATCATCTAGACGTAAAGTACTATTAGATGAATTAATATTATTGGATATTAGTTGTAACACATTGAACCATTTGCCAAACATTATATTAGAAAATTTTCCTCGCATTCAAAATATAAATATTTCTAATAATAATTTATTCCATTTTGATTTTTTGTTCTCATACAAAAAATTTGGTTTATCTCTAATTAATATAGACTTGAGCAAAAATCCTACTTATGCTTGGGCTACATCTAATAAATTTAATGAAAATACGTTAATTGCAAATTTTTACGAATTACACATTTGCACAACGAATCTTACCAACGTGGAAGACATAGATTTTGGACTGCTCATTAGTTTACAACATTTATATTTAAAATTTAACAAAATTCGACGTCTTTCTGTGAGCCCATTTTCAAAGTTAATTTATTTAGAAAAGTTAGATTTGAGTTACAATAGAATCACTCATCTAAAAACGAGTAATTTCCGAGGACTAGTTAAACTAACGGCTTTGTGTCTATCTCATAATAACATCGAATCGATGGATTCGTTCGATGAAGATTTAGGAAATTTAAAAATTTTGGATCTCTCATTTAATAAATTACAAAATATATTAAACGATGATTTAATAAATTTACATGAACTTACAGTACTGTATTTAGGTAGCAATTACATAAAGTATATATCTGCCACAGCATTTAAAAGTTTGAACAAAGTCGTTCAAATAGATTTAGAACATAATAAGCTTCAGACGATTCCGCTAGAGTTATTAAATTCTGTTGAAAATCATATCCAAGAAATAAACATAAAAGGTAAATATTATTTTCTAGCATAGTGAAGTGAAAAGTGATGGGCACAAGTTTGTACAACCAGCAATATTGTGACTGATTTAAATAATTTCTTTATAATTTCTACTTTTTGAAAATATGCATACGTTAAAAGATCACTTTTTAATTACTACGTTAGAACATATTTCAAAAATATAACATATAAGGTTTTACATAAATTTCCAAACAAAAGTGCCCATCATATGATAACTAATACAATATTTGAAATGTGTATTTATTACAGAGAACATTATAATGTGTCGGTGTCAGAAGAACAACACTTGGACGTGGATTCAAGACCACCCCAAAATTATAGAACCAAGTTCTGTGAAATGCTTGAATAATGAATATCCTAATGGGAAATGTAATTTCCCCCTAATTGCGCAGGTGTCGATTGATAAGCATAATGATGGTTCTGTTTCCGTTTCGTGGTTTATGAGGAATCGAACATCAATAAAAAAATTACAAATTATGTATTATGATGAAGAAGAGTCTTCAGAGGTAAGTTATATTAATTCATTTTGATATCAATATTCTAAAATGCAAAAGTAGTACATATATTTGTAGTAAAATGTTTTTATTTTAGGTATTCTCAAAATTTATTAATAGCAATGAAACATCGACTTCTCTTATTAAATTGCACAATAACATGAATTACATAGTCTGCGTGTTAGCGCTGTTCGATAATCCTACCATAAATAATGAAGACATGGAAGAAGGGCTACAAGTAAACGGGACAGATTCTAATTTCAATATGTTACTAAAAATAAATCGAAGTATTGCAGAAGCAATTATCACACAATCCACCACGAGTGAATGTATGTCATTTGATACTTTTTTGAAACCACTCACTATTCAAATAAAAAACAATAAGGTCTATAAAATATCATCCATTTTAAACAGGCGGCTGGGATTAATAGTAGGCTGTTCATTAGGCGTTGTAGTGTTTATTATAATGGTCTCAGTTTTATTGTATACAAAAATTAAAGAAAGAAAAAGAATTGCAAAGTCTGACCCAGCGTGGTCTGAAATGAATGACTACCATTCGATTCATAGCAAAGAAGATATTTTACAAAGTTCTACCACCGCATCTACTGATAATATTTTATTAGGTATGACGAAAAATCGTTATTCTTCTGTAGAAAAAAAGCAATAGGTTTAGACTAGCACGGTCTTATTATATTCTACTTTTCATAAGCAATAACTGTTATATCACACTAGAAGCTTATCTGCTTTAGAACTTAGTAATAGTCCATTTAAATATATTTATAATCGTTGTTCTGACATAGAAAAATATATGAATTGTACTAGATGTAGATAAAAGTTACTCAAATAAAACTGTTGCTCAATTTATTGTATTTTTACTTTTACAAAATTACACGACACGTTTGAATGAATGAATACGAGTATTACTTCTTACTTTAAAAATACCTATGATGTTAATTTTCCGCTCCAAATGTTATAGTAGGCATTAATGTATATAGCTAATAGAACTAAGCTTCGAGTGAAGCCTGACTGGTTTGACGTCAAGTTGCAGAGACGTTATGAGGAACAATTATCTTAATTGACACATAAGCGCTGGGCCCCAGAGAAATAAGCTAATGCATTTGGTATTAACACGAGGATTGTATTCTGCACATAAAGCCGTTATTAATTGATATCATTATATTAGAAGCAATACGGAGTTACGTAATCAGAATTATGTAAAATTAGTGGTCTCAATATTTTATCTTCACATGAGATAACATTTTCGTACGTTCATTTTAGTAAGAAACATAAAAGTCTCAGAAATACAGATGTTTAGTAAATAGGTACAAACATTTGTATTTCATGGTCTTCTTTCAGTCTGAATACTGGAAAAAGAATATCTTGACCTATTTATAGCGAGTGGCCTTCTTTGCTAAGTTTCTAGTTTTATGACAACGCTTTTTTAAATTTATTGTAGACGTAAGTATAAATACTCGTACAAATCATATGATATGGATCATAGCATATGGAATTCCGTGATCTCTGCCTGCCCCAATGGGAAAGAGGCGTGTATATGTATGTATGTAATATGTACCTATGTACATATATTAGTAGTAAAAAACTTATAAGTTGAAATTAAATAATAAATGACGTACATTACGTGTTTGAGTTCAAGTATAGGGTTTGGTTTTTGCATTTTTTTTAAATATAAATGACTGACGTCAGGATATTTGAACAAAATATATTTAAGAAATTCCTTATATTATGTCATACTTCAATAAATCTATATATATAAAACAAAGTCGTGTTAGTTACACCATTTATAACTCAAGAACGGCTGCACCGATTTAAATGATCTCTTATTTGATGAATTCGTTTATGTCCCGAATAACAGAATAATTATTAAAATATCGGAAATATAATCAGGAATAACAATATGAAGAAATTTTATTTTAAAATAAATTAGCGTCGGAACTGCGCATCTTCTGCAATTGACAGTACGCGTCACGCACGTTTATAGCTTATTTGTAACAATTGATGTTCACTGCGAATCAGTAACGTTATAGAATAGAAGTGGGAAATTATCATATTCAAATCTAGAAATGTAGGTATTTTATTTTTGAAGACAATATTCTGGCATGACAACGTCTGTCGGGTCGGCTAGTTGAAATTAAAACTAAACGATTACTAATACGTGATGTAACCTACATCGCATAGGTTTGCAGTTTATTGATAATTGCTATAAAGATTTCTTATAGTATTTGCTTACACTACTTTGGCTTAATATTGTGTATATTAATTTGTCTATTTTCCTAGATTATAGTTAAAAACAATATGTCAATAGTTAACTACATATTTACAATATTACACTCTAGCATTTCTTGTATTTATAATAATCGATATATTAGACATACTATTTATTTTATTTATAACAAATTGTCATGCCATGCTTTTCTTTGTTAAAAAGCCCTGACAAGAACAATACGAACGCAATTCTATATATTTTTAAATATTGTCTATTATTTACGCGAGTATCAAACTCTTAAATGAAATAATTTTTGCCAGATTAAAACGGGAAACAAAAGCGAAATGTTGGGATCAATAACATAGTACCATTTAATTTAATAATACTTATTTCATTTTAACTGATTAACTGATATTTCTTATGTTTTCTTCTTTCAACTAACCAAAGGCTGCAAGAAACGGTACGGATTGAGTCGATTTTTTTTTCTTTTTTTTAGAAATTATATTTTTCATTTTACGTCTATAAAGTGTCAAAGTGGATATGTCAAAAATTTCCATTTATTCTCTTCTTCCAGTTGGTAGTTCAATTATTTAATCTCAAACTATCTTACCTTCTCAGTAGAGTAAGTAGACGTATCATAATATTTACTTAATACGCATTTCAATCTTAGTTTTAGGCTATATATGGAATTAGTGTGTAATGAGACGGGAGAATGAAAATAAATCGATAGAACGCCGAATATATCATAATTGAGGTGAATATTGCAGTGAATACGAGTGCTAATACACGGATAATTACTGAATACATTTGTATCCAATATAACTGAAGCATTAGAGCTTAATATCAACAAGATTAATTTGAAAATGAGAGAGAAAAAGAGTAAGCGTTGAATCACTTGAAAAAAATTACAAATTGCTTAATCCGTTCTTTCCCACTGTTCTATTTTCAGGACACTATATTAGATTAATTTTTACAAGTTATTTTTGACCTTTCTATTATTCACAATAAAAATTTATTTAATTTTATTTCAATTTTTAGGGAGTAATGGATTAAACAACCGTAAGTTAAGCTGCGGAGAAGTTCTTTGTCTATCTATTGTCTATACATATAAAGATTCGTTTGTTTTACTTTATACTTTTAAAAAGTACTGGACCGATTTTATAGGATTTTTTTCTATGTATAATACATCTGTATAGCACCCGTGTGAAGCCGGGGCGTGTTACTAGTCACTAATAAAGCAGGAATATAGTCAAATGCTATGGTTGAGACACATCTTTATATATTTCGACGACGACACGAAACGTCGTCTTTTCTTTTCCTGCTGTAGAGCTTTTTGATTCTTTTAAATCTTTTTGAGAGCTTGTTTGCCCCCTATACTATTTTTATATATTATAGAGGGAAAACAAGCCTGCGGTCCATATACCTCCGCAATACCAGAGGACTTGCAGATGCGTTGCCAGCCTTTTCATCCATATGATTTTTATTTATCTACCATGCTTATTGAAGTACTCAATGCTCTCATGACGCAAACTTAAGGAAATTGCTCATTTTGCTTGTTTATTTGCTTGAGCATTAATATCGCGGCACATATGAACGTACGTGACATCAGCTTCGATCCGTTATCTACTCTCTTTCAGATAATAGATTCATTTGTATTCAGGTTGCAAGTGGCTTCTGTAACGAACATCGAGGGAGCTGACGTTCAGGGCACAATTACCAGTGTTAATATTTACCAACTGACGCCAACGACTAATTGCCATGACTGCAATAGAGCTTACTCGCGTGGATACCTTCAGCCGTTACGTACCTTGTCCGCAGACGGTGAAATTAGCTTGTCTAATTTAATGTGACGGAGCAAAACCTGAGTCGTACTTATACAGCCAAATGGAATGAAAACAGACGGAAGAAAATTGAACTTCCAACACTGGTGTTAGTTCAGCTTAGACGTCTTCATTAAGAGGCAATTATGTGACGACGAATAAGGTTTGTCCTGGTGCAGAATGTTTATTCTGGTATGTAGTACACAGCTGCGTACGTGTAACATAGCTCAGAAGCTTATAAATATTCATTGAATTTTAAAATATTGAAATGAAAATCGTTCAATGGAATAAAAGGCGATTTATTTATTTTATTATTATGGAACGTTTTTAAATTTAAAAATAACAATACTACGAAAAGGAGTAGTGTCCCTGATATTTTGTATACAGTTCAGATCCAACGGCATTCTGAATGTGTTATCTGAACAATCTGAATGTCCACCTTAAAGACACTAGACCAAACCTATAATATGTCAGTTTAAGTAAGAGATCTTACTTTAGTATTTGAGTCTTTCCAATTATTACTAACCAATGGCTCTTTTGTGGATTAGATTATTTATAAACAATAATATGCACTCGCGTTAGTAAAAGCCAATATTATTTCAAAACTGTAAAAAAAAATTGAAAATTCCAAAAGCCTTAAAATTACGTGGCTTGTAATCCTTCTTACTTCAAAATTGGAGAAGCTTATAGAAGGTAAAACTAGTAATTAACAGATCTAAGCGTTATACTTCTAATCCTACTCTAGGGGTTAAATGTGTATGAATATAATAGTAAATAATGCGATTTTAATAAGATCATCAATTTATATAAATAATGCGTGACCAGAATTTTTGATCTATATATAGTGTTAATTGTACAATTAAACATAGAAAGTGATTGTATGATATAGGTAATACAACGCTACGCCGCGCAATTGCATCAACACACTTCACTGCGCCGCAGACGGGTGAGTCAACTTATACACTAGCACTCACTAGGTGAACTACATAATATATTGTATGAGCGTGGCGTGGTGTGCCTTTCGTAAGATTCATTGCTCACTTCACGCGTCGCGCTTTATCGCGTCATGGCGCAATTTTGAGTTAACGCAAAGAGCCGACATATTACATAGCGCCTGAGTTACTGAGTTATCGCAAGGAATTTCGCGGAGTTATCCATGTCTAGCCAGATAATTGACGTACATAACTTCAACTACAACGTAGGCATCTACTAAGAATTAGTAATTAATGTTGGAACATTCTACGTCAAAAAGGATAAAAAGAGTGTCCATAAATTGAAAAAGACCAGGTCCAGTAACAGAAATACTATATTACAAACCTCAGCACAATAAATTCTCCTATTTCACCATGCCTACTGCTGATAGAGGACAAATCTTTGTTTTTTTTTCTGGTTTATATTTTTTTATTATTATAGTTAATTACATAAAGATGTCATGTGGAACATGGTGTAATGGTTGCAGCGCCTTACAAATATTTTGTAAAACAACCATTTGGCGATTAAAAAGAGTGACGAAGAGTTTCTTGCCAGTTCTTCTCTTCCGTTCTACGCCCTTGATTTGAGAACTGGCGGTAAATGTAAAATTAGAAGCATTTAATATGTATTTTTTATTGACGTTCATAAGTGTACATTATGTTACCTAAATGAATAAATGATTTTTGAATTTGAATAAAGAATCGCCATTGACCATTAAATACTGGTATTAAATAATGTAGTAAAGACAATGATTTATTATTAAATAACCATTATGTGTAATATAGAACGAAGCACTTTGATAATTAATTAAATACGCTTGACGTACGTACTGCTACGCATTCAGTTATAGCAGGTAAGCTATTATTAGGTGTTCCAAGTAAATTGCTATCCTATTTTACGCCAGTCATATTAACGTGTTACATACCTTGTTATTAACAGAACGGCTTATTAGTGACATTGCTCTTTCATGTTGAAACTTCTACTGCAATGTAGAGAAATATTTTTTTTATGATATTTTCTACCAACCATATATTTTATACGACTTTATATTATTAAGGAATTCTTTGTGTTTAAAGTAAGTTAAATGGCTAATAATTAATCAAATACTCATAGGCTTAAGAACACTGAGAAAAACTTAAAAGTAAGTAAGAAAAGTTTACAACTTTCCTATCAGCTACGATATTTATTGAAGCCAAGACACCGTAGGTCTACACGTGGCAGCTACGGGTAGCTACGGGGCCTACGAATAAGAGAATGAGTCCTTTTATTATAGCCTGTGATTCTGTGATAATAATAAGATCTAAAATACCTTGCCCATCGCGTACCTTTTATTTAAGTCAGACTATAATATAGAGATATGTACTGTGTAATATTTGTTTAAAATTAAATTATTATGTTATACTAATAACCACCTTTTTATCTTAGAACAAAGATACAAACACGCAATAACTTACCGAAACATAAAGAACAATATTTTATGAAAATATTTGTGTATAACGAACATACCGACGTTTATTGCTTCTGCGGCAAATTACACAATAAGGGTTTTGAATACGTTGCTGTTAGCAACGAAGGTAATTCTTCGTGTTGTCACGTAAATTTTGTAAGGTAACATTATCTAGAGAAAATATATCGTCGCGTTTTATTCAAGTTCGCGAGGGAACAATAATGAAGGTCGCTTGCCGCAAGTCGGCACAAAAAGCGAGCACTTACTTTGGATCCAGATATTAATGTTCTTGATTAACGTTAACGAAGCTGTATTAAGTTGCCTTATGAATTATCATATATTTTTCTTTATGTTTGATTTGATTTCAGACAAAATTAAGTTATATAAATAAAAAAGTCCATTTCCCTTATACAAATCGATTGAAACGCACGAATCAAAAATTCAATTGGTAAAATTTATATTATTTCTCCCAACTTATGTCTAAGATATTTTATTTGAATGTGTGATTCTCGTATTAATAAAAGACAATATTAACAGTAATACAATTTACTGTAGTTTATGAAACTAAACAATATTCACTATAATAATAGTAATAATAGCTAGGAAAACATAAGTTTTCCTTACAATTTGGTATTTTTACATTTATATACATTTGTTGTTTTAAGGACCACTCTGGCGATGAAAGCCTCCTACATTTATCTCTATCTCTTGCCAGTATATTCCAGATTATTCTAGCCGTAGCAACTTTGTCATCACTCCTTCTTTTATATGGCCTTCCTTCTCGTATTTTCTTATGGATAGGGTACCAATTCGTGATAATTTTGGACCTGTGTGATAAGACTTTATGGTTTTTGCTATGTCATTTACGTTGGTAAGTTTCTTGATAACTTTAATTCTCACTTTATCGCTTAGCTTTAGACCCAATAAACTCTTTTCTATATTATTTTGGAATACTTTAACATTGTGAGTCTGTTTTGTTGTCAGCGGCTATGTTTAAGAAGCGTAAGTGAGACAAGGTATTAAACTTAAAATATTCATTATAGCCTAATATATATAATATAATATATATGAAAGAGGTTTTTTTGTGTATTATAAGATATAATAGATATGATTACGCGATTACAACACGCATTCTAATACCCTCATTCACAATAAATCCCACCCATTACTGTAACTGCAAATGCCTAATCCGAAACACTTAGTCGAAGCATAATTTACGCAGTTGCATTGCACTATGCTATGAGGTAATTCACTAATGCATCTCTGTAGGACGTACGTTAGCTGATAATGCAGACTGAATCAACATGGCAGGTGTGGGAAGGTGATATAGGGGCTGAATATTAATTTGTGTACTTTGGCACCTGCTCGATCCCATCCATTTAGGGACTAACTACTCCTGAGTTATCTATTTAGTTATTGGATTGATCGCTGTTACAACGCCGCTGGTCAAAATGTAAGATTTTAATACGATTTATGTATAAAAGACTCGGATTTAGTAGAAAAAATACAATGAATGCAATGAAAATGAAAATGAGATTACTATATACCAGTGTTTCCCAAAGTGGGCGATGCAGGTCTTAAGGGGGGTGGTAAGAGACCCAAAAAAAAAATGGGGGCGTTGTGCAGAGGCTTGATTTAATTTGAAGTTATAGTGGTTTTTAAGTTTTTTGAAAAAATGGGGGCGCTAAAAAATAATTTATTCCCAAAGTGCTGCTATATATTTACTATCCTATACACTATATCATACCATGAACGTGCTACGGTCGTGTCAGGCAAAAACTATTATTAAAAAATATCTTTATACATATATTTAAGATAGGGATGCCTGCAAACCCAACTGTGTGACATCTGCATAGTCTTCGGGCGGCTTCAAATAAAATTCAAAATAAATTAGTAATTACCATATGAACCATTGAAATAATCACGATTAAACTGATATCTGTAAATATTTTAGTTATAATTCTTATCTATACTAATATTATAAATAGGAAAGATTTGCTTGTTACGATTTAACACAAAAACTACTCCACTGATTTTAAAAATTCTTTCACCAATTGCTGAAAGAGCTAGAATAGAAAACAGCGAGTAACTTAGTATATTATATACCTACTACATTGACCCGTGCGAACCCGGGGCGGATCGATAGTTTTATATAAAAAAAACAATTCTGCGAGTAAAGGCGCGAGCTAAAATTAGTCATAAGTCAATGTTAAGCTTATAAAAGTCACTTGAAACGAGATATTTATCACACCAACACCAAGTACCCAGATTTTCTTATTCTCTCATTTATGTAGAATTTCAAACTTTTGAGAGATTCTTGAAAATTTATGACGACCATTACTTAACTTGAAAATGATGCTTCTTTGAAAGATGAGCGATATCGTACTAATTATTAGAATAACCCAATTTGCCTTAAAAATACGGCCATTTAAGTAACAGAGGATTTATTATTCTTTTATAAAAGAGAATGATTTAAAATATTTGTACAGTTAAGAAAAATATTGTTTCGCAGGGTTGGGGGATATGCTTCTAAGGTTAGATACACTGAAATACAATGTGTAGTTTTTGCATTCGAATACACAGTTTGAGAATTGTACCACTTAAATCGCACAGATAATCCATTATAAACCTATTAAAGTGAAACTTTTTATGTTAACTATTATTATTTACTTACATAACACGCATTTAATAATGTTTTCTGAAAAATAAAAATATAATACACACGACAGACGAGCGTGAGGCTCATTTGATGATAAGCCTTAGCTACAGGACATCAGTCACTGATGTGCTGTCGATCTATTTTTTACTACTAGAAATATAAAATCTATAGATTGAACTGAAGCACGCAATAAGCATTTCACATTGTTTCTATCTCACATTCACAATACCATGCTACTTAAAAAAAAAAAATAATACATATCGGAGAATTTGAGATAGATTCTTGAATGTGAATAATAATAATCCAATCTTCTTGTCTTGTAATCAATATTTATTCCCATCGTCCAGTTTTCACAATAATAAGTAATTCAGACGTGATCCATAACACAACTTGGAATAGTTGACGGACTGAGCGCCACGAATAGACTGTCCTCAAAGGCACAGAACACGGAGTTATATAGTGCCGGCGACCGGTCTGCCCCCTCCTCGCCTGATTTACGTAGTGGTGGTTTGATGACATCATCGTTCACAACCGTAACAGTGACAATGACATTATTTCACTGTTACTCGCGCCGACACGGCCATCCTGCATACAGGTCGCCTCTGACCTAAAAACAAAATAACAAACAGTACATCTGTTCACATCTACATCATTCAAGTAACGGAACTAATCTTTCCACTCAAGTAAGGAGGCCCCTGTCCTCAACTTACACACATTTACTCAAGTAAGGAGGCCCCTGTCCTCAACTTACACACAACAACACACGTAAGGAGGCCCCTGTCCTCAACTTACAACAACTCACGTAAGGAGGCCCCTGTCCTCAACTTACAACAACTCACGTAAGGAGGCCCCTGTCCTCAACTTACACACAACAACTCACGTAAGGAGGCCTCTGCCCTCAACTTACACACAACAACTCTCGTAAGGAGGCCCCTGTCCTCAACTTACACACAACACACGTAAGGAGGCCCCTGTCCTCAACTTACGGTTAGTCAAGAACAAGTAATATTGTCTTTCATTAATGCGAGCATCATACATCCAAATAAAACAACCTCCACCGAACTACTATCTGTCAAACACCTGTCTGATTTGAATTATCAGAAAGTTGCTATTTCAATTATAATCCGGTAAAAGTCATCCCACTTGAAAGTACAAGTACTTGCGACACAAAACGATACACGAAATAAATGAATTATGATACGTACGCTAACTATGTTATCTTCTGATACACACAGCGCCGACATGATGTCTCATATAAGCAACCATATGCCGCTCGGCCGTCCTGTCATTAGAAGAGCTCTTGCTTCACCAGCATATTGTCTTGCTTCTCACGTATTAAGTTTCCACTGGCATCGACTACATTCAAGCAGCTACGAGTTGCTCAATATTTCCAATAGATGGCGCTATAGTACTGACGCTGCAATACGGCCATCTTGACGACTCACACGTCCTCGTGTGTGATATCTGAAACAAGGATAACTTTGCACAGTAAAAATTCTTTCACTTGGCCTCCTTGGCCCGCAACTGATTTCCATGAATCTCAATTCCAATTTACATTTCATTTTTTTTTTTTTTTTTTTTAGATTTCTTGAGGGTGTGTTATAATTAGTTAAGGATCTAGGTTATTGTTTTATTTTTATTATATTTTTAAGATTCTTGTAACCTAAATTTATTCAAAAGAACTTTACCATAGATAACAAGATTATAATTACTTTAATCAGTTTTCGTCAAAAAAGTTAGTCCCGTTCGTCAGCGTTGTATATCAGTATACAATACTGTAAACGTACCGCACTGTGCCGGGAAATCAAGCCCGATTTCGCGCCTATCACTACGAATGACTGAAGGTGCAAGTTATCAAGCGAATCGCCTACTCCAATATACAACTCATGACACTAAGGTCCAACCATTTTTGAAAGGACCTCTATAATTGGGATCAAGCTTTATTTGATTGCGTTCTTCATTTTTTAACAAGACAAAGTCAAATGCACAGGAGGATTTTTTTTTAAATTTGCTGAAATGAAATCGCCTTTTGGAAGAGAAACCTTCTCAATATTCTCTACGGATTGTGACTTAACCTAGTTAATATCAGGTTCATCGCTATCGGACAGTAACGTCTAAAGGTTTAGCAAATTTGCCTATGAGTGAACTCATAACCCTTTCAACTTGCCCGTTAACACAGCTTGATCCTGTCGCAGTCAAGTGCAAAGTTGAATTCAATCATGAAATTCACAAGAATTAAAGTCCTAACTGGCGAAATATCGACCCTGGTCGAAAATAACGTGAGTCGGTGATCCGAACAAGGAGATAGTTCTAGTTGAGATGGCTGAATCGATGCGAAGAGTAAGATGGATAAAAGTGAAATCATCAACTATAACGGTGAGCTTGCCATATCAGCATGAACTGTATACGGGACACTAATCTTGGGGATCGGATCAAGTTCAGCCTGTACACGTTCCGAACGAAATTTGAATAATTTACAGGTCATCCATCGACAAACATTTTTAGCCATATGTTTGAACCAGTAGTTTCCGCGTATGCACAATACCTAGCAAGAATCTTTTCCTATCCAATACGCATAAATGACTCGTGGATATGATTGATAATTGACTACCTGAAAGCTCGTGGGACTGTACGGAGGCAGCCTGTGCTACTTTACGTTACAATACACCTGAGCGTAATTCATAAGTTTGAGCAACGTCTGGGGGAGACAGATTTTCTTTGAGATTACCTAGTTACCTCGACGTTTATTGTCTATTTTGCCAAATTATGATTTAGCTAAACGTTATTAACATCTATCTAAGGATAAGGCTACCACCTAAGGCTAATAAATCGCATCTTATCAAAATTTAATTACTCAAAAAGCCATGAGACATGAAATAAAATTTGTTCGTCATTGTTACAAAGAATAAATTAAACCATTTGTAAATCACACTAAATTGGTCTATGCAATCTACCAACACATTTGAGAGTACTCTCTTTAATTAGGGAATAATTAATCAACACCAGAATCAAATCAAAATGAGAACTGCTCACCAATTTTTTTCTTTTGTTGTTTGTCAGTAGCTGTATATTACGATCTCTGAAGCATATATCCGCACTTGCTGGCCAGTAGGTCTATCACGAAAATCGGAACGCAACGAATGGAACGAAACGAAAGAATAAACAACTTCGTATTTTAACTTATTAAGAAAACATTTTCAATTCAATTTATGATTATAATTACGATCATAGTAATGTCAAACGAAAGACATAATGTCTTATTACGAAAGATGGATCGATCATTGGATTCATAATTGGAAAATATACGATCCGTCTGCCGAAACTCCGTATTTTGTTTTGGTAATATAACTACAGGTGCGGGCGTCGGTTTCTACATTCTCAATTTGTTTTGTAAAGTTATCGGTTAGTAACATTAAAATGTGGAGTATTTGTAATAATTAATCACAGTCTTCTAAATTAACTTTTTAAGAATACCTCTACTTAGAGGCATCTTTTGTATTCAATCGTGAGCGTACTTATGGGTTATATTACTTATTCAAAGATTTCAAAAGATAGCAATCGTCCATTTAGTATTTTTCATAACTAGCACATTTTTCATTGTTTCTTGCCGCTTGCTCTCTTGTCTCGTCAAGCTTAATCGCAGTTTTGGTATCATCTAAAGTTAAAATATTTAGAGGTCTAGTTACGCGACTTATCAACACGTGGTATGTAATAATATCAACTATTTTTGGAATGCATCACAATGTATTACACTCGATCAAAATTTAAAATATCTTCCTTGTAAATAATGTCAAAAAAACTTTACAGAGTTCCCTACAGCCAGAGTCTAAGTTTTGACGACAGACAGTACGGTTCGTATCTAGAAGCCTAATTCTCAGTTCATCACGTGTGCGGGTAGACCGTTAATTATTAAAACTATGGATTATTCATTACTACCTTTCCCGGATTTACACGTGCGCAATGTACATAGAAAATATGTAGAGATTTTTTTTTATTTTGCATATCGATATCGATAACCACTACAGGGTTTAGTTTATAACTACAAGACGATACACATTTTTGTTTAGAAATAACCAAGGAAGCTAACCATGTTGATTGTGACATTTTGTTTTCATATTTCGCGACCGATCATTACATCATATTTCAAACAGTTATTTGAACACGTGAAAACAATGACCATAAATGGAAATACCGCAAAGATTCGGTACAGTCTACACAACCAATACATTTTATACGGACTATAGAATAGAAATGACGACCTTTAAAGTATCGGTTAATAGATTACTTGACAAGAAAGCTTTCAACACAAAAAAAATCATAATACGACTCACCGGATTGTTCAAATTGTCCGTAAACACTCGCTTTTTTTATTGATGTTGAAATCAGGAGGCTTCTTAAACTTGGAACGATAATCCGCCGCTTTATGACTCTGTTTTCCGCACGTAGATGCTCCGGATTGATTTATGGCAGCGTGGTCTTAGGTGCCGTTGGCGGGGTGCTGATGGCTTCTATCAACAGCATCAATATATTTTCTGCTGCATCTCGAACATAGCACGCGAGTCCAGATTCCGCTTCTGATATCGGAGAATTTGAGATAGATTCTTGAATGTGAATAATAATAATCCAATCTTCTTGTCTTGTAATCAATATTTATTCCCATCGTCCAGTTTTCACAATAATAAGTAATTCAGACGTGATCCATAACACAACTTGGAATAGTTGACGGACTGAGCGCCACGAATAGACTGTCCTCAAAGGCACAGAACACGGAGTTATATAGTGCCGGCGACCGGTCTGCCCCCTCCTCGCCTGATTTACGTAGTGGTGGTTTGATGACATCATCGTTCACAACCGTAACAGTGACAATGACATTATTTCACTGTTACTCGCGCCGACATACATCTACATTGCACCCATGTGAAGCCGGGGCGCGTTGCTAGTATATTACGTATATAGGAATTTCTTATAGATGTTAATATATATATATATATATATAAATAAGAAATTATATGATACACTGTGTGTGTTTACCAGTTGAGCCTTAAATCATTAAGTATGAAGGTACATAATACTAATTACCTAGATCATATTGAAATTAGAGTGAATGTTAAATATATCCTCAAATAAGCACATCTTTATGTCAAACATTCCAAACAAGGTCGATTATTCACTCATGCGCTAAAGAAAAAATAGTGATTTAAATGTATTGCTGTCACAATAAAATACAGAAGTCTATTATTTCTGTCTTAAAAATTAACAGAAATACTTTGAATTTGGAAGACTTTAACAGTATTCCGCCGTTTATCTGATAAAAAACAAATGCATTGAGGAATTGATGAATTCTCACAGATAACTAGAGCACTATAAACGCAAACCAGTATTTACATAAAATGTTACTGAAACTGCCACTCTTATATTAAACATTAAAGAGTTGGACTTGTGGTTAATTAGAGCTAAAGTCTGTTCCCAGTCGTTGAGAAATACAAGCAATTGCGGCCAAGTTATGAGTCTCGTTTATTTTGAACTACAGAAATCCTGCTTTTAGTATCTTTTTATCTCGACCTTATTAAGCTGGGCTTAAAATTTAAAATAAAACGTGTACTGAACTATTAAGCATACTTAATTACAAGTGAAAAACTTTCAATGATTGCATCCATAATTAATTATATTATATTTAAATATAACGCATAATATAATTGATTTTTGTTAACAGAGACATTTAGATATCTTTAATCACAGGTAAAAGTTATATGGTGTAACTGTTCAATTTAAAGACATAAAACTTATAGAGAAATAATATTTGCTTCATTGTAAACAAACCAGAAACATCAATAATTATTGGAAACATAAATATTTAAGTAACTTCAATATTACAATATCAGAAGGCTTTTCGTGATAGAACAAGCGTTTAGATCGGCTAATAGATGAAATGTGATATAGAGATACATAGACCGGGAGATGGTGACACAAAATATTAGGTCATTTGTACCAGTATGGCGATTGGGCCGCCGGTGCCAGCGCTATGACCATCATTTTCCTTTTTGCCTTTACGTAATTAGACCCCTGAAGAACCGCCATACTGGTACAAATGACCAAATATTTTGTGTCACCATCTCCCGGTCTAACATTTTATCTTAGGGACTTCCCTAACTTATCGCGGTAAACGCGATCTTGGTAAGTACTCAGATTGCATTTACCGCGGTTGGCTTCCAGGTTTGCTTGCAACCGCTAACGGGTATATCGTCAGTACTTTCAACTTTAATATTTTAATTTTATTTTATTTGCCATAGATTTAAATAAAATATAAGACAATATTAATAATGTTTAATCAGTTTCCTAATATATCGTAGGTACATATATAGCTTGATCTCCTTTCTCCTGCAATCTTTTTTGTAAATGCTACTTTTTCGTAAAACAATTGTTAGACCAAACAACAACGTCTACGTGTTATCTGGCTCGGCTTGATAGCATCTCCGCATTCGCGTACGTGGAAAAGGTAATAAAATTTCAACCTCGCTAGTAAGTTGAGAGGATTGTTTCGTTTGACAGATCACAACGTTGCTATGGTAACGAGCTCATCAGGTTTCAATTATAGCCTGAGATATGTGAGCGGTGAGACGGGGGAGGCGCGTATTTTCAAGACACGCACGAGATATATGAGAACAGATAAATCTCCGTATAATGTTAGAAACTAACTAACTACTAAATAACTGTGTCTTAATTAATGTAACGGGCAAATTATACAATTATATTATAAAAACCCTAACGAAAGGTTAACACTTACTTTCTTGGTAAATACAACTCCCATTCGCCATCGATATTTATATATAAACGAATAATTCACGTATAAGACTTACTACTCGTTACTAAACACTACCTACATATCCTTTGAGTGTATCACAATGATAAGTATGGAGCAGGATCAGTTTCAATTATAATTATCATATCAAATCTCAAATAAAATCTTAAATAGGTAGTCGTATAAGACAAACATAAAAAACCTTTGATCGTAAGCAGTTTTAATGAGGTACTTGAGCTTAAAGCCTCTCTATGTAACGAATGCTATTAAAATAAAACATAAATACAGTAGTAGAAATTGTGAGATAGGCGGTAGAGGGTCGCTCATTCGTTTCTCTCGTTAAATTTTCACATGCACTTGACGGGTCGGGCTGGCTTACGTTAATTATGAAATCTCATTTGAGAGTGAACTTTCACGTTTGAGTAATGGCTCCTGAAATGAGAAATGTTCATCGAATTAAGAGTTTCTAAATATTCTACACATATATCGTAATTAAAATCTTCTTTAATGAGACAGCTGGGTCTGTTAGGCCTACTCCTATATACTATACATTTCTAAGGATGAAAGAAGGTGAGATGAAAATGCCCTATATGTTAAGAATCAGAAAATTTGTCAGGCTTATATAAGAATAAATACAAACAAGGCTTTTTATTTATTTCAGATTGGTTTTTCAATAAAAATATTAAATTTTTGAAGGAATGTTGGTACCTCTTTAGTTAATAATAAGGCTTCTTTAACACAAGTTCTCCTAATTTTCTCCCAATACGATTATCTCATCCTATATCTCTTTTTTTACCTTACAATCCAACAATAGAATGGCTATATAATATTAGCGATGCCCTGGCTTTGCACAAGTGCAATATAGACGTACACAAACAAAGGTGTAGTTTTCTATTAGTGATTTAAATCGGTAGAGTAGTTTTTGAGATAAATCGTTACAAACAAACCTTTCGTCTTTATAATATTAGTATAGATAAAGATATCAAATAAGCCTAGCATTTAACATACAATATGTCGTCTTAAAATCATGAACCACTTCGAGTATATTGCACAACGGCAGTTATAGAACGCAGGTTGAGGAGTTTATAGGTATGTCGTCCAATCAAAGGTTTTCATATGATCGGTATTTCGTTACTCAGACGGAATTTCAATATTCTGCCTTGCGTTGTTTTGCAAAATGTTTGCGGAACCTCCTCCTTAGAAAATAGTAAAAAAATCGTATAGGACAAAAAATACTGATATTAAAATGATCATAAAATAAATGTGTGTCTATCGAATACCGTTAAAAAGGAAACAAGAATTCACCGTTTTAATAATGATTATTTATTGTAACGTTAAAGTAATAAACTGAACTAAAACAAACTAGCGATGGCTAAACAGTATACTCATGAAATCACTTCCATCGTGCTCTGGTAAAAATAAGCCTTATTTCGTTCTTCAGACAGACAACTTCCGTCACTGAAGATCGGTCGGCAAGTTGATATATGGCTTCTTTCAACAGATTTTCTTCGCTCAGCTATGAGATTTTTCAACTTAAACGATAAGGATGCTCCAGGATTTTATGCTCCGCTTCAAACTAATGATTTATAGCCGAGTATCTTTCATACAAGTAATGTAGGCCTTGCGCCTTGTAGCTTTTCAACAGATGCCTGAATATTGATAGCATTGTGTTAATACTCATGACAATCATAACAATTTTAAATAAAATAACTTTTACCGGATTCAACTCATGATTTATTATTTATTCCGAAGTTTCAAGTGGTTTCCAGCAAACGGTCACGGGCAGACTTTAAATCAGGGAATAGTTATTTTATTTAAGTTTTTATGGTTTTCCCTTTTTCGATTGTGATACACAATGATATCAATATCCAGGCATCTCTTCAAAAGCTTCAAGGCGCATGGCCTACATTACTTGTATGAAAGAATAAGTCAAAGATTCTAGTAGTATAGCAGTTTCTTAATGACATTTAAATAATAATGTCTATCTACTAGATTATTTTTTAATTTATTTACTTTGCCCTAATTACAAACTTGAATGATACTAAATATAATGTAAAGGTAGGAACTTACCTTTGTGATGTAAGATAACAAAAAAAACTGGGAGAAAGAAAACTTCCGTGGGAAAACAAGCAAGCCTCTTACGTTACTTCACAAGGTTTTTGAAATGAGGTTTACTTGAGAAAACAATACTGGCTTAATATTTTGGAAAGTAATTGTTTTTTGCCATGGAGTTTTAGTCGAGTAGACAGTTTTCAATATATAGAAGTATTTTTTGATATACCAACGTGCGTCAAAACAATTAATAGCATCAGTGAAGTTATGACTCTACGTTCAATCCATTCACTGGGAAAAAAACCAAATGTTTTAGCATTTATTTTTTTTCCTATAAATAGCTTTTTTATGATAGACGGCTTAATTTGTCCGTTGTTGATACTTCGGTCAAAAGATATGAATAAATATACAATGTCTATTTCTTACTTCAATCATTCGGAAAAAACTTGATATTCGACACGTAGGGAAAACCATTGTTTTAGAAAAAAATTTTATAATATCTCTCAAATTGAAAAAATAGTACTGTAGAGACAGTTCCTTATCTGTTATTCTAGGCAGCATATAAAAATCAAACATACTTCAATAATAGAATATTTTAGATGCCAGATAGGCTACGATAAATTTTAAGGTAGCTTACAAATATATTCTAGGTTGTGGAAGTATGTTTTCATAGTATAATTTGACTGACCTAGCCAAATACTAAAATATTAATTTCTACTATTTATATAATTATGCATAAGTGTGATTGTTGCTTTATGGGTTTATTGATTTTCCATCATTCCGTAAAACGAAGCACTCCATTTCCTTTATGCTAGAGCACACATTTTTTTAATTTTCTTCTTAATATTGAAAATTATATTCATTAGTAATTAATTTCAAAAGATAAATTATAATAAGTCGTCTCATTAACTGTATCTTCATTATACGGTTTATTAGATTCTAATCAATGGGCACTTCGTTAATAATTTGTAACTGAATATATGTATAAGTAATTAAATGTTTGTACTTAATATTGAAACAAACTATCTCACCTCTTTAATAACCTATTAAAGAGGTACTTTAAGTCCTAAGCAAGCAATATAATATTTAACTCTAACTTTTTAATTACTACCGATTAAGTTTTTTTTTTTTAATAAAATCGGCAGCAGATATGAAGCTAATTTCATAAAATCTTAGTCAAAGTGCATCAATCAATGATGCTATCTCAACTTGAACTAATAGCATTCGGGAATTTATAGACTGGAAAGAAAACGCACCATCTTATCTGAATCTACACTTAGCTTTTTCAACAGAGAATGGTGATTCATTATCCTGATAGAATATAGATATTCATCTTGTCCGTCTAATGACTAGCCAGACGGAGGTATACATATGGACGATTAAAAGGTACATTTACATAAGCGAAATGTTGGTCGAAAATGATTTATGAATGCCATTCTACTTAAAATTTTCAGCTCACTCCCATGGCTCTACGATTTTTTTTGTCACTAATGCCAAACAAAAAACTACGTTTTCGAAGTGCCCTTTCAACTTAGCGAACTGCTCTCCTGAACAATTTGGTTTTGTCGGTTATATTACCTTATAACCGTCGATATGCTTATTGGAATAAATAAACGTATCAAACCCAGTAGTTATCAAACTCTTGAATATATGTTTGTTACCTTAGTTCCAATTATGACTTTATTCCCGATTAAGGTAACTAAAACTTTTTTCATAAATTGTTATATCATGGCTATTGTGACTTGATATGGAAAAATATCAAAGTGGTGAAATATAAGCCCTTCAATTATGAAGATCATAAATACGTATAAAATGCAATTTGCGAATTTTGCTAAAACGTCCGTACGTAAATATATAGGGGTCGTATCACATTAATCTTCCCTTCATTTGTGCGATTGTTTTCAATCCGCAAACGTTTCGATTTTTATACTTTCGCGATGAAAATTGCTCGTAGCAATATATTTTCAGCTCTAGGACTGAATGTATTAATTATAAGCTTCCCTCTTGAACCAAAACATTATTTATGTAATGGAAGTTGGCAATTAACTTAAATCTCTAATATATAAAATTCTCGTGTCACAGTTTTCGTTGCCATACTCCTCCGAAACGGCTTGACCGATTTTTACCAAATTTAATATGCGTATTCAGTAGGTCTGAGAATCGGCCAACATTTATTTTTCATCCCCATAAATATTAGGGGTAGTACCCCTAATTTTTTATTTTTATTTTTTGGACGAATTTTTTTGTTTTTATTTTTTTATAATGTGGCATTAAGAAATACATTCAACCCCTGCTTTTTTTGTCAAAAAATCTAGACCCGTGCGAAGCCGGGGCGGGACGCTAGTTTTACTATACAAATTCACCATTGGATCTATAAGACATTATAAAATGTTGTACAGAAATCTTTTTGATTTCTATTAGACATGTAAAAAGAAAATTAGTCCCCAAATTTTCCGCCCCTAAAATCTGCCTAAGCTCTAGCCTACTCAGCTTGCTGATAAATTCGACACTGTGAGTTTTATTTAATTCATATTACATTGCTGTATGCATGAATAATGTAGTTTCAGCTGAAATTTAAACAATGCTTAAGCACGCACAGCTCTTTCAAGGGCATTGCTTGCTCAACTAGTTAAAAATAATGACCTGCGTCAGTTTTATTAACAACTAGTGGACCCGACAGACGCTGTCCTGCCAGATTGTTGGCAACAAAAAAATAATATATTATATCTGGATTTGAATATTCTATTTCCCCGCAACTATTCTATCGATTTGCAGTAATACATATCAATTATTAAAAAAAAAAAAAAGAGCTATAAGGGTGCGTCATGGGAGCTGTCAGTTGAGGAAGATGGAGGAGTTTCGAACTGAATTAATTTTAAAATTAATTTTCTGCATATATTTTTTCCTGAATATTTCTGATATTTTAATAGTTATTCTGTTCTAGTTATGCCATAGACAAATCCAACAAATAATATATCATTAAAATCAGTGTACCCGTTCTTAAGTTATAAATAGTGTAACTACACGACTTTGTTTTATATAACAATAAATTAAATCTCGTTCATCAATCGCTTTCAGAAGTACCTACTGTTTAAAATGTTAATTCATTAAATGTTTTAAGCGGCGATTAGCCCAATATATTTTAATAAAAACTGTTATGTGTTTTATAACAGTTTTTATTATAGCGGCGACGAATGTTTATACTTATTAAAATAATGTTTCTCGTGTAAGCGATGTAAATCTTTAACGGGAAATAAATATCATTAAACCAAATTTTACAATTTAACATGATAATCCTTACTAATATTTGAAATATGTAAGTAATTTGTTATTCTTTCTGTCAACCTAAAATGGAGCTTGACTTGTTTCGTTTTACATAAAAGTAGATGAAGGTCATAAGCATTTTAACGCGGAAATGGATCTTCATGGGCGATAATCAAATAGCGGTACGTACAGTGCAGTGACGAAGCGTGAAAATTATCATAAAACCGTACCAAAAAACCAAACTATGCTGCAAAATCGTTCGAACTTTCACATTGTGTGAAGAAGAGCCAAAGCGTATTCACCGCCACTTTTTACTTTATAAATAGACTAGTCACACGCCCCGGCTTGACACGCGTGGAATGTAGAGCTGATCACAAAAAACCTGCGCCTGCCCGTATTACTCGCTGATAATGTTGCTTTCTATTCGTGTTTTTTTTTAAATTGGTCGAGTAGTTTTTGAGTTAAATCGTAGGTAACAACAAACAAATCTTTCCTATTTATAATATTAGTATAAAGGGAAGCAGGTAGGAATTGGTTTGTTAGGATTCCTCGCCACTTAGTGTAATAGATACTAATTGTATAAATAAATGGATAATCCTGTATAGTACTATATTTTTTATTAAAATATAAATATATAATATGATTTCACATAAGTTAGAGAACGTTTTTCGATAAAAAAAAATTAATTATATAAAATTTCATCAACTAGGTATGTATGTATAATGTATATACAAGAACTTCTACTTAAATATAATTAATCATATTTTTTAATTTTAATTATTACAGAGCAGACAACCGACTAGGTGGGTTACCCGATGGTACGTAATCACCACCGTCACATCCGCGACTTAAGAGTCACAGATCGTAGTTGGCCTTAAAATTTTCAATAAGTCAGGCTTTAGCTTAATTTCGAGAATCGTTTTATGCTTATACAATTTATTGTGTTAAGACAATTGAATCTATTATCAAGGCTGAATTGAGTTATATTACGAGATAAATTATTTCCAAAAATCTCAGTCATCAAACCTTTTGATCTCAACTAGAGTTCGGATACAAAAGTTCCACCCGGGGCGATCAACAATAGGTTTGCGGAAAGATTAATAGCATAAGGAGCCTCTTATACTCGACAACGATTTTTCATCTTTATCAAGAATGGTGAAAGTTGTGAAATTATACATATTTTCTAAGTGACTACCCGGTCATTTTTATCAGTATTTAAACGCAGTTATTTAAAAAGAAAAGAAATTCACAATGGGATAGACATATTTGTTTGTATGTTTCACTAATATTATTTCTGTATAGGCATGAAATGTCTTCTGTACGTCGATGCAGGAAACATTTTTTTAATTTGTTTTCTCAGGACTTAAACCTGAGACTTCCATGCATATTACTAAGCTCCATGGCTTAGTCTATCTGATGGAAGATTATTTATTTACTGAAAGTATCGATGGAAATTTACTATACATATTTTAGTGAGTGAATTAGGAAGATATTTGGGAATAAGTGTTAATTTTATCAGTTTAATATATACCTATGTATGATTGTTAAAAATATATTATTACTAAGACTAGTTTGTAAGCTTGCAAATTGTACTAACAAATATGGATGTAATCTCAGGATGGATCCGAATAAATTAATTATTATTATTATATATTTTGTGTATAGTTTTTTTAAAATAATTGTAAGTATATGACATTTTTTCTCGTTTTCCATATACTGCACTTTTTAATTTTGTTGGTAATAATATTTTATTTAATATCATAATTGTATTATGGAATGTCAGTGCAAAAATAGGCTTTTTTATTTTTATTATACAGGGTGTCCCAAGAAGTAGTGTCAAGCGAAACCCCAGTGATAGAGCACCCCCTGAGGTACCCAAATCACCCCCATATATGTCATGCGATTGTTCATAGTTTTTGAGTTATGAATTTTTTTCTGAATTTTAGAGAATCTTCGACCTGAACAAAGTGGAAGACATTTTCAAATATATTTTTTTTGCAATTAAATCTTCACGAGTTGTACTTTTATGCCTAAAATAATCAGCTTCATAATTTAAATGAAAATCATGAAAATGTTGGTGTAAAGCGAAAATTGTACGTTCGGTGAATTACTACTTAAAACTTCAATTTTTAATTAAAAATCTAAGCAGGTGACTCCATGGTTAAATAACAAGTAGTAATTCACCGAACGTACAATTTTCGCTTTACACCAACATTTTCATGATTTTCATTTAAATTATGAAGCTGATTATTTTAGACATAAAAGTACAACTCGTGAAGATTTAATTGCAAAAAAAATATATTTGAAAATGTCTTCCACTTTGTTCAGGTCGAAGATTCTCTAAAATTCAGAATAAAATTCATAACTCAAAAACTATGAGCAATCGCATGACATATATGGGGGTGATTTGGGTACCTCAGGGGGTGCTCTATCACTGGGGTTTCGCTTGACACTACTTCTTGGGACACCCTGTATATACACTTATAATCAAGTTACTTGTCTATAACTATGTGATTATAATACGCATTTGCAGGTAACACATTATAGGTACAAAATTCACTCAAGAACGATAAAACATAGACATTATGTCAATTAGACAGGCTGATACGCAACCAAAAGATCAAAGTATGTTTGAGAACCGGTCACTTTAATTCGATTTGGACCTCCGCCAGATTTGAATCCACTGACAACCTGTCCTTTAAATGACAGAATGGGCAAAGTTAGTCTGATTTACATTTACATTTTTTTATATTTACAGACAAGACTCAGGGTTTTCGCAAATGAAACTTAGAAGTGAATAAATCTCAGTAAACTAATATTAGTCATTGCACCACTGAAATCAGAAAGGTACACTTTATTTAGTAGTCTCTTTTGCTAAATTTACAAATGTCAAACAGACTTGGAAACTCCACAAAACGTTGTTTAATAGAATTAATTGGATTTTGTATAAAATACCTAGCTATGCGTACCTAGTTGAACTCATGAGAATCTATTTCTGGGTTTTAAAATATTAGTCAGGTATAATCTCTCGGCTGAAATTCCAGACTCGGGGGCGATCGTCAACATCCACGACTTTTTTAATGTAAAGTGGTTCAAACCGTGGTCCATGTAATAAATATTTTTTGATTATTATAGTTAATTACTTAAAGATGTCATGTGGAACATGGTGTAATGGTTGCAGCTCCTTACAAAACATTTGTAAAACAAAAACTTGGCGATTAAAAAGAGTGGCGGCGAGTTTATTGCCAGTTCTTCTCGGCCGTTCTACGCCCTTGATTTGAGAACTGGCAGTAAATGTAAAATGAGAAGCATTGAATATGTATTTTTTATTGACGTTCATAAGTGTACATTGTGTTACCTAAATGAATAAATTATTTTTGAATTTGAATTTGAAATTTGAATTTAATTTTTTGAACCACCTACAGAAATCCATGTATTATAACAAACTGATCACTAAAGTTTTCCATTTCCTAAAATAATTGTAATTAATATTACAGTTTGATAGCTGGCTTATCCCAAGAAGCCTCTAAAGATAGTCTAACAAATATAATTTCACTACGAACTATCTTTATATATAGAAACATATATATACCCATACCAAAACGTGTCAGTTTCACTGATAATTAATATTTCGGAAACGTTTTTTTTATCTTGTTTCCCAAGGATTCGAACCCAGGACCTCCGATGCTAAACGCATCGCGCTTACCACTGAGCCACGGAGGCCATCAAAAAGCATAGTTGTAGTACTTACTGTCTCAACTAATTCCACCATCTCCCTTTCATCATCGAATATCCAGGCGCACGGCGGGGTTTCATCTTTACCTAGTGGAGACACCACACGTTTGCACAGGGCGCTACGCTTTCTCTTTTTTATTACGAACCGCTAAGGACTGGAACTCTCTCCCTGCGTCTGTCTGTACTGACCAGTATAACATGGCTCTTTTTACGTCTCAAATAAATAGGCATCTCCTAGGTAAGCGTGCCTTGCCATCATAGCCCGTATCTGCACTTTCCATCAGATGAAATAGCGGGAAAACGCTTGCTTATTCTTCAATAATAAAAAATACTATATTGAAACGAATTATAAAAATATTTCTTTTAAATTTAAAAAAAAATATTATTTCTCACTGGCTTATGTAAGTAATAAATTTTAGTTATTAAAAAGATCGAATAAATATTTAAAAAACCGACAAAATCCGTTTCTGTTTTTTGAAGTTATTTAAAAAAAAGAATAAACTTAATTTAATCCGATCGATGTTATCTTTATTCAAAAGAAGCTCTGAAAACTTGATATAATGATGAAAATCATCTTCTGAAAGGAAATTCAAGAAAATCACTTTGATCTTTTTAAAATAACCACATCAATGTTTTACCGATATAATTGGCACTTGGGTCGGCCTCAGATGACTACGGTTGTTTCAATACCCCCAACTGATTGGTTTTCCGACAACGGTTCTATATTTTACTAAATATTACAGTATTTTCATTTAACGACTTTAGAAAACAGCTTTCATGAATATAAATTAATGTATTATTTTTAAATGGCTTAATAGATTTTCTTTTAAATTGTATTTTAGGGTCGCTTCCCTGAGTAGCCACTTAGTTTTCGGAAATAGAATTTTACAAGGAAAAATTAAATTTCTCTTTGAAGATGCTTTTGTATCCTATAGTAGAGGTACTGATGGACTCATTAATTGACTGACTGACTGATCTATCAACGTATTATAACAATCATGACCTTTTTGTATCGGTGATATCGAGGTTGAAAGTTTGGCAACGCACCTGCAAGCCCTCTGGTGTTATATAATATGTCTATGGGTGGCGGTGATCACTTACCATCACGTAAGCCCGTTTGCCCCCCCATTCTATAAAAAACATTTGCGGGCAAGTACCTACAAGTAGGAAATAATGACACCCAGAAAAAATTTCATTAATAACAAATATTTTACACACCCAAATGTCAATGACACCAAACTACAATAAGTTGCTTGTCTAACAATTATTATCTATAGAAATTTATAGCCCTAATTACTGTTCCGCTTATCTCTTCATTATTTATTTATTTAAGTACAATAACATGCATTATAATTTACCATTATAATGTCGTTCGTGAATATATTGATTTAGAATATTTCTATGACAAATCCATATTTGAATTGATGTTCAAAACCACAAACTGACTCTTGAAACTGGCTTAGACTGCGAGAATTCTCACAAATTTCTTTAACTTAAACTGAAGACTCTATTTATAAGTCCTCTGTAGATTATTTTATCTTAGTTAAACAGACCTGTTGGCTCAGGTCACTTAGCTTTCCAGTCACGATCCGCAAGATCAAGAAGTAAGTCACGGGAAAAATGTGACTTAATTAAAAAGGCAAATATTTTTATTTACAGTTATTATGTTCAAGAGAGATGAATGGCGGATGTTTGGCTTCTATAAATTAAAAGTTTGAATTGACATAAATACACATAATCTCTTATTTGAAGCTAAGGATCCGTAAAATTCAGTTTCGGTCTTGAGACTGGTTTTCATAGGTATTGATTACAATGTTAAAGAAAGATTTTATATTTGTAAGCTCTGGAACTGCTGATATAGACACGCATTATGTATATGACCACAGGTTGAGAAACACTGGCTTAATGGAATGCGTATTGCGTTTATCATCGAAGGTCTCTGGTTACTATTCCGAGGAAATCAAGTAAAAAAGTATGTCTGCTAGAACGCAGAAGAAATAATATGTAACCTTAAAAATGATCCTAAAACATACCTACTCTGATGAGAAATTGTATTAGTTGAACCCTTTCTTTGAACTTCGTGAAGTATGTAACATTTCGGTACAAATAGAGCTTTTGTATCTTTTGGCGTAAATCACTTTACAGTGTAGCAGCTCACTGCAAAGCTATTTCGCCTTAAAATCCTTCCATTTTGAAAGTGCAATAGCATAAATTGAAATCGTATTGTACATGAATAAAATTACAAATGAATAAAAGGCGAATTAAACTCGGTTGGTTTGAACGTAAAGGAAAATATGATATTCAACTATGCACCTTACTATTCGTAGACTTTACTTGAACTCCTTGTGAGTTTTTTCTGCTAACTGTATGAAATATATTCAGTAGCATTTATATATTACATTATATGTATGAATCATTTATTTTTAAAGTAGATAGGCGAACTTAACGCCTAGTACCATTTTGTGTCAAATTAATTTAGTGTATATTTAAATAGGCATTAAGGTAAATCAATAATAATAATATAATAGGAACATTAATATACATAAATAAGTCATGGAAAATTGAAGTATTCAAATACTTCTTGATTTTATCACTTACTTTAATTAACGATTTTAGACTTGCGAACTTGTTTTAAATACGTCATGGATATATTTCTATGTAAAAATATTGACAGATGAACATGAATAGGTGATACATTTTTTTTTATTCGATCACTAGGAATTAGAAAGAATAAAACGGAAACGCGCTTATGCACTTCAGAATTTTTTCATCGATAGACGGTGGTGCATTACCCAATCAGAATTTCGAATTGCTCCCGACATTTTAAAGCCGTCGGAAAAACAAATGCTAACAGAAAATGATAAATGAGCCCGTCCGTGAATAGATCAGTCAACTAATAAGTCAGCTTCTCTTTCTAAACATATTTTTTTATGATTTTCAGCACCTCCTTAAACGACTTTAATAATTCTTCAATCAGATATTTATATAAAAAATAAAACATCAACAAATTGCTTTTTGAAACCTCTCTTAAGGAGTTATTTATTTCTCAAACAAATCTCACTCAATTACTTCATTTATTGCCGCCCTCTGAGCTACAACTTCTCCCTAATAAAATTAAATCTGAATGAACATCGGACACCGCGACTTATTGAGATATCTTTTATCTTGCTAGAAATGCTGTACATAAAGTGATCAAAATAGGCAAAAAATAGCATATAAATTGATATAAACATATTTATTAATTCATAGCCATGCTTGGTTTTGCTTATAAATAAAAAGTACATGACCCCTTTCATCTAAAACTTAAGGACATATATTTTTTCTTAGTAGTTTTTTATGTATATTAGGCATTGAAAGACAACCTTGAGGCTTATTTGGTGGTACCTCAGACACGGGATGTTAATCCATGATGTGCTGTTGTGCAACTGAAACGCGCAACACACACGTCACTGATTTCCATCTATGAACTAAATACATTAGCTAAAAAAAACTTATAACAAATCTAACTCAGTTCTAAGTGCTTTGCGTTGTATATAGGTTAGTGTCAGAGGTTTCTTATAGAACCTACTTTTAATATTACTAACTTATATTCTATTGATTATGAAGTTAATACTCGAATCTCTATAATTATGAAGTTAATACTCGATATCTCTAGAATCTCTTGGCTACTTTTCCAGATGTCCCCGAATTGCGCAACATCCACGATTATTTTATTGTAAAGTGGGAGAAAACCGTGATCCAAATGGCCATGGACATCCGTGACTCAAACGTCTTAGATGCGTTGTCGGCCTTTTAAAAATATATAGGCTCGTTTCTTAATACTCACGAGGTCGAAATCAGGTGGAAACACTGATGGCGGTAATTCATACTACAGTTTTGTTGTACGTAGAATGAAATTGCGCGTCAACCGTACACTGCTCGACTTTCATTCATCGAGGTGAGGAGGATGATAAGATTGTTTATGAAGTGTGGTGCGATAATAGAAGTCGACAGCTGAGATGATGTCGAATATTAACTCGTAGTTCTATTGTGAATATTGAGAGAGTATTTGTGTATCACAACAATATGAGTTCAGTTTCATAAGCGTACTAAGTTGGCCCGCAGGTCCTTAGTTCAGTATCAGATGGCGAACAATTGATGACCGGTCTTATCCGGCTATATTTACCCCATACATACAGTCGTGTTTGCTGTGTACACAAAACTGTATAATGACTTATGAAACTCCCAATTGAAATACTATGCTCACCAGATAACTATGCAATATGCTTGTACTATGAAAGTTTTCCATTAGATCAAGACCGAAAATGAATGTTCAGTTAAAAAACGTGATTCTAGGTCTTCGGTAAGTATCCTAAAGGTTTTGATTCCCTTGCGAGTGTCAAAATATGCAGCATAAATGGAGCATAAAAGGCCGTAGCGTATGATTGAGTCGACTTAGAAGTTTTTAGACTTAGATTTTTTCACTGATGCAAGGGATTGCAGACCTGAGTATTTGATATTAATTTCAACTTGACACCTCCACACATTCTTGCGAGAAAGGGTCTTTACAGACAAACGGACGAACAACGAAGTGATCCGATAAGGTTTCCGTTTTTGGTGTGAAGTATGGAACCCTAAATACTATACAGAAATGATATGAAAGAATATGAAGATAATCGTGCATGCCTGTCTCCCCTAGAAGGGCATGAGGGAGACACATTTTTAAGTCTGTTTTACTTACAATTTTTCTTTACAAGCAAAGAGGTGATAAACATTCTATCATGCCCGACCGAAACAATATTGCTGTCTCGTTTTCTTGGGATTTAGCCGAGGCCTTCTGCGCTAAATATAATGCACATACCACTGAGAAACGGAGGCGATCCAGACTTATACCTAGATATATTTAATGAGAAAAATACCTTGGAAATTTCACACGTAATAAAAGAGATATTCGCATCCTTACAGGTCATTTTCGTCTGAAACGACGGTGGGCGGGAAATTTCAATAAGCGACGTATTTGAAATATCTTCAAGGCGGTCGTGTCGTCCGTAGACCGTATCTGAGGGGTAACCGTGGGCAATCAATTAAATTATTCGAATAAAATATTAAATTAAATTCTCCTCAAAGAGCCCTCTCATTCCACTCTACTAATAACTTTAAAGAAAAACAATATTAATCGTTGTTTGTAATAAAAAGTCACGTTTAAAATTTAGCCAATAATTCATCTTACTATTTTGTAAAAAAATAATAAACAAAGATAATAAGGGATACAAAATATGCACATATAGAAATATACTATTATATACTTGCCATAGACAACATAATATACTTTTGCATTTCCGCGCGGCAAAGATACGTGCAACGTTCAGGATAAAGGACTTAATACCAGTCACTTATGTAAAATCTAATTTACATGGATATTGCAAATCCGTTTTAATACATGAAGGGTATTAGGTATTTCATATTTAATGACAGAGCAGGAGGTAAAAATCTCTTTTTTTTCTCCTTTATATCTCTTTTAAAATTACTTCAGATCATTTTGATAATAATACATAATGCATACAAACATACTATAACAGAATGTATATACAGTCAGAGAGAAATACAATTCTTAAGCAATATGAAATGTAATGAAAATTAATTTATTTCGGAAGATATCTTTTCCACCCATAGAAAATAATAAATAAATGAAAGTTTAAAAAATTACAAATACTCAGTTGATTAAAAGTATGTGTAAAAACAGAAAAAAAACAATAAAAAATTCAAAAATAAAGAAAATTTTACTTTATAGCATAATAATAAGAAAATTAAAAGAACCATACAATATCCTAATGTAACAATAATAATAATTTAATAAATCAACAGAATCATAATCCAGCTATAAAAGATAAAGAGTATTTTTTTGTTATTTTTTTTTCTGTGAGATGTGATACGTGCTACAGTAACACATAATAACATATGTATATTGTTATTAGTATTATGTTATGGATTGTTATTTTAATATGTACGTATATAAAGAGTATGTAAGCGTGCTGTCGCGTAGCTATGCCAATGTTATGCACCACAAGCGAAGCCGCTTTTAAAAGTAAGTTAAACTAACATTGTAATCCACGCCCTTTATAAGAATAAAAAAATAAAAAAAAGCTGTTTAGAACCAATATAATTATACCAATAATAACTAATAAATAGTGTTCTGTCATTATGCTAGTGGCAGTATCTGTTGTATTATTGGCCCAAATTAAGAAAATCGCAATTCCCTTAACTAGTTTACGTTAGATCGGCGAAATAAGGGAAATAAAGATATCTCGTGGAAAATATGGCGTCACGTTGGTTGATGAGAAAGATTAATGACGCTGAAACATTTTGATCGATGGCGGTTTACCTTATGGCTGCATTTGCTCAAACAAATGTGTATATATTTACCCACTTAAACCTCCGAATTGCCTGACTGATCTCCCTACAACCTTATTTTTATATTCATGATTTTGTTTAATTTAATTTTTTTATAATTCATTGATGTATAGATAAGGTTTACTTGATGGTACATGACAATAATGAAGATCAAGAAATATTCTTGGCGTAATTCTTGCAAAGTTTAACTAATTTGTATACTTAATATGAAAATAAAATAGAAACTAAGTAAATTATTTCCGAACTCACAGTTTAGAATCCCGTCAAAATCTCGTTATTAAGAAACCAAGTAGTACACGCTATACCTGTATAACATTTGTCCAGTGCCAGTGCCTGTAAAACCCATCAAAAGAGAGAATCTTGAATATCGAAGTTCCTTTAATTAAATGGAATCTAC
The DNA here is from genome assembly GCA_905404175.1 of Anthocharis cardamines. Taxonomy (NCBI): domain Eukaryota; kingdom Metazoa; phylum Arthropoda; class Insecta; order Lepidoptera; family Pieridae; genus Anthocharis; species Anthocharis cardamines. Next base: position 8,015,004 of record FR989962.1, read on the forward strand.
CACCAATTTCGAAAGCAAACTAACAAATCGATTCAAATTATTGGAGCATCTTGATCGTTCTAACAACTTTGTACGCCAAGTCTGCTCGATGAATATTAATTAAAGTTTTAAGCGTTTCTTATTTGACCGAAAGAAGATTTCCATCAGATTGTTTGTAACAAAGGGAATTAGTTACTAGGCCATTTTACTAAAGTTAGAAGTCGTTTCCGTTCCCCTCAACAAAATCAGTTGAGAAGTAAAACCCCGCAAAATATAAAACGAAGAAACGGAAAAGCAATCTTGCTGAGCTTAAATTGTTCTTTTGTCTGCTGTTAGAACAAACAAATAGAAACGGACACTCATGAGCAATCCACATAAGTAAAACACCAACTTATGGACAAATTTCTTTGTATAGCATTTTTATTGTATGTTTTATATTGTGGCTATTTTAAAGTACTTTTACTTAAACGACGTACATATTTATTATTTGATTGAATCCAGAGTGGATCGAGGGATTTAGAGTACATCACTTGAGTTAAAATAGTGTCGCTCCCGAGGTGGACACTACTTTTTATCACTTCTATAAGAAAATAAGTAAGTGCAACTCATGAAGTGGAATTACGTTTATTTATTTACATACAGTTAGGAATAATAAGAAACTTGTGGATTTGTGTAAATAAAGACACTTAATATGTAAAGTAATCATGTGTAATTCTTGTGAAGCACTAAAATTGTATAACCCTTGTAAAGAGCACACTTACAGCCTCTGTGACCATCGAGCAGAGAGAGAGAGTTGCCATCATAGATTAATAATTGGTCTCCGCGCGCTACGACTAGATTGCTTGATAAATGCGGCAACAAATACTACGCCGAATCCGGCGTACCGCCAGAGCAAAATGCCGGTTTGCGTAGTCAAACTATAAAAATAATACTATGGTTAAGGAGGCGAATAGGTGAATTTTCGGTAATACTCGAGCGTGGCAGTTTAAGATATGAGAGATTTATTAGACCTAATAGAACAACCTTGTAAAGTATTTAGCTCTATATGTAGTGACGCGCGCCTAGGATAGACGATCAGATTAGTAAAAAAAAATCGATAGTCTGAAATACTCGAGCGCGTCAGATTAAGATATTGGGGGTTGATTTTAGTGTTTTAAGACTAAATTTAACTAATCTGACGATAAGTCCTTGACGCCGCCGAGTTATAGGGTCGCGAACTTGTAAAAAAAAAACGTTAATCCGGCATTCTCGGGCGCGATTTTTTTTTATTTTATTTTGAAGAATATAATCTAAAACTTACTAAAAATACAAAATCTGCCGGTTTCCGCATGACCGGAAGTGTGGAGGAGCCATTTCGTCTTCCGAAAAACGCGTTGCGGCATATAAGTCGCGAATGATACATTTTACAAAAAAAAGTTTAAATAAACAATAAAGGTAATTTTATTTTACACAAAAAAGGTCTCTTTACATTTTTGTCCAAAGTTAAAACTTTTTGACTAGAAGCATCATAAAAACTCATACTCCCGGTTTTTTGAGTATGTCTCGAAAACTGAGGGTGTTAAAAAAATTGATATGAAATAACGATGATTAAATTATGTGACTTTTATTATATCTTAATTTTTTTTTCTAAAGATTCTCGACAATTTCGTGGACTCGGAAAAAGTTACGCGTATCTGTATACATTAGTATTATTAACATGTACAGTTTCGTGTATGTATATTAATTCAATAGCCTGTTGATCCTCAAATTGTTTTTTGGACGTACCGTAAGCAAAACGAAGTGAAGAATTGAAGCAAAAAAGAGGAATTTGCCATAAACATGTAATACAGACTGAGCGCTTCGTGGAAATATGCCATCCTACCAGTATTTTTCCTTAATTATTTCGCAACATTGATGGTGAGGAAAGAAGTGATGTGGATGAGGAGCCACAATATGAGAGTTCCAGTAAAGAAGAAGAAGATGAATTGTATTGAGCAAAAATGTAAAGGTCATACATAACAATACAATTATAATACAATTTTTATATCATTTCATTTTTTTATACAATAAATAATACAATTCGTACTACATTTCATCTACATTTACGTTGGTTGTATCTATCGCTATATATATATTATTGTCATTCTTAAATTCCCCGTTTTATCAAGGAGAAAGAAAGGAAGAGAAGGAAAAGACTTTTACCTTTTTCGGTCAGATTAAGAGAACCCACCAACATTTTTGTCAGATTAAGAAAATATGCTTTCAGGATACCGAGATAAACCTTCCCTATAAAAATCTGACGCGCTCGAGTATTTCAAAAAAACTTTTTTTTTTTGCATTTTCAAAAATTCATCGTAACTTATCGTCACGCCTAAATCGTCAGTTTTTTTAAAGGGAGCTTCCTTGGGGCCTACGTAACACCCCTTCCGAAAATCTGACGCGCTCGAGTAAATTTTTTTTTTTTGCATTTTTGACTACTTTAAATGCCTACCCCCACCACGCAAACCGGCAGATTAGTATACCGTTGTTATCAGAGGTACTTGGGGCATACGCAGTATGAATATCTGACGCGCTCGAGAATGCCCAAGTAACTGTTTTTTTTAACATTTTTGAAAAACCGTACACGCCAAACCCACCGCTAAAATGGTTTTTACCATACGAGCTTTTCTTTTCGAAATTATTTTATCTTTCGATTTTGATAGGTCTCGACGGCGCCGTTGAATTACGCCATTTAGCTACCTCGCCTCCCTAGCTATATGAACAAGAATGATACTGGCATCACATACCATCAGTAAGTATTGTATAAATCGTCATAAATTTCACAGTAAAATAATATAACGAATCTCAGTCACACACACTACAATATTGAGTTGCCGCATTCAGGAACCTGAATCTCCTTTTTCCTCCTTTTTCTTTATAGCGCGGTATCTAATCGTAGCGCGCGCAGATCAATTATTATTCTATGGTTGCCATGTTATAAAAAGAATCTTAATACAATTTTGTTGCCATTTTACAACAGAAACATAAATAATTATATGCTTAAGTATTATATTAAAGTGCTCGCCAGATAAGTCTGCGCGCGACGGGTGGCGTACCAAATATTGCCAGGTATAGAAAGCAAACTCTCAACCACTATGCAACACCAAAAAAATCACCGGCATTCTGAATGTTAATTCGTATTAGGTATACTTAGTATACAACAGAAAACAAATTTATATTTAGATATCACGTCGAATTAACTACTAAATTTGACGTGATGTAACAATTTTATTTGTAAATCAATTAGTTTTAGGGTGATGAATAATAATTACATACTAAAACTCAGTGAAAATATATATATTTTTAATTTGTTACATATTGTAACTGAATAACTCCTTATTTACCTGCTCCATAAGAAATATTTACATAATCTACAATTAAATAAAACAACACCAAATTTTTTATATATATATATATATATATTTAATGTAAATCATTTATCGAGAATATGGCAGAACTTCTAAATTTTGGATAACTATGGTCCATTCTATTTTCACATGATTCTGATTCACTTGACTCGTTATTAGAAGAGTTTAAAGTTTTGCTGTCACTTGCATGATCAATTATAAATTTGTCCAGTTCTATGTCCAAAAGCCTGTCAGATTCAAAATATTGGTCTACGATTTTTTCAACATGCACATGACACACATTATCGAATTAAATGCTTCAGATTGAAGATATTTCACCTGTGGCTTGATTTAAATTTTTTTCCACAATACGTCTTTTTTTTCAATGGGGTTTAAATCCTAAAACAAACTAAATCATTAACCAACAACAAAGTAAAAATATGTATCGTGTAAAAATACCCCACATAACGACATAATACCATGTACTGGTCACCCCAAAAATTACCTGTCAAGTAATAAAAAAGTTTTGAAAATGGTAAAATTGGCCCTTTATTTTGCCGTTCTGCTTCATAAGCACGTTTTACTTTCAATATAACATCTCTACCAGCACTTTTTATAACCTTAGGCATGATGATTACCAATAAAATCGAATAAAAACGCCACTGCTGCACACTAATTCCGGAAAACAATATGACGGAAAGAAATTTAGTTCCAATTTTTGCCGCGCGCAGACTTATCTGGCGAGCACTCTAAATCCGAATTTGAACCAACAATAACAAAAGAAAGAATGTGTTTCGCGCGGTTTTACATTGAGAGTTTTTTTTTTATTTGGTCCGCGCACGGGTATTTTTGACAACCAGTAACATTTTGAAACAATGTTCGTGATTGATATCTTTAGTAATTGAAACATTTACTAACAATATACACATTTCAAATTCAAATCACTTTCAATCCCTAGGGATTAAAAAGCTATTTTAGTCCCTGTTTAAAGGGAACCAACTAGCTCTTTTAAAAAAGATAAGATAAAAAAGTGTATTATTCTTCTTACAAAAAAATATGTATCGTTAAATATAATAGCAGCTTCAACAGGTTCGACGCTAAGACACCTACTTAACGATTCATTGGGTCGCAAGTTCAGTTCCTGCAGGACCTAACATTTAATAATAACAATTATTCTTTATTTTATCGCTTTATACAATATATCCATAATAAAGTGAGACTCTAGCTTTCTATTCCAGTTCATTATTAATACATAATTCTACTGTGAAATTTACGAGAAATTTTCAATATTTACCCAATTAAGTAAGTATACAAATCACCAGCTAAGGTTGTATGCCGCTGTTAAATTTCGCAGCCATAGTCATGTTTTCGTAATGTGTTTTTAATGTTCTCATATTGCTATAAATCACCATGGCCACCCCTGGTCCAGATAGCTTTAATGCTTTATTAAATTAGTTTATAAAGCTTTTCTTCATATATTTACATAACTTCACTCAAACATTGCTTATAAATTAATAGCAAGTTATAGATATCTATTTATTATTGAGAAACTGACCTATTAGATCCAAAGACTTAGTCTAAACCTACCTTCTCTATTAGACAATAACGGTCAAAGGTGCGTTACCGGCCTTTGACCGCCTCCGTGGCTCAGTGGTGAACCCGATGCTTTAGCACTGGTGGTCCTGCGTTGTAATCCTGGGGAATAAAGATTTAAAAAAAAATCGATCGGGCAGAGCACAGTAGGCTGATCATCTACTTGCCTATAAAGGACAATTATTAGTGAAACCGACACAGCAATGGGTCTGGCCCGTGCCCCACTTACCGTCCTTAATAAAGTATTAGTTGTGGTACCACTTTGTTTTTAATATCTGATTATCTGACCGATAAATATAAAACATACGCAGTTGACTCCTCGGGCTGAAAAGAAACTTGCTTATGCTAAGTTGGTTAAGTTATTTCCGATTTGAATGAGGTACTTCCGGTGAATTTGTGAGTCACGAATAAATCTGATCAGACAAAGTTATTCTCTCCGCTCGCTAGGGACTTATGGGAATGGATCACCTGTCGAGAAATGTTTTACAGTCCAAACTTTGTCAACATGTACAACATGAACTTCGACAAATGCTATTGAGTGATTTATTCCGGAAGTATTTTCAAGTAGCAGCCACTCAGAAGCGTTCGCTTTAAAATATTGAAGAAAGTTGAATGGTTCGGAGACAGTTTTCGGGCTTACGACGAGATACAACTTCTAAATTGAATCACGTATAAGGTTTAAAAGTTAAGCGGTTACGTTTCACGTTCGAACCACTTTTTACGTAGAAACGGCACGTGATTTCTTTAAAAATACAGACATTTCTGTTTCTGATATCTGCTTTGTTTAATCGGACATATGTATTTTATTTTTAAATAAAACTGTTCTCGATGAATTTTCGACTAACATAATTTTACTATATATACAAAAAAATCGTAATTAAAGTAGCAGTAAGTTTTTTGTTAGATATCGGCAGACGAGGTTCACTTGATGGTAGGTGATACCCCAGCCACAGAACATCAGGCAATGATGCACTGTCGACATACTTTTTACTTCGAGCATTCGGAAATCCATAGAATGAAACCGAAACGGGTAATGTGCACTTCACGGGTTTTCCATCTATGAACGGTTCGTTACCCGGTCGGAATTTAGATATTCCTCCTACCCGATCAATGCCCAAAGTTACCGGACCCATCGATGCGCACGGCAGGTGTTCTACCGAACGTGCCAACGAGCCCGTCAATGGCTGTCTTATTTCACGTATATCAAAATTCCGAGCAGCCTCTTTACATGTTATCCTGATTTAATATTAATTTGGATACATATGGGATGGCAGGTAAGTATAAAGTTACACAGGGCCGTGTAACCGATTAGGGAACTTTGTTGGCTCTTAGTCCTCAGATCGCATACTCTCCCAGTTGACCCCTGATTATCCCGCTAAACTTGTAATGCTTCTGCCCCTTTAGACAACATTTATCGTAAGCACTTTGTTCAAGGCAGATTGGAGAAAAGGAACGTTAATCGTCCGCCGGGCTGCTTTCATATCTCACAAACTTTGCTATCATTTTCTCAGGCAATATGACACTGTCTAAGACTCAGGAGAAATTCATGAGTGACAAATTATTTAAATGTTAGACTTGAGTTACTACCACACTATAGCCAGGTATTTCGTCTCATTTGATCAGACTGTGATGACAAACGCGACCCTACAACAGGATAAGCAACGGTATTTATATGGATCTTCGTTCAAAAACTCATACTAAATATTTGTTTAAGTTAAATTGTTTCAAATCATAATAAATGTTGCACCAACACACAGTGGTCATCAGATTCACATTTCGCTAAATACGATCTGAATGTATCTTAAACTAATTAACAATAACTCCGCTATATACGTTACTTGGAAATGTAACAAATCTAATGTGACCAAACAATTCCTGCGTATTATTTAATTTGGACCGACTCCAAACCCCGAATTCGAGAAACAAATCATTTAAGCGCCACGGATGTTTAAGCCGAAATAAAGTTATTAAAATGAGTATTATGGAGGTCTCTTACTTTGAATGATGGCAGAGCTTAACCACTTACAATATTAATTTCCTTTATAAATTGCGGGTATTCTGATTCACTGCGTAGCGACCGCCCACTACTGTAGGTTATTCTTTATTTCCGCGTAGAAAATATTGCATATCCAAGTCGTATCAAACGTACCATTGAGCAAATCGAAAAAGTTCGTTTGGAAAACAAATATATGTTACAATGCGATGCCTGACCGATCGCAAACAATGCACGTCGAAGTACGTTATACTGCCGAATTTGTAACTGCCGTAATGGCTACATAATAAAAATTAAAAGAGCGGAAAGAACAAATACAATGATGAATTGTCAGTCGCTTCTTGACACAGTAGATACCTACAATGGAGCCGCCAAATACCCATTCTGTAGATTTTATCATACGCTCAACGCGCTGAGGACGAGAAAATATTTTTATGTGATACACTTTTAAACCGGGCTATATATCAAAAACTATGGCGTCTGACAAAAGCAAACAATGCCAGTGGATTTGTTCGATGCAGTGAACTTTGTAAAATCGTTTTATTGCGTTAACTGTGTGTTTCAATTTTAAGCTGCTGGTAAAGTTTTACGCGCGAAGAGAATTTTACAAAACAATACATTTATAGCAGTTTTTAATAATGGGCTATGAATTAATACGTGCAGAAAAAAATATTTTCTAGTTTAATTGATTAATTATATATTTAAATAAAATCATAAACAAGTGAACGTTTATTCAGTTAAAATAATAGAGACCATATACAATGATATAATATAATGTAATAAAATATTATAATAAAACTAAAAGAGTAAGGTACCATAACGAGAAATAGAAATATATTTTCAACTTTCCTACGAAACTCTAAATGTCTATAAGCATGTACTCACGGACATATCGTGTTGTTTGCAGCTTAAATCGAATTTTCAGGTCATTTAGAGGTCGTAGTTGCTTGAGGCAGTAATTTCAGCTACAGTTAAGAGCATTAAAACAGTGTTCCAACTGCTATCAAAATCGGTGATGAATTCTTATTTTATAATAACTAGACGGACCCTTTAGAAATCAGAAGTATATCGAGCTTGGGGAAGGCATATAATTAGTATTAGTGCCCTTTTTGTGTAAGTTTCATTTTGTTTCATTTTCAGACTGAGGTTACTGCCTGAATATAATGTTAACTGTATCGCAGCTCGACCTGTCGTCTCCCACGATGATATCGGATTTACTTCAAACTCGCTACGGAAATTGATTTCAAGAGTTCCACGCCGAAATGTGATGTTAGCTGTCAGTACGGGACGCTTTACTCAATGATTTATCGTCTCTTGCCATTTAAAAACGTAGCGTGGTTTAATTAATATCGTTTTCATTTTATTGCATTTATTATTCACCGGGACACAAATGTTTCAGAAATAACTTTTAGAAATATGTATATTTTAATCTGAAAAATTAAATGTTTTAATAAATTATTCATACTTCTATTATAAAGAGGAATGATTTGTTTATTTGTTACGATTAAACTAAAAATTCTTCCACCAATAGATAGCTACATTATCAGCGAGTAGAATAGGGTTTTTTTGTTTTTTTTTGTGTATAGTACATCTACATTGCACCAGTGGGAAGCCGGGGCGGATCGCTTGTACTTAATAAAATAATAAATAGCTTACAAAAAATGTTTTATATGACATCTATATAACATATTCTGGATGTAAAAAGCCAATATCCTATCTTATTAAAGTAGAAATTCGTCGAAGCGTAGACATACAAAAGAAAGAAAAAACCAATATGTCTCAGCGTACATGTTTGCGAGAGTTGCGTTAAAACCGAGCTATTTCAAAGAGACTTGCGAAAATCAATTCGTAGTTTAACATACCAGAATGCGAATGCTTTTTGTCGCAACGTCGTCTCTGACATATGGGCCTAATGTGTAACTTGCGCGATTGCTGTCGAGTGATCTATAGGCGAGCACTCGTATAGGCGTCTGTAAACTTTGCAGCTAAACGACTGTGACAAACGTCTGCGTTTGTTGACGAAATATTGCTCTTATTTTATCACAAAATACTCATAACTTAGTACAAACGTAATTTGTTGCAACAGTTTGCGTTGAAAGGGTTGCAGGAGATTCATTTAAATTTCTAGTTTAATAAATCATTATTGTTTTATGTACAATAATATTAAAATGGAATTGCGATTTAAAATAAACGTCTGTGACGTAGTCAGCCGAGTTCGTAATTAATTAAATTGGAACTTTTTGACTTTAACTTGATTTATTATACTCGCTGATCCTCAGCTTATTGATCTAGTGTCTAAATTGTTATCTAAAAAATGTTTTTAAATTAATATACAACTTTTGAATGAATTTTTTTAGCACCTATAAAATCAGTTATTATAAAATAATTGATAACATTAGTCACATAGTGAAGTATAAGTTGTGAATGAGCTAGACTCACTAGAGTGTATATTGATATATTGAATACTCGTTAGGAGGATCATCCTTTATGTAAATTATTAAGTACAATATTCCATTATTGGTTTCCATATTACCACGAACCCAGTTACCGCGTTAACCTATTAAACGATCTTTTCGGTCGAATTACTTAGTGTATGTAGTTAATTATAAGGTGAGTTAACAGTAATAATTAGTTTTTCATTACATGTTTTTTTTTTCATATAACATTATAAAACCTACTTAAGACTAGAGAAGACATTAATTTATATGAAACTAGTGGACCCCGCAGACGTTGTTCTGCCACAATTTTGGCTTCGAAATTATATAATTATTCTTAAATTTGAATATGCCCATTTACCCACTATAATTGTCTAATATGTCACTGATTTGCAGTGGACATCTGTTATTCCTAAAAAGCTAAGAATGCATGACGTGAGCTGTCAAGATGGCGGAGTTCCGAATCTAATTTATTTATTTATTTATTTTATAATTAAGTTAATTTTATGCATATTTTTCCTGATTTTTTCCAATATTTTAATAGCTTATGTCTTATTCCGGACATAGAGGAATCCAACAAATAAGATATCGTTAAAATCGGTACAGCCGTACTTGAGTTATAAACGGTGTAACTAACACAACTTTCTTTTATATATATAGATATACCTATTTTTTATTTTATACTGAAAAGGTAATATAATAAATAATAAGTATCCATCATGTTACGTTGTATATTAAATAATCTAATTTTCTAATCTAATCTAATTGTATCTTTAACCTGCACTGGCGATTAGAAAACAATATAAATTGAATAGTCTATTATGACATATTTTAAAAAATTCTTTACCTTAATATTGTCTTTTATTAACGCGAGTATCAAACATTTAATAAAATAAAATACCTTACCGGAATTAAAATCATCCGAAACGTTGAGATCCGGTAAATTTATTTAATTTATATTATTTACTAGTTATCGTTACATTAATTATCCCAAATACATTTTACTTCATTGAATGAAATATACTTTGTTGTGTCATTAAAAAATAAAGAGTTAAATTTCAACATCCCTTTGAGGGCTGGCCCGGGGCTTGATTCCGTTCAAAGATCGGACAATGGTAATTTAAATGTTGAATTTTTACAGCCAACAAGTCGTTTATTCAATCGAAAAATCAATATGCCTCCACTTAATAGACCGAATTTCTCAAAGCGGAAATTCGAACGGCTACGAATAATAACCAACTCTGAATAAAATAGTTTTTAAAAGTTGACAGTTTGGCACTTCCGTCCTCCATTGTTGAACTGTTAGAACCGAGTTCAAGCTTAAATTTTTCGCTAGTTGAACACCTGACAGTTGAAATTATTGAGAAAGAGCATTGAAATATTTCTGAATAAGTTGAAATAAGTATGCACTTTAGATGATTTAACTACATGACATATATTCATAATATATTGGTTTATTCTTATTCACAAATAAGAGATGATGATGAGTTTTTTTTTAGAATAAGAGGTAAACGAGCATAGACTTAAGGTTATTTTCTCAGGATAAAAAGTAGGATACAAGTTTTTTCCTTGCTAATCATAATCAGTTTAGGTGTGAAAACATACACACGAATTTTCACTTGCATTAATAATATTAATTAATTATAGTTTAATGGATACTACATACGTTTTCTTGGCACGACGTCTTCACCCGTATGGAATATTTTGATAATCCGACTATAAAATATGGCAACGACTTCTAAGAGAAATGAGAAACAACGATTAGTTTTATCGTGCAGAAATACAAAATTCAAATTCAATTCAAAAGCCTTTTATTGCCAACCTTAAGTAACATTACTTTAGTTATATTAGTATTTAGGTTCCTTAATTTATTGTTAGTGTTACAGTGAAATATTTATATTAAAAAAATAAAATAAAAATAGTTTTTATTGGTTGGGCACCCGATTACGGGTAAGGTAAAGACAAACACATTAACGTAATAATTAGGAAAGTGAATTTAGTTGTCTAAACTCGTTTCTTTTCTTCATAACGGACCAGAATCAATCGATTCTATCTAAGTCTACATAAGTCTATCGACTTATGGAGGTATGTAAGATATATACATATCTATAGGTACAAATGTACGTTTCAGTACACTCAAAGCCCTATCACATGTAAATAAGCGCATGAATCGCGACCCTGTTGAGTTCTGAATCTCATCACACCACTTCCTCTCTCAATGGCGACATGAAACGCGTTTTAGATAATGCATTTATTTACATTTAATCACGGACTTTCTTTTATTTGAATGCTTTCAGTAATTTGGCCGTAACTCATCTTTAAGATTTGAATATTATCGTAGATTTGGCTTGTAAAATTAACATTGACATTTTGTTGATCGAAGAAAATTAAGGAAAAAATTTGAATATACCTTAGAAATCATAAAAAAAAAGATTGAATAAATAAAAAAGAAGTTTATAGAACATATTTTTATTAAAAAAAAGGTTTTGATTCTAAATAAATTAATTTATATTCTTTACTAACGTTGTTTTATGTATACGTGAGAGTAAATTAACTAATATTTAAAAACTATTTATCTTATTATTTACTTCGAAGTACCTACACATTGCTAATATTAACTGTTAGAAAATTCATATAGAGAGATAATTTCCTTTACGGTATTTTATTACAATTTTTTTACATATTGCCAAATAAGAAATTAAAATATCTTAAGTAAATAACTCAATATATTTCAAAGCTTTCCCTCTCGTTTGATCGTACTGAATAACGATCTTAACATTATTGCTCATTCATAAAACTTAGACGATATTGATAAAATATTATATAAAACTGCTAACAAAGTTCGCTAGTGGCCCTCCGAGCACCCACTATGAAACAAGTTCCATAGAAAATCAATTAGTTTGTTACGTAGCATGTTTACGAAGTTCTTTATTCGGTTAGCGAAGTTGTTTTAAAGTTACCTGGACCCTTGCCTGTGGCTTTAGTGATATCCCGACAGAAATATTTTCTATAATGACTATGGATGAAAAACGTAATAAAAGTATTTTATCCTTATATCGTGAATATTTAACCTTGTTTAAAAATTGCCAGTAAAATCTATACTAATATTATAGAGGAAAGATTTGTTTCTTAAATATTCATTGAGTAACATAGGCTATATTTATTTCTAGATATAATTAGGGATCCCTACTAAAACTTGAATAATACAACCCAAGGTGTAAAAAAACGTTGTCCATACAACTAATGTCTGGATTTACTATATTTTATCAGCCGGTAACATAGGCTATATTTTTATCACTTTATTAATAAAAAAAATAGGCACTTCGATTGCTTTTACAGCATTTTAATATGCGCTTCGATACGTCCTTAAGCGCTCCGTTTGATGTGAAATAAACATTATAAAATAATAAACATAATATACTTAATGCAAATGTTTGGAATGGCTGATCAAAGCGAACAAATAAATATTACAAGACATTCATTATTCGCTTCATTTCTAAATTATAATAAAAGGAAAATAATGAAGCGAAAAAGATAATCACCGAGAAAGCTCAGTCGCATTTTCTTTTTAAAACAAAGCTTAGATTAGACGTACTTTATGAAAATGAACTCACACAATCATTTATTATTGTGATTGTTGTATATTTGGGTGTTTCGCCGGGTGTGCCTTATCTTAATCATTTCAACAGAAAAATGGTAGTCAGTAAGCATTTCCCTTTCCGATAGTAAGTGTCATTATAACCCAGTCGGATTAGAATTTGACCTTGCATTAATTCTAGGTTGCGTAATGTTATTCCAAATTAACAAAAAAAATGTTATTAATTCAAGATGGCGGGTAACGCAGGGGTCGAATTTGATGGCCATTTTGAATTTAGACTCCCACTGGATCCCCCCTATAAGATGGTGCAGTAAAATTTCTACCTAGAAGTAATTCAAGATTCGGCCCTTTTTTCGACTAACCCGACTGGGCTATTAGGTACCAAATTACAAATACAGAATTATATATACACTATATTCAAAATTATCTTTTCTTTTCTCATTATTCCAAACTTAACTTATTACAAAGTGTTTGTCTACACCTGAATGGAATTATTTATAATATTGAATTTGACTTTCTTCGACATTCGAAATAAGTAAAATCAAACTGTGAATTTATTTCTTAGAATATAAATTGATTAATGTTTACGAAATACTTGATGATTTATTCAGTCAACTTCGTTTTCAATCAATCCTAAGGTGTTGATATAGCTTTCCAATTTAATTTAATTAAGTACAGTTTGAATTATATTCATTGGGTAAAATGAATTCAGAGAATTAGAAGCTTTATTTTTAAGTATTTTTTGTAAAAGTTACATTTGACTTATATGATAACGTTAAGGATATTATTTTTATTTTTATGATTGCAGCTGGGCTTTTGGGTTTGTATGATAGTCCCGCCACTGGGTAGATGGTGGTAATGCTGCCACGGAATATCAGTCAACTATGCGCTATTGTTTATGAGCATTTGCAATAAAATAAATCGCGCAATATGCAGCTCACAGTTTTTCCACCTATGAAAGGTCGCGGTGCGTCGTTAACAAGACAAGACGTAGCGAAAATATATTTACAATAAGTTATAAACATGTCGTCCCGACGGGAATCGCGCCCGCGACCTATGGACGAAAGGTCAAAGTTTAATATTACAAGGATAACATGAAATATTACAATAATTCACTTTATTTACAACTGATTAGAGATATTTGGAAAGTGTGTATAATCAGATATCATTAACCTCACGGCTGCCCTTTTTATGAAGTACCCTACTTCTAACCCTTCTCGAGAACTAAAGTGTACTCCGTTATGTAAACTAGCTAGAGTTGATTTTAGTTCGACAACCTTCTGGATCGCGTGCTGCGGCCTCTACAATTAAGAGTCAGACAAGTGTTTAGTTTAAGAGTCGCTGAAGTAAAATTACCAGTCAATTTCTAATTTGAAAAAACTTGAACTAAACCTTTTAATATTTTTAAGGGGTTCAAAGCCATGCGACTAATATTACTTGGGATACTAAGTACATACCAGTCGTAAAGAATAGTTGAAAGAAATTGAAAGAAATACTTTTGAGCTGCATCCCTGGTTAGGGATAATTTACCAAAAATCGAAAACAATATTTGCCGCATTTGAAATTTTTATAGTGATTTCTTTTCAACTCCCTCTTTACGTATGCAAAAGCTTTCGGCAGAGCTTTTTAATTGTGCTATTGTTTTAATTTCAGCTAATTTATTTCAGATATAAATAAATTAGTGTGAAAATTATTTGATACTAAGTGATCCTCGGCAGCGGGACATTTGGGTTACTTTGGAATAGATACAAAGTCGGTAACATGACGAGCGGGGGGTGATTCGATATTCGAAAAATATACCCAAAATCTGGACTTCAGAGCTTGCTTTTATTGGTCACTACCAGATCAAATTTTGTCGTAAGGGAGTCATATTCAAAAATTAGACCCTTCGGAATTCGATATCACGGCCAAGCAAGTCTGTCAAATGTTTTATAATTTCATTAATATAACGTACATAAAAATCATTCAATAAATTTATAAATATACTAGCAACGCACACACGGCTTCACACGGGTGCAATGTAGATGTACTTTACACAAAAAATAACCTATGTTACTCGCTAATAATATAGCTTTCTGTTGTGAAAGAATTTTTAAAATCGGCCCAGTAGTTTTTGACTTTATTCATAACATACAAAAATCAAACAATACAAACCTTTCCTCTTTATAATATTAGTATAGATATAGATATGGAAATACAAATATAATAATTTCCTAGTTGAGCAAATAAGCGTTTATCGTGAGCGACGAACCGTAATTACTGCGAGGTTCCTGTTGGAATCACGGAATGCCAGATTAGGGGTAATTAAGTCTTGCGGGAGTGCACCCGATGAGGGCCATTATATGGGATAATGAGGTGTCCAGTCAGCTCTTGTAATATGTAAATTGTATTTCTGTTTTGCTATCGGCAAGCAAGTTTCGTTCGACGACTCCGCGAGGTTTTGAATATAGGTACATTAAAATAAAAAGTAGTTTGTTTATACAGGTATTGATTTGAAAAAAATCTTGATACGATACAGTTTTCCTATCTCTGATTAACATAAGTGAATTCTCAAGTAATGACGTTTTTATTTTTGATCATTGTTATGTACAGGCATGAAGATAATCCCTCTACTGTGCCCTGCCCTACTAATTCATTTTTTTTCTGGATTTCTGAGCCACGAACACGATCTAACATAGACCCTGACAAACGCAGTATATAATAAATTTTGATACTTCATTCATTTTTCAATTAGAAATTTAAATATTTGTAAATGAAATCGGAAGGAAGTTTCGCGACGTCAGTGTCATATCGATAGCTTTTGATACCTCACGAATTTGCTACTTGTATACGGTATCATCCTTCCATCGCAACCTAATTATTTCACTTAACGCAACAATATTGCAACGAAACTGAATCTATAAATAAATCTGCAACGATCAAATTATTCTATTCCTATTTATATTGGTGTGAATAAACAAAACATTGAATATTTAAAAACCGAAATCCGTATTGGTGTATAAAAATTCATAGATTTTTCGGCTTGTATAAATCTGTGTTAATAAATGATATGCGGTAATACTAGCCTGGAACGACCTAGATTTTCTACCCTATATTTTCAGTCAAAGAGACGATATGACGGCTGTAGAAACGATTTCTAGTATCGCATTGGAACTCACCAGTTGACTCTTGCGTGCCACAAGTTTTTTGGGTCACATGAACGCGCGGTGAAAAAATATTCAAGTGAAATTAATTTGGACTCGGTTGCCGATAGTAACGCACTATTACTTCTTATGCAAATAATTTGAGAGACGAATGATAAATTATTAAAAACATTAATAAACAAAAATTACTTAAGAATTAATCATATTCTATTTATTTCGAAGAAAAGTGTACAATGCGAATGAATTGCAGTTAACTCTATAATATTTTTATTATTATTTTCCTTTAGCGTGAAAGGTACGGCAATTCACCGTAAAGTGTTCAAATACTTTTCGATTTATCCCCATGTCGAACGGAACAAAGCAATATGGCATTGCGATAAAACGACCAATTTCGTGCGAGGGAGCGTAGAGTTAATATATTTGAGTTATTTGTGAAGAAACGCGAACGTAATAATATCAGAAAACTAGTAAACAAGTTCGGCTATAAGCCTCAGTGGAATGTTTCTTGCTAGGTAAATACAGTCTGTGAAAACTCGTCGAGGGTTCTTGACCAAGTTCCAAAGATAACAGAAACAGTTTTCTAAATTGAAATTTCATAACTTCGCTACATTAACGCCATCTTTTTTCAACGAGTTGGTACTTGTTGTAATTCTGGCTTCCTTATTCCTTCTGGCAATATTTGTCAACCATGATTTTCATATGTTTGACATGGGTTTTTTAATTAAACGAACCCAGGTATCGGAAAGTTTTAATCCATCTTTCCTCGCTCGCGTACCATTTTTGCTTGTATGTTTGGTTAAAAGATATACAGCAGTTAGGCTTGTCTAAAATATTTGCAGTATGTATTAATATATATTTATTAAACTAGTAACGTAAACATCTGTGTTACATTACTAGTAATAAATAAGGTATTATAACCTACTTATTTATTTTACATATTCTAATATGAAAGTTTAATAATTGTGACGGGTTATGTTGGCGCGTTCGGTACCTGCCGTACGCATCGATAGGTCGTGAGTTCGAATCCCACCGGGATGACATGTTTATAATTTTCTGTAAGCATGGTTTCCCCACGTCTGGTAACTTCGGGCATTGATCGGGTGGGAGGAATATCGAAATTCCGACCGGGTAAGGAACCACCGTTCATAGATGGAAAAGCCGTGAAGTGCACATTGTGCATTTCGGTTTCAGTCTATGGATTTCAGAATGCTCTAAATAAAAAGAGGGTCGACAGCGCATCATTTGACAAATTATTTGTCTTGCTACTGGGTGCTCAGAATTCCATATACTCTATTAATGAACCATCGAATTCAAAGGCGTATTTCAAAACTTCCAAGAAAAGACATTTCATTAACTTATATAACTAAGTAATATCTAAAAGTAATCCACTATAGAAATGCAAATAAACCACGTCCCGCAGCTTTGTCCGTTTGTAACTGGCTGCCGCCATGATCAATACGTAACTAGCTAACAGGGATGAAAAGAGTTCCTTTTCCCGAGTTCAAGCTATTCCAATACCAATCTCCGACATCAGTCAAGTGTGGAAACGTAATGTCTTCTATCAGATTCTATTTTTGAGTAAAAGATGTAAAGTGTATGTATTAAAGAAGTACTTCAATTATTTTTGTTTAAAGTCTATGTTTCTATGATTTTGACCCGTTATATACCTCAGTACAGTGCTTTGACATTGGAGATCCTGATTTCGAAAACTGGATGGTAAAATTTTAAATTAATGTTTCATACAGGACGACCCTGCAAACCGAAACATCTAGGATTTATGTTTCTATTAAGAAAAATAAACAGTGACAGACCGAAGAATGTGTCTCGCCCATATAGTCTCGTAGTAGCTACGATAGGTACTTAATCTGAGGGCTACGAGAATAGGAAATTCACTTTATATACACTACTGGAAACAATTAAAGGAATAAGAAATTTTCCTCATTTTTTCACCAAAGTTTGGAAGGCTGTATCTCGGTGAAAAATAGTCATATCGAGATAAAAAATATAGCATTTTGAAGCTTCATTGTTCTCTTATACATTTTGGTTATTGAGAAAATTGATGAAACATCTCGAAGGAACGAATTCGCATTTTTTCATTATATCCACGATCATGCACTTGGTCTTGGATTTTTTTTTTCAACTCGTTTCAATGCAAGGTTTGTTTTAGGTGCCTATGTGCGACTTTTTTGCGGTGATATCGACGGTTGAATGAAAAAAGACAATTTCCTCTTAAATCATCGATATTTCGGCAACAGATTATCGCACAGTAAGTCTGGAGATGATTTTGGGAACTTAAATTAATGCGCTATAAAACATGTCCCCATTTTTAGAGGATTTTTTATGAATTTAATTGTTTCCAGTAGTGTATATAAAAAAAATATTGATGACCAGTCTTACCCAAACTCATTACCGATCTACTAATATTTGAATTATTAATAAAACCTTGAAAGCCTACGGCCCAAATAGAGGTTTCCATCCCCAGGATAAGAAATGATGCCTTAAAGTTACACAACTTCTATTGATGCAGAAGTCTATCTGCGGCGCGGCGGTGATAACTTACTACACGATGAGACAAAATAGGTCGACAGCACATCATTTACTGATGTTCTGTGGCTGGGATATCACCTACCATTAAATGAATCTCATGCTCGTCTGTCGATATCTAACATTAAAAAAAAACACCTGCTACAATAGTTTGCCTTGTCTTCAGTTAAAATAATACCTTCCTCTTCCCTTATACCCAAAAATAATATTGCTACATTACAGTGATAATGTTCCAAAAACAAAATAGATGTAACAAGGTAAATTGGATGAGTTAGAAAGTTGGCAGCTTTAATCACGGCGGCCTATGCTCGACTAATTGTTATTAGAGCAACGCCATGGCTAGTTTGTAACTTTTAATAGAGCAGGTTTCATGGAAACTCATTAGAGGTGCATACATGGTACCCTTGTTTTATTATTATGATGATGTTTTCCAACAATTAACCCTCAACAATGAGGTATTGTATAGTGGCTCGTGCGATGCGTGAACTTTTGGATAAAATTAGATAAGTTTGGTATTCAATTTATATCATAATGACTGTCAAGTAGTAATTTTTACTCAGGTGTTTCAGTTTTGTTCTTGCAAAATATAAATTTACTTTATTTAAATATTTTTATTGCTTCTTTAAGTTCTTTGTTCTATAATGATCATAGTTTCTCTGCACGTGACCATGTAGCGTTGATGATAATTTAAAACTGAAAAGATTTAATTAAAACTAAACTCAACTTACACATTTGTTTTTGTCCTTAAGAAGAGGTTAAGATTTGTCAGACATTTTTTAAAGGTTTTATAGACTGTAACTTAAAGCGAAGATTTAGGTAAAACTACAGTGTATATAATTGTATAATATATCTGGAAAAACAGCCAAGAGATTCAGTCGTATTACCTTTTTCGAACATTTTTACATCAAACAGATACAGGAGTAAATCATATCCAAGCACTAGGATCCTAAACTATCCTTATCCTATCTATCCTTGGTTACTAAATAAATTTCATTTAATTTCAAATGGTATAACTATCTGTGAATTAACACGACTTTGTTTTATATACATAATATAGATTTGCGAAAAAGTGTTTCTGTTATTTGTATGAAATTGTGACCAAGAATTTCATTGAAATTATTAAACATTCAAATTGACGATATGAATAATTTCTCGCAAATTGTTGTTTGAGACCCTGTATTCGAATTCTTCAGACTATGACCTACCTTTTACATGTTAGATATCGACACACGAGCATGAGGCTCACTTGTAGGTGATACCTCAGCCACAGAACATCATCAATGATGCGCTGTCGACCTACATTTTACTTCGAGCATTCGGAAATCCATAGACTGAAACCGAAACGCGCAAAGTGTATATCACGGTTTTTCCATCTACGATCGGTGGTACATTAACCGATCGAAATTTCGATATTCCTCCCACCCGTTAAATGCCCAAAGTTACCAGACGTGGCGAATACATGCTAACAGAAAACTATAAACATGTCGGGATGGGAATCGAACCCACGACACATCGGAGCGCACGGTGGGTGTTCTACCAATCGCGTCAACGAGCCCGTCATAGCTATAACTACGAACCTCACAGACATTTATTGTATGCCAAGCGCAAACAGACGCAAAAGGACCGCTTCCACGCCGACGGAATGCAATCTCGCCGCTCGCGCTGGTTCAAAGTTAACATTTACATTTTAAACATTTTATTCATTTGCAATTCACCCTGGGTTTCCACTCTAATGCAGTGTAATTGTAACTGATTGTACAGTTGTTCGAATTGCATAACGTAATTAGATTTCCATTGTGTTTCCGCTTTTGTATAGGTATTCAAAATGAAGCTATTTTATATGCGATCCATCCCGGCTTCGCACGGGTGCAATATAGATGTACTATACCCAAAGAAAAGAAAAATAGCCTTTATTACTTGCTGATAATGTACCTTTCTATTAATGAAAGATTTTTTTAAATCGGTTCTGTAGATCCAGAGATTACCCAATTTACCAAAAGATTTTTTTCAATGCGTATCTCAGCCAGGGCCAATAATTTTAGATATACGATAACTTATTCATGACCATGATTGATGATATAAATGTGAAATAATTAAAGTATTTTTGTGTCACTCTATCGTGGTAAGATTCAGCCTCACGGCGCGGCAGAAACGTACCACACTGATTTTCAGCTATAGTCTCTCAGTCACGCTACGGACTAGCAAATGCTTTAAAAAATATAAACTAGTTACATGAATGTGCCGTGTACCGTAACAGACCGTAATATTTTACATTTTCCAGTAGAAAAATATTCAATTATAAATATTTTCAGTAAATACCGAGAAAGCAAATAGCTTTTTGCTGCATTAAAGCTGTTTTCACTCATTAAAATCCTTTCAATATTTCACTTAAATCTATTTTCCGATACAAAATGTTCGCCGTTACGTTTTCGTTTTACGATATCTACAATTCCCAGAGAGGAAATTTCGAAACAACCGTCATGTTAAACTTGAAAAATATTACTCTAGAGGACGTGCGAAGTGCCCAGTTGATGTCAAAACATTTCCTTATCTCAGCTTTTTTGCAACACGCCGTAAAAATAAGCATAAAACCAACATCAACGTAAAACACGGAATATCTAAGTTTATCGTGAAAATTATGCCATAACATTAATCCTGTATGATCGAAAACTGTATTGAAATAATCGTATTCAATTTACCACGGCGATCAACAGATTTTTAAGTAAATATTATGAGTTGCACGATGCATTGAGTACGTACCACGATGTATCCGTACTAATATTATAAAAGCGCAAATCTGAACGTCTATTATTGAACAATGAAATCACTGGACCGATTTTGATGAGATTTGGTACGGAGAAAGCTTGTTCTATTTTACACTAAATTCGCTATAATGGTTTTAATTTGAAGTTACATTGATAACCGTTTAATATAATTCCAACGAAAGGGTTATGGAAGCCACTAGGAAATACGGAGATATGGTATGTTACGAAGGCCAAAACTTTTATGAATCAAGTTTGTGATTTTTTTATTTATTTACTCAAGAATTTGGGAAGTTAGCAGATACGCCTTTTAAAAATAATAATAAGAGAAATTTTAAAAATAAGAACTTGTCAAAATATAATACATACATGAGAGCTTATTTTAAGATGGTAAAATATAATATTATAAAAATATATTAATGAATTTAATTCGGTAAGTTCCATAGCGATATCGAAGTTGTAATATAGTTACTAGTAATAAGATTAAAGAAAAAGATTAACTCAGATAAAGATAGGGAGTAACTAGCTGACAAACTGGAGCTTAGTGAGAGCTTTACAAGGTATCACAAGATCGGTCCAATTTGTTCTTGATGGCTTTGGCTACCTACAACATCGTTTGCGTTTTCAAAAGACTTATTCCCGGTTTTTTATTTAACTAAGACAATATATAATTATAATGTTGTCTTTTATTAACGCGAGTATCACACATTTAAGTAAAATATTTTAAAACGGATTAAAATGCGAAATAATATTTATACCGATGTTTCGGATGCTTTTCAGTAACCGTGGTCACGGGCAGACTGAAAGGTAACAGCTGTCTGATTTGAAGTATCAAAAAATTGCCATTTTAACGCCATCAGTTCCTATGGAGTTGATATTTACTGTAATTTTCTATATTGTGGTAATTTAAAAAGTATTAAATTTAAAATTTTAAAAGGTATTTTTGACTTATGATTTTAGATTTTCAATTATTGGATCCCAGGTGTTGGAAGTCTCAAACCATCTTCTCTATTGAATTTAGGATGTTTTATAATTTCAATAGCCTCGCGTACTAGTCTAGGAAATAATCTACTTTCTCTTGCAAGGATTTTCGGTTGGTCGAAACCATTGACATAGTATATTGTTGATCGAAGGTTGAAACGTATGTATGTAGTGGTTGGCTTGCCTAAAGTGTGTTGACAGTTGACATACTGCTGACAGACGTTTGTGTTTTATATCCGCAATGTGTTACGCAAATACGTTTAGTTTTCCCAATGTTTTCGCGTTTTGATTCGTTATCAAATATTTTATTTAAATGTGTGATACTTGCGTTAATCAAAGACAATATTAATTATTATAACAATATGAAGCAACAAACAGAAACTAAAAGTGTATAAAAATTCCGAAATAAAAGATCAATATCTAAGCAATTTATGAAAACTTATAACTACAAGAACATGTAGAGCTGTTTTTACCAGTGCTTCACATTAATTACTCGTATATATGAACCAATAATTATGTTTGTAATTATCGGCTTTAAATTTTCCAGCTTCCTCGTTTGTACGAAATCCGCTTAAAAATAAACAATTAGAAGGGAGTTCTCATTTACGTCAATGAAAATTCATTGGGTAAACTAATTAAAACCACGGAATGGTATTCGTATAGGTACACTTGCAATTGCCTGTGGCTTTGACCGCTGTATTCCGAACTAATCGATAAACCACAACACTCCTGAAATACATAATAGCCATAGTGGGCGTAGGCATAATTTTATCTTAATTCGACTTATACCCTTGAGTATAAGATAGGCCATGCTATACTGGTAGGTATCTCTTCTCTTTTGTCTTTATTTGTTGTATTTATTTATTGTTGGTAGTGAATAATTAATATTATTTGTGCAATTTTCGAATTATCATATTATACACATAAAATGAGATATATAAGTCTAAGTATATCTACTTATATATAACGTATTTTATACATAAGTAGATACCACGGAGAAAATTACACAGACACTGGGAATCTCAGTAATAGTTTTTATTATTTGACTGAAGATGATGAAACTCTACTAACTTTAGATTAGCTCGCTATTAATAATAATAAACTAACTGACATTTCCGGTGAATGCAGTGTTACAGAACTATGTAACATAACTTTGCGATATCTGTCTAGTAGTTTTATTTATAAACACGACAGACAGACACAGATTTCCACCATGTATTTTGCAAATAAATATTTCTTATTCTTAAGTATCGAAATCTAAGCTTGGGTCTGAAATACTTCGCATCGATTCTTAATATTTACTTATCCAATTTCAACTAATTTCTCATACAAATGACAGCTTGAATGACATAATGTTAGATATCGACAGACGAGCATGAGGTTTACTTGATGGTAGGTGGTACCACAGCTACAGAACATCAGTCAATGATGCGCTGTTGATGTACTTTTTACTTTGAGTAGTGGAAAATCCATAAACTGAGACCGAAACGCACAATATACAGTTCTTTCGTCTACAAACCCGGTCGGAATTGCGATATTCCTCGTATCTATTTTATTCTCGAAGTGACCAGACGTGGGGAAGACATACCTACTTACTGAATAAGAAAAGAATAAGAATAAATTTATTAGGTACAAAACAAACAAACAATAAGAAAAAAAATACAAAATCAGTAATATAAAAACATAAAAAAGAAAAATTTGTTGGCTTGCTACCTAAATGGCGAGGTTACTCAGCTTGTGCTATGTCAATACTATTGGCATAGCGCTGGTTTTCTGAAAATTAAATTAGTTTACTGAAAATTATTAAAAATTCGTACAGTCGGGATTCGAACCCGTGATCCATCTGAAGACAAGGTAAGTGTTGTACCAAACGCGCCAACGAGCCCGTCGTTCATTCTTGGAGAGTGGTATAATAATAATAATAATGGTATGTTAGGCAACCAGTACACGGCCATAGTCGACGATAGCGCTGTTAACATTTTGAGTAAACTGCGAGTATTAAAACCATGCCGTTTACAGCATCGACCGGCCTTATCGAACACGATAACATCGTAAAGCCCGCCGGACATCGTTCAACGTACTTTAATAATCCTAAATGGAGCTTTTAAACATTTTATATTTTTTCATAGATCTCCAAGGGTTTCCCGGCCATAGCCAAAATAGACATTTTTTTATTTTATTTTACTAAACCGTGTAATACCAAATATTTCGAAACCCATCAATTCAACGGTGAGTTGGGTTCAGTCAAAATATTATATTGTTTATTATTTTGTTAAGTGAAGAAATGAGGAAAAATATTATTTGACCTATGAAAGGGGAGTGGATCATACAATTGCAATCCAATATTTTTGGCTAAACATAGTGAAATCAAAATATGGGGCAGAACCATTCCTGTGTCTGTTTCCCTGATCATTATTCTTTACAGGCAAGTAGGTGATCAACCTTCTTTGCCCTGCCTGATCGAAACATTTTTTTTTAAATCTTGTTTCTCTGGGATTCAAACCCAGGACAACCGGTGCTAAACGCATCGCTCCTACCACAGAGTCACAGAGACGGAAGGCATACCATGAATATGTTTAATGTTTATAACCAAATCATAAAATGTCATCGTAGGCCGTATCGTACACCTTCGAATAATGTATATCGACTGATCCTTCCATAATAAATTTACATGTAGTATTCAAATTCAAAATTCAAATTCAAAATCATTTATTCATTTAGGTAACATAATGTACACTTATGAACGTCAATAAAAAATACATAATTAATGCTTCTAATTTTACATTTACCGCCAGTTCTCAAATCAAGGGCGTAGAACGGAAGAGAAGAACTGGCAAGCAACTCTTCGTCACTCTTTTTAATCGCCAAGTTTTTGTTTTACAAAATATTTGTAAGGCGCTGCAACCATTACACCATGTTCCACATAACATCTTTGTGTAATTAAATATAATAATTAAAAAAAATATAAACCAGAAAAAAAAACAAAGATTTGCCCTCTATCAGCAGTAGGCATGGTGAAATGGCATGGGAGAACGCACTTACATTCTCGTGGGAACAACACGCAAACATATAGTAGAAGTAACTAATATCACCGCATACACGAATTCAAGTTCGACCTGTCACCACAAGTAGCACCCGTTCACGAGCATGACGCATGGCCAGCCATCGGCCCCCTCGCCATATTTTAGGGAGAGAGACAACCCGACGCATGGACGCCGCCACAAGCAATGACATTTAAGCGAGCATGACGATCCTTGAAACGTGAACTTATATAAGATTTAAGTATTATATAAGAGGAATAACAATAGCATATATTTTAAAATTCAAGCAAACTTCTGAAACCGAAACCTTCAAAACAGAACTTCTGAAAGGCGATTTTACTCTGAAATTAAACATATTTTGCCTTGAATATATAAACAATAAAAAGTTATTTCAATTTAAAATTCACACAAACTCAGCCACGAAAATGTGCCGCCAATCAATTTTTTTTTATTCCAGTGTTATTTTTACATATTGACGGAACTGAAATATATATGTAAATTGTAAATATAATCAAAATAAAAAAATATATTCCCTGCTACTACACTATATCTACACTTCCTTTTTTATTTTAGTAGTTTTTTAGTATTTAACGGGCTCGTTGGCGCGTTCGGTAGATCACTTGCCGTGCGCATCGATGGGTCGTGGGTTCGAATCCCACCGGGAGCACATGCTTATAATTTTCTGTAAGCATGTTTTCCCTACGTCTGGTAACTTCGGGCATTGATCGGGTGGGAGGAATATCTAAATTCCGACCGGGTAACGAACCACCGTTCATAGATGGAAAAGCCGTGAAGTGCATATTGCGCGTTTCGGTTTCAGTCTATGGATTTCCGAATGCTCGAAGTAAAAAGTAGGTCGACAGCGCATCATTGACTGATGTTCTGTGGCTGGGGTGTCACCTACCATCAAGTGAACCCCATGCTCGTCTGTCGATATCTGACATAAAAAAAAAAAAAAAAATAGTTATCAATCGCTTCATAATTTTTTTAAGTTGTCCAATGTCCTGTGCACAGAACGATGTCAAAGCAAAATGAAATAGCGCAATAACAAATGAATTATCACATTCTAAACACAAATAGTCAAGCTTTAAATTGGTGTAAATTTGAATTTGGAATTCCTTACCAAACACCGGATTTTTGAGATCAAAGTGGCCAGTTCAATAAAACGCCAATTTCATAGGTAAGGACCTAATATTAATTATGAAGCCAACGTTAATGCGGGAACATATCTGTCGGGTCCACTTGTAGCTAAAAATAATCTCAGCTTTATCGATAGGTATTTGTTTACTGGCTAACCACAATGCTGGTATTAATAAAAATAACAGATGATTAATTAATAATATTGCTATCAATAGCATCCTAATTTTTATATTCAAGCTACTTACTATTAAGGTTTAGAAGAAACTGAAATTGCTGTAAAAGTGAATACCCAGGTTATCTAATGGGGCATGGGACAGACACATTTGTTTCACTGATATTTTACTTTACAGGTCTAATCAGCCTCATCATTTGTCTTAGATAAATACCTCGGCAATCAGTTTACTATGCCCTGCCCGGACAAAATTTGTTTACGCCTATTATGGTGTAGGGTGGATGTTGTGTTTTTGGTTGTTGCTCATATTTTTTACTGCAGGAGTAACGTTGTATGCATGACGCTCGCT
This sequence comes from Anthocharis cardamines, assembly GCA_905404175.1. Taxonomy (NCBI): domain Eukaryota; kingdom Metazoa; phylum Arthropoda; class Insecta; order Lepidoptera; family Pieridae; genus Anthocharis; species Anthocharis cardamines. The sequence continues at coordinate 8,042,099 of FR989962.1, forward strand.
CTTGCTGCAGTTTGTCATAATATTACAATTATTGTTCTTACTCTTATAGATAACTAGCAACACGCCCCGGCTTCACACGGGTGCAATGTAGATGTACTATACAAAAAAAATCTCGTTTCTATTGGTGAAAGAATTTTTAAATTCGGTTCGGGTGTATAATATTACATAAGAAGTATAGATATAGAATATACTAAAAATAATTGCTAGGTATCTACATTATTATATTTGTTAATCGATGATCGACATATAAGTACTAATATAATTGCAGTATTTTTTACAATAACATTGGCGACCGTGACAGCACGATTTCTTTTTTTAGTTCCTCGGTTATCGAACCCATGCTACACTCAGCAAGTATACCACTGAGTCACGGAGACAATTTCCAGGGAAATGATTGCTGTATTAGCAATGTAATAATAGTTTATGAATATAATAATAAATGAGAAAGATTTTTATATTTTGTATAACCAAATGTCCAACGTCCATTGCCCTCACTCGGATGTCTCATACTCGAACACTTAGGAATTTAAAAATCCAAAAGGGCTTTTTAAATAACGCTCACAGTCTCAACTCTTTGAATTAACTCGTCTACGAAAAGTTGCACACATTCCAACATTTGAACTTAAAAGCTGGAAAAATAACGTCATGCCTAAATGAAAAGATAAATAACAATTGGATAATTTTAAGATTAACATTTAGTGATCAATTTGAATTAAAGATTTCTTTTCAAGCAAATAGGTATCATGCTGTGTCTCGTAATTGAATGAAAATGTATTATTTAATTCAATTTAATACAACTTCGACAACTTTAATTATTTAGATGCAAATAAGACCATTTATGTTAAAATATAATAGTATATAGTCTATAATAGTACATTACCTAATAAATGTAGCAAATAATAACCTTATTTAATAGGTATTGCGGTTATATGCATATGATAGGATCAACATTGAAGCATTTTACAAAAGGGATATAAATTATCACAATATGTAATAAAGTATGTTTTTACGCAGTCTCACAGCATTCACAACCGCGACTACCACATTTTCATAATAAATTATAGCCGTATATAAAACCTTTGGCTAATGATACCGATATGAAAATGATTCGCGGTCTGGGAAGTCCGGTTCGGAATATTATCCGGGTATTGAATACTTTCATCCCAACTAACCATTAAATGATATAGGTTGTCGAATTCATATTTATCTATACGAATATTATAAAAAGGATAGATTTGTTTGTTTGATCCGATTTAACTCAAAAACTAGTGGACCGAATTTAAAAATTATTTCACCAATAGAGAGCTAAATTATCAGCGACTAACGTAGGGCATTTTTTGTACTAGATTGCACCCGTGCGAAACCTGGCCAGATCGCTAATTAACTATATAACCTACTACTTACCTCAATACGATATTGATGTAATACACCTATCTTAACTTACTGTACTATTGTAAGTCGTTTATGACATTGCCATTTTTTTATTTCTGCGTTTTAATACTTTAAGCATTAATTTGCTCACAAACAAAATCCGCGGCCTTTTTAAATAAAACAATCCAAACATAACCGCACCTTTTCTCAAAGCAAATTCGAACGGAGCACTCATTAACCATAACCAAATGCAAATATGTCTATTAATTGCGAGGTAACCTGCAAACTTTTGCCCAAATTGGATAACGAGAAAAAAAATGTAAAGAAAAGAGCATTTTGTGGAATATGCTAATCTTGTTAATTAGAGGGTGCCGTCCTCTCAGTGGTTGTTGAGAAAAATATGTTGGCTGGAGCTGAATTATGATAGACATTAATATCGTCCGCACTTCCGCCCGCTAACCGCGTATTTACCAACCCCGAAAGCCTCACGACGATAGCACAGCTAAATCAGCTAGTCCTTTAAAGCTGTTTTCAAAAATAAGTTATTTAGGGGTATTAAATAGGAAATTATTTTAAAACTATATAGAAGTTGCAAAAAGGCATAACATAATCGTAAAAATAAATATAAAAACTTCAAACTTTATTTGAAATATATGTCATTAACCCTTAACCACTTAGCATACGTCTCACAGACCCCGAAGATTCTCTCATTGAATTTTAAAAAAAAAATGCAATGATGTCCTTCCTTTATGTGATTATTATAACAGATCTCATTTTCCAAATGTTTATAGTTTATAAGTTTAAAATAGTGAGTGTCGATTACTTAATTGAGATTTAAAACAAAAATGTTAATTTTAAAGTTTCTTTATTATTCTAATAAATAGTTTAATGTGTTCCTAAACTCGCCTATAATTAAAAACTAAAACTTACCTCACAAAATTTTACAAACGAGAATAATTTTGCTCCGGGGTCTCACAGACTTATGTTAGGTTGTAGTGTGACAATAATAGATGCTAGGTGGTTAAGGGTTAATCTATTTTATGATATGAGTGTTTTATGTATAACTAGCAACGCGTCCCGGCTTCACACGGGTGGTGACTATACACAAAAAATAGCCTATGTTACTCGCTGATAATGTAGCTTTTAGGTGATTTTTTTTTAAAATCCGTCCAGTAGTTTTTGAGTTTATTTCATAACATACAAAAAACAAATCTTTCCTCTTTATAATATTAGTATAGATATAGATATTGATCTTAATATTATCGTGTAAAAAGTAAACTTTTGACTATTATTTTACAAATCGGTAGTGAACTAGCTGTTTTTTTAACCTATCCCTAAACTTGTAAATTATTGCCAAGGGGAACCAAAACATCTACAAATGTCTACAAGAACAAACCTAATGAAGTGCAATTTTCAATTATATAAGATCTTAAAGTTACAAAAATATTATGTCATAGTGATTAACTAACTTAACTTAAAAAAAATTAAAAATTATCCTTCGTAAAACGAGTTGATAATGACAAATTCAACTTTATAAAAATCCCCAGGTGCGGATTTTTCACGGATCAAAATTTAAGGCCCGTATTCCATAAAGTTACTCAGATTTCAAATGTAGATGAATGACTTATCAAACCATTTTTTCTCTTCTCATGAATAGATTTCGGCTTTAGTAACGTCATGGAATACAGGCCTTATGTCGTAATTATTTGTACTTAACACAAGTAATTCCCGCTGTGGTTACATGCGAAACAAATAGTACATTAAATATATTATTCTGTGCCTGAAGTCAACCGCACTCGGTTTGCGGCTGAATCCATTTGAAAAAGAGCTGAAAGAGCGATACGAAATAAAATAGCCGAGTATAAAATATAAGTAAGTGTAAAGCCCAGCAAACAGTGAGGTGAGAGCAAAGAGCAGTTCTGTAAATCAGCTGCACCGCTTCGAGATTTATGCGCAAATAAAACAACCGCAGCGTTCGCTCGGCCATTTCGCGAAGTTATTTCAATTTAACGCTGTGTACGCACGTTTACAACGTATTAACGCAAATCGTCCAAATGAACGATTACCTCATTAGCATCCACTAATTAACTGGTCATAATTTGACATTGTTGTGACCGACCAATGTATACCCGGGTTAATTCAGTCAAGCATAGTTCAATAACCTTATCAAGCTTTGAGATTTTTTTACATAATTATCTATTAAACGCATATCTATCTTACATTCAATGCTAGAAATACTCAATGCTAAGTAATTCTGGCTCAACTATGTTAAATTTATACTAAGAATTCATTGAAAGAGTGCTCGAAGGGAAGCGAGTTCGATTCAAAAAAGTGAATTCCCGAGTCCCCCTTCGTTGGGCATGGGGTAGATACATTTCTGTGTCTGTTTCACTGATCATTATTATTTTACAGGCAAGTAGGTGATCAGCCTTATATGCCCTGCCCAACCGAAATCTTATTTTATTTATCTCAATTTTTTCCCCGGAATTCGAACCCAGGACTTCCAGAGCTAAATGCATCGCGCTTACCACTGAGCCACGAAAGTGATCAATTCAAACCGGAGCTTATATGTTTATACTTTAAATATGATTTTTCTGGTCCATTTCAGTAACGAAGCACCGTTTATAAACGGAAAAGTGTAAATGGCGCGATGTCGATTGCAAGAAGTACCTAAAGTAAGTAAAAATAATAATAAAAAGCTTGTAAAAAAGTTTGAAAGCGTATCATCGCTGAACATTGATGTAGTGTACCTACTTAACAACAACTGGCTATAAATATTTGAATATAACATAGTAAATATACTAGACGGAATCAAATCCGAGACCCATGAAAGTAATACTGCACATTAGAAGTTTGATAAGAAATACGCGGTTTTGTAAAGTTATTAACATTTAAATAAAATACTGTATACCGGATTAAAACGCGATTTATTGTTTAAATTATTTATCCCGACGTTTCGGATGCTTCAACTCCGTAGGAATAGATGGCGTTAATATGTAATAATTGTAAAACAAAAACTTGGCGATTAAAAAGAGTGGCGGCGAGTTTCTTGCCAGTTCTTCTCGTCCGCTCTACGCCCTTGATTTGTGAACTGGTAGTAAATGTAAAATTAGAAGCATTTAATATTAGTAATATTAGTAATTTAATATGTATTATTTTTTATTGACGTTCATAGATGTACATTGTGTTACCTAAATTAATAGATTATTTTTTAATTTAATTGAATTAAATATGGCAACTTTGTGACATTTCAAATATAAGACAACTGTCATCTTTCAGTCTCCCGCGACCACGGTTGCTGAAAAGCATCCGAAACGTCGGGATAAATAATTTAAACAATAAATCGCGTTTTAATCCGGTATACAGTATTTTATTTAAATGTGTGATACTCGCGTTAATAAAAGACAATATTATGTTATTAACATTACAAAACCGCGTATTTCTATAAATAAAATTGCTTTATTGAACTATGATATTTTTTTATATTAAATATCGACACACGAACATAAAGTTCACTTAATTGTAGGTGATACCTCAGCCACAGAACATCAGACAATGATGCGCTGACAACTTACTTCAAGCATTCGTAAATTCACAGTTTTTCAATAAATGAACGGTGGTTCGTTACCCGGTCGGTATTTCGATATTCCTTCCACGCCTGCCCGAAGTTACCAGACGTGGGGAAGACATGTTTTCAGAGAATTATATGTCATAATTAATACGTCATTCCGATGAGATTCGAACCCACGACCCATCGGAGCGCACGGCAGGTGTTCTACCACATGCGCCAACGACCTCGCCGTTACTCTTAGATTGATATAATAATATGCTGCACAGTATACTTATTTTCTTATAGCTCGCTTTGGCCGGCGCGCCATTTCAAATAGAGCCACTGAAAATCCCCCATTATAGACCCCAACACTGATTTTATTTATACACGTACACTGAGTAGATACCTAAACTTACACAACAATGTATGAGTTTACTGAGTGGTGTCCTTTTAGAGATACAACATATTGTATTGGGATACCAAAATGTACAATTTCAGAGTTTTATTTAGTTTAAGCATATTTCTAACACCAGTAGGTAGTTGATATTGTAATTTTTGTATGGTGTTATTCGAAATTAAGAGTTTCTTCATTTACTACGATAAATCATTAGATATATTAAAGTTTAATTGATCATTTCTACAGATGCTAGAGTGTATGGGAGAAATGCATTTTCACAATATTGTCACGTCTGAATGATGTTGCAATGCAATTTCACGCAATACTTGCGCTGGAACTCGTTATATTATACTCGTACCTATTACACTTGCGTTGCGTAAGGAATTTAACAGTGCAAATATATTTTACTTTTTTATGCTAGATATCGACAGACATGAGGTTCACTTGTTAGTAGGTGATATCTCAGCCACAGAACATGTCAGATGCGCTGTCGACCTACTTTTTACTTCGAGCATTCGGAAATCCATAGACTGAAACCGAAACGCACTTCACAGTATTTCCATCTATGAACGGTGGTTCGTTACCCGGTCGGAATTTCCATATTCTTCACAGCCCTTCAATGCCCAAAGTTATCAGACGTGGGGAAGACATGCTTACAAAAATTATAAATATGTCGTCCCGGTGGGATTCGAACCCACGACTCATCGATGCGCACGGCAGGTGTTCTACCGAACACGCCAACGAGCCTGTCGAAAACTTTCGTAAATGTGACTCGTTTCAAACATGACTCCTTTAATTATTCAAATCAAAACATTTTAAATTTAATATAAACTGTTAAGAAAAAAAAATAGTCTATCTTAATATAAACAACAGGTTAACATTATTATTTATCTATGTCAAATTTATTAAACATTTGAAACAAAAACAAACATAACTAATTATTATAATTAAGATATTATTGTCATGTCTATTATAAATATAATAAAAACATTTTGTCACTTTTCATCCAATGAAAATTTAACTAACTTCTCTGACTCTAACCAAAGTCTCTTTGCGATGTCAGCATCTTGTGACAGTCGAGATGGCTTCGCCATACGACAGTCACTGAAATAGCAACCACTCACGTCTTTGACATCGCGTGACACAGCCAAATATATCGAAGTTTGTGCCGCTTCCCAAGGGCTTTGATACAGAAAACTTATACATATTTTTAATAATTTACGTATGTATTTATTTTTTATGTTTCTAAAAATATTTGTTGCACACACCCCCGGATGCAGTGCATTAACAGTTACACCGGTGTCTCTCAGTCTCCGAGCTAATTCTAATGTCATCAAATTTATATACAATTTACTATTAGCATATACCAAATAATCACTCCAATATTTTTCCATATTCAAATTTTCATAATTCATTTCAGCATCAGCATATTTATGTATAACAGACGATACGTTCACGATTCGACTAGGCGCCGATTTTTTCAGCAAAGGCAATAATAAGCACGTTAACAAGAACGGCCCAAAATAATTTACTTGCATTCCAATATGATTCCCATCTTCAGTTTTGTAATTTCCGAGGCCACCCGCACCTGCATTATTTATGAGCACGTCCAAACGACTCTCTGTTTTATATATTTTTGCAGAAAATTCGTGCACAGAGCGTAGCGAGGCAAAATCCAAATATCTATAAACAACGTCAGTATTACCAGTGGCCTTAATTATTTCATCCTTGGCTTCTGTCGCGCGTCTGACATTCCGGCAAGCTATTATCACCCGCGCACCGCGCTCCGCTAGATTCTTGGCGGTTTCCAAACCGATTCCACTATTACCGCCAGTTATTATGACAACTTTCCCCACCATATGAGCACCCGAATGACATATTCCACACGTCAACTTCTGATAAGTCTTGAAAGTTAACACAAGTAAAACGATTACACTGATTATTAACACTGTAAAAAACATGTTTCCATCAATTACACTGCGTTGACTTCTCGATTGTAAATAATATTGAATACTGTAGAACGCAACGAGATTATTTGCTTATACAGCATAGAGCCATGATAAGAACGCGATAGCTGTTTCTTTTAGCTTTATATCGGTTTGGTGATAAGAAACTATCGAAGTAGTCACATGTGGAGTGATATCTTTCTGACTTGCAAGTGTATCCGGCCGTTTTGATACTGACTGTACTAAATAGAACGTGCGTACGCGACGCGACGTGCTCTTGACAAGATTTACGTAAGCAGTGAAGTGTCAATGAATCTAATACAGAATGTATATGTCACCTTGAATGAAAATAGATACAAATATATTACTTTTACCTTAACGCGTAAGCGGTAAATCCATAATGAAGAAATAATATATTATTAATGTGTCCTGTTTCCGGAAATTTTAGGCTCCTTAAAGACATAAAACCATGTTTTCAGTATATCATGATTCTTAATGCTTATAAAATACTTACCGACTTAAAAAACTTATATGAATACAATTTTCAGTTGTGTTTAATCAGGCCGAATGGCTTATACATATATATATATATATATATATATATATATATATATATATCTCTATTATATCAGGATACCACTCGATTTATTGATGATAGCAACACGTCCCGGTACACAAAAAATAGTCTAGATCACTAGCTGATAATGATGTAGCTTTCTATTGGTGACAGAATATTTATAAAATCGGGTCAGTAGATCCAGAGATACAATCACAAATACAGAGACAACCTCACAAACTTTACCTCTTTATAATATTCATATAGATATAACTTACATTATAAGATTAAATTATTAGTTTTCAAATAATTCTTATTGATAAAACGTTTATTATTTAGTTATGCTAAATGCAAAGATAAGTGAAATTTTAAATTTATTCAATTCTACATACATATATTTCACGCCTCTTTCCCATTGGGATAGACAGCACGGAATTCCATATGCTCCGATCCTTGCATACCACTTTCGCTTCTTCCACTTTCATCAACGCTTTCCTACACGCTCATCGGTTTCGAGGTATTTCATTTTAGAATTAGTTAATAGGTATTTAATGAATATGCTTTATTAGCTTTATTTATCATCAAAGCAAGAGAACAACTTCAATATTTTTTGAGAAATATACCTTAGTATTAAGGAAATTACTCGTAGCGCACTTCGAGTCTCAAAGGTATTTAATAATTACTTGTAGACGCTTACCTAATTAGTTTTGAGATAAAATCGAGCAAGTGGATAGCTGCAAACGAGCGGAGCACGTTTTACGAGCTTGTTAAGTCTTATAATTGTTGAACTTGGCGCCCGCGGCTTTAACCCGCCATTACCGACTTAGAAACTCTCCGCTAAGCTCAAGATTGGATTCTTTATAACCTTTAACACCTTAAGCAGTCCACCATAATTATATTATTAGACTAGCAACGCGCCCCGGCTTCACACGGGTGCAATGTAGATGGACTATACAGAAAACATAACCTATGTTAGTCGCTGATAATGTAGCTTTCTATTGGTGAAAGATATTTCAAAATCGGTCTAGTAGTTTTTGAGTTTATTCATAACATACAAAAATTCAAAAAAAAAATCTTTCCTCTTTATAAATATTAGTATAGATATAGCCTTTATTCAGATAAAAGCCTCATAACAATACTCAAAAACAAACATAAAACTTTAAAAACAACATAACTTATTCTAGTAATTGCAACTTGTTTACTTTCTATAGACCTGTTTGAAAAATTCTGTTGGCCTCCTCCAGCCGTTTCCATTCTCGTCATTCTTGAGCCAATTGTTCCATATAACTCCTTTCACTTATCTGATACGATTCACTTCTATAATTATATTAATAAAAGATAAATTAGTGATACATAGCGTCTTAGAGCGTCAAGTAAAACAAGCAGACATAATTTCATTAGTCTATAACAAATAAGTACAAATAAACTCAATGTTATCGAAATAAAATATTCCTTTTTTTAGTGTTTTCTAACAACTGAAGGATTTTTTTATTAATTCCAGTTTTAGTTAATTTTAGGATTGGTGTTGCAATTTTTTCTTTACATATTTAATAGTATTCAAAATTCACATAACAATACAATAGGACGTCATTTAGTACTTTATTCTTAATCGTTATAAAAAACATTACGAGATACTGAAAGGAACTTAATATTATACGGTAGGAACTTAGAAGCAGATGTTTTCTATAATGGCAGTACTTATAGCAGCTTAAGTTAAAGGGAACAGTTCGTGATTATTGGATAGCAGCATAAGGTAATTCTTTTTCTTATTGTTTCTTTTTTTCTGTTCGTAAGCTCTTCTGTGTTGAATACTTGATGAGGATGTCCAATCTTTCCGGTTTCGCCCGATTGTTTCAGGCAAATTTATTTAATCGTATGAAGTAACTAACCAACTTCATCCCTGGATCCTTCATAGTCATGATTGTGATTTACCTTTCAAGATTTTTTATAACGCCTTTGTAAAATAAAAAGCAATGTATAATTTCTATAAAGTCACGATTTTTTCAGCAGGCGCAGCAGTTAATTCATCTACGCTTGTATACAACTCGTACCTAAATTATATACATACATACGTATGTCCAACAAATAATCTCTCTAAAGCAATATTCTCTCTTTTTTTGTAATAAGAAAAGCTAACAAATTTGAGGATTTCAGAAAATAAAAATTGTATTATGTTTTTTATATCTTTCATCTTACCTGTTATTATATTTAAAATCATAAAAAGTGACAACCCTACCAGTCAGTATAACTAATAACGGCAGTCATAATTTTGGCAGTGCCTCGATTACAAGTATGATTGTTATCTACTGTATTTTAATAATTATAATAATAATTTTATCAGCATATATTTATTTCTATGTATCGTGCGGTTTATGTAAAAATAGCGTACATTTAGTGGGAAAAGTTGTTATAGTGACTGGTGCAAATTCTGGGATTGGTTTCGAAATAGCCAAAAATATGGCTGAGAGAGGAGCTCGCGTTATAGTCGCTTGTAGGAATGAACAGCGCGCAACAAATGCCGTCAACGAAATCAAAAAAATATCCAGAAACGAAGATGTACATTATCGGCATTTAAATCTCACATCCTTCAACTCTATCAGGGAATTTGCTACCGCAATACTGAGAACAGAGAAAACTTTAGACATTCTCATTAACAACGCAGGTACAATAACAAGTGCCAATGAAAAAACAGAAGACGGGTTATCAGTCATGGTACAGTCTAATTATCTCGGACCATTCCTTCTGACATCGCTTCTTCTTCCGCTGTTAAAATCATCTACTCCGAGCCGTATTATTAACTTATCATCCGCTACTCACAAGTTCGTGAATATCAATCCAGATAATTTAAATGTCGTACCTAATAACATAATTGGATTTACAAATAATATTTGCTATTTTAGAACAAAACTGTGCATGCTATTAATGACATTAGAACTGGCTCGTCGGCTGAAAGATACCGGTGTTACAGTGAACTGCTTACATCCTGGAGCAGTTAAGACGAATTTCATAAACGAAATCGATTTGTATTTTATTAAGTTTATTGTTTTATATATTTTCTTGCCATTTTTTAAAACGCCATGGCAAGGTGCACAGACAGCTATCTATTTAGCTGTGACACCGGAATTGGAAAATCTGAGCGGTGGTTACTATGTTGATTGTAAATTAACGAACGCAAGTAGGAGAGCGCAAAACCCTGAATTGGCTCAAAAATTGTGGATGGTTTCTGAGAGAATAGTTGGTTTATAGTTTTGTGTTTTGGGCTCTGTTGGAATTATCACAGTGAAAAGAAATTGTTTGGACCGCGTCTGTAATTTACCAATTTATTAATAAGTATTCGAAAAAGAAAACAGAGCATAAAGTAGTCTTATTTATAATAATTTATTGAATAGATGTTGATGTTAAAAGTTGATATTTTAGCCTTAGATATTTTTAACATTTGTACAAAAGTTCAAGGAAACGTCTCTGGAAAGGTGTTACACAATATATTTAAACAAAAAACCTTGGAGTGGTATTATGACAAGGTTGTTTAGTTTTGACAATATAATATCTCTTGATTACTTTTTTTGTAAATCAACGCTAGCTACATAATACTGTCTAGTCATACTTACATAATGAAGGCAAAATATGATAACCGACCTAAACAAAAAGTTATTGTAGATAAAAACATTTTTCTTATCTACCATCATCTAAATGTGAATTAGATGATAGTAGATCGCATCGGTGATCATCAATTATTTATAACTATAATTTATATACAAATACAGATACGATAATCTGTATTTGACTTCATAATTTCATAGGTCATCATTTGTTTATAGAAACCAGCTTATCTACAAGGCATACAATGGCTCGCGCATAAGAGCCTTCATTTTGGATTATTGGTTTTTAAAAAATTTTTAATAAAAAATCTGTGTTTCTTCAAACTAAATTATCATTTAAAAATAAACATTATTGAAATAATCAACTTCGTATACTTGGAGAAACAAATTTATTTCTACTTCCTTGTAAGCTAGGCCTGTTTATAGAGAAAAACCGATATTTTTATTAATAGCTTCGGGTGTAGTTCAGAAAAGGTCATACCGTTTTTTTCCTTGAAATTTCGTATACTTATGTATTTTGACTCGCTGCAGCTGATCACGAATATGATAGTTAAAATAGGCGCAAGTTTCATTTTCAAGGTCAAAGCTCGAAAAAATTACAAAGAGATAGCTTCTGGTTATTACTCAAAGATAATTCCTAATTTTCATTATCTCGTCAAACCAAAATAATATATTTTTATTAGTGTTTTCCCGGGATTCGAACATTTGCCTCAGACCTGGATACTTATGAATGAGTTTTATATTAATTTAAGTCAGTTATAAGTAATAATACAGTTAAAAGATGCGATACAGGTACTTTTAGGTAGGTATAGTGATTGTAGGTACCTGATAAATAGAGAACGTGATTTCTAATCACGATTATAATAATTTTACAAGTGGAAAGGCTTAATACTCAAACGCTAATTTCTGTTAATATGGTAAATAACAGCCTTATTCATGGAACCGGAAGTTGACAACTATGTAGAATCACTCAGTGGGCCTAGCACGAACGACTATCGAAATATGTCGTATTCGAATCGTCCATCTGTCAGTTGTATGAGAAATGATTTGAAATTTCATACAAATGACAGCTCGACGATACGAATACTTTTTCGCGAGTTGTTCGTGCTAGGCCCTCTGTATTTATTTGGCGCAACTGAGGCATACAAATTCTAATAATTCCAAACATATATGTATGTCATCAATGTTTACTGGTAAATGTGATAGCGATAAGCGTTTTAATCCGATGTAAAGTATTTAATTTAAATTAAAGCCACTTCAAAGACTAACTCCTCTGATAATTACCTACATAGTGTGTTTTGATTCTGATAGCTATAAAACTGTAGCGAGCGCGTAATCATTACCACGTTTAGTTGACGTCGGTTAAATATTACCGTTACGCGTGACGTAGGCGAGCCGGCGAGCGACCGGTTCTCGGGATCCACAGCGGCGCGCCAGCGGCCAGTGAGAATACCACGCTTGGAGCGAGAGGCTGCGCGCGCGCATATTTTAATTGTCCCCTACGCCGTCCTTCAACTTCTACATTGTATTGATTTGATTGTTAATAAACGTTTTGATAAACTCTATAGTGGTGACCCGTTCGAACACTCGCAGTGTATTAAATAGTGAACTTTTACGTACGTTTTAATTATTTATATTTGTTTTAAATATTAGAATGGCTAACGTCGATAACGCTGTTCAAGACGAAGTTTGTCGTGTTGGAGTTAAGGTGCCGCCATTTTGGCCGAATGAACCGGCGTTATGGTTCATGCAGTTAGAGGGACAATTCGCGTTGGCAAACGTGACGACTGATGCTACAAAATTCTATCACGTCATTGCTAACTTGGACTTTAAATATGTGTGCGAGGTAAAGGATATTATTACTAAACCGCCCGCGGAGAATAAATACGAAAAAATTAAATCAGAATTGATTTCTCGTTTATCGGCTTCTCAAGAACAGCGCGTAAGGCAGTTACTTACTCACGAGGAGTTGGGAGACCGGAAACCATCCCAGTTTCTCCGACACCTACAAGACCTGGCTGGAGCAGAGGTTCCAGATGATTTTATACGTTCGCTTTGGACAAGTAGATTACCAAACCACATTCAGGCCATCATAGCAGCTCAGGTTGATCTTCCTTTGGTTTCGGTGGCGCAGATTGTAGACAAAATACACGAAATTACCCCACAGTTTAATACGGAAGTAACCGAGGCTTCTACGTCGACTTCTACACCGTTGAGAACATCAGTGTCTGAAATTGAAAAGCTTACACGCCGCATTGATGATCTGTCACGGCAAGTCGCAGAGCTATCTACAGCATCACGTTCGCGCTCGAGGAGTAGATCGCGCTCCTCACGTTGGCGTCAACGGTCCCGGAGCCGCTCCAACGCTGGCTCGGGGCAATGCTGGTATCACAAACGGTTTGGCACTAAAGCAACAAAGTGTCGTTCACCTTGCTCGTACCCCCAGGGAAACGGGATCGGCAGTCAGTGAAGGCGGCAACGCGTGACTGTGAAAGTGTAGTAAGTGGCCGTGTATTCGTAACAGATCGTAAAACTAAAGTGCAATTTTTAATAGACACAGGCTCTGACCTATGTGTTTACCCATATACATTTATTCGTGATAGACGTTGTGTTAAAACTGACTATAAACTATTCGCCGCGAATGGGTCTACTATTAATACTTATGGTTGGGTAAATATGTTGTTAGACTTTGGGCTTAGGCGTGCATTTGCTTGGCGCTTTGTTATAGCTGACGTCACAAAACCTATCATAGGCATAGACTTTTTATCGCACTATAATTTACTTGTAGATGCTAGGCATAATCGCTTAATAGACAATATTACATCGCTTAGTGCAATTGCTAAGCCAGCTACAAATGCTTTTTGCCAAATAAAGTCTGTTTCAGGTACTTCTCGTTATCATAACTTGCTCTCACAGTTTCCGGACATCACTCGTCCAGCTGGAGACCTGTCTACGCGTGAAGTTAAGCACAATACACTCCACTACATCCGTACTACTTCTGGACCACCGGTGTACAGTCGCCCTCGTCGCTTGGCACCGGATCGACTCCGCATTGCTGTAAGAGAGTTCGAGGATATGGTAAGAGCAGGTATTGCTAGGAGATCTGACAGCCCTTGGTCGTCTCCATTACATCTGGTACCTAAAAAGAACAATGAATGGCGACCATGTGGCGACTACCGCGCTTTAAACGCGCGAACTATACCTGACCGATATCCGGTTCGCCACATAGGTGACTTTGCTCACAATCTGTCTGGCTGCACTGTCTTCAGTAAAATTGATTTAATTCGTGCATACAATCAGATTCCTGTTAATCCTGAAGACATCCCGAAAACGGCGATCACAACTCCATTTGGCATGTTTGAATTTTCATTTATGAGTTTTGGCCTTCGTAACGCGGCTCAAACATTCCAAAGATTTATGGATGAAATACTCAGGGACTTAGATTATTGTTACCCGTATATTGATGACATTCTTGTGGCTTCTCAGGGCGAGACTCAACACCTGGAACACCTGGAACGAGTTTTCCAGCGACTGCAAGACCACGGTGTCATGATCAACGCTTCTAAGTGCGTTTTTGGAGAGTCACAAGTGGAATTCCTTGGATACATTGTGTCTGCAGAAGGGACAAGTCCACTCCCACAGAAGGTAGAGGCTATCCAGACTTTTCCCATACCCAAGACAATCAAGGAACTTCGGAGATACCTGGGTATGATAAATTTTTACAGACGTTTTGTTCCAAATGCAGCTCAAATACAAGCCCCGCTACATGAACTTTTATCTGGCCCAGCAGTGAAGCCCAATACACCCATCACCTGGACTAGTGAGCTTCAAAAGGCATTTGATGATTGTAAGGCAAGTTTGGCTAAAGCTACTCTTTTAGTGCATCCCGATCCTAAAGCAGAACTTACTCTATGGACAGACGCTTCAGATAACGCGATCGGTGCTGTTTTGCAGCAGAAAGTAGGATTAGACTGGCAACCACTCAGTTTCTTTTCTAGAAAGCTGAATAGTGCTCAAAAGAAATACAGCCCTTTCGATAGGGAACTCTTAGCGATTTATGAAGCTGTTAAATACTTCCGGCACATGGTCGAAAGCAAGGATTTTATCATATTTACCGATCACAAGCCTATTGTCGCAGCATTTCGTAAAGCTTCAGAGAACTGCTCACCACGACAATTTCGATATTTTGATTTTGTGTCACAATTTACGACAAATATCAGACATGTTGCAGGCGAAGATAATGTTGTCGCTGATGCTCTTTCTCGCACTGACGCTATTTCAAATGTTATAGATTTTAATGCACTAGCCTCAGCGCAATTGGTGGATGATGAACTACAACAACTGCTACGAAGCAACACTTCTTCACTAGACCTCCAGGAAATGGACGTTTCTGGCTCTGGTAAGATGATAATATGTGATATGTCATGCTCCACACCACGACCTTATTTGACTCCTGCATTTCGTCGACAGGCATTCGATTGCCTTCATGGATTGAGCCATCCAGGTGTAAAGGCAACCGTTAAACTAGTATCTCAAAACTTTGTTTGGCCAAGAATCAAAAAGGACTGTAGTCTCTGGACCCGTTGCTGTCTCGCATGCCAGCGTTCGAAAGTTACACGACACACAAGATCTCCGGTACACAAGTTTGTTCCTCCGTCGAACAGATTTTGCCATGTACATATAGACCTCATAGGACCCTTGCCAGTATCACATGAATACAAGTATTGTCTTACCGCCGTAGATAGATTCACGCGTTGGCCAGAAGTTATGCCACTTCAGAACATCAAAGCTGACACAGTGGCGAACGCATTTGTCACTGGCTGGATATCACGTTTTGGTTGTCCTGAAAAGATAACTACGGATCGAGGTAAACAATTTGAGTCGTACTTATTTAAAGAACTTTCACGGTTGGTTGGTTTTCAACATTTACAGACGACAGCGTATCACCCAGCTGCGAACGGAATGGTCGAGAGATTTCATCGTCAACTCAAAGCAGCGATTATGAGTCATGCCAATGATGATTGGGTTGAAATTCTGCCATTGGTTCTTCTCGGAGTTCGCACAGCATGGAAGGAAGATATAGGCTCTTCTTCGGCTGAATTGGTGTATGGTGAGACACTGCGTTTACCTGGTACATTTCTTCAATATTCTCCAACACAGGTCGTAGACTATACGAATTTTATATCCCGTCTACGCGAAAATATTCAAAGACTAAAACCTACTCCCGTGGTCCACCATGGCGCAGCTCCAACATTTGTGAGTAAAGATTTAAAGTCTTCATCACAGGTTTTTCTTCGCCAAGATGCGGTTCGAAGACCTTTACAGGCACCGTACGCTGGACCATTTAAAGTATTGGAACGTGGAGAAAAATATTTTAAAATAGATATCAGAGGCCGACCTACAACAGTCTCCATAGATAGGCTGAAGTCAGCGTATGTTCTTAATGACTTAGCACCTCAAGTTTTAAAACAAAATGTTTCAGATCCACCTACTACTGAAAACCGCAGGACACGTTCTGGACGTCATGTGCGTTTTCCCGATTTTTATCGACCTTAACGGTCTCCGGGGGGGCTGATGTAGCGAGCGCGTAATCATTACCACGTTTAGTTGACGTCGGTTAAATATTACCGTTACGCGTGACGTAGGCGAGCCGGCGAGCGACCGGTTCTCGGGATCCACAGCGGCGCGCCAGCGGCCAGTGAGAATACCACGCTTGGAGCGAGAGGCTGCGCGCGCGCATATTTTAATTGTCCCCTACGCCGTCCTTCAACTTCTACATTGTATTGATTTGATTGTTAATAAACGTTTTGATAAACTCTATAAAACTAAGAACTTTTTAATGGAATAGGGAGCAAACGGCTGTCGGCCCATAGATATAGGCAACATCGGAGGACTTGCAGGTGCGTTACCGACCTTTAAGTAATGAATAGGCTCTTTTTTGAGGTTCCTTACATAAGTCGTATCGGTTAGGAAATACCACTGGTGACAACTGGTTCCACAGAGAAAATGTGCGAGGCAGAAAATAAAATTGAGATGAATAAGAAAGGCTGGAATATAAACATGTAAAACTATTTCTAGCCGCAATCATACGTACGTAAGACGTACATAAAGCACCATGACAAAACTGTTAATTTTCTTCATATATAAATGATTAAGTACATTAAATTACAATCTAATAAATGCGTTTTTTGGCAGTATATTATGTTAATTTCATGTTTAAAGGAGTTTTTATTTTGTGTATAAATATTAAGTTCCATCAATAAGTCATGTGCAAATCCGATTCAAAATATCATTACGTTTATAATACGAATTCATAATTTATAATATAAATAGTTATTTTATTACTAAACGTATTAATAACATTTTTAAATATTTATCTATATCTACTAATATTATAAAGAGGAAAGATTTGTTTGTTTGTTACTATTTAACTCAAAAACTACTCGACCGATTTTAAAAATTCTTTCACCAATCGTAAGCTACATTATTTTTGTACAGTACATCTACATTGCACCTCTGCGAAGTACTTTATACGTAATATATTCATCCAACGGCCGGCAACGCATCCTCAAGACCCCTGGTGTTGCATGTCCATGGGCGGCGGTTGTTACTTACCATCAGGTGAGCCGCCTGCCCGTTTGCCTCCTCTAACTTAAAAAAAAATTGAGAATATTGGGAGATGTTTATGTTTTTAAACGTTAAGTGAAATAAAGCTAAACTGTTACCTCCGATTTGTCTCTTTGGTTTTGTCTTTTTGGTGAAAAATGTGCCAAGGGATTTTTGGCGCATCTCATCATATTTGATTTTTTATTTTATTTTATTTTTTTAAATTTTATCATTTAAGAAATTTTGGTAAATTTGTTAAAATTCAGATCGAGTTTGAGATTGATTGATTTCACAATCTTTAGTTAAAAGTTTGAAATTGAAAAGTACATAGTTATCTTTAATCTCATCCATCTCGGAAGGTTTTAAATAATGATGAAACCCCTAAATTATGGTGAAAACTTTATAAAGATAAATTGTATTAGATCAAAACATCAAACTATAAATTCGAACCGACAAACATAAAAAGCGACCACGACTTCTATGTATTGAATAAAAAAATTACGACAAACCTCTTTGTTCAAAAAGCATATAATTTCTCTCTGGTCGAATTCCATTCTTTGTAGACAGCTGCCCAAGCAAATTCGCACTGCAAACTTTGGCGCTCTGTCATGAAAAAGTGTCAAAAACTTAAAATAAATTTTCCGTTTTTAATTCATTATCCGCCATGAATCGAATGGAAGACAGTGTTTTATCGCCCTCATATTTCTGGAATTGTCTTAAACTAAGCGAGGGTTGTCCATTTTTCTCGAGCTCTGATCCAAAACTATACTACTTCGCTGTTGGGTTGACGGCTCTTTATGCTTCTTTACTGCTGATGATCGTCCTCGACTTAAGATTCTACTGGAGTATAGATAACTTATACTACCAAGTTGACTATTATCTCAATTTTATAAAGAAAAAAATACGTGAAGTACAAATTAACCAGCGTAGACTCGTAAGTGCGCAAGAGAGGACAGAGAAGCAACTGAAGAAAAGCAAACAGTACAATCATCTGGTAGCAGTGCTGCGTGGAACCCTGGCGGATAATCCTGAAAATTTATTTCTTGTAACTCAAAGTAATACAGACGAATCTGCAGACGTAAGTCGGAATGAAACCGACAACATTGTCGATTTTACTAATGAAAATGGAAATTTAAGTATGTTTTAATTCTCGTGTAATCAAATGAGATTAGTTGCAAATGTCTTTCAAAAAAAAAACATTATCTTTTAATGATTATCAAATAATATTTATATTTCAAAGGTTCCTGCTGAATAAAAAACTGTAATATTTTATTTAAATTACTACATTACTAATATATCTTTCAAATAAGCTATCCCATCCTCATTTTTATTTTTAGATAAAATAAGATAGAATTCCCGAGTCCCCTAGTGAGGCATGGGGCAGACACATTTCTGTGTCTGTTTCACTTATAATTTTCATTTTTTTAGTTGAACAGCCTTTTATGCACTGTCCCACCGAAACAACTTTTTTTTAAATCTTCTTTCCAAGGGACCCAGGCAGTGGCGTAGCATAAGTCAGTAGCACCCGGTGCGGATACCTTAGCCACCCCTTATTTTTGCAATTGAATATATAAAATTTGGAGCTTGGTAAAAATGATACTCTTATTGAATAACACTAACCTAAAGAGAAACTCTGTCATTACGGTGAAGTACAAAAAACAAGATAAAATTTACGAAAAAAATATCTTGAAGGATGTAATTTTTTTACCGTTACCTGTGAAATGCCGCCCCCGCCAAAGTGCCGCCCGGGGCGGACCGCACCCTCCCCGCCCCATGCTACGCCACTGGACCCAGGACCTCAACGCATCGCACTTACCGATGACCCATGGAGGCGGTCAAAGATAAGGCAATTATTTAGCATTATAAGTTAAGTTATAATGCTAACTAATTGCCCTCACAAGAATCACCAATATTATAATTTGTATTAAACTCTTGGAAAAGTGTCTTTACTTTTTTCCATAATAATTGCTTAGCGTGTTTAATGTACCCATGTTACACTCGCAGTTGTGTTAATGGTCGAATACGGTAGCTCATGAAAGCTCAAAAAAATAGGTTCGGGTTATCACGCACAGTGGCTAATTAATACTTTTATAGTTCGTATTTGCAGGCGAGTTGTAAGTTCATGTTGAAATAGCGACGTTGCGGCCCCAGGGAAGTTCAAACAGTTGTGATTAAGTGTGCACGAAAGACTGTTGTCCATGTTCATAACTCCTGCAACCAGCCAATGCCTGGCGGTTATTTAGCATCTCCATCCACGAGAATTTAAACCAAACATTTTACGTCTTATGTTTATATAAACTCCAGAAGTTTTTTCCTGCAGAACTGCTCATAATTATCATCTCAGTGATTGCTTTTAATGATTGAATAGCAGTCGCTTGTTTAGTATTAATGAACATTTTTTTATTATTAACGAGCATCGCGCCCCGGCTTCACACGGGTGCAATGTAGATTTACTATACACAAAATATGCCTATGTTACTCGCTGATAATGTAGCTTTCTATTGGTGAAAGAATTTTTAAAATCGGTCCAGTTGAGTTTATTCAGAACATACAAAAATACAAATATTTCCTCTCTATAATATTAGTATAGAAGTTTCATCAATCATTCTGAGTAAAGTACTTGGAGATACTGTGTTTGTTAATAATCCACAAAATCATGACACACAAATTATAGATCAATCATCAGACAGAACACAGGAATCGAACATCACTTTCACAACACACACACAACAAACTTCCATCTCTGAGAGTCTAACAAACACACAAGATACGACTCATACAACACATTCACAAAATATACAGGAACAATCAAACAATCAGAATAGTTGCAGAAGAAGGAGAAAAAGATAATTTATATAAATAAGGGTTTCTTTCTTTGATACTAATACTAGCTACACATATATATTATAACATAAAACACATTTACTCAATTAGGGGGTCATAAATACCTTTTTTCTTGTGGGTTACAGGACGGGGTATCTATGAAAGCCGACATTTGTGTCGAGAAGGTGAAAACCAAAAGAAAATGTATAGAAGTTTAGATAGTATAGACAATGAAGTTGCATTCATTATAACTCAGAGAACGCTAATTTTAATAATATGTATTTTACACATTAAAATGTGAAAAAGAGATCTAAATTACAAGAGATCTGTTATCAATATACTATCTTATGATCACAGTTGATAAAATTTAACTTAAAATTAAACTTGTTAGAGATAAGTATAGGGTATAGTATGTCAGTTTACGTGTTGAGTGAAATATGCACGAAGTTAAACGAATTCTAGGACAGGAAGAGGCACTGGTTAAAGTTAAGCAATTAAGAAGAGTCTAAGCGGCGAGATTGCATGAAACCAACTTCTTGTTTTCCATTCCGAAAACTATCTTCATTACACTGAATCTCTGAGTACGAGATGCAATGTTTTCCAACCTTACATATCAACCCACTGAAACAACTTTAAGTTTCAACTCAACGCGTTTGTCAACATTGTAAACGCTCGAAGCACTTGGGGACAGGTTCATGGAAAAACAGACAAACTCGTATAACTCAACGATGATCCCTATTGAGCGTCTGAAATAAAGACTGAATCACGATACTTATGAATGCCATCTAATATATATTTTTAAAAGTTTCATAGAAAATTTGCAAGTTCTTTGTAGATACTAAAAAATCAAAGCTATCTATTTTTGCTTTAGTTATGTATAAAACACTATTCACAGAGTAATATAATAGGTAACTGAGTTTGTTTAAAAAAGTATTCTTCCAAATTGTTATTGTTTATAAGGTAAAAGCCCTCAGTATTAAAAAATATTGTGATTAATTAGGCATTCTTTAACGTCATTAATTATTTATAATCTTACTGGACTCGCATTGCAGTTTAGATGCTTAGAAAAAAAAAATACTTAAGTGGAAAAAAATATAGTAGAAAAGAATGGTACCTACGTACGTGTAGGTGTACGTGCGATCATTATTAGTCATCTCAAATCAGAATTTCTAAGGTCAATAAGAATGAACTCAAAAAAACATATCTGTCCAACAAAAGTATGAATTTTTATTCGAAAAATTCACGTTCAATATATCTCGGGGTTAGAGTTCTTGCGAGATGACGACCTCATTTGTTAGTGGACGTTAGGCGCCCAGCCGTTGGACTCGATCCAACCACTTCCGACCAGATTAACTTTTTATTCAATCCGAACGCCTCTTAGGATACGAGGAATTTAATTAAGTAAAACAATAGTTTGTTTATGGTATTTATTTTTATCACACAAACACTTTCGTACATCCCTTATAGATACTTATCTGTTAATTTTATCCAAAGCTTCAGTTTTAACTTACACACAACTTAAATTAATATTTACATTCTACAACCCTATTTTACGATGCTCCGGTGACAATTTTGAGACCTTAATGACGGCTTAACAACCAACAAAATGAGTTAAAACGAAAACTTAACATAAAACTAACAAACACAGCCATATATTAATAACTCAACGAGAAACAAAACGACAAATCAACGCTTATAAATAAGTAACATTAACAAAATTTTGTAACAAACGATCAAAACGATTGGTAACAATGGTAGCGTAATGAACATTTTCGCCCCTAGTGGGATATTAATGAACCTTCGAAGTAAATGTTAAAACATTTTGCTGTAATACGCTGAATGTGTGAAGTGCAGCGCTTATATTATGAAACAATTTAATTAAGGTCACATTATCTCTATCATTATATCAAATTTAATGAATTACCGAATGTATTGAAATTTAATAATCTACTGCTCTATTGATTGTTTCATACTCGTATTATTATTAATTAATACTGAAAGGAGGCAAAAATTTTCATTTACTGATAACAAAGATATCAACAAGGTATTATCGTGAATACAATTATTTTTATCAAACATACTGGAGTGTAACCTGTGCTACACGGAGCTGTATCTGATATAATATATAAAACTCAACTATCAAAATGATATTCTACTGTCATTGTGAACACGATAATATGGCATTCCAAAAAGGTTTGTATTTCAACCCTCAAAGAAGGCCAAATGAAAACGAATTCAGGCACTTAATGATTTCAATTAAAGGCACTTTGTGATTTTTAACGACATCGATTTGAACAAATAGCTAAAGATGTATGCAAATTGTTCCTATTAATAAGTTAATAGTCAACGTTCGTTAATTTAACAAAGAATATTAGCTTCATAACAAATTCAAAAAACAAAAAATCAATAGTGAGTAACAATTAAATCAACGTCCACATTACAACAAATAACCAAACAAAAAATCAACGAGATTGAACAATTATGTCTTAAGTGATTTAAGAAACATCAACATTAAAATTAACAGCGCGGTTTGAGGGAGAAACAAAACAAAAATTCAACAGACTTAACGTGTAAGTTAAAAGTGGTCAGGTCTATCATGAAAACAAAAAAGCGTAACTGAACAATAACCAGACCAGCTGGATTAATAACAATTAGTGAGATAACTTCGCTCATCAATATTTTCATTTAAGAAATCAACAAACAGAAACCAAAACTTGAACTTAACGTATAACAAATCCCGATCGGAGCACTAATGCAGTTAAGAAAAAATATAACAGATTTTTTATTACTTCGAAACATAAACAATAACGAAAGTTACGTAATGAAATTTAATAACATCAATCATTGTCAACGTAGAATTACGAAATTTTAATACTGCGATACCATTTGTAGTACAGTCATGAATTTTTAATGAAATGTTATCTTAAAACTTAACAAAAACTTCACCAAATGAGATAGTTAACAATTAACGGTGTTTAACAGAAACAGTAACGAGAAAACTTGCAAATGAACGTAACAGGTTATATTAAACTTAACGCGAAACTTCAAAAATAAACAAGACCGTGCATTAAGGTGAAAAAAATATTGTTATAAAGGCATGATTAAGAAAATATAGTCGATACGTAAAATACATTTTCACACACTGATGTTCGAAAATTAATTATAATATAACACAAAACTACCCCTAATTAAGCCTACACAAGCTTTGAGATTCTATGTGATGATAGCTCCACTCCAACTCCGGTTGATATTGAGAGGTACAGTTTATATCTAAAACACGTACCTTTCATTTTGGGAATTATGGTGTGAACGCTGAATTTTGAAGGTAACTCTCTGTCTCATTTAGACCCATATCTGAAACAATCAAATACAATAACATTAATTTCTTATCACGATTCTGTATCTCGAAACAGTAGTATAGTTATAGATAGATAACTGGGCAATTCAGACAAATTTAAAGCGCAATACAGTAATCGCTGCTGAAACCACCACGTGTAAACATGGTGTCCCTTCTAAATGCATACTAAGAGACCTATCTTCATACTTCATATAAATAATGCAATCTGCATGCATCATTTTCACGACTTAAACTATATACAGATAATGACAAAATGTAGTATGGGAAGAACATGAATCCTAGAAATTAATATAAGTTATTCTTTATCCCGAGATAACTGTAATTTTCATACAAACAAAACGAAACATTATTAATATTAAGTAAAACAAGTCTTGCATTTCTCTTAGCACTACTAGATACAAAACAAAAAGTCCCTTTGTAGCCAGCGAAAACAACAAGAGAGTGAGAAGTGATAAAGTTTACTCACCAATAAATATTCTTGAAAGTGTTCCCGAAACAATCTCCAAATAGACTCACGAAGATGTTTTCTACGAAGCGAAATTGCTTTTACTGTTACTAAAACATTGATTAACTTCGCGTCTGCTTCCAACTTTTAATTGACAAACTGGTAATGTGAACTTTGAACGTGATGTTAATATTAAATGGGCGCTTCTCTCCGGGGAGCCCACTGGGTCCCCGGAGTCTGCTCACTGCTATCGAAATTTTGGAAGTGACGTTATAGCCGAGTTCACACCCTTATATATGAGTCCCGAATTCCCTTACTGCGCCACCGTGGGAGCGTAAGCGCACGTGGTCTTCTTGCGTAAATGCACACAATAGCCCCCTTTTTCTTTGTTGCATTGATTTCGACCCCTTGAACGTCTTGCCTATCTGTATTTACCTGTACTTGCGCTGGGGTGCGCTCCCCGGTGGGAACGTAAAGGTAACCGACAATAATATTATACTCCGCGATAATCACTATAATATGAATTCGTAAGAGGGACGACAAGCTAACGGGATTTTCTCACGACAGTCGACGAACTATTGTTATGTAAATAATATCTCGGATAAACATTTATTAATTTTATTCTGACCGTTATTGCATAATGTTCGCCGTTAACAAACCTGGTAGTAAAAGTAAACAAAATTAACACAACATAAAACTAATTTTATATTGCGAAGATAAAATAAAGTGAATGTAACTTGAATTTCTTTAAGAAACTCCATTCACCTTTCCCTCGTTTTCATTTCACGTTGGCGTGCCTCCATGCTCGAATATAAACAAGCTCTCCAATTCAATTTCCTGAGTACATACAGATTATATGGCACTATACAAAAATTCAAGGGTCGTAACGGGAGTTAAAACATAACACTACGTGTGCCCGACTCTTACTCATTAATTTGCGAATTCTCAAAGCTTAACGGACCCGATTGACTTGCCCCAAGTGTTTTGCGCCAACAAAAGATCTTTTCAACGATAGCGGAGAACGTGTTCTGTTTAAAATAATGAGGCCTTCATATATTAAGTTAAAAACTATTAGGTTTGTACTGGCCCTTGATATACATACTATTTATATTGAACAATTAAGTAGATACTACGAAATAAGTAAAGTAAAACCTTTTGTTCATTATAATTATGATGGCGATCCTGATTATTTGGTTATTAGCCTAAACCATTGTTGAAATAGTCCGATTATTCCTTGTATCGTAAGTAGGTATAATAGACACTTATCAATAATTCAAATTAACAATATCTTTTTTTACTTATATACAAATGTCGATGTTACCTTGTATATTTTTAATATTAAGAGATCCTAACCTACTTACTATTACCTCGTTGCAAAACTGCGTTATATTATAAAAGCGGATTGATGACAATGATTAGGATTTTTAACCACTTGCCTAAGACTTTAAGGGCCACTCAATGTTTTTAGAGGCCAACTGAAAAAATGGCTAATTCTGTTTAGCTTCTATGACTTCAAAGAGTTTTTCAGACATATGTACTACAATACGGCGACCGGTGTGATGTAATTGATTATTATATTGTGTGTAAATCAATAAAATTTGTATGCCTAATTACTGGCAAAACATGTGATCGCTAGAAGATATTACCAACTATTGTACCATATTTTTGACAAATAAATTCTTATTCTTATTCTTATAAGTAAGTTATACAATAATTCGATATTAATATAACTCACTAATAATAATAAATGAAAATCTATAAAACATTCAGATATAACATTAAACGAATGCTTTCAGACAAACGTGGTCACGAGCAGACTGAAAAGTGACATCTATCTTGAATTTCCACAAAATTGCCATACTAACATATTAATATAAACAATAAATTACGTTTTAATCCGGTAAAAAGTTAATTTATTTAAATGTGTGATACTCGCTTTAATAAAAGACATCATCAAATATAAATGACATTAATTATCGATAGTTAAATTATACTAACGAAGAATTCGACATAGCTTTAACTAGAGTGAATAGAGTGAACCGTTCATAGATGGAAAAACCGCATTTCGGTCTCAGTCTATGGATTTCCGAATGCTCAGTGTAAAAAGTAGGTCGACAACGCATGAAATCTTTTGTTCAATGGCTGGGATATCACCTACCATCAAGTGAATCTGATACTCGTCTGTCGATATCTAACATAAAAACAAATATGTTTCTCCTAAGTAAGCAATGGGAGACCATTTAGACCGCATCCGCGCGTCATCAGGCAGGCTTGGGGTCTTAAATGCTTACTTATTCTTCACTAGCAATCCGCCCCGGCTTCACACGGGTGCAATGTAGATGTAGGTACTATACAAAATAACAACAAAATAAAACTAACTCGCTGATAATATAGCTTTCTATTGGTGAAAGAATTTTTAAAATCGGTCAAGTAGTTTTTGAGTTAAATCTTTGTATCATGAATAAATCATTAAAATTTTCCAGCATCGAAGCCGAATGTTTCGATTTATTAGAACAATGTCAACACTATTGTGACGTAACATAAATTAGGGTATTAACAACATATAATAACTGTTTGTAAGCAGTTGCTTATAATGCTTGGATGTCAATTATTGCTTTTGTATGTACAAGAATATGTCATTATGTAAACAAGCCTTTTTCCTCACATGGTGACGCAGTGATGGCTGCCCATTGAAGTTCGTAAAGTTGATAACTATTAATACGACCAGGTGCGAAGTACGTTCAGTCCTATTAAAAGTTCATTTACCTTATTTATCGAAACGTTTTCACATACATTTGTTTCACTTAATTAATATTAAACAGTAAAATTACCGTTTGAAAATGTGTAATCAATTTTATAACATGAATTATTTTACTATAGATAATGATACATTACCGCTACAATATATTTTAATGAAGAGCTATATTGAATTAACAGCGCTGGATACTCATTTAAACTCTCTATGATATTATAATAGTGGAGATACTTTTACTTTACGTTATGGGAAAATTCGTGTGTGGGAAAAAAATAAATGTGTGTAGGTATAATAATGCCGAAGAGGAAAGCCATTATTATTTAGCACATTATTACAACGAATATTTACATATTTTTTTTTATATATTTAAACACCGGCCATAATTTTTCTCACTGATATCTGGCTAAAAAAATATTAATTAGACAAAAAAAGGTATACCAACTAGCAATATGATGACGTGTTAAACGCAATCAAAAACCACACTACAACTCTTTGTATCATGAGTAGCTACGAACAGTTTAAATAAGAGTTTTTATAAATACTATCTAATATATAAAATTCTAGTGTCACAGTTTTCGTTGCCATACTCCTCCGAAACGGCTTGACGGATTTTGATGAAATTTTTTGTGCTTATCCGGTATCTATGAGAATCGGCCAACATCTATTTTTCATCCCCCTAAATGTTAGGGGTAGTCCACCCCAAAATTTTATTTTTTATTTTTTAGACATAATTTTTTGTTTTTATTTTTTTATAATGTGGCATTAAAAAATACATACAACCCCTGCTTTTTTGTCAAAAAAACTAAACCCGTGCGAAGCCGGGGCGGGTCGCTAGTATTAACTATAGAAGTATAACTACAATATTTATTTACCAATAACGTATCTGCATTTTGTGTGTGAGATATCAAAAAAAACTGTAATAATATAAAGCAAAATTTCTAAGAGATTATCCATATTATAATATGAAGCATTCCAATTTCCAATATTCCAAGCTTTCGCATAACTGCAGTCAGCAATATCATATGGCGTTAAGTGCGGTATTCGTTCCTTTGTTTCGATAACCAACCTAGATTGAACAGTACCTAACCTAGATTCCTGTAACCTATCGCAGACTGATCACCCAAATCCTTTCTATTTGTACCAACCACATCGGGAATTATTTTCGAAGAGCTCGTTCGTTCCAAACCAATTTAATGCTTGCAAAGAAAATTTCGTTGCATCTCGTATCTTTACGTAAGCTTTATTAACCTATAGTTTCGTACACGTGCATTAAGATTATCAGATCTACTAACAAATACATTACTTTATTTTGGACTTATCTATACCTTCTAAATATAATGAGTCAACTCATAGTTTAGTAAATTTTCAGTAAAGCGATTTGAAGGAGCGTTTAGTTTGTAATGATCTGCTATGGGATAGACAATTAAATTCTTTAAATATTGTTTAATTTTTTTAAAGACCTAATATAATATCCCTTTTATATAATATATATTATATTACTTTAGAATGTATATATTATATATGCCATAAAGTACAACGGCCTTATTCCTAAACTATCGAATATAAAAATATTACAGAACGAAAAAAATAATTATTACGTTTATGAATAAGGCCGCAAGTATATAAATATAGAAGACAAACCTTTCTTGTTTTCGGTTCAAAAGCTTCTCATAGGTTGATTGCTACGGACGACCGGGGTAGCGATGCAGAAATTATTCGCATATGATCTTTGTTGAATAACCGTAAAGACTTTGGGCCTTTGAATTTCATCCACATGGGAATGCATATGATTGTGTGTAGCGTACGACAATGAGCACTACATATCTCAATTTGTACTGAACATTCCATGAGAATTCGCTGTGGATGATTTCAACACACAATTGTATTACGTACTTTAAACATTGACAGTTAGGTACATTATATTGGTTTTGACTATTTTTATGGTGTGGAAATTTGAATTTGCTTCTAAAAATATTTTCTGTTAACCATAGAAGAAAAAAGTATTTCAAACCATACATCGTTCAACCAATTTTCACATTTAGAGATGATGTTCTGGAAACTTGTTTAATTTCCATTATTTTATAGGTAACTAGCGACCCGCCCCGGCTTCGCATAGGTCTAGATTTTTTGACAAAAAAAAGTAGGGATTGGTAATAGAAGAGTGAAAATATAAGGTTGTATGTATTTTTTATTGCCACATTATAAAAAAAAAAATTAAGGGTGAACAACCCTTATCACTTAGGGGTATGAAAAATAGATAGTAGCCGATTCTCAGACCTGCTGAATACGCATATAAAATTTGGTAAAAATCGGTAAAGCCGTTTCGGAGGAGTACGGTAACTAACATTGTGACATGGAAATTTTATATATTAGATTGTAGGTGATTAACGCCGTTCATGGACATTATCAGAGGACTTGCAATGTGTTGCCCATCGTAAGAAATAAATAGACTATTTTCTTGGAAGTCCCTAATTGGTCTCGATTCGGTAGTTTAAATGAGTGTCTAGGTTTTTTCACGGCTGGCAACCTTTTCGCCCACCAGGCTCGCCTGAGTTGAGTGGCTACGCAATTGAAGTATTTATATCTTTTACACCTCAATGCATGAAAGCTTTGATTAAAACTGAAAGCCAGTCTGCGCTGCAGCCCTTATTTTGGATTAAATTCATTCATATTTTATCAGTTACATATTCTTTCAAGTGTATAATGTCAAGTTAGTAACTAAGTCTACGCCAAGTTATTAACAAAACTCAGTCTAATTTGGTGTTTCTATTGTTACAATTTAATGCTATGCCTTTCCTCTTTATCTTGAGATGTAAATCTGCTGAAACACCAAAATTATCTGGAGATTCTGACAACAAATGTAACCTTAATTTCATTGTTAAATTCATCCAAAGTTCGTATTTCCTTGATAAAGCATACC
This sequence comes from Anthocharis cardamines, assembly GCA_905404175.1. Lineage (NCBI taxonomy): Eukaryota > Metazoa > Arthropoda > Insecta > Lepidoptera > Pieridae > Anthocharis > Anthocharis cardamines. Next base: position 8,072,425 of record FR989962.1, read on the forward strand.
ATAACGTATTTTACGAGCTCTGTATTGAAGAAATTATTTTATATAAATTCACCCGTTCAGAAAGTTAAACCAAACTCATAGATTTATGTTTGTCATTTATTAGAATTGTAAGCGTCTGCGTTGGTACGAAAATAAGGATAAAGATTAATCACTACTTGAATTTACGTTCCTGTTTCAACCGCCTTTAGCAAATTCAGCATTGTAAGACTAACTCGGTTAATTATCAGAAAACTACTTGAATTTTCATTATAAAACTTTTTTATTTCTTTATCAGCCTTGTCTTATTATTATTAATTATTTATGTAAGTATGATAATTTAAATGCTTTTGAGAGTTCAGAATATCCAATAAATAAGGAAGTTGTAGGTATCATATACCTGTTAATATTTTATATTTACATGTAGACATTACAATTTACACAGTGACAAGCGCGGTGACCGATAGGCAATCATAAAAAAGGTATGTGTGTACTTATGTACACGCGTTAGAAGTTATACTTCTTTGGCATCATTAAAAAATAGTTTTTAATTGCATGCAAATAATTATTTACAATAAAAGGATTGGAAAAGGATTGTGAACACAGTCAATAAAGTTCAATTTAAATTAAAAAAAAAAAATAACTCCCGTGAGAGTTTTGTGTCTCGCTGTGCGCGCGCATCGTAAAATTTCACTCTCATCATTTTTTCATAACGCGCCTAAAGAAGTATAACTCCAAAAAATAATCAACATAATTATTCGATACACACAAAAAATATAATAAATTTATCTTTAGAAAAAAACTAATAACCATTATCTACGAAAATAAACACGATCTAAACATAAAAGTATAGAGGTATATTGTTTCATCAATTCATTATTTATGAAGAACTGTGTGGCTATGCGTCTACTGAAATCCTACTCAGGGTATAATTGTACCTGTGAAAATTTGCCATAGCACTTTTCAGTAGACATAGCATTAACACACCGCAAGCGATACGAACAGTTGAGGCATTTCTACTTAGCGAAGATTTTCACCAATATTCATAAACTATGTTGTATTCAATATTCATACATAGATCCATTTAATCTGTTCGGATTCGTTAATAGCCACGCTCATACCTACCGTTATTTCCCTGTTGTTAGCTATTATCGCTTCCACGTCGAAACTGTTTATCTTGTAAGACAGCTTAAGTGGTTCTCATGTTAATATAATGTTACAACACAATTGTGTGTAGATGATTGAATGTATAGGTTTTGGCGCGCTTAATTAGGGAAAATCATTGGAAATTTTAAGCTGCAAAATTGCATCATATTGTAACTCTTTTTATAGGTAATTGATATGGATGAAATCACGTTTAAGTTAGTAGGTTATATGGTGTAGAAATGAACAAAGATAGGTACTAATTAGCTTTTGATTAATTAGTGTCTTTCATAATTTTACATTCAAAGTGTAATAATTATAGTCTCGAAAAAGTATGTAAGATGTGTATATAAGTCCTGAAGTTGATATATTATTTTTCATAAGTGGACGGCAGACAGATTTTTTAGAGAAAGTGATTTGAATTCTGTTTCTACCGTGGTCGAAGTTCGCCTTTTTTCTTCACTTCCAACATTATCCAAAAAAGGCCAAATGACACCTAAATGTCCATTATGTTAATGTACCAATTCTAGGTTATAAATGTACAATGTTTAGATACATAAAATACATTATATTATAGTCACAGCGTACAGAGAAACTTGAACAGCTGATGTTTGCGGATTAATATTCTGTATGGTTTGCAGTTCCCTGTTAGTTTTGCAAAGCGCACGTGCACGCGGAACCCGCCATAGAAAACACAGCCGCGCGCGCTCAATGAGTTTCGTTAAGATTTCACCGAGCAAGACGGAGCCGCTTCTCAATTATTCACGCGCACTCCCTTACTGGTCCGCGTTTCAAAGGGCACAATAGGGGATTCAAGTCGTGGCAACAACGAAAATATTCTAAAGGACGTACATAATGTAGAGACGGTGGAAGGATATGGGTGAAAAGCTTTATTCCGTTGAAGTCTTAATGCTCCGCTATAATATTTGGTAACTAAAAACTATCGCAGGCGTTAAAACAATAGTTGTTCTATTTTATGAAATAAAGTCAGATGCCAGGAAAGGTGTGTAATCTAATCTCGTCTTGAACAGTTATCACGCAAAAGCTTCACTACTCAAATAGTTAGCTTAAAGTATTCGGGTGGGAGTAATATCAAACTTGCTACTGGGGAATTTTGACTGCTCGAAGTAAAAACATAGGAGCTCGACAGCTCGGTGGCTAAGGTTTCATTCGTCATCTCCTTTGTAAAACATAAAAAACGTATTTTATAATATTCTATGTATCCTTACATATCTATGAATTGAATTGAAAAATAGTAAATGATGTCTCAATCCCAGGTGTAAAAATATAATATTGTTTGATAAAAGTAGATTTACTTTTTGATGTTTTTTTATGTTTGCAAGATAGATAATAGAACTCTTAAATAAAGATACTGTAAACAGTTTTGTAAAATTAAATAAACTGAAGAAGTGTTTTGGTTTCAATGCCGCTTCACTCATAATTTAATATTAAAGCTTAATGAAACTATGAAAATAATAATAAAATTCTATTTAATGCAGGTTGAGTAATATTAAACTTTAGGCATTGCAATTTATATTTTAAAACCAAATGAATTCAAATTATTCAAATATAGCATCGTGAATGAAATCTGAAAAGCACTTACGATGTATTATTTTATATCAAATCATATCCTTTCATAAAACTAGAAATTCTTCGTGAAAAGCTAAGGTTAAATGGCATTTTCGTTTATGTTTCACTTCATTTTATTCATAAATTACGGTTTATTTCTGTGTAATATGAATGGATTGCGTTCGCTGTTGCGTTAACAAATGACCTCTATACATTTTTAAATACGACTCAGGCTACCCTTCCTGCCACGCAACCGCCATTAAAATAACTAAGTGAGTGAGGTAATAATTATGTTGATATTTTTTATGGTTCAAGTGAATAAAATCAAAATAATGTGTAAATGAATTCCATTTACGTTTAACACATAGATGTTTACCTAACAGACAGCAATCACATTGGTACTTCATAATTTAAAATAGAAGGTAAAACTCAAGCTCAAAAATGTAATTATTCATATAAACTTATTTTTTTTTAAATCACGTTTGAATTGTAATTTCTTTTATCTACCAGTCCAGAATGTAACCTCTACCGAGAAGAGTTCAAAGGGAAAACTCATTGGTAAATTTTTTTAAACACCAAACTTTTTACATGTATGTAGCAGTTTCGGCTTTCAGTTTAAAGGTTTTTTTTTGGTACAAGAGGAAAAAGAAAAGGCACACCTGAGAGTATCTAATGGATCACAGACGCGCGCCGCTGGGCATCGAATCATTAGCGACACTAAATGATTACAAAAAATCCTGCGGTCGTGACTTTAGACCTACGAAATAATAATACTGTATGAGAATTGTACTTTAGTATTAAACTGTTTAGCGCTATGTTTCCCTTTTGAAAATTTTACGTTTTAGAAATACTACAACTTGTCTCAGTCAAAATAAATTGACGGATAGTTTGTGTTTAAATGTTATGTTACCTTAATATATACCTTAATTTTTTGAAAGTCACGTTTCAGTACCTGAACTGACCATCCCAAAAGCATTAAAGTTGTTAATTTCTACTAAAAAATCTTTTAACATTCAAAGCTATGCCATGCCTACCTCAAATTAACTTAAAATTCGCCTGAAGGCGTCATATCACGTTAAAGGTATAAATTACGCGACTTGCCGCAATGTTCTTACCTTATCTTTAGGACACAAAGCAAGTGTTCATGAAAACCCTTTCCGTATATTAAGAAAAAAGTTTTGGTAAAATTTAAATTTCTTTCCTGGTAACTTTTTGTGGAATCGAGTTAGAGTTTTGACGACTTTCTTTAGGTTAAAGAGTAACTCCAACGAAACTATTAGAATTCTTCGGATGATTACGTTGTCTAACAAAATAAGTATCTCGAATATATAGTACCTATAGGTCAAATGATACTTAAAAATAATTCCCATAAAAATATTTTCACATTCAGAGTCTTTAAGTCGTGTAACAAGGTGCTATTTGACACGTCAATTTGCAGTTTCCACGATACAAAACATTTGTAAAGTGATAACAAGACGCAGTAAAGGGTCTCTCAAGGCAATGACAAGGAAGTTAACCAAGAATAATGTCGAGTCGTCATTACGTGCGTCGCGCTTTTACCCCTCGAGGGTTTCGGTGGGAAACTGTTTATGTAAATCCAGACGAAAATCTTGTTCCCGCTCGCATCTGTTATAGACACTGCGGAATGTGAGGGTCCTTTTCAAACTTTCTTTGAAGACCCGATTGAACGTAGGTTTTTTATAGCCGGGATACAATCTTGTTCAGGTGTGCTTGCGAAAATCCTACGGATCTGAGGTCACATACGTTACCCGATTTTATTGCATATTGAAATATATTATTTTCTGATATATTTCCATTAGAGGGTTACTGTTCTTCTTCAAATATCTTGCAAATGTACGTTACTTGGAAAATGGATAATTTGATTCTGAATAAACGCTGTAGAATTGCTTATAATGAATTCCACAATTTTATTTTTTAATGTTAAAAGGAAAAAAGCCTATTACATGGTTAATTTAATACACACTTCATTCATAAAATGCTACCTATATAAAAACAGTTATTCGCGTAAAAAAATCTGAAATAACAGTAAGTTTTACTTCTTATTTTGGAATATTATTAATCTATATAAAAGAAAGAATTAGATTCTAGAATTTATAACTCAAGAACGGCTGTACCGATTTTAAAGATATCTTATTTGTTGGATTCCTTTATGTCCCGAATAAAAGAATAGCTATTAAAATATCGGAAAAATTCATGAAAAAAATATATGCAAAAATTAATTTTAAAATAAATTAGGTTCGGAACTCCGCCAGCTCACGTCATGCATTCTTAGCTTTTTTGGAATAACAGATGTCCACTGCAAATCAGTGACATATTAGACAATTATATAAAAAAGTGGGCAAATGGACATATTCAAATCTAATCTAAGAATAATTGTATAATTTCGAAGTCATAGGTAATTGTGGCAGAGCAACGTCTGCTGGGTCCACTAGTATAAAATAATTATATCATGGTATCGTAACGTGTGTGCGCCTAGCCGCAGACCTCATCATCTTTAAACAGTGCTTTAATGAACTACTATTAACTATTAACGAATATTAAGTATTAACGAATAACCTACTATAAAAAAAACACTAGTAGGTAAGTAAATACACACTTAACAAGAAATTTAATTTCAAATATAGTGCTAGATATTTCCAACAAAAGTACTACGTAGCAAAAGATTATAAAAGCTATAATTTCAATTCTTATCTCATTTTCGCAAACAGCAATTAAAGAGAGAACGCTCGCGACAAAGCTGAACGTTTTCATAAGTCGTTCGCTTCCGTTTGTATTTATTATGAATGTGGAGTTTTACAGAGGTTCCGTGAGACGGGGTATACCGTGGGAACTGGCAGGGCGTAAGGTGAGCTTGCAATTTGCCTTTATTAAGCATCTGCCGGCGCCAGACAGCGCAATTGCATGATTTTGGTGCGGTAATGCCGCTTCGCGAAAAAGTTATGTCGTTAAAATGCGGAAAGAAAATAAAAAGCGGAACAATCATTTCACCAAAAATGCACAAGTATATTTATTTTACGTATAAGACATGAAAGTTAAACTTATGAAATCAGAAAGCTTAGGTAAGTACTGTGTACTTCTAAATGTGAAAAATAAACATAACCAATAAACATTTGTTTCTTTAATAGAAATACATATATTATTTTAAACACTAGATGGGCATTCATTTATACAAACTTATTTGAGAAAATTATAAAAGCTCCTTGCTGAATATTTAGTATAATTTATTATAATAGCCTTAAAAATTCCCCAGATAAGATTTCCATAATAAATACAGGAATAATAAGATCGGCATTGAAAACGAATTGAAAGTCATCTTCATATCTTCCTTTTTAAGAATATACTTATATGTTTAAGATTATATTATAATGATTAAAAATGTCATAGATGTAAAATGATATCTTTGATATATTTGAATCTTCAATAGATACATATTTTTCCCATATGTGTTTTAATTACAAAGACAACTGGTGAAAAATAAAGTAAAAAGGTAAAAAGGTAATAAAATAAAGTACATATTTTTATGCAACTATCCCAGACGCACCCACCCGTATAATAAGAGCCTAAAATTTCGAATAAATAAACTCCTCTTATTGCAAGTTCATATGTTTTTATTTGCTAGATCTGTACAAGGCGTGTGTTATCATAATAAAATCAGATTACTCGACGCATTCAAGAAATAAATATTACAATTAACATTTAAAGTATTTTGCTTTTCCTTTGCTATGCCTTTGCTATGAAGATGCAAAAAAATTATGGCTAATTTTTACATATATAATTAATTACATAAACATTAAGACATTGGTTGTGTGAGATAAATCTACTGCATATTTTATAATATTTTAAATATCTCCGTAAAAGTTCAATATGTGACGTTTCAAACTTGCTTAGTGCACATCAGAGAGGCGGCTAACGATAATCTCTGTTAAATCGATTTCGTCACGTAAATCGTTGCAATCGTCCGGCGACCGCACGGCATCGATGCGGTGACATCAAACGTTCCGAGATGCGGGCGGTGCGGGTGGCACGTGCTAACACTTTGCTCCCACTCGTTAATAGATGACCCCTATCATATGTGACTTGGATGCGAATGTTAACTGTGGCGATTATCATGATTCCCACGGAAGTTATAACAATTATAGCGAAACTTGAATGCACGATTGCATGATCTAATGAAGGTACTCGGAGAGGAACACCTGATGTAACTGAAACTGTAGCAATTTAGTATATTGGGGCGAACCTGATGTAAGCCCGTTTCGTTTGATATAAGTGGTAGGTATTAGTTACACTATGAGCTCACCTCTAGCCTATAGGATACTCCGCATATTGATTTAATTTATAGCTAAGTTTCGTACGGGATTACATGAATACAATACAATACCAAATCTGTTTGGATCATTTATATATACTATAACTAAATGTAATTCCTAAGTGATTATTTTTAAAAGCTTTAAACATATTTTAACGAGTAACTTGAAAAACAATAAATAAATACAACTTCATTTACATATCTAAAGATATTTTAAAAAAACAATTTTAATATAGTTTCTAAATTATATGTAAGTACTTAATTATTTTGGAAAAAATATATAATATATTTAAATAAAATACTGTATACCGGATTAAAACGCGGTTTATTATTTATATTGCTTAAATTATTTATCCCGACGTTTCGGATGCTTTTCAGCAACCTGTCTCCCCGCGACCACGGTTACGGTACGTCGGGATAAATAATTTAAACAATATAAATAATAAATCGCGTTTTAATCCGGTATACAGTATTTTATTTAAATGTGTGATACTCGCGTTAATAAAAGAAAATATTATATATAATATATTTTAAGACACCACTTCATCTATTATAACATTGCCGTTTATCGGTACGAAAGCTAGTGCCTTCATAGAGAACGAGAGTTGTTTAATAAATCCGTCTTTATCGTTGCGGTACCGAACCTCACATTGTCCAGACACTGAATACGTTCATTGTCTACAGAAGTTACAAAAGAAGTCAGTTACTAAATGCGTTAAAGTAGAAAACGGCAAGGCTATATCTTCCTTATAAACTACGTTTTAAGAGCTATTATTCATAAGCAACTAGATAAGATAAGGTAATTCTATAGAGGGAAGATGGTTTAGATTGATGTAACGGCTATTGGGAAGTTTGCGCACGTGCTAAAGCCGGCTGTGCAACTCATACTGTCTTGATCTTATAAAAAATGACAATGGCGCATTGTAGATTCGTTTTTCCTTGACTTTTTTCCTATTATTGACAATATTTTTTGTATCTTAGTTATTCACAAACAATTATAACAATTTGTATCTACGTTCATTCTACGATTTGTGATAATTATGGAGTTTTTTTTTCAGATTTTTGTCGTTTGCTGTTGCTAAAATTACTATTATTTTGATACAATCTTATATGCTAGACGGCCGATAAAATTGAAAATAAACCATACTATAATAGTATGACAACATCATTTTACTACAATAGTTTTCACGTTCTGTTTAAATCTCACAAGAATAATAATAAAAAACCCTCAGATTAAATTAAAAAAACCCTAAATTATCTTGTACTTTACTTTATACTACATTAATTGTGAGGCTACTGTTGTTAAAAAATATCAGTACCTAAATTATGTTTTTCCTGTCCTATTCCTAGGTAGAATAATTATTATGGCATAGAAAAGATAAGGTATTTTTTAGAAATTGATCAGCTTTTATTATTTGGGGTCATCAGCGTTACTTTCATTTAATATTTTTCTTGTGGCAGCGGATGGTGGCAGTGGATATTAGACACAAATAGGCGTAGTATAATTGGTATCAGATTGTCAAACGTGCCATCTCTTCATATCACACCCGAAGATTCTGTTGTTCTGAGTAGACTAGTGTATCAAGTGAGTGACGATTATAGTTGTAAAAACTCGTTACCTACCGTTATTTAACAAAATCTTTGATTAATAACCCATAAAATGCAGTAATAAACGGTTAATTATCAGATTACGATCTATAAAGTTGGTATTGTATATTTTGTGGTTTTTTACACGACTATCCCAAAACAGGACTGTCGTATATTTAAGGTTAATATATGAATGTAGCTGGGGGTACGGCAGTTTCCCCACCAAGACGAGATAACGGAAGCGCAGGGTACTACCTAACTTTTCTCGAAACGTTTCATCGCATTTTTATACCGTTGTAGATTCGGTCTGGACAGTGCTAGAAAGTCAGGATATGGTGTATGGATAGATAACTTATTTATCATGCCAAGTTTCAAATGTGTAGCTGTTATACTTTATAATAAAATAAATCTAAAATACCTAGATTTCGTCATACACGCACTGACTGATATTTATCAAAACTGTAAGGGTATTTCTTGAATTCATAGAACGCTGGGTGTGAAAGCAAAAATTAACACACAGACATCGAAACAGTTTGTCCTCCATCTCTTTAAATAGGAATAAAGTAATGTTTGTATGGAACTATTGTCAATTTTCAAACTAGGATCATAAAATAGTATTAGAATATTGGTTAAAAAAATACGACCAGTATGTAGACCTACCTACTCGTAACTTACAAAAAGAAATGATATCCCACCAAAAAAAAATTCATGATAGTCACTTCAAGTACATATTACTTGTACTGTAAAAAAACTATCAGATCTTATGGAGAGACAAGTTCCTGGCTCTACACGCTACGGGTAGAACACCTACCTTGCACACCGATGGATCGTGGATTTGAATCTCGCCGGGACGACAGTTTTATAATTAGGTCGACAGCGCATCATTGAATGATGTTCTGTGGCTGGGGTATCACCTACTATCAAGTGAACCTCATGCTCGTATGTCGATATCTAACATCCTTTTTTTAAAAGTAAACCTAACAAATATAAAATGTGGTTAATTAACCGTTAATAACAAAAAATGCATTTTAACCGATTGATAAAAATCATTTAAGCTTGGCATAGTGTAAACTGAAATGATATTGTAGACTGTAGTCAGTTGAGAAGATCAACCGTACATGTACACGCTTAAATTCATAATAAACATATTTCGAGCTTTCACATATTTTATTAATAATTAACCATAACACTTATTGACGCAACAAGTAATACATGTAGTGAGCGTATGTTTTTTTTAGGAAAAGAGCTTATAATGTCTTATAATTAAAATAAAGTGGACGTGTCATAAAGAAAGATATTGTATAAATTGCCTTGTATCTGGGTCTCCTGGGTGGTTGACAATGTTTTTGTCAGATGACAACACTAATAAATGACAGCAGACTACAAATATGCAGCAATTTTGAATTTTGCAGAAAACAAACGTTACCTTATTACCTACCTACCTTTAAAATATTATCGAAGAAAACTTTATTAATTAGAGATATTTTTTATTTAAATTGAAGCTCAATAAGTGGTAATATTTAGTATTTTTCGTTTAAAAATATTAACACTACCTTATAAGCAACGAGAGTATTTTTACTTAACTAAGATTTTATTTTCTACGAGTTTCATAATTTAATATATCGTATGGATTAACTACCTACCGAGCGCATTCATCCATTTCTCGTCCTGTACTCCCTAACATTTTAATCAAATTTGTTTTATTTATTACAGATAGTTTTTGAACATTAACAAATATGTCGCAGAAACAGCAAAAGAAGAAATTGAAAAAACTAGAAGACGTGATGGGTGAGTGTCATATTTCAACTACACCAGAAGGTTCATCTTCAGTTGTTCTTTCGGATACTCCTTTATATGGACTTGATAAATGGCCAAAGTTAAAACAAAAAATTCCAGATATATTCTTGCACAAACCAGCTGATCTAGCACAGCATGTGAAGAAGCTTCTTACATTAGGTATACAGTTTTATAAACCCTATTTAAGCTGCTATCACACTAAAATTACTTGCTTAACGTTTAATGATCATAAATCTATGGTTCAATATTTTGAAAAGAAACAACTTCCTTACCACACTTTTGGTCACCCAAGCAAGCGTAAAATGAAAATTGTTATAAGACACCTGCCAGTCGACACAGACTTAAGTAAATTAAAGGCTGAATTAAAATCTGTTTCTATACCTGTGATTAGAATGCATAAAATGAATAGAAGAGAAAATATTAAAGATAAAAATTGCCTTATATTAGCTGTAGTGCCATACAATGATGAGGGAAAGAAACTTTTGCAGGTAAAAAAAGTTTTAGGATATGATATTAAGTTAGAGCCACCAATTAATAAAATAAAGCAATGTCATCGCTGTCAAATGTGGGGCCATACTCAGAGATATTGTCATGGCCAAATGAAATGTGTTAAATGTGCTGGAGCACATATATCTAAAAAATGTGAGCGTGATCCAAAGAAAGAACCTCCAAAATGTGCCAACTGTGGTGGAGAACACACAGCTAACTATAAACAGTGTCCATCCTGCCCTGAGTCAGAGGATCACATGAGGTCTCAAAGTGAGAAAAATGATAGAATAAAGAATCAGCACAGAAAAGAGTTGGTTACAATTGATAATGCAGAAAAACTATACAAAAATATTATATGTTTTAAGAAAAAAACTATTAATCTTAATGTATTTTAATCAACTATGCTTAAAAGCCTAAAGTTATAGAGACATCAAATAATATAAAACATAGATATAATAAAAAACTTGTTATATATTTTCTTAAATTGTTATATTATCTTTCATAAATAAAAACAAAATTAAAATTAATAGGCTTTGTGTTTTTTACATTTAAGTACTATAGCTTATAAACGAATTTATACCTATTTATATTTACAAGCTTAAAAATAAATATATTAATGAGATTTCATAATTTAAATGCCTTTTAAACCTTGTTTAATACTATTCTTCATGACTGTTTTACTGGATTCTAAACCATCGCTTATTGGAGTTACTAGTACCTGTAAATGAAATATGTTCTTTAGATGATTAGTTAGTAAATACACATGTTTTAAATAATTTTTGACATTAATTTGAATTAATTTTTATATTCAATTAGCTGACCCGAAAAAAGCGAAAAATATTTTCTTCCCGCCTGAATATACAACATAGATCTCATCAGATCTGTCATAGAAAAATGAATTAATACTCGCCTCAAGTTTAAGGTTTGTAATGGGTGACCTCCAAAGGTCATCAAGTTCTGATAGAACCCTATCCAGCGTGTCTACAAGCTTGTCAGCGTCTTGAATAGAAAACACCATGGGTGGCTTGAATTTTAAAACATTAGCATCAGGCCCATCCCGGCTTATAAGGATCTTCTCTTCTCGCATTCTGAAATCAATCACAAATCTTCCTTTAGCTATTTAACTTAATATTTAAAAAAATATGTTTATAAATTTTACCGTTTTTTTATCATCTTGTTCATTTTTTTAAGAGTTTAATTTATTAAATAGGCTAAATCAGTTATGAATGTATAAATTATTATAATTTTTAAGGTAACAGGTATTTTGAACTTGGATTTGAGGTAACAAATGTATTACATAAAGGAGTATGTATTATAAACCGATACATGCCTATTAACAACATGTTTCGCCTCAGCAGTAGCGGGTGTCCTGGTATCTCTGTCAGTGACAAGTTCGACTCCTACGAAGAGCCCTCGGCCTCGCACGTCGCCGACCAGCGAGTGCTTATGCTTGAGCCCTTCACAACGCGCAAGAAGGTGATCTCCTACGCGGCTAGCCCGCTCCAAAAGTCGCTCCTCTTCTATCACGTCAAGTACTGCGTTTGCGATCGCACAGGAGACTGGATTGCCGCCGTACTGGGAAATATAAATATATAAATGATAACTAATATGCAAGAAAACTATGATGCTAAGTTTTTTTTTTTTTACAAATAGGAAAACTTCAGCTAAACAGAAAAAAAAATTTAACAGAATATATAGGTACAGAAGGCCATTTACAAGTTTTCACATATAAATACAGTATAGAAAAAGACAAGCACAGATAGGCATAACATATGAATTAAACGTTAACACAAATAATAAGGGTGAGGCCCTAATGCTGCCTGATCAAGAAGAACCTGTCATTCAACAGCTTCCTTATATAATAAGAAGCTGAATTATTATTATTACTAAAACAATAATCATTATGACACCGCTATAGCAAAATTGTCCATTTAAATTAAAATAATATCCTTATCTATCATTAAAACGCTAGCTGAAAAGCAATTAAACATCGGAATAAATTATATCGTTTTTTTTTTAATTAATTTTTTTTTACCTACATTTATATTCAAATTATTCATTGCATTGCCTTACCTTCGTCCTTGGAGATAATCGATAAGTGGAAATGCTTTTAGATATTGGTAATGTTAATTTTAATTAATTTCATTTTGTATAGAATGTCACCCTCATTACCGTGTTAAAATATTCGACGCCAGTGTCAGCGAAACTCTTGGCGATCTCCGGCGTTGTGATCACAGCGGCGACTGGATGGCCGTTACCCATAGGTTTTCCCATCGTCACGATATCTGGTATCACATCTTGGGTCTCGAAAGCCCACATGTGCGTTCCTACGCGACCGAATCCTACTTGTACTTCATCAGCGATGCACACGCCACCAGCCTCTCGTACATACCTGAATTCCAAAGAAAATAATATTAAAAATATATTTTATGGCTTTTTTAAAACAGATGACCGTAAGCTTACTTAGCCTACATACGATCCTAGATACGCCACATATGATCAATGAATATTAAGTTGTCGCTATACCTACCTAACTATTTTTACACTGAGATTTAAAAATAAATACCGAAGCGCAATTTAAATTTTAGGGCTTCATATTGGTGTGTTCTGTTACAATGAGTTTAATATCAAAATGAAAAATTAATAACAATTTCCTACACAGTGTTATGAACCAAGTGATGTAGGAGACTTATTAGTATTCAGGATAGCTTTATTCAATTTTATTTAGAGTTGATTTTTCCTTTATAAGAAACATTTGACAGATTTTGTATAAGAATATTGCCGAGCCTAAAAGTAAAAGTTATCAGAAAATTTAAAAATCCTCAAGGGATTTCCATTACGATTACTAAATAATTATTTATAAACTTACTCGAAAGCACGTTTTAAATAGCCATCGGGGGGAAATATTTGTCCTCCGCAGCTTTGGAGACTCTCAGCGATAAAAGCACATACTCCACCATTCTTCTCTTTAACTTCTTTACAGATCTTTCCGATTTCCCCTGCATACAAATGTCCTAATTCTTCTTCGGACTTTGAATCATTTGGATATGTGTATTTGCCTCTATATATGTCGGGAACTGGCGCCTGTTTTAAAAAAAAAAAAACAAAATTGTTAACCATTTTTGCACTTATTAACTATATAATAAGCTCAAATGTTTATAATCAGAAGTGGATGTTTGTAAGATAGCAATATTGTGATTTTATTAAATAAAGTATTAACGCAATAAAGGACCAAATGTTACCCCTTCATAATAACTCCTCATATATTAGCGAATAAGGGAAAAACATGAACCATAAACGTAGTCATAACTCCAGATTTTTCTCATATCGCGTCCCCAATACGTAACAATATAATAAGCGCTATAATGCATAAGTGGTAAGGATAAATTTTGTTTTTAATAAAAAAGAGATCGCAGAATAACAAAATTCGTGTGGTTAGGAATTATCTCACCCATGTAATTTGTTTGAAAATAGAATCAATATTATATATTTAGTGGGGGAGTATCCGTGGGAACTCACCACATGAACCCACTCTGGCTTCTCGGGCCCTCCTGGTAGGTTAAGTTTGTAAGGAGAGACATCAATCATGGATGTAAGGTGCCCATGATACGCGCTGGAACAAAATGGCGCTAGTAGCACCCTAAATAGGTACCTAACTCAAACCTATCAGACATCGCTCTCATTCTTGGCTGGTCTGGTGTAATAATAGACTTAGATTAGGTATACAATTTTTCAAAATGAAATAGGTTAAAATATCAATTTCAATGAGGTGTATTAATTAGCACATTTCCATTTGCATTGTAAATAGTTTTCTTATTATAGTTTTTAGCTCGTAAGTGATAATAACAACAGATAAGATCTTACATCATAGTGACAAAAAAGCTAATTATAACTCAAATTATAAGATAAAGCCAATAGGTACATTCGTTCACATCGTTCACGCTCAAATTGGTACAACTAACTTAAAGAAAGTTTCAGTACTTACTGGTCTAAAGTGATAACGTCTTTCTTCTTTGTATGAACCCGGGCTAACCGTAAGGCCAAGTCATTAGCTTCAGATCCTGAATTGACGAAGAAACACACAGATAGTGAGCCTGGCATGGTTTTAACCAGCCTTTTAGCTAGAATCACTATCTCATCGTGAAGATATCTGTTGTTTGTTGATATCAGAGACATTTGGTTTCTACCTGCTTCCACAACGTGAGGATGACAATGTCCCACTGTAAAAAGACATTTCGAGTTAATTTTTGTCTTGACTTTGGCGTTTACGATTACAGTATTGTTGCTACGCAGCGATTTTCAAGATTAGGTACAGGTAGTTGTGGGGCTGTAGAAACTGACGATTCAGGATGACCGACCCAGTGTCGGACCACCATACAAGCCCAAAAGTCCGGCTTGCCCTATTAATGTAACCATAAAAACAAAAATAATAATGCCCATAACGTAATTATATAAGTTATATATAAACACATATTACGTGAAAGTCGGCCGGCCTTGCTTTTGGGCTTGTATGGTGGTCCCGGTACTGGACCGAAATCCATTTCAACGAAATATTCTTCAGAGAAGATTATCACAGTATGTACCTAACGTCTTGGAAAATGAGCCTAAGAACTGCAACTAGTAATAGAAAGCTATATTATCAGCGAGTAACATAGGCTTTGCTTTTTTTCATCTACAATGCACCCGTGCGAAGCCGGGGCGTTTTGCTAGTGAATAATAATTTAGGCACTTTTATAAGTTATAATGTGTCGTTAAAAAGTAGAACAGCTAAATATAATAATAATTTGTTATCAATTAGGTAATTCATGTTGCGTAAAGCAACATTTTGAGATACGAACGATAAATATTGCAACTGCAATATGTCGAAACAAGATCGCGCATCAAATATGTGCACCATTTAACTAATTTATTACATCAATTATTTATTTTGCTAATGACCTAGCTCTAGGTAGACAATAGCGGTACCTACTATAGATACATATTGTAATTTCTTCGTCTGCTGGGTGTAATTGTGATTTAAATGACATGTTTTTTTATCTTTTGAGCGTCTCCTTGGCTCAGTGCTAGTCGCAATGCGTTTAGCACCGGAGGTACGGGTTCGAATCAAAGGGAAACAAGATTAAAAAAAAATTGTTCGATCAGGCAACACACAGAAGGCTGATCACCTACTTGCCTGTAAAGAAAAATGATCAGTGAAACAGACACAGAAATGGGTCAGCCCCATGCCCCACTAGGGGACTCGGGAATTCAGTTTTTGTATGGTATTTAACAGTGCGTTAAGATATAATGAAATAATACAGTTTAACGTTATATTCACAGAAATATAAAACAGGCATAATTTGTAATGCATACTAACCGTGTGCAACATTATTGATGCAATCGAGGTATCTTTCGCCCGTTTCGTCATACATGAACTGGGCAATCCCTCGGACAATTTTCAACGGTGATGAACGGAAAAACAACTGGCAGGCGCCTCTGTGGAGAAAATTTACTGCTCTTAAACCCCGCCCGAAGTGTGTTCCATGTGGATATAGATCTGTTCGAACTTATTGAGTATTGAAAAAAAAATACAGTAACTAAACATAAGCGGTATCTTTAAATTGCAAGTTTCATGGATCAACAGCAGGCCGCAGGCGTTATTACAAGTGCCGATATAAAACAAAATACGGCATAAAAACCGAACGAGGCTCCAATAAAATAAAACTTAATGTGATTTTTTCAAAAAGCTACACACAGTAGTACCTTAAGGTTCTCTTACCCAATGTATTTTTCTCGAAGCTCGATAGTTTCAGACTTAGGTTTGGATTGCAAGTAGGCCATATTTTGTTATCTGAAATACTTTAAAATTATAGTTTATTCTTACCGACAACAGGTAAAAAAAATACTAGTGCCAAAGCCAGGAATTTATTTTCTTAAATAAATATACGTAGGACTATTATAATCCTAAATATCCATAACCTCTGAATTTAAAGTTTATGTTCAGAAATAATTCTTAACAAACCAGTGCAATGTAGTTAGGTACCTAATCCATAAATGGAATGCTACTGAGATAATGCAATGCACTATTTATATATTATTATCAGATCTAAATATTTAAATATACTCACTAGTAATTACTAAGAAACTAAGGAGTTATTGGTTAAGCAGGTAGTTAAGTCACGTGCGACTTCCGAGCACGGAATGCTACAATAGTTTATTAGTAAGATGATTATATAGTAATAGAGGCAACGTCGGCACGCCCTCGCCGCGGCCAATAGTAGTGTGTACGTCAACATTATCAGTGCTAACTGACTTGATAAACTCACATGAACACAAAAGTCGATCACCACGCGGTTGACGCTACTGTGCCATGGAGAGAACGCATGGTCGTTAAGGGGAAGCTGGAATCTTGACTTGTGCTGAAATTAAATACTTACCTCCTTACATGAAATACTTTTTTTGTAATTTAAAGGTCACATAATACATTTACTAGGTTCTGTACTATGTGAACTCTATTTGAATTAGTGTGTCTATATACATATAAAATAGACATACATATTGAGATAGATATCTATGTTTAATTTAAGATCAGTGGAGAGTAGACATTTCAGGTCATAGTACCAGTAAGAGTTACTTACAGTCAAAGGTACTTGAATAGTATTCAGTCAAAAAGTGCACCCAAAGGTCAAATGGCATTGTGTTTTTAGTTTTCGAAGTTTCTAAGTCCTCTAGTGGGACATGGGACAGTCATATTTCTGTTTCACGGATCATTTTTCATTATAGGCAAGTAGGTGATCAGTGTTCTATTTCCTACCTTTTTTTGTTTCCTCAGTATTAGAACCTGGAATCTGCAGTGTTAAACGCAACACACATATCTACAACTGATACCACAGATTCGTTTCATATTTAACATAAATTAATTTTATATTAATACTGATTATTCATTCCTGGACAGTATCGGCTTGGCCTTAAATCTCCACAATGCATTTGTAGACGTAGGAAATATGCTATAATTATAATAATAGCATACTGAAGTATTAACCTAAATAACCGATAAACAACTCGATTGTTTGATAACGCAAGGTTAGCGGCCAAATAAAAAATACAGAGGTTATTTGTAGGGACTATTGACACTATTATCTACCTTAATAAGTATTGACCGCAACTTTGTACAAACATATTATGAAGTTTCGATATTTTTTCTGACTTCTTCTGACCGATTTAAATCTTTACTTCAGACTTTCAATACAATATTAATCGAAACGTACATAACATCATTTTTTTTGTCATTTTACTTTATGTTTATTCTATTTCTGGTGTACAATAAAGTATTTTTCATTCATTCATCATTGGTAGAATTTTATGTGAATCTTTACTTTTATGAACTGAAACAGATTCCTCAGTGTTCCTCCATCTTCAAAAATAGTTAGATTATTTTTTTCCCAACAACACTTGTTTTGCTACCAGTACGTTATTTGACGTCAATATATATTTCAGTACCATTTATCGATATGATAGTATCAACAATCAGTACTTTAAGTACAATCAATGTCGTTTTCATCATAGTTCATATAATTTATTTTTCTACTAGATACATATTGAGCCGATGATAAAAATTTACTACGATAAATTGTCATCTATTAAAATAATGTTTTCTCTGTTTAGTTGCTACCTTAGTACGGTTTAGTTAAAGAGATTGTATTGTACATAATATAGTCAGTGAGCTATTGCATAGCTGTTGGTAACATGTGTTTTAAAACATACATTGTTCCAAAACTGTGGTCATTCTACATGACTCACATTTTGCAGCACATAGGTATTTTATGTTTCAAGCACTTGGTATTGGCATCGGTCCAATCCGAGAGACATTGAGAAAATTTACTATTTTTCGATTCCTATGAATCGGGTCATCCTAATCTTTTTACCCTTTGGGCCTTGGACAGTTAGGTATTAATAGAGTTTATAGACATTTTTAAAAATATAAGTTTGAATTTCTTCGTAATTATTTGCGCATACATATACTTCATATACCTATGTATAAGATTATTTGGTTAATAAGCACCTTTAAAAGCTTTCGACTAGCAGATCTAACGGATGAACAAATCTCGACCAGCTCAGATTGACTATTATTCTTGAATTAGTTATGATAAAAAAAATATATTTTAGAACTACATAATGAAGAGATATACCTAATTGTCAACAATATAAACATCGTAAGTTGTATAACTTACAAATTCCATATACTTATACAAATTAATACTTCTAAGATAATACAACGTATGTGCAAAGCTTATATCGTCGTTGCGCCTGCCAAATTCCATGTTTTTTTTTGATTTTTGGTTTTTGCACAAAAAATAATCTTCGTTTTATTCTCTACGTGTTACTAAAATCCTTTTTGTGATATTCGAACTGGAAAGGAGTTTAACTAATTCCATATGTGTTTTGACCGTTAAGAAAAACTCCGTATGTGAGTCAATAATACGTTTTTCGTTGTTTCCCAAAACTATATAAAAATGCACATATGGAATTTGGCAGGCGCAACGACGATATGTAATTGCTGATACGCGACTATTGCTGAGACGACGTTATGCAATATTATGTACCTATATACAATATACATAATATGTGTCCCAGCAAAATATTGTCGAATTTCTTGATTTGAGTGAGTAGTGAACTAAGTGTATTGTCTTTCAACCTTTTTTTATAAGGCTTCTTACAATTGAGACAAGATAGCTTTTAAAAACCGGTAAAGTTAGCACGGCATGTATTGCGACAGGCTACATGTTCGATCCTAAATGGGTCTAACATGTCTGTCCCTAGAAACGTGTACCTATTAGAAATATCAAAATGCCGTTTGAGGTGCGGATTGCGCTTCGGCTGCAGTGTATGAAAATATGAGTGCTGTGAAGTAAAAAACAGTACGTTGGCAACGAGCCATAATGTATTGTGCCTTACCTACCATCAAGTGACCCTTACAGCTGTCTGTCGATAGCTGACAAAAATATATAATACTGTTATGTATAATGATTAGAAGTGAATAAATAATTTCCGTGTTTGTAATAATTTACTACCGTAAATATGTTAACCTATAGATCAAAGATGACCCTGGGCTATTTCTATTGCATTTCCTAATTGAGTACCTAATTAGATACTGGTAATATCACATGAATGTTATAAGATTATAAACATCGATTATTCAGGCTGATAGGTGACATATTTAACTAATAGACTAGTACCTAATGATGATTACGTATGTGTTGTAATTAATATGTTCTTAGAATTTTGTCCAAGCATTTGCTTGATTTTCTTTTGGTAAAATAATTTCATCGACTCCCTTATCAGTTGACGTCCCTAACATGTTTTGAGGTGAAACTTATTCATAGGTTGAAATTACCAAAAGTTGCTTCTCACAGTTCGTGCCTTCATTGTCAACTTCGTCAAAAATTTATAATATAAACAATATATGGTACAGAATTTGATTTCTTTAACCGACTTCAAAAAAGGAGGCGGTTCTCAATCCGATTGTGTTTTTTTTTAATTGAATGCTTATATCAAAAGTATAATTTCTTAATATGTAATCTAACAATTTAGAATACCCAATTTAGGACTATTATATAACTGTTCATGCATATGCATATTTGGTTTTTTTTTGCTTTTATTTTATTACTAGCCCAGGATCGCACATTTAGAATATCGAAAAGAATAAAAACATCTTCGATGAAAGCTCTCAATCAACTTGATTTCTTCCGACATCTAAACAATCATTGTCATATTTCAACAAATAGGTAAAGTATTGTTATTATACCTCACCCTGTACACGTATGTATATTGTATATATTCTATAATTATTAGATTTAATAATTAAATAACAATTATCTAAACTAAATATTTACTTTCATAAACGAAAATAGATCATTCGCAAATAAGTAAACGACATTTACCTAAGTAGTAAACAACTTTGTTTGACATTTTGTCCCTTGCGGAATTTTCCGCAAAAGATATCTTTTGTTTAATTAATATCAAATATTTACATTATCAATAAAGATTTGTTTGTAGGTATTCAACTGATACACAGCATTTATTGCACTTAAAATAGATTAGACTTGCGCATATCTATACAACTCACGTGAATATTCATTTAAAATAGATCCGAAGAGACGTTTAAGGCACCAACATACGTGTAATCGGTACAAATCATAAATCCATTTTATAATCAAGGTCAGTGCAAGCATTAGTGAGCGTGTTCGCTAGACGCGTTATCACATTATCAATTTACTTGAAAGCCCATTTGCCTGCGAATCGCATTGCCAGCAAGTCTAATACGACCTAATTTGAAACCCATACACGGAAAGTTTATTTGTTGCAGAGATGAAAATGCGGCGTCTGGTGCGCAAAAAGTTACGCGGTTAGGCCGCATACGAAATGACACTAGCGACGGACCCGCACGTGAGGAGGTAGAGAATCTTTAGGGACGTGCTTCAACGGAATATGAGAATTTCAAGAAATCACACACCCCTCATACACGTGTTCAGTTCTTTTCAGACTTATTTGAAATCACTAAAATCCTATCTAAGCTAGACATTTTTCTACAATTCGAAGATCGATTGATATTGCAATATTATCATGCTGTGTTAAAAAATATTTTAAATACATCTGCGACCAGGGGCGGATTTGAAACAGTGGCCGCCCTATGCCTATGGAAGATTGCTGGCCCTCTGGCCCATTCTTAACTAAAGCTGGAAGAATTAAATGATAATACGAGTATATGAGAACATTTAAGTAAAATATAAAGAGTCCGTATATGATAGTTATGTACATCAATCAGTGCTGTCAGCATCAGTACATACCGTTTTCATTTGTGAGTTTCTAACATTGAATTATAAGTCCACATAGTTCTACCGCCCCCGAAATGTTGCCGCCCTAGGCCCTGGCCTACTCGGCCTATAGGGAAATCCGTCCCTGTTCTTCACCTTGTGTGTTTTTTGCATAGTTACATATATTAATAACTAGATGATCCGGCGAACTTCGTATCTTCTAACTGTAACACTAACAAAAGTATTCATTTTTATATTTATTATTATATTATATATTCATGATAATAGTTATAATTAAAACTTTATCAATATAATAAACTATATATAGCCTTCTTACGATTTTGCTCTACTTTTTAATTACTTCGTAACGTACTGACGCTACGACCGGTGCGACAAACACGTTTATCGCACGCTCATGCATCCGCGTCGTGAATCCCATGAGGCCTGTTTAACTAGGAAATTATCAACGTATTGACATTTTAGTTATTTATTGATTATAATGATTATTTTGAAATTTGACTTACTAATCCTAAGGCAGTCAATTTTATTCAATAAACTACTATAAACAGGTATAAAAATAAAACACACAAATCTTAAATATAGAATAAGTATATTGAATAATTAAATAATGTTATTTTAAATATTTCGCCAAAAAGACTTATGTGTATTCGTAAAATTAAGAATAAAAATTATCTAGAAGTCGAAACATTTCGAGTTGAAGAGGAAACATACAATAAGTTATTGCAAGTAGGAAAAAAATATCAAAGATCAACTTGCATTGTGGATCGTCACACAATCGTGTGCGCATACAACTTGCCGTCTCGAAGCGTTAGGCACGTTTGCATGAAGACACCACGCTATCTTAGTGCACGCCGTCAATCAATCTCAAATCGTGCAAATATAACGTCTAATTATAACTTTACTATAGTTGCGTTTGCGATATCAGAGCAAAAGTACTAGTGCTATTTTAAATTTTAAATATGAAATACATATATATAAAAATGGGCACTTGTCATGTCGAGGGATACAAAATTTTTGAAACAGTTAAGCTGGCTCAACATCCTGACCGGAATTCAACCGTTTCGCATTCGACTATTATAATCTGTCTATAATGTTAGACCAACTCACGAACCTGTGCAATCGTAATGCGAAACAGTTGTTTGTGACAATTCAAATATAATTTCATATAAATATACTGGTTAACTAACTAATCTAAGATGAACTGTAAGCATGAATGTCAGTATACATTTTAAACGCAACAACGGTAGTGGAACTCTTGGCTTTCGAAACCAGAAGTAAATCGAAAAAAAATCGCAACAAATTGAGAATTACATGCGATTTTCGATGAAAATGTTTGTATATAATGCACACAACGCGACAGCAGTCAAAAATAAGCAAGTAATTAATGTTTTATCGTTTTGCTTATATTAGTAGTTTACTTCTTCGATTTACTTCTTGGCAAAGCATTATTCTGCCAAAAGCTTACCAAATTATACATGCTATTTGAACAATAATAATATACAAATGAACGGATTATCATCGTTCATTCAAACTGTAACTGTTACATACTTTAATAGGCGGAGACACCACACTTACAAAGTGTATAATTAAACTACAATTCAATATGTATACAATAAATTATGCATCGTTTGAGAACTTATCAAAATTTTACGGTGACGTCGATATAGTGTTCAGCTGTGATGCTATGTAGATAGAATGTAACCTAACTATCGATAATTTTAACATTTTCAGTAAAATTTTAATTAATAGCTTATTAAAATGTGTGAATATAAATTACATATAGAATACTAACCATATTTTAATTTAACAATCTATGAGTTTCAACAAATTTCACCAATATAAGTTTCGAATGTATCTATTTAATTAAAATTAAAGCACAAAACGTAAATTGTGATTTATTTTATTATGATTATACATAGGAAATATTTTTTTATGAATGCCTTGCGCATAGACAATAGAAACTGATGTACTTATGAACTGCAAACAAAATCCTATTTAAACACGTGATTCGCGATTATACTGCATTGATAATTACAAACTACGACATGCATTAAACGACTAATTATAAAATATGTTTCATTCTAACGCCTTATAATTACGAAACTAACGATATATATTTTTTTAGTTTTTTTTTTAAATATACTTTTAAGTGTAAAAATAGTTCTTTGAGGCAAAACGTCAAAGCTATAAATAATTGTTGAAGAGGAATTTCAAATTACGGATGTTTATAATAACCAAGAGAAGTAAATATTATTTAAAATTTATTATAATATTGTAATAGGTATGTAAATATAAAGTATTTTTGCAATCTAAACCGTATAGGATGGTCATTTCATTATGTGCAGCAACGAAATCTGTATAAATATAATAATTCGCAAAATAAGCGTGGACGGCAAGTAATTATGAAAAGTAATTTCATTGTGTCGGCGAACCAGTTAATGTTAAGTGCTTGCAACTATAATTACAATCACATATCAAACTGAACTTGACGTCCGGAACTGTGTTTTACTCGAAGATTTACGAACGATAAAAGGATTCTTGCGAAAACTACTTTACAGATACGTGCCAAGTTATTCGAGGTCAAAGTAAGCCGAAATTGACTTTAAAAATTAAAATGAACAGGTGGTAAAGCTGGATAGAAAAGCTGACATGATAGGAATATTGGATAATTTTCCGTGTAAATAGAAACAGTTAAATCTGTAATCACAATTCAACTCCCATTATATATGAAACATCTTCACTCAAATTGACGTGGATACGAAGAAATTAGGTTGATTATAAATATGTAGTTTTAAGGGCGAAGGATTAATACTTTGATTGACTGATAAGTACTTTGACCTCCAACAAAATCCTAATACACATAAAAAACCTTGTATATATCAAAATGTACGCGTAAAGATAAACAGTTGAATAATATAATGAAAAGTGATTAACGCTGAACTATAACTGAAGTCAATATACGGCAAAACTTTGTTAAATTCATTTAACGAACAAACACCAAATAAAGTTTTCCCATAGATTTCTACGTCACAAACTTCAATTTACGCTAACTAGCATCCTAAAAATTTACTAACTACTGAATGTCGGAAACATCCACGTCAATGTGTGCACATAAACGCCTACTTTATAATGATTGAACTAAGCCTACGCGACATTCGAACGGCAACTCGTTTCATTCCGATATCTCAAGACACCCACAACCTGGCTTTAAGGAATCTAGCGAATATATTTTCGATTACATCTATTGACTTCACAACAGCAAATTACATATACTAAACTAACTCTTCAATATTTTCAATCCGTTTCAATCTCTTTAAATATCCATCGGAAATTATCACCCCCAGTAAAGTATATTTGAGCGATATTGCTGTGATGGCATATCTCTTTAGCTCAGTCTTATATCCACATTAAATTCACTCTAGCCATAACTTTTAATCAATATCGACTCCATTAACTCGGAGCTTAGCAAAAGATATCTAAAATTGTCTTTTATTAGGTTAAATTTTTATTGCTCCATTAAACACGCCGAAAGAAGTTCTTATTCAATAAAAAACTAACGCGAATTTTCTTTAAATTATCCCATTACATCAATATAGGTAATATCAAAACTAAACGCCAACAAGACGGCGACAAGTCGCTATCCGAAATCGTCTATAAGTACCTATAACGTGTATCCGAAATCGGAATGAGTCGTTGCCAGTTCTTATCTAATACTTAATAATATAATATTCCAAAGTCTCTCAAGAAGCTACATCTCATTTTAATATTAACTTGTAAATAAAGTTATTATAGTTAATAAAACCGCACGCCCTCCTCATTCTCCGCAAAACCTTATTATGGAAAACACTCAGAAATTGCAAATTTCGACAAGAGAATATCAAAAATAGTGTATCGGTTCTCATCTACGATTTGCCTTATATATCTGTACTCTAGGGACGATACACGAGGGAAAAGAAAATGGGAAAATTGAACTCCGTCCGTTTACGATTTAAAACGCGATTGTGACGTTAAAATCGTAAAAGAAGATCAGTTTTAGGACCTATATCTAACCAAGCGGCACGTCTTATGCCAAAACATTAATTTTTTTTCTTATAATCGGCATCATATTAATATTGTTTTGGGACAAAAATTTTACTAAAAAAGACATCGGTTTCGGTGACTTCAAACAAATTTCCCCATTCTCCTTATACTGGCCATCTCTATAGTATTTATTATATTATGAAGACAGCATAAAGTCGCAAACTCGACACATCGTTACAATCTTCAAATTTCCTTCCACAAATCAACCGGGGCTCAGACTAGGAAGAAAACTACTGTAAATGGCCGCAAGACGAGTCTTATACATTTACGTGTAAGAGCAGCGTGTACGCGGTAACAAACGCTCGCAATTGCGTCTCCCTACTAGTTTTCTTGCTAACCTAAACTTCATTCTACATGTGCGATAGCCATCTAACACGCCCGACGACCGGCGATAGCCGGCCGATGCTAATCAAACGACTTCACCACTTACGAAACAAGGACGACACGAGATTTAATTGCCGATAGAAACATTCAACGGGACCGTCTTTGGGCTCCAACTTGCCAAATTACTTTCTACGAATTATCTAAGCAATTGTTTATCTCCCAGTTCATACGTACGCCCCATTAAGCCCAACAGGGCCCCAATAAAATAATTACTAATAGCAATAGCGAACACAATGAGCAACGATATTGAATATAAACGCTTAATTAGGCGAGACGGAGATCTTCTGAAATATAATTTACTAATGGACGCGGGTGAATGAGTATTGTTTAATGAATAAGGTCGGTCGCACTTTGGATGCGTTTTTATACGAATTCTACTCGTACGAACACGTACGAATACGCAAGAACGATCCCTACACTCCGAGTACTATAGTGCCTCGCAAACTGTATGCGAACTAGTCGTGCGTGTACGCGCGTATAGTTCCGACTTACGAAATCAGTCTCAACTTGCTCGGAGTTTTTAGGCGTTCGTACATTAAATTCGATATGGATATAGAAAAATTATATAGTCTGGACTTGAGAAAGTTACTGTATTTAGTGAAAGCTGATGTGGCTAAAATAGCATGTGCAGATAACCATGAAATGACGATGTTACCGGTTACAGTTCTCAGTCACTACTGGCATTTCAACACAGAAAAATAGAACCAGTGTGCGCGTTCAATTCGTACGTTTACGTACGATACAAATTCGTGTCCAATGTGCGACCGCCCTAACTGGCTAAAGTAAGTCTTATAGCATACTGACGAAATACCGGTGACGTCCTAGACTCGTCATTCATCGCACATAAAATTAAACTAATTAAAGTATCAGCCAAAACAAAAATGATTACTAACACGCCACACCACGTATTAATAGATAAATCCGTGAAGCGGTTAGTACTATTTAATACGTTATTAAATACCTTTCGTAAATTATAATATAAAGACCCGAGATCTATGTATAAGGTTGTAATTGAGTACTTAAGCTACGAATGAGAACTAAATGAGCTATTATAAGTGTGAAGCTTCACATGTGTCAAATGACGTCCATTGACTAGTTAAGAGTTGATGAGTTGAGAACAGGAGACTATAAGAATGTCTTTGTGCAAATCATGCAAACGAAACATATACGGCCTTATTCATAAATGTATTATACGCTTGATATAGTTTAGATATGTTTTGTCTCTTTCGTTCTGTAGTCTTTTTACATTCGATAGAGTGAGACAAAACATATTTTAGCTATATCAAGCTTAATAAGGCCGTTAGTCTTTATTTGTTCTTCACTCAAAAAATAAAAAAATGAACGAAACCAAACACAAAAAACAAACAAAGGAGCGCAGTACCGAACTCCATTACAAACATTTATATTCAATAGTTTGAAACACAACCTTATTAATTACTTACAAATCTTACTAAATGGAAAAAGTGGCTACGATCTTCTCGATAATACATTTCGAGATTGATTTTCACCACAAAGCGAGATACATATTTCGCTTTAATTATTCTAATCGCCAATTTAGGATTGTTCACGTGGTTTATTACTGTCACACATCATAAGTGACATTAAGTATCAACATATTTATTTATATATTTTTTTATATAATATATTGAAAATGTGATTAAAACTTCAAAATTAATTCGACAAACATTATCGCCAAAGTTTCTCTACAATGTCAAAACATATGGCGAACAAGTTATTCCTTACACCCAAATATCGATATTTTCCAATGAGATTAACAATGTGCGTTATTTGTTAATGAACTCTGATCACCCGCACACAAAATGGTGCACAGAAAGCAATAATGTAATATTGTATTGTTTGACATTGAAGATAATCCTGCTCAATAGATATTTAATACTTTAATTATCTTTCACAATTAACGACATCACAACACACTGGTTTTTTATAATTCGATTTTTCACTGTTAACTATGACTTCGAATTTTATACTCTGTACCTGAATCTAACCTTTTCAATTATCACAAAGAAGAATACCATTATCTAAGTCCTTAACACTATAATCAAAACTGCAAATTATATTAAAATAGCTAACAGTGAAAAGACAAAGCATTCAGCATAATGACAATTCCCCTGTAGCGAGGCGCGTACGGGTGTGTAATAGAAGGATATGTTCAGGGCGAGTGTGTGGGGGTGGGTGTGTGTGTTCGGGTCGGGGTGTGTGTGTGACGTCGGGTGTGTGTGTGATGTCGGGTGTGCCGCGGACATCGTCGCGGGTGAGACAGTTTGCGCGTCGAGCCCCGCACCACACAAACTATCGGCTGCCGACGTCATTTGCCGTTCGTCTGCAGCGCGGCGTTGAGCTGCGTCCACAAGTCCTTCTTGCAGGACTTTGATCTGTTCAATGCCAACAAGGTCAGTTGCGCCCCCGTAATACAAGGGGCAACGAATCATTCCACCCTATTGATATTGTTTAGTATTATTTTGGGATTTCACTCTGCTTAACCCTTTGAAGGTTTGTGATATTACGGTGAAACTTTGTATAAAGGCGTTTTGGAGGTGAATAGAGAAGGCTACATGTTATTGATTTTTAAGAAACATATCTGAAAAATGTCGTTCAAATTTATTTCTCCGAAAGAAAAAAACACACGTTTTATTTATTTTTGCATTTGTTTTTTTCTGTGTAATTTTTTTTTTTATGTGCTGATACCTCGATTTCAGCGAAATACAAACGATTCGACAGAAATCCGTTAATTACAGAAGAAAAGGTCAAATAGTGAAGAAATTTAGGTGGCACCTCCCAGGGAGCATGCCGCAAAGGGTCAAAAACTTGGCGAATCGAAACGAAACACGGATAGAATTGGTGTTACAGATAATTCGTCCCTCATTTTGTACCATTTAGTAAATAAGAAGCGAGATGGAATGACTCGTTACATAACACCAAAAAGATCTACGCAAAAGTGGAATTTTCGGTCTTCACTTTATAGGCCTAACACCGCATTCACAAGACATACTATCATCTAATGAACAGGACAAATCAATTATCTGTCATCCTACTTTTTACTACGATAAATTGGGAAATCCATGTTTTTTTGCACAAATTAGTTGAATGTTCATAGGTTTTCGCTTTTTTGCCAAGTTGTAAATGAAGTAATGGTATTATGCTAATGTAGGTCGAGATAACCTACCTGCGTAGTGAGGCGAGCCATTCTTTGAACTGCGTATTTCCCTCTGGGGTTAGCTGAAAAGCGGTCCGCGCTGACAGGACAATGCCCACAAATTCTTCATACTCCACAGCAGTTAAATGGTATAACTTCTGATGAATACATTGAATGTACCTGAGCGAGAAATATAAAAATTACCATCAGACCATCATTACTGTTACCAGGGTGAATGATACGAGAATTTCTATAACTAAACAATACACAAAAGCTGTTGCTAGCATGCATTAACTCATCAATTTTTGTCTATTTTAAGTTTTGTCTATTGAAGAACTAGAAAGAGACAAGCATTGAGATATATGAATACCACGTAATAGTAACAGTAGCTTGGACAAGTTGCAAGAATTTAAGGATAAGATATAGTCTATGAGGGTGGGATAAGGACAAAAAAGTTATTAATAAAAGCTAAATAAACAGCAAAATATATAAAAAATACACAATTATTTGATATAACATCAATTAACACGTATAAGTGATACGAATAATATAATCAATATAATATAAAATATCCGATGTATAAAAGTACTGTAAATTTTCATCAAAATCCGTTCAATAGTTTTTGCGTGAGAGTAACAAACATCCATCCATCCACACTAAACTTTCACATCTATACTAATATTTTAAAGAGGAATGATTTGTTTGTTACGATTAAACTTGACCAACAGAAAACTACATTATCAGCGAGTAACATAGGCTATTTATTTTGTACATCTACATTGCACACGTGCGAAGCCGGGCCCGATCGCCAGTTTATAATACTAGTATGACATTTAAATAAAATACTGTATACCGGATTAAAACGCGATTTATTATTTATATCGTTTAAATTATTTATCCCGACGTTTCGAATGCTTTCAGCAACCGTGGTCGCGGGGAGACAGAAAGATGACAGTTGTCTGATGTTGAATATGGCAACTAGTTGCGCGCGTTAATAAAAGACAATAATACTAGTATGCCAGTTTATAATACTAGTATGCCAGTTTATAATACTAGTATGCCAGTTTATAATACCAGTATGACAGTTTATAACACTAGTATGACAGTAGCGGGCTCACATCTGCTGACACTTGTGCACGAGCGGCGCCAGCGTGCCGCGCAGGTGCTGCATGACGAGCTGGTGCGGCCCGCCGCGCGCCAGCCAGTGCGCCGACTCCACGCACAGCTCGTACAGCACGAACGGGGACACCACCGAGTTGACGGCGCACACGCAGAACTGGTGCAGGTACTGCGCGCCCAGCCGCTTCGATATGCGCAGCAGCCACTTCACGTGCTCGCCGTACGGCGGGTTCCTGTTGCAGTCCACTAATGTACTCATGGTCGTGTACCGACACACATTTTGAGTAAGGTTTGAAGAAAATTTAAGAGCCTGGCTCTCCATAACGTCTGATAACTTTTTATACAGTGCAAGCAATCGTCTTGGCGTTACTTTACATGAAAATGTTTCGGTGGATATACTCATGGTCCTGTGCCTATCACATTTGACACACATTTTGAGTAAGGTTTGAAGAAAATTTAAGAGCCTGGCTCTCCATAACGTCTGATAACTTTTTATACAGTGCAAGCAATCGTCTTGGCGTTACTTTACATGAAAATGTTTCGGTGGATATACTCATGGTCCTGTGCCTATCACATTTGACACACATTTTGACTAAGGTTTGAAGAAAATTTAAGAGCCTGGCTCTCCATAACGTCTGATAACTTTTTATACAATGCAAGCAATCGTCTTGGCGTTACTTTACATGAAAATGTTTCGGTGGATATACTCATGGTCCTGTGCCTATCACATTTGACACACATTTTGAGTAAGGTTTGAAGAAAATTTAAGAGCCTGGCTCTCCATAACGTCTGATAACTTTTTATACAGTGCAAGCAATCGTCTTGGCGTTACTTTACATGAAAATGTTTCGGTGGATATAATCATGGTCCTGTGCCTATCTCATTTGACACACATTTTGACTAAGGTAGGGTTTGAAGAAAACTTAAAAGCTTGGCTCTCCATAACATCTGATAACTTTTTATACAGTGCAAGCAATCGTCTTGGCGTTACTTTACATGAAAATGTTTTGGTGGGCTCTGATTTTGTAACATAACCTAATATGTATATTGGCACACGATTCCAACATACATTTTAAAAATAAAATAATAATTTGAAATGATTCTCAGTTAACGCATACATTTTGGTTCATGTACCGTCAAATGAGTCAATATGAGAGATTCTTGTCAAAAATTTAAATCTAACGCGATATATTCATTATTTTCATCTCGACGCAGTCATCTCGTAAATTGACTTTTTGTGCTTGCTGCTTATATTCGAAATTATGATATTGAAAGTTTTCTTTATTTGTGATATTTAAAAAAAAACATACAGACACCTCTACATACCCGAATCCTTCAATACCTTATTATTAACTTTGTGTGATAATAAATAAAAAGAAAAATAACTTGCCTCCCAAACTTATTCTGCGGTCTATCGTCATGAACCCGCCTCGCCTGCGTCTCCAGCGCCAGCATGCCCACCCGGTACGCGGCCAGCAGCCGCCTCAGCTGCGCCTGCGGCAGTGCGGGCGGGCCCGCGCCCGGCACCTGCGCGACCCCGCCCATGGGCACGCCTCCCACGTTGCCGACGTGGGCGGAGCTCACGGGCACCACGCCCACGGCGGCTATGGAGCCCGCGGGCAACGGTGGCGGTATTGGAGCTGGGTGCTGAACAATACGGAAATTACTTTGATGTTGGCAATTAACAATCCTAATAATCACCGTTGATAAAATATTATTATAAAACAGTAGATATCTTATAAAGAGGAAAGATTTTGTAACGCATAAACCCAAAAACTGTTGGACCTATTTCAATCATTATTTCACCAACAGAAAGCTACATTTAACAGGAAGTAACATAGGTTTTTAGTCTAAAATACGTCTACATTGCATCTGTGCGAAGCCGGGGCATATTGCTATAAGATATAAAATCCTTTGGTTTAAATTGCTATATCTGCACTTAGAAAAAAGGAGTTCAAGAGTAAAATCAAACAGTCACCGTACATAAGTTGATATTTATAATTACGACAAATTACTCAAAAAGATACGTTAAACATTCAAACTTGAACGGGACTCTTTCGACGCGACGCGACCAATTCTTTAAACTCCCTCATTTTTTTATGTCAGTTATTGACAGACGAGCATGAGGTTCACTTGATGGTAGGTACCTCAGCCACAGAACATAAGTCAATGATACGCTGTCGACCTAATTTTTATTCTTATATGCACTTCATGGTTTTTCCATCTATAAACGGTGGTTCGTTACCCGGTCGGAATTTCGATATTCCTCCCACCCATTTAATGCCCGAAATAACCAGACATGAGGAAGACATGCTTACAGAAAATTATAAACACGACTCATCGATGCGCACGGCAGGTGTTCTACTTACCGCCACGTTGACGGGTATGGGCTGCGGGTGCGGCGGCGCGTGCGGCGGCATCGTGACGTGCTGCGCGAGCTGCGCGTGCGCCGCGTGCGGCGGGACGATCCCGCGCACGAAGTACTGCGGGATCGCGAACTGCGGCGCGCCCGGGTGCGGCGCGCCCGCCGTGCCGAACTGCGGACACTCGAACTGCAATCGAACGTCGTACGTACATGCGCTTACGAGTTTACAATATAAACATCTGTCTATAAGAAACATGGCAGTTTTATTTATTTTAAATTTCACTGATAGCATTTCCACCGTCATGAGAAAAAGGGTCACATTAGCATTCTGAAAGTTTTATCTGACAATTTTGTATGCCCAATCTCTCCAGATTCTCACCGGTCGAAGGTCTCTATTTAATTGTATTTTTATTTTATAACTCACAGTTATTTTAAGTACACTAACATAAATCAAATGTTAATCGAAATAAACTTATAATTATATTTAATAAAGGTGTAACCAAATCTAATAATCAGTATGAAGATGTTAAAAATTCTGAATTGCGGTAACAAAGTTACTCCAATCACTGAGTATGTAACTTCCCGACTTGCCTTACTCCGGGACAGTCAGTGTTTGGACTGGTCAGGGAGGTGTGGTAAACTTCGGTAGTCAATAGACATCAGAGGTCCTGGGTTCGAATCAGGGGAAACAAGATAAAAAAATTGTTTAGGTTATGCACGGCATAGAAGGCTGATGACCTACTTACTTATAAATATGAATAAAAATGATCATTAAAAATACACAAAAATGTGTCGACCTCATGCCCCACTAGGGGCTCGGGAATTCGCTTTTTACTTAATAGGTAATACCTATTAGGTATTATTATTGAGTATAACAGCTCATCAGAGTGAGTCGTGCAGTCGGACTCACCTGCAAGCGGTAGATCTGCGGCGGGTAGGGGTGGTACGTGAAGGGGTAGGGCAGCGGGTAGGGCAGCGGCACGGCCAGCGGGGGCGGCGCGCGGTAGGGCTCCTCGGGCTCCTCCTCGCTCGCCTGCCGCAGGTACAGCTCGTGCCAGTAGCGCGCCACGGTGTACAGCACCTCGGGGTACACGCCGCCGCCTGCGCACGCGCCTTCATCGCTCATTACACATGAATTTTTGTTACATCATTAATCCATTATTATCATTAATTGGGCATTGATCGGGTCAAAATCAAAATCAAAAGTTTTTTATTTCAAATAGGCCTTTGCAGGCTCTTATGAAACGTCTAGTTGCACGGTTCCAAAAAGTGGGTCTCATGGAGAAGAACCGGCAAGAAACTCCATGGACACTCATTAGGTTTTAAGACATTTATTCTCATAAAGACTTACATTAGTCACTTACATGAGAACATTAAAAAGAATAACAAAATTTTAATTCGTTATGTTCGTCATTGTAATTATATGTGTGTACTTAATTAACACATTCGTCTATTTTGTGTATTTTTTTAAAAACGTATACATTAAGCAATTATTATCGTTAATTGGGCATTGATCGGGTGGGAGGAATATCGAAATTCCGATCGGGTAACGAACAACCGTTCATAGATGGAAAAACCGCGAAGTGCACATTGCGCGTTTTGGTTTCAGTCTATGGATTTCCGAATGCTCGAAGTAAAAATTACGTCGACAGCGCATCATTGACTTATGTTCTGTGGCTGAGGTATCCTTCCATCAAGTGAACCTCATGCTCGTTGTCGATATCTAACATAAAAAAGCCGGATATCCACTATATTCGTGAAATAACTGTGCTCCACGCATTTGCAGGCGGCGGTACGCGCAACTCCATAATAAACATGCATGCTCCACAGTACTCTTGTGAACGTTGAGCGAACACGTCGTCTCAATTAGTGTTAAACATATTTCATTCGACCACTCCATTTATCCGAGCGTGGTACGTGATACACTAAACATACGCACTTATATGGTATTTTGCTCGCGTCCACGAACAGACTGAACACCCCTTTGTGTTCAGCCAAAAACCGCCACCGATTGGAGAGCTGAGCGAGGAGCGTGAACGTATGGACAATGTGGAGCAATTGCAGGAGCGCGGAGCGCAAGACGTGACATAGTGGATACCCGTCTTTAGGTGCCACTACTGGCGTAGCTAGGGATTTTGAATAGAGGGGGCAGCCGTCCAGCTGAACTACAGTCATTTAATGCGAGATTTTAATACTTTCGAGGGTGGAAAAAGAAGTTTCTAGTCTATTGCCCACCATTATACTTTTCAATACAGACATAGTATATAAACAAGCAATGACAAATTAAAAATTGCAAAATTAATGCTTACTTTAATAAAGATATTTTTGAATTATATCATTGAAAATACTAATTGGACGCTGTTAATACTGTGTCAATCCACAAAATGATAAAGATGTAAATTTTGATACCAATCGCTTTCATATGAGCTGGAGTACATATTTCAAAAGAGATATATATAATTCAAATCGTTTTTTAGCAAAAATATTAAAAAAACTAGTGGGCACGAAACCCTAAAATGTTTAGAATATTCAACAATAATGCACTAAATTCTATTACTTTGATTGCTACCAAGAGAAACGATATACATTTAGTGTAATAATAATGATAACAAAAAAATCTATTATTTCTGTTATTTTTTAAAAGAAATTTAATAAAACCTAATTAAAACTTCAAACTCAATTTTCTCAAAACGGCAACCATGTGGGTTGAGACCGTATTGCTTAACAGCGTCCAATTGTAATAATTGATCAAAATGATATTTGAATACAAAAGACCGTCTAAGAATATCAGCACAGCCACCTTTGGCGGCGGCCTCGACGATGAGGCAGGCCCGCTCGAGCATGGCGTCGCTCTGCTCCTTGCACTGCAGCACCGCGCGCTGGATCTCGTTGTAGTTGAGCGCGTGCGCGTGCGGCAGCACCGACAGCGCCAGCTCGGCCGCCGCGCGCACCGTCTGCACGTCGCGACCCGTCGACGCCTGCGGGTTGTGTTCCATTTATGAAATTACTGGTCGACGCCTGCGGGTTGTGTTCCATTTATGAAATTACTGGTCGACGCCTGCGGGTTGTGTTCCATTTATGAAATTACTGGTCGACGCCTGCGGGTTGTGTTCCATTTATGAAATTACTGGTCGACGCCTGCGGGTTGTGTTCCATTTATGAAATTACTGGTCGACGCCTGCGGGTTGTATTCCATTTATGAAATTACTGGTCGACGCCTGCCGGTTGAATTCCATTTATGAAATTATATCGATAAAATATCGCTGGCCTGATTATCAAACTAGACTCGTGAACGGGTGCTACTTGTGGTGACTGGTGTAAGTTATTTCGACTATGTGTTTGCGTGTTGTACCCACGATAATGTAAGAGCGTAATATTGTATTTTATTAAATGCTTCTATTTCACCATGCCTACTGCTGATAAAGGACAAATTTTTATTAAACTAAAAAAACTTGACTATTAAAAATAATGCCCTTGATTTGTAAATGTAAAATTAGTAGCATTTAATGTTTTTTATTGACCTTAATAATTGTGTTACTCAAATGAATAAATGATAATTTGATTTATATTGTTTTTTTTATTAACGCAAGTATATATCACACATTTAAATAAAGTAACTATTACCCGATTAAAACGCGATTTATTTTTTATATTATTTATCCTGACGTTTCGGATGCTTTCAAGCAACCATGGTCACGGACAGACTGTCTGCTGTAATATAAATAATAAATCGCGTTTTAATCCGGTAACAGTTATTTGATTTAAATCATAAATATCAATAAACTTTTTTTTCCAACTGGTCCTATAAAATCAACCACCTTATCTGCGATCCCAGCCGCTTCGGGTGGTGTCAAATGTCCTTCCCATGCGTCAATTAAGAACAGAATTGCGGGCGCGCCGATATCCATCGCTTGACCTACAAAAATATATAAAAAATAAATAACCTTCATCGCTAAACCTACTTACACCCAGTCGCGGGACCACCATACAAGCCCAAACGCCTGTTTTGCCTTATTAATGCATTAAAAAGAAATATAATAATGCCATTAGTCATATATAACTTATACGATAACGTAATTATATAAGATATATAAATATATAAACACGTATTATGTTAAAATCGGCAAGACGGGCTTTTGGGCTTGTATGGTAGTCCCGCCACTGCTTACACCTTAAATATTGCACTTCACCTGTAATCCAGCTAACGTGTGAAGAATAAGTACGACTGAGCCAATTAGCGCTTACACAGTTGTGTAGGCCGAGAGCATATAAGCCGAGTTGGAATGCAGCCATGTGTAAACCCCTAATGAGAGAAATTGTAGAAAATATAATATTGTCTTTTATTAACGCGAGTATCACACATTTAAATAAAATACTTTATACCGGATTAAATCCACGTTTGCTGAAAAGCACTCGAAGCGTCGGGATAAATAACAAATCGTTTTGATCGGGTATAAAGTATTTTATTGAAATGGTAGAAAATAACCATTTCACACAAACAAACAATTTAAACTAACGAGTTGTCTGAAGTTAAAAAGTAACTCATTCATATCTGGCTTGTAGGACCACATTTATCTATCTATATTATTTAATTATGTATCTATATCCAGAAAAACAGAATAACTTTTAAATAACGGAATTAAGAAAAAGTATATACATAATCTACATATATATGTATGTAGAAAATTAATTTTAAAATAAACTAGATTCCAAACTCCGCCATCTTCCGAAATTAACAGCTCACATCACGCACAGCATACGCTTAAGGCTTTTTTCTAATAATAATTTAATTTCCATTGTAAATCAGTCAGATATTAGACACTATAAGTACATATGATAAAAGTGAGAAAATAGCATATTCAAATCTAGAAATATTTTTAATTTTTGGAGCCAACATTCTGGCAGGACAAAATCAGTCAGGTCCGGTAGTACATAAAGAAATTGTTCTAATACATAACTAACAGTATATATTACACGGTGGATTATTTTAAATAGTTGGTAAATGTAATGTCAGTTAAACTGAATGCATTCTATATTAAATATAACATACATACATACATATATATCCCGCCTCTTTCCCATTGGGGTAGGCAGAGATCACGGAATTCCATATGCATAATATTATCATATATTAAAAACTTTTTAATATTTAAAACTTTTTTTTCAATTCAAGGGATGGTTAATATTATAAGAACCAGTACCTATGAGGTCCATGATGTTCCCTGGCGCACGAAGTTGGAGTGAAGAGGCTCGTACTGGAAGTCCCTCCCGCTTTGAACAACACGGACTTAGCCAGTTCGAACATGAAGTGCGCTGACGCTTCTGAAGGCTGATTTGGCACAGAAGGATATTGCCGCTTTCCTTTGTATCTGTACAATCATTTTTTTTTTTACATTATGGGAACATTTGGTTGGTTATTTGAAAACATAATATATACCTTCGTCGATATAGAACCTATAAGTCTATTACCAAAATCGAACGGAACGAAACGAAAGAAACACAAACAACTTCGTATTTTAACTTATTAAGAAAACGTTCAAAATTATATTTGCGTTTATAATAACGATCATAGTAAAGTCAAATGAAAGACAATGTCTAACTGCGAAAGACGGATTCGATCATCGGATTCATAATAGGAAAACGTACGACCCGTCAGCCGAAACTTCGTATTTTGTTTTGGTAATATAACTCATGAATCACGTTAAAAGAATTATTTTAAAATTTATCTTAAAAATAATATTTGTAACCATCAACGTCAGAGCCAAAAAGCACAGACATACGACACAAGAGCTATTTAAGTCGTTAAGTGTTTTATATAGATACTAGCAGCTGACCCGGCAATCGTTGTTTTGCCATGTAAATAATTTCTAAAAAGCAGGGGTTGGTGATAAAAAAGTAAAAATTTAGAGTTGTATGTATTTTTAATGCCACATTATAAAATAATAAAAACAAAAAATTTCGTCCAAAAATAAAAATTAGGGGTGGATTACCCTTAACATTTAGGGGGATGAAAAATAGATGTTGTCCGATTCTCAGACCTACCCAATATGCACACAAAATTTCATGAGAATCGGTCGAGCCGTTTCGGAGGAGTTCGATCACGTACCCAGTGACACAAGAATTTTATATATTAGATTTATTCACAATTATCTCTATTTTAATTGTAAATAGTACGTATTGTGCGTACCGTCACGTCGCCAAGGATTCCCAACGGAAACTCAGTGCTGGTTGTTCACAGTCATCAAAATGCTGAGTTGGGGTCTTTTGTGATACTCATTTAAGCCATAATATTTTCCTTACTTATTTTTCTTCATCATGATCACGGAAGTCTGTCCTAAGATATGCGTATAATATTTAACGTATCTTTCCCATTTGTAGCGGGCAAACATTATGGATTTCCATATTCTACAATCCCTTGCATACCAGTTTCACTTCTTGCACTTTCATATATGCTCGTCGGTTAAGAATAATTTTTAACCATAACCGCCTAGCATAACCATCAAGAGATATCTCACAAATATCTCTTAATAACTTTTGACATTAGAAGTCGAGTTTTAAGTGCAAGTGTCATGTTAGACCCGGTAGGTATAATCGATAAAAACACAAGAAAACGGTCGACAAAATTTTGTCATGCTTTTTGGCATACTGCTAAAACTCAAATAAAATTCTATCTATCTATCCTGACCAAATAGTCTTACCTAGAGTCCTTGAGCCTGGGCAGGGAATGCGTAGTGTGCTGCTGGTGGGAGTGCGGCGCGGCGGGCGGGGAGCCGCCCCCCTCGCCCACGGACAGGCGCTCCATGTCGCCCGGGAGGCTGCACGACGGGCCCGGCTGTACGATACACACTATTTTGTAAATATATTGAAGGAAATTCATAGAAAAAATTGAGAACTCAAAATCACGAATGGAACTACCCGATTTTTTTTTTTAAATTTTTTGTGTTTTTTTTTCGGTCACGTAAACTATGTTGTATCATGTAGAAAACTAGCTTTTTGGTTACCATAGTCTACGTAGGAGGCATCGGTTTGGTGCTTCTATGTTTGAAGGTTAAGGTTGTGAATTATGCCATCAATGGTCCAATGCACTATAAATGGTTAAAGAACTAAGATTACACGTAAAATAAGGTGACATACCGCAACAGGCATATTGACAGGTTGGTGGTGATAGTGGTGTTCACTGCGCGTGCTGAAGCGGGGGTTGCTCGAATAGTACATGCTGACCATCGGCCCCTTCGTCAGCTGGTGGATATCGCGGTCGAGGAGCTGTACACAATATATTTTTTTATGTAAGATATCGGCAGACGAGCAATAGGTTCACTTGATGGTATGTCCTCAGCCACAGAATATCGGTAAATGAGGCGCTGTCGACCTACAATTTTTTTACTCCAAGTAAAGCATTCGGAAATCCATAGACTGAGACCGAAACGAGCAATGTGCACTTCACGGTTTTTCCATCTATGTGGTTCGCTACCCGGTCGGAATTTCGATATTCCTCCCACCTGATCAATGCCCGAAGTTACTAGACGTGGGGAAGACATGCTTACAGAAAATTATAAACATGTCGTCCCGACGGGATTCGAACCGGCTACCCATCGGAACGCAAGGTAGCTGTTACACCAAGCGCGCCAACGAGCCCGAATATCCGAGGTTCCTACTGAGGCATGGGGCTGACCCATTTCAGTGTCTGTTTCAGTAATAACTATACTTTACAGTCAAATAGGTTTTTGACTTTTTGTTCTTACATTTATTTTTATTTTTTTTCCCTCGGGATTCTAACCTCTAGTGTTAAACGCAACGCGCTTCCCGCTAACCTAAAATTTTATCCCAAGAATCCGTCCAAGGAAGAATATAAATCCAACTTTGTCTTTAAAATAATATAAAGTACAAGTCATACCTTATTCATAATTCTCGCCAGTTTGACTGGGTCATCCTTGTAGAAAGATAGCAAGGTCAAAGCAAGGTCACCGCGTTGTCTCCGAATACCCTCACAGAGTAGCGGGTGGTCCGCTTCCGATACGTTCGCTTTCAGTCCAAGAGCTGCCACCGCCGCTTCGAAACCTAATATCTCGTCGTTCAATAATCTTGCCTGAAAAAAAATCAGAAAAGAAGAAAGTCAGACTGACTATTAAAAACATCTATGATCAATCGATTTATATACGAATGTGTTATTTACACAATAAATATTGTAAAGATCTCAATATTTTCCTCTTATGTGACACTGTTACGATGCATGTTTCGATGCTAATATATTTTGATTTGATATATGATTTGAATAATTATGAAGGATCTTAAATCCAAATTTGAACAAACAATAGCAAGAAACAGAATGCGTTTCGCGCTTTTTACTTTTACAGAAACTTTTTATTTTATTTGGTCCGCACGCGGATTAATTTTTGTTAGCCAGTTACGTTTAAATACCATGTTCGTGATCGATCTCTTTAGTGATTGAAACATTTACTAACAATATCCAAATTCCAAATTCAAATCACTTTTACTCCCTAGGGATTAAAAAGCTATTTTTCTCCCTGTTTGCAGAGAACCAAGTAGCTCTTTTCGAAGAGACGTGAATAAAAAAATATTAAATAATAAATAAAAATACCATGCTGGTTTTCAAACTCGGTATTAAAAATTAATAAAAATTAATATACTAAACTTACAGGTTTATTTTCAGCAGCTGACAAGACGAGCACTTCAAATAAGAAACTTGCCAACGATATCGGCAGTAACGCTGGACCCCGACTTCTGGAATAACAAAACACGGGAGTTACATGACTCTGCTCCAGTATGAATGAGGTTCTGGAAACAGGCGCTATGTCAAGCATGAACCACACGTATTAGGTAGCCATACTAACTTTTTTCTTTTATATTTTTTAATTACAATATTTTTTTTAAATTGAGTGATAGATGTGCTTAATAAATTATTTGTTTCTTAATTCACCATTATCCATTATATTAATGAAGCCGTCTTCCGACATATTTATATAAAATATAGTACTATCACACATTTAAACACTTTATACCAAAATAAAACGCAATTTATGTATAAATAAATAATTTATCTCGTTTCAATCCGGTAAAAAGTATTTTATTTAATTAAAATACAGTGTCATCGTGTTTGTCGCACTCTTCCGAAACGGCTTGACCTTAAAGTATATTCCATACCGCTACTAGGTGATTAGGGTGTCCCTAACCAAAAAAAAATTCTATTGATAAATAGCATCATAAAATACCTATTACCCCAAATTTTACTTTGTCCAGCCAAGTGGGCACGAGTCAACTAGTTTAAATATAATAATATTTAAAAAAAAAATCACATACCTTAGTGATCCATCCCTCAACTGCTCAGCTTTCTCCCTGGCCAGTGCCAGTTGCTCGGCACCGGTGGGAAGTTTCTTCAGCAAAGAAACTAGTTCAGACTCCTGATTATTCAGTTTCACCTCCAAAGCTTTCGTACTCGCCGGGGGTCGCGCCATCTCCAACGCAAACAGACCCACGCGGAAAGCTAGCTCATGGTGTTCGCTGAACTCCGCTAATACCTTCAAATGTTTAATTCGCGTTAATTTTGCTTATGGAAAGAGGGCAAGTTCAGTGATATTTGCAAATGAAAACTTTATATAATGAGAAATTCGTATGCA
This sequence comes from Anthocharis cardamines, assembly GCA_905404175.1. Classification (NCBI taxonomy): domain Eukaryota; kingdom Metazoa; phylum Arthropoda; class Insecta; order Lepidoptera; family Pieridae; genus Anthocharis; species Anthocharis cardamines. Next base: position 8,114,864 of record FR989962.1, read on the forward strand.
AATAATTCATGTTGGATAGAAATAAAGATTGAAATGATCGTTTCAAATCGTTATTTACTATTGTGTAAAATCAAAAATTATAACTTAATTTACTCTTCTCTACATGTTTGGCAGTTTAATCTAAAAATGGGTTATAAGCTCGAAATAATTAAAGTCTGTTTTGTTTATTTCGTACTAAAATCGCGAAACAATACATAAACAATATCGAAATTATACCACGTTTATGAATAAGACCATTACAATATTATACCTGCTATATAGTACATTACAAAATATAATATGCATTTTTTTATTATATAGAATGACATCTTTAAATTAGTACTATTAAAACATTCACCACTCCTGAAAGTTCCATTCTTACATTCGTTCGAGCCGGATAAAATGCGTATTTTGCAATGTACGATATAGCTCGTTCAATCTATATATATAAAAATGAATCCCTATTTCCCTTGGTCACGGCATCACGCGTGAACGGCTGGACCGATTTCGCTAATTTTTGTTGTTGTTTGTTGTCAGGAAAAGGTTCTTATGAAAATTGCGCGGAAAATTAGAAAATTTAAGAATACTTAACCACCATATTAAATTATTTCTAATGTAACCATAGCGAATTTACAATTCAAACTTTTTTGATGTAACCTTATGGCGTTTGACAACAGAATGCGTGCTGCAAATATCGTCAAAGAGGATGTTAGGGTAAATATTTTTTTTATTTTCGAAGCCAACATTCTGGCAGTACAACGTCTGTCGGTTCCACTAGTTTTAATAATAAATATCGACAAAATAACGAATGTTTACTAACAGTGCAGAGGAAGGCACACTTGGCGAGCGTGGCGGAGGCGAGGCACGAGGTGCGGTGGCTGGCGGCGCACAGGCGCGGCGAGGGCGCGTGCCGCTTGCGGGCGCGCCGCAGCTCCGCCGCGCTCGTGCCGCCGCTACCTGTATCTGACAGTACGTTGACTAAGGGGTTACGACAGACGCCGGGGCTCGCGGTAGTATACTATCGCGATCCCGTGGGTCCCATTATGGCGGCTTGAGGGGTGATGGGTTTTAGTACAACTAGACGTTTCATAAGAGCCTGCAAAGGCCTATTTGAAATAAAAAACTTGATTTTAATTTTAAGTAGGTAGCTCCCAGCAGGGACTGAATACCGGTTAATTTACTATGGGAGTTATACCGGTCGTATATTTGGTTTTTTTGTCGGTTATACCCATATATTACCTTTTAACCGTCAATATATTACACAAGCACATGGAATGGATTTTTAAATTGGAACCCAAGCCGACATATTATATCTCGACATCGACTATTTTGATAGAAAAGATATCTCGATCGACAAATATATCTATATTTGATATTAAAAGTCAAGTTTTAAGTGTAATTGTCATGTTAGATCCGAAAGAAATAAAGACATAATCGATTAAAACATGAGAAAACGGTCGACAAATTTTTGACGCTGTTGTCATGCTAGGCCGGCAGGCCAACACGCCAACGAGCCCATCAAAACAGCAGCTATTAACATTACCTAGCAGAGCAGGCGGTCGCGCGAGCAGCTCCCGCGCCAGACTGGCTCCGAGCGCGCACGCGTCGCGCGCGTGGCCGTGCGCGTGCAGGCCCTCGGCGCGCGCGAACTGCACCTCCCACCCGCACTGCCAGCTCGCGCCGCTGCTGCTGGCCCCGCCCACATTTGTGCCCTGGTTCACAAACAACACCAATACGCTTAACATACATTTTTTTTAATTCTTGGATAAGTAGGCGTTTGCCCACTATCCCACCTAGTGGAAAGTGTAGATGTGGGCTACGATGGTGAATCACGCCTACCTATAAGATGCCTATTAATTCTTTTCTTGAAAAGATCCATGTTATAACGGTCCGGAAAGACAGACGCAAGGAGAGAATTCCACTCCTTAGCTGTACGGATTATAAAAGTGGACGCAAAGCGCCCTGTACGTACAGGTTGCGGTATGTCTACCAGGTAAGGGTGGAAACCCGCCGTGCGCCTTGATGTCCGGTGATGGAAAGGAGATGGCGGAATAAATTGGTGAAGTTCCGATGCACATTCGCCAAAGTGTAGTCGATAGAAAACCGAAATTTAGTCAATTAATTAATGTAATTTTCAATTACCGATTGAAATAATAAAGGTGCCAAATAATTTTGACCGACAGTGTACTCAATCCCCACCACGGTTCATCTGTGCTCACGACTCGTGCCGCTATCTGTACCTAGATCAACATATTTCCCAAAAGAATTAAAATTATTTTATACATACACTACCGCTCATAAGTTTGGATACACCATTCGATATTTCTTGCCGCACTTAAAGTTGGATAACTTAGGCAAATAAAAAGATATTCGAATTTACAAAGCGGGGTTTTAAAAAGGATAGATCAGGCTTTGATTTGCTCTATTTACATTTTTTTGTTTTTATTTTTTCGTCCAGTAATGGACTTTGGTTCGTAACCGTTTATCGACCATCACATGAGCGGTAGTATACATACATATTTACACTATTATTGGAAATATTTTTTTTTACTACGTGTTTGTCAATTAGAATTATTGAGACATGGACAATTGAATATAAAATCTCACCCCATCCATGATGCCGTCGGCCGCCACGCGCCTCGCGGCGTTCGCGTCGTAGAAGTACAGATTGCACTCGTCGTCCGAGACCGAGTCGTCCCGCGGCGGGGGCGCGTCGTCCGACGAGATCGGCGGCGAGGTCGAGTCCTGCGAGTCCGTGTCGCCGCCGTCCGCGCCGTCCGCGCCGTCCGCACCGTCCGCACCGTCCGCACCGCTCACTTGCATCTCCTCTTCGTTCTCGCAGAAACCTTTATTTATTACACACAACTATGTATATGGGCCAAACTAACAATTTTGTAATTTTCACTTTTTATGCTAAACTAGCTATATTATTGATACTAATATTATAGATGCGAAAGTTTGTGAGGATGGATGGATGTTGGTTGCTCTTTCACGCAAAAACTACCGAGTGGATTTTGATGAAACTTTAATGTAATATAGCTTATACATCAGAATAACACAAAGGCTAAATTAATAAAGATTTTGTGTAATTTGGCCATAAACATTATGCGATATTACGATAAGTATAAAGTCGGAAAAATTCCTGCCATCTGAGAGCTATCTTGGCGTGCGCTGCCTAATGAATTATTTTTTATGAATTCCGTTAAAAATGTACCTTCAGATGAAACGCTGGAATGGTTACCGTCGTTCGGACCGGCATCGCGAGTTGGTTCCTGTCCGGAACCACAGGCCTGAAAAAACATATTATTTTATACGAAGTTGCTATGAGGATGCGAACATAATTTGAAATGTTAACCCATTTAACATTTCAAATTATATTCGAATCCTAATATTTCCTTACATGACAAACTTTACCTTACTTGGGAAACTAAGGCTTTAATATTACAATATTAACCCCTTGACTTGTGCGCTCGAGTTAATTCGAGCGGCGTTGTATGTGCTGCTATAATTTTTCTCACTCGAATATAATCGAATTGAAAATAACATAATGAAAGCTAAATGTTCTAAAGTGTTTTTTTTACATAAAAAGAAATAATATTTTTTATGGCGAGTTTTTTTCCAAAAAGATTTGTGTGTTAAGGGGTCAATAGGGATAACCAAATCACAGAATTTTAAAATTAGTTTTTCAGTCAATATTTACCTGGTTAGAAGGTCCAGCGATCGCCAAATCAACACTGATGCGGTTGTTCCTGTGTACCAGAGTACGATGACCCTGCATCGACGGGTCGGGGTTGGTCAGTCTGTAGCTGAGAGACATCTCGTTGTTGAGTACTGCTTTTGACGAATTCACCTGTTCAAATACGTTAGTTATCATCCATTACTTACTATTTTATTATTTTAAATAGTGCAGGAAAATCTTAAACGTCTTATTACTAAAAACATTATCTGCTAAAACCCACTAACGTCGAAACAACATTGCAAAATCTTTAATCCTGGAGTCTTACGATATCTTCGAGTTTGATATCAATCTAGTAGGATTTTAATGAAATCCCAATTCGCACTTTTGAATATAACCTTACTTCTCAATTTTCGAGAGGTAGGACATTCAGTAGAAAACAATTTCAAGAGTAAGCTTGCTGTCCTTAATTAAAAAAACATAATCTCAAAAAAGTATTAAACTTTATGATTTTATTAAAATTATTATTTTTTATTTTATATGTCTTCATTGTTATATATATTTTTTTGATATATATTATTGCATTGTAGAGCATCCTAATATACAGGGTTACCGGGTAAGTCGACCTAGATCCTTTAAGACGTTGTAGTTCCCATAATTCCTGACTGATTTGAGTATGAAACACTGTACCCCAAATCTTACCGTTTTCAAGATATTGGACTTTGCAGTTTTTTTTTAAAATATCCGATTTTTTGTCCTATTTGGTTACTATTTGGATTACCGTATTTTTTTACTTTTTACTACCTGGGAGCTTTCATCAAAGTTTATTTCACAGAATTCTGATATGACCCTAGCTTGTTATACCTCGTTGGATAGCTAATGAAACGTAGATATTTTTAAACATATCTGCAGCATAACTGTCATAGATTTTTTTAAAAATATCGCTGAAATAAAAACTGATTTAAATTAATTTATATCATTTTCTAACTATGAGTCGTCTACTACGACCCAGTTGGTAAAGTTAACTGCAATTTTAGTGTTGAATATAATAAAGCAACTTATTTACTACACAAAAATCGCAAACGCAAATAAATTCAAGGCAGAAAACACAAAAAAATAGACCTAAAGACAAAAAATCGGATATTTTAAAAAAAAAACTGCAAAGTCCAATATCTTGAAAACGGTAAGGTTTGGGGTACAGTGTTTCATAGTCAAGTCAGTCAGGAATTATGGGAACTACAACGTCTTAAAGGATCTAGGTCGACTTACCCGGTAACCCTGTATAAGGTGTCAACAACGCGCCTATAACCATACCTGATGGACGCTGTCAGCCTGCTTGTCCGAATGTCTGAATATGGTGAAGGGGCTGTGGTAGAGCGGGTTCAGGTCCTTAGTGTAGGTGACGCCGGCGATCGGATAGTCGTCCCACTCCAGGAAGCACGCCTCCATGGCCGGGTTGAACCCCGGGAACACCTCGTCCTCGCTGATGCCGTTGATGAACAGCGGGTGGGCGTGCGCGCGCGCGTGGCGCGAGTGCGACGAGTTCATGTGATTGTTGCGGTTCTTTGCAACCTTTAAGAGGTTAAAGGAGGTTAGATTAAATAATTGATACATTTATTTAGCCTTCCTTTTCATGGCAGCACACTGCCGCATACATTGTTTGATTGTAGAAGATAGGATTGAGTTCTTAAATTTAAAATTGTTATTTTGATTTGATTTTTGTCCATAGTTGTCAATTTTGTACGTACGTATTTGCTGTGAATAAATATCTATCTATCTATCTATTTATTTATTACTCGCAACACGCCCAGGCTTCGCACGTATGTAATGCAGATACACAATATCTATGTTGCTCGCCGATAATGTAGTGATTGGTGAAAAAATTAAAGGTAAAATCGGTCCAGTAATTTTTTTAGTTTATTCGTTAAAAATATACAAAAATACAAATCTTTCCTCTTTATAATATTAATGTAGATGAATTCTTTATTAATTAACTTAGATTATACATACATACAAAAATAACTTAAAAAATAATCTAACCAACGCATAAAGGCTTATTAATTAATGGTTAGTGCAAAGTATACATTAAAGCAAGGACTTTATATATATAACAGGACTGAGCACTGCCAAAATTTAAAATTACAAAAACACATCTTAAGGTATAGGTATTAAGACTCAATTTTGGCTTCCAACATTGACAGAGGCAAAACGAGCCGAGCGAGATATCTAGTACGGAGGCCGTTTAGCTCTTTCTAACACATGTCAAGCGATAGAAATTAATCAATGTCAATCAATCATTTGATGACTGATGTGTCATGGCATGTCATTGCATTTATGCGATGTAATGTCATAATAGTTGTTTTTATTTATTTTTCGTAATTTAGTAAGGTTTCTTCGAAGAAATGGTTGTGTACAATTGAAAAAGTGTTGTGTACAATTTTGTAAAAGTGAATCCTATGATTTTTGCAGCATAATATTTTACAGGTAAGCCGAAAAAAGGTAATTTTAGATTTATAACAAATAGGGTAACCATATCATGCGGGATTTCGGGATTAGTAGGTCGGAGTGTCTTATGATCCGTTTGTTATACCTACGATTGCTATCATCAGCGTGTAATATTGTTATTAGTTATGTAAACCAAATAAAAAAAATAAGGTGCAAAGCCATTCATTTAATTTGTTTAACCAACTTGAAAAAAGGGTCCGTTATCCCTGGTGTTATCATATGTCATGACGTATTATTATTTTTATTTCTTTGACAGTTTTCCGAAGAATGAAAACCAGAAAAAATATGGCTAAATGTTGTTCTGATGTCATAAAAGATTACTTAAAGCTCCGTTGTATGTAGCCTTCACTTTAGTACAGCTAATACCCAACAGTTATTGAAAGCCGCAATACCGTCTGTTTTTACGGTAAGCCCATTATTAGCTGATGGACACTTACCTACTTACATATATTAATATAACTTTCTGCACGCAAAACACAGAAAAGTCTACTTTTTGAGCAAATGTATAAAATTCATGAAGTTATATTATTATTTTGTTGCAGGCACAAAGTAAGCAGATAAGAGTACTATGTAAGGCCCCGTTACAACCCGTCGAACAATGTATTCCTGATTCAGAAATACTATCAAAAATAAGATTTTGATGATACTAAAGCATTTATTTTTACAAAACTTAAATTATTTTGCCCTCCACATCCTGTTCAATGTAATGAGGAACCCATAAGTTGCAGTTAGTGAAGGCATTAAGTAATTCATATTTCAATTTAAGAATATTCTATCAAAATCAAAATCTAATTACTTAAGAAAAAAATTAATTCAATTTTTTTTGAATTTGTTATATCATCCATACTTAAAATTAAGGGTCTAGTGGCTAGCCGGTTAAGCACAGGCAATCTGCCCCCAATGGAAAAGTCTATTCATGACTATACCGTCGTTTTGAGGAGTTTATATGTATACTTATTGTGGACTAAAACCAAGTTGTTGTAGAAATATTTAACAAAATATGAAAAAAGTAGACTTTTTTAAAATTGTGAAATGATTCTAGTGATGGTAGACTTACAGGAGAATATATTATTTTTCATACCAAGCTTTGTTATTAATAATAATTATAATGGATATGTTTATATTATATTTTAGGCATTTTTATGGGGTTATTATAGAGTGAACACCTCCAAAAAAATAAAATAAATGTGATATAGTAGCCTTTATTAGCATACAAAATGTTATTGAAATCTTGGTTTCTGTAGGTTTGTTCCCGATTTGTGATTACAAATATTATAATAATTACAAGCCCCACGTAACAAAAATATTGTGGTCACCCTATTAGAAAGTGACACACCTCCTCCGTACTAAACGTCCTGCTCGGCTCGTTATCAGGCTGCGAGTACTCAGTCCTGTTATATATATAAAGTCCTTGCATTAAAGTTACTCGCGGACAACAAACTGACAGTTTGTCAGTGTAACATAGCAAAAAAGTAAAACGTGACATATTTTTTTTGCAATGCGACAACGTTTGGACATTTGTAATTAATTAATTTGACTTAAACATTATTGATTTGTGATCCCGGAAACATTATATTGTAAAAAAACCGTCATCACTTTAGTTACGTTTTACAAACAAACAAATAATTTCAAGAGACAAACCTTATCCAAAACCTTCCCGTGCCACTGAGTGAACTGCTCGTGAAGCGTGTCCCTCTCGTGCGGCGCCAGGCCCGGGTTGAGAGCCGCAAGACGCCACAGCACAACCACCTGACAATTACAACATTATATTGGTAACTAGCTCACCCGCCAGATGCTGTCCGGTCTAAAGGTCCGTTTATATTATGCCATTTAATATTGTCTTTTATTAACTAAATACTGTATACCGGATTAAAACGAGATCTATTATTTATATCGTTTAAATTATTTATCCCGATGTTTCGGATGCTTTTCAGCAACCGTGGTCATGGCCAGATGGGATAAATCATTTAAACATTATAAATAACCAATCACGTTTTAACCCGGTATACAGTATTTTATTTAAATTATGCCATTTTCTTGTACATACAAGAATTTATTAAAATAAAAAAATTATTTTAATACTTAAAATTCATTCATTTTTTGTTGTTGTATAATTATTATCATTGTGCTGTTATTAAAAATCGAATACTTCTTTAATGTACTTGCGGCATTTCTCCTGTACCTAGTTTGGGGTCCTTAATATACTGTTAAAACTTATTTATATTTACTGTATAACTTGCCTTATTTATTTCCATAAAAACCTTCTACAAAGTATTATTAGTATACCTTAAAATATTACACATTTTTTTTCCTTGAGTGCAATCGGCTCCAAATTTAAAAATTAAAAATGTCGGTGACTTGCTACGTTCACCATTTCGTATTTATAGTTTGATTTATGAAAATAATGATAATTAATAAATTTATCCAACTCAACTCCGTAAACCACTGTTATTCAGCCTAAAACTCAAAAATGGTTATAAAACAGGTGGCAATCACTGAGTACCACCATGACACAAAGGGTTAAAAATTAGAATAACGTTTAATAACTTTTCTTAGTGCTTATAATGAATTCTAGAGGCACTTTGTTTATGTTTATCATCAAGGTGATGAGGATGAAAGACGATATAATGGTCGTATAATGGTTACCTCGTCGCAGAGCGAGGAACAGGCGTGCTGCGCGGCGGAGCTGCCGCCGCCCCCCCCGTGCTTGCCGCCCGCGCCGCCGCCCCACGCCACCAGCGCCGCCTTCGTGCTGTACCACCATACTATTATCTAACAATGAGTAACACACCATTAGTTGACTAGTAAGGATGTAGCTTTTTTATGTCTGATATCGACAGACGAGCATGAGGGTCACACGAGGGACAATCTAAGCTTATATATATGTATGTATGTATATGCAAGTAAAGTAGATTACAATATTATAATCCTCTTAGCTAATAGTAGCAGTATCATTTCTAATTAAACAGTGTTTTTAACGGTATATTTAATAGTAACATGCCCCAATGTAGATGTACTATATATACAGTTGTGGTCATATAATTAAGAACGATTTTTAGTTTCAGAGAATTTCTTATCAAACGTGTATTTTTTGTGTTAGATACTACTTAGAAGTCATTTGTTGAATTATGGAAAAGGCACATGAATAAAGCTCACTTAATTACGAAAACAGATATAAAAAACGTGCAGGTTTTTTTGACTTATGTACATTTAATAAAAATAGTAACAATTTACATTGAAACGAACCTGGACAAATAATTAAGAACGACCTATAAACTATTCGATAATTGTACGTAAATGAAATTTTTGTTAAAGAAATTACACTATATAGGTTCACTTGCGATACAGAGGGCAAGTGAATACCTTTTAAGCCTAAAATTAATACTTAGTGGCATATCCACGGCTTTTGATTATTGCCTTGCATCGACATGATTGATTCTAACATTTTTTTGACATTTTTCATCAGAAATAGAGTTCCATTCTTCTAAAAAAATCGCGTAAAGTTCTCTTAAACTGCTACACTACCTATTAGATACCCCTTTCTTAATCTCACACCAAATGTGCTCATTTGGATTTAAATCCGGGCTATAAGATTACCACTCTAAGACAGAAACAGATTGTGAGTCGAGGAATTCCTTTATTGTGTGCAGTATGCTTAGGGTCATCGTCGTGCTGGAATGTCCAAATGACAGGCAGTACGTCCTCAGCATAGGGTAACATTGTTTACTCCGGTATAGCTTTGTACTGGAATTCATTCATGTTTCCTTCTATGAGCCTAACAGGTCCGACTCCATGACCAGAAAATTACCCCCAAATTTTCACGTTTGCACGGGCATGCTTTAACGTCACTTTTCTGAACTGAGGGTCAAATGCTTTATTCGAAGGGCGTCAAACGCATTGTTTGCATCATAGCAACCCCTATTTGTTTTAGTTTCAGCAGAAAAAATGATATTTTTCCATTGTCTGACTATCCAGTTCTCATATCTTTTTGCATATTCAATACGGACATGTCTAAGGCGCGGTGTCAACATGGGTATCTTCCACGCTATCCTTCCGAACAAACTTTCTTCTATCAAACGCCTTCGTACCGTGCGTGCCGAGATTACCGAGAGGTTACTTTCGCCAAAAAAACTTTTTTTATCTCATTGGACCCTTTAATTGGATACTGATTGGCTAAATGAAATATCGTTCTATCCACTCAAGGAGATGTCTTACTCTTTTTAAACTCATGTGGCTTATTTGAAATAGTTTCATATGTTCAAAAATGCTTTACAGCATGGAAAACTGAAGCACTGAAGATGGACTACTATCTTTTTATACGACCAGTTGTTCACGCGAATATTTATTATAACTTCTCTTCTAGACTTATCACAACTTTAATTATTCCCATTCTTTTTTAAGAAATAAGTACGTTTTATTATTTTAATAACAATTAATGGCGCCAAAGTTATACTAAAAGTGACCAAGCACAAAGGGTTTCTTAATTCAGATTTTAAAAATGTATAAAATTAGTCAGCGTTCTTAATTATATGACCAGCTAGTAGGGGTACGACCTACGTTCAGGTGCTACTTTTAGGTACTCTATAAAACTTATATGGATGTTTTTTAAATTACTCATGTGCATAATGAATTTACAATTAGTATAGCAATATTTTGCAATACCATAAAAAATAAAAGAACATACATTCGTTATGTTATGCGACGCTGTTTATAAAAAATGTTGTCTTCATGTAAACGTTCTTAATTATATGACCACAACTGTATATATTTCTATTTTTTTATGTTAGATATCGACAGACGAGCTTGAGGGTCACTTGATGGTAGGATACCTTAGCACAGAACATCAAAATATGATGCGCTGACGACCTACTTTTTACTTCGAGCAATCGGAAATCCATAGACTAAAACCGAAACGCGCAATGTGCACTTCACGTTTTTACATCTATGAACGGTGGTAGGATACCCGGTAGAAATTTAGATATTCCTCCCACCACATTAGTTTTAAAGAGTAATACACACTAAACTTACCACAGTATTTTTTTTTGCAGTAAATATGAATAAAAACGAAAGAATATTTACAAAAACCTTTATTATACCGGTATAACTCCCATATAGTAAATTAATCGGTATTCAGTCCCTAATTCTAACACAAATACCACAAAACAAAAACCGACGGCACATTCCAACATAAACCCAAAAAACAAATTTTGAAGGTAAATCGTAACACAAGTCCCCAAAACGAAGCATTACCTGTTCACACGCCATGACCTCCTCGGTGATGATCTCGAGCAGTGGTATCGCGTTGCGGTCGCTGCGCTTGAACATCTCCCGCACGATCGAGAGCAGGTTCCACATGCCCTCCGGCTCGCGCCCCCGCAGCGGCCGCAGCAGCGACGACCACTCGGCCGCGGCGGGCGGTGCGCTTGTACTTAGATAATTTACGTCACTGGATAGAATTCGGGCAAATATTTATGATTAATTTTACATAGAGGCCAATTTGTTCACATATAAAAACTCATTTTCTGTTTAATTTTTTTACACAAAAACACACACACACACAAACGTTATAAGATCTGATTAATGATTATTCTTCTTTATTTTGGTTAATGACTCTTAAGGCAAAGGCTGAAAAACAATGTGGTAGATATTGTTTAAAATGTTTGCCACAATATGTTGAGTCCTTTGCCTTTTCAGTTGCTCACAAAAAAATAAAAATCTGTGAATTAATAATTATGGATTGTTATGTGTGACAGTGAATAAATGTTTTCTCTCTCTCTCTTCTTCCTGCCATGATCCCTTTTTTTATTTGGGGTCGGCGCAGTATGTTCTCTTTTTCCATTCTCTTCTTTCACTCGTTATATCATCAATCACAACTCTCAAACACATATCATTCTTCGCATAGTCAGTCCACGTTTTTTCTGGCCTCCCTCTTCCATACCCCATCCACTTTCATATTCAAAACTTTTTTAGATAGATGTTTTTCATCTCTCCTCAATGATTAATTAATTAATTAATCTGATTATAATCATTTATAATTTTCTTTTTATATTAGATATCGACGATCGAATTATCGATAATACCTCAACCACACAACATCAGTCTATAATGCGCTGTCGACCTATTTTTTACCTTGTTTTTAATTCCAGCATTATGTAATCCATAGACTGAGACCGAAACACGCAATATGCAGTTTCGATATTCCTCCCATTTTAATACTCGAAGACGTGGGGAAGACATGATTATAGAAAATTATAAACACGGCAGGATTCGAACCTGCACCCATCGGTACGAGCCTGTGATTAAATGGATTTAAGACAACATGCTCATTTTCTTTTTAAGTTTGAGTTTGATTAATAGTTTCAATAGCTAATTCTGTTTATATCCATTTTTATTACAAACAATAATACCACTGAATCTGAACAAAGATGCCAATTATTGCTAAAATATTGGGATAACAGGCAAATTCAGCAATCACAGTATCTAACTATATCAGAAGACTGGGTTTATACATTTCGCTGTGGTAAATAAAGCATTTTCATTGTAATCAATTATATTATAGTAATAAATTAATAATGGTAAGTAATGCGTAAATAAACTAAACCAAAATCTATTTACCTAAAGACGATAGGGGTCGGTACACAAAATTTCACTAATATTTTATTAATATTGTTGTGTAAGGTTTTCTCATCCAAGAACCAAGACGTGTACTCATAGGCCGACGCGCCCGCGGTCGGATCCGGGGCACCACATGTTGTATTGATCTGGTTAGGCTGAGCGGATAATAACTCGTCCAATATTTTTTGCGCCGTTGGAAGTATTTGCCGCGGCAACTCTGATATGAGGTATTGGGCGAACTTTTGTAACTGATCTCTCCGCAATCGCTGCAGCGACTCTGATACAGGAGCTCTGAGACATACTTGTGTTGGCTAAGAAAGAAATCGTAAGATTAGATTAGATTAGATTATTAGATTAGATTGCAAATAAAATTTAAACTTATTGTAAAATTGTTTATAATTAAACAATTTTCTATAGAAGAGCAGGACATCTTGGCAAAGATACATAGTATGTACTTAAAAGGTAATTCCTCAAAAACAGGATAATGAAATATATATGAAAAAATCTATTGTTTAAAAATTAAACATTTTTCATCTTTTTTTCATAGAACATTTTTTTTAATGTATAGATCCATCAATATTGACTCGGAAATGCATGGTGAGGATTCAATTCTGATATGTTTAAATTTCATTTAGGTTCTCCTATAAGCTTGTAATCAGACCTAACTTTTCTTATGTCAGAGCGCATTACTCACTAAAAACTTAATTCTTGTTGTTATGTTCTTACACTATTTATAATAATTATTATTCCTTATTTATTTTTGATTCTTTATTATTAGTATTTACTTTTACATTATTACATTAACATAATATAACTTTTATTTACAAGTCCGTAAGTCCTCACAGCCGCAGGGTCTCCTCTGAAAATCAGTGTAGCGACATTAGTCGCTGCTCTGATGAGGGGTCCTATTTGCCATCACTTTTATTATTGTTTACATAATTGATAATCTAATTGTATCTTTTGTTAGTTTTGTTTGTTTTATGGGTTTAAGGTGGCAAATAAAGTTGATATCTATCTATCTATCTAAATTATTAATGATCTCTCAATGTAATTTCAAAGCCGGGGAGAATAATCAATTTTGATATATTACATATTAACTTTTTTTTTTAATTTATCTCATAACTTTCAATTTTATGTATATTTTCTATTGACTGAGATTATCCAAAAGCAGAAAGGGACAAGTAAATATATTTTACAAAATTAATTAATAGTTGTATATATCTTTCATAACAATGCATGTTTTATTCAAACAAACAAACATCGTTATTCAAGCTCCACATATTATTTATATCTAATCTAATTATTCCATGTCCAAAAAATATTGGACAGTAATAATTAGTCACTTCATGATTCATATATTTGGAAAATACTATGTCTCAAATTGGTTCCTTAATATTATTACTTGAACAACAATAATTATTGTGAATCATAAATAGGTAACATTAGTTATCAATTGACTCATTAACTTTACTAGCTGTGAGTCACAGGATATTTTTATTATATTTATATTATAAATAGATATTTTTTATTTGAAAATACTTACTAAGTGTATTCTGAATAGACAGATGGCAACAATATGTCCACACCAGTGAGCAGATGATGAGCATGTGCAGTTGCAAGATGATATCTTTTGTCTGTCAAATGTTACTGCTACGTTGAACTGTGTTCTTCCCATGGTGAGTGAAACAGTTGCAGACAAGTGAAATCCTAAAAACAAACAATATTTAGACAATAAAACAAGCAAATGTTACATAACTATTCTTCATAAGACTAAAACATCACTTTTTGATGGTCATGTGATGTTAAATCTTTCACCCAAAATCTGTCAATTTCATTTATTATATCTTTTAATTCTGTCATACATATACATTTATATTTAATGTAACAAATATAAAAAAATCATTCTAATCCTGAAAATACATAAGTATATACAGATAAACATCTTATTCTGCAATAGAGATAATCTTGGATAACTACATTCTTATGTAATTACATTTGTACGTGATTAAATCACTTATAATTTTCATAAAGTATTTCTGAGATCCATGCTTGGCATACATCCAAACTTCCTTTTGAAATCACCAGCTCCAAAAAAAGGTAAAATACCATGTCATTTTAAAAACGAAACACATTTTGCATTTTTCAAGCAAACTTACCAATTTGTAGAACATCCTTAACAGCTCTTTCTCTAAATAGTTGTTCTCCCTTCTGAAATTCTTCTGCTGATCCATTTGCAAGACATGAGTACAATCGTATATCATCTTCACTATCTGGGAAGCTCCAAAATGCAATTTGCAATTGTAGCTGCTCAGGTACAGGTGGGTAGACATGTTCAACCAGTTCAAAAGGTATATGACTGGCTACACATTTAGCTGCTAATTCACTCAATGATGATACTGTTTTTTCTGTTAAACAAAAATCTTATGCTTAATAAAAATATCATACAGTTTTGACAGACTTGTTGGTGTGTTTGGTAGTACACCTACCCTGTGTTTCAGTGGGTTGCAGGGCCCAATGGGACATGTTTGAAATTTTCTATAAATACATTATTACACCTGATAAATTCTGGCATCAAATGGGTGTGAGTATAGTTGGAATTCTGATGGGGTAACAAACCACTTTTCAGAGAAAAACTGTGAATTACATGTGATCTGATATTTCAGTTTCAGTCTATGGACATGAGCTTCACACTCTTCTGTCCATATTTAACATTTAAAAAATATAGCATAAAGATTGTTGCACTACAGATGAGATATAATAGATAACTAAATTATTAAGATCATTATTATGTAATATAAATGATTAAATATATTTTTATCTAACCAATAAGTATAAAATTAAAAGGAACATAAATGAAAGCAAACATTAAAATATTTTAATTACAAAAAATACTGAAAACCAAATTCCTTTCACTTAAAATTAAAAATTATTCCTTTCGTTTTGATGTAAATCAAAAGTAAACAGTAGAAAGAAATCAGTGAAAGTAGTGAAAGTTTTTTAAATGGCATCATATTATTTTATACTAGATTTAAATAAGCAACAGCAACTGCAAACAATGAAATGCCATAAAAAAACAACTGCAAGTTTTCAAAGCTGAGGTATTATTAACTACCCAGTATAGTCAAAGGTAAATGACTTTAGACCACCTGTTCTTTGTCAATACACATACTGACTATCTTATATATAACTATAGTATAAAAGTGTCACTTAAAAACAAACCTATAAGCGTAATTATGTTAATAACTTCTAAATTAAATGATTAAACATATAAAACAGTATTATTTAGTTATATTCAAACTAAAATTATGTTATGTTTATGAGCCAAAACGGAAACAAAGGATCAGCTGTCACAAGGTACCTTGAGTGGTTCTTTTTGTCGGACGAGACCCAAATGGATTAGATAAATTAGGCCTTCTCCATCCTCGCCAATTGTTGCATAGGCTCTCTGGTTCTGAACTCCAGCTACACAAAGAATCTTCTTCAAAACGTTCCGAGTCTTCGAAACTGAAATGGTCTCCCTCCTCCCAATCAAGTAAGGGCGACCCCACGTCCACGGGGACTGCTGGTCGTCCCGCTTTCCCATTATTATTTGATGTCCCCGCCACTTTACCGAAACTCGAGCCTAATTTATTAGGATAAATTCGCTGGATCACTTCAGCGAATTACAACTGAGGTATCCACTATCACTAAATATGCATACTTAAACTCTTAAGTTTTTATACCACTGATTATACTCTTCGTTACAATGATGTATTGAACAAAAATGCATTACAATCTTGAGAAATTAAAACACTTCCGATTCAGAAATCAAAGATTAAAATAAATTCAAGGAATACAATAACAAATATGGCCGTGCAACGTCCCAGTTCGGTCCGACGGCCCCTTGGTATGCTCAAAAGTTCATTGTCTTGATATTGGTTCAATTTTTAAAGAACAGATGGCAGGAATTGCTATAATTAAAAACAGATAGTTACAAACCGCCAAAATATATATAAGTATCATTCAAAGAGTATCTGTAATCACATAATATTGAAATAACTATATTGTTGATCGAAGGAAATAACGTAATAAAACGAAACGAACCGTGGTTCGTTACCCGGTGGTCGGAATTTCAATATTCTTCTCCTCCGTGACCTCACTTTGGGAAGACATGTTTACATAAAATTATTAACATATCGTCCCGGCGGGTTGTGTATACGTGACCCATCGGGGTGCAAGGTAGGTATTCTACCAAAGGCACCAACGAGCCCATCAAGCTTATTTTATCAGCCACACGGTCTAACTTACAACTATGATTAAATAAAAAACGTTTTATAAACAATTTGTACATAGTTAATACATAAGTCTATTGGCTGACGTGTAGTATTAAAGGACACGACATAATATTATTAATGTACTGATATTTTCTCAGGGCCGGTCGAGCATCTTACCGAAATGCAGCTATTACATATTGCCATATTGGGGTTTTCGTCGTAGTTGGGTCGTCTAGGTTAAGTGACGTCACACGCTGGAGGGTCGCGTGCATTGACATAGTATTAAATATGTCAATGGTTGCGTGTAACTAAATTATTCCTGCTAACACAATTTCAAAATTCAAACTCCTATAACTTATTAATTAATTAATTCTTTTACATTTGAGTTTAATTTTACTTAAAACATAATTAATCCATACAACGAAACTTCTTCATTATAAAAAAAAACTAAAAAACACGCTTTTTATAAAAAACCGAACTAAAAAATAGAAAATAAATTTAAATTTAAAATATATTTTATTTAAAAAAAAGCGTGGAGTGCATGGTGTCAATAGTTATAAATATTATTTATAATAGCTTGTTTTTTTAATTATAATCTATTAAAATTAAAATTAAGTTTATGGAATAATATAGTATTAAGTACAGCGCCACCTTGTGACAGTAGCCAGAATGCGCGTGGCGTGACCGATAGTTTATACAACGCAGTGTTTTAAATGCCGCTTAATATCAATTTCTAGTGACAGCGCCATCTAGTAGCGCGTATCGTCGCATAGATGGCATCGCGTCTGCAGATAAATTAACAAAAATCATAATTTGCAAATTGAAAAATGGAATAATTTTATCAAATTAGTGTATTGTCATCGGTCCTTGAGACGTATGCAAAGTTTGAAGTTAATCAGATATTTAGAAACCGGTGAAAATCGTGCTCAAAGATTCCGTTACATAGTTACATACAACCCAAGCTAATAAAAGCGTGTTAAAAACATTCTTCACTACATATTATAAAAAGTCCTCCGCCGCGTCTGTCTGTCTGTCTGTTAAACTCAAAAACTACTGAATAAATTTAATGGGATTTTCACTAATATATAATATATAATATTTAAAGTGATTCACGAGGAAAGTTTAAGTATATAATTTGTCCAGGTTTTGTGTACATTGGTTGAAATATAACGATAATACTTGGCAAATGTTTGTATAGCTTTCATCGAAATCGCTGCCTAAACCCTTTGAGATATATCAAAACAATGCATGGTGGGATATTTCTCTTTTTTATAGATCTACAAAAAAGTCCGTGATGACATACATCTATTACCATACCCATTATCTCTTCTAAAAAATGGTCACGTATACTGCGGTGATTGGAATGCTATTTAGACGGATATATTATTAATTCTTATCACTTTAATGCTTTAGTTACCTTTAGCATGTCATGCACATTATTATAATTTTTTACACCATGTACACATAAATTAAATTAATATCTTATGAGCTATCGTAGAATTTTTAACATGCGCGATTGCGACCCAACGACAGTCAAAACACGACCTAGGCATAATATGATCTACTACACTATTCCTACCTTAAAGGCCGGCAACGCATCTGCAAGTCCTCTAGTGTTGCGGATGTTTATGGGCGCGGTGTTCACTTTCCATCAGGTGAGCCACAAGCTCGTTTGCTCCAATACTATAAAAAACCCGTGCGGAGCCGGGCGGCTCGCTAGTACCTAATTACTACAGATGATGTTTACAAAAAAATATATACTCTATTTTATTTATTACCTGGATTGAGTTTCTTTGTTTGCAACTATGGACCATGGTTAGCTGTGGCAAATTAACACTTCTCAAGTGACAAGTGTTATTGACTTCTATTGTGATTAATTTGTCAAATCACAAATGTCAAGAAATAAGATTGTTCTCGATAAAATTCTTCAATTACTTTTTATACCAACTGAATCTCTCAAAAAATTTCAAAAATGTCTAAATAAAACCTATAATTAACATGTTTCTCAAAAGAAAATAGTTAATATATATAAATCTACATTCGTTTAAAATTGTTAATCAGGATTTTCTACAGGTTATATTTTAAGAAGTAATTTTGTTTTTATGCTAATATAAATCATCTTGTTCATTTTATTACGAACAATGTTTTGTTGGGGAAATTCTACACATCATGAATTGTGCATTGAAGAGTCTGATAACCTTGACTTGGTAAGACTGATTGTTTTGCGTCGATAACGTTTGCTGTATAATAACAGTACTTTCTCGATCATATTCTTTCAATTTAGTATTGATTGACAATATTAACTTCAACATACCGCAGGTCATAAAGCCAACTATATCAAAATGGAAAGAGAGCAGTCACATTCAATCTATATCAGCAGGAGAGTTCCATACCCTCTACCTTACTAATATTGGAAATTTGTACTCATGTGGTAATAATGATGTTGGACAATTAGGACGTCACACTAAAGACGAAGATGGGAAATATCCAGGTTGTTGTATTTTGGATACTTTATATTCTTTGTTTTTTTTATCTTTTGAGTCATTTGAAACATTTCATAATTTTATCCAAACAAAATTTATATTTATAAAATATGTTTACATTTGCTTTAATGTATAGTATTTAATTCAACCATGCCTTTTATTTCAGGTCTTGTAGAAACTTTCAAAGGTTGCAATTTATCTGCAATATCTTGTGGTATGCAACATTCAATGGCAATAGATGAATGGGGCCAACCCTTCAGTTGGGGATCTGATAGTATGGGGCAGTTAGGTAGTAATCTTGGTGCATATGCTCAAGATAAACCCAAAATTATTAAATTTCTGGCTACTAAAAATGTCATACAGATTGCTTGTGGATCTTATCATTCAATAGCATTGACAAATAGTAAGTATGCCATTATGCAACACAATCTATATAACAATATGTAGTAGTTTTATTTTTATTCTTATTTTTTTGTTCTGTCTTTATTTTGCAAGACCTAGCAGTTTTAGTCCGAAAATAAAATATATTCTTGGAATAAAATTTATTTATGAAAATTTATGGATATATTATACAGATGTCAACTTATCCCTTTGCAGACTGTTGCATTATTCAGTTATGCATTTAGCACTATAATTTCATAACTAGATATATAACTTATACCTTTTGATATATCTTCAGGTAAAAACCCATTGAACATTAATGTAAATTTGAATAAACTTTTAGATGGTGAATTATATTCATGGGGTGCGAACAGTTATGGTCAGTGTGGTTTAGGAATGATGTCAAATAAAGAAACAACTCCACAACAGATAATGTCATTGGTTGGTGTTCCCATTGCTTTGATAGTTTGTGGGAGTAACCACACATTTGTTTTATCAAAGTATGTATGACTAAACTAAAATTATCATAAATTTATCGTATGAGCTTTGTAGCATAAAATATACATTATACATACATACATACATACATACATACATACATACATCACGCCTCTTTCCCATTGGGGTAGGCAGAGATCACAGAATTCCATATGCTCAGATCCTTACATACCACTTTCGCTTTTTCTACTTTCATCAATGCTTTCATACACACTCGTCAGTTACGAGTACTTTAGCATAAAATATACCAGAAATAATGTTCAGGAAATGTCTTATATGTTATGTTTATTTTTCGAGCAGTACCTTACCGTTATTAATTGAAATGGTAATTCAGTTCATACCATTGATTGAATATGCTCTTTTACTTACAATCCAAGTTATTATTATGCATACATTGCAACAGTAATGATTTAATTAATTATATTAGTTTTACACAATGTGTATTTACTACATTTATTTATGACATGTTGAAATCATATTTTTAATGAGTTTTTAAATATAATATGTTTATAAGCAAGGTACCCCCTTTAACACATTTAATGTGGTAAAAAAGAAATGAGGATTGCTTTTGATTAAATATTTGTGAATAATTTATTATTATGCCAGACATTAACACACAAGCATGAGTCAAACACTTCTTATTATGGTATAAAGTGAATCAGGATAATTTTAAACAGGGGTGATGAGAAATAGTCATGATAACTTGTGAATAAATCATAATTATTGTTATGTGGAAATAAAATTAATTGCATATTGTGCAACTTGAGACAACGGACAATAGAACAAAGTCGAGATGACTGTTTCCAATCACTCCTATTTACAATTACCCTGGTTGACCCTACCTCATCTCCTACACATCAACTTACTTACTTTATATGATTGGATATTATGCTAGATGTTTTTTTAAATTTTAATGTATTTTATTCTGATTTGTTTATTTTTAGCTTTGTCATACTAATGTAAATATTTTAATGACTTCTGTCATTAAATGTATATTTTGTATATTTCAGATCAGGGGCTGTTTTTGGTTTTGGCAAAAATATTAATGGACAGTTGGGTTTACAAGATAGGGAAAATCGATGTTATCCAACACATTTGAAATCATTACGTAATGTTAAGGTATTTTATATAACAATTTTAAGATAAATATATTGTCTACAAATATTATAAAGTGAAAATGGTTGTTTATTTTCCATCATTTATGGCAAAAGAGAGCTACGGATCGTCATGAATTTATGCATAGAGATAGAAATATTTAGGTTGGTACAACCTTTAAATCTTCTTTCAAACTCTCCACTATAGTCGCGCGAAATATATATAATCTACTTCTTAATACATTATAATATTGAGAAACTAGACTGAATGAAAGTAGACAATATACATAATTCCTTTAATAAGTTCAGACAACATTATCTACTCCTACATTCGGCAATTAGGTATATGGCAAAATAATTTATAGTATTAATCAAATTAATTTATCTTTCAGGTTTGTTATATATCATGTGGGGAGGATTTTACTGCGTTTTTAACGTTAGATGGCGGTGTATTTACATGCGGCGCTGGTGAATATGGACAAACGGGCCATGGCAGTGTCAAAGATGAATTGGTTCCTAGAAAAGTTAGTCACTTATATTAATTACTAGTTGATGTCCAAATTAAGCTTCGCATGTGTAGAACTATATAAAATACCCTCCCAAGAGTAAAAATTAGTTGTTACTACAACTAGAACAAATGGTAGTATTATGATTAAGTTCACGAGTGAAAACCAGACAAAATCATGTTTAATATTTGTAACTCATTCTCAAGGACGAGCGGGAAAAAATTACGTAAAAAAATTGTAAACCAAATTTTTGATAAACTTTACAGTGTTCCGTTTCCTTCATCACGCATAGGTAGTGTCCCTTTCGATAGTAGGTAGCTTTCTCACCCTACTGATGCCCTTTCAGATAGTTGAACTAATGGGTAGCACAGTGACTCAGGTAGCTTTCTCACCCTACTGATGCCCTTTCATATAGTTGAACTAATGGGTAGCACAGTGACTCAGGTAGCTTTCTCACCCTACTGATGCCCTTTCAGATAGTTGAACTAATGGGTAGCACAGTGACTCAGGTAGCTTTCTCACCCTACTGATGCCCTTTCATATAGTTGAACTAATGGGTAGCACAGTGACTCAGGTAGCTTTCTCACCCTACTGATGCCCTTTCAGATAGTTGAACTAATGGGTAGCACAGTGACTCAGGTCGCGTGCGGGCGGAGGCACGTGCTGTGCCGCGTGGGGGAGCGCGTGCTGGCGTGCGGGTACGGCGCGCGCGGGCAACTCGGCTGCCCGCACATGTCCGTCGCGCTTGTGCCCACGCCTATACCCTTCACACCTAGCGATGAGTCACCGGTTAGTATTACTACATCTTGTCTTCCCTGCTCTGAAGCTCCCGAAATATTCATTCAATTTCTTTCACTTCTTATCACCTCCCAAACACATCATTCTTCATACAATCAATCCATTTTTTGTCCTCTTCCCTTACACCCATCCATCTCATTTTTGGAAGTTAATTACTTCTATACGGCGAACTTTGCAACATTATCGATTAAAGTTATGTAACCCCGCAAATATAACCAACCACCTAAAACAATGCAATTAATCTAAATATGTCGGCTGATTCGAAAACGAACAAGACTTGTAAAAGGGTATGTTTGTGATAATTGATCTTCATGAAATTTATAATTTGATGAACTTCAATAAACTAGATTGTTGATACATTTCGAATCAGGAGGCGTATAAGAAACCAATTAAAGGTATATTTTAAACATTGTTACAAATAAATGATTTATGATTTATATAAAATATGCTTCAGCCGAAGAAGAAATCCAAGTTTGAGAGTGCCACTGTGTGCGGCAAACACGCCGCAGCGACCTCAAAGCTTAATGTTGAGTTCCATTTCACGATAT
Organism: Anthocharis cardamines; assembly: GCA_905404175.1. Taxonomy (NCBI): domain Eukaryota; kingdom Metazoa; phylum Arthropoda; class Insecta; order Lepidoptera; family Pieridae; genus Anthocharis; species Anthocharis cardamines. Next base: position 8,138,200 of record FR989962.1, read on the forward strand.
ACCTATTAAAATATCCCAAGTATCGTTATATTTGTTTCATTATTTTGTATTTTATGTGGAATTAAGTTGTTTGTTAAGAAGATACATATACATTCATAGTATATAATTGAATATTTAGTTTCAAGCATGGCCTATAGATATAGTATTCGTTTTGTTGCTGTTATTAATACAACATCACAAATAAAACAAGATTTGGGCATCCTTTTTAGTACTGATAAATACGCGTGTCAGGATGCCCAGCTCAAAATATTAGTTGGATGTTCCATATTGTTTGCGAAGTTTGAGTTTTGATCTCTAGTTGAGGTTTTGACTCGATAGATATGACACATAATATATCCGTTATAAGTTACGTCATTATATATCGAACATGTGTAATCAAAACTATTTAAATGTAAATTATTTCTTACATTAAGTGAACTATTAATTATAAGTATTTAATTAAAGTTAGTGAATAGCAAAGTAATATATATTTTTTAAATTTTATAGACATTTATTTTTAGTTCTCTCCTGACATACTCAACGGTCCCATTAAAGTATTCGCGGGGGGTGACCACAGCTTCCTCGTAGTGTGTAATGACAAGTCAGTGTCAACTGACGCACGCGTACCGGACCCGAAGAAACAGATAATTACGCTCAGTATACCCAAGTTGGCAGCCTGTGAGGTCTTCAAGGATGATGATGTGGTTAATCAGGTACATACAAAAAAAAAGCCTTTAATACTGAGTTGTTACAAAGAAAATCTAATATATAAAGTTCTCGTGTCACAATGTTCGTTCCCATAATCCTCCGAAACGGCTCGGCCGATTCATATGATTTTTTTTATGCATAGGTATCTAGTAAGTCTGAGAATCAGCTACTATCTATCTTTCAAACCCCTAATTGATAAGGGGCGTCCACCCCAAAAAAAATTATTGGATAATTTTTTATTTTATTTTTTTATTATGTGGCATTAAAAAATACATACAAACCTATATTTTCACTCTTCTATTACCAACCCTTGCTTTTTTTGTCAAAAAGCAAGGGTTGAAAATAGACCTAACTACTAATATTTTACAAACTTAACCTAACTGAATACACACTTATAATATGTCCCTTAAATCAGTATGCCTCTTGGCACCTCTAACTCTCGCTCTTCTCCAGTAGAGTCCATTTTAGCATAGACCCCAAGGCCATTTAATACTATGTCAAGGCTTCTAAGGGTCAATGTCGTCCTGACTCCTGACCACTTCTGATTAATGATTAAGAAATCAATAGGTTTATTTTGCATTGTTGTAACTCGAATTACGTTTCAATTCGATTTTAACTCCAAAAAATTTAATAAAAATTATTAATATGCAATATTTACTTGTGTTGTAGGATCTGATGGCTTATTTGGAAACCGTTTTCGGATCTCTGTCCTGCTTAAACGCGTCATTTCTCCTCGATAACAGCGCGCACTACGGCTGTAACACCAAAGTGCCTGGGGTAGATTTAAAAAAGGCAGAAGAGGCTTTTAATATTATTAGTCGATTTGAAAATACCTCCATAAAAGAATTGGTAAGTACTTTTCAATTCGGATATATCGCAGTATTAATAAAAAAATAGGAGGAATTAATCATTTATCTTTATAACATTAAATATAGTTTTAAAAAAAATAGTACTAAATAGTATATTGTATTCTTAATGTTAGCTTAAAAATATACGGTAAATTACATACTCTTTAATTTGACAAGTGATTAATGTATTATGGTTTATGCTGAAATTTGTATATATCAATTACGTATTGCGGTCGCAATATAGTAGGAGGACTATAAGGCCCGTATTCCAAGACGTTACTCAAGACGTAATCTATTCTTGAGAACTTTCAATATGTCAAAATTCTATAAAGAAAAAATGGTTTGACAAGTCTCAAAACTAGATTCAAAACTGAGACACGTCTTGGAATATGAGCCTACGACTCGACATCTGTTCTAGGAAACCTCTATTAAAATCATTGTATTGTCACCAGTGGCGACCGTCAAATAATAAATAAAATATAATTTTATTTCTTTGCAGTTAGTAGCTGTATATACTATACTATAAATATACAATAAGCAGTTTTATTCAGTAATTTTAACCAAAATGTTTGGCATATTTTTAGATATTCAGTCATCTAACAGAGAATATAATAAAGAAGGTGAAAACATCTCCGCCGGACGCAGAGGCGCTGCGAGTGTTCCTTTTATTGCCTCTCTACCACGAGATGAGAAATCCACGACGACATCCTGAATTACAGGTATTTTGCTCATGTGTTTAAACAAAATAAATTAAAATTTATATGGTAGGTACTTGTGGTTCGCCAAAACATGCTTTATGGTTTTTTTATGTTTGATGTCAACAGACGAGTGTGTCACTGTTGCTGATACCTCAGCCACAGAACATCAGTCAATGATGCGCTTGGTATGATAATTGGAAGAAGTCCTTGTACCTTTTGAAATTATACAAAAATACAAATCTTTCCTCCTTATAATATTAGTGTAGATATAAAATTTTCTGTATAAACGGTGTTTTACTCAGATAAATAATTGCAGTACAGTTGTATAAACCATTTACGAGGCGACAAAATGAGATTTAGGAGAACACTTTCGGAGTCATATTATAAATATACATATTATGCTAAGGAATTTAATATAAGTTAACCAGTGTAGTTTCAGTTGACATTCACAATAGCGTCAAAATACTATTTTATTATTTATTTTCGCTCCAGGGACCGTTCGCGGAAGCTTTCAATAAACTATTGGTGCATCCGCAACGAATAGTACACTTGTGGTGGGAGGCGCAGAGCGCTGAATACTTTGAGATGTTGGTCGATATATTTAAAAGCGTCATTGTGTACGAGCTAATGCAACCTGTGGTGAGGGCTAACAAGGTAAATGTCGCTATTTACTTGTGTATAAAGTTTTGGCATATAATATTGTCCTTTATTAACGCTAGTAACATTTAAATAAAATATAACGGCAGTCTTCCGAGACCACGATTGCTGAAAAGCATACGTTGGTATAAATAATATAAACAATAAATCATGTTTTAGTCCGTTATAAAGTATTTTATTTAAAAGTATTGGCTTAATCGATTGAAATTTTAAAAATGATTTACTGAAATTATAGCTAATATTTTGCGACAATATATTATAATAATGTAGTAAATAATGTTTTTTTTTCCAGAAAATTAACTTTACTCACAGCATAGTTCAAATACTAAACGCTTTGTCTACATTGAACAAAATAAATTTCTCAAATCCAAAGACTCCTAAGATACCAGCAGAATGCTTCTACATAGAAGACCTGAGCGGGCACGTCAATATCGCAAAGGATTATATCAACTGGCTTTCTGACCAAGATGTAAGTATATACTTGTCACGCATATCTCACTCATATTCAAACCTCACCTCCATTCTTGTATGTTCAATCTTAAATTAATTGTTTTAAATATCTTAAATGGCCATTGTTAACCAAAGTACTAATAAGTTTGATGTATGGCTAAATAATATCGCTTAGTACATAATCAGACTTTCAGAAACAAAGAATGAGGTGTATAATGTATAACATTTAATAGTTGACTCTAATATGTAATATAATTTCATAATTAACTCTAAAATGTCGTAGTGAACTTCTTATTGAAATGATTAAATAAAATTAATTTTATTTGGCTGTGATGCATTTAAATTTATCTTTTCACTGTAAAATGAAAAATATCTATCTATGTATATCGAATAGCATGTTCCAAAGAGTTTTGTTGGGTTACATTTACATTATCAGTGGCGTAGCTATCATAAGGGCAGGTGGTCCAGTGTGCACTAAGCTTTGGAAAGGGTGGCAGCGTGTTCACGAAGCTAGATTTCGAGTTTGCACAAAAATATTTGATTTTTTAAAGATGTTAATTAACACAAATAATTACAAGACAGAACCGTAGCACTTATATAATTAAAGTAGCGATATTAAAGCTTCTTATTTTTTGATATGCGCTTAAAATATAATCTAAGTTTTGGAAAACTCTTAATATTTCTGTATCATTTTTAACAAAGTTATTGATATCTCAATTTTCCTGATTCCATGTTAGGCAGATATTGTTTTAATGGTTAGAAAGTGTTTTAAAACTGTTGTATAAAAAGTAATTTATATTTTGTGAAAGGTCTCTTTAAAGCCCAGATTTATAATAACAGAATTCTCGTCCTCGGGCGTTTGAATTTTCTCTATACACCAGAACCCTTGTCCAGCTAGCCACGCCACTGATTATTATTGGTATCAAATGCAATTAGAGAATTTTATTTTAATAATTGATTGTCAAAAATTAACAAATTTCTATATCTCAATTCTAGCGTCTTCGTAAAAGATCGTACCAATCAGCATTTAATTCGTTACAGTCGTCACAGCCTCACCTCTGCAACTACGCATTTCTATTCGACGTTCAATGCAAGTCGTTGCTCCTAAAGATTGACCAACAGCTGCAAATGCAAATGGCTATCAACAGAGAGGCGACGCAGATATTCACGCGACTTTTCATAGACCCCACATACGAGTACCATAGAGATCAGTTTCTCAATCTGACGGTCTCGAGAAAGCATATTGTTAGGGATACCATGCTGCAAATAAGTAACCATGACAGTTCACAGTTGAAGAAACCGCTTAAAGTAAGTCTTATAATAAAACTGTAAATTAGCTGGGTGATACTGAAGTTTCAATATCGGACATCATGTCAAAACTCGAATTTCCACCCTCACCACCTCCATGTCTGGCAATCCACAACTGCGCGATTCCTAAGGCACTTTTTGCCATGTATTACAACTGGAACCAGCTATCGCCGGTTTTCTGAACCGATACGACTTGGGAACCTTCAAGAGCCTATTCTTACCGTAAAGGCCGACGACGGATCCTCACATGAGTGGTTTTTAATGAGCGGCGGAAGTCGATTCCCAACAGTTGAGCCGCCTGTCTGTTTGCCTCCTCTTATAAATGTATAACCAACAATATATCTAAAGGAATATTTTAGTATTAGGAAATATCCGAAACAGAAACTATTATTGATCAGGTTTCGCTCATATAGGAAAAAGTAAAGTGTTCTAGAGTCGAAAAGTAACCGCTCTTCCCTAAAATTTCATCAAAATCTGTTATGTGGTTTAGCTGTTGAAAACAGTCATTTAGTCTCATTCATTGTTTTATATATTTGTTTTCATAAAAATGACATGACGTGTCTTTTTTTTGAATTTTGATGTAACATAACCTAAAAATTACAAATATAAGAATGTAACTACATATTCGTCTCGACTACGAAGACTTGACATTTTATTCGAATTCGAAGTCTTTAAGTATTAAATTCCTTTAAAAGTATAATATGTATTCTGATATAGATTTCATTTAAGTACTAATGTAACTACAAATTCGTCTCGACTACGAAGACGGCATTTTATTCGAAAATAAGCCAGAGTATGTCTTTAAATATTAATTTCCTTTAAAATATCTATATTATGCTGATGTATATTTCATTCTAGTACTGTGTTTTAGGTAGAGTTTGTAGGTGAGGAGGCAGAGGACGCTGGCGGCGTGAAGAAGGAGTTCTTTTTGTTGCTGCTCAAGGAAATATTCGACCCCGTGTATGGCATGTTCAAACAGTCGGAGGAAACTAACATGATTTGGTTCTCTAATAATCCATTTGAAGATGATGTTATGTATTATTTAATAGGTGAGAGCAAAGCCTACTTTTTTCATGGAGATATTTATAAGATTGGAGGAATTATGTTAAGATACTTAAAAAACATAAGGGATTGTTACAATTATTGAACATAACTGAACATATTACATGGAAATCTATATTTTTAAACAAACTCCTTTTACACCATTTATAACTCTAGAACAGCTGCACCGATTTAAATGATCTCTTACTTGTTGGATTCGTCAATGCCCTAAATAACAGAATAAATATTACAATATTATAGAAAAAATCCAAGAAAAAAAATATTCAGATTTTTCTTCACCATCTTCCGAAATTGACAGCTTACTTCACACACGCTTATATAGCTTTTTTGTAATAATATTGATGTCCACTTCACATCAGTGACATCATACAAGTGGAAAAATATGAAATCACTAGACAGCATAGTAATAGAAAAATAGCATAGCGTCGTTGCGCCTGCCAAATTCCATATGTGCATTTTTTTTATTTTTGGTTTTTGCACAAAAAATAATCTTCGTTTTATTCTCTATGTGATACTAAAATCCTTATTGTGATATTCGAAATGGAAACGAGTTTAACTCATTCCATATGTGTTTTGGCCGTTAAGAAAAACACCGTATGTGAATCAATAATACGTTTTTCGTTGTTTCCCAAAACTATACAAAAATCACAAATGGAACTTGTCAGGCGCAGCGACGATAGTCTAGAAATATTTATTTTTATTTTTGAAGCCAACATTCAGGCAGGACAACGTCTGTCGGATCCGCTGGTCAGAAAAACTTACTGATCTTGTCATTCTGTAAAATAAACTCATGAATGATTGATTTCATTCATTTTATTCAAATAATTTTAAATTTTTCACACAGATTTTTCATTTCTTTTATGGAACCTTAGATAAACATAAGCTGGTGACTTTAAAAAGTAGAGCAAACTTTTCTAATAGAATTCGGTTTTCAGGTGCAATATACGGGCTAGCCATATACAACTCGATCATAATCTACGTGCCATTCCCGCTGGTGCTGTACAAGAAGCTGTTGGACGAGTCCGTGAGGCTGGACGACCTGTCCGACCTCTACCCCACACTAGCCAACAGCTTGAAACACTTGTTGGACTATCCTGACGAGGATGTGGAAGAAGTAAGTCCTATTTTACGCATAAATACCACTGTTCATATATGGCAAATATATTAAAATAAGTATGAGGTCGTCCGAATGCTCGAAGTAAAATCATAGGTCGACAGCGCATTAACTAATTTTCGGAGGCTGAGGTATCATCATCAAGCCTCACGCTCGTCTGTCGATATCTAGCATAAAAATAGCTGTAGAGGTAGAAAAACATGTTAAAATACTATTTTTGAGAATATAACTTAATGCAAGGTTTTTACCAAGATACGATTATGGTATATGTCGAATTAACTTCATAGAAACTTCTAAATAGAATTCTAAAAAAAATGGGAGTCCTACCCACCCAAAATGCAAGTCGACGTTTTGGCTTCATCGTTCTATTTATTTTATTTTTATTTATTCGGAAAACAAACAGTACAATACTCTTGAATGACAAACAATGAAGAATCTAAGTACCATTTACAAGTTTTCGCAGTTAGAGTCTATTGTTACAAATATAAAGCCTAAGCTCGCTTTACTAACAAAACGATTACAAATTTGAAGATTTGAAATACCTATTAAAAAAAGGTATCATTTCAGTTGGAGAGACGCATTAAACCAGTTTTTACAAATTGTCCTTTTGAGAGTCTTCGCTGAGAAATTGAACAAATCTATGTCGAGAATGTCATTTAATTTGTTAATTTGGTTTCCCGATCTTAAAAAGAATGAATTTTGTCTGTAGTTTAAAGAACTATGGGGAACGTGAATAAGAGTTTTATGTCTTGATGTTCTTGAGGGCACTTTTATACAATCTATATTTTATTATTTCGAAATATAATTTTATATTTTAAAATTTGGTTTGGAAAGTATATAATATAAGTAGGAAATCCCGAAACGACACGATTAAAGTCTTCAAGTCATATATCTAGGTGATATGGTTATAATATTTCGCCATTGCAAAAGAGAAGAGTTGTGTAGACGAAATTGAACATATTGTTTTTCAAAATCTGTCAATAACTTATACATAATGATTATATAAATCTCACTAAACACGAAAGAAATCTTTGTAATTCCGTTCCAAAAAATAAAAGAAAGAGAATCTTTGTGAACGGAATAGTGTGATTTCTATATTGAGTGCAATTATTCTACGTTAATGTGACAGTACAGCAATAAAATGCCTGTCATTTAGAAGTTCATATTGATGGACAGCTGCAAAGATTTATTACCGTGAATGACGGAATGCTAATTACATAGTACAGCGGTACTTTATAATTAGTCAATTTTAATAAATGCAGAAATTTCTGGATTTCGAAACGTTCTTTATAATATTGTCTTCTATTAACGCGAGTATCACATTTAAATAAAATACTGTATACCGGATTAAAACGCGATTATAGATATCCCGACGTTTCGGATGCTTTTCACGGTTGCTGAAATTATTTAAACAATATAAATAATAAATCGCGTTTTAATCCACATTGTTGCTTTGAGCGTTGTATACCACAGTATTTTATTTAAATGTTCTTTATAATAAAAAAAAATGTATATGAATACATGATAAAAGTATTCTTACGAATTGGAATCATTTTTAGTTAAGAAAAAAAGTTTTCGCTTTTTTTTTCGCGTTTTACGCGTCGATATGCCAGTGTTTTCGAGACTTTCGTGTAAAGATTTTTTTTTGAGATTCATTATATTTAGGCCGCCTTTAGAGGTTTGTAACGAACATTTCTAAATTAAATAAAAAAAAATGAATAGATACATCGTCGCTGTATGGTAAATAATCTAGCCACATGTACCAGTAACACCAAACAGATACATAGTAATAACTTCTATTAATGAAATATTAGGGATACAGCTCTTGTCTTTTAGATTTTTTTTTTTTACTATTATGAGCAAACGTGACAGTACGATACATTGTGTAGCGTTGTCTCGCTCGATCGTTACGGTATCCTGCATGCCTGTTCCTAAGAAGTCGATTGATTGCTCGTTGGCGCGATCGGTAGAACACCTGCCGTGCGCATCGATGGGTCGGGTGTTCGATTCCCACCGGGACGGTTTGTCTTCACCACTTCTGGTAGCTTCGGGCATTGAACGGGTGGGAGGAATATCGAAATCCCGACCGGGTAACGAACCATCGTTTATAGATGGAAAAATTGTGAAGTGTATATTGCGCGTTTCGTCTTCAGTCTATGGATTTCCGAATGCTCGAAGTCACAAGTCGACAGCGCATCATTGACTGATGTTCTGTGGCTGAGGTATCACCTACCATCAAGTGAACCTCATGGTGTCGATATCTAAAATAATTAAAAAAAGATTTTAATTTTTTAAATGAAGGTATAATTTTAGGTGTTTTGTCTATGTTTCGCGGTAAACACGGTTGTGTTCGACCAAGTTCAAGTGCACCCGTTGAAGGAGAACGGCGAAAACTTGCCGGTGACGCACGAGAACAAGGCGGAGTACGTCGATTTATATGTGGACTTCTTGCTCAACAAATCTGTAGATAATCAGTTTAAGGCTTTCAACCAGGGTTTCCAGAAAGTGAGTATATGTCTAAAAATAGTTTTTATTTAAGTTTAGAGCCCGCCTCTTTCAGTACAACGATGCTGACTGTAAAACAGCGTCACGGCTCACACTGTTCGTATGCTAAATCAAGACAACAACTTGCGAGAAAGTATTCGCATCGGCGGTTGTTTGAGAAATTATTTGGAATCTTATACAAATGACAGCTCGACGATACGAATACTTTATCGTAAGTTGTTCGTGCTAGGCCCTCAGTTATACAAGTTTTGTTTCAATATTATTCTTATTGTAAACAGCACATAATATCCGCGTGTTAACAGTTGCTTACAATTCTTGGATGTCAATTATTGCTCTTGTATGTACAAGAAAATGCCATCATATAAATGGGCCTTTAGTATTTTTTCTGCCAAAATTATTATTTGTTATCGCATTTTATGTTGATAGAAAAATATTTATTTGGTTGACATAAGAAAAAAAGTAATCTTCTCTATTCTCCTTGTGGGACATGGGGCAGACACATTTCACTGATAATTTTTCTTAACAGGCAACCATGTCTTCTTTGGCCCGCCCACCGAACTATATTATTTCGTTTTTTCGGTACCGCATATTATATTCACCGATGTATTTTTCAGGATGTAACTCGAAACTAATGTTGTTTCGAGTCCTGTAGTAATGCATGTTGCAGGTGTGTGGAGGTAGAATAATCAAACTATTCAGATCGCACGAGCTGATGTCGGTGGTGATCGGGAACGAGGAGTACGACTGGGATATGTTTGAGAGCAACTGCGAGTATAAGAACGGCTACAGTGCTACTGATAAACAAATAAGGTATAAAGAAATGTTTGTTTTATTATATAGTGATTTTCCGAGTCCCCTAGTGGGGCATGGGTCAGAATTGTCGCTGTGTCTATTTCACTGATTATTTTTCTTGAACGGACTTGACCATAAATACTTTTTTTTTCTCTGGAATATGATCTCGAAACCACCGGTACTAAACGCAACGTAACTAAAACATTGCATTCATATTTTATTTAGATTTAAATTCAGTCAAATCTTTATTTGTAAATACAATAATAGAAAGTTAAATAGTAAGTTATTGGGTCTATGATTCAATTCAATAGTAACGATGTAAAGATGATTGTTTTGATCTGAAAAGGTTTATAGACATTTACACGAGAAAGATAATTTTATCTTAATAAGAAACTTATTTTTGGTACTTTACAGTAATTAATTATATTAAAACCATATTTTGATTCGCAATAACCGTTTTTATCAAAAAAATTGACTAATACAAATAAACGCGTTTAATACAAATGCAAATCTCCACAGATGGTTTTGGGAAGTGTTCCACGAGTTGTCGCTCGAAGACAAGAAGAAGTTCCTACTGTTCCTCACGGGCAGCGACCGCGTGCCCATACAAGGGATGAGAGATATTAAGGTTTGTTTATTTATTATGGTAACCTAATTTAGACCTTCACTTAATAGTATTAAAGATGATTCTTAAGAAAAGAAATACTGACAGACTATTGAAAATAGTACTGACCATAAGGAAAAGCATCTGAGACATTCAAGTCGCGGATGTGCATGGGCGGTGGTGCTGTTTTAGTCTTTCGATTTCAGAATGTTCGAAGTAAAAATTAGATCGACAGCGCATTATTGACTGATGTTCTGTGGCTGAGGTGGTAACCTACCATCAAGTGAACCTCATGCTCGTCTGTCGATATCTAACATAAAAAAAATCAATATTTTATTAGCATAGCTTTGTGTGGTTTCTTTTTAGATAAATATTCAGCCAGTAGCCGACGAGCGTTTCTTCCCGGTGGCGCACACGTGCTTCAATCTGCTGGACTTGCCGCGGTACAAGACCAAGGAGCGCCTCAAGTACTACCTGCTGCAGGCCATCCAGCAGACGCAGGGCTTCTCCCTAGTCTGAGTTGCTATCACGCGTTACAGCCCCGATCTCTATTGCCCGTGTTCCATGTCTTGGATCTTGTTTCAGTACTTGTAAAAAAGACATTTCGGTCGTTATCAATAGACATCGTTATCGCGGGGGCACGAATCATTTGTAGATTATGTAAACAGAGTTAACAAACTACTTGAAGTCTTGAGAGTACCTAACCTATATTTACATTGGAACATTGCAGCGTTTCTGCATCGATTGATATCCTTTCAGTTACAACGTCAAGGAGGTTTAATGCCAATAGGAGGTATTAACATTTCTAGGAGAATAAACCAGGATAAATTGTCAAAATCGACAAGTCAATATTTTGTTAATTTTAAAATAAGTAAGTAGATCTTTTTGAAAAGAACACTACTGGCACGAATAAAATCTCTCAGAGGACGCGTAAAACTAGGTATTACATCTAATTGTCTATTCTAGATAGATATTCTTTGACTTGTTCGTTCGTGCCCTCGCGATAACGATGTATAGTTATCAAGAATTTCGACTTGAGTAACGTTTTCGAATACGGGCTTGCGACTATTGCTTATACTACGTCATTATTATTGCTTTAAGATATGGCGGTAAGGCCCATACTAAGGGCCTACGCCCTTCGAATATCTTGACCGCTGTGCGAAAGAGAGGGAGAACACACATCGCTCGTATCACAATCACCAAATACTTACCACAGAGGTCAATTTATTGGTATATATTAACTATTTTACAACATATGGTTGAATACTCAAAGCTAATCAATATTGAGATACATTTAAGTGTATTGCTGTCCTTTTCATTCACCTAAAATGATAGATGGATACATTTTGAGAAGGCCGCAACTATAATTATCCTTTGAGTATTACTGGGTTGATGTAATTTTTATCGGTTAATGGAAAGACAGTTTAAATCACACAGAACTTCACTATATTCCAAATAAAACTGACATTTCGTTTCAGGGTTTTATCCTTTAAGTGTTCGAATCTTAGACTCATTTTCATCAATGCCAAACACACTGAATAACCATCTGTTTTCGATTCCTAATTTATTTATTTATCAAAATCGGAATGGTGGCACTCTGATATAGTCGTTTTGATGAAATGGATTTATTGTTAGATTTAGAACTTTAAAAATACGATATTTAAATTAGTTTTGCTCATTTTACGGGAACATTATTAAGATTTTTTTATTTAATTCGTTTTTGGGAACGATAACGACTGATGTTTTAAGGTCGCAAAAATAACTAATAGAAAATAATAAGTTGAGTTTAAAAAAAAGCTTGTAAATTTATAAAACCGAGCCATTTCCATGAGTTATATACAAATATTTGTTGGAAACATTTTTCAAAATGTCGTTGGATCCATAAAATAAATACTTCAATAAAGACAGTTGACGCAGTTTTCAAAACATTTAGTGATTTAATTATAAAAGGGGTTATTAAAATAGATCATTAAAACATATTTGGATGTATGAACGTAATAATGGCAATTTATCTGGCACGAGTCACATTGTCATATTATAACATTAAGGAACAGGTGTTAATATAATCACGTTCTATCTCAAAATAGACATACAATGTATTGCTTTTTATAATGTTGGGCAAATAATACATTGTATACAATGTATAGTAGACATTTTAATCATTTACAACCTAACTTTTTTTAAATATGGCTAATCAACCTAAGTTGTAACAGAATGTACACAACATAAAGGAATGTTCAAGCAATGTATACAAAATGCAATGCGTGTGCAATTTAAGATATTTAGGACCATAATTATTGATGGCGAATAAGGGGACGTATTTGAAAATTCATAAAATGATTTCAGTACATAAGTGTTTTTATGACTCGTGCACATAATATTGTCTTTTTTTAACGCGAGTATCACACATTTAAATAAAATGCTGTATACAGCTCTCCCCGCGACCACGGTTGCTGAAAAGCATCCGAAACGTCGGGATAAATAATTTAAACAATATAAATAATAAATCGCGTTTTAATCCGGTATACAGTATTTTATTTAAATGTTTTTATGACTATTCTTTAACAAATAAAACATTCATTAATAAAGATGTATTGAGAATCTTTATTTTGTGTACATTGAATATATATATTTTTGTAGAGATTTGCGAGAAGTGCCACTTGGAAATAGCAGTATCTTTGGTTTTTATATCAGAGGTAAACAATCAAATCGAGAATAAAAATGTTTTATTGTTTTTAAACTTAAATAATATTTTATATAGTTTATATTATATTTATGCACTCTTGTGAGTAAACTATTTGTATGATGATTAAAAATAATTGGCAAGATCGTCAATGATCATTAACTTTGTTATGTCATTATATTTTGGGAACGGCACGATCTAAATTAACATTCGTTTTTCCTTTTGAGTACAGGGGCTTATCTCTTGAAGCAGCTTTATTGCACTCCTTGATGATGGAGCGAGACAGATATATACGATGTATAGCTATAGTTGTAAAAAACCCGTTAACTACCGTTTATTTAACCAAATTATTGATTAATAACATATAAAATGCAGTTATTAACGGTTAATTAGTTATCCGACTACGATCTATAAAATTGGGATTGTATTTGTGCTTTTTACACGACTGCCCAAAAAGAGAAGTGTCATATTGTTAAAGTTAATGTATGTATGTATGTTAATTTCTTCAAACAACTATAACTTAATGCTTGAAAAGAGTTAGATGTATGAGGATAAACATTTTTTTGGTTGGGCAATCGTGTTTTAAACATTGGAGTTTGACAATTTATTTAACGTAAACGTAGCAAGCATAAAATGATGTTATATAACCGTTAATAACGAAAAATTAATATTAACAGCTTGGTTAAAATCGTTAATATCCGGTTTCGCATCTATATAATATATGAGATCTAGGTACAACCCCTTTTGTTGAATTAATTGTAATGAGTTTTCGGAATGTTTTTAACGATTAGGTCTTAAGATAACAAAACTGCTGAGCATTTTATGAGTGATTATAATAATAATAGTTACAGTGTGAAGAGCGTTGAACTTCGAACTGGCTCTCATGATGTAACTACCATCGCAGTAGCATTTCTTATTATTTAAAGGTTTAAACAGGGTTCATGCTATTGCGTATATAATGTAACTCGCTGAAGACTTATTTATTCATAAACCAACAGCTTGCAATAGCTATGTTTTGTTTCTTTCGTTCTAAATTCGTTTAGTATTCTATAGAGCGAGACAAAACATAGTTAACTATATCAAGCTTATACCACTTTTATAAGAGCATAGTAGTTTTGGGAGGTTTCTTTAAGAAAAGGCTTGTGGAAAGAATGGCACGAGTAAATTTAAACAAGTAGTAAGTACATAACTGGTTTTAGCCTGTGATATATTTTAAAACAATTTGTGACAATATAAATCGTTTTTTTTTTGTAATATTGTACATAATGTACATAAAAATTGACCACTAAGCTTGGTTAGTTCGCTAAAATGATTATTTCGAAGCATTTATGTGTGCACCTCTGTGTAGCTGATGTTAAGGTGTGGTTTGAAACTATAATAAAATATTATTTTCTTATCAATTGTGTTTTTATTTGACTCATGTGCTTCTACATTTACTATTAAAATATCTTAACCCCAAAATGTATCCCCCTTATTCAAAAAACGTAGTATACGCTTGATATAGTACAAATATGTTTTGTTTCTTTCGTTCTGTAATATTTTTATATTGCATAGAGCGAGACAAAACACATTTAAACTATATAACGCTTATAATACGTTTATGAATAAGGCCATATGTTTTTTTTATTTTTAGTTAAAAAATCTGAAGGTGACAGTTGACATATTTTTGTATGACATTCAGTCATCAGCCGGGCTAGCATGACCGCCACTTGATATATCTCGCGCGAGAGAAGACAAACTAAGATGTTAAATATCTCGATATATTATATCTCGACATCGACAATTTTGATAGAAAAGATATCTCGATCGACAAATGTATATATTTTTGATATTAAAAGTCGAGTTTTAAGTGTAATTGTCATGTTAGACCCGAAAGAAATAAAGCGATAGTCGATTCAAACACGAGAAAACGGTAGACAAAATTTTGTCGCGCTTGTCATGCTAGCCCGGCAGTGTTATGTAGAATATGTAGTCTCTCAGATTAAGTACCTACATCCTACAATATGCTTTTAAGAGTCGAGAGTGAATCGTTGATGTTTACGATAGCTTAGGAATAATTTCTGATTACTTGGTCTCTACTTATTGGAACTTAAGAGTAAGAAATGCAAACAGGTTTTTTGAATTTTTTATTTCATTACAATTAAATTAACATAATGAAATACAAAATTAATAAAATTAACATTTTATATACAAAATAATTTGTATTAACATTTTCGTGACTAGGTACGTGTACACATTAGCTTAGCCAATAACAATATTTAAAGCATAATATATTTTGATAGCGCTTTTGAGTTCATTTTTCATATAAGATAGTTTAATTTAAAGAAAATTCAATAATTAATTGGAATTTTTAGTCTGTTATAAAGCATTACTAAGCAATGTCGAAAACGATCACAACTTTTAGGCCGCACATTTACACAAATATTATAAATTCGTATTTTAATGTTATTACGATATGTGCTTTGATTATATATATAAACAATAATGATGATTATTAAAACAATAAATTATATCTAAAAATAAGTACCAAATGATACGGTACATGCACGAGGACTTTAATCCCATTTAAAGTCTCCACAAGTACTCTTCTCTCCAAGTCATTGCTTTCTGATTTCATTACTGCTGGATTCTCTACCGAATGATAAACAATATGAATGATTATTGATGTCAACTTAAGGATATATAGTCTAGTTCGTCGGCTCAAAATAGGCTAAATATCTAATGACCTTACTATGAAAGATATATATTTAAAAAGTTTTTGCGGTTTTTTTATTATTATTATAATTTAAGAATTAATTCATCATTCATTTCAATTTTTATAACCACATCTTTCATAGTAAGCTCACAAGAAATTAGCCTCCTTTTTTAGCCAACGAACTAGACTATACCCTTCAGTTCGATTCCTGTAAATATAACTCTAAAGTAAATTAATAAGACGATCGGCCAGATAGCTCCTCATAGTGCTGCGTGCCGGGCGGGACTCGGTAGCTGGTGTAACTGTGGTTCAAGGCATGTTGCGAGAAGAAGGTACTGTAGTCCTTCTTAACCTGGAATATGATTATTGGTTATATTTCACATAGCAATTTAATATCTTCTTTATTTTAGGTTGATGTAAGTTTTCCCAGAGTGGTCTATCTACTTAAAGAATGTATCGTCGTGATCGTAGAACAACGACGGTTCTGTTTTTTTACGGTTAAAGTTTTATTGAATAAAACTATCTGACTAATTATCAAAATCCATTTTTTATTTGTTCAGTTAATAAAGGGTTTTAGACAGTTCTAAATTATACAATATATAACTGTCAAGGAGTTTCATGTTATGACTAATACAATAAAACTAAAATCGTAAAAAAATCAGAACCGTCGTTGTTCTACGATAACGACGATATGTGTTATAAATAAATACAACTAATTTTATACAATACATTTTCATCCCCATAGATTTGCTGCCAAGCTGATAGAAAAGAGAATGAGTTAATTTGTGGTATGACATTTAGTGATTTTGATGATCGTACTAATAATGCGTAAGCTAACCGAAACGCGTTAGATGTAAAGACTATCTACTGATTCTGTGGAGGGCTTCCGAGTTAATACTATATTTTTACTTAGTGATATCTACACCACCCACAGGATTACTTACAAATGGGTCTTAAAAGTCTTGCATGTACCGAGCGAATCGGAGCAGCTGTTTAGACTTCGTTTAAGGCAAGCAATTCGGCAAGCGAATATTGTCGCAGCTAAAACAGACAACGATCCAGTCAAAGTCAAGTTAAAGCGACATTTAACTTGCACGGTTATATTGTCAGGCGAATATATCCTTTCCCCAACAGAATTTTTATTGAAAAATGTTTATATTGTTAGTCAAATACATATAAAATATGCAGCAAGTAGTGAAGGGATAGCAGGCGTTTAATTGGGGTACAATAACGTTAACAGCGTGCAAGTATTTTTCACATCGGATCGTCACAATGGGGAAATGCGAAAAAAATAGTATTTATTTTGCGTTTAAAAAACAATTATCTGTTGAAAGATATGATGTATCCTACCTTGCGTGGTCTGCAGGCAGGACCTTTGGCCAACTGCCTTCTTGCCTCGTTTTCGGCGTTAACCGCTTCCTTCACGGACTGGGGTGGCCATTTCATATCACCTCTCATGTTGATTCCTCCTGAAATATTATATATTATTATTTCCTCAAATAATATTTCACATTATTTATACTTAGTACCTATACGTAGGTATGATTCTAGTGGTGTTCTTAGTTTTGTGTGCCTTATAGCTGCTTTACATTCAACCACTAACTACATCTGTCTGTCCTGTAAAGTACATATGTCCTGCCCGCCTAGCATAACCAGCAAAAGGTATCTTGCGGACGAGTGAAGACTAAGATATCGAGATATTACTCGACATCGACAATTTTGATAGACGAGATATCTTTATCGACAAATATCTTTATATTTGACATTGGAAGTCGAGTTTTAACTGTAAAATTGTCATATTAGACCCGGAAGACATAAATAGATAATTATCTATTAAAACACGAGAAAACGGTGGACGGTTTTGTCGTGGTTGTCAAGCTATCGGGCGGCTGGCAGCATCGTGGAAGTTTACATTATGCTATTTGTGTTCGCTTACGAGATCCCCGCAGCAATAAGAGTATAAGAAGAGACCTTTTCTGGTATTGCCCACCTACTGCATCAATTTCCACTCTCAAATTAGGTATTAAAAAACACCACGAGGACTTCATTGATTTGGTATATTCAGATACCAATATAAGATGGTCACGAATCTACCTTACCTTAACTTACCTTACCTTACCTTTAACTTTAAGAGTCATAAACACTTCACTTATGTTTCTTTGGTGCATTACGACTTTTACGTGTAATAAGCCACTGTCTTAAACTACACAAAGACGAGTAATTTCAAAAACAATATAATTCTTACAATGTACAGTACCCAGTACACATCTAGTTTAATGCCTTTACATTCTTAATATTGTTTTCATGTATTTTTCTTTACGAAGAATATAAACTTGTAGAAGCCATTCCATATTATATGTCCCTATTTATTATTGTGATTGTGTCTACGTCGCCAAGATAGTGTTTTATTAGTCGTTGGATACTTTCGTTGAAATATTTTTAGAATATTCATGGCCAGTAGCTATTTTAAAACCGTGATTTAAACATACATTTGTTAGTTATATCTAATATATAAAATTCTCGTGTCACAGTTTTCGTTGCCATACTCCTCCGAAACGGCTTGACCGATCATATAGAATCGGCCAACATCTATTTTTTATCCCCCTAAATGTTAAGGGTAATCCACCCCTAAATTTTATTTTTTATTTTTTAGACGAAATTTTTTGTTTTTATTTTTTTATAATGTGGCATTAAAAATACATACAACCCCTGCTTTTTTTGTCAAAAAATCTTGACCCGTGCGAAGCCGGGGCGGGTCGCTAGTTAAATATATTAATTATAATAGTAGGTATCTAGAAGTTTCACAGATTCATTTTTTAACCACACATCGTTGGCGCGTTCGGTAGAAAACCTGCCGTACGCATCGATAAGACGTGGATTCGAATCCCATCGGGACGACGTTTATAATTTTCTGTAAGCATGTCTTCCCCACGTCTGGTAACTTCGCACATTGATCTGGTGGGAGGAATATCGAAATTCCGATTGGGTTACGAACAATTCATTGATGGAAAAACCGTGAAGTGCATATTGCGCGTTTCGATTTCAGTAAAAAGTCGGTGGACAGCGCATCGTTGACTGATGTTCTGTGGCTGAGGTATCACCTACCATCAAGTGAACCTCATGCTCGTCTGTTGATATAATATATGTTTAATAACTTAAAAAAATTACCAGGGTAAATACAAACACTTATATAAAATCCGTACTCCGTATTTTCGGTTATAACCTCTACGCATCTCTGTGTATTAGGTACAGATATAGGGTGTCTATAGTAAATGATAAAAGAGATACATACCTTGAAATGATGCTGCTGCGGGTTGACTTGAGAACACCGGTGAGGGCGACTGATGGACCGGTTGTTGCGGGCGAAGGGTGATCGTCGCTGGGGGTGGCTCAAAGGGCTTCTGAGGAGGCTGATATGCTGGCTCTGGGTACTGAGGCTGCGGCGAATACTGCGACTGTGGCTAAGGGAAAAATTGATTCTTGTAATTGTCTAGGATATGCAGACGTTCTTGTCTAGCAGAGCATAATCGTTATCAATGTTTTTAGTTATTTAAATTGGTAAGTTAATTACAATTTTACAATTTTAATAAAATGTAGCTCATATTTTTGACCCGCTCACTAGGTTTTTATCCTTATAGAATTTATAAATGGATTATATGAAATATGTTTAATTCATATATTTTATCTTAATTAATGATTATATTTATACATAAATATATGGTTAAATTTGTTACAAATATTACAATACAGTCTCATAACATCTATGATAGTAGAATTTCATAGAGGCCATATACATTATTTTATTATTTATATAGTGCTAACCTATTAATTGTATTCCCATTAGACTTTACGTTCACAAGTGCAAATTATACAATTTTTCAAAACTAATCGGACTATCTACTTATGATAATATTATTACAACGTATAACAGGATGTTTGTGGTTTATTAGTATAGGCAAATGACAGTGTTTAGACAAGCATTGCAATGGATTGCTAAATACAAAAGCTTTGTACATGTGACACTACCTGGGGTGAGGTAGGAGCTGGTACGGGCGCCCAACGACTTTGCTGCTGGCGGTAGGGTTGTGCAGACGGGGACAAGGGACCAGTGGGGATCTGACGGTATGGAGGAGATACGGGAGCGGCCGTTACTCCGGGACCAACTGGGATCAATTTACTCAGCCCTGTGGTTTCCTGGCGCCGACCTTCACAGAAGCCAGGCTGGCTTTGGGGTTGATATGATTGTGAGTTCTGGTTTTGTTGAGGAGCTTGGTATTGGGGCTGGTATTGAGGTTGAGCTGGCTGGGACTGGGGTTGAGGAGAGTATTGGGGCTGAGACGGCGAGTGTTGCGCGTCGTTGTAGAACCCTGTGCTCTGCTGCTGAGGATAAAAGTAAAATGGACTGTCTGTCTTAAAGACCCGAACCTGACTTATAACGATATTCAATACTAAAAAGATCAATATTTTTGTTATATTTTGAGAACCTTCATTTTAAACATAGTTTTTTTAACATTTAGTTTAGATAGTAATCGATGTTCTTCTTCTATCATACCTATAAAGTTGAACGAGCCATTTTTTTTAATACTAAAAATACTTGTCATTTACGTCGAATACTTTAAACTAATTTATATTATCAGTTACTCAGGGATACATAGGTATTTAATTACTCATTATGAAACCCCTACATGAACTTTTAAAATAATAGAGATAGAGGAATGTAAATTATTTACTAAATTCTATGTAATCTTTGATTACGGCCGAATGAGTTCAAAGACGTTGATCCTATTAAACTCATTTGTATACTTAGTTGTATTATGATACCAAGGCTGAAATGTTATGTAATAGCATGCTACGTGATTCCCTCTACCAAGCGTGCTATGTGCAGCTAATAATTTATAATATGTACAACGTTATGATTGAACTTTCTTACCTGCTGCGGCTGTTGATATCCGTTTGTTTCGGGCGCTGGGGGCCACACTACTTTCTTTTGGCCTGGAATAAAATTGAATGTTCTATACTATCATCAAAATCTATATTACTAACATGGAACTCATGGCTTATGGAATTATAATATCTCTACAATTAAAAATGGTAGAATGAAACACTTTTTTTAACCTATATTATGCAAGGAAGGCTTGGAATTTCCTCCCGGTACCTGTTTTCTAGGCGAGCTACAATATGTGTTGTTAAATCTAATTTGTATAGGTTTTTAATAAAAAAGCAATACTAATCTTCGGCTGCATTATGTCACTTTCTACTATGTGGTTTAACGGTCAAGTAAGTCCCAAGACATAAACATACGTCCACATCACCTACCTCTGGTATTATATATTTAAAAATAATTGCTAACAAGATTACATCTGTCCTTTACAAAAATACCTTCAAAGAAGTCTCCTATCACGGTAAATGATCTTAGACGCGTGGTCTTATAGTATTCAACACTGTGACAATTATTATGACAAATTCCGCTGTAAATAAGCCAGGCCACAGAAATATTGGCACCGGACCAGAAGATAAAAAATAACTTTCTTCTGGATTGAAATTAATCGGAATTAAAGAAAATACGAACATGCACAGTCATCTGTGCTTATTTTTTCGCAAAGTATCAAAAGTAAGTTCGAATGTAGTATACACAAAAAATACAGCCTATGTTACTCGCTGATAATGTAGCTTTCTATTGATGAAAGATTTTTTAAAAACCATTCAGTATATCCAGAGATTACTCCCTACAAGTAAGGATTCCTAATAATTTCTGGAAGGTCATATTTCTCCTATTCGGTGAAGATATATTTTTCCAACGGTGAAAGAATTTTTAAAATCTATCGAGTAGTTTTTGAGTTAAATCGTAACAAACAAACAAACTAATCTTTCCTCTTTATAATATTAATATCAATAAATAAACCAATAATACTCGTTTTCAATTAATTAGGATTAGTTATTTAGTAAATATAAATTTTATTGTAAGAAATGCAAGTTACATTGTATAAAGCCTTATAAATGTATTCAGTGTTTTACAGGCTATTGACTGTCAGTACAAACTATTAGATGGTACCCATAAGACATAACGTACCTATATCGTAAATTAGTATTGTTGTGCCGTGTTGATGTAAACAAGTACTCAAATCAACTTTCAATTTTATTTTATGTCAGATTTCTATTACCAAGATCAACTTTAATAATAATAATAATTTATTTCAGATAAACATCCATAGTTATACAATTACAACTTTAAATATAATCTATTACCACTTCTTAAATTTAAACCCAATACGATATAAGTAAACGCTCAGCTATCTAATAATATTTAAGCCTTAATTTTGTATAGTAAATAATACAGGAAACTTACCGACTAGTATAATATTGTGTCAGTATAGCGCAAGTCGTTCCTATCACGACCTATGGAGGACTATTCTACCGCTTGGCTCGCTAGCCAGGTGAGTAGGTGCGTAAATGACTAGGAACTATATTTTAAGAAATAAATTCTAAGATTTACATATCTATCTCTCTCTGGCGTTCCTGTTTTTATCGATAGCATATTATATTATGTTGAGACGATGACTTTCAGTTTACGTCAAAGGCTGGTATGGAAATAGCAAGACGTTATTTAGTCTCGCAAATCAGTTCCTCTCATGTTTTCAAGTTTATTTCTCACGTATTTTAATCAATGTATTATTTTTTCTTAATTTGGAACTTATCAATTACTTTTCTTCATAGAACGGTCTATAAATCTTTTTAACTTACAAATCACCTGCCTTATATTCATTTTAAAGTTTATTTCTCACGTATTATTTTTTCTTAATTTGTAACTTCTCAATTACTTTTCTTGATAGAACGGTCTAAAAATCTTTTTAACTTTCTAATCACCTGCCATACATTAATCAATTGTTATATAAACCACTTAGTTTAAATAATTATAAACGTAAGTAATCGAAATAAGAATTGTACAAAATATTGATTATATTTAAAGCGT
This sequence comes from Anthocharis cardamines, assembly GCA_905404175.1. Classification (NCBI taxonomy): domain Eukaryota; kingdom Metazoa; phylum Arthropoda; class Insecta; order Lepidoptera; family Pieridae; genus Anthocharis; species Anthocharis cardamines. The sequence continues at coordinate 8,161,273 of FR989962.1, forward strand.
TTATCAAGAAACAAGAATTTTGACATACGCACATGTGTACGAATATAGTGAACTAGATAATTCTGTAGAAAAAGAGTCAAGTAACTAACTAAGTAAGCTTGAGTAGACAAGTACATAAAGGCCAATTATTATCAATTTTTGCTGAATATTGCTAAACTAGTAATGATAGTGATATAGTGATGCCACCAACGCAAAAAATCTATTAACTATAACAGCGTTTTTCTCTAGTTATCAGATAATAGCTTGCAGGTCCCATTAAATAGTACTTTGCGTGGTTACTGTAGTAATAAATTCCCGTATATTATTTTGTTAATTAATTGGTAAAGTCAATAATAAGTGATTATGTTGAACCTTAATTATTTTGTTTCTATGTTTTTTATTTAGGTGGGTGAGTATTCAATACAAGACAGTAAAACAGATTTCCCTATTTCACATTTTGTTAGCGACGAGTCAAGCTGTCTCCTTTGAATTATTGGCATGCAATCAACAGTGATTCATACGACCTCACATCAACGTCAACAACTAATATTGATGGATTAGCTATATTATCATCTCTAAATTTGTAATTAATCTTGAATTTGTAAGTTTTACATGACGCCATAAAATAAGTTTCCAAATAATAAGCTGAAATGAGATAAATGATATATTATAACATATTTGAAATTAATGCGATTCGTTATAGTAGCATTTATTGTTAGGGTTTTGTAATAAAACATAGTAAACGGTAAGGTAAAGCTTTTTAACCTGTATTAGTGTAGGAAAATTGTGTTTACCAACTGATGTTCCTGAGTCAAACAATTGAACAACAATTTCAACGTCAACTGATAGAGATGAAAACATTTTAAGTGTACTTAGGTGATATGTGTTTTAGTGTTCGCGAAATCGAAGCTGAGATATATCCACTGCATCCTCGAGTATAATATTAGATGTTGATTCACGAACTGCTCGCGAATGTGGATACCGACTCACCCGAAATAGTTTCTCGTTGCGTCAAACAACACTTTTTTATTACTCAAAAGAAACACGTTCAGGGTCAGAACTGTAAATATATACACGCTTAATTTAATGACGAATCTATCATTAATTAATACAATTACTTTGTCCATACTAATATGCGATATACTAAATCAAGTCTATAGACTGTCAATCACTCTGATTCATTTTTTATGATAGAATTTGGTAAAAATGTCAGAATTGAGATAGCTTGACCCCTAAGAACGAGCACAGATTTAAAAAAAAGAGAAAAAAAAGGGGTCAGATAAGTACCTAAAGAATTTCTCATCAACAGGTTACTAATATTTTTAGTTTAAAATAACTTTTTTCTCATAAGAACTCAACTTGAAGTTCCATTTTAATGAATAAAATATATTTTTTTTAGAGTTTGTTTACAAAATACTTATATTATATATATGTATATATAATATAAGTATTTTGTAAACTATGACATTTGAGCTATTGTAGGTTTTTTTTGGAATGACAGTAGATATCATGCTTAATTCTCATCTTATTTAGATCATCAGTAAACATTGTTAATACCAGAATCTGGACATTGTTCAAAGAATAGGGACTTATGTTTTAGTGCTGGCAAAATCTTTCTCGTGTTCATGAAAGTTTTACACCTAAACTACTTTAAAAACTCCCTGTAAGTTACGAAATAGAGTGGACCTGTTAGACTACTAGAGAAAAAATAGACGGATATTTGAACTATAATAGTTCGTTCGAGTTCTTTAAATTTACTTAATAAAGCTTAAAATGTGTTTTTTAAATGCGTACGTGTTGCTTCGAGGCTTTACTAAAAAATAACTAATAATATTTTAGCAGTTAATGAAACCTAAAGAAACCATGTTTCTTTAATGATCCTAGCGTTAAGTAAGTTAAGTTGGTATAAGTAACTGAATTCCAACGTAAAACTCGCTAAGATACTAAAACTTATTTCAAAATAACTGCTTTTGACTCAAAATTTACAAAACTTAATATACCAGGGTTGTTTTGAACGTTTACTTACACTTGTTAAAAATTAAGTAATATATTCGATTACACACAAACGTTTAATATTCCCACGAATATATTTATAGAATTTGTTAACATTCGATAATTTTTTAAATGATTTAGTGTCTTTAACAACAGACTTCCTAAAACCCGCATCGAAAAATCTTTTCGACCTACCATCAACAAAGCACGCACAGTGTGAAATAAGACCTCAAAAACGTTATAGTATACATATAAGTCAATGGTTATAAGCAACAAAGAAAATAAAAAATGACGCTGAAAGATTCATATAAATTACGAAATGTACTTTACCAACAAAAATCGTTTCAGACATTTCGGTCGTTATTCTTTCGTTGCTGATTAAAAACTGAAGTAAATAACAAAAAGATTCCCTCAAGATATTTTCCAATTCATGCCAATTACTGTTTTGCTAATGACCCATCTTCGTCACATGCTTTTGTCATCAGTACCTTAGTAGATGTCACAAACTCGCAAGAGAAGCAAATTTCATGTCTTACATTATTTAAAAATATTATTTTCTGTGAATAAAATAAGATGTTTCACTCGTTCTTATTCGCTTATTTACGAGTATAAGGCTTGATATTATTTGATTCCATTTATTTATTTGTCCCACTATTATTACAAAAGCTACAGTTATTTATAGACATGCATTATTTATATTAATCCTTTAGCAATTCATTATTATTCAATGCAGGGTTTAAAATATTATGATTTACTACGGTGAAATTATTGTAATAATATCCTAAATCTATTCTGACGTTAATGCGTAGATTCCGTTTGTTTAATAGCGCTGCTGTGCATGTTAATTATACATAGTTCATAATATATCAACGGATTATAATGGATTCTACGTGGACTGTACCAAGGGTACCTTTGGTAGCCTTCATAAATTCAGGGTAAATATGGGAAGTGGAGTTGAGTTGACCATCCCAACTACGGGCCGATTTCTTACTTCTCGGGGGCCAAAAGTTGTCGAATCGATGATTCACACGTTCCAAGTTCTCCAAAATCGCCTGGATTTGAGTTGGGTCTAATTCTGGCAAAGCAGTTAGCAGATAGTTAGCAGCGTTAATAGGCTCGAAGTTTATTGGTAAAACGATTTTAAATAAGTAAGTTAGGTACCAAAAATAACACTTTAGATAAAAAATATTTACGGATTTTTATTTCACTAAGAACCTTGGTTTGGAACCACGAAACAATTTGCGTTTACAAATCCGTAAAAAGTTTTACATTTCAATGTGAGATACACAGTACACACGTTTAAAACAAGGTTATTGACACTCACTGGGGTATCCTTTTCGGTTTCTTTCCTCTTCCTCTAACATTCGTAGAACAGCTGAGTTAGCAAGATTTGCTGGTTTGTCTGTAGTTGGATTGTTGAAATCGATTCTGAAACAATAGAGATTATTAAAATATATGGTTAACTCAGAATATATGATACCAGATATGAATACGCTCAGCCTATATAGACAAAGTTCAATTGAAAGCTTGTTTTTAAAACGAAATACTAATCGTTAGATATGTAAGTATATATGCACAGTTAAAAACAATAAGCTTAGAAATTCCATTACCGCAAAATTCCTTGAACTTTCTCCGTTTACCCAATGAATCAATTATTTCCATCGCTGCTCAGAAAGTCAATCACAAAAACGTTAACTTTATTTAAGTGATATAGGAAACTCATCTCGTGAGAAACAGGCGCAAGAAGTTGTGACAAAGCGTAGCGTAGGAGCTAACTTCGCGATTGTATTTCACTTTCAATTGTGTCAATCTGCGTGACTACAATTTAAACAGAACCTTTGTAGTCATCAATTAAATTAAACGAATATTGGTAAAGAAAGAGAGGTAAAGTACATACATATATTAATCTTATATTCATATCCAGAGAAGTATAAAGACAAACATTATAAAACTGTTTAATAAATCAATTATGCAATTTCCATTAAAACTTGTCTTTTAAATATACTACTTATTTAGACACTATTTTAATGTTTGAGTACAAAAAACGCAATAATATCTACCACTACCAAAACTAATGAAGTTTTTCCTTCTTTTTAATGTTTTCATTGTTTCTTTTTCTACATTAAAGTGAGATATGTTAAAACACAATCAGGTGTCACCATTGTCTCCCAAGTACTTAGATATTTACTTTGTAGCACAAAGATAGTTGTTTGCAATTATATGATTTTAGCGAGGAGAATATATATTGCTTTTGATCGTAATTGTTAAGTAACATAATTTGTAAAATATTGCAACTTGCAAGTTTTGCAACATTTACACTAACTATACGTATTTATTACCCACAAATCGAACGAACTTAACTATTTTATACAATTAGTTACATTTTTGGAAAGGACGCACTATGATACTTCTCAAATACATAAAAATACTCAATAACTTTAATTTATAATTTTTTACTACAAAAATGGTTGTGTTTAATTTTTATGGAATGGAAATAAAAAATGTGGAGCATAGACTAGAAGGCATCAAGTAAAAGTTGGCTTTAGGTCGGGTAACATCCTTATTTAGTTTTCTTTAACCACAAAAACCCGTCTATCTTCTTTTCTATAGGTCACAACTGAGAAATAGCAAAACGACCTAAATAACACCTTATATTTATCATTTTTTATTCTTTACGACTACGGTTATATGTCCAACTAGCATATTTAAGACAATATCAAAATAAAAATATTTAAAAAAAATCAGCAAGCAACAATATTTTTATCTTGTACCTAATCTAACGTTGTATTATATTTTATATAAAATAACATTATAAATTACTCTGATGCATATATACGAGTACTATACTCGTACTCTTATTTGTAAAAAATATGAGACTTGAGTCATAAAACTGTGTACTTACAGTTAAAGACTTAAGTTCACATGGTTATAGAACTTCATCGTGTCAATTTACTAGGCGTGGTTACTTGAAAGTTTGCGAAACGTACGTTCTTTTATTTATTAACGAATTGCAACTCGATCTCACGTTTACCTCGATATTCCGTATTTGGTAACACGATCAAGTGTCAATGTCGCAGATATCTTTTACGATATGGAGTAATGATCCTATAATGTTATAAATATGCGTTCTTCTATTCATCCGGTTTGTTTGTTGATATGTACAGTTTTTAATTAACCGGTATTTACCGTGGTAAGGGGTAGTTAAGCAGACTTTACTTTTATCACACTACATACCTAATGTTTAAGTTATTAAACAACGAAATCAGAAAACTGAATATTTATCAGCACGCAAAATATAAACATTTTCTGATTGAGTTAATTCATGTCTTATTGTGCTCATTTAAATGTGAATCTATGTGTTGTTTTAAGAAAATAAACCCATAGATTTTTAAGACAATTCTCAGTTTACAAAGTAATGTATTATTTATTACCGTTCCAAACAAAATCAATTTACGCACAACAACTTTCATAAACTTAGCCTATCTGAACTTATACCGTGTATTTCAAGATTTTCTTAGGGAGTAGTATTATTAACAAATACAAAACAAACTTAAAATTATATCAGCTTTTAATTCAGATAGTATACAATTGACAAATAAAAAATTTATATCGGTATATTGGCAGAATATTAAAGGTTTAAAAAAGTTAAGAATTATTTAGTTACGTATGAAGAAAAACTATTTTTGGGTTTTTTGTAGATACATTCTCTGGTTTTTATTCCGCGAATTGAGGTAGAGCCTTACGTTTCCGAACGATGTTTTGATTGATTTGAAATTTCCAAGTTGAATATTGTATTTGTTATAATTAAATACTTTTCTGATAAATATGATATGAATATAACTTACTCATCACAGTCGATGACCAACGCCATGTTGGAAAGTTTAGTCGAACGTGGTTATAATTAATCACTTTGTTTTTAATTAAATGAATATTTTAAGCTCCGTTTGTATTCCTGAATTAATGCCAAATTCAGTGACGTGACCACATGAAGTGTAATATAAACAATATACACTATAAATTAAAAATAAACAATGACTAAAACTAAAGTAGATAAAATGTTTCGATAATACTTTGGCGTATTTAATGAATTAATTAAATTTTTAATGATATGCTTTCAAATAAAATTAATTAACGAGTGTTCTTAGCTGCGCACGCGCTGTGCGCTAAAATGTCTCGTCGTGACTGCCCAGTGCCTTGTGCTTGTTGCGTTCTCACAACTCTCATGTCGTTTGCTTTTTCTTGCATGTTCTCGTAGACGATCTGCGATCATCTTAATAATTTCATGCACGCATCGATCAATTAATTAACGTACTAAGCATCCTGTCAAAGTAATAGGTATGTTAATTTAAAACGTACATGGTACTTAATAAAAATGAGTGGACTTTCTTCAAAATTATGTAAAGTGTAATACATATTATATATCATTGACAAGTTATTAATAATGTTTTATTAAAAAACTGAATAAAATATTTAAAAGAGATCAAAATAATATGTTGAATATTTTTCGCCTGACTCACGTACCTTGCTAGTTCATCACGTCTCAATGCGAAGTTTATAAAGTGGGCAAAAAATAACAATTATTATTTACGTGCCGCATTACTGAGAAACGTGATTTGAATGTAAATTTTAAAATAAAACATTTATCCCGGTTAACCTCAATAAGTCCAGGCTCATTGTGTCTGTTATAGAGACGGAACGTGTAGTGCGATAATTTATTTTAGTATACTTTGATGCATAATGCGGAATGCAGGCAACGCTGGCGCGCTGCTAAATAACTGCGTAAATGTCAGTATTTGGGAGGTGGTTCTTATCATAATAAAGGGTGAATGGCCAGTACGAATATAGGGCTCTTGGATATTTACTTCCTTTTGGCAAGCTAAATATCTAATACAAGAATAGGGTTAAGATTGCTTTGAACACAGTGTTCTGTGACTTTGAACGTACAATAGTCCAAGTTGAATCCCAATTCCCAGATGTGTGTACTGAGCTGTGTAGGTATATCTATTCTCACAGTTTTAAAGTATAGTAAGAGTAAAATAAAAGTGGCGAGAGCTTTCGTGAATTTTTTTATTAGGATTTCATGCTTTTTATAAGTAACTTTAAAGTCATATAATGTTATAGTTATTTTCTTGTTTAATATTATTTTTAATTGTATTTCTTATAATTATAAGAATATATTAATTATAAATTATATTATTTATATATTTATCATAGGTTCATGAAAGAAACAGTTCAGATCAAGAATCTGATGAGAATGAGAAGTTACTACAAAACTCTCTTACATAAACACTACTTTGCTATTACCTATCCTACTTCTTAACTATCCTTTCCTGTTTTTTTCAAAATCAAAAGTTTTTTATTTCAAATAGACCTTTGCAGGCTCTTATGAAACGTCTAGTTGCATTTCGTTAAGTACTACCTGCATGAATACCATTTCTTTTTATTGTTTAGGGTTGCCTGGAAGAGATCGCTGAGAGCGATAACGCCGCCTTTTGTACTAAGAAATAAATAAATAACGTAATATTAATTTATTTATTATCCTCAGGTAATAAAAAAAAGATTAGCTCTGACCAATATGGATTGTAACAACACGAGCGTGATTTGCACGTAGAAGTGACTCTCGTCTGAAGTATCGACACGATTAGATTAACACGTGAACAACCGAAGAGGAGTGATTGCAAGTGATTCATCCGCATCGGCATTTGGCAACCTCTGATACATCTAGCCGATAGAAAGTATTCAATGAACCGCACTATGTATGAGTGACACGTATACAAAAAAATGCTTTTCAAATCTTGAATCTGCATGTTTGCGATGGTATGCTAGAGGCACTTAATCTTAATTTTTAAAACATGATATATCAATGTTCAATTTTATTTAAATCAGAGTAAACTGGGTATTCGAGATTATATTATATTCTTAAAGATTTCGTTGTAATTATTCTGAATCAAGTAAGCTCCGAGCAATCTATAATCTAGATGTATCTATTGTTTCCAAGTTTCAAAGTTAATTATACAATAATTGGGTGGTAGATGAGATCAGCACGTAAAGTTTTAGTTTAAAAGTAAAGATTTATTGGCACTAATTTTGATTATAAATCAGTAAGAAAGGTTAAAGAAACTCGTGTTAACCCGAAGTATACTTTTATATAGCGTTAACTGAACTATGAAGGTGGTGAAGATGTTTCTTAGTTATATCGTATTTCTTAGTTATATAATATTTCTTACTCATACAATAGTCTACTACATGGTAATTTAGTAAGTGAGTGAAATCCCGAGTCCCCTAGTGTGGCATGGGGCATACCCAATTCACTACCCGTTTCACTGAACATTATTATTTACAGGCAAGAAGGTGATCAGCCTTCTGTGTCCTGCCCGACCGAAACAATTTTTTTTATCTTGTTTCTCCGGGATTCGAACCCAGAACCTTAGAACCCAGAACCCAGAGCCTCGGAGGCGGTCAACACTCAATAGTTATCTAGCGGAAGTTATAATAAATGTATCTTAACTGTTATTCTAAATATTTTACAAACATATATGTAATCGTCGTACTTTTATGGATTAAGTAATAAACGAGTTTGTCTTTATATTAATGCCAAATATGAGTGTAATCAATTAATTTTCAATAACAACGTTGTTTCTAAATTAATGCTTGATTGAACTCTTGAACTATGTTAACTGTATGTTTCAAATTTCAATGTATTACTTTATTACACATAAAGAAATACATAATTAAATAATTTAAGTAACTAAATTGTGCAAGATGATTATGTAACTGTTTATTTTTTATTTAAAATTATACACATCTATGTTTTTAAATATTAAATAAATTATTAATAATTAAATAATCTAAGCATCAATCAATATTAGGTATTTTACTTATTTTCGAATTTAAATTTGGATTTATTTTACAATATTTATATGTTTGTTTTCGTAAGATATAAAAGATAATGATTCCGAAAGTAATCAAGATTATTTAATTTTTTGCATAGTTAACTTATATTCATTTTGTTTGTTTTAATTTCCTATAGATAATTTAATCAAGGTTCTCGATTAAGTTTCTTGCTTGTAATGTATATTTTGGGAGATTAAATGGCTAATATATTACTATAAAATGAAAAACGTACCCAACAGTTCCATTGTCGAGGTTATGTAGATGCTTGCTGAGTGTCTCCTGAATGTTCTGTTGCGAATACAGCCCCATGGGCGAGTTGAACTGCTTGTGAACTATTTTCGGTCCCGTGGACATTTTGGAGTCGTTCGTTGCGCTGGAATGAAAAAGTACCAATATAATGATTACCGCTGTAGTGTCTCCATGGTTAAGTTGTAAGAGCAATGCATTTAGTAGAAGGTCCTGGATTCGAGTTCCGGGAAAACAAGATTTTAAAAAATGTTTCAGTGGGACAGTAGGTCTATTACGAAAAACGAACGCAACGAACGGATCGAAACGAAAGAACAAACAACTTCGTATTTTAACTTATTAAGAAAACATTTTTAATTCTATTTACGATTATTCTTACATAGTAATGTCAAACGAAAGACGTAATGTCTTATTGCGAAAGACGTGTCGATCATCGGATTCATAATAATAAAATGTACGATCCGTCAGCCGAAACTTCGTATTTTGTTTTGGTAATAGGCCTCCAGGGCACAGAAAGCCTATCCAACATCTAGTAAAAAAATGATTAGTGAAACAGACAGAAATGTGTCTGTTTCATTTTCAGGTTAGAATTCAGCTATTACTAAATATATTCTGTTTTAAGCTGTTCACGGATTTACCGCTGCTAATTAAAACTGATGAAATTACTATAATTTACCGCCTGTTTTTACCAACTTTCAATTTTGTTAATTAAATGTATTGTCTGTGAAACAAAACAATCATAACTGATTGTTTTGTAATTTAACAATTACATGACAAAGGGGTTTTAACATTAATTTAGCAATCTAGATCGTTAAGATAATACAATTCACTTATGAAAATTGATTATTTATTAAACATTAAATGAATTCGCTGTGAATATTTGTAACGAAGATTAGTCCTTCAACTTCTGTAGAACTCTGCACAGATAAATAATATCGTCCTAGTCGTAGAACAACGACGGTTCTGATTTTTCAGTAATAACATGAAACCTTGACAGTTCTTTACTGTATAATTTAGAACTATCTAAAAAACCTTTATCAACAGAACAAATAAAAAAATGATCATGGCGATATTTCCAATCAAGCATTATTATAAGCGATTTAATAATTACAATCCTACATCATTCTTGTCTCATTAGATTAAGTAGGGTTCGTGAAGATTTTATAAAAAACGTATGGAAATTTAATAAAAAATAAAATAAACTATAGTGCAAATCTCTGTTTGCTTTTTCTCAAGAATAATTGAAGTGTCAATTTATACCCTCCTTATGAAATAATTTTATTACATCAGCGTAAGATTCGCGCCTCGGGTTAGAGGCAAAACTCGTCTTATTGCGATTTTATTATACCTGCCACCTTACGCGACGGCCATAATATATTTCCCGAATAATGTCTGCGAGCTTTGTACACATAAGTTATCTAAAAGTCTAAGCATGTTATTGGAATATCTTGGAAAGAAATGATCAATCACTATCATTATATTCCGCAGTCATTCGAAAATATTATGTTTTATAATATTTCTTTTATATCACACCTTAAAACACAAACAGTTACTAAACAAAATTTATCAAGACAAAAAAATAATTATTATAGGTATGTCGAAATATCAAGCTTTTCAAATTACCGTGGAATTAGATAGTTTTAAAAATTGTTTTTTTTTTATATTTTGACTCTGCTCTTTAATTCAATAGGTACCTAATAGTTTCGTTTAGTTACGGTTTGTCTTTAAAGTGCGATAAGTATGTATAGCCAAAATTATGGATTACATTTTACGTTATTTGAATGAAATTTTAATAGTTAAAGCTGCGAGCACCTAAGTGGTCCTATATTTCAATGTTTATTTAGCATGTATCAATATTGAACGTCATTGCCGGGGCCGGTAGATAAGACTTCCGTAAACGTAGTACTTTTAATATTTGCATTAATTTGCTTTTGAAAAAGAAAATTGAAAATCTTAAATTAGGATTTAAGTCTTTCGAGGCCACTGAACTATAAAATAATAAATTAAAATACCCCTCAATAGCAATACTACTAAAATGAGCTTGTTCATTTTAGATGCTGAATCACTTCTAAATCGAAATACTAAGACTTATCGCTAAAACGACGCCAAGCGAGATCATTTTTATATCGTATTAGCGGTGGGCTTTAGGTATCCGTATGCAGCAGCCTGATAACTCAGTTATTCAGGAGTGTTAATCGTCTCGCTTATAAACAAACTGTCTACCGTTTCAACGGAGTGTGAGCAATTTAACCGCGCACTTATTTGCAAGCGCGGCTGAATTTCAATGTAAAATATGCGGAAGACACTTCAAATCTAATTATACAGCACGTACCTGAACTCTTATTTGTGAAATAAATACTTATATCATGAAAATGAATAATTTGATATAGATATTTTCTTATAGAAGTTATGATTTTGAAATGTTAAGATGGACCTAGTTTTAAAATAATATTTTTTAAAATTTTCACTCTCAACTGACATTCGAGTAAAGAAAACAAAAATTTCTTCAGCCAAATATTAAAAAATAACTTAAGTATAATTTAAGAATTATAATTTGACAGTTTACTTCGTGACTTTCAAATAATATTTGTTGTAAACAAGATATATTGAAGGTAATAAATACCAAAGTTGCGTGGGTGAGGTAAAGTAGTGTAACACAAAAATATACACATTACTTTGAAGAAAACATTCAGTGATAAGATACATTACCGTTCACATCCGGCCAAAGTATTTCAATTTTTAATTCAATCTGATTGAATAAAAAATTCTCATGTTAAAATTTCATTTTCATTTGCTGTATTCATGTTATTTTTCATTTTGTATAAAGTTTGATCAAGTAATATTTCCTGTTAAGCTTTCATAAGTCTTTAATGATAATGTAAACAGTGATAATAATGAAGAAAATAAGAAATCTGTAACATTGTTAAAGTAAATTTATACTTTATATTTAGTGTTTAATAATATTTGTATATTTATGTTTTGTAATACAATTGGCAGAAAATGAATAGTTTCCTGATATCTTTGTAGTAAGGTCAATGGATATAAGTAAATTTCGGAGACAAGGTCAGTATCGTGGTCATCAAGGTTGAAAGCAACCTCGAGTAATTCAGACTGAAGAACCGAAATAGTTTTATCTTATTTTTATAACACTTCTAACTGATGAGGAAATTTTTCATAAGATCAACTACTAATTACAAACTAGTTGATATCTAAGGTTATTGTGGATAATCGAAGTGTCGAACTTTTTATACACTGATGGACAATGAAAGAGTGTCAATTTAAATTTTGATTTTATGCAGTGATATTTACATAAATATTTTTGATACATAGAATAAAATTAGTTACAGATGTTCTTTTTATAGCATTACAGTTGTGTCAATTGAAATATCTACAATTGTATGAGTATTTATCTACATATGTATTGAGGTTAGGTTTATGAATTTCCCTAATTATATTGCAAAATATTTTTGATCCAGACGGAGAGTGCCGTCAAGGAAAACGAGATGATCTATTTCAGTATCATGAAGTAATAAAGAACTATTTTTGTAACGGTACACTGTATGAAGTTAGTCATGTTTTGCGACGGACGCCAAGTGACAAGCGAATAAAAACAATTTACATACGTTTTAAGCGTTTATTAGTGCGAATGTTACGCGAAGCTGAGATTTAAGTGTTTGTATGTACCTTGTGCGGCGATGAGGTTCGTGCGAGTGGCGTCGTGGCCTGTCTCTGACTGAACGGTCTGCTGGGCGGGCGGGGGCTGGCGGGGGCGGCGCCCACGCACCTTCACCTGAACAGTTTCATGATCATGAAAATTGTTGAATCACGTTACACTACACTTGAAAGTATTCACGGCTTTTCAATGTCTTTTTACGTAAAAAGCGATTCAGCGAAGCAGTATTAATTTATTTTTATTATGGTCTGTTTACACAATCTAAGGCTTCATTACTCGTAAAACGCCAATTCAATTAAATCTTAATAATAATTTTAATTGTTCTTTATCATTGAGTAAAACACCCATAGACAGGTATTTTCAGAAACAAAGTGTAGGCCATTTTTTTGAATAAAAACGAATAATGTACTTATGTATATAAATTGCAAAACATAATACTAGGTAACATAAATGATTTGAATTTTACGTCCATATTTCATCATATATATAAAAAAATCTGAATTCATATCGTACATTTGTCAATCTTACCTGAGAACTACAAACGATTTAGGAAGCGGTCCTTGAACTTAAACTGCCGTGCACTAATGACTGTAATGAGTTGAAACAGACGATCTCTTGAAGCAACGGCCTCCGAATGAACTAGCGCTTTCTACTGCGAGATAAATCAGAATTTTATAAAACACACTCCAACTATATTTAGCACACTTTAAAAAAGTGGCTTGGATAAAAAATCTCCTCAATTTCGCATCTAGAACTTCCTATGTTCGTTGTGAGGTTATTGATCTCCGGTCTCTCCTCGATTTCCGCAGCAATACTGAAAATTCTCATTTCGTTTTTCAACATTTTCGAAAAGCTTGCATAAGTTAGTTACTCGTTCAGAACTTTAAAATTGAAGCTCTCGTTTATTACAACTTGCAAAAATCAAATTATAATCAAGGTTGTGATGAATTTACCAACTCTGTGGGATTAATGCTTCAGTATGCAAAGTTACGGTTTTCTACACAACACTTATCTTTTGTTATTATTTTATATCTATTATCTTCGATCAACAATATACTAGATATCAGGTCGACGCAAAAAATCCGTGCCGGTAAATATCGGCTCACTTGAAATGTGAGAGTCTATTTTGTTTAGTTCTCTTCAAGCACGGCCAATATTAAGACGTTTCACAATGACGCAGTTTGTCTTCAAAAATTGCGAAAATAATTCCCGAAAAAACTATTTTACGAACGGAGTCTTATTTTTGGTAAGTACATATAAAATAAGATATATTTTAAGCTTTTAAACTAACAAATAATTCAAAATTTGAACAAAATTATCTGTTTTAAATCAACGCTACAAATGTTTGGCCAAGATTGTCCAACACATGCGCAAACTATTGTGTAACAGAATAGTGGATGCATGGAGTAGATTTGTACTGAAATAATCCTTACTATCTTAGGATAAGCATCCTTAGTAATATTATAAATGCGAAAGTGATATTTTTGTTTGTTACGCTTTCACGCTAAAACGGAAAAGAAAACATTCCAATTTGTATGTTCATTTTGCGGATATTATTATTTAACATACTGTTACGGAGACAGGCTGAAGAAAGTTCGAGAAACATTTCTGGTATATTTCAGTCACTTAGAGACGTTTTCAGCAAGCTGACATAAGATTTCAGGCCGTTTTAAGGCAGTATCTATCAAATAGCAAAAGTTCGGAAAGCGATACCAAGCGATCAACTTCTGCGATTTACGAGAGATCCGATAGTTCAAGAGCCAGAAGAGTATAAGAGTCAGTTTTTTTTTTTTTTTTATGGAATAGGGGGCAAACGGGCAGTCGGTTCACCTGATGGTAAGTGATTACCGGCGCCCATGGACATCTGCAACACCAGAGGACCTGCAGCTGCGTTGCCGGCCTTTAAGATATGAGTAGGCTCTTTTTTTGAAGGTTTCCAAGTCGTTTCGGTTCGGTAATACCGCTGGCGACAACTGGTTCCACAGAGAAAGTGTGCGAGGCAGAAAATTTCTAGAAAGAAAAAACGCACGGTTGTGGATTTCCAAGCATCGAGGTGGTGAGGATGAAATTTGATTGATTTGAGTCGCGATGTTCGATGGTGGAATTCAGCGGCAGGAATTAAACCGAACAATTCCTCGGAACACTCCCCATGATATATGCGATAGAAGATGCAGAGTGATCCAACATCTCTACGCAATGCCAAAGAGTTGAGCCGATTGGAGAGAGCCAGGTCGTCAACGATTCGAGCCGCTCTACGTTGAATGCGGTCAAATGGAAGGAGCTGGTACTAGGGAGCCCCCGCCTAAAGGTGAGAACAATACTCCATGTGTGGCCGAATTTGCGCCTTATAAAGTTGCAGGCGATGGGTCGGCATGAAATATTGTTTCGCCCTATTGAGCACACCAAGCTTCTTAGAGGCTAATTTAGCCTTCCCTTCCAAGTGACCACGAAACTGAACGTCGCTCGATATGTCAACGCCAAGGATTCCAATACTGGCTGAGGCAGTCAGGGAAGTGTTCTCAAAACGAGGAGATACGACAAAGAGTGACTTTTTTGTGGTAAACGCGCAAACTTGTGTCTTCTTGGGGTTAAATTGGACTAAGTTTAGTCGGCCCCAAGTTCGGTCAGTGTTTTGTGCGCAGTGTAATTGTAGTTTTTTGTTTTAGTTTCGTTTTTCTCTAATTGTAGTAGTGTAATTTTTAATTAATTCATTATTTTATTTACGTAACAATACGAATTACAATTTATATAAAACATTATATTATTGTTTATCAAATATATTATAGTTTACGTTTCATGTTGATATATTATTTTGTACTCTATTAGATACATGATAATTTACACATTGGTGTTTCATAAACTATACTAATAATACCAAAGTCTTCGAAGTTAGTCAAGTGTGTATGTATAATACATAGATATGTATATATATTTTGGTAACAAATAAAATCATATTTCGACTTCACTCTTTTCTTTGTTCCCATTGAGCAGTGTCATTTTTTCAAAATTTGACAAGGGGCGTGGTTTAAATAACAGGTTACTTTTTTCGTGAATTTTGTATGCGACCTGAAGTCTATTTAATACTATGTCAATGTCTATTATTATTGTTATTGTTATGACGGGCTCATTGGCGCGTTCGGTAGAACACCTGCCGGGTTGTAGGTTCGAATCCCACCGGGACAACATGTTTATAATTTTCTGTAAGCATGTTTTCCCCACGTCTGGTAACTTCGGGCATTGATCGGGTGGGAGAAATATCGAAATTCCGACCGGGTAACGAACCACCGTTAATAGATGAAAAAACTGTGAAGTGCACATTGCGCGATTCAGTTTCAGTCTATCGATTTCCGAATGCTCGAATTAAAAAGGAGGTCGACAGCGCATCATTGACTGATGTTATGTGGCTGAGATATCTAACCTAACCTACCATCAAGTGATCCTCATGCTCGTCTGTCAATATCTAACATAAAAAAAGTCAGTCTAAGACCCGTTTTTAAGGACTGTGACTCAGATGTGAATTTAGTTTTAAGTCTTGGCAAACTATTTTTTTTCTATAAGAATTAGATTTCTCAAGAACAGACTGAATAACTTCTTGGAATAAGACCCTAAGTCTGAAATAAAACTTACCTCGAATCGTTCACTGAATTTCATTACCCTGTTAATTGTTCGCGGTTTCGACTGTCAAGGGTCTGACATTTTTTAAATCTATACTAATAGGTATAATAAATGCGAATGTAAGTAACTATCTGCCGCGGAGAATGCTTGTACATACATAGGCTATATTTTGTTTCTCCCGGATAATATCTAAGTATTCCATTCAAGCGAATTCCGCTTTAAGCATTAAAAATTGGTAGTTTGAAAATAGGGATTCAGGATGGATTATTTTCTCGAATTAACAAATGCTCATAGTGAAAATAAAATAGGGCAATAGTGCATAGTTCATCATTGATATCTCATGGTCGATAAAAGTAATAGAAAAGTCGCCCTCCATTTCGCTGTCGATTTTCATAAATTAATCTTAAGATTTGCGTATTTTTTATTATTTATTTAGAAAATAAATGAGATAATATACTCTAAAATCACAAAAAAGTGTTCAACGTTTTATTTTATTGCATTTACCTTTACTCTTATATAATTTACCAAAACTTTGCGAAAGACTTCCATTTTCCTTATACATACTTATAATTGTAAATGCAAAAAGGGAGACAAAGGAATGTTGTTTACAGTTTTAGAAAGAATAGCGAATATGAAACAGAGGGTTATTTTTAGATGAACAAACACACGCGAGCAGGTGCGGCATGTGTTGTCCATGTAATATTTACACGTTAAGATTTTACACACTATTGTACGCAATATTTGCATGTTTATATTTAATTACTTACATAAATGCTTCTGGAAAAATAATGTTTTCGAAGTCAAACCCCGTACTGAGAGTAATAATTACGTTCATGCAGGATGTCATAGATTTTATTACGTATTTTAACTTTAACTACTTACACGGTATGTTTGTCTGGGTTAATATTATAACGTACTTAAAATGAAACCCAAGAACTCCTGGTAGGTGTTTATAACAAAGGTCAAAGGAAGTCAAAGATTTGATTACCAGCGAATACAAATATTGTATGAGTACTGTAGACTGTTCTACTTATCTGTACAAAATGAGTACCCTGCTACAGAGGATACTATGAATCCTATATAATTTCAACTATACTATAGACTTTATAATATCTAATATATAAAATTCTCGTGTCACAGTTTTCGTTGCCATACTCCTCCGAAACGGCTTGACCGATTTTTATCAAATTTTATATGCGTATTCAGTAGGTCTGAGAATCGGCCAACATCTATTTTTCATCCACCTAAATGTTAGGGGTAGTCCACCCCTAAATTTTTATTTTTATTTATTGGACGAAATTTTTTGTTTTTATTTTTTTATAATGTGGCATTAAGAAATACATACAACGCCTGCTTTTTTTGTTAAAAAATCTTGACCCGTGCGAAGCCGGGGCGGGTCGCTAGTATAGCTATAGAAGTTACCTGTCATTATAAACCAGAAGAAACATAGTGTACTGTGTCCTATATTGCTATATAAAGAAAAGTTATAGTAATTTAAGATTACTTCATGAAATTTCTATTTCCTTACACTATATAAGACTAAGCCCATGTAAACGAAGTCGGGAGCACTATCTATCATAATATTTCATAATGTAGAGTGAGCTTTATTCTAAACCTTAATAAAACAATTTCAGGGTTATTTTGACGATAGGTCGCGATGCATTCGCAAACTGAATCACTCGTGTTGTTGAGTGCGTCATAATTGTATCATCTTCAAACATGTACAACATACATATTATTATAACAACATATATAATTGCCCCTACAGCTTAACAGATATATTTATTACTTACCTTAAATTTCAGGCTATGAATCAAATTAAGTTATAAAAGGCACAAGCAAGAAGACAGTAAAGGGGATTCGGTTATAAGTAGATTAAAAGCTTTCCTTATATCCACTGACAGACATACTAAAATAAAACGAACTTATCACTTCTTTTATTCTTTCGAGGGCTTTCTTAGGACCAAGGCTCACGCTTTACTTTTAGCATCGGCTCATTAAGTCGCTATTCCAAAACTCTATGACGCGTCTGAACGAACAAAATATATAAACTGTAGCCGCGGCGATCAAGGCTTTCAGGGCCCTTGTTTATAGTCGCTAAATCGCACAATTCAGTTGTAGCGATCAAACGCAATAAGTCTTCATAACGCAGTAGCAGTATCGATGCAATCCTAAAACACGAGTTGCCAATGCTAAAAGAAGGGGGTGTTCGTATTACCTTTGTCCTAAAGATGAAATCATAGCATAGCTAATAACCGAGAGCTCTCTTGAATTACTATTCTATATCTATATAATTACTATTATATTGGTACTCCAAGACACTATAAAGGATTTATTTGTATTTCTTTATAAAATTTTCACTGAACATAAAATAACTAGATAAGAGCAAGTCCTACTGCAAAATAAAAACGTAATAAAAATAATATGAGCATTCCACGTTTTGAATTTACTCAATTGGAAAAATTGCAGGAACCTTTTTTTATTTTACGCTCTGATCATTTTGTACCGCTTTGTTTCACTGAATGTGTATAATCAAAACGAATAGAATATAAATAGATATTTAACTTTTATTGAGTCTTTCGTTTTAACATAAAAACCGGCCACTTTGAGTCCTACTCGCGTTGGAAAGGTACTTTAAAAGTTTAAATATAGTAATATTTATCCTTGCGTTCCCTATGTGAATTAAAAGACTCAGTTTGGATCCGGTATTACATCGGATGTATGGAACCCTAAATAGGTATTATTGTCTGAACAAACACTAGAAAATAATAGGATTGATGTAATGTAAACATCTCAAGTTACTATCACACAACGTGGTCCTTCTATTTATTTTTTCACACAGAATATATTTGGGGACAGTGACAAGTGTTTATCAATATTCTTTATAAGAATACGTTTGGGTACTAGTGATAAATTTTTAGAATAATTTTTAGTGATTCGGGCTGACTTAACCTTCCATGATGCTTACAGTATATTTTTTATGGTATAGTATAAGCTCTTAAATACTTTGTAATTTCTACATAATCTTCTAAACTGAACTTAATATTGTATACTTACGCTAATAATAAATCTTAACTGGTGCTTTCAATTTTATAGTTACACTTTGAAACAGTCGAAGGTAATGTCTATATATATTTGAATGTTTTTGTAAAGCCAATTATGATAAAAAATGACGTAGGGAAAACATGTATACAGAATACTACAAATAATATAATGATTAATTAATAAAGGTGACAATTAAAATTCACTTAGATTTATATATTCTCCTTGTTACATATATTCACTATGTTTTATTTATTTACCTTGTTTTCTAGATTCACATTATTCCTATTTATACACTATTCAACCCTTCATAATTTCGTTAACTCTACGTATTAATTACGGTACGTTCGCCACAAAATAATCTTCAGTTCTGTTTTTTATGTAGCGTTGATGAATGTGAATCAGCAAGTCAGAGGCTATACTACTAAGGCCATACTGTGCTGAAATAGAATTGCTTCTCTTCTTAAATTCGATGACATTAATACTATTTTAAGAATGAGTGGTAGGTCATACAGCCCCACTAGAATTAAGTCACAAATTAGATGTGTTTATTCTTCTATAATAGGTATATTGTTCTAGATTCCAACATTATAAACTTTTTTTTTTTTTTATGTCAGATATCGACAGACGAGCATGAGGCTCACTTGATGGTAGGTGATACCCCAGCCACAGAACATCAGTCAATGATGCGCTGTCGACCTAATTCGAGCATTCGGAAATCCATAGACTGAAACCGAAACGCGCAATGTGCACTTCACGGTTTTTCCATCTATGAACGGTGGTTCGTTACCCGGTCGGAATTTAGATATTCCTCCCATCCGATCAATGCCTGAAGTTACCAGACATGGGGAAAACATGCTTACAGAAAATTATAAGCATGTGCTCCCGGTGGGATTCAAACCCACGACCCATCGATGCGCACGGCAGGTATTCTACCGAACGCGCCAACGAGCCCGTCAAACTTCCATTAAAATTGTAAGATAGCAGCTTTTTGTAGAAATCTATAAATTATATAACACGAAAAAGCTCCTCAATGTCGTGACAGATGTTACGTCGAGCAGATTGTACAAAGCTAGTGCATGTGACACATTGAAGAGGACAATCTCGACAATCTCACTTAATACTCTATTTACCATACTGCTCTATTTTTAACTTGTCGTAGATTTACATAATAATAATAATAAAATCGTTATTTGTGAAAGTAATTTAAAATACCTTAACACTTAAACTACTTACTGCGGCTTAGCCGTAATAGGATTTTTTTTTAAACATGTGGTTAAGTAACAATTAAAATTGAAAAATCTTTATTTATACCACTTATACAGCCAAATATGTAAATTCAGACTCCCGATATATTCACAAACTGTATTTCAGGAGCTTCTGTCTTCCAAGACGTGTTCTGCTATAGTAAATAAAGGATTATAAGTATGTACTTTTTTATATTAATAAGCAGTGTTTGTGAATATTTTAAATGTTTAACGGAAAAGAAACCTTACAACTTGGTAGACTTATTTTCGTAATTGGATTCGTAGAAAAAATATAAATAATTATAGAAATATGGAATGGGTATTAATGTCATACTAATAGTTTTTCAGATGAAGATTAGTACATGATCCAGATTGAGTATGATGCTGACGTGACAAGGGATTTTTTTGGAAATATTATTACGATAACTTAAATTATATGCATTAGTTAAACATAACATATATATGTAGTATATGTATACTTAATTCTGCTTTCAAAAGTCGAAATCAAGTGAAGGTCTTTAATGTTCCTCAAACAAACTGTTAGATTATTCCATATAAACTATTGTTTTGAAACTCTATGGAGTTGAAAATTGTAACACTTCTTCCCGTAGGAATTAGTCAGATTATAAACGTTTCTCTTGAGTAATGATTTCTCTAATTAGAGTGATTTGTTCGCGACGGTGCTGTCTTTCCGAGAGAATGAATCGCCAGCAACTCTTATTTGTATTAGTGATCGATCGTGTCCACATTTTACGCCAACCTTCGCCGTCTATACTAGTAATATACACTACCAATTTATTTTTCATTGCTTGAGAAAAAAGACATTTCAAAATCCTAGAGTTGTGTTTATTTAATTGAATTATTTATTCAATAACATCTTATCAGGCATTATTTCAAAAAAGTATGATTTCTTTACGAGACGATTACGATTTATCCACCATACTGCACTCAAAACAGGATAGTAAACGTCTAATAGGTTCCTATTACAGCCGGCCTAGCATGACCGCCACGAGATATGTTGCGGACGAGAGAAGACAAACTAAGATGTAAGATATCTCGATATATTATATCTCGACATCAACAATTTTGATAGAAAAGATATCTCGATCGACAAATATATCTATTGTTGATATTAAAAGTCGAGTTTTAAGTGTAACTGTCATGTTAGACCCGAAAGAAATAGGGCGATAATCGATTAAAACACGAGAAAACGGTCGACAAAATTTTGTCGTGGTTGTCATGCTAGGCCGGCTGGTTCGAAGATGATTCGGTTCATCATTTGGCATATATTATATTGCCATATGGCATACAATATAATAGATTTCTATTATATTGTAAATAGCGAAATATGCCCCTCAGTTTATAAGAAAATATGTGCTGACTTTGTTTGACTTTTGTGCATTATGTTAAAATCAGTAATCTAATTAAAATTTAATGCCAACTCACAAGGAGCTTTTTATTTTCCTTCTAATTTAAATTCAATTACGTTTTGCATCCTGAATATACCACTTTTAATTGGCTACAAAACCTCTTCCAAATAAAATTGGACTTAATAATTTTCTTTGCTTTAATTATTATTTTTCCTTTTAACATCGCATTTAGAATCATCAACTCTCGTAACATTAAATGTGTTAGTTTAGACTTTAGATAGATCTGAAAGTTAATTTATACAAATATTAACTACATTATCTAATTAATTTGTACCATTAAATTATGCCAGGGCTAACTGCGTTGTAAATAGATTACATTAATTATTGGGGAAATTGAAACAACACTGTATCCGTTTGGTTTTATATTTCAAATTATACATGTATTTTTCTATAAACTATACAAAATATAAGCAAAACTTTTCAAAAAGCTAAGAGAAGTTTTTAAATAAAAAATAAAGACAACAGTGAAGTAATTTTACATTTACCCAGCTCTAAAAATGTAAAACTCTTCACTATTAACAAATTATTATAAGACAGTCTTGTAATTCTACGAATGACTAGCAAAAAATATTGGAACCGACCTAGGAATTGAAAATCTATGAAGTCTCATACTGCGCAGTTAAGTCTATAGAACAGCAAAATATAATATTATAATATTGATGGAATTCGCTACAAATAACGTTTTTGTTAACAATGTTATTATAATAATATGATTATTATGTACACAAAGCTTAAGATTAATGAATAAACATCTAAATTTTGATTATAAAGACACTTTAACATAAAATACTGGAAGTAAATAGATCAATACTTTTTTCTTACGCTAAGAGATTGACATTTTTATTTTATATGGAGCGGAAAGATATGGTTTTTGTAGAGTGTTGGGATATCGATTTATTTTTGTTGCCTGTCTTCCTCCACTGAGCTACTTGCCTTCACTTCTTTAGGTATGGCCGACTGGAAAGAAATTAAAATGTTTTTAATAGCTCTTGAATTTCTCGAAGATATTTTTATGATGAATATACATATACCTAATTAAAATATTACTAACAAAAAATTAATTTGTCTGAATTTCATATATTGAAGAAATTTCTAACTAATGAAGTCTTATTAATTACCATAAAACGTACGTAATATTGTAAATTTGCTATTTTTAGCAGTTAATGTCTGAATATAATTTATATGTAATACTATTTTTCCAAAGTGATAACCTGAATGGGGCATTATGCAGACATATGTATGTCTGTTTCTGTTTGAATCATAATTTTTCTTGAGTCAATATTTGTTCTGCAATAGGGTACATAATTTGTTTTTCAGGTGGTGGGAGGGCGTTGGCGGTGTCACTCGACATCGCCAATGCCTTCAACAGTCTACCCCTAGGGGTGATTGTGGAGGCGGTTCGTTCCCATGGGGTGCCTCTCTATCTCAGGCGCCTCATTGGGGACTATCTCACAGGGCGGAGAGTGTGCTACGTCGACGGAGGGGGTTCCCTAGTCCGGCGTAGCGTGGAGTGTGGGGTCCCACAAGGGTCGGTCCTCGGTCCCCTCTTGTGGAATATCGGCTACGACTGGGTGCTCAGGGGCGCGCTCCTTCGTGGGATGCGCGTCCTGTGCTACGCAGACGACACCCTAGTCGTGGCCAGGGGGGGGACGTTCGCAGAAGCTGCTGGACTGGCGTCTGTGGGGGCTTCGCTCGTGGTTGAGCGGATTGAGGCGCTCGGGCTGAGGGTGGCGCTTGATAAGACGGAGGCGCTGCTCTTCCATGGCCCAAGGAAGGGCCCACCGTCGGGGGCGTCTATTGTTGTGGGGGGAAACAGGGTGGTGTTGGGGTCCAGGATGAGGTACCTGGGCCTCGTCTTGGACGGGAGGTGGAAGTTTGAGGCCCACTTCTCGTCGCTGAATCCGAAGCTGATGGGGGTGGCTGGCGCTCTGAGCCGTCTGCTGCCCAATCTAGGTGGTCCCGACCAGAGTGTCCGGGGGCTCTACTGCGGAGTGATCCGCAGTATGGCCCTATACGGGGCCCCAATCTGGGCGGATGCGCTGAGCGCTGCAAATAGGAGGGCGCTGAGGAGGCCGCAAAGGATCGTCGCGGCGAGGGCAGTCCGTTGTTACAGGACTGTCTCCTTCGCGGCGGCCTGCGTACTGGCGGGCACCCCACCATGGGAGCGGGAGGCGGAGGCTCTTGCCTCAATTTATTGTTTCAGGGTGGAGGCGAGAGTGGAAGGTGTTTTCCCGGCGGCTGAAGGTCTGGCAGATTTCAGGCGTCGGGAGCAATTTGCGGTGTGGGAGCGGTGGAAGGACGACCTGGCCAATCCTCAGGTGGCGGGTCGTCGGACCATCGAGGCGGTCCTACCGGTCCTCGAGGACTGGGGGAAAAGGAAAAGGGGGGCTCTGACTTATAGAGTGGTGCAGGTGCTGACCGGACACGGTTGCTTCGGTCGGTACCTGCACAAGGTAGCCCGGCGTGAGCCAACGCCGGAGTGCCATGAGTGCGGTGCGGCCGAGGACACGGCGCAGCACACCCTGGCCGAGTGTTCTAGGTGGGCGCGGCAACGCCACGACCTATCATCCGTCGTCGGCGGGGACTTGTCCCTGCCGAGTGTTGTCCGCGCTATGTCGCGGGATAGATTAAGTTGGGCTGCCGTGGTCTCCTTCTGCGAGCAAGTTATGCTACAGAAGGAGACTGCGGAGAAGGAGAGAGAGCGTGCTGCGTTGGCAGGCACGGTTAGGGCTAAGAGGGGGGGGGCGCGAAGGAGAAGATACGCTCATCTCCTGGCGCTCCCGTAAAAACTATAAGTTGTTATTTGTTGTTTTACTGTTGTTTTACTGTTGTTTTGTTTTTGTTGTTTTTATATATTGTTGTGCTACTTTGTGGCAAATCGCCGAGGCCGCGGTCGCTTACTTCTGTTATCCCGCGGTCTCAACACGGCGAAAAGTGGGGCCAGAGGGGGTTTAGTGGGTCGGGGCACCAGGCTGTCTGGCTAGCAGACAGTCGCGAGTGACCCAACCCCACACTCTCCCGGTAAATGTTTAAAGAGCCCCGCCGGTGAGGGAGGGCGAGAAGAGCAATGCTCTAAAAAAAATTGTCTCGTCCTCGGTTTGGTGAAACTTCCCCCTCTAAAAAAAAAAAAAAAAAAAAAAAAAGGGTACATAATTTGTTTATACCCTACCCAACCAGGACAAATATTTCCACGATTCCCCGAGATTCAAACCCGGGACCTCCGGTGCTAAATGCACTGAGGCGGTAATAATCATCTTGAAACTGAGATAGAAAATCGATATTTAGTATTTTATCTGACTTTATAAAAAAATCTAAAATTCCAAGACGTTTCTTACAAAAAAAACAGAAGATTAATAAAGCGCTCTTAAAATTACCCAATCACATAAAGTTTAAAATAACACAAAAAATGACCTTCCCATTTAACTCAATAAACGGTAGCATGATGCTCAAAGTGTCAGCGTTAACTTAATATATCAATAATACCTCGTACGGAAGTAAGATCATGTTGTTATCCGATCGCCGACCGAAGCGTAGCCGCATGGAGGGAGCTCTGACGGCGCGCTCCTGTTCCTAAACGTGAAAGCTCGTTGAGAACAACGCCAATAAAAATGAACAATACCGATAACAAGAAACCAACTACACTCGTCACGTTCCAGTCATAATATAAATCCCTAGTAGCTATTAGGTGTCGGATCTACGAAATCGCAACTTTTCAAGAACGGTTTAAAACTTTGTTGATTAAACAAAATTCCAGTACACACGAGTATAATACATATAAGTGTGTTCTATAAATATTTATATATTTTGAACTGGTTTATTTTCTTGATGAAAAGTAAAAAGATCGAGCAAAAATCACAAGAAATATACAATTAACGTAGCCTGCCGGGACGACATGTTTAGAATTCTCGGTAAGCATGTCTTCCCCGCGTCTGGTCTCTTCAGGCGTTAAATGGGTGGGAGGAATATCGAAATTCCGACCGGGTAACGAACCACCGTTCATAGATGGAAAAACCGTGAAATCCACATTGCGCGTTTCGGTCTCAGTCTATGGATTTCCGAATGCTCGAAGTAAAAAGTAGGTCGATCGCGCATCATTGATTGATATTAAATGGCTGGGGTATCACCTACCATCAAGCGAACCTAATGCTCGTCTGTCGATATCTTACATAAAAAAGCAAGTAGTAATGTATCATCATAATATCAAAATAATAATTACTATCAGTAACTATTTTCTCGTAAGTTCTACAATTTTCATAAATACATAAATTCTCCTCTAAAAACTTAGAAGATAAACTAATTAATCTTCACTTAAGCGTTATATTTAAGGGTGAAATCCGTGAACTTTAGTTGTAACTAAGAATAGCAGCTTGTTGAGGTCAATAACTTCATTCCACGTTTTATACACGGTACTACGGAGTTTATAGTGTGCCATGGAATGGGTCAATAAGACGGATAAGCCGCTACAGAGCTGTCTTTCAAAAGTGAGAAAAGTATATTCTCAGTTCAAATCTTAGATTGAATACGGATTTTTTTTCTATTGTATCGTATTGTAACGAGGGTACAGCTTACTTGATGACAGGTGTTACTTCAGGCACAGACCAATCAATCAATGGTGCCCTATTGACCAATGTTTTCTTATTTTGAGGATTCGGCTTTTGCATATATGGACAACGGTTGATTAGATATTCGAAATTTTAAATATTTCAATCACCCTTGCAATGTTCGCTGTACCAGATCTAAGGTAAAAACGTTGTTATGGAAAATTATGGTCAGGAAAATTTCAAACAGAGGTATTTTTACCTATCGCAGCATCAATGCGTTAAATCTAATATATAAAATTCTCGTGTCACAGTTTTCGTTGCCATACTCCTCCGAAAGGGCTTAACCGATTTTGATGAAATTTTTTGTGCTTATCCGGTATCTATGAGAATCGGCCAACATCTATTTTTCATCCCCCTAAATGTTAGGGGTAGTCCTACCCCTAATTTTTTTTTTTTTGGACGTAATGTTTTGTTTTTATTTTTTTATAATGTGGCATTAAAAATACATACAGCCCCTGCTTTTTTTGTCAAAAAATCTTGACCCGTGCGAAGCCGGGGCGGGTCGCTAGTCATATATAAAAACATCGTGTTTTATAAAAATATAAGTACAAAATCTTTGCTTAAATATTTCATTTAATTAAACAGTACCAATAAAAAATAAATAAAACATCAAGTAAAAATAGCTACGGCGCTACGACGTAGCATCTACTTTGTATTTTGTTTTACGAGAGGCGCCACGGAAAACTCACAGTAATCACAGCAGATTAGTTTTATATGTGATCTATAAAATTAAATTACTATTAAAGTCGCATTGGATACCTGAACATACTTTCTATCTACATCGTATTATTTAGTCTCAGAAGTTTTATAAGTCAATAAAACGTAAAAAAAAGTTTTCGCTTGAATTTATACATACCTCTTGTGGAAAGATGTGAGGCACGGCTCTTTCGTCTGAGCGCCGACCGAAACGTAGACGGACTGGAGTTCGTGCCTCGCGCAGAGAGAGAAGCTCGTCCATTTCGTCTAGCTGTATAAAATAAATAAAAGTTAAGTTACAATAAAAACATTTTAGGATATGGCAATACAATAATATTTAAAACAAATCTAACCAAACACATTAATAATTAAATTTTAATTTAGCTAATTACCTTTGTAGTTATAAATTCTTTGAATAATGAATTAACATGGCCTTAAGTATTCTGTATACTGCATCATCCTTTGGCTCAAAATTTTAGCACTAAAGGCATATTTTTTTAAAAATGGAAAAAATACCGTTTCTATAGACTCGTTTCGAGTAGATCTGGGGTGGTACAGTGTTATTACTGAGACAAATATCAATTCATGGATGCCATATTATATCGACAGGTAAGCGCGAGACTCAACGGTCAAAGGTAAGTGATGTACCTACTATCATTTATCAAACTTTATTCTATAGTATTTTTAATTCGAGAAGCCAAAGCATTATCACTTCACGGTTATTCATCTTTGGAAGATGGTACTTTACTCGGACGTTTGGATATTGCTTCGATCATAAATAGACGTAGGAAAAATATATTTATATAATATTTTAATTTATAAGTAAATCTATTCTGATATTTAGTGGATAGTATTAAGCTATTTCTGTTGTTGACTCTATAGACCAGAGAAACATATTATTATCTTTTTTAGTTGGAGCGTTTGATATATTCAAGAAAAATATTACAGTACAGAGTAGGTACTTACTGATTCAGATTTTATGAGGTTACTCGTCAATCGATTTGAGTACATTACGGGTGAAGGTAATGTAATCCAATCTTGAACATAAGGTAGAATAAGCATAGTATACACTATACTGAATGTTATGATTATCCTCCCTTATGCTGTCGGAGCAATGAAAAGCTTTATAAAATAGTAATAATTTTAGTGTAAAATTATGACTTGAACATATGTATACGAAGCGCTTTTTTTAAATCCTACCAACGTCTGAATGCTTTAAAACATTTTTTCATTTTTAAATATATAATTTCTTACAGAATTAGAACCAAATGAGGCGAACAAAACGGTGTAATTACAAGAAATGTTTACAAAACGCGCAAAACGTATTCAAATTGCCCTGTTTCGATAAAAATCATGAAATTAAAATTAAAACTCTTTAGCTGTTTTAATTTTAATTAAATTAATATTTATACTTAGTGACACAAACCTGAATTTAAAATTACGCCTACAATTTTGTTTGCTCTATGTATTAAAATTATAATAGATAACCAATATGCAACAATGAAATGAGTATACCTACCAAAAATTATCACAAGCTGATTAAATATTCCTTTTTCTTAATTTTTACTGTTTTTTTGAAAACTTGTTACTGATCTGAGGCGAATCTAAACATCCCTCGTTAGTAAATTGATTACTTTCTACGATTCAACGGCTTTTCGGCAGTCTGTTTAAGGCCTTGATTCTTAAGAACTTACAGGAGCCTGAGGTGGCATATCAGGGTCGGATCGGCGTCCGAAGCGTAGACGACGGGAGGGCGAGCGAACGGACTTGCGGGCGAGCGCGTGTCCTCCGAGGGCGTCGTGCTGAGCCAGCAATGCGTACAGGCCCCCGAGGGCATCCCAGTTGCTTTGGCTGTCCGAGACTGGTGATGCTGTGAAGTAAATCGCGTTTTAATCCCGTGTATAACTGATGTAAAAAAAAAATTTGGCGATTTTAAAGAGTGGCTGAGAGCTTATTGCCCGTTCTTCTCGTCAGTTCTGCGCCCTTGATTTGAGAACTGGCAGTAAATCTAAAATTAGAAGCATTTAATTTTTTTTATTGACGTTCATAAGTGTACATTGTGTTACCTAAATGAATAAATGATCATTTTATTTGATGGTTAATGTTATTTTATTTTAGTTCTGTCTACACAAAAAAAAATGGATTCTACTACCCTCCCCTCCTCCTCTCCCTACTAATATATAAATGCGAAAGTATGTCTGTTGGTTTGATAGTTTGTATCTTCACGGAAAAACAGAGGAACCGATTATTTCAGTTTTTGCATAGTGTTATTCGAAGAAGTCTGTTCAATTAGTATTTAGACTTTTACAAGCACTTAATCGTCAATGTTGTTAAGGTTTTGTTTTGTGATTCTACCAAAAGAAAAAAATACTAAATACCAATAAAATATTAAAAACATAAAAAAAGACTAACGTATAAAATAACAATAAAGAATAAGAACTGATTCAATATTCTATTCTGTTGTTGAGACAAAGCAATACTCCAAGAATTTTTATCCTCCAGATACTCATTGATATTGTAATAAGCTTCTTCTAATACAATTTTATCAACTGCCAGCTTGAATTTAGTAGGCGTAAGTTGATGTTGAA
The DNA here is from genome assembly GCA_905404175.1 of Anthocharis cardamines. Classification (NCBI taxonomy): domain Eukaryota; kingdom Metazoa; phylum Arthropoda; class Insecta; order Lepidoptera; family Pieridae; genus Anthocharis; species Anthocharis cardamines. The sequence goes on from FR989962.1 coordinate 8,191,276, forward strand.
GAGGATTTTTATTATATAAGCTAATGCTCTATTGACTGAACCTTTATAAAGTAAAAAACCATATTCTACAATGGGCTATATTTTTGGGCAGAACTTTATACATACATATGTAGGTTTATCCTGGATTTATATATAAATTTTTATTCCTCTTACAAACCCTTGTAAATATACATTAAATTGTACATATCAGTATGTGACTGATCTGAAGGTATAAGCTTAGAATATCCAATAATTAACTGCAAACAACTCTAGGTCTAAGTCTGAATACTTGTAATATAACTTTGCAACATATAACAACACGGTTGTTTGCTAATTAATTTAATAACTAATTCGTAGTTATAAACTCTTGCATACTGCAGTATTATTTGTTGTTGGTATAAGTTGTTACTTGTTCCTATCATTAAATGAAAAGAATTGAATCTTCCTTTTTGAATAAAACTCTGTGGTACATATTCTTCGTGAGAAATAGGTCAGTGCCGGTTTAAGAATACTCAATGACCTAATCAATAGATATTTATGGGCCTAGTAACCTAGTACTTAGTTATTAAAAAAAAATGTATATACGAAAAGGAAAATAAAGCAGCAGTTGAATATAAAACATATAAGTTTTTTAATATTGATTGAAAAGTGACTTGCTAATCGGCAATCAGTATTTTTTAAATAATAAGGAATAACTACTGAACCTTGACTATATAATTTTGAAGTAAATTCCTGTTACATGAAAAATTAAAATATTTCCTCTATACAGATCCTTGTTGTGATACAATTATTATCGTATTATGATGCTGTACCTACTCTCTAGTGTTTAACAAGAATTAATAATATCTTCAGAGTACTTCCGAATAAATTATCAAAATTCTCATATGAATCTGAAAACCACATATTTCCATTTTTATACAAATAACATTTTCAAGATTAGAACAGTAAAGATTCTCGTTTGGTCAAAGTGTGGACGTTGGCAAATATAAAGTGCCTCTACTCATTTATTATTTTCTACCCTCTTCTTATGGGAGGTGAAAGTCGCGAAATCTCAGCGGCTTTGCTGCGCGCACCGAGGTGTGAACGTCCAAATGTTCTCCTGATATTTTTGAATTTGTTAACGTGTGATATTTCGAAATTATTTGTTTATAATGAATCCTTTGAGTGGAAGTGTCGTGCATTGAAGCTGAAGCATTGGATCCAAACCAGGGCAAGGAAAGGATAATAAAGGTTAGTGGTATAGATTTCTGTGTCCAGCCTTTCTCACTATTTTTTAAACTACTGTTTGGGCTTGGGCAATTAAAAAGTAATATTTTATGATGACCTTCCCAAGTTGGTTGCTGATTCAATAAATCGCTGCAATAAAGGAAACCCAGACAATAATTAATGATGGAGACTTACTTGTCATGTAGTTCCCTGCAGCTTGTGGTCGACCACTTTTCACTTTCTCCTTAGTTTGATTGAGAACACATTAATTTATTTTTAACAGTTCAATATTTGTGACCGTGCGCGCGCGCTTACATCCGTCATTCGAATCACACACAGAGTGAAGAAATTGTTTATATTAGTAGGGATGGTACAGCGTCGCCAACCATCAAAAAACTACGCCTGAGTATACCAATATCACAGCGATTGGCGCGAACATAGCTCCCCGCCTTGAAAGGTCATCTTTCAAATAGGAATATAAAATAAACCTAACTTAATGTTACAAATATACTTTAAAGAAAGAAAACCCTATGATAAAGGAATACCAGAAAAAATATAAAATAAAACTATACCTACTAATATTACCTACGAGAAAACATTATACACTAAGAGAGAGCCGGTAAAGGGCACAAACGTATAATCGGACGTTTGAATGTACCTGGCTTAGTACGCACCAACGCGACACGTTAACGATTATCTTTGCCTGGATACGTTTTCTCTACAACACCTAAAGGCCATTGAAGAGGTGGAGAGTTATTTTCCATAAGTAACACAATGGTGCCTTCTTTAACCGGGTGTTGTTCCGTGTTCCATTTCTCACGCGTTTGTAACGTATGTAAATATTCGTTACTCCATCTTTTCCAATAAGATTGGACTAACTTATCTAACAAAAGATATCGCGAGAGTAGATGAGATTTCTCTTCTTCGATATTAGAAGCAGGCAAGTAACGTAACGGTTGTAAATTAAGAAAATGAGCTGGTGTTAGTGTAGAAGGCTCAGACGGATCTTCGCTCAATATACCTAACGGCCGAGAGTTTAGAACTGCTTCGACTTGACTTAAAATCGTTAATAGTTCTTCGTATGATAATAATTGGCAACCGATTACGCGGAAAAGGTGCGTTTTAACGCTTTTAATTGCTGATTCCCAACTACCACCAAAATGGGGAGCATTAGGTGGAATCATTTGCCACGTGATACGAAATTCAGTTAAAGTTGACCGAAAACTCTCACAGAAAGAGTTGGAAAAAATAAAGTTTTGAAGTTCGTTCAAATATGTACGCGCGCCTACAAAATTAGTTGCGTTATCAGAATAAATAGTTTGAATCGGACCTCTGCGCGACAAAAATCGTTTAAAGGCGTTAAGAAAAGAGTCAGTACTCAAATCTGTGGCCGTTTCTATATGAATTGCTCTTGTCACTAGACATATAAAAACACAAATATAAATCTTTTGACTTTTACTACCCCGTTTGCGAACAGGGGTGTATGAAAGCGGACCAACATGTAAAATATCATTTATAGAAACATCTTTATTAGTTTTAGCACTAGTATCGAGTACCATTCTAACATTAGTAGTCACAGATGAGTCACGGAATACACCATGATGCGGAATTATATAGCCCACAGTGTCACATGGATCGACTATGGGAGAGATATAATATTTTTTTAAATATCAATTAATATATTATCATAAGCAGTGCGATATGAGACCGATGATAGTAACTTCCTCTCAAGAGACATAAATCGCCTTTTAGCAATATCGGCTGAAGAACCTAAGCTAGAAGGATCCTTCTTAAAAGGAAGCGCGACAATATATCGACCGGAAGAATCGCGACACGTCGTCCTTTTATAAATTTCTTCGCATTCTTCTTCTTCGTTGCTAAGAAAGGCAGAAGGCTTAGATGATGCTTCCTCAAGCTCCAAGAATTTACGCAAAACGTTATCTAGAGGTGCGCCTGAGAACGCGCATAAAGCGACAGACTTTACATTATTCAATAGAACAGGAGCTTCTCCCATAAGAATAAAACCAAAAATAGTTTTAATCGCATCAGGAGTACCAGGTGGACCCTGAATACGTCCCTGCATAAGCAGTTTAGGGAACAGCTGAGCACCGATCAACATATCAACCCCACCGGGTTCATAAAACTTGTCATCGGCGAGCGGTATATTAGCGAGATACGCTAACCTCGATCTATCGATATTTGAAGTCGGTAAATAATCAGTAATATTTTTTACGACTAAAGATTTAATAGGAATAGTAGGTTTTTTATCGAAACGAGAGGATATAACTAAACTAGTTGCCCCTATGATCTCGTTCGAACAACCACCGAAACCGTTCACGGAAACCGGTTCGGAAAACGTGTCATACACTAATGACAAACGTTTACAACATTCCGTTGTTATAAAATGATTTTGTGAACCGTTGTCTATAAGACAGCGCACAATATGCGAGTTACCACGCGCATCAAACGTACATACGCGGGCAGTAGCGAGCAAGACCGTAGAGGGTTGCGCTACGAAATTATTTGTTTTCTTTTGCAATGAGCATAAAGAAACAGGTGCGTAAACAGGGTTAGGCGCATCTGTGTAGTGCGGCGCGACGAGCGGGGTTGCGCTGGCCGACGACGAGTCATTAGAACTCAGCGGCTCAGCGGCGCGGATGTCGACACTCGACCCATCGGTCGTAGCTTCGAACGGCGTCGGCTGCGTGTTCGGTACAGTCAGGAGAACTGTACTGCTTTGTTCATTTGAACGCGGGAAATGTAGTAAGGAATGATGTGAATTCGAATGACAAACGTTACAATTTTTGTTAGAATTACACTTAGAAGTTTTATGTTTCACGCTTAAACATTTCACACAACAATTAAATTTTTTAACGGTATTAAAACGATCTTTAGGTGTAAGCTTTAAAAATTCAGAACAACGATAAAATTGATCATGATCCACCCTTTTACACAATGAACAAACTGAATTATTAAATGAATTATTTTTGTTCGAAGTAACAAATGATTTTACATTTTTAGGAGTAGGTATTTTATTTATCTGCGAGTTATAACGCATAACTGGCTTGTTAGACACGGGGTTCGTGCGTTCTAATATCTTACATTGTTCTCGTAAAAACGTAAGCAACTGCGAATAAGAAGGCAATTTTTCTGATCGGACATTATTTTCGAATAGGCGAATGTTTTCGATATCAAGTTTTTTCAAAGCTAAAAATAAAAATACAAAATCTAATTTATTTGGAATATCGAGTTTTTCAAAAGCAGAAATCGAAGTGGCGAATTTATCAAGAAAACTATTGAGTCCGTCAGTTGAAGTTGTGGTCAAAGTTTTAAAATTAAAAATTTGATTTAGATATGCAGTGCCAAGAGAACGCACATCTTGATATTTTTCAACTAATGTCGAATAAATAATATCGTAATTATCACCCGTCGGATTGATTCCGGCGATCGCGGTGAGTGCCTTGCCAGTCAGCTGACCGCATAGATAAAACACCTTCTCTGACCTTGAAATTAATTTGTTATTATGCACTAAATGATTATAGCATTCAAAAAAAGAAGTCCATCTGTTTGGATCTCCGTCAAAATGAGGTAACTGTATTGGCGGCAGTTTTAATGTTTGCTGAGGCACAGATATAGGTTTTGCCTCTTTAGAAGTGTCTTTAATTTCATGAAGAACACCCTGAATATGTGCATATAAATCTTCAAAGGCCTCCCACGTACTAAACGAAGGGATGTAGTTAGGATCATAATCCATTTGTTCAGAATTCAATTTTTCGACAACGTTATTAAACTCCGTGCGAAGTGATTGTATATTAGAAGTTTTAATTATAAAATTTCTTTTCTGTTCTGAAGTTTCAAGATACAAAGATAAATCATATAAAGACTGAATCTTAGAAAAGTATGCAACCTGACGAGCTCGCAGTATTAAAATGTTATTAGGCATAGTCATAGTTTTCTCAGAATCATCATCATTCTGTTTACTATTAGATCTCGTATCCATGATGTAATAACGTTAAAATATAAGATTCAGATTACAGTCACCTAATGTTCGTATAAAACGTGTGAAGAAGCGTGTGCCTTATGTCAATAACTATAAGACTTAAAATTAAGCGCGGCAATATACGGCCCTATGCGGTACAAACACTTGAAAAATGAAACCGACCCTCAAGTGTAATTAATAATGTTACGTATGGAACAATGACGATTGTTTCGTATTAATAGTTCTAACGAATACAACGTAATTATATTAAGTTAAAAAATTAACGTACTTTGGTATTTCTCGATTAGTTCAGGTACATTCAAATAATAAATTATAAAGTAATACGATGAAAACCAATCGGCTTATCACCGCAGCGGAAATAAAGGAAAAAACCACCGTTTTATTCCTGTATTATATTAAAATAGGTTTATTAACATAGGAACTTCCTATCGGCTCGTCCTAATCTAATAATACCTATACCTAAAGTGCCTATAATAGGTCAGACATATAACCTAACACTACGAAGCAAATTAGGGGCGAAAATGAAATGTATACCTAACTTTTACGTGAAATACACGGCTATTTTGAAGGACCAATAGTAATGAAAAAATAGAATACGGCTCGAAGAGACCAAATGGTTTGGGCTTGGGCAATTAAAAAGTAATATTTTATGATGACCTTCCCAAGTTGGTTGCTGGTTCAATAAATCGCTGCAATAAAGGAAACCCAGACAATAATTAATGATGGAGACTTACTTGTCATGTAGTTCCCTGCAGCTTGTGGTCGACCACTTTTCACTTTCTCCTTAGTTTGATTGAGAACACATTAATTTATTTTTAACAGTTCAATATTTGTGACCGTGCGCGCGCGCTTACATCCGTCATTCGAATCACACACAGAGTGAAGAAATTGTTTATATTAGTAGGGATGGTACAGCGTCGCCAACCATCAAAAAACTACGCCTGAGTATACCAATATCACAGCGATTGGCGCGAACAACTACCTAAGAGATATTTTACTATTATATATGTATATTCTTTATTTTTATACAGTCCACTTTTTAACATCTATAATAATTTTACCAGCGCTATCTATTTAATACAACAATTTTGAAGTAGTAATTGAATTAAAATCCTAAGTATATACGGATAAATAATCTTCCGTGGACCCGATTGCGATATTTTGTAGGTAGTTACTTCAAATAAAAACCATTGTATAATATCAAATAAAACCACTGAAAGTGTTGTTGCGTTTGATTCTTTTTTTTAATACTCACGGACTGCCCGTCTGCCCTGATTTTCGGGATAGAAATTCTCATATCATTTTTAAGGTTATTTTTTATTGACATACGAACACGAAGCTCATTTAATAGTAGGTCAGCTACAGAACATAAATCAATGATGCGCTGTCGACCTATTTTTTACTTCACTCAATGCATTACACCATTTTTACATTTTTGAACATTTCGTTATCCAGTCGGATATTTCGATACTCCTGCCACCTGTTCAATACGTGCAACGTTGGTGACATCCGTATTCATCTGAATTTTCATTCTGAATTCTGAAAAACAGTCATCTTGAAATGGTTGATAGGTACTTATTCTTACAAAATATGACAAAATAATCCGATTTCCACGCTTAGTCACGTTTTCCATCGACTGAATAAGACAGCATCCCCGATCGTTCTATATTAAAATATATAAATCTGTTTCCATTTTAGATTTTCTATTACTTGTATTCTTTATTCATATTTTCTTATAAACAGCTTTAAAATACAACTAAGAAGTTGCACAGATTAATACTATTATAAAATAATTATAAAAGTTAATGATTTGTCCTAAAGAGAAAATTATATAATAAGTTGTGTGAATTGTCACAAATTCCACTTGAATTAGCTGAGATTCTGTCTACCTAACCTATTCGAGACTTTAACAGCGTCTATTAAATATGTAAATGCAAATGCCGCGTAATTTAATTAATTAAAGGGTAACTTAGAAAGCTTTAGAATAACACTAAAATTAAAGTAATCATAATGAAGGGAATTCACTTCCCTTTATTATGATTTACGGGGATATAAAAACGGCTTATAAAAATAAGAAAACTTATTAAAGGATTTTAGTCAATCCCCTCACTTTCTGAATTTAAATGGTTTTATATCCTAGCTTATTACAGTACTGTCTCTCTTTAAGATTTCTTGTAGAAGATTGAAATGGCACAATGCTATGAGTACCGTTTGTATTAGAGCGGCAAGGAACGGATTCCCAACTAATCCTGGTTGTAGGTTCCTTCCGCATCCTGGATTTTGTCTTATCTGTTCCTTACAACAATGAATTTCAAACAATGTACTGAAAGATTAATATTATTTATTAATTTTATTGTAGTTCGTATTTAAAAAAATGGAATTTAAGATTCTAACATCTGCTTATAGATAAAATTAATTTAGGAGATTTGAATTATTAAAAATGAAAACTTGCAAAATATTTAATAATCTAATAAAAGGCACAGATTTTATGTACCGGTATTTACGGATTTTTTTCATATAAGGTGGTTGCGCTAATATTTTCATATTGCCAATTCTATTCCCGCTAAAGCTTCAATCAGTCAGTGCCATCTATGGTAATTTAGAAAAAATATGGCGGGGTGAGTGATCGTTCAGTGTCACATAATCTCCCGCATATAATAATAATTGTAATTGTTATAAATTTACTTGTATTTCTGTAAGTAAGACATTAATCAATATCACCTTTTAAAAAGTAGTTGGTCAACGAATAAATAAATACCTAAAGATTCTACAAAGAAATACGAAGAACACAACACAAATTACTAATCACTACATAGTATAAAACAAAGTCGCTTTCTCTGTCCCTTTGTATGCTTAAATCTTTGAAACTACGCAACGGATTTTGATGCGGTTTTTTTAAATAGATAGAGTGATTGAAGAGGAAGGTTTATATGTATAATAATAACAGTTTTTCTGTAGTGTATTTAGTATTAGCATTGCACCGGTGCGAAGCCGGGGCGGGTCGCTAGTGTAATAATAATTATATGTAGTTACATATATTTTATTGAAACATTCCATTACTTAAGCCCGTTGGCCTCTTAGATCATAACCGTTAAATGACATGCCATTTAATTCGTCAGTTAATGGGATACGTGACGTGAACGGTTAGTTTAGATTTACGAGTCGTGTGATGTTTTGTTTGCCCTTGTTATTATGAAAAGCCTGACAAATGTGGACATGATCCGCGCATCATCATTATCATTGTTTGCATGTTTAAAACCAATTATCTCAATTATATTTACTCGTAAAGTATAACCTCAAGTTGGAGTTTGGAGTTTTAAATAAAGAAGCCTTTTAATAAGTAATTTATCACATTTCACTCAGAATACAATGGGTAAAATATTATACTGATTGTTAAATTCGGTTCTTAACTAATTAAAACTTTGGAATCCATCTTGTGGACTTCAATTTTGATAAATGACTTTCGGTTAAAATTATAAGGATTCGTATTTAAATAACAGCGTCGTTTAAATATTGTCTAGTTAAGAATAAATTAACGTTAACTATAAATTACTTGTGCACTTGAGATTAATTTTGAGGATATGTCAAATGTGTCCAATTTTGTGAGAGAAGTGTGGAATTTATGTGTTGAGCGGTTGAAGTGAATAGTTGATGTGATATCTCACCGTCGTACTGTGAGATTGCCTGCGCTGAAGTTTCAGGCAACGAGCTGAGACCCGCCAGTCCACACAGCGCTACGAATATTACTAAATTGCCGGACATATCTGAAACAAACAAACGTATATTATTAGAGGTTGTACTACTCCGCTCTGTTATAATAGTTTTACAGTGCATATGAAATATATGAATAATACTATAAACGATAAGGTATCAAACTGTAAACGAGTTATAATTTTTCATAGAAAGGAGAAAATATTTAGAATTTAAATAGGAATCGATGAACTCTGTTGAATGTTTAGCAGGCATTCCTGATTAATAAATAATATCCAGCTCATTATATAATAAAGTTAGGTAATACTTCTATTTGATTTCTATTCATATAAATTAATTTTTTAGGACGAACCATATCGTTAATATAAAAAATATATTTAAATCAAATTAAAAAATAATGTAATTTAGAGCACTGATAAGAAGCAAAACTGTAACGTTAAGCAACATGTCCTCCAACATTCAACAAGTAAGGTAATACGACACCAGCGTCGCAAGCCCTGCGTGTTGACGCCGCAATCGTGACGTCATTAATCACGTTTATCACGCCGCTTGTCACGGCTGTCGCACCCTACGTTTTGCACGCATACGTTTCGCAACTTCTGCAATATGACTACTGCTTTCCATTTATCTCAGATTATACGTCATATTATCTATCCGTCCGAAATTCAAATTATCATATTTTGTAGAAACCTCCATATTGTCTTTAAAATTCTTTATGAACAATGGATATTACAACCTTATCTCCATTTTTTTTTTGTATATTAAATATCGCCAAACTAGTATGGTATCAATAAATAAGTCGCTGTCGACCTATTTTATACTTCAAGTACCTATTCGGAAACAAGTACTATGCACTTCAAACTTGTTATACCTGAGAACGGTTATTTACCCGGTAGGTATTACTAACCTTCTCATTCATTCAAACCCGTAGAGAGAATCATGGTAGAAAAAAAATTAAAAGATGTCATCCCAGGGGATTCGAACGCGCGATTAATCATAAAAATACAGGAATCGGAATAGTTCCAGAAAAACTCATGTTCAGCTTATCAACTACTTTATATTTTAGTCCAGATATGACATTATGAAAAATATGACATTAGTAATGTTGAAAATATGGAATGATCTTATTGAGCACAAATTGAGCTTAAGAAAAAATAAATTATTATTTATTCTCCCTGTACATAGCTAGATTTATAAAAATTCTTGCGGAGGGACCATTCTTTTTTATGTCATACCGCAATAACGTCCGAGCCTGGAATTTTTATAGTCGAAAATGCTTCTGTTAATAATAATGTGATGTACGTATACAAATTTTAATATAAAAGAAGTAATAGACCAAATCTTTAGAAATTGTGAACGTTTGGAACGACCAATTTGTTTCTTAGACCTTTTTAGATATTTTATGCGAATCTTTCTTATTACTTGCTCTTCAATATTATTTGTATAAAAAATATTTTAGGCATTTGTCTTATGACAATGTATTATCGAAAAGATTTTTTATTAAAAATAATGTCATTCAATGATTTATAAAAAAATATTTATATTTAAATTCTCAAAAAATTAATAATTAATTTAAAATTTCAAGATGTAAAAGTAAACTGAACATTGTCTATGAAGTGTACATTGTGTTTATGTATCAATTAAATATTTTCTATTAGACGTACCATTAAAAATAGGTACAAAGTTTTATTTTGCCATACGTTAGATGCTACCGGAACTAAAACATAATCAGAATTTTATTTTTAGCCTTTTAAATATAAAGGCTTAAAATTAAAACATCGACTGCTTTGATTTATTAACCATGAACACCATCAATCACCTCATAATAATAATTTACTTAAAATTTTTTGACCCAAATGTCATGTTTGATTTGAATGTCATTATTAAGTACAATGATGTTAAATGCGTATTCATATATCATACTGGCACCAGCACCAACCTGATACTAATCAAAAATGAAATAGAGAAAAAAATATATTTTTGTTTGATTTTTCGAACTATTAGTAGTGTTAATAGTAATATGATGTTGAAAATTGCAAATGTAACTTTAATAAATGTTAAGGTGTATATCTAAGTACTTTGTACAAATGGGTATTTATATTATAAATATATTCTCTTATCGCTTCATAAAAAGTAACACTTGCTACAAAAGCTTGATTGATCGTTTACACGATCATTCATCATGTTTGTATTTGGAAACAGGAATTTTTAATAACATATACTAAACAGCCGTTACTAATGTAAAATATTTATAACCAGAGGTTATTTATAATATAGGTATTCATAGACGACATAAGATACGGGTTAGATTAATTAAAAATAACTTGGAATATTGCTTTACACGGAAGTATTCGCTGGAAAATGGGGATTTTAGGTATTCCACTCGTTGTGGTGCATGGGGCAAAAGCATTTCTGTGTCTGTTACTCGTCATTATTCTTTAAAGAAAATGAGATATTGTTCCAATATTAGTTGAAAAATTAAAGAAAGTTTTATAGAAAACTAGCGATCCGCCCCGGCTTCGCACGGGTGCAATGTAGATGGTCAAAAATTCTAAGCTATCCTATCTCTTAAGTTGGACCAGACTGCTCACGGTGTGCCAATTTAATTTAAAATCGGTTAAGTAGTTTAGGAGTCCATCGCGGACAAACATCGTGACAGGAGATTTATATATATTATATAATATGTATTTTCCAGTATTACAACATTAAATAACTGAGAGATACGTAAAATTGTGTGACTTTGATATTGACCAGTCAAGAGTCATGAATGATCAGTCTTCTTCCCTACTCAACTGAAACAAACTTTTATATTCTTTCCCCGGAACTTAACTCTATGAAACTTGCATATCCATGGAAACCGGTTAATTGCTCCCCGTTGAATGTAAAAAATAGTGTCAAACAGAAACCCGAGCACGAACAATTTGCGAGAATGTATTCCTATCGTAATTTTGTCAGTTGTATTAAATTAATTCTCATAATATTGGCTATAGGATTAGCATCTCGTAAGTTGTTGGGGCTTGGGCTCAGGGGGGTGAGCACGAACAAGTATCGAAAGAGTATTCGTATCGTCGAACTGTCATTTGTATGAAATTTTTCATACAACTGACATTTCGACGATTCGAAGGCCCCCAGATCACATTATCCTGAAAAGAAAATCAGTAAAATGGTATAACCCATCCATTTCTCACTAAGGGTTCAGAAATTCACCCTTTTTACCTGATAGGATATTCATATTAATGTTCTCGCAAATACCGTGTAGGTATGAGATAAAGTTGTTCTTTATATGTAATTTCGGGTTTTGTGGCTGAATTAGTCTAATTTATCTGAATGTTTTCACTGTGTCACAAATTTATATAAAGTTGATGGCACTCATTTAAACATCAAAGAACTTTTTGTGAGGGACATTAATGAGTACCTACCTTTGCTCAGTCCAAACAGAAGGGATAAAAGTTTGTACAGAGAACCGTATTTGTAAAATGTAAAACACTGCACAAATGTAAGTTTTATTTAACTAATTTGTATTTGTATACCTTCTATATAAATTGTATTGTATATATATTTATATTAATTTTAATAGCGCGCATTTTTCGGTTTTATTTTGCTACAAAACTTTTAATAAACCTACAATATCATATGATTAATGACAATATTTATTTGACTTAACAACTATTTGCCTCTAAAGAAACGTGATTAGTGTAACATGTTTGTCCCATGCCCCAATCGGGGACAGTTCACAAAAATCAGTAATTTATAATATACCAAATATTGTTTAAAAAATAAATAAAATGTACCTTACGTTTTATTAGGCATGCATGGAATTTAATATCCGACAAATCGGAAGTAAATATGAACATACAAGCATAGTAATAACCTACATTAGGGCCCGGGCGTACCGATGATTCACGACACGTCTTTGATCCGTGAACCGGCAAATTGGTTGTCGAGGCGACCTCCGCCTGTGTGGACTGTGTCTAACACTATGTTACCGTCCACGCTAATATGATCTATTGTTGTACACCAGCCTTTATTTTGACATTAATATTTAAATAATTGGATATTTGGTAAGTTAAATGCTTAAGTTGATAAGTTTTATATTTTAAATGTATCAGTATTTTGTACTGGGGTTTGTAAATAGATATCAATCTCACATTACCTAAGAATTGATGAATTTTTGATAAAGTCTGTTATTGAGTAGCTGTCAATTTAACCACAGAATAAAGTACCATAATTTCTATTCGGGAAAATTCTGGGCTTTGAGATTCGAGAAAAAAGCTAATAAAATAACATTTATAACTACGAAGTGTCTGTATATAATTTTATTTAAAGAAATTTATTTCCTAAAAAAGGCAGTTTATATCTTAAAAAAGCTATACCTTCCAAAATATGTTTCAAATTACAATCCCTTCAAAAGTTCACTAACTCGTTACACTAAGTTATTACTAGGTACTAACCAGGTACTGCATAATTGATTTCAAGTATGAAATGTACATATATGTTTTTTTATCGATCTTACGGATATTACTCCTCTGTTTCTTAAGACCTTCCTCCGCCTTTACGCTGCCTTGGTTCGGTTTTTAGTTTTAAAAAAAATCTTAAACGACACCTTATTAATACACAAAAAGCTTGTACTCCTCAAAGCGACAAACAGCTCTTCTAGTCCTCACACTGTTCCCTACTCTGCTCTTCATGTGTTTTATGTGTTTTTCATTAGTTATTTATTGTTATTTATTGTTATATATTTTGATTTTTGGTATTGTGTTGCATTCTATATAAAAAAAAACCAGGTCTTTCAATTCGAATTAGTTTATATGTATAGCTTTTTATTATTACTTTTTTTTTTTTTTTTAACTATCTTCCACTACTGTCTTCTGCCACACTGGGGACTACTGAAAATCAGCGTCAGAGCTTATGCTCTGACATATGCTGAGTACCTCCCCTTTTCGTGGCGGCACTTCTTCCTATATTTATTAATTGTAAGTTTATATTTTAAGTTGTATTATTTATGATGTACTTTTACTTACTTCTGTGCCGTCCCGAATAAATGTATTTCATTTCATTTCATTTCATTTCATTTCATTTCATTTCATTTCATTTCATTTCAATTAACACATCATTGCTTTGAAGCGACCCAGATTATAACTCGGCGGGAAGATGGACGCCGGCAGGGAGTTCCATTCCTTACAGGTCCTTATAATAAAAGACGATGTGAATCGTTTTGTACGACTGTGAGGGATGTCGATTACATAAGGATGGAGGCCCAACCGGTGTCTGGTCGTTCGGTTGTAAAAAGATGATATGCACAGTATATTGGTACTTAACGTAAAATAAATATTAGTTCAAGATTTTTCATCCCATAAGAAAAAAATGTCTGAGACGAATTGACAAAACTATTTCAGATAGTTTGAAAAAAAAGTCCATAAGTCAAAACAACCAATATATTAGAAATTGCAAAATATTGTGGACTAGCAACTATTTAGTTCAGTGCACTGTGCAAGTCATCATTACGTACCAACCACAAAATCAGATAAGGAAATTATACCTTTATTACAGTACACTAAAGTTTAATTGGTTTCGAAGCGTTAGATATCGACAGATTCGATAGAAGTTGGTGTTAGTTCCATTTGTGTAATTCACAAGGGCTTTCAGAGGTCACTAAGCCCCAACTTAAATAGAACATCATAGCACCAGCAATGTTGACGTTGATTGCAGAACAACTACTAACTATTCAGTATATTTGTTATACTGAAATTACATTCTAACTTCAAAAATAGTATTGAGAATAAGTGTTTTATTATGTATCTACATTATTATTAGAAAGCTACATTATCAGCGAGTAACATAGGTTTTTTGTATAGAACATCTCCATTGTACCCGTCCAAAGCCCGGGTACGTTACTAGTAAAAACATATTTCACATTCTTCAAAAATTTAAAATTTTATTTTCGACGAAACTAAATCTGATAACGGCTAGATCACTCAAAGTGCCTGACAATGAAATTGAATCGCCGCGGTCCTTGTTCGTTCACTACGGCTTATACCTTTGATAATCATATGGAGCTCAAGTCTCTACTGAAGGATCGGCATGCCCCGACAATCCTCTCAGGTACCACACTAACGAACCACTTTTAACCTCAAAATCAGAAACTACTGTTTCATTCGAGACATAATATGTCATATGTTTTAAGATACATACATAGCTTACTACTACTCTTCCTTATATACATACATAGTATATAAGGTAGAGTAGGAACAGCTGATTATTTTTTTTAACACATTTTAGTAAAATATGTAGTAGAACCATTTCATTAGATATTATATTATGATTTATTTGTGAAGTAATTTGAATACGTAGCATTTCGTTACAGATTTCCCAAACGCGTGTGCTACGAGTAGCTTCCGATCCGAATATTTACGGAATTCTGGTATTCACTTATTAAAAAAGGTTAGTAGATTATAAAATCAAGTTGACTTTACGTTACGTTAAGTTGTGTTTTCAATAAAGCATTCGTTATGTTGAGATAAATAATAAAAATTGCATTTTATTGTGACGATTTGAAATTATTAATCTTACATTTCTGTACCCAATTCAATCGCCTACACAGAAATTTACAATCGTTATGTACAAGAGATATGTCAAGTGTGTAAATCAAACTTGAACATTTCAATTTACATGAATAAATAATAACTGTGTATTCATGTTATCTTAATTGACATTAGTGAACATATTTTGAATGTATATCATAAATTGACATAACTTCGTTATGATAAGCATATTATTATAGATAGGTATGTCAAATTTGCGTTTAATTAATAAAAAATTATGGCTCGAGAATCTCTTGAATTTAACTTGGAATTAAGTATATCACCGTGGCCAGATATTCAACGTCCGCTTCCCCCAGATTAAATTTCGTAACAAAATTATACAAGCTTCGCTGACGTGTTTATTACGAATCTAAAGAGAGAGTCAGGAATAGAGATTTTTCTATAGGTATATTTATTCAATATTCTTGAAATTTCGCAGTTAAATATGATTTGATTTAATTTGATGAAATGCGGATAGTTTCGTACATTTGTTCTTTTTTTGTCATATATGAACAAATGTTAAGTTAAAGTCCTTAACACGAGGACAATCAATGATGCACTGGTGATCTGTTTCATGGTTTGAGCTTTCCATACTCTTGCTTCATTAACCCTCTATGGAGTTTTGATATTCCTCCCTACCCTTTATTGCTGGAAGAGACTAGACGTAGGAAATACATACACAAAAAAAACATTATAAATTACAGCCCGCGGTTCCGAACGTCCGAACCCGTCAACTTTGTTTGTGTCTTGTATTGATTACAATTAAATCAAAAATCTCTAAATACGTTAGTTTTATATAATATTACAAATAAGTTTATTTATTTATTTGATATTCATTATGTAATTGACTGTTATTGTAATTATTCGTTAAGAATTCACGAGAATATCCGTACTTTCCTTTCCATGGGACTTGCAGTGGATACAGGAATAGCGACTGTTCCGAGCTGATTTAGGCTAGTGATTCGAATGGAATGAGGGTTTCGTTAATGTAATTTTCAGGTTCGTTCAAGAAATTTATGTAATGGATTCGACGCGGTCGCAATACCTCGTGATTTT
Source organism: Anthocharis cardamines (assembly GCA_905404175.1). NCBI lineage: Eukaryota > Metazoa > Arthropoda > Insecta > Lepidoptera > Pieridae > Anthocharis > Anthocharis cardamines. The sequence goes on from FR989962.1 coordinate 8,207,809, forward strand.
GGTTGACTCATATTTATTATAACTGACACGCGCACGTCACGTAAAACAAACCTCACTCGAGATATAATTTTACGTTATTACTCTACGAGTCTATTTAACATACTCTATCAATTTTAACTTATGTTTGTTCCTGTTATCTATTATTAATATATATCGGATAATTTAGTAGAAGCTTACAATTAACATGATACAAATGTTACCTATAATAATTTAATAATTCAATGTAGATGTAATATACATAATAAAATAACCTATTGAGGACATTACTTTAAAATATATATAAGCACTTTATTATAATTCAACATTTTCTTTAAGTTAGCCATATTTAATTACTTCCCAAAATTCATTCCTTATTAGTGACACTGTCGACTGGTATAATAATACAGTACCTATATGTTTTTTTTTCAACTAGCTAGGGATGTTGATTTTTCCAAAATCCAATGATGCAGTTTTAGTTTTTATCAAAATCGGCCTCGAGACTCTTTTCAGTACTTTTCGCTATTCCTCTTAGTTTCGGATTTGGCCATGCACGTCTACTTGAAAAAATCACCGTGTATAGTTCTTGGAGCCTTTATCGGAGCATTAGGTACCTACGCTTTATAGTTATATTTCTAAATATAACTAGTCTTTGTAATCAGCCAAACATATTTTTCCTTCTTACGTTTTTCAATCACACCCAGTTCTTTATCTTTGTTGATTACTTGGGATTTATAAGCCCCACACTAATCCTCGTTTCCTAATTAATTACGTATTGAATTGATTAGCTGCTACAAAGTGAAAATACTAAATAAGCATAATGCCTCGTGGAGACAATAAAACGCACGTGGCTATAAAGCGGGCGTGCCGACAAATTGGCTCGTATATGGCCAATCAAAGGAATCACGTCTCAGCTGCCTCGCTGAACTAATTGAGTGAGGTGACGTCGCCTGCGGCCATCGATTTTATATTTATGCTATCTACCTGTCCCGCCACTTATCTACCAACAAGAAAGTTAATTATAGATTCCCGTTACCTGATTACCTATATTTATTGTTTCGCATATGCACTTTCTATCCGCTTAAATAAAATAAAGCAAACGAAAGGTATGTAGTTACAATAAAAACAATATTACATAAACGATACATATTTAACATTTCTCTTATAGAACTTTTCAGTTATTGCATTACGCATGTGACCTTTTAAGACTTCCTGACAACTCTTCCTTCTAAAACCTCTTGATATTACTATAAAACACTTTTTATAGTATAGGGCGGATATAAACGAGCATGAATTGGTTATAGCAGAAGAAACATGTAAGTAGGATAAATGCTGTGGAAATGAGAGCTTTGAGATGTATTTGTGGTGTGACTCTGAATGAAAGAATAGGAAATAGCGAAACTTGAGAGGGTTGTGGGGTAAAAGACGATGTAGTGACGAGAATTGAAAACGAAATGTTGAGCTGGTTTGAGCATGTAGAAAGGATGAAAGTAGGTAACAAAAAAGATTTATGAAACTGATGTGAGTGGAAGAGTGGAGAGTGGTGACTTAGGCGAACGTACCTAAATCATATCGGAGATGTTCTTCAAAAGGGCCAGGTCAAAAGTACTCGAAAACGAGAGCGTGTATGAAAGTGGAAGAAGCGAAGGTGGTGTGGAAGGATCGGAGCATATAAAATTCTGTAATCCCTGCCTACCCCAATAGGAAAGAGGCGTGATGTATATGTATGTATGTATGAGTCTCATCTGATGGAAAACGAACACCGTCACTCATAAATATCTGCAATACTAGAGGATCTGCATGTAAGTTTCCAGCAAAATCTTACAAACGTACATAAAGTACACATAAATTACTTAAATATTTTATTAAATACGGTATCCACATTCCTTTCAACAAATATGCGTTTGTATGAGATTTTTCGAGATCATATTTTCTTCTGTGAGCACTGGATTTATTGAAGAATTTACAAAGCTCTCGCAATGCTGTCCTGAATGTATGTACAATTTCCGGTATTAACGTCCAATTCCACTTTGAAATCTTAAGAATTTAAACCATCTTCATTTCATTCTTTTTATAAATATTCATTGTTAAAATTTTGATATAAACATTCGTTAAATTTTCTTATTTACATAATCTTAATACACAATAACTACATAAATAATTAAAAAAAAAAGTTCTGTGACACAAACTTTCCTATATATAGGTTACATGTGAAATTTCACATGCAAATATTAAAGCGTCAAGGGAAATTCTAGTTTTGACGAGCCCCTCCATTGAGCTTCGCTAACGAAAGCTTATTCAGATCGCGAAGCATGAGATGTTCGGAATATAGTCAATAATCAAAGAGCGGAGGACCGAATAATATTGTTTATTCAGACATAAAAGGAACCTTAGAGACAAAGTACTATCTACTTTGAGGCTTTATTTGCACAGATAGTGAAGATTTTGTTATTAGACATTGTTACTTGCGGGACTTCTAAAAAAATATTTCGGTGGTATTTCCAAACCGAAACCGTCCCCGTTAAATAAAATATATAATATTTTTCATTAATCCTCGTTTAATGCGTTAAAAAAAAGCGTTTGGTGGTAATAAAATTAACCATCAGGTGACTCTATCATTTGAATGTTTTTTTAAATAAATCATCCCTCAAAACTAATAATATTCTTTTTTTTTTTGTAATACCGCTTTGAATAGTTTTTGCCAATTAGGTTATAATATCAGGACCGTGTAACAAGAAATAAAGGCTTCTTATAAAAGAAATACGTTAAGATAGTGAGGACAATAGGTTAGGAAAAGTCTGAAGTGTTTGAATAAGGCTTGCTGGGTAAACCCTTGTAGATGAGCGATCGCTGGTCCTACTCAATATGAGGGCACATTGTCTATTACCTTTTCCATTTCAAGGCTCGCCTTATTAGCTATTTTTACTATACATTTCCCTTTGTTATCTTATAATTAATTAAATCATTCACATTAAAACTAGTATATTAAATTATATTTAGATTTGTTTAAGCCGAAATATCTTAACTAAGAGTATCCAATTTATTGAACTGTTGACTTAACTATTCAATTAATCAAATGCCAAAAGCAAGTTTACGCTAGCGCAAGATGTAATGTTCAGTATGAAGATTATCTCAAGTGTAAAGTAGCTGTTAATAGATTTATGGTAAGTTCGTGAAATCACATACTACCTGCCTATAACCAATAGGTAACGTAACGTGATAATCCTCAAGATAAGTGCTTAAGTGTAACCAGATTAGTCCATAATGTACTCAAGACGTTCCTCCGGTCATGGAATAAATTTTAACCAAGTCTACTCTCGACCACGTAGGCAGGCCAGCCGTAGCAAACCATTAATAGTCTAGACGTTTGTCCATTACGCCATTAGTAAGCTATTAAGAAAATTTGATTCTCAAATGACTTTTAAAAGTCAGAAAAATATGTGTACGGGAGCTGCATGAGAAACACATATTATTATTGGTATGAAATAAATTTATTTTAAATTGAGTTACAATAGACAAAACCTTCATCAACTTTCATGGTCTTAATTAATCTAATAATTCTGAGCCAGGGCCCGTTTATAATTATAACACACACAGACATTTATACTCATGGACATCAACACATTGTCTATGAGTGTGTTTGATTAATTATTTAAGACTATGTCTTAAAAATCTAAATTTTATTTTATTTATTTCGTTCAAGAAACAAACTTTACATTTTTAATATTCACTTTACAAGTTTGACCCATATTATGTCTAAAATCATCTCCGGTGTTTCTGTCATATATTAATTTGAGTTTTTTTTTTGTAAAACGAAGTTTTTTTTTAGTATAGGGGGCAAACGGGCAGGTGGCACACGTGAAGGTAAGTGATAATCGCCGCCCATAGACATCCGCAACACCAGAAGGATTGCAGATGCGTTGCCGACCTTTAAGGAAGATATAGGCTCGTTTCTCGAATCGAAGTCGTATCAGAAGATTATATCGTATCACAAAAACGGACATAATTAAATTGTAAATTCTAGACTGTCAATAGATTGGGTCTTTAATTATTCTAATCTTCTAAAATTGTTTATACGTAATAAGCTATCAAGCTAAAGTAATTACAGAATAAAACACTATTTATGGCTGAATATGTATTACCTACGTTTAAAATAAGATAAATAGTTATTGTCGTATTGAAACTGTCTTGTTCTAACTTTGAGGGCAAAGCAAAATATTTATTTATTTAATTTCTTCTTGGACAATTTCCGAGACTTTCTGTTTATTAATAATTTGTTCCAACATGAATTTAGAATGTCTAGTAAGATGGAATCAAAAAATCAATTGCTCCAAAATTTTACGACTATGACCTCGAGAAAAAGTCCTTTCTCAAGTAAACTTCGTACCAAAATTAAATCGTAATAAGTAACGTAATAGACAAAGAAACTGTTCATAATATGTACGGATTAAATACCAGTATACTAAAGTTCGATAAAGCAGTCAAGATTTATAATGCACACTACACACTAATGATTTTTTTATGTTAATTATCGACAATTGATCCTAAACCACAGAACAACAGTTTATGATACACGAACCTTCAGTCATAAAAATAATAAAAATCCAATAGAAACTTTGATCAACCTAAAACAAAATCAATTAATACGAAGTTATATTATCTTGCCGTAAATAGAACTGACCTATATCCTATTACAAGTCGATTTTACCTAGCTACTCTAATTTTATTATCTATTAGTACATGCCAACTTTATATTATCCGACATGAAACATTAAACATCACGGACGGGTGCGCCTAGTAAATGTCTATTGACCAACCCTCTTCAAAATAACAAGTTTAAACTATATCCCACTTCGCAAATAGCGCGTAAATTGATTATTTGTTTCATTAAGGATTCATCAAAGCGCGTGTGAATAAAGTTGAGGTGAAGGTGGCTTTGCAGAACAATTGTCCATATCATAAATATTCATGAGGATTAAACAAATTCCAAAGGGTTTTTGGAAATGTAACATACAAATCAAACGTGATCAACCCTTTAGTAGATTTAATAAGACCCTTTTTATCTCCTTTGAGCCTGACTAATACTCTCGACTACTTTAAAGAGACATTGCACAAATTTTAAAAAATGAAGTGTTTTATTTTAGTATATTTCATTTTCATTTCCTCAATCGATTCTAACTACAGTCAACTAAACCAATTAATTTACAGTTTTCAATGTTTCGGATTTAGTTTGTAGTTAAGTGAAAATTTTCAACAACCTCATCAACAAACGATTTGAAAAGTTATTTTGTTTATGAAACGATTGGGAACTCTGAAAGCTATATTGTATAAACTTTCAATGTAAAATTCCTCTTTAAGCCGAACTACATAATCAATTTTTATTCACTACAATATACTCGTTTGCAAAGCACTCGTAGGTAACTTAAAAAAAATAGGTAAAAACCAGCTTTTCTATGATTTATATCTTGTTTATGAAAGTAACATTATTTATAATAAAGATTATAATCAACCAAGATACAATGTGTGTGAAACATTGTATTTACACACAAACAAACACGTTCAAACTTAGAAGTTAATCACTTTACAGTTTAAGTTTGAGACACTTTGTCACATTTGGTGACAAATTAATCCGTCCAAACAGTTTGGAAGGTCACTTTAATCCGGTTTAAGACTTGAAATCTCTATTCATTTATCAAATAATAATGAGATAATTTATCAAAACAAATATTTGAACGAATTTAAAGTTGTATATATAACATTCTACACATTATAGTTGTGAGAAAGATTAATAAGATATTTATTCGTAAATGGATACCATGGATATGCCATTAAAGCATACCATAATTTAAAATCATTTATTGCAATATACCATTCTCGTATTTAAAATTTAAATATATATACCAGTAATTTCGAATATATTTTTTTTTATTTACAGAGCAGACAATGGACATCCGAGACTCAAATGTCTTTGATGCACTGTATTTCGCACCTTAATTTATTTTCTGTAAAAATAATAATCGTTTTTGAACTTCTTTAAGAAGTTTGCTTTTGTTATCCATCAAGTTTAAACAAAATTATTTTGTATTTATATATAACTGACATTCTAAGACATATTAAATGTAAAGCTAAGACAAATTTTCATATAAAATCAGATGGACTTAGTTATATGTCTATTGATACAGAGATATTCAATAAAAAAAAATACGATTTTCCATCACTACTCAAAAATTTTAATTGGATAGATTATTTAAAAAGAACTATAACGTAAGCTTTCAATACTCTTTATACGTGCCAGGGTTTCTCTATATAAATAATTAGAATGAGATATATTTATTTTTTGGAGATTTTGATAGTTTAGTATAACAGAGTTCCATTATTCAATCGCTAATCTTTATATTTTTTTGTTTAGACATGTTTGTTTTAGAAAAGGAATATAGCCATGTCACGTACCTCAAGGACAATTTAAGAGCATATTAATCTGCGTTCCTATTATAATATTTTTGTTTTTTTGCAATTTATTATTTATGTAATTATTCCCCAACGCTTTTCATGTTTTACGCAGATTGGCAGATTCGAAAATTGGCAGATTTTCATTTTTTTTTATACTCGCGTTAACAAAAGACATCTAAGAAATATGCATAGTAAAGTTTCATTAAAATTAAAAAAAAAAATTACAAATACATTAAAAGTTAGGACAGGGTGAAGATCAAATCAATACTAAACAACAAAGAGTATGTAAGCACTACTGCAAGACGTTATTAATCGTGGGCGCGTGATGTGTTGACAGGTGACAGGCCGCAAACAAGCAATACCATAGAGGCGCACCGCAAAATCGATCTCAGCCGATGAGCACTTCGCCTTAGAGTGATGGCCAATCTCAGTCAAATAATAGATAATAAATTCAACCAACATATTAATAGATTATTATTATCAATAAAAGTCTATTACATTTTAGAGCTTTGATAAAAAGTAAGGAAATACTTTATTGCACACAATATACCTTGAAAGTAGCATTAACCATGGTAGAACTTATTATTACTTAATTTAATTATTTTATAAAGTATACTTCGGAACGTTCTTTTCAAATTAATTTATCCATCGAAAACTTTAATCCACTATTTTATATTTATACAAATACAAAAAATACACAAAGAAAAACTACAATTGGCGGCCTTGTAGCGATAAGCTGTGATTCTTTCCAGGCACTATAGGGTACAATTGAGAAAAGATAAGAAATGGATAGTGCAAATATCAAAAAGAAAGAAATTGAATATATACATACATACATACGAAACATTAAAAACAATTTTGAACAATGAAATAAATATGGTAGAAAGATACTCTTAATTGTTTTAATAGTTAATTTGGTTTTAAAATGTGTGGTATTAATTACAGGCTAGTCGTAAAGTATCGTAAAATAATGGATGCGCATCCTAAAATTATTCATAGTTAACAATCATTTTGCATTAATACATTAGGGAAATGACATGGTTGGTTTAGAAGCCTTTAAGTGCACTACGATGCAATGGGTCCGTGCGTCAATGGAATAGTAAAATGAGTTTATGACCGTCCTGTCTAGGGTAAAAACGCATAATTTGCTCATAAAGCCAGATTTTATCACCAGCAATAAGATAACTCTTTACCGTTTATAAGAGTATAAGGGTTATGTTTGTAGACTAAATGGCTCGGGCAAAAATGTATTAAAATATTTGGAATTATTATTTACTTTTATGCACATTACACTATTCATTTCAGTTTAATTTAACATGTATCAAGAAATCTTAATAAATAAAAAAATTTCAACGTTTTTATTATATTGCTTTCAATCATGAATTAGAATCAGTATTGAGTAGGAAGTTAGTGATGGACATGATAAGCCTCAAAATCTATATCATACAAAATTCATAATTTTAATATGGAATAGTAAACAATAGAAATGACCGCCTCCGTGGCTCAGTGGTAAGCGCGATGCGTTTAGCACCGGAAGTCCTGGGTTCTAATTCCTTGGAAACAAGATAAAAAAAAAGATTCAGTCAGGCAGGGCAAAGAAGGCTGATCACCTACTTGCCTTTCTTTAAATTAATGATCAGTGAAACAGACACAGAAATGGGTTTGGTCCAGCCCCACTAGGGGACTTGGGAGTTCTCTTTTAAACAATACAAAATAAGTTTTTAATAACCTGTCCATACAACATGCATTTTTGTAATTTAAATATAGTAGTGTTATAGTGCGCTCGACTGTAAGTAATCTACAAGATTGATCACCTTTTTTCACTGTTAAATGTCAGCAAGTTTCTTTTGAGAACGCGATATAATTATTATACCTATATTATAAATTATATATCTTCTCAAAACTCAGTTTATGGTGTCAGAACTCAATAATGTTAGCTGTAGAAACCACCAGTTATGGAAGAGAGACTGTTGCCCAAAGTACTGTAGTTAAATTATTTTTTTATTTTGTCACTGCTATATATAACTTATTGTTGGTTTAAATACTATTTTAATAGTTAGTTATTTAATATTCTTGACAAATAGACATATATAATAACCTAAGATATTAACACAAAATCTTCAGTATACAATCATTATCGATCGTGGTATAATTAATAATTACTTTCCAACCAATCTGTTCACACGCATAATTTAACCTTAATGGAATAAATTAAATACATTTTATTCATCAACAATTTAAATCTGTCGGCTGGGATCGGAATATTTTATTAAATTTCGGAAAGAGTCTAATTTGTTATTTACTTCCCGATCTGTCTTAACGAAGTTATCTCAATTCAGCGAGTTAAATAATTCGTTGATATAAATGAAACACGTATGGTGTCATTGTTTTAATTACATGGATGGTTGAACCAGGCTTTAAAGAGACGAAATATAAAGGCATATTAATAATATTAATTCATAAACTCGCCGATTCGGGAGAACAAAATGATAAATACCATATAAATCTAAAGCAGTTATCATTTTGTTCTCCGGAACCGGCGAACTATTCTATGGAATTAATCAATATATTATTATATTATATTTTATCATATAGGTCTGTATGTTAGTACGTAGGTATAAAAAATAATTATATTTGATAAACTCACACATCTATTACCAACGATAAATTTGATTGTAACAAATTATCGTTGGTAATATTATAGAAAGAAATTAATAATGATAGACATTACAACATCTATATTTAACAAATATTTTAAATTGTTTTGCCCAGAAAACTCCTACTTACCAGGAACAGCCTTTAAGTCATGGAACTTTGATTAATTATCTGCTATAAGGTTCGAGACCTTGTAAATACAGAACCAAAGTTTCGTTATACTATATATAATAATTATAATTTGTATTATTGGAAACAAAACACAAATCAGTGATTAAAGATAAAAGTAAGATTTAAATACAATAGAATATACCATACCAATAATTCTAAAATTTTAATACTGCGTAAAAGATACATAAAAATATTATAATTAATATGAAAGCAATAGAAAATACAACTTCTTATTCAAAATTTAAATGTTAAACCACATATATAGCGAATAATCGTGTGCTACGCAAATATGCTACGAGCCTACGATCCGTTACGACGTAATCTTGTAGACTCTGTCGTAGCCTGTAGGCGCAAGAACTGAATAGCTGTTCAAATAGAGTACAGCACTTGACTGTACACTGTAGTTGGCAAAGATGCTGCACTACTTTGCATCTTGTTTTTGACTTCGATATTCAAGTGCCTTTGTGACATGGATTTTTAAAGTGCATTTTTTTACTTTTATATCGGGATCAATTTTATTTACAAATATACATAGAATGAATGTTTTTTTGGGTTTCAAACTGTAAAGTTTTATTCCATAAAGAATCTAATAATTATTTTTGCTTGATCTCAACCGAAAACTTATAACTATTGCCCATTTCATCCTACGTCAACAAATAATGCTGATGAAAATGAGATCATATTTGAAGGGAAAATTTGTTGAATTTAAACAAAGAGCGTTCTGGGGCTTTGGTTGTATAAACTAAGTTTTCAGTAATATTTAAGGTAATTAAGAAAGCGAGCACCATTATACCCCTTAAACCACCATTTATAATTTCTAATTAAGAATAATGCTTACGTTTTCACGTTATAAATAAATACAGTAGAATCTCACTAATCCGATACTTCAATAGAGCGACACGTCCAATAATCCGGCATCCTCCGCTTGCGTCTCGCCCATATAAATTGCACAAAAACAAACCTTATTTATTTAAAAACTATGTAATTAGTTATCTGTAAGATATGCTACACGTTGTATTCCCTTTATGAAATGCATTATTTTTTATATATATATAAAAGAGATTTCCACCTATATAGTCACTCATCACGATATCTCTGGAACCATAAGGCGTAGCGACTTGAAATATGGTAGGAATATTCCTTTCGCCGAGTAGAGGTCAGCTAAGAACGGATTTTACGAAATTCAACCCACAAGGGGGGTTGCGGGGGCAATTGCTAGTTTTATATATAATGGTTTTTCTATACAATACAATAATCCAGCACCCAGCATTATAATTTTTAATAGTGCCGGATTAGTGAGAGTGTACTGTAGTGATTTTATTTAGGGACTCCGATAACAGAAGGATAAGAGTATTTATAAACTGTACATAGTTGCTTGCTATGCTTGCTATTTTCCGAAACTATAAAAAAATAATTTTCTTTTCAACCCTACAATTTTAAAATTAGAAGCAATGATATTTTTTTTCCATTCATTCTTTACATTCTAATTTCATTATTCTCAGTAATTAATTACTTAGAACTGTTTTAAACTTAAGTTTATTTATTTTAAATTAAACTACAAGGCTGTTTTATGTTATTATTAAATTAATAAGGGATAAATGGAGAGTAATTATAGCATTAAAATTAATCATGTAAGTATAGTGTGTAATTTTACTGTATTCAAATGTATCATTATTAACAATCCAATTTCAGAAACGTATTAAAAGAAAACACGTTTACTCCTAAAACTACACATATTTTAATTAATTTAGCATATTAGAGCTATTAATATGATTACAAAATATCTTGTTTTTAATTGATATTGATTTCGTTGTACATCATGTTAAATTTTGTAAAAAAAAATTTTTATCCGAATGGGGAACTTAGTTACTGAGAGTATTAATTATTTAATAAAGTCCTTAATCTATTACAAAATTATTAATAAATCATCTATCATACAAGATATAATAAGTTTATTTAATTATCAATATTGTTCAAATTGTAATAATAAAATTATTTGTAAGATATTAAAATATTAATGATATGTTTTTATAATAATAAATTATTTTTATACACCCAAATTGAAAATATATGTGTTATGTTATTGTTTTATATTTATTTTAATTTATGTTATTTTTATAACTTTATCGTAATTATTACACAGAAGTGAGTTTTAGGTATTTTCTTAAAAATACATCAGTCGAAAGTCGAAACATTGTCCCGATCACACGAGTAAATAAACCTTTGATGCTTATTATCTTTTCTTGCCTAAATATTTTTTGAGGCTGGTTTCATCTTAATACTCGTATATAAACTGTTTGTTTAGGTTTATTTATATTTCCTTTTTAGAATTAACGTTGAAGAAAGCTCAGAAGCTTATTTATGAGTATAAATATTTTTTACAAAACGGTTTTTTTATAATAAACGATATGAACGTTTATATAAATAATTTTAATGTATCAAATTAGTTTTTGCTCACTTTTACTAATCACTCAACATGACTAAATCAGAAAGAGATTTAGAAATAGTTTATTTAAGGGAAAGGGTAAAAATTTAGTCAATTCAATAAAAATTTAATACCTTCAACTACAAATAATTGAATATAAGTATGGTTTAGTTAGTACAATTTATAAATATCCTTTGAATAAATTGTACACATAAAATATAATTAAATTGACTGTACGAAAATTTCAAAAAAAAAATACTCCATATTTATGAAGACACAACTTACCTGAAAGTCACAGCCGTTCGATTTTGCAATGACACTCGCTCTGCTATACCACGGGTCACTTGTTTGAAATGATCGCACGCATTCAGTAACAAAGTTTTCAGTGATGCAAAGCTTATATAGGTTAGAACTCCGCCTCCACCCCGCCTCGGGGCGGTTCGCGCCGGCAGAGTGATAAACTTGACACGTCAACAAGTTTCCCGCAAACTTAACATGATTTTTTGTAAATTGACTATCAATGTCAATAAGTTGAGCAGGTGATTTGCTGACTTTACGTTTGAGCCCAGCTAAGCCAACCAATATCTTGTAACCAACATATCGTTTAAGATGTCTTATAAGTCTTATAGACGTAAAAATATATGTATAAAAAAACAATTTTTTAAAATTATTTTCAGGGGCAACAATTTCTATTGGCGATTTTGGAAACAATATACCTAACAGATAAGTTTAGTGTTTATTATGTTCTTTATGTTACTATACTATACATCTTGTGTCATAAAGTAAGATTTTATAATAGACTAGCGATCTGCGCATATGTCACTCGCTGATAATGTAGCTGTTTATAAGTGAAAGAATTTTTAAAATCAGTCCATTAGTTTTTGTGATAAATCGTAACAAACAAACAAACAAATCTTTCCTCTTTATAATATTAGTATAGATTTACCAGTAATACAAGTAAACAGTACCATCGCCTTGTGTTACAAATTTTATAAAAAAAATCAATATATTTTTTTAATACATTGTTCATTGAAAAGATAATTTCTTTATTCAAAATTCAATATTTATTTATCTTTTTCAGTAAAGCGAGGGTATACCAAATGAATGTACTAAAAAGCTGTATTTTAAATGCTTAATTTGAATACTTGAAACGAATTCAGCTCGTGAAGAACTCTCATGAAACAAAAATATTCAACGGCCGGTTAATTTTTTTACCGTCACTTCGTGAAAACTAAATACTTATAGTACTATCGATTACATTTTAAACTGTTTCTGTAACTATATTTGTTACTCAATATTAAGTTAGTTTTCGAGAGAATAGTTTAAATATAGAGGTAAAATAAAAAAGATTATTTCGTAATGCGGTTGTTCATTTCCCAGGGGTTGTATCACGTTACCTAATCGTAACTGTAATAGATACATCGAGAACAAATAGCTTTTCCTGAAATATATGATATCTCACTCAGCTGCCGAATCGGAGATATTTATTATGACGTTTTACTTATACAGCTTATTCTGTGGCCTCAATATAGGGTAGGTAGGAAAAATAGAAAAATCATATTTATTTTTATTCGACTTTAACTTTGATTTTAAAATGTCTGTATTCTTGATTCGATAGATTGTGAGTTCAAATTCCGCCACTTGGACTGTAAGTTTTATAATTTCACGGCTGGAAGGAAAGCCATACATAGACTACATAAACTATGGTATATGATTTTGCTTAACATCCGCTACCATTGTATGTATATCTTGATATAAATAAAATCATGATTTAAAAAAATACTTTTTACATCTTCCCCGCTAATGATAAGAAATAAAGATGGACATAAGAATAATTGTTAACATCTTGTATAAAAAAGGTTACTAGAACAGTTATATTTATTTACAATACATCAAATGTTTTATCACTACCAGATTTATAGTAATTTGCAATTATGCATTTACAAGTGTTCTTCGAAAGTTCATCAACTACCTAGATTGTTATTGAATTACTAGAAAAATCATTAGTAATTAAGGTGTTCAACAAAAAGCTATTGAAATCACCATGTTAATTTATAAGTATACCTATACCAAGTACAAAAGACAGTGTTTTAATTCTACGTCACTGAATATAATAATAATCAATCAATTTATATTTGCTCCATTAAATTACTTATACCGTGATTGCCACTTGATCACACAATTGTTTACACAAGAGTCAATTAAAATTCAATTTTCCTGCTAATTCCAACGTTGTAAGTTACACATCGTTATGGATATTATGTTACAATAATATACCGTGACAAAAGTAGGTACTTTTCGTCAGAATTCAAATGGGAAGCCGATTCTAACTTTAAGACGTGTACCTGTTGTGTATACCGATAGAATGACGTGCCAAAATCTTGAAATAAAATCTCTTAGGCGACACAGGAAATTGTTCAATTCTTCAAAAACTTTTTTAAATAATATTATAAATTGGAATGCGTATTTGTTCTTCTTTCACGAAATTATTACCGGACAAATGAAAGACTCATTTTCACAAACTCGTCACGTTTTGTCTAATTTAGTATTTTTTATGAAATTATTACCTTAAACGTATTACGTACTTGATGATAAAAGTGCATCATATCTAAAGACCTGTGTATAAACGGTTCCATCTGAGAAGAATATTGCATAACTGCATAATATAAACAGAAAATTGACCTCATTTTATAGGAAAATGTCACGGAAATTGTGATTATATGTTCTTGTTCTCCTCCTTGTCACTTATTTTTCATATTTTTTATTAATCCTTTAAACTCGGAATCAATTTTCTCTCTTCACTCAAATGTAAGCGTATTTTAAACTTTAAAACGGTGTGCATAAGTCTGTTTTCTCTTGATACTTGTCCTTATCTTTGTTAACACATGAATAGTCTCCATGCAGCTAAAAATTAGGTGTGTGGGAATCTGTCGTCTGTTGTTGATTTACAGATTGAGTAAGCAAAATTATTTTATTTCTGTTTCTTATTAGTAAAGCGTACTGTAATTATAATTTTAGATACTAATATTATAAAGAGGAAAGATTTGATTGTTATGATTTAACTCAAAAACTACTCGATCGATTTTAAAAAATTATTTCACCTATAGAAAGCTACATTATCAGCGAGTAGTAAATATTGGCTATTTTTGCGGACCGCTATATGGTATAAATAGTAATAAATAAATAGTTATCGAGCTTTTAGAAAAACTTTTAATAGCCTTTGGTAATTAATAAATAATAACAATGAAGTAAGTAATAACAGAGTTGAAGTTTGAGAATTTTGAGTTTGGAATTGTGGACGAGAAAATGTCACCGATGATTAGTTAAGAAAACTCAGAAATGCATATTATGCTTCTTGCTCCACTAAGTAAATAATAGTAGACATTTTGTGTAATCTGCTGTATCAAGACTATTTCCTAATTAATAATTAATACGACAAAGGACCTAAGACAAATTGCCTTATTCTTGGAAACAAATATTTTATTATATTTTATTCATTTATTTGGCCATCGCTACAGAACACAATACAAGTCAAAGTTCCAGAACACGGGTGCGGACTCTTACTGTCCTCCTTTATAACGACTGCACTGTGTACAAATAACTAAATTTAACTAAATAACTTTATTTAGCCTCCTTTTATTGCACTTTATACAAGCTATAATGGACGCCTCAGTAGTATTCTTGTATTCGACTTTAATTAACAAAAGCTAAATATAATAAAATCTTTGAATAACTTTTGTTTGTATCACATTGGCTCGGGCTTGTTGGCACGTTGGGTACCTTATATTCATAATAGTAGTAATTAAAATATTAATTTTTAGTTTTTAAGTTTATATAATTCGATAAAATTTACATGGGATTACCTCTGAAATATGACCTACAAAACAAAAAAGAATCATCAAAAGCCATCCATAATTGTCGGAGTAATCGTGTAACAAACACACAAAAAAAAAACAACACACAGTCGAATTGAGAACCTCCTCCTTTTTTGAAGTCGGTTAAAATGGAACTTAAGATAGTTATGAGTCATTGCATATATATTATATATATATTTCACAAAAACTTTTTTATATAGGTACGCTATTACGCTTTACGTTAAAGTAGACATCACTATTGTCTAGTTTATGCTACTTTTCGCTATGTATTATGGTTGTTACCTGAATAACAAAAACATTCAGGATTTTCGCGACCAAAACGTGTCAAAAGTGTCATTAACTTCTCAGCAGGACTGACGAAAGTGCTCACTTATATTATAGGTAATAAAATGTAATGGTTTGTAGTACAATCATAATAGTAACAACACATATAAAAATTTGAGCAAATCTGACGAACGAGTAATATAAAACATGTCTAATAATTCCAACAACTTGCTGTTCTAAGTGGACATTATTGCCAAATATAAGTAATTAAAGTTTAATATTTTATTTATTTGTGGCATACATATATACGTTTATATACACACATTATTACATTACATTTTACTAATAATATACAAACAGTGTTTCAATATTAAAATGTGATAATTTGTATGTATTGTAAGAGGAACGTCAGCTAAAAGTTGAACAACAAAAAAATGGGGCAGACCCATTTATGTGTCTGTTTCACTGATCATATTTCTTTACAGGCAACTGATCAGCCTTATATGCCCTGCCCAAACAATTTTTTATTTTGTTTCCCCGGGATTCCAACTCAGGACCTCCGGTGCCTAAACGCATCGTTCTTACCACTGAGCCATGGAGGCGGTAAATTTAAACATAACACGGAAGATATAGTATAGTATAGTATAGTATAAATAGTATATGTATATAGTATAGTAAGTATAGTATAAATTATCACATGCAGACTTTTGGAAAGTGACATAGGATTTACATTAATTTCAAGAATTCTTACTAATTTATACTTTTTATCTGAAATAATAATAATATTGGAATAATTAATACAAAATTAAATATGGCAGTGATTGCGTTGTTCAAACAATATGACAGCTGTTCCCCATAAATAGACGTTGCGTAAGGAGCACCGACCGAAGTGCCTCGAACACCCGGCTATCTCAAAGCTCTGAGCTACTTTTAAAATCAATTAATTTCATAACAAACCTGCATTTGATTTACAGTTATAATATTGTCAGAAATAACAAAAATAATGTTTATCTTATATGATATATACAGTTTATTTCTATTAACCTATTTTTATTGCAAGCATCGAGTAATAGGATAAATTCGGTGCGGGAAATGAACGACAACCCTTAGTTGGAAAGCCGTACATTGAGTAATTTTCGCATCTGTCAAGAGTATAATATAATGATATAGGCTTAAGTCAGAAGGCCTACTTTAATATTACGTTGCTGGGTTTTTAACGAAGCTTGATAACAGCTAAGAAAAATAATAGCAATAAACTTTATTTAGACAGGAAGGTTTAAATAAAATACTGTATACCGAATTAAAACGCGATTTATTATTTATATTGTTTAATCCGGTGTACAGTATTTTATTTAAATGTGTGATACTCTCATTAATAAAAGACAATATTATAGACAGGAAGGTATTTAAACTGGAGAATGGAGTTTATTTTCTATTATTATTCCTATATTCATTAGGTATATTTCGGCAAACTCGCGGCTTCTACAAATACAATTAAACAAATATTACTTTCCAATAAGACCACTGAAATGTTATTCTATACATAGAATTTGGGTAGCTTGTAGCAGGAATAGTTCAGCTATAATATTGTTTAATTTAACAAAAGCTAGATTTTGTAGCGGCTTAAAATAATGTATGTTCTATAGAAACGAATCGCGTTGAATCTTCAGAAGGAATCGTAATTACTAACCGCAATCCCATCAATGTGTGTGCGGCCTGGTGTTTATATTCATTATGGCCGCTTGCATGCAACAATACCAAAAGCTAAAACACTTTAATACTGATATGGTATAATAGATGTAAAATATTAATTTAACCAAACAAACCATTAATCTTTGTCGTGTTTTTTTATAGAATACGGGGAAAATAGACAGGTGGCTCAAGTAATGGTAGACATCCATACCTATACGTACATACAGACATCCGGAAAACCAGAGAGCTTGCAGGTTCGTTGCCGACCTTTAAGGAAAATGTAGGCTCGTTTCTTGAAGCCGGCCTAGCATGACAACCGCGACAAAATTTTGTCGACCGTTTTCTCGTGTTTTAATCGATTATCTCTTTATTTCTTTCGGGTCTAACATGACAATTACACTTTGACAAACAAAAGAGCTTTGTTCTGATGTCAAAATTAGAATAATAATATTTTTAACATTGAAATAGTATAACATACTATGTCAATGAATTAAATAATTAAACTTTATTTCTTAGATTTTAACGTACCTACATCATTACATAGACATCATATTAAATATTTATACCTAAAAGCTTTAAGCTCCGTACAAAGGAATGTTCCTTTAAAATTTAAATAAATTAGCGCGGGAAATTTCCAGAATGAATTATACCGAGGAAACCACAAACCTAATTACTATTATATACAGTACAGTATTATCTATCCTTGCGCCCTTGCCTACTGCGAATAGGAAGGTACACTATACTTGATAATATAGTACCTACATATGCTTTATTTTATTTGGATAAAAATAGCTAGCAATATTTAGCTCATCATTTTCTTATTTGTATTATAAATAAACTTGGATGTAAATGCGTAAAATAGTAGAGTATATAAACGGTGAGCGCTGACTAAAAAAAAATTATTACTATTAATTACATCTATAAAACAGTATATCTAAAACTTTACGACTTTATTCGCACATTAAACTAGAGTTTTTATATACTGAATTCTATCAAAATTTGTTCAACCATTAAAACGTTATAGACGTCTGTTTATTGCAGTTCCATGCATGAAAAGTTTGTATGGAATGAAACGCTAACAAGTTGAATTACATCTAAGAAAAACACTGGCAAAACATATAATTTTAAATCCCCTCGTTCGGTGAAAATAAAATGAACTTTTGCGTAACAAGAAGTATTAACTTTTTCTCATTTAATAGCACCTCCTTAGCAATAAGCAGATAGTGTTACACAATAAAACGGTTGGTTGTAGATTGCACTCGCCGGCTAAGCTTTCATTATGAAGTACGAATACAAGGGAGATTGACCAGAGCAAACAGACGGAGATTTATTCCCGCGGCCACTTCTAATATAAAAAGCATGAAACATCCTTTATTCAATTCTTTTACTAAATTAAAGTGGTAACCTTTTGAAACTCTGTGTTTATATTAATTAAGTAATTCATTCATTTTTAAAGATTTACAAAACCAGGAACCAGTATATTGAAGCTCTTGTAAATCTTTTTTAATTCAATTTTAGGTGGGCATTTCAATTAACTATGCATTGATTTCAAGAGAAGCATCCTTAGCATGCGCTTGCTGATTTGGTTTTAGGTAATAAAGTACGTTCGACCTTGAAGCTGTACTATACCTAAATTATATGTATAAAAGTGTTAAAGGTATAATAGAACGTAGTAGTTACGTGTAGTTACGAGATTATACTTCTGCTCCTTATAATATTTACCCATAATATATAGTTATGTTTTGGAGAAACTAATCAGTGTACAACTTTAAAAGACTAAACGATTAAAATTCACAGTCATTCTATCAACTATATGATTAATTTTACAATGCATTTGCAGTTTTGTTGCACTTTCTTTGCCAAGACATAAAAATCAGCCATTTTTTGAATATATGTTTTTTCTCCTAATATGAGATATACCTAAATCGTAATAAAATATGACTATTTAAAAAGTCCCTTTTTCTAGTTGGATCAAAAGGAAATCCTGGGACGATTCATAGCCATTAGTGCAATTATTTATTTATTACAGCCGAAAATAAAAATGTTATCTCATATTCGACATCCTTATCCTACTATATTATGCGCTATAATTAATTGTATACCACTTAATAATATTATATATAAATACCTATAGATTTTGTATTTGAGGGTTCGTTGGTATAAACACTTGCCTTCAAACAGTCGTGTATTCGATTCCCGTCGCGTCGGGTGTAAAATAATAAAATTTTCTGATTTCTATAAACGCAACTGGCAATTTCCACCATTCAAAGATTGAAAAGCCAAGAAGTGCAGATGGCACGTTTTGTTTTCAGTCTATGAATTTCTGAAGACCTGAACTACAATAGGTCTACAGCACATAACTGATTAATGTCATGAAGCTGAGGTATCACCTACCACCATGACTGTTTATGTCGTCGGTCGACACATACGATATAGTCGTATGACTTTAGCTTTTATGATATAAAAAGGAAGCTCAATAAAAATATTTTATAGTATTAAAAACATAATATTTATGCAACAGAAATCTAGAAAAACTTCGTCACTACATATTATGCGAGAACAAAGATCTGAACTTAAAAACTTCCGTATCGTACGAACTACGAGCGTTTTAAAATACTCAAATATAAAATGTTCAGTTAAGTCCTTAAGTTAAAATTATTCAGACAGTAACAGAACTTTCTTAATAACATCCACATAATTTATAACTATAGAAATGGTCTCCAGATTCCAAACCCGTAAAGTATCTTATAGCTTTCACGCTAACAAGACTGTAGTTTCACGAGTTTTGTTGAAAATAGCGTCTATAAGTAGAGGATATAACAGTTAAATCCGATAAATAATGCCAAGTACAACTCTTTAGTTTTTTTTTTTTTTTTTTTTTTTTTTATAGTATAGGGGGCAAACGGGCAGGCAGCTCACGTGATGGTAAGTGATCACCGCCGCCCATAGACATCCGCAACACCAGAGGGCTTGCGGGTGCGTTGCCGGCCTTTAAGAAAGATGTAGGCTCGCTTCTTGAAGGTTTCCATGTCGTATCGGTTCGGAAAAACCGCCGGCGAAAGCTGATTCCACAGAGTGGTTGTGCGAGGTAAGAAGTGTCTCAGGAATCGCGCAGTTGTGGACTTCCAGACATCAAGATGGTATGCGTGATATTTTTGACGCGATGTCCGATGGCGAAATTGAGCGGCCGGGATTAAACCGAACAATTCCTCCGAGCATTCCCCGTGATAAATGCGATAGAAGATGCAGAGCGAGCCTACATCTCTACGCAACGCCAAAGGGTCGAGCCGATCGGAAAGAGCCTGATCATCGACGATTCGAGCCGCTCTACGTTGGATGCGGTCAAATGGAAGGAGCTGGTACTGGGGAGCCCCCGCCCAAAGGTGAGAACAATACTCCATGTGTGGCCGAATTTGCGCCTTATAAAGTTGCAGGCGATGGGCCGGCATGAAGTATTGCTTCGCCTTATTGAGCACACCAAGCTTTTTAGAGGCCAATTTGGCCTTCCCTTCCAGATGACCCCGAAACTGAACGTCGCTCGATATGTCCACACCAAGTATTCCAATACTAGCTGCGGCAGTCAGGGGAGTACTCTCGAAATGAGGAGATACGACGAATGGTGATTTTTTAGCGGTAAACGCGCAGACTTGTGTCTTCTTGGGGTTGAATTGGACTAAGTTTAGTCGGCCCCACTCCGAGACTTTGGTTAACAAAGACTCGACTTCAGACACAAGTCTGTTTCGGCACTCGTCGACGTTTTCCCGAGAAATGTTGGCACGGCCGGAGTATGAGGCATCTCCTGTGCTGTCGTCCGCATAGCAATGAATGCCGTTAATCTGCAGCATATCATTGATATGCAGAAGAAACAGAGTGGGAGATAGCACACAGCCTTGTGGAACACCAGCATTGACAGATTTGGAGTCCGAGCATGCACCGTCGACAACGACCTTGATGCTCCGATCTGCCAGGAAGCTGGTGACCCAATTGCATAATTTCTCGGGGAGCCCATAGGAAGGGAGCTTCGAAAGAAGCGCCTTGTGCCACACCCGATCAAAGGCCTTCGCTATGTCCAAACTAGCTGCCAATGCCTCCCCCTTGCTCTCAACTGCCTCCGCCCATCTATGTGTCAGGTAAACCAAAAGATCACCAGCTGAGCGACCCCGGCGGAAACCGTATTGGTGGTCGCTAATTAGCTGATGTTCCTCTAGGTACCGCAGGAGCTGGCAGTTAATAATGGACTCCATTATTTTAGAGAACAAAGAGGTAATCGCTATAGGCCTGTAGTTGGACGGATCAGAGCGGTCGCCTTTTTTAGGGATCGGATGCACCAAAGCAGTCTTCCATGAGTTCGGGACGACGCCTGATGAGTAAGAATGCCGAAAAAGACGCGTTAGAACCGGTGCCAACTCTGGAGCACATGTCCGCAACACGATCGGAGGGATGCCATCGGGCCCACTCGACTTATGAATGTCCAAGGAAAGAAGTGCTTTACGCACTGCACTTTGCCGGAATTTAACCTCCGGCATGTTGGTATCACACCGCAAGATTGCCGGTGGTTGCTTTCCTTGATCATCCAGGGTCGAGTTGGACGCGAAAAGAGAGCCCAGAAGATCGGCTTTCTCTTTCGCGGCATGGGCCAACGAGTCATCGTCCCTGTGCAGGGATGGAAGAGAAGGCTGACAGAAGTTCCCTAAGACAGCCTTAGCGAGAGACCAGAACGCACGTGTTCCCGAAGGAAGGCGGACTAATTTCTCGCCAATTCTGCCGATGTGCTCCGATTTTGCCTTGTCAATAACTCTTTTGAAATAATTAAGTTATACTCATAAATTCATTTAAAATGCTTTTGAATCATAGAAACACCCAAAATGTGCCAAACTTATTGGATACATTAGTTTCCCAAAACGCAGTGTTTTTTTACAAATATCTTGGCTTTAATTGTATTTAAAAATTCCGATGATGCAGTTTTAGTTTTCATCAAAATCGGGTCAGAAAATTCCGGATTTGACCATGCACACCCACTTGAAAAATTCAGCCTGTATTACTAACATGATTTCATTCCCAATTTTACTAAAAAGGGCTACTTTTTACTTATTACGTAGTACATAAATGTTACCTTTTTGTATCCGCTTTCGTAGATGATATAAGTGTTACAGTAATCGATAAGAAGTTTAATATAAGTACATAAACAAATTACTAGGCTCGTGGGCCTCCATAATATAAGGTGACATCATGTCATAAGGTGACAGCCACTTCAATGTCGTAATTGTATTACAAGTCTCCTAAAGTAAATCAGATCCCCTCATGTCGTTTAAAATACAGTGTATAACTCTTGAACATAACCATTGGTACATCTATAAGGAGCTAAAGCTTAGTAACGATTAAGGATCTTGGTTACGATAAGTCGACAGCAGCCGTCTCGTTCACTGGAAGCTTGTTATCAAAACGTCCCCCAATTCGCATTCCAGCTCAATGAATCGTTCACATTGAAAGATTTTGTCATGATACGCGTGACCATTAGCCGTATATCATCGTAATTTTTATATGTATATTATGTATAAGTATTTATCATTAAACTGTTTGAAATGATATAAATATATGAGAGACACAGTTTGTTTTGCAAAAAAAAAGGAAATAAGTCTTCTCCAAAAATGTAGGTAACTCTTTTTGGCTGTTAGCCACCCATGTAATAAAAGACAATTTTCTGTAACAGTTACCTTTAATGTGATCAGCAATTTATTACCATTTTCTTTTTTTAGAAGCGCATTGTACCAACTATTCGTGACTTTAAAATCAAATAATAGTCATTTTTATTCCATTTGATATTACATGAATATTAAGCTAAACGAGTGCTAAATTTGAATGCCCGTAAAGTAGTCATTAATTTGGGACGTAAGCTGTCATTCAGAATATCCGTTTTATTGTCCGAATATAAAACCCTTTACAGCTTACTTTGATTGTTACACTAACACGTTTATACGAATTTGGTTTATGTTAACGTTTATCTATAAATTGTGATTAGGTATACGCTTATTTACTTCTCGATGTACCTAGTATTGTTAATAGGTTACCATGAGCGAAACCATATCGCAACAAGAAAAATCTTAACGCCCACGTTACTTCCGTCAACAGCTAACCTCTACGAATTTAAGTACTACCGTGTTGCATGTATTCATATCACGAATCACGATCGAGCTAAGTCATTATATTTCATACATAGGTTTTCCATGCTGTGTGTTCCAAATGTTCCCTAAATTGATGGTACTAAAATAAAACACTTCATAAATAATGCATACGTTTATTTAAAAATATAATATTCTAAGCTTCGAAAAAAGATCAAAATTGGTAGTGCAGTACGTGTTACATACAAAGTATCTAAACAATTTAATACAGCAACGTAAACACTTAGAAAATAAGTACATGCTATAAAATACGAAGTATATTAAGCACTATAGCGTTAGGACGCCGAGGCAATATATTTTGACAAAGGTAGAATCTCATCGACAGTATAAAGAGTACATGGTCAACACAATTCAAACTCATCAAAGAACACACATTCTTTATTTTTCTTAAAAAATATTTGGATTCTAAGGCACTGGTTTGGTTTGTTTAATAAAATCCTAAAACATAACGATGCACAATATTTCCGAACTTCATAATAACGTAAATACAGGATTAAATTCCATCGGCGAGGACATTTTTGGGAATTGATTTCACTTATTAAAAATATCAATTCTGATTTTGTAATTATTTAAATTGTAGATATTAATCCTGTATGTTATTGTTATAATCAATAATTCAGATGTTGAAGTGTGCCGTATGTATAAGTACTATACGTACAGATATAACAAAAGTTTGTACCTCGCAGGTGAAAATCAACAGAAACAACTTTGAGAACAACTATATAAACATTTGTCTTCATAACACATAATAATTTACATTAACAAAACGTATCCAACAGCATACAAAGACGTCACCCTCCTGGGACAGTCGGGTAGACAAGAGTATACTGATTGGTGTTGCCAATTTATTTGGCACCAGATTGGTCTCAGTATTAGAGTATTACAAAATATATTTAATACCTTCATACTGCAATTTATACAAATAAATTATAGACTTATCAAATCGCTAAAAACGGAAGACTATATTGTCTCGTTTAAAAATAAATGCACTTTACGACAGCGATATTAAAGAAATATTATATCAAAACTGTAAAAAATCTAGGATTATTAATTAGATATTTAGATCTACAAATAAGTGTATTTTAATGGTATTTGAAAGAACTAATACCACACAATTGATTTGAAAAAGTGTGATAATATAATTAAAGAAACTTAACAATTACTCTTTAAATATATTTTCTCCCCTAGGTCTGATTCGTACATACGGAACAAACAATATAGACGAACACTTAGAATTTTTAATGAGAATTTCCGAGTACCATTGAACAGCAGTATCATAGGTTGCAATTAAATCAAAGGTATTTGAAGCACAGTTAATGCAGAACAGCCCAAACACTTATGCGTGAAAATCTTTGACACACAAACCAAAGACATAAGGAAATAAGAAATACTTTTGATTATATAGACACAAGATATCTCAAAAGTGAGATAACTGTTTTACATTGACTGTCCTTTTAGAGCGCTCAGCGAAAGCCTCTGGGCGTCAAATGATGTATGTTAAAATAATAAGCGAGTGTATTCAGCGCGGTGCGATAATCGAATATAAGTAGAAAGAATTGTTCCAACCACTCGGCCAGAGTAATTCTTTCTACGTCCTCATGTCAACGGGCTTGGGCCATAAGTCGCTCGCACTGAGCCAACAGGTACTTCTTCTGTTGCTCGTCGTATAGGAATATCACCTTGCCGGAACCTGAACTTGGGAACATACCTAGGACCTTTTTCTTTGCGGTCGGGATGTACACACCTTTGTTGACCGCAGTCGGTATTTCCGGTATTTCCGTCCATAAGTACATCCAGACGATCTGTTTTTAATAAGAAATGAAATACATTAGAAAATGCTTCCATTTGAAAACTTTTCATACAAAAGCAATTGTACCTAATAATTAACGAAAAATATATCCCTATATACCTACATATTATATTATATAAAAATCTTGTGTCTCGGTGTTTGTGGTAGCACTTCTCCGAAACGGCTGAACCAATTTTTATGAAATTGTTTTTGTATATTTATTATGAGAGAAGGTCGTAAAGTATATTTCATACCGCTAGGTGATTAGGGTGTATTTTTTTCTATTGTTTGATAAACATTATTGTTTTTTTTTTTGATTTGGCATCACAAAATTCTATAACCCCAATTGTCCAACCCCTCTTATCCCCACCCTCCCATTTTTTAATCGCGATATTCGTATTTTTGTATGAATAATATGCAAATAATCCGTGCGAAGCCGGGGCGGTTCGCTAGTCTACCTATAAAATCTCACTAAGTCAACTAAGAAGTAAAACTATTAAGTAGGCCAATTTGAATTTTAAAAAATCTGTTACACTAGTTTCGAATCGAATAGCACTATAATACCTTTTTAAGAACATACATTTGAAATACAGGTGTAAACTTAATGAAATATTTATATCAAATTACTGAGCGTTGGACACGCCAAGTAGCCGTTGCATAATACATGACTCGCAGTGGTCGAGAACGATACAAAATTGTATTTTATCTTGTTTAAGTCTGCAAACCTATACCAACATTAATTACAAGAAAACAAGGGCACTAATTTTATAATGAAGACTAGTGGTGAAGCATAGTTACTGGATAACGTTCATTACGACCTCTATCGAAAATTCAAAGGACATTTCAGTTTGAGAAAACTAGGTTTACTAGGTTGCCTTACTAAAAACATATTTTTCATAAATAGAAGTTCAGCTTTGTTAACGTATGTATGGTCACTCTCAGGTATGGATGGGAAAGTAATTTCTTCTCTTCAATAATTTGCCAAATAATTTTCATTTGACCATATTTTACAAGTCATCATTACTAAATTTTAAGTAAATCATACATTATATTTATAACTTTTGATAGTGATTAGTGGCCTACTTAAGTTGCTGAATATAAATTCACGCACACGGTAGTGCACTTACCTGCCAGCCACCGAACACATTGTTCTTCTCGAGGTAGAAGAGGCGCTTATCCGTGCACATCACCACCTCCTTGCCGGGGATCACCCACACGTGCGCCTCGTACGTATCCGTGCTCACGAACTTACCCTACACACCACAGATTGAATCAGACAAATTGTTTATTTGATCCTTCAAGCCGGATTTTTATATTAACCACTTAATTTACATATGATGCATACTGAAACAAGGTTTATGCGAGACGTTAATTGCACAAATTTTACCTCCACCAGTAACATAATAACTTTCTTATATTATATCAAAATCAAAAGTTTTTTATTTCAAATAGGCCTTTGCAGGCTCTTATGAAACGTCTAGTTGCACGGTTCCAAAAAGTGGGTCTCATGGAGAAGAACCGGCAAGAAACTCCATGGACACTCTTTTCAACAATGGTTTAGCTTACAAGGACTCGGTTACAATAGTAATAATCGGCTGAGAAGTTTATATAATGCAAGGTATACAGAGATTCTATACAATGCAAAAGAAAATTGAGTTTTTACTATTAGTGTAAAATGAGCTACACACACTTGCACAGCGCAAGTTGCCAGGGAAGGCGCACATGCAGAGATGAATTAGCACCATACATCTTTATCGTCAACATAGTCTTGGATTTTATAATACGCTTTTTTAATTAAGATTCCTTTGATGACGTTTTTGAACTTTTTATTCGTAAGATCAGTTACACACTTCGGTAGCCTGTTGTAGAATCTGACACAATTCCCAAGAAACGATTTATTCGATTTTGCTAATCTATATTTTGGGACTACTATTTTATGCTTATTCCTGGTATTTATAGAATGAATATCACTTTTGACAGTGAATTGATGCAAATTTTTACGAACAAACATGATATTCTCTAGAATGTAAAGGGAAGGCAACGTGAGTATATTAATTTCTTTAAATAATTCTCTCAGAGACTCGCGGGGGCCAAGATTATAAATTGCACGAATTGAATATAAAAAAATACATAAGTATGTTATAATATATAAAAAGAATTTAAAAAGGCTTTATCGTTATCAACTTTTTCATGGAATAACTCGATCTATGCAATTAATAGCTCAAATATGACGTTAAGATACTGTAGCGAAAACTTATTTACAAAAAAAGGCTTTTTTAAAATATTTGTATACTATCTAAGGAATTATAACAGGTGCAAGTGTAAACGAGTCCAATTAAGAATTCCCTTTACCTTCTCTAGTTCAGAGAGCATCTTATACCCCTCCGCTTGTGACCGTGAATACGGCCTCACGCCCGCATCGGGCGGCAGATATCTCGCGGCTCGACGCTTCGTCACCTCTTCAGACAAATCAGCTGCCCTGTACATTACACCTCATTTACTAAACTAAAACCTACTAGATATATTTAAATATACCACTGACCATTTATAAATAAGAATGGAATGAATTCCACTTTTGTTATCACAAACTTATGTTAATTAGTATGATCGTCAAATTTTGCAATATATATGATATTAGTAATTTTATCAAATATTCCATTCTGTTTAATTAATAACTTAACCATTAAAACTAAGAAGAATACATGATTTGGTACGTACGTCGTTTATTGTTTACATCACGTTACACTTTATAAAACCGAAAAGAAAGATGTACTTAAACTTCAACGTTACATTTAATGAAAGGTTTAAGTTAAAAAAAAACTCGTCTAAATGATTCTAGCTATTTAGTACATGAGCTAAATTTAATCAGGCTACAATGCACCTCTTAATGGAGGTAAGCAGGGTAGAGGTAAAGTCGATGAACCCGCCGGTGGGTTTAAGGATCAGGCCTAGCATGCCGAGGCCTAGGCCGCGCGCAAAGCCGGGCACGCCGCCCGCAGTCGCGCCTCGCACGGGCCTCTCCACCACACCGCGGACTCCTTCCACTATGCCCTAAGGTATAGCTATTCTATATCACATCTGAATGACCCGGCTATACACGACTAACACAATTTCACCTATACAAAATGTGAAACACGTAACTGTATTGCAACACTTAGATCACTCGTGGTCAAAACGAAATTGTTAAGATAGAAGCAAAATGGACCGGATCAATATTTTTGGTCAATTTGTATGTTATATATTTTAAATAGAGGAGTTTTTTTATAATTATAGAAAAACTTTTCAGCATAATTGTTTATGATTTAAAGAAAATATTAATTATTTAAAAACATAAACGTAAAGTTCTTACTTCATTGTAAATATATTGACTACTTTTTGATCAACAATAAATGAAGACGTGATATTCTTAGAATTTAATAACTATCGTCGTATTATATACATATAATTTTATGGTTCACCAGAGAAGACTCGTATTTTCTCATTACGCATCACTACACAAGGATCCAGATAATCTTATTTACATTAGAAAAAACGTTTATATAGTGATCTGTCAACGTAAGCAGAAAACATTTTTATATTCATAAATTCAATTATTGGCTCAGACGAACATCCAATTATAATATTGGTAGCTTATTTTTATAATATGTAGACGATAAAAATATTTCACTCAATAATATTTAACATTTATCATGTTACTGCTGATAAATAGAAGCTGTAATGCGGAAAACCTTCTGATTAAACAATTCTTAATCAAACCTATTTTCTTCATTTTGCTTTCTTGTAATTATTACGAGACAAAGTAGGCATTATAATTGTGTAAAGATTTTGTTACACTTAACGACGTGCGCAACAAAACAGTTTATATTAGTCACATGTAAAATAACTTCACCGCCCCTTCAAATTACAATATAGTCGACCCCATAAAGTGCTTTATGCGTTCGTAAATCTAACAAAGCATTCGAGCATGCAAGCGTTTTATTTATACGATATGATATGATTTCAATGATACAAAATGGTTGTTTAAAAATTATTTATATAATTAGTGTAATAGCGTCGCGTGATCGTTTTTGTGAACATTATTTGTAACGTATTTTGCTTTCGAATCAGAAATGACGTCATATGACATATCGCATAAATAGGGTGCACAACTGCACAGTCACTCGTAAGCTAAATCTCCACTGTGGTGCTAAAACGCACTCCATAACTAAAATGGTAAGCTGCATAAAAATAATAGAGCAGTTCGTTATTTCATTCCTCGTAAAAAACTTTCAAAACTATTCCATGTTAAAATATTTTGCAACAAATAGTTCAAATTGAGAATTTAAAGATTTTGACAAATTTGTAATTAAGAGATCGCTCAAATTATTATCTAAAGAATATACAAATACACGCCCGCGAGAATGTTAATCTTTTTGTTCGTTTTCTTTCGTTAAGGGCTTTTTGAAAGGCATGCTTAATTTATTAAAATAATTTATATTCGATAAGTGTCACGTTATATTCTAAATATAATTTCAAGTCAAACGAACTATTCAGTCAAGTCAAGATTCACAAGCGCAGTATCATAATATTGCCAAGCCAAGCATCCCCCCACCACAACCCTGTAAAGCCTAGCGTCCATTCAAATGAAATCGAATCGCATTTAATGCAGACATGCCAAGAAAAATTCGCCTTTCCATAGGGTCTATTGTAGTCGTAGGCATGATTTTGTTAAGACTTGCCATTATCATCATCAAACCCTAAACAACTACGCAAAACCTAAAATATGTAGTTCAATTAATAATGTATGGGATCGGTACATGAAAAAATTTTGGTTCAGCGCTAAATAATAAAAACGTTTTATTTTTATTATGCAATAACTAATCTGCGAATCGTTAATTAGGGGCGTGGATTAAAGAAGATTAGTTTGTATAACATGAGTAGCTATTTCATTATACATATTAATTTTATTTCTTCTACCACATCGTTATCTCAAATTTAAGCATATAAAACCTGTTTTTATGTTCAGTAAAATAAGATTCGACCTTATTCGATTAAAAAAAAACGTCATCGTAAATTCGATGAGGGTAGTATTAATGTGATCGAAATTATAACCTCCAAATCTGGTAACTCGTGCCTAGCTGATAGTTTTTTTTGAAAAAGCCAGAGGTGGCAATCCTGTGTTTTCAAGTTCAGGATTGTTGAAGCTACAATTTAAAAAAAAGAATCGTATGTTCGATCCGGGTAGTATACCACGAAAATTGGTCACACTTAGGGTAGGCTACCGCCGCCCCTGACAGGGTGCGAGGAGGCAGCCCGGTATTTCCTTATAGTAATCAATCTTTCCTATCCATTGGCATTAATTAAATTAATTTTAATCTTAAGTCTTATAAAACAGGAAAGTGTGGAAGTGGCCTTTTTTCAAGTCAAGATACAATGTTTATCATGTCCGGCAACCCATATCAGCACTATATCCGCCATCGAATCATATATAATTTGGTTTATCAATTAATCAAATAAAATATAAAGTCTTTAGGCTGATGTACCTATATAATATGAAGATTTCTATGTATCGTCAAAATTAAAT
Source organism: Anthocharis cardamines (assembly GCA_905404175.1). Taxonomy (NCBI): domain Eukaryota; kingdom Metazoa; phylum Arthropoda; class Insecta; order Lepidoptera; family Pieridae; genus Anthocharis; species Anthocharis cardamines. The sequence continues at coordinate 8,238,848 of FR989962.1, forward strand.
ATTACGAAAATTGCTGTTTATTTTCTATTCTAGTGTTAAAAAGAGGTTAAGTTTGTGAGGTTGTAGTGAGTAATATCTGGATCTACTCAACCTATTTTAAAAATTCATTCACCAAAGCTAAATTATTAGCGAGAATTATAGGCTTTTTATAACGATGCGATTCGATTTGATTCAGGACGCTAGACACTCAGAAAAACGACCACGCGCGTGGGAGCGCACCTCTTGACCGCGTCAAAGGAGCCGGACGCGAAGTCGACCACGCCGGCCGTGGGCCGCGCGACCAGCCCCACGGCGCCCACGCCCAGCCCCTTGAAGAACCCCTCCACGCCGTCCTCGCGCGCGCCGTCATACGGCTTCGTGAACACGCCCGTCACTCCGTCGAAAAATCCCTGCCATATATAGTTCGCCACTGTACCAGCCGTTTCGAATGAGACATTCAATGTTTATTCCAGTATATATACACGAATGATCTACACTCACGAATCCCGATATTATCTGATTTTCAGGAACCTATACCTTTCAAAGGTTCACAAAATGATTATGTATACTCTATAGTATTGTCATACTTGCACACATCTTTAACAAAATATCTAAAAATATTGTCTTTTATTAACGCGAGTATCACACATTTAAATAATACTGGATTAAAACGCGATTTATTATTTATATTGATTCCCCGTGACCATTGCTGAAAAGCATCTGAAACGTCGGAATAAATAATTTAAAGAATATAAATAATAAATCGCGTTTTAATACAGTATTTTATTTAAAAAATATCTAAGTCAAAATATTTTAATATACAAATTTGTATTAAGAATATATCAGTAATAGCTATAAATTATAATTGTTATTTGAAATATTCTTATTTTACTTTTCTCATATGGTCAGCAACAAATACTGGTCCACGATTCCTTTGAAAATTATAAAGTTAATTAATATTTAATTGTATAAATCCAAAAAAAATGTAAAAAAATAACATTACAATAATTGTTTTACATTTAATATTACTCACCATGACAAGCCCTTTACCACTCCTGGCTAACCCTTCTTGCAAATTAGCTGGAGGCTTGTTTATGTTGTCTCTCCGTCTTCTTTGATAATCCTATTTGCGTGAAAAAGAAAATAATAATAGTTACAGCTTAATATCAAATAGAAGAATAATAATAATAATTTAAAAATATTAGTGTCAATAAAATACATACAAACATAAGTACGAATCGTAGTAAATATTAAGAATTCGTATCGTAAGGGCATCATCATTTATCATTCTTGTAAAATAAAATTGATTAATTTCTCGTATCATTCACAATGGTGAAAAAGGCTAAAATATCAACTTTGAAAACCATCACAAAAATGAGAATTTAATAATAGCATTACTTTGAAAGGACTTTAGCTGGTATTATAATAGGGGCCAACATTCGGGCGGCGCAACTAATGGTAAACGATTACCGCCGCTCATGGAGATTCGCAACACCTGAGGTTTTGAGGATGTGTTGCCGCCTTTTTAATGTATATATTAGGTCTTAAGTGATGATTTAGTCGCCAATCTACCATACTGGTACCTACAAGGTTCAGATCTACTTAAACTGTTGTCGTCTCTTATATTACTCTCTCTCTGTTAAATAAATAAATAAATATGGTAATAAAAGGGACAGCAATACTTTTAAGCTCAATTTTCATTGGCGTTTGAATATTTCACCATCATTGTTTTACATGACGTTATGATTTTAAACTAACCGTCCGTTTGCATTGACATTTTTATAATGATACAATTTTAAACGTACCAAAAAAATAACTCTTAAAATAAAGTAAGTAAGTAAATACTTTATTGCACACAAAAATACAGTAAAAAACTTAAAATAGACTTAAAATAATAAAAGTAGACGAAAAAAGTAAACATAGAATAACACGGGTCAACATGAAATTTGACTTTGATTGCAAAGCATTAAATTTCGGTAGTTTAGGTCGTAATTAGACGGAAAAAAAATATATGGCATGAAAAACTTTGCTTTTGTGCTTAGAAGACTGATTGAACGAAATTTTTAAAAATCTCGGATTTTAATTGAAAATAAAACTATTGAAATAAAAATGTTTATTATTTTTATTAAGTTTTACTATCAAATTAGCTTACAGAAAAGTGGAAAATAACTTAAAAGTGCACACTTTTACTTTTTCTTTTATGTTCATAGCTACTTTCTCTCAATAAACCCCAAATATAGTCGCCCATCATGTTTTCATTGTATTGGCCTTGATAGCGTTGTTCAAAATTCATGATGTCCTGATGGAAACGTTCTCCTTGCTCTTCGGAATAGGCTCCCATATTGTTTTTAAATTTATCCAAATGAGCATGAGAACGTGAGATGTCTTTAGTTCATATTTCACGTCTCGAACTTTAATAAATTGACCACATATAAAACAAAATGCATCAGCATCGTATTTGTACTTTCGTGACGACATTTTAAGTTATTCTGGGCTTGTAAATAACACCTGATGGTTGTTTATCACTCGGGTGCCATCTAGCGGCACAGTGTAAACGTTAATAACCCACTCTCACCGCGCGGTCTTTTTAAAAATATTAAAATCAATTAAAATTTATGAAAAAATTGAAAAATGAGTATTATTATTATAACTATCACAAAAGCAAACTTTATACCGAAAAAAGGTATTTTCTTTTCGTTTTTGTGCATAACTAACTGGAAAATAATAGTATAAACTTTAGGACAAAGAACGAAAATTTTTTTGTAGAGTTGTGTAATCAGCATTAGATATGTGTACAGAAGGCGGTCTTATAGCTATGACAGCTATTTTTTCCAGACAACCCGCCGATAAACTTAATTGGTCAGCACGAGTTACGGTAATATCGAACTTTTTTTTATTTTAAGGCCACTGCCATACCACGCCAGCGCCTACCTTGTCCAGCGAGAGCGCGGCCAGCCCGTGCCCCATGGCGCCGGTGATGCGCGACACGGCCCCCGCGGCGCCCCCCACGGTGTGCCCCACCAGCGACCGCACGCCCAGCATCAGCCCCTCCGCGAACTCGCCCGGCCCTTGGATGGCGCCCTACCACATGAACTGCTATTAATATCAAATTAAACTTAATGACTCAGTTGTATACGCGTTGTATCCAGCTCCAGAGGTTCCGAATTCGAACCCGAAGAAACAAGTTAAAAAAATTTGTTTCGGTCATAAAGGGCAAAGGCTGATCACCTACTTGCCTCAAAAGATACATTAACAGTGAAACGCACACATAAATGTGTCTACCCTACGCCCCACGAGTGGGGAATCGACTTGTATTTAACATCAAATAAAAAACTTATTTTATACACTATGCTTGCAAATATCACCAGGTGAAATAGCTATGGAACAACTACAAATTGAACAAAGTACATATTTTTGTCTACATCTGAAGGATAAAAGCAAAATGCAAAAACAGCGAGGCGGTCAGGTACAGTGCGTCAAATTAATCTAAGAGTTTTAACATGATCAATGTGAAGAAAAACCTGGAAGGGCTCATAGAACAGGTCCTCGACGCCCTTCTTGAGGCCGATGACGAGCCCGTACGGGTTGCCGATCACATCCAGGCCCAGCACCAGCACGTACAGCTGCTTCAGCGCCTGCCCCGTGTAGTGGCTCTGCACCTGGCTGATCAGCTCCTTCTGCGACAGGAACTCGTAGTTGCGCTCGTAGTACGACAACCTGTACGTAAACTATTTCATCAGATAATATGCAGGATATGAAGAGTCCCAAGCACAAAAAACTTGCTAAAAAGTGTTTGTACCATCAATGTGTTCATTCACGCTTTTCAGAAAAGGGAGCAAACGAGCTGACGGCTCTCCTGATAGTAAGGGATTGCGATGCCCAGACATCTGAACCTTAGCACGAACGACTTGCGAGAAAATGTAATCGTATGTATGTTTTGCAATTTCTCATTATCTCATTCGAATACTTTCTCGCAAGTTGTTAGTCTTAGGCCCTCAGATGGCTTTTAGGTGTCTTAACAGAATGACCTTTAAGAAATCAATAGGCTCTTAAGGTCCTTAAGTCATATCGGTTCGGAAATATAGGTATCTGATACAACTGATTGTGCGAGATAGTATTAAGGCAACCTTTTAATTGGTTGGCTTGGGACTCCGTTATGAAATCATTCCTAGAAATTAAGCAGTGCACAGAATGCCTTCCTCCTTCAATCAGATAAGATCACAGCGTATGAAATATTGCAGCTGCTCAGCCGGCTAGGTATGACAACCACGACATAATTTTGTCGACCATTATCTCGTGTTTTAATCAATTATCTCTTTGTGTCATCCGGGTCTAATATGACACACTTAAAAACTCGACTTCTAATGTCAAAAGTAGAGAATTTTTCGATCGAGATATCTTCTTTATCAAAGTTGTCGATGTCGAGATATCTTATGTCTTAATTTGTCTTCACTCGTCCGCGAGATATCCCTTGATGTTCATGCTAGGGGGACTGGTAATACCTAACATCAAGTTCTATAGTCTATCGATATCGGCTATACGAACTTGAAGACGACATCGTTCATGTCGGTGAGCGTGACGCCGATGCTCTGCAGCAAGGTGCCCACGAACGTCGGCAGCTGGCTCGCGCCGCCCAGCGAGAACGACACGTGCACCTGGAAGCGCTCTATATTCACACAACTGGACGGAAATCGGGTTTAATTGTTCCGACGCTGGTCTGACAAAAACGGTGGTAAATACAAAATAAATATTTAAATTTATTAATTAGACCATCTTAACGTACGGGAAATATGCAGCCAGATTATACATATAATTTTTAATGAATTTGAAACAAAAATAAGATAAATTAAGAAAGTCGGAGATAAAAGCTATCAAGAACAATTTTTTGTATGAAAACATTTTCTTTTAATATTCAGGTAAAAGAAGGTAATATCTCGTAAAGTAGGGGTTTACACGAGAACCAAGGTGGTCTTACTCCTAAAATAATATAAGAAATAGGAACGGTAAAGAAATACACGATCTTTAGGGAGAATTTTCAGGAAATTCGAAAGGGCTGAAATAATAGTTTGAGTAGGTTCAGTTACGTTAAACACACTGTAAGTTAGTCACACAGTAGTTATACAACATTTATTAATAAAAAAAGAATGTAAACACTTATAGCATAAAAAGTAACAACTTTAATAAAATATAAATGGTTCAAAATAACATGAATACATAATATACCACCACTTACTTTAAGAGGTGACAAGTGTAGATTGTCATAGAAGTTCTTGAGATCCGAGGCGGCGCCCATCGCAGCTAGAGCTTCCAAAGGTTGACCTGCCTTTTCTAAGTCCGCTTGGAATGCATCCAACTACGAAATTAATACAGAAATGTAAAGTTACATTTTTCAATAACAAGAAAAAAATAATGCTTATTGACACATTGGATGAGACACCGTGTCTATAATATCTATAAATTTTACTTTTCTCTAGGACTAATATGCGGTTTAAAATTGTAAACCCTATCAAAATTCCATCCGGATTGCTTTCATATCATGAAAAAGCCCTGACGTGCAGTTTACGAGTTTTAGATATGGTTTACAGATTACGGAGTAAAAATAAGATGGTTTATAAAAAACGCTGAACATCAGAAAACCCTAATTAGTAAGACGAATCTCCATCTTATTCCCCTGACTTTCACTTTGAAGACAAATAGCGCAGCCCTCGTTTATGAGCAACGCTACATAACTTAATCATATAATAAATATAAAGCATTCCATTCTTACTGATACATATTATTATTATTATACATACAAACATACATATACATCACGCCTCTTTCCCATTGGGGTAGGCAGAGATCACGGAATTCCATATGCTCCGATACTTACATACCACTTTACCTAAGATTAATAATTGGTCTCCGTGCGCTACGACTAGATACCGCGCTATAAAGAAAAAACAGAATTGAATTAAAACATGGAAAAGCAAGAAAACTCACAGCCTCCTGTTCAGTGAGCAGCCTCTGCGGGAACATGCCCATGAGCGCGTTGATGAAGCCCATGTCCACCTTCACGTGGAACTCCTGGATCAGCACCTTGTAGTACTTGTACTGACGCACTTTGCTGTGCTCCATTATCCGCTCGACTATTGACACTTCGATAAACGGTTTTGTACCTATTAATTAAAAAACAGCAAGTTAATGTCTTCCTCTGGCTTCGTTCAGGATTAAAATACTTTTTCGGGATACATGGTAGACGATATTACACGTGTTCTGAGTAATATATAATAGTATTTTTCCATATATATATATACATACATTCAGCCATAGATGATTCAACAACATTTAAGCTAAAAACATCGAGTGACTTATCTCTTAAAGTTTCAGACAAATGGTTAAAAACCTTATCATCGTCAGTAGTCCGCTTTTATGAAATAACGCAGTTTTGCGACGAGGTATATGGAATAAAACACATGTCCCCGGTTTTTTATGAGTCTGAAGCTTTTTTTTATTTAATTTTTTTAGAAGCACCCCACAATATTATTGCACACCTCAATAATGAACCTAAGTGACCATTGTGTGCTGTATGCAGGCTCACCGCTGGGATCCTCGCTGGCGACGGACTTGGGCGGCGGCACGGGCGCGAGCACGACGGGGAAGGTGGGCAGCGGCAGCTGCTGGTCCGCCTGCAGCCGGTACAGCCGCGCGTGCAGCCGCCGCGAGTGCGCCGTCAGCCCGCAGCGCGCCCACAGCCCCGGCCGCAGCGTGCGGCGCAGCAGGCGCGGCGCGGGACGCAGCACGCGCATCTCCTCGAAGTCCACCTGCACACGCGGAACGTGACGCGGTCGAATACCTCGACAGACGCGCATGAGGTTCACTTGATGGTAGGTGATACCTCAGCCACAGAACGTCAGTCAATGATGCGCTGTCGACCTACTTTTTACTTCGAGCATTCGAAAATCCATAGACTGAAACCGAAACGCGCAATATGCACTTCACGGTTTTTCCATCTATGAACGGTGGTTCGTTACCCGGTCGGAATTTAGATATTCCTCCCACCCGATCAATGCCCAAAGTTACCAGACGTGGAGAAAACATGCTTACAGAAAATTATAATGTGGTCCCGGTGGGATTCGAACCCAAGACCCATCGATGCGCATGGCAGGTGTTCTACCGAACGCGCCAACGATCCCGTCGTTCTTGCGCTCTTGTGCATCGAACGCGGAACGACAGGGGAAAAAACGAGGTGACAGCATTGATGTGGTATTAAATGGACTTCGGGATGTGTCCCAACCAAAAGAATAACAATTTTGCAATTAAGTAATTATCTGTAGCGACATCTATGATCAGCTACAAGAATCAATACAAAGACGTCTAACCCTGAATCGCTCTATATTGAGAAAAGACGATGGTGTATCTCTAACTATAACGTGTGTGTGTTATTAAAAAAGGCTTGAGATGACTAACAATAATTTTATTTAAACCATCAAGAAACTACGTCCCAAGTTATAAAACTGTATAAAATGTTTTCTTGTGTAAGCGTTTTATTTCATAATGAGAATTTAAATGGAAAAGGGGTGGATGTTCTATTTCCTAGCATACTGGTCCCTTCTGCATTATTCTGGTTTATTTTCTATTACAATTAGAAAAATATTGTAAGTTAATATAATTGTATCATAAGCGAATTATAATCAACATACCTCAATATTATCATCGATAAGCACTCGCGGGGAGACTTCGTTGTCGCTAACTATTTTTTCATTTATATACTTCTGATAAGCTTCCTCGTATTGAATGAGTTTCTGGCCTTCGATTTTCTTGTATCTACGCGCACCGACTTTACACTGCTCCCATATTATACCGGAACTGAAAAAAATATATTATATTTAAATTATACTCCGATTTACACAGGAAGGGTACGGTTTCATATATTAATTGTTTGGAATTACCTATACTTTAAATTTAAATGAAAATGCATTTAGAAACATTGCACTATTTTTTAACCTACGATATAATCATATTGTTGAATAAAAACATTCAATTTCAATTTGAATGATTACGTAGTAGAAAAAATGAATGGTTACAACCATTGTATATTATGACATTTAACATTTCGTAGCAATTGAAAAAATAAATATATTTTACATAAGTATTTCAATCTCAGTGAAGCAATATCCAACAGCAACATTCACGAAGCGTGGGTCGGCCATCATTTTATCGAAGTCCTCCGAATCCTAAACTACTGTCGAGTGATTTTGTTTTCATTACAATATAGAAATTAAAGTTTCCAATACTCATCTTATAGTCCTAAATACACTTATTATACTCATTATTGCTACACACAGGTTGTATAGCAGTATAATTATTTCAAATTATATCTTTGAAAAAAGTTAAAAAAAAAAGTTTCTATAAGTTACTGCAGTAGTTATTTATTCATACGTTATAAATAGCATTGAACACTTACACAAACGACTCTTTTTTTTAAATTGGTTTTCCCCCAAATCCATCACTTACTTGGATATACTGATGTAGAGGATCTCCGTGAGCTCATAGTCGTTGACGAGCGAGAGCCCCACGCCCTGCATGGCCAGCTGGAACTCCGTGTGCACGGGCTCCAGCTCGCCCACGGTGTGCGCGCCGCTCGCCAGCATCGGGTCGTCCGTCAGCAGCACCACGCGCTGCAGCCCGTCCAGGAACGACACCCATGTTATGCGCTGCGTCTCGTTTATCCTGCGATTAGTAATTAAATGATTAACATTTCTATAGACAATAATAATATAATTTTTTTTTGAAGATTTTATGGTAACGAGACCTTTAAGCCGATTGTAATTTATTGCTTTAGTTTAAAATGTAATAAGATTATGTAGTAAGAAATGTGTTTCCGTTTTTGTATTATTATAGCATTTCTGAAGTTACTGATAAAATTGGGAAGGCACACTCCTGTAGCACAGTTTTAACTATATCAGCCGGTCTAGCATGACCGCCACGAGATATCGATGGGTCCTACGTATAAGGGCCAATGCAACATTTTGAGCATTTTCACTTTTTTGTATTAAATGCTTCCTTTTACTGTAGTTGATAACGTGCGCTAAAAAAAATACACATTTTATAAGTGAAAATACTATTTTTTGTTACAGTAAAAGGGCCTATATGGCACAATTTTAAACGTATAAAGGCCAAACGCTTATTAGAGACTTGTACGCGGGGAGATCCCGCGTCTTTGTTTACTGCAACGGCTAATTGGTCAGTTGAGCACTTGTACGTCACACGGAACGATGTCGCGCTGTGATAATAACCAATTATTTTAGTGAATAATATTATGTTATTAGATGTAAATTAGTGAAATATGGCGTCCAAATATCATTCTAAGTTTAGTAGAAGTCGGAATTTAGTTAATTTAGCAAAATATTTTCTTAAATAATGGATTAGTCAAAAATATTAAAATACACGTTTTTTTACAAAAGTAGCTTGTGCCAAGTAAATCGTCTAAAGTGACACTTTGGCCTTTTTACTAGTTTTTTTTTCAGTATAATTAAAATAAAAAAATGACGTATATAGGCTTAACTACATTATTTAAAAAACTAATATATATACAAATAAATCGATGTATCTAGAATAACGAACATATGTTTCATAGTAACTATGTAAAGTTTCACAAACATCAGTTGAAGCATCTAAAAAATATATCAAATTGAAACTTTGGGAGCCTCTATTGAAAAGTGGTCAATTTGCACATTGGCCCTTATACATAGGACCCATCGATATGTCTCGGACGAGAGAAGACAAACTAAGATGTAAGATATCTCGATATATTATATCTCGATCTCGATCATTTTGATAGAAAAGATATCTCGATCAACAAATATATCTATTTTTGATATAAAAAGTCGAGTTTTAAGTGTAATTGTCATGTTAGACCCGAAAGAAATAGATCGATAATCGATTAAAACACGAAAAAACGGTCGACAAAATTTTGTTGCGGTTGTCATGCTAGGCCGGCAGGAGTCTGGGTTTAAATTGTTTTATGTAAAAATAGCAGTAATTAATAGCAGTAATTATTATTTCATTAATATACAGCAAAAGACCGTACGCACTGTAACTTCGAAATGTATCACCGAAGGAAGGCAAGAAAGTAATTAATACTTTAACGGCCTTATTCATAAACGTATTATAAGCTTGATATAGTTAAAATAAAAATATGTTTTGTCCCGCTCTATCGAATATGAAAAGACTACAGGACGAAAGAAACAAAACATATTTTAACTATATCAACGTTTATAATTAAGGCCGTAAATGTATTTCCTGTTAATTTTAAGTATATCATTCACTTTTTTCATATAAATTTACATTATTTTTATAAAAAAAACGCTAATGTCAGCGCACCAACACTCCCTGGGTGCCACTGAAAATCAGTGTTGGGCGCCCCCGGCTCCAACAGGGTGTTCCAATTCGATGGTCACCAATTATTATTGCAGTAGTAACGTCTGGTGTTTCTAATTATCTTTTCGTTATTGGTATTATTGTATAGTTAGTGTTTTTATCTGAATTAAGATTTTCTATTCTATTATATTCTAGATCATAAATTAAAAGATCGCAAAAGAAGCGAATTTATCTTCAAGATATGTGAGGAGTTAGGTTTTATAGGAACACTGACGCTATTTTATTTTACTAAATCATACAAACATGAAATCTCCGATGCCGTCTTTCCTTAGGTCATTCTCAATTTCTTTCCTCTTGTGCCCCTCAAATATTAACGTTCTTGGTCCAGCTGGATTGTCCCACGTGTACAACATTCTATTCATGGATGGGATTTTCCTGAAAAATGTCAACAGTATAAGAATTTTCTATTATTACACGTATCACATATTAAAATGAAATGACATGGATTAAAAGGCGATTTACTAATAACATTATATATTTATATCTTTCTGAATTGAAAAATAATCTTCTTCTTCCTTCCCTGTATCCTTTTTATTTGCAGTCAAAACAGTATCCCTTTTCTATTCTATTCTTCCACTCGTCATACCATCAGTCACACCTCAAAACATTTATCATTCCTCACACAATCAATCCACCTTTGTTGGCATTCCTCTGCCCTTGCACCCATCCACTTTCTTATATTAGTATTAGTAACTTTTAATCCGGTCAAAGTTATTTTATTTAAATGTTTTTACAAGACATTTTTACCCAACAGTATCTATTATAACCACACACAAAGACGACAGCCCATCTTCGCAAAATTGAATGAGAGTCCTATGGAACTCTGAAAAGAAAACATTGCCTATAATGTCAAAGAAAATAGATATAAATAGAAGAACAGTCCCATACAAACTTTTGGCATAGAAAAAGTAGTTCTATTTTTCAACTGTAGAGCGCGCGGCAATGTATCGATGTTACACATTTAAGCAGTCCGCTGACTCCTCCCCTCGCGTCGTCTCGCTTGCCCTTAACGGCAATAACGCTCTAAAAGCGGCTGGGTGCGAGAGAGTGCGCGCTATGACTCCAGCGTCAGAGTGTGCGTTCACACGGATACTAGCAGCGCCGCGGTGGTTGGGGTAAGTATTACTCTGACCCCAGAGAAACCGTGCCAAGCGCGCCTGTAAGGCCTGTTCATCTATGTTCTTTGATAATGTGTATACCTGACATTGACGTTCTCCTTCTCGTACACGTTGACGGCGTGCGCGGTGTAGTTGACGAGAAGCGCGGGCGCGTGTCCGTCGCGGTACTGCCGGATCGTTATGTACGTGCCGCCCTCGCTCAGCTGCACCTCTACGTGCAGGCCGCCGTACTATAAGTGTATAGTACCCCTTAGTATACGTACCGTCTTATTCAAAAACGTAGTATAAGCTTGATGTAGTTAAAGTATGGCTCGTTTCTTTCGTTCTGTAGTCTTTTTATAGATAGAGCGAGACAAAACATATTTTAACTTTATCAAGCTTATACTACGTTTATGAATAAGACCGGTAAGCTATAGCTCAACCACTACCCTAATTATAAGCAGAGGGGCTAGTAGGAACAATTTGAGTGAAAAAATTTCCTTAAGACACTTCAACCCGCGGATATCTCGCGGATGAGTGAAGACAAACTAAAATATAAAATATCGAGATATATTATATCTCGACACCGACAACATTGATAGATGAAATATCTCGATCATCTCTAATTTTGACATTCGAAGTCGAGATTTAACTGTGTCATGTTATATAGACCCGGGAGACATAAAGAGAAAATCGACTAAAACACGAGAAATCGGTCGACAAAATTGTGTCGTGGTCGTCATGCTAGGCCGGCAGGAATGTATACTGCAAATATTCGATATGCACCTTTAGAGTGTGGCTCACGATTTAATATTGCTTACCTGATTATTTAGTTTTAAGCAAACGCTGTGTTGTTCTGTGTACAGGAACGGCGCAGCGTGCTCAGTCGATCCGGAAACTCTTAACAACAACAGCTTGTCTTCTTTTTCAACGACTGGCCATAAGGGAGCACTTGAATTTTGTTCTACCTATGATTTTATATTAATTAACAACCTATTGAATTAGAATATAATGCATTAATATGATGATACTCAATCAAACTTACCTCTGTCCACGGGTCGCCGGAACGGTGCAACTCTTGATATTGTATAGCGAACGGACACTCGTTGAGAATGAGGAAGAAAGGCGTGAATATCACCATTTTCGTTAAACTATTGAACGTCAGTTGATTCGTCACTGCAACCTAATTACCAATAATATAATTTGATTAAATTAAAATATTAACATAGCAACAATAAAAAAAACTAGCAATTTGTTTGACTTTACTTAACACCAGAGTATGGGCAATCTGTTAGTTGTATGAGAATTCTGCAGTAATTGCATAAAAGCCTCCTCTAGTTATTTATTTAAATGTTACCTGATAAGTCCGGCCCTCATTTTTACAGATTATCACACCGGAGCTGCCGGGGACGTCGAGCGAGAACTTATCGGACCATTCTCCGAACTCCACTCGAATAGCGGCCTTCTTTTTACCGAAGAAGTTCTTCGCGCGGAAGGAGAACAATATCGGATCCTTGTAATCTTTCGGGTGAAAGATTACATTACCCGTCTCGTCGGCGTTCTGGAAGAATCGATATTTGATTTATAAAACCCCAGTAACTTTAATCCATCACAGTACTCCGGTCAGTGCCAAGTCATTCCATATTTAGTATATTAGTGTCCTCGTTGCCCGAAAGTTTTATTTTGTAGTTGAAACCTGTCCTTTTGTACAACGCGTATAAGATAAAGGTGATGTGACGTGGTTTAGTTTATAAATAGTTTAAACATAACTGTTATAGAAAGACATCATGCAACATGCTTTGTCAGGAATGCGTGGATTAGAATTTTGAATGCCTCAAAGTATACCATTCTGCTTTAAGCTTTAAGCAATGGAGTGATTGAACATGTTCTACCTTAGTTGTGCTGATTCTTAATTTTTCGAGATATGTATACCCAAGATTTTTTCTAAAAGCGAAACATGTATTGCTAAAATATGTTTGCACTCACCGGCAAACATGGGGTATGGCGTCTAATAAATTTACAGCAACGACTATGTTCTATCTGTAATATACACAATACAATTTCAACACTAAATAAAGCTGTTTTATTCTCACAAACAATACACAACAACAACAATACACAAAATCAACAAATACTTGAACTATGTCTCTGCAACTGAGCATGCCATTTTTATCATGAACAATGTACTTATTTTGAATAAATTATTGAAAACTAGTTTGTTCAATACATAGATATGATGCTGTCATATTCTGGTCTAAGGTTATATAAGCAGTTTATGAAATGTTTGGCATTATTATTCGCAGGCAAGCTGTAAGTACAATGAAGGTTATGGAAATGGCGCGGGATCGGAAGAACTAAATAGGCACAGTAAAATACTGAAGCTGTGATATTTCTCATCTCAAAAGATACCTTGTTGGGGGTGCTGGATTCCTTTTCTTGTTTCTTTGATTTCTGCAATCATGTAATATGGCTCGTCACAACCGTTGTATCTTTATAATTTTTTTTAATAAATGCAATTAGCTTCAGAGTTAATCAACAGGTTATTCAGATAAAGGACACATTATTTTAGTATAAATACTGTTTTATACACTTTTTTAATGTGATTTATTGCATTCTATTTTTTATAGAATAGGGATAAAGGCAGCTGGGTCATGTGATAGTAATACTTTAAAACTAGCAACATATGAAACCATCCCTCCATCTACCCTTAATCAAGTAATGATACAAACAAACGTTTCACATAATTTTAGCAATTATGAACCACTCAACCTCCCAAATGTCAATTGTAACGTTGTATTTTTTTCTCAGATGTCAGCCACAGGATAACAATAAATGATGCGCTGTCGACCTAATTTATACTTCGAGCATTCGAAAATCGTATAGACCCGAAAAATGCACTTCATGGTTTTACCTACATCTACAGCGATTCGTTACTGGATCAAAACGTTGATATTCCTCCCACCCATTTAATTCCCGTTACTTAACGTAACATAATAAAAAATAATATATCAGCAGAAAGAGCCCATTCATTTTTATTATATCATCATCGAACTCATCAGCAGAGCGTGAAGCATTTTTATAGAATGGGGGGAAAACGGGCAAGTGGCTCACGTGATGGTAAGTGATCACCGACGCCATACACATTCGCAACAACAGAAGGCTTGCAAGTGCGTTTCCGACCTTTAACCTTTTAACCATTTGTGTCGCATTTATGTAACAAATATTTCCGAGCCCCTATCGCCCGTGTCGTATTTCTGCGACAGAGAAACTGCATGTGTTTTTGTTCTATTTTTTCCTATGAACTGCGTGGTACAACTAAAACGATTATTCAATACTAGCTACATGCCCAGGATTCACACGGGTGCAATGTAGATGTACTATACACAAAACATAAAAAAATCATTAATTGTCCTGTGTTACTCGCTGATAATGTAGGTTTTATGGGTGAAAGAAATTTTAAAATCGGTCCAGTAGTTTTTGAGTTTATTCATAACAAACAAAAATACAAAAATCCAAAAATACAAATCTTTCCTCTTTCTAATATTAAGTATAGAAGTATAGATTATTCGTAGTCGGGAGCTTGAGGCACGGAAGCGCTTAAAATGCTAAGTATTTTTAGCATAACAAGTTTCCATACAATCATCCGGTGGGAAGCGGTAGTATAGTGGCACATAATCAGTGGGAAGTGTAAGCCGCTCACTCACCCTGTAGCAGAGCGTGAAGCCGGTCTTGTTGAGCATCCAGAAGGGGCAGTAGAGCGCCAGCAGCTGCGTGCCGGCCGGCTGCGCGCTGTGCACGCCCAGCTCGAGCACGGCGCGCGCGGGGCTGTCGTGCGACTCGAACGAGCACACCGACAGTATAGGGGCACTCACCCTGTAGCAGAGCGTGAAGCCGGTCTTGTTGAGCATCCAGAAGGGGCAGTAGAGCGCCAGCAGCTGCGTGCCGGCCGGCTGCGCGCTGTGCACGCCCAGCTCGAGCACGGCGCGCGCGGGGCTGTCATGCGACTCGAACGAGCACACCGACAGTATAGGGGCACTCACCCTGTAGCAGAGCGTGAAGCCGGTCTTGTTGAGCATCCAGAAGGGGCAGTAGAGCGCCAGCAGCTGCGTGCCGGCCGGCTGCGCGCTGTGCACGCCCAGCTCGAGCACGGCGCGCGCGGGGCTGTCATGCGACTCGAACGAGCACACCGACAGTATAGGGGCACTCACCCTGTAGCAGAGCGTGAAGCCGGTCTTGTTGAGCATCCAGAAGGGGCAGTAGAGCGCCAGCAGCTGCGTGCCGGCCGGCTGCGCGCTGTGCACGCCCAGCTCGAGCACGGCGCGCGCGGGGCTGTCATGCGACTCGAACGAGCACACCGACAGTATAGGGGCACTCACCCTGTAGCAGAGCGTGAAGCCGGTCTTGTTGAGCATCCAGAAGGGGCAGTAGAGCGCCAGCAGCTGCGTGCCGGCCGGCTGCGCGCTGTGCACGCCCAGCTCGAGCACGGCGCGCGCGGGGCTGTCATGCGACTCGAACGACCACACCGACAGCTCGCTGCTCTCCTCCGGCAGCGTCTTGGTGCACACCCAGCACTTCTCCAGGTAGTTTGGTATCTGGAATGGCGTTTATGTGTTAAGTCGACGCTGGAAAGCAAAAACGTGGTAAATAACATTATCACCATAGTAGTGATAGTAATGATAGTATTATCGATAATGCAGCTGAATAAGATTTATAAAGCAAAAAATAATAACTATAGTGTCCAAAAGTCCAACCACACCTACATCTACAAATAAAATTAATTTTCAAAGCAAAACTATTAAACCTATTTTTTAGTGAAATAAAGACGTATATTCATAAAAATGTAATTTTCAAAGTATGTAATGTGGCAATAAATAATGAACCACAAGGGTTAAGGAGGGCAGGGTAGGTTATTATTTCAATCGGTAATTAAAAATTACATTAATTAATTGATTAAATTGAATTAATCGCACCTGCAGTTTGGTTATAAAGGTCAATCATGTTTTCGTAATACCTATTTATTTAACATAACAAAAAACTAAGTAGATCATTGGTCGGGATTGTCTATTTAACATCGAATTCTTTCTGCATATTTTGTTTTTTAAGGTACAATCAAATCGGTAACAAAAAAAACAAAAATACACTAATTTAAAAGTTGTTACTAAAATTGCATTCAAGTGTACGATAGTCGAATGATACGCGCTGACCCAATAGACGACGAGCATCGACTGCCGAACCAATCACGTGGAGCGTCAGCGTGGTTAACGTCATATCGACCAATGAAGTGTGCTTACGACTCGTGCCGCTAACTGTACATAACCTACCATAACAACGATGGAAGCCCTGTTGGGCGCGAGGTGCGACAGGTGGAACATCTCGCCCGGCTTGAACAGCTGCGTGCGCTTGAGGCCGAGCTGGGACACGACGACGTCGACGGGCAGGCAGTTCTGCAGCGTGACGGCCGGCTTCAGCACGACGTCGTAGCAGGACGACGCGAACGTGTGCCGGTTCGAGTGCTCGAAGAACACTTGCTCCATTGTGCCCACGGCCTGTTGGTTAGTTTATTGTATTCGCAGATGGGTATATTATTACAATCATATTCTCAGTGTTATCAGGGCATTTAACGCGATTTTTTTTATTACAATAATTGAAAACCGTAGTTTCTGTAAATTAGGCTTTTTCATCAATATTTTTATATAATAATATATGGATATATGAATTCTTATGAAAAATTATTTTTATAAGATATGTTCCGTTGATATGTCTTTGGTCAGAATCTTATTTAAAAAGAAATCACAAACAAATAACAGAAATATACTTACCCTTAAATAGAACTTTTCCCCGCTGTTCTTGTCTTTTGAATCGCATTGTAGTAGTTTTGAAATTTTAGGTTCTTGTTGTAGTTCTCGCCATATAAATGGTGATACAGATACTGTAAAACCTATGAAAAAAAACTTAAATTAATCTTATTAAAAAATATTAGTTCTGAAGCTATATTGGACAGAGACGCATTTAGTTACCTTCGACTGAGAAACAAATCTCAGTAGAGGACGTATTTAGTTACCTTCGACTGAGAAGAATATCTCAGCGGTGGACGTATTTAGTTACCTTCGACTGAGAAGAATATCTCAGCGGTGGACGTATTTAGTTACCTTCGACTGAGAAGCTCTCAGCGGTGGACGTATTTAGTTACCTTCGACTGAGAAGCTCTTAGCGGTGGACGTATATAATTACCTTCGACTGAGAAGCAAATCTCAGCGGTGGACGTATTTGGTTACCTTCGACTGAGAAGCCCTTAGCGGTGGACGTATTTAATTACCTTCGACTGAGAAGCAATCTCAGCGATGGACGTATTTAATTACCTTCGACTGAG
This sequence comes from Anthocharis cardamines, assembly GCA_905404175.1. Taxonomy (NCBI): domain Eukaryota; kingdom Metazoa; phylum Arthropoda; class Insecta; order Lepidoptera; family Pieridae; genus Anthocharis; species Anthocharis cardamines. The sequence continues at coordinate 8,256,716 of FR989962.1, forward strand.
AAGAATATCTCAGCGGTGGGCGTGTGTACGGCCTGCAGCGGCAGCCGCAGCGTGCCGCCCGCGGCCACCTCACCTAGCAGCCGCACCTCGTTGCCGCTCAGCGTCATGTAGTACACGCACACCGGTACCGCTAGTGTGTTCATCACCTAACCATTTGTATATCGTTTTAGTATAGGAACTTATGCAATTTGGACCTAGTTCTGCAGAAAACAGCCATGTGCGAAAAAGTAACAACAGAGTTATTAGCATTTTTCTGTCGATAGTTGCAATTGGGTTATTTTTCGTTTTTCTGGTTATCTCAAAATTGAAAAATATTTAATATTTTAACGTGTGTGTTTAACATAACCCAAGTGCAACTATCGACAGAAAAATGCTTATAACTCTGTTGTTAATTTTTCACACATGGCTGTTTTCTGCAGAACTAGGTCCATTTTTGCAAATCAAAAGTTTCCAAATAACATATACATATTAAAAGTAACTATTATATAATATTTTAAAGGTACATCATAATTTACATATACATGAATTACACACAAGGAATTAAACACAAGGCGTAATACATCATAAAACTTTATCTATTGTTAATCTATCACTAGCCGTGATAGGTGTTATACCTACTTAAAACTTAAGAAAATAAAATCAGGACGTTAAAAATATATTTTCATTATTACTTACTACAAATATATACATTATACATATTACACATACTGTGTATATACAGGGGAGTAATGACATACGGTAAACTTACGGGAAATGTTGAATTTAAATATTTATGAAAATTGCCAGTAGTAAGTAGACGGCTGATAAAAGACAATACGCTTCTTAGTTGGATAATGGCGAAGATTTGAATGGGAATATTAAATGGACGCTGTTAAGCAATACAGTGTCAACCCAAATGGTTGCCATTTTAAGAAAAGTGAGTTTGAAGTTTTAATTAGGTTTTATTAATTTTTTTTCAAAAATAACAGATGTAATAGATTTTTTTTTAATTATTATACTAAATGTATATCGTTTTTCTTGGTAGCAATCAAAGTAATAGAATTAAGTGCATTATTGTTAAATATGTAAAAATTTTAGGGTTTCGCGCCCACTAGTTTTTTCAATATTTTTGCTATTAAAACGATTTAATTGATATATATCTCTTTTGGAATATGTACTCCAGCTTATATCCAGCGATTGGTATCAAAATTTAATTTTTTGTCATTTTGTGGGTTGGCACTGTATTGCTTAACAGCGTCCAAACGCGTTACCTGCACAACGCTGCGCAGGTAAATATGCAGCGCGGCGTCCTGCATGGCGACGTCGCTGATGAGCCCGCGCGGCTCCACGGCGGCGGCGTGCGGCACGCCCCGGGCGTGGGTCTCACCGCCAGCGCCCGGGGCGCGCCGCCCCAGCGCGAAGTACCGCTTGTCGGCGCGCTCCACGGGAATTTGCAGCTCTTCGTCCAACTCCACTATCTATAACAGTATGTATTTTGTATACACGAAATATAACGTTATAAGTTGTAGAAAAAGAAAAAACCTTTGCCTAAAAAATGTTTTAAGTGATTTTTTTTATGTTAAATATCGACAGACGAGCATGAGGTTCACTTGATGATGGTTGGTACCTCAGTCTCAGAACATCAGTTAATGATGTGCTTTCGATCTACTTTTTACTTAGAGCATTCGGAAATGCAAAGATTGAAACCGAAACGCGCAATATGCACTTCATGGTTTTTCCATCTATGAACCCTTAGGTCAACAAACCCTATCGATATTCCTCCCAACCGTTCAATGCTCGAAGTTACCAGACATGGGGAAGATATACTTACAGAAAATTATAAACATACCGTCCCGGTGGGATTGGAACCCACGACGGAAACAAATAACTTCATATACCATTCATTAATCAGATACATTTGAGAAGACATTATGATATAGTACCCTAATGTTGAGTTTGAGTTGTGGCGGAGGCTCGTTGAGCTTCATGACGTTGATGCCGCCTTGCTTCAGCTGGAGCGGCAGGCATGCACCCGGCTCCAAAACAACTTCCCTATACAATCAAAAATAACAAACAAATGCTTATAATAAATAAGAAAACTAAATAATTATACGGGAGACATGTTCTCCTATCGCACGCATCCTTAGAATGTTGATAAGGCTAAACATTTTAAACTCAAACTTCAGTAAAATACTAGATACTACTAGATAGATGTTGATACTCGTACATTAGTAAAGTTTATGATTTAAGGAAGATGTGGGCGGATGCAATCTGATGCAGTCAATCTGTGGAGTAATATCTAAGCGAATGGAACTTGAAAATTATTGGAAACTGTTCACTCAAAATTGTGGAAATAAAACGTGTGAATGCGGGGTCTTTCTACTCCATCCGCCCTCATCTTCCTTAAATATTTATATTTTTCAAATCTCAACTAGTTAATTAGTTATAAATCATATTGTAATATGTATCTATGTTGTCTCAGTTTTTCACAAATGCCATTTGATTTTTTTCCCCACTTTAGGCCTATTCCCCTTAAACACTTTTTCACTGCCTAGTCCCCTTACAACTGCTATTCACTATACTAGTTTTGACGATATTCTTGCTCGGAAATTTAGTGTACTTATCGCTTACATAACATGAGTATTACTCTGATTACCTCTCATTCTAAAGTTCCTCGTTAAACAAAGACAGAAAGATAAGCTCTTTTATCTTGAATCCAAGGAATAAAATACTATAATGAAAAAGATGGTTTCCAAAATTACCTGTAATCAGTAGTCGTGTACTCTTCAGTAAGGAAGACAGCGAAGTCAGGATTATTGTGCAATATCAGTTTTGTAGTGAGACCAGTACAGTTGTGGAGTACATAGGGAGCACCCAAGTACTGTTTTTGTGAACTCTACAAGAAAATACGTGAAAATGTGATAAGGCTTTGTTAGATAATCTATCTGGTGTATGATTCATACAAATGCATAATTTTTAACCATTCAATACTAAGTGAATCTTGAGCTTTAAATAAAATTGTAACTTACATCGTCTTGCTTTGCCTTAGCAACCAATGTTGTATCAGCGGCGGTTTCGGCTATCGCAGAAGAGAAGGAATTCGCAAGTTGAGTGAGTACCTAGCAAATAACCATTTTAGAAAATTACCATATGATGAAGAAAATGTTAATTATTACCATTGCTTTATAAAAAAGTAAATTGTGAAATGTAAAAAGTATTAACGGTGGTAGAAGCTAAACGTGGTGGAAGCTAAATACTTACGAGTATAGCATGATTTATCGAATATTATATGACTTGAAAACGAAATAAGCTAGGAATAATTATATTTCTTATATCACTCTTAGGAATAAGTTAATAATATTTTTTATTGGAGTGTAAGAATACATAGAAAATCTTCTCGATATCTTAAAATACTATTGCTATTTTAACTCGTCGTCTTTTACTAATTTGACATTTTATTATTAAAGAGCTTAGATATTTGATTATTATATGAAATAATTATAACTATAGAGTATTTGCTTGGTTTAACATTGTACTGTACAATGTTTGGAACCGAAATAATACTTAAAATTGAGAACTTCTAAAAATGTATTTATCTTAAAATATTACGTATTTAAATAAAAGGGAAAACAATACTTTTAAGCAAGGACTGAATACCGGTTAATTTACTATGGGAGTTATACCGGTATAATAAAGGTGTTTTGGTAATATTATTTCGTTTTTATTCATATTTACTGAAAAAAAATATACTGTGGTAAGTTTAATGTATATTACTCTTTAAAACTAATATCATGGTATCTCACGTATTTTGGAATATAAAAATTAACCTGTTTCAGTCCCTGCTTTTAAGCACACTCACTCCAGATTAGCGTTTGATTATTGAATCATGTGTGTGATAAAGTGTTCTTACCTCAATCCCGCTTCTCGTGATAGTGATCTCCAGCGGCTCACTACTGGAGAGCGTGATGGCCTTACTGGCCTGCCGCTGAGCCACCGCCGCTATGTTGGCGGCCTCGTCCGTCGTATCGATCGCCGATTGGGACTCTTCCGGGCGCATCACTACCTGTTTGCAAAAGATTAATTTACTACACACTCAAAACAAAAATATAAAAGGATAACTAGTTAGTATTGCGACCTAATAAGTGATGTTACTCAGAGTGTGCTATACTACCATGCTCGGTACAGCGCTGGTTTCCAAAACCTCACCGATACTGGAGCATCAGGCAAAAATGACAGAAGCAACAAAAATAGTATACTAATATTATTAAGAGGAAAGATTTGTATTTTTGTATGTTTGTATGTTATGTATAAACTCAAAAACTACTGGACCGATTTTAAAAATTCTTTCACCAATGGAAAGATACATTATCAGCGAGTAACAAAGGCTATATTTTGTGTATATACATCTACATTGCACTCGTGTGAAGCCGGGGCGCATTGCTAGTGTTATATACAGTATTTACCTCCATCTTGAGCTCCCAGGGCACGTGCCGGTACTGGTAGTCCTTCAGCACCTCGACGGGCTCCACGAGCGGCTCCCACATGGCGCGCCCGATGTTGTAGTACGACACTTGCATCGCCCACGTGCACTCCATGTACAACTGACGGAACGATTCGTTTTTAAATCGATAAACTATACAATTTATAGATATATCTATACTAATACTATAAATTTGTTTGTTACGATTTAACACAAAAACTACTCGACCGATTTTAAAATTATTTCAGCAATAGAAAGCTACATTATCAGCAAATAACATGTGCAGTTTTTATATACTCGTAGTACATTTCAATGGAACCTGTGCAAAGCCGGGGGTATTGTTAGTATATCGTAAAACAGTAATGTGACGAGATTATATATGATACAAGATTTAGACATCAACATTCTTTATTCCACATTCGCACAATATAACATTATAATTTTGAATTAAAACTAAACCTCTGGTGTTGCGGATGTCTATGGGCGGCGGTGATCACTTACCATCACGTGAGCCGCCTCCCCGTTTGCCCATTATAAAACAATCTTAGTCTTCTCCTTCTTCCTGCCCTGTTCCCTTTTTTTTATTTGGGGTCGGCGCAGTATGTTTTCTTTTTCCATTCCCTTCTTTCACTCGCCATATCATCAGTCAAACCTCTCAAACACATATAATTCTTCACACAATCAATCCATGCTTTTTTTTGGCCTCCCTCTTCCTCTATACCCATCCTCTTTCAAATTCAAAACTTTTTTAGATACATGTTTTTCAGCTCTCCTCATAACATGGCCATATCATTACCTTTCAATTTTTCATTCACTGGCGCTACTCTCAAACTTCCTCTTATATATTAATTTCTTATTTTTAACCGACTTCAAAAAAGGAGGAGGTTCTCAATTCGTCTGTATGTTGTTTTTTTTTTTTGTTGTATGTTTGTTACGCGATAACTCCGCAAGTTATGGATGGATTTGGATGATTCTTCTTTTGTTTGGTAGGGGATGTTTCATAGGTGGTCCCATATAATTTTTATCGAAATTGGTTTGGTGCTTTTTTAGAAAATCAACAATAACAAAAAAAATCTTATACGTGGATGATGTTATGGTTTGTAGTTCCTTTCACGGCGCTGTCTCATTTGAGCAGCACGTTTAGTGGTAGGTCTACTAAATTATTATGTAAGGATTAATGAACTTAAAAAATACACTTCCTACAAAAATTTTGAAAAAAAAATATTTTTAAGCAAAAAACAAAAACCGACCAGCAAAGAAGGACTGTTTAATCCTGCTTTTGCAACTTTTCGAACGGTACGGAGCGGCATCGGTTGGGTGGCACCGACTTCAAAAATAACTGTTAATAAATAATGCTTTGAAGTAATTAAAATATTATTTTTTACTTTTTAGTTATAGTTTTGAAGTCGGTTTTTGTTTTTTGCTTAAAAATAATATCTAATCTTGTCACTCCACATAACTACCTCAACATTCTCATCTCAGCTACATGCAAACGTTTTTCATCCATCAGCTTACTTGCCCAACATTCAGAAACATACGTCAAGACGGGTCTTATCATTTTCTAAGAAAAAGCAGTAAACTTACGTCCGAGCTCCAGTCCTTGATCTGTCCGGTGAGGGAGGACTGCATGACGAGCACCGGTATGGTCTCGTTGCCGATCTCCATCTCTAGCGCCAGCACGATGGACGGGCTGGACAGCAGGCATATCTCGCCCGCCGGCGGCTTCGACAGCGACTCGGTCGACTCCTCTTCTAGGGTCATCGCCTCCACACCTTCTTCTGTTATGGAGTCGTCAAGCTCGGATTAATGTATTTATGTTATCGCTTTGACGGGAACTAACAATCACTGTATTCTTTCAAAGGTTATCTAGTAGCAAAGAACATAGATGTACAAAGAAGTGACTTTTGGCACAGAAAAGTAGTTCTACTTTTGACCTGTAGAGCGCGTGGCAATCTAAGCAGTCCGCTGACTCCTCGAGTTGTCTCGCTTGCTCTTACGAGCGAACGGCAATAATGCTCTAAAAGCGGCTGGGTGCGAAAGAGTGCGCGCTATGACTCCAGCGTCAGAGTGAGCGTTCAGACGGATACTAGCAGCGCCGCGGTGGCTGGGGTAAGAACTACTCTTACTCCAGATAAACCGTGCCAAACGCGCCTATAAGGCATATTCTTCTATGTACAACTATGTTCTTTGATAGTAGCTGAATAATTTGAAATAAAAATGAAGTATTTATCTAACACACACACAGACACTTAATAAACTGAGTAACACAGATGATGCCACTCTATCAAGCCAAAATTATCTGATTATCTTTAGTTCGATGAACTTTAACGCCATTAACTTTTGCTTCTCCATGTTATTGGACAAATAAAGGTTTTTACAATTGAACATAACAACTAACATTTTATTTATTACATGAAAGGGAGATGTAAAATAATATACAATTACCAGTTTTGAGGAACCAATAGGAGGAAGGTTTAAACGGCTGTATATCCCAAAGCTTGTCATAGAATATCGCCTTATTTTCCTGTTCCACGTTGTCTTCCTCGCTACTCGTCATCGTGGCCAGCACGCGATTAAGCAGTGCTATTATTTCTACACAAGAACAATAAATTTTTTAACCAAACAGAATAATATTAAATATTATGATAATAATTATAAGAGAAGTGCCATCAGAAATTGAACTGTAATGGATAAATATTATGATGTTAATAATTGAGAAGGTCTTTTACCCAGTCGATGAGAGTCGTCTGTTTATGACGTTTGTATTTTTAATTGAGATATCAGTTTTTAAAAACAGTTATTCATTCTGCACAGCACGGCGCTTGCAAAAAAACTTATTTGCATCTAAGCCTACCTCTTGAGTAGGAGTAGGAGAAAACTTAGTTTAAATAACTTCCAAATACTTAATCCGTAGGAAACATCTGGAAAAGTTGAGATCACTGTATTGTTGCCTTGGAGAGTGAGATGCAGTCAGATACGATTAAGGACAAGATTTATAATTAAACTAATGATTTCTATTTGGTTTTTGATTAAACTAATGATTTTATTTCAGATGATCCTGTAAAATTTTATGATGGCCACTGCGAACCGCTACTTGGGTTCACAAAGATGACGACATTTTTGACATTTAAACTCTATGTAGGTAATCAGTTAATTAATAAAAAAACATTCAAAAAAGTCCCCCCTGACTGCATCTCACTCTTTAAAGCCGCAATTAGTACTCTGTTCGTAATTCTGATGCAATAAAGTTTCTTATATCTTATTTATGAAGATGGTATGAGTGGAAGAGTCGAGAGTGACGTTAGCGATCGTACCTCGATTAGATCGGAGATGTTCTTCAAAAAGGCCATTGATAAAAGTGGAAGAAGCGAAAGTGGTATGCAAATTGCAACCAACGGAGCATATAGAATTCGGTGATCTCTGCCTACATCAACTGGAAAGAGGCGTGGTGTATGTGTGTGTTTGTGTATGTATGCATGTGTATGTTTGTGTATGTATGCATGTGTATGTGTGTGTTTGTGTGTGTTTGTGTGTGTTTGTGTATGTATGTATGTCTTATCGAAAGCTATCGAGCACGGTATCTAACCCGGCGAGACGGTGAGCTTGACGTCGGTGAGCGCGAGGTCGACGTGCATGCCGCTGCCGGGCGGCTGCGACAGCGCCAGAGACAGGTGCGCGGGCGCGAGAAGGCGGCGCGGCGCCGGGCCCGCCCCACCCGCGCGAGTCCGTGCCCCCAGCGTGCGCACCACCAGCTGCAGCCCCGAGATGCCGCCCTCCGCCACCATGTGCTCCTCCGTCTTGCGCAGCTTCAACTTTGCTTCCATCTACAATGGTACATTTATTTTGAGGCGGGGAAAGTGAGCGATTGCCAAACGAGTTAAGTTTGAAGTATAGTACTCTCGCTAGTCAGCCACCATAAAATCCAGACCACCGGCGGATTATCGAAAATTGTGGATTATTATGTACAGGAACACGAAATTGAAGGAAACAACAAAAAATACATAGATATTATGTATTAGTATGTATAATATGTATATTCTGGTAAAAACAAGCCAAATTACATACGTTAATTAAAGTTTTGAATTTTGAAACTGACACATAACTTTAATTACTAAGGTTTTGAATACTGCTCTAATTTGGCTTGTTTTTTACCAGACGATGCGTTGCGGCGGATTACCGAACCGAAATTTGTTTAATAATGGCGAATTAAAGGGAGTCTACAGATTACATCACCTTCAATCGACGGACTAGCGAGAGAGTACTGTACTTCTAACCCATGGTATGCCGGAACATGGATCCACGCGATTCCGTCATATTGTCGGAACGCGGATCTACGCTGAAACCACTCCACGCGACTTTTTGTATATTTCGGTAGTATTTACATACATATTAGGTTGAATATATATACATACAGAATAGAGTTCCTAATGAATGAGGTAAATTCTAATTCGATCAAACCATTCATTAAATCGAGCCCAGCAATCGCCTTTGCCGCCAACGCTCATACAGTGCGTATCTCAAAAATCTTTAAAAAATGTATCCCTTGATTTTGGCGGTTATAAGTTTTCGATAGCCATTGTGCTGATCTTAAATTGGATGGAATATTTTCGCTATTTCTTCTTCTGACTCACTGGACCTCATTTTATGTAGTCACTTTTATTATTCCAGTACACGTAACAGTACTGCCACTGTACTACTACAGTTGTGGAGGAAGGGAGGTATGCTCTTCCTCCAACCTAAAGGAAGGATCCTCGACCAGTCGAACCACTGACTGGCCGGTCCTGAGGCCCCAGTGGTTGTAGTCGAGATGTTGTATATATATATACACAGCGCTCGGAAACATTTATATAGCGCGATTCAGGATTAGACGTCTTCGTATTGTTTCTTGTAGCAGATCATAGATGTCGCTACACAGTGTTATTGTTTTTCTAGTTTTAAGTTTAGCAGTAGTTTCAATATAACTCACATTCAAGACGAGCGCATCGCACTTCTTCTGCTCCAGCGACTCGACCAGTATGATGTCGGGTTGTTCGATCTTAACGTTGACGGTCATCATGGCGGCTCGACCCGGCTCCGGCAGCGACGGCGCAGACGACACCGATACTTTCTTTTTCTAAATAGATATTTGTTTTGAACATTTTAAATTACACAATCACATAGCAAAGACAATTTAATTGCTTGGCTGTATACCTAAGCACTGAGCTTAATTTATTACAAATAAGAAGAAAAATCGTATTTAAATATGGCCCTTTTTATAAACAAGTCTATATATACATATGTACATAGTCCCCTTCAAGTATGTTATACTACCTACTACATACAACTTTATCCTTGCAGACTTCCAAATTTATCTGTTATAAATAATTTGACCAATGAAAATTAAGTCAATATCGTTATAAATGTTGTTTAAACAATAATACTTTAAAGTATCATCAAAATCAGTTCAGCCATTTTTGCGTGAAAGAGTAACAAACATCCATATACATCATCTAACTTCCTATAACTATTCCATCCTATAACTTTCACATTAATTATAATATTTGTGGTAATTTAGTACAATATAATATATTCGCCTAAATTGATAAAATAAAGGTAACACTAGCACGACATGAATTTAAAGACCAAGTACGTACTAAAGTTAAATTAATACTTTTGATTATTTTTTTTGCAACCGGGCATGTGGCTCACGTGATGGTAAGTGATCACCGTCCCGCAACATCAGGCTTGCGGATGCGTTGCCGACATTTATGAAAGGGATGGGACGATGTCTATATAATTTTGTCTACTTACAATAACACTATCAGCCCCTTTGTCCGTGGTCGACTTGATGACCTTGACGTCGTCCTTCGGCTTGACCGCGGGCGCGTCCTCCGCCAGCCCGCTCGTCATGAACTCCGCAATCTTGTTGAGGAAGTCCATCGCCAGGATCAGGTTGAAACTGAATATCCTCATGTCAACTGCGAACAGAATTATTGTTAATATCCAAACTAGTCATAAATGGACGCTGTTAAGCAATACAGTGTCAACCCACAAAATTACAAAAATGTAAATTTTTATACCTTCCTTATGAGCTGGAGTACATATTTCAAAAGAGATATATGTATTATTTAAATCGTTTTAATAGCAAAAATATTGAAAAAACTAGCGAGCACGAAAACTTAAAATGTTTAAAATATTTAATAATAATGCATTAAATTCAATTACTTTGATTGCTACCAAGAAAAACGACATATATTTAGTCTAATAATAATAATTCCAAAAAAAATCTATTATTTCAGTTATTTTTTTAAAGAAATTTTATAAAACCTGATTAAAACTTCAAAATCAATTTTCTCAAAATGGCAACCATGTGGGTTGACACTGTATTGCTTAACAGCGTCCAAATAGCGTTGTGGCTTGGTACTAAAAGGGCCAGTATCAGTCATCTTTATTTTCAGCGATTAATAGTTATCACATTTTTATGAAACAGTATAAAAATGTACCTAAAATTTCCCTTTTTACATAGTAAACATATGCTTTTATAAGATTTTGATAATGATACGATTGAAATCCTTCTTGTCCTTGATGTTTGTCCATAGCTACTTTTGTATGTGCGTGTGTTTGTTGTGAATAAATATATGTCTATGTCTATACGTCTAAAAAAAACTTGTTCACTAAATCACATTTAAATTCTTACGTCAGCACTTACTTAGCACCAGGTCGGAGATGTTATTTGTGATGATGAAATTCAATTCTAGGAAAGGAAATATAACGTTACCTCGCAATAGTTTAAATGTAAGTTATTGATGTCATGGAATTTAGTTATTTTTCGTACACTATGTTGTCTTTTTTGTAAGAAATTGGCCTACTTGAACCTGGTTAAAACAAAGATATCATTACACTCACTGAATGTGTCGGAATTTTTCATAGTATACGTAATATCAATCATGCTGCGAATCTTATCGTGGGCTTCCATTATGCTGTCTTGATTTTCTTCACTTTGATCAAACTTCAAATCCGGTCGATCGCGACGTCTCTCCAAATACCTGAACAATGTATTTATATTGAAATTTTTTACAATCCTACTAATATTATAAAAGTGAAAGTTTGTGAGAATGTAGGATACTCTTTCACGCAAAAACTACTGAACGGATTTTGATAAAACTTCATAGTATTATTTTCTAAACATCAGAATAGCAATTTATTGAGTTATAGTTAACGATAGGGATGTTACGGAAGTGGTTTTACCGGAACCGAATTCGGAATCGGAGTTTTTAAATTTGGTTTATCGGAACCGGAATCGGAACCGAAACCGGAATCGGAGGCAGACACAATAGAGAACTGTATAAAAAAATAAAATTACAAACATCAGTTTCATTCATATCAGTTCAAAAAAGTATACACCTTCCTGGGTGTGATATATAAAAATAAACTAATTTTCTTAAATTTTAAACAGAAGTTAATTAAATAAAATGGTGCTAACCGCGGTTACTGCCGCCGATGTGCTTCGACCTCCGATTATAACCTCCGATTTAAATCTATCGGAACCGAAATCGGAATCGGAGGTGCAAAATCAATCGGAAGTTCCGACTTTTCGGAACCGAAATCGAAGCTCCGTAACATCCCTGGTTAACGATATTGAGTTTATTGGCCAAATTATAACGATGAGGGTCGTAAACAAAGTATGTCAGAAAAAATCCTTTTTTTCTTTTAATTAGCCGATTTCTACAATCTTCAAAGCCAGTGAATAGGCCTTTTCTAATTAAGCATGGGAGCATTCACTTTTTTTTAAGAAGACTAAGTAAGCATTAAACCGCATCCGTGCTTACCATCAGGCAGGATTGCGGTCTAATGCTTACTTATTCTTCTTTAAAAAAAATGTCAGTATGGTGCATACCTGGTGATCTTAGCTCCTCTGCCAGGCCTGGTGTCGTCCAGCGTGCAGTCCACCAACAGCACAGAGGTGTGCAGGGAGCCGTCTGAGAACATCCGCCCCTTCACCGACAGCAGCGCGAGGCAGAATCGAGCCAACTCCACGTCTTTTGCGAATAGTGTGTCCTCAGACTGAGGACGATAAGGGATTTTTGTAATATATGTAAAATTCAACTTAAACTTTACAACATATTCGATTAACATTGATATATAGAGAAAAATACGATGTACATAAGCACACGCTACGATACAAAGCAGTTCCTAGGCTAGTAGTTGAAGATTTCTGAACTGAACTAAGTATACCCTAATATTGTCTTTTATTAACGCGAGTATCACATTTTTATACCGAATTAAAACATAAATAATAAATCTATTTAATAAAATATATTCTTTTTAAATGAGTGATACTCGCTTTAATAAAAGAGAATATTAACATATGCACAAGAATATTACAATGGCGGCACCACTTATATAATTACGTTATAATATAAGTTATTATATGACATATAATTACGTTAAAGGCATTATTATTTTTCTTTTGATGGTTGCATTAATGGAGCAAGCCGGGCTTTTGGGCTTGCACTATTAATGGTGGTCCCGCCACTGTCTATGCTTATCTTGTATTGCATAAAACACTGTAAAGAAAAGAATACTCACAAATACAGTATTCATGAGATCTATGACGAAACTATCCATAGTGAAGGAGAATTTGATCGTAGTTCGCGGCTTCTTAGACTCCGTCTGCGTCACAACCGCTGTCGTAGACTTTGTCGTCACTTTACTGGTCTGGCTCTTGACGGTCGGCTTCGAAGTCACTTTAGAAAGATTTGGTTGCGGCTTGACTTCTTCAGCTTTATTCTGACCCTCTTGTAGATTTTGGTTGAGAATCTTCATTATACTTTTGTAATCGCTGTGACCTACAGTAATCTGAAAGAATAAATAAAATGAAATATATTTTTATTTAACAACCATTTCAATCACGGCAATATTTTAGCACAACTTAGTTCCTATTACACTTCAATGAATTTTATAGCGACATCTACAATCTGCGCCTAGAATCAATACGAAGATGTCTAATCCTGAATCGCGGTATATAAGTGTTTCTGAGCGCTGAGTATATATACAACATCTCGACTACAACCACTGGGTCCTTAGGGCCGACCAGTCAGTGGTTCGACTGGTTGAGGATCCTCCCTTTAGGTTAGAGGAAGAGCACACTTTCCTTCCTCCACAAATCTAAAAAAAATATGTGCATATTTATGTTCTGCAAAGATGTCAAATAAGGGCTCCACTCAGCATACGTTTACATAATTGTCTAGTTATAAACCAATCAATTAATTATTATGAACATGATATTTAATTTCCATAGATAGAAAAAACGTGGTGTACATATTGCACGTTTCGGTTTCCGTTTATGAATTTCTGAATGCTCGTACTAAACAATAGATTTACATCGCATCAATGACTGGTGTTATATGGCTGAAGTGAGGTGAACCTCACGCTCGTCTGTTGATATCTAAAATAAATAATTTTATACTAATTATTAGTTCTGGGGCTGTTCCTAAAGTATCTCGTAAAACTGTATTATTGCCACCCTACTTTGGTAGATAATGTGATAGTGCAATATATATATATCTTCGTCTCGTTCTTCCCTCAGCTGATGCAATATTACTTATCTCCTGAAAAAAAAGTGCAAAGTCATACCCCGAGCCCCGCCCTCCTTGAAAAAATTACTCACAGCGATAGTCTTCATGCGACCGGAAACATCGAGGTCCGGCAGCGGCTCGTACCAACTGGAGAGGCTGCGCTTCACCAGCAGCTTGAAGCTGGTGGGCCGCAGCAGCTTCCGCTCGTGCGACACCTCCGTGCTGTCCTCGGTGAGCTGCACGCACGACACCTTCAGCTCCTCCAGCTCGAGGGTTAGCTCGTCTACTGTCACTTTGTTGCTCACGTCCTGTATGAATACAATTAATATTCATATTAAGTAACTGATGCAGTTGCGTTTTCAAATTAAATGATACCATTTAATAATTTGAAAACGCAACCCAACCAAGATTTTAACATAAAAATTATATTATTAGGTATTTATTATACCACAATAATATTACACAGTATCTTACCTAGACTTTATTATTCACATTTAAGAATTAGCACACCGAATTAGGTAAGTCTTTTTTCGTGTAATTAAATTCTATTTTAACTTTTTACTGTTTTCAATTAACGGCTAATGAATAAAAGGAAAGGGTTATAGATCAAGCCTAAATTTTTTCTTCTCCCTTAAAATTTTTACTAAAACATATTTTACTAAAAATATGCTGTTCATAAAGCAAAAGCGAAACCAACTTACAGCAACTGGTAAGTCGACGAACTTGTTATTGATGGTCAGCCGTCCGAAATCCAGCAACATGGCGTTCATACTGGCGGAGTTCTCCGGCACGAGTATGATGGGCGCGGCCAGCCGCAGCTTGAGCGCCAGCTTGGTGGAGGTCTGGTACGCGCTGTGCACGTTGGCGCGCGCCGCCTCCGCCGCCTGCGACGACGCCTCGATGATCGCTTCCTGGGCCGCTTGGAAGTTGTTCAGGAACTCCTGTCAATGTAATTGTTCTTTTTATTATATGTATCAATTAAAACGACACCATCGATGATTTAAATCAATATTACTTTGTAGCTCATCACTAAAAAAAAAAAGCAAAACTCCAAAAAAGAAAAATGTATTTGAAATTCCCACGTATATACGACGGTGAAATTCACGAATAAGGCTAAGAACCGCGAAGGTTAGAGAAGCGTTCAATTAAGCTATGCATTATTTATATACAATACATTTCTTACAAATTATTATAGAGAGTGGTAATAAAAAAATTAAATTCAGCTCAAGTAACATTCCATAGCGAATTTTCTTCAACATATATATAAAATTCGGTATTAAGGCATACTACAAATTTTAAATATATTTTAAAAATTATTATGGTGGAGATTTATTTCATCAGATATCCTTTAATAATAACATATTACATTGGTATATTTTTCTTGTACAGAAATTGGTATGAAATAAGTCAAATTTTAGTTAACAAACTCACCAGCATAGAAGTGACGAACCAGTTAAGAAATACGATCCTCAGGCAGTTAATCTGCGCATCTATCGACATATTCACATCACTGACACTGGGGTACTGCTCCACGTTGTACATCACTATTTGTACGTTCATCACGTCACCGCCTAGTACTTTTAATATCTGTAATAAAAACAAGCGAAAGTAGCTTGAGATATAGTTACTTCTTTTTAGTATTTCCTTATGTTTTGCCGACATAATATTTACCAAAAATATTGAACTGACTTGAAAATAAACTAGTGTAGCGAAACTAACGTTTCATAAGAGCCTGCAAAGGCCTATTTGAAATAAAAAACTTTTGATTTGATTTGATTTTGAGTGATAATCAGTGTTGGGGCTTACTTGGAGCGTAGAGAGAGATAGAACGTAGAGCTTACGTAGGAACTGATACTGAGTGAAGTGGGTTTTATTTACTTTTTAAGAAAGTTTTTTTTTTCTTTTCGTACATCAAATTAGTAGTCTCACAATATTACATTAGATTTAAGTGGTATTGTTCTAGAATAAATATTCTATATATCTGACCCTTTCGTAGTTTATTAAAACTTCTTATTCTTTCTTAAAAAATAATTTTCCAATATTTCTTTAACAGCCTTGTAGCTTATCTGTCAAAATTCATTACACCGTTTTAAAGGTTATATTGTAAAGGTATAAAATACAATACAAACCTCCTTGTGCACCGTTGCAGGATTCAAGTCCTCCACTTTGATAGAGGCAATGGCACAATCGACTTGCGTATAGGACGCCTTGAGGACCAGCCCGGCCGTAGCGCCCTGCAGCTTGACTATGGAGAGCGGCCGAACGTCCGTCGCGAATTCGATCTCTACTGCCCCGATCTTAACGTTCACTTTCAATTGTATGCTCTCCACTTGTTTACGGCGAGGTGTTTTCGTTACACTCGCTGTGAATAAGAAATGTCATAAAGCTTTAGGCTGGTAACATATTTTAATTATTACTTTAGATATTTTAAATGCTGAGTGACTATCTTTTTAGCCACATAACCATACTGCTTTAGTTATAAACACTTATTTATATTATTATTTATTTAGTTACATCATAGGTGTTAATGAAAAGAATTATATTAAGTTTGAATAATAATTCAATGCAGCTAAATATAAATTTTCATATCAATTCATTTTCATACTTGATAAACTTAATTTAATAAAAACAGCTGCAAAGCTATCTCATGTTTTTTTGCCTGAATAAAAATAGTAGGTTGTTTTTTTTTGGTTTCAGTCTTCGAAAGTACTCAGAGAATCCTCACCTTTGGACTTGACCATAGACAATAATTCTTCATCTTCCATTATGGTCTCCAGAGGGCCGGCATTGGCATACCGGTCCACTGTACTTTGAATTGCATTCAGACGTGTCTGGAAATGAAATATTGTTTTTATTCTCTAAGTAAATAATATTTCGTTACTTTTTGGCCACCAAACATACGAAATATGATATACCGTTTATTAAAATATGTATGAATAAACTGGGCAGGTATAACGTCGTTGTATAGCAACATTACTGTTAATAAAATAAATTGGTTCATGAGTTGCCGCGCAATTCTTCCTACATCATTAATTTATCCCCCTATTTTTAAAGGATTAGTTAAATATACGCAACTTCTCACTAAGAATTTCCATGTGCGCTGCTACTGGTCACCACCAAAAGTAACATCAGCCTTCTGTCCAAATTCCCATCAAATTAAATTGTTAAAAATAAATAAGCTGTGAAGGAAATTACCTGATAATTATTGATAATGACGAGTATTTCCTGTAGTCCTTGTAAGTGCAGCAACAGCTTGAGGGTAGTGAAGTCTAACTCGATCATTTGTTCCACGGAGCCGTAGTGACTCCTGAATTCTGGACATTTCTTGTCAACCTTCAATAATTTTTGAAAAATGCTATAATTTTATGTCTTAATAATTTATCGTTTTGCTGTATTCTCACGACAAGAATTAATGCTAAAGAATCCTCAATGCGCTAACAATCTATTTTTGTTTTAGACATTCGAAAATTCATAAGTATTCATTACATATTATATTAATATATTAATTATATAACTTATATAATAACATTAAGGCCATTATTATTTTTCTTTTTATGGTTTCATTAATAGGGCAACCCGCCACTGAGGAAGAGCACAAATTCCTTCCTCCACACTTACATTACTATATGTGACAGCGAACAGATACTGTCCCTCCAGGCCGTCCTGGTCGATCGGGGTCCGATCGGTCCGGTCGGTCCGGGCGGTCCGGTAGCACCGGTCGCGCTCGGCGGGCGTCTGGACCACAGCGATGGTGCGCAGCCCCGCGCGGTGGTGCTGCAAGTCCACGGAGCCCAGCCGCACGGCCGCCTCCAGCGTGAACGTCTTCTGGGTCGCCTTTATCTCCAGCAGGTTCAACGAGAACACTAAGAACTTGTCGTAGCCACTTGACGGGTCCATGGTTTTGCGGTTCACGCTTAGAATTAATTCTGAAAAAAATGCATTAGCAAAGTAAGTGTCTACTGATTTCATTTAATATTCATATTTATTTTTTATTTGATTGTACTTGTGTTAATTAAAAATAATGTGTTTTTTTATATTTTAAATACACCCGTCATTACGTGACCTGGTAGGAATCGCCACCAGACAATAAGGTCGACCCTTGAACATACGTTAAGTTTGTAAGTTATTTTAAATTTGTATTTCTTTGTTCTTTTTTATTGTATACAATATAGTTATTATTATTAAGTGATCACATCACAAAGGGTAAGGACGGCAACACATCTGCAGATACTGTGGTGTTGGAGATATTATGTGTGTTGGATTGGCGGCGGTGTTAGTTTTCCATCACGAGAGCCGTATATTTATTTGGGGTAAACGAGCATGCGGCTAATAAGGGGGTATTTTTTATATAGTAATTTCTGTTAGGTAATATTTTTCAACAGGTGCCTAATACACAACACTACACAATTTCCACTCATTTCTGAAACAACCAACAGATTCACGATACGAATACTTTGTTCGAAGTCGTTCGGCTTCATATTACACTCAATGTAAGAAACCCCAAACTTACGCAAAACACCCCATCTCTTAAGATCCCTAAGCAAAGAGAGAAATAATTCACGCTCCAATTTTAGCAGCATATTGAGGTGATATTGGAAGAATCGAATTCCGTCAAGCTATTCATACTGAATAATAGAAAAAGTTAATAAGCATACATTTTAAAGGTCGTCAACGCACCTGTAAGCCCTCTGGTGTTGCGGATGTCTATGGGCGGCGGTGATCACTTACCATCACGTGAGCCGACAGCCCGTTTGCCCCCTATACCAGGGACTGAATACCGGTTAATTTACTATGGGAGTTATACCGGTATAATAAAGGTTTTTGTTAATATTCTTTCGTTTTTATTCATATTTACTGAAAAAAATACTGTGGTAAGTTTAGTGTGTATTACTCTTTAAAACGAATATCATGGTATCTTAGTCAGACACGTTTTTTGGAAAATAAAAATTAACCGGTTTCAGTCCCTGCCCTATACTATAAAAAAAAACATATTTTTGCAATAACATAAAATACCTTTCATAATGAAGAACGCTTCAACCTCTGTCAGTTGCACCGTGTGCTCGTCGTCTCTCCTCTGTTTGGATCGCGCCGTATCGCGCTTTTGCTTCTCAACCGGGTCCAAGTACTTCAACAGTGACAGGCTCGATGCTTTCGAGTCACTTGCCTAAAACATTAGAAATATAATATTGTCTTTTATTAACGCGAGTATCACACATTTAAATAAAATACTGTTTAAATTATTTATCCCGACGTTTCGGATAAAATTAAATTTAATCCGGTATACAGTATTTTATTTAAACATTAGAAATATAATAAAGTTACATAGTATGAACAAATACTTTTTTTAAAGCGTCTTTTTATTTTGGTTAGTTGTACAATTACCTTAATAATTATTATTGACCATTTTTTATACATACTATACATATATCGCCGGTTCCGGAGAACAAAATGATGATTTAGATGTATTGGTATTTATCATTTTGTTCTCCGGAACCGGCGATATAGATACAAATAAATTTTAAATAAGACATTGTACATCTTATTTCATATGAATGGCGTTGGTAGTTCTAATAAATTGACAACAGTATTAGCGCATTTGCGTTAATTTTGGTGTTCAAACTAAAGTTTAGTTATACAGATATAATGATTTGAATGTCTCAAATGATATTACTTATTCTTCTCTTCTTATTTCTTACCTTATTCTTCAAAATACTTTCAACACTATACAAACTATCATAAAGACATTTTTTAACGTTATTCAGACATTATTTTGCTACTTGTGATTACTTCGTACTTTCTACTTGACTTCTATAAAACTAAATACACAGTGTAATTAATGACAGTTTCGTATACAACATTTACCACATTACAGTTTCCTTGTAACACAATCTGGGATTCAATGACACGGCCCGTCATAGTGTATGCAAATTTGTAGCAAAATATCTTTAATTGAAAGAGACATTTGAATATCAATATTTTTAATATACAAAAGCTACATTATTGGCTAGAAGTAATTCGTATAGCCAATATGCAATTTGTATGTAATTTCTGATACAAGTCATAGATCTCTGATTTTTCAATTATAAATTGTCATCCATTGTTATAACAATGGAATAAAACTTATTCAAAATTATTACCTGCCTAAGTTATTTGAAAAATCGAGTTTATATATGATAACTATACCTTCAGTTGTGTAGTTTCGTCGGATCGTGGCAAAGGCATGCCGACTAAAATTTCACATAGTGTTAACAACCTGCGAAACAAAATATAAGTGAACTGCATAATTCTCAAAAGATTACCACATTAAATGCTTTAGAAATTATTTTTTAATTAATGACGCGAAGATTAATTATTATAACTATATTTCATATAAGATATCGATTGTTCTTTTTGAGCTACTGTTGTACAAATAAAAATCTAATAAAGCCTTAAACCTTTGTAGTTCGATTATGCAATTATACTTGACTAGCTATTACATAGATTTAGTTATAGTTAGTTTAAGCTGTTGTCACGAATTTGTACTGTTTTTTAGTGAATAAACGGTTCATCTATCTATCTATCTATACAAGGCATATTGTAAAAAAAAACTTATATCCATAAATAAAATAAAATAAATATGTACCTGTCCTCTGAAACACTGACGGCGATCTTCTGTAATTCTCCCATTATTTTAATCTTTGGCAATCGCGGGTCATCGGTTATGAGGCATTTGTGTATTTGTATAACTAAGTTGGTAGGTTGCAGCAGGTGGAGCGGGGTGGCTTCATTGGAGGCGATCGCAGACTGCCAATCTTCGTTCGGAGATGCTATCACAATCTACGGAAATTACGTAAAAACTGAACTTTAGTTTATTATCCACCTTTTCATAACCCTCTAAGGAGTACCAATTAAGGGGTTATTAGACCGTGTCATACACATTTCGCTGCAACCACAGATAAAGGATATAATATTGCTATGAGAATCAATTAAATAGAGAAGTAAAGACTTAAGAATAGGAAGAATAATTTGGTTTTGTCATTAAATGGCCTTAACCGATGGCTGGCCATGCGTCGTACTCGTGAACGGGTGCTACTCGTGGTGACTGATCGGACTTGAATTCGTGTATTCGTGTTTATGGTGATATATTTATTTCGCATTGAATTGGAGTCCACATATACACCAGTGGACTCCAATTCAATGTATTGATCCTGTAATTTTATCAATATTTTTTTTTTAAATTATTATTGTTATTACTAGTTTATATACTTCGTTTATGTTATGTCTGGTAAATGTATCTGTATTTAATGTCTTAAACCCGCTCTACACTTAGTCCGCGGATCGCACGCGAAGGCCGCGACAGTGCGCGAACGTTTCGCATATTCTTCGCAATTTCGCGCTATGTTTCCCGACTTTTGTCAGTTTTTTGGACAGTTGGACCGCGAAACGCAAACAAACTTGTGAAATTAACGTAAACTACTGCGAATGTGAATCGATCCGCGATTTGCGGACTAAGGTCCGTATTCCAAAAAGTTACTCAAGTCGAAATCTATTCTTGAGAATTGTCAAAAACAGAAAAAAATATTTGACAAGTCTCAAAACTAGATTCAAGCCTGAGTCACGTCTAGAAGTACGGGCCTAAGTGTAGAGCGGGCTGTAGCTGCGTTCCCGGCCCACCTGCATCTCGGTGAGCCGGAGGGCCATCTTGTCGTAGCTGTGCGCGGCGAGCTGCGCGCGGATGTCCTCCTCGGCGAGCCCGCTGCGGTGCAGCTGGTGCACGTCTAACTGCGGCGCGCGCGGCTCGCTCTGCACGCTAATCGCGCCCAGCTTCACCACCACGCACGCCTCCCCACTGCCACCAACATTTTAGTCACATTTATAGACAGACATACTTTATTTGACAAAAACTAAACACAATCTAATATATAAAATTCTTGTGTCACGGGGTACGTGATCGAACTCCTCCGAAACGGCTTTCCCGATTCTCATGAAATTTTGTGTGCATATTGGGTAGGTCTGAGAATCGGACAACATCTATTTTTCATCCCCCTAAATGTTAAGGGTAATCCACCCCTAAATATTTTTTTTTAATTTTTGGACGAAATTTTTTGTTTTTATTTTTTTATATTGTGGCATTAAAATATACATACAACCCCTGCTTTTTTTGTCAAAAAATCTAGACCCGTGCGAAGCCGGGGCGGGTCGTTAGTAATATATACAATTTTTGAACTTACTAAAATACAATAAAATATATTGTGTACCCAATGCCGAAAAAGACCCTTCATCAACATTTGTTGCAGTTATAAGCTGCAACGCTGGTTTTTAGAAGATTTATGGTTTAGGATTATTTATTTTCTCTAAAAAATATATCCATTTCACTTGACGAGAAAACACTGTTAAACCTTAAAAGTAATTAATAGTAACAAGAACACTTATTACTTACATAACTAAAAGACGAGAAGAATCCAACAAACAAACAAGCTGACGAATTGCCATATTAAATAGAATTCGGCTCAAATGTATCCGAACTAAAAGAGGAACTATCGAGCGAAAAGAGAAACCATCGCACGCTAGTAAAAACGTCTAATTATTCAAGCAAATTTAGAAAAGACAATAGTCAGTAAGTAAACATTATTCCATGATATATGAGTATTATTTTTTCCAATGTCAAAATTTATCTTATGTGGTTTTGAAATTTCTACTACAACTTTATAATACAATTGAGTTTTTGCTATTAGCATTATTTTGGTCCTTCAAGCCGGAATAAAATACTGAAGTTCAAACACTGTTGTTCTTCCGTCTCTTGTTATTCTGAATAATATAGAACATAAAGTAAAGTATTTAGAATAGAATAATGGAGTTTTGTGAACGATTATTTGCGATTTACTTTTCCTCACTCACCCCTTATACATGCCAGTCTGGGGGACAATTATATATGAAGATGCGACGTCGATGTCCAACTCTATGAATGTGTGTTGGTGCACCGCGTACTGCATTCCCAGGGCTGACTTTTCCTTCAGATCTGATAATTTGTTTTCGGCAGCTGCTTGTAAACTATAAATAAAGGTGTAATTACTTTCACATCTATACTAATATTATAAAGAGGAAAGTTTTGTTTATTTGTTACGTTTTAACTCAAAAACTAATCGACCTATTTTAAAAAATATTTCACCAACAGAAAGCTAATGAAGCTTTCTATTGGTGAAGATCAGCGAGTAACAAAGGATATTTTTTTGTACATCTACATTGCACCCGTGCTAAGCCGGGGTGGATCGCTAGTAGCTAGATATACTAGCTAGTAGTAGATATACTAGCTAGTAGAACTAGTATTACTAAAGTACGTTCGCCACTCTGTTCTGTTTCCGGTTTGATCAAGTTTAGTAAAGAAATAGCTTGAATTTCGAGAAAATTGCATGTTATAAGCAAACGCAAGCGAAACCACTAACAGCACCAAAATTTAAGATTTTTTTTATAATTGACAAATTATGTGATCATTTCACAAATGATAGTAATAAGGCCACCTATCGTATTAACTTTAGTCTTTCTTTCCGTTAATTACCTGGTGTACAATAATGATTATTTCATTTCAAATGTGTCTTTTATTATGTATAAGTTTCTGATACTTTTCAACATAGTTAAAGCAGTAGACATACTGTACGGTACTTACGTAGTTAAAGCAGTAGATTCTGAGGGCGGCTTGAAAACATTGACGATCTCTATAACGGTTTGTGCGTCGTATACCATTTGCAGGGGGCGCGCTCGCACTTGAACGCGCTGATCGCATTTTCCATCTATAGTATAACAGTTTTCCTTTACAATGACATATAAAAGTGAATATTTTGACACGGGGCAACACATTTCTGTGAGTTCAGGTAAGAAGGTGGTCAGTCAGGCCCTGTCCGACCAAAATATTTTATTTAAACCAGGGAAACAAGGTTTCCTGGGTTTTTACCCACGACCTCCAATGCTATAAGTAGATTTATATCAGTTACTTTTATCTCAATTCCATCCTTTTCACTCAAAGGTACAACAAAGGTAAAAGAACTTAATGTATGGTATAATGATGACGGCGAATATCCTATAATGTTTTTCATAGAAATTATGTTATGAAATATAATTGATAATAAACGCACTAATTACCTAAAATTAAATCTTATGTTACCTTAGCAAGCAGATCACTTACCCAACGGATTGGTTTCAAACAGAACATTCAGCAAATTAACATCCTTCGCGAACTCCTTGGACGTGACCAGCTGCGGCAGGAACTCGCCCTGACGGACTCCCGTCACCGTGAACGCTTCCATTCGAACATCCACTCTGAGAATGTTATTAGCAAACATTAAATACCATTTATTTAATTACTCTTTAATTCACAATAAAAACAAAAATATTAAGAGTAAGAGTAAGGGGTAAGAGTAGTTCTTACCCCAGCCACCGCGGCGCTGCTAGTAACCGTGTGAACGAACACGCGCTCTACAGGTCAAAAATAGAACTACTTTTTCTGTGCCAAAAGTTTGTATGTACGTTCTTCTATGTACATCTATGTCCTTCGGTATAACAAACTCACCGCAACGCGTTGGCACTGGGCCGCTGCCTCATATCCAGCCCCACGTTCTCGACGCAGGCGCGCAGCACCTCGGCCACGTCGTGCACGGCCACCTGCAGCCGGTCCAGCCGGAAGTGGCCCTCGACCGCCACGAACTCGACCGGCAGGTGCAACGGCGCCGTGTTCTCTTGGTAGTCGATCGCTCGGAATAACTTCTCCTTTTCTTCGGGTGTCATCGCCTTCTCGAATTGTTTCACTGTAATATTTCAATGCTTTATGTTTTTTTTATAGATAACCTTTCATGTGTGGACGGCCGCCATCTTGAATATAACGACAATACATTTGACTTTTGGCTGTAATCTCGTTCTTATTAGAACGAATTGCAATATGTTAAAACAAGATCTCATGAGATTCCATAGTAAAACTTAAATAATAGTAAGTTATTTATTTGATAAGTATCAAATTATGTGACGTTTGTGACGGTTATCTCTTGGGTTAATGCTTCAAGTGTTTCAATATGCACATTATTCAGTTATATTCATGACCAGTGTATATCAACTGTCATTATCTATGTAGATGCTGTTTCTAACATTAGCTGCACTTATAGTGAATCTAACACTGAACACACAATCAAAAATACATACCCCTAATAACCTCAATAAAATAAAACAAAATTGTATGCAAAATCAGTTACTTTAGAGAATTATGAAAATAAGTTTTCTTACTGATAGCAACCCCATCAGATATTTCATCGTCCTTAGAACTGCCGCCGCCCCACCACCCGCTGAACCAACCACGAGATTTCTTTGCTTCCGCTTCCAATTTTCCCAGTCTTTCCACCTTTATTCACAAGCATATAAACAATTTAAAAATTACATTTTATAACAAAAAAAAAATACATACAAAAAAACATAAAATAAATGAAACATTAATTTTTTTTTCTAATTTTTTTTTTATATTAAAAAATATATTCTGATTTTCATGAAGAGAGATAATTTAAAGTGATTCTTAAGGGGTTAATCTACTTTGCAAGCTATCTTTATACGTTTTGCTTGAAGATTTTATTATAGGTATCGATATGAAAGTTTTCACCTATCTTTTTCAAACAAGTCTGCTATTTTGTTAATTATGTATAAAAATTTATGATTGTAGTTGGGAACAAATTCACAATTATACAATCTCATGCCATTTATTTTTTTAGTTCCCATGATTCGTTCCCGATATATGACTCACGCAAGTCATTAGCCTTTTTTGTAGCGCGCAAAGTAGCAGTAGTACAATTAAATGATCATTAAAGAAAATCATACCTCTAACTCTATTTGTTGCCTTATAACAACTAAATTGAACAAATCCAAAGTTTTTTCAGCCTTGTCCAATACACACTGACATTCTGTGGACACTTTTCCATTGCAGGTGAGCTTGTTCTGGTAAGCGTTAGCGTAGTCTTTGCACAGTGTGCGATGGGACAACATGTGGTTCCAATCCCAGTTTCTGCGCCGCCGCAGCACCTCTTCCTCTAAGATACATTTGAATGCAAACCGCCACCATTCTTTGTAATGACCTTTGTATGTTTTTAAATCCGGACGATATTTCCTATAAAAAACAAACATTATATATTTTCTTTTGCTTAAGCGAGTGTCATACATGTAAATTTAAAAAAAATAGAAAGTCCCTCCATGATCATGTCTGCTGCAAAGCATTCAAGAAAATAGACGAAATCGCGTTTTAATAATTTAAAAAGGTTTTTCATTGAAATTAAGATGGGTTATGTTCTGTTGTTTATAAAATATACCTGTATGGTGCGCCCTTGCTCATGCGGTCCATAGAGTCTGCTAATAGCATCATGTCCTGATATTGTGCTTTGTTTAGATTGACGGCCAACTGTTCCATATGTAAACTTAGGATAACTTTGGGGATGCTAAATTTAGGCGAGTCTCCTTCTGGTTTGGGATTCAGTTTCAATTTAGCTGTTGCGTTTATTGGAGCCAAAGCTAAGAAAAAAAATATATTTTAATAAAAATTCACTAAATCATTTAAAAAAATTGTGAGTACAAATCCGATGCGTTTTTGATTTTAATTCGGTTTTAACCCACATTTATAGTTTCTGCTAGAATGATCAAGTAACGTAAAGTTCTTATTTTTAAAATTTGTGTCATACTGTTAACTGTTAACTTGTCTGGAACGCTTGTATGTACGTACATAGTATATACAAAAGTGTCAGAAATAATTTTAATAATTGAAAATTGCCTTTTTTTAAATTCCGAATTCACTACTTTTCACGCAAGAAATAGTTATGGGCCACATGTACCCACACAGGTCTCTTTTGTACCCTTGGGAAATATAATATCAGACATAAGTTTTGTGAACCTGTACTTACAATAAGCCATAATATACTCCTATTACTCTTATATTGCATGTCTGTATCGTTCATGTATAAATAAATGAATTGATTCATGAATACTTACCATACATATAATTTTGAGGTTTTGATGTCTTTGTAGCTATTTCATTTTGCAGTTTCGTTTTAATTTCCTCTGGACTGTTTTTTGAATACAATTCTGTTGTTGGATTCCAGTAAATGGCTAAACCTTCTAAATTCAATATCTGTTGGAAACATCATGAAAATATACATATATGAACTTGATTTTAAGTTATTAACTAATTTAATACTATAAAACATCCAAATAAATAAATAAATATTTAAAAAAAAATAAAAAATATTTAGAATACTTTTGCTTACTTTGAAAATTTTTGTGACTGCTTCTTGAATAACAGTTTGCTTCCAGTTCTCATCAGTAGTATGCACAGACAAATTATGAAGTGTGATACCAAAAGAAAATGGAGCCTTTGGATTAGTAACGCTGTCTTCATAGCGAACATGTATGTCAGATATTTTGAGCTGGACATTTTTTATAATTTGAGTCACCAGTTTTTCAACAAATGTCTCATCAAGCTTATTTTCATCTGAAATAATACCATTATTCAAATATAATATATTAATGATTAATCTCATTGTATGCATGTATTAATGATTAATATTGATTGATTACATGAGTTTCTTATTTCAAAAAAAATAAATTTCTACAATATCTTTTAAAAAAATCACTGGTTTTCTGGTCATAATATTAACATATTGTCACTGTATATTTCTGACCCGCTTATGATGCATAGTGCACATGCACTTCTATGTCTGTTTACTTAGTTTGTGACCAATCAAAGAGCTAACTGATAAGTAAAAAAAAAATATAATAAAACCTTTTTCTGCTTCTTTCTTTTTGGCCTCCTCAACTCTTGCAAGCTCTGCCTGTTTAGCTGCGAGGACCATTTTCTCTTCCTTTTCAGGATCATATTTAATTTCAGCATTAGGATTTACTATCAGAAATAATCTTTCAATTGTTGCTTCCACTGATGCACCATATAAATTCTTCCATGGTATTTTCAGCACTAATTTTCCTGTATAAAAGAACCATTCAATGTTAAATTCCTGATAAATGTGCACATGTTATATTTGCTACTTTTTAGCACCAGTATATATCAAGTGATGGACTAACTAAATTAATTTATTGAAATTATTAATATTTTGACGGGCCCATTGGCGCATTCAATAGAACACCTGCCATGCGCATCAATGGTTTGTGGGTTCGAATCCCACCGGGACGACATATTTATAATTTTCTGTAAGCTTATATCCCTTTATCTGGTAACTTTGTGCATTATACAGGTGGGATGAATATCGAAATTCCGACCGAGTAACGAACTACCGTGAAGTGCATATTGCGCATTACGGCCTGCCTATGAATTTCCGAATACTAGAAGTAAAAAGTAGTTCGACGGCGCATCATTATAAATGTTAATAATAACAATAGGCTAAGCTGTATTGATTAAGTAATAATAATAACTATAAGTTTGATAAAATAGGGTTGATCAAAGTTTTCCAAGGTATATTGAAGTTCGTATGACTGTGGGTAACGGGTTCATTTCATTTAATACAAATAAAAACCATAGACGTAGATATATTGTACTATACTGAACATGAATATAATAATTATTTATTTATTTAGGAAAAAAAACCCACACAATTGTAGCGACAACATTTCAATTGTAGATAACAAAATAACAATTTATACTAAAACTGAATAAGATAAATTAAAAAAAAAAAAACAAATGCATCAATTCAATAAAATACAATACTAGAGATTAAGTAAAAGATTACATAAATATGCATTATACTTAATATATCTTAAGCTAATTAGTAACCATTTTAAATCATAATAAATTATTGTAGAGGTGAAATCTATTTTTATATGTACACAAATTAAAACACAGGTCAATCAAAGCTGACCTTCAAATTGAGTGTGATTCATAAACTCAATAAAACAATTCTTGATTTGAGGGCATGATGTCACTGTCTAAACTATATTACTCCATAGAGTTGGCCTTTAAGCTTGGTAGCCTATATTGCATGCTAAATGTGATAACCTCCTTTAATTAACATTCAAACGCTGTTTTGATACTGCCCATTATTTTTATCAGTTACTTCACATGATTTTAAAAATAATTCTAAACAATTTTTGTGAACTGATTTTTTTTATTTTAGTAAAATTGTATTGCTTTCTAATTGAGTAATATTATACCTTAATATCAAAATTAAAATATGGTTGGAGAAAGCAATATCTCTATTATCATTTCTATTTAGAATAATGAATAATTATGTTATTAGAAAAGTATTATCAATACAGAATAAAAAATATATAATGTGTAACGTTAAGCAAGGCTAAATATTTTTAGACATTGAGATAATATGAAATATAAAAAAGCAAATCTGTATTGCAAATTAGTAAACTATGGTATCATAAAAAAATTTAATTTGCTTTGTTGTTTGATTGTTTAATTTGAATATGATTCTGATGATATACTGCTTGATAGAAAAAAATATATTTATGTTTTAATTTTATCATTAATTAAATATAGTAGAAAAATAACTCACACAAACTCTCAACTTTAAAACCTCATTCTATATATTTCTAGGATTTATGTTTTTTCTTATAGCTTGTTGACAGTCAATTGCGATGACCTTATCTAAACCTAGTATAGTGCTATTCTCAATTACATGATTAACCACAATCTTATATCATATTTAACAAGAAAAAAAATTATACCAACCTAAGTGCCCATAAACTGTCTGAACTGGAATATTTAATTCTTCAAGTGCATTTTGCTTCAGTATCAAATTTTCCAGCACAACATCGCCTGAAAGAAATTTATATCGGACATAAATAACTAGTGGTGCAGTATGACATCATTGTAGGTGTGAAAGATAACTTACCACCCCATATACCTAGTTTCAATTGAGATCTATTTAGGTTTTCAACATAGTCCCCGAGGAACCGGTTTAGTACATCTACCACAATAGATTCAAAAACCATTTTGATGTTTTGTGAAAAACCAAAATATTATTCTGTTTTCTTATGTCATGGTCGAAAAATCACGCAACAAGTTTACATGTTTGCCTTAACATTGGAATGAAGAATATAAACTTTCCACAGTGTTTTGTATATCAAATTAGGGAATTTTTATATTATACGCAGAATATTTGTTTTGAAATCGCACCCTATTTCGCGGAGCGAGTTCTTCGTTCACGAACAACCGATGTCTAACACGCTGACTTATGACATTGACAATTGACAAATAACAATATTACTTCACGATCTTTGATGATAAGATTATCTATCTAAGGCTTTTAGGCTTAGCACCCACAGCGGCTGGCGTTTTGCTTAGTTCCACTATCCAGTACCGCTATGGATTTCTGGCGAGTAACATGTGTTGTGGCTTTGGTTTTCAAATTAAGAAGTAAAAAGCGTAAACAATGCCGCTGCCACAAGTACTGGGTACAATTAACATTTGTCACATAATGCCGGCCTTTTTTCAACTTCAATAATTATAAGACACATTATCGTAGTCTACAGACATTGTTTCTAAGTCGGACGACATGACAAAACTTCTTTACATAAGCACTGCAAATAACGTCTATCCTCTGCGCTCGTCCAGTCGTGATATATATTACTTTACTCTTTGGTCGTGAGTCGAGATCATAGTGTTTTGTGGTCGAGATTGAAGAAAAATCTAAATGCAGTTAAATGCTGTGCGTGCGCTACCATACCATTACTATGGGACACAAAAAACCGCGCGTTTATAAACCGCGATCCAAATGTAACAAGTTACGTTTTTAACCCTTAATTTGGCAACGAAAAAAAAACTAAAAATATCTAATTTCAATGATTGCAGGGCTTTAGGGGTGTGCTAAGGAGTCTCTGAAAAATGTAAAAAAAAATCTTGACTAGCCCACAGTTGGGAAAACTCGTGTCCGTCACAGCGGACATTACTAACGACACAACAAATAACTAGCTGAATTGTATGTCCGCCGTAGCAGACATTGCCAAATTACAGAAAAATAAAAAACTTTTGTTTATTGACAAAAATACAGATTCGACAACTGTTTTTTTTAATTTATACACTAAATGTGTGTGTGTTCATTTGGTGTGGAAATTAAAAAAACAATTTCTTTGAATTTTGCCTAACATAGTCTCATATTGCATTTGATGCAATAAACGACACGTCTTCCTTTGGCAGTATCTACAACGACCTTCTGCCATTGTTCAAGGGAAATGGCCCATTTTATTTATTTTATGTAGAACGCCCATTGAGTACTGTCAAATATGATATATTATAATTAAATATATCATATTTGACAGTACTCGATGAGCGCTCTACATGACGTTGACTCAGTTTTGCCGTCTCGGTTTTAAATGTCTTTTCGCAGATCTGTTTGTCTGTTGTCTCTAAATGCTTTTTGCATTACCTGAATGCTTACATCGGAACGGTAACCAAGCATTAATATACATATATCGAGCATTTGTGCAAATATAGATAAATACCATATCCTACTTTTAAATGGTGTCTTATAAAGTGAAACGAGCATATCAGCAAGATCGACACCCCCCATATGTCTATTGTATTGGCGCACAGTCTGAATCTTCGTCTTCAGAAGTGCTGATGATTAGATTTGCTAAAGACGATGCGATTGATGGTGCAGGAGAAGAGAGAGAGAATGATAAATACATAAGCACATTCATCAGGCAAATCAGTTTCTGAATCTGATATTTTGCTGACATCAGAAGGCACATGATCATTCGGCACTAAGGCTAACATTCTACTAGCACGGTTAGGCTGTTGATAAAGACAATAATCCAGTTAATCCATTCAATCAATTAGGTTATTATATAAAATATTATTTAAAGCATTTTGGCGTTGTCCGCCACAGCAGACATAGTATTAAAGCACTACATCTCTATACAATTAGCAATGTTCGCTGTGACGGACAAAGGACTTTAGCCATAAAAAAATACCATAAAAGTTATCTCAGCGTATTTGTTTTTATATTATAAATATTTTTGGGGTATTTTTTTAGTAACCAGTATGCTATTTCAATGCATCCATAGGCTAAAAATAAACAAAAAATAATAAATTCTTTAATCAAAACTGGCGATCTCATTTTCGCTGACATTTTTGTCTAAATACAGACATATGACGTGTTGCCATACTCGAATAATTTTTTTAACCATTAGTTTATGACACAAAAAAATGATTAATCGATTTTAAATTAAAGAAAACATGTTAAAAAATTCGCAATATTTTTTTAAAGTTAGTGTCCGTCACACCGAACGTTGTCAAATTAAGGGTTAAAATCAGTCACTGAAAAAAGTCGCTAATGCTTGCGCTTGTATAGAAAACTATGTGCTACATTTTTTTGCGGTTTGCGCACGAAACGCGTACATTTAATCATAGTGCCTGCTAAGCCTTAGCAATTAGCACGCATTAAACGCACGCATTTAATACCATACATTTTGTACGTAGGTTTGAAACCGCAAAAAAATGTAGCAATGTAGATCGACTTGAGCCAATTTACATGTTGACCGTCTCTTGTTAGGTATCACCTCGTGACAAAAGGCAGCCGGCTCATCATAAAGCTGACCAACCGGGATTTGTCCAGCACTGATTTTCAGCCAGTCCTTATCCACATTTTTAAAATCATTTTTTTTTTTTAATTTTTCAAAATTACCATCAAGTGAACCTCATGCTCGTCTGTCGATATCGAACTTAAAAAATAATCCAGTGCTCCTCACGCTCGCCTATAAATATCTTACATTCTTACATAAAAAAATACATTGGTTATACCTTTTTTTTCTATAAAGCGTTTCCAAATCAAACAAGAATATAATGTCATCAAACATTTATTATGTTCTTAAACTGGAATGGTTACAATAAAAATGTTTTATAAGCATGTGTTAAGGAAAGTTATACTTCTTAGCTACTTAGTACTTACTATCAATGACTTAATTTTTGTAGACCTTGACAAAGAGAAAAATATGAAATTCCAAATAATATATTTTCCAATTTTAACAGCCGCACATTGTTCGTATTATATTATATAATAGCAACCATTTTTCATTTTAATTATCATGAACATATTACAAAGACAAATATTTATTTCCTTACCTTACTATTACGCAAATTGCCTTTAAGTGATGAAAATAGTAGATACATATAAGTAAATCGGGTAAAGAAAAATGCGTTATAAAAATTAAACCTTGACAAAACAAAATTATATTATGCTTAGTACAACAGAGATTCTGAAATGAAATTGAATATGCGGAATAAGACATTTTACACTTAATCTTATGAACTAATTGAATCAACATAAATTACAAACTAAATGATTTATGTTCTTTAACACATTCCAATTCAATCAAAAAAGAAAGTTACAATATTCTATGCATGCCATATTGCAGTCCAATACAATTTGTCTTTTGACGTATTAATATTATGCACTAATGCATATCATACGTTTTAGATAAATACTACATAAAAAAATATTAATTTCCATGTCATACATCATGTTATATTCGGTTATAGAGATAACTGGGTAAGTAATAAACATACAATATATATTATACATTGTTCAGTTCAACATATTATATTTTTATATTTAATAAAAAAATATATATGTAATTCAAAATATAATAGCTATATATTTTTGCTTCACGAACTGGAAGGTAAATACGACATGAATAGGCTATTTGACTGGCTTCCTAGTATATATTGTATTTATTTAAAAAAAGTAAATAAAAAGCATTATTATTGAAATAAGCCGCCAAAACGCTATATTATCAAATGGCAATCAATCACAGATATTTGTAATGTTTGATTATAATCAATCACAATATTATGACAATTATATGCCCTGTAACAGGATTATAATGTATCTAAGAATCATGTAACAGGCTATTAAAAATATCGTAGATAAAATCAAAGCACTCCATATATGGAGAAGGTCTTTGTTGGTTTATAGTAAATAATAAAAAAAGTTTAGTGGAAAAAATGGTTGTCATGGTTACGTATCAATTAAAAGAGTAAAAACATAAAAAAAATATATCTTAAAACAAAGCCAAGGCAAAACTAAAAATGTGAACTGGGATATAGACCAAATATCCATTATTTTTATTAAAAAAACCTCTTACTAATAATAATTATGACACTATTTTTCACACTCCAAATAGCCTATTCATGATCTATACTATAATTATTAATAATAGAGATTTTTGTACAAATAAATGTTTACATAAAGCAGTTTCTCTATTTGAATTATTCTCATATTTTACTTAAAATAAAATTTTACCTTAAAATTAAGAAAAAAAGCATTATACTTAATGTTTTCCATTTATCTCTGGTACACTATCACCATTTTTGGTACATATGTGCAAGGGACCAAGGGATAAGTCTTCATCTAAGTCTTCTTCTTCTAAAAACATTTTAATATACATTAATTATTACCGAAATTACTATTTTACTTCTCGGCACCCAACAAGTCATTTTCGACTGTTACAAAACATCTTACAGATCGAAAAACAATAAAACTTTTAAATTGTGGAGAAAACAGCAAGAAAATACTTTACCTTCTTTAGATTATATAAGAGGGCAAACAAAATTATTTTTTATCAGTCAGGACAAAATACTAGAAGGACAACTTACCTGAACTGACATCAGATTGACTTCTCGGGCTAAATCTGCATCCTTTTGACAAGTAATTTTTCAGTTTGCCCGTTGACGCTAAGATGAGTCTATAACAGGACAGATGTAATTTTAATATAATGTCATATCAATGGACGAGTGTACCTATCACAGTGATCTGGAAATCTGTAGAAAAGCAATCTGCAGCTATCTTTTCCATGTTATGTGAACGATAATTTGTGACCAAGTCAAAATTTCAATCTTCCTCTTACCCTATTCAAAAGTGGTTCGGGTCACATTTTTAGGGAAAACCCCACGTTATTCCCTCAAAGTTTCCACGTTATGTTACGTCATGACTAGATTATCAAAACCCTTCAGGAATGTGTAGAACAATTAATTATTATATAGCCATAAGCCCGGACTTCATTAAATAAAGATCAACAGAACTGACTAATCTTACTGTACACAGTCCTTCTTGAAACCTGTCTCTTTCTATATTTATTCAATGGACAGGGACAAAAAATATTATTCATTTTCTTTTTTTACATTTGACATCACCAATCCACTAATATTATAATAACACTCACCCTAAGAATGGTGGGCTAGGTGACAGCGGCCTTGAAAGATACTCTGGATGGAACTGAACGGTAACGTAGTATGGATGTCCATCAACAACGGCCACTTCCATACGAGTCTTGGTCTCGTCTTTGCCTACAAAATGCAGTCCAGCTGCTTCGAGCCGCTCAATATATTCAGGATTCACTTCATATCGGTGCCGGTGGCGTTCTTCAATTACATCTTTCTTGTATAGGGTTGCTAAAAATTTAAAATAATTTTTATTTCAATAATATACACACTGAATATATGATTTTTGTTTAACAAAATTATAAATTACTAGCAACACGGTATCACTATCGGTATAACTTCACATGGGTATAATGTAGATGTACCATATACAAAAAATAATATTGTTACTTTTAAATAAAATACTGTATACCGGATTAAAACGCGATATATGTATACAGTATTTTATTTAAATGTGTGATACTGGCGTTAAAGAAATACAATATTAATATTGTTACTTGCTGATAATGTAGCATTCTAATGGCGAAATAATTTTCGAAATTGGTTTTTGAGTTTATTCGTTACAAACATACAAAAATACAAATCTTTCCGCTTTATAAGATAAGTGTAGAAAACAAATTTCATAAAGTCTTACCTATAATACTGGGTGCAAGGTAAGTTTTTCTCTTCCCTAATCTCATGGTGCCTCCCAGATTCCCAGGATGGTGTTCAGGCATATCTATGACTAACTTATCTTCACAGTTCGGATCTACTTCAGTTGTGTTAGCTCCCGACAAGCCCAGTACATTCCTGGCAAACTCTATAACAGCTGCCTGTAAGCCGAGACAAATGCCAAGCATTGGCTTCTGTGTTTGTCTGCACCAGTTACAAGCTTCAATCTTCCCTTCCATTCCCCTTTGGCCGAACCCACCCGGAACTATAACACCACTGCAAACGATTTTCATATTGAATTAATAAATAAATACTAAATTTATTTATTACTATTTATTAATTAAAATATCAATTTGATGATATCTCTATACTGCCATCATTTATCGGAAATTATTTACGAATTTGAGTTATCTATAGAATCAAAATCAGTCAAAAAAAATTTTATGTTAGATATCGACACATGACCATAAGGTTCACTTGGTAGGTACATAACATCAATTATGTACTGTCGACCTACTTTTTACTTTGAGCATTGGAAAATCATACACAGACCGAAATGTGCAATTAACACAACTTTAATGCCCGGCTTGACACAGACATGGGGAAGACATGTTTACAGAAAATTATAAAAATGTCGTCCCGGTTTCTCCGTGCTCGTAAGTGCGAATCGTAAGTGTTCTACCAAACGTGCGTCCGTAATGAATCGACCAATTATTCGTTAAATAGGAAAATTATGATGAAAACAACTCGTTCCATACTTACTCACTCTTACACAAGTCCTGCCATGCTTTATGATAACCGACAGGATCATCAACTTTGCTCTGCTTCTCCAGGTTGACCGCCTCAATGTACGTCAGGTTCAGCTTACAGCCGGCCGCGATGCACGCGTGTTGGAGAGCTTTTGTGACGCTCGCGTAGCTGTCCTCCAATTTGGTGTATTTACCGACGAGGGAAATGTTCACTTCACGTCGAAGATTTTCTACTCGCTTTGCTAGGTTACGCCATTTTTTCATAAAACTGGAATTTTATTTATGCTCCATATATAATTAGATTAACATATAGTAAGGAAGTATCGTTTTTAACATAAATAGAAAATAATCTAAAAAAATGTGTTTTATTTAAAATATAAGCTTTTAAAACACTTCAATACTTAAATAAAAGAAATTGAAAAAATAAAGCTTTGATTGAGATATGAATTGGAAAATTCGCGCTGTAGAGAGCGCCGCGTGTGCGGAAACGAAAACGTTACATGCATTGATTTTATTAAAATGTACGAACAAATGGACTAAAAGAGTATATGAATATTTCTATAAAATATTTGTTCCGGAAATGATCGTAGTGTTTATACAATTCATCAAAAAAAAATGTTATAATATCCATACAATATTTCTAAAATTATGTCAAAGATAAGAAAACTTTTCAGATATAGGTGTTATCAATAATATTTAAGTTATCATCAAGGTTTTAACCTTTAGTGTTCCAATACTCTACTTCTATTAATAAACGAGAGTTCCGATATTCTAATAGATATGTTAACGAGAAAATAATGAACACTTACCTGCCAGGGCGCGGCATAGATATATTCAACTGAAGTCTTTCATTTAAATATTGAACAACTCCTTGTGCTTCCATCAACATTGGCACATGATATACAGAGCTTAGATCATGAATACATATAACCTGAAAATTAACTTTAAGATTAAGTATAATTTAATTTATAAATTGCTAAAATAAAATTATAATTAATGGTATCAAACTAATTAGATTTACTTCAACATCTGAAATATAAGTAATTTATTATGTAGATGCTCTAAAATCAGTGCGAAGACTTCGATAATACTGGATCATAAATTTCTCTGAGCGCTAAGTACATAATATCAGGGATGCTACGAAAGTCTGAACTTCCGACAGATTTTGCACCTTCGTATCTGATTTCGGTTCCGATAAATTATCTGATCTGATTGATCTCCTACCGATCTACAACAACTATCCCTACAACATTGAAGTCAAGCCATTATGAACATTTAGAACATTAGTAAATAATATAGTCTATTATATAAGCTAGTATAAGACATTTAAATAAAATAACTTTTACCGGATTTAAACCCGATTTATTATTTAGCCCGACTCATATAAATCGCGTTTAAATCCGGTAAAAGTTATTTTATTTTAAACTTTAGTTAAAATAAAAATTTCAATACTTACTTGTTCAGGAGCGACATGGCAGAAATTAGAAATCTTTTCTTTAACATTATGGTTGATAGGTTTTTCAGAACGGCACAGTATCAAGTCAGGTGACAGACCGAGACCGCGCAACTCTCTCACTGAGGACTGAGTGGGCTTTGTTTTTGGTTCACCTGTTGACTTTGGCTAAAAATCAATGTAATCAAATTAATAAACTAAATTATGCAGATTGACTAACAACATTAAAAATAGTCTAATTATAATACTGCCTTTTATTAACGCGGGTATCACACATTTCATTTCATAAATGTATTTCATTAAATAAAATACTTTATACTGGATGGATTAAAAGCGATTTAATATTTATACTATTTATGCCGAAATTTGCAATGGTCACAAGCATCCGAAACGTCGGCATAAATAATAAATCGCGTTTTAATCCGGTACAAACTATTTTTTATATAGTGTAGATATTTATTATTAAAAATAAATATTATTTAATCATCGTCATAATTAATTCATAATAGGTACTTATTTGGGTAAGACTAATACGCCTAAAATGTGCACAATCTAAACGATACACAAACAAAGCATATGTGACAAAAGCGAACTGAGCGGAAATTATTTATGAGTTAATTCATATTAATAGAACGCGCGATGATATGTGACGTCAGACGATTTTGTAGGATGGCCAGATTACAAGCTTTGTATTTTGTTGACAGATTCAAATATTTTTAAAAAGTTAAAAAAATATTATTGTAAAACTGTACTTTGCACTATACCTATAGATCATTCTGTTATGTGGTTGTTATTGATGAGAAACAAAAAGGTATAAAAATCTTATTATTAAAAAAATTGTATAGCTATCAGTTCAACGTAAGACTTATTTGATGCTAGGTATCATTGATTGATTTTGAACATCCATAGATTGAAACTAAAATGCAAAAAATGCACTTCACCATATGTAGGTGAAACATGTTTCCAAAGCATTACGAGCCCTGCAAGATTCTAACTTGCAATACATAAAGATGTATTACGTTTATATAAGTATTATATTATATAATAAAAATATATAAACACATATTACGTTAAAGCCGACAAGCCAGGCTTTTGGGCCTGTATGGACACTGCACAATACCCAAAGTCCCAAACCAACACAGCAATAAGTTATGAGCCTATCAATATAATTATACCTTAGAATTTAACCATATTATGTTGATCACAAATTTGTTGCAAAATTCTAGGTAAAACAACGACAAACTACTCACATTTCACATCAGAAATGGTCAGCAAAAATTTAATTACTGCAGTGTATCTAATTTTTAATATCTTACAAATAGTATTGGCTTTGAGGTCATTGAACTTAGAATTCTATAATTATTTATGGTCTTATTCTTAAATGTATCTTAAGCATGATATAGTAAAAGTATGTTTTGTTTATTTCGTTCTGTAGTCTTTTTATATTCAATAGAGCGAGACAAAATATATTTTAACTATATCAAGCTAAAATTAAACTATGTTTATGAATAAGACCGTAAGAGAACATTTTTTAACAACAATCATTGCTACTGCCCTTATATTAATCACAATAGGCAATGGAACATTTTGGAGGCAATTATGAATTGACCGCCTTCATGTATCGGAGATAAGCTTGCTGCATTTAACACCTGAGGTCTCAGGTTCAAAGTGTCATGCAAGCAGGATACAGAAAACTAATCACCTATTTGCCTCTAAAAATGACCACTAACACAGCCATTTTTCTAAAAATTCTGCTAATGTAACCTATGATATTAATAAGTTATATATTGACTAAAGTTTAAACAATAGTTGTCAAGTTCTGAAAGATGAACAGTATGTTTTATTAAGAACTAGTGGACCGCGCAGACATTGTTCTGCCACAATTTTGGCTTTCAAATTATATAATTATTCTTAAATTTGAATGTGCCCATTTACCCACTATAATTGTCTAATATGTCACTGATTTGCAGTGGACATCTGTTATTCCAAAAAAGCTAAGAATGCATGACGTGAGCTGTCAAGATGGCGGAGTTCCGAACCTAATTTATTTTATAATTAATTTTATGCATATATTTTTTTCCTGATTTTTTCCAATATTTTAATAGCTTATGTCTTATTCCGGACATAGAGGAATCCAACAAATAAGATATCGTTAAAATTGGTACAGCCGTTCTTGAGTTATAAACGGTGTAACTAACACAACTTTCTTTCATATATATTTAGATTTAGTCAATTTCAGAATACATACCATTGGAACTAAAGATACATGAGCGCAGCAAAAGTTTTCTCTTTTTACTCTGAACTGGAACTGTCGGAAGGCCTCCACAAAGGACATGCCTTCAATGTCCCCAATAGTTCCACCCAGTTCAACAATACATACTCGCGGTGGGGTATTATCTGCAGTTACTGGTATGCGAGCCACTCTTTGAACCCACTCCTGAACAGCATCAGTTATATGTGGTATAACTTCAAACAGAAAAGAAAATATTAAATGAAATGGTTTGTCCATAAAAAATATTATCTATGCAAAT
Organism: Anthocharis cardamines; assembly: GCA_905404175.1. Lineage (NCBI taxonomy): Eukaryota > Metazoa > Arthropoda > Insecta > Lepidoptera > Pieridae > Anthocharis > Anthocharis cardamines. The sequence goes on from FR989962.1 coordinate 8,297,291, forward strand.
AAATTAGTCAATATGTTGAATTGTTATTTTAGTGAAAGAAGCACAAGCAAACAAATCAAAAAGATTTATTCATAATTGACAAGAATATCATAAGATTTTCATTTAAGTTAATTTTCTTTAGTTATAGGTTAAATACCTTGAACGGTCTTTCCTAGGTAGTCACCGCGTCGTTCTCGTTCAATCACCTGCTGATATATTTTACCAGTTGTTATGTTATTATCTCTATGCAATGTTATATCCAAGAAGCGCTCGTAGTTGCCAAGATCAAGGTCGACTTCTCCACCGTCGTCAAGAACATAAACTTCGCCTAGAAAAATAAAAATAGATTGCATTACATGCATAATAAACCGTGCATTCTTGTTATATTAGAAGTACCTATGTTTATATATATCACGTACCATGTTCATAGGGAGAAAATGTACCAGCATCAATATTTATGTATGGATCAATCTTTATTGATGTCACATCAATACCACAACTCTTTAAAATTGTGCCAAAAGAACTTGCGATGACACCTTTTCCCACGCCACTAATAACACCCCCAGTAACTAAAATATATTTCATATCCGGCATGTCAGCTATGGTTCTATATCATAATATGATAAAAGAAATAACTTATTTAAGTTATTATAATCAGGAAAACGTTAGTATCACAAATATTCAATTTTCTAACAGGACCATGTAGATTCAGTTCTTAGTCGCACGTGTTTTTTTTAAATTCTGCATAATCTCAATTGTCAAATGTCCCTTGTGCTTTAATTTGTCAAAGTCAAATTATTTCTTCATCCACAGATGCTACAATCAATCAGGGTGCCTTCAGTCTAACATTAGCGCACTAGTCTCTTCGGATGTTTATATTTTTTACGGTTGCACAAGTCGCAGGCTCGAACTCACTGGTGGGCGTGGCCAAAGAGCATGCTATTCTCCCGCACCGCACTGGGGCAATCATTAGTAAGTGAGATGCACGATAATTCATAGTAAAAGGGGCGTCAAAAAAAATACGAAAAAGCCTTTGGAAAATCGAGTTTTATGAAAAAACCACTGGATAAATCAATTACAAATAAAAGTTATTGTATTCTTCGATAATTGTGCTTTATCGGTACCGACTTTGTTTTGAAAATTTGATACTTCTTTTATTACTAATTTAAGCCCAAAGTTGTGTTAAAAATGGCAATAAAAATGAATCTTTGGTAGCTCGTAACTTTTTAATGCTTTTTTATTTTACCATTCTGTTTCCGCACAGACAAAATTAATAATGAGACAAAACGATATCATGTTTAACTTTGCATGTACAGTGCTAAATAGTGGAGTAATACCCCCCCCGAAATTTATATGGAAAAAAGGTCGACTAGTGTCACCTTAAAGCTTCTAAACATAAAATTACTTTGTAATTTTTTTAGAAAATAAACTATATTTTTAAAGGTATGCCGCAGTTTTTGAAATTTGTTAAATATTTATTTCATTCTGTGGATTGAAAGAAAGTGGCCAAAAGTTAGTAACGAAAATCATTGTTTAAAAGTTGTTGTTAGACATAGTATTATTCTTTTTAATTATGTAATTTCATTGTTATTATGTTTATTTAGATTAGTGTACCAATCACGAAATTTTCAGTCAAGAAATCTCCTCGTATGGTTGCCTGGAAGAGATTACTAGTAAGATCGTCACTGGTACGTACTTTTTGTTATATATTTTGTTCTTTTTTATTTAATGGTGTACAATAGAGTAATTTTTAATTTCATTTCATTTTCATTTATTGATTCTCAGATTACTGAAGAAAGTCTTAAATATCATATTTTAGGAAAGTATGAAATACATGAAGGAATACCGGGGAAGATAGATGAACAAACTCAATTAAAATCCAAAAAGAAAAATAAAACAAAAGGAAAAATGACCAAAAATCCTGACATAAGATCTCGATTTTGCATTGTCAAATACGAAGCCTTTTCCAGGAAGAATCATTATCTAAACTTGATATCAATTTCTGTACATGGAATGGAGTATTGAGAATCAACATTTGTTTGTTTTATTTTTAAGTTAAGTGCTTATTCAATAGTAATCATCTATTATTTAAATAATTTTAACTTCGTTCTGTAGTTTTAACTTTTTAAGTGTATCAAAGTCTGATTATAACAGTAAAAATACCTAAAAGGACTTTAAATAAAAGTCGGAGAGTAAAAGGAGTTTAATTTTATTATAATTGTGGAAACACTATTACTACCAAAAGAAAAAACAGATATCATATGGTTAAATTGACTATTTTTAATCTTAAAACATAAATTAATTTTATAAATTTATCTTATACCTTTAAACGAGCAATTCTTGTATATATATATATATATATATATATATATATATATATATATATATATATATATATATTTGGAATCTCGGAATCGGCTCCAACGAATTTCATGAAATTTAGTATACGGGGGGTTTCGGGGGCGAAAAATCGATCTAGCTAGGAATCATTTCTAGAAAATGTCATTTTATTCGTGTTTTATCAACTTAAACATAAACTTACTTTTTTTTTGTAGGAAGAATAATAACAAAAAGGTGGCCTTTGAGTAGTCCCAATTTAAACTGAAAATGACTCTTCCTGACATCTATCGGCGAATATTAATACTATTTTTTTTAATTGCTTTAACGACACAATAACACTAAAGCTATTCCAGCAGATGGCGTTGTTAAGTAACACGAAGTCAATGAGTGTTTGCTTTGAGGTTAGACTTGATTTTATTACTGTGTAATTCGTACTTAAATTTTACAAAAAACACAATTTATAAAAAAAAAAAAATACCGGACATCCAGGTACTTATTTTATAATAAGTAAACGCGTAATACTTTAAAATCCTTCTAAACTGGGGCAATGTTACCCAGGTCGAATGTATTTAATTTTTTTGTGATCTGAAAACTTCTCAGATTATGTACCTAGAAAACTTTTATCTTGATTATATATAGATACTAATATTTTAAAGAGGAAAGATTTGTATTTTTGTATGTATTTATAAACTCAAAAACTACTGGACCGATTTTAAAAATTCTTTCACCAATAGAAAGCTACATTATAAGCGAGTAACACAGGCATATATTTTTTGTGTATAGTACATCTACATTGCACCCGTGAGAAGCCGGGGCGTGTTGCTAGTTCTGTATATAAGCTGTAAAAAATTATGTAGAATAGTACAAAATAAAAAAAATCATGCAATATGCATTGGCTTAAATGTCACTTGTCAAATTTCAGATGTCATTTTATAGAAACATCGCTGATCGCATTGTTTCATGTTTATTTCATAGGCTTTAAAATATTTTAGTTTATAAAAAGTCATAATGCCGAAATATTATTGTGATTATTGCGATACATATCTAACACACGACTCTCCTAGTGTCAGAAAAACACATTGCACAGGCCGAAAGCATAAGGACAATGTAAAATTCTACTATCAAAAATGGATGGAGGAGCAAGCTCAGCATTTGATTGACGCAACCACGGCGGCCTTTAAAGCGGGCAAAATTGCGCAGAATCCATTTGGTGGGAAAGGTGCAGCTATTCCACCACCATGGGATCCATCGGTAATGGGCCCTGGAGGACCAAGACAACCTGTACCAGCACCTGGTGGCCCACCCGGTATGATACCTCCTCCATCAATGGGACCGGGAGGACCCATGGCCCCCCCAATGATGATGGGTCCACATGGTCCAATGCCACCTATGATGGGCATGAGACCACCAATGATGGGACCAATCATGGGACATATGGGCCCAATGGGTCCTATGGGTCAAATGCGGCCTCCATTAATGAATGGACCTCCAATGAACAAATAGTGTTTTAAATAATATTAAAATTGATATAGATACTGGACCACATTTGACCTGTTTTTGAAGTGGTGTGTAATGTCATTTCTATTTCTATAGTTATGTCAATTTGTTAAAAAAATTCATTTTGATCCAAATTCACAAGTTTTTTATTTATGTGTAAACCAACTTTGATCATAAAGTAAAATAAAGTGTGTAAAAAAAAATGTTTTGTGAAAATATTATACACTACAAAGCTAATGTAACTTTTTTTTATCTACATAGCTAGGCTGTTAATATGTTGTGATATGATATTATGTTATATCACTCTTGTCCTTCAGTATATCTTTTCAGAATCAGTCGTAACTGATTTAAACCGTAGGGTATTTAAGTAAACATGCATCACTTACTTTGATGTTGAGCAATAAAGCTATATGTCTTGATGAGCCCATTTTCTAACCTTTAGTTTTGAAATAGATTCCTTGCATTTATCAACCATTATATGATTTTATAGATCTTGCTATGTAGTTTTATTTCTACCCTTTTTGCAAAGTTCCTCATTAGTTGTTATTAATAAAGTATACTCTATCAAAAACGTAAACCTATTCAGAGGAAGATGTTTGTATATATAAAAAAAGATTAATTCAAATGATTTAGAAGGAAAAGTTTATTTTAGTTTAAAAATGTACAATAGTTAAGTATTTCCTTGCATTTCCATTTGAGTAACATGTCCTGAATTATGCAAAGAAGGTGATGGTAATATTTCATTACGACTCGATAGTGTAATAAGTGTTAAATCAACAATTAATAAGACTGTATTAATCATTGGTAATACACCATTCAGTGCAAGAGCAGGATGTTTGTCTGCGATTCCAGAAGACTTTAACTCTTTAAATACAGTAAATGATAATGATATTTGGACAGCGCAACATGCAACAAGGGCATAGACATGTAAGAACCAAGATGCAAACTTTTTTCTCAGAGAGCCAATTACAAAAATAGTTACAACAATATAGGTAGCTATGATCGCTGTTGGTGCAATAAGTGCATGTGTCATGCCTAAAGTTGGTGTAGCCCTCTCATTGATAAGGTTTCCAGTATTTACAACCAAGGTTAATATCCTTAGCTTTATTGAGCAGCTTTCGACGCTCATGGAAATATCAGAGCTAATGCTGGCATCACACTTCATGAGTTGAAATGTTGTTATTATTACTATTTTGTTGTGGTTGACGGAATTATGCCAAAATGAGTTATAGACCTGTCAACCTTTTAATATAAAAAAAGGCTTTACCTTTTTTAATCTATGCATGTCATGTTCAAGGGCCTTGTATTCACAGAACACTGTTCTGTGCTTGTATTATTGCAGGAGTCCTTCACTCCTTAACGATAGACCGAGATAAGCTACATTAAATGTATCGCATTCCCTCGTAAAGATCATGGTGAAGCCTCAATAACGGCTTTGTTATAGCTCAGCCGATAATGTGCCTGCAATCCTAAATTACTTATGTATTTGTAAAATAACTTTTTACCGGATTGCAATTTATTTTTGAATGCAAGATTGGTCACACTGCCCGTGACCACGTTTACTGGAAAGCATTAGAAACGTCGTTGTAAATAATAAATCGCGTTTTAATCCGGTAAAAGTTATTTTATTTAAATGTATCTTTATGTTTTATTTAATTTTAATAATCGCGTTAATAAAATACATTATTATATGTATTTCTATTGAGTTGTCACAGCTTTCATTGGCTCCTTCATCTATGTGCAGATTTTCCTACTTATGAGTTACGATATTAACTGACTATGACTGTAGAATAGTGGTGTCATGAGAAATTGAAACGTCTTCAAAGGAAATAAAGGTCCGACTAATTAGATAACAAACTCTGCTTACTCTTGGTTCCCAACAACACCTTCACCTTAATTTTTATAGAATAGTGACGTCAACATGGGAAAACATACGTTTTATATTTGGATATATTTTTGTATTATATTAAAATAAAGCTTATACTTAAATATAATCGAAATCGGTTCCGTGGTTTAGCCGCAAAACAATTGATTTTGCATCTTTTGTGATCATATTCGGTGTTAAAACAAGAGAATCAATATTCGCCAAATTTTGAAGACTTCCTTCTGGGCGCCCAATCTTGGTTAGTTAAATTTTATTAATTACTAGCAACGCGCCCCGGCTTCAGACGGGCGCAATTTAGATGTACTATACACAAAACATAGCCTATGTTACTCGCTGATAATGTTACTTTCTATTGGTGAAAGAATTTTCAAAATCGGTCCAGTAGTTTTTGAGCTTATTCATAACATACAAAAATACAAATATAATATTAGTATAGATTAGTATAGATCTCTAATCAGTGTATGTACTAAGCCTAAAATGCAAAAATTTACCCAAATTTGTCTATGTAATCTGTGAAGTCTTGCTTGTTAAAGGATGGTCTAGGTCCTAGGAAGATATATATTTTTTATTAATAATACAAAAAAATATTATTCAACACCTTTAATTAAAATCGTCTTCAAAATAACTTAAAAACTGTTAAACATTCAAAACACTACTAATCTTTCAATAAATACTTATTCACTAATTTGTAACTATGGAATTTTTACATTACTATTACGAATTAAGATTGGCCCCATAAGAGCAGCGTAACACTTATATGGAAAGCTATTATATGTAGCTGTATGTGCACAAATAAATCGAATACTGGGCTAAATGATCAGTGCCAGAAAGATGGCACCTTTAGCAAGAAAAGACTAGATTAAAGCTTCTATGAAATTCCTGTTGCTACATTTAGTACATATCAATAAAAATGTATAAAATACGCTTAAAGCGCTTAAAATTACAAGTATTTTAATGTTACTATCATAACGCTGTTTCTAAAGTAGAAGGTGAAGTGTTTCCTCTTTCTGGAGATGCTTTGCTTCTCGTTGCTTGCTGTCTTTTAAATGAAGACAATATTGGCTGAGATGATTCTTGAGGTGAGCTGAAAAATTCTGCCCGCTTTGCTTGCATAATTTCTGTTCTAGAAAGTCCCGGAGAAGTCGAGTATTCACTCGTAAGGGGAAAAACACCTTGATGAATTGTGTCAGCTGGATCCATATCTGTATCTGTGTTTTCCCTTATTGGAATGAGATTTCTACGTGCACCAAAATGTTGGTTAGTAACTATAGGAACTGTTTTAGACGGTGGGTTCACAGGAGATGTCTCACGTTTTTCGCCTGAACTGTTTGAATTTTCTTCTTCATTATTAGCCTCTGGGATTGGCGTGGATAACACGTCGGATCTTGGACTGGAAAAGCGCCATTGGGATTTTGGTGAAAGTAAAATCTTTGGTGCGTTTTTATGATCTTTTAATATGGCGTTGGCTCTTCCGGGTGATGTAGGATGATTGACAGATTTAATATTTTTTCTCTGGGTATAAATTTTAGGTGACGAACTAAGGTCAATAATATTAACTTGGGATTTATTTCCAGGGGGTGTCAAAGGCGTTTGTACTATTTCTTTTGACATTTTCAACTGTTCAACTGCTGATAATTTGTTAGACTTATTTACAGGTAATGTGTTCAATTTAACACTGTGTTGCAATAATAACTTTTTGAAATCTAGTCGAGAAGTTTGTTGTACAGGACCGAAGCGATCGGCACAAGTCGTTTCTTGCTTTTGTGGGCCATAATATGATAATCCACTATTCAGAGATCCACTGATTTTATCAGCGGGTGACCAGGACATTCTGCTTTTGGGATCTCCTATGTACCCAGTTTCAGGATGACGTTGTGTGCCTTTTCCATATAAACAGGTCTCTGAACTAACGGGTGATAAGCTTACAGTGGACAATGCTGGTGAATCAGCCCTATCAAGCGCTTCTTTGATATTTAATTTCTTTTTACTTTTATGTATTACAGCGTAGAGTTCTTCATTTGTCATTGTCGATTTTACTGGAGACAAAAGTTTCGATGTTAAGTTGACAACGTTTTCTTTACTAGTTGGAGTAGACGATTTAAAGGTTGTAGAGGTTCTAGGATCGATTGGCGATATTCTTATAGACTCTTCATGCGTTTGAGAAGAATGTCTTTGGGAATCCAATTCGGGTTTTCTTTGATAATTTGTCACTTTTGTTTGATAATTAAGTGCTCTTTGATTTAATTGTCTCGACTGTACTTCTTGATGATCTGTGGTGCTACGTTTAGGAAGTGTCCAAAACTTTGGTTGGAATTTTTGCAAATCTCTTGAAGTGTTATCATAATTAATGACACCGTGCCTACCATTTAGATGTGCTACATTATTTCGTCGCAACGTTGAGGAAAGGGCATTGAAATCTATATTAGGTCTATTGTTGCTGTTTGTTTTTGTTCCGTTGAGCAAAGGTTTGTCAGCATTGGAATGTAGATAGTCTGTAATAATGAAAAAAATATTAATAATACAATATAAACATGACTTTTGAAGAGATTGCAATCTACTTATATTATTATCATATATTATACGGTTTCATTTCTATAGAAAAAATAATAAGATACGCAGCATATCATACGGCCAAGCTTGCTCCACAATACAGTGCATTATTTTAAATTTAACAAAAACTTTTGAAATAATATAATTAGAGCCAAACCATCAATATATAGAATTCTATTAACAAAAGTTTTGGTTAAGTACGTCATACATTATAAAATACTATAAGGAAATTGTAGTAATATACTATGTACATAATATAAAATCCCAAAGCTATTTTCATGACAAACTACGTCTCGATTCTAGACGATCACATATTTAAATGAGCTGAATAACGTTTAAGATAACTATGACAATATTGTTACATAATATTTTGATAATAAGTGCATGGTATTATATTCTTTTTTGTTTAATTTGAGACTAGTATGATACATTATTCGAGTTTGTATAGTTAGAAGAACACCAACGTTAGTGGCTTTGTAATACGATTTCTAATGTGAAAATATGTTAAAATTTCAAGCACCCCATTGTTTATGTTTAATGTTAGTCCAGATACCATATTAGACCTTGCAAAATAACTATTAACGCATGCCATGCCAAAAAGCAACAAAAAATTTACCTTCGAAGAACTTGACGTTATATTCATTAACATTTGAAGCGATCTCGCTTTCTGTGCAAAAGCGATGTTTAAAGTTTATTAAAAACTTTGAAAGTTGTGTCTTAAAATATCCATTTCCAAGGGTTTGTGCAGTTATATCACAAATTAGTGGTGTTATATGAAGATTGACATGAATTTTATTTGCATCGTGTTATTTACAATTTTAGTCACACTTAAAATTGACATTTATTTTTAACTGATGGTAAGTTGTAGGAAACAGTTAACACGTATTATAGGTAAAATTTATTAGAGAAGTTCTATTAACATACGTACATTCTCAAGCTCATATTTCTTTAATAAGGATATCATCCTTTTATGAAGTCGATGTAGATTTTAATAGAACTTTAGAAGTTTTGTGCATGTGATGATGAATGAGGTGGGATGATAGAAGGAGTGAAAATAAATGAAAAGTGCATAAATTATTATATTTTCTATTACAACATTTACAAAACACAAACGATACAGAATATCACACCATGCACTTACAAACAGATATAAACACTCTTAAGCTGTGCACATTGCGACGAAAGTCGACATGCGGCATTTCATTATATTATATTCTTATAAAAATGGAAAAAAATATTTTCACAAAATTTCAACTTAAGTTGAGAAATATATTATTATGATTCTATAACAAATTATTATAATCACAGTATAAACAAGTACATAAGGCAAGGAAGACGGCTTAGATTTATAGTTTAACTACAGGACGGAATTTAGTAATAATCTACGTACTAATTAATAACAATCACTCTTGGTAAAGACGAGTTCTCTATTTTTTATTAATCTATTAACAATTATAAGCGTACTATGAAGCAGGTAACACCTAAAGATTTAATAAACATATTCTATTTCAATATTACCAAATTTCAGTACCATAATCAGATTCTGATAGCGACAGAATTCGAGCTCTATGTAAAGGAGAGTCAACTGGAAGAGTAACTTTACTCGGTGATAAAGGACAAGAAGGTGGTGAGTGAAGAACACAGATATTATCAGGATCAGAGTCTAGAATAGCTGTTAACATTTCCAATGCCTTGTCTCTGTTATCAGGTACTAAAGCAGTGGAATGCCTCTTAGCCATGGGTGTAGACAGTGGACTGAATGTCATTGCAGACAATTCGGTCTCGAACCTATTATTTGCGAGCGAATTTTGTATATTGTTGTTTATGCACTCACAATCATTAATAGTATTTATTAAATTCCTGTGAGTAGGCTTAGGAGATACTGTTGTTGGGTAATTAATCTGTTCACGAAGCAAATCCGCAGTAATTTCAGCCTGAATCATTTCTAAAGAATTAACTTTTTTAGTACTGTTACCGAAACTGTCTAGTTTAAACAGCTTTTTAAGTGGCATTAAAGGGGAATTTGCTAGTTTGTAACTGTCGCTACGTTTTATTTTAGTGATTGATTTACATGTTTCATTTATATCATTGTTAACGGTGACCGAATTTTCATCGGTAGTTTTTGTAAATAATCTCACAACTTCAGCTACTTTTTTATTACCTAACTTACTTAAACCATTGCCACATTTAGCTTTTAATATAAAAGGCGTTTGGAAATTTGGAACGAATGGAATTATATTATCTTCACCTGCACAGGGTGAACATTCAATGTTTTCTAAACTAAGACAAACATTATTGATCGATAAATCTGAGTGTGTATTCTTACCTGGTGTAACATCTTTGGTAGGTGATAAGCTGACACCATCTGCATCATGAATATTTACATAGGCTCCTGTTCTAGTTAAAGCTTCGACAATTCGGGGAAGGTCTGAATTGTTATTAGTTGTATACGTCACAGGAGGGTTATTGTCAAGAATTGGCGTTTCAGTTATGGGTGTAGCGGTAATGATTGTGTTCGGTTTCGGTGGAGGTAATGTTATAAATTCTGTTGTTACAGGACCATGAGGGTCCAAGGGAGCTTTAATTATCATTTTTCCTAATTGTGGAGATGTAGGTTTACTTGAAGGTGGTGCTTGTTCGTATGCAAAATCAGTTTCATCTGTTAAAGTAATTACGTCCGCATTTTCTCGTTGAATAACTGCTGTAGTTGGCGAAATTTCTTGTACGAATGGTCCGGGTTCAAAGGTTGTATGGGCACCTTTCCTTCTCTTTAGTGTATCAGATGAATAAATTACTTGACCATGAGAATCTAAAGTAACCTTAGCACCTTTCTTCTGCATTTCGTCCAAAGTTTTTGATGACTTTTCTTCTAAACCAGGGTCTAAATAGTCTTTGCTACTCGTTAAACAATTAGGAAGTTCATTTAAGGACACGTACTCTGTTTCAGGTTTTCCTGATAAAACTGACTGTAGATTTTTACCAATTGTATCACTATTAGCATAACTTCCTCTATTTAGATTTATTTTTTGGTTATTATTTTTAACATCAGCTATAGTGACATAATCCCCAGTATCAAAAAAGTCTTCAAAATTTTGCACTTCTTTCGCTGCTGGTGATTTTTTATTAGAAAGTTTGTTTGGTAAAACTCCTTTAAGTTTACACATAAAACTATTAAACGGCTGCAAAGATGACTTTATATGATTTTGTGTTTTATTTGTTTTTCCTATTTCATTATTTCTAACGTCCTTCAGTTTTTCTTCGGAAGGCAAATCTAATTTAGGCCTACTTTGAGATTTGACCAAATTATATTCATTTGACTTCTCGTCACTTTGTTTCTTAATGTGGACTGACTCTTTTTGGTGCATTTCACCCTCGTCATCTGAATTGGTTGGAGTTATTACACACATTGATGGAATTCGCGAGCTGTTGATCGTCGTTTTATACCTAATTCTTTCTATTCTATCTGTTCCTTCAAGGTCGGACGATTCAGAGTAGTCTTGCTCAGAGAGACTATTTTTACCATGCGCACTAGATACAGAATCCTCAATTGGGGAGCTTGATGTATTGTGACCAGAATCTGGTGAACTGGTACCTGTACTCTTTTTCGCATATTCAATATCTGTTTCAGTGTGCACTTCAGCCACTGCAGTAATTTCTCGATAATTTCCAACATTTCTAGTTATAGTTACCGTAGAATTTGGTACATTATTTATTTCAGGTGATGAATGGTTGTAGATTTGTTTATCAGTAAAAGATCTCATAGCATTGTATCGCAAACTACTGAAAGGTGATTTACTGAAAGTGTTTGGACTTCTGTCTAAACTTGCGTTTGCACTATGCACATTATTGCTCCTATTTCGACTTATTTGGGCTAAAGAGCTTTTTCTTTCAGGAACTGTAGGTCCTATTGCCAATGATCTATCGCTTCCGGCTGCCATTAAGGTCGTACATACAGTGCCAGCTGAGCTTGTAGTTGTACTTGTTGATCCTTTACCAAATAGTTCATATTCATTTTCAGCTGTTAAATTTTGGCTAGTTGAAGAATTAGAGGATAAAGCATTTGATGTATGTAAAGGGGTGCTGGGGGATAATTCTTCTTCTTTTAGAGTCTTAAGACCTGAGTCCATATGGAAAGAAGTATAATAACCTTCAGTATCACAGGAGAATTCGGAACTAGTTTCTAAATCTTCATGCAAATCGTGAATAATATCAGGTGTGAGAGTACCTTCACTTGTGACGCTTCCGGAACCAGAAGTATTAAGAAACCTTCTCCTACTAATGATAGAACTGGGCGGACCGTGATGGAAATTAAGTGAATTGTTTGAAGTAGCAGCTGAAGTTGTGCTTTTGGGAGGAACCGTTGTCGTTGTTATTTCAGAACCTATGCTAGTTCTTCCAGACTCCGAACTTGCTGACCAATTCCCACTCGAAGAGTGTGGTTCTTCTTTGCCTATGCCAGATCGCCTTAATCTTCGTTGCGTTGATGTACCTCTTAATTTAACCCCGCTGTTAATAGTTGCTGTTGCGGGGACACCAGAGGGAACGCCAATGCTTTTTTCAGAAGACGAATATGACGCACATCTCTGGTGCATTCTACGGTCTTCGTCCCCTACTCTCTTCTTTCGCATAGTAACCGATGTTTCATTATTTTGTAAGTCTTCAGTTACCGACGGAGATATAGATTCTTTGCTTTTTTCATTTTTGGACGTGTCTTTGAAACTATCGCGACTTGCACTTGGAGACTTTCCTATCAATTTTAGTCTATTTTTACCCCACTGTTTCAGGCTATTGAAATGTCCTTTCTTAATCACCGGGTCTATAGGACTCTTCTTAAGTAGGTCGCTTGATCGTGACCTCATGACAGTGCTATCTTCAACTTCTTCAGAAGCCACAGCATTTGATGCATCACTATGATAGAACAAACCAAGCAAAGCATTAGTCACACGCTAAAGGCAGTAGAACAATAAATTCTTTAAAGCACTCTGCTTAGTCTTGTAACAGCTGAATTCTTTAAAGAGAACATTAATCATGAAGCTAATAAATTTAGCACTATGTGTGTTATAGTGCTAAATATTTATTATTTTTAACTTGAATTAAAAATTAATGACAAAGTGAACAAAGACAACAGTCACAAATATTATGTATTCACAAAAGCACAAATAGTATTATTAACAGGTTAAGGTGCTCATGATTTTATTAAGCTCTCCACACGGTACTGTGCTTTAAGATTATTAGATAACTTATTAGGTTGTATATTGCGATTACATTATCTACTATTTTTTTGGGTCTTATATTTCTTGCAAGAAAATTGTCCATATGTATTATATATATATATCAGAATTTGAAAATTGCTTATTATAATTAGAATGTGTAATTATTATTACGCTCACTGATAAATTTTTAGTTAAACTAGACTATTTATGTAGATAATATAATCCTTAAATTTTAGTGCAGACTAGAAGCTTACCCAGCTATAGCCTCTCTAAGCTCTTTCTGATCAGTGCCCGAAATGGTGTTGCGTCTTTTACCCCGAGGTTTTCTGGTACGGGTCCGTCGCTTCACGGTGTCCGTTTCACCGGCACTCAATTCTATGTGTAGGGACTTTCGTGAAGTGCACATCCTGTCGAAGAATTTCCCTGAGGTGTCTATCGCGACTAGTTCTGGACAAAATCTGGAAGGATATGTGAAAAATTTAGACTTTAAACATAAAGTGGTATACTTTAAAATATTGGTGATGTCGGATAAAAAAATATTATATATATTTTTTTGTCCGACATCACCAATATTTTATATTACAATCATAAGTAGGTAATAAACTTAATTTAATCCATACTATTCTTGTGCAGTCAGCAACAGAAGTTCGTAAACAATATTATGGTTCAGAATAAATTTACAAATGAAAACTTAGAAGTCTCTACTCATTAGTATCTAATAAATTATAGAAGTCAAAAGGTTACTTTGAAAAACAGGATTATGACTATTTATAAATACCTAGTAGAGATTAAAATTCCAAAAAAGCATTGCGATTTTTGTTACTAATCTACCTATTAGTCATCGTTACCTCTACTAAGACAAGAAATTCGACTCCACCAAAACAAGTACGTTTCGTTTCCTGACACCGCTCATGTCCTAGCTTTATCTCCACGACTGTACTACCGACCGACGATTTCACGGATCAATAAACTTCATTAAACTTACTTAGATTCAATAATCCGCAGCTGTTCCTCAGGGCTCGGGAGTCGGTGATCGATGGGCTCATCATCCCCAGAGCCGCACTCCGACAGTTCATCCGGCGTCAAGGTGACGCTGCTTACGATCCGCATAGACGCATCCGGCAGCGCTGTCACGTCGCCGATCGCCTCGCGTGACGTCCATTTCCGAAGCTGCTCGACTACCGACGGCTGCGCGGAACATTTAATAACAACTTTCAGTTTTATAGCTAAGGAACCTTAAAAGGAAGTAATATGACAAGCGTCCGGACAGTTATCGATTGCACTGCATGCAAAAAATGATATGTAGTTTAGTTCTTCACTAAAGAACAATCACCCAACAAATTGATTATGTTACAAACCTCGCGGCTAAGTAATATAAAACTAAATAATTGCAGTGTTATCGACTTATATAATTAATTGCAACGAGTTAACAGAGCTTATCCGTTGAACAAAGTTACTTTTGCATAATTTCCAGTGTAAACTCTATTATTCTGAAAATTACCAACATAAACCATTATTCGTTTCGTATCTTCGAAAACATGATGTGTTGTTTTAAATTGTGATTTTACTAGTAAATTAAATAGGTCAGTTTAGCCTTACGAATAGAAGAAAGCGAGTTGGTATCAAAACTATGTATAGTCGACTTTGTTTCACGGATAAGTTATGAAGTTAATAATAAGAAATTTCTAAACCAGATACTTACAATACGCGTTTCAATATCATCAACTTTATGACAGGCGCGTCTCCTCTTAGTACTAAGAACTGGCGTGCAGAGTAAGAAAGGTGAATGCTGGGAGTCTTTTCGGAGTTGGTCGAGTATCGAAGCCGAGAGACGGTCAGTGGTTGCCTTCTCATATAACTTACGCAAGCTCGCAGGCCTGGAATACATTGCGTACATTGTTATAAACATTTATTATGCATTGAGAGTTTTATAGAATCTAACAATAAAACACCACGAATCAGGTTATCGTAATTTGTTACACTATATAACTTTGAATTGTAGACCTATATATTTACCTTTATATTTCATTATTCATTGCTATTAGTATTATCAGAGCATAGAAATGAGTTTTACCTATTATTGTTATTGGATTTATATACAAACTACATAGATTCACGCATCATTCTCTTATTTATACTACTTTTGATTTCAATAATGAGACATATACATATTCCTACTTATATCCAATGCATGCTATGATATATTACTGTTAGGTAATTGTTCGTATTTAGACACGGAAGAAACTATCTAGTGATGAATATTTCCATTAATTCTTACATTATTTTATCGATATTAAAGCATTATTATTAATTACCTCGTATCCACAGTAAAAAGCTCCTTTTTCAGAGGTTTATTAGCCGTGTAGTGGACTTTGCGTAATGCAAAATCAGACAGGCTTCCCTCCGCTGAAACAACATAAAAATAGTATTACTATATAGTATGTAGGTATATTTTAGAATAGAGGGAAAACGGGCAGGTGGCTCGCGTGATGGTAAGTGATCACCGCCGCCCAGAAACATCTGCAACACAGCAGGGTATGCAGGTGCGCTGTCGACCTTTGAAAAAGAAAAAGCGCATTTATTGAAGAATTATTATCTATACATATATATATTATAAAAATCATGTCATGGTGTCTGTGGTCGCATTCCTCCGAAACAGCTCGACCGATGTTTATGATGTTTTTATGTATATTTAGTAGGTATAAGAATATGTCGTAAAGTTATATTTCATAGTTCATACCGCTAGGTAATTAGGGTGTCTCTATCCAGAAATTTTGTTTTCAATTTTATGACAATTTGATTTGGTCTCATTTTCTTCATTAGTATAGCCGTTCGAAGCCGGGTCGGGCAGCTAGATTTTCTATATTGTTTATTTAATTTTTATCTCAATAAAATAAGTTTGATGAATTTTGCAAAATACCTTTTTTGAAATTAAACGATAATACTTTATTTTAAAGTTTCTATCGTTTTATTGTTCTTGTCATTTACAAAGTAGTTGAAAGGCGATTAGCAGTAAGTCACTACACGCCGATGCTGATACTGACAAATAGTACGCTATTATTCAACGCCCTCCGACTAATCCACGGATTATACGTTTAATACTTAACAATACATACAATAATTATTTTATTCGTACTGTTAATAAGGAACATTCCTCATTATGGTTGTGACTTGTGAATTGTGAACCCAATACTCTTGTAGTGTAAAGCATTTCCGTGCGTGTATTTTTGTTTGTATTATAGGTAAGTAGATATTAATAAGTCTTCGATTAATAGTTATTGATGGTGAATGATAAATAAAACTGAAAAATATATTGCAAAGAATTGCGCTTGAAAATAGAAACAAAAACGTATTGACATAGTATTAAAATGCAAAAAAGACATTTCTATTTACAATCGTGATGGAACTTCGATTTCACTATTCCGTGACTGAATTTAGAATTCGAAAATAACACAAATGATAGCATTAAATTGGTTTTTATTAGGGCTGATGATATTCAAGATAATGTACATTAGCATCTTATATTAACGATTCATTTTGAAGCAATAAATTATTCTATATTTATTTTTTGTCAATAATTAAATTTTATTGTTAATCTCTGGGTTAAATCGAAATTCTTTCGCTACTAGGCTATAATTTATTTTAATAATAACATATACCACTGCATCGCTTAATTATTATCGTAAGCATTAATTATCATCACATCTATCTCTATCTAGCATTAAGTAATGAACAGAGGAGGAGGAGTAGGAGTTCGGCCGCTAGTTTTCAGTTCGTAATACGAGTTAAATTTGGAAAAAGGGTCGTGGCTTTATTGGAGTAAGTTGACAATAAAATTTACGTGATAGCGATATTACAAAATTATTGCTCTTAAATAGAAAAATAAAAAAGTTTCAGACGCTTTTCACTTTTATTTACCGCGCAGGATTTTAGTACTTACCTACAACATAATATGAGAAAGATATATTGATGAAATATTATGATGAAGTTATAATTAACAGCCAAGTTACGTAAATACCTTACTAATATTTTTATAACAAACTTTGTATCGATAGCCAAAATAAATGTTTGAATAAACTGCTGTTAGATGTTGAATACCGTAACGCATCTAGTATAGCTGGTATTTAAATTAAATGAATTTATGGACTGGTATGGCGACTGTTACAGTATCGGCCGCGGCGTCTGCATTCCGGAGTCGACAGAGAAGCGCATTTACTATGCTAGCTGTCATCAAGTTGGACTTGAGGTAACCTCCGATACACAAAGTGACATTGAACAAGGAAGAATAGAATGGGAATTGCTGTATGTGATAGGAATTATTATAGCAACTTCCGTGTTCGCCGTAATTGTTATAATATATTTTATAAAGTCAAACTGTAATCTAAAGAGTATCAAATAATAATAATTTAAGAAAGGTTGATGAGACAATGATTTATCTGGAAATAAATATGTAGATAAGCAATGAAGTTTTGACATTAGTTGTGGATCAATGCATATGCATACGTATATTATAGATAATTTATAGATAGAGTAGATTTTCTTTTACTATTTTATTACAGAACAATTCCTAAAAGTAAATGAAAAAAATGTCTATTTTTCTAAGAAATAAACATCGATGTGAATTGTCCCTTAAGTTATACAAAGCATAATGAAATCGCTTATTGAATTCCTGCCTGAATGCTAAGAGCGGCCCTATACCACAACTAGTTCCTTACAACAGATAGTAAGGTTGAATAGTATTGAATTGCAATAAGAAGTAAAGTCAAGGGTATTGTGAATCGGCCTTGGTCCCCTCCGGACACAACGCGGGAGGCATACCTGTATCACATATAAAGTAAATGCGTATGCGCAAGATTCTTAATGGTCTGTATTTCTCATAATTACGCCACTAGTAATGTTACAGCGGTTATGTAATTTGTTTAAATATTAAAAAACGTGGATTAGTAAATAGTTCCGTATAACGTATGTAGTTAGATACTAAAAAGGTTTGAAATCATTCAATATTCTATCTAGAAATAGAACATAGATGATTTTAGTAAACTAAATAAATCCTGTAGGCTGTAGGTTTCTCAAATAAAACAAATGACAAAATAAGCTTAGATTATTTATATGTCAATAATCTAAGAAAATAAGATTGGTCTGAATAAGAGTGAAAAATTACGGCATAAAAAATGCAAAAAAAGTAGTAGTCTAGGAAATATTTTGTAGTATCGGTAGAGATATTTTGAATTGTAATGTACACATATGCAGTTAGTAGGATATACTGAAGTATCCACAACTGTCTATCAGGTTACTTAAAATATAAATTTTCTAGAAGACGTCTATATGTTTTAATAATAATTGTAATTATGTTCACATGAGCATAACAATCATGTCACAGTAGAAAAATTTGTTCAAACAAATCACAGTAATACAAAGGAATATGAGTACACAATATAAAAAGCCTGTTCCGCGATTAAAATTCAGAAAAGGCGACAATTTGTGATGGAAATGTAGGTCGGATTCCTTACACAAACGGCTCTTGTCTTTACTTTTTATTAATTATGATGATACTTTTTTGTTCTTGATCTTTTTACGTCACCCCTGTGTGATGTAAAGATGTGTGAGTAATAAATTGCAACCTTAAAGAATCTCCAAGATTCACCATTACCACTTTGTTACGAGTCACGACTCTGGAAGGGCCTCGCAAGGACGACACAATGCTATCGGAATGCAGAACTAGTTACACTGGTTTGGAATGCATTATGACTGAAAAATAAACATTATTTATTTTTCAGTTAGAAAATAAAGGAGTAAATGGAAGATCGTTATTTAAAAAACCATATCTACAGCAGTTTCGTCTACAGGAGTACACAGTACACAAATTATGTATTAATGTAGTAGAATTCCTCTTTTCACGATCTTTCAGAAGCAAGAAGATCTTTCTTTTTATATTAGGTATACAAAAAACACTTGTAAAAATTACGCTAATGAGCTTCAGTAAAAATGAAAAGCCGTATAAGTTTTAAGTTGATACCACAAGATTGCAGTCATAATAAAGCTGTACAATCTCGATGGCTTCTTGAGAAGTATTATGTTTTCATGAAGATAGGGTGTCGTCACCTTTTATATTACATACAGAAGCCTGCGAGTCAACCTAAGGGAAATCCAATTATAAGGATTAGTGAATTCATGCATATCGCATAAACTAAAGCTGATTTTCTTTATGGCCATTTCAGATAGATCTGTCTAATTTCCGAAATATTAACGACTATCATTTTAATTACTATAAGACACCATCTCATTACCCTACGTTTAGCACCGGAAATTCTCGGTTCGAGTCCCTGGTAAAGAAGGCATCACCTTTTTTATGTTGGATATCGACAAATGAGCATGAGGTTCCCTTGATGGTAGGTGATACCCCAGCCACAGAACATCAGTCAACGATCCGCTGTTGACTTACTTTTTACTTCGAGTATTCGTAAGTCCATAGACTGATTGTAAGAACGAAACATCAAACACGCAACTTCATGGATTGAGCTCTTGGACAAATATTTCATAAAGAAAAAAGTAAATAAAAATACTAATACAAAAAAGTAAAATATAAATAATTAAAGTATAGTGTCCCAGAAAATGAACTGTCTCCGATTATATCGCTTGTGATAGTAAGTACAAGTATTTTTCTATTTCTATTTTAATAATATAAACATAACATTGCAATATAATATAACATTGGCCAGTCTTCTAAGATAACAGTGATCACTTACTAGGTAGCTTACACATCTTGCTTTAAAAATATAAGTCCTTAACCTTATTTTATTATACTGTTGACTATAATTTAGTTGAAGGTAGCGTGTGTGCATTAGGAACGACTAGTATCTATGGAGTGTGTCTTGATACTGTGTAACTTTGCAGAACTTCATCTGACATTCTTGAATGCAAATATTTCTAATGAGTCATTCCTCTTTAGTGAAGTATATTTCGGGAACGTCTGTGTCAGTACAAATGCCTCGAGAGGCGAGATTAAGAATGTTCAATTGAATGGACTTCTTTAGATATAAGATACGGCACTTAAGTGGTGATTCGCGAATGGTTTTTCCTTGTTCCTAGGATGAGAAAGCAATTGTGAATGTCGTCATCAAAGGATATAAAATAATGAGCACGTATTCAAACCAAATAATAAATACTTTAACCTTAATGCGTGTTTTTGAAAAATTAATGGTACTAATAGGAGGTTTATAAGGCAAAGTAAAGTATAAATAAACTATAAACACATGACTGTGTTTTTAAATCACTTGAGATGAGACTTCATGATGAGGTTATAAAAACATACAATGTTAGGTGATACCTCAGCCACAGAACATCAGTCAATGATGCGCCGTCGACCTAATTTTTACTTCGAGCATTCGGAAATCCATAGATTGAAACCGAAATGCGCAATATGCACTTCAAGTTTTTTCCATCTATGATGTTAAGATCAAGATTTTTTGTAAATGAGGAATTTAAAACACAAAATTATTCACCTATACTTTCTTAAACAAGTTTAGTCGTACAATAGTCAGACAAAATATACAATATTACAAATGTTTTTTAGTATAGAGAAATCTTATGACTTATCAATAACAAGAACTATAAAAAGTTCGCTGATTTCGACAATTTTTGGCCACATTTTTGCAGAGTAAAAACAAATTTTCATCAGCTTGATATAGGACAGTAAACGACATAACGTTTCAGGTTATCGCCTAAAGGGTAGGGTCGTTGGGTTTTGAACGATTATGGTCGGTCACATATGCGTGAGAGTTATCACTTCAACATAGCTTTCGGTTAAAACGATGGCGGTCCCTTTACGTCGGAATCAACATTTACATTCCCCATAAGATCCTTTCCTTATTGGAAAAATCTGTAGGAAATTGTGAGACGCTCCATATGAAAACCAACCTTATTTACAAATTTGCAACTAAACTCCTTTGATCGAATTTTAAATGAAGTCAAACTCAAACATTTATTTGAATTTTGTCTTGTAAAATGGGTACAAATGAAGGATGGGCCATAAAGAAGACGTTTTTATTGCATCAAGGATTTAGTGAACGCAACTATCGACACGTTCGGAGACATAAAATTGCGACGTAACTGTTTCTTGCGATGAGAGAATACATACTACGTGAGGTCATTTAGATTAAAGTTATTACTGTTTATAACTTGAAAAACAAATAATGTATATTTATGTGTTAATAGTAAATACAATATATAAAGACGTATGATATATAACATAGATACATAAAGACGATTGTTCGATAAGCTTTTTGGGTCATGGATGGCAACTTGGCAAAACGCAAAAAAGAGTAATGGTTTGAAAAAGCTTTTGCAATTTGTCGTAACTATTGGAGCTGGCATATCCGTTACAAAGTTTTCGCCACTAATGTTTAAGATATATAAAAATAGTAAATTGTAAGTCGCGAGCATTACCCATAGAAGTGATTCTTCGTTAACATAACTATTAGTAGTTTTGTTTAACTATATTGCCTTTATTTATTTCTAAAATAGATAACAATAAAATGCATTTAGAACAATTTTTACGATTACCCAGGATTTATCGATACAGTGATAATAAATTGTTTTTCAATTAAGATTTTACTATTTAATACGATGACATCCTTGTATATTTAATATGTGACATAGACGTAATTGCTATTTATTACACACCTTAAATCCAGTTAAACGAGCTTCTATCCACTTGCTCCAATAATTATTAAGCTCTATAATTAAACCATACTAAGCAGACGATAATTATTACATACATACATACTCTCACATACTCTTTCCTATTGGGGTAGGCAGAGATCACGGAATTCCATATTATGCTCCGATCCTTACATACAACTTTCGCTTCTTCTACTTTCATCAATGCTTTCATACACACTCGACGGTTACGAGTACTTTTGACCTGGCCCTTTTGCAGAAATTAATAATTAATAATCGATATTTTAATTGATAATTATTAATCGTTATTTTTATATTATACTTAGCCAAGGGCACCTACAAGAGATAGGTACTTGGATGTGTTACCGGCATTTATGATGGGAGTTCGTAATAAAATCTCACTCTTGTAGATACTAACGTTTAGCTAATTTAAGATTCATTTGTGTCCACATCTTCATGGAATAGAGTCTCAGACCTCAGTATGTTAGAATAAATTGCTGCGTAAAAGCTACGTATGTTAAGGTTAAAAACAAAACAAAATGGAGATAGTACCTGTCCCAGTTAAGCTTTAGGAAACAGCGTTCTACTTATGTCTACAGTCGCTTATTTGAAGGCGAGGTCTTACACTGACTTATGTGTTGTTTTATATTTTAATTTAATCAAAACACTGCTTTAGCCTACGCATTTCAAAATAATACATACGTACCTACTTTATTAGGTAAGTCACAATTTATGAAATAACTTTTACCAGATTTGAGATCAGAGTCAGTTAGCTGTGACTACGCTTGCCATAAAGCACTCAAAACATCGAAACAAATAATTAATAGTGTGAAAGTTATTTAATTTTAATGTATGATACTTGCGTTTAAATACAATATTAAGTTATTTGGACGTTATGGGCGTTTGTTATTTGGAATCTTCAGTAAAGCGATAAATATATCCAGAATATATCGCCAGCTTATATTTTACGCCACACAGCCCTATAATAATAAAGTTGAAACCCAAGATTTACTCGATAACTTTCCCAATCAAATGAGATTAATACTCTGAAAGATAATAATCTTAATTGCTCGTAATGCTAACATTTTCAAGAGCGGAGCCTGTTTTCGTTTATACTGCGAGGTGTTCGATACAAATATATGTTTTAATTATTGGATACGAAGTGTGAGGCCCGTAAAATATGGATAAGCGATCGGGATACCCACTCGTTTAGAGTATTTATGATACGGTAGTGCAATAATTGTGCAAGTAAGATGCGTATATCTTTACTTTACAGACTTATATATATGTATGTATCATATAAGCATTAAATTGTATGAAATTAAATTTGTTTTTAAATAATTTACCTTTATATTTATTAATCTCATTTATTACTTATGGTAGCGAAATAAATATAATCCTTATATGATGTTTAAACCAGAATTATCTCCGAGTATATTGATTTGTTAATATTTTCATGAACTTTCGGATAGAGATGATAATCTATAAACCACGAGAAGATAGCAAAAAATAAAGGTAGGTTTCAAACACACATCACAAGCACTCGCTTCTTAAATCATGGATGAATGGACTGTTTTATGAATGAGATTATAATTCACAACTCACAATAGGTACTACATATTATATAAAAGTTGCTGTTCAATAGATCATTACGAACATGCGTATAAGTTTCGTCTCTAGACTATTAACATACAGTTACGTGCCTTATGTATTTTAGTATAAAATAATGACTATTTCGTGACAAAATACAGTAATATAAAGTATTTAATTAAATATATATAAGATTATTGTTTCTATATAGACATACCGATTTACCGAAACAGATGCGAATGTGGTTTCTGAGACTCTATATCATGAATTTAGATAACGTCGAATTACGTATTGAGGCGATACGAAAATTGTCCATATATGCTATTGAATACAGATAGCATAAATGTAAGCCCATAATAGTAATGCACAAAGTAGCAAAACGCAGTTCGCATATTGCCCGAGTTCATTGACCAGTAGAGTCAAGGCAATAACGATTAGCTACTTCTTACGGCCCCATTCAAGAAGCGCGATAAAAAGTTGAATCGAGAAAATTGTCCGTATCAAACATCGTTTAGGTCCATTTAAGGATCATAGCAGGAAGTGTACCGGTTCTAGTTCACAGCAGGTCGTCTCACGGCAAAAATGCAACGAAAAACGAAATGTCCTCTAATTAACTGGACTTTCACATATGGTATGATAGAGCGGCGAGCGCCTTGTAAGCGCTCGTAACCATAACAAAATCCGCTATCTTAACTCATTTACAACTGTAATATACGTTGAAATATACACCGCGCCATTATTTACTCGCTAACGATAACATTGTAAAGCCCGCATAGCAAACTGACGATGGTATGACAACCATAACTTGTGCAAAACAAAGGAGGCATTGCCGGAATGACTCCGAAATAAAATTTGCGGTTTCAGCGCGAGAAGGTTTCTACAAATAGTGTTTATTGTCAGTAAGACAAAAGGAGGTCGGCGTTGTTTGCACGATAACGAATCATTTTAAGGGTTTAAAAATAAACATCTGTCTATTGACTTCATTTCTAAGACGTATTTTTCATAATCATTTAAATTGCTATTGACCAAAAATTTCTCAGAGTATTTTACGTGTATTTTTTTAGAAAGATACACATTGAGAAAAATGCATTTTAAGCGATTCGATTTCAGGCTACATAGATGGTTTTCCGCATACTTGAAGTAAAAAATGTCATATGGCTGAAGTATCACATATACGTATCAAGCGCACTTCGCACTCTTCTCTCGATGTGTGACATTACAAAACTATCAGCAATTCATATAAAGTTAGTGAAATGTCACCAGGGA
Source organism: Anthocharis cardamines (assembly GCA_905404175.1). Lineage (NCBI taxonomy): Eukaryota > Metazoa > Arthropoda > Insecta > Lepidoptera > Pieridae > Anthocharis > Anthocharis cardamines. The sequence continues at coordinate 8,322,290 of FR989962.1, forward strand.
AGTGGTCAATACTCAATATCCAGTCGTAGGTAACTCGAGTCATTGCGGTATTGCTCAAGCCGGGTTGGAAATTATACGTATGTTTGATAGCGATGGATGAATTAGCATTCACATTCATTGTTAACATGCGAATGCTTAATTAGCATTTAACAAATATTAAATAATAAATAAGTTGCGAATTTCTGTGTGTAGCGAATTCATCGCTTCATGATGCGAAAAATAAGGTTAAGCAATTATTACATTTGATATGCTTGTTGATACATATATTGAATGAATGCGTGTGATAGTTAAATTTCTTTTAAATTATAGTAGTGCGAAGTGTAGTAATGCATGTAGCATAGCAATAGCATTTAGCATGCTAAGACTCATGAATTCGCATGCTTGTGAAAATGCGAAATCACATTTGATGTTTAATATTCAATCTTATAAACAAGCTGATAAGGAAAGGTAACTTTTATATACCTAGTCGGGCTTTGAGTGATTAGCTCATTACGTAGGAGTAGTTACTACAATATTAGAGAAAAGAAAATATATGAAATGCCTACACCATAGATTTTTTACAAATACCGTTAGATTTCTATTATACGGACTTACAACTCATGCAACCACTAATCATCAAAGAGCATTAAAATTATTTACGGACTGTAGGTTATTCAGTAATGTGTTCATTGTCCATGAAAAATAACGTACCGACAACAAACTACATTAAAAAATTGTATATCAATGGTAGGATTATTTTATAAGGGATAATCTTGCTTCTAAATAAACAAATGAAGCGTCAGATATTCTTCGAGTAGTATTAGGCGCAGCTTTATTTAGAATAAGTACGTTATTACGACTGTAAGTCGACAATGTAGCTAAAATTAAATAGTCGAATGGAATGGACGTAGAACTTACATAGTTGATATTTTCCAACACAATCACAAGTAGTACAACATACTATGTTTCGTGATAGGTACCTATATATCGAAAGACGAGCGTGAGGTTCAGTTGATGGTAGGTGATTTCTCAGACATGAGATAACAATTTTATTTATCAATGATTACTGATACGCTGTCGACTTATTCATCCTTTCTTCGAGCATTAACACTGAAGCCGAAACTCGCAACCTGCACTCCACGGCTTATATTTAGGCTTATCTAGTAAGTTCTGTGCGGTAGTGTCCTGGATGTTCACTTTTGACTTTATTTATCTTTTTCTCGTAAGCGTTTTTTTTTACTTTAGAATATAATGGTTGTCACGTCCATCTGAATAAAACAGACATTTAATGTAAAGAAATGAAATATGTTTTAAAATCTATAAAATACAACATAAAAAAGAGGATAGCAATCATTTTATATTTCTGTCAGTAACGAAATAAAAATTATAAAATACAACATAAAAAAGGGGAAAGCAATCATGATAAATACAAATAAACTACTAACTATAGTGTCAGAAGTAAAAGTTAAAAATCATTCAAAATAATCATTACCTATTTTCAAATATGATTTTTGATTTCGCCCCACGTACGAACATTATAAGCATCCGCGTTCCGACAGGTGCAGATTTAATAAAATTTCATATCAATTTTATGTATACAGGTTGTTCTAAATAAAAATTAAACTCTTTTTTTAATCAGGCGCTGATTGTAAGTTCAAAGTGCACTAGTGCTTAACGTTGAATAGTAAGTAATTGCAATATCTGTGTATTATATAATGTAGTAAAGTTGAATCTAAAAAATGTAACATGAGACAGCTCTTTGACTTATATATTTTAATGAAGTCATATTGCAGAGTACATAATTACAGAGTATAAATATAAAATTAGTTATGGCCTGAGGTAATGACTGAATCCTTATAGTCACAAACAAGGATAACCTACAAAAGCAGGGAATCTTCCACATTATTGACTACCAAAAATATTAAGGCCATTCATCGACATTAAGAACACCCCATATAAAGTAAAAGTAATGAATTGTTATTATATTCCGCGAGCCCCTCCTGTCGTCCTAATGACTTTGCCGACATTAGCTTAAATACAATTTGCAAAGAAAAGCGGTAAACAGGTATTTACAATCTGCAAGGATGGTGAATATTATGTAAATTAGGAGAGAATAATGGATTTTTCTTTTATTCAATCAAAAGAGCTAATTAACGTCGGTATATTTTAGCATCTTTATAAGACTTTCTTTGGGCGTGTATTTTGTGGCGTAACACTTCTTTAAATACAAAAAAATCAGCGCTTTTTGCGTCTTCTATAAAATAATCAACTGTATAACTAGCGATCCAATGTAGAGTAAGAGTAATGTAGATGTAATATACGTATACGCAAAAAACCTATGTTACTCGCTGATAATGTAGCTTTCAATTGGTGGAAGAATTTCGAATAAGAAAATCGGTTGAGTAGTTTTTGTCAAAATAAATCTTTCCTCTTTATTAGTAATTGGTAATATTAGTAAAGTAAATGTAGTACACCTTCCCTGCGATCTGATGGGTCGCGAGTTCAAATTATGTTTCCTCTACATCTGGGCGCGAGGAAATTCTGACTAGGTAAAGAACCCTCGTATCCGGAAACGGAAAAATTGTGTAGTGCTCATTGCACATTTTGGTTTATGGACAAATCGATATAAAAAAAAGGTCAATAACGCTGTCACTGATGGTCTAACACAGAGGTATCAAAAAAAAAAATGATTGACGATCATTAAAAAAAAAATCTTCGGTCTTCCTTTTTGGGGCTCAAGGAATCGCTTAGCAGGCAACTGTGGCCCCGGCGCTTTATGCTATCCATCTTTACAGGTTTCAAACATCAAACACTGATAGATAAGTGCTACAGTGATTGAAAAACATAACCTGGAGATCGAACCCGGGACGCATGGGTTAGCGGACGAACTCTCGCCCACAAGACATACACAGTTGAACTGAGATAGGTTCCATCAAGTAAGCTCAACGCTCGACCGTCGATATATACTCGTACTACAAATGTACTAGGTAATAAATAAGTTTAGAATCGTTAATTATATAATATTGCGGACATTTCACAGACCAGAAGCACTCGGTTGATGTTATCTGTCCCTCGTTAGGGCTGACTTATAAATTTAAGACAACCATACAATGGCCAGGCGTGGTTTCAACTGCAACTCACTTTTGTAGATAATTGCGCACTTCGTCCAATATCATTAATTCTCTTCAACATTTATTTGCGGGATATTCATTCAAAGTCATCGCTATAAATGGAGTCGAGTTGTGGACGGATAATTAAAACTGTAAATTAAACGCCACTTTATGTTATCATTGTACTGAATCTTAATAACATATGTAAGTGTAGATGTTTTACTTTATCACTCTTAAACGGCTGAACGGATTAAGATAAAATTTAGCACACATATAATTTAGAATTACTAATTATTTTCCCAGGTAAATATATTATTTATCCCACGCAGGCGAGCAAAAGCTAGTAAGATATTTTGTTTTAAAGATCTCTATGGTTTAACAAATGTCTATGATAATTATTATAGCATCGACTTACTAAAAAAAAATTCAAATATATTAGCAATTATATTCTACTGTTTGTTTTGATGGTTTACAGTGATATTTATGTTGAGCAAACCCTCTTTTTCCCATTACCCACTGTAGCGGTTGATAATACCCCATACAGGACATAATATAAGTAAGCGTACATCAAATTATGCATAAAAAATCAATTCTATGTCATATTTGGTGTCGTTGGGCGCGTGACTGTTTTATCAAACGGTAATCATACGCGTCTACTCTTCCCATATACATATTAATTTACTGTGCATATTACATCCTTTCAAAATTGCCGCTCCTGAATATTTTATACTAAGTATTCACAAATTCATGCCAATGACCAGGCAATGCTTCCTCAGATATTGGTTGGCATAATCATTTCGATCAAAGCTAATCTTATTTGACAGGACATGGAAAATAGCTCTTATTTTTCTATATTTAGAGTTGATAGTAACAATAGTCGTAGTTGAGGCTTTACGCTACATTGCCTTGCTTGCGATGAGGTATTGAATGGCTTGCCCTTATTTTACGTTACATTCACGTCAATGTGGACATCAATGGAATGCGTTCCATTGCGTATTTTCAATTATCTACGCCGCCGTGGGAACGAATTGTGTAGCAAAACATTGAGATGAAATAGTGATACATCTGTAGAAAAAAAATCGTTGACTATGAATGAAAGAGCAACGATGTCTAACATTCTAACCGCAGTTAACGTAAATAACTGAAGTCCAACAAATTTGTAGTATGTAATACTATCACTTTGCTGCTATGAAGTAAAGTTATTAACATACGTTTTTGTTATTCAATTTATCCACAAACACTTTAGTACTATTTTTATTTAAGATATCACTTAAGTGATTTTTATTTTTTTATTTAGTGAATTTCCGAGTCCCCTCGTGGGGCATGAGGCAAACCCATTTCTGTGTCTTTTTCTTTAAAGGCAAGTAGGTGATCAGACTACTACACCCTGCCTGATCGAAACATTTTTTTAAATATTGTTTCCCCCGGATTCGAACGAAGGACCTCTGGTGCTAAACACATCGCACTCACTGAGCCACAGAGGCGGTCACTTAGCTTGCATAGACTATCTTTAAATCAAAGTGAATAAATCATTAGTTTGGCATCCGTTCAGGAAACACGGTATGGTGCGGCAAAGGCAGCATCCCACGAGGTGTAATGACCTTTGCCACCAGGAAACCTAGCTTCAAATTAATAAATTACTCAGGGCTATAAATTACTCAGTTTAATATGGTTCTCTAATAATGTACGATAAAATTTAAAAAATATTTTTCATAATTCCTCTATTTATGTACATTGAACATAGTGGCGATATGCATGTAATTGTAGACTAAATATTATGTTTTTGAACAACGCGTAGATCTATTCCAATATCGGTGTATAGAAATTATAATTAAAAAAGTTCAGGAGAATCAATGTTAAAATCGAAAGAGCAAACATTTCCGATTGACGGCTACGGGCAATAAATTCATCAAAATGACATATTATCGTATTCAAAATCGTTGAGTATGTGCTCCAGGGGATTGGCTGAGAATCCCTCAGGGCCAGTAAAATTTAGGAGCCAATATAAATCAATGTTCAACTTGGTTGAAAATTGAGAACGCCGATAATGTTTTACGTAATCTACACTAATACTATATACAATATTATAAAGAGAAAATATTTGTATTTTTGAATTTTTAATAAATTTAAAAACTACTAGACCGCTTTAAAAATTCTTTCACCAATAGAGATACATTATTAGTAAGTACTTATCGGGTAATATGAATATTTTTATTTATAAACAGCCGTTTAAGCAGCAAGTCTAGCGATATTATTGTTAGTAATTGCTAGACAAGAAATAGTGATAGCTCGCCAAAAATATACGTGATTAATAAAATTTAAAGTCTGTTTATGGCATGGATAATGGATAAATTTTCCATTAAAAAAATATTATTAAAATTCAGTTGTTCCAGAGATTACCCTCAACATACAAATATACATACAATTTCATCTCTAATATTTTCGTACATTATAAAACATTTCTAAAATGTCACTACAAGAAAACGAACAAAGACTGCAGTTTGTTTATCGTTGAGAACAAATAGTCCGTTAAAAGAAAACCACCAATGCAGTGTTAGCGGTACCTAATGTTTAAACATGCGCTTTGAAGTGCCGATGTGCGATGTCAGAACCAAACAATGAACCTTCATAGACTCAACACCTCGGGTTTTTAACGCCTCCGTAGCTGTCTGCTCAATGTTCGAACTGCAGACACCTCCGACGTTTGACGCGTGCACGTTATAGGACATACCGGAAGTTACTTATTTACTTTATTAGTTTTAAATGCAATTCCATTTATGAAAGCAAATCGAAATTTCAAAACTCGAGTTTGCATTTCTTTATATCAGATTTTTATATTTAACCTTCCGTGATATATTAATTATTAGTTAGGGATAAAATATAAATAATTAATGAAATGAAATTTCCGCTTTCATTTTCCGTGATCATTCTTATTAGAAGCAATCGCAAAAAGCAAATGCATTACATTTCAAACTAGGTGAAAAATCTTTCCAAACTATATTTTGGTCTAGGCATGATTTTTCACTTAATATTAAAATTTAAGAGATAGAAGCTAAACGATTGATTTATTACATGTTTATGCAGTTGTGAGTGTTTTTATAAAAAGTGTAAAACTCGCGTTAACAATACTATTCTAAAATGATTCACGTGAAGAAGTTGAAACGAAATCTATTGACCTAATCACGTCAGAATGTTTTACGTCGTTTAATTAAAAAGGTACAGCTAAAAATAGTAAGGCACGTGCACATCGCTATCACGTAAATATTATTCAACCATCATACTAGATATTACGGTGAGTTACCGAAATTTTGTTATTAACCTAATAAACATCCCGAAAGTGATGAGTCATAAAGAGGGATCTGTGTAAAGAGTACGATATAACTACATGCCATTACTGCAAAGGATAAGAAAACAGACCATGTAAAATTTAAAAATATATTTTCAGGAGTCATCAACATTGGCAATCTTTGGTGTTTAAAATGAATTTGAAGGGGATTGTCCCTCGAATACGTCAAGACTAACCCAAACGTATTCTTTATTCGATTTAAAAGGTATGAAAAAATGTTTGTATTATCAATTGGCTGCGCGTTTTAAGAGGAAGAAAAGCTCCCATGGAGCGCCTAAGATGGCATTTGGGTTTGGAAGCAAATCTCAGTAACCGCTAGGCCGATGTGAATTTTTTTTGTGTCTTAATAATTTTTAACAAATTACTGAGGTTTTATTGAATTCCAAATTTTTATATTTACCAAACAGAATTAATAAAAAAACCGAATCTTTTGTAATGTTATCTCCGCTCTAATATGCCGCTGTGAAGCTATATGGCTAGCACTGCAGCTACCTAGTGTTTAAGACTGAATTGAATTGAACATAAATTAATACACCTATTACATACCTATGCTATTAACAGACAAATCTAAATGAAAAAGCTTTTTAACGAATTAAATTTATCATATTATTTATCCCTACATTTCGAGTGCTTTATCGTTGTCACGGGTAGACTGTTGTAAATCACTTGAAATGTCGCAATCTGTACTAATATTATAAAGAAGAAATGTTTGTTACGATTTAACTCACAAACTACTGGACCGATTTTAAAAATTCTTTCACCGATAGAAAGCTACATTATCAGCGAGTAACACAGACTATTATTTAGTACATCTACATTGCACCCGTGCGAAGCCAATCAATAGACCGTGTTTTAATCCATTAAAATTTTTGATGTAAATGTATGTGAATATTAAGAAATAAGAAATTAATAAAATTATCAAGGTCGTGCTTATCTGTTATAATAAGTAAGCATAATTAACACATTAACAGTAGATTTGGCCTTAATTATTTAAAACACATGACGTTTAAGTGTGGTGACATGGCCTATATTAACAAATTACGTTATTTTCAGCTTCACCTCTGCTATATCCAATTATACCATCGCAAATAAAATAAACTTCACAACCGCAACATTGTTAAAATTGCAACAATCGCCGACAAAATTACAATCCGCAGCGGATACAAATCAAGGTTGTTAACCCCTTCACGTCACGCTACATTCTGATACAATCTGTTTGTATGAATGTCGTTTATTTTCATTTCTGTGAAATATTAGAACAGACTTTTACCTATTTCTTTATGTACTACACAAGGACTTTATAAATTATATAACTATAAAGTCCTTGGTACTACATCATTCAGTTACATCAAAAAGCTTAATCAGATATACATGTGGTCGAATTCGTTGGTCAAAAGCTATTCATACATGTTTCAAAGTATTTTCCTTCTCTTTGAATTGTCTTTTAGGTCTGAAGAAATGACGCAAATTTAAATCTATCATCCAATTAAACTTTAAGTTTCTTTGTTGATTTTCTTTTTGATACTAAATTATATCCAAACACAATTTAACGAAATAGCCCAAAAAATAAGAACCAAATAAAAAGCTATCATGCGTTATTACAATTAATCCTTACCTTATCTAAAATAAGGTACCTAGTCTTTTCAATGTCTGTCTGTTTGTATATGTATTACCTATGGTAACAACCCTATGACAACAAATTGTCTTCACACGTAATACATAACAAAAAGCCAATTGATTTTTAAAGTATAGGCAATTTATACGAGTGTTGCATAAATTGGTACCGACAAGCCGACAAGTATAAAGTCAAAACAATTCCTTTGGAATATCGCCGCTATTGTTAAGCGCTCTACATCACGTGTGCTACACGAGTCTATTCACAATTTGACGCCTCAAACGTGTCGCTTGTTAGGATTTTCAATATAATATATTATAGTTGATTGCACGTCAAACCGGAAAATGACACCCCCAGGTTCGAAACATCTTATGCCCCTCTTTAGCTAAGTACATACTCAATGGTATCGAGCACATTTCCTTCACAACAGCGTAAAAGTAAACAATATAAAGGCTAATGCACATGATGCAATTTTCTTGTACATATAATAGCAATGTTTTAGCCCCATATCTGACATCCAAAAAGTGTAAGTAACTGTTTAAATGCTGATTTTATGTCTTGGTATAAACAAGAAAAGTATTGAAACAAAACTTGTATAGATCACGAATGTTACGTGTTTAGACCATGCAAGTGATTTATTGCTTCGTTTTAATTGCATGCAATATGCAAGAAACTTGCATCGTGTAAATTGGCCTTAATGAAACAATACACTGTAAATACGTTAATTCAATGATTTTAATATTAATGATGTTGCATTTAATGTGTTTACTATAATAAAGGATTATCACAGTATTACAGTTATTTTAGAAAATTCATTTAAATTTCAAAGCTAGAAACGGTTTTAAATTTGCATTTCACGACCTTACGATTTATAGTACCAGAAGCCGAACCATGTTAAATAATTCACTATCGAGCCGGCGCGGCGCGGCGCTCCTCCAATACAGGATGTTGAACTACGCAATTTATTTCTATGGATGCTATTGTGGATGTCAGAGCTCCATCAAAGACAATAACCAAACTTGTACACAGGGGTAAGTAAAACGTGATTATTATGAGCTCATACTACGCAGTTTATGGAAGTAAATCAAATTATCGAATGATCGAAAAATAATCAACGTCTGATAATAAAAGTGGTGGTAAGTAAAATTACAACGATAATGCTTAAATTACCTTCGTGATACAGCCATGTACATAATTAACTATGGATCTTAGCAGCTTAATTTCAAGTTAAACCGTGCATAATACGGCTCGTTAAACGTGGGTCCCGTAACTGTAATTATGGGTCCGATAAGGAAAGTTACGCTGCCTTTAATAGAAATTTCAAACTTAATAAGGGACACGACTACGTACTATGTACCTCATTAAGAGAGTTCTACAACAGTCAACAGCTTATCCCACAGCGTTTACAACTTTTTTTTATGTTATATCGACTGACGAGCAAGAGGTTCACTTGATGGTAGGTGAAACCTCAGCCACAGAACATCAGTCAATTATGCGCTGTCCACCTACTTTTTACTTCGAGCATTCGGAAATCCATAGAAAACGAAACGCGCAATGTGCACTTCACGGGTTGTCCATCCATTGCATTGCCCGAAGTTACCAGACGTGGGAAAACATGCTTATGCTTAATTATAAACATGTCGTCCCAGTGGAATTCGAACCCACGACCCATCGATGCGCACGGCAGGTGTTCTACCTAACGTGCCAACGAGCCGTGGAGAGTGCCAACGAACTAAAGAATTTTCTTAAATATTTCCTATTAATCCTTAACAGTATTGAAGTGCAGTTTGAATTAGGGCATACTGATTCAAAGTATGAAATGTCATTCCAAAGGTATTGAAATTTCAACCTCATTCAAAGCTTGTGTGTATCGTGCCATTTGCACGGCAGTAAAAATGTTCTCACGTATTTCGTCAGTAAACAGTGAATATCCAAGAGCTTCTCAAAAGTATGACTTCATGATTTTTATCGCCATAAAAATCTTTAAGGAAACAAGAGATTAAAATAATATTAAAAATAATATATTTTCATTTAAGATAGTTGAGATATAATTTCAATTAAATGAATTATTTCATGCTGTTTCGAGCGTATGTCATTCAAATAGTCCATTATATTTGTACCACGATGACTATGAAGAATTCATTCAATCAAAATATTAGATCTCTCTTTCAAATATCAAAGTTAAGGCGGGCTATGAAAGTCAGTGATGGACAGCTATTCAAATAGTTCACACAAGAAACAAAATAAAATGTCGGTGTCTAAAGCATTCATAATGAAACAATACGTATGTTGCGTCAATGTTAGAGAATAATTAATGTAGCAAAGCCGTGAACAAACTAGGTTAAATTAATTCGTTAAGAAACTTAAAGCGTGCTTATGGAAAGCTCAACTTTTAATATTTTTTCTTTTAAGAAGATGAAAGCTTATTTTAATAAAAGAATTCCCATATTCGGATAAGAATACGGATATTCCTTATCTTCTACCACGACTATACATAAGTGTGTCGTGTATGTATGTCGTACACATAGTACTCTCGTAGCACTTTGATTGTTTTGCTGTCCCGTAATACTTCTTAGTGTGACTCTGAGCTGTCGAGAAAGGCACGCGAAAAGGTGGCGCTCTTCCGGCATTTCAACAACTGGACCAATCAACTAAATATCTATGAATAAACTAACATTTTATATGCAAAATAAGCTACTTTACAGACTGAAGTTATGTTAAAATATATGAGTTATACTATAAAAATATATATTATATACTCAACTTATTATACTGTAAACTAGTCTTAAGATGAGTACTAATTCGAGGCCTAAATTAATATCATATTATTTTTATTTACAGGTAATAAATGATATAATTCACTGATCTATATAGCTAAATTAAATCATGTTTAACGAACATAAGATATGCCTTTGCCGAAAGAAAGTTAAACCGAGGCTTGGAAACTTAAATGCTAAATTTCTGGTTGCTAGACGAAGATAAGAATTTAATATAGAAGTTAAGTTCGTTCAAATTTACAGTGATTGATAACTAGTTAACCACACACACAGTTAACTACTCAGTGCATATAATTATAGATAAGACAAACATTATCATTTAAATTTAAAAAACTAATAACATAGTGTATATACTGAACCAAGTTTATACTTGGTAGCGCGAGTAGCTTCAGGCGAGGTGCGGCGCTTGTGTGGTCTGCCTTTATTTGTGAGAGCTTTCGTTTAATTAAAGCTTGACGGACTCTGGCGTTAGTTACACCTCGCGTGGCGTGGGTCGCGGGTTTGAATACCGTCGGGATGACATGTTTGGACTGATACATCTGAGAGCCTAGCTCGAACGACTATCGAGAAAGTATTCGAATTGTCAAACTGTCATTTGTATATGAAATCATTTGAAATTTCACACAAATGACAGTTCGACGATAGGAATACTTTTTTGATAGTTGTTCGTGCTAATTTTGCCTGTTTGGACATTAATTAGATGAGAATATTATCGAAACTTCGACGGGATAATGAACAATCCTTTAAAAATAGAGAAACCGTCATGTGCATATTACGTATGAAGTTTTCAGTCTGTGAATATCTAAACTTTCGAAGTAAACATTAAGTTTACAGCATCGATCGAGGTTTTGTGGCTATGGTAGGTATCAAGTTAGCTGATTCTGGTCTGTCGATATCTAACATACACAAAGGCAAAGATTATGTAACTGAGTTAACAACGAAAGCAACATACAGAAAAGTTCCAATAAATAGGTAAACAGTAATGTTATTGCTGAGGTAAAATCTCGTCTCGTAGACTTAATGTCATGGGAACGAGCAAAGATTGAAATTTCATTCAATTACTCTGAATGAATAATAATTAGAATCTGAGATAACAATTAAAGATTACGAATCTTTCCAAATCTAGCATGAAGGAGTATAGTACAGAATTTAATCTGAAGATCAGAATCGAACTTTATTAGTATTACTTAAAATTTCAAGAATAGTTTCAAGGTAAATGAATTAAATAATGCAAAGCCCATTTGTAAAGACAAATCCGTCTCTGAATCTGTGACAACGATGCAACCTCAAGTTAGTGCGGAACTTGTGTAAATTTAATTATTCCAACTTCTCCTGTTAATGGCGGCTAAGCATGTAATATCCTGATTACAATTTGTAGAGCGCCTCCAGCGTTAATATAAGTAAATATCTTTCAGAGTTTAGAAGGTTTTTGTAATTTTTAATGAAGACAAATTAATGTTATATACATACCGTATCTATAATCTGTGACCGTAAATCCGTGGCCCAGTGGTAAGCGCGATGTGTTTACCGGAGGTTCTGGGTTCGAATCCCGGGGAAACAAGAAAAACAATTGTGTTGGTCGGGCAAGGCACAGAAGGCTGATCACCTACTTGTAACCTAAAAATCATCACGGACACAGAAATGGGTCTACCCTATGCCCCACTAGGGGACTCGGGAATTCACTTTTATCTCCAATCTGTCATTTGTATGAAATTTCAAATAATTTGTCATACAATATAATATAATACTTTCTCGCAAGTTGTGTGTGCTGGGCCCTCTGAGGGCGACAAAGTATTCGAATAGTCAAACAACTGACTTGTATGAGAAATGATTTGAAATTGCATACAAATAACAGTTCGACGATACTAATACTTTTTCGATATTTGTTCGTGCTAACCCCTCTGATAAGTTATTGATTAAACTGACACATAGTCTGTTTAAAAGTAATTTGTTTCAATGCTTAACCTTACAAAGAGAATAACAATCAACGTAAGTTCAGAATTTATGAAACTGACGAATAAAGAATTACGACAAGGGCAATTTAAATAAAACGAGAGGAAGTTCATAAGGGACAAAAATACAGTCGTAAACGAGGAAATTGAATGATAGCAATCATAGTTAACTGTTTATTGAGCTAACTTTAGGGCAGAAACATTTATTGTACTTTTGCCTAAAACACTGTTATGCATATAAACATTATTTTGTGGCGGATTTACCAGCAGGCAGAGTAGGCTCGAGGGCAACTGGCTCCTGTACATAGAGTCGACGAGGGCTGCCGCAAAGCTTCGATGTAGACATGTTCAACGGCTGCCGCCGACGCGTCGACAGCAGTCACCAACATGTCACCAACACATCTACGGCTGCCGTCGACGAGTGCAGTTGCCTCTGCCGTTGACATCGTGCCGCTTGTGTAAATGAGCCCTTACTGAGAGGTCTCCAATACATAATTTCGATGACTTTCCCTCTTCCCTATCATTGTATTAGAAACAATTTAGGAAATGACAATTGTAGAGGCTAGTGCGGCAAATTTTAACAGCCTATATCCCGGAAATGTGTAAATCCGAAAAAAAGTCAGGAAGAACCGACTATATAGTGTATAAGACCTATGGTGGATGTTTTTGTGAAATACACGAATAACTCATATTCATTTTAAAATAAGATAGCCTTGTAAAAACGTATTAATTTAACATCACTTCATCATGACATTAAGTATTATTGTTACATTTAAACACGTGTAAACGCCTTTAAAAAGGCATATCGGAATGCATTAATTGGATCTGCTTATTAACGAATTGTTATTGTTCTGTTTCGAGTTTGGTGTGATACACACAAATTGATACCATAATCATACAGAATCAGACACTTATAATTTTCATAGTATGGTATGCATACAATCATGTCATAATACAATTAGTATTGAATGTTATAATCTGTACGAGTACATGTTTCCGTGAAGTGATTATGGAAAATATATGACTAGTTGACCCGACTGACGTTGTCCTGCCTTTTGTTGCCTGTGGGCTTCAAAAACAACAAGAATATTTCTAGAATTGAATATGCTATTTTCCCATTTCTATTAAATAGATTTCCTGTGGACAGCGTGCGTGACGTGAGCAGTCAATTGCGGAAGAGAGGAGAGTTCTGAATTAAATTAATTAAAAAAAAATGCATTTTTTCCCTGAATTTTTTCAATAATATATTATATAGATATTCTGTTATTCGGGACATAAAAAAATCCAATAAATAAGATATAATTAAAATCAGTGCAGCCGTTCTTGAGTTTTAAATGGTGTAACTAACATTACTTTGTTCTACGTATATATATATTATTAAATTGGAATATATATGTGTGCGTGACGTGTTAGTAGTTCTATAAGAATGTTTTCTGTTTTCTCTCGTAAGGAACCTTACGTTAGTCACAGGAGTTGTGAGTATGACTTACCCTATCCCGTTTCTTATCGTAGCAACAAAAGCTCCGTGTTAAAAGCCCGTCGATAGAAATGCTCCTTTGTTCCTTGATGGACGTTTGCACGTTCGAAATGTATCTAGCGTTTCACGACAATATCGATGTTCTAAGAGTTAGAAGGAAGTGTTACACCTTCTTCTTCTAGTACGCCTTTTTGTTGAAAGTTTACTAATTAATATACGATTATTTAACGTCAAACCTTAAAAGTTTGTATTCAAATTCAAAATAATTTATTCATTTAGGTAACACAATGTACATAATATGAACGTCAGTAAAAAAAACATATTAAATGCTTCTAATTTTACATTTACCGCCAGTTCTCAAATCAAGGGCGTAGAACGGAAGAGAAGAACTGGCAATAAACTCTTCGTCACTCTTTTTAATCGCCAAATTTTTGTTTTACAAAATATTTGTAAGGCGCTGCAACCATTACACCATATTCCAAGATATAACATACGTATGAGTTTAGTTTTGAGATTTGTGAAATATTTTTTTCTCTTAAAGTATTTAATATTTCGATAGTTTTCATTATAAATATATTCATGTATGTTTATAATTGTATTTCAATAAGTCAAGGCAATTCTTATTGCTTCTCAGCAAACTAGTTTGTTCAATGTAAATGTTTAAAATGCGAAATCAAGTTTCTCAAAGAGCAAAATCTAGAATCAAATTCCAAGGATTTCTGTGAGCTTGTCTAACATAATGTGACGGCTCCGGAGCTGAGACCTGTTATCTACTGATTGTATGGAATGTGATACTCAAGTGTTATTTAATAGAAAATATGAGATACGTGAAACGAAATCATTGCTTGAAGAAAATTTAACAAAAACTTCTGGGAGGTGAGTGAAGTTTTTGAGATATTGATAAGACATAATAATTATTATCTGTTATTAACATGAGTGTGACATTTAATGAAATGATTTTTTATGTGATTTTATTAAATTTTTGTATGTCAGATATTGACAGACGAGCATGAGGTTCATTTGATGGTAGGTGGTAAGTGACCTCAGCCACAAACATCAGTCAATGATGCGCTGTCGACCTAATTTTTACTTCGAGCATTCGGAAATCCATAGACTGAAACCGAAACGCGCAATATGCACTTCACGGTTCTTCCATCTATGATGTGAAATAAATAATAAATCACATTTTAATTCGGTTAAAGTTAGTTTATTTAAACGATCAGACAATTTATTCTATATTTTTAACTCAAAAATACTCAATCCTCGAATACGAACGTACCAACTTCTAGCTAAACCACAGATACTGCATCAGTGCCCTAGTGGGGCATAGAGCAGACACATTTTTGTGTCTATTTCAGTTATCCTATTCTTGCATAAGATCAACATGGGATCATACCTTTATGCCCCACAAAAATAATATTTCTTAATCCTGTTTCCCCGGGATTCAAACCTGTGGCATCCGGTGTCATTACCACAGAACCACGGAGGCGGTATCACTAGCATGAGAGGCGGTCATATCAAAACTACGGAACTAAAGGCGCGGCTGTGGCTGGATCGACCTAATTACGTAACGCGTTTAATTTCCTGCACAAACAATTATCTCCTTGACATTTGACCGCTTTCTTTATGAAACAATCTACTGTTACTTGCATAACATCCTTAGATTATTATCTATTCTGACGCTGACGGTACGTTTTCTTAGTTTAAATCATTTAATCATAAAATTCACACTTCGATATCTTCTTCACATCAAAAAAACAATTGTTGAGTTAAAAGCCCCAACTTTGGAACGTTCTAGCTACGTCTATGAAGAGATAGAAAAAATTTACATGCACTATTTATAAAAAGAACGCCTATAAATAAAAAAATCGGAAATCAATGTGATGAAACTCAAATGTGAATTTTAGATTTTGTGATAGATTTTTAATGGCTATCAACGTATATTAATAAAAATAAAGGTGTTTCTTAAGTCACCGGATGCGCTATGAAGTACATTAATTAATCGTTGTAGCTACAGGAAGTTTCTCCATAGACCGTAAAGGTGAAGTCGTAACATTTAGCGGCTGTATCTTGCCTCACAAAGCACTTTAACATTTCTAACGAAAGAACAACCATTACAAATCCATCCCAGCAACAATGTTGTATTTAATTAGAACTTTTCCATAACCTTCATTTGTTACATCTCGTTATTTACAAATCGTAAAACATGTCAGAGCTTTGAAAAATATTTGCTTCTTTTACGAGTAATTACTTTTTTATAGTAAAGTGGGGGAACGAGAATACAGTCCGTTGGAATGGAACAGGACTATTATATAATAATAAACGTAATATTATATATTACGTTTGGTCTTGTAAATATTATTGATAGAGTATTCTCAAAGTTTCAAATAGCCCTCCAGGATAGCCATGTGTCGTTCACGAATGAATCCTTCAATTGGACTAGTTCGTTTATATTTATCCTTCTTTCTCTAGTTCAGTTACAATTCATCTAGTTCAGTAGTTCAGTTAGTTCACTAATTCTGCGAACGACGCAGAATGGGTGGAACCGAACTTTCCCGACAAAACACGAAATAGCACGAGCGCGTTATGTTATGATCACTTCTCACGCTCGAGCTCCGTTGTACTGAAATAATTTTCTGTTTCACTCACTCTGATTCTAACTCCCGGTGATACATTTAGTGAAATGATATGAGAGTGATGACTGATGAGACATTTTAGTTCCACAGTACACACCGGTAATAGCGAGCAACTGAACTAGACTGAACTACTGAACTAAAAGAGTGATATAGTTCACGGTGACTAAAAGATATACACATATCTTTTCATTTCAGTGACACATTCTGCGCATGGCTACTCCAGGATTCTGTAAAAGGTCCAAAGAAAATTTTGGTCATAGATGCTGACTAGAGAGCTAATGGCTCAACACTTGAACCTATTCAATATGGTCCACTTTGAGAAACTATACTCTAGATAAATTATTTTGAATATCTGATCCTAACAGACTATGATAACACATACGAGAGCTCATAGATTACATTAAAACAACGTGGTTAATCGCTCTATGATACACAGATATGACGTAATTTACTTTTACAACCGAGAGAAGATTACACGTCAAGAAATTGGATACATATAAGATGCTCAGGTTTATGAAATCATAACTTGCTTCCATTAAACATGCTTACGTTATAATCTCGTAATCTTTGGTATTATTTCATCAACCACTGGAAATGGTTGATTACATACATACAGAATAGGTTTACTCATGTTTTAGATGCATGGAGACTGATAGGACAATTCGAGGTATTTTATGTCTAACACAACATTTAGGCGCGGCAATGTGAGCGGAAATCTTGGAACTTTAACTACCTATTTGAGTCACAGTATTCAAAAAAGTTTTGATACGTGTTTCTATTTATTCCATACGAAAATGCCTAAAAAAAATATTATTTTACCTATTAATAAATATATTATTATTAATTATTTTAATTATAATTAGATAGATCGATAGAAAATGTATTCAGAAACAACACCATTTGAGTCTATTACAATATGTGACTAAATATTTCTAATTTGAAAAAACGATATTATTTTATTTATTATTTTTAAATTTAAAAAAAAACTCGTATTGTAATAAAAATTATCTATTGACGAATTTCAAAGTGCATATCACAGCAGCTGAACATAAATGCAGAAAATTAATAAACTATTAATTATAGTGTGTTGCTAAAATCAATATCACATTTCACTCGCTGCTTCAACTGGACAAAAGAGGTTACTAGATTATCCTAAAGAATTCTACTTAATAAATAAGTTATTTAGTAGTAGTTTCATCGATTTCACAGATACTTAATTGGCTAATCCTAAACAAATCCTTCAACCGTTAACTAGCAGCTTACTAAAGTGTAAATAAAACAATTAATTCCATTACTAGAACCCGTTATTAACAGAATTCAACACGAATTGTTAATAGATCAAACACTGGTGTTAGTTACGCTATTTCAACTGAATATAATGTTTAAGTTGGTCAGATTACTTATTTGGCTACATTGAGTAAATTCAACTTAGCTTAAAAGGTGTGGTGCTTGGACATAATAGTGAAGTTGGAACCGTAAATGTGTTATCAGAATGCAATCTCCTAATGAAATAATAGCCTTATCGGCCTCAGCTCTATTCTAAAGAGGGAAATTTAAGTTATAGAGGTCAAAAAATGGTTTACCAGAGACACGAAAAGAAGTAGGGGAAGGCCAACCTTTAGGAATTAAGACGAAATAAAGGTGACATCTGCCGGCCTAGCATGACCGCCACGAGATATTTCGCGGACGAGAGAAGACAAACTAAGATATAAGATATCTCGATATATTATATCTCGATATCAACAATTTTGATAGAAAAGATATCTCGATCAACAAATATCATCTTAGACCCAAAAGAAATTTTGTCGCGGTTGTCATGCTAGGCCGGCTGGACCCTACTGGAGAAGAGAAACAGGAGATAGAATTCAGTGTAGCGAGAGGAGGCCTTTGCCAATTTAGGTAAACTGAGTTGACTGTTTAGATAAGTTAAGATTGTAAAATATTAGTTAACATTTGTAAGTTTTTTTTTTTTATAGTAATAAATACTATTTTATTTTAATGAAATAATATTTACCAAATTAAGCTTAAATTACGCTTCAATATTCTTTCCAATTATTCTCCTTATTGTTTTATACATTCGATGCTTTATTTCCCATCGATTTTAACTTTTCCTTATCAGCTTCGTACATTTATGGGAAGACAACTTTCCCCGAATGAATACAATTTGAAATTCAACTTTTTGTATCGTGTTCACGAAATATTAAGCATGCCTCTGTAATGAATAAAAAATGTCTATACGCTGCCGAAAAACCATTTATTATTATCTTTTTTTTGTGGTACGATTTTCACCGAATATTTAGTAAAACGGAACGCACTCGAATGTGTCAGTAAGGTTTAAAAAAATATCTCCAAAATGCTTTACCACAGAACATTCTGCTGTAGCCACAGTCGGGTTTATTAAGAACAATGTAGAAACAGAAAACACTCAACAAATACGGATTCTAAGCATTTTATTATTTAAATTATCCTTTAATTTTTAAAGATAGTGTAGTTTTGGTTTGTATGTAGTTTGGTTATTAAATTATTTTGTTACGTGTGTCTTTGTCTAATTTGGACTTCTTTGACGCATGAGTACGCATAGTTATTGTAAAATTGGACGTATTTTTTGAAGTATTCGTAAAAGATTTATATGTATTATTATTATAGGTTTCAGAAAGCCTTACTTACCTAAAATATTGTAGTATAGTATACATTTAAATGAACGCATCATTATTATTTGACTACTTTTGATATAATCAATGAGGAAACTTTATAAAATTAACGGAAAAACAAATGACTGAAGGCAAAGCTTTGCAAATAAGTTATAGGCTTAAAGGTCAGGAGAGGCGGACATGTGGCGTGTCTAAAGCAATTCTGCTTTACCAAGGTTACATAGTCAGTATTCGGTACAAGTTCGCAAGGTCAGCTTGATGGAACCGCTCCGTCATAAACCAGATTTGTCTAATAATAAACTCCCTTGCCATTATGATGAAAACTAATATTCAGGCATTAACAAATCATTGATCTATAATATTGTCTTTTATTAACGCGAGTATCACACATTTAAATAAAATACTGTATACCGAATTAAAACGCGATTTATTATTTATATTGTTTAAATTATTTATCCCGACGTTTGGGATGCTTTTCAGCAACCCCCGTCAGCAACTCCCCGCGACCACGGTTGCTGAAAAGCATCAGAAACGTCGAGATAAATAATTTAAACAAAATAAATAATAAATCGCGTTTTAATCCGGTATACAGTATTTTATTTAAATCATTGATCTGCTTATAAAATACGTGGTGTACGTATTTAACATTTGGTTATATTTGACAATGTTAGCTACTATATTAATGTATACGTATTAAATATGGCGATATAGCTTCAATAGAGATCTGAATCAAATCACATTCTTCTATACAAAACAGGAGCGCCTTGGAAATCCGGTTTTATTCTATAACTTGCGATCCGCCCCGGCTTTGCACGGGTGCAAAATAAAAAAATAGCCTATGTTACTCGCTGGTAATGTTAAAATCAATCGAGTTTTCTAGTTAAATCGTAACAAAAAAACAAATCTTCCCTCTTTATAATATTAGTTTAGATAATTGTAGATAGTGCCAATGTTGCTTTGATTTGATAAGGTACGTATTATGTCTGCAATACAGGAATTAAAATTGTTTCAAACTCAGAACCTTATTGACCTAGAAAAGTATATTTTCATTATGATTTCGGATAAATGACAGTCAGTAATGACGCTTAATTCATGATTTGTGGCTATGCTTTGGGATAATGCCACTGGGATTCATTAAAGGGCCTTATTTTATGGTAGGCATAACTCGTGGAATTAAATCAGTTTTCATGAACTTCGTTTCATTTGACTTGAATGCAATCTTTTAATATTTTAAGTACAATACAAAACTAGTTTTGTGTATAAAATATATTTAATTTCCGTTCAATTTTAGCCTGTGGTGTTATGTACATATACAAATAACAGTCTTAAATTAGGCTAAACTTTTAGACGCCTGAAATATATGTATGTCTGTGATACGGGCGTAAATTTAACTACACCAATTAATGTTAGCTGTGACAGTGATTTGCTGCAGATGCGAAGTCTTGAGTATTTAGCTAAATAAATGGGTGTACTTGAGTGACATTTGAAATCGTGCGAACAATGGTGCGATAACTTATCTCATGAGTCTACGCTGGAGCTCGTTAGTAATGAAGAAAATACGCACAAAATCTACTTAATTGAATTATTTTAATTCAATATTACTTCCTGTTTATAGTTGCTTAGTTTAATGTTAGTACTTTCTTGGTTATTTAACGTTGGAATCTATATTTTTACACAAATAAAATTTAAAAAAGATATAGCTAACTTTTGGAACTCTATTAATTTATTTTCTATTTTATCGTTTTAAAGCTTGATAATTAATCAAAGCCTATAATTTCTTTAGATAACAGAAAAGAAATGAATATACCTACATATAAATGAGGTCTGTTTTAAAAATAAAAAAATACCCGCCACATCAAATATGCTTAAAACAAGAGGACACTGTTAGTCAATATTGCCATAATATAGAAAATATCACAAGAGAGATAAGTGACAACGTTTGCTGGAAAGCATTCGAAACGTCTGGGAAATATAATATATCGAATTTTAATCCGGTAAGTTATTTTATTTAAATATGTGAGAAGAAAATTCATCGGCGTAGGTACGCTGAACAACAAAATATAAATGGATCAATAAAAAATTTATATGCGATATTTTTTTTATTGCGGAATCAATTTTATATTTTGAAGCCGCCATAATGGTTTCAATTTAGGCGCCATGTCACGACCGGGATTACTATTATTCTACAATTTATCAATATTGGTTGGCTTTGGTAAAAGGACGTGAGGACGAAAAGACTACACATTTAAAATTAAATAACACTTTAGTAGGCTTTAGTTACTTTAGCTAGTTGCATCAATGTATGTAATGGAATTTTTAAAACAAATGCCTTTTATCGAATTTCTTATTAATAGTATATTTTATGGATAAACTATTTGACTGCCGGATAAATTACGAAAGTCGTGGTTTTGATATTGGTTTAGCTAAAAAATATCTTATTACGTATATAGCATATCGCACCTGTGCAATTTTATATGCATTACAAAACAACCCCATTTTTTAAGTTAGGTATCGACAGACGAGCATTAGGTACTCTTGATGGTAGGTGATATCTCAGCCACAGAACATCAGTCAATGATGCGCTGTCGACCTACTTTTTACTTCTAGCATTCGGAAGTCCATAGACTGAAACCGATACGCGCAATGTGCACTTCACATTTTTTCCATCTGCGAACGGTGGTTCGTTATCCGGTCTAGACGTGGGGAAGCTTACAGAAAATTATAAACATGTCGTCCCGGTGGGATTCGAACCCACGACCACGAACTCACGGGTTCTACCAAACAGACTAACGAGCCCATCAGCCCTCAATAATATACAGATTAAAAATATTAATCCATTAATCAATAGAAAAACACATTGAAACTCAGATTAAAACATCCAAAATCGAGATTACCCCTTACCATTAATGGGGATAGCGATCATTAATTAATTGAACAAGGGCTTTGGGATTAGGAAATAATTAAATTAAAATTCCAATAATGTCGGACAGAACGTTTGTTGGGCAACTGTGATCTAAACTGGGTCACTCGAAGAGCTGATCTTCAATGAAAGAGCACTCAAATAAAGAGTATTTTTAATTTGTGTGATTAAAGTCATTTGAGGGTGAGAATTAATCACCTTTAAAAGAAAGAGGTAAAATCCATAACGATTTCGTTACAATTTCATTTAGAAATTGCACGCTGAAAATCAGCATCATCGTCACAATGTATGCTGAGTGGAATGCTATATATGACAAAAAACGAATTAGATACACACAATATTTTATGTTATTATATTAACTAGTTTTAAGACTTTTATCATTTTTTTGATTTTTCTATTATAAACGTATACATGAAGTACCTTCTTCGTTATATGATAAGAACGGACATAATCTAAAATAAGGGTAAAATTACCGGAAGGAAGGGCAAGGAAGCCTAAAGCTGTGCGTGTCAAATAATCGACATGATCTGAAATATTCCGGACTATCAAGTCTGAACACACTCGCAGACTAGGGTTGTCGAATTCGACTAAGAAATAAATTGGTTTACTTATAAGTAGAAATTTTCGTTCGATCAATGAAGTTTTTCATCTGTTTGGCTTAACGCATGGCTGTTTGTTGCATCCTTAATTCTACTTTTAATAATCCTTATAATATTAAAAATCCAACAGTTTGTGAGGATGTCAATATGTGTGAATTTCAACAGAAACAACTTAACAACTAAACAACAGTTTAGCAGCGCAAACCTAATCATAACCTTAGCTTCGCACGGGTGCAATATACCTATTATGTATGTATGCGCTGACAATGTATTAGTATAGATGTGATGTGATTTAATAATGTAGAGTAAAATAACACTCCTAGTTTAAAATTAAGAGATTACAAACAGACTTATAATATTAAGCGTGAAAATTGAGGGGATAAATTTCAATATAAATTATAGTAGCTAGGTATATTTCCTAATAATAATTGGCAACCCTCAAAGCAATTGATTTAAGGAAGTGACGTTGAATGACGGCAGTTTTGGTTGAAAAAATTCTTAGGAAATAATATACGATTACATCATCTTGCATGTATATTGAATATGAGCTTTTGATAGGGTTATGTTGAAATTTAAAATAAGGCATTTAATCATCATTTAATAACAGATAGTTCATTATAAATTACGGGATGACTAGCGAATGTAAAGGCCGAGTCAAGTCATTAATTAACCCAACGCAAAATTTTCACGTTATCTGACACGTTTTCGAACTTTATATCAAATAGTTACGTAATTTAAATGTAAAACTTATACATTTTGGTGATTAAAATAAATTAGATCCTTGTTTGGCTTTTATTACAAAATAAACTGCCATTTCGTCAATATCCAATTCTGGAAATCTTTGTAAGGATTTCTATGTACATACTGCCTATATAATAGTTATTGAATGTTATTACTATGAAGACAGATCCTAGTCATAATTTACTTGTAAAATGTGCTCATTAGCTTCAAAGTACATACAGCGTTAGAATCGAGGCAAGCCTTCTACCGTGCTTATCGCATAGAATATTAATTGGTGGTGATTACCACCACTTTCGCTGGTAAGCCGTGAACTGGAAGTGAGGTGAGCCTTACACTAATGAGGGTAGATGTATTCAAGGAGAAAGTGCCAGTTAAACATGTGAAGTTTAACGTTCGAATTTTAATTATTTATCGTTATTAGGCATATCCGTTATCATTTAAAGTTAGGATTCTTGGTATTCTTTATTTAAATTTCAATTTAAGATGAGTAGGTACGTAAAGTAGTAAACGGTGAAGAACTCTTCAAAATGAATATTCGAAGAAGGTATAAATACCATTAACTGTTAGTGAAGAGCTTAGGACGTTTTATCGTGAGAAAGTAGTCGTTAATAATAACTGCAACTAAAGACTAGCGGAGAAATGCTGGTTTATGTGGCATTTATATATTATACAAACAGACAAACGAACGCTTCCTCCGTGCCCTTTTAGTAAAGCCGACATTCGTGACTAAGTTAGATGCTCTGATAGATAAGCTTAAAGATACGATTAGTATTATTAACATGGACAAGTCATTGGAGAGGAGCCAGGGACAAGAAAAAATTGTTTCATTCAAGTTGGATACGGAAGCCCTACTCGTCTGTTAAAATGATTAGTGAAACAGACAAATTTTGTTTGCCCCATGCCCCTCAATACACACAGGTTTCTGAGAAGATGTTATCATAAAGATATTAATCTCATACTATTCATAATTGTCGAACTTGTTGATATTTCAAAGAACTTCCACATAATATTTTAAAATATGGCCACGACTAGCAAACAAGTTTCGCGACTAATTTAGACATAGTACCTACACATAGAATAATACGCCCTATACACACGGAAAATAATAGTATTTATATTACAGAGCGACAACGCCACTCAATATTCGATTTCGTACACAACAGAATGAAATAATCATTTTGAAAGCTTTTTATTCTGGCAGCCAAGGAGCGCCTGAGAGCAATTTGTTTCGCAATAGGCTCGTCAAGCCCCATCGACACAAACGAAGGGTCAGCAGATAGACCTTAATTAAACTCGACAAATTCGTTATCTTGTCAAACTTTGCCCTATAAAGTAGAGACTTCAAGAATTTTACGGATATCTGAATAATACAATGTAAATCTTTAACGTTGGATCATGAGTGCACATAGATAGAAACCTTCTAATAATAAGATAGGTATTATGACCATAGTATTCTACTTACAAAATTTAAATACTTATGAAATCTGCTTTCTGCATTGTGTACTTACCTGAAATATAACAAAAATGAATTAAAACCAATAATATAACATAATAATATAATGTACTTACTAACTATTACAGTTTTATATTTGTATTTTTATGGAATAAATGAGTTTGACTAAATTTGTTCAAGGTTGCAAACCTTAAATAAATGGAAAACAATTGATTGTTCAATTGGTTGGAACCATTCACTTAGCTTGAGGGCTTCAAGGGTAGTGCTTCATACAAAATCGCATTGACATCTTTGAACAAATTGTACAAAAATACCAATATTCCGATCATTTTTTATAGTAAATAATGGATAATTGAAAAATGCCCTCAAATTCGATTGTGAGGCCACGCGAGAATTTCGTATGATTTACGACGACAGGGTTAAACCACTGTAGCGTTTTAATCTCATACAAGGGATATTTTTGTTCTCGTGAACGTTTGGAGAATTTGTAGACGTTTTTGTTAGAGTTCAAATTCAGGAAAATACGTTTGGTAACTTTTTTATTTTTCTATCATAAATTTTATTTCCGACCCGTTTGTAACATTTATTATTTTAAAAACGGATTGGAAACATGGTCTATGGAAGGCACACGTATTTCAATGAATTTATATTTCTATGTAATATTGATTTATAAATTACAGTTTACTTAATATTTCCTTTTTCATATAGTTGCAATAAGCATTTCGAACGAATACCTATCAAGTCGAAACTGAACAGTGAGGTAGCAGTGGCGAGATCACCATACAAGCCCAAAAGCCTAAAAGCCGCTTAAACGTAATTATATAAGTCATAGGTAAGTAACTTACTAGCAACATGCCCCGGCTTCGCACGGGTGCAATGTAGATGTACTATAAAAAATAGTATATGTTACTCGCTGATATTATAGCTTTCTATTGGTGAAATAATTTTTAAAATCGGTGGGTAATAACGTTAAGGGCATTAATATTCTTCTTTTTTTGATTGCATTAATAGGATTGCTTTTGGGCTTGTATGGTGGTCCCGCCACTGTGTAGTAGGTAAAACATAAAATAATGAATGTATATTATCAGCTTATCAGCGACCTATGAAGTACATTAAGGCCCCTGGAGTTCCTACTTTCTAAAGCTCAATGCACAATGAGACCTAAGTTAATTCTAATCACCGATCAAGAGGTCATTGTGGCGATGTCGGCGCGCGCGCAGCCGAGCGTGAAAATGTAAACCGATAGAAATTGGAATGCAATGATAAGTGAATAGGATCTAATTAAAGCCAGGGGTGTCTATACATAGTTCTCGAGCCATGAGGGCTTTCAAATGATAGTCACTGACAGATGCTCTATATCACGTGTTTGGGACAGATGTTTGCGAATTTGATTAATATTACACTGATTTGCATCTCTCTACCTCTTTTATCTCTCTGTCAGGAACAGGAATAATATCTTCGTTTATACAGTTTTAATGGGAGAAGTATATTTCTTTTGTTCAAATACATTAGCGATAAGGCCACCAATATGTACTTCTCCAGATTAGTTATGTTTGTTATATTGTTTATTTTTTTTTTTGGTACAATAAATAATATTGAATTGAATTGAAAGTAGTAGTAGGTTTTTTGATATGTTTTAAACAAATAAAACTCGAGACAGGAAAAATATCTCAAGATGTCCATAATATCTTCAAATCTTTTCCTTATAGTTATTCGTTATCAAAGAACTGCATGAATAAAACATAAAAGTTTCAAATAAATAGGCCGTAATTTTAGCAACACACCCGAATAACATCTGGCGAATAGCACGTGTCTATTTCAAATTGTTGACTGATAAGCGTGATAATAGTGCATATGGTTTAATGCACCGCCCCACCCATTAAATAACAAAGTCATTAAACCGAGATTATGTGCGCATTACAATTTTCAACATAGGGGGCCAATAAAGTGATCATTACGACATTTAAAACAGGTCTTCCTTCGCGGTCAGAAGCGGCACGTGTTCAAAGCGAATTATCGTAAAGAATAAAAGGATTTAATGACTGTAGCAATCAACTTTTAAATGTCCTTTGTTTAATGGTCAATAAACAAAAATCTTAATGTTTTATTGACAACGATTTAGAAAGCTATTTTAAGTGTTTTTAATCTAATTAATGATCATAAAGCTGTCAATGAGGAATATATCTTATCCCATTAAGGCAATTCCTTCCATTGAATCTGATACAATGTAAAATAACTGGAATATCGGAAGATAAATTTCTCTTTGAAAGCTTCGGAGATTCCTCAAATATTAGATCCGACCCGATCAACTATCGAAAATATAGAAAATAAATAAATTTAAACTCAGATGAAATGAAGAAAGAAAAGCAAATCATTAGTGATTGTGATATTATGTATGTATAATATGTCCCAGGTAGCCGTTGAACTTCGAGAATAAATTTCGAACGAGTTATATGCCATTAATATTTATTTACAGGCTGCACATTTCTTACGCTCACTTATTGAGGATTGCTTGAAAACGCTTATGCTGAAAAAGACCGCTAAATGCACAATGAAGTCACATCATTATAATTTACGCCATAATTTTCACACTGCAGAAAAAAATCCTATGTAAGAATTAGAAATATTTCCCTTTACTACCACTAAATTAAATCATAATTAATTAATTCATGGTCATCCAAAAACTGGTTTGTAAAACACGTCAGACTTGGACTTACGAGCCTCTGTTAATCTCCGTAAAGTCAAGGCCTTCGCCATCAGTGAGTAATACTTGCGAAAATTATCAGCTCGACAGGATATTCGCATCGAGTGACGCCAAAATTTTAAAACACCAAAAGAATACTGTTTATGTGCAGCCAATGTGAACGATGCGTGAGCGCAAACACATTTCATTAGATATCTTGCCCCAAAACATTATTAATCGCATTATTTTCGAGTTGAGCGTTTAATTAATTAGTTACTAATGTATTTAAAACGGCCCGTTAAATGTCTAATTAATTTAAGCGGGATTATTTATTATGAATATTTTAAAAGCGCGTGCTTCTTCCAGCTGTGGCCTGCAGTGAATACAAATAATCTGCCCGATGCGTGTATTATTCATGCAATCATTTTCAATCGACTATTATTTGCTTTCTAAAGAGTTCCACATTGTCCGCTCGGAGCCATGTGGTTATGAGGCGCGCCTATTGTACTGAGATGCAACTGTCTATTTATATATTTTTTAAACCATTATTATATTAGATAACGTAGCACCTGGGCGTAATAAGAAAAAAACATTGCGTGTCTTTAATTCAATAGATACATATTTATAACTTATTATTTAATATAAGATACAACGTTAGGATAAGTAGACAGAATTCTTATTAAATCCTGTAACTAAGCGAAGGGTACTTATTGGTTGAAGTGGATTTAAGACAATAGTGCAATGAAGCAGGAGATCGAACTTGGACCCTTCGACAGACAGCTGTAGACAAGCCCTAAACCCTTCAAGAAATAAAGTCTAAATAAAATGTATGTTTTAATAATTAATTTAAGTAGTAATACTAATATTATAAAGAGGAAAAATTTGTATTTTTTGTATGTTATTATTAAACTCAAAAACTACTGGACCGATTTTAAAATTTTTTTCAGTAATAGAAAACTAAATTATCGGCAAGTAATAAAGGCAATTGTTTGGGTACAGTACGTCTACATTGCACCCATGCAAAGCCGGGGCAGATCACAAGTTTTTAATATTAAGAATTGAGGCCGTCTATTCAAAAGTACAATAATTAATAAGCTTATTATAATATAACTAGATGTAGCTAAATGTCTGAATGAGAATACGATTATTATTGGTAATTTAAGTAATAATAATAAATAATGATATTGTAATTAGGACATTAATTTATCGATGGATTGCCTAGAAACTAGAAACATCAATGAAGTCATCAGAATTAATGTCATAGATTTAGCGGGTGTATGAAATTATCTTATTCCGACGTATAAGCAATTGATAAATTGGCACAATGAACCAATAATCGAGTGACCTAGTACATACAATAGTTCAAATTGTTTTTATCGATTCAATAAATATACTTATCAAAGAGGGACCGAAAATAGCGCAATTTATAAAGCATATGCGTGAGTATGAATGAAACGCATCTATGACTGGCATGTGGTGTATTATTTTGTTTGATAATAAAAAGCCCATCTGCCGTTTTAGTGGTTTTGTTTCCATTAAGTATTTCGAAATAAAATGTTAATAAATAAATAGCGGTCATAATTTAAAAAAAAATCTAAGTGAGTTGGTAATTATTTTAATGTTCGTACCATCAACTTGTAAAAGACATAAGTACCTGCTTACTCAATGAATTTAAAAGTTAATAGTGGGTGGTATGTCGAGCATTAAACTGAAATGTTCAATACGTCAGATTTAGGACACTTGGCAGCCTGAGGCGGTCAATCTCCTCGTCGGTCCTCGAGCCCAACTTAATTCTTAGCGGCCTGATTATTTTCCACTTAGTTGCTCTCAGAATATATAGTAAATAAATTCAGACATTCATCTATACTAATATTATAAGGAGGTAAAGTTTGTGAAGTTGTAGGGAGTAATCTCTCAAAATTATTTAATCAATAGAAAGCTACATTATCAGCGAGTGACATAGTTTTTTTGTATAGTACAGATGCACCCGACTCGAAGCCGGGGCGTGTTGCAAATATAATATAAGGTATTATTCTACCGTTCATAGATGGAAAAACCGTGAAGTACATATTGGGCATATGAATGGGCAAAATAAAAAAAAGATCAACAACGCATCATTTATTAGTGTTCTGTGCCTGAGGTATCATCTACCTAACCTCGTGCTCGTCTGTCGATTTCTGACATGAACAAAATAGAGGTTTTTGTTACGTCTTCTGCTGTTTCAGAAGAAGATCACATGACTATTTTCCACAAAAAAAATATTTTTATACCTGGGCGTCAATAGTGAAAATTGAAGTAAACTGTAATAAATTCAAACGGACATAAAGATGGGGAAAACTCTTTCATATTAGGAGTCTTTTACGTAATCAAAGTACATAACGCCGTTGATATAACGTAAAAAGCAGCTCGACTCGGAACGTCAATTCGGCTTTATGTGTCATTAAAGGCGGTGAGTAGCTCATAAACAGCATCATTTTGCTAGAGAAAAACAGATAAATTAAGTGAAGAAGCCACATCAAGCACGATTTATATACGTCAAGTTCGCTAGTGGCCATAAGTCATTATTATGGAGCAGTCGGTAGGAAGTGCGGAAGAGTTATATGGGTGTATTACTGTAATGTGATGTTTATTCTAGGATTCGCGAGGTTATTGACCGCATGCAAACAAACAAATGACGTTCGCGGCTCGTAGATCGTATACGTCTATTAATGAAACTTCAAAGTTCCCGGCAATTAGTCTGGTTTAATTGACTACAATGATGAAAGCTTGGAAGGATCAAGGAGCTAACATAATAAATCACTGTGTGCACTTAGATTTTAAGACATAACGTATTGCTGATTGCACGTATTTCTTACGTAGTATACTTTTATTTTCGCACATTTCAATGAATTATGAGTAAAATTATTTAGATTCGAGGATATTTTTTCCTAAAGGCAATTTGTCAGTGTAGTCCCTTAATAAGGAATAATGAGCTCAGACGCACCCACCTTGTTTACCATCACCCCTAAGCTTGTTATTCGTGTTGGAGGATTATGAGACTCAACATACACGCACCATTTAATATGATAAACTTTGCGAAACGTGTGTATAAAATATCAACCAATATATTCTTGGAGTTGTATGAGAAAAAAATAAATTTTCTTTTCGTTAGAATGTTCTAAAATTTTTTTTGGGTCTATAATACATCAAAAAGCTTTAGATCCGGTGTGGTAGTTAAAATGACTGTAGTGTACTAAAACTACACACGTTAAATAATAACTCTATTGTATAATTATTTAAAATTCAAAGGTCTATCTTTTCTTTGTTTATTTAGAAAAAAAATGTTTAAAACGGGGCCATAACACGGGGCGACCCCTCTTATAACTATTAAATATCAAGACCTACGCTGAAATTTAATTACAGACACCGGACCAGCTTAATAACGATTTGTATTAATAATTCGATCATCTAATCTATGATATTCACTGCAGTATGAAATCTGCAGTGAATGTCATCTCTAACTTATTTTTAGCTTTAATTCTAAGTAAATTCAGTAGCAACTTTAATGGGGTAATTCGTCCCAGCAATTCTCGTCAAAGAACATCGTTTGAAAACGTATCGAGTGTCACTTGGAAAATAAAACGCTGAGCTGTAATAATAGTTACGCAAGACGTGCGTATTTGATTTGTAATGTTATACTTTATTTAATATTACTTAATGTAAGTACATTTTAGTATTAGACACACGAATAGACACACGGATTGTTGAGTAATCCATCTCAAGTTCGCTTTTAAGATATGATCTTAGCTGGTGTTTGTTTTGTTATGACGTGAGAGCCGCAGGCGCCGGCGACGGTGTGTTCTTTGCTCTTAAAGCGTCATTACTAAATCTTGGCTAGTAAATGAACGTTTATAATAAGCTATGATTTATAGTCTTATAACGAAGTAATTGTTATTTATAGTAGAACCTCTTTATGTAAATAAATGGACACCGTGACTGTACAGTAAACAGCGATTCCGACTGATAAGTAACTAATCGAAGTATTTCTAATGCGGGTGTGACTTACTATGCACACGTACGTTGAGTATTAATTTACTTAACAAAACCTGAGTAATCTATACTATCTATACTAATATTATAAAGAGGAAAGATTTGTATTTTTGTATGTTATGAGTAAACTCAAAAACTACTGGACCGATTTTAAAAATTCTTTCACCAAAATAAAGTTACATTATCAGCGAGTAACATAGCGTATAGTATATCTACATTGCACCCGTGTGACGCCGGGGTGTGTTGCTAGTAATAGGTAATATATTTTCCAAAAAATCATCGTGACTTATAGAACAACAAAATTAATTTTACACATTTCGTGACAACACAAAACACGATACGTTAACAATTTGTACAGTCATAGCAGAAATTCACATCAATCATAGTACATGCACGTCACGATTCATCCAGCAATACATAAACCCACGTAGAACTACTTGAAAGCAATGGGTGTCTGGTTTCTATATCCGAATTGATTCTTGGGAATTATTCAAGTCGTATTTGAACCGGTTGTTTCTGACGAATGAAAGAAACGTTATGTCGAAATAGTGTCATCTCGTTGGAATGGGAGTTTATACTTGACACTATGTTGTCGTAAGTGTTAATGAAGTATACAAAAGTGTGAATATTTTTATAAGGTACAAATTTTATTTAATTGTTTGTACACATTTTGTTTGAAGTATACTGTATATTTAACATAAGCATTTCAATTGCGCTGGGGACTTTTTCTAACACAAATAAACACGCCGATAAGTTTATTTATTTAGTCGACTCTAGAGAAAACTAAAAAAGCGTACTCCTCAGGTGGACTTCATATTATGTTTAGGACACATAATTAGAAAGTAAGGATGTATTTATTGTAATGTAAGGACGAAAATAAAATAATGAAGGGCGGTAGAGTGTGTGTTCGCTCACTTTACACCTCCGAGTTACATGTGTAATGTCGTACAGATTACCTAAAGAACACTCAGGCTATTTTCGTAAGTTAGGGAAGCACGGTGTAAACAAATTGTTTATCTCTAACTTTTTCTGGTCTGTACCCCGGCCCTGTTGTCACTCGTCGATAGATATACCTATAACGTACAGCTTTTAGTAGGGATCATTACAAAACATGAGCTATTTTAAATTTACCTACTATCACATACAAGATGAGGTTTATATCTCCGCCAAAAATGAACCGATTTTGCTTTGTTTGGTGAACCCATTGTAATATGCCTTGGAAGATTTCAAAATCCTAAGAGTTGATCAAGTTCATCCATAAAGACTAATACCTACGTCAAATATTTTACAGCCGAATTCCAAAAGAAGTTAGACTGTTCAATTGATATGTACATGTAAGTACTTCTACTACGGCGAGAACTGCGATTCTTATTTTGTTGCATGTCAGACCCAGAGGTAAGGCACCCGCAACCACGTGGCCACGTGGCGCTTGAGAAAATCCAATGATTTAAACTGTCTTTGTACAACATCAATCAGAGTATTGTTAATATTAACCAAACACTGTTTTTTTAATAATAAGACAAGTAACAATACTCACGATAGTAAAGCAATGGCCTCTTTCGACTTATTACGGAAGAATAACAAACTCTTGTTACGCAATTGCGTTGAGATAAGAATTTAAAGCATAAAAGGCAATTCAACGCAGTATGTAGGAGTATCGGTGAGTCGATGAATGGGCCAGAGGTCGCCCACTCCATAACTGTACACCATCAAACATGGCCCACCTTATCAACGTTAGGTAACATTAATTATGAATGAGACTGGTTTATTATAAAGCTTCAAGAGATACTGTAAAATATATAGATAGATAGATACAAATTGTATTTACCACCTTAATAATGAAGACTTATAAAGATCATGAAAAAAAAAAAAAATATGGCAATATTTCTATTGCTCTTCCAAACTGTACAGTTCAGAGAGACGAAATTATAAAGGAACAAATAATTATATTTACAGAAATAAAATGAATCAAGCAAAAATAAATCTAATTAGAAATCATTATCGTATAATTATGTAAGCGAATAACCATAAAATTAAGTTAATATAAAGAGTTTACGAATAACTTGTTTATAACGTTTTCGTTGAATTTTTTATCTGTGACGTTTTTTAAAATGCCTTTAAGTCTGTGGCGGTGTAATTAAAGAAACCTTTATTAAATTCAAACTGTATATGGATAAAGATGTCTCAAAAATACAGGAACATTTTTTTAAATCCAGCTTAAAAGAAACCGGCATTACCAGGTACATACGGCTTGTTATTAACGAGTAATATTCGAAATACTGGAAACTGGTTCAAAACCCAAGTCATCCGTTAAAATGCACATCGATTATGACTTGTAATTATGTGGTAACAACGCTTTCAGAAAACATGGTTGCCAATTAACTTAACTGGTCGAGTTGTATCTTTGGAACGGATTTAATTGGACTCTTGTATAGCTGAAATGTGATTTTCCAAAATTTAATAAGACGGATGTTTCAGTTGCCAAGAGGCAAAAAAAACAGTTGACTGTCGAAGGCAAAGAAGTGACTAAATGATTGGCATTATAAACAATGCTAATCAATGCGAAAGGAAGACCTTTCGACTATTAATGCCAAAACTCTTTACAAATGGTCGAAGAGATATGAAATTCAAGTTGCAAAGAGGCAAAAAATGATTGACTGTCGAGAAGGCGTAGAAGTGACTTAATTATTATAAACAAAGCCAGTCAATGCGAAAGGAACAGACATTTCGACTATTAATGCCAAAACTCGTTACAAATGGTGGAAAGAATGTCAGATAGCTGGAAGAGCCATATGCCTGTTTAAGTCTATAAATGTCCGAAATGTCCATTCTTGTCGTATCTTCGTGGCTCAGTAGTATGCGCGATGAGATTAATACTGGAGATCCCAGGGAAACAATATTAAATAAATTGTGACGGTCTGCCTTGCCTGTAAAGAAAAATGAACAGTCAAATGCACAGAGTCTGTCCTACAGAACATTTAATAAGGTCCGTCCCATGATTCACTAAGGGAATTCCCGAGTAGGATTCACTTTCGGAAGTATTGTTCTGTGGCTCAGAACCTACCATAAAATAGTTTGACGCGTTTAGTAGAACAACCGTGAAGTGCACATTGCGCGTTTCGATCTCAGTCTATGGATTTCCGAATGCTCGAAGTAAAAAGTAGGACGACAGTGCATCATTGGCTGGGAACCTATCACCAAGTGAACCTCATGCTCGTCTGTAGATATTTAACATAAAAAAGTCTCACACTTGTTAGTCCATACTGACATAAAAAAGGTGATAAGAATTAACATTTTTTTATTATGTCAAGCACGTGACTACTAAACAGTGACAAACGGTGCAGTCATACAAATAAGTTATGACTTCAATAAAAGTAAAATGCCTTTGGTCGATGCTGATTATTTTATTGCGTTTGACGAATGAAAGTAGTCTACAATAAAAGAAAGTAAA
Source organism: Anthocharis cardamines (assembly GCA_905404175.1). Taxonomy (NCBI): domain Eukaryota; kingdom Metazoa; phylum Arthropoda; class Insecta; order Lepidoptera; family Pieridae; genus Anthocharis; species Anthocharis cardamines. The sequence continues at coordinate 8,357,709 of FR989962.1, forward strand.
AGTGTTACATTGTTGAGTTCGATCCTTAAAAGGTTTAATTTTATGTTTATGTTAATTATTTAATATCTTAAATGATTACGTTTAACGATATAATTGCGGCAGTGTTATAACTAGTAATTACCTCTGTCGATATTGTTATTTCGATATTGATATGAAATACTAGTTGACCCGTGCCCAATTTGGAGTAATAAGAAAATACATTTTTTTTTATATAAAAGTATACAAAAATTAATCTGGACACGATAACAGGTATGAAATATACTTTAGAAACTATTCTCAAACTTACAAATATACATTAAAAAATTCATTAAAATTGGTCGAGCCGTTTCGGAGGAGTGCGACCACAAACACTATGACACGAGATTTTATACAGATTATTATTAATATGGTAAAGTTTAAACTAGAGAAAATTAGCAGTGCATTGTGACAATTGCCGACCTTCTATCACTGCGTAATCATTATCTTATCATTTGAGTACGCCAAGTGTACATTCTTAGATAAGATATCATTATACTCACCTACATTAAAATGGAACACTAAACGAATTACCTATTTATTGAATACTAACTATAGTAATAATTTTCATTCATATAAAATTGTATTCAAGGGTTAACTGTCACATATTATATTTTTTAGTATCTTTGAAATTATCAAGAAGTGAGCTTTTAGTCCAAATCTAATCAAAGGCCTAAGTATAAACAACAGGCCACACGCAGGCCTTTAGGCCTATTTCCACAAAGCAAGTTTCTTGCCTGTTGCATACAATTAAGTTGAAGCAATAAATGACTTTCATGGTCTTGTTTAAATACTTTTCTTGGTGTAAACAATACTTTATATCCTAAAACAGTTGCTTACAATTCTTGGATGTCAATTATTTTACTTAAATTATTGCATTCATATATTGCTCAAGAAAATGGCATCCTGTAAACGGGCCTTAATTAATAATTGTCAAAATGTCATGTGTGTGCAATTTAAATTGATTTTCCATAAAATACGCACCGTGTCATTAAGTTTCTTCACGTTATGAAGCACTTGGCTAAAAATATTTAAGTTTATTTAGTCGCTAAGTACTTTGAAGCGTAAGCTTTTTAATCGTAGTAATGTCTTCAGTGAGGTAGAGATGTTGGTATTTGATACAGCTGTATCTATGTATATAAAGAGTTCCCTAGCATACTGCAGTATCAGAAACCTTGATATGAAGTAGTCTGTGATCAATCAAATCGGTGTGCGGTTGTTGAACTTGACCATGCAGTTGTAGTCGAGACGTTGAAGCAATTTATTATTCATGTAAATATTGATTCAAGCTCAAGGGAAACTGTCAATATTGAAGAAACGTTTAACGTTGTAAGCCAAATAGTTTGGAATGTTGTTTTATACCTTTACTGTGATAAATATTGAATACAGCTTTCTTTAATGTTATTTGACTCACAAACACAAAATCTACAAAAACACTAACATTTATTATCGTAGTTTGTGAGAGGAAATCATAGAAGAATACAAAGAAATATTAGTTTTAAGTCAGAATCAGAGTTTTGAGTGTTTTTCAATGATCATTTTCCTTTACTGGCAAGCCTTAGTACATAGTAGCAGGTAACCTTATGTGCGCTATGAGACCGAGTTTATTTTCCCCGGGAACGCCGAGCTTTCGGTCCTAAAAGCAACGTAAACCACTAAGTTTCGAAGGCAATCTATATCTATCTGTATAAAGGGAGAAGCATCGTATTAGCGTAAAAGCTTTAGCTAAAAACTTTAAAATATTTGACCTTTGACCAAATCCTAGTTATTAAGTATGTTTCTAAATTCGACCTTGGATTACTAGGAGGTATATATTCCCAGGTTTTGAAGATGAAATCGCAACCAAAAGCAAGCTATGACGATCAGCAAGTTATACCGGAATTATTAAAAAAACTAAATATAAGACGTTTTTTCCAAATATCATGTACAAGTACAAACGAAACTAAAAAGAACCGACCAATACTTCAGCAGATAAAAACAGCATAGACCATAAGCCAATTATAAGTGGCCTTGTTTTTAACAAAAAAGTGGTGCCAGTTGAGAGAGGATCTTATCTTTATTGATTGATGTATTGCATACTGTGTCCCGTTGATACAATGATACAATAAGTACAAAATTGTTTCCCATTGTGAGGTTTAAATCAGTTCTTTCATTTAAGTCCTTTCAACATCGCCATGGGTGCTCGGTATATCTATTGAGTTCTTGTTGTGTAAGACGAAGCAATGCTAACTTTTAGAATCTGAACTTTGAACATTATCATTGTTTGTTGGTCGATATCAATGCGAATGCGAATGTTTAGTGTGGTTCATAGATAAGTATAAGTACTAAAGTAGTGTGGTTTGAGAAATTGCATTTTTCATAATTTCTGTATGTCAAATACCGACGAGCGTAAGCTAATTCCTCAACCGCACAACATCAATAAATGATGCGATATGAACATCTTTTTCGAAAGCTTAATGTACAAGCTTTCGAAGCTCCATTTATCGAAACTGATATTATGCATTCTGGGATTTTATTCGTGAACGTTCGGAGTGCAACGGCGATTCTTACGAATCTATACCAATGGCATTTACTTTGAAAGTAAATGCCATTGGTATAGATAGGTGTGAAGTAAACTGACCATAAAAGAAAACATATTTTTTGAAGATACAGAAAATGTGTCGTACTACTGAAAATAAATGAGAATATTTGATATAATAATGTTCTCACTCTATTCAAAGAAACACGTATACAAATCAAGTTTTGTGAAGGCCAAGGTGTCATGTGTCGGTCCCAACAAAGCGTTATGTGGAACGCTGACTGTTTGCTTTCACTGTCCACACGAATGCTCGAAACTCTACACCCACGGTGTGGCCGGGATAAACACGATGAATTAGGTCGATTACACACGCTCAGAGAACTTGCTTAAGTGCTCACTATTAAATCTTCCAGTTGCTCAAAGTTGTTGCTTTTTATTGAACGCTGTTGTCATTTGTTTCGTCGTGACCAGAGATTATCTCTGAATTATTCGATCGAACTGCTCTACCGGGCGGTCTTACACGACTATTGGTACGTTGTAATGTTTTTATGTAAAATATTTTTTGTACTACATTTCTGACTTCAGGCTCGATTACCGCTATTTTTGGTACAGTTATTATTTACTATGTCGTATGGCACATTATTTCTAAATGTTTTGTAGACAATTCAATACGATTTTATAGTAAATATAACTTGAATTTTAAAAATAATATTTTATTTCCTTCTTCTTCTTCTTCCTACTCTGTTCCCTTTTTCATTATTTGGGGTCGGCGCAGTATGTTTTCTTTTTCCATTATCTTTTTTCACCGCCATATCATCAGTCACACCTCTCAAACACATATTTCATATCACTCTTCTTACAGTCAATCTATGTTTTATTATATTTTATTTCCTATTAAAACCTATTCAGATAATTTTAATGTCGTAAACTTTTAAACAATTGTGTGAATTAATATACCATACTCTCATAATAGTTGGTAGTTGTATGTTATGAAACCTCTCCGCGTGTGGCGGAGCACGCGGGGTTGTTTACATTCCAGCCAAAGGCTACCCTCCTTCCCACATCTATTGTACGTGTTCGAATCGTATTTACATCACAAAAGCGAGCTTTGGCTAAGCGCCATGCGTCCGCCTAATAGTTTACGTAAAACATTTTCAGCGCCATATCAAAATCTTTGTTCAAGGAAGTAGCTATTTAATCGCATTGTTTGATGGGCTGCCTCCGATGTCGTGAATTCGAACGTTGGATTTGCAGGTATGCAGTTTTTAATTTTCTATAAACAATTTTTTCAACGGGCATTAAACGGGAGGAATATCGAAATTTTGCTCGAATATCGAACTAGCGTTTATAGACGGAAAAACCGAGAAGTTCGCGTTTCTGTTTCATTCTATTGATTTCCGAATCCTCAAGTTTAAAAACAGTTGCTCTGTGCCTGAGTATTTTACCAAGGTAGCATCATGTGAACTTTTCGCTTGTTTGTCGATGTCATAAATTTTGTTTTGACGTCAAAATATGTATGCAAAAAGCTTACTTGTAAGACAGTTGTTTTTTCCAGTTCCAGAAATCCAGTTAAGAGTTAAATCAAGCGGAATTAACGCAACGTAAGTACCATGTTTCATGTTACTTATTACTGAATTAATATAACATAGTAAAAGTACAAACAGGTTATACATAATATATTACACACTATATTCATAGGCCTACCCATTTACTTACGTAAAGAAAAATACTATAATATGCATGTAAATCACGGAGATTTACGAGGATGTATTCAGTTTTTTTGATTAATTAACAAATAAATCGGAAGTAAAATATTGCGAACGCTTGTATCGCAGTTGATTGGGTTCTGTCCAAATAATAAATTGGTAATTTACTCGTACCCAAATGTTTGAGAACGTCAAGAACTCGCCGATTGTATTTTTTGCATAAGTAATTATATTTTCCTATAATTTTAACAATACATACAACAGTTTTTATACTGTAGTAACACAAACTCTATGTAAATCAGTTTACGGAGTACAGCAGATTCTTTTAATGTCTGTAATTTGAATATTTATTACTAACAATAGACAGTTCAACAATATGTAGGTACCTCTACATACACTGTACATATTATAATTATAAAGCGTTGTATTCAGCCAGCAATTTTGTACGTTTTCGGAAACCAAAATAACGCTGAAGATTAATACGGAGGTCATTACGTGATGCCTTTGTCAGTAATCCATCATAAATATTTCCTCAACCTCTCACCACGCTAAATTGGAAACATACGGCACGAATCATTACCAAGGAAATATAGCTGCGTTTAGAGTAAAATATTATGAAACTAATGTGGTTAATGCGCGCTCAAGTTTCATAATAACCCTATTTCGATACTAAATTATACACTCGAATAGAATGGCCACTAAATCACGGGAAAGTAATTATTGTTATGAGATAAATAAATATCAGCTTCATCCGTTTGCAATTCGTATTGGGAATAAGTTTATAACTGTGTTTAATTAAAACAGTTTGTTGCATGCCATTATGTAGTTCATTATATACCTATATTACCTATTAGATGTACATTGAGCAAAACAATATGGGAGTTTCTCTTATTGTAATACTATTAGAAAATTACTAGAACTTAAGATACATACGCAAAAATATTGGCCTGAATATTTTTCAATCATGAGCAATTGTTATCATAGATTTCATAGATTTATCGTTATTAGTTACGATATCGTGTATCGAATATCCATACGTAATCGTAAAATATCTTCTCAAAATTAGGTCGACTGCACATTGCGCGGTAGATTTGTAATTGATTCCACGATAAAAAATGGAAGTATCATGTAACCATTGCATAACGCGCTAATTTACTAGCGTAGACTAGGGATGTAACGGAAGTTGTTTTACCGGAACCGAATTCGGAATCGGAGTTTTTAAATTTGGTTTATCGGAACCGGAATCGGAACCGAAACCGGAATCGGAGGCAGACACAAAAGAGAGATGTGTGATAAAAAAAATTACAAACATTATTTTCAGTTTCATTCATATCAGTTCAAAAAAGTAAACACCTTCCTGGGTGTGATATATGTATAAAAATAAACTAATTTTCTTAAATTTTATATAGAAGTTAATTAAATCAAATGGCGCTGATCGCAGCCATGTGCCGATGCGCAGCGATGTGCTTCCAATTATAGCCTCCGATTCAAATTTATCGGAACCGAAATCGGAATCGGAAGTGCAATATCAATCGGAAGTTCCGACTTTTCGGAACCGAAATCGAAGCTCCGTAACATCCCTGGCGTAGACACTCGCGTCAGTAAATTTGAAATGTAGGAAATGAAGTACGTCTTTCTTTTATCCTCCGATCGAATAGAGGAGCTCCACAGCTTAGCTAAGCGTTTTCATTATTCCTTCGCTCAAGACACCGCTTCAACGAAAGCTTCATACTTAGGTACACGTGCACAACATAGTTGCGTGTAATCATTGTTTCTGTAAGACTTTTGCATGGTTATTAATTATTGTATTTTTTTACGAGTTAATAAAAATATAATAATATATAACTCTTAAAAGGTTACAACATTGAAATAATATTTGTTAACGAATCATACGTTTTAAATCTTTTGATGGATTTAAATCACCTACGATCATGTTCTATCAATAACTGACATAAGCATACATACAAAAAAAACCTGTCTCTTACAATTTTAATATGAATTTAAAAAATACCATGACCTGTTTAAGGTTTCTTTAAATTATTATTCGAGGATAGGTTATCTTGTTATTTTATTATCTAAATGTGCAACGAGAAACATAAAAAAGAAAAATACAGCAAGTATCAACTCCGTGTAAATAGATGGCGTTAGTGTGGCATCTATGTGAAAATCAAATCAGACTGCTGCCACCTTTCAGTCCGCTCGTGTCCGCTACCTAAAAAGGACGAAATGTCTGGATAATGAATAAACCTAAGCGTATTAATTATGTATGTGTTATTTTATTTAAATGTTATTAATTACATGATTAATCAATAGTTTATATGGTTTTTATGTCACGCTCCATACATCAAGTAATGTTCATGCCCGGTGGTCAGTAGATGTATCACATGTCGCAATACGATCGAAGCACGAATCGATATCATACTAGGGTTACCTAAAGGTAAATAAATAGTATCAACATTATGAAAATTAAAATGTAGAGTTGAAGAGATAATTAATAATTAAGAAACGACATTCCAACCCAGTAGCTTTAAAATATTATAATAATTGATGATTCAAAAATACTTTAACTTCATTCAAGTAGAGTTAGACATTATAATTCATTTGACATTAACACTATAAAAAAAATCGATTAAAAATATACTTGATATTATTAATTAATTTGAATTTATGTCTATAGATACAATATTTTACATTTAACTCAGTATTTAGTGAGTACATAACATTTTCGGTACTATGCGACCTATGCTATAAGGAAATTATGTTTATATTAATTGTACTACTATTTTTATCTGTTTTAAAACTAACTCTATATTTTGTATATAAAGAAAATACTCATGACCCTATATCGGCCGTTATTTGACTTACGATAAAATATGATATACTCGGATATGCATTCGCACGTACTAATGATAAAATATCAATATTACACAACTTACACTCAAAATATTTACTTACGGTCGAATTTGTATAGCTTACTTTTAAAGAGCGATTTGGTTTCCGGTTTCGTAAATTATTATTTGTAGATACAGTAACACCTGGTAGAAATCGATTACCGTTGTTACAACATCAGAAGATTACACAGGTATACAAATTACTGGTATTTTCATTTTATTTCCGAAGAATTTTAGTGCGCTGAATTCGAAGCAATTATACGGAATTACTCTATCACGTCAGGTTTCTGACACAAAAGTGCATAAAATTTCTGTTTATCCAAATTTTTTAATTAAGGTATTTTATCATTATAGTATAAATTTTCCTGTTTCAAAGACGAGTTGTTGTTGGTTGAGTGTGCTCTTTTTTTTGCTGAGAAAAGATAGATTGAAGTTTTTATTTTATCAACTTCTTTTCAACAGCTTTCATACAATCCACAAACGTCAAACATCTATATTTGTGAAGATGTAGAGTTCTGTATCCTGTGTTATTTTTATATTATTATAACTGTCAAATGAAGAAACATTTAATTTGCAGTAAAGACTTTTCAACGTAACAGTACATTCTATGAAGAACATCTAATCAACCAGGTACAAATATTCTAAATTTAAATGTATGTGACAGCAATCTATGTTCACTACATAGACAGGAATCATATACGGATAGACTTCACAAACAGCATGCACACGCGTCTGGCCATACGTCGGGTTCGGTTCAGTGGGCGCGGGCAGTGCAGGTGGACGGCTAACGGTTGCTCACAATTGGCGAAGTGGCGAGGGGACATTGTCAAGGGACGCAATAACCTGCCTTCACCTTTAACGGTCTCTCGCACCTTTGAAGGGTTAAATAATTTATAATTCGAATACCTGAACTTACTGAGATGTCATAGACCGCTTCACTAGAGAACAGGAATTTGAATTTGGAATTGAAGATGCAGTTTCAATTTTGGAATTTTGGCAAATTAGTATAACATAATGATATTATGTTTATAGAATTGTAATTTTAGTTTAGCTGGAGTAGGTATTATTTTATCTTCTTTTACATTAAATTACTACAGGAATAAGTCGATTCCCGAAACGCCAATGGGCCACTGGGCAGTCATATATTTATGTCCGTTTCACTGATAATAATTTTCCTTATCAAGAAACCTTCCTTCTGCCCAAATTAAATTTTAAATCTTTATTTTAAATCTCATATTCCCGACATTCGATTCCGGTGCTAATCGCTACGCACTATAGAAAAAAATACCCTATTAAAAGATTAATTAACGAGCTAATAATTCAAGTTTCTTGATACTGAAAAAAATTATAACAAAAACAGTTCTACGATAGCTATCGGAGTACGAATATTTCATTTACAAATTTATGGCGCATTGAGCGTGACCGCAATGTTCAGTCTCCGAGAGATTAAGATCAAATCACGAAAAACCTGACAAGAACCCGAGCACTTTACTGGTTTTAACTTACAATTAATCCTAAACATAAAAGGACCTAATAAATTTTTATAATCCTTCAAAATCTGTAACGAATTTATATCAAGTTTTGTGTCTTAGTTCAAATATATTTTAATGTTATATAACTCGTAATGCTGCGGAATACCAAATAAAAAATAATATAAAACTATCACGCGAGTGAAGTAAAGAACTTTTAGACACGAACCCTGACAATACAGGGCTCACCCTTCTATAAGAGACTCGTTTTATAGCTTTTAATAATTTGGTGTAAAGCTGCAGTGATTGTTGGCCCGCAGCTGTTCCCCACTAAACGGATTAACGGTAAATATATCAAGATTTTTTAACGTTAATCACGGCGTATGTGGTATCACAACATTTAGATGATTTCCAAAACGAATATCTATACTCGGATACTAAAGATGTTTGGAAAGTGGGGCGACACCAGTAGGTATATATGCTTATGAGGAAATTATAATAATAATTCGAAGCGACGAAATGTGCGGCGACTTTTGTGAATGAATGCGGTTTTATGTCCATTTATGGTCAATATAATATGCGAGCGCATTTAAAATCGTCTGCCGAAACCAGTAACGAGTGAGTTGCGCAGTGACAGGGTTCGTTCACCGGCGCAGTTGACCACAGCAGTCCGTAAATCATTGTATGGGCTGGGGAACGTTGACAACGCTATACTAACTATACTGCTGGTGAAAGCTTATAGAATATAGAATACTAGCAACACGCCCCGGATTCGCACGGATGCAATGTATAATATACTATACACAAACACAAAAAAACCTATGTTACTCGTTGATCATGTAGTTTTTTATGGGTGAATTGTTTTTTAAAATCGGGCCTTTGTTTTTATGTTTATTCGTAACATAAAAATACAAATCTTTTCTCTTTATATTATATGTATTTGTATATTGATTGAGAAATATGTCATAAACTATTTATTATAAAAATAAAATGTAAAAAATGCAATAGAAAAATTTACGTAGGAAAAAAAATAAAGTAACCGTATGACACGGGTATATTACATAAGTTCAATCATTGGACCATATAGTAAGCTTCATGTAAGATTTTGACAGAGAATGTGATGGTTGATCTATAGTTAATTACCTAGTGAAGACGAAATTTCGATATTACTCCCAACTGACGACTCGAAGAAACCATACCTACACACATGATTACAGAAAATCGCGGCCTATGAAAATGCAAGATTGGCGTCTTATGTGCCAACATCCTATTAGTATTATTATTACTAAAATTATCATTCAGAGAATTTTACATAGTAGAATAATACTTATGTACTATGAAATTAAGCCCACATAAAATTAAATGCGCATTTAAAAAACATTCACGGTAAATTGGGGAGGGGTTCGATTCACGCAATAAATACCAATTGAACCGCGACAAAGGCAGGTGTTGTTCTTAAAGTTGAGAGCGAGTTGGCTGTTAAATGAGTCGATAATAAATTATACACCTCCTTTTTAGAATTAAATGGTGCACCATAAATGTTGATAATCATACTGTAACTACAACTATAAACACCCAAATATGTAAGTCATTACAGAAACAAATGCTTTGTAAAGGGAACAGTTACTGTCAATGTTTGCATACGGCTAAAGTAACAAGTCAATCACGAATAGCTACCTGTGTCGGATAAAACCGATATGGAACACATACATGCAGAAGATCTTGTAACCAATCTATTCTCTATCTCAGCATTAAAACATCTTTCGGATGCTACAAATAATACTAGATCGACAGCGCATCAACAACTGATGTTCTATGACTTAGGTTCTACAAGTAAGCCTCACGCTTATCTGTCGGCATCTAACATATAAATACATCAATATCTATATTGAAAGAGGGAGCTCTATAACAAATGTCATTTACGTCCGCCATTATCGTGCATTTGATTTTATCTAACACAGACATACACAATTTTCACCTTTTAAAACAGGCAGTCCGACTATAGTACACGATAATGTGACTAATCTAACTATCTGTGAAATTGCAGACTAAAACATGACATGACGCGAGCAAAATAAATTACACGCTATACACATTGAAGTAAAACGATGCATAAATATTGAATTCAATGTTTTTCGACATGGTTTTTTGAGACACAATTGTCTCACAGTAAAGTCTATGAAGATATTATATGGGCTCGGTAAAGGTGAACCAAGGTCAAGGATAAATGCTAGTCACGCTATGTAATAGCATATAATTAAGCTAGACAACAGATGATCCGTAATATCTAATTGTTTAATCTCAACTTAAAAAGAAATATACCCACCCATCCTATTTCAACTGAATGAACTTTGACAAAAAACGTGGGAACATAATAAATTATTATAATTAAGAGTTTTATCGTGTTATTAGATGTTAGAAAATGTATTATATGTATTGAATGAGAAATTGCTTGGAGCTGAAACTGGAATCCGCGAAGCAGCCGTGGCAAGAGAGCGGTTTATGAAAAAGGACTTTACAAAAAATATGTTCTTAGTTTTTTTTACCATGAAATAAAAATTAAAAATTAAAATGAGTACATAAATATTCTATTTGATTTAATTTGGGAAATTATAAGTCAAGCCACAAAATTATTTATTGGCCGTGTGATCAAACTTCTAATTGAATAACTAAGGAACGAGAAAATTACATAGCTTCTAATAAACTAATTCGTCTATTTTACAACGCCAACTAAATACCACCTAGGTTAGCTTATGTTTTTAAGGTGACCATAATATATATGTATATTATATATATAATATTATGTTAATCAGAAACATAATATTAAAGTATACATTATCTATGATATGAAGTAAAATAAGTAAGTTAAGAATGATCGGCTACAACTAACAAGAAGTTTGCAGTATACATACGCTTGTAATATTAATGAAGTGATCGAACTATCGGCCTTTGCAATATTGATGAGTATGTCGGGTTTTGCCCATATAATAAAGGATCGTTGGCATGCTATCACCGTATTATATCCATAAAAACTTACTTCATAATTAATTAAAATATAAGGTTAGGTGATTAGCTGCAGACTCCATGTTTTTAGAATATTGCACGTCTATAAACATCTAAACCTACTATAATAAAAAAGGTAGAGTTTTTATTTTGTTTTTCTAGAAGTAATCTCTAGAATTACTGATTTGTAAATTTATTTTACTAATAGATATGTATATAACCTACGCCTTGAATCATTACGAAGACATAAATATTCCTGAATCGCGCTATCAAAGTTTCTCCGAGCGTATACAACTTCCCAACATCAACCACTGGGGAGTTACAGCCGGCAAGTCAGTGTTTAAACTAGTCCAGAATCCTCCTTTTAAGTTCCAACTTAAGAAGGAAGAGCACACCTTCCTCCCTCAACGGAAAGATACCTTGAGATAGTTATCCTTGCTGCTATAACATAAGCTCTATATAAAAATATACAACGTTCAGTTTTCAGTTCGAACTGAATGAGAGCTGTTGATGACTTCATCGGGCAGCGCTGACTGAATGGTCGAGTTTAAGTGATCAATGTAGTACAATATTGCTCTTTAAAAAGTCCGTTAGAAATAAGCTATATATATTTATATTATACTTAAGCTGTGCGATACCTATTGCGCTGACGTTATATTATAAACACCTGTGCTTATCAAAAACACGTTCAGGAAAGTTCACATACTTTTTGTAATCAATTCAATGCAAAGTTTCGTATTTAATCGAATCTTGAAGTAAAAGTAGGTAGAGTTTGATATCTTCCAAGCTGCGTTATCTGTGAACTGTGGTTAATCTTTCAACGTCTGTGATTAATTTCCTGTGCAGTCGGCTGTGCTTCAACTACATTCCCATGTCCGATGTCATCTTTCTACGGCCCATTTAATAGAATAATGATTTCTATTATTTTAACTATTTGTTGAAATTGTTTTTTTTTTTCATCAGAATCATATTTTATTAAATTTTATTTGATTGGTAGGAATAGGCGATAGGAATGTTTTTTTCAATTTTTAAATACATAGATAAACTGTTACTGCATATAAAATAAACAATTTCAACCTAATATTTGGGAGTTTAGACAATAATAACGAAAAAATAAGCCAAAACGTGCGCATTTCGATCAGATTTCTAAAAAAGCATAAAGCCTCTTATATCTACACTATTTTTGATAAAATAGAAATGGCGGTATCATTATAGGAGGGACAGGAAACAAATAAATGGACCATACATAAACTAACTAGGTGTAAGGCTATGTCAAATTTATTGTATGCAACACATAAGGCAAAATTTTGAATAAGCCACCTCCGTATCTCGAACAATCACACGCTGCGCGCGCGCCGTTGCGACAAGCATTGTCCCCAAATACATTGAATAACCGCCTTTCCGTTTTGCTTGAATAAAAAGTACGAATATTTAGTAAAAGAACAATGGCGAGTAATAAAAATTCGTGACCATAAAAACATCCCCGTGGAAGACAAGAAATGCAAATATCTTTTTTGTCCAAATATTCTGCTTATAGTATTGACTATTGATTAATGTAGGTGATCACCCTACTTCCTTCCTCGTGCGACGGTGTGGTTATAAGTGGAACAAAGGACGGGACTTCCGATCAGCTGCCGAACACCCCTACTTTTTGTGGCTTCGTCTAACAAGTTCGTTAGTCATGCATTATATTATTTAAGAAACATAATGAACTCTATGTCATAGAAATCATTCTTAATATTTTATAGATGCCGAAATCTTTACGTTCTTCATACTTCTTTATGAACAAATTTATTCAATTGGGAGATAGACCTGACAAGAATCTTGTAGTAAAATTAAAAGATAATTATATTTTAATTTGCAAAGACTATTTAACTAGTAATAAGTAGGTACTTGATTTGAATTGTTCATATTTTTAAACAACCCGTAAACACGATAAAATAGATCCTATCCTACTAATATTATAAATGCGAAAGTTTGTGAGGATGGATGGATGGATATTTGTAACTCTTTCACACAAAAACTACCGAATAGATTTTGATGAAACTCTACAGTTATATATAGCTTATACATCATAACACATAGGCTACAATTTATAAAGATTTTATGTAATTTAGCCATAATATTACGATAAGTATCAAGTAAGTCGGAAAAAATCCTAACCACGGAGATTGATGAAAAAACAACTCGGTTAAAAATAAGCTACCCGTAGTACTTACTAACTCTACGCAGACGAAGATAGTATAATATATAGATATAGCTGGACTATTTAAGTATCTAATAAATAATTAATAATAAAAATATGTAAATGCAAGGCAACATAGTAACGAATTCAATTTGAAGGCACTAACGTTATTATTATGCTATGAATTTAGCATAAGATTATGCAAGTTGTAAGAGCTTTGTTGTTATCGAATTATCCAAATTAATGCATCGTGAGCTTCGTTAAATCGATAACTGTATTACGTTCGGTTGTCTGGGCATATTCGATTTTTCGACTTTTGTATTTTGTTCTAACAGAGCTATAAACATTATTTATAGAGATATATTATTTTTGACGGGCTCGTTGGCGCGTTCGGTAGAAAACCTGCCGTGTGCAACGATGGGTCGTGGGTTCGAATCCCACCGGACTTGTTTATAATTTTCTGTAAGCATATTTTCCCTACGTCTGGTGACTTCGGGCCAATGCCCGATCAATATCGGTTGGGACTTGGGAGGAATATCGAAATTACGACCGGGTAACGAACCACTGTTCATAGATGGAAAAACCGTGAGGTGCATATTGCGCGTTTCGGTTTCAGTCTATGGATTTCCGAATGCTCGAAGTAAAAAGTAGATCGACACCGCATCATTGACTGATGTTCTGTGGCTGAGGTATCACCTACCATCAAGTGAACCTCATGCTCGTTAGTCGATATCTAACAAAAAAAATCGCATATTCTACACCACCTAGAGAGCTTTCGTTATAGTTAGATATTTTATATGCTACATGTACTAAATAAGCATAAAAGGTTCAAGTTTATTGAAGAAATTCTATGGAAACATTAGTGTCTTATAAGAATTGCTTTGGTATGCTGAGATATATACCAACGACGAGTCTGGCAGCCGTCTCCGAAGACGTGTGGGTATAATTAGCGTGGGCTTCCAAAGGTCATTGTCACTGCATAGACCACTCCAAATTAGAATAAACCTATTGTTCTCAACTTAAAGGCCTGATTAAGCAGCACTGTGAAAACATTGCAACATGAGAATACGAAAACTGGCTCAGCTTTTGTATACAAATTAAGTTGTCGCTAAGTGCGACCATTATTTATGTACCTATTTGATATGTTACGCAATTACGTTCATTCTATATCCACCTATGTATATTATCGACGGAGATTTCATACAAAAAAAAAACTATTGTTACTACGTATTACGTAACCTATTTATATTTTCTTCTTACGTGTTCATTTACATGCAGATATCTTGAAATGTCGAAAACGTTTTATCTCGACTGTCTACTTGTGAAACTGCATGAAATTCAGTTCAGTAGTTTCGGAGATTACTGTGAGTACATAATATGAACACATATAGATATAATTCATAGAAATTATTTGTACTTATTCGATTCTTTGTTTGAATTTGACTTCATTTGAATCAATGATTAAGAAATACATTATGATCTAACACGGAACGAAGTTTATTTTTTTTAGTAAAATTATATTTTATTATACTTAGGAATGCAATCACACCATCATGGACTTATGAAGACTTAATAATACACAATACGTGCTTTATGCTCTCGATACTCGTGTGAAGTTTGATTGTTTATTAAAAATAGCCATTTAAGCCTTTCATTGTTTATTGTTTTTATACTGAAGTAACATTAGTATTTATTAGTATGATTTGCTCGTTTATGATATGTTTTTGAGGGATGTTGAGTAAAAGTAGAAAACATATAATGTCGAAATAAAAAAGGAATAGGAATAAAAGATGATTTTGCCCGGGAACGGAAATTAGGTTGTCATTCGGTATAAAATTAAACTATGTTACTCTCCTATCCTCGAAACAATGTGTATGCAAAATATGAAGCTGAAGATATAACATTAAGACTTTTACATAAAGACGGATAAAATAATAAAAAAAAAACTCTTTCTTTTTTTTTACAAAACAGAATTTAAAAAGGAAACAATGTATATTAATAACATTACAGGTATGTGTTACCAGTATGAGTTTAAATTCTTCTTGATATGGACACACATCTAATAGGGATTGTTTTTATTAAATCAAATAATAGTTACCTACACTAAAGATATAAAATCTTTTGTTTAAACAAAACAGTGTACAGTCTTACACGCCGTTAATAATAACAATAAATCAGACATCGATATAAAATGAGCAATTAGTCCGGCTGTCTGCGTCGATAAGTGTGGAACTGCTCACCGAGCTAATTTAGTGCAATTAAGTTTTGGTGCATCTTTTGTTTTAAGCTTTCAAAGCTTGTGCGTAAGAGTTTAATGCACGTTCTTTAAAAGAAATATCAAAGCAAGCCAATTTGACTATTAGTAACTAGATAAAGGAAAATTATCAAAATTAAATTTAATAATTTTAATTACTGTTGTTTTTTTAATTTATTTCTAGATTTAAGTCACTGTTAGTTATTTAATTAATATACTTCACTTATTTTACCTATTTTGTAGACTAATCGTAAGTAACGTAGTAATCGTTTTATCAAAACTGTTCATTTTAAAAACGAGACAGTATTACAATAAAGTACAGTACAGTAGTACAATAAAGGAGTAAACATATACAGTACTGTGTATGTTTATTCTTTTATTAGGATGTTATCTTACACGTATCTTATTAAAACATAATAAAATATGTTAGTTTTCCAATTTCTATATTACAGTCGTATCATCAACCAGCTGTTCGTATCTCAAGCCGATATAATTTTAAATATTACTAAATTCCAAGACACTCAAAAGTAAGCGCTTTTAAAGAATGAAGTAGTTTAACTTTTTTATTAAGAAGCATGTCATTAATACGAAGCCACAGTTTTGCAAAATGTCAAAAGCCCGTTCCAGGCCAGGGTCGGCTACCTGAAGGGTTTCATTCGGAGAATTAAAAAAAACATACATATAACTTCCTTGTCGTAAGTTCCCACAGTGACGGAGAGGGGTAACTTTTCAAGTACGCTCTTTGTCTCTTCAATCGTTGAGTGGGGTAATAAATCCAACAGAACTAGGTGGCTTACAATAACTTCCTTTACAAGCATTTTACGCATTATTACGACAAATCGCTTCTTCTTTTCTGTGCTCTTATTAAGTTGTATTCTGTTACTAATAGATTATTACCTCTATGTATGTACGTAGTATTTTGCCTGAATACTGACCGATGACAATGTTGCGAAAAAAGGTCACAAAAATGCATGACAAGGCGGATAAAAATCAGTGAGGCGTGCCAAATAATAATGGATATATAGTATCCAATTCGTAGTTAAGGCTAAGTAACTACTGTTCCCCATTCATTATCTGTGCTGGTCACAGAAACAAACTGCACCCCTACACGTATGCTTTTAAAAAGGTATCATTTTCGCAACTCACTCATGCGCATCATATTAAGCAAATTTAAAGCCGTTAGATTTAAGCCAGGGTTCAGATTACGAACGAGTACTTGCTTAATACATAGCGACTGCAGACATTCTATAGCTTGCAAAACTACACCGATCTGAGGAAAGGTATTATTGGGGACGTAAGGTGACACCGCCTTGTGGCTACCAATGTGTCTGTTTTTATTAAAAGCGTAATTAATTTTAGCGACAACACATGATTAACAACACGCATAGCATCGATATATTTTTGTAGTGAGTACTTCATGTTATCTATACTAATATTATAAAGAGCAAAGATTTGTTTGTTACGATTTAACTTAATAAAAACTACTCGACCGATTTTAAAAATTATTTCACCAATAGAAAGCTACATTATCATATTATGTAATTTATATCATATGTAGTTACATTAAATAATCGAATTCTCGAAGTATGAGTTCAAAGGCATCTTTTTAACTTGGCTGTGCAATCTCAATTGTTATTCTTTATAGTAGACACTACCAGTGTCATTTAGAGTAGAACGAATTTCCACTTACTATCTAATACTTGGTTACGAGCTTAAAAATAAAACCCTAACATATGAATATGACCTCATCAAAACTACATAATAGAACGCAGGCCGGGTTGTTGAAGACCTATTTATTCTGAATATAATCACCGTCTCATATTCTAAATCCTATACATATTATACCAAAGGAAATTCAAAAGTTGCTAAAATATATTATGTCAACGTTGATTAATCAAAGTGCTCATTTACTTTGACGTTATAATTTTCATCCATATTTTTAGTTTAATCAAAGTATATTCATTTCCATGTAACTCATAAGCCACCCTCAAAAGAAGTTTTTGATTCATGAAAGCAGTTTCCAAAAAAATAATAATTACATCCCCGTTTAATTCATCTATTAACAATATATGTTTAACGAGTTGAAATTAAACATTATAGAGCAACAATATGTTTGCTACAATAATGATATTATAATATGCTAAATATTTTTTTTTCTCCATATACGACATCGATTTAAATAAAATGAGTTAGGCTCTCTACTTATCTTTGGAAGACGGGCACAAAACTACATATAAGTATTGTAGATACAAGATCCTGATTATGATAGACGGTATCCACATTGACGAGACAGCCCGTATTCCAAGATATGACTCAAATCTCAATTGGTAATTGAACATTATCAATACGTCAAACTTCTATAGAAAAGACAAAAAATACTTGAGAAAATTGACAGATCTTACATTCAAACCTGAGGTGTGTAAAATATAATATCTTATGTATTCATATTGAAAGCGATTATTGTTTTATAAATCACTACATTATAGGTAACATGTATCCAATAATACGGGTCCTAACAATTCTTTGAGAAAAATAACTATATGTATAACTAACATTATAGTTAATTTATTATTTAAAATATAATTAGGAAGAAAGAAACGCATACCTTTTTTAACCTTGAAATTTTAAATATACATAATAGAGATTAGGTAATATACGAGTATTTGGAAAGGTTTGACGTTTCCATCCTGACTTACCTATTATTAATTATTATTATTATTAATCGTTACGGTTTTCCACACTTCTACACTAATATTATAAAGAGGAAAGATTTGTTGTAATACGATTTAACTCAAAAACTACTCGACCGATTTAAAAAGTTATTATTTCACTAGAACAAAGCTACATTATCAGCAAGTAACATAGCCTATTTTTTAGTACATCTACATTGCACCCGTGCGAAGCCGAGGCGAATCGCTAGTTTCGAATAAATAAAAAACGCTTATCATGCTAAAATTGTCTAACCAATAAGACGAACTACCAAATATTGAGAATCTGGGCCGAAACGACTTTCGCCGTCAATTCTCACACCAAGCTCCCCAGTCCGACTAATTTACCTGTCGGTTTCTATAATTTATTTGCAAACTAATAAAGCTCTATTATAGAGACGCTTTTACATTTCTGATAAGCTAATTTAATACAAAGGTTAATAATAAGACGAGCTGTCTATTGATGATTTAAGAAAGTGGACCAATAGTAATGATGCTTAGTACATTGTAAATTGCCTAGACAGTAGTTAATAAAGAATAATATAACTTTGTCTTTTATTAACGCGAGTATCACACATTTAATTTAATTTACTGTATACCGGATTACGAGGGTGAATCAAAAAATTCTTGGAATCAATATTAAAAAATGCAAAGATTTAAATAATAATATTTTATTTTTCTACATAATCTCCCTCCAATGCAATGCATTTAGAATAACGCGTTTCTAACTTCCTTATTCCTTGTGAAAAAAATATATTTTCTTGACTCTCGAAAAAGTCCTCTACGGCAGCTATAACCGCGTCATTATCGTGAAATTTTGTTCCACGAATTTCCTCTTTTAATTTTGGAAATAAGTGAAAATCACTTGGGGCTAAGTCCGGAGAATATGGTGGGTGGTCAAGGAGATTGAAGCCAGCACAGCGGATTGCGTTGAGCGCAACTTCCGATCGATGAGCAGGAGCGTTATCTTGAAGGAACAACACGCCCAACGACAGTTTTCCACGACGTTTTTCTTTAATCGCTTCACGCACTTTCGGGATTAAATTTGCATAATAGGGTCCAGTAATCGTCTGGCCTTTTGGCATGTAATCAATAAAAAGGATTCCTTCACTATCCCAGAACACAGAGGCCATAACTTTGCCAGCGGTAGGAGCAACTCGAAATTTCTTGATGGATGGAGAGGATGGTCGTTTCCAAGACATGCTTTGTCTTTCAGTTTCAGGATCAAAATGGTGGACCCACGTTTCATCCATGGTGACAAGACGACGGCAAAAATTATCCGAATCACGCTGGAACATTTCGAGATTACGCTTGGAAATTTCCAAACGTCGCTTTTTGTTTTCGTCGGTTAACATTCGTGGCACCCATCTTGCAGACACTTTTTTGAACCCCAGTGAATCAATTAAAATGGATTGAACGCTACCAAAAGATATCTTTAGGATCTCAGCTATATGTTTTATAGTCATTCTTCTGTCTTCCAAAACCAGATTCTCAACCTTTTTGACATTTTCTTCTGTAACGGAGGTTGAAGGCCACCCAGAACGCGGGTCATCTTTACAGCTTGATCTACCTCTTTTAAATTCAGCCACCCAGTACGCAACCGTAGAATAGGGTACAGCATCACCCTCTAATGTCTGCTGAATGTCCAAAAAAATTTCCTTCGTAGACATTTTTTTCAAACTGAGATATTTTATCACCGCACGTAACTCACTTTTATCCATAATTTTGACTTTTTAGCAACTCGTTGCACAAAAAAATTTATTACATGCGAACGAACTGACAAAAACAAGTGACAGTCTGCATAAATATAGTGTGATAGACACTCTTTAATTTGAATATCGAACTTGATCCAAAAAGGTTTCATATATATGCACTTCTAAGAACTTTTTGATTCACCCTGGTAAAAAGCTCCCTGTCTCCCGGCGACCACGGTTGCTGTAAAGCATCCGAAACGTCGGGATAAATAATTTAAACAATATAAATAATAAATCGCGTTTTAATCCGGTATACAGTATTTTATTTAAATAATATAACTTCCTAAAATAAAATAATGATATATATATTTACAAGAATGCAACGATTTTCGAAAAAAATAAGTTAACTACTACTATTAAATTTATATTAAGTTTATTATTGTAAAAGTGACTTCCGTGCCCATTAACAGCACACGAGGCCCTTGTTTCTCTGGGATTGGAACCGGAGCTTAGCGCAACGTGGATACCAGGGATGTTACGGAGTTTCAGCTCCGGTTCCGAAAGGAACTTTCGAATGATTTGCAACTCCGATTCTATTCCGGTTCCTATAAATGAATCGAAGGTCGAACATCAGCGGCAGCGGCGGCCGCGGTCAGCGCCATTTTACTACTGTTTAAAATTTAAGTAAATTATCAAATTATTTTCATTTTCAACACCCAGGAATATTTTATTTTTTGAACTGATATGAATGAAACTGATGAATAATGTTTGTAATCATATCTCTCTTTTGCCTCTGCCTTCGATTTCGGTACCGGTTCCAATGTCGGTGCCGACAAACCAAATTCACAAACTCCGTTTTCGAATTCGGTTCCGATAAAACCACCTCCGTAACATACCACTGAACCACGTTCTGTTGTAACAAAGTATTTTTACACTTCATACGATATAATAGACCTTCCGTACGGAAAAGATAAATCATGGACGTCAAAAGCAATTGGAGGTACATCTTTTCTGACTTTTGTTTGGAATTACAACATCCGACGAAGACCGTAATTTCTCTCCATTATTACAAGTGTGACATATATCTTTGAATATTAACGTCTACAATCTTATCGGACATTTTATAGATATTTGGCGAATTAATTACTTTTTCTCGTGACCTAGCATTATTTTTCTAACGCCTTATCGGTCGACGTTCTCAATCAATAATTTAATTACGAAATTATGAGTTGTCCAACAGTTTTTAATTTATATAGATAGTCATATGTAATTGCCGGTAGTAATCGCGGTGTATCTGTAATTATCCAGTTATCATTCGTAATGGTTGCGCAACAACTTATTCTAACTGTGCAGTTTAATAATACATGTCTATACTAATATTATAAAAAGATTTGTTTGTTTGATACGATTTAACTCAAAAATTACTCGACCGATTTTAAAAATTCTCTCACCATTTTTTTGTGTATTGCACATCTACATTGCACCCGTACGATGTAATTCGTAGTCTCTGCGTATGAAATAGATACATCAAATAAGCACCGGTAGTGATAGGAAAGATGAGAGAACCTGTGACCTATTAAATGCGTAATAAAAAAATGTATGTGCCTACAGGATAACTCGATAAAGATTGCATGCTGTTTTAATACTCGCTAATAGTAAATTAACTGGACAACGTAATGCGACAAGCAACAAGTCACAACTGTCGGGCTATCGCAGGTGAAAGGTTGTGCAATGAATCGTGGTGTTTACATTCCCAACAAGACCGATGTCGGGTACTTAGTCTCTTGAATATATTTTCTTAACTTACGAGCTGTTCCATCTGTTTTATTTCTATTGCTTTCTCACTAAGCCTACTTAAGTGCAAGGCTACGACTTAACTTAGAGTATGTTTAAAAATTATAAAAGACTAAATATATTCAAATCTTACACTTCCTCTATTCATAACAAGTTGTTAGTGTTGCTGATATAATGTATGCGTTTTCGTACTTATTCATGACGGACTCGTTGGCGCGTTCGGTAGAACACCTGCCGTGCGCATCGATGGGTCGTAGGTTCGAATCCCACCGGGACGACATGTTTATAATTTCCTGTAAGCATGTCTTTCCCACGTCTGATAACTTCGGGCATTGATTGTGTGGAAGGAATATCGAAATTCCGACCGGGTGATAGAGAGATTTCATCGTGAGATAGAGAGAAATAATATGAATTATGAATGAATGGTTTTGGTGATTCAGCCCAAAGGTGAAAGATCCTTCTTCACATAGGTATGAAATTAGTATTACCTTATCGGTCCACCCGAAACAAATTTCAGTCTATAAAAAAAGAATTTCTAATCGCCGCGTTCAAGTGCAAAGATACTAAAGTGTACGAGGCTGCGTGAGCGCCTGCATTATTGGATGTTCTTGAAATTATCTCGAGTCGAGACGTTTTTATGGTCCGCATTGGAATCTGGATGTTTTTTCCCATTGCGGGCCGTTCGAACGCCCAAACAGGTTTTTAGATAGCGCTCAGTAATGCATCAACCCGGTACCTTTTTGTGAGTACTGGCGGCATGTTCAAGGAGTAGTGTAATGAGATTTAAAACCGTTCATTTTATCCAATGTACATTAGACGCGTATATAATTGAATGACGATCCCACTAGTGAATGTGGGAGGTTGTAGACCATAAGATGGAAATATAACGAACAAGAACGACGCCTTAGCTGAATGGTATATATATTATACATACCTATTTTGGACTTCCTCTTCTTGTATATTTTGGATATGTTTGTGCTTATAGGTGAATGAAAGCTGGAGTTTTTAACGTAATCAGGGGGTATACGTATAAGAAACCAATGCAAGAATTGGGTTCTATGGGTTAGTAATGGATCGGGATAATTATTTTTGTGATAAAAATCTACAGTTTTTTAAAAAGCATGAGAAGGTATTGACAATTTCATTGGTATAATAAAGATTCACCAGAGTATTTATTATAAGTTGGGTTACCAATTGGGACTATTCGTAGATGGTAATGATGGCGGTGAGGTGGAGAATATACAAAGTTTTATGATTAAATGATAGCACAATAGGACTGTTTTGTAGTCTAAGATCTATTAATACAGATACTATATTTACGCTAGGTATTCGTTAAGTTATAAGTAATTGACAAGCTTTAAAATCTTACTTAGTTTGCTTTTTATTCTACTGATGTCAGTAAATAAACATCGAGGCCACGAAGCGGCCGCGGCGCGATTCCGATGTTTATCAAAGCAAACAATTAGGTATAACAGTTTTAACACTAACAAGATGCAAATTACACAGATAGGTACTTACGGACTGGCACTTTCTTCGGGTCATATTTCTCCACTAGCGAGTTTATTGTTTCAATCTTCGCATGAGCAACTTTCGATCGCTCCCTGATGGCTTCTAGCTGTCCGGTCAGCTCGCTGAAGATATCCTCGGCAAGGAGCACGAGGGAGGCGAGTTGACGGAGAGCATTACTCAAAGTACAGTTAGTCACAGCCTGGAGCTCCTCATCCGTGACTTTCTGTGTCCCGTTTTCGTCCCGTAAACTAGTTCTCGAAAGAAACTTCGGTTCTACAACCCGTTCCACGAAAGGCATTGCGA
This sequence comes from Anthocharis cardamines, assembly GCA_905404175.1. Lineage (NCBI taxonomy): Eukaryota > Metazoa > Arthropoda > Insecta > Lepidoptera > Pieridae > Anthocharis > Anthocharis cardamines. The sequence continues at coordinate 8,381,758 of FR989962.1, forward strand.
TAAGAATATGCGAACAAATTCATCCACTTATTCACCCATTCCCGCGCGGTGGATTATATTTAATTCCGCCATCCATTCAACACACTTCACAAAAAACGTCAGGTAACCGCCACTTTAAATTAACCGACATCCTGACCGGTGGGCTTTCACTTTTTAGAGGTATATTATATTATTCGAGCAGTTTAAATAATTTTAAGACTGATTGTAAACACTTTTCATTCATAAAATCAAATGTAAAAAGTTATCGTGAAACTTTCCATATCGACGAGATCCCGCCATTACTAGCGACGTACAATATACACCTATAAACAACCGCTGCTCAAAGCAGAATGAAATTTGTTGGCTTCAGTGTTGCCAGGCCTTCATAATTTAATTTCCTTAAACAAATTTTTGTTAGAACTTTTTTAACTTTTAAAAGTTGTAATAATTTTATTTAAGGTAAATTTCGGCTTTTACTTTTATTACTTGTATTCTAATACGTAAAACTGTGCCTGCGCTAATCAACCCATGAAACTTGCTTCGTATTCGTAAGAAATATATTATAAATGCACATATTATATTATATAATTTTTTTATAAATTTAAAAATTTAGATTTTTCACATTCGTTTCTATAAAGAAATTCTATCCATCTTTAATTATGTTTTTTTTTTTTTTATGTCAGATATCGACAGACGAGCATGAGGTTCACTTGATGGTAGGTGATACCTCAGCCACAGAACATCAGTCAATGATGCGCTGTCGACCTAATTTTTTACTTCGAGCATTTACTTGATTAAAGTTAATTAGCAAGTAATAAATTCCAGTGTTTTTAAAATTGTTTGCAGAAATAACTCAGTTAACCTCTAAATTATTGTCTAAGATTCCTCTTAGGTTAGCAGTTGCGAATCTGCCCTTTTTATAGTATTAGGTTACTCTAAATTTATAATAATAAACACAAAAGTCATATGTTACGAAAGGTTAAAATTCGACCAATGTTAAACAATTTAACAATTGGCAACACTGACTTGAATTTGAATTAAAAGTTGTCATGAACGCCATCTACAACGATTTAATACTAAGCACTACTTTGTGAAACACTTTATATTTATATTATAATCTCATAGGTGGCGCGGTCGTAAATATTATTTTTCATCGCAACTCCATAGCGTGACTCGAATCTATCCGATGCAGTACAGCTTAAAATACACAGAGGGCGTGGTTGACTCCATTTTCCATATTTTATCTATTTTGTTGTATGATTCCTGCTTCCAATAAATATCATGTATCATAATTTTCTAAAGAGACTAATTATTTTATAAATTATACCCAGAATAATTTAAAAAAATCAATACATTTTGTCGACTGCTACAGATAAGAAATGTAGAATTACAGTGGTTGAACGTGGAAATAAGTACCTAGGTATATATATATAAATAAAATATTTTCATAGCAGAAATAATATATTTTTCATATAACAAAGCGCACATTAATTCCGCGTTATTACTCCATTACTTTTATATAATATATTTTAATCGATAATACATTCTTAGCAAATATAATATTTATCAGAATCAACATTAATGGTTGTATTATCATAATATATATGGGTTATATTATATTATGATGATGAATATATTGTTATAATTTATATATTAGGTCAAATTGAATTAAGTATATAAGATTGGGTATTATATTAATGGTAAATACACTAAATAACTATCCATTCTGTTGATAACATACTATTATCAAGTAATAAACTAGGAATTTATTTATTATAAAATAGGTTCCATAATGAGCCAAAATAATTCGTAACGATATAATTTTAAATTACTAGGGGACCCCACAGACGTTGTTCAGTGGCGGGACCACCATACAAGCCCAAAAGCACGTTTTGTCCTATTAATGCAACCATACAAATAATAATTTCTTAACGTAATTCTATATGTTATTAATAAACGCGTATTACGTTAAAGTCGGAAACCCGGGCTTTTGGGCTTGTATGGACGTCCCGCAACGTTGTTCTGCCCGAACTTTGCTTTAAAAAGATTTCTGGAACAAAAGTTAAAAATGTACAGAAACTTCCAGGGCATTGGAAGGCAGTAATGGATAGCGAAGGAGATTATCTATAAATGATTACCACACTATTAAATAAAAGTCTCATGTATGTCAAATAATAGCTTTTTTTCTTACCACATGTTTGATGTGAACAACCTGATAATTAAATTGATAACATATCTAAAACCTAGATTAAATGTATTAGATATGTAATATATTATTTGTATACAGCATACATGCATGATATCTACGTTGAGCCTCACTATTAATTGCTTTCATGGTTATTTTAATAACTACTTATATAAAACTCTATATTGAATAATTATAATACTATTTATCATTAACATTATATAATATTATTATTATTTTATTATTCCACTCGATAAAACTGTTAAGAAATACCTAGTTCGAAATTAAATTGTTTATATACCTACCATATCTATCAAAAATATAACTAAAATTATAATACAAGAAGTAACTAATTACAATAATATGCCATTTAATGATATGCATTCGGCTTCCATGATATTAATAAAATATTTTATTCTTAATTAAATTTTAAATAATTTACGTAAAATTATTTAGTTTTAAAAACGAAATACAGAATGGAAATAGAATTTAAATATTAAAATTAAATAAACATTGTATCTACTGACAAAACGCTACACTACATGTTTATTCATATTTAATAGTAGGTAATTTTATTTTACAAGTATCATATCCAGGAATTTTATTACTACAAGTAAATATAATACGCGGCACATAAGTTGAATAAAATAACGTTGAGTGCGAAGTAACTACTTGTTGGGTCTCAAATGCGGTGTGAAGGGCGGACGAGCGCCATTTTTGTTCAACTTATGTGCCGCTTATTATAAATGATTATACATTGCACAATGCTTTCTTCTAGGAATTGCGAGAGAATATATAGACAAGAATACTACAAACAGCACTTAGTAAGAAATATTTCACAAACACGTTGAAACAACACCATAAAATTTGAAACTTTACACTCCATAGTGTTATATTAAACAACATGGCATGACATACATACATAATACTGGTTAAAGCATAAAAGTAAAACCGTTAGCTTAACGTTATAATTATGCATACAGATGCTACATTTCGAATATATAGCTTAATATATTTACTTACAAATATTGAATACCAAAGCATAGAATGAGATCAAGGACGAGTACTAAGACTAAACACCAGTATATCCTAAACAACTATAAATCAATTAGCGCAAAATAAACGAGTACTCGTCTCACTACACGCCGTTAGCACTAGAAACTTGAATATCTTTCAAAATCGAAGACAGTTGAATTGTCTGGAACAATATTATTCGATTTCGCCAGACGTTCCCGCTAAACCCACAGATGACACTTAGAGCTGCAAATACGAAGCTTCCGAAGCTTTGCCGAAGCTACGAAGGTTTGCCTTTTACGTTTATTTGTTTTAATGCAATTTTCAGTATGGCGGATCTTATGAATTTCTTGAGTTTTTCAATTGTAAACTTTTACGATTATAACCGCTGTGCGCGCTGTGTGCAAGTGTTAATAAATAAAAAATAAAGCACATTAGATCAACTAAATTCAACTGTACTTAGATACCAACGTACCCTATACGCTTATGGTACGAGAAAATGGCATACATAAAAGGTAAACCACAGGACACTAGTGCCACCTAGTGACGGCGTCCGAACCTTGAGCGGTCAGAGAAAGAGTCCCTCGTCTATTTGCGCACCCCGCGCTAAGGGTCAACCTCATGGCACACTTCCATGTAGTCAGGATCATGCATGATGTCTTTAATCATATCCTTCAGCATCGTGTAACGAGGGACCATCGGGTATACCTTTGAGCTGACGTAGTCCTTCTGTAAATAAAGTTTCATATTACATGTTAACTTACAAAACGTGGATTCAATTCACTGATCAAATATAGTTGAAAATAATATTAGATGTGTTTACGAAGTGGGAAGGAAAAAATATATACTTTTAATTTTTAAAATAAGAAAACGTAAAGTATCTTTGTCTTGTAGTAAATTGCCCAACAATCTTATAAATGAGATAATACAGTTCACAAAAACTTCAAAAAATATTAACCAAGCTCTGTTTCGTAAAATGAACATGTGCTTGGGTAATTTTCATCATATCTCCGTTTCATCCTTTGTATTATGTTATCACTAGTTATTATGTATAAAAAATGATATATCATGTACAAGATGGCAGCTATTTTTATATCAGTCGAATAAGGTTAGTATTCTCACCTTCAGCTCTCTGATAAGATTCCTCAAACCTGTGTATTTCTTGAGCAGCCGGTATAGATCATTTGTCATTTGTGTGTTTTCGGTCTCAATCTGTGATGTTGTCATATCTGAAATTATAAACAATTAGTTCATTCGCACTGCGTTGTTTAAAAAAAATTTTTTCAATGAATTCTGTCCTTTTAATGCCTTTCATCATTTTCTGTACATAATTGTGGTAAATATGTAGAAAGTAGAAGAAGTTCTAAAACAATTTCATAATATAAATCTGGATACTAAGATTTAAGTACAACTTCAAAATTTAAGCCCACAAAAATAGAGCGAATTACAGTTGCGTGCTGTTTCAAAAAAAATAAGAATTCATGTCAAGTCAAAAATTCCCGAATCATGAATAGTGGGGCATGAGCGCATGAGGTATATACATTTCTGTATCTATTTCATTGATCATTTTTCTTTACAGGTGAATAGGTGATCAGCCTTCCAATTCCTACCCGACCGAACTAATATTTTAATATGTTGGTAGATGTCTGGAAGTCCACAACTGCGCGATATCTGAGACAGTTCCTGCCTCGCACAACCACTCTGTGGAATCAGCTTTCGCCGGCGGTTTTTCCGAACCGATAAGACTTGGGAAAGTTCAAGAAGCGAACCTACATCTTTCTTTAAGGTCGGCAACGCCCCTGCAAGCCTTTTGGTGTTGCGGATGTCTATGGACGGCGTTGATCACATACCATCACGTGAGACACCTGCCCGTTTGGCCCCTATACCTACTATTAAAAAAAAAAATTAACGATAAAAAATATTATTGATGGGTTAAAAAGTTATATACCTACTGTACAAGATTGTACTTTTTTATTTTATATAAAATCTCTTTTTTATATAAATTATTCTTAAATTCTATTTTTACATTTGAATTGTATTTTCTATGTCAATAGTATTTTGTTTTAATATATTAGTTTGCAAGAACCAGTCGTTTGATTCAGTCGCAAATATAGTGGTCCTTCGAGCCGGATTGTCTCGTTTCATCCATTTTGGAAAATTATCGCTTCACACCATCAAGACGTTTCATTTCGAGCGATTCGCTGTACATTTTACACTGGCTGCGAAACGATACCATGAAACCTCTTGTAGTCTATCGGGGTAACTAAACCACACGTCCTCATAAATATCATATTCATAATGTGTCTCATCATAAAGTAGTCGTAGCTGACAGTCAAGTCCAGACCCACCTCATGCTTTCTCTTCGTCATGGTCATCAAACCATAACTCATAACACTGCTAAGTTAAAACAGTTGCGCTTGCCAGTGTGTTTCACTCATAATAGCATCAGTTTATAGTTAATTAACACTGGTACGTGCAATAGTAAGAGTTCATGAATTTCATGAGATGATTACACTGCATGCTTTGCTAAAAGGGGGGGAGGGTCGTAGATTATGTTTAGTTGTCAGCTAGGAATATATGTATTTTAACTTTATTTTGAAAGACGCCGAGCCGAGGAGTGATATAAGTCGGGCGGAGGTACACATTCTTCAGTCTACTGGAACATTTCAAGAACTACTTCAACTGTCTTCGAAAAGGACAATCTCTGTCAACACAAGACCCAGCTCTTGAGGTACCAACGACGGTTTACGGAAAAGAATCGAAGGTATGAATTGTTTTCCACCGCTATAAAGACTAGACTTTGCTACCGACAAAAAGATAAATTGGAAATATGTACATACTGCTAGCAGCTCCATTTAAAGAGTTAATCGTGATAGCGAATGGTGCCAGGTGTAAAGACGGGCAAATCTTAAAGAAACAACTTCCAATTGATAACTAACTTGCTATCTTACTCGCCGAATGCCCTTGTCTACTCTCGCAGCCAACGCACGAGTCCTGTGACTGGAATGGCGAAGGAACTCGTGATCTTTTCATTTTCTAATTGGATCCGCAACAGGTCGTTCCTTCCCTGCAGAGCTACAGGATACAGATTTTGTCAGTGGATGGAAGAAGGCTCCGACTGGCTGACCATTTCTGGCAGAGATGGCTTAAAGAATATCTTCAGAGCTTAGCACCACGTCAACACGTGGGGTCAGGGGAGAGAAGTCTTGCGGTTGGAGATGTGCTGTTAATTGTTGACACCAATTTGCCAAGAGGTACTTGGCCTAAAGGCAGGGTGTCTGCAATATACCCTGGTCAAGACGGCGTGGTTCGGGTCGCAGATGTGTGTACCTCCGCTGGCGTACTAAAGCGTCCAACAAAGAAATTAATAAAATTATTGTAAAAAAGGGCAGAATGTACAAGATTGTACTTTTTTATTTTATATAAAATCTCTTTTTTATATAAATTATTCTTAAATTCTATTTTTACATTTCAATTGTATTTTCTATGTCAATAGTATTTTGTTTATATTAGTTTGCAAGAACCAGTCGTTTGATTCAGTCACAAATACCTGCACATATATTATTAATTAAATTATTTTGAACATTTTTATCCTGAATATTAAGAAATATATGTATTATATAAATTAATTATGAACAGTAAATTAAATTGATGAAACATGGTAAAACTCAATAATGTTTTGATAAATTGGAGCATGTTATGCTAGCCTAATTGGACCAGATTGCAATTGTTTAAATATTGTAATGTAAATATTTGAATTATAATAACAGGGATTTATGGTGAGAATTACAAGACCTTACATTGGACTATTTATGGGGTCCATATTTAATACACATACATTGTAGGATTTGTGTAAACTGTAAATAAACGATTTTGTTTGATGTAAAGCATCATATTTCTCACTAGCAACGAGCCCCGGCTTCACACGGCTGTAATGTAGATGTACTATACACAAAAATAGCCTATGTTACTCGCTGATAATGTAGCTTTCTATTGGTAGAAGAATTTTTAAATCGGTCCAGTACTTTTTGAGTTTATTCACACCATACAAAAATACAAATCTTTCCTCTTTATAATATGAGTATAGAAGTATATATTATATTATAATAAAATATCAGTATATATAATTTCAGGTAATCAAAGAAACCGGTAGAAATGCTATATGGATTATACATATATGCCTAACTTGTTCATTAAAGTTGATAATGTAATTTCGGTAAGGTGCGTTATTGGTTTATTGCTGAATTGAATTATAGAAGAATGGACAACTGTAAGCACTCGGGATTCGGGCGTGGGTATTTCCTTTGTCAACAAGAGACCCAAGTTGCTATTAATCCGCAAACGCTGTGTAATTAAAGAAGAAAAGATAACGAAATGTATGTAGCTTGCAAACAAGAAATTGTTATTACTTTTAAAACGTGCTTTGGATTGTTCTATGTTTATATTTTATTTGACATAAAACTTATTTAATATACCCACATACCTATGTATAATAGCTTAATAAGCTATATAAGTCGTATTCAAAATTATCTCAAATAGTACAAAATCTTACAAAAAACAACTTTATATTTTATTTTAGATTCTTGTACTCTACTTATTTTCATAATCCCATAAATAGATAATTAATTAATTACTATGATCTTATAAATGGGGGCTTTTATTGTATTGAGTAGAAGTCCTGTATATATTTTTTGTAGAATTTTCTATGTGCAGTATATCTCTCATTATATTTACATATAGGAATATAAAATTATGTGAACTCTGAGTAGTCCGTCTATCCAGGTAAATGTAATCTAAAGTCCTTGTTGACTTTTAAAAGTTTTTATTTATATTAAAATGTTTCTATCTTTCTTGGTTTACTTTTTTTGTAGCTTTTTCCTCTCAGTTAATTTTCTGGTACGTTCTGTTATAATATTTACTATTATTCTATTTACTTTCTACGTACGATGTGCAACCTTTATTGTGTCTCTCCATCTCGTTATAAAGGCATGTCAATGAGTGAGTGAGTGGTAGGAAAATGTATGAAAACTTTTGTTTTCATTCCTCAACGCCTAAAATTTTTATTATACATACCGTTAAGTCTCTCCAGGCGTTCCCGTTTGTCAGCAGCTTCTTCAGCCAGTTTCGCAGACGTTTTGACACCCTCCCCAGACTTCTGAGTCTTCTCCATGATAGCACACGCACGGAGAACAAACGATGGCACCGTTTCAGCCTTTTCCTGCTTCGGTATCTCTACTAGGGACCAGTATTGGGTCTCTAGGCGTATGACATCCTGCAATTTTACTGGTCATTTAATTCTAACTATAATCGTTTGTAAAATAAATGTACAATTATACATATTAGCTGTTAGTATGGTAAGATTTTTTATTTCAGCTAGGGACTGGATACCATTGGTGGGTATTCAATACAAGGCCAAAAGCCTGGATTGCCTATTAGTGCAACCATAAAAAGAAAATAAATAATGTCCTTAACGTAATTATATAACTTATATGATTACGTAATTATATTATATATAAAAACATATAACGTTAAAGTAGGCAAATCGGGCTTGTATGGTGGTCCCGCCACTGCTAGATACAAAAATTATACATAAAAGACTATTGCATGTAAACTTCGCTCGTGAAAATGAGGTTGTTCCGGGTTAGAACTTAGAAGGGATAGGACTCTGAATCACTCCAATCCTCAAACCTGATATTACGGATACACCCGCAGAATACATATTTTCGAGTTTATAATCTACCGGCGATCGACAAAAGCCGTAATTAAAAGAACAAACATCACACTTAAAAATAATACAGGTAGGTATTCGGATGAAAAGCTTAAAAAATATCACGATAAGTTTGACTTGATTGGCGCTCCATTGATGAAAAAACGGCTCGGTTAAAAAATAAGCTACCCGTAGTTGGTATTAATTTTAAGCAGACGAAGACGCGAGCAGAAGCTAGTATAGATTCCAAACTATTAAATAAATGCGTTAAGGAAAATAAGAAGATGTATATCGCTCAGCGAGTAAAGTCAGAAATAAAAAAATGTGGTCCAAAAAGTATTTACCGAAGTCGGGCTCACCCGAGTGAACACAAACTTTAAGCCTGAGATAGTTGATAGTAATGAAATGCTCGATTTAACTTAATTCGAACAAACTGCTATCATCAAACTAAGTGCAATCGTGTTTAAAGTGCATAAGTTGGTGTTGGAAGTCGTCCAATTTCAGCCGATAGACTCTCGCTTCGTAAAATTTAAGGAAAAATATATGTTATCTTAAATGTAATTGTGACTATATTTTCGTAAGGGTGCAATGTAGATGTTCTATCCACAAAAACATGTCACTCACTGATAATGTAGCTTTTTATTGGTGAAAGTATTTTTAAAATCGGTTCAGTAGATTACTCCCTACAACCTTTTCTTACACCTTGGGTTACATTATTCAAGTTTTGCAATGGATCCCTAATTATTTCTGGAAATAAATATGGACAAAACAAGATATATCTTTACTCAGTGAAGAAGTAACTTTTAACGTACGAAACCCTAAAAATAAACGGACACATTCCATTTATACGGTTTATAATATCATTTTTATAATGAATGTGTCACACTTTGACAAGCGTCTGTGTTTCAAACAAGAAACCTCTCTCAACATTTCTATTTCGCTTCGTTTTATTTATTTCAAAAGTTTTAAATAAGAATCGCAGTCTTTGTTTTCGTTTCACAGCGTTATAAACCATATTTCTGTCATAACGAGTACTCAGTTGGGTCGGCCTCCAGCCTCCAGGGAGAACAGGCGAAATGAACGCAACTTTTCATCGCAATTTCGCCTTTTAGAAGTATTTTGTCGGGTAATCCTGAGAGAATTCCTCAAGATTGATTTTATAGTTTAAATATTGACGTCCGTAGTTAACACACGAGCTCTGTTTGTTTCATTATTCGATACAATGTTGCAGTTATTTTCTCCCTGTTACCCCAGGGAATCAGAAAAATAATAAAACAGAGAAAACTATGCGTTTCCAAGAATTTGTAATAGTGTATTCCATATACCCATAGCACAGCACGGGATAGAAATATTTCTGTATCTATTTCATACATCATTTTTCCTTATAGGCAAACTAGCGATCCTCCCCGGCTTTGCACGAGTGCAATCTAGATGTACTATATAAAAAAAATATGTTACTCGCTGATGTAGCTTTTTATTGGAGAAAGAATTTTTAAAATCAGTCGAGTAGTTTTTGAGTTAAATCGTAACAAACAAACAAATCTTTCGTCTTTATAATATTAGTATAGACGAGTATATTGGCTTCTGTATACTGTAGGGCGAAACCATTTTCTTTATTGTATTTCCCGGGAATTTGAATCTGGGACCTCCAGTGCTAAATAGTACAAAAATAGTAGCTTATCTTTAATCATGTATTCTGAAGTCTCTCGTTTATAGGTATATGTTGGATGTAAGATTATTGAAAAACAAAATGTAAATGCTTTTTATCATATGTTGACGTTGTGTTATTAATTAATATTCTGTGGTTGATTTCTTTATTTATTTTCATTCATTAATTATCAAAAAAAAAATGAATCTTTTGTGTTTTATTCCTTTAATCTTATTTGTGTTTAAGTATATGCTACCTAGTTTCAAGGTGACCGGTGTTTTAAAAAATGAAATTTTCTAGGAAAATTCACTTAAAAACAGATTCAACAAAGGAATTACGTCTCACATTGAACTGACAGTGTAGCTGCGATAACGAAATTGTGCTTGTCCTGAGCTGGATTTTCTAGTTCATGCTTCAATGTTGCCTCTCGACAAAATTGCACTATCGTGTAATTCAAAAGTAGAATATGATGTTATAAAAAATTTAATTAGGAGGGGGAAACTAATTGTGTACTATAAACTGATTGGTGAGAATTTCATTAGATTAGAAATAAAAAGTGGAATGTTTTGCTGGAATAAAAGCCTATAAAAAAATAGGCTTCTTTGCCTATAAAAAAATAGCTTTCTTCTCACCGAAATGCATATTTCCGCACAAGTCACTAAAGTTTCATCAAAATCGGATGAATAGTTTAGGAATGCATAGAGGACAAACTTACATGAATTGATTATTTGATGATTTTTATAAATTAGTAGGTGTAGTATGAATTAATCTGAATCTTTCTGTTTAATTAATTTCTGTGGGTGACTATTCATTCTCACAGCATTTTAATCTGTCTATATAAAGTTTGATAGTTATCAGTTTAATATTGATGTCTGAGGGTAGCTACATATTTCTGTACTAACAAGCGCGTGCGTAACACTCGCACCCATTTTTTTTTTAAATCGGCCTCAGTACTCTACTATGTACATAACCAATCAATGCTTTACTATAAATGGTAGTTCTTTAATTTAGGATTAATATAACCTACTGTATCTGCAAAAACATAAAATATATGTATATTCGTGTCGTGGACGTTCTATACCTATTAAAGATGTACATTATTAGTCATTTTTTCAAAAAGTCAAGGTATTTACTTAAAAGAATTACCAAAATTCACTTTTTGAGACTCATTTGCTGACTCATGCTGAGCGCAGACTGATATCTTAATAATATGTTACATTCACAACTTAAACTACAATTCCTAACTCATAAAGAACAAAAAAACCGTAACTTTTTTATGTTAGATATCGACAGACGAGCATGAGGTTCACTTGATGGTAGGTGATACCTCAGCCGCAGAACATCAGTCAATGATGCGCCATCGTTCCACTTTTTTACTTCCAGCATTCGGAAATTCATAGACTGAAACCGAAACGTGCAATGTACACTTCACGGCGTTTCCATCTATGAATTACATAGTAACTTATTGAATAATAACACAATTACAGTGGATAGTTTTACAATTTAGTAATAACGGCTACTCATCCAGTTAGCACAAAAACGATATATATTCTATACAAAATACAAGCTGTGCACACAATACGCGGTATTTTTTCCGATAAAAATCGTTGATACAAATATAATTTATAGCCTGTCAGGCACGAGTAATGTAGATTTCCAATGGATTTATCGGTTCCAGATATTATTTTTAAAGGTCGTCAACGGACCTGCAAGCCCTCTGGTGTTGCGGATGTCTATGGGCGGCGGTGATCACTTACCATCACGTAACCCAGCTGCCCAATCGCCCCATATCCAATAAAAAAATTCACAACCATACAATTTACCTCCTAAAAATACTCTCATACAACTCATATAATATTTGTGTAGATGATAAGTAGTTGTGTAGTAGAAAACCAGAAAACTGTAATTGAAATGAACCAAATGAAAAAAATAGAGAAATGCACCAAACAACAATGAAATGGTACCTACCTTACAAATGGAAAAAGATAAGAAGATGATCTACCAACGGTATGGAGAAGAAAACGCTGTATCATAATGAGTGGATGAAGATAGAGGAGGCCTATGTCATTATAAAACCTGACACTAACATTGGTATTGGTAACAAATAATTGATAGCAAACGTACATACATACATATTATTACATATATATGCAGGTGAATTTTTCAAGTGGGCGTATGGCCAAATCCGAAACTATGAGGAGTCTCAGGACCGCTTTTTATGACAACTAAAACTGAATTATTGGGTTTTTGAAAAATCGATATTCCTAGCCAGGAATCAAACCCGTTGGTTTTGAAAAAAAAAAACAAATACTGTGTGTATTATTATTACACCATTCGATAGAGTCGCTAATAAGGAAATAATTTTGGAAAGTAAGTCACCTGTATATACATAGTATTCTAATATTGAATGTGAGAGATGAAAGGCTTTAGGCTATTTTATTTTCTGTGTCTCATGCTGACGAACACCGGATTTTCCTTATTAAGCTTTAAGTAATCACTTGCAATCGCAATTGCTGTGTTCCGATGTTATATTTTTCGGAATTGGGAAGGTCTGGCACTTAACAATAATAGGGATGTTGACTATTTTTTGGAATTGCTTTTATTGTATAGATACATCCTTTATAAACACGAAAAAAAAATCTTATAAAAAAATATTACATATTTTAATAAAAAATACGTAAATAAAAATACTTTTCAAAGATTCCCGCTAAAACGCTCAAAACGTCACGTGACGTCACAGACCGATAAACAATCTCGCTCGCGTTCGATCAAAGTTAGATCTTAACAAATCTTTTCACTTCTCACGAATAAATTCAATAAAAATTCGGTCTTTGACGTCACGTGACAGTTTGGAGCGTTTTAGCGGGAATTTTTGAAAAGTATTTTTATTTACGTATTTTTTATTGAAATATGTAATATTTTTTGATAAGATTTTTTTTTCGTGTTTATAAAGGATGTATCTATAAAATAAAAGCAATTCCAAAAAATAGTCAACATCCCTATTCTGAGATTTTCGCACCATATGTTTAGTTATATATCTGAATTACTAGAGTCAAATAAAAGGAAATCTCTATAGAAGAGCAACGTAAGTGTAATGCATGCAATACAAATGCGGAATGCAATTAGTTTGTGATAATTTATAAAATTGATTCAATTACGAAATAGTAAATAACACATACGAGTATGTTCTAAACTAGCGGACACGACAGACGTCCTGCGAGAATTGTGACTTAAAAATAAAATAAAATTCTAGATTTGAATACCTATGCATTTTCCCATTTTTTATATTATTCTATATAATTTCTAATATGTCACTGATGCAATGGACATCAATTATTACAAAAAACTATAAGCGGGCGTGACGTGCGCTGTCGCGAAAATAATTTATATTAAAATTATTAAAATCGGTCGAGTTGTTTCTGAGTTAAATCGTAACAAAGAAACAAACAAATCTTTCCTCTTTTTAATATTAGTAAAGATATATAGATAGATGAAGTGAATCTTAAAGATTCAATAGATTGAACATTAAAATGTCAGACGTAAAACCCGACGTGATATTTAGACGTTTCTCTTTATAGAAGCTTTAGCCTTTAGTACTAATTATTCTAATTTAAGTTCAGTTGTATTGAAAGCAATCACAACTGACTGATATATTTTATTATAATCGGATCAAATTAATCATCATAAAAGCTTAAAAATGTTTATTTTTAATTTGGACTTTTAAATTCTGACCTTTAGCTAAGTGCATCAAAGTTATACTCAGTTAATCTTTGAAATGATACAAAGAACCTTGATCTTACTTTTTTTATATAGGTTATATTTTAATAATGCCTCTCGTATGAATAATTATGATTGTGAAGCGCCCAGTTGACTTTATGAGTAGCTACTTGTATACCTACTTTTCTCTAAGACAATTCCAAGTACGTTCTTCAAAACGAAAAAAGAGAAAAAGTTTAAATAGGCTATATAACCTTTTTAGATTTGTTTTAGCTTACGAGGCTAAATCACATAATCATTTATATTATTATTATAAGTGTATTTAATATTTATGGCTTTAATAAAATTATATATAAACAGATAGAATTTCAATTCCGAGAACTGCCGGCCTAGCATGACAACCACGACAAAATTTTGTCGACCGTTTTCTCGTGTTTTAATCGATTATCTCTTTATGTCTTTCGGGTCTGATTCTATTATCTAACTCGATTATAAGATGAAAAACATCGATTATCACTTACACTTAAAACTTGATTTCTAATGTCAAAAGTATAGATATTTGTCGATCGAGATATCTCGTCTATCAAAGTTGTCTTTGTCGAGATAATATAATACTTATATCGATATATATTATTTTATATATCTCGATATAAGTATATGTATTAGTTTGTTTTCACTCGTTCGCGAGATTAATCTCTTGATGGTCGTTCTTGGAGTGCAGGAGATATAAAGCCATTTGCTATATTTGACTCCACATTGCTTGCTTCTAAAGTTGATAGATTTTATCCGATTTGAAAATAAAATACTACTAATACTAAAGCTCTTCTTTAAAGAAATAAACAAAACTTCAGCGTAAAATCTCTTATACATTTTTTTTCTCATTGTGACGAGCGTACGCCGTACAGCTTTTAGAAATCTATGCAGAGTGAGATTTAAATACAATAAATACCCATATAAAGATCTTGTTTAGGTTTCTGGATATCCCAATACTTGAAATAAAAAAAATAAGTACTCCTGGAACTCATTAGACTTGAATCTATTTTGGAAAATTTTGATCATCTTTATTTTTGGTATATAGTGACAATCGATGTTTAATTTAAAAATATAATAATTCTATGACTTTTATAACAGACTGTACGTATCGTAGATATTAAGTTATATCTTCTTCTATATTAATTATAATTGAGTTATATGTTTCTCCCGCCTAGGGAAGACAGTTGTACTGGGATAATTGTCTCCGCTAGGACCTCCAGTAATTAATTTAATTCCATAAAGTTTTAGACTGATTCTAAAACGTATTTAAATCGCATTTGAAGTAGTTTTGATATTTGGAAATAAGTTTTGGATGACTGCGGATGTCCCAAGGAAATACTTCAATGTTAGATTTTTCATGATGTCGCCCCCCGTGTTCATTGCAAGGAACATGTTGTTTGTTGTTAAACAACAAACATACTTTTTCGAAAGATATATTGATATTCGATCATATAATATAATAGTTACTATAGTGATTCCCGAGTCTCCCGAGTGATTCTCTCGTGAGGCATGGGACATACATATTTCTGTGTCTGTTTCTCTCATCATGTTCGATCGATATTTGTTTTTTAAATCGATAAATTAATAGATAGATATTTGCTGCTCACAACGGGCAGACGACTAACGGACATTCTCAACAATGTCATTGAAATTAAAATATATGTTAAAACCTACATTGGATTTGACTTGATCTTTCGATACGGTATAAATTGAAAAGTCTTTTCTTTTGTTTTCAAAGCTTTAATCCCGAGTTTAGCTTGGCTCGTTCCGAAGCTGCTTTGTTGTAAAGCGGAAGTAAAAAGTTGGAAGCGGAACGCGCGACACGCTGCGGCAACAGCAACTTAGTTAGATTTTGCTATCGTGACAACGAGCCAACGTAGATAGGCCTATTAAAGTTTATTTAATATCAGGTTTAAAGAATTTATTTTTCATTAAGGCTAAATACAGTCACTTATATGAAAAATATTTAAAAACTATGTAATCTACGGCGACCTTAATATAAAATAAAGCTCTTAAAACTATGCATGCAAGAACGTATACAAATAGATTAACACAAAACTTCCTCCAAGCATTAGTTTGGAAGGTTTTACATTGAGTTGTATAGCAGAAGATATAATTAGTCCAATAGCCAATGTAATTGAGAGTAGATGTAGCGACAGGTGTTTGTTAAGATTATAGTAAGCCGAAAGCTGTAATCTGCCTATTGGAAAGAGGCGTGATTATATGTCATCATATTTGCAGTTGACAGCCTCCGTGGCTTAGTGGTAAGCGCGATGCGTTTAGCACCGGAGGTCCTGAGTTCGAATCCCGGGGAAACAAGATAAAAAACAAGTGTTTCGGTCAGGTATGGCACAGAAGGCTGATCACCTAAAGAAAAATAATCAGTGAAACAAACATAGAAATGGGTCAGCCCCATGCCCCATTAGGGGACTCGGGAATTCACTAATATTTGCAGTATGGTAGACTGAGGCCAAACCAATCTGCACATCATGGGCTTTCCAATTTTTCATGGTTTTTGGACAATTGACATTTTGGTTAGCATTATCACGCTACTGAAACAAAGTTTGTATGGTAGTGATATTATTAAAATATGCCGTCCTTATAAAGGATTTTTTGATTTTGACGAAGTGTTTCTATCACAAATTGTATGCAATTAAGTAATTCGATGCTTGTTAAAATCGACTGATTTGAGCGGCTCGACTTACGAAAAATAAATAAAGTATACCTTTGATTCGAAGCATAACAAACAAGAAAGGATATTTTTTACATTTTTGTTGAGGCTTCAAAAGTTCACGAGAAACTCATTGGCAAAAGCTGTTATTTGATAATATCAATTCTTTGTTTACTCATAGCAGGCTTTTCGTGCCGCTGAGTCTTCGAAGCTCACGTTTTGAAGACGAATGATTGATAAGTTCGTGATCACGAATTCGTCGTGGCTAAGATTTGATTGGCTAAGATGTTTACTTTTAAAATACAAATGTTAAGCATAACAATCAAAATGTACTGATAGACCACCAACTTATTCCGTCATCTTTTCATCACCGGACATCGAGGCGCACGGCGGGTTTCCATCCTTACATGGTAGACATACCGCAAGTACGTACAGGGCGCTTTGCGTCCTCTTTTATAATCCGTACAGCTAAGGAGTGGAATTCTCTCCTTGCGTCTGTCTTTCCGGTCCAATATAAGATGGATCTCTTCAAGAAAAGAATTAATAGGCATCTCATAGGTAGACGTGATTCACCATCGTAGCCCGCATCTGCACTTTGAACCAGGTGGGAAAGCGGGCAAACGCCTTCCTATTAATTAATAAAAAAAAGTACAGTACTTATATTACATACAAATTATAAAAAAAAATACGTAAGTTAAGTTTCATTCTCATATAAATGTTTTTTGTTAAATGTTTTTGACACTAATCGATTTCCATTTAAACAATATTAAGCTATTAAAATCATACATCAATTCGATACGGCTTTTAGGCATTTTAAATAATTGCTCAACGCTTCTGTAATATTTAGTCATTTGTTTAATATTGTAAAACATAAACATTTGTATAACAAAAACTTGGCGATTAAAAAGAGTGGCGGCGAGTTTCTTGCCAGTTCTTCTCGTCCGCTCTACGCCCTTGATTTGTGAACTGGTAGTAAATGTAAAATTAGAAGCATTTAATATGTATTATTTTTTATTGACGTTCATAGATGTACATTGTGTTACCTAAATTAATAGATTATTTTTTAATTTAATTGAATTAAATATGGCAACTTTGTGACATTTCAAATATAAGACAACTGTCATCTTTCTGTCTCCCGCGACCACGGTTGCTGAAAAGCATCCGAAACGTCGGGATAAATAATTTAAACAATATAAATAATAAATCGCGTTTTAATCCGGTATACAGTATTTTATTTAAATCATTTGTTTAAACCAATGTATTTCAATAAGTTCTACCTTATGCGAAAAAATATTTACTTCTGTTTTGAAGGTTAGATATTCGAGTGAATATTTAAAACTAAAATGGATATAATGAATAATTATTTGAATAATAAGATTTTTTTACAGCGAAGTTTACGTTTCATTTAATAATTTATGCTACTTGGATTTTTTTTAATCCAATTAGTCTCATTAGATAACGATTCTTCATAACGTAAATCGTAAATAAATAGTATCGTCGTAGAAAGCTTTTCAGTAGCTACATCTTTATATATATAATTCTTCTGTGAGAGTGTATGTCACTGAACTTCTCTCAAACGACTGGACCGATTTTGATGAAATTTTTTGTGTGTGTTCAAGGGGATCTGGGAATGGTTAAGATTCACAATTTTGTCAGCTGGACAATGTTTTTTTAATTAATTTTTAATTATTATATAATTTCGAAGCCAAAATTGTGGCAGAACAACGTCTGCGGGGTCCACTAGTACATATATAAAATATAAAATATTTGAGGTTACTTAAATAATGATTTCCACAGCCTTTTTTTGGAATTCTATTTATTATGAAAAGTAAAAATTATATAGTTTTTGTAAATCGGACTCGCGTGGAAAAGGTTCTAAGTTTTTTTAGTATCTTGTGAAGATTTAAGAATTTTGGTTTGGCTCTGACATTTGGCGATAAGGGATGGTATTTTTTGTCTCCTGTAGAATGTGCATTTAAAATAAAAAAAATACTCACATTATCACAACTCTTTCATTTGAAAAATCAAAAATTGATCCCTTAAACCATTATTGCTTTCTCGTTACTGGACTGGGTTATTGAAATCTATATCTAATCTATATTCCAAATTCTACCTTTTTTCTATTAGATTCCGAGAAAATAGGCTTTGGAAATGAAATGACAAAGGTTACATTTTTTTATTGAATATACGGAACCCTAAAAATTTCATTAAACATCCTTGTCACGTCTAGTTATTGTTTGACGGAGTCACTAGAGCTGGATTCATAAGAATAACGAGTCGTGTACGTGTATCTCTTTTCGCGTTTCTTCAAGCTCGTGGACTTGTTTAATAAATTCATGTCAAGTGTTATCCGAAATAAGGGTCTTTTTATATTTGAGTCAGAGATTGCAATTTTTTTTTTTTATATGAGAAACCTTTTCTTATTTTGTACCTGTAATATATTGCCTACCATTTTGCATCAACTGAAATTCTAATGCATTACAATAAATAAAAGTCCAGTCAGTGGGGATAAAAAATACTTATGCCCTACAAAAGGTGGTGTAGTAACAATTTTCAAATATTATGTCGTTTAGGTTTGTACTCTGATGAAAAATCCAAGGTTAACACCTCGAGGAGTGGCGCTCGAGCCACCCGCGCCATCTTAAATAAAACGTTCAATACAAAATTGAGAAAAATAATTCACACAGTTATTTCAACCTTTTTTTTATAAGTCTCATACGTATCGCGAGTTATAGCAGCGTGAAGATGAAAATGCATTTTCAAAATCGTAAAGTTAGTTATAAATCCTCACTGACTGAACAATAACGTGTTAGTGATAATTCAAGAAAATACAATAAAAATGTGTATTCCCGTTTCTTTGATTCATTCGACATTCGCTGCATTCAACAGATACGTTTTTTTGTCTCTTTCACTGATAATATTTCCTTATAGTATCAGCTGTCCTATGCCCCACTGATGTTTTTATATCTATCATGTTTCCCCGAGATTTCTAAACGCATCAAGCATGCTAATTGGCCTCTGATTTCTGACTGGTCGGTTAGAAAAGCAAGCAAAAAAATATATCCTAAACAAAATCTGTCAAACTGCAATTCTACATCTCGGTTACAATATGTCGGACGATGTAGGGGAGAGGGGGGCAGTTTTGAACACTTTTTAAATAAAGTATTATATTTCTCATATGGTATTATTTATCAAGATTTATTCTAGATATGGGGCTTATTCTACATAATAAAAATGTCATTTATTTATTTTAACTTATGAAAGTAACACAATTTCAATTTTTAAAACAACACTTTTTTGTTCAAATGTGCCTCATCTCTGGGGTACATTTGAAACACCTAGGGGCAGTTTAGAAAAAACAGTAAAACATGAAGATTATGTGATTTAGAGTATAATAAACACAATAGTTAAGCTATTTGCATTTTATATTATCATTGTGCATTGTCATTTATTTCATACACTAAATTTTAATTCAATAAACTTTATAAAACTTTAAACAGGCTGGGGTAGTCTTGAACAAAAGAAACAAACTAATTAAACTTTTTATAATATCAGAAAGTAATGATCCTTATATTATCTTGAAATATAACAATCTTAGGAAGGCACTTTAAAGGTGTCAAATATAAAATAAACAATCCAAATGGCCAGCTAAGCCTATGTTTTTCACGTAATAATTGGTTGCCTGGAAGAAATCACTGCTTAGTGATAGGGTCACGATTTTCGCGCTACATGATTTTGTTTATTTCCATATCTTTATGTTTAAAGATAATGTTAATATGGAATAAAGAGAAAATAAACACTAGCCTCAAAATCCACAATACAGGCTGTATTATACAGCTTTATCGGCATCTTCGTTTACGGCATTTTTTTAATAATTTCTTACCATTATGACTGCAAAAACAATATCAAATAAAGTTATTTACTTATATTTATCTAAAAATAAATATAACATTTGTTTATTTGGTTGGGAGAACCTTTGAACATTTCATTCAAAAGTGCCCCAGTGATTTTATTCAAATTTACCCCAATACCATACTTCAGAAATAAACATTTCTAGACGATAAACTAATTTGTGTTCAATGACTATATATTGGTAATACTTTGGCTATAATATATGCAATACTATAATATAATCACAACTCGAAAATAATACTTACTTTGTTAGTAATTTGCTTACAAGTAAAAAAAAATATTTTCGTCTCCGTAAAGTGACCAGTGAATTTTTTGACATGAGACTTACATTGACGATGATTAGGAACTGACAGACATGTAGGTTGAAGTAACCAATATTAAAAAGGTTTTGGAGATTATAAAAAATAAAAAATGCGTTCGTAAATCCAATAATTCAAAACTGCCTCTGTTCAAAACTGCCCCCCTCTCCCCTACCTATAACCTAATGTCCAAACTATAGATTTCTTTTAATTAAGTGCGACACTAAAGTAGGTATATATGATATAGATTAACATAATAAGTTCACATTTTTGCACAAAAACCTGTCCATAAGTGTAAAATTCCCGTTACTCTTTTTAATGTGAGTCCCATATCTATATGACGATACTAAAAATTATTACACGTTAAAATGTTGTTGCTGCACTTTTATAACGTAAGTAAAAGTTTTAATTAAAAACAAGATCAATGTGATGCCTGTGCCGTTACCGAGGAGAAAATGAAGCAATCTTGCTACAGATACATAGTGTACCTATATTTATCGAAAACTAGTGGACCCCGCAGACGTTGTTCTGCCAAAATTTTGGCTTCGAAATTATATAATTATTCTTAAATTTGAATATGCCCATTTACCCACTATAATTGTCTAATATGTCACTGATTTGCAGTGGACTGTAGCGACATATAGATGCGCGCGACGTCTTTTTGTATTGATTCTTGTAGCGGATTATAGAATCCGCTACAAGAATCAATACAAAAAGACGTCAATTCCTGAATCGCGCTATCAAAGTTTCTGTGCGCGCTAACTATATATACAACATCTCGACATCAACCACTGGGGGCCTTAGGGCCGGCCAGTCAGTGGTTCGACTGGTCGAGGATCCTCCCTTTAGGTTGGAGGAAGACCACACCTTCCCTTCCTCCACAGGACCAAGACTTTATATATATAAAGTCCTTGCAGTGGACATCTATTATTCCAAAAAAGCTAAGAATGCATGACGTGAGCTGTCAAGATGGCGGAGTTCCGAATCTAATTAATTTTATAATTAATTCTATGCATATATTTTTTTCCTGATTTTTTCCAATATTTTAATAGCTTATATCTTATTCCATATGGACATAGAGGAATCTAACAAATAAGATATCGTTAAAATCGGTACAGCCGTTCTTAAGTTATAAACGGTGTAACTAACACAACTTTCTTTTATATATATAGATGTATATTGATATCATTACTATCATTTTTACCGATATATGGGTCAGCAAAGCCAGTCATTGGCTTAATAATTTTTTTTGTTTTCAAGTATGATGAGACCACCGCACCGTGGTTCAGTACTAGAAGGTTTCGGGATTGAAAAGCAAAGCAATTTTCAAGCAAAAAGCGGGGAAGGAAGATAAACAAATTGCTTCAATGTGGAAGGGCATAAAAAGAGATCACCTCAGAAAAATGATCAGGGACACAGACACAGAAACATATCTTATGTCCCACGAGATCAAGAATCCGCTTACATACATTTTTGATTTAAATTAAGAAAAACAAATACATATATTATTTTATAGAAATGGCAGGTGGCTCACGTGATGGTAAGTGATCATCGCCGTCCATAGACATCCGCAACACCAGAGGGCTTGTAGGTGCGTTGACGACCTTTAAGGAAAGTGTTGGCTCGTTTCTTGAAGATTCCCAAGTCTCATCGGAAAAAAACCGATATTCAATTGACGTACATAGTAGTTTATGCTGGAAGCTTGTAGGCAAGTCTCTAGGAAATCTGCTGACGAAGTCATTTAATTTCCGTTAACTATTATCATTGATTAGTCACGAAAACGTGAGATTATTATCATTGTAAAATATGTACCATGTCTATAAGTCCCATTAAATTCATGGAATTAACATACCTACAACAGTTACTTGAGTCATATTTAGTTTAGTACAAGCTGCAATCATGATTGTTAGGCGGTTTCCGTGAGTAGGTCATGAAATTATCTTTTGTTAACGCGATTATCACAAATGCATATGAATATTAACTGTCCACATTAATTATTAGATTTTTAGTCAATCATATCATTATTGTTTGAATTTCCGAACACTATTCATTATTTCCAATTCATATATTTACCTACAAACGTAGATATTTTAATATGAAATTTTTTGACGCATTAAATGCAATTCATAAATAAAGATCTTATACTCACTTCTACATTCATTATCAATTATGGTCTGGGTCTTCCATATTTAGTAATAAAAATACTCAAACCTCAGGTATGTAAAATAAAATAGAGTATGTACTTACTTAACCAGTATCGCCATAGTATAGACAATTAATCATCAATAAGAAAGCACCATCTCCGGAGAAATAGATTGCGGTACCTAGTTTATAACTTTGTTCATTTCAGACACCTGTCACCCTTCAGTCCGCCTATGAGTTATAACCACGCTTTCTGTAAAAATCTCGAAATTACGTTTAATTTCGTAAAGTTAAATAAACTATATAATATTCATTCTAAAAAGTAAATAAACAAATTATAAATAACATTTAGACTCAGGGGCGGATTTGATACGCTGCACTGGCTGCCCTAGGCCTATGGAAGATTGTTGCCCCCGTACTCTCAGTAAAGCACATAGAATTGAATGATATATGTACAATGTACATATTTGTGACTGACTTGACTTAAGGTCCTACGTCCCTTGGGGCAGAGGGCGTCCAGAGTGTTCGGCTAGCCCGCTCTGTCTTCAGCTACACTCTTCACTTTGCTCCAAGTCTTCCCAATGGCCTTCGCCTTTCCATGACAGTCCATCGCCAAGTCTGTTTAGGGATTCCAGTCAAGGCTTGCCTTGCCAAGGGATTTGGTCGGGGTCCCATCGCAATCCATTGCCACTTGCAGCGCTTGATCAGTCGCTCAATATGTATATGAATTAAATTAAAGTAAAACATAGGAACAGTCCTTTATCAGTGTTTTTAGATACATGCATACCGTTTTTGGGTGAGTCACAAATATTTTTTTCAGAAATAGTCTTTTGCCTGGCATTTTTGAGTTTCTAAACGTTGAAGAAAGTTCTGCTGCTCTTGAAATTCTTCGCCCAAGGCCCACTCAGCCTACAGAGAAATCCGCCCCTGTTTAGACTTATGTAGTATTTACTTAGATCGTGACTGAAGTCTGGAACGAATTTAAAATAATACAGTAATTATTTCGTTGTTAAAATTGCACTGTGTATAATACTATGCATTATATTTTATAACCAATAATAAGGAGTCTTTAGATTCTGAGGTTATTTCGATGCTTACGTAAAAAAATGTAAATTGTTACGTAACTTGAGATAAAACAGTATTTAAATAAAATACTGTATACCGGATTAAAACGCGATTTATTATTTATATTGTTTAAATTATTTATCCCGACGTTTCGGATGCTTTACCACAACCGTGGTCGCGGGGAGACAGAAAGATGACAGTTGTCTGATATTTGAAATGTCACAAAGTTGCCATATTTAATTCAATTAAATTAAAAAATAATCTATTAATTTAGGTAACACAATGTACATCTATGAACGTCAATAAAAAATAAAATAATATAAATAATAAATCGCGTTTTAATCCGGTATACAGTATTTTATTTAAATGTGTGATACTCGCATTAATAAAAGACAATATTATAAAACAGTATTTTTTTCTATTTGCAGTTTTTATTTACTAGGTCTTTGCCCATTTAGTTAGTTAGCTAGTTGATATTATTCATTTCTTCTTGCCTCTTATTATATCTATGTTATTTTTTTCCCTTCTCATGCTTATTTAGTGCGTAGACACCTGGAGGCCTATTACCAAAACAAAATACGGAGTTTCGGCTGACGGATTGTAGATTTTTCTATTACGAATATGATGATCGATCTATTGTTCGCAATTAGACATTATGCCTTTCGTTTGTCGTTACTATCTTCGTAATTATAACCTTAAATAGAATTGAAAATGTTTTCTTAATAAGTGAAAATTCGAATTTGGTTGTTCTTTCGTTTCGTTCCGTTCGTAACGTTCGATTTTGGTAATAGACCTACTGAAACAGGTACTGGCGCATTGATTACAAAGTGGTTAAAAAACCAAAAGCTTCTTTCGAATATCTCGCGTTGCATCCTGCCAATCATAATACGAACAGTATTTTTGATGCCGGAATAGAATCCCGGGGTTTTAAACACTTTAAAACTATCAGGGCCGACCTGTACGGTAAACCGTAGATTGATTAATGGTCAGTGAAATAGACACAGCACTTCGACACCAGAGTTCACTTTTTAATATAATAACAATGTCAATGGAATTATTTTTTGATTGGCGAGTATTATCATTATTCATTTTTAATTATTTGAGACGCAAACTTTGTAGGAACAATTGAAAACAAATATCCGTGATAAATATAACCAGTATACTAATTAATAACGTTTATCTTGCATTCTTAAATTACAGGAGATTTTTAATTGGAATCGGTTCATTCTAAAAAAAGGTTAAAAAGGTGAAGTCACGTCCCGTTTAATTAAAGTATACAGCTGATCCTGTTAGAACCGATTTGCAGTCTGTGCTGAGTTGTAAAAAGGGCAGTTTAATCAGTTTATCGGTACACTGGTCTCAACATTGTTTAGGCGATTGGAAGGCTATTACTGATGCTCGATAGGATAGTCACGATTTTCGCAAGCCCAAAGTTTGTTTAGGGATGTTCGTTTTATGGTGCGTTCGATAACAATTATGTGAATACGAAAGGCCTTTGTGAGTATTCTCGTGTTATTATACTGTCTACGTGATCGTATGAAATGGTTGGTGATTAGATTTAAGCATCCTCTTTGTAAACTTGCTTTTGGGCACAGATTATGTAATTTTTATATGTCAGATGTCGTCAGACGAGCATGACGTTCATTCCATTCAGATAAAGACCATAATAATTACTTTCACCCAATTTTTTTATATGAGAACCTAGCTCACCCGGTGAACTTCGTACTGCCTAAAATTCTATATAATACTAGCGACCCGGGTCAATATTTTATGACAAAAAAAGGAGAGGTTGTATGTATTTTTATATGTTGTATCATAAAAAAATAGAAATTAAAAATTTTGTCTAAAAAATAAAAAAAAATAATTTAGGGGTGGACTACCCCTAACATTTAGGGGGATGAAAAATAGATGTTGGCCGATTCTCATAGATACCAGATAAGCACAAAAAATTTCATCAAAATCGGTCAAGCCGTTTCGGAGGAGTATGGCAACGAAAACTGTGACACGAGAATTTTATATATTAGAAGAAGATTTTTCTATATATCTCAATATAGATTAGAATTTACTACTTTTCTATACTGTAATCTAGTATGTCCTTGATTTGCAGTGGGAATCTAAGCTATGAGCGTGCGTGACGTGAGCAATCAGTTGCGGAAAATGGCGAAGTTCCAAACCTAACTGATATAAAAATAATATTTTGTGTAAAAAAATCCGTGAATCTTACGGTACCGATATTTTAATAGGTTTTATGCTATTCGGGCCGAAGATGAATAAGTTTACCGTTCCTTCAAATTGTTGCGTAAAACAGCTTTGATAGAAAAAAATCCTCAAAATATGTATATTAGTGCTTATTACACTGCTTAAGAATATAACGTTCTTTAATAAGGAAGCAATATGGGTTTATACAACCGGACTACCGACGTAAGAGTTATCAGAATCATTATCTAAATAAAGCGTGTAATTAACCACGAGGTTTTAATTACGCACTGAGAGCGTATGTTTTTAATAATTCACAATTGCATCCGGCGGGAATATTGATAAAGAACGAAAATACTTTCATAGTAGAACAATACTACTAATAATATAGTGGTGGTTCATCTACCTATAAAAAAAAATCAATGTTCTTATAATATATGAAATCGCTACGCTCTTACGGTGTTTAACAAAACACCATGCGAATTTGTACATATTTTTTCACGGAGAATACTTTTATTTTGTTGTAACTCGCCACCAGTCAGATAGTATGCCTATATGAAAGAAATACAAAATGAAAAAAAAATAACACTCCACATATCCTAGACCCATCGATTTCAATCCATTTGCTTCTTATCAAATATAAGTTATCGTAAGTATATCTTAGATTTTTCTGTTCACTCATAAGCCATAATTGAGGCATAACACGAGGAAAAATATTGACAAGATTATTTTTACGGGTTAAAAAAGAATCTTATATAATTAAATAAGCTTAAAAACTTTAAGTTCTTCGTTTTCCTGTATTAATAATAATTATCATATTATAGTAGGTATCGTAGTGCGCGGCCGCGGAGGCTACGGATTCACATCGCGGGGAAAAGAGAAAACACATATTTTGGTAGGCAGGGCAGACTTTTTTGGCATGTAAAGAAAAATGGTCAGGAGAAAAGATATAGCGATTTGTCTGCATTGGAATTCATTCATAGTATTTATTCACAATACCTTTATCATAGCTTTGAGTAGTGCATATCGAGTGAAGACGTTCCTTTGCGACTTGGACTCGCTGTATCTCGCCATGAGTGTGATGAGAGCTTTCTTGGCCGTGTCGTAATTCTCGTCCAATCGTATGCGCACCGCACGGAGACGCTCATTTGTTTCTATAACTTCTTCCTTTGTCTGCCCGCCTGGTACAACAAACTCATTTTAGGTATTTTTAATTTTTTCATAAAAAATGGACAAAGCAAGCATTTTTACCCCAATTCTCCTTGTAGGTGAATTTAAGACCCAATATCATACAATAAAACAATGAAGTTGAACAACGCTATTTCACAGCCGAAGATTTTTTTGTTAAATTATAGGAATTAGGAGTGCATCTGTATCATATGTATTGAATTATAGAAATAAGCAAAGTTTTCATCAATCGATCTTTTCAATGTCACATGATATATGTATATATGTAGGACGTAGGTATGCCATGTATACATATTATATTATTCCTATGATCACCTTGATTGCTATAACAATTACATACGCATTACGCATACAAATTTTCAACTCAATTAAACATCGGGAAGTAAGTCTTAATTAACTAAGTTCAAAGTTTAAATTACCAATACCAGGACTGACGAAGTTACCTAAATAAAATATAAAAAAACTATTTGCGTTTACAAAGTACCAACCAATATTTCAGTTTGTTCGGAGTCTTATTTTTCAAAGCTGTGTCGGAAGTTTCTGACGCTTTTACTGAACGTAAAGTTTTTCTTTGATGATTGAAAATAGTATAATGTGATAAAAAGTTTGAGAAAATGGAAAGGAATTCAATTCACAAAGTAGACTAAATAATTGTATTTTGTTTATTGAGCGAAATATATACTCACTTGAGGCACCCTCATCTTTGACATCTTGTACTATGCGACGTACACTTTGAGTGAATTTGCCAACTAAGTTGGTGCTTGCTGTAACAAAGAGAACAGATTATCATCATCTTGCTAGTATTGGAAATCTCACGGTCTCATAGTATGTACGGTGCATTATAATTTCGACTCATTGCAAAAAGGTTAGAGATAATAAAATGATTGAGTAAATAGATGTAAGCAACAAATCGTAGATTATAAAACCGGACTTATTTTTATAAGTATTATATAGCTAATAAAATTATAAATAAAGTGAATGTGTTAAACATATTTTGGAGATTAAGAGCAAATATTGCATGACGATTCGAAGCCTAGAAAAGAAAGCCTTGCTAAGTCAATACACATTACGTAAGCGAGTACCGTGTCCCACAAAATGGTACCCAAACTAATCAGGCAGTGGTCTCGAATTTCGGCTTCGATTTAATAATGTGATTAGCAAGTGAACTAACAGTTCTAGTTTAAAATAAAGAGATTGTTTTTTTATTCATTTACCTATTTTGGTCCAAACATATTTTACTTTCGAGACCACTGTAAAGGCATAGGATACATTCCTCATTGGACAGATTTCCAATGAGGAATGTATCATGCCTCATTTATCTATCTATACGTATAAAAAATTTATTCCTGTTTTCTTTGGTCACGCCATAACTTGAGAACAACTTTACCCACATAACAGGAAACTTACTTCTTCTGTTCTGAGACTTTACCGATTTCATTCGTATTTTATTTTAAGTTTTCTAATGCTTTGTAGATGGTTGTTACGTTGTTAAAATTTGATAATTTCTGACAACTAAGTAGGAAAAAATGAGCTTTAAACATATTGACAGATTATTTTTCAGTGCAAAGCAATATCGGGCAGCTACCTAGTTATAAATATTTTTTAAGCTAACATTTGTACTAACACATTAGACCATAATAAAGTACTATAATATTATTTGCGAGGCTACGAAAGGCTTCTGAGAAACGAAATATTATATATATTAGAACTCCTCATCTTCCCCATGCCTTACTAAGGAAAGACTTTAAGGCAATCACTTATGTATTTACATTTTTTGCTACATAATAATCTTCTTGTACATAAGAAGGATTCAGTCATTCTTCTCACATAAAAGTGAAGCAAACCCTAATGTTTTGTTCATGCTGTCTCGATTTAACACATTCTAATACTGATACACACAGCACAAGGCCTTTGTATTTGCAACTAAGTTAGGCACCACAATACGCGTTGCAACATGGATGTGCACTCAGCAGTCAGCACCGAAATTTAAGCCGAAACGTGAAGCGACTGCGGTACAGCGCGCCTTGAATACTGATTGTTATCAAAATTCTATTGAATTATTTTGATTCACTATATTCCAAAATAATAATGCTTTTTTTAATGTTTAGTTTTTTCTTTTTTTTTACTTTTAGTTTGTAATACTGATTTATTTTTTGTAATAAGAATGTATTTACAACGGGGAATCCTAGGGACAGGATCTAGGGCTACACTAATATCTACAATTCTACATATTTATGCATGTAATATTTGGCAGAATAAATCTGGAAATATATGTAAATGCAAAGGCAATAAATATTTTACTCATATACTGTTATTTCGCTTCGCTAATTATATTAAATATATTATTTGTTAAGTAAACCATTCTTGAAAAGAGTGTCCATGGAGTTTCTTGCCGGTTCTTCTCCATGAGACCCACTTTTTGGAACCGTGCAACTAGACGTTTCATAAGAGCCTGCAAAGGCCTATTTG
This sequence comes from Anthocharis cardamines, assembly GCA_905404175.1. NCBI lineage: Eukaryota > Metazoa > Arthropoda > Insecta > Lepidoptera > Pieridae > Anthocharis > Anthocharis cardamines. The sequence continues at coordinate 8,411,983 of FR989962.1, forward strand.
AAATAAAAAACTTTTGATTTTGATTTTGAAGTGATTTATTGTAAATCTTTTGAAATGTATTAAATAATGTTTTCATTTTTGTTATTATTATTCTAAGAAAGAGAAACTAATGTGTGCAGAAACTGCTACATAAATCGAACTGTCTTCCAAGTTAGTTTGTCTTGAAATTTCAATTTTCTATTGCTTTAACCGATTTGTAAACTATTTTCTAGCCAATTAAGCATCAAATAGAAGGTGTTCTCATTAAATACGGCTCTTTATATCATTTGCATCAAGATCGGATGGACGGATTTATGATGCAAGATTTATTCGCAGGCACTAAAGTTATTTTAGGTTAACAGCGTCATTGCATTTAACAGCACCATTTCGATTTAACTGTTGTCGTTGAGTGTGAAGGTGTTTTAGTGGTTTTGAGCAAAGGTCGAGACTTAAGGCTTATTATCACGCCAATGACCTTCAGAGTCTAGGAGCAGCTAGGTCCTTCGTCATGTAAAGTATGAGCAGACAGCCGATGGTGGATCTCAACACATACACTGATAGTACCTATTTACATACATCATACTATCTTAAAAAGCATCAGGATCATCCTTCTCACTAACAATATTGACTTATTGCTTATGTTATTTTATTTATAGTTTATTTTATGTTTATTTAATGTTACGTATATTTTACATAACAGATACAAAATTTTATTTTGAGTAGTTTTAATTTTAAATAATAAATGTATACATTAAGATGTGTTTTTACTTTAAGTTTTTAACACTAAACACACAGTACAGTTAGAAATTTACAGGAAATCTATATCAGGAAAGTAGGGGGTCTACCCAACAAGGAAAAACATGGCAAGGGGTCTACGACACAAAAAAGTTTGGGGAACTCTGCTAAGGAAAAAGTTGTAAGCGCCAAAACTATTTCTTCTAATTCATAGAATACTGTTCAGGTAATTCATATATTATTTTGACAAAGTTGTTCCTCGTCCTTAGTAATTTTACAATGGAAGTATCAAGAAAAATCAAGATGTTTTAAATAATGTTTTTCATCGAATAAAGTGTAAGTACCTAATCGAAAATCTATAAAGGCGCTTTGGTACATAAAGAAATATAAAATAAGGTATACAAGTATAAGAATCCTAGGTTTCATATTACAGCAGTAGGTTCTCAAAGTTCCCAGAAATACAGACTCTTTAAGATAAATAAAATATACATTAGCCATTAGCCTTAAATATACATCTCACGTTAAGAGATCTAAGTTTTAAGAAAGTTATAGCTAATAGACGTATACTGAACATTATTTTGTCATTATAAATAAAAAAATGCAATATTTTCATTGTATGGTTGGTACATCCTAATTTTAGAACAATACGATTCTTAATCTAATGATTTCAAATAATGACATTCAATTTTATACATAAAGGTTAGTCATGTATGTTTAGTAATTTATATATGTGTATATTTACAATTTCGTAGATTTCTACAATTAATACATAATTTTCCGAATAACCTTTTGACTTTCGACTCTGAACGTTCCATACGTGACGGCAATTCTATGAAAGATACACTTAACCCATACTACGTCACTCATTATCGCATACTTAGTAATATGTATATTATTATAATTTTTATATAAAAACTTCATGGGATTTATACAATCATACAGTCACGATACAATTTATTCATGTTAAAATCATTTTTAATGCGTATTTTTTAAATATTATTACCACTTCTATGCCTACCTATTAAATGCGTGTCACTAAATTGTTTTATAATATCGGTGGGCAAACGAAATGGAGAGTGATCATCAACTCATGAAAGTCTACAATACTAGACGATTTGCAGGAGCGTTGCCAGCCTTTTAGAGTAGTAATAGGCTGACTCTATGAAGGTCCCCAAGTCGTTTTAGTTCGGAAAAATCGCTGGCGACAGTCCATTCCATTTCCATTTTATTCGTTGTGTGAGGAAGGCGCATGAGCGCACAATGTACCAAATATAATAATTACAATATCAAAATCATTAACTAACAACGAATAGCAGCGATTCTTAAAATAAGCCAAATTTTTGTTACTTTTCAAGTTAAATCCTTTGTTATTTGAATTGGTGTTGCCCAAATATTCCCATTACTTGTTGAGTGAATTGTTTTGCCTGGATAATTTATTATTGGTTCCCGCTTGTATTAGATTTTCCCTAATTGTTTATTGTAGAGAAAAGTTCAATTCTCGGATCGTAACTTGAACATAAAATTACTTTAACTAGAGCTGAATGTTAACGACTTCGCATTTAAAGTTTCTGTAGTAGATATTAATGACTAATATTTATTGTTATTTTTGTTTATAGCAAGAGTGGGATCTACTTTTATATCAAAAGAAATCAATAAAGTGGGTTGAATGCTGGAAAGCCCGTCGTTGATATTCTTGACAAGAAAACGAAAAGCGCGAACAGTTGAGCACACTATTGAGTATTTCTTGTAATGTTATTTTATTACTTTATAAGTGAACGATTAAGCAATTAAATAATAATACCTATATAAGTCTAACTTATAACTTATATTATAAGTTATTTATAATCCTGTATTACGTCAAAGGAAAGCCAGGCTTTTGGGCTTGTATGGTGGTTTCGCAACTGATTAGATTGAAGTAATAACATAAAATATTTTATAATTTTTCAAATTATCCTTGTCTGTTGTAAAATCTTACAGCATCATGATGGCAGCTGAAGATAATGAAGATGAAGACATGATATTATCTCAGTTTATATTATCTTTCATCAAATTTTAACGTCACTTTTTTATGGCTCGTTTACGATGGAGATTATAGCCGCGATGTAAATACTGGATTAATAAATTACAGCTCTGATTAGAAGTCCAGTGGGACGTTGGACTTTGAGTGCAAAGTGCTTGGATTTTTACACATTTTTGAAACAATAATTGTTGATATACACATACATATGATACGTCGTGATATTTAAATAATTTCCCGTCAAATAACGTACTTCATGAATTAATTCCATCAAGATGGCCCTTCTACGTTGAAAAAGTTTTGAGATATCACATAATAGAAGAGGCTTGCCGCTGTCGGTTTGCGAATCCTGCTACAGGAGATCATTGATGATTCCCCTTGTAAAAAAGGGTATCTGGCTTGTATCTGTAAGAATTTTTAAATGCCAATATTAAAAATCTTTGATGTTTAAAATAAATAGATTGACTTGGCAATCGCACTAAACAATCTAATTTAATATAATATGTATTACATTATGTTTTTAATAAAATAAAAAAGATACATTGTGATTTCATGCGATAGCCGAGCCAATCTATTTATTTTAAACATCAAAGATTTTTAATATTGGTATTGATATGATCACTATAAGATATTGTTAGGTTAGCTAATTACGTAATAACTTAAGACAGAGGGATCCTTCAGTAGAGACTGAATAAATTGACCGACTTGGTATTATATGCATCTCACAACTTTTTACGATAGAAGAACTGAGTTGCAAGACTTGGCTTTTTTACAATTTATGTTTTTGATGGCATATAATTTGTCTAAAAAGTAGTGACTTAACCTTGTTTAATGTTGTCAAAAAACACACGAGTGGCAAGTCAATACAGACCAATTTAGTTAACGTCCCAAATTCAACAAATTGTCGTCGCGTATCGTTTGTACCTTGTCTTCTAATAGAAATGCCATGATATCAAATATTTTCAATGACTTTGAGCATTTATTAATTTATAAATAGAAGCCTTAGGTAAAAGTATTTAAATGCCTACATCTTTGATCAAAAGGAATTTGTGTATTTATTTATAATTGATTAGAAAAAAGATAAATAACTAAGTTGTGACAAACATTCAATGGATGCGACGGCGTTGTTCAGCTGCTCTGGGTTTTATTGATACGGATTACGGTTTCTACGGGGTTTGACAGGATTATATTGCTATTAATATGCTTTCACTGTACCTACTCGTGTATTAAACGTGTAGGAGAAATATTGAAAGTCTTGCCGAGTTACGAACCATCGCTCACAGATGAAATAGCCGTGAAGTGATGTCAGCGCATCACTGTTCATTAGTTATATATGCTACAGTATTATCTACTATTAAATGTGCTTCACGCTTGTCTTTTGATGTGATCATAAAAAAGCTAAAACATTTTAAAAATATACATATGACGTCATGACATATTTGTTTATCATCGTATCTGCTCGATTTACGTATGGGTTTTCCGAGCGGTTTAATCACTAAATGACGAAAGTTTGACTCATACTGTTATATCATGTTGACGTAAAAGACGCCCAATGATAAACGAGCATAAGTACGACAATTCTTTATCGATGTTTTAAATTACATTCCATTCATGCTGAGATACATAAATGATAGATCCAGGCATACTTGAGAGGCAATGTACTTTATTTATGGCAATACCACAGTGACTCTTTGGAATTCTTTGAGGTCCTTATTGAATTCTTTGACAGGTTTTTGCTCGCGACATCAATATTCACCCATTATTCGTTTCTTTCAGTCTAAGGAAAAATGATAGCATTATTTTTTCTTCTTCGCGCATTTTCGGCGTTATAAATATGACGTATAAAATTATTCTGTAAATATAAATCTTTAACGTATTCCTTCGACAAAAGTTGGTTACTACAAGTACAGTAAAATTATTGGGTATTTAGTTACACTTTTCTCCGCGCGCGCCCCTTATTACGTGCTTGGTAATATGCACGCCACTGCATCCATACTATACATGAAGTCAAATCGGTGGCCGATTAATAACCGTAATATTATTACGAACGAAACACACACACAGAATCACAAAATAATAACAAAAAAATTTGGAACATGAAATTAAGGTAGGTACATTTTTTTAAAGTGTGTGTTGTGATTGTAATTGGCCCTGGATCAGCATTATGCTGTGAAACAGACGAGTTCCACAGCGCTGGTCATTCTGCCAGAGACCACAATAGTTTGCGCCTCAGACGCAAAAAAAAAACAATAAAAGTAATAACAATAATAGTATAAAAAATAATAAGAGTAAAAAATTAACAGTGTAAGTAATGAAGTCTTGGAAGATCTGTGTGCAAAATTATATAGTAAATTTCAAAAATAAAAAATAAAAATAATTGTTACTAAGACTACTAAAAGAAATAAATAAATAAATATTTTTGGCGGATTAAAACCTAGATTTCGTGGGATTTTTGTTGAGTAAGTAGAAGTGCTTGGTAGCTGCGACGAAAATGTGATTTTGTTTGAAGATTTTTTAACGGAGGAGGGATATTATTCCAATATTTCGTCAAAACTCCCACGATATGATGCCGTCCGATGCTGGGGAATGGCGAGCTCATGAGTACAACTCCTTACTTCGTTCTTGTTGACATTTCTACGCCAGAGGAGCTTTTTGTATAGGTATATATTGGTTGTTTAGTATATACTACATCAAATAATAAACATGCTAAATACATTTTTGTCGACCTTTCATTATTAAAAAGTTTAGGTTGTTCAAATAGGGGGTGACATGTGACCGAGGTGGTATGGTAACAAAACCGAGCGCATGCATTTTGTACCCTCTGGATCAACCGTTGTGCTTTATCAGTTACACAAGGCCCGTACACCGGAAGAGCGTAAGTAAGTTTTGAGAGCACAATGCTTTCACATTTCGATCATCGTTATGAAAATGATTATGATTAAATCGATATATGGAATAATGTATGTTGATTTACTTCTAAACCTCATCTTCATATAAATTCCTGATGTAAACAGTCTGAAATTCATGATAATGCATTTCAAAACACCCAATTTGGCCAATTATCGCTCTCGTCATCGTCTAATTCAAGCGAGGTTGGCTGCTTTGTATGTTCATGTATGGAGAAGGCAAAACAGACAATGGAAAACCTTGGTTCAAATCTAACATCTATTGTGATAGCGATCTAAAACTTACCAAAATTGATGTACCATGCAACATAAATGCTAACTTACAAAGTCCGCCTAGTTTTTATGGCCACGAGGGCCAGTAACAATAGTGTCATTGTCAGTGTTGATCGATTTGCAATATCATTTAAAATTAAAAAAAATCGAAATTCATAATTCCGGCTCGACACACTATAACTTTATTTTACAAGTTTTTTTTTTATTTTATAAAACTTGAATACCAATTAATAATGTATCTATACTATTTATTTCTATTAATTTCTATTGTTGTCTTGACAATTTTTTTTAAAATAAAATACTGTATACCGGATTAAAACGCGATTTATTATTTATATTGTTTAAATTATTTATCGCGACGTTTCGGATGCTTTTCAGCAACCGTGGTCGCGGGGACTTCGAGGAGAGAGGTCTTGTCATAGTCTCGGTAAATCGGGGCTTTATAGGCGATATGTAGGCAAAACCTTCACCATTCTGCCAACGAAACACATCTTTTTTTATTATAAATATTAATTATCAAAGGGCAATGATTTTTTATTAATGATTATATTTTATTTGCTACAAAAAAAAATAAGTCAAAGGCTGACAAAAAGCAAAAACGCGTTTAGTATAAAATTCTACGAACATTTGTTTGAAGTAAATAGAAAGTGGACACAGCATCACAGATTGATGTGTTTATCAACAGTCTCGTAACACGCCCCGGCTTCACACGGGTGCAAAGTAGATTTACTAGACACAAAAAAGTTACTCGCTGATAAAGTAGCTTTCTATTGGTGAAAGAATTTTATATTTAATTTAAAATCAGTCCAGTAGTTTTTGAGTTAAATAATAACACATAAACAAATCTTTCCTCTTTATAATATTAGAATAGATAAGCTTAAAGCTCATTTGATTTTAGGTGCAACCTTTACCGCAATGCAATGCATTTAACAACAAAACGGTGCAGTATTAGTTGTAATTGCAGATATATCAAACTACCAATTTTACGTAATATTGTCTTTTATTAACGCGAGTATCACACATTTAAATAAAATACTGTTTACCGGATTAAAACGCGATTTATTATTTATATTGTTGTCAACCGTTGGTCTCCCCGCGACCACGGTTGTTGTAAAGCATTCGAAACGTCGGGATAAATAATTTAAACAATATAAATAATATAAATCGCGTTTTAATCCGGTATACAGTATTTTATTTAAATACCCATTTTACGTATAATAAAATAATATCGAACGAAATATAATTCACAATTTCTTATTTGAAAACTTTCGCACAAAAACCTATTTGACTCTTCTAGAAAGACGTCTTTTCAATCATCGGTTATAATTGCCTTTATCGCCGCGAATCCAACATTGATAGATCTGTCACTTGTGAGGAATATCGGATTTGGTTTATTAGACCAAATAGGAACTTTCAGTTAGCGGTTTGCAGGAAAGTAAATATTTTAAATCTTTTTTTCTTTTATATTTTCAATAACGATTTGGACGCGCAAAGAATGTTATGTATTACTTCAATTTTAAATAAGTGGACTGTATAGTGTATATCGAATATTTACTTATAGTTACTTAATAGAACAAAACCTGTTGAATATTTCATTTTGAAAATTATAAGGGTAAGAAGTTGTAAAGCACTCGATACATATCTAATTCTTGATTTATTCATCTTTATGTTTATAATATTTAATCTTATTTAATAACATAAACATGAACCAATTGTATTCATTTATCACATCAGTTAAACCTTAAAGTTCTTCATTAAATTTAATGCGATTATAACTCGTAAAAATAGGGTTTACGTACGCATGAAAACCAAAGAGCCTGCTACGTGTGTTTTCCAAGCGAAGTTGTGTTAATAGATACTCACGAGTATATACGAATTTAATTTGCCACCTGAATAACATAATCGTACAAGACTTATATCTAAGTAGTTTACGAAGACAAGAAAAAATTAAATATGGTTGCAAAGTGTTGTTCCCACGAGAATGTAAGTGCGTGCTCCTATTTCACCATGCCTACTGCTGATAGAGGATAAATCTTTGTTTTTTATTTTATTTTTTCGTTTATATATATATATATATATATATATATATATATATATATTTTAATTATTATAGTTAATTACTTAAAGATGTCATGTGGAACATGTTAGCTCCTTACAAAAATTTTGTGATTTCCTTACAAACGAAAAACTTGGCGATTAAAAAGAATGGCGGCGAGTTTATTGCCAGTTCTTCTCGTCCGTTCTACGCCCTTGATTTGAGAACTGGCAGTAAATGTAAAATTGGAAGCATTTAATATGTATTTTTTATTGACGTTCATAAGTGTACATTGTGTTACCTAAATGAATAAATGATTTTTGATTTTGAATTTGAATTTGAATTTGCAGTTGTGTGTAATCGGATTATACGATATTTAGGCCACTCAGCTAGGCCGCGTTAAGGTGGCGGGTATAATCGATGATTTCCCCATGAAAAAAATCTATTCTATTATATTTATTTTTATACACTGAATATTGTTGATCGAAGACACTGAAACAAACTAAAAGTAAGGTGTAAATTATGCTACTGCTATTATCCAAATATTGTGTGCACTTTATAACATTGTAGTTTATTGGTGAGACCCAGACGTTGTAGCAGCTTAATTGTTAGTAATAGTTCTAAAACAGTGCCAACTACATCTAAATTGCTTACAATGTAGCCGGTTTCCAGAAAGGGAGCTGTTGCCCTTAATTCTAATAATATATTTACAAATTTTTCAGAGACTCAAGGCATGATTTCCGTGATAAAATATAATATATGACCTTCCTTCCCTTCCCTGACTCAATCTGTTTCCATACCAAATTTCATAATATATATATTTTTTTATGTTAGATATCGACATTTGAGCATGAGGTTCACTTGATGGTAGGTGATACCTCAGCCACAGAACATCAGTCAATGATGCGCTGTCAAAATCAAAATCAAAAGTTTTTTATTTCAAATAGGCCTTTGCAGGCTCTTATGAAACGTCTAGTTGCACGGTTCCAAAAAGTGGGTCTCATGGAGAAGAACCGGCAAGAAACTCCATGGACACTCTTTCTCATGACGGCTGTCGACCTTAAATCAGTTTAGTGGTTTAAGCGTGAAGAGGCATTAGCCAGTCATGGTTACTTTCGCTTTAATAATATAGATAAGGATTCATATGACTTAAAAATAATTGTGTTTGATAACGGGAGTTTGGATTCGAATAAGGCTAGTGATAAAATTAAACAATATTACGGTAACAGGGCACACAAGATTGATCACTTGCCTGTAAACGAAAATGATCAGTTAAACGGCCACAGAATTGTGCCTGACCCTTGCTCCTCTAGTGAGTTCGGGAATTTACTAGTTACAAATTGATTTTATTAAATTCTATTTAGATAGATTCAATTTGTTAATTGAATTAGGAAATATCCTTTAGAAATCAATTATTTTACCATCTTATTGTTTATTTGTTCATTGTTTTAATGTCGGAGCAATCTTGTCATTTACGATTTTATTGCGATAGCGTTTTATTCGATCATAAAAACAGTTCCTCCCGTACATATGTATTTCATTTTAATATGCCTTTATTACAGCGTTGTTTTATAGGCATATACTAATGATGTTCAATTACACCGGCACACAAAAAAAAAAAAATTGTCTGTACACCGGGCGCCACCTATCTACGGGCATGTTTTTCGACCTGCTGAATACGAATTTCAAGTCAGTTTAGGCCGTCCAGCCTTCAGTTTCGAGTAAATTGCAAAAAACCCCAAAAAATAGCGAAAATTACTGTATTAGCGGAATTGTACTGTTTTATTCTCAAATGATCTACGACGTGGATACCTCTTCTTCCACCTTTTCCTTTATTTAGTAAACATTTGCCATCGTGTTGGGATTTCAACTTCTTCGATGTGCAGATTTCATTTCGTTGCATGATCGCTTGTACTTGCAACCAGGGCACCTACTCGGGGTGACGGTGGGCAACAGAACCATCTGGCAGAGACCCTGGGTGAACTGCGTGTGTGCCGTCATGGCAGGTACAAGTGATGAGTACTTTACGATGCAGGGATTCGTAAACCCAGTATCGGCGTCTTGTCAGGGTGAGAAAGCAGGCCCGCAGGCGTCGTCATCCAGCGACTGCAGCTCTTCAGTAGTGGGAAACTTGGCTACTGGAGAGTATACTATTACAAAAAGCAATTCCCATCTATGCAATAAGAATCCTGATCTATTTTGTTACGTTTGTGGGGAGTTTGAGCCGGTAAATATTCTTGCCAAAACATCGAATTTTCGCTATTTTTTGGGGTTTTTTGCAATTTACTCGAAACTGAAGGCTGGACGGCCTAAACTGACTTGAAATTCGTATTCAGCGGGTCGAAAAACATGCCCGTAGATAGGTGGCGCCCGGTGTACAGACAATTTTATTTTTTTTGTGTGCCGGTGTTATTATGAAGAATAATTTGTAATATTTTTAATGAGACTATTATTTGGACGGTTATGTACCTAAGTGTTTCTAAATATAATATACGAGTGATTTGTTATGTTTATTTTGATGAAGTTCAGTATAGACTTGGGTCATAAAAGCTTTTACATTTATTTTCAGTTCAACAAATAAGTCATAACGTATTTTTATATATGTAGTTGTAAATGCATGGAAAAATATATAAATGGTAGTAAATAGGAATTTAATTATTAGGCCTCCTCGCTGTTGTAGAATATATAAATGAAAATATAAGGAATTAAAAAAGCAGCCAAAATCCCTAAAAAGCTCATAGGAAAGTGAAAGAACAATTATTGTACGGAATCCTATACATTTTATTCAGGTATTGCAAAAAAAGTCTATAAAAAACACATTTTAAGGACATACTATATTATTTACTGACATTTGTGAATGCCTACAGTACTAAACTATTTTGAGTTGATGTCATCACTCAATACTAAAGAATGCCATTGTTACTAGTGGCACCTTGACAGGCTTTTAACGTCAATTAATCAGTGGTTTTATCTTGTAGTACTTGACTATTGTATTTTAGATTATTGCGAACTCATTAATGTGAAGCTGATACAATCAATAATAATAATTTATGGCAAAGGTATAAGATTGCTCATGCAAATCAAACGCTTAACATATAATGACTATTGACTTCTAATAAATATAATAAAATAAAATACTAATTATTAATTAGGGGAAAATTTTATTAGCAACATCGAACAGTTAGGAAGCAATAAATGAACAAAAAAAACTCGATTAAAATTATTTTTCAAAAACCAATCTTCCTCTCTGAAACCTATACTGAAATACAGAAGTTAAACCGCTCACATCATTGACATAGTATTAAATAGACTTCAGGTCGCATACAAAATTCACGAAAAAAGTATCCCGATTATTTAAGACACGCCTCTTGTCAAATTTTGAAAAATGACACTGCTCAATGGGAACAAAGAAAAGAGTGAAGTCGAAATATGATTTTCTAAGTTAATATTGTCTTTTATTAACGCGAGTATCACACATTTAAATAAAATACTGTATACCGGATTAAAACGCGATTTATTATTTATATTGTTTAAATTATTTATCCCGACGTTTCGGATGCTTTTCAGCAATCGTGGTCGCGGGGAGACAGAAAGATGACAGTTGTCTGATATTTGAAATGTCACAAAGTTGCCATATTTAATTCAATTCAATTCAAAAATAATTTACATATTAATTTAGGTAACACAATGTACCTACACTTATGAACGTCAATAAAAAATACATATTAAATGCTTCTAATTGGAACTTGATAGTTGTAAATTATTATTTATCTAATGGGGTATAAAATAATATATCAACACGAAGCGTAATCTATAATATATTTGATAAACAACAATATAATATTTTTTATTAATAGTAAGTGTATTGTTGATCGAAGGCTCACATGAATTATCGCAACTAAAAGAGTCCAATTAGTTGTGATAATCAATAGAAACCGCTACTGCTAGAAAAAATAAAAACCGCTGTATCTTTTTTGAAACGAAACCGAAACGAAATGACGAGGGTTTTCTTCACACCAGAAATGTGGTCTATACCATATAAATATCTGCTATATGCTTCAATCGAAGGCTATCGGCTGTTTCCCTAAACTTTCTGCGGAACTGTTTGGAAATTATAACGAAGAATTTTAAATGTACACAATACGCAAAGAAAATGTGGAGTATTAGTAGGTACTAGGGATGTAACGGAAGTTGTTTTACCGGAACCGAATTCGGAATCGGAGTTTTTAAATTTGGTTTATCGGAACCGGAATCGGAACCGAAACCGAAATCGGAGGCAGACACAAAAGAGAGATGTGTAATAAAAAAAAATTACAAACATTATTTTCAGTTTCATTAATATCAGTTCAAAAAAGTAAACACCTTCCTGGGTGTGATATATAAAAATAATTATTTTTTTTTAAATTTTACACAGAAGTTAATTAAATCAAATAGCGCTGATCGCGGCCACTGCCGCCGATGTGCTTCGACCTCCGATTATAGCCTCCGATTCAAATTTATCGGAACCGAAATCGGAATCGGAAGTGCAAAATCAATCGGAAGTTCCGACTTTTCGGAACCGAAATCGAAGCTCCGTAACATCCCTGGTAGGTACATAAAACTAACATTTAAGAACCTTCAATAAATAATTGTCCTTTTCATTTGACTTCATCTACGAGTACAATCCAATTGGAGTTTGAACCTCAATGAATTAATACAATCGTCGAATTTGGGGAAATGGAAATTTCATTAGCGAGGCACAAAATTTACGTTAGTTTAGTTGGTTTCCGTAACGAGCCTCCTTCTAGGCTGTTTTATTAAAACAGGAGCGATATTTAAGTGTCGCAGTTAGAGGGCACAAAATGGCGCCTTCGGAAGACCCTGTTAATTAATGTGCGCGGTTGTTGACTTATAATTACACCTGAGGTGGTAATGACTGGGCGAGGCTGGTAATGTTTTGCTGAGTTTCTCTTCTCAGCTGAAATATTAACAAAGTTGTCATTCTTAGAGTTGGAGCTTATACGCAATGGGACACTACTAATAAATAACTCCAGTAATGAAAATATATTTATTTATTTAGCACTTTTAAAATCATAATGAATTTTACAATATAATACTTAAAAATACTACAACAGGTGGCCTTATAGCTTTCAGCGATCTCATCCAGGCATTAAACTATAAAACATTACTGATAGAAACGTAATGTTTATGAAAAAGATTCTTGAGAGGAGTTAAAGAAGGAGCTAGTCTGATAATAACAGGTAAGGAGATCCCTATGGATGGCGAAAACTGTTAGAGAGTAACCATAAAATATAGATTTGTGAAAGTGATTTCCAGTAAACGTAGCGATAACGAGACTTTTCTGTTATTAAATTGTCTATAGACGAGACTGGGGACCGCACATAAAGGCCTCTTGGATAACTCTAGTGGTTGTGGCAGATCCAGGCAACACGCGGATGTTAAGATGCGAATATCTCGACCGGGTAACGAACCACCGTTCATAGATGGAAAAACCGTGTAGTGCACATCGTGCGTTTCGGTTTCAGTCTATGGATATCCAAATGCTCGAAGTAAAAATAGGTCGACAGCGCATCATTGACTTATGTTTTGTGGCTGGGATATCTCCCAGCCACAAAACATAAGGTACCCTATCGTCAAATAAACCACATGCTGTCGATATCTAACATAAAAAAATACAAATTCTATTTAATTTTAATACGCATGTTTGTTGTCATTTTCAGTATATTTAAGTAATTGTTTTATTGTTAGCATAGTAAGTTATAATTAGAATTGCGAGTCATTTTTAAATACTGTAGTGTTGTAGGCAAGAATGTTAACAATTTAAATCCATCAAAGTCAATGACGGGAAGTAATTGAAACCATCTGCTACAGCGGCTCAGACGCATCCATCAATCGACTTTTTAGGATTCCGTACTCGGTACCAAAAATGAAATGCTTATAGGATCAGTTCGTTGTCCCTATTTAATATCAAATGTTCAGGTCTGCAAAATCAAACTTCTAAGTCAACGCAATCAAAAGATACGGCCTTTTATGTTCCGTTTATGTCGCGTATTTTGACACTCGCAAGGGAATAATAACCTGTAGGGTACTTCTCGTTTACCTAGAATCAAGAAATTTGGCATGAAGCAATGTCATGTAGCAGAAAAATCCGAAAACCGTAAATTTGTAGTTTTTTTTATTGGGAAAATGTTTTACTTAACTAAAAGTTTGTACGGGACCCTCGGTGCGCGAGTCCGACTCGCACTTGGCCACTTTTTTAATTAACACCCAGACTGAAATCTGAGCTCGTCTGAGATTTTAAATTTTACGTCAGATATTCTTCACAATGACATCAACTGTATTTGGACTCAATTGCCAGTCCTCATCTGTTGAAAACATAAATGTCTTTGCAACTATGAAAGAACATAGATTTTCATACAAGCTCAGGGCTTATGGGCGCGCTGGATACGGTTTCTCTGGGGTATTGAGTAGTTCTTAGTTCTTACCCCAGTGTCTGCACTGGAATGCTCACTGGATCCAGTGATTTCCAGTGTCGGTTTACATTATTCCAGCTGTAATCCAGCGCTGGACTGGAATAATGTAAGCCGGGCATAATAAACATAATTCGATATAGCTTTTAAGACTTTAGAGCCCATACAGCTCATACGCTCGTAGGTATAAGTTCTATTAAGTATACTTCTCATTTGAAAAAAAAATAGATACAAAAAAAACTAACTCTTTATCACAATATTGGAGAGTTCAGTAATATTATATTAAAATAATATAACTGTTATTATTAAATTATCTGGTAATTATTAATTTTAACGGATTTTCTTACTCTACTCGTAGCACATAATATAAAGTTATTTGTCATTTTCTATATTTAGGAAATATTATATTCTTTGAATACTCTAATAACCTTTGTATTGAGTTCAAGTACCGAATCACGTCATTCAAACGCGTAATAAAATATCATCTTTATTCTTGGCAAATATTGTCTATATATAATAATATGTTTATTGAGTAAATATAAATATCCTTATTCGTTATGATATGAGTTCTTTTCAATATACATGCATAGAAAGTTTTAGCGGTTTTGAAAAAAAAAAACCAGTTTTTAAAACTATTTTTTCTGATGGCTTGAGCTTAAACATACCTTCACTATATCTAGAAAGTATTCTCTACATCTGATTACTTCGGGCTCTAAACAAGTGGGAGAAATATCGATATTCCGACCGGGATACGAATCACCGTTCGTAGGTGGAATCACCGTGGAATGCATACAGCCAGTGGCGTAGCATGGGGGGGGTCGGAGGGTGCGGTCCGGCACTTTGGCGGAGGCGGCATTTCCACAGGTAACGGTAAAAAAATGACATCCTTCAACGTTTTTATTTTTATTTTTTTGTTACTACATCACCGTTAACAATTTCTTTTTATGTTAGTGTTATTAAATAATTATTCCTTATTTTTGCAATTGATTATTAAAAAGAGCCTCAATTTTTTATTTATGCAGTATTGCAAAAATAAGGGGATAAAATTTGGGATCCGTACCGGGTGCTAGTTACCTATGCTACACCACTGCATACAGCGCGATTTGTTTCAGTCTATGAATTACCGAAAACTCGAATTAAAATACTCGGATTCTGACTAAAAATTTACTATTTTTTATCGAAATGAGTCACTTGATGTTATGTAATCTATTCTTCATTTTTGAATATTTCTTAAAATAGTTTTCTCCACACAATAATCATGATTACATTTCTGTGTTTCTTTCATTGATAATTAATTGTTCTTTACAGGCAATAAGTTGATAATATGTATTATGTGCTCTGGCTTACCGAATTATAACTAGGGACTTCAGCCTGTCCCGTTTGACCATCAAGAGATATCTCGCTATATTATATTATATCTCGACATCGACAACTTTGACAGACAAGATATCTTGATCGACAAATATCTCTACTTTTGACATTAGAAGTCGAGTTTTAAGTGTAAGTGTCATATAAGACCCGGAAGACATAAAGAGATAATCGATTAAAATACAAGAAAACGGTCGACAAAATTTTGTCGTGGTTGTCATGCTAGGCCGGCTGGTGCTAGACTTATAATAAAGGTGTCATAATAATCACTTATATTATTATGAAATATTAATTAATGGAATATATATTTTGATACATAAATCCACTTATCATTTATGATGACGGCTATATACTTTATTGAACCAGGTGTGTGTTAAGTTTAAAGTAATTTATTCTTGTAAGCACCTCCATTATATAGTTTACTTATAATGTGATATAGATAAGTATAATATAAATACATTTTATTGTCTGCGCCGTTGCATGCGAATATAATTTTAGACTTACAACGTTGATAATTTTGTCTTTTATTAACGCGAGTATCACACATTTAAATAAAACAACTTTTAATAGATTATGCGATGTAGTACTTATCTATATTACTCTCGACGATTTGAATGCTTTCCAGCAAACGTCACGGGCAGACTGTCCTACGTAGCTGGTATTTGCTGTAATTCTCAATAATTGCAATATTGACTAACAGTATCCTTTAAATAAAATACTGTATACCGGATTAAAACGCGATTTATTATTTAAATTATTTATCCCGACGTTTCGGATGCTTTTCAGCAACCGTGGTCGCGGGAGACTGAAAGATGACAGTTGTCTTATATTTGAAATGTCACAAAGTTGCCATATTTAATTCAATTAAATTAAAAAATAATCTATTAATTTAGGTAACACAATGTACATCTATGAACGTCATTAAAAAAAATAATACATATTAAATTACTAATATTACTAATATTAAATGCTTCTAATTTTACATTTACTACCAGTTCACAAATCAAGGGCGTAGAGCGGACGAGAAGAACTGGCAAGAAACTCGCCGCCACTCTTTTTAATCGCCAAGTTTTTGTTTTACAATAATTACATATTAACGCCATCTATTCCTACGGAGTTGATATTTACTGTAATTTTCTATATTATGACAATATTGACTAACGGTGTCCTCTTGTTTTTTTAGTATGTTGGATTTTTACTGTACACTTATGAACGTCAATAAAAAATACATATTTTTCTTCTCGCGACCACGGTTGCTGAAAAGCTTCCGAAACGTCGGGATAAATAATTTAAACAATATAAATAATAAATCGCGTTTTAATCCGGTATACAGTATTTTATTTAAATGTGTGATACTCGCGTTAATAAAAGACAATATTATATTTCCTCGCTGTTACTGAGGTTTGGAGTAACCCATTTTTTATGCCATTGGCTTGTGGCATTGGAAAGGTTAGTAAACTTCTAACTGAACTAATACGATCGACAGCCTGACGTGGGTGACAAATCACTTGTTAGATTTGGTGAGGTAGAACGGTACAAACAACGTACTTATAATGATACCTGCCGTGCGCATCGATGGGCATTCGAATCCCCCGGGACGACATGATAATAATTTTCTGTAAGCATGTCTTCCCCACGTCTGGTAACATCGGGCATTGATCGGGTGGGAGGAATATCAAGGTTCCGACCGGGTAACGAACCTCCGTTCATAGATGGAAAAACCGTGAAGTGCATATTGCGCGTTTCGGTTTAGTCTATTTCCGAATGCTCGAAGCAGAAAGTAGTTCGACAGCGCATCATTGACTGATGTTCTGTGGCTGAGGTATCATCTACCATCAAGTGAACCTCATGCTCGTCTGTCGATATCAAACAAAAAAAAAAAAAAGATAAAGTCAAAATTAGTGTCGCCCTAGCTCCCACACTAGGATTCCCTGTGTTGTGGGTAGCTAGGCGCTTCCAAATACATCAATAAATTAAACTAAACAAAACTTCATATTAACTAAACAACTAACTATAATAGGTTTAACTAACAAAACTTATATAATAATACAACGTTTATTTTAGCGTAAAAATGACATTTTGGCTAAAGATATAAATTATGGAAAAGAAATGAAATCTATAATTTATTTAACATCCAATTAAATTACACTAATATTTAGCAAAATTTATTTCTAATTATAATTTAAAGAATACTATAAATACGCCCCGGCTTCGCACGGGTGCAATGTATACACATTACACACACAAAAAATAGATATCCTCGCTGTACATACATATGCACATATATATATATTTTTACTAATCTTTACTAATATCATAAAGAGGAAATATTTGTTTGTTTGTTACGATTTAACTCAAAAACTACACGACCAATTTTAAAAATTATTTCACCAATAGAAAGCTACATTATCAGGAAGTAAAGATTTTTTTGTGTATAGTACCTACATCTACATAGTATCAATGCGAAATCGGGGCGTGTTGCTAGTTTCACTATAAAAAGAAAATAAACGAGGAAAGACACGGTTTTGGGAGACATAATGAAGTCCATTTTAATGAGGGTATCCATGAGCTTAAAAAATTCCGGTATTAAATCTCCTTGTCTGGCAAGTTGGCGAGACGAATATAAAAGACGTCCAAAACTTCCATAAAAGGTATACGCATAAGAAGACTCAGACATATAACAAAAATTCATATATGTACTATGTACTTGTGACACACAAAATTATTATATCGATACCTCCTAAGTATAGTGAGTCAACTAACAGTTCAGTAATTGTTCAGGAGAGCGATTTTAAAGAAAATTTACAAAATTGGATTTGAAGGATAATTTATCGAATTGGATGATTATGAAGTTGGATTTTATTGATATCAGACTAATTCAAAATAAATTAAAAAAATTTCTAACAAAGATTGAAATCTCTTGCTCTGGTATGAAATTAATAGGAGGGGAGATTATAGAATTAATCACCTTTAATATTATTTGTATATACTAATATTATAATAAAGAGGAAATATTTCTTTGTTTGTTACGATTATGTTATGTTAGGAACTCAAAAATTAATGGAGCGATTTTAAAAATTATTTCTCCAATAGAAGATTCTTTTCTTTTTTTTTAATCTACCTTGAACCCGGGACTGATCGCTAGTTTTGACATAAAGACATAATAGTTAAGTCATGTGAAAATAAAATAAATTATTGTTAAAACTTAAAAATAGTGAAATAATAGCTTTAAATATTTCTCTTTTCAGGTAAGGTTATATTATATTATACGTATTAAAAGTAATGTTAAACCTTAGATGTAAAAAATATTCTCTTTTCAGAGCAACACGATTAAGCCCTGTTATATATATCTACATATAACAGATTATTATTAAAATTAATTAATTATCTAACGACCTGTCATCGTGTTTATCTTAGATTGATTGCAATCCTTCGGTATATTATAAAATCATCAACATCAATCATCATCAATACATATGTACAATAAGAATGTCAAATCCACATATTATCTGTACATTACTTAGATATATAAAAGAAATAACAGGAATATGAAATATTTATATATAATTTTCAGAATTATTTGCCTGTGCTATTAATTTTTGGTAACATTATAACTTATATTCAGGCTCAAGCTAAGCTAGATCAAGTTACACGACAAACCCAGTGGCGTAGCATATATAGGCACCCGGTGCGGATCCCATATTGCCAGTTCTTCTCGTCCGCTCTACGCCCTTGATTTGAGAACTGGCAGTAAATGTAAAATTAGAAGCATTTAATATGTATTTTTTATTGACGTTCATAAGTGTACATTGTGTTACCTAAATGAATAAATGATTTTTTAATTTGAATTTATTTGCATTTTTGTAATTGACAAAATGGTACTCTCATTGAATAACACTAACCTAAAGAGAAATTCTGTCATTATGGTGAAGAATAAAAACGTTGAAGGAAGTCAATCCGTACCTCGCGCACGGACCGCACTCTCCGCCACCTCCATGCTACGCCAATGGTCAATTGTATACATTTTTAATCTCCTTTTGCTTGAGGGAGTGTGGGACTGAACCTCACCCGGTGTATCTCTCTAGTCAGAGAGCCGGGTGAGTAATTCCCACTAAACCCCTCTAGATCTTCAGCCGGCCTAGCATGACCGCCACGAGATATGTCGCAAACGAGAGAAGACAAACTAAGATGTAAAATATCTCGATATATTTTATCTCGATATCGACAATTTTGATAGAAAAGATATCTCGATCGACAAATATATCTATTTTTGATATTAAAGGTCGAGTTTTAAGTGTAATTGTCATGTTAGACCCGGAAGAAATAAAGAGATAATCGATTAAAACACGAGAAAACGGTCGACAAAATTTCATTGTCATGCTAGGCCAGCGGGTCTCGCCGTCTTGGGGCCCACGGGATAACGTATTCAATCCGGGACTCCGGCGATATTTTAAGTCTCCTAGCATTTATGTCCTCAGCTCAAATTGAATTATATAGTGATATATATGCTTTTAAAAAATTCAACGGCAGCATTTTTTTCACAAACTCACAACACCCAGCATCCTGATTCCTGACATGCCAGTATTAATAAATAATAATTTGTTTATATGACAGTAAGTGCGTGGCTTTTAAGGAATGAGCAAGTTTTGTTTTCAAGGTCCCTTAAGAAATACTGGCAATGAAAACTGGTACTAGACATCGTTATAGTAATGAGTTTCTTGTCGGCTTCTTCTCGGTACGAGTTGAATTACGAATCAAAAATGCTTTATAAATGCGTATTTAATAAATATATTTTTGTGTTTGACAATGGAGTTTTGAGTTTAGTCCGGATGTCCCTTATAAAAGCGTTTTGAAAGATAGTATTTGTATGGATTTCCGAAATGTATTTGGATTCAAATATTCCTATAAAAAATTTCTATATTCCGAGTACATTAACCAACCTTAGTCGCATCGATACACTGAACACTGTACTATATATATTAATATTATTTCACATTTATTATATTTTATAATATGTCACGTATATATGCACATTTATCTTCAATATTGTTTCTTTATATTTACGATAACGAGCATATAATTAAGTATTTAATTTAGTTTTTTTTAATGATTCTTTTTTTCTTTACTTTTTAAATTCTCTTTTGTGTTTACTGGCACACAAACAGTTACTCAGGCAGATGCTGAAAATCAGCGCTGTAGCCAGTACTGGTCTACAGCACAAGCTGAGCATCGGCCTTTTCTTTCGCCACACAGCATATTTAGTGTAGGATTAAGAATGTAATCATTAAGAATTTAGCCTAAATATTAAGAATGTTATGTAAATTTGTGTGTGGCATTGAATAAATGTTTCTTATTCTTATTCTTATTCTTAAATGGTCGAAGTAAAAATTAGGTTGACAGCGCATCATTGACTGATGTTCTAAAAATATTAAATATATTTTTTACAAATACATATCTCTCATCATCAGGTAAAGGGAAAACGGAAGATACCTCCTTCGATTCGTCCAGCGTAGCAGCGTATAATGTTTTTTTTAACAAACAACAAGTTTTTTTATTGTTTTATTTTTATAATATTTGTATAGTTAGTCTTTTAATTATTTTCTATTATTAACAAAAATGCAATAAATAATATGTTCAGGTAAAGTTAAAAATTAACGTATTATTCACATTAATAATATTATATCAAATTACACAGATACTAAATGAACTACCCACTGGTTTTAAAAATCAAAAGGATTATTTTTTATTTTATTTAGTACTAGAAATAAGCTTCAGGCTGGTGCAATGTAGATGTACTACACAATTAATGTAGCTTTCTATTTTAAAAGGTATTATTTGTGT
Organism: Anthocharis cardamines; assembly: GCA_905404175.1. Lineage (NCBI taxonomy): Eukaryota > Metazoa > Arthropoda > Insecta > Lepidoptera > Pieridae > Anthocharis > Anthocharis cardamines. The sequence continues at coordinate 8,433,607 of FR989962.1, forward strand.
ATTGTAGTTTTTTCGTTACAAACATATAAAAATACAAATCTGTCCTCTTTATAATATTAGTTTCGCTCGAATAAAAAGATAAGGTTGTTGTCCATACATTTAGAATTACCTAACTAAAAATTTTGGCATAATTACCTTTCTACATAGAACGGACAAAATACTTTCTAATCATGAAAAAAATGTCTGTCTTATATTAAAACATGAACACTGTGACAACAACTACTTATTTTAAAATTATATAAACGAATATTTACAACTTACCTACGAAATTTTAGAGCATATACAAAAACAAGCATAAAAATCGATCAGTTTTTTTTTCTTTTTAGGACAATTCAATTCTAAAGGATCATTCTCCAGGGCTACATATCAATTAATTTAAACACTTTAATATAATATTAAATACGTCAATTCTGTTATAACATGGTTAATATCATTTATTTTTAATACTCGTTGAGATTCAAAAACCAATTTTCACTAGACAATTAAAACCAATACGCCTATCATTCAACGAAGCGCTCCATTGAAAATAAAATAAATCGATTGAAAAGGCATTCCAATTGTAACAACAGGGTATCTTCATTGCAATTGCCACCAATAATTAAGTTTATCCTGACTGAAGTAAATTGACTTTCAAAAGTTCTATACAATTAATTGATGGAATAATTTTGATAGCTTCTGGGTTATAGTTTGCGTGAACGAAAAGTTTCAAGTCATCTCTTAATTGATACATAGAAATTAGAACGCTAGTTTTTTTTTAAATATTCATAATAATTAATGGTGTATAAAGACTCTATTAATTATTGGTTTAAAGTTTTGTTATACAATATCAATGTCACGGTTTTTCCATCTATGAAATTTGGTGGTTCGCAAAATGTCCGAATTGATCTTATACCATGTTAATTAGCAGATTTTAGTTAAATATAAACATATTTAACTAAAATTTGTCTAAACAGACAAACATGAAGTTAACTTGATAGTTGATACCCCAACAAGAACAACAGTCAGTTATGCGATTTCGACCTACTTTTTACTTAGAGCATTAAAATAAAAAATATTATTTTCAGTTATAGGAATTTTTATAGTTTTTTTTTTCTTTCAATTGTATGTTTGTGTATGACTAATAAAATACCTATTCTTATTCTAAAAATATTTATATATTTTAATTTAGATTTTATAACTACATGTAATATCTAATCTGCTACTCATTGGTGGAGATTTTTACATTTACATAACGTTTCTTCAGTACACTTCATAAATCTTGACTGTAAAGATTCTCCCCGGGGTAACATGAAATATGGTAATAGCCGTAGAACCGTAAACCGTGAAGTTATATGTATGTATAAACGAGTGCTTGTTAGATATAAAAAACCTACCCAAGTGCGAGTTGGACTCGCGCATCGAGGGTTCCGTACAAACTTTTAGTCAACCTGATACTTCCACGCGTTCCTGAGAAAGAGGCTTTTGATAGACGGACAGACAGATAAACTGACAACGAAAGGTTATAATGGTTCCGTGTATGTTGTATGAAGTACGGAACCCTAAAAACAACAGTGTTATCTTATTATTTTTTTAAATAAAATCACTCTTATTTTCATAAACATAACATTATTATTTTAATCTTTAACCACCGATTGTGCTTTCTACGACACAATAATTTCAGAAATATTCAAATATTGTATTTGTAGCATTTTAGTAAGTACTATGTATAGTAGACCATTGAATTTTAGTAACAATAATTTGTCACAAAGTTGGATTGCAATAGAAGACTTATATATTGGTGAGAATGAAATCTCTTGATTTTCAGAAGAAATGTTTGAGTGATTAAATATCTATCAAAATTTACAATGAATTTCATAATTCATTGATTTATAGACATTTTTGTATTACATTTTTCAGATCCACTTTCCTTTACCGATAATTGCACGTTTTATACAGTGAATACCAGTAAAAAAATATAAAAGTATTTCATTCATGTCTGACTACCTTAAACATGGTAAGACTACTTTCATGTTGCATGTATTAAAATTCCATTCAGGAAACAAAATAAAGAGAGGCCATGATATGCTGATTGCATGTTTCGCCTGCTTTTTATGGAATTTTCGAATTTAAAACAATATTTCAATACTAATATTATTAAGAGGAAATATTTGTATTTTTGTATGTTATGGAAAAACTCAAAAACTACTGGACCGATTTTAAAAATTCTTTCACCAATACAAAGCGAGTAACATGGTGTGTATAGTACATCTACATTACACCCGTGTGAAGCCAGGGCGCGTTGCTAGTAGGAATATTATAAAATCATTATTTACAGTGGTCTCCAATCTACCGATTTTTCGGTAGTTTTAATAATGTCATTAGTGAGTAACAAAAATTCTTTTATAAATAGATAATGATCTTTTTTTATTCATTTACCGTGTTTTGGTCCAAATATACCAATTTTACATGGCAATCCTATCGATTCTCATTTGACTTTCGAGACCCTGCTTTGGTATCACATACCCTTACATAAGACTGTCGACATATACCATTTAATCACCTTTTGCATAATTCATAGGTACAGTAATAGGCATAAAAGATCTGTTATCTAAAAAAAAACGAACACGGAGTCGCAATTTGTGTTTAGAACTTCACATTATTATGTTAATTTCAAAATAGTCTTAGAAAATTTAACGGAAATTGTTTTAAGAAAGAAATGAAGAGATAGAAACCCCTATAGATTTTTAATTCTAATTAAAGTCAAAGAAAATATATTCAATTAAACTTTTAAAGAGGTGTGACAATCGAGCCTGCGAAAAGCCTGGAAAATGAACATCCGCAACATCAGAGGCCTTGTAGATGCGTTGCCGGCATTTTAGTTAGGAAATTGCTGACAAGATCTCCATAATACCCGAGCTCGATATAAATGTGAACAGGAAAATTATATTTTAAAATTATTTTATATTTTATTGTAAATTATGTTGTATATTAGCTTTAAGAATATTGTAATAGCTAATTATTATATATTAACATTCTCACAACATACAGGGAATTTTCCCGCAGAGTAGAGCTTTGGTCATGAAATCTCCACCGACAAAAAAAAAATTGTCAGAGCATAAATGCTGAGTGTCTTCCCCTTCCACATGGCAAGTGTATGTATTCAGTAAGTTGTGCAATAAATGTTTGAATTTAAGTTGATAGTCTATCAAGTGCTTGTACAAATAAAGAGATCTTATTTCGAAAAGAGGGCCAAAGGAACATGTTATTCACGATAATCGCCTGACGGTAAGCGGTCACCCCTACTTCTGCAACGCCAGGGTACTTTCACGTGCATTTCTGGCAAATAAAATAAGACCTAGTATAAAAACACGAAGTACTTCTTTCAATATAACAATACATACACAAAAGAAAGGATCGATTGTGCTTAGGAGGATATGTTGAGAAAAATGCTGTTTTTCTATTACGTGTAATTTGTTCAGGCTGTGGATTATTTATATGAAAATTTTGGAATCTGTTTTTTGACTATACTTTGCAGTGTCGCTCAAAAGGACAAAATGTTTCAATTTAATTTTCTCGATAGAAAAAAAATGGGAAGTTACGTCTATTTTTACACTTTTTTGGATCCCAAGGCATAACGGCAAAGAGTTATTTAATTTAATTTATTTTAAAGGATGTAAAATAAATGTCTTTAAGATTGCTCAAAACCGTTTTTAATCAAATAAAGTTATGAAATGAATTAGTTTTAGCACATACGTTGTTTTATTCCGAGCGCTTTCAAGCTACAGCTATCTCTTTTTTTACATGTCTTAAGTAATTATTTCAATCTCGCTCGCTCACATTCAATAGAGCGATTTGTCGACCTGCGAGCCTCATCGACATAGGCCCTTAAATAAGTCCACGGGAGTTGGCACTGATAAGTTTTAATATGTCTCGTTAGTACCCCCTAATTTGCATCGTCCTGCCCGCCTAGCATGACCATCACAGACCATCATTTCTTAAAGGCCGACAACGCACCTGCAAGTCCTCTGGTGTTGCAGATGGCCATGGGCGCCTATCAGGTGAACCGACTGCCCATTTGCCCCCTAATCCATAAAAAAAATCAAGAGATATCTCGCGGACGAGTGAAGAAAAACTGAGATATAAGATATCGAGATATATATCTTGACATCGACAACTTTGATATGCAAGATATCTCGATCGATAAATATCTCTACTTTTGACATTTGAAGTCGAGTTTAAAGTGTAATTGTCATGTTGGACCCGGAAAACATAAGGAGATAATCGATTAAAACACGAGAAAACGGTCAACAAAATTTTGTCGATGTTGCCATCCTAGGCCGGCTGAATAAATAGAAGACGATACTTTGTCGTCTTGGCGGAGTGCATCTGAATCTATAAACTTCAGACTCGCGTGGAGAAATTTCCATACTATAATCGTTTATTAAAGGGTTTGATGGTGATTTATTCTGGTTTGATGCCCTTATTTTTGAGCATTCTTTGGGATATTTTTGTAAAGACCAGTGAAGAGATAGAACTTTGAACTTTTTACCATTTATTTATACAATATCAAGAGTATACAGTTAAAATTCAGTTAAAGATTCACTAAAATTTATAGTGGTCTGAAGATACCCGCCTCGAAAAAATGGACACCCACTTCGTCCATGATATCAGCTGTTAGGCTTATCTGTTACAAAAAAACCCGGCGGGGTTTTTATCTGTATACTTAAATACACCGAGTGGACCACGCTCAAAAATATTTTTTTAAATTGGATTTTTGATAGACTTCGGAACATAAACGTTATAGGGCTTGCCATTTCTGTCTCTTTCTTCATACAACACTCAAAATGACATAATTTTATAACTTTTGTTTAAGTTGTTGAACAAATGTGTGTTGCTACTTCAAGTCTGTTATGATTATTTGTTTTAGTTTGAGCAAGTGATATACGTGCGCGTTTCATTTTGATGTATTTTTCTTTTTATTATTATTAATCATAATATGAGTACATAATGCAGTGGCATGCAATCTACATTTCAATATAGATAGCATTCAATATTGACTCAATAAAGACTGCATAGAAGTCATCCATAAAGTACGTCACACTAATTACTTGATATTTTGACCCCTTCCCCGTCCTTGTCAAAGTTGGTCACATTTGTAAGACCCCCTAGTGTGACGTCATATATTTTGCAATTTTACATTTAGAAATTATTAAATTAAAACAGCAGTTCCTAAATTAGTTTTATTTACATTTACAAGGAATTCAGGCGGCTACTAGCGCTTCCCTAGCTCGCTAACAAATCAATTTAAACACAAAAATACAGGTAGAGTTGAAAATATTTTTTGACGTTAATAGTTCTAATTTGGCATTTTAACACTAAGATGTCTTAGATTTTGAAAAATGACGTCACGAAACTTAGGACCCCTCCCACAATGTCACATTTCGTCGATCCCCTCCCCAACCCTGAACGTGTGACGTACTTTGTGGATAGTCCCATAGTAATAACCTGGATTCTGGTGAAAAAATAATATCTCAGCCGCTCACTATTCAGCGTTGAATGTGAGTATATTTATTCGTGTGTGTGTAATTCTCGCCAGTCCGGTCTAAAGTATCACAATAGGTGCACGTATAACTGTAATGATAAAGGGAAACGCGATAGTTTTGTTATGTGTTTAGTTACAAAATACCGAATTAAAAATTTAGTATAGTGAAGTGTTAATCTCATTTTAAATATATTTTAAATACCGATTACTTTAACTTTTGATATTGCTCTATTTGTGAAACAAGGTATGTATGTCGATGTAAAGCAAATATGCTGAAAAAATTAGACAATAATATATTTGTATATTTTTTTTTATTACAGTGGGACATTCAAGCAAGTGGGTTACCTGATGATAAGTAATCACCTCCCATGGACATCCGCGTCTTAAAATGTCGGCCTTTTAAAAATGTATAGGCTCGTTTCCTCAAACCAACGAGGTCGTAATCAGATGGAAACACTGATGGCGGCAATTCATTCCACAGTTTTGTTTTTCTAAGTTTCTTTAAATAAAACTAATCGATCGTTGCCATTTACCGGTATGTTTTATAAGCATAGCAACTAACCTTGAATTGTTTTTATCGACATTAGTTTGACAAAATGAATAAAATCATAATAACTAATAACACTTTGAATACACTAGACTATATGTAAATTATATGGATTAACTTTTAAGATGATGGATTTACATACAAACATTCATACCCTTTTAATTACTCTTAAGGGTCGAGAAATACTAAAATACGTCTTTAAAAAAAGTTTAAATTCAATTTTTATTGATTTTACTTTTGATCGAGACAGATTTCCATACAAACTTTCATCCCCCATTTTGAATTCGATCCGAAAAACGCCGCCTTACCTCTTATGTTCTACCATCAGTAGTTTCCGCAGCGCATGCGATGAAAGACATTTATTGCAATTTTTTTACACCTTGGTTTCAAATTATTGAAGTTTTAGTAGAGAGCCGTGTTTTTTTTTGTAATCATTTATATAATCTATGTTACTCAGGGATAATGTAGCGTTCAAATGGTGAAATAATTTGGGCGATATATCCGAAGTTACCAGACATGGGGAAGTCATGCTTACAGAAAATTTGTCCCAGTGGGATTCGAACCCATGACCCATCGGTGCGTAAGGCAGGTGTTCTACCGAGCGCGCCAACTGTGTTTTTTCAATTGATTTTACTCCCATTGACCCCAACAGATGCAAACAGTAATGTGAGATATATCTAGAGTTATTAAAAAAAATACTATGTACGAAAATTTTTTTTAAGCACAGTTTATGTCCGGGTAAAACCGGGTACAGTCTTCCCCTCAAGTTTATATTTAGCATATTATATATTTTGTTTTAGATGAAGCTGATACTGCTGCTACTTGGAGTTTTTTATATTATAGTAGGCAAAGCAAAGCAAATCCCAAAAGCAAACATTGATGTCAGCGATGAAACTGTAGATTTTGACAAATTGAATAACGTCAGAGATTACAGAGCAAGCCATAGACGACACAAAAGACAGTTTTCAAGTATGGGATCAAATTGGGACCGCGGATTTCACGTGCCAAGTAATTACGATTCCTATCAAGATGGACAGATTGCTTTACTAAAGGATCAACTAGAAACATTGAAAAAAGAAAATTACATGATAAGATCGAATATTAATATGTCTCCAAAACTAGTTTATGTGCCAGTGCCGTTTCCTGTTCGTCAATATATATCTTGTCCGGGAAAACAGCCAGCAAACAACATCAGCGGCCTTAATAGTAAGTTTGGAAATTTCGATGAAGATGAAGAAAATGCACTTAAAGAGATCTGGAATGCCCAGGAATATTATGATGGGAATAGGAAGATTTCTTTTGAAGCCAAACAGCCGAGTCGGCCAGTTGCTGCGCAACCACCCGTGGAACACGGCACCGTTCAAGTTGGGGTAAATCGATATCAATTATACTAATCAATTTCCAGCAAATTTTACTATTTTCTTATTTTAATATGCTTGGAGTTTGGCTTTTTTTTGTACCTCACGAAATCCGTTTGGCCATTAATGTTGTCAAGCGTGGACGTGCAGTGCTCCCGAGATTACGCACACTAAAAAAAACCACTTAGCCAAACCAACTTCGTGAGATACAATATCTATACCATGGTTGTATATCGATAAAGGATTGCAATGCATTTCAAGGTTCACTTGATGGTACCTCAGCCACAGAACATCAGTCAATGATGTGCTGTCGACCAACTTTTACTTCGAGCATTCGGAAATTCATAGACTGAAACCGAAATGCGCAATGTGCACTTCACGGTTTTTCCATCTTTGAACGGTGGTTCATTACCCGGTCGGAATTTCGATATTCCTCCCACCCATTCAATGCCTGAAAATAGCTAATTATAAAAAAAATGTTCGAGTTTGGTTTGGGACAACTTATTTATTTTATTTTAAACTCTATTGCACAAAAAAATCTTGTACAAAGGGCGAATTAATGCCTAAATGCATTTTCTGCAGGTTAACCTTGGCTTTGTAGAGGTGTGTAAGCAGTGCAGTAGAAAAAATAAACTTAGATTTCAGTGATCTGATGTCGGTTGAATAATTTTAGTTTTTCTCTTTCCGATGCTTCTTTTATTTTAGTGTTGTGTCATAATAAATTTTGTCAAGTCATTCTATGATCGAATATAATGAAATTAATTGCTATTTCCTTAGGAAATAAAACAAACCTTGTTTTAATTTCAGGTAAATACAGAGGCACCTTTCATCGAACCAGGACCATGCGATGCCTTTATATTAATTTGTTGCAATGAGTCTGGGAGAGCGCAACAAAATTGTTTTATCAAGAACGACTGTGCACAAGTATTTAAAACGGGGATAGCTTGTCATCCGAAAACGATAGAGGGAATTATAAAGAAATTTGTTCAGGCATATGCGCCAAAGAATGCATGAATATTGATATGAAATTGCCAAGATAACGACTGTGGTTGTCTGAACTCTCATGATGTAAGATAATTAAGTGTTTAGGAGCAAAAGTTTAGGAGGAAATAGTTTATACGTTTGTATAGTTTTTGTCAGTATTTTTTGGTAACTTGGAAGCCATATGGCGTAGATGATTGGTGATTTTTAAGGCAAGGCTAAAAGTCAAGTTTTATGATAATTAATAAAGTTGTAGGCTTCTGCTAGCATATATTATGCCCTTGTGTGAGCCCTCTAATTTATTTTATATATTATAAGAGTAGACAACAATGTTTGCTGTTTTTTGTCAACAGGTCTTGCTTTTGAAGCAGTCTTATTGAGTATTTTGTTTATGATTACACAGCGATATAACCAATATGCAATATCCAGAAAAAAAATACGCTGTATAAAACATTGGTATGCATTTGTAGCGTTAGAAGGTTCAAATTCAATGCACAAATACATATATGTATGTATGTGTGAGTCACTAATATTCATTATTTGTGTGTGATAATATAATGTGTGACTGTAAATTATGTACGTTTGTGATAATATCGTCAACACATCGGTAATTAAGAAATAACATACTGTGTTTATAATAATAAGATGAGATTTCTCTTTAGACTATTATTATTATATTATACTTTATTATATATTAGACTATATATTATATTGTTATTGTAATATTGTTATAATCAGTGAAGTGAAGAAAATGTGATTTACTTCTGTAATATATTAAGATGAATGTGGATAAATATGAAATATTAATCAAAAGTTTCAAATAATGATTTTGTATGTAATACAATAATCACGAAAAAAAAAATTAAGGAACCCGCAATTTTTCATACTTTGCCAAAAATCTTTGTTGAATTCTTAAACCAAAAATATTTTAAGATTCATAATAACCGGTAAAAATGAGTAGAATCTCTATTCATTACTTTGACCAGCCATTGTTGTGACTACCAAAATTGGTACCTACATTTGTGGTACCATAATATTGTACTTATTATTAGAAATCAAAAATTATCTATAATGTTAAGCATTAAATCTGTAATCATTTATATTGTCGACTATAATACATAAAGTTCCTAGTCAGAGAATTAAATATGTTGTAACAGAATAAACTGTTTTTTATTTACTATTTTTTTTTTGTCAGATGATTCGTCGATTTTTCGTTCTTTATCTATAATATTTGTTTTCGCGCCAATAGGCGCGTTTGGTAGAATAGCTGACGTGCACTGCGATGAGTTCGAACTTCCAATCCAGGGCGGAGGATATGTTTATCACTTCGATCATTGAATGGTTGGGAAGAATATCGAAATTCCCACCGGGTATCGAACCACCATTCATAGATAGAAAAACCGTGAATTGCACATTGTGCATTTTAACAGGCTACCATTGGTGTAATGATAGGCAGATGCAACTTAAAATATAAAATAAATTGGTCATAGGAAACGATGTTAGGCTCCAGTATTCTGATCAGGTTTGTGTCTGGACATGGCTATGAGGACATATAGATTTATATCTAAATATATTATGACGTTTCTATACTATCTAAATATCTTATACTATATAAAATTTCCATGTCATAATGTTAGTTACCGTACTCCTCCGAAACGGCTTTACTGATTTTTACCAAATTTTATATGCGTATTCAGTAGGTCTGAGAATCGGCTACTATCTATTTTTCATACCCCTAAGTGATAAGGGTTGTTCACCCTTAATTTTTTTTTTTATTTTTGGACGAAATTTTTTGTTTTTAATTTTTAATAATGTGGCATTAAAAAATACATACAACCCTAAATTTTTACTTTTTTAATATATCATAGGCAGGCATATCAACGTTTGCCGGGTCAGCTAGTATTACTATAAAAACGTCATTTATATAAATTACTAACACCTGAGATCATAGAGCAACACGGGCCACCGGCGAACCGGAGGGGAGTAGCCATAGCGTTCGTTACCGATACCAAACAATCTGTCATTTTTTGCGGGGGGAAACCTGCGCTATGTGTGCGTACTCAAGTTCGCACACACAAGCAATCGTCTGTCACTACGAAACTCACACCGTGACAATTAAAAAATACACTAACAATTTCACACACACATTTAAACATTCCGTGTCATAACAGTATAATTAAATGGCGCAACTACACTGACAAGTCCTTTTAGCCGTAGTTGCAACAACTGTCGATACGCAGTATCGATAATTTCAAGAACTGGGTTAGGGAAATTAGGTTTATAAGTTCGACTTAATTTATTTATTTTAAAGATGGAGTTAATTTATTACGTACTATAATAATACAAATGAACTTGTCTGGTAATGCGCACGTAGCAGGTCACGGAGAGTGGACCATGAGTTGGTATAGGTATAATAAAATCTTAGAAATAATTTGAAAAATACTTCGTAATTACAAAATATGTTTATTCCATGTATCCCTTAACGGAGATGGAAACGATTACAAACAACTTTGGGCCCCCAATGTAACAATATGAAATTGGTGTGAATTAATAGATTGAGACTTAACAGTCCTTCGTTGAAAATTCTATTATTTTTGACAATCTGAGAGCCGAGTTATTAGAGTTTTAAGTAGTAAACTGTAAAAGTAAGGTTATGTTACAATCAATAATTGACATATATATCATAAATCTGTGATCAATGATATTTGTAGTTGTCAAATCGTAACAATTCCTAAATGACGACAATCGGGAAAGCACTCAGGGGGGTTAGAACGCAAAACGCAAAACGATTCGACTGATGGTCTCGCTTCATTGTGATTGGTGTAGAGACTCTCTCGCTTCGTTGTGATTGGTGTAGAGAGTCTCTAGAGAGTCTCTACACCAATCACAATGAAGCGAGACGATCAGTCGAATCGTTTTGCGTTTTGCGTTCTAACCCCGCAGACTCAAAACGTAGAAAACACGAAACGAATTAGCACAGAGTAAACAACTGTCATGCGGCATGCCAACGACAGACTAAAATAAAAGATCGATTTTAATCGATAAAAAATCGATAATTATGTATATTAATTTATATTTTATTTAATAACATAACTGTAATGATATGCAATATATTGTATTTAAAGTGCATTAATTACTTTTGAGTTAATTACCTTGTCCAAAGGTTTTTTTTTGTGATTGTGTAATCGATTCAATTAATCGAGAATCTCAGGAAAACTATATTTCTCATATTTCTCCTCTCCCAGATTGAGAGTTGAGCTGATTTTTTATATTATAAGATTAAAAATATGTCATTTTTCTAGATCATATCGCAATTATTAAATTTGGGTTACACAATTTTCCATATCCTTTGGATTTTTAGGAAATAAAAAAAACATTATGGTTGAAGTTTACACTAAGTGATTTTAATAAATGTGCTAACGCGCGTAAGTATTATATTATATTTTAACAATATAACTATATTATCACAATATAATATTTGAATCAGAAAATTTAATCTCAAAACTGTCTCTGTATAGAAGACTCCTTTGCCATTTTTTTTCGATAACTTAAAACAATACGACAACAACACTATCGCTCGGTGACAGCGACTTCTCGGAAATAAACTCGGATCAGTCGCTCGACAGATCCGTGTATTGTATGAGGGCTTATACAATACGCGGATCTATCGAGCGACTGTGTTGGTAAAAAAATCCGAAACAACACGACCGATAATATTGTAATTTTTTAAGTTTTAAAGAAGTAAATAGTTATAATATGATTAAAAAATACCTACATATGAAAGATAACGCTATCTTTTTGTAAATTTGACGTGGCAGATATTTTTTGGCAACAAGAAACACAAACAATTCGGCATTTTTTTAGGAGGTCGATTCAGTCGCGCATCTGGATTTAGTCTAGTGAAAAGTGTGGCTACAACTAGTTTTATTGTACGCATAGGACCATTTGGACTTGTACTTTGACAGAGGGGAACGCCTGCGTATGGCTACTCCCCTCCGGTTCGCCGGTGGCCCGTGTTGCTCTATGCCTGAGATCGACGACCTTCTGGAGTTGACACAAAAACTTTAATCCTTGCAATACGTTTTGCTTTCCGTAAGTAGGAAACAATGATAATAATATAATGATTACTATTATCAGTAACGTAATTTTCTGCATTCTATCAGGCAACATTTAATTGTTTTTGATTTCCTCATAATAAAAACAGTTCACTAGCAATAATAAAAAAAGTTTTAGCGAACTTTATACTGCGAATAGTCTGGACTCTAAGCATTATCCTAAATATACCTTGAACAATAAAACAGAGGCATTGAAAAGGGAAATACAAGACTTTCTTGGCGCTATATGTTGAATGTTTTTTATCGGAATGTAGGTACACGAGATTGCCTAGCTTCCGATAATTACAAAAAAGGCAAAAGCAGAAGCTTTCGAGCAGGGACTGAATACCGGTTAATTTACTATGGGAGTTTATAAATTACTGAAAAAAATTATTGTGGTAAGTTTAGTGTGTTTTACTCTTTAAAACTAATATCATGGTATCTCAGTCAGACACGTATTTTGGAAAATAAAAATTAACCGATTCCCTACTTTCGCGACATGACCTACTATAAGCATAATTTGCATCTAGTAATAAAAAGACATGCTGGAGCCCTGGATATAATTTAAAATAGGGGTTTTCGGTTTATTAGTTTGTTTAATTTTCCCGCAGAAACAGAGGGAAATGTCCATAAGGACTTTTTTGCAGACGGCTGATCTACCTGATGAGCATGACAACCACGTACAGTCGTACATTTATTATCTGATTTAAAAATTGACTCAGGATTTTTAACCGTATACCCATTGATATAGTACTATGTCAATGCATATACCGAAATCTATCACGCGATATCAGTGACTTACCAAGGTAAGTAATAGATATATGCAGTATATGTCATCGATTCACGGAAATGTTTGCATAATGATATTATGTACTGTTTACTTTGGCATACGCCTTGATGATTCATGTTCAAATTGATACAGTTTCTACTTTATTATCAATTTAGGTTGGATTAATAGATTCTTCAACAGCTGCAGTATAGTAAATATTCAATACCTCAGTGAAGTTAAACGTTTAAACGAGTAAATAGAACAAACATGCCGGCCTAGCATGACCGCCAGGAGATATGTCGCGGACGAGAGAAGACAAACTAAGATGTAAGATTTCTCGATATAGTATATCTCGACATCGACAATTTTGATAGAAAAGATATCTCGATCGACAAATATATTAATTTTTGATATTAAAAGTCGAGTTTTAAGTGTAATTGTCATGTTAGACCCGGAAGAAATAAAGTGACAATCGATTAAAACATGAGGAAACGGTCAACAAAATTTTGTCGCGGTTGTCATGCTAGGCCGGATGCTCATGATAGATTATACTCGGCGAAATCTACGTATTTTGCGTACAATGAATTAGATGGCATTTTACAGTAAAACGTTAAAATGTTTGATTTGGCGGAAGCACTGCCATACCCACAGATTATATTTGTGTTGATGAATATTTTTGAAACGATCAGTGAAACAGAAATGTAGCTGTTGATAATTCATTGTTTGATATCGGATCTCGCTTATCGTGCCTATAGGTGCAGATTGTGGAGTGAATTAGCAAGAATCACTATGTACAACAAAGTCGGATAAGATTATGATAAGTCGCTTTTTTAAATTTATAAGGCTAAACTGACCTACATAATTTACTAGTTAATACAAATTTAAAAAACACAACTTTTTTTCGAAGATAACAGTGAAATATGATTCATGAAGTTAATTTCTCCCAAATAATAAGGTTAAGTGTAAAGTATAGCGTCATGCAGAATACTCGTATGTTACATTGTTCTACGGACTCGTCAATACCTCCATAATGCGGCATAATAATATGTGTAATTAATGAAAATACTTTCTCCGATGCTTTAAGAAAGGAGTTACTGGAATCCTTTTAAATATTTTAAAAATAATAAAATATTTATTACAGGCATTAAACTGTCGTATTTGTTCGTGAGTTAGTTCTATCCTATGTTAACATGATTAATAATGTGTATAATTTCAAATCCCGGCAACGCATCTGCAAGTCCTCTGGTGTTGCAGATGTTCATGGGAGGAGGTGTTCACTTTCCATCAGGTGAGTCGCAGGCTCGTTTGCCTAGGGGGCATAAAAAAATCTATACACATTATTTAACATAATCCAATGGCCATCTCTATCCATCGCTTTAGTAGGAAGGAGGCCTATTAGCCACCGCCTTTAGAATATTGCTAGGACTGGATTTAAGTCGCTGCCGTATTGATGCTGCCTTTTTTCGTATGATGGCAGCAAAACCATGAGTGCGAACCTCCGTAAATCGTAATGTATGTCTATTTCGTTTATGGATATCAAGTGTGTTTTGAACAATATTTGACCTAGACAGTACGTCATCAGCTTATCACTAGAATCGTAAATGAGTTTCGACCTTGCACACGAGGTTAACATAGAACGTTTAAATATGTTGGTATTTTAACCAAATTTTCATTTCAATTAAAAGTGCAAATTATTTTTGGCACGTTTCTTCCATTTTGGAAGCAAGGGATGATAATTTAGTATGTAAACACATAATACCACAGAACAGAAGAGGATAATACTTACTTATAAGTCCTAAGACCGCCAGAAGAAAGTGGGACATTAACGTGGGATTCCTATAGTAATTAGACACCTGATAAATAACACTATCCAATAAAATACAATCATTATTTTCACTGGGTTTACAGTATGTGATTATAACCTTAAAACTATTTGAAATACGAGGGACGAAAAGTTCGCGACCGGATCTAAACATGAACACAAAATCAGTTATTTTTTTTAATTACTTTTTGTTTTCTAATCTTGTGGTGATTACGTCGAAAACACTATTGCAGTCAATGCACTATTTCCAATTGGTTTTTAAAGTCATTTATCACTTTTAAAGAATCACACATATTGGACCTCCAAATAAGCGTTGACTGCAGCTTCAACCTCTTCGTCTAATGAAAAAATGTATCCGTCTAAATGTTTTTTTTAAAATAGGTAGACATCAGGGGGCCTAGCACGAACGACTATCGACAAAGTATTCGAATCGTCAAACTGTCAGTTGTATGAAAAATTATTTGAAATTTCATACAAATGAAAGTTCGCCGATACGAATACTCTTTCGATACTTGTTCGTGCTCACCCCCCAGGTACCAAATCGGGCGAAAAAGAGGGACGTGGAAGTTATTCGAATTCACTGTATCACAGGATGTGTGAGCCCTATGTTGTATTGATAAAACAAAACGTTTTTGGTTTACATTTTGATTGGTATTTTTTTAATTTCATCGCGCAACCAATGTAAAAGCATGCAGTAAGTGAAATTTTTGAAGGTTCCCTTTGAAAGGTAATGAACCATAATGATTCATTTTGAGTCCCAGAAAACTCATCAGTTTTGTCATCACATCACCTTATTTATGGATGAAATCACTTTTTTTTTTTGAGGAACCCAGTGAAAAGGAAAAGGTTTTATTTTGTTGCATAGTCTAATTTTATGTCGTATGGAAATGAGGATACTAGCGTACCACGAAATCACGAAATATGTAGAATATTTTTCTCTGTTCCCCCTTTATTAAATCATCGTAATCATAGTAATAAGCCGCCTTTTTTAAGTGTTTAACTTCTGGTGTATAATAAAGTGTATATTACCATTTCACTTCATTCAGTGATATCGCATAATACCAATACACTATAATAAGTTATGTATAATTAGTTATTTCACTAATGGATCTAAATTTAAACACATGCCAGATGGCGAGGCCAGACGATAATGATTGAATGTTTTCTGAACAGTCATATGAAATGAAATATCCAAGAAGCAAGAACTAAAATAATAATTATTTTCGGAAGCTGATGTTCAGTTGTTAAACGAAAACTGTTTGAAATTATATAAGGAATAAATTATTAAATATAATTTACAGAGATTCTAATGAGCTATACAGAAAATATATGGATTTACCATTCATTCGTCTTTTCTATAATATACATTTAAATTGAATATATTTTTTAAATGCACATTTTAGAGTTTTTAGCTAATTCTTATCGCTTTTTTTCACCTTTAGTATTTAATATAGATGAACTTTGAATTTAACACTAAGTAATTCGAACGAATAGATTAAAAAATATCACGATAAGATTGACTTGAGTGAAGCGCCAGCGAAGATTTATGAAGAAACAGCTCGGTTATAAAATGAGCTACGGGTAGTACTAATTCTACGCAAAGTCGCGGGCAGAAACTAGTCTACTATAAATAGATCTCATGAAACGAGAACATAACCTTGAATATTAAACACTGACAGATGCCGATGCCGGCTGAACGTCAAGAGCTATGCTAAAAAACTGAAATAGTTAGTCATAAATTAGTATAGAATAATACCTCAGCCACAGAACATCAGTCAATGATGCGCTGTCGACCTAACTTTTCCTTCGAGCATTCGGAAATCCATAGATTGAAATCGAAACGCGCAATACGCACTTCATGGTTTTCCCATCTATGAACGGTAGTTCGTTACCCAGTCGGAATTTCGATATTCCTACCACCCGTTCAAAGCCCGAAGTAACCAGACGTGGGGAAGACATGCTTACAGAAAATTATAAACATGTCGTCGTCGTGTGATTCGAACCCACGACCCATCGATTCGCACGTCCTATCGAAAGCGCCAAAGAGCCCGTCGAAATTAAAAAGTATGAGAATATGCTCATCAGACCATTCCGTGATCCTACAAACAGTCGTGATGTACATTTTATTTGGCATAGTAGTCCGTGGTATGTTTATTTCCGTGCCTGATACGTTCATAACAAAGTTATGGTATGATACGGTGTAGTGGCCCGACTCCTTTAAACGTTACACACCTTTTTTTTTTCTAGAAAAAAATTGAGATGCTTCCAACTTTTTTCTCCGCAAATGTTTACATATGGTATTTTTATCCCATTACTAGTTATTTTTCGGGGAAAATGAATACGCACGAATTGTATCACTGAGAATTGTTGTTTTTATAAATAGTTTCACCGGTTTTTGAACACGAGACTGTCGCTCTATCTCATTTTTTTCCACAGACTATATACAACTCATTTATATCCGTTTTGTAGTAAAACGTAGATAAATAAATAAACATAATATTACATTTATGACAAGAATATGAAATAATTCATCATCTATTTACAGAAATGCTGAGCTCGTAATTTTTTATATACTAAACAAAGTCGAGCGTTATGGTAGGTAATTCCATAGAACATCATTGCGCTATCGACTTTTTTTTACTTCGAGCTTTCGGAAATCCACTTCACAGTTTTTCATCTTATGAACGATGGTTCATAAAATGGAAGAACCCGGTTCAAATAACCGAAGTGTCCTGACGTAGGGAAAATTCAATCATGCCTGCGGGAATCGCCAGATTTACATGAGGAATAAAATAATATACATAATAATATGTCAACGTAACTCTAATATCTTCGCTAATACAGATGGCCTAGCATGACCACCGCGACAAAATTTTGTCTACCGTTTTCTCGTGTTATCGATTATCTCTTTATTTCTTCTCCGGGTCTAACATGACACTTAAAACTCGACTTTTAATATCAAAAATAGATACATTTGTCGATCGAGATATCTTTTCTATCAAAATTGTCGATGTCGGGATATAATATATCGAGATATCTTACATTTTAGTTTGTCTTCTCTCGTCCGCGACATATATCGTGGCGGTCATGCTAGGCCGGCAGAAGAGGATTATTGTTTAGGGTTCTAATAAGTTATTTGTGGAATCCCCTAAAATTAATATTAGGAGATTGATATAAAAGTCCTACGGCGAAGTGTGGAACTTTTTTTTTATTTCAGAGCGGACAACTGAGCAGGTGGGTTACCTGATGGTAACTAATCACCACCGCCCATGGACATCCGTGACTCAAAGGTCATAGATGCGTTGTCGGCATTTTAAAATGTATAGGCTCGTTTTTAAAAACTAACGAGGTCGTAATCAGATGGAAACACTGATGGCGGTAGTTCATTCCACAGTTTTGTTGTACGTGGAATGAAGTTGCGCGTGAACCGTATCGTACTCGACTTCTATTCATCGAGGTGATGAGGGTGATTGGACTGTTTGTGACGTGTAGTGCGATGATGGAAGTTGGCAGCAGGGATACTTCGCTAGAACACGCCCCGTTGTAGATGCGGTAAAAAACAAGTGAGGGATGAGACGTCTCTCCTGAGAGCTAACGGATCAAGCCGTTCGGTAAGGTCTCGGTCACGAAATAAACGAGACAGCTCCGTAATCTTGTTGTCAGGAATGCGCAATACGAGTGTATTACGCGCAAAACATTATTGGGAAGTCAAGAAATATCAAGTTGACGGGATGTAAGGAAAAATACAGTAAAGCTTCTTAATAACAACATATTGATACGCGACAGAGGCGCTGCAGCTATCGGACTTGAGTGGTGGCGTTGACTCTAGAATATATTATTATCTATTTGGTAATATTGACATAATGTGTCAAATATTCTGTTCGAAATTCAAATATTTGTAAATAAAGTTAGACGAACAGTTTGCGCTGACTTCACCGACAGCTTAGATAACATGAATGTTATATACTTATTCAAATCTATAAATATATTACATATCAGCTATATATTTATATTGAAGACGATATAAAATGTAAAAGTGTAAAAAAATAAAAAATATTTAATAAAATTATTTCACAGTCTAAGATCCGTTTTAAATGCTTTGTTTTAATATACTTTACTCGAGATGTTGTTTTTATAACATAATATTTGAAATCATTCAGAATTAAATATATTTATAAAGTGCTGTTTCGAACTGGATGACAATATAAAGGAAAGGTAAAAAGTTAACAATGTTTATGCCGAACGTATAACATTTTGAGTTTAATGTCCCTCTGTAGGGAGCGATTAATATTTAATTTTGAACTTATATTATGCATTGTACGATTTCTTTAAAATAAAACTTTATTTATTAGAACTAAATATAATAAAACCCACAAAAACTAAAACCTGATGTGTTATTCGTGGAGTTTAACAGCACTTTCAAAAACCAAAACTATTTTCTAGTAGTTGTTGATTTCTACAGCAGGTGACTCATACTTTTACGCTGTTCAAAAGAAAGCAAATGAACGCAAACTGGTTTGACGTGGTCAGGGACGAAGGTAGAGGATGTGCAAATTCTCGATTTAATATAGAACCTTTCTCGAATATTGTGAAATTATCTATTTTATTACCTTCGATAACATTATTAAAATTGCCCTAATACAAATAAGTTTCGTTGATGTATTTTCGGTGATAACACTGTGTGTACTAGTTGTATGACACTATTATACGTAGGTATATACATTTAGATTATAGATGTCCGTGAATATGAGGAAAATATTTTTTTTTGTGGGAATCGTGAAAACTATTATTTCCTTTAGTTATATGTAATAAAATATGAACACTTATAGAAGTTATACGTAATTTATGACTAACTAACAACACCCAACACTGCTTCGCTTTAATGCAATGTAGATGTACTCTACAAAAAAAGTTAAAATTGATCCAGTAGTTTTTGAATTTATACGTTACAAACAAAAAAATACAAATCCTTCCTATTTATATGTAATAAATGCTAGTGTAGAATGTAGATGTAATAAATTGAGTCATACTGAAGTAACCATTTACGATATCAAATATTGATAGCGAGTGAGTAACTTATTTAGTAAAATAAAATAATACTTTGTTAGCTAAAACGTGTTCAATCATTTTGCTTATTGTTTGTTGGTTCTTGACATGAAATTGAATCATAACTCATACAAAATACCCGCAATGAACATCCTCAAGAAATGTAGGAAACGTTTCTTCAGGATTTAATGTTTTCGGAACCATGCCACGTTTTAGAAAAAGAAATGAAAGCTTTCTCGGTCTTCGTTGACTTTTCCTCGATAAAAGTTTATGCAACGCTACGAAAAAATTAATTGTAGCTTTATTCCACGTTCTAAGAAAAATGTAAGAGTCAAAAGAGAAGTTAATTTAGTTTTCATTTATTAAATGCATTTGTGCAAAATAATTCAGCCGTTTTCGAGTAATAAAAACAATAAAATGTTTTTATAAATAATATAGCTTATTTATTTTGGTAATCTATATTATACACTATAGGTAAATAGGTAATTATAAACACCAGTATCAAAAATGAAGGGATATCTATTTCTAATTACTAATATCATAAAAAGGATGGATTTATTTGTTTGTTTGTTACGATTTAACTACTAAACCGATATTAAAAATTCTTTTACCAATAAAATTCTACATTATCAGTGAGCAACATAGGCAAGGCAAGGCATTTTTTGTGTTTACATTGCACCCGTGCGAAGCCGGGGCGGATCGTAAAAAATAAATTCTAATTTTTGGGTGATTTTCAATTGGGGAAACATTTAACAGCAAAAAAATACAAAGCAAATTGTAGCTCCAAGGGTATTGTAGCAAATTCCAGAGTAATCCTAAGAAAACCACCGATTTTTTTTTATACATTTTTGTTTGACATTTTATATCCCTTAATTTTATTTTTGTGACTAGTATTCCTATGAAGAATAAAAAACTATTCATTTCATTTATTGTTTTGATTACAGCGCCATCTATACTATACAACAGGATATACAATTTACCTGTCAAGCACATAACATTCGCATTCCCCAACGAAAAAACTACATAGTACATACATACTTACACACCAACTCTTTAGGGAAAGGCAATAAAATAAAAATACAATTTTAATGACATACGTATACGCTATTATATTGGCATAGATAAGCTTAAGGTAAGGTTGATAAGGTTTCGCATGAGAGCCGCTATCAACAAAGCTTCAACACTTGAACCAATAAAGCAACAGTACTATTTGTTTTGATAAAAACGATGGTCTTATAACGGTTCCCAGATGCACGTAGTATATATGCCGCATTTGCACAAGCAGGTTAATGTTGTAAAAGCGAGTTTGTAGGTTGCTTCGTCAGTTGAATATCTAATCTCGGATCGAACGTATGTTGTGTTAAAGCTTCCGCAAAAATACTATGTTTGATTAATTGTAAATCGTGTGTTTATAATAGTGAAAGTTTTCTAGTATCTGTTTATTCCAATTTTAAAGGTGAGCTATATGATATTTTACAGGTTTTTTGTTCGCAACGGGATTTTAAAATAAGTATTTTAACATTGAACATCATAGCTATTATTTATATCCGGTATTGACATCCAAATACAAAGGCTTGAGAGCTAATAATTACTATATTTTAGAACAATTTAGACCGATTGTTTATTTTTTATATAGGTAGTGCTCGCATAGTGTAATTATAAAAAAAATCTTAATTTTACAATATCAAATAAGTAAAAAAATAGTACTGGATTTTTATTAGAAATTAAATATATTACAATCTAAATATTTAATAAATATTTTTAAAGAAATCAATATAGTAGGGTAATTTAGCTGGTTTCCCGTCCAGGTCCTGTTTTCGTCCATTAACGCGGATCTTGTAAAACATTTACGTAGAATAACATTATAAAAATAGTCAACCGCGCAAATTTGGTCTCGTTACGGACCCTAAAGTCAAATCTGCATGTCTATTAAATCAAAATATTTATTAACTTGTTGAGACTCGAACAAAAGCTACTTCTATCTGAGGCTTGTTTCCGAGCTACAAACATGTCATCATAAATGTAAAAAAAATAGTGGTACGACTTAACTTTGCAGTCAGTTTTTTTTATTGTTTTAGCATGTATTTCTTATGTTTTGGGTATTAATGACTAAGTAAAGACATAAAGAACATATTAAAATGTGTGTTTCGTACTCATTTAAAGAATTACTTTAAAAATCGAGGCGGACAAAAACTGAAGTACCTATTTCGCAAAATATTCAGTTCTCGTCCGCGTGGACGAAAACACAAAAATACAAGTAAAGTTTGATTAGTCGTTTAAATTAAGGAATGCGAAAAAATTCTGTTGAAATCATTATGGAATGATCTTTGATGGTTAGTTAGTCTGATATTTAGTTTCCGTCCACCAATTTAGCAGTATTGCAAGTATAATTATATATTCAAATATTGTGGACGAAAAATAAAAAATACGTTGAAAATTGCTTTAGTTTCCGTCCATGAGTGGACGAAAACTAATACTGGTTAAGTATTTAGTTTCCGTCCATCACAAACAGCGTTATGTTACTTTTCGTTTAGCTTTTTTCTACATACGTGTAGGATATACGCGATATAACCCACTTATGATGTACGTAATCGCTTATATTGTTTGGACCTATTTTAATATTGTAATTTTTAATAAATCCCATTTTTATAGATGACGTCGTCGTCTAAAAAACTAGAAAAAGGCACCATGATACTCTGAGGATGCCTTAAAAAAGCTCTTGCAGAGATCCGTGATAATTAGAAATGTATGTATAAGAAAATGTGCAATGGATATGCTTTATATACCGTGGACGGAAACTAGCCTACACAAGGTCGAAAACTAACATTTTTGGACGAAAACTAACGAAATCGGTACTTTTCACTAAAACATTTTATATAAAAAAAACGTTAATTATAATTATTTGCTACTTAATGTAAGCCTAAAATAGACTATATCAGCTTTCAATAAAAATTCGGTTTGTTAGATTTGGGCCAGTAGAACATATTAGTTTTAAGCCCATAAGCTGGCAAGTCCACTAAGTGGACGAAAACCGGCTAAATCACCCTAATTCGTAATTCAATGCCAGTCTCTACCTACTGTTTATAGTTTAAATAATAACAAAACTGCATGCAGCTGTTAAGACATTCTTTCTGAGTTTTGTTACAGTAATATTATAAACAAAAATCACTCGATTTTATGGAGTGACCTTAACCCTTATGTGAGTACAAACAAACCAGAGTGACATGGAACCTTGGTACACTATTATGGGTTTAAAATATTTTTTATTTTCCTCAACATATTGTAAACGGTTGACTGGTTCAAAACATTAAAAAAATATGATTTCTAAATAGTTAAAAAAATCTCCGATTATGCCTCGCACTCACATAAGGGTTAGGTAATAGCCCTATTTACCCTATTTGCTGCCAATAAGCAGGAAATATGCTTATTCACTCATACCTTACAAAATCTTACTTTTTAGGTTAGATTCAAAATAAAACTATGAAGTGCTTTTTCGTGAATTATGTTTATTTTGATGTCGGTTATACGTTATAGAGTTGTCATTTGGAAATATATACAAAATACCGTCCTAACGCTGTATTATAGTGGCTAGTTTACCCGAAATAAAATCAAACTTACCATAATTGATGCGGTTTTTATAGTTGGAATTTTTTTTAATAGTCCGTTACATACATTAATTATTGATCAATAAATGAATCACATTACGATTAGCAACAAATAAGTAGTTCTATTATCACTTAATGATACTAATGATCTCAGTTGATTCCGCACTTCAGTAATAAAGTTACTGACTTCCAAAGTAAAGAAGGACTTCGGAATATAAATTTCGCTTTTTCACACGACTTTACTAACGACGACTTACTTCGCTAGCCATTTTGCTTGTCTTTTATTTTTATTTTATTTCAATAAAAGTAAACAGTAACTCTACACAGTCCAGCCGTTCACTTCTATAAGAATCATAATAATTATAAGAACATTGACTCGACTGACACAGTTTTTTTATTATTATACCTACATCATTTTATTTAAATAAACGTTATTGCTTCAAATTAACAGTTGAGCGTCAAACAGTAAAGGTTATGTGAGTTTCAATGAAGCTAATACAATAACTATTAGATAAGCTCTATCAAGCTGTCGGTAGTCTTCATTGCATTTCACATAAATTTTTTATACATAACATCTTTGCAGCAAAATGTAATCACGGTAATGAAAATTTAACATTATTTGTACTATTTGTGATACAGATTTTACAGGTTAAGTCTAGTTGCTTATGTTAATATATATAAGCGTAGAAACTAGGGTTACCATATCTCAGGATTTGTCCTGAGATTTCAGGATTTTTGGACTCTTCTCAGGATTGCGGCTGGATTTTGCAAATCCCAGGAAATGTCAGGAATAGAATTTTTAATAAACCACAGCTTACATTCCAATAAAAAGTTAAATAATCTTCCTTTGGTAATAATTGCACAATTAAAATCAATACTTATTAAGAAGATCCGCAGTAAAGAAAATATTACTACGTTTTATAAATTGTTAAGTAGGTACGTCTGAGAGAAAATTCTGAAACTGTAAAAAAATCTCAGGATTTTTCAATGGAAATCAGGCCTTTCCTCCGGACTTTTAATTTTTTCATCTGGTAACCCTAGTAGAAACTGACCTATATATTAAAAAAAAAATAGAATTTCGTTTTGGTCCTCGCCAGAGACTACTGCGGTTACGCACGGATCGTGCGGTCATCAAACACAGCTACTATAATAATTTGTTGACAAGAAGAATTCATCTATGGCTCCCGCTACTGCAATAAAAATGTAAACTTCACTTCCAAAAAAGAAACATTTACATAACGCTGAAAGTGAGGAAGAAAATGTAATGTTTTACAAATCGCACCTTTAGAATTAAAGTGATCTAACTCACAGTGCCGGAACTGGGAGGGGCGTTTGGCAATGGCCCAGGGCTATTTGGGGGGGCGCCCAAGTCTGGAGTCTCCTTCCCCCCGTGCAGCATACCCTCAATGTTGTGCACTACTCTGTGATACTCGCGTTCATAAAATACAATATTAAATCTGGTAAAAATTATTTATATTAAAAAAAAAACGCTCGATATTGATTTCCTTAAGTGGGCGCCCTAATATTCTTGCCCGGGGTCAGTGACTCTAACGCGTCTGCTCTTCATTAAATCATGAACACTGTGACATCAACTACTAAATTTAAAATTATTTAGATGAAATACAATTGTCCAAAGTTTAGAGCATCAAAAATCAAGAATATTGGATTAGGCCTATTCAGTTCTAATGGTGCGATATTTAATGTATCATTTATGGTGGAAAATCTTTATAAGAAATAAAGAATTTCCTAATTAAAAAGGTGGTGTTCTACTTTTTGCTGCGTAATACTTTTTTAATTACTCCTAATGGCAGGATGTTCCTATTTATTAAACAGCCTCTGTGGCATACCAGACATATCAATTTATTTAAAACAATACAATATCGATAAAGGTCATCGAAGAGATCATATTTTACAGCCATTATTAAGATTTCCTCATCAAATGAACCTTGAGAAGTGGCAAAATCTATACGTTTAATGTGTTTAATAGTTAAGTCGCACTATAAAAACGTAAAGTTAATACTAAATGTTGAAATCACTTAGCACAAGGCGTCATAGCAAAAAGCCTTACTCGTTTTATCTAGTAATACAAAAACCCATCTAACCGTAAAATAAATAAAACAGGGGGGAATCAATCGAAAACCCCGCAGATTTTTATTGTTTAATTTTTTTTTATACATACGAGTATATATCAACTCACGCAAACCTTTAAAAAATTAAACTATCATAATCATCTTTGATTTCTTACAATCAAAACCTTTTCGTATTACTTCTAAAAACATCTGTTTTCAAAATCAAAATCAAAAGTTTTTTTATTTCAAATAGGCCTTTGCAGGCTCTTATGAAACGTCTAGTTGCACGGTTCCAAAAAGTGGGTCTCATGGAGAAGAACCGGCAAGAAACTCCATGGACACTCTTTTCAACAATGGTTTAGCTTACAAAGACTCGGTTACAATAGTAATAATCGGCTGAGAAGTTTATATAAACGTTATGTAAAAGTTTTTAAACAAATTTAATGATAATACTTAAAATCTGTACTCCATATGTATAAGACTTCGTTCTGATACTCCACATACGTTGAGAATCCAAGGATTAGAGAATCCCATACTGAAGCAAAAAAATATATTGGAGGAGGTCTTTTGGAGCTCACGGGATCCCTTAGCGCGCAACCGTGGCCTCGGTGCTTTATCCACCAGCCGGCCTAGCATGACAACCACGTCAAAATTTTGTCGACCGTTTTCTCGTGTTTTAATCGATTATCTCTTTATGTCTTCCGGGTCTTATATGACACTTACACTTAAAACTCGACTTCTAATGTCAAAAGTAGAGATATTTGTCGATCAAGATATCGTATCTGTCATAGTTGTCGATGTCGAGATATAATATATAGCGAGATAACTCTTTATGGTCAAACGGGGCGGGGTGAAGTCCCTAGTTATAATTCGCTAAGCCAGAGCACATAATACTATCATTGACAGTCTAACAGAACTCATGCCAACCCAAGCCCAGAAATGTATTCACTGTAAAATAAAATTGCAATTACTTTTGAAGTTATATGTTATCATTCTTAAATGAAATAACCGTGAAGTACATATTGTATTTCGGTTTCAGGCTATGCATTTTCGAAAGCTCGAAGTAAAATTAGTCGACAGCGCATCATTGACTGACATTCTAGGCTAAGGCTACCATCAAGAGAACCTCAAGCTTGTCTGTAGTTAACTTATACAAAAAATATCAATAATCTTGTATAAGTACGTCATTTAAGGACATCTTTGAGTCGCAGAATCTTGGGTATTTGTATACCTACGGCCCGCTACGTATCTTTTTTATATATGTACCTATGTATATTCAGAATTAATTTTGGAACAAGTTTTCGCTACATTGAGCCAATTTTTAAATATTATTAATTTTTCGTTTCTTTGCCTTGTCTGTGTGGATTTTCGAATATTAACATTTAACACATCCATATTACATATAATGCTGTACTAAAAAAATTACCTAACTGTTTTGTTCACATGATTTAGGCAAAACATAATGACAATGTTTTTGTTACATTTTAATAGTAAAATAAGTAAATAAAAACCAGTGTCGGCCACATATGGCTGACAAGGCCATATTTGTTTGAAAAATGTCAGCCACATGTGTCTGCTCTGGCATTACCTAGTACCTACCTATATACGTGTTAAGAAAATAGGTCCACATGGCAACGTTGATAGGAGTACGCTCGCACCACTGTCGAAATCGAATAAAATATGAAAAAGCCTTTAATTAATCTTATAAAAATGGATGTTTGTGTACATGAAATCGCTTGACTTCAACGGCATTTGACCGATCACCATGAAAATTGACACCAGTATTGCCACCTTGGTCTTTTAAAAGGGGCAGTTGGTAAAGGGATAAATATAGCAAATTTTGCGATCAAAAGAGGTGCTAGAAAGGATTGAAAATTAAAACTCTTTTTGTAGCGATAATTCAACAAGTAAAAACAACACAATATGACCGCGACGTTTTAACTAGACGACGACTATTTAAAAAAGTTACGAACACAAATGTTCGCCTATTAATATTTTATGATCAAACAATGTTATCACTGCGAAAAATACAGACATTTTAATGAACAAATTGTGATGACATCATAAATAATTCGGTATAAAACTCAGAGTAAAGTAAACATGTGAAAGTGAATGATTCTAAATGAGACTGACCGAAATGTATGCTGGCGTTCTTTATTTTTAAAACTTGGCAAGCGCGGAAAAAGGTCTAGATTCCACTTTCCGGGCTAAATCATAGTTCACCCACACCAAAAGTGCTAGATCTAGCCCGAAAAGAGCTAAGGTGTCAAACACTAATTGGCACGTTCTTTGGGACCAATGAAAAAATACATACATATAACGTGCATTTATGCGCTTTTTTATACCAGTCAGCTAGCACAATAATAATATAAATATAAAATAATCATTCGTTAGCCATAATAGCATTCTAATAAACATTAACTCATTTGTCGATTACTGGAGTTGTGAAACACTCAGCCTGTTTAGAAACTTTATATTATTATATCATTAAAGTTTTGGTTAAAATATACAATGATCGTTCACAATTGTTCGTTCAATACCATAATAGCCACGATAATGGGTCTTACTATGTTAAACACTATGTTGCTAAAGGTACATCTTTTTGTTAAGTAACTTATAAATTGACCTTGGAAAATCCCAGGTTAGTGCTTTGTTAACGAAAATACAATTTCATGTAAGCCTTTGTTATAGAGAGAAGAGTCTATTAATAGTTGAATTCATAGGATTACACGCAATTTTATTTTTGAACAGGCTTCATCCAAATCTAGCCTAATCGCGTTTTTTTACCTTAAAATATGTTTCGTTAGATACACGTACTGATGAGTGATCATACATATGAATGTTAGTTCCAAAACAGACAGACACTCTGATTCGTGCGTATCAAATGGACACATTCATTGTAAGTTAATTTAAATTCAGGCATTAGCTCGCTTGTCGCCTTTTAGTTGTGGCACAGGACATGAATAACAAGACATTTTATTTCAAGTATTTTGAAAAAATAAACGCACAGTCTTCCCTTTACGGCGTGTAATTATTGAAGCCCGACAAGAGAGTTGCTGTCTTGACCATTCTTCTCACGAGCCTGAATTACCTCACAGGTAGATATTAATAGTCGTGATGGTCGGAACGCACTCTTGTATTCTACAATCGGCCGAATCAGCCTCGCAACCTATTTTGGAAACCAAGCCGCATGGTAGTGTTCTTGAGGGTGTATGCTTTAATTAACATCTATGAGGTGGTTGATTTAACTGTGTTTGCATAGTTTGTTGTATATATTCATGTATTTATTCCTATAATACAATCTAAGTTTTTGTTAAATGACAACAACTGCGCAAACAAGGCATTTGTCACACACAACCACTCTGGGGACCAACTTGGGAACCTTCAAGAAACAAGCCTCACTTAAAGCCCAGTAACACAACCTCAAGACTTATGGAGTAGTTTAAATGGGCGGCGACAATCGCTTATCGGCAGGTGAACTTTAATATAAAAATAATTAATGAGTATTGTCTGCATTACAGTAACATTAGTCGAATGACGTATGGTGAAGGTCTTTACAATAGAATAACCATTTAACATAAAAGTCCATTAGTGTTCTGAACTGGAGGTTCTCTATTCGTCACGTTTTTATTTAAATATGCTTCATGGGTATATCATGACTACGAAATCGTGACAAAAGATTCACTCATTATGAGATTGCTAATTATGCTTATTATGTTTTTGTTCCTAAGTATCGAGTCACGATAATTTTGCTGAGATAGCAATTAACTTTTGGATATTTCCAAATATTTTAGTGTATTCAAAAGGTTTGCCAATCGCATCAAATCAAAACAAAATGTTTAAAGTTACATAATGTTTGAAGAAATTAGTGTCTTATTAAAGAATGTTGATATTTAAGCTAGAAAATTAAAATATCAACACAATAATTCATATTGAAAAATTGAAACCTTTCCTGGTTTAAAATGTGTCTTATGTCGTTTTTAAGGATTAATCCGTACATTTCATCAAAATCAGTTCAGTCGATTACAGACAGATAAAGGTACAGAGTTAAATAATATTATGCACTAACTTGTATAGTGGATAACTTAATAAAGTTACCCACTGGGTTAATATCGCTTATCGATATGTGTTGAATTGTGATGATAGTCTGAACTCTAAGAAAGCATAGATACAAATTTTTGGATTTCTTAAAAATAGCCTGTCTTTCTTTAACTATTAAAAAATATACCCTTACTTCACTGTCTTTTTTTTGTAATCCTGTAACTCCAACGATTTGCGAATACTAACAAAACCGGCTCAAACTTTACATATCATTGAGGAGTGTAATAAGGACCTGTATGTCACTCCACCAAGTGAACAGTAAGTATTAGACTTCGAGTCCATTGGAAGTAAGGAGAATACCTACGAATTAAGGTGTGAAGAAGTCTTGTCTTCTTAAAAAATATTGTATATAAAAATATCAAAACAGAAATACTTTATCGAAAATTCCATATATATGTATTTGTACATACACCTGTACAAATACATATATGTATGTATTGACCACTTAAAACTGCTTAACCGAAAGCGGGCACAGTGGCGTCTGCAGCTATTTTAAATTTTTATTGATCGCATATAAACAGAGACAAATTAATATTTTATTGGCTAAGACAATTGACATAGTATGAGGCAATCACTAATGAATCTATTTTTAGGTGACGCGCGTCAACTGTCAAGATCATTGGAATATAAATATGAGGACGTATTGTTGTATGTACATGGTGAATTTTGGCACTGGGCCTTCATTGCAAATTGCTAAAGTTCTATACTTTAGGATTTGTTAATTAGTCAGTTTAAAAAAAATACAATTTAACACAATGAAATCGTTTTTTATCAGAAATTAATCTGTTTTTAAATAAAATAACTTTTACCGGATTAAAACGCAATTTATTTTATATACCTTTTAAAAAAACACATATTTTTCATTATAAAAGCCAATATTATATAGGCTGTTTGTTTTTTTTAAATTATCTTATTCGACTTCCGGATTAAGAAATAATTAAAAAATTTAATGGCCGAATTCTCGAACGCTAATCAACATTGAGGTGTACTTAAAAGTATCTCTAGGTAAAATGAAAGAAAGAAACATTTAAAGAATCCCTCAAATTTTGATTATCGTTTCAGAATTCCGCGGTAAGTACTCCTTTTATTCAATATTCCCTTTATTTCAATATTTCAAACTGTCGAAAAATTCACATCTGGAGTACAATTCAAACCAAAAATCTTACTTACCTTTCTCGTTCACAAACAGGTCAACGACATAATACAATGGAATCGTTCTTATGAGATAACCGTGAACGTTTAGTAAAGGCACACATTTATGTCTCCGAATAAAAACTAATAAAATTTTATTAACTTTAAGAAAAATCATTAATTTCTTTGGCCACCAAGAAACAGGCTGTTAAAACTAAATATTTACTATATAATTGTCGCGTTAAATAATTATAATTACAATATATACCATACAGTAGAATCTCACTAATCCGGCACATCAGACGGTGCGGAATTATTAGAGTTTTCGGATTACTGGATGGTATAGAAACGGTGCGGGATTATTGAAATATTCGAATTGCCGGATGGTAATAAAAAAAATCATAATAAAATAAATTATTCATATTGGGAATACAATGTATTTGAATTCATGTACTACACGTTTTTTATATATGTAACATATTATCTCACAATTAACTAATTATGTTCATTTGTAGTTTTAAATTAATTTTAATTGAGGTCTGTTTTTATACAAGTTATATGGGAGAATCGCGGGCGGATGGTGCCGGATTATTGGACGTGTCAGTCTATTGAAGTGCCATTTTTATATTTTATATATTTTATAATTATGGATACTAAATACTGGAAAATATAAAATAATAATTTTAGAGGTTCTACAATTTGGTTAATATTAAGCATTAAAATTCTTTCGAGTACTGATTTTTTTGCGACTAATTAATTTAAATATAATTCTTACTTTATAATTCCGATACTTATTATATACATACATTTTTTTATTACTACTTCCGATCCAAGGGCCTTGACCTGTTCGATAGTGGAGTTGTGATTTCGTTTTTTACTTCCAATCCATTAATCTGGTGCAAAACTCACTCTCTATCCTGACTTATGTCTATCACGAAGCTGAGTGAATAGGCACAACAAACATCTGCCGAGCGCATTGATGGGTCGTGGGTTCGAATCGCACCGGGACGACGTGTTTATGCTTTTCTGTAAGCATATCTTCCCCAGGTCTGGTAACTTCGGGCATTGAACGGGTGGGACGAACCGGGTTACGAATCACCGTGTACCGTACCGTATTAAGTAAGAAATTAGGTCGACAGCGCATCATTGACTGATGTTCTGTGGCTGAGGTATCACCTACCATCAAGTGAATATCACGCTCGTCTGGTGATATCTGAATTAAAAAAGAAATATCTTTACTCCAATCTCAATCGACAATATTTAAAAAACAAATAATTCTCATAAATTTGCATATACATATATTAAGACCTTCGACTCTTTCGACATCTCATGGTTCCGCTTAACGTTAAAGGCCCAAGAACAAACAACTTGGGATAACGTATTCATATTTCAATCTGTCATTTATATAGGTACTAGCAACACGCCCCGGTTTCGCACGAACACGCCCCGGTTTCGCACGGATGCAATGGTGATGTATTATACACAAAAAGCCTAGCTGTTAATGTAACTTTGTATTGGTCAAAGATTTTTTTTAAATCGGTCCGGTAGTTTTTGAGTTTATTCGATACAAACATAAAAATCTTTCCTCTTTATAATATTAGTATAGATAAGCAAATTCTACTGATTTCCCCATTGACTTATATGTATACTACTAGACAAGCAACTTGGAATAATAATTGTGTCGCAATTTCGGATCGCGCGGGCGGGTAGAGAGGGGGAGCAAGCATGGCGAATATGCCTTGCAAACGCTCGCTCTCGCATATTTCTAGTAAAGAGTAAGCGTGATGGAAAATTATGATGGCAGTTGTGTATTTATATTTACGATAATTATTGTTTTAGACAAATACGAAATAAATTACTTAGGTACTTACTGAAATAGACTTCAAATCACCTGGGAAAACTACGCACATAAATTATAACAGTGTTTTATTGGTTACTATGAACAAAATCGGTGTTAGTTTGTCGAAAACAACGTTCACGGCTTACAAAACAGTGCACTGATCTTCTCGCTTGCTCGCAGTGGACTAAACGAGTTACGGAGAATTAACCGCAACTCAGTGGCCAATTATTTAAGGCCGCATAGCTTGTCTAGTATACATATAAGTCAATGGATTTCCCATACAAATTACAGATTAATGACACGAAAATTTTCTCCTTGGACCTGAATGCTTTCGAGTAATTTTTGCGGGAACAAATCATCCATCCTCATAATTTTTTTAATGGAGGATATTATATTTATTTATTTAGCCACATAGAAAATCTTGATACAGCCAGTACGGTGAGTTTGCATACCCATACTTTCGCTTCGTCTTTTACTATGCGAACGTATAATTTACAAAATATTAGTTGGCTAATCTCAATAATTGCTGAATACCTACGAATTTTGTAATCCGGAACAAATAGGAATGCATGAATAAGTTTCCTATGTAAATGCTTTATGAATATGAAATTATGACATTTTGGGGTAAATTTCGGTCCATTTTCATTATATTCTGTGGTCGCAA
Source organism: Anthocharis cardamines (assembly GCA_905404175.1). Classification (NCBI taxonomy): domain Eukaryota; kingdom Metazoa; phylum Arthropoda; class Insecta; order Lepidoptera; family Pieridae; genus Anthocharis; species Anthocharis cardamines. The sequence goes on from FR989962.1 coordinate 8,467,155, forward strand.
CTCGATACGAATGTAAAATTTAAAAAATGCAGGCGAATATGTTATGTATAACCTGTATATACATAGGTTGAAACAAGGTTTTTTTATCAATTAATTATTTATCTGTATCCCTAGATATTATTATTTATTTTGGATTATAGACACTATCTACATATTAATATACGGTTATATTATAAAAAAATAATAAATTATATCATACTAGTTTTTGGCCGCTGGTTCGCCTCCGTGAGAACATTGGAAATTGGAATCCTTGGCCAAAATAAAAAGTATCCTTTATCTTAATTATCTTAATCCAGTGTGATGTGTGAAATTTCTTCCAAATCCGTTCAGCCGTTTAGCAACCGAGCCGTTTAGAGCGAGTTACTATCAAAATCTATACTAATACTAGCTGACCCGGCAAACGTTGATTTGCCATGTAAATAATTTCTAAAAAGCAGGGGTTGGTGATAAAAAAGTGAAAATTTAGGGTTGTATGTATTTTTTAATGCCACATTATAAAAAAATAAAAACAAAATATTTCGTCCAAAAATTTAAAAAAAAAAATTAGGGGTGGTTTACCCTTAATATTTAGGGGGATAAAAAATAGATGTTGTCCGATTCTCAGACCTACCCAATATGAACACAAAATTTCATGAGAATCGGGAAAGCCGTTTCGGACGAGTTTAACCACAAACAACGCGACACGAGAATTTTATATATTAGATTATAAAGAGGTAAAGTTACAAGGTAATCTCTAGATCTACCGAACTGATTTTAAAAATTCTTTGACCAATAGAAAGCTACTTCATCAGCGAGTAACATAGGCATAGTAAGATAGGGATTTTTGTGTATAGTAAATCTATATTGCACCCGTGCGAAGCCGGGGCGTGTTGCTAGTATATTATTGAAAATGAAAAAAAAATGAAAAATTATTTATTATTAACCAATAAGTTTTTACAAAAAGGTTGACCGTTGTTGGGACATCCTTTTAAGTAAATTTATACCTGTGCCAGGATGTCCCGCTCTTCCATACAAAATTTATATTTATTATAACTAAAAAAGAAATTATAGAAGTTTAAAGAAAAACTTAAAAATTAAACAAATAACAAAGTGTGTTGGTTTATGTAATATGTGTGTGTGTGTGTTAGTGTATATGTATGTGTATTTGTGCGCGTGTGTGCATGTGTGTATTTGTGTATGTGTATATGTGTGTGTGGTTGTGTGCAATATTGGAATGGTATTTATGTGATACGGTCGAATAAAGCCTCTGTCTCGTTGTAAGGTAATGTAAAAAGCCAATCAGTTAGGAGAGTTTTTAGTTCGTGTGTATTTAGTGTATATATTTTTATTAAATTATTCACCTTATTGTATATGTAAGCTGATTGCCTATTAAACTGATGACTAGCAAATTTAGTTCTTTCAACATTTGTTTCTACCCTAATTTTTACTCTTCTTTTCGTCTTAGCGTTTATATCTATAGTTACTGTTTTATGTCTTTTTAATATTAGTTGTAATATATATAGCTTTCTCACACTCAACAGGCTGTTTATAGAGTATAGCTCTTCTGTAGGAAATCGAAAAGGTTTACAGTGCATAACTTTTAGCAAGGCGCGTTGACTACGTTCTAACTCAAGGAATTTCATTTTTGATGCACCTCCCCACACTGGAATACAGTAAGATAAAATTGATTCAGCAAGAGCTGTATAAACTTGATTTAGAACTTTATTCGTTGCAACATATCTTAGGGTTTTAAAAATCCAAATAAGTTTCCGAATTCTGATAGATAGTAGTTCTAGGTGGGAGTGCCAGGATAATCTTTGATCAATAATGATGCCCAAATATTTAGTTGAACCTATTTTATTAATGGTAGGACACGTGCAATTTATACTCTGGTCTTTACAGTGGTGTATTTTTAGATTTGATGTTTTAGGTTGAGATTTTTGGTTTATTGAGAAACATATATAATTTGTTTTATTGGTGTTTAGTGTAAGAACGTTAGATTTAAGCCAATTAGATATTTTTCTTAAGCCTACTTCAGCAGTACTATGAACTTCTTCCCATGTTTTCCCATAAAACACTATAGCAGTGTCATCTGCATATGAATAAATATGCCCATTATCTATTTTAAAGTCACATAGGTCATTTATATATATTAAAAACAAGGTTGGTCCTAAGACACTACCTTGTGGAACACCGAAGGTAATTTCAAGGTCATTACTGGTATAGTGTCCTATTTTTACACGTTGGGTCCGTTCCTTTAAATAGTCCTTCATTAGATTAAGCGGATTTCCTCTAATACCAATATTTTCTAGCTTTTTTATAAGGATGGGGATAGATACTGTGTCAAAAGCTTTTTGTAGGTCCAAAAAGACAGTCAAACATTTGCTCTTACGATCAAGATGGTTAACAATACGCGATGTTAAATCTAAAATGGCGTCTTGCGTACATTTTCCTTGCCTAAAGCCATATTGCGAGGCTGATAAAATATTGAATCTATTAAGGTATTTAATAAGTCTGTTATTAATTAGTTTTTCCATTACTTTAGAGATACCCGTCAGGACTGAAATTGGTCTGTAATTATTAATTTGAGCTCTATCCCCATTCTTATATACAGGAGTAATAATTGACTGCTTCATTAGCGAAGGAAAGACGCCTTTAGAAAAGCAAAGGTTTGACAAATAAGTGAGTATTGGAACTATTAAGTCTTTAGAAAGTTTTAGAAATTTAGTGGGGATATTGTCAAAACCAGAAGCACTAGATGCTTTTAAGTTCATGAGGATTGAGCTGACCTCTTGATGATCAGTATTTAAAATTACAAAGGATGACACTTGATTATTTAAGATTATGTCTTGGTTGGTTATGTTGTAGTAATTGGTTCCTAGTTTCAATTTCGTTGGCAAGATTTCGTCCAACGTTAGCAAAAAAACTGTTTACTAAGTTAACGGCCTTATCAGGACACGGATCAATGTGTAGGAGCTCAATATTTGTTGTTTTAGTATGTTTTAAATTAGTTATGTTTTTAATATTGTTCCACAGCACTTTAGGATTCTTAGTTAGTAATTGCTTCCTATCATATGCACGTTTAAGTTTCTTTATCAAATTATTACAGTAGTTGCGGTATCGTTTATATGTTATAATAAGTATTTCATCGTCAGGATTACATTTTAGTTGTTTTTGCATTTTATTCCTATTACGTATACATTATTATATACATTATTATATTTATGAAATGAAATGAATTTCATATATTATTATATTTAATATTATTAATTAATGTTATATAAATAGCGCATTGAATATTGTATATCTGTCTGTCTGAAACGTTTCCGCAGCTACTGATTGTGATATTATTAGTATGGAGGGAGCTTGCTGAGGGCATATACAGCGTGTACCTACAATCTGGACATTATTCCAAAACACGAATAATGTTCGTGGTATGTAGTCGCTACTAATATGAAAAAACCAAACAAGCTAAATACCCATAAATTATTAAGTTACAATACTAGCCGGCCTAGCATGACAACCACGATACAATTTTGTCGGCCGTTTTCTCGTGTTTTAATCGATTATCTATTTATGACTTCCGGGTCTAACATGACACTTAAAACTCGACTTCTAATGTCAAAAGTAGAGATACTTGTCGATCGATATATCTTGCCTATCAAAGTGGTCGATGTCGAGATATAATATATTGAGATATCTTATATCTTACTTTATCTTCACTTGTCGGCGAGATATCTCTTGATGGTCATGCAGTAGCACTCTGTGATTAATATATAATATATATACATAAAATACCATAAAGTGCGCGCCGTCGACGCCCATCTCCCGAAAAATAGCTGCATTGCCATTTGTTATCGTATCTATCTAAATTACTTAACTATTAATTATTATTATCATTGAGTAATCCGTGGCCCCGAAAAATAACCTCTTCGCTACTGTTATTGCATGCAGATTGCTTAAAATTATTTTTGAGAAAAATGTACATAATTTTAAGTACTGGAAATTGACGAGCGTGTATGAAAGTGAAATAAGCGAATGTGGTATGCAAGGATAGGAGCATATGGAATTCCGTAAGTCGATATAAGATATCTCAATATATCTCTGTCTACCCCTATGGGAAAGAGGCGTGATGTGTATGCATATAATATAGTATATGTAAATGATTTTGATAAAAAATATCTAATTGTAAGTATTTTAAGAATATCAAAATATTGTAACCCTATAGATTTGTTCATTAAGGTGTTATACCTATACAGTTGGAGCGGGCGACTAATCTTTACAGTTTTACAATAAACATTTATTATTCTGCTGAAAAAAATTCAAGAAAATCATGTCTTTTCGCCCTCTACAACTGGATATAACCCCTTAATATCCGTAGGGAAACGGCCTGTATACGACTCATTACTCACAAAGCTAAAACAATAGTTGCCAGAAATCGCGTGAAAATCCTAGCCTTGCTAATCTATTCTGTATTGTCGAACTGTGTGCCCCATTCTGTATACATAATCACTGGGGTCTGGGTCATCTCGCAAGATCAAATTGTGCAACTTTAGAAAGGAAATAATATGTCTAAATTTCTTAATCTTCTACTATGTGGTAAACGCATTGTATTTATTAAATTTGACTCAATACTCGAATATGAAGTAGGCATGATGATTATTCTTAATGAAATTGTTTTTACTATCAGTAAATATATTTATTCATACAACTTTAAATTAATGAATAAAATACTTTATAGCATAGAAATAAATATATAATTTTAAATAACTTAACTTAAAATTTATTGTTCAAGAGGCGATTTCCAGGTAAACATGATTTTGAGCAAAATAGATTATAAAAATGTATAGGGAATAATAATATCAATACTAAAATCAACAAAATACAGGAAAAAATTAAAATAAAGGACAGTAAAGTTAATACAAGAAATACCTACATACTCAATAAAAAGTCATAATTTTCAGAAACAACTAAAAACTAAATTAAAAAGAAACGAAGAATAGTGTTGGTTAATTAAAAACATAAAGCTTTTTTTTTATTTATGGGATTTAAACTGCCGCCCCTAGAATATTATTCATAACATAATCCAAGAGTCGCAACAAGATAATAATGAGAAATTTACATACTTTGAAGGAAATGTTTTTTGACAGTCTTATTAACAGCTAAAGACGTGCTTGTAATGAATAGGTACACAAAGCAGATAATAAATTACACAATGTTATAGTCTGCAAAGTTAAGGAACAGTCATAAAATAAAGTAGAGAGGACAGGCATATTTATAGTAAGATTAGTAAGTGGAGCGAAGGTCGAATTAATTTGTTTATGAGGTCAATAGGAAAAAAGAAGTAGCTATATGACAGAGAGAGAATGTTTATAAGAAATATATATACATGTATGTTTTCACAAAGATCCTTTAAACCTTTTAATTTTAGATATAACCATATTGAATTTAATTTTAAAAGTTAGTCTTAAATATAGTTTTATATATCTCATAAACAAATTCCTTTTCCTTACTGGCAATAACAACCAATTAATACGATAGCGGTATGATATATGATACTACAATGTAATATATCAGTAATAAAACGCGATCTTTTAATTATTATTTTCGTGTATTTTAATCATTGACATGTTATTAATATGTCAATGATTATGGGAGATGGGAGAAGAATATATAAAAACAGGATAACAAAACACCATTCACAAAATTTTGGAAAAGCTATGAATGTCTGAAGCTATGAATATATATTTCGACATGAGTCTATGTATTTCCGGAGGCTCAAAGAAAAAAAGAGGTCGAAAGCGCATCATTGTTTGATGTCCTGTGATTGAGATTATCACCGACCACCGAGTGAGCCTCACGCGGTTATGTTCGCAGGCCTCACGCTAACAAAAAAAAACAAACGAATACAAAATACGTATAAATTCAGCCAATAATTAAATTACCATACGTATAAGGTTACACATTGATTATTTTCAGAATTTCAATATACTAAAACTATCTAAAAAACCTATAAAATAAAAACATGGGAAACAATTGAATTGGGAATTTTCACGAATATAATAATACAATCAGCGGACGCTTCATAAGCTTTACACGATAGATAATTAAGTTTTGACGCTACAATTCTATTATATCTACAGTTATAAAGTTAACAGTATAACAAGTACACTAGTGGATATATTTTTACTTATCGAAATGTTTATCTATTTTCAGATGGCGAAATATATGTGCATCATCGTGGGATGCGTACTTCTCAATACTGTATTAGACGCGATACCGCTGGAAACGATATTAAATGATCATGCATCAGAAGACGGCCCCAAGCTAAACGACAAACCCTATGGTATTGCTGAAACTGTTCAAGACGTAACAGCGAATAAAAATGGCCAAAGAGAAAAGAGATTTTACAATTACTTCGATTATAATAATGATTTTAACTTCAATTCTGATTTCTCCATTCCATTTGGGCAAAGCATAAATAAAAGACAACCATTTCAAAGCTTCGGAAATTATGGAGATCTAGAGAGGAATATACAAAATAAAATTCAAGAAATCGCTAGTGCCACTTGGGATAGAACTTATTTGCCTCCACAACCCATAACATTACCGTACCTAACCTTCATTCCGTTTATATACCCGTATTTTCCTAAAGTTACTTGTGAATGTACGCCATGTAACGTACCATCAAACAATATTCCACCGCCTACAGATAACAAACCAATGAAAGATAATATTCCAGACCAACCTATCGACAATTCACAAGCCCCTAATAAGACTGTTCCAGAACTACCAACAAGATTCCCGGAAATGGATGATATAAATCAAAGTTGGATGTCATCTGACAATAATTCCGAGAATGATTATGGAGATGATGAATCAGAGGGCGCTAGACCGATTTCTTTCAACCCAGTAAAACCTGAGGAACCGTTGAGTAAACCACCACCACCATTTGAACACGGAAGCGTTCAAGCCGGAATCGAGCCAGAGAAACCAAATGAATCGCCTGTTGCCCCTGCAGAACCATCACAAATGGATGAACTATCAAATTTTATACTAAGTTCTTGCGAAAAAGCCGCCGTGTCTTGTTGTCATCAACCTCGACCTACCTATGAGTGTTTGAAATCGCAGGGATGTGTAGATTCATCATTTCTGAGAAATTCTTGTTCTCCCGATGTTCTTTTGAAAGCTTTACGAAAATTGGAGTATTTCTATAAGCAAAAAATGTCTGATGACAGTTAGAATAGAAAAACATAGTATACAATATTATATTAAACAATCACAAGATTATGACATACTCTTGAAATGCATTTAATGTATGAAAGTTAATTAATAATTAGTCCTCTCTATAGTGTTATTAATTGCTAGCTGAACTTTTTTAATTTTCCTCATTAATAAATGTGATAAAATACTAGAGACTTAGATACAGTATTCAATTATTAGAATCAAAAACAGGTAATGCTAACAAAATATAGTCCATGGAATTAAAGGTTTTAGATAAAGTTAAGAATATAAGAGGGAACCAATGAAAAAAAATCAAATATTGTTATTTTTTTTCGCCTAACGCATATAATTATTCTTACAGACTGTTGGAATTGATACAAAATTTTCTATTGATTAATAGTTGGTGGTCTGAATGATAATAGGGTGTGTTTTATAAAATAGTGTTAAGTATATATCTAAGCTTCGAAAAAATTTATATGTTTTGTGCTATTGTCTGTTGCTCCTGTAAAAAAAAGAATATGTATACTTTCTTATCCAAAACAATAACAAGTTATAATCAAACAATAGATTTAAAAATAAATTACATGAGTTATGATACAATATTTTTTTTTAATTTCGCATACTTTTAATAATTGAAATATCAATTTTAAATCGCTCTCTTTTTACCGGAAATCAAAACAGAATATGGAAATTGTTTAAATTATGTATGAGTAAAATGGATCAATCAATGCAATTCAGATGTAACAGCAGTTTTTTATAAAACATAAAGGCCTATATATGCCTTTAAAAAATAATACTTTAGCGTTATTGTTACATATTTCGTTCCTATGTGTGTAGATTATTAAGTTAAGTTTTTAATAAAAGTTTAACTACGGTAAGCTATATATAGTACAACTCATATAATGTTTAAATATGAGTCAGCTTGATTATTTATTGTAAAAAACAATATGCACAACAAACAAGAGCACTTCAATGGCCTTTCAAGTGCTCTTCTATAAAGGTTTTAATACGTGTAGCTAATTAAAATCACGAATTCACATTAACATAGAGAAAAAAAACATTCATATACAATTATAATTATAAATGTTAGTGAGATAAAATGAACTATTAAAGTCGCGACGGTAAATGCACTGTTTATCGGTTCCTTACGTGACGCTATTAAAAATAAATGACAAACCGAATAAATAATATGCACATAAGAAAACCAAACATTATTGCGATGAAATAATACTTGGTGGCAATGACATATTCATGATATTCATGTGTAGGAACTATTTTCAGTTGGTTAAGATACAGGAAATTATCTTATGAAGTCACTATCCTATGTTATATATTTATTTTTTAATGTTTGAAGACCATTAATTTAAGAATATCCAAAAATTTGCCGCTATCAAGGCACTCCACGCTATGTAATAAGATCATAATATATTTGCGTTATATTTGCATTAAATAAAAAAAAGGTTTAAATGTTGTTCAAATATTGTATTGTAATCAAACAAATTAATAAATGTGCCTTGTATGATTACGATAGAGACAATTTCATTTACCCATACCTTTAGAATTAAAGTAACCTAACAATATTTTGGCAAAAGAAAAGATTTGAAATATCACAAAGTTGCCATATTAATGCCTCTATTCCTACAGAGTATCAACTCTGTAGGAATAGAGGCATTAATATGCCTCTATTCCTAAATAAATGTAAGTAAATTGAAAGTAAATATCAATTTACTTTTATATATTATGGCAATATTGACTAACAGTGTCCTCCTGTTTTTTATTCGTAGGAAACGATGGCTTTAATATAGCAACTCTATGATATTTTAAATGAGACAGCTGTCACCTTTCGAAAGAAAAGATCTATATTAACGACCTAAAACACTTTCTAACCATAATTTTGTCTTTTATTAACACACATTTCAATAAAATAACTTTTACCAGATATATACTCGCTAGAGTATTATTGTTCTGTGGATATATACCCGGTAGCCGGATAACCAGTTAATCTAAAGATTGATCGCTGACTATTGTTTGACATAAGACGTCTTATAGAATAAGCGATTAATCAATACGTCAATAATGCCAATCTATTTGTTTTTTACGGAACATAAAGTTGATATACCTAATATTTAGAGCGTGCGCTGAAGAACTCTTTACCCTGATCGTTAGTCAATAAATTCTATCACAGATACTAGATGTCCCATACTTACGTTTAGGACTTCCCTGAAATTTTCATACGAATAAGTATATTCCCGACAGTTTGTAATCTCTTCATACCTTCTTTCTAAAATCAGTCAAACTAAATATTCACTTTAAACTAATGGTTAGATTGTGTTATTTAAATCCTTAAGTGGTATAAAGGGGCTGCGAGTTCGGGAGATAGGAAGGGGTTTCATAAGTAGAGTTTCTCTAAGTAGGTAATATCAGTTTTTCGTGATGGAATGCAAAATAGGAGAACGCATAGGAGTAGTAAAGCAAAGTAGAAGGAGAAATGCATTATATGTCCAGTCCGAGGTTCTACCTGCAAGGCATTAGATAATGGCTGATCGTAAATTATTTCATTTTTTTATAGAATAAAAATGTCAAATGTATCAACTCACTGTAAGTTCCATAATCACCTCATACCTGGCCTTTAGACATTTTGACGGGCTCCTTGGCGCGTTCGGTAGAACACCTGCCATGCGCATCGATGGGTCGTGGGTTCGAATCCCACCGCGCCGAAATGTATATAATTTTCTGTAAGCACGTCTTCCCTACGTCTGGTAACTTCGGGCATTAGGAAGGAAGCATATGGGAGGAATATCGTAATTTCAACCGGATAACGAACCACCGCTCATGGATGGAAAAATCGTGAAGTGCATTTCGAATGCTCGAAGTAAAAGGTAGGTCGATAGCGCATCATTGACTGATGTTCTGTGGGCTCTGTAGCTGAGGTATCACCTACCAACAAGTGAACTTCATGCTCGTCTGTCGATATCTAACATAAAAAAAATAAGACATTCGTCAAATTTGTAGGCGCTGAAGGTGTGTTGCCGGCCTTAAATATTAATTGTGATCATTGATTAGTTTATAACTCTTCTTAAGATTATAAATGAGGTTTATGTTATAAAATCTCAAGACAAAGTTTTAATAATGACAATTCTTCCTACGTATTGAATATTTTAGTCATTAAAATTAGTTTACAGAAAATTTAAAGAACAGAAAAGATTAAAGCAATCTTCAGTTTATACGGGTACAAATCCTTAACCGTTTCACAAATTGTATTATTAGCAGACTTGGAAAAACATTAATATCAACAAGGAATAATTAATTGATGATTCTTGATATTGGTTTATACAAAACACGCTTGTCCTAGTCATAAGGAATTCCCTTTTGTTATTTCTTAATTAAGACATGTGTTTTAATCAATATAAATTGCTATTTTGTAATAAAACACTAGTTAGAATAAAAACTCATTGTTGTTATAATAATATTAATCGTCAATTAGAAATGCCTCTTTTGGTATTATTTAAATTAATCTGCATACATATTTAATAAATAAGCATTTTGTACAAAAAAGAAAATATGGTATTTTTTCAGGAATATAGAATGACTAAAGTAAGTAACGTAAAAAAAAAACTAATTTTATCAAAGAAAAAAAAGCTATTTTTTGTCTAATGATTTCTTTAGGAAAAAAAATGGTTACGTTATTTTTGTACCATGGGTGTCTTTTTTAAATATGAAGGAATACGATTTTTGCAATAAAAATATAAATGCTTTTTTTTATTTGTGGTACTTTTGAATTACAGGTTCAGTTAACGGTTGGAGATTCGTAGATTGAAGACTGTTTCAGCTTTCGAGTCAGTGGAAAGTCAAGTAATCAAGTATGAACCCAGAACCGGTGGTTGAGAAGATTCAGGAGTCAGGATTACTGAATTCCTAAGAACTCCTGTCTGTAAGAGTGGAGTATTCATGTGTAAAGGCACGTTGCCCATCAATTTCCACAGGCGTATACTTTTGCATACCGCTATAACATCTATTTAACTAGCAATTCTGCGCTGCTGTGATCCTTTAATTAAAATTAGATATTTCATAAAGCCATAAAAGGGACATTTTGCGAATTTATTTACAATTTTAATAAAAAAAAAGGTATGTGTGTACTTATGTATACGCGTTAGAAGTTATACTTCTTTGGCGTCTGAAGAAAAATTTTAAAAAACAAAACTGCAGTAAATATCGAAGCAAAATGTTAAAATCAATCAAATTCTATTCTGTACGTATGAAGTTACATGTCGTTTTTTTGGGACATCGTGCGCGCGCAGGTCATCTGTAGCCAACTTCATCATGTTAATTTTGTGTCACAGATGCGCGCGCATCTTAAAATTTCACTCTCATCATTTTTTCATAACGCGCCTAAAGAAGTATAACTTCAAAAACATCTGACATAAAATAACTCAATATTTTTTTAGTTCGAGAAAAAAAGTTACCACTTTATCTCCCTTTGAACAACGTACTCATATTTTATTTTGGTTTTTGCTTACGCCAATATCAAAAAAATAAATAAAAGACAACAAATTAAAACGCGGTCCATTCATAACATTATCTCGACTTTTCTTATTTGATACTGCTTTATAATTTGATATCCATAATCTGTCCTGCCTCATTTCAATTCTTGTTGTTGATAATTATAAGAATTATTTCGTACGTCCGTAAAACCCCAAAGCAAATTTATTGGAATAAAGAACGCACTTTTTTACTCATACAAGATAATATATAATCAGTTGTGAGGCGAACAGATTGTGAAGCAGACGTGATTGCAGTTATCACTGGAACGAAATTTAACTCTGTCAGTTTTTAAACATACGTTTAAATTTAAATTCAGAAGAATGTGAAGAAAAAGTGAAAATACTAACCTCATTCTTACAAAACCAGATATTCGGTTTACACGTGGATCGAGCACAAACAGGTACATCATAAAATTTAAATAATTTATATTTTATTTAAAAAATATTACTTAAAATCAGTGGATAGATTTTGAAATACATAAATTCCTCTAATATAATATCCGTTTTAAATATTAGCTTGTTTGATTTTATATTATCGTATATTATTCGTCTGTTGAGCTTCGATTGTCCTCAAACTTGGAAAAACCAGTCGTACAATGTTATTGCCTCATGGCCACACGTTGTTTAGCCATTCATCCAACGAGGTTATAGTAATAGCCTTATATACTATGTTAGTAAACGCCCAATTTTCCGCAAGTGCGTAAGTTCAATCCAATAAAAGTAGTTTAAGAATTTAAAAATATGGTTGCCCTTAATATTGTCTTTTATTAACGCGAGTATCACACATTTAAATAAAATACTGTATACCGGATTAAAACGCGATTTATTGTTTGAATTTAATTGAATTAAATATGGCAACTTTGTGACATTTCAAATATCAGACAACTGTCATCTTTCTGTCTCCCCGCGACCACGGTTGCTGTAAAGCATCCGAAACGTCGGGATAAATAATTTAAACAATATAAATAATAAATCGCGTTTTAATCCGGTATACAGTATTTTATTTAAATGGTTGCCCTTATATTGCGGAAAGCATAACGTAATCCAATGCTTGAAATAAAAAATAGGTCGACAGCGCATCATTGACTCATGTTATGCGACTGAGGTGCCTACCATAAATTGAAAAAAAAAATTACTTTATACTATTCCTAATATATTCCTATACACGTGGTTCGTATTCCAATTGTCGATTGCTCAAAACTTTTCAGCAGGTAATATAAAATACTTTCCCGCAATTTTAAATATCAAAAGCTTTTTAAAAATTACACTTATATCATTAGCTATACATTGAGATTTTCTATATTTCTAAAATTAAGTGGAAGTCAGTCAAAAAGGCACTAATGGAAAAAGGGATGTACAATAGATGCATTCAGTGGCGTATCAGTGCGGTCCGGTCCGCCCCGGGCGGCGCTTTGTCAGGGGCGGCAAAAAAATCAAATATCAACTTTTTTTTTTAATTACATCACCGTAATAACAGAGTTTCTCTTTCGGTTAGTGTTATTCAAGAAGAGCCCAATTTTTTTATAATCTATTGCAAAAAATAAGGTGAATTTTGAATCCGCACCGGGTGCTAGTTACCTATGCTATGCCACTGGATACATTATGTGTCAGTTCCTCTGATAATTTTTCTTACAAGCAAGTAGGCATCCTTCTGTGCCCTGCCTGACCGAAACAATTTTGATATTATCTTATTTCACCGGGATATGAATTTAGATTTTTGGAACCTACAGTGCTAAACACAATGCGCATACCATTTTATAATTTTCTGTATGCATGGTTTCTCCACGTCTGGTCACTTCGGGCATGAAACGGGTGGGAGGAATATCGAAATTCTGATCGGGTAACGAACCACTGCTCATAGATGGAAAAACCGTGAAGTGCACATTGCGCGTTTTGGTTTGTTTATGGATTTCTGAAAGCTCGAAGTAAAACATAGGTCGACAGCGCATCATTGTCTGATGTTCGGTGGCTGAGGTATCGCCTACCATCAAGTGAACCTCATCGTCTGTCTATATCTTACATTGAAAAACATGTAACACAAACAAAAATTTTAGCTTTAAATTTAAATTTTTAGGATTAAGCTTTAAACTATTTTTCATTTAAATGAATTGTTGTTTTTTCAGACATGTTCATACCAGCTGTAACGACTGCAGTTATGCTCATAGTCCAAATGACTTGCGCTCATAAGTTATTGCCACAAACGACTACACCACAAACAAGTGACCAAGTGTTCTCACAAGTTCGAGTAAATTTGACATATCACGAACTTGTATTCATCCTCAAAAGCAGACACGGCGTAAAAGATACACCACCAAAGTCATTATCGCCATGCGCAAGAGCAATTCTCGGTTGTTGCGACGACAACAAAGTTATTAATCAAGATTGTTCGGAAACTCTAAAATGTGGTGCATTTTTCTTTGATGACAACCCTTGTAATGACTCATTTATCATCGAGGCTTTGAATGCTGCAAAAGTATTTTATAAACAGTTCAATAATGTTTTTACATAAAAATGAGGAATAGAAAATGAGAAAATTTACATAATTATTATACCTGTACGTGTACATACATAGTGATAAGTTAGAAAATAATACTTTGTTCTAAGTCAGAATAAATCTATAGTAAATTGAGGTTTTTTTTTAAATTTATTATTTAATGTGTGAAATGACTTGTTCATTAATAAAATTAAGCTGCCTTTTAGATAAATCTGTGCTACAATGAAAAAATATTAAAGGATCCATTGAAAAGCTTCGGAAGTTATAACTTGCGTGCGTATTCAGATTTCCAGTTTCACAGATTTCAAACCACAGATTATTTCATTCATTTAGCGTTCCGTTGCACGCATCCTTATCGATTTTTCGTTTCGTACTATTTTAAAACGTTTTCATATTAATGTGAAAATAATAAAATATATTTTAATTAACTCTTTTGCAAACATACGAGTAATTTAGAATGATTCAAAAATATAGGTTTACTTTGGATACGAACATGAACATTAGTCATCGGTGTTTAAAAATCGAATATCTATCATTTATTTTGAATCCCCGCCAGACTAATAATAATTTATGATATTATGTAGATATTATTAATTTGTGTCTAATTTCCATAACCATTACCTATAAAAGTAATACTATGTCAATGTTTAAAAGTAGGCTGAAGCCGTTTTTTCTACTTTACTGCAGTCAAGTGATGCAAAGAATTCGCGAATATTCGTATATTTTTCGTCATTCGTATTCGCATGAATGTTGTCGCAGGTCATAAATAAATACTTAAGGTGTAAATGATATTAAGTAATTGAAAGTATAATTTTTATTAGATAACTTTTAAGTAACCCTTAATTATTCATCGTGCTTTCTAAGGTACAATGATTTATGAGCCACATTTTTCAAATTATGGCAGGAAAATAGCCTAAATAACTTATCCTTTGAAGTTTTTAGTTACTTAGCACAAACTTGGATCGACTAGTTGTTCGGTTGCACCATATATTAACTTATATAAAAATTAAAATGTCTGATGAAAAGCCGAAAAGACCGGATATGCTCAGACTAAGATTTTGCCTACTACAGAATTACATACATTTCAATGAAGTAAAATATTGGGGTTTTAATTGCGGTTTTATGCAGTATCAGTATTCATGATTCATCAACTTTGGTGTAAGACCAATACGCTGTCTGTCTGTTTGTTCGCTTTGCTATGAACTAAATATGATATCATGACCATTATTGCGAATTTTTTCCGGAAGTTGTATGTGAAATGGTAGAGAAAATATATGGATGTTTTGTGAAGGTACAATGCTACAGCTATTTGGGCGCTTATAATACTTACACCAATAAACCATGAGAGATAATATTGTTATAATATAATAAGTTAGAATACATAATATATATAAGTAGGTAAGACTGTAACAAATAGTTATTTATATACTCGAAGTAGATTAAAATATTTTTTATCACACTCATACTTCATAGTACACAGTATGTCGTATATAAGGATTAAGGGAAGGAAAGACGTTTCTTTAACCAGTCTATTATTTTTCATATTTAATTACCGGATAAAAACGTGATTTATTCAATTAATTATCATGATTCTTGTCATATATTATATACTACTATTATGAATATGAAAGTTTGTGAGGATGGATGTTTGTTACTCTTTCACGCAAAAACTACTGAACGGATTTTGATGAAACTTTACAGTATTATTGTTTATACATCCGAATAATATATAGGGTATTGAGTTATTTGGATTAATTAAAATGATGAATGATAAAGTAAGTCGCAAAAATGCTGCAATAAGAGAGCTAAAATAAATAATTGTTGGGCATAGCAGGGGCGGAGTGCTAGTTATTGAATAATTTTATATTTATATACAAAGTACCTAAACCTAAATGATCCTTATTTCCTTATATGCTATTAAAGCAGCGGATAATTGGCAGTGGCGAGTCCCATTACGTATTTATGAAATTCAGTTCAACGAAAACTTCTAATAATTAAGTGAATATTTATACTTAAGTTCCACCTCAGTTTGATTAATTAACACTAAATACTCAAGGTATGTTGTTTATATTTGTATGAGTGCTTAAGAATTTTTATTTTAATAATTAAATGTAGAAATCCGAAACAGTTAGTATAATATACGTTAATATACTTTACTTTGCTCAGTTAAGTATTATATTTACAGATGCTTTTGTTTTAAATTATTTTGGAAAACATTTTACATTCAGTGTTTTAAGGTTTAATTTTTGTTAAGAATTTAGAGGTGCCCTTGAGGCAACAAAATAGTGGAGGCCCCCAGGCCCCAAATTTTAAAAATAAAACGAACATTTATTTTAATGGTATAAAAATAAGAACAATTTAATCATGTTTGGACAAAGTACAGCAGTTCAAAGTATAACAGCGAAAAAAATATCAAAGGAAAAGTGGTTTACTAGTGTTTACTCGTCGGAATTTGGAATATAAAAAATTCTGAAGTCTATTGTGGAGCCCCTATTTTGTGGAGGCCCAGGGCCTCAATTTTTATGTATCACTAACAATGTGTTTGTTGATGATCGTAGTTTATAATCATAATATTATATTGATAGTGAATTAAAAATGATTTTATATGTTTGATTATTGAAATAAAATATACTATACAATATTGATTAAAGACAGCTTTTTAACTTTATATAATAAATTACTTATTTTAAAATCCTGAATAGCTTCTCATGCCATATATGGACATAAGCCAGCGGCCATTGCACAAATACTAATATTATTATGCATACATAATATCTAACTTTAAATGATTACACTTTCAATGGATTCATTCTATTTTCTAGATGAAGCAGATAATTATAATCCTTGGAATTCTCATTGCGTTGTCAATTGAAGCAAAAAGTGAGCACGAATTAATAACAACTGTCAGTAGAGTTGGTAATGTAAAGAATAACATAAGAAGGAATAAGCGCCTACAGTCACCATACAAATCAGAACCTATTCAAAAAAACAACAGGAGAAAAGATCAGCTACTCTCACAAATTGTTCAGAAATTGGATGAGATTAGCTTTAAAGTGGATCGACTGCTGACTCGGACCTCGCCTATCTATGTACAAGCTCCTGAAACTCATTCCAACCAACAAAATCAAAATTCCACAATGGTAAGCACCAAAATATTTAATGAAGATAATAAAAGAGCTAAATTCGGTAGATATATTAATGATTTCGTTCCTCCGGTTATAGCAAATAAAACTAATGTTATCGTTGCTCGTAACAAACACCTTGATGATAGACATTTTAGTTCTAAAAAAAGTAATATAAGTCCAGTAATGTTTCACTCGGACTTCCCAAACAAAGATTTAAGTGACCAACCAGAAGTAGAACATGGGTCAATTGTGTATTAATTACTAGTGGGTATACATGGGTGATAACATCGTCATGATCGTAGAACAACGGCGGATCTGCAAAACAGCTACTTTACAGGAGAGCGTTATAAAGATTGATGTCGTTTTTTATGCATAATTAGAACACGGCTAATCTATTCGGGTTCAAACTCGGGAATATTATGTTTGGTGTCTTTTTAATATTAACTTTATACAGATTACCGTGAGGGGAGGCCGAGGGGACGATGTAGTACATTGAGGGTATAATACGCGTTTTTGTGCTGCAATGAAAAAGCAGAACCGCTGTTATTCTAGGCAGTAACTTGATTGTTTTTATCAAATTCCACTATTTTTTTGTTCTGTTGAGAATTGACATTATTTTAAAGATTTTTATACATAAAACTAAAATCGTAAAAAATTAGAACCGTCGTTGTTCTACGATCATGACGATATGTCAAACGACGAACATAATATCTGTTATACCTGTTACTGTTACTCAATAATAACAGATGTAAATATCTGTTATTTAAATACTAACGGTCTTACATATAAACGTAGTATAAGCTTGAAATAGTTAAAATATGTTTTTATTCTTCTGTTCTGTAGTCTTTTTGTATTCAATAGAGCGGGACAAATCATATTTTAAATATATCAAGCTCATGCTATGCTATGTTTATAAGTAAGACCGTACAGGAATTACAGATAATATAATCTAATTTAAGAGTGACTTTTCAATGTGATTTCTTTCCTGTGAAACATCCAACTGTATTTTTTTTGGATTATACATATAAATAGCAATAACAGTTTTTTTGTAATGTCTTGTTACTAGTTGTAGTTGTTACTAGTATTTGTTAAACAGTTGTTTATTTATTTATTAAACGTCACCTGTTATTTAACATTCCATGATATTTTATATAACAGATATATCAAAATCGCAGAAGCAATTGTTATCTGTTATCTTTGAATACCTGTGATTTCGTCTCACTCCTACTAGTGGGTCACTAATTCCTGGGTACGAAGAAATGAAGTTGATGGGAAAAACAACTTCAAAATCTATTTTAATTTCAATTTATATAGTGTTCTATCTCTTCCCGACATGCGTTACAAAGTCACTTAAAGTAAAAAGGCGTTTGGTTAATTGTATTTTTTTGAGATAGGGAACTTCCCTAGTTTCTTTGATAAAGGTTCCCTAGTTTCGACTTAATCCAAAGTTTTATCATAATCGGATGAATAGTTTAGGAGTGCATAGAGGACAAATATACATTAGGTAATTTAAACTGGTTCTTATTTATATAAAAATATGGTCATAATATACTTAGGTCCATCACATGTTACAATTATAGGTATGAGGTATATTGTATGTTAGGTAAGCAAAATTTTGTATAATATTGTCTTAAATTAACGTAGTATCACACATTTAAATAAAATACTTTTTAAAGGATTAAAACGCGACTTATTATTTATATATTTTTTGCCGTATTTTCGGATCTTTTCAACAACCGTGGTCACGGGCAAACTGAAATTTGACAGCTGTCTGATTTGAAATATCACAAAGCTGCCATATTAACGCTATCTATTCTTATGGGGTCGCTATTATCATTGATATTATGAGATAACTTTGTAATACTATCTGGGGTGCTTAATTTTTCACGAAATAAGGCAATAATACAGTATAGTCATTTCGTACTTATTAATTAGGTAACAAAATTTTAAATCTTAATGAGTAACTAATTGATTTCTACGGCACAATAATCTCAGAGCAATATATTTACAATATTTTCCAAATTAAAACTATTAAAGGAACTATTATTCCGAAGAATAGCGTTAACAAGAGATTGACAAAAATGTTTATTTTTATTATTTTTTGTGTTAGAAATCGACAGACGAGCATGAGATTCACTTGATGGTAGGTGATACCTCAGCCACAGAACATCAGTCAATGATGCGCTGTCGACATAATTTTTACTTTGAGCATTCGGAAATCTATAAACTGAAACCGAAACGCGCATTGTGCACTTCACAGTTTTTCCATCTATGAACGGTGGTTCGTTACCCGGTCGGAATTTCGATATTCCTCCCACCCGTTCAATGCCCCAAGTTACCAGACGTGGGGAAGACATGCTTACAGAAAATTATAATCATGTCGTCACGGTGAGATTCGAACCCACGACCCATCGATGCGCACGGCAGATGTTCTACCGAACGCGTCAACGAGTCCATCAAAACAATGCTTTCTACGGCACAATGATTTCAGAGCAATATTTTCTAAATAGTTGTTTCGAAGAATAGTGTTAACAAAGAGATAGACAAAATTGTTTATTTTTTTCTCCCCTTTCAATTTCGGATAAATATAATCAGAGTCGTCAATTCTACTGTTATGAATAGATTAAATATTTTAAACTTTATAAAAAAAGATAAAACATACGTAGAAGACAAACAAAGGAAAGTTCAATTGCCTTGTCGCTAAGCTTGTTTACACGAACATATTGATTACATTAATAGACATACATATTTATGTATATAAGGGGGGGATTATATTAATAACACAGAACAGGGAAATGTTCTGTGATTAATAATGATAATCTTGTCTTATGTATAATTTAATATTGTCTTTTATTAACGCGAGTATCACACATTCATGGACCTAAAAAAAAGAGCGGACAGAACGTCGCTAAGAAATATTTGAAGCACCACAATGGCGGCGGCGAACTATGTGTGAGTGTCTAAATTATTGCCAGATGGAAAAAAAATACCCAATTTTAAGGTGTGGTGACCTCGGAACTTGGATTTTATTATAAATAACAAAAAGGCAACGTAATACTCTAAAATCAAATTGATTTTATATAAATGAGCACTTTTAAAATAAATGATGTATTTTTTGTTTAATCTTTATATTCATTATTGCGTTTGTATTATTTATAAATGAACTGCATTCAAGCTCAAGGTAACATGTTAATTATTTTTTAACTTTTATTTATACTCAATAAAATTTGGTATACCTAAATAATATTTGATCTTCTTATTTAGATATTTGTCTTTTTTGATAATTGATGGTTTTTATATCGAGTGTGCCTTTTAATATTGATCTCCTAATAAATACAATTTGATCTATATTATAATTAAAGTTTAAAAAAATTCGACCAACCTATAAATATTTTTGGTAAATATATTTAATGAAAAAATATATTTATTTATAATATTATAATAAATTTACACGGTGCTAAGTACATTAAGATAAAAATAATTTAACTCCTACGTTTTAGGTAATTTGCAAATTTAAATTACTGACAACACTGTTTGGTTGCGTTTTGCTAAATTATATTGAAGTATAAACGAGAATTATGGTGAATAAATAACTTGCTTACTTATGAAAGGTGATTCCCTGACTTTATTTAATGGAACCATTATGATTTCTACAACTTTTCACCACGTAGAACGGCATCTTTTATTTTTCGTCATATAACATCACGCGCAGGCGGTTGGAAGCGTAATGGCGAGCGATCGGCTTCCTATGGTGTGAATGTGTGCGTGCCGGCGTGTTTGTATTAGCGAGCTGGCTTCCTAGGGGTGCTTCAGTTATTGTAACGAGAGGTGGTGTCCGCTCTTTTTTTTAGGTCCATGCACACATTTAATTAAAATATTTTTTACCTTTAAATAAAATACTGTCTGTATACCGGATTAAAACGCGATTTATTATTTTATTTTAATCCGGTATACAGTATTTTATTTAAATGTGTGATACTCGCGTTAATAAAAGACAATATTATTTTTTACCTTGTTTTTATTTATCCCGACGCGACGTTTCGAATTACTTTCCAGTAATCATGAGCATACATATATAATATAATATAAATAATAAATCGCGTTTTATCCGGTAAAAGTTATTATATTTAGATATATGTATACAATTCATAATATCACACGCTGTTAATAATAATTAATATCACAAAACCCACAAAAATTGATGGACCTCATAAATATCTGATGAAAAAGGAATGAAAGATATAAACCAGTACCTCATATTATAATATGTCAGGTTTAAAAAGTCGTTAGGCTATTTTGTACAAACTCCGGGACAATCTGTTAACTCCCAAAAGAATTAACCGTGACGCGATCATTTTGTTTTAGCGAATACGTTTGTTTGTCGCCAAAAGGCAATCAATTTGACGTAGTTGCCGTAATCTGAATTATTCTCGAATCCCGGAATGTTGTGGTCACACAAAGCATGTAAATCATTCAGGCATATAATATTATGTTCTGTGGTTTTTATACATTACACATTAGAAATACATAAATTCATAATTATTACTTACTAGCTGTTCCTGTCTTGTGTTGCAATGCCGTAAAAATGTTTTTTTTTTGTGGGCAAGGAGCCATTGCTAGAGATCGCATAACAACTCACGAATGTACTTCCGAAAGCTGATAACCGAATTTTCCGAATCCCAGAAAAAGATAAACATTAAAAAAAATTGATTCGATTTCTTGAAAAGTAGCCAAAAATCCTTTGGCACACTTTCTTGTATTGTCAAAATGAAGGTCCAAAGGTACCAAAGCAATAAATCGGAGGTAACAGAAATAAAAAACATTCAAAATCTCCGCAAATAATCAAATACGCCGGAAATTCTTTTTAGGGATTATTTATAATATTAAAACGAATCTTTGTACCTATTTCATCTCGAAATTTGGTTATCAGCTTTCGGAAGTTTATCCCAAACTTATGAAAGTTTCATCATAATCGGACGAATAGCTTAGGAGCGCATAGAGGACAAACATACTTACACTGATTTCTTTTTATATAGATTTATTTTATATGTGGAGTGCACATAGTCATGGCTGTGGCAACGATAATCCTGAGATCCATTTTACGCACGGCACACAAACTCGTCAATCTTAGTGATTTAATATGTTTTTATGTTTGTATCTTTTTGTTTTTTTCTACATTAATTTTGTTTTTTATAAGTGTACTCTATGAGTGTTTTGTGAAATAAATGTTTCAGTCTTTTTCCTTTTTTTTCAAGTAGTCATTAGCAATTTCAAACAATATGCATTCTGTATTTTAGGTTAACTGCAACTACTCTGTCTGAAAAATCTCTGAATTCGACCTAAAACTAAATTAATCAATCTTTATCTTAAAATTATAACTAAGGATACCTTAATCATTTATTTTTATTTATTTATTAAAATACCCCACATCATACATATATAATACAATTTTCTACAATTTGTTGTTCTATATATATGTACGTATATATATGACAATAATTTAGTGGATTCTTTGAAAATAAGTTTGAATTATTTGTATATAACTGAAAAAGTAGATTAAATTACATATTTATTCTATCTTGTATAACAAAATTGACTCCAGTGTATTAAATTTTGACAGACGAGCATGGGGTTCAATTGATGATAGGTGATAGCTCAGCCACAGAACATCTGTCAATGATGCGCTGTCGACCTACTTTTTCTAACATAAAAAAGAACCTCAAAGCTCATTTAATTCAGAAGCACGTTAAATATATGACCAGGGAAGCATAACTTATAAGAACAGTGTCGGTGCATAATTGCGTAAATATCCTCTATATGATGTATCCATAGGTTTAATATTTTACTAGGTTTTGACCATTGACATAGTAATAAAGTTTTGACTGTGACTTCGTCCGCTTGGTGCGTTTTAATAATGGCTTTCATTTAACATTTTATCCTTAAGAAGGGAAATCCTTCACTTGTCAAATTTATTTATAGAACCTACAATAAAAGGCGATTATAATATCCTATAATACCTGCAAAATTTTCAAATATTTGATTTAAGTTATGCTTACTCCCGTCAGATACATATACTCCTTTAAATTTCGGGGCAATCTCCGAACTCGTTAATAGCCAAAATGCGGAATTCCCTGCGGTAGAAGAACTCCCGACCCGTCGAAACGCAAGTCATCTGCTACCGCTCTGACTGACTACCACGATCACTTAAAAAAGTATTATTTCTGTCTTACTTTTCAGCTTAATTGCATTGGTACAGTACTTAGTCAGTAAATATAACGTCGTTGTGTGTTTAAATTATTACTTTTTACTTAAAAACATTCATATGTATTTTTTATGTTAGATATCGACAGACGAGCATGAGGTTCACTTGATGGTAGGTGATACCTCGGCCATCAGTCAATGATGCGCTGTCGACCTACTTTTTACTTATTCGGAAATCCATAGACTGAAACCGAAATGCGCAATGTGCATTTCACGGTTTTTCCGCTATGAACGGTGGTTCGTTACCCGGTCGGAATTTCGATATTCCTCCCACCCGATCAATGCCTGAAGTTACCAGTCGTGGGAAGAACATGCTTACAGAAAATTATAAAAATGTGGTCCCGGTGGGATTCGAACTCACGACCCATCGATACGCACGGCAGCTGTTCTACCCAACGAGCCCGTCAAATTATTATCATTCTTTATTTGAACATTATTTAAGTATTTACGTTTATTAATATTTATTTTTTAGAATAGCGCGCTGTATCTCCAGTTAAATAGGCACCGCTGAAAATCAGTGCTGTGTTGTGCCACGACTATCACAGATACTCCTAAGGAAATGGTCATTTCACAGCACAGGAACTATTTAATATTACCTTTATTATTATTTTTTATATTGTTTCTTGTACTTTTTTTATTTGTGTCATGTGAATGCGGAAATAAATTAATTTTCTTCCTCCAAGTATTACTTTCCGTGATCATCAAAATCATATTTTAGTCATTGTGAATCAATACTTATACTGAATTTTGTATTTTGATGAAAGCTTCACGGTTCTCTCGGGAGCGCTCGCAACTCGTGTCGGATTGTCGGATGAAGCTAAATTGCCCCAATTGTACCTATCGATTGAAACTGCTACAACATTTCCACTGATGATGTTCTGAAAGTTAAACCACTTATGACTTACGAATTTCTTTCTTGTTAATACGAGTAATTACAGACAGATTTAAAACCTTACTTGACTTTCACTTTGTAGTGTCATTTAAAAACGTTCGAAATCTGAAATTAATAAGTGTATAGATAGGAAGTAGATACTTCTTAATAAAATGTATTTAAAAAAATTAAAATAAGTATGTTTGACCTCTGGTGATTTGTTCGGCATACGCCAGCGAAGGTTCCTGGCCCAAAAAAAAAACCACTTTTTACTTTAGTCGACATTGCAGCGCATGCCGGGTACCTAGAGCTAATAATTTACAAAATTCTTGTTGCATTTTCTTGTTCAAAGTTTTAACAACACATATTATATTATGTGATATTGCTTTAATTGTAAAAATATTAGTGCAAAGAAATATCTGTAATTTTTTCTTCTGTATTGTTCTGTTTAGTTAGATACAATTTTATTATATATAATTTGAATATACTTTTTTATATGATTATTACTTTTATTACAATTTTTTACCCTTTGGAAACACATACGTTTAAATGAAGTCGATAAAGACAACTTCTACTTCATAAATTGTATCTGTCTACTGAGTTTTTCAAATTAATAGCAATGACGTATAATATAATAATAATAATAATAATAATAATAATATAGCCCTTTATTCAGATCCACTTAGCCTAATAACATTATTCTTTAACAAACATGAAACTTAAAAAACAAAATAACTTATTCTAGTAGTTGCAATTTATTTACTTTTTGTAGATCTGTTTGCCAATCGGCAAAGGCCTCCTCCAACCGTTTCCATTCTCGTCTCTCTTGAGCCACTCTGTTCCACATTACTCCTGCCACTTCTCTAATATCATCATCCCATCTTTTCTGCGGTCTACCTCTTTTCCTTTTACCTTCCCTCGGATACCACCTTGTCACTTTTTTACTCCATTTGTCATGTCCTCTTATCATGTGACCTGACCATCTCCATTTAAGTCTTTTAATTTTCAATTTTACATCTATGACTTTTGTTTTGTTCCTGATGACACGGTTTTCTAGTCTATCTGATCTCTTGACATTCAGCATACTCCTCTCCATAGCGTATTGGCAAGTTGCGAGTTTTCTTGTCATTTCATGAGTTAAAGTCCATGATTGGCAGCCATACATAAGGACGGGAAGAATGCAGGTGTTAAACAGTTTGCTTTTGATATTAATATGAAGTTTTTTGTCTTTCATAACCTCTCTCAAGCTCCAGTATCTTCTCCAGCTGTTCGTGATTCTTTTATTTACTTCCTCGCGCATAGGTTCTTTTGGAGTAATGAGCTGTCCTAGATAGATGTAATCATCAGTGTAATTGATTTCGGTGTTTCTTAGAAGTATCATTTCTTTCTTTCCATTTGTCATCACTCTAGTCTTCTCTGGGTTAAGTTGCAGCCCTACTTTCTCACTTTCTGTCGCAAGATCTTCTATCATAGTATTGATCTCTTCAGATGTTTTAGCGAATAACACTATGTCATCGGCGAATCTCAGATGAGTCAATAATTCACCATCTACATTGATCCCGAAATTTTCCCAATTGATTTGCCTGAAAATTGATTCCAGAACAGCTGAAAATAGTTTTGGAGATAGGGGGTCTCCCTGTCTAACACCTTTTCCTACTTTGAATGGATGCCCTTTCTTTTCTAGCTGAATTCTGGCTGTACTGTGACTGTATACGTTTTTTATTATCCTAATGTATTTATGCTCGATCCCTTGTTCCGCTAATGCTTCCCATATGTTTTTGTGTATTAAAGAGTCAAATGCTTTGCTGTAGTCCACAAATGCAATATAATATATAAGCTGGTATTCATTGTACTTCTCTAAGACTTGACGAACTACATGGATATGGTCAATTACAGAGTAGTCTTTGCGAAAACCAGCTTGCTCTATGGGTTGATGTTCATCTAGTGTTCTTTCAATACGTTTTAAAATAATCTTAGCGAAGATTTTGTAGATGTTTGACATAAGACTGATAGGGCGATAGTTTCCAATTTCGTGTTTATCTCCTTTCTTATACAACAGGATAATATTAGACTCTGTCCATTGCTGAGGTATTATTTCAGTGTTTAAGATATTGTTAAACATATCTGTAAGGACAGGTATTAATATTTCCTTGTGGTGTCTTAAGAGTTCATTGCTTATACCATCGGGACCCGGTGTTTTATCCACCCTTTGGGTAACTATAGCTTTCTCGACTTCAGCTTGAAGAATGCTAGGAATGCTAGCGGTACCCGCCAGATCGATTCCACTTTCTGTTGCGTTACTTTTGTACAGTTCCTTGTAATAAGATGTTGCTATTCCCAGTATGTCTGCTCTGTGATGATTAAATTTTCCACTGTCCTTTTTCACTTTGACAATCCAATCCATTGAATTCTTCAATTCTTTAAATGCTTTTTTGACTCCACCCGTTTTACTTATATACCTTTCTAAGATTTCCATTCTGCTTTGTTTCCTATCTTTTCTCATGCTATCTTTAATTTCTTTACTAATCTTTGTTAAATGTTTTCTTCTGTCTTGTGTATCTTTAGCACTAATTAACTCATTCCTCACTTCTAGTAGTTTTGTGGTATTTGTTGTTAACCATTTTTTTGGTTCATTTTTGGTATTTGAAATAAGGTGTATTTGGGTTTTTATGGTGTTTTCTATCCAGTTGTACTTTTCTTGCGTTCCTAAATCCTTTGTGTTAGATTGAAAATCTGTGAATTTGTCCCTTAGGGCGATAGTTATTTGTTCTAACTGATGTTTCCCGAGCTTTACATTTCCTAGGTCTCGTCTTGGTCTAGAATTTTTTGGTTGATCTGCTACCAGTTCTGTTCTAATTAGTCTATGATTAGTGTTAAAGTTCAATTTGTTGATTACGGAAAAGTTAGTGAAGTAGGTGTTTCTGTTGGTCATTATAAAATCAATTTGATTTTTTGTTTTACCGTCCGGTGAGATCCAAGTCCACATGTTTTTCTTGCTTTTCATGAACATAGTATTTAAGATGGTTAGGTTGTTTTCTAGTGCAAAGTTCGTGATATGTTCTCCATTTCTACTTCTAGTTTTGTTGCTGTATGTGAATGGTCCTAGTATATTTTCTTCTCCTGGACGTCTATTCCCAATTTGACCATTCCAGTCTCCCATTATTATAAGGTTTTTATGACCATGCTCTTGGATCGCATTGTTTAAATCAAGGTAGAATGTGTTTATTGTTTCTATATCAGATTGTTCGGTTGGGGAGTAAATTTGTAGTATAGACCAAGGATTTTTATATCCAGGTAATTTCAAATTCAACATCGCAATACGTTCTGAAATGCCTACAAATCCATCCACGTAGTTTGTTATATGTTTTTTAACAATGAATCCGACACCATGCAGGCCTTGAGTCTCGCCTATATGATAAAATATGTAATCTGGGAAAGATATGATATTTTCACCCATTCTTCTCACTTCACTCAGGCCAATAATGTCCCATTTAATGTGTTTTAACGCATACATTAGTTCAATAAGATTTTCTTCATTTTTCAGTGTAAGTACATTGAGGGCTGCGATATATATTATGTGTTTATCATTTTTGTTGTTATTGTTATAGTTATATTTATTGTTGTTGCTTATTGTTGGAGGGTTGTGGTCTTTTTCTGTATGTTTGACCTCTGGTGATTTGTTCGGCATACGCCAGCGAAGGTTCCTGGCCCAAAAAAAAAACCACTTTTTACTTTAGTCGACATTGCAGCGCATGCCGGGTACCTAGAGCTAATAATTTACAAAATTCTTGTTGCATTTTCTTGTTCAAAGTTTTAACAACACATATTATATTATGTGATATTGCTTTAATTGTAAAAATATTAGTGCAAAGAAATATCTGTAATTTTTTCTTCTGTATTGTTCTGTTTAGTTAGATACAATTTTATTATATATAATTTGAATATACTTTTTTATATGATTATTACTTTTATTACAATTTTTTACCCTTTGGAAACACATACGTTTAAATGAAGTCGATAAAGACAACTTCTACTTCATAAATTGTATCTGTCTACTGAGTTTTTCAAATTAATAGCAATGACGTAGAATCCATTTATTAATATCCTAAAATCAGTAGTTTATTAACACTTTAAGATAAAATCTGACACGGCAGACTGTCTGCAAATCCGTGATCACGATTGCTGAAAAGCATCGGCAACGTCGGCATAAATAATAAATCGCGTTTAAATCTGTTATAAAGTTTATTTAGATAAGTAATAGCTAAGGAATTTGAACGAAACATCATTATTAATCCATTCGAAATTTTCTCTTCATAATCCGTGATTACAACAACTATAACATGACTGTTTTTTATTGATATAGATTTTTTTTCTCGACTATTAATTATATTATATCTATTCTATATTATATAAACCCATTTCTTTACACATTTAAGTTTTTTTAATATAAATTATTATTTTTTAAATTAATATTTTCTGTTGTTTTCATATCCACTCTATTGAATAATGATGTGGCAAATGCTGAGTGGCTGTCTTTTTTTAGCCACATCTTTAATTAATATTATTTTTGTTTTGTTTTTATTGATATTATTCATATTTTGCTCTTAGAGCATAGAGACAATATTTTAGCTAAATTAAATTTAAATGTTTTAGTTTTAAGGATAAGTGTATTTTTATTTTTTGTAGTGGCCAAATAAAGAAATTTTCATTTCATTTGATTTGCATTAATTACAATTTCTCACATGTGTTAATAAATAGGCTTATTCAAGACAGAAATGGTCGAAGCAACTCCAACTATTCCAGTGTAATGAAGGCACTTATCCTGTCCCATCAGAAACTCGATACGGGAAATGTAGCGATTTGAAGAAAACTTGTCGAGGGTGTGAGAAGCTATCGTGATTCGTGACGTTGATGGTACATCACGCAATGTTATTACTTTTTCTATACAACCCAATATAATATACGATAAATACAAAGTTAAATGAAATAACCTTTATTTTTTTTTTTTTTTTTTTTTATCCTTGAATAAGTAGGCGTTTGCCCGCTATCCCACCTGGTGGAAAGTGTAGATGTGGGCTACGATAGTGAATCACGCCTACCTATAATTGTAATACAAAAAGTATTGAATATTAATATAATATAAAATAATATTAATATTGAATATTAATCAAACACGCTAACTCAATAATCTTATATATTACTAGCGACCCGCCCCGGCTTCGCACGGGTCAAGATTTTTTGGCAAAAAAAGCAGGGGTTGTATGTATTTTTAATGCCACATAATAAAAAAATAAAAACAAAAAAAATCGTCCAAAAATAAAAAATAAAAATTTAAGGGTGAACAACCCTTATCACTTAGGGGTATGAAAAATAGATAGTAGCCGATTGTCAGACCTACTGAATACGCATATAAAATTTGGTAAGAATCGGTCAAGCCGTTTCGGAGGAGTATGGCAACGAAAACTGTGACACGAGAATTTTATATATTAAGATATATCTATATATAAAAGAAAGTTGTGTTAGTTACACCGTTAATAACTCAAGAACGGCTGTACCGATTTTAACGATATCTTATTTGTTGGATTCCTCTATGTCCGGAATAAGATAGAAGCTATTAAAATATTGAAAAAAATCAGGAAAAAAATATATGCATAAAATTAATTATAAAATAAATTAGATTCGGAACTCCGCCATCTTGACAGCTCACGTCATGCATTCTTAGCTTTTTTGGAATAACAGATGTCCACTGCAAATCAGTGACATATTAGACAATTATAGTGGGTAAATGGGCATATTCAAATTTAAGAATCTTATCTTACTTCTTACTAATACTAATATTACAAATGCGAAAGTTTGTGAGGATGGATGGATGGATGGATGTTTGTTACTCTTTCACGCAAAAACTACCGAACGGATTTCGATGAAACTTTGCAGCAATATAGCTTATATATCAGAATAACACATAGGCTATAATTTATAAACAGTTTTTGTATATTGGCCATAATATAACGATAACTATCAAGTAACTCGGAAAAAATCCTGCCTTCTGAGAGCTATCTTGGCGTGCGCTACCTTAACCGTTGGAGTTACAAGAATAAAATGTATGGTGGGATTGTTTGTTTTAAATAGTTCTAAATAAAAGTCCGCGATAGCATATATCTACCTTTTATGTGGAAGCCAATATACCCTAAATTATGAGCCATAAATACATTTAAATTTGATTCATTTTTTCAATTGCAATTGCAATTTAAGAGTATTTAGCTAATTCTTATCAAAATTGATACATTTATCGCTTTCAGTATTTAATATAGATAAACTTTGTCTTTTGCACCAAGTAATTTGGATGAACGGTTTTAAAAATATCACGATATTATTGACTTCAGTGCAGCGTCATTAAGCGGAGATTGATTAAAAAACAGCTCGGTTCAAAAATAAGGTACCCTTAGTACTAATTCTACGCAGACGAAGTCGCGGGCAGACGCTAGTAATTATATAATTTCGAAGCCAAAATTGTGGCAGAACAACGTCTGCGGGGTCCACTAGTTGTTTAATAAATTATAAACTTATTAGTATATAAACAATGATATTTTTATATCAGATGTGTATAGAATATAAATGCTTCATATGCCAAGAATATTCTTATGGGTTAATGAATAAATGTATATCTATAAGCATCAGCTGGTCCATGGGAAGCCCAGAGCACCAGCTCTAGGCACCAACCAGGATGATACGGATTTGGTGTTATCGGAACTGGAACCGGAATCGGAGGCAGAGGTAAAAGAGAAATGTGTAATAAAATAAAATTAAAAACATTCATCAGTTTCATTCTTATTAGTTTAAAAAAAGTTAAAAAATTAAAAAAAAATGTTGAAAATAAACGAATTTTTATTTTAAACAGTAGTAAATAAAGTCAAATGGTCTGTGTTTCGACCTCCGATTCTCTATCGGAACAGAAATCAGCGAAGGTGCAAAATCAATCAAAAGGTCCAGCCTTTCAGAACCGGAGTCGAAATTCGGTAACTTCCCTGGTACCAATCTATTTAACCTCGCATTAAGCGAGACAATGGTGCCAGTATCCTGGGAACCATACCGCATGACAGTATTCTTGGTGGTGCATAATATATGTAATAATTAGTTAAGCAGGATATTGTTTTTTGTTTATTTTAATATATAGTTATTTAAATAAACAAAAACAATAGTTGTTATATTAAAGTAACTTTTGAAGTTATATTTTTATTATAAACCCTTATCCGATCACTTCTTACTTCACAATATAAATCGATCAATTCATCAAAAGCTTACAGTAAATCGTTTCCAATTTTTGGGACGTGATTTATTGGGTTATCTTTCGTAATCACGGTATGATCACACCTCATTCAGACCGCTATTCATAACACAAGCTGTGGGTTTACCATATTTGAGGTATTTCATGGCGGAACTGTTTTCTTACTCTTTATCGTATTTTTTCATAAACGTTTTGGCGAGTGGTAAATACAAATATAGTATCTTCTTCACGAGAGAAGCTGTCATATTGCCTACTTCCCAATATAAGTATGTAAGTTATCGAAATTCGAGTCGAGGATGGTAGATATTTTTGTTTAAACATCCTAGTTCTGAACTTACTGTATACAAAGAAGTGCAAAATGTTAGATTGCATTTCTAACAGGTTTGAACTTTGACTTCACAAGGGAATAACGTAGCCGTTCAATGTAAATATAGATATAGAGGAGTACGAGAATTGTGTAACAAGATTGAACAGGGTCGCAGATTGTACGGTTATATCTCAATGCAAGATAATATCTTCGAGTCTCATTTGAAAAGATCCATTTCACGGTTCGTATCGTCATTTGTACTGAAGCTATTTGAGATTGCTTTCATTTAACCTCATCAGCTTTCTGTGTACAGTGTAATGCGTTTTAATATTGCGAAAGCAGAATAAAGCTACCGTTTGAGGGAGGCTGAAGTAAATAAAATGTTAACTTGCTCCGAATGTAGATAGGTATAGCACGACACGTAGCTTTGTTAGTTTTTCGTGCTAATTTTTTGACACCAGCAATTTACGCTAACTTGAAAAAGTATACCTACATAGGTATTTACGCCAAATGCTGTTTAAAAACGGGCGAACTTCCGAAAAGCCAAAACCGAATTTTGACTTCATATTTGGTACACACGTTCCATTTGGGTCTCCAAGAGTCACAGTGTAAGAATTTTTGGCAACTCGCAATATTTTTCAAAATATTGAATTTTTTGGTACGCCGCTTAGCTGCTGTAAAAAAAATAGCTTAACTTAAAATTTAATTTAATAATCTTAAATAATTTAAAAGTAAACACAATTTTTCTTTTCCAATCCTCAATCGTAAAACATACTCTTTCAAGTTTGCGAAGTGTAAATTGCTGGTGTTCGATTTATAAGTATTTATTTTCTGTATCGGCTGTCCTAATAGTTAATGATATTAAATCGAATTTTACTGCATACAGTCAAATTCTTTGCAGTAATGCATAAACAGCACCTGTTTTGGGAAGGGTTTGGCGCAGTCAAAACCGAATACTGAAGTCAGTAACCAATAAAATTATATGGCGCCGATCATGTGGCACTTTATGTAAACTTGACGATCTAAATCGGCTGGTATGCGCATAGATCTATGCTTAAATCTAGACATCTAAGTAATTAAATTTATTTATTATAGTAAGACTAATTTGAGAATTCTGAATTCTAATCTGAAAACTGATTCTGAATGAATGAATGTATTTATGTATGAATAAATAAAAACTCACATTTCTGGGAGTCAGTCTTGTGCGGGGACTTCTTGTCTCGCACCATGGCTGCTGGGTTCATACACTGGTGTTGGGCGGAAAGCAGCCTGGGCGGGCGGGTTCTGTACTATCGTCCGCGACGCCCACCAGTACTCATTGCTACCGTGTTCTCGTAATTGTGCCAGATACCTAAAACAAACGGTTTAAGATATTTAGTATCTGAAAAAAATAGTAAGTATTTTTTTCTCAACAATGTTTCGTTGTGGTAAAACAAAACATAGTGAATTTTTGGAGCGATTAGCTTTGCTTTGACTAATTGTAAGTACTTGTTTCGAACTAATTTATTATGATTGGAATAAAATCAGGCTTTGTCGAAAGTAAAAATGAATATGAAAATTACGAGTATATCTACTGTAATCTGTACAAATTTTCAATTCCAAGCCTAGGCTCTAGACTTCAGTGACTACTTCAATACTTATATTATCGAACAGAAAACATTGCAATCGCAGATAGACTAGCTTTCAATTAGAATTTTTAAGGTGCTATAGTTCCAGACAAAACACCTTACAAATCAACAAATAATGAAAAGGCAACAATATTAGCATATAATATTGTCTTTTATTAACGCGAGTATCACACATTTAAATAAAATACTGTATACCGGATTAAAACGCGATTTATTGTTTAAATTATTTATCCCGACGTTTCGGATGCTTTTCAGCAACCGTGGTCGCGGGAGACTGAAAGATGACAGTTGTCTTATATTTGAAATGTCACAAAGTTGCCATATTTAATTCAATTAAATTAAAAAATAATCTATTAATTTAGGTAACACAATGTACATCTATGAACGTCAATAAAAAATAATACATATTAAATTACTAATATTACTAATATTAAATGCTTCTAATTTTACATTTACTACCAGTTCACAAATCAAGGGCGTAGAGCGGACGAGAAGAACTGGCAAGAAACTCGCCGCCACTCTTTTTAATCGCCAAGTTTTTGTTTTACAATTATTACATATTAACGCCATCTATTCCTACGGAGTTGATATTTACTGTAATTTTCTATATTATGACAATATTGACTAACGGTGTCCTCTTGTTTTTTAGTATGTTTGATTTGGGGCTTTAGATTTTTAATAACTGGATCCCAGGTGTTGGAAAGTCTCAAACCATCTTCTCTATTGAAGTTAGGATGTTTTTTAATTTCAATAGCCTCACGTACTAGTCTGGGAAAGAATCTACTTTCTTTAGCAAGGATTTTTGGTTGGTCGAAACGTATGTAATGGTTTGGTTTATCCAGAGTGTGTTCACATACTGCTGATTTAGAGTGACGTCTGTTTTTGATATCCGCAATGTGTTCCTTAAGTCGGTTTGAAATGCTACGTTTAGTTTGCCCAATGTAGGATAAACCACAGTCACAATCCAGTTTATATATACTGGATATAAACTGGATTATATATAGTTGTATATAAACTGGATTGTGACTGTGGTTTATCCTACATTGGGCAAACTAAACGTAGCATTTCAAACCGACTTAAGGAACACATTGCGGATATCAAAAACAGACGTCACTCTAAATCAGCAGTATGTGAACACACTCTGGATAAACCAAACCATTACATACGTTTCGACCAACCAAAAATCCTTGCTAAAGAAAGTAGATTCTTTCCCAGACTAGTACGTGAGGCTATTGAAATTAAAAAACATCCTAACTTCAATAGAGAAGATGGTTTGAGACTTTCCAACACCTGGGATCCAGTTATTAAAAATCTAAAGCCCCAAATCAAACATACTAAAAAACAAGAGGACACCGTTAGTCAATATTGTCATAATATAGAAAATTACAGTAAATATCAACTCCGTAGGAATAGATGGCGTTAATATGTAATAATTGTAAAACAAAAACTTGGCGATTAAAAAGAGTGGCGGCGAGTTTCTTGCCAGTTCTTCTCGTCCGCTCTACGCCCTTGATTTGTGAACTGGTAGTAAATGTAAAATTAGAAGCATTTAATATTAGTAATATTAGTAATTTAATATGTATTATTTTTTATTGACGTTCATAGATGTACATTGTGTTACCTAAATTAATAGATTATTTTTTAATTTAATTGAATTAAATATGGCAACTTTGTGACATTTCAAATATAAGACAACTGTCATCTTTCAGTCTCCCGCGACCACGGTTGCTGAAAAGCATCCGAAACGTCGGGATAAATAATTTAAACAATAAATCGCGTTTTAATCCGGTATACAGTATTTTATTTAAATATTAGCATATATTCCTGCTATTAAAATGCTTAACATGAATTCTGGCATGTATCATAATTGTAACTAAGCAGGCTTATTATCGTTTAATCGGTATTCCGCGTCTTATTAGTACGTCACTCAACATCTAAACTTGAGCGAACGCAGAAACCTCAAGTTTGTTGTTGAGCCGAAGCCGGCTTCGAGTTTCAGCCGAGACATAGTTCAAACCGTAACTATTAGATTGAATTAGACCCAAAATAGTTTAGTAAATCGTGGCAGTTCTTGCACATAAATTAAGCTCGTACTTTCAGTTCAAACCTAATTAGAATATTATCATGTTTAATTTTGTTGAACTTATCTTTTTATGTTTGTGGATAAAACTTTACTAAATAAGTTGTTTCGGTATAAAATTCTCCTGGTACTTTTAAATTGTACCCTATACCTTATAAAATATACTTCTTTTCGAGATGAAATGTTCATTTAATTTCTGCAAGAGGCGTACTCAATATTTTCTTAATCCGTTGGGAATAGCAAATATTTTGCTTGTCCGAGTTGTAATCGATGTTGTGAGCCGTTTAATATTGCTTGA
This sequence comes from Anthocharis cardamines, assembly GCA_905404175.1. Classification (NCBI taxonomy): domain Eukaryota; kingdom Metazoa; phylum Arthropoda; class Insecta; order Lepidoptera; family Pieridae; genus Anthocharis; species Anthocharis cardamines. Next base: position 8,503,248 of record FR989962.1, read on the forward strand.
AACGACTCCATTCCTGCGCACGATGACCACTGAATATAAGACTATGATATGTCAACCTATTTTTCAATTCGAGCATTCGGAAATTCATATACTGAAACCAAACCGTTAAAATATTTGCACTTCATGATTCTCATCTATATTTTATCCAGGTTTTTATAATTTTATAACTTCTTCGTTCCCTTCACCTGGAATCATTTTGAAAGCTATTTCCGAAAGACAGAGCTATTTTTCCTTATTGAGAGAGTAATCAATTATTATCATCATGCATGCTTATCAGCCGACGTCTGACAAAATAAAAAAATATAAATGAAGATTTATTATAATAGCAGTAGGTATAGATGTTAATATTATAACTAATAAACAAGAAGTACTTCAACCAACGATCAAAAGAGAAAGGAATGGTATACAACCATACAATCAGAGTTCTCTAAAGATCCCTGGATTAATAAATGTGATTATGATGGAGTGAAAACTGTGTTGGATTTGCGACTGCGATCCGGACACATTCCACTGGGCAAATTTAAATTCTTGATTGGTAAAGCTATAACACCAAATTGTTTTGAGTGTCGTATTGTAGAGGATGTCACACTCACGTGCTGTTTGGAATAACGAATCATACAAGCCTAAAAGCTCGGTTCGCACTATTAATGAAACCATAAAAAGAAAAATAATAATGCCCTTAACGTTATATAAGTTACTAGCGATCCGTCCCGGCTTCGCAATATAGATGTACAAAAATATATCAAAAACAATAAAAGTAGCCTATATTACTCGCTGATAACATTGTATTGGTGGAATCGGTCCTGTAGTTTATAAGTTTATTCGTTAAATACATACAAATCTTTCCTTTTTATAATATAAGTACAGATATAGATATAGATATATACATATATATATATATATATATATATATATATATATAACTAATATCATGATTACATAAATATATAAGATATATGTATGTATAAACTCGTATTACGTTATAGTCGTCAAGCCGGACTTTTGAGCTTGTATTGTAGTCCCGCCACTGATTACTTACATATATACTTATGTATATGTAGAAGAGTACCTAATGTATATGATTAGTATTATTAGATAGGTAATTACGAGTATAATAGGTACAATAAGTTTTAAATATGGAAGACTTATAGACCTTCATATTCACTCACCAACAAAGGTCTAAAAAATAAAGAAAAAAAATACAAGCATAGGTATTAGGTAACATATCGACAACAGAAAACTTTGCTTAGCCATTCGAAAGGGGTTTCTGAGAGTTCTTTCTAACATTATGCATTCAAAATCCATGCCTCTCACAAAGTCAAACCTTTAAGCTACGTTTTCGCTTACACGTTCACTCATGTGTTAAACGCATTGACATAGTATTAAATAGACTTCAGGTCGCATACAAAATTCACGAAAAAAGTATCCCGATTATTTAAGACACGCCTCTTGTCAAATTTTGAAAAATGACACTGCTCAATGGGAACAAAGAAAAGAGTGAAGTCGAAATATGATTTTCTAAGTTAATATTGTCTTTTATTAACGCGAGTATCACACATTTAAATAAAATACTGTATACCGGATTAAAACGCGATTTATTATTTATATTGTTTAAATTATTTATCCCGACGTTTCGGATGCTTTTCAGCAATCGTGGTCGCGGGGAGACAGAAAGATGACAGTTGTCTGATATTTGAAATGTCACAAAGTTGCCATATTTAATTCAATTCAATTCAAAAATAATTTACATATTAATTTAGCTAACACAATGTACACTTATGAACGTCAATAAAAAATACATATTAAATGCTTCTAATTGGAACTTGGTAGTTGTAAATTATTATTTATCTAATGGGGTATAAAATAATATATCAACACGAAGCGTAATCTATAATATATTTGATAAACAACAATATAATATTTTTTATTAATAGTAATTCGTATGTTAAATAATATCCGCAAAAATTTCCGAATATACAGATTGGAATCTTTTCTTTTCCGTTTTAGCGTGAAATCGTAACAAACAAAAAAACTCACTTTCGCATTTATAATATTAGTAAAGAAGTAAGGATAGTAAGAATTATTTTAGTACTAATCTACTCCATGCATCCACTATTCTGTTACACAATAGTTAGCGCATGTGTTGGCCAACCTTAGCCAAACATTTGTAGCGTTCATTTAAAACAGATAATTTTGTTCAAATTTTCAATTATTTGTTAGTTTGAAAGCTTAAAATATATCTTATTTTATATGTACTAACCAAAAATAAGACTCCGTCCGTAAAATTGTTTTTTCGGGAATTATTTTCGCAATTTTTGAAGACAAACTGTGTCATTGTGAAACGTCTTAATATTGGCCGTGCTTGAAGAGAACTAAACAAAATAGACTCTCACATTTCAAGTGAGCCGATATTTACCGGCACGGATTTTTTGCGTCGACCCGATATCTAGTATATTGTTGATCGAAGGTTAAACGTGTAAAAGAAAAATTCAATTTAGAAGTTCAAATATTGTATCATCAAGTGAAGGTTATTCTTCTCTAAAAAATCTAATATGAAATTGTTCCATAATTTGTAAAGGTGATAATAGGTATATGAATACAAAAGTATAGTTGTATTTAAGTCATTTTATCAAAAGCGAACAATGACCTGATATTGTCATAGTTAAGGGGTAGAAGAGTAAGCAGAGATCTTGGAAAGACGTCTTATGTTATCGTTTAACTTTTTTAAATTGGTTTCGTCTATTTCGTACTTAATTACACTAAATTAATAAACAACTTATTTTTCTTTTACTTTAGATGGTGATTTTTACATTTATGTAAAAAAATCAAAACAATCCATTCCTCGTCTTTTAAAAAGTACCAACGTCATGCAAACGAAACCCTTGATTAAAATCCTGGAATCCTGGATATTAATATTTTACCGTTGACTCTCTACAGGTTATTACTTTTGATTTAAGCCTTAGCACAATAGCATTCCTATAAAGCCTATATCAGCGATTTTGGTCACAATCGGGCTTCCTCGTCGTTGAACCGTGAGGTTCATTGAAACGAGAGGATTCATTAGCCTTCCGGAAAAACGATCAAAGCAATCTAGAATCCATTACGTCGATGTAGCGGTGTCAGGTACAACATTCATGAAACCTCTATGGATACAGTCAGGTGATTACTGGCGCCTTACAAAAGAATCTTATCAAAAGACTTATGCCATTTGAACAGGAAAAATGAAAAAGGGAATTAGATTTTTAAAGCTGTTTGATAAAAATATTCTAGGCAATAAGGGCAGGTAAAAAAATAGTGGTTCCTTCGTGGTCTAATGATGTACGTAATAACAATTAAAACACTTAAGAAAAATAGATACATACATATACATCACGCCTCTTTCCCATTACGGTAGGTAGTGATCACGGAATATATGCTCCGAATAATCCGATCCTTACATACCACAACTTTTTCTCGTTTCTATTGGGAGCGAAAAGTGGTTCGCTTAGAGGCGTTTTGCGAAAGAAAAATTTCCATTGATAATAACCTTCTATATCTTCCTCGATCTTGAACAACTCTTTCAAGATCGAGGCATATATTCTTGAACAATTCCACAACTCTTCTGGACTTCCATCCCTCCTCATCACATAAACTAATACACGACATTAATAACCGACATGCACTCGTTCAATTTTTGAATTAAAAATCTCTTATATCCGTTGTATATAATCTTCTTTTTCCTGCCTTGGCTTGTTCCCTTTTTTTATTTGGGGTCGGCGCAATATGTTCTCTTTTTCCATTCACTTCATTCACTCGATATATTATCAGTCACATATCATTCAATGCATGTTTTTTTTGGCCTCCCTTTTCCCCTATACCCATCCACTTTCATATTCAAAGTTTTGATCTGTTGTATTTAATAAACAATTCAATATGTGTCGAATCTGTGAGGTGCCAATGTATGTGTGCCATGAGGCAACTTTCAGCCAACCCTCTGCAGACTCCAGTCGTAATTTATAAGAGCTTGCAGGCTTTAGTGCGGAACATCGATCAGTGTTATCTTATCTCGGCAGCTCCAGACACTAGTTATGTATTGTTTATGTATTATATCGTTCAATCAATCTCTAACGCAAACATGTCTTGAAAAAGCGTTTGCTAGTATTCTTGCATATGGATGAATTGCAAAACCATTACACATTTTAATATTTTTGTGATAGTTTAATACCTAATGTATCTCTGATGTATTTTTACAATAGAAGCTATAGTATAGTGGAATTGTCCCCCAAAAAAAAAGGCAAAATATGTCCTAATCCATTCAAATGGTCACAGATCACTCTCATTCATTAAAAAAAAGAGTAGGCGCTAGGTTATTGACATTATGCCTTACCTTCTTACAGTTATTTTTTTAAATTTATTTGTTTTTTATTGAAGTTTAGAAATTGTCTTAACTATCAGGTATCGTGTTTCTAAATTAGAACCCATCCTTTAAAATTTTGTCTTGCCTTTAATTATCTTCCTATATAAATCTTGTATTTATTATTGGTGCAGTTAGGTGTAAAATAAATAAAGAGTGAGGAAAAAATATAAAGAGAAACTTTCATCAGAGTTTTGTGCATACTAATCACATATCATCGCATAATTATATTATTTCTCTTAGCCAAAATTTTGGGAACGCTATAAATTCACTAAGTAAGTTCTCTTTAAAGTGTCCATAAATTAGTTAATAGTTCATTCCGTACGTGCTTAAGCATACCACTTAATTACATTAAATAAAGACTAGGTTGCACTGCACGGACTCATAACTACGATAGCTCTATCTTGTATGAGCAGAACGTGCTTGAGAAAACGTTATAATTTTAAGCTTAAATAGCTCTTGTCCTCTTACAGTCTAATTGATAAAAGATTATTTCTAAGCACCTATACAAAGGAGTCGGCTGTTTTATGGTGTTAGTAGTATGAGTGATGCAACTATCATTGGAGACTTGACGGGCTCGTTGGCGCGTTTGGTAAAACACCTGCCGTACACATCGATGGGTTGGGGTTCGAACCGTCCGCGTCGCGTCGGTGGAATTTAGTGACAAATCTATGATAGCAAATGCTATGTGCGGTCCCTGGTCCTCTGAAAGATAGTTATAATTGCAGTTGAAATAACAAATTTGATTCAACGTACTTTTGTAATTTATCTTCACAAATATTATAAAAAAGAAAGATTTGTTTGTTAATACGATTTAACTCAAAAACTACTCGACCGATTTTAAAATTTTAGCAATAGAAAGCAACCAACTAATAGTACCTAGTAGGTACTTAGTAGGCAATTATGTTTGTGTATAGTACATATACATTGCACCCGTGCGAAGCCGGGCGCATGGTTAGGAGGTAGTATAATGTATATATTATAATGCTACACTTATGCTAATCAGAGCACGCGATGGCTGTCTACATGCTTAAGTATTGCTGCGTGAGCACAAATATACCTACGTGCTTGGCTCGAACAGAACTTCTTAAGCCAATCGTATTTCAAACTTGAAACAGCTTATTGCGGATTATTAATAAGATGTTATATTTTTTATTTTAGACGGACTCGGTTGATACGTTTGGTAGAACATCTACCTTGCGCTTCGGTGGGTAGCGGGTTCGAATCCCGGCGATACAAACATGTTTATAATTTTCTGTCTTGTCCACGTCTATGTGTTCCCCACGACCGGTTACTTGAACGTATGGGAGGAATATCAAAATTCCGACCGGGTAGCTTCTGACTGGGACCGAAAATCGTGAAGTGCAAATTGCGCGTGTCGGTTTCAGTCTATGGATTTCCAAATGCTATAAGCCTTAATTAAAAAATAGCTCGACAGCGCATCTTTTGATATCTGTACTAGCAACATGCCCCGGCAAAATAATAAATAGGTAATGTAGCTTTCTATTGATGAAAGAATTTTAAAAATCGGTTGAGTAGTTTTGAGTTAAATCGTAAGAAACACAAATCTTTCCTCTTTATAATATTAGTCTACACTATATTATAGTTATGTACTAAAAAAAAAAAAAAAAAAAAAAAAAAAAAAATTGTTTATTCATTATCAAAAAATACATCAATAAAAAGATAAGATATGAGCACCCTTTTAAGTACATATTAAATACTTGTGTCAGGATGCCCAGCTCTTCCATACCAAAAGAAAATAAACTAGATTACAATAAAACTTAAGTTAGGTTTTTTTACAATTTTGATTTTAAATTTTAATTAAAAAGAAAATAAAAAAAAATGAACAATGATAATAATAATCTAGACACTATTAATAAGTTATGTATTTATTTAATTTTGTTTATTATATTAATTTTATATAATTAGTGTTAGTGTTTGTGGTGTGGTGTACTATAAAGTAGTAACTTATATATATCTACTAAGTTACTACTTATTATTGACCTATTATTAGTTTTAGTCGATACATAATGTATCGTATAATAACGACAATCATTCGTATAATAATTTCAATATTAATCCTCATTTCATTCTATCCTCGACATTGGATAACAATTTGACGATTAAATTCCAACAATACCTTTTTAAGTGTACAAATGAAATTGCCGCTTTGGAATGTAGAGAATAACTGAAATAACGTTCCAATGGAAATAATCTCATTAATTTTTAAGGGATGTTGATTAAATAAAATGCCTTTATTTCCTTTATAAAGAAATCTCATAAACACTAAAAAACTAATTTACTTTTAATCTATACTTTTTCTGTGAAGGCCTCCTCCATATTTTTCCACAGCTAACTCTATCCATAACTTTTTTTATAGAATTTGTTGAATATACTAAGTTAAACGGAAAAAAACATAATCTTAATAATTAATATTATGTACTATTTAATGGCAGCAAAAAATAAGAACTTTAAATACTGAAAAGTGGTAATTTATGGCAATGTACCTCATGTATTTCGTTTATATAATATAATAATATGTAATATGTGTAGCATATTATGCTTTCTAGAGCAGAGCTGCAAAAATCAACGCCCGCGGCCCGCTACTTGAATTTATACGGCCCGCAAAATCTTTCTCTTTTCGTATTGATTAAATAAAAATTTTTTTTTGTTATTTAATCCAACAAAACAAAAAGTTTTACATTTTTTATTAAATTGTTTGTAAATTGTAAATATTTTGCGGTCCGCCAATCTATTTAGTCATTTTTATTGACACTATATCCCATTTAATTTAGAGTTGCTCTTTTTTTTATAACAGAGCGGACAACCGAGCAGGTGGGTTACCTGATGGTAAGCAATCACCACCACCCATGGACATCCGCGACTTAAAAATCTCAGATGCGTTGTTGGCCTTTTAAAGATTTATAGGCTCGCTTTTTAAAACCAGCGAGGTCGTAGACAGATGGAAACATTGAAGGGTAGTTCATTCCATAGTTTTATAGATGTGCATTACATTATCTAAAACATACAATAACAGAATAACAGACATCTAGATCAGTGATTCCCAAAGTGGTCTATAACCTGCAAGGGGTCTACGTCAGCGAAAAAAAAATTGGGGGTCCATGAAATGAAAATGGGGGTCCACGATAGTGGATCTCAACACATACACTGATAGTACCTATTTACATACATCATACTATCTCATAATATCAAAACATATAAATTATTTATAAAAGTACCTATGAAGTAAAAATATTGACTTATTGTTATTTTATATATAGTTTATTTTATGTTTATTTAATGTTACGTATATTTTACATAACAGATAAAAATTTTTATTTTGAGTAGTTTTAATTTAAATTTAATTAATAAATGTATAAATTAACATGTGTTTTTACTTTAAGTTTTTACACTAAACTTCACTACAGTTAAAAATTAACAGGAAATCAATATCAGGTAAGTAGGGGGTCTACCCAACACGGAAAAACATGGCAAGGGGTCTACGACACAAAAAAGTTTGGGGAACTCTGATCTAGATAATGTAATGCACATATAATTATATAGGTAGTAAGTTGTGACTGATAGTGTTGGTAGCGCAGTGACCCCGGGTCGTGGATTTTCCTGAATAATAAATGCACCCTGACATGTTTCACACCATACCATTAGTTAGCGGATACATTTTCACCTTTCGCTTAAATCATTTTGCCTTTATTTTATTCATTTTATTTTGGGGCAGCGCGAACGGAACGACAGTTCAATATTTTACTTTGAAACGCTTGCAAAATGTTTGTATTTATTGCATTTATTGACAAAATTACCACGGATAGATATAACGTCTATACCAAATTTTATATACTTTTATTTATAAGTTTATATGCTTTAAATACTAAACTGTGCTTTATCTTCCTTCATGTAAAAATGGAACACCGTATTGACAAAATTTCTGAGTTTCGGATGATGCCCACGGCTTCATTTTTGAAGAAAAATGTTCCCACCTTGCGAGATGAAACAAGACAAAGTCACTCTCATTGGAAATTATCTGTGCAAATATCAATTCAATCTCTTATACCTTTTTAAGGTAAAAACAGTTTTGACTGTATTGCTTTGTCAATAAACTTATTTACTATATACTCACAGTATTAGTTTAATTTATTTGTTATTATATAATAATTTTATTACATGTTATAATTTAATAAAAGATATATTATTTTTTTGGATTTTTTTTTGTACTTCACTGCTGCATTATGGACACGTGTAATGGTAGGTGACATGACTGTGTTATATACAATAAATATATACTCCTATACTTAAATAATTTCAATAAAAGTGTTTTATATATTATGTCATTGGTTATAACAATAACATATTACAATTTAATAAAGCGGAATTTCTCAGTACTTATTCAGTCATATTGTGTTAATTTGCACTTAGACAAAACATCATAGTAATCTTCAACGATGATTAATATTAAACGCTCCCCAATACACATTTCTAAATAGGTAATAAATAATTTGTCAGCGTCTCAGAGGTGTCGAGAGGAGTCGAGTGCCTGAGGCTGAGTTGAATTTAATTTAGGTGGAAACCCTTCAATGACGATAGATGATTACCCGTTCCGATTCCATAATGAATTTCAACCGTATTGCATTGATTTGTAATTGACATTAATGAATGTGATCATTGAGGATTATTGATATCCAGGTAAATAACAATAACACGATACTTAACGACACTTTAAAATCCTTAGATATTCCGGCAATGAAGTGGACAGTAGAGTGAAGAGTGTATATACATATTTAGAAAATATACTTCTTCCTGCCATGTTCCCTTTTTTTATTTTGGGTCGGCGCAGTATGTTCTCTTTTTCCATTCTCTTCTTTTACTCGCCATATCATCAGTCACACCTCTCAAACAAATAAGGAAAGATACAATTTAATTAAACAAGATGAGTGATATACATATATTATATTAACTTCTGTCTCATATATTTGAGATATGTATATATGCCTACGTCACGCAATTTAATATAGTTAAACAAACTTGACCTTTTTAATGCTATCAATATATGCAATTATGCGACACGGAGCGGCTATTTATCGAAGGACTTTGGTATGTCTTGTTTCCTTATAAGTATTAGTTATTCCATAACGATAAAAAGGATTTTAATGCTTTTTATACCCGTTTGGTAAGGCGATGGAAAGCAGCGCTGTGGATTCGCTCAGTGTTACGTTTGTGTTACCAGTCCAGAGGCCAAATCCCTATATTACCCCATATTACCAAATTCAAAATACGAAAGTTTTGGTGAAGGATTAGTACATTTTCCTATTACGAAAATCTTTTGGATCCGATGATCGAACCGTCCGGTCGCGTCGTTCGCATTTAGACAGTATGTTTTTCGTTTGAAATTACTATGATCGTAATTATAATGTTCGTTGTTATTTCGTTTTGCTCTGTTCGCTGTGTTCGACTTTTGTATTATAGCTACAGGCTCAAGATTCAGGAGGTCTATATCCAAAATCTGACGCTGAAATTTCAGAGCGAAACGAAAGAACAACTAAATTTGAATTTTACGATTTTGTTCCTTGAAACTTCGTATTCTGTATTGGTAATAGGCTTCCTGATACTTTTGCGAAAATTATTCGTGCTTGGGCCACAGTATTCCAGTCTGGAAGCTCAGACCTCATAGGTTTTTATGAACAAAATTACCGAACAAAACTACAGCACAGCTGTTCTATTCTCCGCGTTGCAGACCAATTGCTTTCAACATGTGGTATATTATCTCATCATTATATAAATTAATATTAAAGGTGAAAGTTTTTCTGGATTTGTTACTCAGTAACATAAAGCTACAGAATCGACTATTTTGAAATTTGGTAGAAAGCTAGGAAGCTAGGAAAATGGCTAGTCTTAGATAGGAAAATCACATAGAATTAAGAAAAAGAAAGATAAATTTAAATATATCAATCACTAATGCGTTGTCGATCTATTTTTTACTTCGATCATTCGGAATTCTATAAACTGAAACCAAAACGCGAAATGCAATAATATATATATAAATATATAAAATAAACAATACGCATAACATGTTTTTTTCATCAATGAATCCCATCGATCCAAACGATTAATGCCCGAAGGTATCAGATTCAATCACATTGAAATAATCTACTAGCATAAAGAAAGCAGAACAGTATTTTTTTAGAGGAAGAACATTTTCAAATATATTTGAATTCCAGAATCACAAAGGAAGAGAATATTTAAACCAGTTATTTGCCAAGGGAGGTACTGTGACTTCCCTACATGCAATCTCTATAGCACGCATACTTCGTGTTGGTTCTAATTGAATTTGTGAGTTAATTAAACCAACGCAATTGCTCATAGCTAACCGTGCTATAGTAGATACATATGTCTAGCTTATCCAGCAGTAAAATATAAGCTAACTTCAGCCTAGCTGTTACATAACGGCTGTAATAAATTGTACAAGTAAATAGTAGATCCGCCACTAGCGAATTATGAGACAGATACATATCGATGGGTATTATAGTATTTGGGCCAATCTATCAATTTGATATTTTTTTACTTTTTATCGCATCTTATTGATATATTTAATCATGTAAGCTATTAAAAAAAGTAATTTCGGCTTAGAAACACTATATTTTATCATAGTATAAACGCGTATGTTGAATGAATTTCTGTATGTCTCTAAATTTAAACTTTCAGAGCCTCTCTTGTAAAGTTGTGATTTTGCATTTTGGTTCTTATTCATAGTACCCATCGATATTTCTATTTTACTTTCAGTCAAAGAGATTTTCAGTCAGTAGAAGAATATCGAACCTTAGGAGGCGGTCGGAAAATGTATTAATTATATTTTTAAAAAAGTTAAATTAATTATAGTAATAATTGAGATATTGCTAATATAGAAAAATATTAAGGGGCTGACTGTATAAAATGAAGAATGACATTTGTTTGGATAGTGTCACTGAAATAAATAATGAAAGAAACGCCACGTTGGCCAATACCCAAAGCCCAAACCCTAATGAGATCATGATAGGAGGCAGAATAAGGAACTTAGAAGCAAACAAAAATTTTAGATTTCTATAATTGTTTAAGAAATTCTCCGAGAGGATCAACAATTATGTCGGCAAGTGTATTCAAACAACGTTGGAATAAAATTATTTTTAAGCAAAAAACAAAAACCGACTTCAAAACTACAACTACATATTGTATGTACAAACTTGAAATAAAAAGTAAAAAATAATATTATAATTACATCAAAGCATTATTTATTAACAGTTATTTTTGAAGTCGGTACCACACAACCGATGCCGCTCCGTACCGTTCGAAAATTTGTTGCAAAAGCAGGATTAAACAGTCCTTCTTGGCTTGAGTTCAATTATATGGGACCACCTCTGAAATATCCCCTACCAAAAAAAAAGAATCATCCAAATCTCCATAGCTTGCGGAGTTATCGCGTAACAAACATACAAAAAAAAGCAACATACAGACGAATTGAGAACCTCCTCCTTTTTTGAAGTCGGTTAAAAAGGAATAATATTCAAACACCTTTTCTTTGTAAAGGAGGACAGAATATATTGTACAGATGTATTCTCAGTATGTACATTGAACATTGTACTCCCACTTCCAATATAAAATAAAACTACATATTTCTCCTGTCATATTTTATGCACAATTGACGATATTTATGTTGCAAGTTGCGATGCATCTCGCTCGATCGACGAAGCGTACAATATAGTAAGCCATAAATGTTTACGATACGTGTTATGAATTTATCGCAAGTGGTGTTGCTTTCTTTACACTTGTTTTTTATTTTTATTTTAATAAAATATTTTCTTGAATACATAACTATATTTATAAGGTAATTTCAGCATGGGTATTACCACACACTAGAGATATCATAACGTGACTTACGACCGAGGTCTGTCTCCATGTTTCAGTAACATTGCGATAAGCACTGGAAGTTCCGAGTTTGAACTCCGTGAAAAAATATTCGTTCGGGCACAAATTAACTAAGAACAAGACAAAAGGAGAATGATAGGGCAAGAAGGAAATGAAAGGTAAAGTTAATGGAATTAGGCTTCCATGGCCATCTGAACAAAACATAGAAACTTACTTTGTCGGTACTAGAAGATAATACTTTCATGATTCATCAAGCACACCAGTTCATTTATATACCACAACAGCATGATAATTCTACGAAAGATTGACCTACTGTACTATTTTTTTAGATATTGACAGATGAACATGAAGTTCACTTGATGGTAGGCGATACCTCGGCCACAAAACATCAGCCAATCCATAAACTGAAACCGAAATGCGCAACTAGTATACCTACTAGTGCAATATTCGCAGTTACAAAATGTACCTCTATAACAAATCGTCCATCAGGATCGGTGTAGTAGAATCTCATATAGAAGATAGAAGTAGATTAAATTCGCAAGCATTGTCCATGTGGAACAAAGAGCGTTGCTTCGACTCTAACAAAGGCATCAAACAGCTGCGTCGGACGTTGGAGTACAATTACCGAGTGTTGATTGCTCTGCACCGATGTCACCTCATGAGATCGTATGTTGGGAAGAGTTTGATAATTGAAATTTAATAGAACCTGCGTGTTTCATTATTTACCAACTTCAACATTATTACGTAGGTATAATCCATTGTATCGACATCAGCAATAAATGAAGAGGACGAATTCTGATTCGGATTTGCGGAATTAAATCTTCCGCGAATCCGAAATCCGCGATAACCTAAATCTGATAAAATCGAAGACATGATTGCCCGTGCTAATCAAACTGAAGCATGGAGGACGACATTTTTAAAGATTTCTTTTTAAAAACCTGAAATTACATAATTACGTTTTTGCTAAATATAAAAAGATATAATCGTATAAGCTTGACTAAGGAAGTCAAGCACAGCTTATCAGATCTCCTTGCTTAGAAGTCAGCGCCACATTTAAAACTATATCAAAAAATTGGTTAATATGGTTTATGATTATTTATTTTCTCTAAAAGAAATATGTACATTTCACTTAGCGAGAAAACATTGTTTAAACTTAAAAATAATAATAACAAGCACACTTTATAATATATTACTTACATAGCTAAAATACGGGAAAAATCCAACAAACACACACTAAGAACACCACAGTTAAATTCAATTTTACTTATAAACAACTTAAAAATACATCTTAAATTAACTTTTGTTTTTGGTTTCTTTAAAATGTCGGTATTTGTAACTAAGGCGGCCGGTATTACTTATCGCCATTGCATTGTCACTGCAGTCAAGATAAGAGTGGCTATTATCAAGAAAATATATATTTGACTATTTATATTTATTTTTGGTTATTTATAAATTATGCTTTTTTTACACGTTTTTTATTAGCTAATTTAATAAAGAATTTATCATTATTAAAATGTGAAAAAAACTATGAATATAAATTCGTATTTGTAAAATATCATACTTCCTACACAGTACACTGAATCAAAGCCTTTTTTAAATACAAGAACATTTTATTCCGTGTTAATTTTAAAATATAAACAAATAAATAGTGCCTTAAAAATGCTCGAAACAAGTGTTATTAATAAAGTATTCTATATTATTAACATAGCATGTTTAATTTACAAAGCTATCACTTTCCCAAGCACGTTTCCATCCCAAAGCTTTGTTATCCAGGTATCTTACTTAGAGAAAATTGAGAGGCCCATCTCTGTAGACTTTACGTGACATGATAACAAACTGGATGAAATAAACAAGGCAAAAAAAGGTAAATCCCCAAGCCCACAGCCCCATCCTCCCTGATTAGTTTCAGAAACAACCTAACGCTTTTCACTCTTAGAAACAACAGTTCGAAAGTTCTTAGCGAGGTCTCCAAGCTTTGGATTAATACCTAGTCATAGTAAATTCCCGAATGCTGTAGTGGGGTATGGAGCAGATTATATCTGTTTCATTGATATTTTTCTTTAGATTTTGTCTTTTCGCCGGGAATTGAACCCGAGACACAACGCGCGGAGCACTTAACCTCATCAAACCTGATGCATATTTTGGCTATTAGTAGCACTGGTTTCAATTATGATTATATTAATATTCATGTTCATAACATACACATTCATTTAGTTCATAGAACAAAAATACAAAAAAAAAACAATGTCAATATGGCAGAATCATTTTGCTTACCTCAAAGGTTTTTGGTAATATATTAAAAAAAATTGTTGAAAGATATGAGTGGGATCTTTCAGATTGAGATCTGGAAACTTGCCTTTAAACAAATTTGCATTTTTGGTGAAACTTACTATACTTATCAACACCAAATTGTGATTTGGTAAGAGATAAGATTCATCATTTTATTTAAGGGTACCATCTGAAAGATATGCATTGTTTAATTGGGAGTAAATTTATATAACATAGGCTTTTTACACAGTTTTAAAATAATATGTATGTATAATGTATATACGTAGGAAGTATTGTAGTTTTAAAATGTCGAAATTAATGTTACTTTTATAAATTTTATGACCCCGTTATTAATTTAAGTTTATATAATTAGTATTTGTCATTGATTTGAATATGTTAGAGTATTAATCATAAGTTTTTATAGGACATGTTTAAAATTTAACAAAGTGCTTATAATAAAAAAGTTGAAACTATAAAGTACAAGAACATCTAATTACTAGATTATAGCTTCTAAAGATACAGAATGAACAATAGATTGTTAAAGTTCTGGGAATGAACATTTGGGATAGCGACCTTAATAGCCTTTCCGCTTTTCCCTAATTGTAACTACACGTTATGTTACTTGAACTTAAATGAGCATTAGGTAGTTACAAAAGTAATTTCAATTTCTGGAGCACTTATCGATCAGAGTTTGAGAAATTGGTGGATGTTTGAAGCCTGTGCAGGCGGCACGTAAGGTTGATAACAAGAAATGTTGGAGGTTTGATGCCAACTCCTACAAATTTTCCCCCTAGAACCAAGTACAAATACCCCTAAATATCTATTAAAAACCACTAATGTTTTTGTTGTACACTCGGTTGAATTTACCTCTCAAACCGAGGTAATATAATTTATAGGTAATAATTTCAATATTAATTAAATTAAAATACATTCAAGTAGTATAAAATAGCTGTTGTATTTACATATTTACATACCATTGAACTATTAACAATGAAATTCAGGGTACGAGGCTTAATATAAATTGTATATTACACCTATACAATTTATTTTAAGCCTAATAATAAAGGTTGTAATCGTGCATTTTTCTAAAAAAATTTTTGAATAAAGTACCCCCTAAAAATCACCCTAAATAAATGTACTCCGTAAAAACCCCTGGGCATCTTGATGAAAACCCATAAGTTAGCATCACTGAGCGATGGTAGATAGCATAAAGCGCGCCGGGGCTATTTAGATTATTAGGTAGACTTTTTTTTAACATAACTTTTATTTCCCAGTTTTAAGGTTTAACTGCCTCAAAAATATTTATTTACACACCACTAAATCCAGTGCGATTATATTTTGAACTAGTCGTTTTAAAATATAAAAAGAATTATCTAGACAATATTATTCATAAGTATAATAAACTTATATCTGAGAAGCATAATAAATAACTTTTCTAAGAACATAATTTATTTCTAATCTTAATAATTAATGAAGTTTGTTAATAGCACAAATTACCTATACGTGTATTTGACGGTCTCGTTGGCGCGTTCAGCCGGGCTAGCATGACAAGCGCGACAAAATTTTGTCTACCGTTTTCTCGTGTTTCAATCGACTATCGCTTTATTTCTTTCGGGTCTAACATGACAATTACACTTAAAACTCGACTTTTAATATCAAAAATAGATACATTTGTCGATCGAGATATCTTTTCTATCAAAATTGTCGATGTCGAGATATAATATATCGAAATATTTAACATCTTAGTTTGTCTTCTCTCGCGCGAGATATATCTCGTGGCGGTCATGCTAGCCCGGCAGTAGAACCTGCCGTGCGCATCGATGGGTCGTGGGTTAGAATTTTCTTTAAGCATGTGTTCCCCATGTCTGGTAACTTCGGGGATTGATCGGATGGGAGGAATATTGAAATTCCGACCGGGTAACGAACCAAAGTTTATAAATGGAAAAACCGTGAAGTGCATTTTGCGCGTTTCGGTTTCAGTCTACGGATTTTCGAATGCTCGAAGTAAAAAGTAGGTCGACAGTGTATCATTGACTGATGTTCTGTGGCTGAGGTATCACCTTCCATCAAGTGAACCTCGTGCTCGTTTGTTGATAGCTAACATAAAATAAATATAAATGAATAAAGCGCGTTGCAATCCGGTAAAATTTATTTCCATCAACTGTATGACACGTCAATAAAAGACAATATAAGTACCTAGGTACAAAAGTCTCCTTTAAATAAAAGATAATATTGAAAAAGTCTCCTACTTCCGATATTCTCGTATGTACATATTTTCACTCCATCTACAAAACGGTTAGTCTTATTCAATATGGAACGAAATTCCATCCGGTTTTCATTTAATTTCTCAGAGCTACTTCCTTCAACTCAACTGTGTATCTGACAGAACGTACGAAAAATATTTATTTAAATTATGTTAAATATTTCGTTCGTATTTGAGAGACCGCTGCTCCAGATTCAATTTCAAGACAAAATTCAGACTCCCTGTGTATAACTGTGAAATGTTTACTAGAATAATATATTATCTATATATATAAAAGAAAGTTGTGTTAATTACACCGTTTATAACTCAAGAACGGCTCTACCGATTTTAACGATATCTTATTTGTTGGATTCCTCTATGTCCGGAATAAGACATAGGCTATTAAAATATTGGAAAAAATCAGGAAAATATATGCATAAAATTAATTTTAAAATAAATTAGATGGCGGTCTTGACACGTCATGCATTCTTAGCTTTTTTGGAATAACAGATGTCCGAAATTGAAATGAAATGTTATTTGACAACCAACCAATTACAAAGCAACAACAACCACAAATCTTAATCTAATTAATATTAAAAAATATATGTATAAAATGTGAAAATAAAAAAAAACCGGCCAAGTGCGAGTCGGGCTCCGGTTCCGTACCATTATCTATAAAAACGGCATAAAAATCATGTCTGTTGTATGGGAGCCCCCTTAAATAGATTTTTTTTCTGTTTTTTAGTTATAGCGGCAACAGAAATACATCATCTGTGAAAATTTCAACTTCAGCAACTATAAATTCCAACAGCCTGGTGACAGACGGACGGACATCCGAGTCTCAGTAATAGGATTCCGTTTTACCCTTTGGGTACGGAACCCAAAAAGGAAGTCAAATAGGGACTCCACTCAGTATATGTTGTGGCGAATCAAAGTCACAACACCGATTTTCAGTGGGGCCTTTACGACTATTGGATCGACAGTTCCACATTATTCAATCAATGTTATCGTTTACCAATTGAAATTTCAATAAAATCTATATATAATATAAAAGAAAGTAGTGTTAGTTACACCATTTATAACTCAAGAACGGTTGCACTGATTTCAATGATCTCTTTTTTGTTGGATTCGTCTAAATCCCGAATAAGATAATAGCTATTAAAATATTGGAAAAATTCAGGAAAAAAATATATGCAGAAAATTAATTATAAAATAAATTAGGTTCGGAACTCCGCCATCTTCCACAATTGGCAGCTCACGTCACGCATGCTTTTATCTTTTTTTAATAAATATATGTACATAAAAGTGGGAAAGTCAAATTAAGAATTTTTTTTTTTTTGAAGCAGACCATCTGACAGGACAACGTCTGTTGGGTCATCTAGTTTTTAATAATTCTTCTTAATCAATATTAACACTGACTAAAATAAAATTGTCAGAAGAACTACCAAAAATAAATCATCAAATAAAACTTGTGATTTAACTTTATGTTATCGTAATAAAACAAGTAATTAGGAAACTTATAACGATGTGGCAGAAACGAAAGCTAAACAATGGTTCCGAGACTAAATTTATAACTAGAGGCTAACTATATTTCGAGTTGTACGGAAACATTCGAGTTTATAGAATTTTGGGACCATTCTATAAACTCCAGTGAGACAGTCAGCAAGTTTAATATATTTTAAATTCATTTGTTAAGATTAGAACCAGAATGATTGTCTTGTGGCATTTTTGGAAGGGTTAAATGATATCCCAAAACCTAATTGAGGCTCAAAATTGTCGGATTTACATTTTCTTTTTATTTCATTAATCATATTTAAAAAATCCTTTATTTTAAACGCAATTATGAATAAATTACACTGTAATATATTATTCTTATGTTTTAGCATGTTAAAAATAAGAAATGTCCTTTTTAACCGTACCAAGTCAATTGTAATCGACATCCGACAATATTAAGTCATAGGATATTGTAATAATAAAATTAAAATTGTAATAATGGCCACCGGTAGAGATTCTTTGGTAAGGATAGTTTTATCAGGTGAAATATACATTCACAATAATTTACTATAGGCCATTTTTACATTGTAAATGATCAATACACTAGAACGACTAAATCAGTATATAATCAATCATCTTTCCAAGTTTCAAAATAGGCAGAGCGCAAATCCTTTTTATTTTTTCCTGCTACTTAGTCACATTTAAAAAGATAATAAAAGCGAAATGCAGATATTGTTCAAAAAACACCGTACAACAGAAGAACATTCATAATATTGACTTATTTCTACGCAATTAATTTTATATTATTTTAATACTGCTGTTTAGAAAAATGTATTTTATACCTCCGCTACGTTGTAAAAGTTTTACTTACCAATCATTCTAGCGCGCAAATCGCGACCAGGCAGGTTATGCAATATGGTCTAACTGTTTTATTTAACCAAAAGTTGTATATTTTAAGATAAAAAGGATAAAAAGCTATACTGAAACATAAACTTTTTAAGTAACTGAACCGTTCTTTGCGACCGTTATCACCAGATGTACCAGGGCTCTTTCCGCGCCGAACGTCCCGAAACGACTGAGTTTACCTTATTTCATTCCAGGGTGGCTTTCCTCTACCTCCAAAACCCTCCCTTCCCAAGGATGGGTTATTTCCCAACTTTAGTATCAGTTAAAACTGCGCCATCTATGGGCAGATGTCAAAATTAAAATCATCTCGGCTGTCTTCTTTCCACGCTACGCGACGATTCAGTGCTACATAAATGTTGCGTGTTAGAACGCGTAGCAATGGTCTTTACGACAATCAAAATAGCACTAGATGGCGCAAGTTATTCTTGGTTCCGATATACTGTAATTATTGTAGTCAATCCAAATGAAGGTGACGCTGATAACGGAGGAAAACAGTAATCTGTAAGTTTTATAAAAATATAAATATAACCTATACTACCTTAATTCGATGTCTAATGGTATAATTTATGATATAAAGTAATAAAGTTTACGATAAATTTAAACATTGGATCTCTAACATCTGTGTACAAAAAAATGTGGCAAATTTTTGCGTAGCCACTTTTTTGTTGTGAATGAAAAGATCCTGTGACATTTAAATGTGCTGTTTTTTTTTATGTTCGTTATTTCAAGAACTCTTTTTAAAATTTTATATTGGCACAATTTCTAAGAATAATATAAGTATAGGTATTAGGTAAGTCAAGTTGTATTAATTGTAAGTAATTTATTTAAAGCGTGTGTTCCACAGTCTTAAAAGCGTAGGTTATCCAAGATTATAGGAATGTTAGTCAAAATACCGGAAATGACATTTGGAATTTTAAAAAAAAATGGCTGGAGAAAAATGTGAAAGAACTTGGTTTCCTTCGAAGTACGTAAGCTGTTTACGGGTTTTCCCATATTGATAAAATATATTTTTCTTAATAATAATAACATATATATATCTCCTGTCACGATGTTTGTCCGCGATGGACTCCTAAACTACTTAACCGATTTTAAATTGAATTGGCACACCGTGAGCAGTCTGGTCCAACTTAAGAGATAGCTTAGAATTTTTGACCATCTACATTGTACCGGTGCGAAGCCGGGGCTGGTATATTATAAGTGTGTAAGGAGGTACATTTGAGACTAAATTAAACCTGGAAACAGAACAGCTGTGGTGCGTTAATTCCCCTAACGTGCAATTAGCTGACTCCTAAATGTAATGTATGACCATCTGAAAATTCACGATAGGTTAGTAAAAGAAGTTTGAAGATGTTTTAGTAACTTTCCAAAATCTACTAGAAATCTTTTCTAAAAAGACAGTGTCTTTATATAGAGAAAATTATTTAGAAAGAAAGAAAGAAGAAAGAAAGAAAAACATTTATTTCACAAAACACTCACAGGATACACTTAATGATAATAAAAATAAAATAAAGGTACAAAAAAAAAAAAGAAACAAGACTATACATCGTAATTAAACTATTAATTAACTTAAATTAAGCATTCCTGTGCAGTGCAGGAAATGGGTCACCGACTCAGGATTATCTGTGACACAGCCGCGGCTATGCCACAGCACTGATTTTCAGCGGTGCCCGTTTAAGTCTGGAGATACAGTGCGCTCTACATAAACTAAATATATAATAATAAATATGTTTAAATAAAATACGTCCATAAAATTTATATATTCTGAGATAAAAATAGTAATAAAAATAAAATATATATAGATAGAAAGCACATTTACTCACACCTATATTTTCACCACCAATGCAACCAAAGCTGACATTTTTTTTGTTGTTCCATTAATTGTGACTTACATTTCCGACGAAAACTTTCGACTGTTTGTAAGCCACGAAGAGGAGGAGGAAGATTGTTCCAGCATTTGGTTGCATTGTAGCGAAAACTTCCTCTGAATGCGGCACTGTGGTGTTTTAAAACAGACAGTCCGTATTGCGAGGCTCTTGTAAAATAAGTGGCATTGAGATCCCCTAGCCAAGTCAATTTACAGTAAAGATAATATGGTGTTTTAGTCTTTATTACACCGAAAAGCATAACTGCGAAGTGGACTTTTCTGCGGCCACTCATGTTAAGAACTCCGGCATCGTTCAAAAACGGAGTTATATGGGAACGGGCAGGTATGTCCCAGCAGTAGCGTGCACACGCGTTTTGTACACGTTGTATTGCCCTCCTAGAGCGAGCAAGTAGTCTATCGCCATACACCACGTCTCCGAAATTAAGTTTCGACAAGACAAGTGAGTCGCACAGTCTTAGACGTAACCGAGTATCAATGTGATTTCTGATACGATAAAGCGTCTTCAGGCGATAGTAGCAGTTAGCGATAGTTTTATTTACATATTTCTCGAATCTCAAATTCTCGTCAAAAATTATCCCTAGATTCCGAGCCTCACAAACCCGTTGTATACTTTTATTCCCAATCTTAATATGAAGATTAAGCCGTTCAGTCTTTTCCAATTGAGAAGGCGTCCCCAGTAGCATGTATTTCGTCTTCTCAGGGTTAACAACTAAAGCATTTCTTTCTGACCATTCTGCTATACTATTGAGATCGTAATTTAATTGCTCTAAAGCCAAGTGTGAGTGATCTGGATGGAACGATATGTACAACTGAAGGTCATCAGCATACATATGGTAGCGGCAGTGTCTTATGGTATGTACTACATCTGCACTGTACAGAATATACAGCAATGGACCCAAAATTGATCCCTGCGGTATACCTCGAGAAAGTGAACTAAACTGAGAAAACGACGTCGTTCCATCCTCCTGTACGACTGCAACAGCTTGGATCCGTTTTCCTAGATAACTGCTGAACCATTGCACGACTTTGTCACCGAATCCATAGTAGGAAAGTTTTGCTAACAGAAGTTTGACGTTTAAAGTATCAAAAGCTCGTGAATAGTCCAGCAACACCAAGAGAGTAGCCTTTCCCAGATCCTGAGACCCTAAAACGTTATCAACAACATCAATCAAGGCCGTATTTGTTCCTCTATTTTTGCGAAACCCCGATTGAAATTCTGGCAGAATATTATTTACTTCCAGGTACTTTCGATTTACCTTATTGCGTTTAATAAAATCAAATTATTATTCCAAAAAGATTTCTGGGTTGAGACTTTTTATAACTTTTATAAATAGTCTCAAACCTGTGCTAAAATCTTCTAGAAATAATAAGTCGATTGTATTAAACGTAATAAGGTTATATACAAAGTCGTATACCTACTCACGAATATTATCTGTTGGCAATAAATATACGTAGCACGATAATAGCAATGCGTAGTATTTTAAGAGAATTCATTATTAACATAGGTACTAAGTCGCAAAAATTCCAACTAAAGATAAATATAGTCTATAGCTGGAAAAACCAAAAATGTATACCTATCAAAAAAATGTTAAGAATTCCGTTCATTGTAGAAAAGCTGTGAAGTGCTGATTACGTATTTCAGTTTCAGTCTATGGTTTTATGAAGTAAACAAAAATATATTGACAAATACAGCAAAATAGACGGTCAAAATTAAAAATAAATAAATTATTATTACTATATGATTAACGATTTTCGGATGTTTTTTACTTGGACTATGAGACCTCGCTTCTTGTTAAATTCCATGATTCAAGTTCAACGAGAAGTACAATGAAGTACTCAAAAAGACCTTATTTTCTGTTTACATATATATGAAATTGCCATTTTAAGGGTTTATATACAGTCTTTGACTGTACAGGTAAATAGTCAAAGTATACAATCAGGAAGTCCAATAAAGCAATTTGTCAAGATTTTTTCCTGAGAAGACTTTTAAATTTATAAATGTAAAA
This sequence comes from Anthocharis cardamines, assembly GCA_905404175.1. Lineage (NCBI taxonomy): Eukaryota > Metazoa > Arthropoda > Insecta > Lepidoptera > Pieridae > Anthocharis > Anthocharis cardamines. The sequence goes on from FR989962.1 coordinate 8,526,353, forward strand.
ATTTGTTCACATGTTATGGTAACTTTTAACTTACTCGATTTTTGGGCCTCCTGAGTCCCGACTCTTTTTTAGTTCTATTAATCTAATACCCATGCATGGCCATGGATGCATCCTTGCCAACTAATAATGATTTGATTTCCTTTTATAGATCCACTTGGACAAAGTAAAATTGGAAGAAAATGCGTTGTTTAAATGGTAATTTGCGTAAAAGTGATGTAAGAACTAAAACAATAATGTTTTACGAGGAAAAAAGTATTCAAATTAAAAAATATATTATATATATTATTTTTTGGCGCAAGTAATAAGTACGAAATTATTATTTTATAGTACTAGGTAGTAATTTATAAAAAGAAGCCATCAAAAACATAAATTGTAAAAAAAAAGTTACAACTTAGTTCTTCAATCGTAAAAAGTTGTGAGATCCATATAATACCAAGTCGGTCAATTTATTCAGTCTCTACTTAAGGATCCTTCTGTCTTAAGTTATTACGTAATAAGTTAACCTAACCATATCAATAACAATATTAAAAATCTTTTATGTTTAAAATAAATAGATTCCACAATACTCGTAGCTGTTACATTTCATTTTTACATTTTTTTTTATTTTAGATTTAGTATTCCTCTTAGTTCTAAAACGTCTACGCACGACTTTAAGCTTTTCCTCAGTTATTGACGCAAACGTAGTGAGTGATTTAATAAACAGTTATTGAATATTGTAACATAAGGAAGGTTCCTTAGATTTCAGCGGTTATTGGTAGTTAGAGAATATACAATATTAGTGACGAAGAACGAATGAGTTTTTTTTGTGAAAAGTAAAATTATATAAGCCTTTTGTGGTGTACGTTAAATAAAGAAAGTCGAAGACGCTTATATTTTCTTCTAACTTTTTATTACCATCATTTTATTAAGATTAAGAGGATATGTTGAGAAAAATGCGTTTTTTCTATTACGTGTAACTTTTTCAGGCTGTGGATTATTGATATGAAATTTTGGAATTTGTTTTTTGACTATATTTCGCAGTGTCGCTCAAAAGGAAAACATGTTTCAATGAAATTTTCTCGATAGAAAAAAAATGTGAAGTTATGTCTTTTTTTACACTTTTTTGGATCCCAAGGCATAACGGCAAAGAGTTATTTAATTTAATTTATTTTAAAGGATGTAGAATAAATGTCTTTAAGATTGCTCAAAACCGTTTTTTAATCAAATAAAGTATTGTAAAGTTATGAAATGAATTAGTTTTGGCACATACGTTGTTTTATTCCGAGCGCGTTCAAAATAGCTGTAATCTCTTTTTTTTACATGTCTCAAGTAAATATTTCAATCTCGCTCGCTCACATTCAATAGAGCGATTTGTCGGCCTGCGAGCCTCATCGACATAGGCCTTAACCGTGACCCAACGCATGTTACTAAGCGTAATTTGCAATGAAAATTCTGAAAAAAATCCTGAATATTCTTGAGTACTTCTGCTTTAAGGGTATATGAAAGATTGCAAAAAAAATATAATAAATATACCTACCTATTATTTCTTGTCGTAAACACATCCATCCCACGAAAATGCAGGCTTTCATTAAAAAAAAACATAACTGTTGTTTTTATTTATTGCAAATTGCAATATAGTCCAATAATTTGGTCGTTTTACCTGTTAAGTTTTCCGGGAGTTTTGAAAATTGGTGATTTTATAGATTTCGACGTGCTCTTTCCGAATTTCTTTGTCACATCGTATTTTTGCCGCTCCCGCCGCCATATTGGAAAAATGGCGCCCAAAAACAGTTTTTTGAAACCCCTTTTTTGAGCACCAGATGACTGTACTAATAGTAGTTACTGCTAACAATGCAATTATTGAAACTAATATAGAATGATTAATAATAAAGAAGACATATTCATTCAATTTTATTGTTGTTTCATTAGAATTTATAAAGGTTTTATGCTATGTGATGAAGAAGCCTTATTTAAAAAAAAGAATTGTCGTGTTATACTAATACTAAAATGACGGGTGTCCGGCTAAACGGACTGGTCTGTCCGGCTTTTGAGACCTGGCAACCCTACTCGTGGTGTATACGTTGGAAATTTCACAGCATGGTGTGATTTTTGGAATGGCAATTTGAAAAATTTACCCATCGCCACTACAAATTATAAATGTATAAGTTGACAATTATTATATACAAATCCTTATTAAATTTTTTGTTGTTATTATGATCTGTTCGCAATTAGAGAATATTATTATGTCATCATTGTTACAAGACATGGGGAAGGAAGATTTACGGATGCTTTGGATTAGGGTTTCCATCCGTCCGGGTTTCCCGGATTTGTCCTAGTTTAGAGAACATCTGGAAGGGCCTTTAAAAAGTTATTTTTTGTTTAATATTGTTAAATAAACTGCAAACAGGCTGTTTAAATTAATAAAAAAATATAATATAAACTTTGTGTGCAAAAATATTTTAGTGGTGTCCGGGAAAAAATTGTAATTGTCCGGGTTTTTGTAAATATTTGTCCGGCTTTGGCAATTTAGATGATACTAGTCCTACTTTGGACAAACAATTAAGGTAGTAATATAGACGATCGTACCTAGGCATAAGTAGTTCGGACTTTGGATAGCAGTCTTATAAAGCTAAAATAAAAATTCGTGGGATAATAATCCCAATATTAATAAATATAAAGGTCACAAGTACGGAAACCGTCATGTTTAAAAAAAGAACTGGTTTTATACAAGAACTTGTAATATTTTTGTTCTACAACTTCAGCAATCTTTAATGGCATCACCGAGAAGACCCATTTAAATAAATAAGGTATCATCAATAATTATTAAGTGAGAAGCTAGGGTCATTTGCGGATTGCGTTACTGACAAGTGAGGGCGCGACGATCCAGTAGGCAGTAATACTGTCACACTATCGCAGACAACGGCGACGGCCGAGTGCCGACGCGTCACGCGGGTCGCCACTTCTGTGCTATCAGCGCCCACTTCCCCCTCTCCCCTCCACAAACACACACACAGCCCGCGCCGTACGCGGCCAGCGCGGCGCCCGCGAGCGGAATTCGCACGCCCGCCACTACGCGATTTGCTTCAGTGTACGTGCGACCGCTCGCTGTTGAGGACGGTTTGTTGTATCACACGCATTCACTTATTACGCAGTAGCGAGTTTTGCCAACCGCGTGGACTTCTACAACCAGCACTCAGGGTTACCCGCTTCTGTCGCCCTCTCCGAGAGGATACCGTTACGCGTCGACCAGTGATAACTGTTATCAGTGCGGAAAAGTTTCCATTAAATGTTAAAACTTTTGAGAACGTTAATGTGTAGTGCTGATCTTGAGGACTGAATTGGTGACCACAATTATAGTAGACTGGTAACGTGATCGCTAGCCACGTTACAAGGTTATCGCGCCTCTAGCTTGCCTGTGATGAATTGGAAAATCGGCGCGTAGTCGCTCACGTGGTGTGCGTCCCGCCCCCGCCTCGTCCCGCACTTATATTTAGCGAAAATCGCCTCTAGGGACCGGTCCGATGCGGACAGCAGACGTGATCATCACACTGTTCTGTTTATGAACGTTATTTAGACGCCACATGTTATTGGCTTCGTGTAACACCGATAAGGAGTTAGATAACCTCTTCGGATTTCTCGGTCCAGCTCGACGAAGTTCTGGAAATAGAAAGATTCAAATATGAAGGTTATCGTGGTAATATGTTAACGGCCGGTGAAGGCACGCGCCGGTGAGCGCCTAGTTCGACACACCCACAAAAAAATTCCACTGCTCAGTGAAATCACGCTAAAGATGTCTTTGCCGGGAGGCGGTAGTTATCATAGTCCATGGTCTTCGCAGACCGCTCTTTCCGAATTGGAGGGAGCAATGGGAGAGTTGGAGCCTTTAGGTGAACTGACAGAAGTAGGATTTGAGCCTCAGACGCGAGCGAGATCCAACACGTGGCCCCTACCCAGGCCAGAAAATTATATAGACCCGGCAGAAGACGGTGGCTCCAAAAAGAATTCTAATCAGAATCTTACTGGTAAATAATGACATTAGTTAATAGAATTCAAATGAAACAGATAGAAAATAAGACAAAAAATTAAGTATCAATGTCCTATTTTCTGTGTCCGTGACAATAACAATAAACCTACAGTATGTTGGCTTAATAAAAACCTCACAAGTTAACATTCAAGTTTAAGGTATGCGAAGTTCATAAATGTTTTTATTTTGTTAAGCAGAATAATAAACTGTCCACGCGTACTCATTTAATATACCGACTAACTAGAAACGTGATTATTTTCTCAGGGTTTCGGACTTCAGTAAATATGCAGGTTTTAACTGCAAGGTCAAATCCTGGGTTCAACAACGAGGATATCATTTTGTGTAATTTTTCAGAATAAAGTTCAAGGCTTATTAGACTGGACTTTACAGTAATGTGTTACATTTCTTTGGTTTCTAAATTTATTTAAAATTACTTACAAATGCAGTATTTGAATTTGTATAGCGGAGCACACATACAGTTTCATGTCACAATAAGGTCATCGATAATTTATATTCAGGCATTTCCAGTTTAATATAAATGCAGTAACTTCAAATTTAACAAAGTATAATATTATGATACGATGGATTATAAATAAAAGGTATTAAACCATTAACATCCCTTGATGAATTAAGTCAAAATGATCTGAATCCCGAAGATTATCTAATCTAATTTAATATTAATATATGATTGTTATAAACTACATTAATCCTTGTTAAATGGAATCAAAATATTAAGATATCGAAAAAAAACAATGTTAAGACGCTAGACGAGCAACACTGAGACAAGAAGTTGGCAAGAGTCAAGACACATCAGAAAAACTTTTTTACGTGAATCAGATTTCAATTAATAAGTGGTATATAATATATAAGTAAAGAATTAATGTTTAAAGATTAATATATATTATTTGACGGCATATTAAATGGTTCAAAATCCATAACTTTTTGTGTGCATAGAGTCTTGTGAGAATGACATCTGCAATTATCTTTTTCTGCTCTGCAACTAAAGAAGACTCATATAGCAATACTCGATGGATAATATTAATACATACAATAATACGTACAATAATAAATCATTACTGTATGTTCATAAAACATTGTTTTTAGAACTCTCTTTTACACACATAACAGAAACATTTTTAATGAACTAAAACAAGAAAGAGCAAAATCCTGAGAGAGAGGCTATCCTGAACAAGTGTTGCAAATATTCTGTTAAACTAAAACCTTTTTGTCCGTAGAAATTTTCCCATAATAACGATAATCTGTTGATAACCACTTCTAGTGCATATTTATAAATTATGACACAGCATTTACTATTAACAAGTAGACTGCAAAGCAATTTCAATACATCGTCTGGTTTCAATAAACATTGGACCATAGATTAATAATTGGTCTCCGCGCGCTACGACTAGATACCATTGGCGGCTTGAAAAATGCGGCAACAAATACTACGCCGAATCCGGCGGTACGCAAAATCCCGGTTTGCGTAGTCAAACTATAAAAATAATACTACAAGAAACAAGTAAGATACTGGCATCACATACTATCAGTGAGTATTGTATAAATCGTCATAAATTTCACAGTAAAATAATATAACGAATCTCAGTGTTTACACACACTACAATATTGAGTTGCCGCATTCAGGAACCTGCTTTTTCTTTATAGCACGGTAACTAGTCGTAGCGCGCGGATACCAATTGGACTATCTATCTAGATGAGCACCTGCTATGTCAGTTAAAAGATGCAATGGCTCATTAAGGTGTTATTGAAAAGGTTCGAGCACTTTGAGTGATGGTATAATTTCAGTACATATTTGGTTTATGGATAATCCCTCAGTATTAGGATAGATGAAATCAAATTATTTTTAAGCAAAAAACAAAAACTACAACTAGATTCCGTTAAATTAAAAAGTAAATTTTTTTTATTTTTTTTATAGGACGTGTATTTTATAAGTTCATTAATCCTAACATAATAATTTAGTAGGCCACTAAACGTGCTGCTCAAATGAGACAGCGCCGTGATATTACCACAAACCAAAACATCATCCATGTATAAGTATATTTTTGTTTTTGTTGGTTATCTAAAACAGTACCATTTCGATATTAATATAAATGGGACAACCTCTGAGATATGCCCTTCTAAACAAAAAAAGAATCATTTAAATACATCCATAACTTGCGGAGTTATCGCGTAACAAAAAAAAAGCAACATACAGACGAATTGAGAACCTCTGCCTTTTTTGAAGTCGGTTAAAAAATATTGTAACTAAATTTAATGGTGAAATGTAATCTCCAAGTGTCATCATTAGATAATTGAAAAACAAAAATACTACTTTTCTTAAAAAATGTCAATTGCATATTTTTTCTAATGACGACAGTACTCATCTGAAACGCTACATTTGACGCGTTCTACGTCTAAACAATTTTAAAATTGACAAAAATAAAATAATTAATTGTTTATTTGAAAGTACTGTGTAGGCGTAATATCACGGTGTAAGAGTCACATGATCTACATTTTCTCAATTTTACAGGAGAGCTTAAAAATTCTGACAATCCGCAACTTAGCTTTTTAATACAGATAGTGTACCTACACTTGACGAATAAAAAATCTATAGGTATCTTTATATTTGCATACTATTAATGATTTAAAATAAAAGGGCTAAGAATTATTTAGTTACGTATGAAGAAATACTATTTTGGTTTTTTTTTGTAGATACGTTCATCTGGTTCTTATATGGCGATATAAACGAGCAATTAGACTATTCAATATGATGGTGTGAAATATTATTTCCCTTATAAATTTGGAGAAAGCTGGAAAATCTGGATTCATAAATATAAAAAGTTGTTTGAAAAATATAAACAAAGTACACCACAAGTGGCGAAATTATCGATAGTATTGTTATCAAGGTAGTGATAAAGAATTAACATTTATACTCATTTTACTTTAATGATATACTGGATTAGTAATAATTCACGATTATTCTTTCGCGAGTTGCTTCGTCGTTCAATTAGGTACTTCCTATAATTAAATAACCATCGATTGAAGAAGTTTTGAATGAAGTTTTTGATGGACTAGTAAGGCATAAAACCATACAATTCTAAAAAAAACAAAATCGAATCTTTAAACAAGATATTTTTGTGTCCTGAAAATTTAATCGTGAATTTACCATAACATTACGAACCGAATAAAATTAATTTATATTTTTAAATTAATTAGGTTTGTGCAAATGAATAAAACACATTGGTAGGCCACGAGTTTGATTATCAGACAATTTTTCGATCATGATCTTGAAACAAAAACCTGTTTCGTTTCTCAACCCGCTGACCAACTGTTTGACCATAGTTGTATGCCCCACTGCACAGTGCAAGGCTATGCCACCGAGTTTGATTTCCCCTATTACCACCACTTACTTACTTAGGTACATCTTTTATCTAAACGAAGTCCAAACCTAAGAATATTTATTTAAAAGTATCGCTGTCACTTTCATTAACACAACATATTCGAAATAGGAATATATTTTAACTATTAAGTATCTTTTTTTTTGTTGATAATTACCATTTCAGTATTCTTCCGTGATACGATAATTTAAATACATGTCTTGTAGTTGTAAGCCACTTATCGTCTCACAGTAATACTTATATAACATTTACTGCACCGTGACATAATTTGAGTGATAAGATACTTGATATTTAAAGGTGACTAACACGAATTTTAAATATATTTAACAAAGTTAATAACTTAATTTAAAAGACAATTTTAAAAGCTCTTGAGCTTGCGTGAGTTGCAGCCATAATTCGTATGCGGTGTAATAGAGGACTTATATATAATTGTGTTTGACATAAAAGAAGTACGTACATAATTAAATCATTGATCGATACGATCACGTATAAGGTACAGTTCTTTTCTAGGTTATAACTATATAACATTATGTAATAAAAATCATTTTTATAACATATCGCTCTTTAATTCATTAATCTGTTAAGGCAGGAGGATAGTACTGAGATATTTCTTAGTAAAAGGAACATTACCCAACTTCCACAGTCGACTAAATATAGCAAAAAGCATACAAATTGTGATAGTAGTCAGTTTGTGCACGCATGCATAATTATTGCATGTAATAAATAACTAATAAGTATAACCTTTGAGTTGCAACGGTTTATATAAATGCATGTCGTAATTATGTATCAAGTGTTAACTATACCAATATTTTACAGGGGCTCCACCACTTCCGATTGCTACGAAGAAAAATTCCTCACGCCGTAACGCTTGGGGCAACCTTTCATATGCTGATCTCATTACTCAAGCCATCACTTCATCACAGGACAAGAGACTCACTCTATCCCAGATTTACGAGTGGATGGTTCAAAATGTGCCATATTTTAAGGATAAGGGTGACAGTAACTCCTCTGCTGGTTGGAAGGTAAGATTCAATATTATTAATCATTATACATTAAAGTTACTGACTGTTCTGTCGAAAAGTGTAATCATGGATGATAATGGTTGGAATTTGGTTTTTTGATTAAACATTGAGATATATCCTCTAGAATCCGCGCAGAAGAATGCACTAGTAAGTACTAGTATAATATGAATAATGTATGTGGATATAACTTGTAACACTGCACTGGGAAAACATAAAGTAAAACAAAAATTGAGTTAAAGTATATTGTTTCTCCGAAGACTACGCATTTTGGTCGAACTGCGCAGTGGCTCATGTTATCACAATCCGAGCCGTGTCACGACTGATATAATATACGTATTATGATAATAAAATGCACTATAACGTACTTAATCTAAATTATGTAACCATTACCATCACTGAAGTACATTCTGAGTAAATTCAATAAATAATTTATGTACGGCCTCAGGAAAAATTTTCATCTTCAAGAAAACCTAGTCTTATGGGATATTCGGGTATCGTAAAAATATCACTTGGTGTTGCTCAATGCTCAATCTACTTCTCACGTATTGGCAAATTGAAAGCGTATCAACCAATTAAATGATCTTTTACTTCTACTTGGTGACCTTCAAGAACGTATCCGTGGCATTGATTTACGCATACAATACCCACTGAAACACCAATTGCGGATGGTGCTAAATTAACATTTAAACGCATATTAATAGTGTTTACTTATATCGCATTGTACCTGAGATGGTGTAAATGTGTGTCTAGTTGATTAACATTGTATTCAGAATGTGTTTAAAATCATGTTACACACTCTAACAACAGCAACAGCAGGAATGATGATAATACGCAATTTTTAAAGGTGAATGAATTGTATGTTCAAAGAAATGCACATTATTATTTTACATAATATGAAAGGCTGACCGACTAATATTATTTTAGTTTGCGTATTAAAACATAAGTTTAACATACATCATCGTAGTTTCTGAATATATTTCTTTTTGTTTATAATATTTTATTTTACGTCAAGTTTATTTACGAAGTAACTATCATTAATAAATTATAACCAACCGGCCTGAACAAGCGAAGCGCAATCATTCTTTTCTTTTGGTTTTAAAAAAACACGTACCTAAATTCCGAATCTTACCGCAGAAGGAAACCTTAGAGTTAAAAATAAAACGTAAGCTTCTCAAAAAATCTACTTTGTGGTATGCATAGGTATTCTGTCTTAACAATGTTAAGAAGTTTAAATAAATTTATTATTTATTGTAGTTAGTATGGTAACTTTGTGAAAATTGAAATCAGACAGCTGTCACCTTTTAGACTGCGTGTGACCACGTGTGCTGGAAAGCATTCGGAACGTCGTGAAAAATAAAATAAATAATTAATCGCGTTATAATTCGGTAACAGTTATTTTATTTATATGATACTCGCGTTAATAAAATATAATATTATGTTAGCGGTTTTATGTGGAATTTGTCTTCACCCCTTTTTATCTATGAAATATAGTTTTTAGAAGCGTAAAAAATGTTTTAGTTTGTATCGATGTCACGTTGAGACCTCCTGAATAATAAATGAATGCTACCGTTATAAGAAACCGTTAGACACCTCGCAAAATCACCACATATCCTAAAACACTGATCTTAAGGATCTTCCATAAGACCGTCCTTTACTCCGGATTAAAACACGATTTATTATTTATCCCGACGTTTTGGATGCTTTTCAGCAAGCGTGGTCACGGCGCAGACTGAAAGGTGACATCTGTCTGATTTAAATCACAAATCTTCAATATTAAAGTTGATAAACTCCATAGGAATAGATGGCGTGGTTCCACGGTTGCTGAAAAGCATCCGAAACGTCGGGATAAATAAAATAAATGATAAATCGCGTTTTAATCCGGAATATAATATTTTATTTAAAGTGATAATCGTGATAATAAAAGATTCCGTCCTTTACTTCTAGTGTATCTGGTATTGAATATATTAGACCAGTGCCGATGCCTTTAAAAATGGTAAAAAGTGAAAAAAAATTACAGTAGGATGAAACCCATTAGAAAAGGAGGGGAATATGATCAAAATGAAAGGAAAAATAAATTAAGCTCAAGAAAAGTAATTTATTTTTCCTTTCATTTTGATCAATGGGTTTCATCCTACTGTATTTTTTTTGGTTTCAAAAATTATCGACACTGGTCTATAATATATATAAACTATAATTATATTTTTAGTCAATGTTTGTATGAGTTAATTATGCTAACTGCTACTGCTATTGATATACAACGCTAAGAAGCATACAAAATTAGGTTCTCTAAAAAGTCTTTATAAATAACGAAGGTCGCAAGACTAACACATTTTTCCTATGAGACATCTAAAAATGATTCGTTTAGACAGGCTTTTAAACGTTTACAACTATCTAGTAAGAGGAAAATTCCAATCGAGACCTTTCTTAATATGAAATTGAGGTTATTTTAATTTACACAAGCGCCATCTTGCAACGATAAGCCATATTATTTGCAGAGAATATTATGTGATAGATAAAATCATGTGCAGACGCTCATTCATAGTTAAAGGAGTTAAAACAATAGATTATGTTTATGATTTGCTTTCCGGATTTTCCATTTACCTAACGATTGTAAAATAGTTCGAATTACGAGGCGTACTTCGCGTGACAACCACGACTACCAACTTGTTCTTACCTTCTATATAGCACTTATAGATCACATTAATGTTAGAAAATACCATACCATTCCATACCATTTTTACGTATAATAGTTCCGTACTCTGTACTAAAAAAGGAACCCTTATAGGATCACTTCGTTGTCGGTCTGTCAAGATCCTTTTTCTCAGGAACGCGTGGACGTATCAAGTTAAAATAATACCAAATACTCAGGTGATCCCTTGCAGCAGTGAAAAAATCAAACTTCTAAGTCGACACAAACAAAAAATACCGCCTTTTACCGACCCTCACAAGAGAATCAAAACCTATACCCTACTTCTCGTTGACCTAGAATCATGAAATTTGACATGACATTAAGCAGTGTCATGTAGCACAAGTAGAGGAAAAAATCCGAATACCGTAAACTAGTATCTTTTATTAGGAAAATCTTTACCTAACTAAAAGTTTGTACCTGCGGCTACGGAACATTCGGTGCGCGCACTCGCACTTAGTCTGACCCCTGTTTCTATATATAAGTTGGTAAGTATTCTCCAAAATAGATAAATCACATGATCTTTAATACGTATAGATATAGTATATTAATATATACAAACTATCCAAAAATCCGTGCTCTCTCGATAAATTGTTTTCTACAATATCCCTTGCAAGGAAATTTCCTCGCACTTCTTCAGAAGCAGTGACACATCGATGGATAACATACGTGACTAGAAACAGTCTTGCGTGACGGTGACGGTGGATGCCTACTGTCAAATACCCCTCTTGATTATAAAAAACAGTGGAAGAACATATAGAGGAATCGTTACTCCAGTAAAAAATTGCTACGAAATCTCACTGTTTCTTGTGACGCGAGTGCAACGGTGCACAAACAGAAAAATGAGTTTTTATCTTCGTTTATGTTGGTACTTAAGTAAATTATTTGCGGGGGTAAATCAATTCCAACAACTATACAGAACTTGTATGATTTATCGCTGTGCTAAGGTTACAAGAATACACTGTATTGATAACGGAGACATTGACATATTTTTGCTAAATGTGACATTGTATAAAATGTATTATGAATTTAAATATCCATTATTTGAAGCTTTTATAGAGTATTAAATTTTGCAAAAAATTCCGTGCCATTTACATGGATAGATAAGAAAGAGAATATGAATACGAATTTGATTTATCATATAAATAGAATTTGACAACCGAATTTTGGAGCAAGCGATCTTTTCGTAAATTCTCCAAAAATACTACCCAAGATTGTATTCTTTGAAAGAGAAAGAAATATTCTACATATCGTAAAACTTTTACTTAATTATATCTTACAAAAATTCTAGATCAGAACGCCTAAACTTTTTGGAGCGTCGGAGCCATACTCGGAGAAGCCAAGTATAATAATTATGCCAAGATATCGCTTTTCTTCGAAATCTATCGTATTATACGCCTTCCCTATTAAAACTTGCTTTACAAACTTTTCCTGTAAGCTTAGAATTGTAACTTGGAGATCTTGTTATGGAAACGGACGTGGTTGCTGATAAACTTGTAGAATGACTACAGACCAGCATTTTACATACATATTTTAGATACAGATTGCATTTGACATCAACTATTGTGTTTTAAACCAAAGTTCTAGGTTTAAATCGTAACTGTTGAAGTGTTTCAGCGACGAAGATCAATAAGAATATAACGGTGGCTCAGATTTCTTAGGCTTGTCCTATTCTATTCGCGATGATCACTATTTGTATTTTGAATGGATTTAAAAATAGATGTTTTCGAGATTCAAAGAGCATTCATTGTCATCCGCGCCACCGCTTTTAACTAAAAGCTGTATCTAATTGAGGACTTTGGTAGCCTTATGGCCGAATACTCGAATCCTAATTAACATAAATGTAGAGTTTTATATAAGTATCGCTATCGAATATCGTTTCGGGAATTTTAGGTTTATTTGCAAAATTTTCAATAGATATCGAAATTGATGCGATGAAAACGCAAACTGATGAAATTAAAAAAAAAAAATCTACCGATATAAAAAAACAAGACGGCTGATAGATCAAATCTTCTTAAACTTACCCATTTTTTCCTAAATACGATACTTATCAATTTTTCGTAGTTTATGACTTTTATAGAACGGCTTCTCTTCACTTTAGAACTGGTCTGAGTTTAAAACATTATTCAAATAAGAAGCACATCGTTACCAACGATCTACTTAATTCGAAGTCTTGATATCTTATCATCGTCTTAGCAACAAGTAGGTAACGGCTGACGTTCACGATCACATAACTCATCGCATTATTCAGTCGACGTTCTTTAATTATTTAATTTACATTTCACGATAGACTCGAATGATTAGCTGCGGAACGATACATTTGAAGCAATGGACATCTAACTATGTGTTTTATTTAAAATAGCCAGCCTAGTCGGAGGTGTGACCGTGCTGGGTGGATCACTGGCCTTGATATCGCTTGTTTAAACGATATCGACCCAATTGACTCCGGGACTTAGGAAAGTTTCGTTTATTCTGTTTGCTTTATAAATATGTATCTTTAGCTTGGACGTTAGAGGCGAAGTATTTATTTATTTATTTATTTAAAACTTTATTGCACTAGAAATACAGAAATACACATAAAAAAATTAGAAACACATACAGGAAAAGTACAACTGGCGGCCTTATCGCTTAGCAGCGATTTCTTCCAGGCAACCACATGGTACAAGTGATACAAACTAGAAGAAATGGGTAGTGCAAAAAAAAAAATAATAAAAATAAAAATAAATGTTACGAAAATAATCTTGAATATATACAGTATATATACATAATATATACACGTATATTATCCACTGTTATATATACATACACAAACACATATAGGTATTACATATTATTTGTAGAGAAAAGGTAATTCAAAAGCATATTCTTAAATGAATCCAAAGAATTAGCTTTCTTCAGGGCAAGTGGCAGAGCATTCCAAAGCTTGATTGCCTGGACCGTAAATGACTGCTCGTAGTATGTATTATTGGATGATGGAAAATAATTTCAATAAAAATGGTAGAATGTGAGAAGTTTTATGATACCCGCTCCAGCTTCGCTTTGATATGTGTTACACTTTTTTTTTAGATATCGACAGACGAGCATGAGGTTATCTTGATGATAGGTAATACCTCAGCAATAGAACATCAGTCAATAATGCGCTATACCTACTACCAAATATCATATTACCCTCTACGCGCGGTTTCTTGGGAACAATCAAGCTTTAAATATGGCCATATACAAAAAGCACCGAAGGTCCTGGGTTCGAATCCCGGGGAAAGAAGATTTATAAAAAAAACTTGTTTCGGTCGTACAGGGTACAGAAGGCTGATCACCTACTTGCCTGTAAATAATAATGATCAGTGAAACAGACACAGAAATGGGTCTGCCCCATGCCCCTCTAGGGGACTCGGGAATTCACTTTATACACAAAAATAATGTTAACAACTTTCAAACTTACGTCGACTTCTGTCTTTGAATACCAGTATTAGATTCGAGAAGATATGGATTACAGTAGAATCTCACTAAGCCGGCACTATTAAATACCAAAACTACTGAACCGATTTTAAAAATTCTTTCGCCAATAGAAAGCTACATTATCAGCGAGTAAAATACTGTGTATAGTACATCTAAATTATACCCGTGTGAGGTCGGGCGTGTTGCTAGTTATTGATATTCTCGAAATAGTACTCAAAACAATATATAGCTAGCTAACAATATATATGCTTAATATCCAATAAGTATGAAATTTTTAAGTTCAATTCAATTTTAAAATTTTCGGGACAAAATTACCTAAGATATACAAAAAATATCGCCGTTATTAATATTTGTGTTGTAATATATTCTTTATCTTAGTATTATTGTCCCGAAACTTAAAACTGAATTAAACTTACAGAACTTACGTATAGAATCTTTGTATACCTTGCATTATATAAACTTCTCAGCTGATTATTACTATTGTAACCGAGTCTTTGTAAGCTAAACCATTCTTGAAAAGAGTGTCCATGGAGTTTCTTGCCGGTTCTTCTCCATGAGACCCACTTTTTGGAACCGTGCAACTAGACGTTTCATAAGAGCCTGCAAAGGCCTATTTGAAATAAAAAACTTTTGATTTTGAACTTAAAATTTCGTACTTATTGTTTTACCACTGTACCCTCGATATTTTTATTATTTTACTAACGCCAGTAATTAATAATTATAATTATCTTTTATTCATGATATATCAGGGAATAACACTACTATTTCCTCTATATAGCTGATAACTTATGTTAATTGAATGCAAAGAGCATAAGAATTATTATTTTAATATAATTAAAACGTTATACAGAAAATAGCGAAGTCTTCCGTTATAAATGAAATTAATTGCTCAGGCAACCCAAGTAGTGTCTGTAATGATTATCATGTGTGGTCATTTTTTATAGGGCGTTGGAGTGTCTTAATATTCGTGTGCGGTCAAACGATTAATTAATACTACTTTTTGTACTCTACTGTGAAGTAAAGTAATTATCTTCATATAAATATAAGGTCCGGTGGATAAGTTCTTGCATTTGGACTTATAACTCAATTAGAAACGTTAAATAAGTCATCTGGGGGCCTAGCATGAACGACTATCGACAAAGTATTCGAATCGTCAAACTGTCAGTTGTATGAAAAATTATTTGAAATTTCATACAAATGACAGATCGACGATACGAATACTCTTTCGATACTTGTTCGTGCTCACCCCCCTGCTTACAACGTGGCTGGTTACTGACTAAAAAAGCAGATGAATAAAACGGTAGTAATGTTGCAATATATATGCTTAGTACTGTAGCTATACCTGATTAAACTGTGTCTCGTTGGAAAAAAGTCTAGTAAAATGATTAACATTTGAAGATTCTAGAGAAAGAACTATTTAGAATTTTCACATGTTTTAAATGTAATACAAAAAACGCAAGGTGCAAGTTTAATAAAAATAAAAGATACATACACTAGTGAAAAAAATTATAGAATCAAAAAAAGTTTTCTTGAAACCCACCTTCAATTCTCTATGCCACCATTGGTTGCTGAAATATCGATGATCTATGATCCATGATCCATTTCCATTCAGTTTCATTGAAAAATGATTGTATCAAGGCTTATAAAAAAACAAATTAGTCAGAAAAAAGTCCGTGGACCAAATCGAAGAACAAAAAAGATTCCAAATTTTTTTCTTCACGGTATTCATAAGCTTTTCAAGATGGATGTTGCTTGAATTTTTTTTATGGCTCCAATACGGCCATTTAACAAAGATAGTAGATAGCTATTTGAAAAACCGCTCAAAATTGTCCCTTTACTTTTTTCCACTATTGTATAAATATTTTATATTATACATTTTTATTCCTTTTATCAAGAAAACGGGGTGGATCGCTAGTATATTATATTTCATGAAGATGAAGAAGGTTTTTACGCTATCCGCTTTGTTGTAACACGCCACCAGTCAGCTTCAGAAGTAAAACTTATTTTACTAGCAGAGTGACTTTCGCATTCGAATTATTATTACTTACAGATGATTCCTTAACTAGTGTTTGCCAGCGGGTTTGCTCATTTGGAAACATTGAAACTATTTTCCTTTAAAAAAGTGTCCCCTGCCCTAATCTGTCTCTATATATACTTGCGTATCGCTTCAGCGTAACAGACGAGTTCTAATTGGTAACATTAAAGTATGGATTTATATAATACTAGAAGCAAGCCCCGATGTATAGGTACATCAGGCTGTACACAAAAAAAAATGATAATGTAGCTTTCTATTGGTGAAAGAATTTTTAAAGTCGGTTCGGTAAATCCTGCGATTACCCCCTACTACCTCTTTATAATATTAGTATAGATGTAAATATTGTTATATTATTTGTTTGTATCGTAACAAATCGTTTTCGTTCTTGTTTTTCACCCAGTGACGTGCTTTTGCGATGATAACCCTGCCGTTGCCGTCACCCCACTGGTCAATGTTTATTAATATGACCCATCACTTGTCACACGATTCACTTGGAAATCAATAAGATTGACACGATTTATTTCTACTTTAGTTTAAAATATTGTTCTGCTGACTCTCCCATTTCTTGATACAAAATTTAAGCGAATACAAGAGGACGTTCTAAATAAAATCTATTCCTGCAAAACTACCCAGACCTACTACCTACTACTTACTTTGGAAAAATTATACATTTACTTTTAAATACATTCATTCATACGTTCAATTTGAATCACGGACTAATAAGCAAAAAATCAGTCTGGTCCAGCGTGCGCAGAAGACTACCAACTTCCAGCTCTGATGGCATTGCATTGCATCGAATCGGTCCGTCAAAGTTAGCTCACTTATTATCTGTGAAAGGGTATTATCATAGCTTTACTGATAAAAAACAGTAGCTTTTCGTTTTTAATTATTTTAGGTTAAATTATCACTGTCATGCTAGATTGCAAAAAGTATTTTTTATCTAATTTGAAGTGTTATGCATAAAATAAAATATAATGTGTTAACGAAAGAAAATAACATATTATGGGGTTAAAACATTTCATAGAACGATACTGTAATAGTTTAATATTATATTGGTTGTGAACTCCTTAAGTCGGTCTTGCGTTAAAACCCTTTCATGGGACTATATTTTATTTTAGAAACCTGATAAACTTAGACTATAATTAAAATAAGAATTATATTCCCCAAATATATTATAGATATTTGCATATGTGCCATATTTGTGTTACCTGCCTCTTTTAATGGTGAGAAAGATACTTTATACATTTTTAAAATTATTATACTCTTGCTGCGACTTTATCCGCCTTGGTTTCGGAACTTCGACTCAATATTTTGCATACATGTTATTATATTTAGCGTAGGTAGGGAGTTTCCTATGCTCTGATCTTTTCATATATAACTCTTTCTCTATTTTATACTGTTTATAATATTGCTAATTTAACCTGTGATACACTGCATACTCGATCACTTGTCACGTGCAAAGAAAATAACAAAAAAAGGATAAATCAAACTGTAACTGCTAAATAAAATTCTTTCCACCTGAAACTTGTAACAAGGTTAGTTTTAACCTTGGCCATAAATTTACCGATACAAATTTGTTCCACTTTTGATATACGCCGGGGTTATTTGAAAGGGGCGAATGCAATACAGGCTGCTTGCACACCACCTTGCCTTGATTGATTTATACGTCTTGTTTGTCACAGAGCCGATTTATTTGAATTCCTGCCAGCCAGCCTCGTAGCCAACGGATTAATATCGGGTAGACCTCCACGATATATCCCCGACTTTCGGCAATAATTCAATATTTCATCCATTGGGCCGGGACCTACGCTGTGAATTAACATACAAACGTCAATGGTTTCATGAATAAAAAATGTATTGGATTTAGTGAAATCGCGCGATCGTCTAGCGTTTGCGTGCGTAATGCGTTGCTATCGGTACCACTGCTAGTGGTGGAATGAGAATATATTTTATTTTATAGTGCGGCTTATTTAGAATATTCGTTTATGAATCACTTCCGCGCCTCATAAAAGTCTATGGGTTTATAAGTACACTAGAGAGTTCAGTCATATTATGAAGCCGGGGTTCGCGAATTCGTCGCACGCTATCTTTAAATTAGATTTCGATGAAACAAAGCCCCTAACTGCTAAAAGAATCGTGCAGTCCTTCTGTCTAACCTCTGGGCAATGACAATATACATACATTTGTACTTAAAACGTTATTGCAGCTACATCATTGATATTACTTTTAATTAGCCTTAATTGTAAAATTGCTAATTGAGACCGTTATTCTAATTTCGGACTTCCTTTCAAGACTCCGCATGATCGCGACTGTATGTAATTTTTTATTTTAGATATCGACAGACGATCGTGATGTAGGTGATCCATCAGCCACAGATTGCAATGTCTGTTACTAATTTACTATGCATTATGCACTGCTGCTGCCTGAAGTGATTAGGAATACATATTTCACGTGAAATTCTGTCGGAATTCGAACCCGTGACTCAATAGAACGCACATAGGATCTCGTCCGTAATGCCAGTATACTCTCTCTTTTTCACGATTAAACAATGTAGTCTAAACTATGCCTTTACTGCGTCATCACTCGCACAAGGATTTTCGTATAATATTGAATTTTACATTAGTTGAGGTCGTTTAATCACTTATATGTATGTATAAAATACAAATGTATTTCTCTGTAGTATGCCGTTTCTCTTTTAAATATCAACTAAATTGTTGCAATTGTCTTGATCATGGTTTTAGTATCGTTGGATATGCAGTGGCGGATTTACACATTTCCAAGGTGTAGGCTCTGCATTCTACAACTGTCAGTTCCTAAACTTTCTAAATTAAATGAAATGAATGAAAGAGGGAAAAGTCTTCGGTAAGATATCGAGTAGACTGTAAGATATCAGAAAACCTTACATAAATCTTTGTGATGTTTAATAAGCCATCTAAAATAAAAATATTGGCCCCTAAATCTGTCGCCCTATAGTCCGGTCATTTTAGACAATTGAAATAAAGAAAATTCCGACAGAGCCAAATCTTCGTAGAGACCTTAGGTTTTCCACAAGGAATAAAGTGTCAAAAGTCCCCATCAGTCCCATGTGAGCTTAGGGACTTATTCGGGGCCCAAGGTCAAAATTTTAGGTTTTTTGGATTTTTCTCGAAAACGGTAAGTTTTATCGAAAAAGCAAAGTATAGATCAAAGCAAAGTGTAGATCTTAAAATTCTCTATAAAAATGGTCCCTATGATTTTTTCTCTAAGACCCACTATTTCCCAGATATTGCCTACCTACCTACTCTATTGTTCTAAAGCAGGGGTCGGCAACCGGCGGCCCGCGGGCCGCATGCGGCCCGTGCTCTATCTCGTTGCGGCCCGCAAGCCTCAGGTCCTTAAGAAAAAAATACCAAAGCAATAGGCCATATTACTAGAATCACTAGAATTTATACGGCCATGCTGCTGGGCCATGAGAGTATTCTTGAAAGCTCGCTCCCACGCGGGGTGATAAAAATGTACCTATTTCATTTTTTAAGAACTGTTATGTTATGTATTGTTTCTACCGAAAATAAATATTTGCTGTACTTATTCAATTCTTGGCAATTTTTTTTGCGTTTATACGCTGCACCTGGCCGTCGGTGGCGGGCGGCTCCTTTGAGACAATAGGCGGCGGCAGTCTTTGATTAGACGCAGGTGTGCGGCGGCGAAAAAATTCAAAGCGACCGACTTTAGTTAAAATCACAGCCGTGCGCAGCTATCGCCTCATTCGGTTGTGGAAATTCGCCGGAAACTCACGTCTCATCTGGTTGCTGGCTACGCGTTTCGTTTCACCTTTCTTCCCTTCGATGATAGCTTCTCACGCACGACGTATGAGGTAAGTACGTTGTATGCACTCGCGAGCAATTTGTATTATTTTATTTACTGATTGTTTATGTGAACCTTCAGATTGATGGGTAAATGTTATAAGGACGTGGATAGTAGTTACATGACATGAAGTCAGTTACGAGTATGTCATGTTTTAATTATTTTTTGAATGTGGAGTTGAATTTGTAGGTGCTAACTGGAACATATAATTTTACAACGAATTTAATTTTTTTCATTATTGTTACAGAATATTTATATAAACATGGCTTCAAGAAAAAGGAAGATAGAAGAAGAAAAAAGAGTTTTTAACAAATTATGGACAGAATTATACTTTTTTATCGAGTTTAAAGGAAAACCGTTATGCTTGATTTGTCAAAAGAGTATTTCTGTAGTAAAGGAATATAACCTGAAGCGACATTACGACACTGAGCACAAAGCTAAATTTGACTGTCTTGAAGGAGAAATACGACAAAGGAAAATTTCCACTTTGAAATCGTCATTACAAAATCAACAAAACATATTTAAGGTTGTGGCAGACAACAGCGAATCGAATGTTCGTGCCAGTTACAGGGTAGCAGAGATTCTAGCAAAAAGTGGACGTCCGTTTACCGATAGTGAATTAGTAAAAGAGTGTGTCTTAGCTATCGCAGAAGAAATATGCCCAGAGCAAAAAAAAATGTTTGAAAGTCTTAGTCTCTCTGCGAGAACTTGCACCCGACGTACTGAAGACTTGGGTGCTAATTTGTGTGAACAACTCAGGGATAAGGCGCAGTCTTTTGACTGCTTCTCTTTAGCGATGGATGAAAGTACGGACGTGTCGGATACAGCACAGCTACTCATATTTGTACGCGGCATTGACGAAAACTTTACTGTTTACGAAGAGCTTGTGAAAATGTGCAGTTTGAAAGGTACAACTACGGGAGAAGATTTATTTCACCATGTGGAACAAGCTCTGGATTCATTGCAGTTAAGCTGGGAAAAGTTAACAAGTGTCACTACCGATGGAGGCAAGAACATGAGCGGTCAAAACAAAGGTGTTGTTGGGAGAATCATCAGCAAAGTGAAAGATTCTGGATCTACTGTGCCATTGATTTTTCACTGTATTGTCCATCAAGAGGCATTGTGCTCCAAGGTTATATCCTGGAAAGAAATAATGGATACTGTAACATCCACTGTTAATTTTATAAGAAGAAATGGGCTGACACACCGTCAGTTCCAAAAGTTTTTGGAAGATCTGGAAGCTGATCATGGTGACGTGGTTTACTACTGTGAAGTGAGGTGGCTCAGTCGAGGTGCCGTTTTGGAACGGTTTTTTGATTTGAGGAAAGAAATTGGCAACTTCATGGAGATGAAAGGAAAGCCAGTCGAAGAGCTTGCTAACAAACAGTGGATTATCGATCTTGGTTTTTTGACTGATTTGACTAAGGAACTGAATCAGCTCAACAAACGCTTGCAGGGAAAAAATAAATTGATTTGCGATATGTATTCAGATGTTAAGTCATTTGAGATGAAACTGAAACTGTTTATCGAGCATATTGATGAAAAAAAGCTTGACCATTTTCCTAATTGCAAGAAAGCCGTGGAAGAAGCTGGAGATAATTTTGTGTGGCAAAATATTACAATGAGAAACGTGTTAACACAACTACAAACTGAGTTTGTAAATCGATTCACCGACTTTAAAAAGAGCTCCCTTAACCTGGAAATATTCCAAAACCCTTTTGCAATTGATATTAGTGAGGTACCAAGCAATTTGCAAATGAACATAGTAGATTTGCAAAGTAATAGCACACTTAAAACGGCATTTAAGGAAAGCACTGACTTGATACTGTTCTACGGAGGTTTGAGTTCTGAAAACTTCAAAGAATTGAAAAAGTTTGCTCAGCAGATAATAACTATGTTTGGTAGTACATATTTGTGTGAGCAGACTTTTTCAATTCTCAACTACCGCAAAAATAAGAATTGTTCGCGGTTAACGGATGAACATTTGGACGCGATTCTACGCGTGTCTACTACTAAAATGAAAGCAGACGTTAAAAAACTTGCAAGTCAAATGCAGCCGCAAAAATCTCACTAGTTCTTACTTTTATGTTAGTATAGTAATTCAATTAAAATAGACATGATTGTATTAATATATATGCGTTTTATTTCAAATATTAAAAATACATACCCGAACATATAAATATAAAAATAAGTGCGGCCCGCACTGATACTCTGGCAACATATGTGGCCCTGCTATAGCAAAAGGTTGCCGACCCCTGTTCTAAAGAATGTTCTCCAGAATGTACGTATTTAAAAAAGGCAAACTCAAAACAAGAAAAAATCATTTCATGTAAGTTTATCGACACGTGTCTATGCAAGATATTTTACTGTGTTTACAAGCGCAAATTCTGTTGACAACAACCAATAACATTGGAGTTCACGTCGTTAATCGGTCATACGAAACAACACGATTAAATTGTTTTAATTTTAGTAATAATAACGCGACCGCGATGTTTGTTGGTATTACAACAACTTCTAATTAAACACCACTTTTGATAATTATAAGATTATAAAAAGCTCCAAGCTCCGTTGTATACAAACAAACAAAACTACGTCATTACTATTTTTAGATCGAGACAGATTAAGTAATTCTTGATCCGCCAGTAACTTCTGTACGTAACGAGTTAAAAAGTAAAAAGATGATTTAATTTATATGAAACCAGTATTGGTTAATTGTTCGCCACAGAGCCAAAGGTTCTTTGAGGGCTTGAATCCCCGTGAAATAAGATTAAAAAAGAATTCAGTCAGACATAGCTCAGCACACCACCTAGTTGACTGTAAAGGAAAATGATCAGTAAGTACACAAGAATGTCTGCCTCATGGAATTCATTACAATGTCTGATCTGAAACCTGAAAATAAAATGTAGTTTACCCTGCCATACCGCTACTCGCTATGGAGATATTCTCGGGATATATTGAAAGTAGCTTTTGTAACTGTAGCTTCCCAAATTGTGCAAATGTTGCCATAATTGTCTCCGGGCCTATTACCTCCCAAAAGAGCCTGCAGTCCTCACAAGGAGCCGCTATCGCCCACTTTGTACTTTGTTTAGTTTTCCTACTGTAGTTTTCCTATGTACGTCAATCAGTTGCTCTATTTTTGGAAAGAAAGACGTGCCAAAGGACACACTTTCGCAGTAACAATAGGCAAATACTAGAATTTCTCAAGTCAAAATAAAAAAAAAAGGAAACAGTAACTATCTCATAGAATCAAGCAAAAACTTTAATTTTTTAAAATCCTATTTTTCTAAAAAGCCGATTAATACAAACAACTGTCAATGTCAAATATTTCAAATGAATAATTTTGTTCTTACAATCGCTAAATCTCAAGCATGAGGATCACTTGAATAGTTTTTCAAAAACCGGGTAGCTTCTGAAGTTCTGACTAAAAATAAAAATGTTTATGGCACCACGTGGCATTACGAAAACAATAATTCACAAGTCATAACACGGAGCGTTGGATATCGGTCGTTTATCCAATAAAGAATACCTACAGTCATAACCTTGAACAGGCCTCCGGTCGATTACAAAGTCAAACTTTGGTGACGTGTGCGATATGGGAGCTAATGTTTACATTTAGCTGATTCTGGCGCCATTTTAACGGTCTTAGTGCGCTCTACCACAAGAAATCTGTTCCCGGTCCGATTTTTAATATGTTCACGATGCGAAGGCGATTTCAAGCCTTTTTCTAGGGATGACCTTAGAGCTCTTCTCTATATCGGATGGAAGCTAATCAAGAGCGTAAAACGAAAAAAAATCGCAAGTGAAGAAGAAATTAATAGGCATATCATATGTAGGCGTGGTTCATCATCGTAGCCCGCATCTGCACTTTCCACCAGGTGGGATAGTGGGCAAACGCAAAACGCAAACGTGAAGCCGTTTTTGCATTACTTTTATTGGCAGGCAACAGAGATTTTGATCCTCGGCGGTGAAGGTATCCTCAATTAGAAAAGCAATCAAAACTCTCTATTTTAAACTAGGAATGTTATTTTACTCACTAATGACATTATTAAAACTACCATAAAATTGGTAGATTCGGGACCACTACCGATTAGGCAGCTAGTGCGAGCCACCGGTGGTATGCGCCGGCGCGCGGCGTGAAAATGTTAAAGATTAAAATTTTCAAAGAATATCTATTATTTAGCACATGTAAAAGCCGCCAACCGTCAAACCGACGCGATTATACGAACTATAATAACTCTATATAACTCTCCCTTGGCTGGCAAATCAAGAATGATGCAAGATTTCGACCCATTTTATTTTACTACTTAATCTGCACTTATCGAATTTTCCATCTATTAACGGTTGGTCGCTATCCGGATGAAATGAATGACCGAAAAGGCGTTATTTACAAGTCAAAACTCCACAAAGTCAGACCAGTAACACCAAGCTTCCTTTATCCCAAAAAGCCCGTCAAAGTCGACTGGGTTCGAGTAAATGATCTGACTTAGGGTGCAATTATTATAATCATTCTGCACAAACAAATCACCTCTGAAATAGTGTCAGACAAGTATTTTTCACATTGTTTTCAAAATTTGAGTGACCACATGAAGGGAAATAATGTCATATATTTTCTTTAATATTTTATAATATGTACTATATAAATTAAAAACATATATCCGTTGCTAAAACTCTACTATTGATATTATTATTAATATAAACCATAAAAAAATTAAATGCTTGCTTGTGTTTATTAAATTTTCTATAATACAGTCTAAATTTTTACTCCTTGAACAGAATTCATTTTTAACTACAACACGTATATTGAACTTTAACAAGAATTTTCATCCAGTAGGTTCAGAGAAGTCCAGTTACCAGACATTTTTTGTTTCATCCAACTTAGATTTAGAAAATACCCATAGAATAACAGTGAAAAAATTAGAAACATTGGGACACATTGAAAAACAAGACGTAATTAATTCAAATGCGACTTATTGGCGGTGTGCAAGATTCCAAAGAACTGGCATTAGCATTGACATCTAAGCAACGTGGTATTGTTTACGTTGGGGCTCGGTCGATGTTTGCAAACAGTAATTTGTTTACTCTTGACAACGTCGTGCATGGTAGCGTCACGGCCGGCGAGGCGTCATTCATACCGCGTCACGAGCCCCACTATGCATCGGCACCGCTCACTCGTCCAATCCACCTCTATTGCGTCTCAATGTGATATTTACAGGCTTAGATTATAAATACTTACTTATAAGATTACATTTCAGTGTTTAAAATGATGGGCGTGATATTTATCGTGACTTGAGGACTTGTGGACTTGTTATTCTAGTAAATTATAGTTTAACGGCCTTATTCATAATAAATCTTATTAAAAAATCCTTCATCTTTCGTTCTGTAATCTTTTTATGTTCGATAGAGCGAGACAAAACATTTTAACTATATATCAATACGTTTATGAATAAGGCCGTAAGTGTATTATATCTTAATCTTCTCAGCCCAGGGCGTGGTCTTGGAGACCTCTACTTCTTCCTAATATAGTTTCAAAAAGAATTCTACCTGAATCATAAACTGAAATTACTATTTTATACTCTTGTTTAAGATGATTTGAAAATTCAAACACTTTTTATGGCTAAATTAAAATTTTATTTATGTAAACTTGAATTTGACTCCATACTGACTACACATATTAAGTAGTATGTGTATTTAAATTCAACCTTTAGACATTAATGACTAACGCTTTGCTATTTAAATTAATATTATGTAACCGTAATCGCTTCATAGATTCGATATAAACGCGGTGTTATATCATCTACATAAATTTTTGAGGATTGTCAAAATGTCAATATTTTAAGAGGTATAATATTCGAAATTTAAAAATAGAATCAAAACTTTTTCGAATACGCGCCAAAGATTTCAAATTTCTGGTTCTAAGCGGGAAAAAATGTTAGAGCAATGACTGGCAGAGTAAATATAGGACATGCCAGTGTAGTAGTTAATTTGCGTTAGAAGTGCGTCACATGCTAACATCTCATGTATGCAAGGTCAAACGAGTGTGGCCGACGAATACAATATGAAGTTATAATATCCATATTTCCTGGAGATTAGACTTACATCGATATACAACAGTTGGGTTAATTATTTTTAGAGTTAAAATATAGAGATATATTAGCCACATTCACTAATAATGTATTAATATGTGTAACTAATAAATTGACGTTACGTTTTTTAAAATATACTGTAACTTAAACGTCTTGTAAGAATATAAAAAAATCAAATAAGTTTTAATTTTGTTTATTGAGAATAGAAATAACTATATTATTTAATTTTCTATCCTTAGACCAAATCTGTCGTATCGTACTTATTACATTTTGGAGAGTGGTAACTGGTAACTAATTAAATAGGCATTTTAGCGTGTGTGTGTCTCTTTAAGTTACTACTTACTACTTACTACTCCTGTGGATAAAAAAAACTTAGCAACGCTTCTTCTTATTTTAAAAATATTGAGATTTTGAAATGAAAACCTATATTAACCGAAATATCTCATTTTATCGCTTTGTTTATCTATAATCAGCGATTTTTCTGTTTCGTTTCCATTAAATAAAATTGTGTTTTTTTGTTACACTCGATATTACCTACCTCCTACCAAAATAAAATAGTGTAAATTGTATTATTGAATTAAATACTTTGTAGTGTACTATAACAAGCAGGAAAATATCGAGTACAATCTACGTCTTATAATAATTTGTTATAATATTGCATAGTATAGTGATTAACGCGAAAGGCTGGCGACCTTGCGAGGCGCCGAGTGTCCCTCAACGATTAATATAAATGCGTACTTCGTTGAGCTTAATTTAACAATGAATTAAGTCAACATCGCTTCATATCTATATAATATTTTTTTTTTTTTACAAAGTATTATGCCGTGTGACTTCCGGGTCACGATCTTAAAGGGGGTACGGTAAGGTACAGGGGAGAATTACTTTTATTTTCTTTTCGCGGGGAAATCATCAATGATACCCGCTACCCGGAGGGGCGATGGGTTATGTCGGACTTCCGCAACCGGACTCCAAACAGTCAATACGTCACGGGCGTTCAAAATAAAACCACACGGTGGGTTCCGGTGCAAGAAATCGGAGGATCCCGGGGTATCCAAAGACGAAGTCTCATCATCTCTTTATGTCTGCCGGGTCTAACATGACACTTAATACTCGACTGCTAATGTCAAAAGTAGAGATATCTTGTCTATCAAAATTGTCGATGTCGAGGTTATACCCCAGCTGTACTAAAATGTCATAGTTATTTCAATAACTTTCATCGCTCAAGATACGACGCAACATGTAAAAATTATGTAAATTAATATAAAACTGCAAATTATCTATTAGAAGACAATTCTAGAATTTAAATTGGTTTTAAATAAAATTTAAGAACCGGTTCGCATTGTTATTTAAATATTTCTTAACAATTCGCAAGATGTCCTCTTGCTATGACCGCTATTTTCAAGGCTTAGAAGTTTTTTTGGAAATTTATAGTATAAAGTTTTTGGCTGTAATATACATATCTGAGATTTTTCACTGAAGTCTCTCATTAAAATGTGTGTGCTACTAACATTTGTAACAAGCTTCTTAGTACTTCCTTCGAGATACTTCAATACAGAGAACTTTAAAAACTATCTGGGGGCACGGTAGTGCCCCCGTCAAGTCGAGCAACAAGCGGCACGGCCGTACTTTTCTTTTCTCGAAGTAGGTACATAGTTCGGGTCATTTTCGACCCCCTATAACTTCGTTGTGGATAAAACTAGAAGCCTGAATTCAATCTAATTCAATATAATACCTATATATTCCTTGTGAGATACATTGTGTTTTTAATAAAATAAAAAAGATACATTGTGTTTTTATACGATAGCCGAGTCAATCTATTTATTTAAAACATCAAAGATTTTTAATATTGATATTGATATGGTCACTATAAAATGTTGTTAGGTTAGCTAATTACGTAATAACTTAAGACAGAAGGATCGTTAAGTAGAGACTGAATAAATTGACCGACTTGGTATTATATGGATCTCACAACTTTTTACGATAGAAGAACTGAGTTGCAAGACTTGGTCTTTTTACAATTTATGTTTTTGACGGGCGAGACGGGGCGCGACCGCGACGCGACGCTGACGGGACGTGAACACTTGTAAATTGTAATGCATTAGTTAATATTAGTGATGTTCGGGATATCCAAGGGGGAAGAAAGATCCGTATCCGTTACTTGTTTGGCGGATTTTTTACGGATCTTTTACCTTATTAATGTTTAATACATAGATGAAATTTTATATATAGGTGATTAGGTAGCAATGAAATACTATTAAATACCTTTCAGATTATTGCAAAATAAATAAATATAAGGTCACGCGCATCGACACCGATTCAGTAAGAATCTTAAGATCCGTATCTGCGGATCTTGACACCAAATATCCGTAATCGGACATACATTTTTAATGATCCGACACATCACTAGTAATTACTAATTAATATAGAGAACGTCACAAGGTCCGTCGCGCTTGGCGTGTCGCGTTGAGTCGCTTTGTGTAACGTTCCCTATATTATTAACTAATGCAATACAACTGTTCACGTCCCGTCAGTATCGCGTCGCCGTCGCCGCTCGCTGTTTGACCAAACCATTAGGTAAATGACGATAAAATGATGACATAATCAAATAAATAATTAACCCTT
The DNA here is from genome assembly GCA_905404175.1 of Anthocharis cardamines. Lineage (NCBI taxonomy): Eukaryota > Metazoa > Arthropoda > Insecta > Lepidoptera > Pieridae > Anthocharis > Anthocharis cardamines. The sequence continues at coordinate 8,555,498 of FR989962.1, forward strand.
ACGTTGAGTTTCAACGTGTTATCTATGTTATTCGTAAAATTTGCAAAAAAATATCATATTATAATAATAATTTTGGTTTTTTTTATGTGATACTTAAATAATACGTCGATCAGATCGGGGACGTACGTCAAAAGAACCAGGTCAAAAGTACTCGAAACCGACGAGCGTGTATGAAAGCATTGATGCAAGTGGAAGAAGCGAAAGTGATGTGCAAGGATCGGAGCATATGGAATTCCGTGATCTCTGCCTACCTCAGTGGGAAAGAGGCATAAAATATATACAGTAAGAAAATAATAAAATCCTAATCTTGATATGCAATGTACTGCATTCGAGACCCGGTGCGCCGTCCAGTGGCGGAGCAAAATGCCGTTACGAAAGGGTTAACAAGGATTACAACTCGAGGCAAACCGCAGAAATTTACTATTTTAGTCCGTATCTCCAAACCTGCAGACATATAAGGAAATGAAATTAAGTAGATATTATTATTTTAACGTTCAATTTCATAATCATTTTGGGATTTAGGTACCTACTAATAATTGCGGTGCGTGATAATTAATTTTAATTAAGTGAATTACTTTACTTATTAAATGTCTGCCTCCGTGGCTCGTTACTGGTAAGCACGTTGCATTTTGCACCCGAGGTCCCGAGTTCGAATCCTACGGAAACAAGATAAAAAAATATTTCAGTCTTAGGTACAAAGACTAATCACCTAGGTGCATGTAAAGAAAAACGATCAGTTGAACAGACAAATATTTCTGCCCTATGCCCAACAAAGGAACTTCATTTTTAACCGACTTCAAAAGAGGAGGAGGTTCTCAATTCGTGTGTATGTTGCTTCTTTTTTTTTTTGTATGTTTGTTACGCGTTAACTCCGCAAGTTACGGATGGATTTGGATGATTCTATCGGCATTGGTTTGGTGCTTTTTTAGAAAATCAACAATAACAAAGAATTACTTATACTTAGATGATGTTTTGCTTTGTGGTTCCTTTCACGGCGCTGTCTCATCTGTTAGTGGTAACTAAACGTGCTGCTCAAATGAGACCTACCGGTCTACTAAATTATTATCTAAGGATTAATGAACTTAAACACATACACTAAAATATAGAAAAAAAAATATTTTTAAGCAAAAAACAAAAACCGACTTCAAACCTACAACTACATATAGTATGTACAAACTTGCACTAAAAAGTAAAAAATAATATTTTAATTACTTCAAAGCATTATTTATTAACAGTTATTTTTGGAGTCGAAGTGGAGACGAAGGTCCAAGATACTGATGTCTCGTACAGGTCGTAACAAGCTAGTGTCATTATAATATCAAGACCGGGTTATATATGGAGATGGACGGTGGAATCTACCGAAAGTGTGCCCATTGCTATATTGATACCAAAACTCTAAATAATTATCTATACTAATATTATAAAGAGGAAAGATTTGTATTTTTGTAATAAATAAACATAAAAACTACTGGACCGATATTAAAAATTATTTCACCAATAGAAAGCTAAATTATCAGCGAGTAACATAGGCTATTTTCTTTGTATAGTACATCTACAATGCACGCGTGTGAAACCGGGGAGCGTTGTTAGTCTTAATATATACAAAATTTTACAAGATAGCGCACGAATTGACCAGTGGATCCTCTCTTCCACTCTGACAATCCTATCTGCCTTCTAAATGGTAGCGAACTCTTTTCAAGATAAAATCATTGTGGCGATGCAGGTGCTGTCTAAAAGTAATAAATAAACATGTATGAAACATTATATTCAACCAGATCTGACGCATTCATTGAAACTCGCGCACATCTCAGTTGAAATAGAATTTATTTTTCGACTAACAAAAATTGAATGATCCCGATTTTTTTTATAAATAACCACTTTAAAAGCCCTTTCAATGACGTCCGTTCGCCACATTCGGAATCAACATAAAACTTCAATTTGAATGACAATTAGCTTTGGTCTTATAACATGTGCATAATTCTTCTTTTATATAATGGCAAATTCCATTAAAGTCGAATTCTACCAGTGTCCAGAATTACAGGGAGGTAACTGCGTAAAATATGTACATTATTGTGTAATATATAACTATGTAACCATACTGGAAACACACCTGACACCATGTTGTCAATTATATATTGACACTTTGAAAACGTTTTCTTTTATTATACCAATAGTGAGTTGTTCTAATTGGAACACACGATGATTCCACGAGGGTTCCACTTAACAAGTAGCATTTAATCACCTGCTGTTTTATTATCTTTGGAAGTATCTGTTATTTATTAGTTATTAATGTTAAATAATAAATTGGCCACCGGTGTTAAGTGATGCTTTGTCGTTACTCGATACTCGCCAGTTGTATTAAGCGTGATACAATTGGCTACCATAAATACTCAGTTACCAACTTCTATTTAAGTGCACGTACTTAAGTAACTTCTATTCAAATTAGTATAACCCAAGGGGTTTGTCTAGGAAATTTCGTAATTTATCCCGTGTCTTTTTCTATCAAAATCGGCTCTTTAGTCTAGCTGATAATTTTTAATGTAAAATATAGAGGTAGTTTGGAGGTATTTATATAAATATCTTAGTAGTCATTATATTTAAAAAATATTAATATGTATTTAAATTCACACAGCATCGTGTTTCATATTTTGTGAAAATAGTAGTTTCAAAATAATTCGGCGGAAGTGCCACTTAGGACTTTATTACTATGTTTTATCGTGTATACATATATTTTATTTATTACCGCTCGTTGTGAAATCATTTTTGGCAACAGTGAAACTGAATATGAGATCAAATCTGAGACATGTGTTCGACTCTACGTAGAGCAGTGTTTATAGTTTTTGCTGCGTCCGCGAGTTACATAAAAAGGCAAATATTTAAAAGTATTCTATTATTGAGGACATTTAAAATATTTTGTGTGCACAAAATACAGAAATATAGATTCATGCAAGTTATACATGCTTTAATAAAATTTATTATGTAGGTTTTTTATGGAATTATTAATAAGAATGGTAGAAGTTGTAATTTAGTTTATATAATTTGTGATAAAATACCCTCAGTTTTTTTCATACAAATGCCCCAAAAGCTTGCTTACCTTAACATGTACTATATTGGCAGTACCCTTGCTAAAAGAAAGGTGTCTGTCACGACGTTACATAAGATCTTGCTTCGGCACAGGCCAATATCGTTATTGAAAGTAACCTACAAACTTCCTATCTCCATATGAAACAGTTTCCTGATCATTATGCCACGATTTTAACATTGACTGACTTTAAATTGCTCAGTGCGCTCCTTTTGCAATACCGCAATTAATGCACTAAAAGCAATGATAAAAAACGTGAAGCGTATAGTTGGACGAGCGCTTATCGTGATGTCCTTATAAAATGCTCATTGCTAAGCTCAACCCACTCAACGCCCGTCATAGTGTCCGTGAACCCTGCGCAAGAGCATTCCATCGTAAAGTGTGACATTTTACCGACATTGCGCGTCTATTGCTCGTTTGACATTTGAATCGTGCACCAACCTTGCTGGAATCGACTTTGTAGAACTAAATCGCATATAAATTCATAGTTTTATCACTCCTACCTTACTATATTGAATGTTCTTGATATGAATTTGCTAGGAATATCGTTTTTTTTATAGGGATTTTAAGCAGGGTTTGAAATTTTTTATTTTATTAAAAGCAATTTCCTTTGCTGCCAGACTTAAACAATATTTTTATTTAATGTTGGTGCTGGACACGCATAAACCATATTCCATGAGCCCTTCACCTAAATAAATGTTATGTTCAATTATAAAAAAAATGGTTAATTTACACTCTATTTGCGTAAAGAATTCATAGAAGAAGTGGTTTTGTATAATTTTAGTAATTGAATTTAAAAGATAAAATATGATTCTGGTATCAGACGACGTTAATGATAATGTTTACTGTATAATAATTTAATATTAAACTTTTTGCAAGTTTTCGCTATACAAAAAGCCACATGGAACATGTTACATATGTATATAATAATAAATAATAATAATAAAAACTTTATTCACACACACATATATTTTATTACCGTCGAGTGTGTATGAAAGCATTAATGAAAATAGAAGAAGCGAAAGTGGTATACATAAGGATCGGAGCATATGGAATTCCGTGATCTCTACCTACCCCAATGGGAAAGAGGCGTGATGTATATGTATGTATGTATATATGTAATATGTATTACCATTTTGCCGCGAATTCGTCCACTTGGAAACCTCCTATTTTACCACTAAGGGGTAAAAGGTAACTTAACAAGTTCGGCCTCACATGGAATACTCACTCTTTGGGCGGGAGCTCCCCAATGCCAGCTCCTTTCTTTTGACCGTATTCAACGTAGAGCGGCTCGAATCATCGACGACCAGGCTCTCCGATCGGCTTGATCCTTTGGCGCTACGTAGAGATATCGGATCACTCTGCATCTTTTACATATCATAGTGAGTGCTCAGAGGAATTACTCGGATTAATCCCAGCCGCTAATTTTCACCACCGCACCTCGCGACAAAACTCCCAAGTTCCACTCGCACCATCTTTAAGCTTGGAAGTCGAGCATAATGCGCAATATGCGCCATTTTCTTCCATGCACTATGCTATTGTGGAATGAGTTTTCGCCAGCGATTTTTCCGAACCGAGACCTTCAAGCAGAGAGCCTATTTCTACCTCAAAGGTCGGCAACGCATCTGCAAGTCCTCTGGTGTTGCGGATGTTCATGGTGGTGTTCACTTTCCATCAGGTGGCGGCTCGTTTGCGCCTTATACTATAAAAAAATAATAGTAGACTTTCTACATTATACAAATTAAATCATATGAAAAAATTCTCATGTTGATAGATCAGTAAGTCGTCTCCTTTGTATGTATACAAATAAAAACTACGATACTTCACTGAGATTAAATACGTGTTTATTAGCCCTTGCGAAGTACCACTTAATGGCCGGTTTGCGATGTATTTAGTTCGTTCGTTCACCGTTAAATAGTGAGTATAGATAGTTGCAGTTATCGCGGTTATTTTCTCGCTTTGCGCTTTATTAAGAGCTAAGTGACGCACTAAGAGAGGTCATTGAACCGCCCAGCTGCAAGTAGCTATTTCGTGGACAGCGTCTTAATGACGAACGCAAAACCAGAAAAGTGAAGGCGTTTTTGCTCTTTTTACTTTTAATTAACGTAATACGTTCGTACAACTTAGTACTTTTCTATCTAGATTGGGATCCCCCATTGCTATAGTAGGGAGATTCGGTGCGATTCAATTAATGTATTATAAGACAATTATGAATAATTTGGAGTATGGATCTTAGTTTCACTTAGCCGTGTGGTCGTGATCTTACGGTTATTACATAATATTAAAAACGTTTTGTTCCATCTTGGTGGGCGAAGTTAGAGGGAGGCAGCACGGGTGTCTCCTGCCCTCCCTAGAAAATCGATTGAAAAAATTTATAACCACTCCGCCGCGCGGTTACCTATATTATAAATCTACATAAAATAAAAAATATTTTTTTTTTTCAAAAATGGAATCTCCTTCGATTTCCGATTCTATTTTATTTGCAAAGCTCTCCTGTCATCCCAGTGTTAGTGTCTGGTGGTATTAGCAATAATTCTCACCATCGTTTAGTTATAAAATGAAGGTGGCACAGTCGGTATTTCATCTAAAACTCCCACCCCCGAGGGTAAAAAGCCACGAGGACGTTCAACAAGTTGTACGTTCACGCTATATACGCAATACGCATGCGTAACCCCGCTCACCTCTTGCCTTGGCAAAAACTGCTCTGTACTTTTCTACTGACACTTCCCTTCTGAGCTTCTTTAACTGGCTGTCAAAAAGAGGTGTACACATGTCTCATACTTTCTTGTATATAAATAAAGAGTCAGCAAGAAAAGTAGGTTAACACTCTAAAATTTCAGGATTAATTTATGAATGAAAACTTGGTAATAATAATTTATTTATACGAATATTTTACAAACCCTTTTGATTTAAAACCTTTAAAAGTTTATTCTCTTATGATTCACATTTCAAATATAAAGAAAGAAACACACTTTCTTTTGTGTGTTTTTCTTATGCAATAATATATAATGTGTTTAGGGTTGGGAAATATTTTATATACCACTTTTTCCACGTTACACTTTTGTTGCTGACCGTACATTGGAAAGCGACTATCATGGGCCAACTCACTGAACCTGTGAATAAAACAACAAGTAATTACTTACTAAATGGCAAGAAATTACTGCAAGTGTATTCGTACGATGTATGCTACTGTTTTTGAAACCGGTGCCAAGATATTCTAGCTAATTAGCCATACGTGTATGGAATATTATGTATTTTCAATTCCCCACCGACTGACTGATCTTAAATTAGTCTGTGCATTATTTCACGTCATCAATTAAAAGCTGAATGTGAACTTATATAACTGCCGTATTCAAGTTCTCAATATCATTTTAAGTAATACTTAAAACTTCTTTGACTCTGTTCATTACCTAATATTAATAACTAGCAACGCGCCCAGGCTTCACACAGCCTATCGTCGTTGCGCCTGCCAAATTCCATATGTGCATTTTTGTATAGTTTTGGGAAACAACGAAAAACGTATTATTGATTCACATACGGAGTTTTTCTTAATCTCTCGTTTCCAGTTCGAATATCACAAAAAGGATTTTAGTAACACAAAGAATAAAACGAAGATTATTTTTTGTGCAAAAACCAAAAATCAAAAAAATGCACATATCGAATTTGGCAGGCGCAACGACGCTATGTTATTCGCTGATTATGTAGCTATTGGTGAAATATTTTTTAGAATCGGTCCACTTCTCCGGTCCACAAAATTCTCAAAATACAAATCTCTCCTCTATATAATATTAGTATAGATATAGATGAATACATGAAATAATTAAGGGACTAGCAGCGGCACAACCTAAAACATCTCATGACATAATTACGTACGAGTAGTTTACATTATGTCACAACTATATTTAAAACAAGCTTTTTACTCGACCTTATGTTGACAAAAGTTGTATGGGAGAGTGGTGCCCAAACATGATATTAATTTCATGATCCCTTTCATAACGACATCGTGATTGCTTACATTATTTTAAAATTTAATCTTGAGTTACCAACATTTTTAAAGTTATCTGCCGTTACGACCTTGCAAATTTAATTATTTGCATTCCATAATCAACTACAGTTTTTTTAGCGAAATATCGTCATAAACGCTTACTGTTTTTAATTAATAATAATTGAAAACTTTAAAAGGAAAAAAGGGTTTTTTTTTAGTACACACATAATAAAAAAAACTTTACGTAGTAACTAGTAACATATCTGAATCTCTAGTTCCCTGAAATTTTCTTGTAAATTCAAAATGGATTTAAAATACGTCGAATCAGGCCGGTCAGAGTATTACGAAAAAAAAGTTTTTATGTAAGACTAACTGGCCAGTAATAATTTATTCTGAAAATGCGATTATTTATGTATTAAATAAAATACGAACGTTGTCTTTCAAAGTTCTTCGAATTATCTACAAGGTCAATTGAAATATTACCTCTGATTGAAAAATGGACCTGAAATGAACAATTTCGCGCGCTTTTTTTAACGATTTTAAATGTCGTCCAAAACCAGAGAACGTTTAATGGACTTCAAAAGGTATTGTATTGTATTGCCCTTGTAAGGCTACCCGCTAATAATAAATTTGGGTCACTCTCTTTTATATATTTATTTATTTATAGGCTTTATTTTACACAATGTATTTTTTTTTCTCAGTACTAAAAAAATCAACTCTACTTGAAAGTTGTCATCGTGGTAAGCACATCATTGCTTGAAGCGTTTGAGGAGGCCGTTGTAGAGGTTTCTGAACGGATAGGAATTTTTTTTTTGAAAATTATTTAGATGCATGGAGTTATGGTATTACTGACGGTGAGATTTTAGAAAGGATTTATTAAAAAAAATATACATAAAACTTTAGGTTTTTTTTTTAAATTCGCAATTCTCAGAATTCCTCAAATATGCTTTCCATCAAAGTCAGGCCAATGTTCGAGACGTGTAAAAGATTTTTCTAACAATAACATTCGTCATGAACGTTTTGCCCAATGTTTATAAACAACGAATTACGATAATACTATGTTAGTCATGGTTGTTTCATAAATAATAATAACAAACTATTTTTACTCGACTCGTTTTCGAAGCGATGAAAATGTTACGGATTCTTCAATTAAAATTTATAACTGGTGGGTTTCGGTTTCAATCTAAAAGTTTATTCGAATGTTAATTAAGTCTTCCAAAAAAAAATACAGTCTATATACATATATATATAAGACCTGTACTATAGATTTTCATTAAGTTTATTATAGAGATTAAAGCTGAAAAGCAGTGTCTTGATTCTAATTATTATTGTTAAGTTCTGTTTTAATTTAATTCTATTTTTTCTGTCGTTTTTATTACTATGAATATTGTATCTCAAAAAATGAATGTTGTTTTTGATTTTAATACATACATACATATACATCACGCCTCTTTCCCACTGGGGTATTCCAAATGCTCCGATCCTTGCATACCACTTTCGCTTCCTCCACTTTTATCAATACCTTCATGCATAGGAGGATTTCAGGGGCGGCCACTTTGATATACAGTTGCGGAGGGTTGACTCCTCTCGGTACTACAACTCTCCGCGAACCCATGCGTCCCGGGTTCGATTCCCGGGTTGATGGTTAATTGATTTAAAATTTCTGGAACACTTATCGATCAGAGCTTGAGAAATTGGTGGATGTTGGAAGCCTGTGAAGGCGGATAGCATAAAGCGCCGGAGTTGCGTGCTAAGCGATCCCGTGAGCTTCCAAAAAAGGTGGACCTGACATTATTTTTTTCTCTCAGTACTTTGCGTGTTTTGTGTGGCATATGTAGGTAATTCTAATAAGTGGCCGGTGATCATTTACCACCAGATGACTCGCTGGCTCGTTTGCCTCCTTATGCAATATAAAAACTGTATTTTACTAATGAGGTAATAATAAATGATAAATCGTTCGCGTACCAAATCGGTTAATATCATTAAAATTTATTTTAAGAGTCTGGAATTTTTTTCAATGTATGGTGAAGTTCATTGCGCGTTTCGGTTTCAGTCTGTGCTCCAAATGCTACAAATAAAAAGTAGGTCGACAGCGCATCATTGACTGGTGTTCTGTGGCTGGGGTATCAAGTGAACTGAGATCATCTGTCGATATCATACATAAAAAAAATCTGAAATATATTTGGCCAAATGTATCAGGATTTTCTGATAAGGGAATTCAAAGAACTGGATTAATTGTTGCATTTGAAGGTTGCGGATATACACGTGTCGTAACTAGAGCCAATGTTTACCTCGGGCATAATTTAAGCAAGCCCGTTGAGTCGGATTCGGCTTTACTGGGAACCTTTCAGTTGCTTATCATATGCAGACATGGTAATTAAACAAAATAATATAGGAAGTAATTAAATTCTTTGTGAACGAATATATCTCCTTATGAGACATGTTGGTAATAGGCCTACATTTACATCTCATGGTTAAAATATTGTTAAGTATAAAGTACCTACCAGCGCTCCGCCCCGGCTTCGCACGGGTGGAATGTATGCAGATGTACTATACACAAAAAAAAGAAAAAAGATACGCTGGTAATGTATCTATTGGTGAAAGAAAAAATCGGTCTAGTAGTTTTTGAGTGAAATAGTAAACAAAAAAAATCTTTCCTTTTAAAATATTAGCCAACTGACGTTGCCATGGATATACTATTGTAGAATTCCTCCGTGGCATCAAAATGCACTAAACTACTTATGTACCTATACCATTGGCGGGACCACCATACAAGCCCAAACGCCTGTTTTGCCTTATTAATGTATTAAAAAGAAATATAATAATGTCATTAGTCATATATAACATATATAACGATTACGTAATTATATAAGTTATATAAATATATAAACACGTATTATTTTAAAATCGGCAAGACGGGCTTTTGGGATGGTATGGTAGTCCCGCCAATGCCTATACCTTGTCTTTACCTACGAATAGCTCGAAACTAGCATGCAAAGTCACCAATTTAAATTATTACACTACCCTCTTCAATGTTCACGATTCTCCTAAATGCGACTGAATTTAAACAAGGGGTTATAAGAAATAGTGCCGAATTATCTACTATTATCTTATATTTGATAAAAACATACAAACTCTCTGACAATAGTAATTTGAATGCGATTCTTCGAAAGCTTTTGCCGTTCAACCAGTAGGTCTTTTCCACCGATATTTACCGTTGACAGACCTTATTTACAGATTCAAACTAACGGCGACGATTAAAACATATTTTGTGCGTGATTGTGTGAGTGATTTAAATTATTGAGAGGCATCTAAATCAAGCTAAGCTTGTGGCATTGAATGGTTTAATAATGACGAGAAATCATAAGTCGACGGAAAAATTCCGTTTGCCAGCGAATACTGAAGGTCTCCTATTTCCATATCAACTTGAATTGTGGCGTCTTTTAGCTGTACCTAATTGTATTTTGTACGCACTGTTATGGTAATATGACACGTATTCTGTAGTAATCGTGTGTATACAATAACAGAGATAGACAACTAGCAGTACTACCTTTTCATAACTGGACTGATATGCAATTGAATAATGATATTATAAACGGTTTCAATAATTTTAAACGCCCAGCGGCAAACGTTTCAAAGTAAAATGTCAGTAACAGAGCACAGAATTTTAGTCTGATTTCACTGGCATAATAATATTTTGATATTTTAAATAATATACAGTATTTAATTTGAAAACTTTATAAAGTATTTTATTTAAATGTGTGATACTGGCGTAAATAAAAGAGAATATTAATATACAGCATTTAATTATTAGTATCTTGACCACTTTTATTAGCTTTAAACATGTCGTTATAAGAAGAAGTCGTGTAAACGCGTAGATATAATACTACATTTATCTTAATCTTTTTATGGTAACTCGAAAATAATGGAAATTGGAATAAATATGAGAAAATGGGAATGGGAAGGAATGACGTGTCCAGCCGGGCCTAGCATGACCGCCACGAGATATGTCGCGGACGAGAGAAGACAAACTAAGATGATCTCGATATATTATATCTCGACATCGATAATTTTGATGGAAAAGATATCTGGATCGACAAATATATCTATTTTTAATATTAAAAGTCGAGTTTTAAATGTAATTGTCATGTTAGACCCGAAAGAAATATAGCGATAATATAATCGATTAAAACACGAGAAAACGGTCGACAATATTTTGTCGCGGTTGTCATGCGAGGCCGGCAGAACTCTTATAAATTGAACGGAACTTATACTTTTCTGGGCGTGATGGTTCTATTATTATATTTCTCTATATAATGTTATCATACTCATGATATAAAAGGTTACTTGGGCTATAAAAGTTTTTTTTAAATCCGACTGCAGAGTACCGACCGCGGTGCATTTCATTTATTCTTTATTTTATACAAAGCGTCGCGAAAATCGCAACACTTCAAGATTTTGTAAACTTCATTTAAACATATTTTAAAATACGGTGCCGAAACAGACATACCTACACGATGTTCCTTTTAATAATAATTTATTACTAAGCAATCAGATTCTAATAAAATAAAAAATTATGCTTGTTTAACATTTAAACTTACGTAATATAAATTTTAATCCGTTATAAATAATGATGTAATTATGGTTACTAATAATAATCATTGTAATTTATATCGTAGCGCCGCAGATAAAGCGACGTAGTTGCCAGATAGCGCGGCAATACTGAATGTAGATTGTAGTTCTCGACTTCTCGTTCTCGACACTCGTGGAATGGAATGGCGCGAAGGGGGGACCCCCTCACCGCGCTAGCAACAGGCCTCCACGTGCTACATGGCCTTGCCCAATGCTCGAAGCATCGCGCCTTTTTTTAGATAACTTCTAATCACTCACACCAAACCACTTTGTTATGTAATATTGATTAAAATTCCCTATCTGCAAATGTAGAAAATGCTTAATTGCAAGCAGTAAACAAACTGGCACATAACTGTAAAATCATAAGTAGCCGTAATATAATTGCGCCGTACATTTAAGTCGAATTGAGAGATACATAATGTTATATTTTCAAGTTAGCCATTGTACTATAATGTTAGCTGATGGTTTTATTTAATTTTTTAACAGATAATATTAAAATTTACAATTGTATGTAAATGCTAGCAATTTACCCAAAAAAGATTCCTCAATTGAAAACCACCTTGAAGATGTACTTTTACAGTTTTAAAATAGCGACCTAACTAAAGAAATTTCAATGTTTAAATCATTATTTAAACATTGAAATTTCGTGACATTTCACATTCTAGTATTTTTTCCCTCTCATTCCGGAATTCTAAGTTTAGTTAAATTAAAAAAAATGCTGAATTTATTTTGTACATTTTGTTAGGCCGAGATTGCCTAATTGATTCCTCTAAAATTTTTGGATCTATTGGCTATTACGTCATAAGGGAAGTAGGGCGATTGTAATAAGAACTAAGTCCCGCGACGACTGAAGGTCAAGAAAGCTTAATGACTTCCGCGTTGAATGCCATCTACATACATAATGCATTATGATCAGTGCGCTGTACCACTAGGGAATATTTGAACGTTGAACGTGTAATTACGCCAAGTTGACTTATAAGAAGTTCATCTTAACAACAAAAGTATTTCAAAATGTAACCAAAGATATAATAAACGTTTCTATGAGTACGCTTATTGTAAAGCTAGTATTCAATTATATGAATTGACGTGTTGGATGAGATTCCAATTAAATTTTTGCAGTAAAGTAATTCCACTTTCACCGAAGCCACATTTTGAATTTCTGCTACATTTATTAGTCAGGAATTCATGTTGAAATCAAAGACATATAAATATTATGCATATGCAATATGCATATTATGCATGTAAAGCATGCAAATAATATTCGTGATCCAGTCTATTATTTGTATGCAATTTGAAATATTTCTTCATATTGGACCTCATCAAAAAGACTCAAGAGCCATTTCACCATTATCATACTTTTCTTATCTTTAAAGATTTAAAACAAAACTTATATCAGTGACCAATACTTAGCGATTGTCATAAATGAAAGTAAAAGCCATAAATGTGAGAAATTTGCAAAACCACATTCTGTGCTCATATAATGCGGTACCAAGTTGGCAGACGTTAACAGTTTCCCGCCTAGAATCTATAAATACAAATTGCACCAATAAATTTGACTTGGAATGAAAAAAGAACTTGTGTTTTGTCGTTTTTGTTCCAGTTTCGTTTTGTAGTTAAGTTTGCCAGTTTGTAATACCTACATATTTATTTTTGATTTAGTTGGGAAATTATTTTTTTCCTATATCACTCAATCTATGAGTAGTGGTGGGTACCATACAAGCCTAAAAGACGGTTAAAAGTTAAAAGTTTGCCGACTTTAAAGTAATAATTGTTTATATATAATATAATTTATATAATTACGCAATCATATAAGTTATATATGACTTATATAATTACGTTAATCGCATTATTATTTTTTTTGGTTACATTAAGTTTTGCACGGTGGTCCCGCCATGCCACTGTCTACGAGTAGACCAGGATACCGTGTACGAACCTATGATTCTAGGATCGTCATTACCTAAAAAAATATTTTCCTTTGATTAATAATTCCTTATTATTGCCATAAATATTCATTATTTATTTATTTTTGTTGCAGGTAATACGCTGGGCTCTATTACAAAATAGGTAGATATTTAGATTTTTGTTGTGAGGCAATGTCACGGAGATGTGAATAACCAGTGACGTTTCACCATACAAGCCCAAAAGCCCGGCTTTCCAGCTTTAATGGAATTAATAATTATATAAGTTATAAATGTTTGACTTATAATTACGTTAAGGACATTATTATTTTTCTTTTTATGGTTGCATTAAAGCAAGCCGGGCTTTTGGGCTTATATTATGGTCCTACGAAATGATTAACAAATCTTTAACTATTTTACTTTTTTATATAGTCTAATTAGTAAAGTGGAGGATTACTTTACTGATTACTTATTTGAAGTAACCACGCGTCATTAGTTACTCTTAAGCAGTGACTGAAATCGGTAAATTTTTATTTTCCAAAACACGTGTCTGACTGAGATACCATTATATTAATTTTAAATAGTAATTCACACTTAACTTACCACAGTATTATTTTTTCAGTAAATATGGATAAAACGAAGGAATATTAACAAAAACCTTTATTATACCGGTATAACTCCCATAGTAAATTAACCGGTATTCAGTCCTTGCTCTTAAGGACCCCATATACGGTACGATTGATCTTTACGATCCGTCATAATAGACCAATCGAAACGACGAATCGATAGTATATGTCAAGATCGTTAACGATTTATTTCATCGAAGACGATATCGGAAATCGCAAAAAAATCCCATGCAATCATGAATATTGTAACGATGAATCCACTGTTTATGGCTCTTTGCGATCAACGATTCGATTTTTTCTTTATTGTATTATTCAATTATTTAAACACTTCTTTATTGTTCAGTTTCAAATAAGTAAATTATCTATCGTAACGACTAATCGTTTCGTGTGAGTGGAATTTTTGAAGCGATCGATCGTTACTATTTTCGTCAGATTTATCGACACTGAATCGCACCCGCATATCGCCCTTTATTTATATCGTAATACTAATTTTACTGATATAATTTGAGATATAATCGAGTGTAATAATTAGGTGTGATCGTTATTCGTATTGTATAAAAAATGTCAGCATATTTTAAAATTTGCAAGCATGCGTATTGAGTTTAGATTTATACAATATTTATTAGATTTTTTAGTTTATTAAAACCTAAACTGATATTTTAAATTGATAGCTTAGACCTTAATTTGCTCAAGGCAAGTATATTAATTAATGTAAAGGTCACACAATATTTTATAGAATATCGATAACTCTTTTGATTCATCATATAATAAAATCTAATACCCTACAAAAAATGTATAATTTATTTTTTACATAAAGAGGATTATTGTATTTAAAAAGAACTGTGACTAACAATTATTAAAGACTTGCTAGTCTGTGCTGCTGCACGACCCGGCTTCGCACGGGTGCAATGTACGATTAGATGTATATATGAAATATATAAATACACAAGAAATAGACTGTTTCGCTGATATCTATTCGAGAATGAATTTTCAAAATCGATCCAATCGTTTTTGAGTTTATTCATTACAAACAAACAAAAATACAAATCTTTCCACTTTATAATATTAGTGTAGATTAATAATTATTACAATATATTTATTCATTCAGAACAATTAGCTACTGGTTAGTGTTGATCTTCTTAAAGAGTTATTAATTTATTTATTTCCTTCATTCATTATGTATATTTTTAGCACGAATCCATGTTATGAAAACTAACTTCAGTATCCACTCGTGAGATATTACAGCTGCTATGGGCAATGTATCCATTATTAATCCGACCTATGATGTTGATATCAAAGATAGGCTTTATTACGAAGTTTTTTTTTATATTCTGTGAATTAACAAAATAAACGTTAAAATAACTAAGTAATAGGGTATGTCTATTTGTTTTGACCGAAGGTGTTTTAAGGTGATATAATACATTAAATAGAATAAGTTTTACCGGATTAAAACGCAATTTATTATTTATACCGACGTTTCGGGCGCTTTCCAGCAAACTCGGTCACAGGTAGACTGTAAGGTGACAGCTGTCTGACTTGAAATGTTTCTGCAACTAAATACGTATTTTACGATTTTACATGATATATCAGTTACATTTTTTAATCACTTAACATCATCATGTGATAGCAGGCAAACGGTTCCTTGATACAAGAAAACCGGCTTGTTAAAGAATTACGCAGAGTTATTTGCTGAGTACACTGGAAATTCCGAAAAACACTTCATTGATAAAAAACATTTTGCGACTTATTCTGTTTTTGTTTATGTAAACTCTGCTATTATGCCTTTACCACCTTTCGGATTTATAGTATACTAGCGACCCGCCCCGACTTCGCACGGGTAGTAGAGCGCATGCCTACATGTTTTATCTGTCGTATGTTGATTATCTGATGTCAAATCAAATCAAATCAAAAGTTTTTTATTTCAAATAGGCCTTTGCAGGCTCTTATAAAACGTCTAGTTGCACGGTTCCAAAAAGTGGGTCTCATGGAGAAGAACCGGCAAGAAACTCCATGGACACTCTTTTCAACAATGGTTTAGCTTACAAAGACTCGGTTACAATAGTAATTCCGTCATCGGTGTGATAAACGCGCTTGAATATTCGCGCGCATTAATTTTTGTGATAACTCCTAAGATATTAATTTAAATTATATGGTGTACAAGACTATAATAATGTGCATGAAATGCTGAAGACAATTAACGTATTTAAGTAGATAAGGATTAATACTGTATCTGTCTAAATAGCATTCCAACTACCGCGTTATACGTTAGCTATAGTTACGGCCGAATTCTCGAACGCTAATCAACATTGAGGTGTACTTAAAACTTAAAAGTATCTCTAACTCTTTCATTACGAAGGTGAAAGACAGAAATATTTTAAGAAGCTCTCAAATTTTGATTATCGTTTTACGGGGCCTAGCACGAACGACTATCGTCAAAGTATTCGAATCGTCATACTGTCAGTTGTATGAAAAATTATTTGAAATTTTATACAAATGACAGTTCGACGATACGAATTCTCTTTCGATACTTGTTCGTGCTCACCACAGTATTTCGCGGTTAGCTATCCTTAAAATATAGATATATGCCATCGCGTACCCCACCGTGCATTGTTTTGATATAACTCAAAGGCGTGTTCGATGAAAGCTTCAAGCTTAACTTTTTTAGGACACTTCCAACAATTATTATCGTTATATTTCAACCAATTTACAAAAAAACCTTGACAAATTACATACCATCCTCATTAATCACTCTATCTATTAGTGAAACCCTCATGAAAATCCGTTCAGTAGTTTTTGAGATTCGCGGACAGACAGACAGACGCGGCAGAGCACTGTTTTATAATATGTAGTGATTTTGCGAAGGACAACAATGAATATTTTTAAACCGGTGTCATCGACTGTGAAGATTTTAATTCTTAAAATGTATAATATTATCTTGCGTATAGTTATTCTTTGATTACTTTATCTTATATCTTATCAGGCATTGTCAAGGTTATGTTCAGAATGGGTTACTAACTTCGTCTGTGATGGAAGTTGTCATTAATTAAACGAAGAAGAAGGGACTAACTTAAAGTAAAAAAAAAAAAAAAAGAAAAAGAAAAAAAAAGTAGAAAAGTTGTTAATATTTAGTGCTCACAACAATAATTCACAAAATATTCTCGTAATTATATAGCCTCTGCCGTAAGACTAAAGCTGTTCACATAATAATCTCTATTTCTATCTTTTAAGTGATATCCTTCATGTTCGTTCTGTTCCAAATTTCAGCGAAATTTAAATATTGAAGAATTACAATTCCATAATCATATATCAAAATTATCTATTTCATAAATTTTCTCTCATCATCACCCGACAAGTGCTGATTCTGTGTGATATTCTAGAAAAGGCAAATATTCTTGTCGAAAATCTGTTTTTCTTCTGATAAACTCTGACGAGATGAGATATCAGATAGGGTTCAATGCCAAGTGTAGTATAAACAGACATACTTGGCATACCAGAATTGAGCTGATGCGACGACCAGTCTTAAATTATAAACAAGTTGTAGCCATTTGTACGACATTGATTATTATTTTAAAAAAAACGTAATTAATATTACCGCCAAGTAATATTACAGTGAACTGATTTTTTGACGGTGAAAAATTCAAAGCTTTTGCTGTACTATGCATGCATCTTTTAATCCATTAGCCGAATTAGTGCAGTGAGGGGCAACAAAAAATTCAATTTGCCTACATCGTCGTGCAGTCTGCGAAAAAACTATATTGGTAGCTAAAAATTATATCCATTTTTCCGGACCGCCTCAGGATAATAGGAAGAGCAGGGGATTTTTAAAATCGGATTAACTCGTTCGCTTACGGACTAACGGAAAAATTTAATAAATCTATATATGCAATTAGATTATAGATACAATCTGTACACGTAACTTATATCCAGTGGCGAGACTACCATACAAGCCCAAAAGCCCGTCATGCCGATTTTATCATAATACGTGTTTATATATTTATATAACTTATATAATTACGTAATCGTATAAGTTATATATAACTAATGACATTATTATATTTATTTTTAATGCATTAATAAGGAAAAACAGGCATTTGAGGGTCGATTTCAAATTGAGCTCAAAAAGATGTTTCGTGTAATAACATCGTACATTTGCTAAGATACTTACGTATTTTACGCCTTTTAAATAAATAATGCACCCTTTTATATAAACCATGTCGAAATAAATCACGAATACATCTAGTTTCCGAGAAACTTTCAAAAATTAAAAACAGCCTCATACATTAACAACACTCACTTTCTGACTACGAAGACAAAAAATTCAATAAAAAAATATTTGACCGTGGAAATTGTATTGTTTTGATTTTGTCTAGTATGTCAGTAAACATAAAGTCCTAAAAAGTAGCAATTTTACACATATTTTTTATAGAACATGGATTTCTCAGCGTTTTAACAAGAGATCACAAGTTTTCTATCATTCGTGGAATGCTACTTTAAAATATTATATAGCAAAATCCCTATGCTTCCCGCTTCCCGCTTACCGCAACATGCGTCGGCTCCCTTCAGGAGCGTACAAACATACAGTGAAGTCAGACGAGCGTTTCTTAATTTTTGCGAGAAATCGTTGTTTGTGACAATTTCATTGCCAAGTACGAAATCTACCTCATTCGTCTATCAATTTTTATCGCAGTAAGTATTGTAATATAAACTTTGTTTAATTTTCAGTTAAATAGACAGGTAGAACATCGATATTTAGAACATGTGATGTGAGCGCCTAGAAGCGTCCATAACCAAATTATTTAACTTTTCTTGTCGATTATCATTCACGCTCTTTCATTAGTGTCGCTTTTTTAAGTACCACTAATGATATTAAAGCCTACACTAATGAAAAGGTTTAAGCTTAATATTTATATATTAAATGCTTAACTACGCCCTACGTATGTTTTGGGATTCGATGGAGAATATTATGTATGCATGTATGTTTTTGAGCCTATCTTTTGCATACTCTACAGCGAAACGTCTATATAACATTAATTTAGTTCAATGTGGGCCTGATGTAGAGTATATTTTTTTACGATTCAGTTATTATCTTTCAATTCAGGCTTTTATTTATTTATTCTATTTATTTTACTAGCTCGAGTTTTATTTTAATTATAAGCTACAATGACAGACCATATCCGAATAGGTATTTAATTTTTTTTAGGTAGGTCAAAGGAAAAGGACAACGAAGCAGAATTAGAAAAAAAAGAAAAGTTAGGTGGGACCTCTACAGATGACTAAAAAAATGATGATGAAATATGCTATCGAACAAACTAAAAAGAGAGAAGCTTATCTTCAACAAAAACATAATAAAAAAATAAGAAGTATTGATGAAATGTCTACAAGAGAGCAAAGTGTTCAGGAAGTTGCGATTTCCAACGAGTTAGAAATGAGTGATGAAGATACAAACAAGTGAAGATTCTTTGCATATTGTCGGAAGTCAAAATTAAGATAATAATGAAGAAAAAAATATTGGTGGTAAATATTAAAAAGTAAAAGTTGAAATATGAGATGGAGAAGAAAGCGATGTTGTCGATAATAAAAGAAAAATACAGATACATATTCCGAGCCTTGATCAGGACAATACATAAAATAGCTATGATGAATGAAGAAAATTAGAATGGAGCAAAAACGACGAAGTAAATAAAAGGAGAAATAAATATAATTATAAGAAATAAATTAATAAAGAGGAATAGTCATAATGAAAAAAACAAGAGAATAATAATGAAGAATTGAAGAAATTAGGAAAAGGCAAGGATGATTTAAAGAATTACATAAAGTACCTAGGTAAATAAGGATTTAAAGAACGATTAAAAAAATAAAGAAAATCTAACAAAGCTAGGAATATTAAGGGAACATTATGAAAATAGTATTTAAAGCTGTAAAAGTATTACTGAAAACCTTTTAATACGACAATTAGTGATTATTAGTTTAAATAAAGAAAAAAGCCTGATTGTTTTTTTTTTATCTATATACATATAATAAAAGAGTAGGATCGAAATTACGCTTCACTAAATATTTTTACCAGAAATTAAGAGGGGTGATAAAAGAAGGGTAGCAGAATGCATAAATGCAATTTTTAAGATTCTTGTCTGTCTGTCTGTCTGTCTGTCTGTCCGTCTGTCTGTCTGTTTGTTCACGCTAATCTCCGAAGATACTGAACGGATTTTCATGCAACATATAGGCTTTGTTTTATCGAAATCGGTTATCAGAAAGAAAAGTTATCATCATTTAAAAATATGATAATTATAAAGGCACCATATCACCAAATTGCAATGCAAACTGACTCGCGTTGAACTTTTTCGAATTGTCAGATGTCAATCACAGTTTGATATGTAAATGAAATACTTTGATTATTTCGCCATTTCCGATATATGTAATCGTAGAATAGTGGATATGCAGGCCCATTGCGTAACTTCAGATGCGAGTTCGAATCTGAAGTTGAACGGAAATATTTTTTTTTTTGTATTTATTTATTTTTTTAAAGAATTATAATTATAAAAATAGAAAATGTATTATTGAAATATTATATGAAAAAGTATTTCTTATGAGATCGTTTATTTCACCTTTTCATCCATCCTTTCTCTACAGAATTACGATTATTCGACATTGCTTTTATTGCTTCTTAAGGACTGTCTTCGTATCTTAGAGGTTTCCGCATTTAGGACCGGAAACCCGAGTAGGAATCCCAAGAAAAGGGAATTTAAAAAAAATGTCTCAAAATGAAAATGATCAATTAAATGAAATAAATATCGAGGTGGATACAGTATCTTCACCACTAATTAAATTTATAAAAAAAATAAGTAAATTTCTTTAAAGTCAGGTTAATTTTTTCAACAATGGTATTTCTATAGAATTTCAAATCATACTTCGAACCCCAATCTCAACCACCATTAAACGTGTCGATAATATGATGCAAAAGCAACCGTCAATGACTAATTTGATAGCTCTTTCCCAAAATAAATCACCAAGTACAGAGGATGGAGGATATGTCATTTGAAGAAAGCTTGCTCAAAAGCGAACCCCACGCGAACGAAGTCGCGGGCATCAGCTAGTATACAATATGATAATATCAAAAATTAAACACAAATATATAATGTTTCTTCATAAGGATTAATTTTGTGTAAAAAAAATAAAAATCCATGTTGATTTTATTATTTTCATTATAAAAGTTCTAAAAATAAAAATGACAAGTTTTTCTTTTGTCTGTGTATGTATGATTTTAATTATTATTTAACTAGCTATACAGATATAGCTGAATAGATATATTATGTATATTATACTTATTAAATAACTATATTTTTGTCAAAATTGTAAGTTATATCTTATGAACTTTACTGAAAAATAATGTATCATTCGTGTGTCAGACATTCTCATTAGGAATCATAAAATTCGTTCATTTTTCATTAGTGTAACGAACAAACTCATTCGTGTTGTCCGGATTTTGAGTTTCTATTACTTGCAGCTTGATTTTCGCTGTTATTTTATAATATTAGTGCAACTACATGCCACTTTGACCATTCTAAAGCATTTGCCAACATCAAACAAGGGTATTTTTATTTTTTTGTTAAAAGTGTCATTTTAAATCCAAACTGTGAAATCGACCCTTGGGCTTGTATGGTGGTCCCGCTACTCAGTTATATCAGATACATAACAATTATTAATTCTTAATAATTATTGTTTGAGAAAGAATTGAAAAATTAATAATATTTTGCTAATAGGTATACCAGTGTTGTGTGCATTATATCGGATTTCATTCTTAATTTATAAGAATACTTGAAACTATTTTCATATTCCTATGTCATTAGGAAGTCATCGATATGTTTGTGCAGGGTTGAAGCTGATATTTTATTAAATATTGCTCTTTAAATATTTATTTTTACTGTTTATAATATGTATTTTATTTTTCTTTTAATTATATTAATGTATTCTGCTGGAGTTCCTTTTCGCATTTTAGTGTAGGAAGTTTTTATTTTTGTTTAAAAAAAATATTGTCCAAGGGTATTAATGTTTTACCAGAATTTAATTTAATAAAATAACATCACGATCCTACGTTTTCAAAAACATTTTAATAATATTTGATTATGAAAAATCTCGGATATCGCATATACTCGTATTATTATCTAAAAACGCAGAATAACCTTCGAAACCTTTTTGTGAACAAGAGTCTCTGAAGGTTATCAAGTACCTACATGCAATAAGGGCTTAACCGGTCTGCTTATGGTTAAACTTCAATAATCTAATAAATGATAAATTATGTACGCTTTGTGGAATGGGGAAATATGTAGATTTTGTGACGGTCCCTTCAATGTCAAGTGCTAATTATAATAAATCTATATGAGAATGAAGAAAGATTCAAGAAGGTATTCATATGAATAATTTTGAACGTTTTGGTCTGTCTGATTTTTCACGCAAATATCCGAAGAAACTTATAAAATTTTCATTGTGGCAATAATTTAGATTATTTCATAGAAATTCGAAATCGGATGTCAGGATGAAATCTTCATTTTAATAGCTTGCTTAGAAGCTCGGGTTAAGATAACAGGTAAACGAAGTCGCGGGCACCATCTAGTTATTTAATAATTCTTTAAAATGGCTTATTAAGACAAGACAAATCATAACTAACTTGGTTAGTTTAATAAATAAAAAAGATACGAAGTATAATAAGTAGACTTTAGCTCTTAGACTAAATCTTATCAATAAACTGTTATATGTTTTGTTTATCATTTTGTATTTGGTGAGAACGAGACAAATTGTGTACTGGACTAAAGATTTATTAATAAGATCCGATCAGTTATATTTACAACTAGATGGCAACCCTTGTACTGACTACAGATTTATTCTTCAGTTGGTATGATATGTTTAATTATGTTTAAGTAGTCTACTTCTGTACCAAATTTCAACAAACTCGGTTCCGTGGTTTAGGCGTGAAAGCGTACCAGACAGACAGACAGACAGAGTTACTTTCGCATTTATAATATTAGTAGGGACTAGCGATCTGTTCGGCTTTGCATGGGTTCAATGTACATACAGTTGAACGCCGATTATCCGAATTCATAGGGACCAGGGTCGATTCGGATAATGGAAAATTCGGATAATCGGACATAGACTGGTAATAAAGAAAAACGAACTGTCACACATAGATTAAACTTTATTAAGTTTAACAAATAACAGTTGAAATATATCTGGACTCCAGCGAGTTCCAACTTGTTACAACAAAACAAAAATTACATTACTTACTTACAGTACTTGGTTTTAATTTTTTATATGTATTACGTTTAGGACCGATTCGGATAAAAGGCGATTCGGTTAATCGCCGTTCGGATAATCGGCGTTCTACTGTACTAATGTGTGGAGTGATTAATAATATTACTATCAGTCGGCCTGATGTCTATCGACATTAGGGTTACCAGATGAAAAAATTAAAAGTCCGGAGGAAAGGCCTGATTTCCATTGAAAAATCCTGAGATTTTTTTACAGTTTCAGAATTTTCTCTCAGACGTACCTACTTAACAATTTATAAAACGTAGTAATATTTTCTTTACTGCGGATCTTCTTAATAAGTATTGATTTTAATTGTGCAATTATTACCAAAGGAAGATTATTTAACTTTTTATTGGAATGTAAACTGTGGTTTATTAAAAATTCTATTCCTGACATTTCCTGGGACTTGCAAAATCCAGCCGCAATCCTGAGAAGAGTCCAAAAATCCTGAAATCTCAGGACAAATCCTGAGATATGGTAACCCTAATCGACATATTGAACAGTTATTGTCATATTTCAACAAATTAACACAAAACAATATTAAAACTACTATTTCAACAAATTAACACAAAACAATATTAAAACTACGTAAAGCACTCCTCTTGAATCACTCTATCTATTGATGAAAACCGCATTAAAATCCGTTGCGTAGTTTAAAAGATCTAAGCGTACGGAGGGCTATCTAGAGATATGACATAAGCGATTCACATTATACAGCGAGGGCTATAAAACCAATCTTTTGGATGAGCTAAGGATTTTTGCATAGCCTGATATCAAGCTGTGCCGCCTTGTATATATCACGCCAATGCCTTTATATCACATTACCGAACCTTTTGTTTTCCCTTTATTGAATTAAGTATAGTCGATACTAAAACAGTCATAAAGTCGTAATTATTTTTTTCTGAATCAACGCACTTCGCCTATGACTGTTAATTGTGTCGGATGTAAAAATCGATTGCAATTTGTTTTGGTACGGTTAAAAAATAAATTTCTGACTTTTAACATTCGAAAAACATAGGAGTAATTTATAACTATGTAATTAATTTATAAGTATGTATTCAAAAATGTTATTTTGCATTTTTTAAAAACACGATTATTGAAACAAACACAATTTTAATAGTCATAGATTACTTATATATTTTAGTAAGGAAAAGGTTTTCGGTAAATCAAAACCTCAGTCTATTAATTATTTGTAGATAAATTTTACCAAAATTGCTAAGGACTTGTTACTTTAATGTTATTCGAATGTGTCAAATATTTTCATCGTTTCTCAAAAAAATAAAATCACTATGCATTAGATAGCAGAAGCCAATGTCACCCATACAACCTTGCGTTACTAATGTTGAGTTCATTGACCCGCTTATCTACGAATATGGTCGGAGTTCTTACATGCACGTTAAAAAAGATTTCTTCTACTCTTATTCTTTTAAAAATACATACATACGTACATCACACCTCTTTCCTATTGGGGAAGGCAGAGAGAGATCACGGAATTTCTTATGCTCCGATCCTTGCGATACTTTCGCTTCTCCCAGGTTCATGAATGCTTCATACACGCATATATTTTAAAAATATTAAGCATAAATTATGGTAAACCAATAAATGGTCTTATTACGTATTGCAATTGCACGTACGCAAATGTGCTCACACAAAATGTAAAACAAAACCGAATTGCATTAACCGCTTGTGCGCGCCAGATTTAAATGCCAAGAAAAACGTGACAAATTTAAAAGGTATAAACCGAAAGACAAAACTAATTATTAAATTTTTAAATTACTTCCATGAGATAAGAGCATTCAATTTTTTTTTGTACAAACGAATAATCTCAAGTATTTAGCATTTAATTTAAAACAAAGCATGCCGAACCTAAACCTTGTTATAAAAAATCCGTTTAATCGGTAAGTTCTCTCGATTTAAAATAGCAACCTCCAAAGAGTTTTTAAATTTTAATCGACTTTAAACCTATAATATTTTATGCGTGATAAAACAACGCATAATTCAATGTAGTTTTTCGTATTATATTTTTGTCTAAAGCGATACACACTGACATACATCATTTACTATGTAATGCATGCTCTTTGCTCTTTGTAAAGTTTTTGCGCATCGCTTCACGATCGGGAAGTCAAGGTCGTTCATTCGAACTCAAATACGGCGCGGCGTAAACCGGCATTCCGGTAGAATTATGAGTTTTCAATACAAAAGTTCACATTCAGGTTTAATTAGGTATTAATTTTTCTTTTTTACTTTATTATTTCAGTATGATTCGTAGTTAATTGGTATTTTACGTTGGTCACTTAAAGACCGACATACCTACCAGGGCAAAGGAAACAAAAAAAAACACAGATTTAATCAATGTCTGTATATTTTTCAACTGAGAATAAAAAGATATTATCATATATTCAAAATACCTACACATAATTAAAAAAATATCTCTATAAAAAAAAGGTAAATATTACTATAAAAATGGATTATTATTATGGATGTATTAATTATTTTGGTAAATATTCCGTATCGCGACACCAGCTATAATGAGGCTGACTCTTTTTTTACGGGTACGTTATGATCTTTAAACATCATAATTAGTGTTGTTATGATGGCGCATGACCTTTTTTGAATTAAAAAAAATAATAGTAAGTAGGATTCCTTTCTGGCACTCGTCGGACGCTGCCGCGGCACCGCTCGCTTAGCTCGCTCGACTCGTGCGCGGTGGTCACCATACCAACATAACCTAACCTAGGTGGTGATTCCTTTTTAGAGTGTGGTATCGCGCCACCAGCGATTTTGAGGCTGACTCCGTTATGGCCAATCATGTCATGTTGGCGCATGACTATTTTCAGAGAAAAAAAATTGTCGAACCGTTGATCACTCACTCTAAAAAGGTTCGGTAATGTTGCTATGGTGACCGCCGCGCACGAGTCGAGCGATGCCGGCAGCGGCCGACGAGTGCCAGAACCGAAGTTTTTTTTTAAGTAATAAATGGGCATGTTCCATCATAATAACAGTGGTTATGGTGGTTAGAAGTCGTAATGCACCTGTAAAAAAAATCAGCTTCAGAATCGCTGGTGGCGCGATACAGAATAATTACCATTATTTTATAATTTAATTTTAAAGTGTGATGTGAAATGGCATTCCACTTAGTATAGGCTGTGGTCATGATGACGGACACAACACTGATTTTACGGGTCTCGTCACGCATAGACTGGGGAAACAGTACCAGTATTACAAAATAACTCATAAAATAAAATTTCCCGATACCATATTTCGATTTAAAAATTACTTTGAACAAAACTTAAATCATTACTAAGTTCTTTCAAGTGATAGAGGTAAAATAGGTAGAATCTCACATTAACTTAATATTCAAATTACGTCAAGACGTTTACGTCAATTGTCTTTTCAATAATGCATATGGCGGAAAGCTCTTTTAAATTGCCGACATTTAACTGCATTAGTTTCCACTATTGCTTATGTGAATGCTTTTTAAATGGCATTAAATCTAGGAATGCCTATTATCTTACTATTACAAAAGCTAAAATTAAAACCTATCACTCCTCGCGTTGTGTTTCGTGCCAAAAAAAAACTACCAAAAAATAGCCTATGTTACTCGCTTATAATGTAGATTTCTATTGGTGAGATTACATAACCTCACAAACTCTACCTATAGATAGATACATAATATGAATTATTATTTACAGATCTACCTAAGAGAAATATTGTAGCTACTTCTACTTTCATTTAAAGGTCAGCAAGACACCTGTAAACTCTGGTGTTGCGGATGTCTATGGTCGGCGGTGATCACGTAACCCACCTGCCAATATGCCCCCTATTCAATAAAAAAAATCAACTATTTAGTCATTTTTTTACAACAGATATGATTACAAAATGTTATTTATAAATCTAAAATGAAAATGTTAATAGTGCAAAGTAGTATGACTAAAAAACTTAGCAGCTTAAGTTGAAATCAGCCATGCAATTAATTATAAACATGTTATAAAAAATGCTTTTAAAAAGTGTATTTTTCAGTATTTTAGAACCAAAAAGTAGACTATAAACATTACAATAAACCATTTCTCATTTTTTAAATTAGATTAAAACTAGGTTTAAATGGGTCGAAATTTAAATAAAATACTGTATACCGGATTAAAACGCGATTTATTGTTTAAATTATTTATCCCGACGTTTCGGATGCTTTTCAGCAACCGTGGTCGCGGGAGACTGAAAGATGATGATGCGTTTTAATCCGGTATACAGTATTTTATTTAAATGTGTGATACTCGCGTTAATAAAAGACAATATTAGGGCTCGAAATATCTAAATACCGACCGGGTAACGAACCATGATCCACTATAAATGATAATTGGAAAAGTCGTAGTACGTACTATTAAAAGATTAGGTCATAATATTCAAAGATTACTATGAGTTCAAAAAAGCTAGGATAAAGTATGTAATAGTAGTTTATTTCCAGACTTGGAAAATTAAATTGAAAAAAAAAACGCTTCAGCAAAAAAAATATTGGACTATTTCGTATTTTATAATTCGAACAAGTCGTGAAACTGAACGTTCTTAAGTAATTTCCGCATTTAGCGTTATTTAAAAAACTTCGCTGTGTCTTTTTGCAGTTTGCTGAAAGTTTTCCCTTCTTGTAACATTTTAGCGTTCGAGCATTTTCCAGGGTGCGATCCCGTCGAGTTAATAAGTTCCCGTTTGGATGGCTCCTGCGTTTTAAACTTTTAGGATATGAGATAACAAGCTAAGAAAGGAGACGTCGATTTGGCTAAATCCACTTTAAAATTCTCTTGGATTAGAGTTTCACTGGGCATGGGCACTTGGTCCGAGTACGCAACGAAATATTACAATATTGTATGTTGTTATAATATTTAATTATATAATCTATTACTGTATACTAAATAACAAAAAAATATATATTACTTATTATCTTCTAATCATCATGTGATGTTTACACAACGTTGATGGTCTTGCTTTTAGTGTCTGTAGATAGTAGACATAATTATATTCTTATATCTCCTTTATTCGTACGAAACGTTTTGTTGATAAACATTTTAAAAGAAATGTATAAAGGTCTTAAATTCGTTTGGATTATAGTTATTTATTTTACACTTGGGGAAGCACTATCGAGATTAGTGAAGAGCTTATATAATGTAATACTTATACAAGTATTACCAAGGCCTTAGCATATCGAGTGCATTGCAACGTTTGTAGTAATCTGAAGGCCATTGCATTTATTTATATTGTTTTGCTTACCGTCTCGTTGCGTTATGAAAAGCTGTCAAATTATGCATGTGACGCACATTAAATCTATACTAATACTAATCTATATTATAAATCTATATTATATACTAATACTAATCTATATTATAAATCTATATTATAAATCTATATTATAAAGAGGAAAGATTTGTATATTATGTTTATTATATATATTATATATTATATTATACCAACTATAAGTAATGAACGAACAAAGGTTATTTTTTTTCATAATTGCATATACTCGATGGTTTCGAAAAGGAAGAATTCTTGAAGTATTTTTTTTATTCTTCAAACAATACATATAATTTCGTAATGTGTAATGTGTCTTTTCAGTTGATATTTTCACTTGAAAAAATCTTTTTATTATCAAACTATATATGTATTTACTAATTTTTAACATTATTCGTGAACTACACTCTGAGAAAAAATATTGTAGCAGACACGCGAATACTATAAGCCTTCGTTTCATCATCGGATACCGGAGCAATAAATATACTGCCTTTGTTTCAATACAAAACTAGATAAAAAAATTGTTATCTCTTTTTTTTTGATCAGCCTTTATAAAATAATAGATAGGTTTCTGTGAAATGAAATTCCATTTGATGAAAACCGAGTAACAAGGTAAAAAGGTACGTACGATCATTCCTAAGTAAATGCTCAGTAATTCGCACTCCGGCGCCTCACTGGCCTTCATATTTTTTCTCTTTAGCACCTAAATTACACGAAACCTAATAGTTTTCACCTATTACCGTAGCCGGCCGAATTTATTGCTTTCCACTGTTGATTTATCTACGAGCCCGCCGGATTAACTACCGCTAACTTGGCGATAGTTAAGACTGCTATCTCTGATGTTACAGAACGAAAGCTCTTTCCTTTTATCTAAATTGGTGCGCTCCCAATAAAGATTCGCCGGCGTCTGTCGTAAACCATTCGCCCCATACGCTTCATTATGGGGCAAAGTTTTAGATATGATGGCACCGTTTTATTGTCCACCGATGTCGCGAGATTTCTATCGATAATGAGATTTCATGTCATGTCTGACGTGAGTGACGGTCCCTCTGCTATCGGTCACCTACCGAGTACCTGTCCTCATTATTTTTTACTAGACAAGGATAATTCTATTCTGAGGAATATGTCTGTGAGGTGTATGTATGTTTTAATAAGAGTTGCCAAGTTGTTTTGTGTCATAGACTATCAATACCAATTTGGTTTTGACTAAAATTTTAAAATGTTTGTCTTTTGTTAACGCGTCTTTTTTTCTTTCTATCACGCAACTGAATTTAAAAAAAATAATAACCGTAAATGTGATTTATTTACTGTATCAAAGATTTTTCACTATGAAAAATTGTTTGAAAGTTATCCTATAACAGGGTTTAGTAAGAATAGCGACTAAAACATAATATCCATTAAAGGGCTAAAGTATAGGAGTAATTCTTACTCACTAAAATTATATTAATAATACAGATAGGCAGACAAAGGCACATAAATCTTCTCCTAATTGAATTTGTCATAAAAATTGAAAGTTTCCCCGCTTCTCGGCCAGATTTTACGCGAACTACATTTAATCCATTCCCCTTTGAAGAAAACTTGTAATTTATTGAGAGTGCTAAGTTTGTTACGAGTATTCTATTCAACTAGAAGTTCACCCTTCACATACACTTATGTAATCCTTTCATCTGAATTGAAATACAACAGTGAGGTCAAATACTGTAGTAACGATGTTACGGAGTTGATATGGAAACTTTTTTATTTTAGGTAAACTGCGTTGGTCGTCAGCGTTCAGTCAATGATGCGTTGTCGACCTACTTTTTATTTTGATCTTTCGGAAATCCATATACTGAAACCGAAACGCGCAACGCGAAACCGTTCATAGATAGAAAACACCGTATGTTTTTTTGTGGTTCGTTACCCGGTTGGAATTTCGATATTCCTCCCGCCCAACTACGCTGCGTATTAGATACATGTGATTGTCGCAAATTATTGACCCACTGGTCACTGGTTTAAGTCTTGGTGAAGAGTACCCCAATTCAAAGGCCGTAGTTTCGTTTACGCACTGTATTAGTAACATTGCCATCATTTGATATTACATCATACAAAAAAAAGAAAGAAAAACGAGCCAATATTTTTCAAAGGCCGTCAGCGCATCTGAGACACTTAAATCGCGGATGTGCATGTTGGTGATTACTTACCATAAAGTCACCTGCCTGCTAAAAAATATACATCTAGGTTTAAACCGCGGCATTATTGGTTAGCTTTTTTGAAATAAAAAGTAGCCTATAAAATGTCAGTTCTTAATAGCTTCTAGTATAATTCCATACTATTAACACTATCTAATTAGCTAAGTATTGTATTTATGAATAACTGAATAATGACTCAATATGGTCAGACACACCATACTAAAAACTGTTCGTTTGTTTCTTTTTATTATATGTATCTGCCATATAAAATATCTTTATTCTTAAATAATATATAGAAATAAAATCATAAAGCACAATAGGATGGCAACCATAATCGTATTCCAAATCGATTAACATAAAACAGAAGTTCGTAACTATTAAGACGTTATACGCAAAGTTATAAAATCCTACGTGTTCCGGAGTATTTCAGTTCAATTACCAGTTGAAATAGTGCCAAGGACGATAAATCACTACCTTTTTTTGTGACATTGTGACTCCGGCTTACGACGAAACTATGTCAATCTAACTTTTAAGATTATCGCATCCATAATCTACTGGTCTACTTGATATAGCAAGAGTAGAATTTAACTAAAGGTATTTCAAACATGTTATAACATAATACTAATATTAGTATTATGTTATAACCTTAGTGAATAGTTGCAAGTACAAAAAGGTACAATATATTATATTACTACGATAGTAACATGCCTTCGCACGGGTGCAATTTAGATGTAGGTAGGTACTATAAATGATACTCGCTCATAATGTAACTTTCTAATGCTGAAAGAATTTTTAAAATTGGTCGAGTAGTTTTTGAGTAAAAACGTAACAAACAAAAAAATATTTCCTGTTTGTTACGTTTTTACTCAAAAACTACTACTGATAATTCAGCGAGTATCATTTATAGTACCTACATCTAAATTGCACCCGTGCGAAGGCATGTTACTAGTAATATAATATAATAGTTGCTATGTTTAAATTTAGATTTATATAATATGTACCTTTTTGTACTTGCAACTATTCACTAAGGTTATAACATAATACTAATATTAGTGTTATGTTATAACATGTTTTAAATACCTTTAGTTAAATTCTATTAATATATATTCATTTATAGTACCTACATCTAAATTGCACCCGTGCGAAGGCATGTTACTAGTAATATAATATAATAGTTGCTATGTTTAAATTTAGATTTATATAATATGTACCTTTTTGTACTTGCAACTATTCACTAAGGTGAAATTAGACTCGAGTAAAGGAAGGCGCCCAGTGAAAGCGAATTTTTGAATAATATTGCTAGAGTTAGTTACATATAGTATGTATATAACATAGTACTTTGAATGGCTAGTAAATTAATAATTAAGGTTATTTTTAAGAAATTATTAGCTAAGATAGAACACAAAATTGAGTAACTTATATTATTAAAACATGAATTCTCAAGCTATTATTCATCAATGAGGACACTTTTATAATTCATTTAATAGAGTTAATTACTTTTTTATTTCTGCAAGCTATCAGAGGATTCTGTTAAAACAAATTTAAGAGCTTTTAATTTACGTAGTTCACTGTGAATTCTGTATCAAGGAAATATGTAATGCCAGTATCTCGAACAAATTAGTATAGATCATAATTTGTTTATAAAAAGCTTTCTCAGATCAGAAATTCTTAAATAACTACAAAAGTTCACGGATATCTAAAAGCATCGCATTGTCTGTGCTTAATCCTCAAGGTGGCGTCGCGTTGGCGCGCTTTCCCTCACTGCCGAAAAAGTTGCAAGTCGCTGGGCGCCGCCGGAGAACATTCAAATTTATCGATTGTTCCGAGCTTCATTACAGCATCCCTCAGAACATCACTAACCTAGCCCTTTCCTGACACTATTACCATTCTTTTTATACTTCGAAAACGGAGGTCGTATCTTTTTTTCATCGCCAGTTATTATTGTCCGTTAAACTTTAAGTGCTCGGCGGCTAACTTTCGATGTCTTCGTGATTTACGAGGAGCAGTTTCCAAGTGTTTTATCGAGCATAAATGTTCGCTACTTGTTGAGATTGAAGGTCGCTTTCGGTTCGGTTATGATCGTTACGCGTGTCAATGTTTTATTACGGAAATAATTTTGAGTAGCGATTAAATGAGTGAAGAGTTGAGATGTAAGGTTTAGGGGGTAGACGTACGAATAGTTGAATCTATGAGCGGGCGGTTTTGAGGGGCGGAGGGGCAATGATCCATTAATCTGGCAGTAGCTGATGTGGCGCCGCCGACATACCTGCCGACGCGACGCGCGGACGCCTACCTAACGACACAAATACTATAATTCAACGTGTGTGAATGAATATGTACAATACTGAGTTGAATATGTATGCTAGTGTTGTAGTACTCCATTCAGGATGTAAGTCTTCGAAGCTTTAAGTCGAACCTATTATGATGACGACGACGATGCTTATTAAAGATTCTAATAAGATATTCCTTCATTCATACTCGTATATAAAGTGTATATTATACATACATAATTACACGGTTTCTAGAGAATTGATAAAATGATGGCTTTTAATGAAAGAAGTTTATCTTATTCAAATTGAAGAATTTATGTGAGAAATAAAACAAAATGACCAAAGCTCCAGGGAGCAAGACGGTTATGGCATTATCACACTCTGTTCCGGACACAGGAAATGTCTCCACTAGATGTTCCGCCCATTTATTGGTGATCCGTCATATGACAGGAAATGTGGTGCGGATTCAAACTATATCCCCTGCGATGAATAGCATTGTAGTTGATGAACTTTCTTTTGTATATGTTCTCAGTTTTAATTTAACGTCAAAGTTTGTTATCTAGCCACGTGAGATACATACGCATGCATTATGAAGAATGTGTCCATACAATAATAAATATTATACAATAATTCTGACTATAACGTTATTCCGGCCGAGAAGTTTGATGTAATTTGGTAAGAATAAAGCTAAGTAATTTTACCTCGGAAAAGTTATCTATTTTTTTATACTATAGAAAAATGATTTTGAAATGATAAGGATAAGGTATTAAATATAAGCAAAATTCGTATATACGAAGGAGAAAATAAAATATATCCCGGTATAGTTTGTTATAACGTTGATTAAGCACCTCTTTACGAGCCCCACTTCGTTAAGTGGAATATTTTACTTATCCTACTGACATTCCACGAAGCACGACCTCCTACCAGCCTCACATATTGTGATATATCGCTCGCATTCATAATAATATCACTCAGTTACACCTCAATCATTTATCGACGTGGGATCGATAAACGCAAGCGACGACATTACGATTTGGTCGATCCACTATCTTGGTGCATGCTATCTGTCAAGTTTCACGATTTTTGTACAGATAAAATTTAGTACGCTCCATCGTAACGCAAATTTGGCGTTTGATATACGAACGGCTCTGAATTTAAATGCAAGCTCACACGATGCATCACGTCACCGAACGCGGAAACAGTGGCGTCGCTCGCCCACCCATTCTACGCAACTCTGTCGCCATATTTCAATCGCTGAATTGACACA
This sequence comes from Anthocharis cardamines, assembly GCA_905404175.1. Lineage (NCBI taxonomy): Eukaryota > Metazoa > Arthropoda > Insecta > Lepidoptera > Pieridae > Anthocharis > Anthocharis cardamines. The sequence goes on from FR989962.1 coordinate 8,590,003, forward strand.
TTGCTGTTCGAAACCATAAAGTTTCACGTGAAAACTTTAACCTGGCATATTTACCGTAGATGTACCTCGCTACAGATACCGTGAGCTCTTTGACGAGTAAAAAGTTACAGATAGGTCATGTTCTACCGGTGTGGAAGTTTTCTCATAAATTGGCGGTCATTCGACGTGAATATGCTGACTGAGGGAGTAACAAATATACAAACTTAGGTTGTTATAACAGCGATATGTAAGTTTTGTGATACTTCGCCATTAAGTTTATGAAAACGATGGTCGAGATTACATCGCACATTCTGAAAGCTTTGCGTAATTCCAAGGGTTGACGTTCTTAAGCATTCTCTCTCAGCAGTTTTTGTAAAAAGTCATCAATCAATAAAATTAATACTTAAGTATGTCAGTTGTAAAAATGAGTGGACTGAAATATTTGCACGTAATCTGTCAAACGGTAATTGTAAATTAATTGGGGAGCAGTTTTCACGCGTGGGAGATGGCTTGACAATACCGTGATAAAATGATTAATTTTTGTGCAAGCGTCGAAGGTGGCGTCTTCCCGGCAAACGATTAATCTTGCGTCTTGCAAACATTCGCATTGCTATTGTAAGATGATCTTGGTATTTTTTTACACCATTAAGAAACTGCCACCGTTAGTTGGTCGCGAGCTCTTCCCACCATCTCATCGAGCCTATTGAAGGATTGAAAAGGTGTTTGCGTTTCGCTGCGAAGAAAAATAGATCTCCCCTCGGTTTTAAAAACCTTTATTCATCATCACTTAGGCTTCGATAGTTATTACGAAAATGAAATGTTTTAATTTTCCATCGTCATTCAGCTACAATGGGTCTTACTAAAATGGATTTTATGTAGTCATGCCTAGCTCGTTTGATTCAAAAGAAAAAATATATATTTGCTAATGCATTTTCAATGTATATAATTGCAAAAATTTAAATGGAACAAGATTATCATTTTTATGTGACGTTTTAAATTATATTTAATTAATAATTAAGGCAGTTTAAGCGGACCAGATAAGATGAGAGAACGATAGAAGGAAGGAACATATAATTGCAATACTTAAAAAAATATTTTTGCGTCCAAGAAACTTAAAAGATTTTAAATAGGTAGTTATAAAATAAATTTAGGAAAAGGAGAGGAAATAAGTCGATTATCACATATCCTCGACCATATCACCCTGTATTGGCACACTGTGAAGCTTCTTAGGTGGGGTCAAGAGCAACGGTTGTCGGATTTAGATCTGGGACCACGCCAACAATCCACAACTCTAAACGTGCGGACTGAAGCATCTTTTTTGTTTTTATCGCCTTTGTAATTAGCAAATGTCTCTCCTTTAAAGCACGGAACAAGTGTGCATTAATTTCCCAATTACCGATGGAGGATTAGTACATTTTGAGTATTTCTGAATAGCCTGTTTCGATTCCCAATTTTCAATAGTAATGTGTTTCTTTAATTTTTACGTATCATTATTGTAATTTTTTGAGTCGTAGTGCGAAGAATATGAATTACCTAATTATTATATCGTTCGGTTAAACATAAATATTTAATTAATGTTATTTGCAAAAACATTAATTACTTACAGACAGGCAGAAATGACGGAAGCCATAACGAATTCTAGGAATAAAAAACTTAAATGTCAACGTCTTCATTCGTTATCGGAATATCGGTATTGTTCTCCTAAAATAGTCAAATCAACATTGTAGTACAATGTTTCAAGAATTTATATTATTATAAAATTTAAAAGTACTCGAATTATCATAGAATACATATTACTACTATATTTGAAAAGTTCTTTATCAATTTCTATACGAATATTATAAAGAGGAAAGATTTGTTTGTTACGATTTAACACAAAAACTACTGGACCGATTTTAAAAAATCTTTCACCAATTGAAAGCTACATTATCAGCGAGCAACAGGCTATTTAATATATTTTTTTTATAGTACATCTACATTGCACCAGTGCGAAGCCGGGGCGGATTGCTAAATACTTAATTTGACTTGTTTCTCTCGTGAAAAATTCATGTCTTTGTCTGCTATCTATGGATGGACTAATTTTGATAAAATTAGTTCAGCGTTTAAACCGTTAAAAAATAGTTTTCTATTTATATTTATATTTATATATCGCTATAAGAAAGATATTTATATGTTTTTATGTGAAGATATCTTAGATAGTCTATCAACTGGATTAATGCATTTCATACATTGATTTCTTATCTAAAAGATATTGTTCAAAAAGTTTGAACTTTCAAATTAATTGGCGTTACTTCGCATGTATAAGTATGGACAAGTATTAATAGAAGTATGTCGTAATAAAATTGGATTTACCTAATTATATTATTTACTATAATTTAGACCGAAGTAAATAGATTATAAGTAACTATTAATTGCCCTCGTTCTGCGAAACACTAACGTAATATTACAACGAAGGTTAAATACATTATAAATGTCAAAAAGTCCCTGATTGTAATAAGTCGTCAACGTTATCAGACGCATTGATATTTTCCGTATAATAATATTCCTTGTTATAGTAGGTATATGGCAAGTAACTGTTTAGATTCAAACTTAGTTTTCAGTTATTGTTGGTTGCAAATACTGTTGACGGAATCGTTGGCGCGATTGCCATGCGTTCGATGGGTCCGTGGTCGATTTCTACTGGACTTGAATATTTTTAATTTCCTAAATTACTATACCAACTTCTAGCTACTTTGAGAACTGGACAGGCGAAAGTAATATCGAATTTCTTCCCGGAATAAGAACCTGCTAGAGCTGACAGCGCGTTTCCAAGTCTGTTTGTTTTGTGAATGCTTGAAGTAAATACGAAATATTTAGGTTTAAAGAATTTATTTTCTCAAATTACGTACATGAGAACTTATAAGAGAAAAATTCACTTAATACAACACTAATTAGAAAAATTAAATTAAATTTTACAACAAAGCCAAAGTCTATGTAATAAAAAATATAAATTGTTGCAGCAGGAGCAAATATTTTTTTAACTTTTAAAATATATTTTTTTCATTTTCTTATTTCGACATCAAATATGTTTGATGTCTTGTAAAATAATATCAGTTTATTGAATTTTTCAGACTCATCTAAAAACAGATATCGTAATTTATCATAGAACACGGGATCAAACAATGTCAATTCCTCAAGTCAGGTGGTTGTTAGATGAGTAGTAATGACACATTCAGATCGAGTCGACCGAATCCAACCTCAGCGAAATTGAATTATGAAAATTTCAATGTTTTATTAAGTTAAACTTTGCTGCGGTGGCTCTAAACGAATTTATATATACTTAGTTATCGACTCTCGGAAAAGTCGGTTTGTAACGTTTCGGTAACTTGAATAATTAAATTTGTCAGCGGCGGTTGACACGGCACTGGATTTTCTTCAAAATTTTCAGTGCTGTCACGTCTATCACTTTCCACCCAACGCCTTTCAATTGTGCCACTGTGATTTACTGATTTGAATTATTTATTGTTTGATTTCACACTTCGGGATAAATCTGATTTAATTATAAGGTAGCAGTTTGAATGTTTCAAATTATTCAATCATTTTTAACCATGCTTTGTTAAAGCTTAAACATTAGCTTTATATCTTCCGGGTCAACTTGAGTAATACAAATAAGTTTTACATAAGCTTCAGGCAAAACATACGCGGGAAAATTATTAAAAGCATGAATATGTCCAAAGTTTATACCAATTATTATGTTCCTAAATAGACAGATTTACAATTTGAAAGTTTTTCCTAAAAGCTGTCAAAATTTGCTAAAAGTTATGATTTCACGTCATTAAAACATTTTGTAAATCGCCACTTCAGGTTTTTAAGAATTTAAATTTGCTGAGAATTTAATATCTCATTCATGATTTTGCCTTTTTAAGATCGTAAAGAAACCAGTATTTCATAACAACGCCTAACACGGTAATTTTATTCATCTTGTAACCGCACTAAATTTTTATATGCGCATTCGTTGAAATGTGACGCATTTTTAGAAAGAATACATAATAATATGGAGTACGGTCACAAGATGTGTCATTTGTTGTTTTTTTTTTAAACATAACATTTTTGGTCATAATGTTATGTGAAGAAAATAAAAGGAAGTATGCAAGTAGGTAGGGGAGACAGGGGCTTGTTGTAACAGAGGTAAGTAGTAACAGCTTAATAACTTAGCCGGTTTCAAATATTTTGTTCCGATTTTGAACTCAACGTGCTCTTTAAGATAGGACCTACGACATAAATGCAGCCAATATAGTGCAGAAAGGCATAGTGACCGGTTTTCAGCAGGAGTACTGTTTTTTGGCACGAAACATAAAAAATATGAGTTCGTAAAATTTGATTACAAGATCATACTGAATCTAATTGAAAAATGTTTCTATTAATTTTTGTTACGCATTTATTAAACTATCGTATGATAGTACTTCCGCATAACCCGAGCCAATCATATTTTTTTTAATAAATATAATTGTTCATAATTTCGGTTGGGGCTAGTTGTAACAAAATTGTGGGGCAAGTTGTAACAGGCGCTAAGGCTGCACATTTTGCATTCGCTCTTACTTTTCCAGGTTTGTATGTTATTTGTTAAGTTAATCGTTATATTTTAAGATGCGGGATTATAAAAGGTAGTCAGAACGGGCGTCAAAGTCTCAAGAGGTCTATGAACAAGCTGTAAAAGAAGTATTAACAATAGCAAAAAAATCGTGAGGCTGCTGCATTGTTTGAGCTGTGTCACGTATCATTGGTCAGATACATTAAAAAGAAGAACAATTACTGTTGGTTATACCCACAAAATACACCCTGAACCCGTCCCAGGCCCTTCAGGTATCCAAAATACCGGTATTTCACTTTCGAAGATCAAAATTCAAAGGGTCAGCTATTTTGACTGAAACTCCAGAGAAAGAATTTGATCAAAAAACAGAAACAAGAAGGTAAAGCAAAAAACAAAGATACGGGAAAGGGCAAAAGTAAAGCAAAGTCGAATAGACCTGAAAAGACCAAGATTGATAAAGTGAAGAAAAAAGATTTCAATGAAGACTCAGATTCTGAAGAAGAAAAGTAGTTAGTTGTTAGTTTGATTTTCGGAGAAGAAAGTATAACCATATAAGACAAAGAAGATTGGGTCGATTGTAAGATCTGTAAACTGTGGTTACACGTTAAATGTGTAAGAGGTGATCCTATTTCGTACATTTGTATTAATTGTGAATTTGATAAAGACTGAAATAAGTAATTGCGTTAAATTTTTTCCTACTATTTTACGAAGTAATTTTTACTTATTGCAATGTTTATTGTGATATAGTAAGATGTATAAAATATAACTATTTACTGCTTAACAGCAGCGAATGTTAGGGAATCAAACAATTTGATTGAGATAATTTCTTTAAACTTTTGACCAAAAATAATGTTAGATGTTTTTATTTTTTGAAGCTCACGTAGCTTGCCATAGTTTAGTAAATACAAAAATATAAAGAATTGTTATAAAAAAATAGTTTTATGTGGATTATAAATGCAATTTATGAAATTAGTTTTCACTAATAATTAAGTTTATTAATAAGTTTAATTAACCTAAGTATATACTATACAAGTCAAAATATAACTATCGTTGTTAAAGAAAAAGATAAGTATTTACATCATTAGTTCATAAGAAATAACATTTTCTTATTATTTTTTGTTATTTTTATAATACAAGCCTTAAATAATGTAACCTGTTGTTTTAATATGACGTTACTACTTGCCCCGTATTAGTTACAACTTGCCCCAAAAACGGGGTAAGTTGTAACAAGCGACTTTTTCCACAAAAAGTGCTATAAATATAAATTGATTATAGATTCAGGAAAAAATATTTTGGGAACATATTTTCAAATATATGATTACTCGTTTAAAAGCACTTTTAAATGAAAATACTCAATAGTTTAGTCACTACATCGAAAACAGGAAAAAATGTTACAACTAACTCCTCTCTCCCCTACTTTGATACAGTTCTTTTTTCAAATTAAATAATACTCAATACTTAGTAGGTACGATACACATGACGTGTCATTTGCAGTTCATTTTTTACATTTCGCCCATAATGTTACGTGAACAAGAAAAGGCAGCGTGCAGGCATATTTTTTGTTGCTGAATTTCAAATCTATAGTAAAATGAAACGTTCATATAACAGTATTATGACAAAGAAAAATAGTCAGATATCAATCGTTTCTGCGTTATAATAGTTCAAGTAAATACATGCATTTTGAAGGTCTGTGAAGCCTGCACTTACCGTGGTTAGCTGAATAATTCATCGTTTCTTCGCCTAATCCATCTCAACCTCTCCACGTTTATTTCATAAAATATTCTCTATATGAAGGTGTATGAAGGTATCGAGGATTGAGTAAGTTTACTGTACGGGATGCTTATTTACACGGATTCCTTTTTCAATCATATTCAGCCCAAAGTTTGTAATTGTAATATTCAATATATTATAATTACATTTTTATATATGTATATTGACCTAAAAATAAACGTTATGTATACGTATTACTTTTTTCATATTAATTTTAAAAGGTGTACTCGTAAATCTGTCTAAAACCCACATAACAGGTGAACATTTTAAAATTTAATAAGAAAATTATTATATTTATTAACTGCCACTGAAAATAGATAGGTTATAATTTAATTATTATCTATTCAATAAGAGTGACCTTAACAAGTCAGATCACTCGGCACAATGTGGTAAATTCTGTAAGGAATACCTCGCTGGTTTTCTGACGCTATTTTTTAAATACCATACCACGTGTTTATTTCTTTTGTTTCTCCCTTGAAATAATTTACTATCGATCAAAATGATTTCATAATAACGACATTATGAGACTGTTTCGAACGCTATAAATAAAACACAGAAGTCATAAGCAATTGTGTTCGAAGATTACGTAAGATATAGCTGTGGAAATTCGACAATTTAAGTTGGTGGAGTATTAAAGGGGACGGAGACGGTTAATTCACCCCATAAGGGTCGCAGTGGCGCCACGGTTCCTTCCGTAGACAATATTCTAAGTATGACAGTATTCCCGTTCGCGCTTTCCCATAATGCTGTAACAACATTTGATAACGGCATTTCACACGTTACCTTCGGCTTCCTTATTCGATTTATTCAACGATCCTTTTTGATGATTTTGTGATTATAATTTCTTTTAGGAATGCGACTATCACCTGCGACATTCAAATGAAAAAAAAAAGTGTAATTGTGTCTATATTTTTTTCATCTGTTACACGTCTTGTTCTAGTTTTCATTTCACTCACGAAAAATTCCACTTCGAGACAGTTGATGCGATCTAGTTTCATGAAATAATATTATAATTAGGTATATAAATGACGGAATATAGTAGATGAAAACGTGTGATATATGTTTATGTTTTCTTCTAAAGGCGAAGAAGTTTGTTGCCTATAGTTGTTTACCTACTGCGTATGCGCGGTTATATGGAACGCGCCTGAAACAGCTCGTAACTAATATAATTTAAAACAGTTATATAAGACACATTAAACTTATGAGGAAAGCCGCATTCATGATAATGTCCATGTTGATTTAGACCTATGATTCCCAAAGTTGTCTATATTGATCCACATAGATCTACGACTATAAATGACGGAATATAGTAGATGAAAACGTGTGATATATCGTTTTCTTCTAAGGGTGAAGAAGTTTGTTGCCTATAGTAATTTACCTACTGCGTATGCGCGGTTATATGGAACGCGCCTGAAACAGCTCGTAACTAATATAATTTAAAACAGTTATATAAGACACATTAAACTTATGAGGAAAGCCGCATTCATGATAATGTCCATGTTGATTTAGACCTATGATTCCCAAAGTTGTCTATATTGATCCACAGAGATCTACGACTACACTCCAGTTAGAAATTAAATTATGTCTAAGTAAGACGCACTATACCCGCTGTCTAATAAACATTTGATGTTGATGAATTTGCAAAAAAAAGTATATAGAAGGTAAACAGTGGGTAGTGACGGGACTACCATACAACCCCAAAAGCCCGGCTTACATTAACGTGTTTATATATGACTTATATATTTACGTTATGGGCATTATTATTAGTGCAAGCCGGGCTTTTGGGCTTGTATGGTGGTCCTGCCACTGACAGTGGCTTAAAAGGGGAGAACGGCAAAGGGGTCTACAAGAGGAAAAACTTTGGGGACCTACGATTTAGACGGCAAACTGTTAAACCACAAAAGATCTATTTTGTTTACATATTGCGTAAACTATAAATTGTAAGCGGAAGAGGTAAAACTTTTAACCACAATATAATAGACTATTGCCTTGTTCTGCTTACTGTGTTAACATATAAATGTCAATTCGAGGAAATTTAAGCGAATTATTTAAGTATTTAAGTTAAATATCTTACTTGTAGAGTTTTGAAGAGGCGAATATTTCTTATAATAGTGCCCATACATGATCCTGAGGTGGAAGCTAAATAAGAAAAAAATCCTATTCAGGATTATATCGTGCTTTGAAAAATTGGGATGTAAATTGAATTCATTAATAAAACGTATCTTATTGCGCTATTTCTATGAGCACAACCAAAAAGATGAGTGTGTTATGTATTCAACTTGTCAGAGCCAACGCATGTAATCATTTAGTACGGTCACATATAGAAAAATAGTTAAACTCGACACCTACATATGTTGGAACAACAAAATTTTTATTATACTGTCTTCTGTGGCGATGGCCAAATTATAAATAAATATATAAACAAAAATTTTATATGTAATATTAATAAACAATAAGGTATTTCAAATATCTAAAAACATAATATAAAGAACAAGTCGCGTTTCAATTTGGAATACGATACTATATTTAAATAAAATACTTTATACCTGATTAAAACGTGAATTATTATTTACATAAACAGTAACGGTGGTGACCAATGTTGCAGAAAAGCATCCGAAACGTCGGGATAAATAATTCAAATAATAAATCGCATTTTAATCCGGTATAAAGTATTTTATTTAAATGTGTGATACTCGCGTTAATAAGAGACAATATTTTAAGATACAATATTACATAAAAGTTTATATATTTGGAAGTTATGGGCAGAGTGTAAAGTGACAATTTAAATTTCACCAAGGTGTTAAACTTACGTCTATTTCGGCGATATACTTATATGTATTTTAAATAATGTCACTGTTCTTACATAATATTAACTTTTCCGCTGTAATTTCTCTTATAATAAACGTAAATCCTCAGGAAGAGCCTTTGGCGACAAATCCATCAGAGCGTGGACAGGCCATTTGTTGCGCGTGTTTTCACGCTTGATAAACTGTATAACGTGTCTACATTTAGTGGATTTATGTACATATCCATTTGTCCTGTATACACATATTATGAACATAAATGTATACATAATCTTGGTTTATCATTTACCTTCAATATTGAATGTGAATGAACTAAATTCGAAATAGCTGTTTATACTTTATCCACACTGAATTCTAATATGGCAACATTAAAATCATCTGAGTTCATTCAATACCGGTTACTTTTCGTTGACTTGAAAATTGTCATAGAAAAGGAGGGCAGAGCATAATCAGAATAAGTTGGTAGTCTAAAATACAATGGATAACTATTTTTTAACCGAAAGTGGATCGCGAACGCAGTTATTCTCTATGCAAATCAATCGTGTTCCACAATTGTATTCATCCCACATTTCAAATATAAAGTTATGTAACGTCCCGGTTAAATTATCCGTGAAACCCGCTGAAATATTCGATTTATTGCTAAGTTTTTTCCGCGGATTTTATGATTTGAGAGAGAAAAGTCCACATATTTACGTAGAACGAACGATGCCAAAGTAAGTGGCAGTTCTCACAGGGCACAGAGAAATTATTTATGGACTATTTTATTGCTAAACTTCATTCGTTGCTGTGGTTGCTTTTATTCCTTCGACGGGAAAAAGTTGTGAGATTTTATTGCCGGTGTGAGATAGGACACGTTATTGCACTAACTTTGAACTAAAGTTGAAATTAAAATAGAGGTTTGCGGTCAACGGTGGTCATAATCATAAACCATGACTGAGTGGTCAGCATTAATTTACTCTTATACAGTTCCGTTGTCAGAATTATCCGTAAACTTTATTTGAGCTTTTAACAATCAATAAAATGCCGTGTTACTCTTTTTTACAGAACTCAATAAGACACAATCTATCCCTCCACAATCGGTTTATGCGGGTGCAAAATGAAGGCACCGGTAAGTCTTCGTGGTGGATGATCAATCCAGACGCGAAGCCTGGAAAGTCAGTTAGACGACGAGCGCTGTCGATGGAAACGTCGAAAGCAGAAAAGCGAAGAGGGCGAGTTAAAAAGAAGGTAAGTTAATGAGGGAACCTTATCAATTTTTTTCATTTCATGATCCAAATAAAAAATATTAAGTCTACGTAGTTATTGATGAAACGTATGTAAAATAATCACAATTTTTTATTAAAATTACAAAGATATCTATTTTCCTCAACAGCCCGAATCCTTAAGAAATGGAATCACAGCCGATGCTACTCCAAGCCCCAGTAGTTCGATATCGGAGAGTCACGACATTTTCCCCGATTCACCAGTGCCCAGGTAAATATCTTCATATAACTTTAAACGACTTATAAATTCAGTAGAAACTAGACTAGTTGCTTCCTTTGATACAGACCACAGATGCATAAAAGTCCAAAAGAATTGTGGCAGTCAGCCAATAATACTAACGGTTATGAGTTTCGGGCTACGATACTAATTCGACTTTAAAGGTATAATAATTTTATAACGCAACCTCAACTATTGCCAAGTCAGCATCGGTAGATCAAAACGAAATCTAGATGAAGTTCACTGCGTAAGGAGTGTAACAAAATTTACAGATAGGAAAAATACTGATCATTAATAGTGACACGCTATATGTGTTATATTTAATGAAGCTTCTAACTTAACATTCTCTATAAAATTGATTGTGATTTTCTTTTTGCCTCAAAGTAAATCGCAACGATAAAAATATATTTACGCTGACCATCTAACTCGTTATGATGATCGCTTCATTTGGCATTCGAAATTATATGTAAGAGGGCCTTGATAGAGGCATTAGATTTGCATGTTTCCATTACTTATCATCGTTTATTATAGGTAAATAATAGTTATGGCATTTTATAGAGTTCAGCGACGTAGTCAGTTTCTTTTGAGCCATTTATCATTATTTGCTACGTATTGATGAAGCGTGACTATAAAAAAAACTTATGTGCCCTACAAAAATCCTGACGAATTTTGAGATTATAATCAAGATTTATCTTCAAGAAACTAAAATTACTACAGTGATAACAGAGGGCTAGCACGAGCAACTATCTAAAAAGTATTCGTATCGTCGAGTTATCCTTTGTATGAAATTTCAAATGATTCCTCATACAACTGACAGTTTGACGATTCGAATACTTTCGAAATACTCGATAGTCGTTCGTGCTAGGCCCTCAGGTCGTTAATTATGCAAGCGTGTACTGTGTCATGAGACGTTTGGTACAGAAACATGAGAAATGGACAAGTTGCGTACAATCCAAATTGTAATTAGCAATTCCCAACCACTATTATAGTCACGTTTTGTTAGCCTTAGTATATTTTTTTAACGCTTCTATGCTTTGGCGGCAGTAGCAGCGGTTTTCAGCTATCACCGGACTTCCGCCAGAGGGCATCATCGAACGCGTCATCGTGTGGTCGCCTTTCTCCTATCCCTTCACTGTTACATTCAGAAACTGATTGGCAAACCGATTATACGTCAGCTGCAGATTTTGGATCAGCTACAGATTTCGCATCGAACACAGACTATCCTCAAGATTACACACAGGACGAATTGGCTGGCACCCTGGCTGATTCTATGAAGCTACATGGAGATCCATTCTTAAATACGTAAGACTGCTTTTAGATTTCTAGAGCCTTATATACGACGACAATATTGCGAGGGATATTTACTGCTGTCTGATAATACATCCTTATTATTATATATGATCGTTTATTGAAGCTTTATTAAGAGCTTATCCAAAAAACACAAGTTCATCAGGCACCAGTAAAAACTGAACGAGAGCTTCTTTACGCAATTGGTAGAATTAAATTGCCATTTATTAGATAGCTTATTTTATTTCTATCATATAACCATTATACATTAGGACTTTTACCCCGGCTAACTCAGGAGACTTGGAAGCTACTTAAACCTTTTTAAGGGCATTTAAAATCAGATGAGTTATCAAGACTTATTACAGATTTTCATAAAATACTCTCAGAGCGGATAAAAATTCAGTTCTAAGTTCTAATTCAATGGTACTACAGGTATGTGCCAACAACGTCGTCATCATCGTCAGGCGGTAGTTATCGATATGCCTATACCTGTCCGCGACACCCACACGGGGGTTGTGCGTGCGCATCTCTGTTCCCCGCGCACCCCGTGCATCCACATCAACATGCGTTAGATCACTTCGTCAGACCACCGCCACCAGCTGATCCAGCAGATATCATGCAGACAGGTTAGTTTGATATTTTAGTAGCCTTTGGCTCACTTGATAGAAGACTATCGCCAATTAATATACCCAGAATTTGCAAGCAAGCAAGCAGGCTCTGAAATTCGTCTTACATGTGTAGTACAAATAGAGTTATTGGCGGTAAATGATACTATATATGAAAAGAGGTAGCGGCTAGTTTCTGCTTGTAGTCGCACGGAGAACATGCTCTACGGTCGACTAATGTGAGTGACAAGACATCATAGAGTTAGAAATATGACGTACAAAGCCGAAGCTAGTCGATTATCTCTCTTTTTAGCTGTGCATTATTTACCACAGGTTACTCTAAGTCGGGGTAATGTAGTATATAAAATCAATATCTATCAAGTATATAATTAGTTATTATATAAATAATAAATAATTATATATTTGAATTTAACGAAATTTTAAAGATATTTTCTACAATAAACAAAATGGACTTTTTTCATACAGAAAATAGTCAAACCCAAATGGTGACGACATCAGATGCAGCCTTAATGAATGGTGGGATGATGGTGCAGACCGGGGCTATGGGTCCTACCACGGTGATGGGACAAATAATGGGAGCGTTGAACCCCGGACTGGCGGAAGATCTTAATATAGAGTCATTGGATCACGGCTTTGACTGCAACGTCGATGAGGTAACATTAAACATAAAATTCATTTAAGTTTAAAACTAAATTTAGGAATAAATTAATCAAAATTTTATTTGGCAGAAGCAATAATGTAACGAATAATTAACATATATAAAAATAATAATACATAATAACAAATACAACACTTCTGCCCAAAGACTGAATACCGGTTAATTTACTATGGGAGTTATACCGGTATAATAAAGGCTTTTGTTAATATTCTTTCGTTTTTATTCATATTTACTGAAAAAAAATACTGTGGTAAGTTTAGTGTGTATTACTCTTTAAAACTAATATCATGGTATCTCAGTCAAACAGGTATTTTGGAAAATAAAAATTAACCGGTTTCAGTCTCCTATATGGCAGAAGAACTCAGTTCCGCTCAGCATACGTTGCGTCGTAGAAAGCGGACGCAACACTGATTTTCAGCCGCTTCTAGTAATATTTTCCAGGGATTAGTGACTTACATATTATAAGAATAAATGTACGTAACGTAACGTGTTATTCGTAAAAACAGTTTATGATATAACTACTTCAAAAAGTTAAGTTAATTAAACTTTGCTTTGTTTCTTTCGTTCTGGTAATTAGGTAGGTATTATAAAACACCCTTTTTTTGAAACATTTTGAATTATTCAACCGTTTCTTCATGATGATTAATAAATCATCCGTTGGATTATTAAATTAAACGCCAAATAAGACTAAATTATGTATAATTCAATGCGCAGGTGATAAAGCACGAACTGAGGATGGAGGGCAGCTTGGACTTCAACTTTCCTCAGCAGCAGACGGCAATGGCTGCGGAAGCTGAGCGGAGTCACTTCGCAGAACCCGCCCCCTCCGAAACTACCCTCTCTGGAGGAGGACAGCGCACCCCAAACACAGTTGCGCCTTATTGGGTCCACTGAACATCCAAAAGACTATAGAATTTGAAAAGTTTTGTACATAGATTGTTGCGTAGTCAAGTTTGTTTTTATTATAGTTATATAGAGGACGGTTACCGTTTGAAGTGTCAATTGTTTTAGTGTTTAGCGTGGACAAGGAGGGGGCGGGATACGAAGCAATTATGGACTTCAAAAGGTATGAGGGCATTTTTTAAATAGGTACGGTCAGCAACTGAATCACTTATGCAATTTTCATATTATGTCCAATATTAAATAATTAGAATTCGAAATTTTCCTAGGGGACTTCTGTTGCTGATTGTACATGTATTTTAAATTACTAAATAATTATTTAAACAATTGCAGTGCTATTCAAAATATTCAAGGCTATAAATTCTATAAATAATTTTTTCTTCTATTGTAAACGAAGAAAGTGTATCAAGGATCATATTAAAACAGTAATGTATTTTACCCATTAACTACTAACCCTCGGTCTCTTATCTTCTCCCCGCCATCTTTAGAGCTGCAGCTACGCTCGAAAATTTATTTCATAAATAATCTTTAATGTTTAATTTAAAAAAAATCAATCTGTCGCCTTCATAATACATTTTTAGAACGTTTTATCGCGTTTCATAGACTTAGAGTTAGTAGATACGTGTCCAAAATAGGGTATTAACTTATCGTGACTATTAAATAATAATTATTTGTACATAACATTACTGTAGTACTATATACGAGTATAAGTTGTAAGTTTATGCACGTAATGTTCTTATCCTTGGGGCTGACGGAACCTTTACGTTACGTTTCGACTGCTTTTTATTAACCTACAATATAATTACCCTCAATAGTAAATACATCGCTGATATTAAGGTAATTACTGTGTCAAGAGACTATTGAAATAACGTGATCGGTCGAAATGGTTTCAGTTGACAGCTTGTCAATCAATATCGACCTATGTTATACTTCGAGCATTCGGAATTCCATAATCGCTTAATTCTTAAATCACTATACACTTCACGGTTTTCGAACTATATCCGCTTCCGTAGCTCAGTAGTACGGTAATGCTAAGAGCACCGGAGATCCCGTGTTAGAATCCCGGGAATACAGGATTTTAGAAGAATGTTTCGATTAAGCAGGGCACATAAGGCTGATGCTAGACATGGGTAACTCAGCGAAATTCTCCGCGCCAACTCAGCCACTCAGGCGCATTGTAGTGCGTCGGCTCCTTGAGTAAACTCAAAATTGCGCCACGACGCAACAAAATGGGACGCGAAAAGCGAGCAGTGAAACCTCCGAAACGCACGCAACGCCACGCTCATAGTTCACTCAGTGAGTTGAGTGAGGTACACATTTTGAATGTGTGAGCTGACTCACCCTGCGCAGTGAAGCGTGCCGACACAATTGCGCGGCGCAGCGCAGTGTTACACATGTCTACTACTGATCACCTACTTGCCTATTAATATGATCACTAGGGTTCTCGATAATTACTATTCTCGCTCTCTTCGCTACTCTTCATCTCCTATCGATGAACGATGGTACCGTAATTTAAATGAAATAGTTCGTCTTTCTATACAGATAAATACGATTTTCAAACATAATGCACTCACTATAAATCCGTAAATAACAAAACAAATAGATTAGCAAACGTTAACAATAAATACGGCTACAATAAATCGTACACTCGTCGTATCAGCGATAATCTGTGGAACTTTCTCAGCAATCCAATAACTTTTCGCTAAACTACAAGACCGTTGTTTCGTGAAAATACCGCGGACATCCTGACCTCATTCTCGTGTCTCGAAAGGAAGTAAATTTTATAACAACGTCTGCACTTTTAGAAGTCTGATTTATAACTTTAAAATTTGACACTGCTTGTGAATCCTTTTGAACTAACATAATATATGGTATTAACAAGTTGGTCAATGAATACGAAGTCACTGTCAAGTTGTTAAAAAAAGATCAATGGTCTGGATAGAAAAATCAACCTCTGAAGTTTGAGTTGAAAAAGTTCAGAAAATCCCGGTGAAAACCGGTATTTAAACGTCTGATACGAAAATCCACTTCTATTTTTTCGGTGATGCAAATTCTCGTGAAAAAAGTTTGCGATTTTCAGTTGTAAGTATACTCACACTCGTGATAAAAAAAGATCTGCTCACATATTATTAGTATATATTTTTTTTGAAAATCTTTAAAATAGTAACAAGAGATTTGTATATTTATTTATTTATTATATATATTTACTTATTAAGTCAACCAACACACGTTACATTTTAAATAGTTTCTTATTATACTAAGTAAAATTTCAAACAATTAAAGGTGCAACAAGTGCAATATTTGAAGAGAATATACTAACGATAAGAACGACATTCACAACCGAAACGTTACTGGAAATAGAATCCTTATGAAAAGAAGAACCTAAACGGAATTTCGCAACCAGTTTTAATCCTTGGTGAATGCTGTCAAAAAACATGATTGTTAGTGTATTTTATGGATTAACTAACATAACCTATAAAAACGCTGTTCAGTATATGAAGTTATATTTAGACGAATGGTGCTTCTTCATTACTTATTTGCAGTAGATTGTTGTATTTACATTCAAGTTTTTATGTAGAATATGCAATTTTTTCCATCCATCTCTGAGCAGGGCCATTACCAAACTCATTCACAACATAAAGAAAAAATCCAAGGCAAGGCCACGATTTTGTCTCATTCGACTTTACGACATCCCATATTACGAAAAATATCTACGTCACATTCATGTTTCTTTGTACGTGGATTATGATTCGTGAGGATAAATGTACTCGTTCATACATCGCCTATTTAGTTTGACATTGCGCGGGTGATATGAGGCGGCCAAGGAATAAATAAGTAATTTATTGTGACATCACAATTCCTCTGGAATTCACTTATTTCAATACTATATGAATTATCCTCTAAGACGGACGTAAGCAAATATATCGGAAATAAAGTTACTTAGTAACTGGTGTTTAATTCGTGATTCAAGATAAAAATAAACTTTCATGACCTTGCTTAGCCAAAATTAATTTGGTTAGGTTAACTTATTATTAACAGTAAATGTATTTTTTTACTTAAATGTAAACTTTGGGCAAATTAAGTAATATAATCGTAATTACGTAATTAGTAGGCATTAAATCTTAACAAATGTAAAATTAAAAAAAAAAATGCGATAAAAATAACGTACCTACTCTTAGTTTCGAATGGTTCAGACTTTAGACATATAGAAAAACAAAACTATTAATATTTAATATTACAAAATGTATATATTATATTGAAGTACTTTTTACTACCAGACGTGTTCTTGTGGATATGAAATCATCGATAAAATTAAAAATATCTTAAAGAATATTAGTTTTTGATCAGAACCTTTATAAAAAGACTAGTATTTCAGGTAAATATTTACAATCGCGGCATTCCCAAAAAGCGTCCGAAGTCACGGGTAGCAGGTTAGGCAAAACATAAAAAAACGGTCTTTCCTGTACGCGACAGTTTAATGGTGGCAATGGGTGGCTGTACACCCAGGTGTCCTCAGAGGGTTAGGTTATGTTGGTATGGTGACCACCGCGAACGAGTCGAGCGGTGCCGCGGCAGCGCCCGACGAGTGCCAGAACCGAATCCTACTTATTCACTTGGAAAACGTTTTTCTAAAAGAAAATTAAATCATATTTTCCCCCTCTCCGAAATAACTTTTGGGACCGTTTTTTATTGATAACTACCTGTTACCCGCGACTTAGGACGCTTTTTGGGAAAACCCGCGATTGTAAATATTTACCGTATTTCAAACTTACTATTTAACCCTTAAATAAATGTTTATTTTTTTAGTTTAAAAAATCTGAAGGTGAAAGGTGACATATTTTTGTTTTTTTAGACCAAGGCGCATTCAGTCATCAGTATTATGTAGGCTGTATCCTACAATATGCATTTAATTCTAATAAAGATCTAACTGTAGCATAACCAACATGAAACGTCGCTGTCGTGAATTGTAAAATGTATCTACCTCGTTGTGAGCGAATGAAATCTCTTTATTTGTTTGACAATTTCGAAATATTCATGATCTTCTGATAGAAAATACTTTGATACTTCTTTTTACAAAACTGAAATATGGCGAGGGGGCCGATGGCTGGCCATGCGTCATGCTCGTGAACGGGTGCTACTTGTGATGACAGGTCGAACTTGAATTCGTGCATGCGGTGATATTAGTTATTTCGTCTATGTATTTGCGTGTTGTTCCCACTAGAATGTGAGTGCTCCTATTTCACCATACATACTGCTGATAGAGGACAAATCTTTGTTTTATTTTTTTTATTTCTTCGTTTATATATATTTTTTTTTGATAATTATAGTTAATTGTGTGATGTCATGTGGAACATGGTGTAATGGTTGCAGCCCCTTATAAAACATTTGTAAAACAAAAACTTGGCGATTAAAAAGAGTGGCGGCGAGTTTCTTGCCAGTTCTTCTCGTCCGCTCTACGCCCTTGATTTGTGAACTGGCAGTAAATGTAATATTAGAAGCATTTAATATGTATTTTTTATTGACGTTCATAAGTGTACATTGTGTTACCTAAATGAATAAATGATTTTTGAATTTGAATTTGAATAAAAACACTTTAAACAGTCCTTGCACGCGACTCCCTTCGCGTGGATTGCGGATCTTACATCCCCTATCTTTCCTAGTCTTCTTTTGTATGTGGTTATAGACTTATAGTCAAATGCCCCTGTTAAATTTAATATTTTCTTTTTATTCAGCCTGCATATAAGAGCGAAATTCCTTCGCCTCTCATATGTTCCACTAGGCACCCCTCAACTGATTTTTTGCAAATTATATTGAATCGTGATACGAAGACCGTACGTTGTAGTGACTAGGGAAACCACAAAGTCATTACCATAGTATCATTTATAACGAATTAAAAAATCTATATTTTTACTCGCTTGATGGCCTTTCTGAGTTTAAAACTTAATTATCGTAATTATTAAAATGGCAACTATAATATTTTTCATACGTATATATTAATGGATTAAGCAAACTTAATGATTATATCGTCGTAATTACAATAAAACGCGACGATTTGGATTGCTATAGAAAACTGCTCATTTGTTCACCAATATGAATGTACTTACATATAATTAGATTGGGATTGAACGTGGTTTGCAAGCGGTCGTGATTCAATTTTACCATTGAATGGTCGCATTTGCGCGCTAATGAGGGGACCGGGCGGTAATTAATCATATCATTTTTAGCGTAAACGGTACCATGGCATCCCAGCGACCTATCGTCGTAGAATAATGGATAACGCGAAAAAAATCTGTAGAACACGGCGCTCTTAACCGTAAGCTGCGGTAATGACTTGTTTTCAAGGGTTGCTTAAGTCTTGAACAGACGCCGATAATGCGCCAGAACTTTTGTTAATTTTTTAAACTCGCTCGTCAAAAGTTAATGGAGGATAAAATTCGAGTTAAAAAGACGTAGCGTTTAATGGTGATTCGGAAATGTTGATGTCATCTAAAATGGTAAAACAAATGCAATTTAATATGCGGAAAAATTTACGCTTCGTAATTGAAGTCGACATTTTATTAACAAGCTGATTTTCATAAAGCGTCGTTTAAATTTCCAAACTCATCTCGTATTCCGGGCGGCCGGCGACGTAATTAGGTAGGTCCCACCTTTACACACGATTTCTCGGCACTTGTTAAAAGTTTTCAATTGCGTTAGGAGGGTTCTTAGTTCCTTACATGGAATTTATTCATTATATTCTCCCTTCACCACCCTCTACTTAATAAAACGCGTCTTTGCTCTCCTTGTTTCCATAAACTTAAATACTTTAAATATAATCTGCTCGGTCACTTGATGAGATCATGAATTTGATTATTAAAAATATACGATTTTCAGTTGGTACCAACTGAAGGTTTTGACTTTAGAGTAATGAGTATTCGTGGTGAGCATTAATATTTTACGGCTTCGATTTTCCAAAAAGTAATATGATTATTTATACAATATATCTTTTATATCTAATATCGTTTAACAAATTATTGCATTACTTTAGTAAGTTTAGTTTAATCTACCTACCTTTTTATATTGTATTTTTCAATTATAGCTTATTTACATTCTTCCAGTAAATATGAAGAAGATATTTAAATTAATTAATGTCTCTATAATATTAAATCTTCTTCTTGAATAGTCTAATCTTAAATCTAGTAGGCAGTGGCCTGTATCTTTTTGGAAAACTTAAATCAAGGATCCTTAAACACTTTTCTTATTTAATCTATGTATCGTAATTCATTCTAGATCAACACGGAGTTCTGAGGTTTTTTTACATTCTATCGAAGTTTGTACGATGAACGTCGCATATAAAGCGGGCTGCTCATTACTGTTTGACAGCTTGTGTTGAGTTTTATCGGTTATTTAAATGAGGCAACATAGTTATGCCTGTCAATTTTCTAAAGATAAGGACTTTTACTTGAAACAGTTTTTCACATTTTGATTAATAAACTTTTTTTATTGAGGTAAACGTAAAGTTATGAAATACGCTTGTTTAATATTTATAAGTTTTAAAATTTCCATAAAATAATGTTTGAAATTTTTTTAAGAAAAATTAGATCACGTGCCAAGAATATATACAATAATTAACACGAACAATCATTTCAAAAACTGTTATTTTTTTTTTTTTTTTTTTTTTTTAGTTAAGAATAGGTAAGCGTTTGCCCGCCATCACACCTGATGGAAAGTGCTGATGCGGGCTATGATGTTAAGACACGCTTACCTAGGAGATGCCTATTAACTCGAGACTTAAAAAGAGCCATGTTGTACTGCTCAGGAAAGACAGACGCAGGGAGAGAGTTCCAGTCCTTAGCGGTTCGCAATAAAAAAGAGGAAGCGAAGCGCCCTGTGCGAACATGTGGTATCTCCACTAGGTAAGGATGGAATCCCGCCGTGCGTCTGGATGTCCGGTGATGAAACGGAGATGGTGGAATTAGTTGGTGCAGCTCGGATGCACATTCACCAGAATGCAACCTGTAGAAGACCGATAGACTGGCCACTTTTCGCCGGTGTTCAAGAGGTAATAGTCGACGATCTACAATGACTGGGTCGTCTATTAAGCGTTTGGCACGTCTTTCAATTGCATCCAGAGCCCCAAGGTGAGATTTGGCAGAACCTGCCCAAAGGTGAGAGCAGTACTCCACACATGAACGGACTTGAGCTTGATATAGATTTAAAAGCTGCCTAGGTGTGAAGTACTGCCTGACCTTCGCTAATATGCCTAGTTTCTTCGCAGCAAGTTGGGCTTTGGATGCTATGAACCTTCCAAAGTTGAGAGTCGGTGACAAGGTGACACCCAGCAACTCCAGATGGTCGGTGATTTCCACAGTTACATTCTGGAAAGATGGAGTGTGGTCAAAAGTGCTCCGTTTGGCGGTAAAAAGACACGCCTGAGTCTTGGCAGCGTTGAACTGCACCAAGTTGGCGTCGCCCCAATCAGACATGTCACGCAGGGTACTGTTTATTCGATCGACCATAGCTTTCCGTTCTACCATTATTTGTTCCTTTGAAGCACGAGTGTTAGATAAGTATGACTCCGCAACTGTGCTGTCGTCTGCATAACTGAATATATTGGGTCGGAGCATATCATTTATATGTAACAGAAACAGCGTTGCGGAGAGAACTGACCCCTGAGGTACCCCGGCATTAATAGCCATTTGATCTGATGAGCAGCCGTCAACCACCACTCGAATCGATCGTTCGCTCAGGAAGTCTTTTATCCAAGCCGTGAGGAAAGGGGTTATCCCGTATGAAGGAAGCTTGCTAAGAAGGCTTTCGTGCCAGACTTTATCGAAAGCCTTCGAGATATCAAGGGAGACGGCAAGCGCCTCCCCGTGATTCTCGATGGCTTCTCCCCATAGGTGTGTGGCGTGCACTAGAAGATCGCCAGTCGACCTTTTTTGGCGAAAACCGTACTGTCGGTCGCTTAAAAGGTCGTTGGCTTCTAGGTACGCGAGGAGCCGATAATTCAATATACGCTCCATAGTCTTGCAGAGTATGGAGGTTATTGAAATCGGTCGATAGTTTGAGGGGTCTGCACGAGTTCCCTTTTTAGGTATGGGCTGTACGTTAGCAAGCTTCCAGGCTTTAGGAACAATCCCTGAATTAAATGATAGACGAAATAGACGTGTCAGAACAGGAGATAACTCGGCTGCACAGGTCTTGAGAACTACTGCTGGTATTCCGTCAGGTCCACTGGCTTTATTCACATCTAGGCTACGTAACTCTTTTAAAACAACTTTTTGCGTTATGCGAATTTCAGGCATAAGATAATTTTGTTGAGGTACGCAGGGTGGAGTTCGGTTCGCGGAGTCTAGACGAGAACTATTCGCAAAGAGAGTGGCAAAAATGTTAGCCTTCTCCTTAGCGGTGTGAGCCAGTGTTCCGTCAGGTTTTAGTAGCGGCGGTAGCGAAGGGCGAGAGAAGTTCGATTCTACAGATTTGGCAAGTGACCAGAATGATTTGCTACCCGCAGGGTGAGATGCTAGCCTTTCCCCAATACGCTGTATATGATCAAATCGAGCTCTCTTTAATGCTTTCTTACATGACTTGGCAGCTTTGTTAAATATTTTCTTTTTAGCACCAATATCCGGAGATTTGCAGCAGCGAGCATCGACCCAGGCTTTGTATGCATTTTGCTTAATCCTTTCAGCGTGAGCACACGAAGCATTGAACCAAGGTCGTGCTTTATTGTCAACTGATACATCTGAAAACGGGATGAAATATTCCATGCCCAGACGCATCACGTCGACAACAGAATCAGCGCAGCTCGACGGGTCGGTGGATGAAAAACAAACCTGCCGCCAAGGAAAAGATGCATAAAAATGCCGCAACTCATCCCAATCTGCTAACTTGTATCGCCACAGTCTCCTCATACCCTTCACCGAGTCGTCTGGAGGAGAATATGTCGACACAGATTTCACCAGACAGTGGTCGGATGTACCAAGTGGGGCAGCAACCGTTACCACGTATCGGTCTGGATCTGTTGTTAACAGAAGGTCGAGGCAGTTGGCAGTGTGATTAACAATATCCGGTATTCGAGTTGCTTCAGCGACAAGTTGGGAGAGGTTAAGAGCAGTTGCAAAATTAAAGGCCTCTCTCCCAGCAAAGTCGGTCTTCAGAAATGGGAATAACCAATCCTCATGACACGCATTGAAATCTCCCAAGAAGACAAGTTGAGCGCTCGGATACTGAAACTGAACAATATCTGCCACTTCGCTGAGGTAGTTAAATAACTTAGTAGTCTCAGGGTTGCCAGTGTGTGATCGGTAAACACAAGCGTAGACGATTTTGTCGACACCCAAATCCACCAAAATCCACAAAATAGAGAAGCTGGTCTCTTCAAGATGACGGAGGCGCTGAACACAGATGTCGTCGCGTACATATACACACGCGCCGGCTTTGGGGTGGAATTTGTGTTCAAGAGAGTATCCTGGATACGTTAGGTATGAAGCGTCATCCGGGCATCTTATTTGTGTCTCGGTTAAAAATAGCAAGTGAGGCCTTTCAGTCTCTAGGTGATGATGGACTGACTGGAGATTAGAGTGCAGACCTCGAATGTTACTGAGGTGCACTTTCAGTGAGAGGTCGTGCAGCCGCTGTCCAGACTTGCTACTTTTTTTGGACTTTTTCATATTAAGTAAGAGTAATAGGCTTTGGGTAAAAAATGGCAGTTGGTTGAGACCTTATGAATAGAATCACCCTAATGCACTCAGACACTGCACTGATGGGAAACTAGTTTGGAGACTGCGGGGACGCCCGGAACCCCCCGGATATTGCCAACGGGACCTCTCATCCGGTCGCCAACCGGCACGTTGGGGCCAACCCGGGATTATGCGCAGGCGGCGGGGCAGCCTTTCACAAGTGGCTAGCTCGCTACTTGGGCCCCCTACAACCTGCGGTCGGCCAGCGGTGCACCGTTTCTCCGGATCCCGCTACCCTCCAAAAACTAGGCGCCCGGTGCAGAAGTACTGGGACAAAGAATTCGATTCACAAACATAAGGCAACTAACCAGACCCATTTTTATACCCTGAAACGGCTTCACCTGACCTCACTCCGGAACACAACACAAGGCTGTTTGGCGAAGTGGTTTTGACAGGTGGGTGGTGACTAGCCACGGCATTAGAGCCTTCCACCAGTAGTATGGTTGCTGCTTGGCACTGCCCAGGGAACACGTGTAGGGACTCAAGAGTCACTGCCTACGGACGTGAGCAACAACGTCCCCCGAAAAAAGAAAAAAGAAAAAGTTATGTTATGTTAAAAAGAAAATACCTCCAGTTGTAAAAAAAAAATATTTAGATGTATCTGTACTTATATAGAAATGTTAATCTCAATAGAACGATGGAAATATTGCCGAATTTGTGTCACAAAACGGAAATCCACGAGGGGCTTGTTATAATTTTGTTGAATGTTTTAGCATTCTTCGCCAATGTCGACCGCCGCAAATTGGATTACGTGCTGAGTAGAACGCTCCCGCACTGCTAACGGTTTTATTATTTTATTGCTCATCCCCAAACGCCTCGATTATGCCTAACGAATTATTTCATAAAGACAGAATATCCTAATTGTCGTTCTGACTGTACACAAATGATTGTGTCTGGTTGTACTTAAAGTTGTTGTTCAGGAATCGAGTTTATATTTCAGCAACATGAATTCAAGAACTTCTTAAAATTGATACAAGGCGTTAGAAATTTTGAACATTGATCATAGCATAAATGATAGGTGTTTTATATGGAGAACGGCAAACGAAATTACCAATATTTTCCATGAACAGGCTCAATAAAGTTTATGTAATTGTAATTTAGTTACAGCACAGCATAGCCGACTGCAGGCTCTGCTACTAGAAACCCTTAGTCGGTGTTATTTAAAATCAATGCCTTTAATATTGTATTTTATTAACGCGAGTATCACACATTTAAATAAAATACTGTATACCAGGGATAAATAATTTAAATAATATATATAATAAATCGCGTTTTAATCCGGTATTTTATTTAAATCAATGCCTTTGCCACGAATAAAAAAAAATGGTTCCCGAAAAGAAGACTTGGCTTAAAGGTCACCAGGCCATAAAATCTTCAACATTATATTTTCAAAAAGTATTTGGCTTTTATAACATTTTTTCTTATTTTTTTTTTCGTTTTCCATACAATGAGTCATGATTATTAACGAAATTAGTTTAGAGTTTCGATACTAAATATTTGTGCAACTTTACTTTCCGGGAGTTCTTTTTGCGGAGTTAATAAAATAATGTTATTTTATACAGAAATCATGCATATAACAACGTGAAATATTCCTTAAGAAATCTTTTTTTTTGCACAAATATTTAGTATTCAACTCTAAACTGACTTCGTTAATAAGCATGACGTTTTGTATGGAAAACGAACCACCTTAAAGAGAGGTTTGTGACTTAGAAAAATATTTCATTATATAATTTAAAATGTTTTATTTCTAAAAAAAACATCTATAGACCGTTTAGCAATTGCGATACGGTATGATAGATTCGCAATAATTATTGCGTTTTATATGCTCATAACTCTGTCCAATAGCAGCCGGCTAGGTTTTTTTTCTGAACTTATGTAGCATACAAAAAGTATTTATATATTGCTTTTTAACATCGGTTCGACAGACTTCATGTGGTTAATTATTATAAACGAGCGAATGGAAATGTTAAATGTGCCAATTTTATATATTTATGTTTATTGAGTTATTATAATATTGTGTACCTAGTTATTTTTTCAGCTTGCGTGATACCACACACGTGAACTGGTGTCTCACGAATGTTTATGAATAATGTTGAATTAGAAATAACCATGTTATTTCTTGAGCATAAGGTTATTGCTTTTAATATAAAATATAGCTGTTGCGATCAATTATAACCCTATAATTATGATAATATCGGTGAGCTTTGAGCGATAGTTTAGCCTTTCGTTGTGGTTCTAATTAAAGCATTTATCTAAAATAGTGGCAAATAGGCTACTGAATAACAACTAACACTTCGTTTCAGCAAAAGGTTGCTTTCATAAGCACTTATAAGAGGAATTTTTCTCTGCATGAAAGTCAGTTCAGTAGTTTCGGAGACTAGCGTGAACCAGCCAGATATGAAAAATATGTACCTATGTATTCTTTAAATAAAATACTGTATACCGGATTAAAACGCGATTTATTGTTTAAATTATTTATCCCGACGTTTCGAATGCTTTTCAGCAACCGTGGTCGCGGGAGACTGAAAAGCATCCGAAACGTCGGGATAAATAATTTAAACAATAAATCGCGTTTTAATCCGGTATACAGTATTTTTTATTTAAATGTGTGATACTCGCGTTAATAAAAGACAATGTATGTATTCTGTTCTCCTGTATTTATTATGCCCCCTCTATTTCTGGGAAATTAGCAATTCTAATTTTATACTTACCGCAAGGATTTATGTTCTATTAAAACATTTTATGTCAATAAAATCCCTCAATTATTTTTTCAGATATTTCCCTTACTATCGTTGTTACAACTAGGTTAAAACTCTGAGTCTCGCATTTCAAGACGATACTCATGGCGAAAACTGTTCTTGAGAACAGTCACAAACTCAAAAAAAATTAACTAGATCAAAACCAGAGCCTTCGTCTCAGAAATTACCTCTAAGAACATCACGTTTCGGTATCCGAACCTTTGACCTACATTCCAAGACTACTCAAGACGAAACCTATTCTTGACAACTGTAATAATCTCAAAACTTTTACTGTATTAAAACTAGATTCAAACCTGAGTCACGTCTGGATTACGGGCCTTAGACAATGTAAGTATAATACGAACAGTCGCGTAGCACGTTGTCTGGGCGTTGGGCGTTTCAGCCCCGCCTACATGCAACAGGTTGCCATGGAGACGCCCACACATTTACAGGCCTTTTCAAAATCTATATATATAAACAACTTGAAATATGGTAGGAATATTCCTTTCGCCGAGTAGAGGTCAGCTAAGAACGGATTTTACGAAATTCAACCCACAAGGGGGGTTGCGGGGGCAATTGCTAGTATAATATACTTTACAGGTTGTAATTTGATTAGTCAATAATAATAGAGCAAACGGCAGCTTCGAAAGAGCCTCATTAAGGTTGTGACAGACAATTTTGACTTTGAGTGTCTCTTGCTATAATTTTCAATTTGTTTACGACCACAACAATGGTACCAATTCTGTTATTATACTTACAAACCACACTGAATTGAAAATGTATTAAACTCTATCTACGAGTAACACAAGCTATATTTTATTTTACTGGAGAAAACACGCTTATAACATCTATCGGTCTTCGCTATCTGAACGGTTGAATTTACGTAAAAATTATAAACTCAAATCAAAAAAGGTCTTGGATCTACACTACTCGTCACTTGAATAGGTTCGCTATCAAACATGAACTACTGAACTACTGAAAAAGAAAAAGATGTATCTATTGTGCAGAACATTTCACTTGTAAACATATTAGTGCAATCATATTATAAATTAAATCGCGTGTTTATTAAGAAAAATATATTTATTTATTAAAATGCGTCAAAAATCGTCGTTACATGAATAAAAAAACTAATATTTTTAAAAGTATTTATATATTTGAATAGTGTTTAAATATACCATTGTTTCGTATTATTTCAAAAATTCTGTTAGGCATTAAATCATAAAGAGAGCGAAGGAAATTTAAATGGATATTTTTCCAACCCTTGTCAATGGCTGTTATTAGCTTTTGTAACCCCAAACATTTTCAATTATGTTTATATCTGGTGAACATGAGAGCCTTGGATGAATACTTGTGAAACTTGGATGTTTTAAACTGGCTCTCATGTCCTTTTGTTTAACCTTCAAGCGGTCGCGCGTAACCGAAAAGACGTCCGGACGAAATTTAGGGATTTGAAATAACAAATAATTAAATAATTATTTCCTTTTTTATGTTATATTTCGGTCGGGATAGTATTTAAATAAAAGAAAAACATATAAACGAAATTTGTGATGAAAAACTTCGAAGATCAAAATCTTAACCGTGGTAATTCGCGCGACCGCTTGAAGGTTAAAACACTCTGCTATTTCATGTGCAGAATGTCGATGTATTATCCTTGTTGCAATATCCAATATCCAATATATAACAGTGTCAATCTTATTGTATTCCCCTTTTAGATGTTGTAGGTACTGCACATTGTTTTGTTTCCCTTGCAGAAAAACAATATCAGTTGCACCTTAATATGACATTGCACCCCAGAACATTACAGAATGAAGTGACGAAGTGACCGGCGAGACATAATCTTAATTAAATCTATCAGGACCATCGAGGTTAATTTTTTTTCATCGGTAAAGATAACAGTTTTTCATTGGTGTGTTCAGCTCATGTGATTTTTGGGTTGGATTTTGGGAAACTCCAGTCGTGTTGATATATGATTTTTTTGCAAAGTCGGTTTCGTTTTTAATTTGAGGCTTTTCAGATGAGGTGCCTGTTTAATAATAATTTATCCGTGTAACTGTGGAAAGGGATGCTTTAGTTTTAATATCGCTAGCTTATATCTTTTGTCCAAAGAAAAAAATGGATTTTATTAATTTATTCACTAGTTAACTTTTTTGCGTCCCATTTTCGCGAAGTACACCTCGCACACTATGCGAACTAGTCTTGCGTAGGAGTGGGCGTTAATTCAATAAGCAGCTTTTTCAGCTGCTTTTTTAATGTTAACGAATAAGCTGCTTTTCGTTTACCGCAAAAGCATTAAATATATTAACTGTTAAATTTTCGAACGCGAACATTCAACGCGTAGTCGCTAACATCATGCGAAGCAGCTTTTTTATTAAACGCAAACCTGTTGAATTTATTAACTGTTAATTTAATTATTAACAATTTTTTTTTTAAGATTTTATGTCCTGGTAATTTATTAACTAATAATTGTTACGTAAAATCTGTTGACATTACTGCAAACCAGTTAATAAAATTAGCTGCTTTTAAATCAGGTTATCAGTTTGTAATTAACAGTTACATTTCGTTAACACAAAAACCGTCAACGACCCTCCTCTAATCGTGCGTGTACGCGCGTATAGTTCCGACATACGAAATCAATCCCAACTTGCTAGGAGTTTTTATTCTGTTACTGTTTATACATAGTTAAAGCTGATTGTGGCTAAAATATAATCAAATATATCTTTACCCAAGCGCAGATAACTATAAAATAGCGATGTTAACGCTTACGGTTCAGTCATTATAGCATTTCAACGGAGACCGTAACGGAGAAACGGTGTGCGCGTTCAATTCGTACGTCAAATAACGTACGATACAAATTCGTGTCCAACGTGCGACCGCCCTTAAAGAACTAATAAAAGAACTAATATCCAAAATAAGAATGAGACAATAAATTGAACCTTGAAATATCGCCTGATAGCCTCTTCCGTTCCATACAATTTAATGCGGGAACAATAAAAATTCGAGCTCATAAAATTTGACCTAGAGAATCGAAGTCTTAGCTGTAGTACTAAAGGAAAGACGTTCTAAATAACGAAAGTGTTAATAGGTCGACAAGTTGTTATAGGGGTGGCACTTGCCAGTTAAATTTAAGTTACACTTATTTTTTACTAATGGAAGTAAATAAAGATTAAATTAACAGACTGTCTCCGTAATATTCAGAAATAAAGACAAAATAGTAAACAACTTATTAGAATAAAAAAGTTAAGAAGTATCCTCCGTTGACTAGTGTTCCACAATCGAAGATAAGTGATATCGATCCCGACCCTACGATCCTCAGTAAGCTTGCCGTGAATGGAAAAGTGACGAGTTTCTTGATTTTGATCCAGTTGATATTTAGTATATGACGCTATATGAATATATGTGGTAATTATGCATCCAACCATTATTGGATTTGGGGTTTTTTCTAAAAAAAAATGTGTTACATCATTACTATTTTTTTAACGTACGGAAAAATATCCATGAATTAGCATGTAACGTAAGGTACCTAATGCACGATTATGCATTTGATGTTAAATGGTACTTCGTCATAGTCACAGCACATCATCTCATCTATTGAACTATTTTATTTTGAATTAAAGAACGATGATAAATTCTTAAACTGAAGTCTACAAGCGTAATCTAATGGCTAACTGGCTGATGATATAATATATTAGAAGGGAATCGAACCTGTGACTCAGTAGTTAAATAAATTAACTTTGCACTATCACGTTAAAAAAGAAAAAAAAAATATTTAAATAAAATACTGTATACCGGATTAAAACGCAATTTATTATTTATATTATTTATCCCGACGTTTCGGATGCTTTTCAGCACTGACAGCAGATACTGCAGTCTCCCGCGACCACGGTTGCTGAAAAGCATCCGAAACGTCGGGATAAATAATTTAAATAATAAATTGCGTTTTAATCCGGTATACAGTATTTTATTTAAATGTGTGATACTCGCGTTAATAAAAGACAATATTATAAAAAAAAAATACATAAGAATTATTTATTTTTGACACCCCTACTTTAGTGTGAATAAAACACGAGCGGCATCCCGGCCCCACCGGAATATCTCGATAACCAACGGCGCCTATGCTTTATAACCCGTAACATCCGGAACTTAATTTATTGTCACCCTATATTCCTGAAAAAAAAATGCAAATCTTAACACAAGCTATTTTAGGTACCTATGATATTATATAACTATAAAATACTTTCTAAGCGAGCTAATCGGTATTTATATTTGTTTATTATACAATAGGGGGTAAAAGTGATGGTGTAAATTTTTTGAAGGAAGAGCTTTCGGGAGATAGCACCTTTCAAAAATAATTTATAGTAACATATAACTATTTTTATAGTAACATTACATTTTTTTTGAAAACCATAGTGTATGTACGAAAATAAAAAATTGATCGGGTGGGAGGAATATCTAAATTCCGACCGGGTAACGAACCACCGTTCATAGATGGAATAACCGTGAAGTGCATATTGCGCGTTTCGGTTTCAATCTATGGATTTCCGAATGCTCGAAGTAAAGAGTAGGTCGACAGCGCATCATTGACTGATGTTCTGTGGCTGAGGAATCACTTATCATCAAGTGAACCTCATGCTCGTCTGTCGATATCTAACATAAAAAAAGAGGTTTCGGTCAGGCAGGGCGCAGAAGGTCACCTACTTGCCTGTAAAGAAAAATTATCAGTGAAACAGACACAGAAATGGGTCTGTATTGCCCCAGTTTTTTTAATGATTTAGCTAGTTTTAAGTACTAAAACAATATAAAATAGCATTTATCTCATCTCTGTGTGTAGATTCAAGCTTCTGGTCAACGCAATAAAAGTACGATAATTTATGCCAAATATTTTTAAACCCGCCGATCAATCAAACCCTACCCGTGTTGACCTAGAATCATGAAATTTGGCAAGAAGCAAGGTTACTAAGTATAAGTTAAGAAAAAAAATATCGTTAATTGTGAATAATAAATGTCCGATCAATAACCGATGCGCTGTCGATCTAATGTTTAGGTTTTAGAGCGTTTATAAAGGTTTTATTTATCTTTGTAGATCGAAAGATATCATTCGTCAAACAAACCTTACACTTAAATCGAATAAGTACAAGAATATACAAAACCGATTACTTCTGTTTCAACAAATCTCACAAACCACAAAAGTAATATTTTTCGTACGCAGACAAGTTTTATACGAAAAGTTGATTGTTCTAGAAATCTAGATAAATATTTTACTCGAGTAATAAATCTGAAAAGAAGAGGTAAGTCTTACTTTCGCAAGTAATACTCGTATATTAGTCGCATTTTCGTTGAGACGTGGTTTATGTTGGCCTTATTTCGGGACGCCAATTATCTACATCACATATTAAGAACACACTTTATTCTGAGCAATGAACGCAGAGAAAGTCCGTTACATTGCTGAATATGCGACAGATTTATCGTGGTTGCTTAGTGTTGGGACATCTTGTGTGCATTGATTTATCGATGATTTTTTTATCTGATATTGCATTCTGCTAACATCATGTTCAATAATTGACAACTTTCGCGTTCTTTACCACAAAAATCCTTCATCAGTGGAGTACAGGTTTACAGTCGATAAAATCTTCAGTTTTTATCACAGGTTTAAGCTATGCATTGACAAATAAGTCAACATCTATTAGCAGTTTTTTTTAAATATAAAGTCACGATCTCGTTTACACAGTTTCATTGAGATAATTAGATATTCATTTTTAGAGAGGGTAAGCTCTTTATGCTCTAGGTTCCCTCCGGTACTTGCGTAGTTCTAGAAGTTCAATGTTTATTCACCATATAAATGAAGCAATCGTGATATGATTTTTTAAAAAATTATGCAAGTCGACTTATCAACCTATACACGCCTGGTACGGATATAGCAAGACTCATTTAATTAATGTAAAAAAACTGTAAAACTATTTTTTTTATATAAAAACCTAACATACTAACTATGGTACTACACAAAATATTTCTGATTTTTTTTTACTTGATTATATAGTACTAGCAATTGCCCCCGCAACCCCCCTTGTGGGTTGAATTTCGTAAAATCCGTTCTTAGCTGACCTCTACTCGGCGAAAGGAATATTCCTACCATATTTCAAGTCGCTACGCCTTATGGTTCCAGAGATATCGTGATGAGTGACTATATATGTAGGTGGAAATCTCTTTTATATATATAGAAGAGAAGATTGACATACATATTCTGTCAGGTTCAGTCTCGGTTTCAAGTACTACTTTAAACGATCTGGTCAGTCCGGTTCAGTTTCAGTCTGAAGTACTACTTTTTCGTCGTCAGACAGGTTTAGTCTTGGTTTGAAATACTACTTTTTAAAGTATCTACTATGTTGTTAGTACTACTCCTGTTAAAATACTAAATAAACTACCCGCCTAGCCTGACCGACAAGAGATATCTCGCGGATGAGTGAAGACAAACTAAAATATCTCGATATCCACACCTTTGATAGACAAGATCATGATCGACAAATATCTCTACTTTTGACATTAGAAGTCGAGTTTTAAGTGTGTCATCTTAGACCCGGAAGACATACCGCGGAATACTGAAACGATAATCGAGGGCTTCTTAAAATGTTTCTGTCTTTCACTTTACCTTTATAATGAAAGAGTTAGTAATACTTTTAAAAACACCTCAATGTTGATTAGTGTTCGAGAATTCGGCCGATAAATAGATAATCGATTAAAACACGATAAAACGGTCGACAAAATTTTGTCGTGATTGTCATGTTAGGACAGTAGTAGTTTAATCGTCGATACGATGACATCCCTACGAGGTCGTCACCTGGGACGCGGGGTGAGGGCGGCACGGTGGCGTCGCTGTGGCGGGCAGGTTACGATTTACACTCCACGGACTCAGCAGAAACTCTGCCGAACGGGAATCGCTGATAATCCAAATCTAGACGCGTTGCGAGAATTACATCGAGATTACTTGAAGATGTTCTCTATTCATAATTAACTTTTTATTGGATAATCGTTCGAAGGTTCGTGGAATCTAAATAGGTTGTAAAAAAAATTAACGTAATTATTTATAATTAGTGAATGCGTGATATCAAGTACTAGTAACACGCTCCGGCTTCGCACGGGTGCAATGTAGGCTTTTTTGTGTAGTATACTATACACAAAAATGCCCGTTACTCACTGACAATGTAGCTTTCTATTGGTGCAATAATTATTAAAATCGGTCGAGTAGTTTTGAGTTAAATCGTAACAAACAAATCAATTTTTCCTCTTTATAATATTATATCAAGTATTATTTTCGTTTTTAATAAATGCAAATTTAATTTCCAGTCATACTTGAAGTACGTCGAACAGAGCCAAACTTTTTCATTACCTTAACTTACGAATTACGAAACTTTACCTTTCCTTAACCTTCTTTAAATTCCATATTTGAAAACTAGCATAAATATTTCTTCAAATGAACAGTATTAAATTAAATATTTTTCTTTCTCGTTTCAGGTATATTTGACAAAACAACGTACAAAGTGTAATATAACGCACAGCGGTCTCCAGTGTCCTTTGAGATTGAGCGAAGCTACAATCGTACTGCCATTCATAAAAGGAGTCCCCAGAAAATAATCTATAGTCTTATGGAATGTAAGGGAATTCCATAGACACTAGAACAATCCCAAGTGTTATCGGGAAATATTCTTGACAAAAATTATTGTCAGTGACGTTGTGATAATCATAATGATTTTGGACTCTTATTATTATGTAATTAGTTATTTTGACCTCGCGTATATTTAGTTAGCGTACATTAATTTCTTGATAGTTCCGAATCCTAGCTATGTATGTACTTGGGTAACAGTGACTTCAGATATCTGAGTTGATCTTTTGTCAAAACATGTATTACTGGAGTCAAAGTTACACAAGTAAGTGCTTGGTGTAAATGCTTTAGTTTATACTTAAATGTTAGAAAATAGATCATATCGAAACGAAAAGCGCAAAGTTCGCTCATAAATGCCATGTTTTAGCTTATAATTTTGCGGTAATGGTTGGCCGATTGAATATTATATTTATATGAATGACTTAGGGGTGATTTTTCCACCGTTAGAATGTTTATAATTGAGTTATAGTTTAGATTTTTCGATAGTTCTTCTTTACAAAACCTGTGAAATGTTTACCTCAGCAAAAAAAAATTAAACTATTCAAAAATCGGGAATTTTTAGAATATCCGTCTCTTAGGAGTTTATGTACTATAGGTACACATAATTACCTCAAAATATTTGAAGGCCATTAAATAACCAAAAAAAAAAAAAATTAACCTACCAATGAATTGCTCAACAATTTCGACATCAAAATCATAATTCATGCAAGTCAGTAGTGATGTTTTGATACAATTTATAGTTTATTACGTAATAGTAGGTGTCTGTCAGTATCTAATAGTTTGGGATATATCGTCGTTGCGCCTGCCAAATTCCATATGTGTTTTTTTTGATTTTTGGTTTTCGCACAAAAAATAATTTTCGTTTTATTCTCTATGTATTACTAAAATCATTTTTGTGATATTCGAACTGGACATGAGTTTAACTAATTCCATATGTGTTTTGACCGGTAAGAAAAGCTCCGTATGTGAATCAATAATACGTTTTTCGTTGTCTTCCAAAACTATACAAAAATCACATATGGAACTTGTCAGGCGCAGCGACGATATGTAGATAATTATGCTCATTGTTATTTGTTGATATATTGTAATGCCTGTGTATGTGCAAGTGGGACAATGTAAAGCGATCACCGAACACACGATACTCCAAGCATCGGCGTATTCGCTATCGAGTTTTCACGTAGCGATAGTGGCATAGCCTGGTCTAAGAATGGTCAAGAAATTTGACCGGGTTTTCTCCTCATTGGACCACCGACGCACAACCGCTGTGCCTATAAACGAAGGCGAAAGGTGAATGTTGTCAAACCCCCTTTGGAGAAGTAATTACGAAATTGACGCTTAAAGAATCGTGTATGAGGTTTTCGTATTATCTGAATGAGGCATTTTCTCGAAAATTTAAACAATTTTGTAAAATTTGTAATGATTCTATTTTGTTATTTTTTTTTACAGGAATGTCTATTCGACTTTCAAAATCTATAGTCATACCTCTAGTCCCGAATAAATGATAAGCTCTAATTAGGCGTTGTCTATAGACAAACAGCGTTGTGGACTGACCTATGTTATGGTATCTTATAAATGATAAGTCAACCATGGCACAATACAATAATAAGGTATGCTACTCTTCACGAACAAGTTACCAGTTTTGAAATGTACGAGCTATATTTTATTGTACAAGTTAGGCCAAACTACAAAAAAAATTGTGTTCATAGTATTCCAAATACGTATTTTATAATTTCTACTAAAACATGCAATTGTAAGTTTAAAAAATAACTTACAGATGTTAATTATTATTATCGTTTTTGACAGCCAGAAATCTCATGTAATTGTTCAATGTATATTGTATCCAATGTTTTACTATATCGACTTTAAAACTAATTAAATTGACAAAATTGTATATTTATAGTTTGAATTATGAATTTAAATTAGTATAGAGAATTTTAAGTGGCGGTGTACATTATTTCACGTTAACCTAACATATTGGTTTAATTATTGCTGACATATTTCAATATTTCGATTCGTTTGTAGGCCTAGTACTAGTACACAGTACAAAACAAATTACAAGTTAAAGATCATGGATTCGATTTCGATCAAAGACATGGTGGTATTTTACTTTACCACAATTAAATATATTTTAATGAATGTTTTAAAGGAATTAAAGCCGCCACTTACATTTTCAATTGTTTGCGATCTACACAGAAATTCATATTTGAATGCGTCTTGTATGTGAATCAAATCTGCTGCTTGGGACTAAGCCTACGCGCAGACTAGAGCCACCGGTGGCCGCCACTAGAAGCGGCCTCTAGACGCGGCCACCGGTGGTCGCGTTTCAGCCACTGTAAAATGTATGAAATATCGCGCCCGCACGTTGTGGCGGCCACCGGTGGCTAGAAGCTCGGTAGCGGCCACTCGAGCGCTGTGTTTGCGCGGATGCATTAAAATGTATGAAATATTAAGCCCGTAGCTTGTGGCGGCCGCCGGTGGCTATGCTGTGGTCGCCACTAGTGGCTCTAGTCTGCGCGTAGGCTTAGAGTTCAATATATGTTTTACCTCAGCCGATCGTTGTGGATAGGTTCAACCAATAAGTGTTAACTGATCATCTAGAAACTAAGTAAACTGAATGTCAATTCTTTATATTCGAAGTCCATGATACAAGAACACTACAGATTTATTTGCTACATTATTTTTGTTAAGTATCGTTAAGAAGCTAGAAGCAGGGACTGAATACCGGTTAATTTACTATGGGAGTTATACCGGTATAATAAAGTTTTTTGTTAATATTCTTTCGTTTTTATTCATTTATTGATAAAAAAAAATACTGTGATAAGTTAAGTGTGTGTTACTCTTAAAACTAATATCATGGTATCTCAGTCAAACACGTATTTTGGAAAATAAAATTTAACTGAATTCAGTCCCTGGCTGGAAGCCATTTTTATAACGTTGAATCGACCGTTTGGTTACATTTTTATATAATACTTATACACACAGCTGATATTGGTGCTATAGATAAATGTTTTATAGCGCATGTTAATCATATATTTTAAGTTAATTTGTATTACAGTTTGTAAATGACGTACAAAAATGATGCAAAAACGAGCCGCGTTCACTTCGATACGGGGGCAGAGTGCGTGACGAAAAATATTTTTAATTTCTACATGTAAATTGTAAATGTATCTAAAAAAATATATGTATAGTTTATTTAATATGACTTAAAGTCACTAGGTGCGATTCTCGGATGTTCAACATGAGAATCGTCCCACAGTTAACCCTTAGCACCAGGGACTGAATAACCGATTGATATGGGCTACCTTTTTGAAACGGTATCCATATGAAATTTGTCATAACGATACCGATTCAATTCAATACCTTTATTTCGGTATGCGTTTAAAACGTTAAATATCGGTAGCGAAATTCCAAACGAAACGAAATTCCAAAGAAAACCTAAATCTATATGTTTATGTTTTCTTTGATTTATCTACCATTTTTATATCACTCATTGATATAACGATCATATACAAAATACATATTTAGTTTTTCACACGACTTTGCGCGTGATCCCTACTTTAATATTATAAATGCGAAAGTAACGCTTTCACGCCAAAACCACGCCACGATAGGTTCAAGGTTAGTCATTTAGGCTACCGAAATATAAAAGGGTTAAATAAAGGTACCATTTAAAAAGGTGGATATTTCGATATCGTATTTTATACCGGTATTATTCCGGTGAATTATAAAGGTTACGGTACCCCATTCAGTCCTTGCTTTGCACTCCAGTGGTGACTCACTCACCATGTGGTTGGATGCCGCAACTCAATGAAAAAGGCCCGAAGTGCAAAGGGTAAGAGTAACATTTGCCAAATATACTATACAAGTAAATCGACAAAAACAATGGTAGGTATCTTAAATATATAGTAGGATTCAGAATTTAGTGTTTAGTTGACTTGCCTCTGCGGAGACATCTCACGGTAGATAAGTTCGTTTTATTTCTAATGGTTGTTGATATATTATTAATTATATACCTAATATATTGTGTTTTAGGAGGGCGTATTGATGTCAATCTATGTGGTCAATTAGTTAAGGAATTTGTCTAAGGCTAGGTAGAAAACGGTTTATAATTTATACGGTGATGAATTTTTATTCTGTATGGTTTTTTTTAATTCCGAACAACATTTTTCTTGTACAAATATTTCAGTACAAAATTTGCTTTGAATGTGAACGCCATTTTAAATTATTATTTTTTTCAAATCATTTGCTCGAAATAATTTCCATACAATCAAAGATGATTTGATGGATTTTAAAGCTATTTTTGCTTGAAATTTATCATGTTTCTATTGAATATGACGAATGTATACAGAACATCATTTCGATAGAATATCTAATAACTAATGTTTCGTTTCATGAAATAAGGAAGGGGACATTTTATTTTATTTATTGTAACCAGTTAGTGAAATCGCGGATCAAATGATTGGAACAGATTATTGCTTAAGATGCCTAAAGAATATACAGAAATATAACAGACTGCAACATTATTGTTAGAAGTGCTAACATGTAGTTAGTTAACTATTTGATTATTATTGATATGGGCACTGAGGAAGTGCGGTGAGTGAAATGTTAGTTTGTTGTAATGACCAGTGTTCGCTTTTGGAGTCTTAGATATTAAAATATTATATAATAATATTACAAATGATTTACATATAAATTTTTGAGTTTCCATGAGACATCTATAGTCTCATACTTTTAACTTATTTTGTACAATGTTTTTATCTGTTTTATTTTTTTATGAAATAGTGTTTAAATCATTTTGTTGTTTTATTCGGTTAAATTAGTTTTTAATGTAGTTTTACTCTTACTATTAATTAAGTTAGGGAAATTATAAGTGTATTGTAAATATATTGACGAAAAACATGTATGTAGAGGTACATAAATATTATTTATGTATTAAATTTGATATTGTTTTCAAAATTTAATTGATTGTATTATTTGATTTATTTCCCAAATCCCAATCTTGCTTTACGGTACTAACTTACCTATACTATTTCATTTAGAAGCAAACATACAATCATTCATTCAATGATTGTAAAGTATAACTAGCCGTAGGTAATCTGTTAATATAACTAAGGAAATTTGAAATTACTCTAAAAATCAGCAGCAGCAATATTATTTCATATTCATATTATATTACTATCGGATAGTCCCATGTAGTAAGTCCAAAGTCGATTAAGAACTTATTTTATTGCAAAAGTTGTGGAATACTTATTTGAAGATAAGTGGCAAAGATTTTTATAGCAAATTCGGAAGTTTTTATTACTTCATGTGTAGGCTAATGTCACTTTTATCTTATTTTACTTTTTTAACGAATCGCATTGGCAGTTATTCCACTAAAACTAAAATTTATATCATTTATTCATTTAGGTAACACAAATGTAATATATATTTATGAACGTAAATAAAAAATATTAAAAAGCTTCTAATTTTACATTTACTACCAGTTCTTAAATCAAGGGCGTAGAACGGACAAGAAGAACTGGCAATAAACTCTCCGCCACTCTTTTTATTTTACAAAATGTTTGTAAGGAGCTGTAACCATTACACCATGCTCCACATGACATCTCGTCGTAATTAATTATAATAATAAAAAATAATCGATTAAAAAACGAAGGATAGAGGATATCAGGAGTAGACTTGGTGAAATAGGAGCACGCACTTACAATATCGTGGGAACAACACGCAAACACAGTCGAAATAACTAATATCATCGCATACAAGGAATTCAAGTTCGACCAGTCACCACAAGTAGTTACTACCAATAATGTTTTTGCAGAAACTTAAGAAGTCATATTTAATCATTGTTATTAGGTTAGGCATGGTTATTAAACGTTCATAGAAGACAGTCGCGCGCTCAGTTTACGGTAGCTTGATGGTAATTAGACGTATAGCGGTATCAAGTCTATTTTCAAGAAACTCGAGCCGTAATGCGGTTTTATTACTTTATGTATTGTAACCAGAGATGTGACTAATTTGAGATACAAGTATTTGAAACATGGATTCAATAATAAAATCATAAAACCTTTTTAGCGAGTTGCGCTCCTATGGATCGACTCTAATTTTTGGTGAGAAGACTTCATCGAAGTTAACGAAAGCATGTGAACTGGTTTTACTTAAGTCTCAATTAAAATCTAAATATAAGGTCTAATATTTTCTCACATTAGAAATAGTATAAAGTATTTGGAAAATACGGATTCCGTATTTTCAAATACCTTTTCCAAAAGTATCTTGTATCTGATAGCTCAATTACTTAACTTGTATTTCAGATACTTTTTTGAGGTACCTAAATATCTTGTACATCTCTGATTGTATAATGCCGCCAAGAGACGAATAAGCTGCATTAAAAAATCAAATAACAAGGTTTTTTTTTTAATATTATTGAAATATATTTTAGGAATCAGAATCGTCGCACTCTTCAACCATATCGCTGGGAGGGCCAGGCTGCGCAGGCGGACCCCAGTTCAAATAGATACTGTCCGTGTAGAGTGCCATACCAAATGAAAACAACCACCTGGAAAATTATATTGAATGAGAACACCGTTCACAAATGGAGACGCTGCGCCGTGAAGTTGTCTGCGAGTTTATTTAATAGGGATACCTCAGACGGCCTAACATGATAACCGCGACAAAATGTTGTCAACCGTTTTCTCGTGTTTGAATCGATTATCGCTTTATTTCTTCCGGGTCTAACATAACAATTACACTTAAAACTCGACTTTTAATATCAAAAATAGATTTATTTGTCGATCGAGATATTTTTCTATAAAAATTGTCGATGTCGAGATATCTTATATTTTAGTTTGTCTTCTCTCGACCTCGACATATCTCGTGGCGGTCATGCTAGGCCGGTAGCTACAAGATACACACGCTGTCGACCAATTCTATTTCTCAGCATGGCCAATCAAAATCTAGAGAGCAAATCGCGATTTTAACCTAATAGCTCAATTCATTAAATCAATCACTAAACCAATAATCAAAACATTCATATTAAACAATATAATAATAATAATACAGAATTTAACAGGCAATAAAACACAAAATAATTGTCGGTTCAAGAAAAATGAAAATCTAGAATTTAACAATTTTAATTAGTCTCAAAAGCGCTTGACTGCTCTAGTAGGTTTAGTGTTAAAAAAATATTTAACACGGTCAATCTTCTATCGATATATTTATGTGGTACCGAGCTTGCAGTCGTTGTTAGTAATGTAACAGGTAATGCGATAAGGAGAGCATAGGGCAATCATAGAGCTCTCCTCGGTCAATCACATCTCTACAACTTAATTCGACACCAGGTTAAAACTTCGTAAACAAGACACTGAACTCTGTTGATAATGCACCAAGCTTGACCGCTTACTAATGTTTCTATGATAGGTACACTTCATGATTACTAAGATATTTTATTTTCATAACAATTACTTCAGTGGTTTTCTAATAATAGAGTAATAAGGCATTCCTAGTTTACAATAGGATTTGATCAAATTTATTTTTATGCATTTATCGATTTTTGGTACGGTATGACAGCGGTCTTAGATGCGCCTTAGAAAATCGAATAATACATAAAAATCTAATTACTTATATTTGATCACATTAAAGAAAGCGGAAATCATAAGATTTTTTTATCACGAAAAGCTTACAATTTTTATAATACCAGGTAGGTATTATAAAAATTCTCATTTAAAATTGATATAGAATATTGCTCCTAAATAACCGCAAAAAGGTTTAAACCACCCAAAGTCCGGATAGGTACTAACCATGCAACGCCAGCTACGAGATGCTTGTTGTAAAAGGACTGTTGATTGTTGTACCAGGGATCCCAGGCTCCACACGGTACGGGCAGCTCATTCATGTGAGCGTGACAAAACTCTTTTAAAAAAAAAATTTGGGCTTTATATCTTAACCCATTCGACCAAGGTCGTTGACTTTGTTTTTGAATCTATATTTTAAATCGCACATTTTCCATTTAAAAATCATTCTTTTTTTTGTGCAGAAGCCGCCATATTTAATTTCGTACATAAAATTAAGATTCAAAAACATGTTATAAAATCATCAACCTTGGTCGTTAAATGGGTTAAGTAAAGACAGGTGAAGACCGATAGTGTTTTGACTCTCCATTCCCTTGAAATATTCTTATATCTGTCTCTATCGGAGTTTCAGTTTCGACAATATTACTTACGCCATTCTAACATCAAATACACATGAAACGAGATTTATACGGGAACTCTACTGCATGCTTTCTGGTGTCGCAAATGTTTATGGGCGGTTGTTAACACTTATCAAATGAGCCACCTATTCGTTTGCCCCCCTATTCTATATACAAAGGGCTCGCTTAATATATCGAAGCTGGAAAGCAAGGCAATACCTATTACAACTTTTAGGTGTAAAGACCAAGTATGACTAGTTACACGGTACAGCACAAGTTTCCAACCAAGACTAATTTCTGGATACAAAAAATGGCTATCGAAGACAAAGTCCTTTTAATCGATGTGGCATGTGTAACTTTATGCTGTTTTTCAGTCTATGGAAGTATGAAAGTTGTTGTAAACACCTTTAAATTGTGATTTTGTAGATATTACTACTACTTATTACCTTAACAAACGTAGAACGATACTTACTTGTTCTGCTGGAATATTGTTTCTCATTAATCAATCCACGTAGGCTTTTTCGTATTCCTAGAATTATCGGACGCATGTTTTCAATTTATTACAATGTAGTAATACGTCAGTTGTGTTTTGTTTTGAATTTTTAGAATTCAAATAAAATGACAATAAATACAACCTTTCAGGATAAACTGTATACATCGTACAAAGGAGGATATATTAAAAAGGTATTATAGTATATTGTATTTTTCTTAGGACGGAATAATCAATGTATAATGTTGAATATATTATTTTGCAAATGCCTAATTTACTTTTTACTTCATAATTTCAAGAGAAATTTCGAGTTGTAAATTTTTGCACCTTTCAAATTTCATTATTCTGACGAAACGATAATTATATCATATTGATTTTGACATATCAAGTTGAATATCATCACAATATAGCATAAAACGTCCAACTGAATACTAAACCATACATTTTCTATGATTAGTAATCGATAATATTATAAAATGTAATCAATAAAGCATCACATTTTAAATAAAACAAACAGCTATAGACAAAATTTATTTTAACATCTGCAATTCCAAGAACAATGAGTGAATCAGGGCAATGACCAATTCTAGAATATATTCGTATGTAATATACATACATCACAAGAACCTATCATGTTTCTAAGAAAAAACAATTTCTAGTCCTTGCTAGTTGTTCCAGAGAAAAAAGCTCCCCAGTGACAACAGATGGCGCTTATCTTAATATTTTTTACTTATTTCAATTATTAACTTATTATTGCTAAAATTTTAGTAGTATTCCAGTGAATCTAATTAATATCTAGTAAGGGAAAAAAATCCCTTACCTTCTATTTTACAATGGGCCGATTGTACCTAAAACTAATGAAATAAAACCTTATCAGAATAAGTATCACGAAAGTCAGGTGTAATATGGCTACAATTTAAAAAGAGCTCCCATATTAAAGGCTGGTTTTCGGTCGTATTTCGAACTTTTGACACTTGTACTATACAACGTGTCAAATGTCAATGCATATTCCTGTGTTAAAAGACTTTTAGGACGCTCTTTGAACTTGCGAAAGTTATGTTTTGGTACTGAAGACCGCAGAATGCTTGTTTGTTTGCGCAAAAACAAAGATCATCTTCCAAATCATTAAAATTTCAAAGCAATACTCCGCAATCCTCCGGCGGAATCCGTTTTTGATAAAGTTGCCATTTACTAACATATTATGAATTTTTATAACGCCGGATTTCTATGTCAAACATTGTATGATTACTTTTTGTAGGATATATTCAATTATTGTAAATAGAGCAGTATAAGCTTTGAAGCGATTATTCATTTAATATCAGTTATTGATTTCATAAAGGAAAATATGATTTGGTACTTATTTATCAAATCCAAACAGTAAAAGCCAAATCCCATTATTTACCCAATGTTATAAGCGATCTCAAAAACCCCACACTGTGTCAGCATAGTGGATTAAGACCTAAGCTATCAGCCTCATAATGGGAACTGGTTTAAAAAGTAGCCATATTCTAAAGAGCAGTAAAAGAAAGTATTAAAGTAAATTAGAAACTAAATCTTATCTACTCTCAGGTTTGGGCTTGGGCGGTTTGAATCCCATTATCTTTTTCTTCTTTTTCTCTTTACCGCTGCTCGATTGAAAGGTTTTCCAGCTTTCCACACGATTTTGTCGAGATTCCTGGAATTCAATATAAAACATTTGTCATATCAGGACTTTCCTGGCCCTTGGCCTAAGAGTAGATACAATCTCCATCTGGAGTCCATAACAAGTAATGCATATTGCCGAATAAGAAATAACCTTCTCTGACTAACTCCCCAGAGTTTTTTTACCCATAAAGAAATCATGTCCATCCATTGCACCGTTTTGCAAGTACTGATAACAAATTT
Source organism: Anthocharis cardamines (assembly GCA_905404175.1). Lineage (NCBI taxonomy): Eukaryota > Metazoa > Arthropoda > Insecta > Lepidoptera > Pieridae > Anthocharis > Anthocharis cardamines. Next base: position 8,634,746 of record FR989962.1, read on the forward strand.
AAAAAAGCCCCTTCCTGATTAATCAGTTTTCTCATTGATGAAAAACCAACCAAAAATCGTAAAGGTCATTGGTAAGACATATATTTTTAAACAACTATTTTATATAACACAAAAAGCTACTTCAACTGTAAAATCAATGATGACTATGTGTTTGCATATTGTTCCAAGATGTAAGTGCCTGCTCCTATTTCAGTATGCCTACTGCTGATAGAGGACAAACTTCGGTGTTTTATTCGTTTATTTTTTATTATTATAATTAATTACATCAAGTAGTCATGTAGAGGTGTAATGTTTACAGCTCCTTATAAACATTTTTGTAAAATTTCAACTCAAAAAGAGTGGCGGAGAGTTTATTTCCAGTTCTTCTCGTCCATCGCCTTGATTTGATATCTGGCAGTAAGTATAAAATAAGAAGCAATTCTTTATTCACGTTAATGTACATTGTGTTACCTAAATAAATAAATTATTTGAATCCCGCACTCACCTCAAAGTTTTTAGCCCACTCCTTCTCAAAGGACATTTGCTCCTCCTGTTCGATTTCAGCTTCGCGTTTCCGTTTCCTTTCCTCCATATCTCTAGTTTCCAGGTGCTGCCGCTTGCGTTCCATATCCGCAAAAAGCTGAGAACAAATTTCACACATTTTTATATGTATTGTACATGCTATAGCGAGGCGCCTCTGACAAGAATCCTGCGAATCAGTATTCGCACGCATTGGTTCAGTAACTTGTGCTTGTGCTTGGATACGAATGGGTTAAGTTAATATTAAATTAAGGTATGTAGTAGAATTAGTACAGGTGTATAGGTATTTTTATTTCTATTTCGGCTGAAACCTATATACATAAAAAACGGAATTTTGAGCTTCCTGCCACCACATTTTCTGTGATCTGACTTAGGAAATAAAACTTGCAGTTGTCTTAATTTAACACTACTTGATGGGGTTAGGAATTATTTATGCTGCAAGTTCTTTCACAGCTATGATTTTAATTGGAACAATTTAATATATTTTTACTGCACTTTTGGTGGTTTTAATTATTTTATACCTTCATAGTCATGACATATACAGCATGCTTGAACTTGTCAGGATCATCCTCAGGTATGGCCTCATCATTACGACCTTCCTTTCTTTGTTTTTTACGCTTCTGCTCTATCTGTAATCAAAATATGAACAAGTTGAATAGCAAAGTTGTTTAGCTGAGATATCTACTCTAAATAGCTACATTGTATCATATTGTATGTTGTAATAATATAATAATAAATAACAGAGATCTATAAGTTTATTTGGTATAATTGTACAGTAATACCCCTCTTTCCATGAGGGATGCATTCTTGACAAATTTGCGCTAAGTGAAATACGTATATAACGAGGTTGATAAAATAACAAAATTTACTCTTATTGCCTAAGTATGTCTTATAAAGAAATCACTTTTGTAGATATCATTTATGTATACCCACAGAGAAAGAGAGCAAAGCTATGAGTTACTACTACTGTTTAATGCCACATGCGCTAAAAAACCAAACAATGCGTTCGCGTAAAGCAAGATAAATTATTGCCAATTTTAAAAACCGCATTATAATGAAATTATGCAGAACGATATCGAGTAACGCATGATATTACTCTATTTTTTATAGATATCACTGGTATAATTAACTTGCCATATGCTCTGTCCTTTCTTTAGCCTCCTGGTAAATGTCTAAGCATTTTTTCCGTGTATCCTCATTTTCTAGGGTCTTCCATGCACGGTTTATTATTTCAAATGCTTGTTGAGCACGTTCCGAGTCATCCTAAAATAAAATACATTACGATAACAGAACCAATTTGCCGTTTCAAAAATCACTACAGCAAATAAGTTTAATAATAATAGGTAAAAAAATGTGTTATTAAACAATATTTGAAAATAAAAATACTGTAGTTGTAGAGTAATAAACCTATCAATTAATTTAACTACTTTAACAAACAAATATACATACAGAATTTTTAAGTCCCATGTGATGATTATTTTATACTTTTTCGTTTAAATGAAAATATTATAATAAATTAACACTGCATTTTAATGTCCTTGGGAGCCATTATATTTAACTTTTATATGACTTATTTAATATAAAAAGTTGTTTAAAATTCTGTTTAAGTATGTAATGGCACTAATATAAAAAAATTTCATTATGTCACTGTTTTCATTTACTTGATTGAACAATATACTTGTTTTACAGATATGCCATCTAGGATAGTACATGACACATTTAATCATTTGTTTTCTGCTAGCTGCCTTACCTATGTGTAGCATGATGTGTGGACTCACGATAACCATTGTCCATCTGTGGATGAAAATGAAATATTGACGGTGGTACCGTCTAACCAAAAATAATACCTCTTTACAAACTAGATAATATGATCTAAGTATTATAAACCATTTGCAACAGTTAGTTGATACTACTAGAACATTTCTTTAAACAGAAACTAAAGCATGAGTTGCTTTATAGTTTTTATGTTGTTAAAACTTTTAATATACATTTCACTCACCATGTTTTTATCTGGATGTACAAGAATTGATAGACGTCTATATTTCCTTTTAATTTCATCAAGAGAGGCATCTGGTTCAACTTGTAAGACCTCAAATGGATTTAAATTGAAATAAGTGGATCCTGGCCGAAGGAGTCTTTCAATTTGTTGTTTAGGCGTCAATACAGAGTCCCTTTTTTCTATTTCTTTCACCTATAGAAGAGAGTTGTTAAAATACAATGTTAATATAACACATAAATACTTTTTAATAAAGTTTACTTTTTGTAAACTTTATTAAAAAGTAATAACCTATATAAATGTACAAAGTACGTATGAAACTAACGACATCGTATCCATGACAAGCAAAAGAAAATACAAGTTTTAAAGAAAATATTTACCTCACAATAGAACTCCTCAAAAGATTCCTTTTTGTCACTAGATGAGGAAGACATTTTAACTAGTTTATTGATAGTTACTTAAAAACTAGAGCAACTGAAGCAAGGTTATAATTTGGACTACATAATAATAAATGACTAAAGAAAATACTTTAAATTATTCGATACATTGACTTTTTAACTGACTGATAGTGGTATAGTGAATCGCACGTTGAAGAAAATGATCAGTTATCCGCTAGATACTAAGAATTACAATTCATAATAATTAGCAATGAGCAGTATGTAATATAATTTATATTTTATAGCTGTTTGCTGTCAAAAGGTAATTTATTATATTATTATTATTTTCGCCCATAGGGCAGGCTAAAATCTTTCGACCATACCGCCTAGTCTTACGGTTTATTTTCCTTATATCTTTCTTTAATTACCTATGTCTTACGTTATGAAGAAAATTAATTGTGTGTGTCAAAAGGTAATATGTACTAAAGATGAGACGTATTTACGCCACCAGGTTTTAAAACCAGGGCTTTGCTTGGAAGTAGGGCGCCCTGGTGCGAGCGGAAAAAACTTGCAAGTATGAAAATACTTGCATAGGAAAACGACCCGTAATTTATTACTAATAAGGAGCATAATCCTATGCAAGTATTTTATGCTTTTAAGGTTTTTTTTGCAGATGCGATTTTGCTCATTATATGTATGGCGTTACGGTTCGTTTTCCTATGCAAGTATTTTATACTTTAAACTTTTAAAGTATATTTTGCAAGTATTTTTTACTTTAAAGAAGAATGGCAGTCTCATTATCGCTCCTTTTAGACACGAGCCTTAACTAAATTATATGCATTTTATAGATCGAGTATAGTAGTTTATTTTCCCAGTTAAAGTTTTTTTTTATTTTGTGGGAAAAGAGAAAAAAATGATAAATAACATTTTGTTAAATAAGAAGTCAAGGTAGCAAAAACTAAACGAAAAACATTGGCATTTTCAGTAGAATATTACTCATGAATATGAATGTTTGCTGGATGCTTAAAAACTAACAATAAATTATAATATTATAATATACTTTTTCATTTTATTTAAGAAAACATAATCTTGAGTTTTTACATTTTTTACTTGGCAACATTTAAACAATGCTCGCGTCACTGACAACTGTCATCTGTGATCTGTCAAAGTCATCTTACGTACTGTGTGGCGTTTGCTATTGGTTCACTCAATTGCACACTTATAGTATATTTTGCACATACGTGTATAGGAAAACGACCCGTAGTTATTTAAAAATAAGGAGCATAATCCTATGCAAGTATTTTATACCTTTAAAGTATTTTCTTGCAGATGCGATTATGCTCATTATTTGTATGGCGTTACGGTTCGTTTTCCTATGCAAGTATTTTATTAAAGTATATTTTGCAAATACGTAATAATAAAATACTTGCATAGGAAAACGACCCGTAGTTGTTTAACAATAAGGAGCATAATCCTATGCAAGTATTTTATACCTTTAAAGTATTTTCTTGCAAATGCGATTATGCTCATTACTTGTATGGAGTTACGGTTCGTTTTCCTATGCAAGTATTTTATACTTTAAACTTATAAAGTATATTTTGCAAATACGTAATAATAAAATACGTGCATAGGAAAACGACCCGTAGATGTTTAATAATAAGGAGCATAATCCTATGCAAGTATTTTATACCTTTAAAGTATTTTATTGCAGATGCGATTATGCTCATTAGGGGCCGTCCATTAATCACGTGAGGCTCAAAAGGGGGGGGAGGGGGTACGGAAAACATCACGAAACATCACGAGGAGGGAGGGGGGAGTCTCGTTAGACATCACGTGTATTAATTTTATTTATTTTTTGTCAAAAAGCGCTATTTATGAACCGAAATTTTGAACGGCGCGAAAATTTATTAATTAATTAATTAATTATTCATTAATTTTATTGCAAATACATATAAATGTTTTTCGAATCAAAACGCCATTTGTTAAATATTTTTTTCCAGTCAAAAATAGCCTTTACATAGATTTCCAAAAAAATACACGTAATCCAGGGGGAGGGGGGGGGAGTGGTCCCAAACCTCACCAAATATCATCAGGGGGGAGGGGGGGGTCAACGGCCCCTTATTTGTATAGCATTACGGGTCGTTTTCTTATGCAAGTATTTTTAACTATAAAGAAGAAAGGCAGTCTCAGTATCGCTCCTTTTAGACACGAGCCTTAACTAAATTATATGCATTTTATAGATCGAGTATAGTAGTTTATTTTCCCAGTTAACGATTTTTTTTATTTTGTGGGAAAAGAGAAAAAAATGGTAAATAACATTTTGTTAAATAAGATGTCAAGGTAGCAAAAACTAAACGAAAAACATTGGCATTTTCAGTAGAATATTACTCATGAATATGAATGTTTGCTGGATGCTTAAAAACTAACAATAAATTATAATATTACAATATACTTTTTCATTTTATTTAAGAAAACATAATCTTGAGTTTTTACATTTTTTACTTGGCAACATTTAAACAATGCTCGCGTCACTGACAACTGTCATCTGTGATCTGTCAAAGTCATCTTACGTACTGTGTGGCGTTTGCTATTGGTTCACTCAATTGCACACTTATAGTATATTTTGCACATACGTGTATAGGAAAACGACCCGTAGTTGTTTAAAAAATAAGGAGCATAATCCTATGCAAGTATTTTATACCTTTAAAGTATTTTCTTGCAGATGCTATTATGCTCATTATTTGTATGGCGTTACGGTTCGTTTTCCTATGCAAGTATTTTATTAAAGTATATTTTGCAAATACGTAATAATAAAATACTTGCATAGGAAAACGACCCGTAGTTGTTTAACAATAAGGAGCATAATCCTATGCAAGTATTTTATACCTTTAAAGTATTTTCTTGCAGATGCGATTATGCTCATTATTTGTATGGAGTTACGGTTCGTTTTCCTATGCAAGTATTTTATACTTTAAACTTATAAAGTATATTTTGCAAATACGTAATAATAAAATACGTGCATAGGAAAACGACCCGTAGATGTTTAATAATAAGGAGCATAATCCTATGCAAGTATTTTATACCTTTAAAGTATTTTATTGCAGATGCGATTATGCTCATTATTTGTATAGCATTACGGGTCGTTTTCTTATGCAAGTATTTTTTACTATAAAGAAGAAAGGCAGTCTCAGTATCGCTCCTTTTAGACACGAGCCTTAACTAAATTATATGCATTTTATAGATCGAGTATAGTAGTTTATTTTCCCAGTTAACGATTTTTTTTATTTTGTGGGAAAAGAGAAAAAAATGATAAATAACATTTTGTTAAATAAGATGTCAAGGTAGCAAAAACTAAACGAAAAACATTGGCATTTTCAGTAGAATATTACTCATGAATATGAATGTTTGCTGGATGCTTAAAAACTAACAATAAATTATAATATTACAATATACTTTTTCATTTTATTTAAGAAAACATAATCTTTAGTTTTTACATTTTTTACTTGGCAACATTTAAACAATGCTCGCGACACTGACAACTGTCATCTGTGATCTGTCAAAGTCATCTTACGTATCTGTATGGCGTTTGCTATTGGTTCACTCAATTGCACACTTATAGTATATTTTGCACATACGTGTATAGGAAAACGACCCGTAGTTGTTTAAAAATAAGGAGCATAATCCTATGCAAGTATTTTATACCTTTAAAGTATTTTCTTGCAGATGCGATTATGCTCATTATTTGTATGGCGTTACGGTTCGTTTTCCTATGCAAGTATTATGAAACCTGGTTTTCGACCCTGGTTTTTTTACGGACTCGTACTTGGAAGCCCTGGTATCGAATTTTGCAAGTATATCTCATCGCTAATATGTACATGGCAATTGGCAGATGGCTTGCTGTTTGAAGTCTTTGAACTTTGACAAGTCTCGCCATAACTAAAGTAGGCACAGAAAAACTAACAGACTAATAATTATTATAGCTACATTAAAATGTCTTGTAAAAGGTGGACTTATTTAATTTTTAACTCTTGCAAAATACTTGACACGGTTTTAAACGTATATAAACTTTTTTATAATATAAACGTTTATAATATAAACTAGATTGTTTATTTAAACAGTGTACAATATTTAAATAAAATACTGTATACCGGATTAAAACGCGATGTATTATTTATATTGTTTAAATTATTTATCCCCACGTTTCGGATGCTTTTCAGCAACCGTGGTCGCGGGGAGACATGCGCGATTTATTACTTATATTTAAACAATATAAATAATAAATCGCGTTTTCATCCGGTATACAGTATTTTATTTAAATGTGTGATACTCGCGTTAATAAAAGACAATATTAGTGTGCAATATGTTTGCACAGTTTTAATAATAGTCATATAGTTATATATATAGTTATATATATAGTTATAATAATATCTTATAATATTTTGTTTATTATCATACTTGAAATATTTTAACAAGAAAAATATCTCGTCAGATATTAGGGCACTCGTAAATGAAGAGGGAACCATAATTCAAAAATATACATTATATTATGTCTGGATTTCACTACATATTATAAAACAAAGTCCTCCACCGCGTCTGTCTGTATATCTATCTGTCTGTTCCCGATAAACTCAAAAAGCGCTGGACTGATTTTCATTCGGTTTTCACGAATCTATAAATTGATTTATGAGGAAGGTTTAAGTTTATAATTTGTCATGGTTTTGTGTAAACTGGTTGAAATATAACGATAATTGTTGGAAGTAAAGCCGCCTGGAAGCTTTCGTCGAAAACGCTGCCTAATCCCTTTGAGATATAATAAACCAATGGGATATTTTCTCTTTATAGATCTACAAAAAAAAATCACGATGTCATATTTCTATCTTTTAAAGATAGCTTATTAAAACCATTCTATTTTATAAAAAATATTGGTCACATAAAATACGATAATTGGAAGGCTATTAAGACGGATACATTATTAATCCTTATAAACATAAATACGTTAGTCAGCTTACGCATTTCATGCAAATTATTATAATATTTTACACCACATAATTTAAATGAATATCTTAGGAGTTATCGTAAAAACATTACGCGGGCGAAAATAATTTCCTCATACCGAGCGATGACGCGGACGAGACTAGCTTGATGCGATAATGCACAAAGTCGACGCATCAAGCTGATTAGACCCTACGACAAACAAAACATGAAGGCATAATATGCACAGTGCATAATGCACTACAACCCGTGCGGAGCCGGGGCGGGTCGCTAGTTTAAAATAAAGTTGAATCCCAAAGGGCAAAAGCTCGTCTAGTGACACAGGAAAATTTTCACCTTTCGTATTTTGATGTTACTCATAATATGTTACTTTAACATTTTTATATTGATCACTTATTAAAGATAATATATGGAACCCTCTGAAGAATATTCAAGTAAAAATAGAATAACTTAAAAGGTGGCTTTTAAGAATTCCATTATAACTGATTGCTGAACATAGTATTGGTTTATTTATAAAGAGAAGGGTGGAAATTATGGAAAAAAGTGTATAAAAACATTTCTCGGATTTAGAGGTTTCTTAGCGGCGACCGATGTTTTGTGTTCGGTGTTTCTTAGCAACGGTTATTGTTTCATATTTAATTCTAAAAATAATATTTGGTATAAATAATTGTATTTTCAAGTCAACTTTACTTATTTTGTGGCCTTTTTCTTATATTTTAATGCTATCTAGTAACTGCACAAACATATTATCGGTTACATGGGCCTTTAGTAGTTACTAGTTATATTGGTTTATCTGTCAACATACGAAATATTCTTACTTACTAATCTGTGCTATAATAAAGTATAGATAACAGGCAACAGCGCCTGTCAGTTGTCAAATGTCAATGTCGAGTGCCGAGTGCCGACTGCCGAGTGTCTGAATCTGTCAATTTCTGTCTTTATTTTATTCTAGTAAATAAATATATTATCTTCATAAAATACCCGTAAGTATGTAACTCCAAACCGTTTTAATTTTGAAGCAAATTAGAGTATACCGTCTAGAATTTAGATCTCCAGATTTAACACCAGTCGTGAGTAGATTACTATATGTGTAGTGAAGTTACAAAACTTTTTTATTCTAGTGATTATGTATGAATAAAAAGTTACAAATATAAATGACTTGAAGCAAAGGATAAACACAGCTTTTATAAAAGTGATTGAAATTTTTTTGTTCATCAGTAGCGAATAATCTCAGACATTTGAAAGTTTATTTGTGCTTACATTTTTTTGTTTGCAAGGCTGAAAATTGCATTATATTTGTTTTCTCTTCGGTAGATTTATTGAATATTCTGATGCATTGAATGAAAATTAGGATGATCGGCTGAAGCTGTATGTAATATTTTTTTAAGAGTTATATTTCAAATTAATATGAAGTAATTTCCCATCAAAAAGGCTTTTTTGGGCATTATCTACACAAATGTAGTTACTTATAAATTAAATAATGAATAAAATCGATTCTTTTAAAATCGTAGGCCGTTTTTCGAAAGAGATCAACCGAATATATATCAAACTGAAGCCTATCTTTTTCTTTTCTTCAAGCAATGTTTTGATCAAAAGTTACACAAAAGGACATTCGGGACCAAGTTAATACACAACAAGCAGTAATAATGAATGGCGCCAAATTTAAAAATCCATATTCGCTATATAACATGTGAAAACAAGCAGAAATATGAGTTGTATAGAATCAAAGGCGGCTATCTGACATTCTTGGTCCTTTGGCAATCTACAAAAAAATAAGTTGTTTTTGTTTAGACTTATGTTTTTTTATATATTTGGTTTCATCTTTAATTGTTAATATTAATAGATACCTTAAACATGCAATGAATGATACCTAATACAAAAATAAATGAGAAAATTGTTTTCTTTTTTAAATTGCTAACAATCAGCCATAAGCCTGATAGCCGTCTTTGATTCTATATGACTCATATGTTGTATGGCTACGATGTGCTCTACAATCAGCGTACACTTTAGAAAAGCCACAATATTACATAAGCTTCTACTAAGAAAATTCTTGCAAAAGAAAATAGATTATTTCTAGAATAAATTTAATTTAGTCTCTGTATCAAAATGTGTTTGATGGTGTTTTTGTTTCATGTAAACTAATATTATGTACGTAGATCAGTGGTGGTTTTACCAGCAGGCTGAGTAGGCTTGAGCCTAGGAATTCTGTAGAACGTTTTTATGATGTCCTTCAAAGAAATATCAAACTTGTATATCCTGTAGCAAAACTCCCAGTTCTCCGCCTCGAAACAGTAATCAGACTATATATATATGGGTGAATATACGGTATTTGATTTTTTTGTGTCCCTGAAGGAAATGTAATCTGTTTCATTCAAAATTCATAATTTCTCTTTTTGACACTATTTTTGCATTTGTAATGATGCGGGCCAGAAGATTTTTCTTTTTTTTTTTATTTTATAAGCTCCAGAGGAAAATTTGTTACCAGGGGAGTGACACTATTGGCAGAGTAGTGACAAATTAAAGCAGGGAAGTGACATGCCATTGATTATTAGCTAAGAAATTGGACATATATTAAATAAAACATTTATAAATTATAGTATTTGGATATTTATTAATATACAAGATACATTCAGTCTTTAAAGTTTCTAAACACAACCTTATTTTTATTATTAGTAGTTTGTTAATGTCTAAGTATCAAATAACAGAATTAATATTTTCTACCTATCAGTCTCATCTGAGATGAAAATTACAGTACATACTGTTTGATAGTTTTTAATTATAAAATGTTAAAAAACTTACAAGCAACTTTTAAGACGCTTAAATCTGAATAAAATTTCTTAATGAAACAAAAAGATAAACTTCGTTTACAAGAAAAACAATATTAGTATGTTATAATACACTTATCAGTCTCGACGCTCTCTAAACAAATAAATTTAAAAAAATAGCAATGCACAGTATAAATGAAAACTTTCATTTTTTGCAAAGAACAGAATCGATAATTTCTACTAAACTAAATAGTTTATACGTAAATACTAAACAATCATCAATTTACTTTTCAAACACATCAACTGGTTCTGGAAACTTGTAGAATACTCTGTTACCCTTTATAAGTATATTCGGCACTGGCAATATGTTCCCATTTAACAGACATACCATTGTCATTAAATCTAAAAAAGTACAATCTTCATTGGAGTTCTTTAAAAAAGTAACACTGATCTCTCCTTCTTCTTCATAAAAATCTGACGAACATAAACCAGCATATCAGTATTTTTATTATTTATATGGTTTTCCACAAGTACAAAATATCCGTTCTTGACAGTCATAGCAATGTCTTCAATGTATGAAATATGCCAGAGAAGTGACGCCAGAGAAGTGACAAAATCGCGCATAACCTACAAAAACAACATCACTTGCTTTTCTGACCACATTTTAACGTAATACATGACATCTACACACAATAAACATTGTATTGTGCAAATATAAAACTTCGTAACGACAAAATACAAAAACATGTACTTACCAAAGGAAATACTCCAACGACTGGCACAACCATGCTTTCCTACAGTGAATCGAAAATGGACGCAATATTATTGAAGTTTTGCTCAACGTTGTTAGCTTGCTTCTAACTTCACACTGTTATACATGCGTAGTTTAAGGACAAAAATATACCTATGCGGTTTTAAGTCATATTTTAAGTCTTCGAGTTTTGCCAGATGAAGTGACACTATTGTAACGTCACGTGAATATAAGTCATTTTTTTTTATATTAATTAATGTTTTTTCAGTGTATTTTGGTAAAATATGTTTCAATGTTTATTAAAGCATATGATCATGTAAAAAAAAACATAATCACATAAGTATATAAAGCATATGGCTATAAAATCATTATAATTTAGTAAAAGGGGTGGCCAGAGGAGTATACATTTACAGGTATTAAAGACCATATTCTTTATTGTTTAAGCATACCGAAACAATAATATAATAAGTTTAACATACAATTTGTCTAAGGACCAATGGAATTCAAATAGCGTATATTCACCCATATATTATATTAATTGATTAGACAATTTTAGACGGGGTGGGGGGAAATAGCCTACGCCTTGGAAATCTGTAAATCCGCCACTGAATTTGATACATACTTATCAGCAACTAAATTATAAACACAATACGAAAAATAATAATCATATTTTTGCCTAGGTTTTCAACATGTTCTCAAATAAAGTGGTACTTATTACTGGAGCTAGCTCTGGAATAGGAGCTGAAACCGCAATTGAGTTCTCCAAACTGGAAGCCAATCTTGTGCTGACTGGAAGAAATAAAGATAATTTAGATAATGTGGCAAAACTATGCCAAGATGCATCACCAAAAAAGTTAGAACCCCTTATAGTAATTTCTGATATGAACAATGAAAGCGATGTAGAAAAAATTATGAAAGAAACCATCGAAAAGTACAAAAAATTAGACGTTCTCGTAAATAATGCAGGTGTATTAGAATCGGGAACCATCGAAACTACGTCACTTGCGCAGTATGACAGAGTTATGACGACGAATGTCCGTGGACCATATTATATAACTATGTTGGCTACACCGTATCTTATTGAAAGTAAGGGGTGTATCGTCAACGTTTCCAGCGTGACCGGTATGAGATCATTCCCAAATGTTCTCGCCTACTGTATGTCGAAGGCGGCCTTAGATCAATTCACCAGATGTATTGCATTAGAATTAGGCGGGAAAGGAGTTCGAGTAAACGCTGTTAACCCGGGCGTTATAACAACCGGCTTACATAAGAAAGGCGGTATGAATGACAAAGATTATGAAGAGTTTTTGAAAAAATGTGCTGCAACTCACGCTTTGGGTAGACCTGGTGATGCAAAAGAAGTATCATCCGTCATTGTATTTTTGGCTAGCGATGCTGCCAGCAATATTACCGGAGCAACTTTACCGGTTGATGGGGGACGACACGCCATGTGCCCTCGGTAATGATAATAAAATCAATTTGATGTAATATATGTATATTTTGATTTTTATAATGAAAAATTAATGTTTTATTGAAGAATTTATTTATTTTGTTTGATGTTTACATTAGAAAATCGAGAAACCTTTTTAATTTTCTTTTGTTTCAAATTGTATGAATACACACACATGGCCACATTCACCATGGACCTCTAAATTCCCTATTGCCTTTAGATTTTCGATTCCCAACTTCAACCCATTAGCCGCGTACTGACCAAGCGAGCAGCTTCGCGAGGCAGCCTCGGACATTTGCCACAGTATGCATGCCGCGCGAGGCGGCCTCGGTCTGTAAGTTTTCTAATCCGTTGCTGCCACGCGCGGCAAGGCCGAGCCACCGTGAGCATCGACGACCACAGTTTAACTTGAAGTCGAATAGATACCGTATAGTTTGCCAACGCAAAGAATAAGCGAGGCAAAACACTACCGTCTTGAGTGAGCGCGGCAAACGTACTGAGGCGCCTTTGAGCATCAACAAAAACAGACAACGCTCGGCTCGGGCCGCGGCATGCTCGGGCGAGGCAGAGCGTGCGTTTGCCTCGGGCGAGGCACGTCTTGACAGACCGAGGCTGCTCGCTCAATCAGTACGCGGCTATTGATTTATGCTTTCTGCAAAATTGAAACAGTACAAGCACGTTCTAAAAAAAAACACCAGTTTTTGGAATGTATATACGTTTATTTTAGGTAGATTCAAAGCTTGTGTGAACATAATCTATCATAATATGATAGTACAAAGGAATTTATTATTTATGTGCTTAAATCGCCAGACGAATCAGATGAAGTGAAAATCGATGCATAGGAACAGGATGCTATTTCTGACATGATCGTTCTTGCATCTGAGCCAGCTGAGAGGAGGCTTCTTCCAGCACATACCTCCAAAGCAGCAGGCAATGTAAGCAATGACAAGTTGATTTTGGAGATCTGTAATAAATACGAAATTAGAAATATGTAATAACAACAACAACATAAGACTAATATACTCAAGTCAATCTTATCGTTTAAACTATTCGTCCAAATTATTTAGTGTTCAAAGTTTATCTATATTAAATACTGAAAGCGACAAATGTTATCAATTGTGATAAGAATTAGTTAAATGCTCTAAAATGTGCATTGCAAAAAGAAGTAAATCTTTAAAATTGTAGCCTATGTGTTATTCTGATGTATATGTTATATTACTGTAAAGTTTCATCAAAATCCGTTCGGTAGTTTTTGCGAGTAACAAACATCTATCCATCCTCACAAACTTTCGCATTTATAATATTAATAGGAAGTAGGATATATATTTTTACGGGCTTGTTGGTGCGTTCGGTAGAACACCTGCCGTGCGCATCGATGGGTCGTGGGTTCGAATCCCACCGGGAGCACTTGCTTTTAACTTTCTGTAAGCATGTTTTCCCCACGTCTGGTAACTTCGGGCATTGATCGGGTGGGAGGAATATCTAAATTCCGACCGGGTAACGAACCACCGTTCATAGATGGAAAAACCGTGAAGTGCATATTGCGCGTTTTGGTTTCAGTCTAGGGACTTCCGAATGCTCGAAGTAAAAAATAGGTCAACAGCGCATCGTTGACTGATGTTCTGTAACTGAGGTATCACCTACCATCAAGTGAACCTCGTGCTCGTCTGTCGAAATCTAACATAAAAAAATAAATAAATATGGTTTTACCAAAACAGCGCTTTGAGCGGCAAACGTAACGCTTTTATATTCCGTTCTGACCACAAGAGCGCCAAGGCAGGCTCCTGTATTGAATAAGCCCGTGTTGTTTTTGCTACAACAGTCTACTTGTTCGACGACATCCTTAGTGTAATTAAAAGCGCCGTTTGATAAATATGTCAAGTTATCGACCATATCCTGAATATCTTCAACATGTTGATTAGCGCATTCGATTGAATTTTCCTGCGCCTTTGCAAATAGTTGTTCTGCTGCATCGTGTTGTTTCTGAAAGACAGAATTGTGAGAAACGGCTAGAAAACATTTGATTCACTATTAAAGATTGTTATATAAGTCACACGTTTTTTATAGTCTTTCCTCGGGTTCGAACCTGGGGCCTGCCATACATATGCAACGGGTTTACTATTGAATTTGTTTCTATGCCACACACTTTTTATTATAAATATTTATATTTATTACTAGGACTTCGGGTCCTCACCCAAAAGTGTCAGGATTAAAAGAGGACCAATCGAATAATAATATAAAGTATATAATATCACACATCAATTACGGCCGTAATTTTTCCCCTAATCTTTTAAAATTTAATTAAACTTAAAACTTGAAATTTCATACTTATTGTGTTTAAGCACAATCTGTATACAATATAAACATGTATCGTTTATATAGTATTGTCTTGGACACTTAAATAAAATACCTTATACCGGATTAAAATGAGAATTATTATTTATCCCGTTTCGGATGCTTTTTAGCAACCGTGGTCACTGGGCAAACTGGCTGACGATGGAGACAGTTGCTGAAAAGCATCCGAAACGTCGGGATAAATAAAATAAATAATAAATCGCGTTTTAATCCGTTATAAAGTATCTATTTAAATGTGTGATACTTGGATACTTTTCGTGATTTTGTATTATGAATTTGTATGAATAAGAGTACCTCAATACAGGCTTTCACGGCTGGTCCAGTTCCAGTTATTTTGTCAGCAATATTTTTGATCGATTCCTGAATGGTATTTTGTAGTTTTTGTATATCTGCAATAATTTTTTGTCCGAAAAGTTGCATCTGCTGTTGTATGCCATTTGCGAATGTTATGATGGCGTCGTTGGCTTCCTGAGCAGCCTTTTGTAGATCGGCTATCAGTTGCTGTATAAGGAGCCTGTTATTTGGAAGGATAAAATAAATTTCACAAAATATAATTAATTTTCTTTAAATTTTAATGATTGTTCAAAAAAAGCTTGTTTGTATTTACTTTATGTTCATGAGTTCTGTACGCTTAGTTCTGCCCTAGATTACCTGTTCTTCAACTTTCGCCATCTGAACTCAGAATAATACCTAATACCATCGCGATTTTGAAAATTACTGGGGATTGGAAGATTGCAGCTTCCTATAAACTAGCTAGCTTATACTTGTACATCCAAAGAGGCGGTAAGTTCTTTTATCTGGTAGCATTTACTTCTTTTGTAATATACTCGTAAAACTTACCGGGTATTTGCCAAAAAGTCAACATCTCGTTGTTGGCGTACTGATACTGATGCCTCTGGATTTCCCAAGGATGTTGAGGCCTAGAATCAATTTAAAAACGCTCATTTCACTACGTTAACTAATAAGCTTGTTTCAAAGTCTTTCATGGGAATATAATATGAAAATAAACGTAAACCTCTCCGATTCATGCTGTCCAAATACGCATTTATAATTTAGTAAAAAGCTATCTAACTTTTGTTTTGAATGAGCTTTCTACTATTTTGAGAATAGGAACAAAACCTTTTGCGTTAGAAACTGCTTAAAGTTTTTACTTGCCTATTGACAGATTGGCAAGTTTGTTAATTATTAGTTTATTATATGGTCTAGAAATTTAAATATTTCACAAATTGTTTGCACAATATGTTTCTAGATTTGAATAAAGTAGGTAATTGGATTAATATTATGAATATCAGTAGACATAATTATTATTTTATTGAATTAAATAAAGCTAAGCTTACTTTTTAGTGAGGTATGAGGAACAATATAAGTCTTTTTTTTTGAACTAATGATAGCAGTTGACCAAGATTGAACATATTTTATCGCTAACAATTATTTATGAACACTAATAAAGAAAGCTTTTTTTACCAAGAATATAGCAAATTATTTTCAGAACTTGATAAAGACGAGTAGCAAAAAATTGTAGCCAATTTCAAAAAATATATAGAATTGAAAAAAAATATTGAATTCACAAAAGTATCGGTAAATTCTACACAAACTTGGAAATATATATATTTTTTTAATTTAAATTAAAATACAAAAAAAATATAAACAGTATTCTGATTTTTTAAAATTAATTATAAACTCACCAAACCCACGAATAAAATTAAAACAAGAAGCTTCATTGTTCTTTAATTCACCAAGTAATACTGTCACCTAAGTATGCGTGACACTAATGGTGTATATTAACTACCTATGGTTTTATAGCACTCTAGTTAAACAATCTTTACATTGCAATACACTAAACAATTGATAAGATCATGGGCTTTGAGGTAAACACTTTTAATTAGCACACAACTTAACCATATTTACTTAATTTACTACCAATTACCTCAGTACTGCGCTGTTTTGTGAAGACGCTGGTAGAATTATTTTCAGGATCTAGACAAAGTTAACTTTTTAGTTATTGTAAGTAGGTATTACATATCATCTCGATATTTGGGAATCCATAACTGTGAGATTTCTGAGGCACGCACAACCAACTTGTGGAACCAAGATGTCGCCGATTGCTGACGAATTTTGAACCTTTAAAAAACGAGTCTATTCATAATATTGTCTTTTATTAACGCGAGTATAATACTGTATACCGGATTAAAACGCGATTTATTATTTATATTGTTTAAATTATCCTGTCTCCCCGCGACCACGGTTGCTGAAAAGCATCCGAAACGTCGGGATAAATAATTTAAACAATATAAATAATAAATCGCGTTTTAATCCGGTATACAGTATTTTATTTAAAAGAGTCTATTCATTATTTAAGGTCGGCAATGCACTTGCTAGCAGTTGATAGCCCTTATTCTCTTAAAAAGACAATACGTTTTATCAAAGGTGAATATAGGGAATTGGTTTGAATTTTATTGCCTCAAGTTGATCAAGATCCGCATATATCGTAATGCATACAGTCCAATCAAAGTAGTGGGAATCAGTCCTTATTTTCCGTCTTCCGTAGTTATGTCAGATGGAGACAGATGAGGATTAGTAGATGATAGGATTTAAGATGTCAATCATCTTCTTTGGAAACGCTCAATTAGGACTTCACAGCTCTTCCATTTCTATTTACCTCGATAGGATATATATCTCCCACCTGCTCAAAAAATGATTCTCGTAAAGAATAATTAGTTTATGCATTCGACTTACTACGTGATTCGATTATCCTTTTCTCAATATTATGCTAAGCTGTTTCTATTTGTTTGTAGCTTTTATTTATCAGCGAACTATAACGTTTCAGTGTGAATTCATAGTTCCTGCTGATTTTAAAGAAACAAGTGTGAAGTAATTACACCTGAAAATTTTGCATAGACAAGTAAGTAAATTTTAGCAATGTATGCTTGTTGTCCACCATGCAGCAAGAATTCTTCGAGTCATTCGATATTTAAAAACCGGCTGGACGGACAGACAGCGGAGTCTTAGTAATAGGGTCTCGTTGTACCCTTTGGGTACGGAATCCCTAAAAATAAAAAAATAAAATACTGAAGAAAAGTAAAGCTCATATTATGCCTCAGATCTAAGGGGCTCGGACAGTATGGTTAGAAATTTAAATCTAAATGCGTCTGCCCACTACACCGTCTCATACCGTGACCGTGCTAGGAACGTGTCAGGCAAAAAACTATACATATTTGTACTAGCTTCTGCCCGCGACTTCATTTGCGTAGAATTAGTTCTACAGATAGCTTATTTTTTAAGATTACTTGGTGTAAAAGACAAAGTTCATTTAAATTAAATATTGAAAGCGAAAATGTATCAATTTTGATAAGGATTAGCTAAAATCTCAAATGTGCATTGTAAAAAAGTATCCAATTTAAATGTATTTATGGCTCATAATTTAGGGGATATTGGCTTCCAAATAAAAGGTAATATGCTGTCGCAGAATTTATCACTGTCAATCCCACGATTCTTTTTTCGTGGGGAAATGATCAATGATACCCGCTACTCCGGGGGTGCGACGGGTTATGTCGGACTTCCGCAACCGGACTCCAAAGAGTCAATGCGTCACGGGCCTATCGACTAAAACCCCAAGGTGGCCGTCTTCAGCGCAAGAAATCGGAGGGCCCCGGGGTCTTTAAAGAGGAACTCTCATTGTGACCCACGCGCGCTCTGCTGCTCACTAGCACTTCTCGGGAAAGATCAAAGAATATTCTCTCCCGGCACAATCTCCGTACTACGGCAATACGCGGCCTACGTCGTAAATACCGTCCTCCCCGGGTTGCTATAAGTACCAACAATTATCGGCGGGTATATTGTACGGCCGATGCTAATGTGGTACATTCTTGTGGGCATAGTAGTCTGTGCCTGATACATTCATTGTATGATACTGTGTGTAGACTATTACTATACCATCTGTCTCATATTCCTTCAAGAATTTGCAATAAAAGATAAGCAGAGGTTTAGTGAAAAGCGGAAAACAGGGCAAGGGTCTAGAGACAAAAACGTTTTAGGAGTTTCCCTTCTAGATTTAATATTGAACCGATTTATTGACATTAACTTATCGTAATTGTGCAATTTATATGTAAATAAAGGATGCTATCTTAAAATCAAGGTCTTTTCAAAGCAAATACGGTTATCACCGTTGACATGATTTTTAACTGCTTCTTATGTTTAGTAACAGCTGTCCTAAATTTTGTTAATTATCTACTTAATTTGCGGCAGATGAGATATTGTACGATAACTAAATTTAATTGAATATGAATAAATGAATAGCTATTTCTTGACAGGCTCGTTCGGTAGAACACCTGCCGTACGAATCGATGAATCGTGGGTTCGAATCCCACCGGGACGCCGGACGACATGTTTGTAATTTTCTGTATGCGTGTTTTCTCCACGTCTGGTTACTTTGGGCATTGATCAGGTGGGAGGAATATCGAAATTCCGACCGGGTAACGAACCGTTCATAGATGGAAAAACTGTGAAGTGCACATTTGGCGTTTCGGTTTCAGTCTATGGATTTCAGAATGCTTGAAGTAAAAAGTAGGTTGACAGCGCATCATTAACTAGTGTTCTGTGCCTGAGGTATGACCCACCATCAAGTGAACCTCATGCTCGTCTGTCGATATCTAACATAAAAAAAACAAATATGTAATTTAATCGCATTTATTTTTTATTTATAAAAATGCTTAATTTTTTGTCAATGAGATGGGATAAGATTTTCATTTAAAGATGAGGACGGATGAAAGTTTTGTAACGAGGAACATTTAAAAGGGTATGAGTACAGTGATAAAGGCTGAAAATACATGAACAAAGAAAAAATAGTAAAGGTTGAAACAGACACACAAATGACTTTGAGAAATCGCGAATTCACTTTAGTTTGACGCTATTAAAATTTTAAACTCGTTAAACAGAAAGTTGTTTAATAAATAGATAATATTTTATAATTATTCTCATAAAAATGCAGTTAATTTCATTTTTCAGCACGATCGATAATAAATAATTGATACATCGCGCAATTTAAATATAATTTTTATGATGGCAACGTGTAGTAGGGTTCCATCAAATTATTGTCTGAATGTTCTCATGACTTCTTAGTAATGACTAAACCTTCGTTTTTATTTAAAAATGATGTAATTTGTTCTAAACATTATGATCATTTTAACTTTAATTGCCGTCGGTATACGTTGGCACTGAGGCTCTAGGGATAGAAAATTTCCACTGTTCGTGGCAAGTTATCGTAACGATAGTCAATATATGTATACATTTTTATGAAAATAACATTTACGAGAATTTTCTGGTGTCATTACATATACAGATTTTTAAGGAAGCACTTATCTTTTCTATACTCTTTGATAAATAACTAGGCTCACTTGGAGAATTGGACTCCTGCCTCTTATGTATCTGAGAAACGAGGCCAAAACTCCAGGTGATGAGATGTTCTCAAAAACTTAAAATATTAAAAAAAAAAATTTACTCTTTTGAATTTTGTACATGTCATAGAAATAAACGAGCAGATGAATAATATATCACTATTTAACCTGATGGAACTTCGGTGCCCACAGATAAGCAAAACCAGGCCTCTTTTTCTAAGGTCTTCAAGTCTTATCGGTTCTGAAATATGACTTGTGATAACCAGTTTCACAGAGTGGTTGTTTGAGGCTGTTTCTACGAGATCGGCGGGATTACCAGAAAATGATAACCAAAAACGGGATTTTGAGTAAATATTAGAGGGCAAGCATCACCAAGATTCTCACTAATTTAAATCAGTGAAAGGTTTACTCAAACGAATTTAGTAAATAGGTTATCTGAAGAACCCTGTATTACGTACGTCGCGTCGATTCAGCATCGGGAGTAAGGTAAGAAAGGAGTAACCCAAATCTGCGGACATGATATTTCATACATTTTATAGGCATAGGCCGTTATTTTGTGTGTGCAATCAATGATTTTATAGTATTATTATTATTTATTATAATAATATATTTACCTTGATATCAATTTCAATAGGTGATTTTTATCAGATACAAACGATAAATCAACTTGACGTGTTAATTCGAGGCTATATGAAATGCGAAATAAACCTTTGATCTAGTAGATAACCCGATGAGTGTCAAGTACATATTATAAACGTTCAATTGATCTGTTAAGTTATTAATCATTGGATGCAATTATAATTGAAATTAATCAATTTATGCCGTACGCCAAAGTGACTGAATATTGGACGCCTGGAGAAAAAATAACGCAAAATTACTATTAAAAGAGTTGTGCATGCTAAAAGGGGTATAATAATTGATGGTCAAAAACGTACGTAGCTACCGTATAAAGTGAATTAGGGATGATAAATAAAAATAAAGTAAAGTTTATACTATGTACGACATATAAACGTCATCAGGTTATATTGTCAGTGGAAAGGCAAAATTGCTAGAGCAATTTGTCCAAAATAGATAAATACTATAGGTATTCCATTTGCAGAGGTAGATGGAACATAATTTTAACAATTTTATTATTTTTAAATAAAGAAATCATATGAAAAATATAAGAGATATGATTTAAAAAAATGAAGAAACTACACCTTATTTTTCACAAAAGTATCATTTGGCGCTTTTGCAGTTTTGACTATCCACTAACGATATAATATACATAATATTGATTTACTAGCAACCCGATGGTAGTTATAAAAATTGACGTCACTATTAAGAAAAATATTGTTTAAATAAAATATTTTTTACCGGATTAAAACGGAATTAATAATTAAATTATTTATCCCGACGTGGAAGTTTCGAATGTTTTTCAGCAAGCGTGGTCACGGGCAGACTGAAAGTTGACAGCTGTCTGATTTGAATTTTCACAAAGTTGCCATACTCTTCTTCTTCCTGCCCTATTCCCTTTTTTTATTTGGGGTCGGCGCAGTATGTTTTCTTCATATTAACACCATCTATTTTTATGTAGTTGTTACTTGCTGTAATTTTCTATATTATAGTGTCCTCCTGTATTTTTATTATGTTTAACTTTAAGTTTTAGATTAAATTAAAATTTATATAAAAATAATATAATTAATTAATTGCGGTTTAAAATTGGGTAAAAAATATTTTATTTAAGTGTGTGATACTCGCGTTAGTAAAAGACAATATTATGTAAAACTTTTAGTACTTTCACGTAAACAACTGTTACTTGAGCGTAAGCTGATAAAACCGCCAAAAAGTGCACTTTCTTATCTTAGCCTCTTAACTCAATAACAGATAATATTATCGCGATAAAGTATTGAATATACTTTCTATAAGAAAAAATCATGTACTGTATTCATTGATAAACAAACAAGCACATTAATTTTACATTTATAACAATATATTGGTTATGTGAATGATTAGTAACACTCCCAGGCTTCGCATGGGAGCAATGTATAGATGTAGGTGTACACAAAAAATAGCCTATATTACTCGCTGATAATGTAGCTTCCTATCGGTGAAAGAATGTGCAGTAGTTTTTGAGTTTATTCGTTACAAACATACAAGAATACAAATCTTTCCTCTTTATAATGTGTATTAGAGTAGATTTGTAATAGTACGGTAGACTATATTAACTCAAAACGTACCAAACGTACTCCACAGTAATAATTACTATTTACTCAGCGTTGCTTATTGTTAGCATTGACCTTATACTACCGATTGTTTTTATTTCTTATATTGTCATTTTAACGCGATTATAACTTAAATAAAATAACTTTAAATGGATTAATAGTTAAGTCTTTAAAATGCCTGTATTTCTTTCATCGGTTAATTATAATTAATAGAAACTCCTTTACAGGGCCGAACTTAGATGTCTGGAGGCCCTGGGGCAACAAAGGAGTGGAGGCCCCCTAGCCCCTTATTAATTTCCAAAGATGAACATTTTATGAAATATTGAATAACAATAATATAATCATGTTTATACAATATATTATCATTATACAATAATACAATAGGTAAAACACGGAAAAATATTAAAGGAAAAGTTGCTTACTAGTGTTTACTCGTCGGGATTAAAAAAAACTTTTTTCCGAAGTCTCTATTGTGGGGCCCCCCTTTTGTGGAGGCCCCAAACTGTAGCCCCGGATGACCCCTTCAGCCTGTTTAAATTACGCTCTTATACAGACTTGAGCAACTTTTCACAAATTCTAGTCACGCACGAGACGAGACTTCGAAACCTAACAAGATTGAGAAAGATCATGTTTCATAAAAATACACAAACGATTTACATCATTTAAGCCGCTATATTATTCTACAAAATATTCAAATGTAGTTAGCAAATATTAACCTATTGAAGGCTACCGTAAAGTTTGCTTTGTTCAATTTAATAAATTATTAAACACATTTTAAGTTGAAATGATTGATTTTATCTATACTTAATATTATAAAGAGGAAAGATTTATATTTTTGAATTTTTGTATTTTTGTATGTTATGAATAAACTCAAAAAATACTGGACCGATTTTGAAAATTATTTCACAAATAGAAAGCTACATTATCAGTGAGTAACATAGGCTATGTTTTGTGTATAGTATATCTACATTGCACCCGTGTGAAGCCGGGGAGCGATGCTAGTCTATTATATTATTAATGCTAATCACACATACTGGTTGTACAACCACATGAAACATTGGGTAAGATACTACAACGAATAAATCGAGTTCTAATTCATTTAAATGTCTGATACTAAACAAAAATATTACTCAACGTTCCTTTAAGATTTTATACCACTGTAACCGCGGAATACTGAAACGATAATCAAAATTTGAGATGTTTCTGTAATCGAAGGTAAAATGAAAGACATTCATTAGAAACAGTTAGAGATACTTTTAAGTATACCTCAATGTTGATTAGAGTTCGATAATTCGGCCATAAGACCCTCTTGATGATAGGTGATATTTTAGCTTCAGCAGCAATTATTTTCTGTAAATCTAACCACCTGTAATCGAAACTGTTTTGACGGGCTCGTTGGCGCGTTCGGTAGAGCACCTGCCGTGCATGGGTCGTGGGTTCGAATCCCACCGGGAGCACATGCTTATAATTTTCTGTAAGCATGTTTTCCCGACGTCTATTACGATCTACTTCGGGCATTGATCGGGTGGGAGGAATATCTAAATTCCGACCGGGTAGCGAACCACCGTTCATAGATGGAAAAGTCGTGAAGTGCATATTGCGCGTTTCGGTTTCAGTTTATGGATTTCCGAATGCTCGAAGTAAAAATTAGGTCGACAGCACATCATTGACTGATGTTCTGTGGCTGAGGTATCATCTACCATCAAGTGAACCTCATGCTCGTCTGTCGATATCTGAAATAAAAAAAAAAATAAAAAAAACCGCCGTTTTTGACTGCCTTCGTGGCTCAGTGGTAAGCGCAATGCGTTTAGCACCGGGTTTGAATCCCGAAACAAGATTTAAAAAAAAATGTTTCGTTCGGATAGGGCATAAGACAGAAGATTGACCACCTACTTGCCTGTACAGAAAAATGATCAGTGAAACAGACACAGAATTGTGTCTGACCCACTACGGGACTGGGGAATTCACTTTATCTGAAATCGAAACGCGTGGTAGTTTGTAGTCCGCGCGAAAAATCATTGCTCGAAGTAGCAAGACGAAGGAAATAATTTTTTTTAGTAATTATATAAACAGAATAACAAATTATAGTAGAGTCGGCAGGAATAGAAACGTAAGGCCCAACGACCCCGATAAACAAACAAAAAGTTTACATTTCCTGACAAGAATACTAAAAGTAAAAAAATAATAATAATCAATACTTCCGAAAATTACTGCTTAACCGGTGTATCAATAGATAATCGTATCTTCGAATAACAACTATCGAAGTCGGAAGAAAAGTGGCCATTAATAGCCGATTGTTTGACCCTCATTGAGAGCGGTAATTTAGCAATAAGCAAGACCAACGTACATCCTTTATCGAGATAAAAGGGGTTGGGTCAAACTGTCACATGAGAGGCAGTCATGTGATGTGAACTGTGCGATTGTATTAACATACAAGTGAATGATGTAATTGTTCTATGTTGAGGTTAACTAGAAGGTTAGGATAGATGCTTATGGATGGAATTATTTGAAGATTTTATTTTGGTTTAGTAGCGGATGGTGGGTCGATTCATGGGTTCGTCGATCTCCATCTAAGTAATTAAGAAAACAATGATCCAATATGTTAGTAAACATTTTTATTTTTTTATATTCATGATAAACTAAATATGTCACTGCTAACTATGTACTAGCTCAATGTCCATTTTGTCAGACATCATGATTGGTGACACACGCGAATCACATGAATTAGAGTGAATATTGCAATCATACTTCCCTTTCTGTATCGAATAACTATCTTATGGAAGGTCCAGGTGTGTATTTAATGATGTTTTTTTTATAATCTTATCATCAAGAGATGGGCCGCTATTTTATATGGAGGAGAGTTATCTCCTAATCACTCGGCCGAAGACTGAACCTGCGTGTTCATTAGGAAGCCATGCACATTTGCTTTGTAGCGACTTAGAACGAAGATGGACGCCGGCAGGGAATTCCGTTTTTTACATTATGATAAGAAACGTCGATTAATAGAAACCCTTACGGCATCTGGTCGACCGGTTGTGAAATGATGATGCGAGTTTAAGTTTGAATTGGATTTTTTCGCTGCCACATAGGTACATTATTAAAATAATTACACTCGTTAAAATTTTACCTACCTTTCAACAGATTATATATTAAGCTTCCAATCTCATAATTACAGTTAATATAAAATGAATGACGTGGAAATCATTGACAAGAATTGACAATCATTATTTATCAATGAGAGCAGCACAATATAGGTAATTAGATTGTGTCACGTGATTCCTTCGAGGCAATCCACTGTCGACCTAGGGGCGATTGATCTTTACTGATTTCATTTATAATACAACACCATTCTGATTTTATTTTATTCTTGAATTTTCCTTAAAGATCAAAATTGTAGGGCCAGTTGGAAAAATAGTTAAGACCCTAATCTCGCATACAAAAATCCGTGACTCGATCGATTCGATTTCCGCTAGATTTGATATGTTGCTCTACTGGGGAAAAAACAGTGGCGGATTTAACAGCCAGCTGAGTACTGACAAAATTTTGTCGACCGTTTTCTCGTGTTTTTATCGATTATCTCTTTATTTCTTCCCGGTCTTACATGGCAATTACACTTAAAACTCGACTTTTTATATCAATAATAGATATATCAAATTTTGTCAGTTGAGATATCTTTTCTATCAAAGTTGTCGATGTCGAGATATCTTACATCTTAGTTTGTCTTCTCTCGTCTGTGACATATCTCGAGGCGGTCATGCTAGGCCGGCTGATTAGGCATGAGTCTAGGGCGGCAGATGATAGTAGTAGGAGAGCCCGTGGGAGATCGACCTTCACCGATCTGATAACCAGATGAGACGTATTTTTTATTAAATATTTTTTATAAACAAATATGCCTATAATTGCTTGCCTATCGAAAAGTGGTACTGGCTATTTTTAATTAAATTAACTTTTATCGTTTTTTTTTTCATCACCTTCATACTTTTGATAACCAAATGAAATTTATTTGACTGATAGTTTTTGATACACAGAATATGCCTAGGTATGCTTGCCTACTCATTTCAGTGTATAACTACCTGGCAAGCAGGTGTAAACAGGTAAGTCAAAATAATTAAAAAAAAAATTAAATAAATAAATAAATAAAATTAAAAATAAAAAAAAATAAAAATTCAAATAAAAAATAAAAAAAAAAATTAAATTTAAAAAAAAATTAATTTTTTTTTTTTTTATTAAAAATAGCCAGTACCACTTTTCGATAGGCAAGCAATTATAGGCATATTTGTTTATAAAAAATATTTAATAAAAAATACGTCTCATATGGTTATCAGATCGGTGAAGGACGATCTCCCACGGGCTCTTAGACCATAGAGGCGTCAAATTCGGGGACCGAAAACAAAATGTAAGACGGTTTTCTGTATCTTACAGGAAATACTACGCTAACTTGAAAAAGTATATTTTACGCCAGAAGAATTCAAAGATAAATTGTGATTACTTTTTAAATATCTTCAATAGTTTAAATATGTCTTATATTAACGCGAGTATCACACATTTAAATAAAATACTGTATACCGGATTAAAACGCGTTTATTATTTAAATTATTTTCAGCAACCGTGGTCACGGGCTGACAAAAAAAGCTGAAAAGCATAATAAATCGCGTTTTAATCCGGTATTTTATTTAAATTTATAAGTTATCACAAATTTTCTTTGAAATCTTCTGGCGTAAAAAAATCCCTTACTTGTTAATGAGTTATATACTTATCTGTCGATATGTACATAAATCAAGGAAAAATTACGACGCGAAGGTTATCTTGTCTCAAGTGAATGTGATCAGATTCTTTCTCATCTATGCGAGTTTGTTTTGCTGCATGTAAAGGTTTTTAACTAATAAATGCTGTTTTGGGCTTACTACTTACTACGCAAGGTTGTTGATTGAAATAATTTCAGCGGAATTAAGGGAAATATCACACAAGTTTGCCCTTGCGTTTTTCCATCTAGCGTTTCTTATTCGTATTTATAACATAAGTATTATATTTTTCACTAAAATTCTTCCTATTTTTTTCACAGCCATACCGCTAAACCATTTTGAATAAAATTAAGTTTTAGTATTAGAGTTTAAGGTAAATCAAATAAAACATTTCGAAGAGTAAGATTCAATTTAAGAAATATTCCAAAAGATAAAGTCACCAATTAATATTTATATGATTTCATTTCGGGAGAATATTCCAGGTCCATAACTAATAAATATGTATTATTATTGAAACCATTTGCATTTTATTTAAAACAATCAAAACATATTTACCGCTAAGATTTTTCCTTACTATTAAAAATATGGACGAACAATAAACGAGTAGTCGTTTACGTACAAATAGACTGAGAATAATACGTACTTACTATATATTGTTATTTATTAGTATTTTTCTTATTATATTCCACTTGCAACACGCCCTGGCTTCGCACGGGTGCAATATAGATTTACTATACAAAATAATCTATGTTACTTGCTTATAAGTAGCTTTCTATTGGTGAAAGATTTTTTTAAATCGGTTCTGTAGGACAACCTCACAAACTCTTTATCTCTTTATACAATAGTATTAGTAAAGATACATATATAAAGATTATATTATATACATATACAATTTTGTAGTTATATTTAGTTTTTTTTTAATTTAACTGATGCCATTGACCTTAAACCAATGCCTAGGCTGAAAACCAGCAATGATTGTGGTACACTCCCAGCAAAAGAGCTGAGCCTGGACCAAATGTATTAGTATACTAATTTGTCTAGACATAATAAGTTTCGTTTTTTTTTAATATGATATAGTAGAGCTTTTGAGTGCACAATAATTTATTTTTGATTTTGTATTATATCGTAATAGCGTTCATTAATCAAAAATAGCGGTCAACGACCATTGCAATATTTTTTGTTCAAACGAAAAGAAGTACTTAGGTATATTATATTAATGAGCGTGAGATTTAACTGTGAACCTAATTTAAAATGAATGTTACGTACAGTTATTATTTCAAAAAACAATTAAATAATATTTTTGGACGAATAAGGTTGTTTTGGAACTTTTCGCGAATACTAATGGTAATTACTACCTTTTAAAATCTATATAAATGTACTCTTATGTCATCCGATTATGATAAAACTTTGGTAGTTTATTCTGTATACCCCAAAAAACATATTTTCTATAAACATGTCTTCTCCACGTCTGGCCACTTCGGGCATTAAGCGGATGGGAGGAATATCGAAATTCCGACCGGGTATTGTACCTTTCGTAGATGGAAAATCGTGAAGTCATTGCAAGTTTCGGTCTGAGTCAATGCATTTCCGAATGCTCGAAGTAAAAATTAGGTCTACAGCGCATTATTGACTGATGTTCTGTGGGTTATCAACCTAACATCAAGTTTAATAAATTCATCGAACTGACGGTCTACCTAAGATAGCATTATATATAAATCTCTTTTTAAAATTTTCAATTTTTTCTTTTATATCGATAAATAAATAAAAAAAAGTGAACCTCATGCTCGTCTGTCGATATCTAACATAAAAAATACTATTTTACTTCACGTGGCATTGCAACGCATGCCAGGTACAACTAGTTTATTATAAGAATCAAAATACATTCAAATATTATATAGAAAAATTAATGATGTTTTGACATTGTGTAATGAGATTTGCGCTTCTTATTTATCTAATAATGGCCGGTCAACGTCCTGTCTAAATATATGTAAATACATTTAATGCTTCGAACTAAAGCACTATTTATCATAACATAGCCTAGTCAAAACTCAAGCCCGAATCTAATTTGTAGTTTGAAGTGATTTATTATTTACGAAAAACATATATTCACAGGTCATTGGCCTTGGTTAATAAATTATAAGGGTTAGCTTGCGACATTTTTATGTAGTAATTTCAATGCTTACCGTTAGAAAAATTCAAGGTCATTCACTTAATATTTTTCATCCAAATACATTCAACAATTTAGACGTATAAATGTAACATAGACTAGAAAAATGGGTAAAATTCAGTTATATTTGTAAAATATTGATTAAGTCTTAAATCTCTTTAACCAGAATACTTAGCCTTTGTGCTCACCTATATTCTTTAAGGGGTTCGTTCTAGAGGTGTTTCGATGACGGTTTTTGTGTTAACGAAATGAAACTGCTAATTACAAACTGATAACCTGTTAAAAAAACAGCTAATTTTATTAGCCGGCGTTGCGTTCGAAAATCGTTGAATGAAACAGTTAATATGTTTAACAGCTTTTGCGGTAAACGAAAAGCAGTTAATTCGTTAACATTAGAAAAGCTGCTAAAAAGCTGCTTGTTGAATTAACGATAACGATAACGTTTTTGAGTTACGATATCCACCGCAACTGATGCTAAAAAAAGGCAATCCTCTGTAAATGCTTTGCAATATAGCTGTAAATTTAAAAAAATATATTTATAAATTGTACAAGTACACAAAAACATGTACTAATTACTGATCTTCACAGTTAATATTGTCTTTTATTAACGCGAGTATCACACATTTAAATAAAATACTGTATACCGGATTAAAACGCGATTTATTATTTATTTTGTTTAAATTATTTATCCCGACGTTTCGGATGCTTTTCAGCAACCGTGGTCACGGGCAGACAGTGAAAAGCATCCGAAACGTCGGGATAAATAATTTAAACAATATAAATAATAAATCGCGTTTTAATCCGGTATATAGTATTTTATTTAGATCTTCACAGTTTTTTAATAAACAGTTATTAAATTGCTGAAAAAAAATCATCAAGAAAATCGCGTCATTTCGCCCGCTACAACTGCAAAATGTATGTACAATGTATGTAACCCCTTAAAAGTTCTCTAACCCAATCCAGTAGTCCTGAAGAAATGGTATAGGCCGTTAGTGTATAAGGTTATAACTTATAAATAGATAATAGAATAGTTCATTCATTTCTTAAAATTAATTAAATAGATAAAAGCAAGCGTATACCTAGAATATAACTCTAAACTAGTTAGCTGAGATATAATTACGTAAATTCATGGAAAACTGAGTCTCTTAATGATCTCCAATTACTCGTATCGAATGCTTAACAAATTGAAATGGATGGGGCCTAAATTTGTCAAGAACTTAGGTGTTTTTGCAATTTCGTAAACCGTGTTTAAGATTAAAATCAATATGTACATCGTGCGATTAGTATGTGGGCTTCTTAATGATCTCCGCACATACAATGTTTTCAGAAAATAGCAAAAAAATAATAAATATAATATATTAATATTAGCTTTGAAGTTTAAGAAGTTGCAATATACAAAGCCATGCATACATAAATAGTATTTAGTAACTATTCTTATAAAATATAATATATAGAATACAAATAATCACCTAATTTTTATATGTTGAAGTTAGTGAAGAAGCTTGAAAAGAAGCTAGTATCAATAAATAATTAATATGCTGAACCATTAAGCTAGACTAATACATATAGGGCATAGAGCAAACATATTTCCTATGCGATTTTAAAATATACTATCTGATGGTATTAAGAAACAGATAGTCAAAAACTTTCAAAATGATTTTTAAGTATACCTACTGGTTCCTTTCTTTAAACATCTCTTCTTCATTCGTAAAAAAATCAATGTACAGACATTTTGATTCTACTGTTTTATTACATGTATAGATTATGTCTGTAACGCTAAATATTGCACAAAAAGTGTCGCAATGGAAAATAAAGAGAATTCATGCGAATGCTATGCTCCATATCGCTGTCAACTGGTGTAAACTGTATACTTCAATTTATTACGATGATTTTGTATTAAGATCACCGCTCATACGATACAATATCGGAAATGTAGCTTCAAAATTATTATTTTTAGACCATTTTCACAGTTTGATTTTTATTCTATGACATTCTTAATGTTGTTTGGTTTTCGGAAAATCACTTCGAATAACAGAAGTGATTTTTATTTTATTAAAAAAAAATCCGCGTTCCTTGAGTGGGGTCACAGATACACCATGTTGGTTTTACTGGTTTGTATCATGACATATTAAATATACATTAATGGACGAGAGAAAAATGTAGATTCGGGGCTGCGTTTAAAAAAAGCCTCATATTTCCAAACCTAGTTAGCCTAACAGCCTAGCCTAGCACAGAGATACCCCGCCCAGTGAGATATGAGGTCAGTGTATATGTCAACGTGACTGTAATTGGATTTAGAACCTAGATGTCAATAAATTTCTTCCGCAAGACTTTCTATAGAAAGCGCACATCTACTTGTATAACTCGGCGTGAACATACAATTAGTGATCTTTGATGTTCTTAGTGTTTAAGCTCATGTATCTAATTACTAAGACGTTCCTCTAATTATCGACAAATATATTTCTATGGTCTTCTATTAACGATAGTATAAACATTTAAAAAAAATGTTATACAGATTAAATACCGGGTTTTCATTATACAATTATATCAATATATTACGACGATTCGGGTGCTGTATATCAATACTGTATTATTCCTTATCCACTTAAATACGTTAGTTAAGCATTTCATGCACATTATTATAGTCTTTTACACCATACAATTTAAATAAATATCTTAGGAGTGATCGCAAATATTAATGCGCGCGAAAAATTAAATTCTAAATTCAACCGCGTTTTCTCACAGAAATACGGTTGAATTTAGATATTTTCCCGATATTATGCTCTACTACCCGTGCGAAGCCGGCGCGGGTCGCTAGTATACTTTATAAAATAACATAATGATCGCATGTACGAGCTATTAATTTGAGTCACGATATTTTAAATAACAATCATCGATGCGCTTAGAGTTGTAATCAGTTGCTTAATAATTGCTTTTTAAAAACCAATATAGAAGCAGTAAATTAAAATCTCGATAATCATAGAATTTTTTTACAATGTAAATGTACTGTATCATATTATTTTTAGATGTGTACTGTAGACGAGCATGAGGTTCACTTGAAGGTAGGTGATACCCGAGCCATATAACATCAGTCCATAATGCGCGGTCGACCTACTTTTTTTTTTATAGTATAAGGGGCAAACGGGCAAGCGGCTCACGTGATGGTAAGTGATCACCGCCGCGCGCCGCCCATAGACATCCGCAACACCAGAGGGCTTGCAGGTACGTTGCCGGCCTTTAAGAAAGATGTAGGCTCGCTTCTTGAAGGTTTCCAAGTCGTATCGGTTCGGAAAAACCGCCGGCGAAAGCTGATTCCACAGAGTGGTTGTGCGAGGCAAGAAGTGTCTCAGGAATCGCGCAGTTGTGGACTTCCAGACATTACTTGCTTTTTACTTAGAGCATTTGAAAATCCATAGACTGAGACCGAAACGCGCAATATGCACATCAAGGTTTTTCCATCTATGAACGGCGGTTCATTACTCGGTCGGAATTTAGATATTCCTGCCACCTGTTCAATGCCCGAAGTTACGAGACTTGGGGAATGCATGCTTATAGACATGAGTAAGAGAAAAATATTCAATTTTTCTTTAATGTGGTAACGTTGATACATCGCTGCTTAAAAAACAAACATTTTTTAGCAGCGATGTATCCAAAACAGCAGTGTTCTTTTGAAGTAACACCGCATTTGCAATTTTTTTTAAAAATCTCGATGTTACCTATACGTTTCTTCTGACCTTATTGTATAGTAAAATTGCAAAAGTTGTTTATTGTACCTAAGGTGGAAAGATATACGTACAATTGTTTTGTTTCGAAATCAATGATAAGTTGGCAATAAAATTATTACTCATTGGATTAACTTCGCTCTGTTATCTTTTTTATACAAGTAGTTAAATCTATTTCAATAGAATCCATCTATAATATGTGATTCCCTATATATTGTTAGTTGTCTTCATGGAATTGCATTCTGTTCCTAGTTCTAAATGAAGGCTTTCGTGCTCATTGTGAAGTAGGTATCAAATATCATGTGCGCTAAGAGCATGACCAAGTTTTATTATTGCTTTTCCGAATTGAATAAATAATTTATTTATTTATTTAATTCTTATAAGTAACCATAATTATAATTAAGACAGTAGATTTGGGCCCCAAACTAAGCAAACCCTGAAAATTTATTACTAAGTAACTAAAAATATTGGACACCCCTAAAAAAAATTAGAATGACCAGAGGGGTGAGCACGAACGACTTTCGAGAAAGTATTCGTATCGTCCATCTGTCAGTTGTACGAGAAATCATTTAAAATTTCATACAAATGACAGTTCGACGACGAATACTTTTTCGATAGTTGTTCGTGCTCACCCCTCAGATCCGCATTTTGGGGCTCACGAGATTGCTTAGCATGCAATCGTGGCCCAGGCGCTTTATGCTATCCATCTTCTCAGGCTTCTAACATTCACCAGTTTTTGTTATCAATTTCATAGGATTCAAATATCCACCATTTCTCAAGCTCTGATTATAAGCACTTATAAGTGCTCCATAAATTGAAATTCAAATTAAAAAATTCAAAATTTAAATTCAAAACCATTTATTCATTTAGGTAACACAATGTACACTTATGAACATCAATAAAAAATACATATTAAATGCTTCTATTTTTACATTTGCTGCTTAACCACCCTAGTACAGCAAAATAAAGCCCAATTTTTGGGATATTATGCTGTATATTTACTATGATAATATTATAATTAGATTAGAAAAAGAACTAAAAAAATGTTAACACTCAACTGCCGGCCTAGCCTGACAACCGCGACAAAATTTTGTCGACCGTTTTCTCGTGTTTTAATCGATTATCTCTTCCGGGTCTAACATGTCAATTACACTTTAATATCAACTCGACTTTTAATATCAAAAAAAGATTTATTTGTCGATCGAGATATCTTTTCTATCAAAATTGTCGATGTCGAGATATAATATATCGAGATATCTTACATCTTAGTTTGTATTCTCTCGTCTGCGAGATATCTCGTGGCGGTCATGCTAAGCCGGCTGGTCTATTTTAGCTCTATATGACCACGGTAAAGGCTAATACTACGCGGATAAAACTATATAAAATCCTTAAGATTTTGCGGACAATTTTCAAGCTCCTCAGGTCCTCGTGACCAGGAAACATTTTTATGGTAAACCAGTTTAAACGAGTTCGAAATTTTCGTGTATATTGTAAACTTGAAAATTTGCATATAAGGTATACATAATTTATGGGATAATTTACATACACTTGAGAGTTACATGTAGATTTTTTTACGACGAGCGTGAGGCTCATTTGATGGTCGGTGACACCTCAGACACAAGATATCAATCGATGATGCGCTGTCAACCTATTTTTTTAAATTGAGCATTCGGAAATTCATCGAAACACGCAATTTGCACTTCACGGCAGGGACTGAAACCGGTTAATTTTTATTTTCCAAAATAAGTATGTGACTGAGATACCATGATATTAGTTTAAAAGAATAATACACACTAAACTTACCACATTAATTTTTTTCAGTTAATATGAATAAAAACGAAAGAATATTAACAAAAACCTTTATTATACCGGTATACCTCCCATAGTAAATTAACCGGTATTCAGTCCTTGCTTCACGGTGTTTCCATCTACGGCTAAATACGGCGGTTATCCTGTCAGAATTTCAATACTCCTCACCTCCGTTTAATGTTGGAAGTGACATAAAAATAACATATTTACAGAATAAACATGTCATCCTAGCGGGGTACGAACTTGCGATCCATCCAAACGCAACCAAAAAGCCCCTAACATCTAAAATTTAGTTAATATTATTTCTCTTTTTTCTCACTCAAATATCCCGAACTTCACGAATACTTGAAAATTCCCACTCCGTAAAGGTAACTCGAAGCGGCATCGGATATTTCCAAAGAGACGTAAAAACTTGAACGAGTTGGATGCCTTAGTCTAACGATCAAATAATATGTATTATGTAGATATAGAATTTGGTTTAAACTTACTAACCGTCTATATTATCTACTTTTTGCTATTAATTGGTAAATAATAAATAAAATATGTAATATAAAGACCCATTTTTCGGTGCCATTTTCTTGTATATACAAGAGCAATAATTGAATGCAATAATTTCAACGCATAATTGACATCCAAGAATTGTAAGCGACACGCGGTATTAACTGTGTTTACACCAAAAAAAGTATTGAAACAAAAATTTTATGATATATTAAGAATATTACGTGTTGTTTAGAGCATAAAATCAATTTATCGTTTCAGTTTTATTGTATGCAACAGGCAAGTAAGATTCATCTTGTAAATGGTCCTTTAATAACAGTTCCATTTAAGTTGTCTGCTTCCTCCTTTATTTTTTTATCCCTTGTTTTATCTTTCAGCCATGACGGAAGGTACGTTTATAAGCTCATATCGTATTAAGGAAGAGGCAGTGATAAACAACACTATATTAGTCAGCAAATTATAAATAAAATTAAAAGAGAAGTTCTTGATAGGACCAATCATATAATCAGTTATGCGGAATTGAAGCATCTTATGGATTTCGTGCTCGAAAAACTTGGGAATTCCTTATTGAATTCATCTGATAATCATAATTATTTATCATGACATTGTAGCTTCTTGTAAATATTTGCCTATAATATTTCTAGTTATTTGAATTGTATTTTTTTCTATTACAATATCATACCGTTATTATTATTTTTATATGAAATAAATATCCAGTTTTATGATAACGAAATATAAATATGTATGTTCAGAAGAATTTTTATAAAATGTCTTTGTCCACATTACAATA
Organism: Anthocharis cardamines; assembly: GCA_905404175.1. Taxonomy (NCBI): domain Eukaryota; kingdom Metazoa; phylum Arthropoda; class Insecta; order Lepidoptera; family Pieridae; genus Anthocharis; species Anthocharis cardamines. The sequence goes on from FR989962.1 coordinate 8,671,276, forward strand.
AGAGGTTGTACTCTTATCACCTTGTTAATGTTATTTAAACCATACTATAATTACCTAATTATTTACATAGGTACTGTTTTGTCTTGTTCATTCAAGTATTAAATGACATTGGATCGAAAGAAATAAAACTTTGTGTATGTAATTATATATATACATATTATATAGTAACGGTTGTGTAAATGTGTAGGTTACCATAGCAACGGTGTTCATTTGTCAAAACATATGTGCCAACGCGATTGTTTCGCTTTGCAACAAGCGTGATCGCGGACAGATTACGGTCCATATCCCAATACGTGACTCAGGTTTGAATCTAGTTTTGAGACTTATCAAATATTTTTTTCTCTATAGAAAGTTGTCATTTTGACAGTTCTCAATAAAAGATTCCGACTTGAGTAACATCTTGGCCCTAAAAGGTGATAGTTGTCTCAATTTAATTTTAATAAAGTTTTTTTTATAGTATAGGGGCAAGCGAGCTTGCGGCTCATCTGATGGAAAGTGACTTGCAGATGCGTTGCCGGCCTTTAAAGTAGGAATAGGCTCTCTTCGTGAAGGTCCCCAAGTCGTTTGGGTTTGGAAACTCATTCCACAAAGCGCACAGGAAGACAGTTTCTACACTAATGTCATTTATTTCTACGGAGTTGATACTTACTGTAATTTTCTATTTTATGGCAATACTGGCTTTAAATGTGTCATACTCGTGTTAATTAAAGTCAGTGTAAGTTATCAACGTTATGGCAATCTAGCTACGGATATTCAATTAACTATAGAGTATGTGGCTCGTTTACTTTTTTAGTTAGACATTTGAATATATGTTCAGAATGAGTGTTACTGCTTTTTATACTATATTATTACATAAGGCAACCTTTGTTTGTCCTCAATGAGTTTCCTCACAGAGCATATTCAATTAGAATATTATACAAATTAAGTCTGGACATACTTGAAATGAATCTAATCTTACGGCTATTACTACCTCTTATAGTAGGTAGTATTTTTGTCAAGTAACTGCGATAGATCGAGGTAGCGTTATACATCGTCTATAAATGTGAAAGTTTGTGGCGATGTTTGTTTCTCTTTTACGCAAAAACTACTAAACGAATTTTGATGAAACTTTAGAGTTTCTTGTTTATACATCAGAATTACTATTGTAAGAAACTCTTCTATACTAGCAGGATGTCGATGAAAAGAAGAAACGATAGGATGGTAAAGTAATTTATATTTTCAAACTTGTTTTAATCTAAGGTCTTATTTGTTACAATCTCTCGCCGGCTCCAGAATCAGAATGCCTCCACAAAAACTTCCTGGTTACCATCTCAAGCAACTAGCCCCCCGTTTGGTTATTCAATGCTTATCCAATCGCCATCCAGTGGCTCAGTGATTGGCCATCGTCACTACTGCAAATTTTTAACCAATCGTGGGGCTTAACAATAAAACTGTTATTTACAAAATTATAGTCATTATTAATTAATTGTATCTTTTTAAACTAACCATTATTTAAAATATTAATAATACGAATCAAAACATTTAGTTGTATATCTAATTTTCAACAAAGTCTTATAAATATTATATTATGAAAGTAGCCGTTTGACTAAACGGCCCAGACGGCTCTGTGATTGGCCAGCGTCATTGCTGGTAAATTTGAAAACAGTCATGTGGACTTAACAATACAAGTGTTATTTATATAATTACAATAAACATAAGTCAATTATATCTATATAATATAACCATAATTAGTAACATTAATTATGGAAATCAAAATACTTAATAATATATCACATGAACAACAAACTTATCCTCGTGGTAATAATTAGCGGAAATGAGGTCCCGTTGTATTGATACGATAGAAAAACATTCAAATATTATATTAAAATATTAATTTTTCAGTTTTTAAATAATAAAAATGCTGTAAAAATACATAATTCATTATACAACTTTAGAAACCCTAACACTATATGTAGTAGTTCTGATGTATAGTAGGCTAACATATATTTATAACGATCTTGGACAAATATAGCGATGAGTGTCAAGAAAGTCGGAAAAAAAAATCCTGCTATCTGAGAGGTATTTCACCCAGCAATATGGCCCTTGATCAGTTATTATTATCTACCTACTAAAAATCGAGTATTTTTTAAATATTTGCGTATATAAAAAAGTACATAGTTGATATTTGCCATGTTTTTGATATTGATTTAAGTGATTGCAGTATGGCCTCTGATCAAGTGTTTACCAAGCGTATTTAGTATAAAAATAGAATATACTACAATGGTACTTGAATAATTCACTGTTTGATATTATGTTCATGATATGATGTACAATGTCGTATCTACGTTTTATTTAAGCTCTTATACTGTGCGATCACTAACGCTTCTCAGTAGTTCTAAAAAGTGGTATTTCAAGCGAAGTTCTGTTGTTCCCTGCCCTAAAGCGTTCTGTCTGAGAATTGGGAGACGTCGATCAAAGGTACCGATTATGACGAAACACGCACAGTGTTGAAGCACAGGTTGAATAAGATTTAAAGATACAAGAAGAGAAAGGATTTTACCGAATTTGGAAATTGTATCTACATTGATCATACTGTTCCTTTTTTGAAGTTATGTTAATGAAGTGAATATACTAAATATAGTTGTTTATTTCATTCCAAATATGTTTTGTTTTATTTATTTGAATAGGAATGCATTTGCCCGCGTACAAGAAAGAGTTTTCGATATCAGTCGAGTAGTTTTTGATTGAAATCGTAAAAAACAAATTTTTCCTATTTATAATATTAAGTAGAGTATATTATATAGTTTCGATATAGATTATTTTTTTCTATTTGTGTGTGTGTGTGTGTTCTTAATAAATGTTTGTCCTTCTTATTTCTCCTTCTTCTTCAACTATCTGCTACAGCGTAAAAATACACAGTTGCACCAAGGTTGAATACTTAGCTTTTAACTGCATTGCAGATTAGATCTACGCAACCAACGATTTTCGACATTATTCAAATTTACATTAACATTCGAGGCACATTATCTCAAGTATTCACGTCAAGCCTATCAAAACCGCTTCTAGGCTGCACTACAGCCTTGTTGGAGTGTAATGACCGGCTGCGTCGGTCAAAAGCGAATTAATTGAAACACCATAACAGGAGGCCGGAGTCTCAGACGCACCTGCCTGATGCGCATTTCCACACAGCAATTTAAAGAGACATTAATCTTGCAATTCTCTCAGCGAAATTGCATCGGTTAAGATCGACTCGACACGATAGTATCGATGGCTATTTGATATACAGTCGGTGGTGAAAGGTATCTTCAGCATCGCAAGTATCGGCAGCAAACAGAACATGGATCACTTTCTTGCCTGTAAATAAATATGAAACAGAAATGATTCTGTTCATGACAAATTACTTAGTTCACTTCACTTGATATAAATTTATAAATATAGGGAAATATATATAAACACTGTATTAACTAACATCTAAGAAAGGAGGTTCTTATTTAGTTATTTTTTTAAATTAACACTGATTTAGTCGATTTAATATATTTATAAAGTAGTACCTACTTACTTATTATAAATATAACTTAATATTATAAATATAAAATAAAAAATCTTGCGATCCTCACGTTTAAATTGCGCCGATTGCAAAATTATAATCGACTCGAAAATATCGTTGGCTATTTAGTAGTGTCGATTTGGTGAAAGGTATCTTCGCTCGTTATGTTTCGGTGTAATTAAGTTGTTAGTGATTGTATGACATTGCCCAGATTATTTTCTTAGGAGTGCGGAAAATAATTTATGTAGTCAGAATATCACTAAGAGATAAATATTTTTTGAAGACAGTATATTTGGCGGCGGCGACCCATAATCTATTTTTGAGAAATATGAAAATTTTAAATTTTCTTTATAAATAGTTTTACAAGTTTTAAACCGGATTCACATTTTAGAAATGGTCTACCTGAAAGTATTCATATCGTCGAACTCGAGCTGATATTTGTATGACAATTTAAATAATTTCGTTTTTTCGTTCTTGGCCATCTGAGTGTCGCGTATCATGTTGAGGATTTTTTTTGACCTTAAACTGTTCGAAAAATCGGCTATTAGCTGTTCATCGTATTTGCATAATATTACGAATAGTGTCTAAAATCTAAATAGACAAAATATCAAACAGAATTCTCTTTTATACTATAAAAACTCCTGAAAGCTTAGATAGTTCAAACTACTGAGGTAGTCATTGTTCAACACTTATAAGTTATAATTGTAATTATACATTTCAAGCTAAATTGATTGTTATGTTAGATATGATTGGATGTGGATTAATGTTTTCAGAATTTTAAATAGTTTTAAAAATATCATTATGTTTAAATCAATGCAAGTAAAATGTTGCCAAGTACCTACTAGTAAATCTATGGCTGCGAGAAATATCTTACTGTGTCCTAATTCTTTTTGTAAACAGTGCATTATTATGAAAAGGTTTAGAATACTTCGGGATTAAATGTTACAACATTAATGTTACTATAATAGCATAAATAGCTGAAGAGCTGAATAATTACCGCAATTACGATGACATTTCATATTTTCAAATCAAACAGAATCAAAAAACGGTTTTTCAAAAAACTCAAGAGTGAGAAAGCGATTCAGGAGTACCGCCGGTGGTAGGTCTCAATAATAAACACTTTGACTTCTTTATTCGAAACTGTTAAAAGTAATATTGGAATTATTATTTTATTCTTTGAATGTCATGATAACAATTGTATCAAAACGAATATAATGTTTATTTTTTCATTTATTTACTAAAACGGCACATGCCATTCAATTTTATACATTTCTATTGAACGCGACGAAATTTTTTTGAAGTTCTAAACTATACATTTTGATCGTACCAATTCAAGAAGGTGATCAATTCAAAGTCATTTAAATGCTGAATCATAATATTATGTGAGTAGATCCTCAAGGAAATCGATGTTTTTCCCGTAACATCAACTCTTCCGTCATCAACATGTCTCCTTGCCCTCTGTGACCGCCTTAAGGTCAAATAAGGACTAAAACATCTTCCCAAAAGGAAAAGTTACTTAGTTTCCTCATTATTCATAACGCTCGTCACATATTACCATTATGCTAATACATTTTATATAGCTACTAATGTTTGACCGCGGTTTCGCTTACATATACAGAATGGAGATGTTTAGTATAATGATGTCCTTCCCTTCTATTCGAGCCCCGCAAATATCTAATGTGCCTGGCGTTGACTGGCCAACAATTATTATTATGTTAACCCTATCTTATTGAGAATAATAATTCAATAATTTATTAATGAATCAGTTCAATTGATACTTTAAAGAAATTGAATTGATTTATTGATAGTTAATTTTTGAGTGATTAGCCTAGGGTCTGATAATGTATTTAAAATCGGTCAAGTCGTTCTTAAGTTTATTCGTTACAAACATACAAAAATACAAATATTTCCTCTTTATTGTGAATTTTAGTGTAAATATCTGCAAACAAACATGAGCTTAAAACACAGTCAAGTGACCTCAGTATGTCACGTAAAAACCAAAAAATTATTGATATTTTGGTTGTACATATTTACTACAATATTATATTTTAATTCCTCGTAGTTTAGGTTATTGGTTGATATCAGAATAATTAACTAAACATTACTATTGTAAAAGTAATAAATAATCACTTAATAAAGATTGATTTGTACTCAATATTGCAACTATACTATTGTTAATACCGCAATCATCGGATGAATCTTGAAATTGCAATATTTCGTTAAGAAACCAACATATTGACACAGAATCAGCAGCCTTTAGACACGGAAGTTAAATTAATTACGAAATCTTCTACATAAGTATAATTTTTAAAGGTTTATGTAAGATATTATGTGCAAAGAATTGTAGAAAAATAAATATATATAACTAAAAAGCGATAAAAGCGGTGGTAACAACCTTGCAATTTATACGTAGGCCTATATTATGTGAATATTATTGAGACGTAATTTTGAATTCGTTACCTTATTTTTGTTAGATATTTTCCTCTCTTCTTAGATTGATCAAACGTGCAATATGTACTTCATAGTTTTCCATCTATGAAAGGTGGTCGGAATTTCGATATTCCTTCCACCCGTTTAATGCTTGAAGCGATCAGACGAAGGGAATACTTACGAATTTATAAGCATGTCAATCTTGGCGGCATTTGAACCCACGACCCATCGAACACATCGTGTCAATGAGCCTGTCAAAGCGTATTAGGTAGTATTATGAAGGTGTAAATTGTGGAATTACTCAACCGATTCTAGGACCAACTCACTAATTGAAAGCTATGCAATACCATATTAAGTTTTGAAAAAAAAAAAAGGTTTTTCTAGATCCGGCTTGCTGCATATTCTTTGACAAAACAGTTAAAAAATTGGTTTACGTAAAAAAAATATGTATTATATAAAAATTGATGTTTATTGTACTATGCACTATGTAACTTGGTTTTATTTCAAACTAATTTACCCGTAAAAAAATATAGAAAACATCAAACATAGTTCTAACTCTAGATACAAATTATATGGCCTGTGATCTCATATAAAACCAAGCATTGGTTAAATAAAGGTATTTTGTTTCTGCTTTGTTTAAATCACACACAATGCCAAGAACAATACAATTAAAATAAACAATAACTAATCTAGTTTTTGGACAATAAACATTGTAATTAGTATATTTGCATCGTAATTCGTAATAGTTAACTTCCGAAAAATTGTTTCAATGGGATGGATTTAATATTAATAAGGTATTACAGCATTGGATGAAATGTTGTTCATAACAATCACAGATAGTATGACTAAGACTGTATTTGATGTTAGGAAAAAACAAACTTATATGTGTGACTTACTTGTATATTTCGTTGTTAAATTAATTATATTTTTGAAAGGACTTTCAATAATGTTTTTTTTAATTTCCGATCATGTAGGAATGAATAATTAAAAAAAGAATATTAATAATAATTTGTTGAAATTTAAAACAAAAATTATATGTTTTGCAAACCATACGCAGTGCTAAACTGAATATGAGATGTTCCCCCACGTAACATTAATAAAGGGGAGTTAAGTGACGGTTACTAGCTAAAATTAAACTATGATGAACGTTGGAGGTATAGGTCAATATGATAAAGAACACTTTACATTGACATATAATGCGAATTAACTTATAAAATTAACCCAGACTTATGGAGTGAGCCAATGTGGGTATAATATCAAATCCCACTAAAATGAAAAAACAAATTTTGTGCTATTACTGTTACCATCTTCTAATAGATGATTTTTGTATAACAATACAAATTTGGTCAAATATTATATCGAATATAATAGGTAAATATAAATCAAAGGTTTTGGCACAAACTAACGTAGTGCATATTTTTTTTTAAATAAAATATCATTGTATTTTAAATTTATTGTCTAATTTTTAAGTAGTAGTAAGAGTAGAGTTGATCATGTCGCGTACTTTCAAAGTAGTTACAATATCAATAACTTTAAATGCCCATATTGAAAAATATTATATTTTTCAAGGTGCGATATGTAAACTAAAAAAAATGGACCAAACTACTTCTAGAAAAGGATAGTACGTGCCGTGCCGTGCCGCTTGTTGCTCGACTTGGCAGATATTATTTTTAAATCTCACATATATTTTTTTATTTATGATTGTATTTAATAACCTTACTAAGTAATGAAAGAAACGTTGATTCCTCTCCCCCGCTGAGTCCTTTATTTTTCCTTATAAAATATCATAGTTAATATGTTTTTACAATTATTGTGAATCAAAACGAATCCGTAAATCTTGGGTTAAGTAATAAACCATTTTTTTTATTGTTAGATAAGGATTCCTTACTGTTTATTTTAAACTGATTTTGTAGAAAATAAAATATTTTTCATATTGCCAACGGTATATTTTTTTGCAACAGCAACCATTGTCGGACAGTTATTTTCTTTATATTATTATAAATTACTTATTTCATTATCTCAGTGAATATAATACAGTTAAAATATTGTAATACCTACTATCCAACTAGGTACTTCCGTCAACAATTATCCGGCTTAACGATTTAAATGGAAAACAAAAGACTGTTAAAACATTGTCCTATTACTTGAGTCAAAAAATCGTATAGCAACCTGTGAAATATCAAAGTCCAAGTAAAATATGTGGCAAAGCGTATATTTATTTTAAATGTAAATGTAGCAGCGCTGTTATTACTTCGTAATTATAATTTCCAAGATAGCCATTCTTTATTGCTTAAGAAATTATCAACTCTTAAATGAAAGTAGAGGCAAGTCGTGACGAAACGTAATAGTGATAGAATTATGTTGCATTGTTATTTTAAAGTATCTAATATTACGGCTTTGTGCTAATCTCATGTAGAATATATTAGTGAAGTGTTTTCACCCATATATTATAATTTTAATAGCCAAATTCTCGAACGCTAATCAAAATTGAGGTGTACTTAAAAGTATCTCTAACCCTTTCATTACGAAGGTAAAATGAAAGACAGAAATATTTTAAAAAGCCCTCAAATTTTGATTACCGTTTCAGTATTCCGCGGTAAGTTTCACAGTAAATTTTCATTGTTATGCACCTCGACACTTTATTATGATTTACTCGGTAACCTATCTACATAAATAATGTAAGTGTTCACGCACTCGCTTGAAAGTTCGTCAGGCAACTCACGGCAAGCCAGTCCTCCAACCTTGGTGCACTAGCTACTGCGGATACTTACACATTTTTTCCGCAAAGTGTAAATTCGCTATGTAATTAATACAAACATCTTAATATTGTTATCAACACAACGCTTGGTTATGCTTCGATAGTTATCACGTCAACGTCATTTCATAATTATGCAAACACGGTATAAAGAATTCGATTATACTTACTATACATCGTTCGCGTCGTGGCGTGCATTTCGATAAATAGATATTTTTGTTATTATGTTTCGAGGGCGAGCTGATTAGGACATATGTGACAAGCGACCTGCTTCCATGTGGAGATGATAATGAGCTTCGGGCATTGAACGGCATCCTCCGCAGGGCAATGGGTGGCACGATATGTTATCCAAGTCTCTGAGTGCGGTCGAGGCCGGGAGCTCAGGAGTGGTGGAAGTGGACGCAATCGCGTTCAGTGTATACTCGCGCGCCACGGGTGTTGTGCGCACGCACCTTTCAATACATTCGAATCGCTCGCGCATTCATCGATTTGATAGTCTTATCGACTTTCCGCTGTTTTGACCGCGCACAATTTCAAACAGTGAAAATATGTCTCGTGAGAACACGTAAACGTGTGATCAATGATAAAGTATAAATAAAATTAACGTGATGCGAAGGTAATTTGTTAGCGACGCTCTTGTTGTAGACTGAGCGGCGCCGCGCTGAAGACCGATCCCATGTTCGCTAGTCCCGTATTAGTGTCCAAGGAGATAACGTGATGTGACAACGAAACGTAGTAGGTAAAGTGCCCGTGGAATAGTTTTGTGAAAGTGTGCAGCGAGCGTGAGTGAGACGGCTGCCGGTGGAACCGGCGCCCCGTGACAATGTTAAACTGCACTGATCTGGAATGCATCTTGCACCATCACCACTACTATGCCCATCTACACCACATCCACCACTTGCAAAATGCGCAGGCGCAGGACTCAGGTAAGACGGCTGCGGCAGTTGAGAACCTAAGAATTTTCCTATAACAATCCTCGTCAGAACAATGAACAGACGATGGTTCTTACAATGAAATTGTTTGTTTAACGGAATGATCTGTATTAGTCCTTGATTACTGATACTAGAATTACTATTAATCGATTTAAATTCAGCGATGAATTATTTGTAGGAATGTTAATGGTCGTTTTAGTGTTGATGTAGATAGAGCCTTGACATTTGCGTAGTTGTAATGAAACTTGAGAATTATGATGAAACTGTTTTTCTGGTCTGAAAGATACTGAGAGTAAGGTGTTATATGCTGCGTCTATTTAACATTCACAACTAGCACTGAACTAATTTAATTTTGCTTCCTGATGCCACCACTGTTTAGTTTTAATGCAAGGGGGAGATGAGGCAATGCGATGATTCAAGTGGATAATAAAAATACGATGACATTATCCATATATATTTAAGTCAAAAAATATTTAAATACACCAAGTAGTAATAGTCAAATGGTTCGAGTACTATGCACTTCTTACGTGGTATCTGACGAATCATTAGCATCGACTCCGTTTATTTGTTTTAAATGTAGAGCGGTAAACATCAGAAATGAGACCTGCACCTTAAAAGACAGATATCACGCAACTTGTGGAACGAGTTGATCGTTTTCACTCATCAGAGTTACTTGCACGATGAAACCGGCTTCAACATGAAGCAAAATAAGTAAAATTTTATTTTGAATAAGCAAATTTGAAATTTGCCATTTTTTTCTCTATATATGGTAAAGTCTAGATTAGACATAATTATTATTAATTGAAATTTCATATGAAATATTTATGTAAATACGTCAATTAGGCTATTCTAGATAATTAGCGGACTCGGAATTAATTAGTGGACTCGTGAGGTGAAAAGAAAGTAGATATTTCAATTTTCAGCAGCGTCAAAATGTCAAATGAAAGTTTATTGTTTTTATAATTCATTCTGGCACTTAATGAAACTCTATGTAGAGATTTTTGATTTCGTCGGCTGAAGATCAGTTATCTGTTTATTTGCTCATATAACACTGCGGTAAAAAATAATAATTAAGACACTGCATAATGCTATCTATATTAATAAAAATATTTGGAATTTTTGTATAGACTCGTGTCCATTGTTCAAACATAATAGCCTATCAATAAGAAAACAATAAATGAGTAGATATTGTATGTTCGTAGCTGGGTATTCAATTCAGAATGCAGGTCTAACGTATTTTATTTGTTTTCAAGCAGAGCTAAAGTCTGAGTCCATTCAAATATAATATTACTAAAATATCTGTTATTGGTAAGGTAACTATTTCTGACGTTACTTCAAGTTTATTCAGCTGATCTTCCAACATATTTTTTTATGGAAATTATAATAGTTATTGTTATTAACCACTATAATTTTTAAGGAAATAGTATAGGCCATTTATTATCTTTGAACAATGGTCTGTACATTAATTCCAAATATTTTTATTAATATTATCCATTGTTTTAATTAAATTTTTTCACCGCAGTGTTATACCTACTTACTGTACTTATAATACACCAAGGTAAGGTCGAAAAAAAGGTAAAAGATTAAGCATTTTTTTTATTTTATTAGCATTTATCGACGCTGCTTGCTTGAAATGCAAAGTTAATAATATGTCAATGACGTTAAGTGAAGATGAAATTCTTGTAAATTATCGCCAAAACTAGTTTGAATGAGTAAATATTTTTCTAATTTTTTAAAGATTTCTACAAATTCATAAATGTTAAATAAATAGTGGATTGGTTTCTAGCAAATATAGCTTGTTATTTTAAGACAATTGCCGTACGCGTACATATCTTGAAAATAAATTGAAACGATCTCATTATTTCTATATAAGTTCAAATTATGACACTGGATCATTGAAAGTGGTTCTAGTTATCTATTATATGATAAATTGAAACATACTATATTATTAGGTGATAGCATTCATCTTTATATTACCGTACTGACCCACGAGAACTAGCTATTATTATGAATAAATATACGCAATATTGTTTCTCTAAGAATGTTTAAAAATATTAGAACAAAGGTATTTCATATCGCGTCAAATGAATCGTATAATGCAACAGCAATTAATATTTTACGCAAAATCAACCTAGTTTCCTGTATTGATATATTTTGTAATTGTAAAGATAATAGGTCGTTCGCCTTGCAATAGAAAATATGACAGTCATAAAATAAATAGTGATGTTTTTTATCTATTACGACTTTCTATTTATAACATAGATTTTATATGAAATCTTTTATACATAGTTCCGTTTTATATTATTCTGTGCTCGTTTTGTGAGAATCACAAGCCTTGACAGACAAGTACATTGGTACACTGATATGAGGAAATTGATAAGTTTATCTTGAATAAACAATGAGACACTATTTACGCATCTCGGTGCAATAGGAAGTACAATTAACGATTACTTTACAATTAACTGGAATGTCTCATATAATATTATTGCTTATTAATACGACTATCTCACATTTAGATGCATACAAAATTAATAGATTAAAAAGCGAGTTATTAATACCTACGTTTCGAACGTTTCTAAGTATATGCTCTGTAGAAGTAGATGGCGTTAGAAGTTATAAAGTAAAAGGCAACTGTCATCTGTCAGTTTATCTGTGACAATATTGTACAATGTACCTACAGCCCTCGAAATGTTGGAGTAAATAAAAAAAAACAAATTAATTCATTAGGTACCTTTAATACAACATTTATAAAAAAACATATGATAACATCGGATATGAAATAAGGCACAAACTTATCGTCTCAAAAAAAAACAATTTATATGTCAAATTATTTTTACATACTTCATTTAAATATCAAGATAAAAATGTTCAGTTTTTGCGTTCTCTTAAAACAGTGAAAGTGTTGAACCGATTCGCGATTCTCACGTCATGGCTGAATTAATTTTATTATAATATATTGAATGCACATTACATATAAAATATTGAGACTTTCAGAAAATTTCAATTACATTTGTACTAAAGCGTAAAATATCATAATAATACGCTTTGATAATAGTAGTAGCCACATAGTATTATGTACTCGTATGTGTATTCGAAATTCAAATATCAATTCAACTTTTTTTATTTTTAACATAATTTATTATCGATATTGTCTATGGAAGGAAGTTGAACACAAACCTAACGCAAAAAAATCTTAAAACCAGAATCACAGTCGTTTAATCTAAATCAATGATCATTTATCGTAATATCTGTCTCTTTCTAAAATTAATTAATGAACAGAGATAAAACTGTTTTAAGCATAACATAATTTGACAATGAGTGCGGCAGTAAGTGAACTTGTAGTTATGCTGTGTGATAATTTTCAAAGAAATCATGTTATGGAGATAAGATAAATGATTTCGATAAAAAAGAGGTAAGTTTTATTTTACACTGTATATTTTGCAGTAAAATATTACTCCAATATTTTCTGGAGGTGGATTGCGTTCAAACCTTAGTTGCCTTTATGTTGACAATAAAATAATTCGCGTTTTAATCCGGTATGCAGTATTTTATTTAAATCATTTAGGATCAATTGTTTCCGACCACTTTTTGATGAAATTTTAATCTAAAAAAATAATTTACGTACATACAAAACCATATACAGTTTGGTTGTAAGTATTTTTCGAAGGCTTATTGTACAATTCATCATTTTCCAAAATGCTCGCAGTCAAACCTTAAAAATTTCATTAGAATAAATATAAAAAATAGATGATTTCGTCTGAACATGTGAATGAAAAAATCTAGTTTTTATAAGCGGTGTTCGAATCATCATCGTCGTTTCAGTGCGTATTACAATATGAAGAGCCTTCTTCTTTTTACAAAATAGCGAGCGTTTATAGAATAGCAAAGACGTGTAGAATCATACAGACTGCTTACAATGTATCTATCTTATTTAAAAAAATATCAAAAGGTTCCGCCTCCAAGGCTCAAGGGAGATTCCAGGTTTGAATTCCGAAGTCCAGCGTTGGGGTTTTTTTCGGGTGAAGCCGGATTTTAAATACCCCATGAGGTTTTTGTCGTTAAAAGTGGGACATAATAAGAACAACATTAAAAGCAGTATTTTATGCCTCTGCCCACAACCCGTCGCGTCGCGTCGCACCATCCGCGTCACGCGTAGAGTAATCTCCGAAAAGCGGGACAGGGTAGGTCCCGCGCGGGACAGGCCAAAACCGGGACGTCTCTCAACGCTGCCGGTTTAAAAAATATATCAGTTGGGTAGGACACAGAAGAAAGAACACATATTTGCCTGTAAAGAAAAATGATCAGTGAAACGGATACAGCCGGCCTAGCATGACCGCCACGAGATATCTCGCGGACGAGAGAAGACAAACTAAGATGTAAGATATCTCGATATCGACAATTTTGATAGAAAAGATATCTCGATCGACCAAAAATATCTATTTTTGATATTAAAAGTCGAGTTTCAAGTGTAATTGTCATGTTTAATCCGGAAGAAATAAAGAGATAATCGATTAAAACATGAGAAAACGGTCGACAAAATTTTGTCGCGGTTGTCATGCAAGGTCGGCAGTACTACTGTACAGTGTTCCGTTCTGCTAGTGGAGACGGAAATTCACCTTAATTCTATCATTACCAGTCAGTACTATATTTAAACGCTTATAAGTGTGGGCGATGATGATCACGTGATGTTATAAAAAAGGTTTAAGGTAATAAAACTTCGTATTATTTTCCAGTTGCTTCAGTGGCTGACCTAAGTTCTTACAAATATGAGAATTACGTCATTCGGACCGGTCCTTTGTAAATAAAACGACGTGGACAAATAATTATTATAATTATCATTGACTTAGAAGACCTTTTTGTCCATTAATTTTTGATGTAGATTGAATTTTATATGTATGTATCTTAAAATATTTCATTGGATAAAATAGACGTGATAAATAGGAATTGAATTCCGATTTACGAAAAAGGCAAACTAAATTAAAAAAAAAAATATATATTAAAATAAAAATTTAAAATAGATTTCTTATAATGGAGTTATGTAAAGATCAAATATAAATATATTTTTAACGTCTTTGCCATTGGATACAAGATAATATTAACTGATAATATAGATATTTTAAGTTTAGTCTTAAACATTTTAATACTATTGAAGGAGACGAAAAACATCGAAAACACACACAAAAACAACATATTTTTGTAGGTATTACTCTTTTTTATGTTATTTACTGTACTTCCCCAGATGCTATTGCCCTTTTACCATACTTCGGGTTTTAAGGCCATTTACACGACGCCATTTTCTTGTATATACAAAAGCAATAATTTAATGCAATAATTGTAACGCTATAATTGACATCCAAGAATTGTAACCAACTGTTTACACCCGGATATTATGTGCTGTTTACACGAAGAAAAGTATTAAAACAAAACTTGTATGACAGATCGAGAATGTTACTTGTTTTTAGACCATGCAAGTCATTTACTGCTTCATATTAATTGTAGGCAATAAACTTGCATGGTGTAAATGGCCCTCTAATAAACTGACTAACTGTTTATTCGTATTTCTTAAAGTTAAATGAAATGTGCAACATTCTTCTTCTTCTTCCTGTCCTGTTCCCTTTTTTTATTTGGGTTCGTATGTTATCTTTTTCCATTCTCTTCTTTCACTCATCATAATATTATCATATTATCAGTAACACCTCTGGAACACATATCATTCTTCAGACAGTCCATCCATGTTTTTTTGGCCTCCCTTTTCACCTATACCCATCCACTTTCATATTCAAAAGTTTTTTGGATACTTGTTTTTAATGATATTTATAACATTAGCTTTTTTAATTTTATAATTTGATCTTTGTTTGTTCACAAGTGGTATGAGCGTTCCGTTTAACACAGGATATCCCTGGTTCGAAACCTGGGAAGCTAATTTAAAAAAATATATGTGTCGGGGAGGGCACAGAAGACAGAAAGTTAAGCCTTTAAAGAAACATGATCAGTGAAACAGACACAGAAATGTGTCTGCCCATGCCCTACTAGGGACTCAGGAATTCACTTGTTTTCGCCGTGTAACTAGCCACATATATATAGTATGATATCATGTTTACATATAATGTAAAGAGATCGTAGTATTTATTGCAAGTAACGGTGAATGTCAGCTGATCACAGTATGCGCGAATGGCCTTTATTCTTGCAGAGTTTATTTAAGAGTCGCGTCTATTACATAAACTTGTAGTAAGTTTAGAGCATCTATATAAGTTATTGCTGTTATTAAATTAACGAAAAATTATGGAAAATAATCAAAATTAGAAAAAAAGTTTACATGATTGCATGTTTATATATTTAGTTACTTTCACCCATTACAACTACAATTTAAAGTGATATTCTAAAGAAATGTTTAATATATTATATATAAGAGTGTCTCTATAAAATTAGAGTCTAAGCAAAGGCTTAGTTTGTAACAAGGTTTTTCAGTAAGCCGTAAACAATATCGTGAAAATCGAGTATGTTAATCCGTCTTGAATTCATTCGGCTTCTGACGATTATCGCAATTTTGTTAACAAGGTAATCGCTGTTATTCTCAGACGAAGCGCGGCGGATGCGAAAATTTGTGCTGTTTGTAGTTTGAGTGATAAAATATCAAGAATATAAGTAGAGATTTTGTCGGCCCCGTTGACGTGTTGGGTAGTGGATCGCGGGTTTTAATCCCGCCAGGATTAAGTATATAATTTTTCTCTATACATATTTTCCCTACGTCTTTTTTAATCGGGCCATTAGGCCCGATTTCGATATATCATATATTTTCTAACTTATTAAAGTTAGAAAATATATGATATATCGAAATTCCAACCGGAAAACGATTTCATAAATGGAAATCCGTGACGTGCATATTGCATCTTTTAGTACCTCAAGGCTTGAAGAAAAAATAGGTTGAAAGCGTACCTTGACCATCACCTGAAGTATCACCATCATGACAGCCTCTCGCTCTAGTCGATATTTGACATAGAGAGCTATATATTCTTTAGTAGTATACATAATATTTACTTTTTAGCAATATAATTACAACTAGAAGGTAGAGCTCCATGGATGAGAAAACGCAGAAAGGTTGCGTCTTTCGGCTTTTAACAATGAATTTCCTAATGTTCGAAGTAAGAATAATTGGTGGACAGCGCATTTGAGAGTTTGAGAGACCATAAAGGCCCATTTACATGATGCCATTTTTTTTATATACAAGAGCAATGTTTCCAACGCAATAATTGACATCCAAGAATTATAAGCAACTGTTTACACGCGGATATTATGTGCTGTTTACACCAAGAAAAGTATTGAAACAAAACTTGTATGACAGATCAAGAATGTTACGTGTTGTTTATACTATGCCAATCATTTATTGCTTCAATTTAATTGTATGTATAAGGCAAGAAACTTGCATAGTGTCGATCAATGTCGATATCTGAAATTACCTTTGATTATTTATATGTAAATAATCTAAGGAAATTACCCCAAACGACCTAAAGCTTAAGCTAATTGAGTTAATTGTTTAATAAATTAGCTGCTTATTCCTAATTATTTGTACAACCATCACAGTGTAAAGACCTACAGTTTTTGCTATGTATTATTACCGCGATGTTATAAAAAAATACTTTGTGCTTTTATAACAGGGTAGATATACCTTAACACATTAGGTAATAGATATTTCAAAAATCTGAAGTTATCATTAGACAGTTGTCACCTATCAGTCTGCCCGTGACCACGGTTGCTGAAAAGCATCCGTAACTATATATATATATAAATAATAATATAAACAATAAATCTCGTTTTAACCCGGTATAAAGTATTCCGTGCAGCATATGGAATTCCGTGATCTCTGCCTACCCCAATGGGAAAGAGGCGTGATGTATATGTATGTATAAAGTATTTAATTTAAAGGTATATAATCTTGAATACCTGTGTCAAACTGTCGATAAATGTGTTTGATCGATGAAAGGCGAAGCAGAGGCAGAAGGTCTATGTTATAAAATCGTATAATTGTTATGACACGATTATCTACATAGCCGTGGCATCGCTGACCGCAATACATTATTTTAATGCGGTTTTTTCATCAAACTATTCTGTGGCCTATTAGGAAATGTCTTTTGATTTATTTTGGGTCGATTGATTATGAAATGATATAGTTTAAGATAAAACATATTTATATGTGGTAAGTTGTTGACGTAAATAGATAGAGGTCGAGATAAAAAGTAAGTGTCAAATTCCATCCTAAACCGTTCAGCTATCTTGGTGTGGTTGAGTGACAAACAAAACCTTTAATTTATTTGTACGTAAGAATGAGTTATGTAAAAAAATTACTAAATTTTATAAATGTAGAATTCCAATGTTTTCAAATATTTGACGTATAAAAAAGAACATAAATTCAAACTATATGTTTTGCTCATTTTGAAACCAGTTATATGACATATCATTAAAACATAATATGCCATTGTCTGACATTTTCATTTCTTTGCAATTTTTAAGTGGTATCTATTTCCACTGATTTTCTTTTTGAGAGGCTTTTAATTTTTGTAAATATAAGTAAGTTTGCCATTTTACTTATGATTCTGACGGCGTGTAGGTACAATACTCAAAATTGTAAAATTAAGAGTACAAATAAAAACACCACGTTAATATATACAAAAACAAAAATATTGAAAAACAACGTACGACAAGCGAGTTAATTTTATAGTTATACTAGCGACCCGCCCCGGCTTCGCACGGGTCAAGATTTTTTGACAAAAAAAGCAGGGGTTGTATGTATTTTTTAATGCCACATTATAAAAAAATAAAAACAAAAAATTTCGTCCAAAAATTAAAAAAAAAAATTAGGGTTGGACTACTCCTAACATTTAGGGGGATGAAAAATGTTGGCCGATTCTCAGACCTACTGAATACGCATATAAAATTTGGTTAAAATCGGTCAAGCCGTTTCGGAGGAGTATGGCAACGAAAACTGTGACACGAGAATTTTATATAATTAATTGTTGCCTCTCACACAAATGTCATAAACGGGTCTATTATTTTAAAAAGATATAAAAGACAAGTTTAAGATAATACCTTAATGTAATATAAATAATAACGAATATTTAATAACCAGTTTTTACGAAGCTATACTTGATCTTATTTACTTTTGCCCTTTAAGCTGCTGTTTATAACTGGCAAGAGTGAAGGATAAACTAAAAGAGTACCAGGCACGCATGATTATTAGGGAAATGTAATATCGGATGTGAATTCCTAAAAGTATACTACCGTTTATATATAGAAAACTCTAGTTATATGTAAATGCGAGCTTGTTTCTATAAGGGTCGATTGTTTGTGTGTATATCACGCAAAAGAGCAAAAGTTATTGCAAGGAATACTTGAAAGTTATATGAGACAATTACGGGCTCGTTGGCACGTTCGGTAGAACACCTGCCGTGCGCATCGATGGGTCGTGGGTTCGAATCCCACCGGGACGGCATGTATATAATTTTCTGTAAGCATGTTTTCCCCACGTCTGGTAACTTCAGGCATTCATTGGGTGGGAGGAATATCGAAATTTCGACCGGGTAACGAACCACCATTCATAGATGGAAAACCCGTGAAGGCGTTTTTGTTTTAGTCTATGGATTTACGAATGCTCGAAGTAAAAAGTGGGTCGAAAGCGCATCATTGCTGATGTTCTGTGGACCATCAAGTGAACCTCATGCTCGTCTGTCGATATCTAACATAAAAAAAAATCAAATCCTCCCTCAAGATGAATTTAAGGCAAATGTTAGTGAAACAGTGAAACCTGGTTAAGATATATGAGAAACCCTTGTTATTGATAATAACAATGAGATCCAGATACATTTATATTGAAATTCGAAAGACCTCTGTTACTGGAAATGTTCTAATCTTTTTAACTGAGATTTGGTTTCTGAGTTGTTTATATGTTTATATCTATACCCAATTATATTATAATTATAGTTTGTAGTTCAACAGCTTGTATGAGTAAGACAATTTATCGGGTTTGGAAAAGTTATGACACCTTTGTTTACAAACATTCCAATTTTTATCCATACTTGCTTTATTTATTAGTATTATATAATGCCATCAAAAACATAAATTGTAAAAAAAGCCAAGTCTTGCAACTCAGTTCTTCTATCGTAAAAAGTTGTGAGATCCATATAATACCAAGTCGGTCAATTTATTCAGTCTCTACTGAAGGATCCTTCTGTCTTAAGTTATTACATAATAAGCTAACCTAACAATATCTTATAGTGATCGTATCAATGCCAATATTAAAAATCTTTGATGTTTAAAATAAATAGATTGGCTCGGCTATCGCATGAAATCACAATGTATCTTTTTTTATTTTATTAAAATCATAATGTATCTCACAAGTAATACATATTATATTAAATTAGATTGTTTAGTGCGATTGCCAAGTCAATATATTTATTTTAAACATCAAAGATTTTTAATATTGGCATTGATATGATCACTATAAGATATTGTTAGGTTAGCTTATTATGTAATTACTTAAGACAGAAGAATCCTTCAGTAGAGACTGAATAAATTGACCGACTTGGTATTATATAGATCTCACAACTTTTTACGATAGAAGAACTGAGTTGCAAGACTTGGCTTTTTTTACAATTTATGTTTTTGATGGCATCTCATTTCTTTTTGTAGATATTCCTTTTCTTAGTTTATTTGGATAAGAATTAATACAAAGGTATGGATAACAGTCTGATTTTGATCGGCATTTTGGTCAACTTTTTAATGTAAAAAAGTAGTTATAGTGACATAACTACAATAGTTGGATATATGGTCTCCTGAAGTTTTTTGTAGATTTTGATATGTTCTATAATATTGTAGAACGTTTTTTTGTTCTATCATCAATACTTTCCGCAGCACATGCGATGAAAGACATTTTATGTCAAATTTTTTTACACCTTGGGTTGTTGTTGGGATTTCTAAGGATCTCTATTTTTTCTAGTAATAAATACCCTATGTTACTCAGTGATAATGTAGCTTTCTAACGGTAAAATAATTTTTAAAATCGGTCCAGTAGTTTTTAAGTTTATTCATTACATACAGAAACACAAAAAAAAATTGTATATCTAGAAAACTGGACCGAAATTTCAAAATATTGTAGTTTTTCCTTGATTTATAGACTAAACACTAATTGTATTCTAAATTTCAAGTTTCTATGTCTGCTAGAAGTGCGTTAGAGTTTTGATGATCGGTCAGTCAGTGAGTGAGTGAGTGAGTGACAAATTATCAAACTTTGACTAGTTATAATTCTTAAACTACTGGTTCAAACAGAATGATATTTGAAATATACCGAGTTTATACAATGCCTGCTTAGTGACTGAAAATTCAGGATTCTAGTTTTATCCACAACGAAGTTATAGGGGGTCGAAAATGGCCCGAACTACTTCGAGAAAAGGATAGTACGGCCGTGCCGCTTTTTGCTCGACTTGGCGGGGGCACTACCGTGCCCCCAGATCCGTACGATAAACAAGTGAATAAAAGTGCATAAAATGTAAAATGTAAAGTTTAAATTATTAATGGATTATAATAGTGGAAAGTCGCGTGACGAACTGTGACTTACTTGACTTAAGGTCCTATGTCCCCTAAATGGGGCAGAGGGCATCCAGAGTGTTCCACCAGCCCGCTCGGTCTTGAGCTACCCTCTTCACTTCGCTCCAAGTCTTCCCAATGGCCTTCGCCTCTGCAATGACAGTCCGTCGCCAAGTCTGTTTAGGACGACCACGCTTTCGTTTCCCTTGGGGATTCCAGTCAAGGGCTTGCTTTACGGTGACGAACTGTGTACAAAGTTAAAACCAAAGTCGGATTGACTTTATAGAATTATTCAAAATAGGAAGAAAAATCGTTCTCAGTCGTCGATGGACGGAATAGGCGTTTCGAGCCCTCTTAATGAGACCCTCTATAAAAAAGATAACTGTCATTTTAAACCTGGCTATTTGGGAAACAGGGTATATAAAAATCCTCTATAAGTAATTAAAAAATCTAGGTCCCTTGAGATCTGTTTTTTTTTCATGTTAGATTCCGACAGACAGCGCTACTTGATTACTAGTGATTATTGTTATGTGACTACTATACTAGTAGTTGATACCTTAGCCACAAAACGGATGTCGATTTTTTTCAAACAACTTTGTCATATTTTCATATCCGTTTTGGATATACATATAGTTTGGTTAGATTATATTATTTACATTCCTGAAGAAATAAGTAACGAAATATTATATTCGAAAACGATTTCGATTATTTTCGATTACGCAATATGCACAAATAATTATTTTCTGGTAATACCATACACTGAGATTCAACCTTTGGAGTAATTACAATTTACAACGATACCTGCCATGGAATAATTCGAAATTCAACAAAGCGAAGGAAACGAAGCCATGTATGTATTTTCCCGTAGCAAGGATGTATTAACAAGCATGCAATGTAGGTAATGAAATCGTTTATACTGGATTAAGTACTAGAAAAATATCAGTTTAAAGAATCTTAAAAGAAACCCAGAACGTATATTATACGTATGTTGTTGCAATAGTAGCGGTGGCCTCAAAATTCATTTAATATTAATCAGCCGGCCTAGCATGACAACCGCGACAAAATTTTCTCGACCGTTTTCTCGTGTTTTAATCGATTATCTCTTTATTTCTTCCGGGTCTAACATGACAATTACACTTAAAACTTGTCTTTTAATATCAATAATAGATACATTTGTCGATCAAGATATCTTTTCTATGAAAATTTTCGATGTTATGATATAATATATCGAAATATCTTACATCTTAGTTTGTCTTCTCTCGTCCGCGACATATCTCGTGGCGGTCATGCATGCCGGCTGCGCACTGTAAATGTATTAAACGAGACACTATCAAGGCACAAATATAACTTGGGTTAAGCTTAAAAAATAATCGATAGTACATACCTTTTATATTATGTACACGATCATTTCATATGTATGGTATTGTTCCAATGATGACGGGGTAATATAACAGAAAAGTATGAAATTCCCGTTTTACATACGAAGTTGCGGAAACGGCCAGTCGTGTGAAAGGTGTATTTATATTAGAAGTAAACAAAACAATGGGTTATATGAGTATCAGAATCACAGTATTATGTTTTGAAATATACAATGAGTCAGGTATGCGTGAATGCAGTGGACTCGATGCTCGATTTTTATTCGATTTTTATTAGAAGTGTTTGTAAACATGTTTGTTTATATAAGTTGAAGGTATTTTTGTCACGTAAATAAGGTCCTGGATTATTTATTGGATGAATGAATGAATAATCTTTATTATTCCAATACACAGTTCTGGTTCACAATTTGTAAGGTTGTTAGTGAGGTAACTGTGGAGGAAGGGAGGTGTGCTCTTCCTCCATTCTAAAGGGAGGATCCTCGACCAGTCGAACCACTGACTGGCCGGCCCTGCGGCCTCAGTGTTTGATATCGAAATGTTGTATGGAAACATTTATATAGCGCGATTCAGAATTAGACATCTTCGTATTGATTATTATCACAGATTGTAAACTATAAACAAACGATTGTAGTTCATAATTTAATTAAAATTTAAAAAAATATCTTGAAAATATGTATATGAAAATGTTACAAGTCTATATATAGTCAGTGGTGGTAGTCCCCTATTCCATTCGTCCCTATTTCTGGCAATTTTAGACCGCTTAGGTACACTTTGAACGAAAAATACATATAAAAATCATTTCAATTTTCGACACAATTCATAATATATTGCTTCGATGTAGTCGAGTTAAAATTAGGGTTCACGTGCACTTGACCACGGACCCTGGGTTGAATACATTCAATGTAATTGACTATAAGTGGAGCTCAATATTTTGCTGTGCTCCGACAAAGCGATAGGAAATTTAAATGAACGAAGTTGACGATTTTTGACAGTTCTTTTTTTAAACCTGTTTTCAATAGCTACTTTCCAGAAGAAATTTATGAATAAGTTTTCCAATCCAAAATAGGCAGTAGGTAGATTATTTTCGTTTTTTTTTATGTTAGATATCGACAGACGAGCATGAGGTTCACTTGATGGTAGCTGATACCTCAACCATAGAACATCAGACATGCGCTATGGACCTACTTTTTACTTCAAGTATCTTTAAATCCATAGACTGACGCGCAATAATTATGCACTTCACGGTTTTTCCATCTATGAACGGTGAATTTAATAGAAATGTACAATAAAGATAAAAGAAATAATTAATGAATTCTTCATATAATATAAAAATGAATAATTAATTAAGTGAAAATCAAACAACTTCTGAAAAATCTGCCGCCGCGAGTATATTCAATTGTCAAATAATCAGTTTCAATTCGGAGAACAAAGTTTTGTAACCATGACGTGAATGGTATACGAATCATAAGGTATAGTTATTATTATCGTTCGTTCCCGTCATAACAGAAAGAATGTTTACAAGTTTTTTAAACTCCAGTAGTGGGCACGTGCAATATAAGTCACTTAAACTTACAACACTTCTTATAATATTATTACAGACACATCTAACGGGCAAAGATTCGCATCGTTTAGTCGCGGTAAAAACTCCGTGTTCTTTCTACGGTGAATAAGATTTTTTTATGTTAGATATCGACAGACGAGCCACAGAACATCAATCAATGATGCGCTGTCGACCTACTTTTTATTCGAGCATTCGGAAATCCATAGACTGAAACCGAAACGTGGAATATGCACTTCACGATTTTTCCATTTAAGAACGGTGGTTCGTTATCCCCGGTCCCGGTGGGATTCGAACCAACGACCCATCGATGCGCACGGCAGGTGCCGACTACCGAACGCGCCAATGAGCCCGTCGAAGATGGCTTCATATTCGGTCGGCCAAAGTTCGACGAATATTCGTCAAGCATTATTAATAAAAAAATATATATTATTTTTATATCGCAACGCGTTTAGCACCGGCAGTCCTGGTTTGGAATCCCGGGGAAACAAAATAAAAAAATAGTTTTGGTCGGGCTGGCACAGAAGGCTGATAACCTACTTGCCTATAAAGATAATGATCAGTGAAACAGACACAGAAATGGGCTTGTCCCAATATTATGCCAAATGAACACGGAAATTCATTCATGATAAATAAGATTCTTTCAAAAGAAAAAGTGTGCAAAATTATTTCGGCTCCATAATATCGGCTCAGACACGTTATTAGAAATATGTACATTTAATTTTAAAATCTTCTCGTAAGGTACTCGAAAATTCATCTCAAAATCTAATTGACTATCACATATCTGTTACGTTTTTTAAAGTTTGTATTATTCTTCCATGTTCCATTTACAAAACCAAAAGTCACTCCTATTATAGTAGCTAATAACTTTATTCTTTGTTACATAGGTAGGACAATTTTTCCTGCATGATTTGGCTACGAAGATTCTTTTCCTTATAGAACAATGGCAGATTCTGACCTCGGTGTTTTGTTAATACAGATTTAAAATGTAGTAATGTCAATAGATTAGGCCCTTTGTTTGTCGTCTCCTCATCACTGATTCCTAAACACTTCAAAACAAAAACTATTTCAGAAACAATGAAATAACATTATATTTGAATAATTAGGTTGTAAAAATTAATGATTACTGAGTATTAATGAGTACTTACCATGTCTTATAATTGCCGAACAGTTAAGACAAATCAAGTCTACTTAAAAGTATTTCTGACTCTGTCATTAACATACGCAACAAGAATGATAGGAATATTTGAGTAATATTTCAAAATCTTAAAGACTCTACTTTATTACTACGCCCTCAGTTCAATTCTCTTTTATTTTTGTTATAGTATATTATACTACTGGGTATAATAAATGACAAAGTGCAGAAGTTTTTTAAACTAAACGGCTGAACAGATATTGATGAAATTAGGCACACATAAAAAACATCCAACAGACAAGATAGACATTTGGTATATTAGTTTTTGTACTGGGGAAGTATTTAGAAGCACGGCCCAAATGTTTATTTGTTGTATTTTTCAATAATATATTAACCAATGTCATTATCATTTCATCGATGACTTAGACAAACCTTTTGTATTTAGACAACGTTAATATACTTTGTTTGTTTAACCTTATAGTTAATGACCGTATCACCAATTGTGTAAACTCAACAACTATTATATTATATTATATACAGAGTCAATATATCACACATTCCTGAAAATATTAGAATTTTATTTCATTTAAGGACACAAAATACTCATTCCTTGTCTTGCCTGTATAGAAAAACGATCAGTGATATGGGCCTTTTAGTCTTTGCCACGACAATAAAAGCCGCATCTGATACTATTATTACGGTTACTCGAATAATTTAGATAAAAACGGACTTTAACCGAACTTTGGAATAAGGGTTGGAACTTGAAAGACGTATTGTTATCACTTAATTTAGACCATTTGGAACGAATGGGTCATCAAAATGCCCCAAGTTTTACTGACAGCCTATTTGGCTTATTGTCCTTCTTTTCGTTACGATGGGTCGCCGGTTCGAATCCGCCTGGTTGGAAATGTTAATTATTTAGTAAAAGCATCCAAGGTGACAAAATATTGAGTCAAATATATAAAATCCGTCTCGTTTTAGGATGTTAAACTTGGAAAATAATGCCTAGCAACATAGGAAATACATGCAACACAGATATTTTAGTTTAATATCGTTGTTTGTAATTTAATGTGTTAATTAGTTTGATATCGTATAAAGTAGATTAT
Organism: Anthocharis cardamines; assembly: GCA_905404175.1. Lineage (NCBI taxonomy): Eukaryota > Metazoa > Arthropoda > Insecta > Lepidoptera > Pieridae > Anthocharis > Anthocharis cardamines. Next base: position 8,697,671 of record FR989962.1, read on the forward strand.
GTCAAGAACAAGCATAACCTTGATAAGAATTAATGAACTCCTTAAATTGCTTTAATATTGTGTAGTGATCATCAAAATGAAGGTCCATTCTTATTAGATTGTCACGAGATGTGGGTCATGGGAGTGGCACGTGATAATATTGGTTTTAAATGAGGTGGAATGACTTTTTTAATCAATTTTGGCAAGTACCTACTTCCTCCGCAGTTCCTTATATTCTGTAGAGGACGTATGATAATATGAAGATAGTTAGCCGACATATAGATTCTAAATATTATTTTTAATGGTTTTTTGACTTATTTAAATTAACTGTATTTTAAAATACTAAATGCAAATATAATTTACCAATTTTGTTTTGTACGTAATTCTGGAAGCATTTATACAATGTTCTTTGTATATCTATAGGAATTCCTGTTTATTATAATATTGATAACCTCGATAGGAGATTTTTATTTCATTTTATTTTACATGGAAAACAAACTGCTTCTAAATAAAAAATGTAGCACAATAGAGAATGAAAGCATATTTAAGCTATTTATAGTTTTCAATTATAGCATACATACAATACATATACAATATTTCTTTTTTAATTTATATTTTTATAGAATTAAACGCCCGCACGACCGTACTTTTCGTGAAACTACTTCCAAAAAGGAGACTTAACTTACTTCCTAATATTGTCATTTGTTATTTTAAGTAGGTACCACACACAACGCGAGGTTATGGACAAACAATTTGCAGTAAAGTACCCAAAATTTTGGACTGAACAATATAAAGGATAAATCGTGATTTAATCCCCTAAAAGTTCCATTTAGAAACAGATACAATATATAGGTTTCATTTTAATTAATGACAGAGATTTTTTTTAATTGACACGGCCTTGAGTTAATCTTCAGTCAGCACTCGATATTTAAATTTGAGAATATAATCTGTCGCTAACCTATCACTAATCAATGATTAAATTGATTAATGTCACATTCGTTTATATAAATACTCGTCTTGCCTTTTACGGCTGGTGGCATTTGAACCAAAACCGCGGTTCTGTCTTACGAAATACATAAGTACCTACGCGCTAAAGCCTCTAGGGTTGTTAAGCTTATTGCTAAATATAATCATATATATTTGAAGATATGACTACCGTCTGATGATAATTTTTAAAAATCGAAACATTATGGCTTTGGAACTTTGCGTTTTGATGGACCCACGTTCAAATTCCGCTGGGTTTAAAATATTTGTAATTTTCTGTACGCATGTTGGAAATAAATAATAACTTAGAAGTGCATAGGCATGATTCAGTTTCAGTCTATAGATTTTGAAGTATAAAAAAATGGGTAGACTAAGAGGTAGTATTAAGAGGATATTATTACGATATCTGTCTTAAAAAATTACGTCCTACTTTTGCTTTGTATGTTCTAACAATTTAATAACAGTTAAACAATTAAAGCCATAGTAAATCTGAAAACAGTCGGGGCAGCGTGCTTTATCTCGACTATTGTACTCGACTCCCATACAACGTTTAAGTTTACGATGCAAGACAACAAATAATTATTACAAAAGCTTTAAAATGTATGTAACTACAAAAGCATTTGTCCACATTATCAATGAATATTTAATTAATGAAATCTTAACTCTCCTTCAGTCTAAGCCTAACACATTTGAAGACGTATCTTAAGACTGAACATAGTTTTTGTAGAGAAATATCGAGTAAGATCTCAAGAATAGATTCGGACTTGAGTCGTGACTTAGTATGAAACCTTGATATTTCTATCTTATACATAAGGTCGGATATATGGCTCGTGCCATTTGCCTATGCCTTTATAAAATAAGCGCAAGACTCCAATTTCTAACTACTGCTTGCTACTGATACTAATCAGTAGCAATGCTCATCACTGAGCAGTGATTAATTATAAATGATAACCGTGGAGAGCTACGGTGTAATAATTAATTCAAAATGGCGGCCAAAGTTGCCGGTAAAAACGAGTATTTGTACAAAATAATAAGTGTTGACGTTGCCAAGTTCTTATCAGGTGGTGTAGTCAGTGCCCTTCTCTGACCGGTTCTACACTTTTTATATCAACTTATTATACTAACATAACTTGTTGAAGTGTCGAGGATAAATTCTTAATTAATTCGTTAATATATTATAATTTGTTTAGAATTTCAGATTTGTTTTCTCCTATAGATAAAGCTTTAGTACTAACAGTGGAGATTATATGAACAGTTGGTGATGAATTAGTTTTGCGAGCGAAACATTTAGTGATACTATAAATAATAATCGTATGGATATTTCTGATGCGGTGATAGTCATACCTAAAACTAACCGCTGCCCGCGATTTCGTTCGCGTACGCTTCATCTCAAAGCAAGATAACTATTCTCGACATCCAGCTTCGATAAAATAATGTTTTGATGTTGTCTCTAACTCATTTTATCAGTCAAAGCAAAATGCAAATCGAAGATTACCGTGAACAAATAGACAGATAACATTTGTGTCGGCCAAAACGATTCAACCCTCTCTATTTCTGGTAATGTACAGAAATTTGCATTTTACTTCTTTTATTATAAAGACATAGATAAAAAAAGTTCTCGATAAGTAATATAAGTTTTAAATTCAACTAGTGATCCGCGCCGGCTTCGCACGGGTGCAATATAAAAGAATGTTATGCCTATGTTACTAGCTGATTATGTAGCTTTCTATTGGTGAAAGAATTTTTAAAATCGGTCGAGTAGTTTTTGAGTAAAATCGTAACAAACAAACATGTCATTCCTTTTTATAATATTACAACAACAATAGAATAGATAAATAAATATTCAGATATTATATAGAAGCAATAGTTAAACGAAATAATTGTTATTTTCCTTTTTTTAATTTAATGTTTATTCAATGTGCAAACTTACTAGAATTCCTGAATACTGGTTAACAAGTGGAGTCTAAGATTGCGTAATCACTTTCCCTTGCAAGATTACTAGAGTTTCCCTACGGCTCTGATTGCATTTGGAGATCAAGGCATTGTGATTCTTGTGGTTAAAAGTTGTATGTGTCAGTTTAGGGTATAATCTGCATGTAAGGCAAATCTGCTCTGTCGTTTAAGCGTGGTCTAGTAATAAAAATACAAATCTCTATTTTATATTTATAATATAAGCAATTATAATTATAGAATAATTAAGAATAAAAAGTGAAAGACTGTTTTACACTTACGATGTCTCTGGAATCATTATATGTATTAAAATAAAAGTAGAGACCACCAAGAAAGAAGGAAAATAGTAGATAGATAATAATAACTTAAAGTATATGGGACTTGGGGAATGATGTTCCTCTAGTCTTACGTTGTCAACGTCAGGTTACTAAAATATAAAGTTTTCGAACACCATATCAGAAATTATTTTATTATATTTGGATTTTTCAAAAATAGATCAATTTTCTCTTGTAGATATAGGCTGCTTTGTTTGTAATGTTATTGTTATTTTATTAAATCTAATTCGTATATTTCATCTTATATTATACATTTCGAAGTACCTACGTCTGATAGGTTCTCTCAATTTAATCTTTTATAGCTATATAGGTTACCTTATTTTTCCTCAGTTAATTTGATATACTCCTATAATCCTTTTAAGACATTCCTTACGAGAAGTAAGCGCAAGAATACGCTCGCGAAAACGTGCATAAAAAATTCTTAAAAAATTATTATTGAAAACAATCGCTTGCACCAGAATAATCTAAACAGACGGATTCAGAAACTGTGTGTTCGAAGCAATTTATTACGATATGCAATTAATATGTATGATCTAAAAATCCTTGACTCGTTCCAACGATAAAAGTAAGCGGTGTTCTAAATAAATGGAACTGACAACTTATATTGACGTATTGAGTGTTTTTGTGAGTTTTACACGTTGTTTATTACATAGTTTCATATTATTCTGTCGCATTACTTCCTTGGCTATTTAAAGAAGTTGAAAGAAATAATTTTATCACAATGTAAAATATAAAAGAAAAAGAATTGGTTTCATGGCTACATTTTCGTATTTATCATGATGAGTGCGCAGAGGAATTGTTCGGACTAATCGCAGCGGCTTACTTTCATCATCACAATTCGCGATAACAATCTCCGAGTTCTACCAGTACCATCTTGATGCTTCAAAGTCAAACATTGCCCGCTTTATGCGCTATTTTCTTCCACGCACAATGTATGTATGTAATGAGTTGTCGCGAGCGATTTTTCCGAACCAATACAACTTGGGGACTTTCAAAAATAGAGCCTATTCCTATCGCAACTCCAGAGGCCGGCAACGCATCTGCAAATTCTCTGGTGTTGCGGATATTTATGGATGGCAGTGTTCACTTTCCTTCAAGTGAGATGAAGGCTCGTTTGCCCCCACATACAATTAAAAAAAAATCCTAAATGTTTTAAAAAATTAAAATTTCCTGGTATACTTTTTAGTTCAAGGATTCTTGATGAGGATGAGATTATAAATGGAAGCTTACATATTATAATACCATTGTTAGGGTAAACTTACAAAAGCATTGGTAAGTAATTATTTACGCAAGATGAAGCCCCAAGTGTATTACATAGCCCCAACTTAATAAAAAAAACGGTCAAGAGCGACTCGGAATTGTGAGCGTTTTAGATTTTCATGAAAGTTTTAAATAGGATCGTTATTTAGATTGTTAAATAATGGTAATGTTCTTATGAAAAAAAAAAGAAATATTTTAAAAATTTAACTGCAATTACTAGTAATATTAGCGCAATGATTGTAAACATTTCTATTGATTAATTATTAAAAATTAGGCCCAGGCGACGCGTCGGTAGACTGCAAAAATATAAATATTTTAAAATGGAGGATATAAGACTACCTTATTTATGCATTTAAAATTTACTAATTCACATATAAACGACGTCTTTAGATTCAACCTGTATACCTATATCTAATATATCTGAGCTTTTTGATTTAAAAATAAATGAAAACAACTGTCCTTGAGAGGGTTGTCCTTTATGTTTAAAGAAGTTTTGATGTGAAGAAGAAATATAGCATAATAATTAATATGTAAGTGGTTTTTTTCCATATAACTGATATGATAATTTTATGCATTAAGGTGAATATGTATAAACGGCCTTCATTAGTATTCTTTAATACGGTTATCTATGTTGATGATATGTTATTAGCTTTTTAATAGTCTGTAAAGTAACAGACTAAGTCCAACCAAACTAGACTATAGTGTGAACTGTTTGCACTATACTTTTAAGCAGGTTCTCATTTACACAAAATAATAATTTATAAAAAAATAAAAATAATATATCTACATTTTCCACCTGTGAACTGTGAATGACAAATTAATAAATAAACAAAAACAATAGGTAAAAATATAAGCTTTTATTAAAGCAAGTATCACACGGATTGAAACGCGACCAATTTGTCCGTGACTACGTTTTGTGGAAAGCATTGAAAACGTTGGAATAAATAATGAATCGTGTTTATTCCATAATAGTGGTTTTATTTAAATACGTAAAAATAATTAAAAAAAAAGACAACAATAAAAGCTTTATAAATATCCATTTCCTAGTTATATTTATGAGAGGCGTTGTGTAGGAACGTAATTATTCCGTACATTAGTAAACGAGCCTTTGATAGAAATTTAAGCATTCATTAGTGAAGTGAAACCGCGAAATCCTTACTAATTACTTAATTGAATATTCCTACAAGTCTAACTTCCTGACATACTATTTTGATAGAAGGATATATAAGGCCATATAAGGTTAAATTGTAATTTGTCGGGTATTCCTTAATATTTGTTCAAATCGCTGTTTAAGATGTCCATATATTATATGCATCTAAATATTTTAAAAGACTTTAAAATATTTAGATTTTAGTTTAAGATGTGCGTTTGTTCCGGTCAGTCTTATTATGTCACTTTCAATGTGTATGCGCGTGATCACCAACACCTATAATAAGTAATCACTTACGACGGTGACTTAATGATAATAATGTCTTGTTTATAACTCCTCTATTCAAAAAATACGTAATAAAACAAAAGAAACAGTAGTAATATAATTGAAGGGTGCTGTGACTTGGGAGAAGAGTATCTGATGGTATGGTCTAACGAACTAGACTCCAGTCCGTTTTTTATGTCGGATTTCCTTATTGATAGGGTAAACGCGATCTTATGCCCAGTGCTGGTAATTCTTATAGCGGAGTAGGTACTTAAATGCACAAGAGTGGCGAGCACTGTGGCTCAGCCTTGAAATTTGGGGTTTTCTACGACACGCCTAAGGGCGTCTTCTGCGAGACACGTACCTCGGTTTGGGCTGCCGTAGGAGGGGACGGAGCCTGAAGGGCAGGACGGTAGCTCACTCACCTAAATGCGAGTGATGAACTATAACTACATCTTTTTTTTATTACACTGACCAAATGGAAAGCGAACACTGTCGCCTAGTAACTTTTGCAATACTAAAAGATCTGAAGTTGCGTTGCCGACATCTGAGGCAGTAATAAAAGCTTTTCATGGGGTTTTATTGTTTCTCGGAGTTTCCATATATATTATTGACCCAAGATATCGAAGAAAAACCGTTACGTTACGAAATAGATGTATGTTGTCTTAATGTCTTGTCAATTAAAACCAATATAAGTTGCAACTTGCACCTGGTAAAACCGACTGCGCAATTACTACACAGTATTAGACACAGGAAACCGTAAGTTGAATTAATTCGAATTTCTCGCAGTGGGAAGGGTAAGTAAGGGTAGTAGTATTACTTAAGTAATGAGTTATTTAATTAACAAGGTAACAAGGTAACAGGTATGGTATTAATTAACAACCTACATTGGGTCGGAGATTTTCTCGAATTCTATTACCTGTTGCTTTATAATCATATAAAGAAATGTAATATGCACTAAAATACCTAGTGAGTGGTCACATTATAAACAAATTTATAAATAAACATTAATTTAATAGTTATTATTATTTTAATGACATCAATGTCTCTAAGTCCACAATTGCGCGATTCCTGAGATATTTCTTGCCTTGCACGACCACTCTGTGGAACCAGCTATCGCAGGCGGTTTTTCCGAACCGATATGACTTGGGAATCTTTAAGAAACGAGCCTTCCTTAAAAGTCAGCAATGTATTTGTAAGTAGTCCCGCCACCACCATACAAGCCCAAAAGCCCGTTTTGTCCTATGAATGCAATCATACAAAAGAAAAATAATAATTTCTTAACGTAATTATATAAATCTTATATAACTTACATGATTACGTAATTATATGTAATATAGTTATGTATAAACGCGTATTACGTTAAAGTCGGCAACCCGGGTTTTTGGGCTTGTATGGATGTCCCACCACTGCTGGTAAGTCCTTTGGTAAATCCTTACTATCACGTGAACCATCTGCCAATTGGCCCCTTCAATATTCTATTAAAAATAATGATAACAATTTAAAGTAAATTAATACTACTTCAGAATCAATAAAGATGCACAACGTACGTCAATAACTGGTTTTTAATAATTTGCTAAGAATACATAATAAATATGTTTGTTACTTTATATACGGATGTGTATATTAAAATAAAGATACTAAAGAAAACTAAATATACTTCTTTTAAAAGTTCATCTCTAGAAACACTGTCTAAGGCTCTTATTCCAAAGTTTGAATAGAAGTTGTCGTAAAGTATATCATTCATTCATTGTCTTTTATTAACGCGAGTTTCACACATTTAAATAATTTAAACAATAACAATAATAATATTATTTATCCCGTTTCTAGTGCTTTTCAGCAAGTGAATTTCGGAATGGGTGACTACTGAATTGAATTTCCATAAAGTTCGAAGCCATATATACGAGTATTACTGTACCTAGGTGAATTCTCAAGTTCTAAGGCTCACCGCTCCTTCTAGTGACATTAGTACACTTACTGACTACGTATTTTATCCAAAACTCATCTCGATTAGAATAACCTACACTCTTACAGTCTCCTCGTCAGTAAACTAAAGAGTTGTATTTAAAATGAACGTTACTTGATTAATTATTACCTAGAATTGCATCTAATTATGTAGATGACGTAATAATATAACTACATATTATATTGTTATCTTGTATTATGAGTATTTTAAAATTAGAAAATTAAATAATGTGACAGGAATGCAGTAAACATAGATTTTAACTCTGTAATTAATTAATATTATTATATTGTTAGTTCAAAGTAATTTAAAAGATACTTATAATTATAACATGCATAAATCGTGATTATACTAAGCTTGAAATAATTTATAGTGTAGTGGAATAATAATTAATAAGTAATACTTAAAATATGAATTTATTTACTACTAGCAAAACGCCCCGGCTTCGCACGGGTGCAATTTAGATGAAAATAAGTTACACGCTGATAATGTAGCTTTCTAATGGTGAAAGAATTTTTAAAATCGGTCAAGTATTTTTTGTATTAAATCGTAACAAAACCGCAAAAATTGAAGAAAATGACAAAGTATATACAATACTACCCCTCGCAGCATTGCTCGCTGCGCTGCGCTGCTTGAAGCCGCACCGGCCGCGGCGCGACGGCCGCGGCGTGTATTTTTGTTTGTATTGATATTTTTAATTTCGTAATATCTTTTGAATGGAATGTCCGATTTCAATAATTCAAAAAGTAGTCAATAGGTATTGAAACAGTCTTGGATATGAAATAATTTATTTGGATAAGAATTAATATAAAGGTATGGATAACATGGTCTGATTTTGAACGGCATTTCTTTCAATTTTTTAAATGTTAAAAAGTAGTTATAGTAACATAACTACAATAGCTAGATATATGATCTCGCGAAGTTTTTTGTTGATATTGATATGTTCTATAATATTGTAGAACATTTTTTTGTTCTATCGTTAATACTTTCCGCAGCGCATGCGATGAAAGACATATTTTGGCTAATTTTTTTACATCTTGAGTTGGTTTTAGTAGGAATTTCTAAGGATCTCTATTTTTTTCTAGTAATAAATATAGCCTATGTTACTCAGCGATAATGTAGCTTTCTATTGGTGAAAGAATTTTTGAAATCGGTCCAGTAGTTTCGGAGCCTATTCAATTCATACAAACAAACAAAAAATCAAACCTTTCCTCTTTATAATATTAGTATAGAAGTATAGAAGTATAGATACATGCTATGTATATGAAGATTGAAGTATGATTGTAGGTGCTGCCGGGCTAGCATGACCGCCACTATCTCGCGCGAGAGAAGACAAACTAAGATGTTAGTTATATATATATATATATATATTATATCTCGACATCGACAATTTTGATAGAAAAGATATCTCGATCGACAAATGTATCTATTTTTGATATTAAAAGTCGAGTTTTAAGTGTAATTGTCATGTTAGACCCGAAAGAAATAAAGGGATAGTCGATTGAAACACGAGAAAACGGTAGACAAAATTTTGTCGCGCTTGTCATGCTAGGCCGGCTGATCTTATTATTGTTATTGGGTTTTAATGCTTAAAAAAAATTAAAAGTTTAGATACCTAATTACCTAATATACAAAGAATATATCACATCACAAATATTTATTACGCCGATATTATTGGTATATTACAAATATACAAATAATATCGGCGTATTTAAATTATATAAGGTATTTAAATAAAATACTGTATACCGGATTAAAACGCGATTTATTATTTATATTGTTTAAATTATTTATCCCGACGTTTCGGATGCTTTTCAGCAACCGCGTGAGACAGGTCTCCCAGTGACCACGGTTAAATAATAAATCGCGTTTTAATCCGGTATTCGGTATTTTATTTAAATGTGTGATACTCGCGTTAATAAAAGACAATATTAGGTAAATAAGGTATTTTGTCCCTAAACTTTTAAATTAAAAATTTTAATTTCAAATTTATTGTACACAACCCTCGATATAGTAGGTATGTAATATACTATATACTAATATTATAAATAGGACATATTTATATGTTTGTTACGATTTAACTGAAAAACTACTCGACCGATTTAAAAAATGATTTCACCAATAGATATCTACATTATCAGCGAGTAAAATATGCTATTGTTACTCACTGATAATGATATTAACATAGGCTTTTTTGGTGTATATATATATAGTACATCTATATTACACCCGTGCGACGCCGGGGCGTGTTACTAGTAATATATAAAGACGTAATTATAATGGTATTAGAATGTTAAACAGGTAGATAATAGCACATGTATGTTTCAATGCACCGTCTTCATTTCCTTTTGTTAACAAACCGTCTGCGACCGTGGGAAAATGTGGTTATAATCGAATGTGGCGTTCACTCATATCTATTTATTTATAGAATGCATTTAATATAATATACACTAATGTACTAAAAATATACACCTAATCTATACTACATATAATATTATAAAGAGGAAAGATTTGTATTTTTGAATTTTTGTATGTTATGAATAAACTCAAAAACTACTGGATAGATTTTCTTTCACAAATAGAAAGCTACATTTTCAGCGAGTAACATAGGCTATTTTTTGTGTTTAGTACATCTACATTGCACCCATTGCTAGTATTAAATATACAGATCTATATATGTATATCGTCTATTATATTGTCACTGTGGAGTCCGAATAAAGAAATTGAAAGTCTTATATAAAACGCTGCGGGTAATAGATATTTAATATAAGAGTCAAACTGAAGGAAAATGTGAGATATGCTATAAATACACTGAGTTCAAGGTCAAAATTAAAAAAAAACACATGCTGACCCTTGCCTACTTCGCTGGGCGAAATATGTAGTTCTCACAATCAGATAGTAGGATATTTTCCGACTTACTTGACACTGATTGTTATAATTTGGCCAATGAACTCAATATCGTTATTAATAGCCTATATGTTATCCTGACGTATAATAATAATGTAAAGTTTCATCAAAATCCGTTCACTAGTTTTTGCGTGAAAGAGTAACAAACATCCTTACAAATAATATTAGTAGGATAGACAATGAACATAAGATTGACAAACTACTGAAATATTACAATTGTTTCATTCAAATCGTTATTAAAGCAAACGACGCAGTAAAAAACCTATTAAATGTTATTTCTAGAAAATTCTAATGAGGTGTAGCGACATAGCACATAACACTTTAAAGATAATGCAGCCCAATTATGTTGTGTAGCAAAACCTTTTGTAATAAGTATTCGTTCGTTCCGCAAATGTTTAGTGCGTAGTTGAAAAAAATATTAATAATAAAAACCTAATATGTATGCTTACTTTGTTCACGGAATCGGAACAGGATATTTGCAATTATTTATCAATGAATATATCGAAAAGCTACAATTACGATTTCATATTCATAAATCGCCATGGCTCAGTGATATGGACGTTGCTTTTAGAACCGGAGGTCCTGGGTATTAGTCTCGGGGAAACAAAAAAAAATTGTTTTTTTTTTTGGTCGGGCAGGGCACAAAATTGATCACTAGATGATAGGGGAAAATTATCAGTGAACGGACATAGAAATGTGTTTGCCCCATGCCCCACTCGGGGGACTCGGGAATTTACTATGAAGTTATTATCACTATGTTTTAAAGGGATGTGTAGGGATCCTTTCCTAAGACGTAACATTTTTATAATATTATGAAAAATAGTAATATGTATATTAAGATTTTTGAACGTATACATTTATTTTCTAACGAAAACATTATAAGTCACAGCAAACTCATAATTTGTATCCTTGTCTTCATAATTAATTTGTTAAACTAGATATAAGTCTTACATATTATTTTGATAGACAAATAAAAGTTTATTTATGTCTATCAAAATACAAATACATTATTTTTTAAATAATGTGGTAAGAGAAAATGATATTTCTAACGCCTAGCAACTGTCAAAGTAAACATAACACCTACTTATAATAATCACTATAGCGACACGAAAAACCACCGAGCATTCGGCAGTTACGTCAAGCAATGTCCACAATAGCCGTGAAAGTGTTAGAAAGTGCTGTGGGTCAGTCTTAGCCTGTTATATCACACTTTACATAACATTTCACTTTGTAGGTAATTGGAGCGATGGATTCATAATGTTTGAAGGTCACACTTGCGACTCAAAGACCTCTGAGGCCACTTGAACCTTCTATGTATAACAGCTGTTCTTGAACGGTTAATGGTCTTAGCTCACGACAATCAAATATTGTAATTGAAGTAAACGTAAATACGAATTGTGTGCAGATATTATATGTATAATCTGCGGAAACTGCCACCCACTGTTACTACTTGCTTTCGGATGGGGCGCGGGTTCAAATTCCGCCAGGGTGATTTTTGTAACATGATTTACGCCTGGTCACTAATCATTTCCGCTAAACCATGTCTCCCGGATTCGATTTTCAGGTCGATGGTTATTTTTCAATTTCTGGAGCACTTGCCTATTAGAGTTTGAGAAATTGGTGGATGTTTGAAGCCTATGCAGGCGTCATGTAAGGTTGATAACGAGAACTGGTGGATGTTAGAAACCTGTGAACGCAAAATAGCATGAAATTTCTGGGGCCACGGTTGCGTGTTAAGCGATCCCGTGAGCCCTGACGGCGAACGAAAAAGCGCACCTGACGTTCATTAAAAATATTTCTTTGGACACTAAGCATTAAACGGGTGTTAGGAATATCGAAATTATGCCCGTAACGAACTACATACATAAAAGATAAAAATACAGTGAAGAACATATTATTGCACTTTTCGGTTTCAGTCTATGTATTTCCGAATGCCTGAAGTAAGAAATAGGTCGACTGCGCGTCATCATCAAGATGCCACTCGGACAAAAGATATCTCGCTATTATACGTAAATACAACCGACATTCCTATCTATATAAGATATAAGAAACAAGAAGTATTTATTTGCAATAATCTGGTACAAGGTTGATAAAATTATGATACAAAGTAGCGACCGCATATTTTGCCAGTAATTGTCATGCAATATTTTTATTTTGAACTTGAAATTTTTTAATGCCTATGAGTCAAGTGCAGGAGAGGTAACTCGTTGCATTCAGGGATCTCACAATGAGAAGCTTATAAAAACTAGACAACACAATTTGCACGTTCGGTTCCCATCCAGAACAATACGTAATGCTTTATTATGTACGCAACTGTATGTAATAATACCAAATTATAATAACAGCGAAGGTAACGATTGTAATTGAATTCTGGCACAGTTTACCTGGCAATTACAACAAGATAACTACAAAAGATTTGTCCAATTGTTTTTTTATATATTTGTTTACTTTAAACATTTGTTAGAAATTCCTTTAATCTAATTTCAAATCTCTTGTATACAATATGTAATCGTGCAACAGAATATATTAGTTTGACGCTGGCATTTTACAGAAATTTGAAAATCATACATAACACGGATGCGCTAACAAATTTCATTAACTTCTACTAAATATTTTAAGAGTATATGTATTTGCAAAGACTTAGATAGTAGCTACATGCGCTATTTACAAACCCCTATTACCTATTGGTATGGTATTCCATAAGGTATTGATTCAACAATTTTAACTAACTTGAACATTTTTAATAAATTGTGGTTTTAGTTATAATTTAATCATAAAATATATTATACAGGCTTACAACACACCACGGATATATAACTGTAAACTAAGATATACTAATATTATAAAGATGAAAAGTTCGTTCAGAGGAGTTTGAAATGTAGAGAGGACGGATGAAAGTAGGGAAACGAAAAAGATTTATGAATCTGGTGTGAACGGAAGGGTCGAGATGGATGGATGGTCGACCTATGTCCTGGGCAAACGTAGGGACGGGTCAAATGTACTCGAAACCGACGAGCGTGTATGAGAGTATTGATGAAAGTGGCATACATACAAGGATTCCGTGTTCTGGAATATCCCAACGGGAAAGAGGCGTGATGTTGTCGTATATGTATGTATGTGAAAAGTTCGTTTATTTTTGTATACAGAACCACTGAACTAAATTTTAAATATTCCTTTACTATTCACTTTATAGATAAACAAGTATTTCGTTCAATATTGTATTATTTGTTAAAGTTACTCGCGCACTTTTAGTGGTTGAATTTACATGAAAGTGGTATAAAATAGTATCTAAAAAATAATTTCATGACTCTTAGTATTCATTATATTGAAGCTTTTATCTCAGTGCGAAGGACACCGCGGTTTACCTTTTTTTTTATGTCAGATATCGACAGACGAGCATGAGGTTCACTTGATGGTACCTCAGTCACAGAACATCAGTCAATGATGCGCTGTCGACCTAATGTTTACTTCGAGCATTCGGAAATCCATAGACTGAAACCGAAACGCGCAATATGCACTTCACGGCTTTTCCATCTATGAACGGTGGTTCGTTACTCGGTCGGAATTTAGATATTCCTCCCACCCGATCAATGCCCGAAGTTACCAGACGTGGGGAAAACATGCTTACAGAAAATTATAAGCATGTGCTCCCGGTGGGATTCGAACCCACGACCCATCGATGCGCACGGCAGGTGTTCTACCGAACGCGCCAACGAGCCCGTCAAAAACCTTCGCACTGAGATAAAAGCTTGTGGTCTAGTATAACCTATTTTCTCTTCGAATTAGGTAAAACAATATTTTTTTAAACATCTTTAAACAGACGTGACATTAAAAGCTTAACTGTTACTTATTTATAACTTCCAATAAGGTATATAATGAGGAGTTTAAGACTAGTGTCTTAAATTTCCAAATCATCAAAGAAAACCGTATTAAAGCCTCGTTCTTCTTAAGTTCCTAGACAGAATTTTTATACAATCCTGTATAAGCGAAAGTTGTGTGTTGGTTGAAGATGAATAGAAAATTAGCCTTAGAAATTGTAAACAGAGTCTGTTTACAATGTCATTAAAATGTTGAACTAAAGTAAACCTCACTTTCTCCATTTTTCACAGGTACTGAAGAGAAAATTTCATGGCTTTGAAAAAGGCTTAAGTTTCGAACTTCAAGTACAAAATAAACGAAATAAGATATTTATTTAAAATCCAATAAAATTTCATCAATATTTTAGCACAAATTAATTCTAATTAAAATTTTAAAATGTATGTACCGCAGGGATTTAAAAACCTTTGATTATTTAAAAAAGTCAAAGGTAAAAACAGGAGCTCCACTCATCATACGTTGAGGCGCGTCAACGTCACAACACTGATATTCATTGAGTAACATCTGGATTTGAATATTCTTATGAAGATATTAAATCGATTTTACCAATAACTATACACACTTACGAATGCAATTGTTTACAACTCATGATTTTTATGTTAGATATCGACAGACGCGCATGAGGTTCACTTGATGGTAGGTGAAACCTCAGCCACAGAACATCAATCAATGATGCGCCGTCGACCTTACTCATTACTTCGAGCATTTGGAAATTCATAGACTGAAACCGAAACGCGCAACTTCATGGTTTTTCCACCTATATGTACATAATATATTGTATATAGATCCTTTATAAATAAGCCAAAGACGCAGACAAGAGTTGGTGCAATATTTTTATTAGTATTTAACTATAAGTTGACTTATACGCCAAACAAGGGGCGGTACAATTTATTATGTTCATTACAATATGTTTATAGCTTTCAAACACATATACACCTTGACCTCATACGAACTAGATACTAGTGTACAGATATTAGATACTTTGGTACCTTGAACAGAAAATTTATAAGCAATCAATATACTCGTAAGTACATTTGACGGGCTCGTTGTCGCGTTCAGTAGAACACCTGCCGTGCGCATCGATGGGTCGCGGGTTCGATTCCATCGGGACGACATGTTAATAATTATCTGTAAGCATGTCTTCCCCACGTCTGGTAACTTCGGGCATTGAACGGGTCGGAGGAATATCGATATTCCGACCGGGTAAAGAACCACCGTTCATAGATGGAAACACGGTGAAGTTCATAGTGCGCGTTCCGATTTCAGTCTATGGATTTTCGAATGCTCGAAGTAAAAAGTACGACAGTAGGCGACAGCGCATCATTGACTGATGTTATGTGGCTTAGGTTTCACCTACCATCAAGTGAACCTCATGTTAGTCTGTGGATATCTGACATAAAAAAAGAAATAGATAAAATACACTTTTCAGTTTGTTCTAAACGCATCCGGTCTGTATACATTCTGTCTTGGAACGGAATGACTATTATCTAAAACAATGGCTGCTTATGTGGTATGTTTTACGAACATAACGAGATAATTATACCTATTCTATAGATTTTATACAAGCACTAGTCTATAGGTGCTTGATTAACAATGGGAATTATTTACATATTTTTTTCTCTCATTTAATAAGATCTAGAATCTTCGTACCTACTATGGCTTTCGTTTTGTTCTATTTTATAATGTTACTAGCGATTCGCCTCGGCTTCGCACTGCAATGCAGATGTACTAAAAAAATAAAAGTAAATAATCTGTAACTCGCTGATAATGTAGCTTTCTATTGGTGAAAGAATTTTTAAAATCGGTCTAGGAGTTTTTGAGTTAAATCGTAACAAACAAACAGACATGTCTTTCTTCTTTATAGTATGAGTATAGATGGGGTCATTTTAGAATATCATCTAATATATAAAATTCTCGTGTCACAGTTTTCGTTGCCATACTCCTCCGAAACGGCTTTACCGATTTTGATGAAATTTTTTGTGCCTTTCCGGTATCTATGAGAATTGGCCAACATCTATTTTTAATCCCCCTAAATGTTAGGGGTAGTCCACCCCTAAAATTTTTTTTTAATTTTTGGACGAAATTTTTTGTTTTTATTTTTTTATAATGTAGCATTAAGAAATATATACAACCCCTGCTTTTTTTGTCAAAAAATATTGACCCGTGCGAAGCCGGGGCGGGTCGCTAGTTACTTAATAAAATCCGCACCTCCCTTCAAATTCCATATAATCTAGATTCTGTGTCTGATTCATGGAGCACGCCCATGATCCTGTATTTCACTGGTCGTTCTTTCAGGTAAATAGGTAATCAAGCTGCCCTGTCGCGACATTCAAGCCAAGCATGACAACCACGACAAAATTTTGTCGACCGTTTACTCGTGTTTTAATCGATCTCTTTATGTCTTCCGGGTCTAACACGACACACTTAAAACTCTACTTTTAATTTCAAAAGTAGAGATATTTGTCCAATGAGATATCTTGTCTATGTTAAGATATCTTATATCTTAGTTTGTCTTCACTCGTCCGCGAGATATCTTTTGATGGTCATGCTAGGCGGGCTGGCCACTGTAACCCCACAGTATTAAGCTCAACGAGCATACCCATGAATCAGTATTATAGAATCAAAATATAAATCATATCAAATATAAGTAATATAAGATATATTTTTTTCTAAATTAGTAATAGTCCAAAGTTCGCGAAAAAAACCCACTCGTTTTTCTGGTTTGATCTTGGTCAACGCTATTGGTAAAAATAAAAGCGTGTTATTTTATGAAGTCCTCATAAATCATTACATTGCTATGCCATGATGGCACTCAGAGATTGCCACCTGTTTTATAAACATTTTCGAGTTTAACGCTGCTTTACGCTGAAAAGTACTGGTTGACAAGTCGAATATTATAACAGATCATTAATTTCGTAAATCTAACTACTTATAAATATGAAATGATAAACCTAGCAGTTCACCCGATTGACATTCTTATTTTCAATCGTTTTTCAAATTTCAATCTGCCATATTGGATCCGCTATCTTGAATTTTGGATATTTTTTTGGGCATTCATGATTATGAACTAATAAAAACTAATAAAGATAACCGAATTTTTATCCTCCATTTTGAATTTTGCGAAATTGATATGCAAGGAGCATATGGAATTCCGTGATCTCTACCCCAATTGGAAAAAGGCGTGATGTAGGTATATATGTACGAGTATATTTATGTATTTTTATATTAAAATATATATAATAAAAACCAGATTTTACTGAGATGTGTGGAACAAAGCAAAAAGCAAAAAACCGTTGAGGAAAATTGAAAAATTATATATTTAATTATTATGAATATATCGAGAAAACATACATTACATAATCATTGTACGGATTCGATGTATGGATATTAGCTGTTCATTACGCATGAAGATCCAACCATATTAAATTCAATACATGTATCCATTATGTAACATCTTGTACATTATCTTGTCACAATTATGCGATATGTTATGTATGCTAAATGACTTTTTTAATACGTTTAGAACCATCGCACAAACATACTTAACTAAGTAGGACATAACTCTTTATAAATTTTATGTTATCTGTGGTTTTATGCAAATATCATCCATTTTTTTTTTATTTAAATAAAAATTAATGTAAAGTATGTTTGTCATCTATGCGCTTCTAAACTAATCATGAAGTAATACACTAATATTAGGAGTAGACTACCCAAAAACAATTACCATCTCCAGGCCGCCTAGCAACCATCAAGAGATATCTCGCGGACGAGATATATTATATCTTGACAACGACAACTTTGATAGACAAGATATCTTCGATCGACAAATATCTCTACTTTTAACTTTAATAGAAGTGTAAGTGTCAGACCCAGAAGACAAAAATATATAATAGATTAAAACACGAGAAAACATGTCGTCCCGGTGGGACCCAACCCCTCGATGTACACGGCAGGTGTTCTACCGAAGGCGCCAACGAGCTCGTCTAAAGTTTAGTATAGGTTCTTTAAAACTAATATCATGTTATCTTAGTCAGACACGTTTCTCTTTAGATTAGTGTAATTCAATAAGAGCCCTAATTTCTAATAATCAATTATGAAAATAAGGGGCGGCTTTGGGATCCGCACCGGGTGCTAGTTACCTATGCTACGACACTGATTTAAGTAATAAGATTCAATCAAGTTACTTTAATTTCGAATAATTTATAATGTTGGAGCTGTGACACTTTCCTATAAGTGGCAAAATTTAAGGCCCAACTGTAAATATTCCAGATGTAACCGGTTACTGTTCCCTCAAAAATAATTTGCCGGCGAATTTTAAATATTCGTAAAAAAACAAGTATTAATAAATTATAGACAGGTTCCAAGCATGGTCTCGTTTTTGCAAACTCCTGACGATGTCCAAAATTACAGTTTTTGTGTCTATAACGGCTTCTTACGAGATATCACGATAATTACACTGTATTCATGTAATAATTATACCGTGGTTTTTTTATATCACATAATATACATTTATAAGCAGGTTACGCATGTAATTTAGTAATTTATGTAATAATAGATTAATGTAGAATTATATTTAATATAACTATTTTTATGTACTCTTTCATTTATTATAATTTTTAATATTCAAGCTCAGAAAATCGCTTAAAAGTGGAAAAGGACCTTATTACTAAACATTCAACTAGGGGAACGGTGTATAGAAGTAAGTGATGCAATAGGCTATACAAATTAAAGCAAATATTATTATTAAGAAAAAATAAATTAATACTGGAAAACCGAAATAAGGACGTGTTAAAATAATAATAATAAAGTAAATAAATTAGAACGAAATATTTTACTTTTTTTTTTCTTATTAGTCGTAGCAAACCACATAAATGATAATAGTCAATCTGTCAAACTTCCTTTCATATAACTTAAAATTGACCGTACCTACATATAACCCAAAAAGTATACCTAAAATCTAATAAAATATACTAAATTATCAAGTCCTAAATGCTCTAGAATTTTAAATGAAATAGAACATCATCAGTTGTAAGAGATAGCTTTGACTTTTTTATACATAAAATACATACTATAATATTTTATGGTAATTGCTTCACTGATTGTTGAAGACTGAGTAACTTGGAAACAGTTACTTAATGATTGATGGTTTAATTTCCGGCTTCAATATATAGCTTATTTTATAATTTACCTTAATAATATACTTGTATTCTGTAATGTCCCAATATAATCAATCTTTATTCAAACATTATTTGCAAAAAACCAACTACCAAGATAAAGGTCTAACAGGAAAATAATTTTTCAATTTACCTGTCAATAATGAAGTAATGATGGAGCATTAACTCGTTGGCGCCTTTGGTAGAACTACCTTGCGCTCTGATGGGTCGCGGGTTCGAATCCCACCGAATTTTCTGTAAGCATGTCTTCTCTACCTCTAGTCAATTCGGGTATTAAACGGATGGGAAGAATATTATCGATCAGGTAACGAACCACCGTTCATATATTGAATAACCGTGAGGTGCACATTGCACTTTTCGGCCTCAGGCTATGGATTTCCGAATGCTCAAAGTAAAAATTAGGTCGACAGCGCATCATTAGCTGATGTTCTGTGGCTGAGGTATTACCTTCCATCAAGTGAACCTCATTGTCGTCTGTGGATAACTAACATAAAAAAAATGTAGTACAAAAATAACATGTTATTGAAGACAATGTTTCCAAATTGTAATGGATACTTAACGCACGGTCAATGGTTTTTTGTTTCATTCGCCGATTGCATGAGATCACTGGTTTGGCTACTTTCAAGGGATTCTTGATGTCAAGGTTTGTGTCCGGACATGAGGAAGTTCTGTGCTTTCGTTCTTGTGGTATGGACGACCTTCCTTAACATTATCTATGATAAGTACGATAACCGGTTAGAAAAAAAGAAAATATATATTTATATTATGTCAAAATCCCTACTATTTTACAAATGTTATTTGCATTTAATTACGTCATTCGTATTTATTAATATATCTTCTGTTTGCAATTTCTATGGATTCCACAAAAATGGATTGTTACCATAATTTACGTTTTCAGCTGATGTTTTCGGTCCACTAATATCATTCAATTTTACGACCCAAGGAGTGTACAGAACCAAAGCGTTGCATTTTCTTGATAGTTTTAGGTGTCAAATAGTAGTTAGTGTATAGTGACAGTGAAAAAGTGTAGTGCTTTGCAAGGAACACAATAAATATGTGTCCCCCTATGATAGAGACAATAAGAAAAGTGTTAAAGGACATTATCTTAGTAAAAATATATTTTCTAGTTAATTTAGGATAGAAATCTGGGGGCACGGTAGTGCCCCCGCCAAGTCGAGCAAAAAGCGGCACGGCCGTACTATCCTTTTCTCGAAGTAGTTCGGGCCATTTTCGACCCCCTATAACTTCGTTGTGGATAAAACTAGAATCCTGAATTTTCAGTCACTAAGCAGGCATTGTATAAACTCGGTATATTTCAAATATCATTCTGTTTGAACCAGTAGTTTAAGAATTATAACTAGTCAAATTTTGATAATTTGTCACTCACTCACTCACTCACTGACTGACCGATCATCAAAACTCTAAGGCACTTCTAGCAGACATAGAAACTTGAAATTTAGAATACAATTAGTGTTTAGTCTATAAATCAAGGAAAAACTACAATATTTTGAAATTTCGGTCCAGTTTTCTAGATATACAATTTTTTTTTGTATTTCTGTATGTAATGAATAACTTAAAAACTACTGGACCGATTTTAAAAATTATTTTACCGTTAGAAAGCTACATTATCACTGAGTAACATAAGGTATTTATTACTAGAAAAAAATAGAGATCCTTAGAAATCCCTACTAAAAACAACCCAAGGTGTAAAAAAATTAGCCGTAAAATGTCTTTCATCGCATGTGCTGCGGAAAGTATTGATGATAGAACAAAAAAAAACGTTCTACAATATTATAGAACATATCAAAATCTACAAAAAACTTCACGAGACCAACTATTGTTGTTATGTCACTATAACTACTTTTTTACATTAAAAAGTTGATAAAAATGCCGATCAAAATCAGACTATTATCCATACCTTTGTATTAATTCTTATCCAAATAAACTACAAAAAGAAATGAGATGCCATCAAAAACATAAATTGTAAAAAAAGCCAAGTCTTGCAACTCAGTTCTTCTATCGTAAAAAGTTGTGAGATCTATATAATACCAAGTCGGTCAATTTATTCAGTCTCTACTGAAGGATCCTTCTTTCTTAAGTAATTACATAATAAGCTAACCTAACAATATCTTATAGTGATCATATCAATGCCAATATTAAAAATCTTTGATGTTTAAAATAAATAGATTGACTTGGCAATCGCACTAAACAATCTAATTTAATATAATATGTATTATTTGTGAGATACATTATGATTTTAATAAAATAAAAAAGATACATTGTGTTTTCATGCGATAGCCGAGCCAATCTATTTATTATAAACATCAAAGATTTTTAATATTGGCATTGATATGATCACTATAAGATATTGTTAGGTTAGCTTATTATGTAATTACTTAAGACAGAAGGATCCTTCAGTAGGACTGAATAAATTGACCGACTTGGTATTATATAGATCTCACAACTTTTTACGATAGAAGAACTGAGTTGCAAGACTTGGCTTTTTTTACAATTTATGTTTTTGATGGCATAAACTGTTCATTAGCCTTAAGTGATAGGCTAGATTGCATGTGCTCTTAGTACTTATTTGGTAAGTGCTAGTTATTAAAAAAAAAAAATAGTAAGAAATATGAGTTAAAAAGTGTACTTCCGTAAAATCAGAATAAAATATAATATTTAGCGCCAACAGCGCCGGATATAAATGTGTTATGCTTAGATTATATATATGTCTAGATAGAGTGTCGCGCTGCAAACGACCTAAAACAAACAAGCCATGTCTGTTATAATAGTGTGCGTGACAGCTACGTATTACACTCGCCATAAGTCATCATGCGTTCCTAGTTGGCCTGAATAATGTTACCAGTTGTGGAAAAATTCATCTCAAAATAGGAAGAAATTAATCAAAGTCGAGTATATATTTTTTCAATTCACAAAAATATGTAGTATGAAAAAATATATTAATTGGAATAAAACAACAATAATAACAATATTTCGAAGGTCGGAAGTCGGAACTCAAGTCATTTTCATTCTTTGCATATAAACGTACCAATTAGTTTTTTTAAAAACTTTTGGGTCAATTTTGAAGAAAATTGGAATATATAAAACTATGATTTATGTGGATAGATAAAAATAAAATCATAACTTATATGCAAATGCGTTTGAAAAATGTTTATTAACTTGGAATATATAATATTATGTATATTTAAACTCATAACATTTGTTTTAACTCTATTAAAATAATTATTTTTTTAAGATACATCTTTCTTCGATTGAACATCTGACACTAATTTAAATAAAATAATGTATACCGGTATACAGTATTTTATTTAAATGTGTGATACTCGCGTTAATAAAAGACAATATTATCTGACAAAAATTTAAAAAAAATACCTTATGAGGCCACGTCAGAAACAAAAAAACGTTTTGTTTTTTTTTAAACGAACGAAGGGCAAAAATTATCGTCATTAAACTATAATGAAATACAACATCACAGATATTTTTTTTATTTATTTTTAGTATAATATATATTGGCTTTTTCTAAAATTAAATAACAAAATAAATTTGGATTTCATATTTAAAACAATCATAGCAATATCCTCAAAATTTAAAACAACTTCAAAAAAAATATTGTAAAAACGACTTCCAGGTACTAAAAAGTAAAAAATAACTGAACGGGGGGTTTAGAAAGAGATATTTTCGTACTATAATTAGAGTTCATACCTTGACATATTTACTTATTAGATATTCATATTAATTTACTTTAATTTAATATAAATAATTAAATTAAAAAAAAAAACAATTAATATTAAACTACTTTTTTATTTAAAGTCGGTTAAAAACGGCACCCATGTCGACGCTAAATCTATTTCTAATAACTTAATGAATTACATACTAGGCCATATTTTTAAGGTATTTTTGGGTTCATAAACTAGCAACACACGCGTCAAACACAAAATGTCAGAAATAAATAATTATTTAAATTCGAAATATTTAAATGGCTTAATTTGCTGGAACTGATACGAAATAATGTTACTAACCGATGATAGCTAACTTTTTTTGTTGTTTTAGATCGTCCTTTATAATTTTAACACACTTTAAGCACACAAACCGTCATTTTAAACAAGAGAATTTTACAAACAAACTCGAGCGTATCCATCGACGTCGCGACTGCTACTGAGCGCGGGGAAGGTATAAAGTGTCCAACAGCTGGACACAATATTTTTTGACGCGTTTTCAGCTTCGACTGTCTATCTAGACATATAAATAATCTAAGGTGTTATGTTTATACTTTCTCTACCGACGCCTGCCACGACGTAGCGCAAATTGATTGTCTTTGTTAGCAAATTTTCGGATAGAACTCCATTGCTGTATGTCTATTACCAAAATCTAACAGAACGTAACGAAAGAACAAATAACTTCGTATTTTAACATATTAAGAAAACATGTTCAATTCTAATATTGTCTTTTATTAACGCGAGTATCACACATTTAGCCGTCATTACACGTCATTTACACGTCAGCCGAAACATCATATTTTGTTTTGGTTATAGGACCTTATTAGACAAGTCTCTACAGATTCAACCTTTTCGTGTGCCTTGGTACGAAAGTTTTAAAATTAATAGAGGACTTTTAAAAGTTGCCTTTAGGATTTGTAACGAATTTAAACATCTGATGGAAAAAATTAGAAGATCTACTACATTTGTTGGTGAAATGTGTTCTTTTTGAATCCAAAAGAGAATCTCTGATAAAAGATTTAAATGTTATTTTTTTTATGATGTGGGATTTATAAAAATCATTCTAGCTTCACCGACTTCGTCTGAAGCTGGAATGCTATATAACTACCTTTTAAAAAATGCATAATAATTAGATTGTAAATACCCATAGCATAAGTATGTATTATTTGACAAAAACATTGATTTAGGTTACGATGGGGCTTACATGCTCATTAATTGAATAAAGCCCTGTTAAATAAAAATAGAAAAAAATAACAAAACCCTCTATCGACTGTAAAGCTATGAAGTGAAGATTGCACGAATCGATTTCAGTAATTGGGTATATTATTAGGCATAGCTTGATATGTATATACATTTCGTTTCCATTTTCGATTCGTTTCAAATTCCGTCCGAAAGTTTTCTAAGGAGGACAACATCACATAATTTGCAAACTTGTTTAAATTTCGGTCAAGTCGTTTTAAAATCTTTTGCACAGGACATAAGTATTACATATACATACATAGAATATACAATTACAAAAGCATATAACATATAAAAATGTTTCACATATTAAAATTAATGTATCCGTATATTATGTAAAAGAAGATAAAAGTTTTTTATATGTAGATATAAACGGGCAGCCTAAACTTGAAAATTTGACATTAGGAAAGGATCATTTTATAAATTCTACCCTAATAAAGTGTTTGAAATAATTCCATAAATTGGTTATCTGTTTTTGCTTACAAAAAAAAAGTAGATTTGAAGATTTTAAAAAATGTGATGAAAATGTTTGCCTAGATATGGGAGGAAATTAAATTAAGGGTCAATTTACTTGATGCCATTTTCTTATACAACAAGAGCAATAATTGAATGAAATAAATTAAGTGCCATATCTGACATCCAAAAAATTGTAAGCGCGTTACACGCGGATACAACATATGTGATGTTTACACCAAGAAAAGTACTGAAACAAAACTTGTATGACATATCAATAATATTACGTATTGTTTAGACCGTGCAAGTCATTCATTGCTTTAATTTAGTTCCATGCAACAGGCCAGAAACTGGCATCATGTAAATGGACCTTTAAAGACTAAGAGCACGCATTTTTTTAGCGTCACCTGTGGGACTGTGGTCTAAACACTAATAACGCTTGCCAAAGAAGGGATACATATTGCATCTGAATTAGATTCAATTAAATATTTGATATTCATCAACCGGCCTAGCATGACCGCCACGAGATATGTCGCGGACGAGAGAAGACAAACTAAGATGTAAGATATCTCCATATATTATATCTCGACATCGACAATTTTGATAGAAAAGATATCTCGATCGACAAATATATCTATTGATTATTATTGATATTAAAAGTCGAGTTTTAAGTGTAATTGTCACGTTAGACCCGGAAGAAATAAAGTGATAATCGATTAAAACACGAGAAAACGGTCGACAAAATTTTGTCGCGGTTGTCATGCTAGGCCGACTGGGTTATTTTGATTTTTGATTCTATTCTGCTGTAATTGATAGAGTCACCAAGCTTATCGGCTCTAAAGGCTCGAACCAAAGTATTGTCAAATAACGATAAAACTGTCCAAGAGAGTAAGTATGTCGTCAAAGGAGTTCATACTCTCATGACACCTCGTACGCAATGGTATGTAACCGTTAGTTTTGCTATATTGCATCACACAATGTAGTGTGAGTGCTAGTCTTGCAACCAGTATGTTTATTTATGAGCTGTTTCGATACTTTTTGATTTCTCATTAGGCAAATACCCATAATTTGTGTTATGACTTATACAACTAAATGGAAAGAAGGAGTTTTCGAGTTCCCTTCCGAGTGCGACATGGACAGCCAAATTCATTTATAATAATTTATCCGTTTCACTGTTCGTTATTCTTTAGGCAAATTAAGTGATCTGGCTTCAATGCCTTACGTGACTAAAAATTTTTTAAAATTTTATTTCTCGGGATTCGAATATGGGGCCTCATCCTAACATTAAATAGAACATCAAATTATTGGTTTTAAACTTTAATGTGAAGAAATCTTCATGCATAAAATGATAAGAGGATTTTTGTCTCCGTAATTGGAAATAACCGCTTTGAAGTCGCTTATTATTCTATTTGCTACATGCAAAATTAATATGACTGTGATCGAATAGCTACCATTCTTCAATTATAAATACATATTATCGACGGGCGGTAGAAGACCTGCCATGTGCATCAATGGGTCGTGGGAACGAATCCCATCGGAACAACATAATTATAATTTTCTGTAAACATGTTTTCCCCGTCTGGTAACTGCGGGCATGGATCGGGTGGGAGAAATATCGAAATTCCGACCGGGTAACGAACCACCGTACATAGATGGAAAAACCGTGAAGTGCACATTGCGCGTTTCGATTTCAGTCTATGGATTTCCGAATGCTCGAAGTAAAAATTAGGTCGACAGTGCATCATTGACTGATGTTCTGTGGCTGAGGTATCACCTACCATCAAGTGAACCTCATGCTCGTGTGTCGATAAATAAATAAAATAAAATCTGTCGATATCTAACATAAAAAAATATCAATCTCTGAGTGGTTTATAATGACACTGAAAAATTGTATTAACGACTTTTTATTGAAATAAGAAATAATACATTTATGGAGTTGCGGATAACTGTACCTAGGAAATTTTAACGTGAGACGTGAGACGATAACGGTTGTAGGTTCTTAGTAACTCTTCTCTAAAGGCGTTAATTACATCTAGACATAAACGGAAGGATGTGTTTTTTTATTTTATAAAATTTTATATGATAGTTATTTGATTGTAAGTAGTAGGTATTATATTTTTAAGTCAGTCCTAATTTTCACGGGATTTTTTTAATCGGGTAATATTGTATATAATCTATTTTATATGGTATACATATTCATATACATTTCATCGGACATCGCGTCAAAACTTGAAATTCCACCCTTACCACCTCGATGTCTGGCGATCCACAACTGCGCGCTTCCTTAGGCACATTTTGCCACGCACAACCACTCTGTGGAATCAGCTCTTGTCGGCGGTTTTTCCGAACCGATACGACTTGGGAACCTTCAAGGAACGAGCCTATTCTCATCTTAAAGGCCTCAAGACCTCTGATGTTGCGGATGTCCATGGGCGGCTGTAGTCACTTACCATCAGGTGTCTGTCCGGTTGCCCGCTCTAATATAAAAAAAAAATCTGCAGAAGAAGTATACATATCTATACTAATATTATAAAGAGGAAAGGTTTGATTTTTTGTTTGTTTGTATGAATTGAATAGGCTCCGAAACTACTGGACCGATTTCAAAAATTCTTTCACCAATAGAAAGCTACATTATCGCTGAGTAACATAGGCTATATTTATTACAAGAAAAAAATAGAGATCCTTAGAAATTCCTACTAAAACCAACTCAAGATGTAAAAAAATTAGCCAAAATATGTCTTTCATCGCATGCGCTGCGGAAAGTATTAACGATAGAACAAAAAAATGTTCTACAATATTATAGAACATATCAATATCAACAAAAAACTTCGCGAGATCATATATCTAGCTATTGTAGTTATGTTACTATAACTACTTTTTAACATTTAAAAAATTGAAAGAAATGCCGTTCAAAATCAGACCATGTTATCCATACCTTTATATTAATTCTTATCCAAATAAATTATTTCATATCCAAGACTGTTTCAATACCTATTGACTACTTTTTGAATTATTGAAATCGGACATTCCATTCAAAAGATATTACGAAATTAAAAATATAAATATAAACAAAAATACACGCCGCGGCCGTCGCGCCGCGGCCGGTGCGGCTTCAAGCAGCGCAGCGCAGCGAGCAATGCTGCGAGGGGTAGTATTGTATATACTTTGTCATTTTCTTCAATTTTTGCGGTTTTGTTACGATTTAATACAAAAAATACTTGACCGATTTTAAAAATTCTTTCACCATTAGAAAGCTACATTATCAGCGTGTAACTTATTTTCATCTAAATTGCACCCGTGCGAAGCCGGGGCGTTTTGCTAGTATGTATATAAACCTCTTTTACATATTTCTTGTAGCCATAAAATCAATGCACGTGTTTGACCTACCCCATTGCTCAATGTCAACGTACGTTGTCTCTTTACCAATGTTAATATAAATACTGAATAATAGTCCTCGTGTACTATGGATGACCTGGCCATCCTGGATGATTGACCTCTGTGGCTCAGAGGAGTGCGCGTTACATCGAGCTCCGGAGGATGCGGGTTCAAATCTCGAGGAAGAAATTTAAAAAAATTGTTGGATTTTCCACCTAAACGCACACAGACATGTGTTAGTCCCATGCTCTATGGAGGAGTTGGGTATTCACTCTGTACTATTTGTCATATTTTTTTATGTTAGATATCGGCAGACGCGCATGAGGTTCACTTGATGGAAGGTGATACCTCAGCCACAGAACATCAGTCAATGATGCGCTATCGACCTACTTTGTATTTCGAGCATTCGGAAATCCATAGACTGACCGACCGAACATTTTTCATGTATGAACGGTGGGGTGGTATCGGTATTTCGATATTCCTTCCACCCGATCAATGCCCGAAGTTACCAAACGTGGAGAAAAATGCTTACAGAGAATTATAAACATGTCGTCCCGGTGGGATTCGAACCCACGACCTATCGATGCGCACGGCAGGTGTTCTACCGAACGCGACAACGAGCCCGTCAAAGCCATATTATTCTAAGAAAAAATAATGGAACAGCCATTATATGGAAAATGCTTTTTTGTCGTTATCAAGTATAGTAATTTGTCAATTGTTAGGTCAACAGCGCATTATTGACTGTTTAAATAAAATACTGTATACCGGATTAAAACGCGATTTATTGTTTATATTGTTTAAATTAAATTTTAATCCGGTATACAGTATTTTATTTAAATGTGTGATACTCGCGTTAATAAAAGACAATATTATTGACTGTTGTTCGGTGTCTGGGGTATCACCTACCATCAAATTAACCTCATGCTCGTCAGTCTATATATAATTTTTAGTCTTTCACATTGCATTGCAACGTTTTTTAGCTTGAGATTGATTTATTACTTAGGATGAGATAAAGAAAACCCGTTTATCTAAAGAAATAATATGTAGTGATTGAACTAACTGAAGTATTTGCAATGATTCGAGCGGTTCAACTGTTGATAAGAGAATATCACCGGACGGGAATGTTTGTAAAGTACATTATATGTAACATTATTTAGTCAAGTTTTTTAAGGTTGTAAGTTATTTAATCTGAGGTTGTAAGGTTTTAATGTTGATACAGTGCAATTTGAAAAAATATTCAAGAGAAAAGATAATGTTCACTTTTACTAGGATTTTTATATTTCCTGAAAGATAACTGTTTGAGTAACGATAGGTTTAAACGAAGTTCCCGAGTGTTTTAGAGCAAGCCTAGTAACAAAATTGCGTTTTAAGTTTTTTCATTTAAATGTATAATATGTATTAAGAAAAACTTTATTGCGATAACTTCAATAAAAGAAATAACAAATTGTAATAATTAGAGAGTATAAGACACATTAATGGTATATCCATACATTATAAAGGGGAAAGATTTGTATTTTTGTGTGTTATGAATAAGCTCAAAAACTACTGGACCGATTTTGAAAATTCTTTCATATATAGAAAGCTACATTATCAGCGAGTAACATACGCTATGTTTTGTGTATAGTACGTACATTGCACCCGTGTGAAGCTGGGGCGCGTTGCTAGTTTATATTAAACTAGCAAAACGCCCCGGCTTCGCACGGGTGCAATTTAGATGAAAATAAGTTACACGCTGATAATGTAGCTTTCTAATGGTGAAAGAATTTTTAAAATCGGTCAAGTATTTTTTGTATTAAATCGTAACAAAACCACAAAAATTGAAGAAAATGACAAAGTATATACAATACTACCCCTCGCAGCATTGCTCGCTGCGCTGCGCTGCTTGAAGCCGCACCGGCCGTAAACATAACGGTGACATGACTGTAATAGTTAGAGATATGTTGCCGCTGATTTTTTGTAGATAATGGTGTGTTCTAAAAAAATGTAGTATATCATTTTGTTCTATCATCAATAGTTTTCGCAGCGCACGCGATGTAAGGTAGTTTTTTGATATTTTTTTCACACCTTGGATTACGTTATCGTAATTTTAGTAAGGATGCCTATTTTTTTTGAAAATGAAATATAGCCTATGTCACTCAGAAATGATGTAGCTTTCCAACAGTGAAAGAATTTTTCATATCTGCCAAGTAGTTTCGGAGCCTATTCAATTCATACAAACAAACAAACAAACAAAAAATCAAACCTTTCCTCTTTATAATATTACTAGTATAGATATGCGTTAAAGTTGTATTATATTAGTATCATGAAACCGTGTTAAACTTGTATAGGATCGCGACATACGGCAATAAATAACAAAGTCGTAGTATCATACGAATGGTAAGCAGATTAACGGTATTAAAATGTACAGTTTTACTTTATATGGCAAAACTTGAATCGTTTTCGTATTTATTTTCGAATTAACTCTATCACATAGTGATGGGGGCCGTTGATCTCGCCTGAATATAGTCGCGATGAATAAGATGAGCTAGAATGTGACACGACATACATTATGGTGAGCATTCCGCTGGATTCCTGCGTATTTTTTATACCAATTAGCTCCTTTGATATGAGTGGTCCAAGTTGAAGAATTATTCGTGTGTCTAGTGTCCAATATAAAGATAAAGTATTATTTAAACGACAGGTTATATAGATTGGCAGGTCAAAAAGGCTCTATAACATGGTCACAATATGCAATACAGCTGATCAAATACATGCAAATGTTCATACAATGTATTTCCTTCAGTGCGGACGCGATAGAATGATCTAGAGTTCAAGGATGTGTAAATATATGAAGTGGCCGGCCGGCATCTACATAGTTGGAGCAAGCCTACTGCACTCCATACTGACGAACTACGAGTATATTGGTATTACACGACCACAAATCTACTCGTACACACACAAAGCTGTCTGTAAAACATTTATAAGCTAGCTAATTATAATGCCAATCTTCTTAACTTTATTCTACGTACATACATAAAGTCGTGTCGTGTTAGTTACACCATTCATAACTCAAGAACGGCTGCACCGGTTTTAGTGATATCTTATTTGTTGAAGTCGTCTATATTCCGAATAAAAGAATAACTTAAAAAAAAATATATACTGTAAATTAAATTTCAAGACAACGTCTATCGGGTCCGCTAGTATTGTAATAAATGACAGAGGCTCGAGCACGAAAAACTTGCGAGAAAGTGTTAAATATTGTCATTATGTTAGTCTTTTCCTTGCAATTTCAAATAATTTCTCATTGAACTGACAGATAAGATACGAATGCTTTCTCGCAATTCGTTGGTGCCCTTTGCACTGCCAATATGAGTAATTGCTACCTGTTTTGGAATAATTTCTACCGCTGACTTTCGCCAAAGGAAACTGCGACATAATTCAAAGTTTCAAGCAATTTTTTATCTCGCAAGACCTTCTTTGTCTAGAATAGAGTTTCCCAAAATAAGGAATTTAAATACCGAACTTTCTTAAATAACCCAGAGGAACTCATTAATAGTACATTGAGAAAATTACATAAGTTCAGTTATTAGTTATTACTTAATATATTGTTTAATATGCAGATTACAGATAATGTCCAGTGAAAAATAAGATTAAAGACACTATGAGTTATATTATAAAACCTGTAAACTTTATAGAACCTACAACCCGCTCTATATTAAAATATTTAAAGATAATAAATATTTATTCACATGTATCCGTAAGAAATCAATATTTTTCTCCAACATACTCATCGTAAATGCTTGAAATCGTTCACAAATAGAACAGTATAAAGTAAGCATTGTATATTAAAACAAAACGGTCTGCTTTTAAATAAAAAGTGAATATAAATATACATCGAATTGTGTATTCTGTTAATTACATTGGATGGCATTTACCAGGGTGAATCAAAAAGTTCTTAGAAGTGCATATATATGAAACCTTTTTGGATCAAGTTCGATATTCAAATTAAAGAGTGTCTATCACACTTTATTTATGCAGACTGTCACTTGTTTTTGTCAGTTCGTTCGCATGTAATAAATTTTTTTGTGCAACGAGTTGCTAAAAAGTCAAAATTATGGATAAAAGTGAGTTACGTGCGGTGATAAAATATCTCAGTTTAAAAAAAATGTCTACGAAGGAAATTTTTTTGGACATTCAGCAGACATTAGGGGGTGATGCTGTACCCTATTCTACGGTTGCGTACTGGGTGGCTGAATTTAAAAGAGGTAGATCAAGCTGTAAAGATGACCCGCGTTCTGGGCGGCCTTCAACCTCCGTTACAGAAGAAAATGTCAAAAAGGTTGAGAATCTGGTTTTGGAAGACAGAAGAATGACTATAAAACATATAGCTGAGATCCTAAAGATATCTTTTGGTAGCGTTCAATCCATTTTAATTGATTCACTGGGGTTCAAAAAAGTGTCTGCAAGATGGGTGCCACGAATGTTAACCGACGAAAACAAAAAGCGACGTTTGGAAATTTCCAAGCGTAATCTCGAAATGTTCCAGCGTGATTCGGATAATTTTTGCCGTCGTCTTGTCACCATGGATGAAACGTGGGGTGGACCCATTTTGATCCTGAAACTAAAAGACAAAGCATGTCTTGGAAACGACCATCCTCTCCATCCATCAAGAAATTTCGAGTTGCTCCTACCGCTGCCAAAGTTATGGCCTCTGTGTTCTGGGATAGTGAAGGAATCCTTTTTATTGATTACATGCCAAAAGGCCAGACGATTACTGGACCCTATTATGCAAATTTAATTCCGAAAGTGCGTGAAGCGATTAAAGAAAAACGTCGTGGAAAACTGTCGTTGGGCGTGTTGTTCCTTCAAGATAACGCTCCTGCTCATCGATCGGAAGTTGCGCTCAACGCAATCCGCTGTGCTGGCTTCAATCTCCTTGACCACCCACCATATTCTCCGGACTTAGCCCCAAGTGATTTTCACTTATTTCTAAAATTAAAAGAGGAAATTCGTGGAACAAAATTTCACGATAATGA
The DNA here is from genome assembly GCA_905404175.1 of Anthocharis cardamines. Taxonomy (NCBI): domain Eukaryota; kingdom Metazoa; phylum Arthropoda; class Insecta; order Lepidoptera; family Pieridae; genus Anthocharis; species Anthocharis cardamines. Next base: position 8,731,329 of record FR989962.1, read on the forward strand.
CGCGGTTATAGCTGCCGTAGAGGACTTTTTCGAGAGTCAAGAAAATAATTTTTTTTCACAAGGAATAAGGAAGTTAGAAACGCGTTATTCTAAATGCATTGCATTGGAGGGAGATTATGTAGAAAAATAAAATATTATTATTTAAATCTTTGCATTTTTTAATATTGATTCCAAGAATTTTTTGATTCACCCTCGTAATTAACCGACTTTGTTACGTGTTTGAACAATCGAAATATGTACGTAATGTCTGCGAATATGTGATAGCGGCATTTGGTAGATGGATAACTCTATAATAGAGTTATTTTTAAGATTATTTTTTCCGCACTTGACGGAGTGAGGGGGTGAAGTGGGTATGGTTCTCCAGGCTCTCTGATTAGCAGAGAGTCACCGGTAGACTCGAGTCCCACTCTCTCCCAGCAATACACTACCCGCTGGGAGGTGAGCGAGAAGGTAATACCTATTGGTTTACCCTATCATAACGTACCTTCGGCAATAACGCAGCTTCCCCTTCGATAAAATAGGTACGTACCTGGTTACTAAAGTTATGTTTTTTTATATATAAAAAAACTACATGTTTTTACTGCGTTTTACCTGATGGTAAGTGTCAATGTATTCTAGGATAGAGAATTGGATACGTTATTTAATAGGAACCTATTGTAATTTGCCTTGAAATATGCCCACATTATATTTTGACCGGAATACGGAAGTTAGATGGAGATAAACCGTAGAATATCTGTCCCATCTAGTGGCTATAAGAAAATGTCGCACCTTCTACGCGGCAAAGGATAATGAGACAATTGTTCACTTCCGAATAGTCCCTAGGTCAATCTCGTTAAGACGTGCACGCGGAACAAACAGGCTTCATCTAGCTTTCGAATGGTTATACAAGGTTCTTAGCAAGCGTGGTGTCGCACCCAAATAAGCATTATGGCAGTTTCAATATTCAATAATTTGTTCAACTTAAATAGCTTATCTTCAACTTCAACTTCTAGCTACAGCAATGTACGTCAGCTTTGACTTTATTTACAAATATTTAAATATCGAATGAGAACAGGTGGAATGTCGATGCGAAGCAAGTGTTTGATTAATCAGTTTATTTTACCATCTACAAACAAATTCTACCTTTCTTGTATAAATACGTATGATTATTATCAGTCCATTCTTAACATAAAGATAATTGTATTTGAGGACTTTTAGTGAAGACTGTGATTTACTGTGTGTAGGGATGATATTGCCCCTTCACCGGAACCACTGAAAATCAGTGTTGGGGCTTATACTGAGCCCCAACGTATGCTGAGTGGTATCCGTTTTTGGGGGCACCACTCTATATAAATTAAAGTTACTTTTTCAATTATTTATCAATTTTAGTATTAAGTTCTTTTTGTAACAGCTTTAAGTAGTGTTTTTCAAAAAAAATATCCTATCTATCTATTTATCAATTTCGGACGTGGTTACAGATAAGAATATTATTATACTGGTTCCAGATACGATTATAAAAAAAAAATCGGATTATCTATTAATTTCAAATAGTTACAGTAATGGATATTAGATATTGTAATTATAATGTCTAGTTATGACTAAGCAATAGAGATTCATAATGCAAGGGACGTGCACATCGGGTCGGCTGGGGAAAAACAAGTCATAACCTCAAAATACAGAACAAGTCATACTACATGGCTCCCCCTATTCTAATTTTTTTAAAACATTTATAAAGAATTCCATAACGGTTACGTATAGATTGTTATATCGGATATAGTTGTGGGTACGATTTCGGAGCTCCATAAAATGGTGAGTGGTATGTATTAACTTTGGTGGTCCTGGGCTCAACCGGGGAATAAAGATACAAATAAAAATATTTCACAAGGCTTAGACACCTGATTATACATACATGCGTATAACATCTATACTCATATACTAATGAGAAAAGATTTGTTTGTTTGTTTGTTACGATTTAACTCAAAAACTACTCGACCGATTTAAAAATTATTTCACCCATAGACAGCTACATTATCAGCGAGTAACGTAGGCTTTTTGTGTATAGTATTGCACTCGTGCGAAGCCGAGGCGTGTTACTAGTAATATTATATAGAAATGTGTCTGATCCATGTCCCTCAAGATACTGAGATGACTATGATCCATACTGGCTTCCATTTGGCAACAGAAAATAAACAGGTATTAACGGTTTACGATATAATATGAATAATTAACTTCTATATTATGTGTTAAATGTCATCTGATGGAAATTTTGGCACTTAACATTAATGTGTCCCAAATATTGGCAGTCAAATCTATACTAATAATAGTGAACCGACCGCGCCCTGGCTTCGCACGGGTCTAGATTTTTTGACAAAAAAAAGCAGGGTTTGGTAATGGAAGAGTGAAAATATAGGGTTGTATGTATTTTTTAATGCCACATTATAAAAAAATAAAAACAAAAAAATTCGTGCAAAAATTAAAATTTAAGGGTGAACAACCCTTATCACTTAGGGGTATGAAACATAGATAGTAGCCGATTCTCAGACCTACTGAATACGCATATAAAATTTGGTAAAAATCGGTAAAGCCGTTTCGGAGGAGTACGGTAACTAACATTGTGACATGGAAATTTTATATATTAGATTATAAAGAGGAAAGATTTGTTTGTTACGATTTACCTCCCTAACTAGTCGAACGATTTTAAAAATTATTTTTTACATTCCACCCAAGCGAACTAAGATCGCTAGTGATTAATAAAAGGTTATTAATATATGAGTTCTTTGATTAGTTTTCACACGCAAACAAATTAATATTTTTTTCTTTTATACCACTTTAACATTATTACATGAAAAATCAACTAGGCTACGAATATAGTCGACACTCGACACTAATGAGGTAGATAAGGAAAATTGGAGAAAAAGTTAATTTTTTATCCTAAAAGTTGTCGCTATTTATTACGCGTTCGAAGCCGCGGATTTAGATGTCATTTTATTTTGGCACAAAATATAGGCGTTTTAACAAACTTTTTTTCAATGTTGTTTTGTAAAAATGACTATTTGTTTAATTTAAGTATAATGTTAGTTATTTAATCGAATGGCAAAAACGTCAATATCAAAGAATTCGTTATTAGAAATGAAGGAGTTCCTTTCATTTGTGAGAGGCGAACAAATGGAATCTTGGCTAGGAGGGACAATTCTTCAGTTTAGGATAAAGATCTTACAGAAAAGAGAGATAGAAAGATAACCAAGTTGTTGGTTTCTCATTTTTTCAAGTAAAAAGATCAAGAAATGTTTGAATTAATGCATAGGGCTTCATTCATTTATTGAAATTGTCTACTTTTCTTTTTCTTAAACCTTGAATTATTATTTGTATTAATTATTATTTGATTATCAATTATCTAAAGTGTGTTTTTTGATATGTTGATTTATCTTTCACTTTAAAATGGAGTATCGGAGTTAATTCATAGAAAACATCTCAATTTATTTTGTAAAGTAAATCTTAGTTAAATCTAAACTGTAAATATAAAACAAATAAACAAAAATATGCTCAAAGTTAAACAGAAGCAACTTTTTATTAATTCTTTCTATATTTCTGTCCAGTTTATATTTGGAATATTCAAAAAATTGAAATGAAAAATTTCCATTAATGGCTGTCATTTATTTATTTCAATACATTATTTTTAAGGTTGATTGTTGCAAAATAAACATTAACATATTAAATGGAAAGATATTATATCTTAAAGTTAAGGTTTAACGATAAGACACATTACAGTGGGAAATAGATAAATGAATAAAATAGTTACCGTAATTATATTGAGATCTGGTTTATTACGATACTACGGAACCCTTTCACTTATTCCAACAGGTACATACTATATTCCTACAACCAATCAATCAATCAGTGTGTTTTCTTCATCTAAATTTATTTATTAAATAAAATACTTTAATAATTTAATAACCGTAATAAAGATGAACCAGAAGAAGACCCAGTCTCCCGCGACCATCTTTATCGTCAACATAGTCTTGGATTTTATAATACGCTTTTTTAATTAGGATTCCTTTGATGACGTTTTTGAACTTTTTAGTCGTAAGATCAGTTACACACTTCGGTAGCCTGTTGTAGAATCTGACACAATTCCCAAGAAACGATTTATTCGATTTTGTTAATCTATATTTTGGGACTACTATTTTATGCTTATTCCTGGTATTTATAGAATGAATATCACTTTTGACAGTGAATTGATGCAAATTTTTACGAACAAACATGATATTCTCTAGAATGTAAACGTGTAAAGGCAACGTGAGTATATTAATTTCTTTAAATAATTCTCTCAGAGACTCGCGGGGGCCAAGATTATAAATTGCACGAATTGCCCTTTTCTGGAGAATGAATATGGCATCTACGTCAGCCGCTGCGCCCCACAGTAGAATACCATAGGACATTATGCTATGAAAGTAAGCAAAATATACAAGCCTAGCTGTAGCAACGTCAGTAAGCTGTCTTATTTTTCTGACTGCATAAGCTGCAGAAATTAGTCTACCTGATAATGCTGCGATGTGAGCTCCCCATTGTAATTTACTGTCAATGGTTATGTAATTTAGTACGGTGTAATTATCTATGTTTAGATAATGGGCTCTTCTATAGAAACACTGAAACATCTGCGAATAATAATTTGAGGCCGTAGTACGTCAATCTGTATGAGAAAATATTTATATAAAAAATGCATACAAATTTCAGATCGCCCATACGAATGCTTTCTCGCAAGCGATCGATCTAGGCACTCAGTATTACAAACAGCAAGATTTTAAGTAAAAAATTAAACATTTTAGAAGATTCTTAATATTTGAAATGATTTTATTATTAGTAGCTTAACATATATTTAAATGGTTGTTTTATTGGGAAATGCCAGCTTATGTAACTCTTAAGTTATTTCTTTGCTCCAGTTTTGCCGGAAATAAGGACAAACCCACAAATACACTTATATATACATAATATGTATGAATTTAATTTTTTTCTTTGTACTGTACAGATTTAAGCGTTGATACTATTAATTGTATGCTGAGAAAATATTAAAAAACAAACGGCAAAAAACTACCATAATAAACGTTCCGCAAAAAAAGACGTAAAAACGCTGCTAGGTTAATATGTTTTGTAAAATCAATATGTACCACGATAATTTTTTTAAATTATGCTTATATTACAACTTTAGCGACGCACGCGCACGCGAAATTTCACATATTATACCAAAAACATTATCTATTGAAGATTCCTCGTTTTATCCTGGTACACCTGAAATTAGTTATAGGCTCAAACAAATGACAAATAATGGGTTACCTTGAGATTTCAACCGTAATGAGTAATTCAAAAAAAAAAGAAACAATGAGAGCCAGGAATGGAACGAGTCATTTACTCAAAGCGTCATAAAAGACAAACAATTAAAACGAGGTTATTTGCATTAAATAATAAAATGAGGTTATCTGTACATTAAAAAAGAAACCAAATATCAAGTGTCACTTTTACCATTATTACTTATATTCTGAATGTAAATATAATATAACGCAAGAGCTACAATAATTTATCTTAAACAGGTATTGTGAGTCGATCGAGCGCGAATATCGTATCGTTTCCGGCCACTTGGCTTCGTTACGTGGCTGTGGCGTAAGTGATGGACAACGTTTTGCAATGCCTTTACATAAAGCCATGCGTCTCACGGCTATGAATTATTTAATAATCTCATTAATAAAGGAAATAAAACTTTACTAATGTTTATTTATAAACTGTGAAGGGAAACAATGTTAAACATGTTAATAGAAAATTTGGGATAAGTAGTTTTTTTTGACGGACACGTTGGCCCTTCCGGTAGAACCTGCCGTGCGCTCTGCATGACTCATGGTTCGAATGCCATCGGGACGACATGTTTATAATTTTCTGTTAACATGTTATGTAATGAAATTCCGACCGGGTAACGAACCAGCGTTCGTAGATGGAAAAACTGTGAAGTGCGCATAGCGCGTTTTAGTTTCAGTCTATGTAATTCGGAATGCTCGAAGTAAATTGTAATTTACTTCGAGAATTCGGAATTACCATTCGGACCTACAGGTCGCCAGCGCATCATTGACTTATGGTCTGTGGCTGAGGTATCACCTACCATCAAGTGAACATGAGACTTGTCTGTCGTTATGTACCATAAAAAAAAAGTTATCGTGTTTGTGATTATGTTAAGTATAGACCCATAAAAAACATAAAACCTTTACAATTATAAAGTGCGAAAAACCTGTGTCTATTTATTAAACTTAACATTGTTTCATGTCAAATAATAACAGACGAACATAATGCTCACTTGGTGGTAGATGATAAACCATAACGCATCAATCTGCAATACGCTGCCAACCTATGTATTTTTTACTTTGAGCTTTCTGAAATCCATAGACTGATACTCAAACTGTAAACTTTTTCTATATTTGAATAATTGTGTGCTATATGCGGTTCAAATATCCATACTTTGTGTTACTGTTGTTTTATGCCTGTCGGGAAATATATTTACAATAATCTTGCCAAATGCAGTAGATTAGAACTACTGATGTTATAATAAACATTATAAGGTCCAAATATTTACTACAAATTGTTTCACTAAAAAAACTTAGGTAAGTTAATAACACGAATCATTCTGGTTTTTTAGTTATATGATTACGGCGTTTGTTATGTTTACTTCCGCCTTCTTGAGGTTTGATCAAAGGTTACAGTAAAATACAAATAGACCTCTCAGTCTGTTTTTTGCAAATCATGCTATATCATCATCTTTTACCAGTCCAAACTCCAAAGTCTTACTATTAATAAACAATGTAATTTGGAATTTCCCACACTGAACTAAAGAAACGATATATGTAATTAATATGACATCAGCGTTCACAAGAACAGTAGGTAAAGTTGTTCTAGACAGGTGTTATTATGGAATAATTAATAATTCGCGTTATTTTTACTCATATTTTGTTTGGAAAACGGTTTAGCTAATATTTTATTTTATTACTTTACGGCAAACATGGCCACGGGCAGACAGGGTCGCGTTTTAATCCGGTATACCAGTATTTTATTTAAACAGTTAATCTGTAAATATAAATATATTTAGGTACGCTAACAACCAACATTTTAAAAAAGCAATCTTGTGACTTTTAAACATGATTATAACCAACTCTCAGATACTAATTCTTCAGGATGTAAAAGTGTAATTAGTTATAAAATCATTTCGTCGTGATCGTAGAACAACGACGGTTCTGATTTTTTACGATTTTAGTTTTATTGCATAAAACTATCTGACTAATTATCAAACTCCATTTTTTTATTTATAATGTTGAGAAAGGGTTTATAGACAGTTCTATATTATACAATATAGATCTTTCAAGGTGTTTCATGTTATGACTAATAAAATAGAACTAAAATCGTAAAAAATCAGAACCGTCGTTGTTCTACGATCACGACGATTTGTACTACGGGGTTAGAATGTAAGACACAGAAAAGATTCGACTGATCGCGTCGCTTCTGTTCTTTTTGATAGTAACTATACAAAAAAAAAAGGAAAAACTTAAGAGCAAGTAGGTATACCCACATAAATTTCTGCTAGAATATATAAAATAGAATAATTACCACATTTATCTTTTCGAGATAATTATAGTAATTTGTACACTAAAACAAATGGACCAGCTGGCATTCAAAGACGTATATTAATATCACTTGTATATTTATACTTGAAGCGTGTTATACAGTAATATATTATAATATATAACAGGACATAGTAATTAGGCTATTGGTTTCTACCGGAAGTTATCTCGCGTCCTAGGTGTCAACTTGACATGCATGATAAGTACGTGTGGCCAATAACATAGCGTGTATTTATAATTTAAATCCTCGTTTTTCAGCATGGGGGTTGCGACCCACGTTTGTTGTTGAAAAGGGTCGGAGTCTGTTTAAAATATAAGACCAGCACCGAATTTAAACGTTTGAATAAACTATTGATTAAAATAAATTTAAGGTAAAGGCAAACTTAAATATTTGGCTTTTTCGTTGCGTCATAATAATAATTGAAAAAAACTATAGAATTGTAACATAACAAAAATACTCTGTTTAAATATTATATAAATAAATTTCAATTACGAAATGCTAATTTCTTATTTTATTTATGTATATTACTGCTGTGGTGAAACGTCATAATTAATAAGATAATTAAGTAATTATAGATGTTTAACCACAAGTGTATATTAATCAATAAATTATCCAACGGGTACAATAAAATGGAAGCTGTAAGCTAGAACTATAGCCTTCGTATATATATTTATATAATATATAACCACCTGTTTGCGATATATAGCAACATCAAAACTGATTAACGGAACGCATCCTATATAATATATCGCATCATAAGCCCTGAATTTGGTATATACCCGTTAAGTGTTAAAAGGTATTTTCTTTCGCACGCAGTACTTCTAAAAAAAATTAATGAGCCGAATCATTTGCCTACTTTAATTTGTAGTATAAGCCTGCAATCATCTTATTTTGAGATCCGATAATGTTGCAATATACGTAAATGAAATGAAATGAAATGAAATGAAAAACGTTTATTTAGCCAATAACAAAAAATAAAATACAAATGAATGAACTCTTATAACTAAAATAATTAAAATTTAACTAAACTAAAATTATAAAACTAAGAATAATAAAACAAAAGAAAAACAAAAGAGTTATACTACTAAAGAGTTATACTAGATCTAAACTAAATGATTTGGCTAAAAGAGACAGCCACTCAGCATTTGCCACATCATTATTTAATGGTGTGACGCTGATTTTCAGTGACTGCTCTGATTTGATTTTCGCTTGGAGCGGCATAACAATTGTACTTACAGCACAAACAAACATGCATTAAAAACAAAAATAATTGTAAAAGAAACGGAGTAATAATCACAGCAATAAAAAATAAAAATAATAATAAAAAATTGTAAAAAAAACAGAATTAATATTATTAATACAATATAATATGACAATTTGAAATATTAAATAAGTAGTCAGCACAACCAAGGCTGGTTGCGAAATTCTGCTAGCAAGAAGATTTTATATTTTTTCTTGAATCCTCGGGTTGTTAGAGAGTCTAGCAGAGGTGGAGGCAGATTATTCCAGCATTTGGTTGCGCTGTATTTGTAACTTCCGCGGAAAGCTGCAGTATAGTTCCTGGGTAGTGATAATTTGCACATATAAGACCTAGTTCTATAAAGAGTGCTTCCCTCTCCCATCCAAGACAGCTTAGAGTAAAGGTATAATGGGGCCTTGGACATGATCACATCAAACAGCATGCACGCAAAGTGAAGACGCCTTCGGTTTTCCATGTTAAGAGTGTTTTCTTTGACGAGATACGGAGTAATGTGAGCACGCGCAGGAATGTACCAACAATAACGAGCGCACGCATTTTGGACTCTTTGTATCGCTGATTTACAACGTGAAAGAAGTCTTGGGCCGTAAACCACATCTGCGTAATTAAATTTGGAAAGTACTAAGGTTTCACATAATTTAATACGCAGTTCTGTACTTAGATACGGCCGGATTCTATAGAGTAATGACGGATTGAGGTTTACCGGCATCAATAATTAATCAATTAGATTATGAGTGGAATAGTTGCTTACCATTAAATACTACTTTTATCTATCTTTAACTAAAGTAATCAACTGTCTAAGCAATATTTTAATGCTTAGAGTTGCCTGGAAGAGATCGCTTTGAGCGATAAGGCCTTCTATTAGTACTTTTTATACCTATGTTATTTTTATGGATTTTATTGTTGTAGTATTTTTTGTACAATAGTGTTCTAAATAAATATTTCAATACAGTTTGCTCATAAGCTCAACTTAAGCTGAGGGCCACGCGAACGAAAACATAAATAAATCATTAAAATCATAATCATATTAATAAATGTCTTTATAAAATGAAAATCGCTTTTTTCCTGGTCACAACGATTAAACTAATAAGCCGTGACTTGACCTTAGTCATGACATTACAGTATGAGAGTCAGGTGTGACGGTATTGTGTTTATTTTATAACAATAATAATAGCTTTTCTTTTATTAACGCAAGTATTACACATTTAAATGAAATAAAATTTACCGAATTAAAGCAAAACTGTTACGCAGTTTTGGCATATTATTGAAAATTACAGCACGTTTCAACTCCGTAGAAATAGATGCCGTTAGTATTAAAACTTGTGATATTTCAAATCAGACAGCATGTTTGTTGAAAAGCATAGAAACGACGGGTTCGTTGGCGCGTTCGGTAGGACACCTACCGTTCGCATCGATGGGTCGTGGGTTCGAATCCCACCGGGACGACATGTTTGACAATACATAGAGCCAACGTTTGTGTGCATCTATCTATAGTGAATTCGATCTTATGTTGTGGTTACTACCAATTATTATTATTTTTTTAAAATATACCATGGTAATATTAAATAAATTATATGAATATTTTATTTAATTATATTAAGTTCTCACATATACTACTTTTTGCGGCTGATAATTTCGCATTAAAAGCAGGTTCATTTAAAAGCTATTATCTTTTACGGTCTTGAATCATTAAATAGGTTTTAAAAATACTCCAACTCAACAATATAATATTCTATGACAATTTTTTGTTATTCAAATAAATCGTATAATTCACATTAAGGAAGTATTATATTTTCATCTTTCAGAAAAAATAGCATCGGAAAAGCATGTTATAATCGATTTTTGAATTATGACGAACGTTATATCTCATTTTTTAGTTTCCATTTTAAAGATAATTTTATTCAAGCTTTTTGAGCTATATTTATTTATTTCAGCAGTCTTACAAATCATATGAATACTTATAAATTCGAATTATAGTCGCTTGATAAGTAAATTCATTGGACGTTATGTCGATAAGATGGCTAAATTATCACCTATCAAGAAGTGGTCCTCACGCTCTTTTTTCGATATGACATAAAAAATGTATTCATTTGCAATAATCATTATTTTTAATAAAATTAACTTTTTATCGCGTATTTATCGCAAAACAGATACATATTTTGAATGAAGAAAACTCACTGAATTTACTAGGTTAATAGTTAGTTACGATTCCGTATAAACCCGACAAGCGATATAAATGGCGTTCATTATATTTACATTTCCTAATCAAGTATACTAGTATTTATTAACATTGCTTCAACAAGTGGTAGAACACTTATCGGTAATGAATATTCAGGACTTTTTAAAAAGTCCTTTCTTTCTTACCGACCGCGACGCGACGCGACGTAATGTAATGCTATACATATGAGTATATACTGATATTATCTATAATAATATTATAAAGCTGAAGAGTTTGTTTGTTTGGTCGCGCTAATCTCAGGAACTACTGGTTAAAATTCTAAATTTATTTTAGTGTTGGATAGCCCATTTATCATAGAAGGTTATCGCCTATAGGCTATATAATAGATGCAATGTACACAAAAATATAGAGAATGACTGTGAGCCGGTACGAAGTTCGCCTTCGCGGGACAGCTACTCTACATTAAGGCTTTCGATAGACTATTCAAAGAGCACTATCTTTCTCTTCCATCAACCCCATTTTCTTTATTAGGGCATACTCCATATTGCTGCTATGTTACATAAAACTTTTCTGTTTTTAATAGTGGACTGTAGACGTCTAGTGGTACATATATGCATTTATATTACATTTACTGACCACGATAGACTATGTTGCGAATATTATGTAGCATACATAATCATATTATAATGTTACAAGTGCATGGTAGGATCTGATAGAATCGTGATCACTGGTGAGTTAGTACACTTTACGTCATGCAGCGCGTGAAATTGATATTGTATTGTGATGTTGTGATTTTGCCGACAAAGTCTTATCGAAGCGTTTAAATAAATAAAGAATCTGTCAAGTGCGAGTTTGATTTACGTGTTTTCGTTCGATAAATTACAGAAAGAACTGTCATCTACAATTGCTGCAAGTTATACAATCATTGTTGCTGTGTACACATAATAAAATTTTAAAATATTGTACTAATTATTGAAACCAGAAAACAATAAAAAATAATATTCGTGCTTATTTTATAAGAATATACTATATATTTTGCATTAAAGGAGGGGTATCGATAAGGCCTCATTTCCACCACAGAATAACGAAAAAAAGGTCATACGATTTGTATGTATATTGTATATCATAAGATTGTATAACTGATAAGAAAAATACTTATATGAGAATAAACTTCAATTAAACAATTAACAATAACCTGTGGGATTACAAAATTTGGTCTAACTGTGGTTTTCGTTAAAAATAGTAAACTTTCAACTTTTTTTTATATAGGGTTTTTAAAATTTCATATGAATTGTCATAAATATTACACATTATTAACATATTTACTTGTAGTTGCTGATATTAATTGAAATTTCTTATCAGGCACATAGACTAAATATGTTATAGTAAAACTTCTTTATAACAATCTATTATATTAACATAATTTTATTTTTTGTTTCAGGTAAATTAGAGTTTAACTTCCATGAAGCTGTGGAGTTCTAAAGTAGCAAAATGAGCAACATAAGTGGAATCAGAAATTTAAGAAATAAAAAATAAATTATACTAATAGAAAAGATCATGACTAATATATATTATTAATTTTATTTTATCATTCAATGGGATAATTCATCGACCACATGAAAATACTTTTAATAAATCAAAATGCGAATCCGCAAACTTCAAACTAGACGGTAGACAGTCATTCTCTATAATAATATGTATAATACGTAAAAATACTATATATATAATATGTATTTTAAAAAAATCAAAATTTATTACTGGCCACTTACTACTTAGAAAGTAATTTCTGTTACGCTGGCCATCGTTTGTATCTCATCGGAATTCGATTAAATTATAATTTTATCAACATTTCAGAATTGGATTTATTGGCTCATTTAAAATATGGAATTTTCCTCTCTAAATCTAACAAACGCATTAAGGTAGAGCGGAAAACTAAGGTAGTCATTAATCGTGAGTCGATTCATCTAAATATAGACTGCTTCATGTCTCAGTAATTTGCACTGAAACAATAAATTTGCAAAAAAATCATCGTGATATTTATTGTTTATATTATTCCTTTTAAAATAGTATGTGAAATGTTTTGGCACGAACTTTTATACTGTTTATTCTATATATTATACTCACTGACACATGCTTCAGTAATTTGCGCCAGGTAAGTAAATACACGAGTATACATATGTACGTGTATACAAAACTCAAATATAGTTGAAATAAAATGAATATATTATAATTATTGCTTCTTTACTTTTCTGCATATTCTATGGCTATCAATTGCTATAGAAAATTTCAACAATAATGATTTACACATAAATGACCTAATGATCTTGATTTAAGAAGTTTTTTAATCTTTATTTACCGGTATATGTATCGGCGTATAAACATAAATAAAAACTGTATACCAACAACTTCTCCTTCTTCGTCGTTCCCTCACTAATGAGGATCGTGACCATATGTGAGCTGTCTCCATTTGCTTCTGTCCTGCGCCAGTTCAATAGATCGTTGTAGAGTTTCTCATATTGCCTTTACAATAATTTTAGACCATCGTGTTGGGATACGGCCCCTGGGGCGCTTTCCCTGCATCTGTCCCACGATCAACTGCTTCTCTAACTCATGTATTTGTGATCGCATGATATGTCCAAAGAAGCTTAGTTGACGTTCTGGGCATCGAGAGGTAAGTCGTTTTTTGATGTGGAGCTGTTGTAGAATAGATTCATTTGTCCTCCATGGCTGTCCATGGTATCTTAAGCATTCGTCTCCAACACCATATTCTTCCAAATTAAGTGACACCTGTATGTCGGAGATGAATAACTCACATAATCACTACATAAAAAAATATTATTAATCTAAAATGGAGAAAAGAAACTTTTAAAGAATTAAACCAAGTTCAGATACCAAAAGCAATAAGATGACTGTTTGCGATCAGTGACTCTTCAAACAAGATCTTCTTGACAATAAGAAAGAACTTGTTACTCACAGCTTAGTCACCTCAGTCAGGACTTAGGCGCATGTTGCGATCTATTTTTGTGTTATTAATACATTTAGTCCAAATGAATCCCTTTGAATCATTGTTTAATCTCTTAGTCCAAACTTACATCTTAGTGACTGAAAGGTCAGACACCTTTCAGAATTTGAAATATCACAAAGTTGAAATATGAACGCCATCTATTCCTACGGAGTTGTTATTTGCTGTTATTCAATGTTTATTCAATATTTACTAACCCTCTTGTTTTTTAGTATGTTTGACTTGGGGTTTTAATTATTGGATCCCAGGTGTTGAAAAGTCTCAAACCATCTTCTCTTCAATAGAGAAGAAGGTTAGGGTGTCTTTTTTTTAAATTTCAATAGCCTCTAGCATCTGGTCTGGGGAATAATCTATTTTCTCTTGCAAGGATTTTCGGTTGGTCGAAACGAATGTAGTGGTTTGGCTTATCTAAGGTGTGTTCACTAAAATAATATAAATATTAAATCATGTTTCAATGCGGTATTTTATTTAAGGTTAAATGATATTAACTTTCCGTGGATGGTGGAAATAGTTCGAAGTGAAGTATCAACACAAAACATATCTATCTTTTACCAATCTTAGGTTTTACTGGAAAGCCTTAGGATTTACCGTTGTTATATTGACATATATGTATGTACATACCTATAGGACAAAACGTTAATTGTTTGAATACAATATAGTTTATAAAACGTATATCAATCAATGATGTATTGATATTATTCTGCGAACACAGAAAAACGGTCGCCGATATTATTATTATACTAAGAGTTATTTTTAAATTTACATATCATTTTAATTAACTACTAGTTATAAAACCATTATTAGGTGATGTATTGTGTTGAGAGCAAATTGCATGACTTTATTCAAATTTAAACGTCAGAAGTCACGACCATTACTTATTGGAATAATATGTTATCTAGTAGCATATCTCTATCTGTAATTTTTTTTTACACATTAATACATATTTTCAAGTAATTTCGATATACTTTTAAATAGCAATAAAACATTGACCACTGCCTTCCTGGCTGAGTGGTTTACATTATTCCTTAAGGACTGGTCGTGCTTTATTTGATCCTCGGGGAACCTAAAAGCAGGGACTGAAACCGGTTAATTTTCATTTTCCAAAATACTTGTCTGACTGAGATACCATGATATTAGTTTTAAAGACTAGAGACACACTAAACTTACCACAGTAATATTTTTCAGTAAATATGAATAAAAACGAAAGAATATTCACAAAAACCTTTATTATACCGGTATAACTCCCATAGTAAATTAACCGGTATTCAGTGTCTGCCTAAAAGTATATATACACATTACACGTACATAATAATATATCATTCAGACAGGGCACAGAAACCTGATATATCTCCAAATAAAAATAATCTGAGAGTTGTTTTTGCAAAAGTAAAGTCACTGTAGGAAACAGAGGAAAATTTACTAATATAATGATAAAAAAAATTAATAATTGTGCAATTCCCAAGGAACTTTTTGCCGCGCATAACTACTCCGTAGTCCGTAGAACCAGCTGTCGCGGTTTTTCCGAACCTATACGACTTGGGAACCTTCAAGAAACGAGCCTACCATGTTTTATTTTGGTGCAGAAATAATTATATAAATTGCACAAACGATTCCTAACTTTCTCAATGTTGTTTTATCATTGAACATCGTGCCTTACGCGATCTGCCCCGATCGGTCGCATATAATATATGGATAAATTAAGGCATAAATAGACATATAATATATATAATATATAGTGATCACGTTTTGCACGCAATTTTATAGGAGTAATGATGGTCAGCCGCATGGCAAGCCGCATTACATCTCATTCTTGACGCGGTTTTATTTTCCTTATTACCTATGTAAATAGCGTTACATAACAATAATAATGATAATTGAACTAATCTTTTCAACTTCCAACATATAACAAGAACAATTGATTCGATAAAAAGAGGCAATTGAAATATTACCATTTTTTTTATCCCTATATTTACTTTAACTTATTAAAATAAAAATATAATAACTTTTGAAGGCTTTTTAATTAATAACCGAGAAATATTAAAATCTTTTGGTATGTTTATACTTGATTCTGAGCAAGCCAAGTGTATTTTAAATGATTATTAAAATAATATCGAACGAAATTCAACTCGTTGTGTTAATGTTCTTGTTTATATTCTTGCATGCATACGTTTATGAGTCGTAGACCACTAGTTATTTTTAAATTGTTTTTCACTAGCGACACGCCCCGGGTTCGCACGAAAAGAATAAGAAGACAGCATTTTGCAACGAAAGCTCTCAGTCGGATAGACTTATTCCAACATCTTGAATAATTATTGACATTTAAATAAAATACTGTATACCGGATTAAAACGCGATTTATTATTTATATTGTTTAAATTATTTATCCCGACGTTTCGGATACTTTTCAGCAACCGTGGTCGCGGGGAGACAACAATCACGTTTTAATCCGGTATACAGTATTTTGACGGGCTCGTTGGCGCGTTCGGTAGAACACCTGCCGTGCGCATCCATGGGTCGTGGGTTCGATTCCCACCGGGAGCACATGCTTATAATTTTATGTAAGCATGTTTTCCCCACGTCTGGTAACTTCGGGCATTGACCGGGTGGGAGGAATATCTAAATTCCGACCGGGTAACGAACCACCGTTCATAGATGGAAAAGCCGTGAAGTGCATATTGCGCGTTTCGGTTTCAGTCTATGGATTTCCGAATGCTCGAAGTAAAAATTAGGTCGACAGCGCATCATTGACTGATGTTCTGTGGCTGAGGTATCACCTACCATCAAGTGAACCTCATGCTCGTCTGTCGATATCTAACATAAAAAAAAAAAAAAAAAAAAATTAAATGTGTGATACTCGCGTTAATAAAAGACAATATTAATTATTGACATATTTTAACAAATTAACACAAAACTATACGTATAAACCTTCCTCTTGAATCACTCTATTCCTTGAACTGCACTATAATCCTCTAGTAGTATCACAGAGAGACAGACGGCGGGAAGCGACTTTGTTATATACTAACAAATTATGTAGAGATGTAATGTAAACCCTTTTTTATTCCAAATCTAAATATACATCAGACAGAAATAGACATATAGAGAAGTAAGTGACTGTAATTGTCTTAATTAAAAAATAAAGATTATTTAAACCTATAAGATGGAAATTTTAAGTATAATACTTATTGCGCATTTCGAGGTTTTTGTTTGAGGTTTTCCCAACGATTGAAATAATAATATAATAGGTCGACAGCTCATCTTGGCTTGCTGGCTGAGGTGTCCATCAAGGCTTATGATTGTCTGATGACAGTTCTTTTGTAATAGTAGTTTGTACAAATTAATTCTCATTACAATACAATTGGCGTTAGTGGAACCACTTATGTTTTGATTTGTCCAATACTTTGTGAAATTAAAAAAATAATTTGGTCAGAGTTGGTATTGGAGCAATTATGTGGATAATGAACTCACTTGTTCACGCATTTTGGAGGCTATTGAAGCAAGATTTGTACTTACTGTTTGATGGCATGTATAAGTGTAAGTATTTATTGTATTCTCTAGTTACTCATTGAAATTCTAACTTTTAACGCCTTTAGCGTTTTAACTTTAAAATGTATTATTAGTAAATAATTATTAACTTTTTGGTCTCCAATATCCATTCGATTCGCCACAGCAAATTCTCTTTCCTAATAAGATTTTTTTTCTTTACGAAGATATATTTATTTTAATTCGTCTTAGAATTTCATTGCTGATATGGTGAATGAATGGTGCATCTAACGGGCTCAATTTCGAACCACCATCTATTTCTGTCTTTGAGGAAAGATTTGTTTGTTTGTTTTTTTACGATTTACCTCAAAAACTACTGGACCGATTTTGAAAATTCTTTCACCAATAGAAAGCTACATTATCAGCGAGTAACATTTATTATTTGCGATTTTTTGTTTTTGAGCGACCCGCCAACGAGGCCAGGATGTACTTATTACTAGTTATAAATAAGATAAAATATGAGTAGACCACAATTTTCAATAGCCACGTCTTTCGATACTTCAAAGATTATAGTTTGTTCACAAAACAATATACAGAAAATATTGTGTGAACAATATGTTACATCAAATACTTATTTTAAAGTAATTGCTTAGACATTGGCTAACTAGGTCTTTAAGAGAACGATAAATGTATCTTCAAGCAATTTTGTTAGCCTCTTGATTGTTACATGATTAACTTCTATTCGTATGTCACGACATTTTGTGTATATGTTTTATAAAGGCGTGACATAGATATTTATCGTCAATTTGTTAAGGGGCCCGGGGTGTCCAATTACGCCTCAAATCTATACGTATGTTAAACAGGAGAATCAAAACGTCTGTACAGCAGGGACATAGCTTATCCTTGATGTGCCCTGTATCAAAATTTGGTGGGGGGCACTTCTTCCTTACTGTGGCGAAGCCCTAATGGAAGGTAAATTTTCGCTTACATGTAGCGAGAGGGAGTTGATACGGCTGATACGGCAGTAGCTACGCTCGTACTGTACAAGGAACAATTTAGCAGAATTAGTGAGGGGACGATTCATAAAGGGAACAGCATACATAAAAATCAATTTGAACATTTTAGTCCGTCTGTTTGTTCGCTTATCTTCAAAGATACTGAACTGATGTAGTCTTGACACGTAAATTGACCTTAGTCTGGGGTAACTTCAAAACTTGTTTCATTGAAAACGGATGTCGGGAAGAAAAGTTTTCTTCATTTAACAAGCTTGCTTAGAAGCTTATCTTAAGATGCCGTAGCCATAAGGTAGTACATAATAAAATTAAATACCCGAGTTAGTTTTTGACTGACTTGAGTTTTTTTCTAAGCTATTGTATTTAATTTTTTATGGACGTTCATAAGTGTACATTGTGTTACCTTAATTAATCAATTATAATTTGATTTGATTCACACTTCATATTATAAAAAGGTAGTGATTGTATGTATTGAGTAATTTCTGGTACTGAAGTCTAAGATAATTTTAACAACTCTTTCACCAATAGGATGGTAATGTAAGTTTTGTTCTAAAAAATATATGTAATTAAATGAAATCGGAAGAAAATGCGGCTTTTCAGCGTGCACTGTCTAAACGGATGAGCTTGCTTGCTCTTAAGTTAAAAAAAACACAAAAGATATATCTTTCATTTGTATTGAATCCGCTATAAATGAATTCCAGTATAAAAAATTATCATAATAAAGTAAGATTACAATATGGATATATTATACGTCTAAACCTGTAAGGTGAATGACATCTTAAAAGACGAAAGTAAAAAAATAAATATACAGAAACATGAATTGAGGAGAGCGATGAAAACAGAAGTTTTCATTTAAAGTACATTTAGATAGTAAAATAATTATAATATTCATTAGTGTACTATTTAGATAATAAATTAATTTATGCAATTGCAAATTTTTTGTTTTCCTCTTTTCGTTGTAGGCTTTATATGTATTAACTATACCTATGTTTTTGTTAACTTTAACATTATCTAACATTCCATTCAATTGTATTCTATAATTAAGGTTAAAAAAAGATTGTTTTCAAAATATAATGATGAGTATGATTATCACCTCGGTCCAAATGGCTATGTTCTGTAGAACCATAAATCGTCTATGGTTCGCTAATACTCAGCACATCAAAATGTTATTGTGTGTGAAACAATGCCGGACGTCCTTAAAGGCTGTCCATAATCACCTGTTAGTTGTGACGTCTGGATACCAGCCAGATTTTCCGCCTCAAAGCCTTCGCAGTTCGACCCGTAAACTCGATCGAAACGATAATGTAATTACCGCTGTAAACAATGGAGACGCAAGGCGGCATTCGGGCGACGAACACCGCGCTTGACGCACGCGTTTTACCTGAATAGGTATTATTTATCTCAATTTATCGTGAACGAATTCAAACATTCAAAAAAATGAGACGTTCATTGACGACGCAGGAGTGATGGATCATCCGCCGCGGCCTTATCATATAATTCGCAAACAGCCTCGAAATTGACTTCCCGCGAAAAAAGCGCGATAACTTTTAGAGTGAGTTTTGATAATTTTTCTGGCTATACAGTGGCAGTGCCTCTCATTTGTTACGCTTCATGAATATTCATGATTTTGTATATTTATGCGGAAAACTCGTTATCTGAAGTTATTGTTCTGGTATCATTGTTATGATGATCGGTGTGTAGTGGCCAGCAACGCGTAAGCAGAACAAAATGGGCAAAGATTAGCGGAAATAATAATTTCATTGTAGTGACATGAACTTGTGTATTTTAAAAGACTACGAAAGTAAGATGTAGGTTGCTATTTGTGACTTTATCACTTCGTAATATTATTGTTACGAAATAATTTAAGTATTTTTATAGTCATAATATTATTACTTTCAAGGTACCGTGTTAATTTTCCATCGGTCACGTGCTCAGATGAGTTCGCGGTCCATTGGATAACAGACTTGTATTGAACTTGAAAATAATGATCCGTCGTAAAAAAAATATTTCAGAGATGTTATGTGAAGTTTAGCACGGCGTAAAACTTGTATGATAGTTATTCGAACAATAAGTAATTTGGGTTTAGTACATAGATGTCATATCAGTTCTGAGTCAAATGTGGATATTATTTACATAATATTAGTAGTGGCGTAACTAATAAAATACAAAAAAAACGAAGTTGCAATTATCATGTATTAACTCTTATGACTACTGAGCTCATATCGGGTATAGTTTTTCGTTAAATAGGTATAAACGATCTAATATGACTAGTAGAGAAATAATTTGTTTTCACGTCTTTATCTCGGTTTTCTTTATCTTTAGTAATCACGTGCTCTGCTATTCTTTATGACATGTTGGTTCATGTAATTTTTCCTCGTTATGAAGGAGATAAACATTTAATATTTCTTCGAATTGGTTTAGCACGACTATAAAGAATTGTAACAATTACTTAATTGAGTAACTTTATGACATTTGGGTTTTTGACGTCAAAATTAATGATTCGATAATTACGTACAATCCTTTGATATTTATAGTGTTGTGAGAACAATTTGATATTTAAAGAAAGGTCTATATTTATTATCAGAATTCTAGTAATTAATTAATATTTTGAGGTCAAAGGCAGTAGTAATGGAGTTCGTAGATTTTTCTTACCTTAAGAACTTATTTTACCTGTCCTAGCATAATGAGCTAATAACTCGCGTGCCTCGCCGTCTACTGGACGTCTCATAGTTCGATTATTGTATTTGCAGATAAATAAATTCCTAGAGCGGTTACGCCGTAACTTAGTGACTTAGGAACTATCAGCGATATAGATTAACGCGTGTGGCCGCAGTGAATTGAGTGAAGTGTCGGAAAAGTGATGAAAATAGTGTGAATAACATCGGATGTAACTTTGGTTAAAAAAAACTGGAGGTCGACACGTATGACGTGTCAGTTGTCGTGGAGCTGACAACTAATGTCGTTCCAATTGATGACGGTATGTACATATAATATTAAATATGTTATTTATTTTTGACGGTCACGTTGTGATGGAGGTTCGAGTCCCGCCAGTTGTGTATACTTCGGCCATTAAACATTAACATTAGCCTAGGCCTAGGCCTAGCATGACAACCACGACAAAATTTTGTCGACCGTTTTGTCGTGTTTTTAATCGATTATCTCTTTATGTCTTCCGGGATTAACATGATATGGCAAAAGTAGAGATATTTGTCGATTTAGATATCTTGTCTATCAAAGTTGTCGATATCGAGATATCTTATTTTGTCTTCACTCGTCCGCGAGATATCTCTTGATGGTCATGCTAGGCGAACAGGTGGAAGGAGTATCGCATTCCGACCGGACCATCCTTTATAAAAGCTGTGAAATACTCGCGTCTCGGTTTTAGTCTCTGTATGTAGTTCCGAATGCCTAAAGTAAAAAACAGTTTGGTAGAGTATTATAGAATGACATTAAGCGGATGTGATATCTGTCACTGAGGCTGAGGTTTACCGTCTTGTATCATCGATATCTGACTTTGAAAAAGCAATCTCGCAATAGTACCTAATTGTTTTAAATGATTAATGCCTAGATATTAGCTTGTTTCTATTTTCAACTAAAATTTTATAATAAAATATGATAATTGATGATTACATGCGATATGTCAAAAATTTTAAATACGAGTACAGTATATAATATGTTTGAATAATGTAGAGGAAGTTAACGGCGTGGTGGCTTTATACGAAAAGTTTAAAAATAAAACTTTTATTTTATTTTCCGAACATAAATCTTAATAATTAACTTTGCAGCGTTATTAATGTGTTTATAAAGTTTACAGTACCAAAGTTCTATTTGTCATTTAGTAATCTGTTTTTTTTTTATGTTAGAGTAGCTACGCGCCCCGGCTTCACACGGGTGCAATGTAGATGTACTATACACAAAACATAGCCTATGTTACTCGCTGATAATGTAGCTTCCTATTGGTGAAAGTATTTTCAAAATCGGTCCAGTAGTTTTTGAGTCTATTCATAACATACAAAAATATTAGTATTTATAATATTAGTATAGATTAGTATAGATATCGACAGACGAGCATGAGGTTCACTTGATGGTAGGTGATATCTCAGCAACAGAACATGAGTCAATGATGCGCTGTCGACCTACTTTTTACTTCGGGCATTCGGAAATTCATAGACTGAAACTGAAACGCGCAATATGCACTTCACGGTTTTTCTATCTATGAACGGTGGTTCGTAACCCGGTCGGAATTTCGATATTCCTCCCACCCGTTCAATGCCCGAAGTTACCAGACGTAGGGAAAACATGCTTGCAGAAAATTATAAAAATGACATCCCGGTGGGATTCGAACCCACGACCCATCGATGCGCACGGGAGGTGTTCTACCGAAAGCGCCAACGAGCCCGTCCTATATTCTGATTTTAAATCTCTTCTTAATTTTGTCTCTTAAATTATAGTTACTAAATATATCTAGGGAATTTCAGTGCGCTGATATCAAGTTACAATCAGAAATAAGCAATTGTTTGAAAAACTGTTTTTTACGCAAATTGTGCTTGAATCAAACTCTATCAACTATCAACGTCCGATCAATGGCATTGCATTCGTGTGTCGTGTTGTAAAACTTTTCAAGAGGTAATAAGACGGCTGAGTGAATATTATATATCAGCTTTCCTAGCCGAGAATCGAACCGGTTGATTTAAAAATGGAAAACCCAACTATAACTATATATACTATAACTATAGTATAACTGCACCATTGTAATGTAAGCTACATAAGGATACAATTCTAGGAAGAAAAATAAAATTGCAAATTAGATTATTTTATCCATAAGATTTTATCATTTATTTCTTCAATGTTGACTAAATTAACTAAGGTACTTATTTCGTACTGAAAAATATATATGCCATTAATCTGAGTATTATATTAATTAATTATAATAATTAATATTATAAACGTAGATATACTCTTTTTAATATTAAATAGTGAAGTGTTTCTCAAATTGGTTAACCCGTTTCAGAACCTCTACTAAGTAAACTCTACTTCTCAAATAAATAGTGTAAATAAAAAAAAAACAAATTAATTTATTTTTTAAATAAATGTAAAAATATTATTGAAAATTTACTCTTTTTTGAATTTGGAGTTTCTTGGCTTTATTATTTACATAACATAATCTATATAATTGTTATGTGAAACGTTTAAGTAAAGCGTGTATACATCATTATCACAAAGTACGTGTTAAAATACATGCAAGGTGGATTAAAGTGCAAGTGTATTTGTTCGGATATAATTCCCTCAATTAGACCGTAAATAATAATATATAATTATCTTAGTGCTCATTTAATCGTTGTTGTTCAGATCCAAATACCGTGATTAGCAATAAAGTCAGATGGCTCGACTTTAAGCATCACAATTATTTACTTCTCACTTAATGCAAAAAATAAACAATTATTCAAAGCTACTTTTTTTATTAATGCGTGTATCACACTTTTAAATAAGATACTTTATATCAGATCCGGTATAAAGTATTTTATTTAAAAGATTTACTAAGTATTATATAATTTATTTTCTTGAAAATTCGATGTTTGTTACGACATACTAAATATTAAAGAAATGAAAAAAGAGAATTCCCGAGTCCCCAATTGGGGCATGGGAGAGACACTTATGTCTATTTCACTCATCATTTTTCCTTACAATTGATCACCTTGACTGATCTGTCTTCTGAGGGCCTAGCACGAACGACTATCGAAAAAGTATTCGAGTCGCCAATCTGTCAGTTGCATGAGAAATCATTTGAAATTTTATACAAATGACAGCTCGACGATACGAATACTTTTTCGATACTTGTCCGTGCTAGGCCCTCTGGGTACATCTGCCCTACCGAAACATCTTTTTAAATTGTTTGCCCAGGACACAAATCCGGGACATCCTTTGCGAAACGCGCCTACTCAGTGGTAGGCTCAGTAGCCACGGGCGCGTTCTTTTTTTAAATTATGACATGGACAGACGAGCATAAGGTTCAAGGTGATGGTAAATCATACCCCAGGCACAGATCAGTCAATGATGCGCTGTCGATCTACTTTTTTACTTCAAGCATTCGGAAATCCACAATCTGCACTTCACGGAATAGTTCATATTGGTATAATTTGTTTATGATTTGCAAACCGAGTATTGTTTTATTGCATGTGCCAAAACAAATACCTTAGTGCTCTACATTTGATAGCTAGGATATATTTATTTTGGACTTATTACTCGCTCTTTTATTGCCATATTATTTCCAACTTGAGGTAATTGCTAGCTAAGCCATTTTTCCTTATACGCGTTAGATAAAAGAGGCTTTTCTATATAGAGTAATTGACTAGCCTTGCTCGAATATAAGTGTTTGTGCAATGGAGAGCGACGTGGCCTTCTCGATACGTCTGACTGCTGAAGATATTAAAACGAACTCAGGCCCTAGCACGAATGACTTGCGAGAAATTATTCGTATCGTCGAGCTGTTACTTGTATGAGAAATTTTATATCATGTTTCAAATTCTTTTTTTCACCTAAGGCACCGGTAAGGTTCACGCGCAACTCATTCCACGTACAATAAAACTGTGGAATGAATTACCACCCTCCGTGTTTCCATACGACTACGACCTCCGCGTTGGTTTAAAAAAGTGAGCCTATAAATTTTTTAAAGGCCGACAATGCATCTGAGACTTTTTAAGTCGCGGATGCCCATAGGCGGTGGTGATTACTTACCATCAGGTTACCCACCTGCTCGCTTGTCCGCTCTATTATTAAAAAAAAACGAGTCAAGGATCGAAGCCGGGACTTCGTAGCTGAATGCTACGTACATTTACTGAGCGACGTGGTCACTGGTCACATGAACCGTAAAACTAGGCCATAACGCACATTATGGTCAATGAAAGAGTTATAAAACCGAAGTTTTTGTGATATTGTCTTTTATTAACGCGAGTATCACACATTTAAATAAATAACTTTTATCGGATTAAAACGCGATTTATTCATTATACATGTATTTTATTAGCATGTATCAACCTTCCTTATCCTTAGAAATAGATGGCGTAAGTAAAATAATAAATAAAGCTTTGTGAAAATTCAAATCAAACAGCTTTCTGAAAAGTATTGGAAACGTCGTGATAAATAATGTATATAATATAAAATAAATTGAGTTTTGATCCGGAATAGGTGTTTTATTTAAACACATTGCCTATAACCGAAGTATGACTCCGATTCTATTTCCGACTCTTATCAGAACCTTTCTACTCAGCAGTCATAATCTAAAATATTGACTTTGCAATTTCTAAGATTTATTGTAATTTAATACATGGCTATTATCATATTGTTCTTAATATTATAAGGCATATCAAAAGTAAACATATTCATTCATGGATTTTGTGATTATGAAAATCTCAATTTTGAGTTTGAAGAAACTCAGTTTAAAAAGTTATATTTTTTAAAAACACTTAAAGACACTTAATTACTTACTCAGAAGTCAGATCTTATATTATACTAGCTGTTGCCCGCGACTTCGTCCGCGTCAATTGAATCATCATTGAATCTAGTTTTGCGTGTTTTATTTTCATATACATGAGAATGTCTGATTATTTTGTCTGTTTTCAAGAATAAATTTTGACTTATTTCAAATCTTGGAATACGCTCTCATCAACCGATTGGGTTTTATATTCCGAATTCAGACAATGTTGCTGGCAAATGGACAACTTATCATCTGTACCAATGTGTCTTAGTATCAGTTTAAGTATTCATTTGTTATATCTTGTAATATCTCATAAATATTTAATTCATATCGTAGAACCAATACTTTTTCATTTAATCATTATTATGTCTAAAACTTAAGTCAGTTAAAAAACAACCCTGAGACAATCCATTAAATTGATATAAACAAAAGATAGTTTCAAAGCCCTGCCCTCAAAAGATATAAAGTAATTGGCCCTGATGTTTTGCGGAGCCTCTCCCATCGTTGACATAGCCCATTTCACCGACCTTCTAATAATAAAATGGAGTATCCATAGCTTTATCTATATGTCAGCGTTAAGTGATTTGACGACCATATACATAGTATTTACGGAAGGAAGGAATACCGAAATGCAAACTGGGTAAAAGAACCACCGTTCAAAGTAAAAAAAGCTGTGATTTTGCGATTACGCGATTTTTTCGAATTATTAAAAAAATGGTTGATACCGTATCTTTAATTTTACTGTGGCTGAGGTATCAACTAAGTAACATTATGCTCGATATTTGGCTTTAAAATACTTAACATTAACTTGATTATTATCATATTATGTTTCTTTTTGATTTAACTTTGGTTTTCTGAAAAAAATACGAGATTGGTTCATAATATTATTTATCACACATACACGTTCACAACATTTCGAAGGCATCAAACCCATAACAAGCCTTATTATGTAGTTTAACATTATTATTATTATTATGAAACATATATATTTCATTAAAACATTTAAAATTGGATATCGTGCAAAAAATTGCTTAAATTATTTCGTGTCTATGAAGCCACATCACCCTTAATTTTGGCGCTTTTTTCCGCATTATACCATATTTTATCGTTAAACGTGAAACAAATATGATAAACATAACAATTAATATGTAGTTAGAATAAAATGTAGGTGATAAAAATGTTGAGACTAGACAAACTAAATTATTGTCCTTATAAGATACGGAAGACTGACTTTATATGGTAAAATCATCTTTCAACATAGTCAATTATGTATATATGTCGTTGAGAATTTCTCAAGATTCCTAAGATGTTATGTGGTAAGCTAATGTTGATTACTTTTAATTAAGCAGGTAATCAGAGTACTCTTCATTATTATGTCATTCTTGTTATTTAAAACCGAACCGTGTATATAATAATAATATTTACTCATCTCACAGTCTCCCGCGACCACGGTTGCTGAAAAGCATCCGAAACGTCGGGATAAATATTTTAAATAATAAATCGCGTTTTCATCCGGTATACAGTATTTTATTTAAATGTGTGATACTCGCGTTAATAAAAGACAATAATATTATATTTACTCATCACTCATTAAATCATTGAAGATCCGACATATAAGTAATTTTTTGCTTTTAATTTGGCTGGCATAAGTTTACGGTCATATTTGTTTACTTCCGCCTGGATGTTATAATTATTATAATAAGCAAACAATGATAAGTTTCTCGTGATACCGTCATGGAGTGATGGATTATATTTTTATATCCAATTTAATTTATAACTGGAAAAAGGGTTTTTCCTCTGACGCCTGTCGTTGTCAATATCCCACGTACTCGCACGAAACGTTTCTCTACCTCCTTCATCGTGAGAACTTGTAAGGATTGGAATTCACTGCGGGCGTCCGTATTCCCGCCAACATACAATCTGGGTATTTTCAAGAAAAATGTGAATAGGCATTTGTTAGGGAATTATCATGGTCCATCCTAGACCGCGTTGTCACTTACCATTAGGTGAAAAGCAGTCAAATGATCGTTACTGTAATTCAAAAAAAAAAAAACGACATTTTTTCTAAAAAGTACATTAAAAGAACACAATAGGTATTTTAATAACATTGAAAATCCTTATTAATCTACAATATATAAATAAACATTGCAATATTTGCACTCCTAAACTATTCATCCGATTATGATGAAACTTTGCTGAGTTGTTCTGCATACGCAAAGGTCCTGTCTCAAAAAAATAAAAAGAACTCGCTAGATGGCGCTAAAGAACATCAACTTCTACACTGTTCATTTTACCTTAGTAAAATTATCCTAATAAAAATGAATAAATTCGTTGATATAAATAGAAACATATTTTGTAGTAAAAGATTGTGGTTGTTGGCAGTGGCGTAGCATAGGTAACTATCACCCAAAGCCGCCCCCTTATTTTTGCAATTGATTATTAAAATTTGGGCATCTTATTGAATAACACTAACCTAAAGAGAAACTCTGTTATTACGGTGATGTCGTAACAAAAAAAAACGTTGAAGGAAGTCATTTTTACCGTTATCTGTGAAATGCCGCCCCCACCAAAGTGCCGCCCGGGGCGGACCGCACCCCCCGTGCTACGCCACTAGTTGTTGGTTGTTTGTTACTCAAAAACACGAAAATATAAGAAAAATGGAAAAGGCAGGGAGGAAAAATATGTTAACGATCTTGGCATGTGATTTGTGTTTGCTATAAAAATTTAAATCATGAGACTAGGTTTTTATGTTTTATTAAAGGGAACAATAGAAATTAAGGTGGTTCGTTTTCCATACAAAAAGTCATCCTTTCCGGGAGTTCTTTGCACGGAGTTAATAAAATAATGTTACTTTATACAGAAATCATGCATATTACAACGTGAAATATTTATTAAGAAATCTTTCACGTTGTTATATGCATGATTTCTGTATAAAATACATTATTTTATTAACCCGCGCAAAGAACTCCCGGAAAGTAAATAGTTGCACAAATATTTAGTATCGAAACTCTAAACTGACTTCGTTAATAATCATGACTTTTTGTATGGAAAACGAACCACCTTAAGAGTATCGATCTAAATATATTAAACAAACTATCTTGTATAGATAAGAGTCTGTTTTATAGGTTAATAATACGTTTTTAATGCACTGTAGAGTCTGAAATTGATAAAATTTTCCGGCATTAGGACAAAGTCGTTAAGATGTTATAAAAATATATTCCAATCATTAGTTAAATCAGTTTATAAAAACTATTATTTCCATTAATATTTTGATAAGCAAAATAATATGAGAAAAAAATTGACATTTTAATTTATTAATTGCTGCTATTAATATTGTCTTTTATTAACGCGAATATCACACATTTAAATAAAATACTGTATACCGGATTAAAACGCGATTTATTATTTATATTGTTTAAATTATTTATCCCGACGTTTCGGATGCTTTTCAGCAACAGACAGCCCCCCCTCCCCAGGAGTCTCCCCGCGACCACGGTTGCTGAAAAGCATCCGAAACGTCGGGATAAATAATGTAAACAATATAAATAATAAATCGCGTTTTAATCCGGTATACAGTATTTTATTTAAATTGCAGCTATTGCTAAAATGATTAATTTGGATAATATGATAACATTTAAATTTTTCACAGGTCAAATGAAATGGTATTCTTGTTTTAATTCAAAATTTTAAATTCCGTCTCTTCATTAATTTAGACTTTGACCTTTATTATTTATTACGTATTATCTTAGAGTAGTGAGAATTAGCCTTATATTAAATCTAAATGAACTTATAATTTTCTATATTGCGTTATTATTTTATGGATAGCTTCTAAAAAAATATAGGCATAACCTCTTGAAAGCAGATTGTTCATTATTAATTTGTAAGAAAAAAAAAATACTTATTACTCGTCACAGTAATCAATTCTCACTTGAGAATTTGTCCCCTAGAGGGGCATGTCACACATTTTTCTGTATCTGTTTCACTGATATTTTTTCTTAATAGATTAGCAGATAATAATCAGCCGTCTCTCTGCCTCTGCCTGCTCAACAAAACTATTTAAATTCGGGACCTTCGTTGCTAAATACAACATATAAATTACTACTGACTACTGAGCTACGGATGTCACAGTAATTGACTATTTAAATCGTTTATTAGTTACTAGCAATTCCGCGCGATGTCGCGTTAACCAAATATTTATAGCAGCTTGAAAAAAATACTATGTGAACGCATCCAATCTCAACTAATGTCGCTAAATAACCTTCATTTAAAAAAAATCTATTTGAAACTAAATATTGTTCTCCAAATTTAATATTAAATAGAGATTATATTATATAATAATTATATTATTTATTAAGGCTAGCATAGACAAAAGTATTCGTATTCTAGCACTGATATAATTATTATCTGTATACTAGCAGCAGATATTGTTTTTTTTTGGAAAATATGATGTCGGACTCAAAACCCCACGGAAATTGAAAAAAAATGGCGGGAAGTAACGTAAGACATAATTAAGGAGAGATATAAGGAAAATACAATATAAGACTAGGCGGTATGGTCGAAAGACTTTAGTCTGTCCTATGGGTGAAAATAATAATAATCAATCCCCACGGCTGGTCTTTATGTGAATTCTTGGGGATAAATCAATCGCAAACATAAAACTAGGTGACTTTCCAATGATGTTGTATTGAAACATACAAATACTTTAATTCTATTCAAAGACAAAAAATCCATATTCGCCTTAAATACATAAATACATCGTGTACATTGTCCTATAACAACAGTTATACATTGTTTATCCACTAAACTACTTACAGAACGTGCTTATCGCTGTTAAATTACTTGCAAAATATAACCTTGAGTTGGAATAATTAATCAAATTGACTCGTTAAATCCCGTCTTGACGTTGATAACACAACTGTTTTTGTCAACTAAACATTTACCTTTCATGAAGAATTTAACGTGATATAAGATTTTCATTATGTGTTCTGCTGATATGATTTATCATTTTATTTCTTTTTTTTTTTGTTAAGATTCCATCAAGTTTCAGTCGATTCAAGCGTAAACACAGCTCATTGACGAGGACTCCCATTTTGCGGTGATGATCGCTGTTCATCACTGGATTATCTGGAATAAAATGTAGGGATTGTTAGTAGTAAGTCATATTTAATCCCGATTAAAAGTAAGTTAGTCGCTTTCATAATATAAGACTACTAGTTTGGAAGAGTATATATAGGTCTTTAAATTTTGTCTGATATAAAAATTTGTTCGTACTTGTTCATACTCTTACAACTCTTCATGATACTACGGGGATTTCCATATTCTCCTCTGTCTGCTTGATCTTATTGTAACATACGATTTAATTTAAAAAATCTGCACTTAACTAGTTACTTACATAAACATGAAGTAACAACTCTATTTGATTATCTTTTATTCTTAAACTTAAATAATTTAAAATAATGAGTTCATCATAATCGTCACTTTATATGACGGTTCTAAACGAAATGTATCCTCTCATCAATAATTTCATTAAATCACATCTGTTTTCTGTGTTCGCAGATCACATCTTATTGTTTCATCGCCAAGATAATGAATATAATAAAAATAAGTCCTCTTTGTTTACAAAACTCTAAAAACAATTTTTAGGTTAGGAAAACTTCCCCATCTCGAGTTAATGCGTCCTGTTATTCCAAGACTATTTTTCCCTACTTGTTCCTAACTTGCCGTTACCTTATCTCTGTGAATCTTAACTTTTACTAAGGGCCCTTTCCAGGGATAATTAATATATATAATAAGCAAAATAAGAATAAGCCATATTATTAAGCCAGTAAGACTTGATATGTAAACGACTCAACTCCATTTTAAATAAATGTAGAGCCGTCAGTTTTGTTCTTAGGATAGTGGCAATAATACATACGAGTAATATAGATCAAAATGCCTCTCCATTAATCTTCTAAGGCATGTAATATCCAACGGTATTAGTAAAGGGCTTAATTGGTTAGCTTACTATTATATTACAATATATAAAACAGAAGGCTTTATCCTTTTATAAATTAGCGATGGATATGAATAGATTTCCTACATATTGTTATGACATTTTACGTTCCGACTCCACGATCACTTCCTTATCGCCAAAGCAATTTTCAAATAACATCTATTATGTAAAATGTACATTTATCTCGAAGAGCTCTTGAAGCCTTGGACGGTACAATGTAACTATTTAAGATTCATGAGTTTTACACTCAGTGGAATTTTCAATTTTGTTTAAACTTTTCGTAGCGACGCGACGCGATGCCATGTCACGTCAATACGGAACAATAAACCCGATGTCAGTTGAAACGATTATAAAATATTAATTGAAACGGCAGCCGATCCGTAACAATGCATTTTTGGCTACTTGCCTACATAACTTTACATCTTATTACATACTCGTATTATGTCATTATATAACGGTATAGATTATAGATACATATTGTTCCCATATGTGAAATGATTTTTTAAACCATATATAAGTAAGTAACTATAATTATATATTTACTAATTAGACTTTCAAGACCAACGTTTTCTTTATTTCCAAAAAAAATATAAAACCGAACCTTTTGCGTGGCTTTGGACATTTGTGCAAAATATTAAGTGAATTAATCTCGGGTATCCTACTAAATTTCATCGAAATCCAACCAGACATTTAAGGGTGATTGAGAAGAAAATATACTGACTTCGCACGGTGCTGTGTAGATGTAATGTAGATAAAAAATAAAAATGCCTATGTTACTCGCTGATAATGTAGCTTTCTATTGGTGACAGAATTTTTAAAATCGGTCAAGGAGTTTTTTAGTTAAATCGTAACAAACAAACAAACAAATCGTTCCTCTTTATAATATATAGAAGTAAAATTGCTTAAGTCATACTAAGTTATTAGCCTGCGAACATTTTCTGTATTTTTGTAATTCCGTAACAATGAAGTGTTCAATGAAATATTCTCGAAGATTCCGTGAAAATAAAATGTTATTGCATCTCTCCAAAGTTGCATCCATGTGTTGCATAATATACTTTTATTGGGAAGTTGTTTACCTACATTACGAAAATATTATCTTGGTTAAAAATATAACAGAAACCTGTTCCTTAGGTCCCAAACCTTATTTTTGGACAAAGGATTAACAGGACAAGATGAGACAATGTTTTTGATGAAAATTATCGAATCTGTCAAGATATTTGATAAAGCGTAATTAATAGATGCTACGTATTCTTATGCAGGTGTATTTTCGGTAGAGTATATTCCGAACTGGTATATTTAAAAAAAATACTTCGAAATACAAATATTTTTGAGCTTTAAATTGTGTGTCATTGAGATTGTTTTTATTACTCAGTGATAGTTTTAGAGGCACCTAGAACGGACACGGTGCAGTGTAAAACTGCACTTTGCCCCCTTGAGGCAGACAGTTGTTATTTCTCCTTCACTATATTATTTCCGCGCTTCTGGAAATAGCTAATATGGTCAACAATTTAATGATTATTTTATTTACTGACTTCATTCCAAAAGCATTCGAACTTTTAATAATTATAAAGCGATTTTTCCTAATAGACAATTGTTTGATCACTATCCACTATTTTGACGAGCTCGTTGGCGCGTTCGGTAGAACATCTGCCGTGCTCATCGATGGGCCGTGGGTTCGAATCCAACCGGG
Source organism: Anthocharis cardamines (assembly GCA_905404175.1). NCBI lineage: Eukaryota > Metazoa > Arthropoda > Insecta > Lepidoptera > Pieridae > Anthocharis > Anthocharis cardamines. The sequence goes on from FR989962.1 coordinate 8,765,069, forward strand.
CCGACATGGTTTTTATTTTCTGTAAGCATGTCTTCCCTACGTCTGGTTACTTCGGGTATTGAACGGGTGGGAGAAATATCGATATCGTAGTAAAACACACTTCTATAATTATATCATAATATAGGAAGTAAGGTTATGAAGGATTAATTTCTTATAAATCCACGTCAACTAAGTTGTTTACATCAGTTATTACTCGGAATTCGTAATTTTATAGTACACACATATTTTATAAACCACAGAGTGGTATAAAATTTGTGTAAATATTAACAGATTAATCAGTACTAGGAATTTTGTGTATTGAATTTTTATTCTGTTTGCTACTCTGGCTTTAGCTGCGTATACTATTATTTTAATACTTTTACGGCGGCGCGTACCAGCGGTGGAACGCATTTGATTGTTTTCTAATTGTAGGATCAACATTTCTGTTACCTGGCAACAAGAGTAATGCTGAAACGGAAACACTTGCTAAAAATGTTTCTTTCACGCTTTGCTATTAGCTCTATCGCGATAGAGAGAAGAGTTCTGTTGTAGCCACCCGGAAAAAAGACATGAAATTATGTCGCCGGCTTTATTGAATTAAAATACGTTAAGTGCTCTTTTTTACGTTATATGCTCTAATTTAAAAGAAAAATAGTCGAGGGAGTCGCGCTATTAGGAGGCTTTATCAGTGTTCGCTTTACGATTAAGTTCACGTAAACATCTACGGCTTAAGCACGAATAATTTGTAAAAAAGTATTCGTATCGTCGATCTATCATTTATTTGTAATTTCAATATTATATATCTCATCAGTGATTGAGTAGACTATGAGTACGATATGCTATAATATATCTTCGGTATTGAAGCCGCTATATGCTTTAGTTTTTACATAGAAGTGACACACTGTTCCTACAAAAAGATGCTTTGGAGCAAATTTGAATTTCTGATCGATGTTTACGCACTGAGTTATACGCTTAGACTGATGCTTAGCTCCAGAACGGGTATACAGGTATACATTTAAGCATACACAAACCTCTCAGCTGTTTTATGCAGGTATACAATAACATTAGTAGCAATGAGCTTCGACATTGCCGTGCGCACAGAACAGAAGAAGTATTTTCCCTGTTCTGTGGCCGTGCGGCTTACACCGCCCAACTATAAGTCGCTCTCGAATTTATGTTAAAACTTTCCTAGTATTTCGAATTTCGATTTAAATTTTCTACAGCATATTCTTTGAAGTCAATCATAAAAAATATCGATTTTTCAAAACCAAACCTCCAGACTATCCTTAATAAATAACGTAGATAATATTATTTATATGACCTGACTTCTAACACAGGATCTCCTAACTAAAAAGTCACATTTAAAATTATATACTAAAATGGATTTCTAAGAATTTTATTATTATACTCCCTTCTTTACATTTAATTAAATAATATTTCAAAAAGTATAAAAGTTGGGGGTCACCAAACAATGCCATAATCAGCCCAGGCTACCGGTGGGGCAAGGCAGAGAGAGGAACTTCTCAATATATCTGACCCTTGACCTAGCGCCTAAGTGAGAGCTTCTTAAGGTATTATTAATATTTCAACCTTAATGTACTAATAAAAATCAAATGTTAACAACCTAGTATATTGAAGTCAGGTGTCGAATTGATAAGAATGGAAATCGTATGTAATAACCGTATAACAACGCATGTTAAAATTATCAAAACATAACTGACCGTTGTATTTAGAAAAGCTTGACAAATAAACAATGCTATTGGCTTAAATCAAATTTCATGCCTTTATCCTAATTATTTTTCTCGTGGTATGAAAAAGATTAGCCTACATCATTTGCTTTAAAATAGCACAGTATCCTAGCGTACAGAACACTAAATTTTAACAAGTATCAAAAACTACTAAAATAAACATCAATAAAGATATTGTAAAACTATTTTTTTATCTCTATCGTGATATAATATTGTCACAGGTATTATGGCAATAATCGGGTGTAAGTCAGATCATCAATGGATCAATGGTGTCTGTGATTTTTTTATAAATATAACTGGCTTCGCACGGGTCTAGATTTTTTAACAAAAGTAGCAGTGGTTGGAAATAGAAGAGTGAAAATATAGGGTTGTATGTATTTTTTAATGCCACATAATAAAAAAATAAAAAAAAATTGGGGTCGACACCCCTTATCAGATAGGGGTTTGAAAAATATATAGTAGCCGATTCTCAGACTTACTGAATATGCATAAAAAATTCATAAGAATCGGTCGAGCCGTTTCGGAGGAGAATGGGAGCGAGCATTTTGACACGAGAATTTTTATATTAGATTTTTATATGCCTTGCTTCTCTAAAGAATAACTCTATTGAATAAAGACAATAATCTTTATAATATATAAAAGAGATTTCCACCTATATAGTCACTCATCACGATATCTCTGGAACCATAAGGCGTAGCGACTTGAAATATGGTAGGAATATTCCTTTCGCCGAGTAGAGGTCAGCTAAGAACGGATTTTACGAAATTCAACCCACAAGGGGGGTTGCGGGGGCAATTGCTAGTGTTATATATTATAGGTAATTTTAAGTAGAAGAAAAATATAGTAATTAAGTTAACACACAAATTACAAAGACAAAAACAAATGACTGAATAAAAATATGTACGTGAGGTGACTAAACAGGGAGCCGCTCAGAATGTGTTCCAACACAGATGTGATGCAACGTTGATCTTCTGTGGCCCTCACGTGACAAACGACCTCCAGTATGACCCTTCTCCTGAATCAAATTTTAGCACAATTCTTTATAACTTAACATAAAAAAACAATAATAAAATTTAAATGCTCCTACGCTTTTAAAGGTTTAAAATATTTCTTATTTGGCTTATTGATCCAAGTCATTCTAAACTTTATAATGTGTATATTATGTAAATAATGTTAAAAAGAAATAATATTAGGGCATTAATCGGTTAGATTGAATTTCCGATCAGGGTAATGAACCCATTCATAGAAGGAAAAAGTGTGAAGTACATGTTGCGCGTTTCGATTTTACTCATTGACATTTATACTACATATTATGTCAATGGACTCAATGCTTTAGAAAATGCAGGTCTACAGCACATCATCGACTGATGTCCTGTAGCTGAGGTATCACCTACTAGCAAGTGAACTATATGATTGTCTGTCAATATATAACTTAAAAAAAGATAAAAGCGCATTTAAGTTGCTATTAGGATATCTACAGCGAGCGCTGACCACCCCGATTTTCTTTAAATAATTTATAAGGTTAGGGCTACTGTCTGCAAAATGTATACTTTAGTAGACAAACAAAGTAACTTGTTCAGTTTGTAATGTATCAAGTGAAAGTAACAAAAAAAATTACTAGTACTATAAAATATCAGGAAGATCCTTTAAAGCACAATAAAAGTTTCCGTGCGACACAGTTGAAACCTCAATACATGGGCATATCTATAAAAGGGCATTTTAGCCCCAAGCCAGCCTCCATTGTCTTCAAAGGAGTATTATATAACAATAATATTGGGAATTATAAAAAAAACTAAAATCCTATCATAAGTTTGGCAACCTTAAGATTTTCTATAGATATCTCGTAGTTAACAGCTGCAACACAATACTTTAATCTCTAAACCTATTTTCTCGAATGCCTAAGTGGTGTTACTCCTAAGGCAGGTCCCCAAATGTGTGCTAATCCCCAAACATTCACGGTACACAAAATGTAGATCTTTCTTCAGTTTCACTGGTAATCTAATAACTGAATACTAGAATAAGTTGAATTGAGGCTGGATCTGTTTAGTTTCTCTAAACTATCATCCTCCCGTGTCAACTAGTAATAGCCACTTCGTACAATGTCAAACTAGTTAACATTGACCTTTGTACGGGGTTTTATGCGGTGTAGTACATTAATCAAACGGAGATGTTATCGATGCTAATATAATAAAAAGTTGTATGTTTGTTTGTTTGTAGAGAGAAAACTATGTTGAATTGATGAATGAATTTCTTTTTATGGAATAAGGGGTAAACAAAAAAAAAAGAATATAAATTAGTAGGCTCTTTTTAAGGTACCCAAGTCAGTAAATACCGCTGGTGACAACTGGAGGCCTAATATATATATTTATATATATGTATATGGAATATAATTTATAAAAATAACATTATAATATAATTATATAAAATAACATTCTTCAGAAACGTCTTACTGCGTATTCATTGCGCCGTGGAAATCAAACACAACGCTGATTTTCAGCGGTTTCGTCATTTGAAACCTAGTACAAGCAGTCCGTAGTAGATTCTGTTAAATTCAAATCAGATTTTTCATAAGACACTATATGAGTACACTTGTCGGTTCAAATCGGCCAGTGTACGCATAATATACTGTCTCGTGATTATTTCTTAAATTTTTAGATTAGATTTATGTACTAATATTAAAATTAAGCTTATACAAACAATTATGTATCCATGTAATCTGAATAGATAAATAAATAATAAGACAATCTGCAGCTAAAACAAGTCGCTTTAGTTTCCGTTTCGAAAGAATATTTGTAAATGAAGTCGGGAGAAAACGCGAGACTCTATCAGCCGGCCTAGCATGACCGCCACGAGATATGTCGCGGACGATAGAAGACAAACTAATATGTAATAGACATCGACAATTTTGATAGAATATGTTTTCTCGATCGACAAATATATCTATTTTTGATATTAAAAGTCGAGTTTTAAGTGTAATTGTCAAGTTAGACCCGAAAGAAATAGAGCGATAATCGATTAAAACACGAGAAAACGGTCGACAAAATTTTGTCGCGGTTGTCATGCTAGGCCGGCAGCACGTGTTTCTTGCAAACAGGAGAAAACATGGCAGTGCGATACATTATATTATAGTTTTGTCTCATTCTATTGCTAAGGCACATCCTTACGTGACGTGAACTCTATCCTTTATCTTGAAACTCCTAAATAGGTTTTAATTTAGACGCGAGCACCACCACTTGCGATAGCTAGTATTAAAATATTCTTGAGATGCGTGCCGGCTAATTAAACGGGTTTTAGTGAATAATAAATTTTAGAATTTACTTATGAATATAAATGCTAACAAAAACGAATTGCCATATAATATTCTGTGAATTTCCAAATTTTGTAAATGGAAGGAAGTAGGTATCTTCAGCAGGTACATGCTAAAAGATAATCGCGGATGAACGCGAAAAAATATTCATTTATTTGTTGGTGCATACATGAGATACGCGTTCGATTTCTCCCGTTTCTGGAATTTTGATACTCCATTAACTATTTAAAAATTCTTAACCTTTAACATTCTCGGGAGGAATTAGGTATATGTATATAGTAAAACTAGCAACACGCCCCGTTTTCGCACGGGTGCAACATAGATGTACCTACTATAACCAAAAAAATAGCCTGTTACCCGATAATAATGTAGCTTTCTCTTGGTGAACGAATTAAATAAATAATAGATAGTAAATCGAGTAGTTTTTGAGTTAAATCATCACAAACAAACAAATCTTTCCTCTTTATAATATTGGTTTAGATATATTTTCTTGGCTTTTCTACCTGGTAAGGTTCATGACCCGGATGGAATTTCGATATTCTTCTTACCCGTTTAATGCTCAAACAGGCCAAACGTAGGGTAAACATGTTTACAAAACATTATAAACATATTCAAACTCGCGACCCACCGAAGTACAATGTGTCAAAATTATTTGTTTCCTTTTAGCCCAATATACTTAATTCCTATTACCTAGGCGTCTCTTTTTGTCAAACTTTGAATCACTCACTATTCAAATAATACAAAAAAAAAATCATTTTGTTAACCGATTTCAAAAAAGGTTCTCAATTCGTGCCAGCCAAGAAGGACAGTTTAATCCTGCTTTTACAACAAATGAACGGTACTGAGCGGCAACGGTTGGGTGGAACCGACTTCAAATATAACTGTTAATAAATATTAAATAGATAATATATAAGTATCAATAATGTTGTCGATTCTCCATTAAGGCTCTTGTTTTGAAGTAATTAAAATATTATTTTTTTACTTTTTAGTTTAAGTTTGTATATAATATATGTTGTTATAGTTTTGAAGTCGGTGTTCGTATTATTTGAATAACATCGTATTAAATTATTATCGTAAGAACATTATCTTTTTTATTCAGATTCCATTAATAATAAATTAAACACGTATAATTCACGCAATTTAGCCAATTAGAGTCCGTGGGTTGGGCACTTGGCTATCAAACGGACGATTTGGCAAAACCATTCCAAGGTCAAAAGGTCGTGTCATTGTAGTTGACCAACATATGGCCTGGGGGAAGTAATACAGGAGAGGTAGCGATTTTTGAATTGCCGTTATAAGCAGGGCTTGAAACTGGTTAATTTTTATTTTCCAAAATACATGTCTGACAGAGATACCATTATATTAGTTTTCAAGAGGTTTTTTAGTAAATAATTATGACCAAAAACGATAGAATTAACAATAACCTTTATTATTTCGATTATGCTCCCATAGTAAATTAACCGGTTTCCGAGCCCTGGTGGAGCGTACATAAAATTTGAAACAAAAAAAAATCTGGTAGATATTCGTCGTTTTCGTACAGTGTAATTTACCTACGTCTCTAAATACGTCTCTAGATGAAACGTAGACTATATCAATAGCGTCGTTTGTTCCAGAGAAATGCTATATTGGGCTCTTCAAATCAAAAGTAAATAAGGCTTTTCATTGGCAGGAGTGATTTATTTTGTTTGCTTCAACACTTGTGATATACTCTTGGTATATAAGTTGTTTCTTTTCCTAGAATTCAAACTTTCTTCGTAACTTTTTATCTTAATCGATTCAGCGGTTTTGTGGTAAGAATGAAACATATAGAGTCAATTTTTCATTATTTTTTATAACTATTTATAACACAAAAAATGTCACATAAACAAGGATAGAAGAAACTCCATATCTATTAACAGTGATTTCTTAAAATACGAAATTACAAAAAAATTATAATTGAAATCCTAAAACCTAAAATTGTACTATTAAATTTTAAATATTATAACTTTTATTAATTTCAAACATAAACTGCATAAAAATCTTAATAAATTAATTTAAATAAATTATGACTCACATTTTATTATAATAATATAAATTTACATACTGAATGTTATTCAAATATTTTTGTTTACATTTCAACATAACATATTACGTATAATAATAGTAATATTTGAGTATTTAAAATATTACACTAGTTGGGTCATTAGCACGCACTTTCTTAACTACTTAATTTCCATGTGAAATGAAAGTAATCAATTTAAAATACCTTAATTCTTACTATAATGACTTATTTTACTTATTTCCTGAGTGCTTTAAAACTACAAGTATAAATAATACCAAAGAACCTTTATGCAGAGAGTGATAAATTCACTCAATTATTTTTATTCCACAGACATTTAAATCGATTTATTTTTAAGGTTATTGATATCGTTTTCAAACAACGCTTTGTCTTGTTTTTTGCACGTGCAAGCTTTCGTGATAACCTCACTTTTCTTTATTTTTCCTTTCCGTAATTTATTTGGTTTCGTTGGTTGTGTTTTCATATTAATATGTATATAAATCTCCTGTCACTATGTTTGTCCACGATGGACTCCTAAACTACTTAACCGATTTTAAATTAAATTGGCACACCGTGAGCAGTCTGGTCCAACTTAAGAGATAGGATAGCTTATATCTTTAATTATAGTCGCAATTTTACATAGGCTATTCTTTTTTCTCTCTGCGAAGCCGGGGCGGATTGGTAGTTTATTATAATTTGATCATGACATCACAAATGAAGAGATATTTATTATATTTTTATTGAACAACTGGTTTTTGTCACAAATCCTGATCAAACAACAGTATCATCTTTTTGTTTTTATGTTAGATATCGACAGATGAGCATGAGGTTCACTTGATGGTAGGTGATACCTCAGCCACAGAACATCAGTCAATGATGCGCTGTCGACTTACTTTTTACTTCGATCATTCGGAAATCCATAGACTGAAACCGAAACGCGCAATGTGCACTTCACGGTTTTTCCATCTATGGACGGTGGTTCGTTACCCGGTCGGAATTTCGATATTCCTCCCACACGATCAATGCCCAGACGTGGGGAAAACATGCTTAAAGAAATTCCCGGTGCGATTCGAACTCACGACCCATCGATATGCACGGCAGGTGTTCTACCGAACGCGCCAACGAGCCCGTCAAATACAATATTATCAATGTGAAGGTAACTATTTGTCTGTCAATTATCGGCGCTCAGTGTAAGTACGCATCAGCCATACATACATAAATGCCTTTGCTTTTGTACCTACATATTATACCTACTTTAATTTAATTCTTATATATGTACATATCATTAAATTCTTCGTGCTCTAGTTGAGTAGGGGGCCGGAATGTTACATAGCCCTAGGGCGGCCAGCGTTTCAAGTCCACCCCTGCACGGATGTACAAACACCTGGTTAAATACATACCTGGTTACGTCGCGAGGAACAAAATATTTCGAACAATTTCAAAACACTTCACATAAAAAACAACTGTCGTGGAAATCCCGTGTAAAAATCCCAGAATGGGGATTAACATCGGACACAATCAAGCAAACATCAGAGATACGATTCTGTTTGATAAGCATTGTTGAAGTGGCTATATCAAAAGATACACTTCTAAGCCACTTCTAACTTTGTTGTATTAGTTATGTCATGAAAAGTGTCCAGTTAAGTGTTTGTTTTTGTAATTGTTCAAATACTTTACCTTTTTAAACCGCATCCGAAACAATTTCGCGACACATACTGGCAAGGGCTAAAAAATTTAATATATGTATAAGTATATTGTATATCAATAGCAATGTGCAATGTCGGCTCTTTGACGCATTTGTTAGAACACCTACCTTGTGCTCCGATGGGTTGTGGGTTCGAATCTCGCCGGGACGAAATGAATCTAATTTTCTATAAGCATCTCTTATCCACGTTGGCAAACTGGCATTAAACGGGTGGGAGGATTATCTAAATTCCGACCGTGTACCGAACCATCATTCATAGATTACTACCATACAAGCCCAAAAGCCCGTCTTGCCGATTTTAACATAATACGTGTTTATGTATTTATATAACTTATATAATTACGTAATCGTAGAAGTTATATATCACTAATGACATAATTATATTTCTTTTTAATGCAATAATAAGGCAAAACAGGCGTTTGGGCTTGTATGGTGGTCCCGCCACTGAATATTACTAGCTTCTTATCTTAACACTCGCTAGTTCCATATTTTAATTTAAAAACCGACTCATTTAAATTATAATAGGCCTATAATATTCAAAATACGTCATTGTACTTTTAAGAATCGTGAATAAACGCCATCCTGAGACGAAAATTACTTTTTAATGTGTTTTGAAATGTAAAACATGCGAAACCAGTATAAATGGAAAATTGCGAGTGCTTGAGTCCATTCATTCACGTCCATTATTTCTATTGACATTTTCCCTTCGTCTGGAGGGTGCACTATCCAACCACCCTTCAATTAAACCTGCCTTTCGAGTATGTGCAATAAATGAATATATGTGCTTTCGACCTTTCAATGAGTCGCCGGTTTATTTGACTTCAGCCGCGATGCCTTATTGTCTTTGCATACTTTCCCAGGGAATAGAAAACGGAAATAAGAGGAAAAGCTACGATAGCAAAAAAAAATAACATCATATTTTATTATTCTAGTAAAACGCCCCGGCTTCGTACGGGTGAAATGTAGTTTTTTAATACACAAAATATCCTATGTTACTCGCTGATAATGTAGCTTTCTATTGGTGAAATCATTTTTAAAATCGGTCGAGTATTTTTTGAGCTAAATCGTAACAAACAAACAAATCTCTCCTTTTAATATAAACAGAATGAGTATAGTAAACTATCCTTAAATTATCCTTAGATCTATCCATGCTTTGTTTTGATATATCTCGGGATTATGCAGCGTTTTCGATGAAAACTCCCAGGCGGCTTGACTTTTTCCGACACTTCCAACAATTATCATTAGATTTCAGCCAGTTTATACAAACCTTGACAAATTATATATAAAAACCTTGCTCAATAATCTCTCTATCTATTAATGAAAACCCCATGAAAATCCGTTCAGTAGTTTTTGAGTTTATCGCGACAGACAGACATGGCGGAGGACTTTGTTTTATAATATGTAGTAGGTATCTAACCTATATACAAATCAGTTTATCGGCACTTTGTCCTGGAAAAGGCCATACAAATATACCGATAAGTGAGCGAAGGACTTTCAGTCACTTTAATAATAATATAAAGTGGAGAGATTATAATGTATTAGCTATAGTAATGATTGCGTTTCGTATCTCAACTGCAGAATGTTAATCCTACACTCCAAGTATAAAGGCTTACTGTGATTAAAACAATTACGTATTCTTATCTCAATAATATCTTCCATTGTTAAAGATTGCTATTAAGTTGAACCTTGTATGGTTCGATCATGATCTTGTAGATGGTAGACTGTGGTACATTTTAATATGTACGGATACTTTGGTCCCTCAATATGCTCTACTTCATACATCTTTAGTGCTTCTTCCTGGTAGCCATTATAGAAGCTAGACATGGGTAACTCAGCGAAATTCCCCGCGCCAACTCAGCAAGTCAGGCGCAGTGTAGTGCGTCGGTTCCTTGAGTCAACTCAAAATTGCGCCACGACGCAACAAAATGTGACGCGCAAAGCGAGCAGTGAAACCTCCGAAACGCAGGCAACGCCACTCTCATAGTTCACTCAGTGAGTGAGTACTGCGCCATGCGCCAACGAATTATGAATGTGTGAGCTGACTCACCCTGCGCAGTGAAGCGTGCCGGCGCAAATGCGCGGTGTACCCATGTCTAGGAGAAGCTTAGTTGTTGTATCTATACTATCTATACTAATATTATAAAGCTGAAGAGTTTGTTTGTTTGAACGCGCTAATCTCAAGAACTACTGGTTCGAATTGAATGTTTTTTGTGTTGGATAGTCCAAGTATCGAGGAAGGCTTTAGGCTATATAACATCACGCTGCGACCAATAGGAGCGAAGCATCAGTGAAAAATGTTGCATAAACGGGGAAAATTATCTATATAAAACTACTCGACCGATTTTATTATCATGATCGGATTGCTAGTATATTATAAGTATATAATAAGTTTTACTATACCATTTGTCATTTTTGGCTGATGCCTCAACATTGGTGAGTTCTCAAAAAACAGCGCTATGCCAAGAATGTTGACATAGCTGAGTAACCTCACCATTTTAGGTAGCTAGCAAACTAACAATTTTTCTTTTCTATGTTTAATTGATATTGCATTTTTTTCTTATTGTTTATTATCTAATAAATTTATTCTCATACCTATAACAATCTTGTCCAAAACAATTTTGGAACTTTTGGGAGTGTAAGGGTTACTTGATACCTCAGCCACAGAACATAAGTCAATGATGCACTGTCGACCTATTACTTAATTTGAACATAGAAATACATGGACTGAAACCAAAATGCCCAGTATACATTCCCCGGACATGAACGGTTGTTCGCATGCGGTCGGAATTTCGATAATCCACCTACCTGTTAAATGCCTGATGTGACCAGACGTAGGGAACACATGCTTACAGAAGCTTATAAAGATGTCAACTCGGCAGGATTAGAATTCGCGACCCATTGGAGTGCATGTCAGATGTATTACTCAAAGTGCAAACTTATTTATCGTGTTTGTACCGTCCCCAAAAACTTGTATGGCGTAATAACATTTGTAGCACGTTCGAATTTTAGGACATTATTAGCTAGCTAATAATATAATATTTTTTCATAAAATAATAAATCAATTTAAAAATAATCTTGCATATCATATTACATAATATAAAATTATACAGCGAGTTAGTGTGTTAATCATTAAGTTGACAATATTACGTGATTGTAAGTTGCATGTTAGCTTAATCCCTTACTTCTTCTGTGTAAAAGGCCCCTTGGGCCTCGCCTCTCTCAAATGTTTCCACTCTTCGCGTGAACTTTTCGTTTTGGGCCATAACTAACCAATAATTATTCTTATAATCTTTCCTTGTAGAAGTTTACCTGTTCTCCTTTTTATAACATTCTAGTCTAACCTTAGTTCATTAGTTGTTTTCAACTCCTCTGCAATCAAACTGAAATTGCCTAAAACTGATTCCACAGGTCCTGTGTATTTTACACCAAGCTAACGTAACAAACATCTCAACGACAACATTACATGATGAAGGCGGTACATACAATAGATATATATAAATATGTACTTGTTTACTACAATACATTTAAATTTAATATTCTTAAAAAAATATAAGAAGATTAATATAATTATATATAAAACGAGAAACTTACGGCAGTTCCTTATCCGTAGATTTAAAATATTATAAACAAACAACTTGGGCGAATTAATTCTGGAGGAAAATAATAAAGTATCACGGCCTTATTCATAAACGTATTACAAGCTTGATATAGTTAAAATATGTTTTGTTTCTTTCGTTCTGTAGACTTTTTAAATTCGATAGAGCGAGACAAAACTTATTTTAACTATAACGTTTATAATAAGGCGGTTAGAGTATAACCGAATCACGTATCTACTGAATGCATTACAATTTACAACGTATACGCGGAATTGATTTATTTATGTAAATGTGATAATCATTTTATTATGATCAAGTAAATAGCAAATGCAGAATACAAATTATTATTGTCATCTTATAATCGTTTGGTAGAACACCTACATTGCCCACCGATGGGTCGCGGTTTCCAATCCCGCCGGTACGAGATGTATATTACGGTATATTTTCTATAAGCATGTCTTCCCCACGTATGGTTACTTCGAACATAAATCTTACTGGGTAACCTACCACCGTTCATAGATGGAAAAACCGTGAAGTGGACATTGCGCGTTTCGGTCTCAGTTTATGGATTTCTGAAAGCTTGAAGTAAAATTAAGTCGTCAGCGCATCATTGTCTGATGTTCTATGGCTGGGGTATCACCTACCATCCAGTGAACATCATACTTGTCTGTCGATATCTAACTTAAAAAAATTTGAATAATAATGAATAAGATGATTGGTGAACAAAATCGTTTGCGTTCATATTGAGGTTATCTGTTTTAATAGATTTTAAATAATATGTTATAAGTTGAATTTATTTTAAAGATAAGTACTATCCGATACTTCAAATAGAATCAATTATCCGTCATATCGAAATCAATATAACTCATAATTTCTATACATCTGTCGTTTAGCGTTGACTCATTCCGAATGTACCTAAAGGAAAAACCGTACACACTGAAATATTCAAATAAAGTGAGGTTATTTTAGCACTTTGGATATATGCATTTGTATATATATTATACTGCTTCATATTTCGAAATTTCATATTGAAAATATCATATTTTAAGTCCGCCGATAAATAAGTTTTTAGAAGTAGTAATAAGGCTGTTCTGGCTTTGGTATTTAACTCTAGGTCCAGTACCAACATAATATGAAAATACCAAGAAAAACGATATACATACATTTAGTGTAATTATAAGAATTACAAGAAAATCTATTGTTTCTGTAAATTTTTAAATGTAATTAATAAAACCTAATTAAAACTCAATTTTCTCAAAAAGGTAACCATGTAGGTTGATTCTGTATTGCTTAACAGCGTCCCCATATGTATTAAAAAAAATCACAAACACAAGCCCTTTTTCGGCTTCCGACTAGATGTAACACCTTAAAGTGGTTTAAAGCCAAGCCCTAGTGTTGCGGATGTGTATAGGGGGCGGAATCACTTACCATCACGTGAGTTGAATCACCATTTGCCCCCTATCCTATAAAAAAATTGGTACACTGTCAGTGTCGCGGTCGATAACTCTCTGTATTTGGTGTTCAGCCGCAGCTAACTGAATACAGATCGTCTCGACTGACCTTTGTATTGTTTGTACTTCCGATCCGATAATTGCACGGTTTTCCCTTAACCCTGAATTAGTCAAAACAATTTCCGCCCTCGTGCTCTTCTTTTACTTGACAGTACCAAGGTTCAGTTGTACCAATAATTTTAGATATCAGTCTTGATTGAAACTGATGCCAGGCTTATTTTATGATAAAACTAGCAACACGACCACTGTTACTCGCTGATGATGTAGCTGTCTATTGGTGAAAGAATTTTTAAAATCGATCCAGTAGTTTTTGAGTTTATTCATAACATACAACAATACAAAAATCTAAAAATACAATCTTTCCTCTTTATAATATTAGTATTGATATATGTAGATATACCCAAAGATGTCTTGGGAACTGCAGAAAAGTGAGTCCCGTAGTGGGGCATAGGACATATTTCTGTGTCTGCTTTAGGCTGGTACGTTAGTCCTTTGTGCTCTGCCCGACCGAAATATTTTGTATCTCGTTTCTCCAGATTCGAACCCAGAACCTTCGTTGCGAAATACAACGCATATCCCACTGAGCCACGGATGCAGTCATAAGAACTGCAGAACTGATTTGTAAAAGTCTTCCACCAATAGAAAGCTACACTATCTCCAACTTAACCACTCCCCTTGTGGCCACTCGAACACTCAGTGTACACTCATGCCTTTATTATTGAAGGGAAATGCATTTATGCATCCGCTGCGTCAGAGGTAGTAGAGTGCAAGGACGCAGCAAGTCCATAATCACCCTACCTCAGACTGCCTAATAGAAATGGGTCGTTGACGGTTTTTGTGTTAATGAAACTGTTAATTACAAGCTGATAACCTGTTAAAAAAGCAGCTAATTTTATTAACAGTTAATAAATTCAATTATTTTTGCGTTAAATAAACAAGCTGCTTCGGATTATGTTAGCGATTACGCGTTGAATGTTCGGGAGCTAATCCGCGCGTTGCGTTCGAAAATCGTTGAATGAAACAGTTAATATGTTTAACGGGTTTTTCGGTAAACGAAAAGCAGCTAATTCGTTAACATTAGAAAAGCGGTTTAAAAAAGCCTTGCCGCAGCTTTTGGCGATAACTATATTGTGGATGATTACAAAACAAGACCAAATATAATCTATGTTGAAATACTAAAATACAACTCACCTTGAACTTCATAAAAAGTCACCCACGCACATTATGTTTGCAAACAATAGGCTCGGCTAGCACCTGACGGCAGACACCATTATTACAGTGATCATTTTGAATAGCTTTGATTATATATATTCGCCGCCGTCAGTATTAATTACTAGCAACGCGCTCCGGCTTTACACGGGTGCTTTGTAGATGTACTATACACAAACGCTTATGTTACTCGCTGGTAATGTAGCTTTCTATTGGTGAAAGAATTTTTAAAATCGGTCCAGTAGTTTTTGAGTTTATTCATAACATACAAAAATTCAAAAATACAAATCTTTCCTCTTTATAATATTAGTATAGATATATAGAAGTCTAAAATAAAAGCAAAAATACCTGATTAAATAAGAACATTAAAAAAAAACAATTTGACGTTTGACATAAAAAGTACGTTATCGATAAAAAAAATCATTTACATAGTATGAAATAATATGTCAATGAGAAATATTAATTTTTTTTCTTTGACACACTCGACAAAACTCTACTCTCTCTCTACTCAAAAGTAGAGGTTCAATCTTTAAAAATCCAAACTATTATGGGGGTAATAATACTCTTAGCACCAATAAAAACGAAAAGATGGCCTTCTTGTATGAAGTGATTTTCTCTCAGATAAGGTTTGAAATGAATAACTGATTGCAGGCAATGCCTAAAAGGAAAAAAAAACGTGTCAATTACCTCCATAAATGTTTCTTCCTCATAGGAACGGGCTTTTTTGCGTCTTATTTAGTCTCGTTGGCACGCTTGGTGGTATACCTAACACCTGGTATACTTTGCGTTCAGATGGGTTACAGGTACGAATCCCACCGAGTCTGATAAGGATTTGTGTAACTTTCCCTACATCTGGCAACTTCCGGTATTAAACGGGTGGGATATATATCAATATTCCGACTGGAAACGGATCATTGCTTAAATATAGAAAAACCTTGAAATGCACGTTTTGTTTCAGCCTATCTATTTTTGAATACTTACTCTAACTAAATAATAGATCAATAGCGCATCACTGATTGACCTACCATCTAGTGAGCTTCGCGCACGTCGATATCTTTATACCCGGTCGGAATTTCGATATTCCTCCCATCCGATCAATACCCGAAGTTACCAGACGTGGGGAAAACATGCTAACAGAAAACTACAAACATGTTGTCCCGGTGGGATTCGAACCCACGACCCATCAATGCGCACGGCAGTTGTTCTACCGAACGCGCCAACGAGCCCGTCAAAATCATATGTATGTATGTGTATTGTGTATATCACTAATCCTCCTAAGCCGCTGGACCATATTCAATGAAATTTATTGTCAGTATTTGAGTGAGTGGCTTAGATTCACAATTGGACCCAGTAGGTGGCGATTCGATAGGTTCCAAACTTTTTTAAAGCCAATGATTGGTATGGACATGTCTAGTGGGTCCGCTAGTAATAATATACCTTGTCAAGTGTGATCGTCAATCATCTCGCGAGACCGTCACGCTCGGCTTACTATGGCCTCCAACCCATCGCTCGGTAATTTCAATGTTGTGTATAAAATAAACAACGCCATGACTGATAATATAATTATGAAATTAGTTATTTACGTGATCACAGAAGCAAGCGGGTAATCGGGTATAATATGCCGATTCATTTAACACGATGTAAACAAATAATATAAGGTACTTTTAAAATATTGTATTTTTGAAGCTATCACAATATCAGATACAAGACCGTTTTGCCTCAAATACGTTTAAATCGTAGCTTTGTCAAAAACATAGCGAAGTGGCTAATTAAGACATCTAACGATTTGCTACACTTGTCTTTACATATTTATGTACATTATGATATCAATATATAATACATTTATTTACTTATTTTTCCCGTGAATTTATTTACAGAGATATTTTAGAGATTTTGCAAACAAACGCTCTTTTTGTTTATACATATTTTTTTTTTTTTTTTTTTTATGTCAGATATTGACAGACGAGCATGAGGTTCACTTGATGGTAGGTGATACCTCAGCCACAGAACATCAGTCAATGATGCGCTGTCGACCTAATTTTTTACTTCGAGCATTCGGAAATCCATAGACTGAAACCGAAACGCGCAATATGCACTTCACGGCTTTTCCATCTATGAACGGTGGTTCGTTACCCGGTCGGAATTTAGATATTCCTCCCACCCGATCAATGCCCGAAGTTACCAGACGTGGGGAAAGCATGCTTACAGAAAATTATAAGCATGTGCTCCCGGTGGGAATCGAACCCACGACCCATCGATGCGCACGGCAGGTGTTCTACCGAACGCGCCAACGAGCCCGTTGGCGCGTTCGGTAGAACACCTGTCAATTATTACATGAATGATTCCCATTTTGAATCTTATGAACGCTTTAAAATAAGTTATTATTTTCGCCCATAGGGCAGGCTAATAAAGTCTTTCGACCATACCGCCTAGTCTTACGTTATATTTTCCTTATATCTTCCTTTAATTATGTCTTACGTTATCTTATTTTTAAGAATAGGGACAATTCTACAAACTCACAGTTCTTCTCCTCCTAGTGTTGCCTCCACAAATTTTAAGGCGTTTAGTTTATTCATCATTAAAACAAATGATTTAATTGTTTCAGCTATGTCAGCCGATGGCTCGACAACAGACATCCATGGGTTACTCAACGATACTGGTGAGTTCTATTATAATGTTTTTATTAAATCTCTGTCAAAAAATGAAAAAAATTAAATAATCATCCTTACAGCCGGTTAGTTTTTTTAAGCACTTATCATGGTATCTATCGTTTTGAAAAATTCAGTAATGAACAAAGACAAAACAACAATTATTTTTTAAACAACAGCTACAAACAATTAATTTTGACTTTGACGACTATTATTAACAAAATAAAACAAATGTGTTATAGCGACATCTAGAATATATTTGCAATACTATCAAGACATCAGAGATCTTGTCTTTCATGCCATCTATCGGAAATATGTTATAATAATTCGTCATAATTTATTACTCATAAATAACCTTTGTCTACACTGCCATCTATCGCAAACTGTTTAAACTGCGTAAGTTAACTTAAGTTATTGATACATTCACTAGATGGCGCTCTTTTTAATAATTGTTCATTCAATCTTAAATAGATGGCGCTAAAGGGTCATTATTAAACTATTTTGGCAGCAGTTCCCTCTTCTAGTTTCTTCTCCGAACATTGTTCTTTTTTGAGATATTATAATGCCTACCTGCAGATTAAATTATATATTATCTGAAAAATTTGAACAACGTTATACGTTATATAATAGTGTTTTTTTATACCAGCTCTTTTTAATATCCAGATAGTTCTACTGATATTTCCATATATTATTATTGTAGCAATACTTTGTACGTCATACCCTTACCTCGTTTCATAATATTGTGATTTGGTGTTTGTTGGTTACTGCGTATTAGAATATACGTCATTACAACGTAAGCCATAAATTCATTTCTAAAGTCAAGAACCAATGGGTAGGTATTTGAAACAACTAAAACTGACAGATTTTTTTTTAATTACGCTATATGTTTTACTAACATATGTCAACAATACCAACTACGAAAAACAAAAGGATGTGTACCTACAGTGAAATCTCAAAACTACCGAAGGAAACTTACCCATACAATCTCGTTTGAATTGGGTATTCTAGACTTTCAATTTGTGATTTATTTAGTCTTATATCTCTGTTCTTTTAATTGAACTTTCTTATTTGTGGCTCGTTCGGCACTACATCTGCCATGCGTTCCGATGAGTCGTGGGTTCGATTTCCGCTGGATCTGACACCGATCCATAGCACATCAATCATTGTTCAGCCAGATAAGCCTCACTTACCTCATTTACATTTAACATAAAAAAAAACATTTTCTTAGGTATTTCTACCGGCGGTAACATAAGATTTATCTGTAATTCAATGGAAAATTTACGAACGAAAAATTAAAACGTAAATTCTAAAATATTAAAGCATTGAATAGAAAAGAATGGACAATAGTAAAATTATAGTTTCTCTCTATTGTCTCAACCAGTCGAGTACTTTGTTTTCGTTAAAAATGTACCAGTAGCGTGTCTAATGTTTTCCATAATTACATACCAATTATATAGGTACCAAAGAAAAAATCTTGCGTATTTCAGTGGTTTTCCAACCAAATTTAATTATTATAACCTTACAACAGCGCTGTCTCATAGTCGAATTATAGATACAAAGTACAAACCCATATAGTTTTTTATTATAATAGGAGGATACTATATTATGTAACAAGTAATTATATAAAACTAGCTCCCCGATCCGGCTTCGCACGGCTAATACTAATGAAGAAAATGAGGCTATGTCAAATTATTGTCAAAAAAAAAGAAAAGAAATCTGTATCTAAGGGATACCCTAAACACCTACAACAACTTACAAACATGTAAATTTCAATACCTATTAAAATTCCTCGCCGATAGAAATATTACATATAACTAAAGCATAGATACACTATATTATAATATAATAGAGAAAACGTGTTACTAGGCAGAGAAAAGATTATTCAAGACGTCATGATAATTTCAATATGTCGGATAACATCACGGTGAACGTACTATGTGAAGCTAAGTATAAAATTATTGTAATTAATACAGCCCATACAGTTACGCAACAAACCAGTTTGTAATTCCTAAGTTCTGCTAGATCGAGCAAAGTATGATTATTATCTGCGTCTTATGTAAGAGTAATTAATTGATTTCAATTTTCTGTGCTTGTATGTAGCCCTATACAATTATTCAATTTTATATTCAGATGAAAGGAAAAGTCGAAAATATTATAACTTTTTGAGGATAACTCTATAAGCTTTATCGAAATGATTCAATGAATAAAATCATTTTTCAAAATTTGGTAATCCGAAGCAGCATTGTTATTTTAGAACTGCTACTAAATAAATATACTATTATAGATACGTATTAACTACTAGCAACACGCCCCGGCTTCACACGGGTGCAATGTAAATGTATTATACACAAAACAGCCTATATTACTCGCTGATAAGGTAGCTTTCTAGTGGAGAAAGAATTCGGAAGAAGAAAATCGGTCCAGTAGTTTTTGCGTTTAATCAAAAATCCAAAAATACAAATCTTTCCTCTTCATAATATTAGTATACTCGTAGATTTAGAATCAGTATCAATTGATTCCAGACGGATCAACATTAACCATATTTGAATATTTTTCAGGTCGTAGACACTACTCAAAATTCATTAAGGATCTTTATGTAGGTCTGATTCCGTTATAAAATTTCACAAGAAATCACCGAATCTCGGACAAGAAAGTTCGTTAACCTTTGAGTTAGTTTGTATCCCAATGATCTTATTTTCCACAATATTATTTCACCTGAACGGGTGATTGACCTATGCAGATTGCAATTTGCATCTGTCTTTCAATAGGACGAAATACAAAATAGATTTTTACATTTAATATTTAATTTCACTACTGCATAATAAACTGGTAATGTTTTACGGCAAACACTAATTACAATAGCTGAGAAAGCTATCACCTATCGAGAAACTTATATTCGTGCTTCCAATCTCAATTTTATATTTTAAGAAGTTGACACATTCTAAAATGTCAGATTTATCAGCATCCTCGTGATATAATTAGCTTACGTCAAGCATCTTAGATAAATCATTAGGCATTTTGCACAATTTCTATGTAGATTTCCATAACTATACTAATACTAGCGACCCGCCCCGGCTTCGCACAGGTCTAGATTTTTTGACAAAAAAAAGTAGGGGTTGGTAATAGAAGAGTGAAAATATATGGTTGTATGTAATTTTTAATGCTACATTATAAAAAAATAAAAACAAAAAATTTCGTCCAAAAATTAAAAAAATATATATTTAAGGGTGAACAACCCTTATCACTTAGGAGTATGAAATATAGTTAGTAGCCGATTCTCAGACCTACTGAATACGCATATAAATTTTGGTAAAAACCGGTAAAGCCGTTTCGGAGGAGTACGGTTACTAACATTGTGACATGGAAATTTTATATATTAGGTTATAAAGAGGTAAAGTTTGTGAGGTTGTGAGGTTTTAGGTTGTAATCTCTGGATCTCTTGAACCGATTTTAAAAATGATTTCACCAATATAAGGCTACATATCAGGCATCAGCGAGTAACATAGGCTATTCAGCGAGTACATTGCAAGCTTAGAAAAACTGTTCGTGAGTGGAAAAGTGGGAAACAAAGGACCGAAAGGCTGGAGTCCCAAACGATGTTCACTAGGTGTCCCAACAACTAGAGATGCCCATAAACATTGTGCTCCATCTATCTGAAGATTGCAGTGGTCACTCTGAGGACAGCGCATCATTGATTGATGTTTTGTGGTTGGGGGACCTACCATCAAGTGAACCTTATGCTTGTCTGTCGATATCTTACATAAAAAACGACTGGAGAAAATATAGATTATTATAAAAATACCGCTATAGTTTCAATTACTGGACGTCAAGTTACCTTATGCCATTTATAACACTATTTAAACCAGCAAAGGCAATTTTATTTAACCGTGAACTATAAAACAGTTTATTTTTGCATATTATGATTGACTGCGAATGTTATAATTCATGTCTTTGAACACGTGTAAGTCATGTTTATGAAACAATGCATTTCCTATTGCTATTGTTATAGAAAGCTTCTCCTGTCTCTCATGAACACCAAATATTGTAGCTATATGTTTTCGAAAATAGAGAGGCTAAAATCTTATAAGTTATATGTAAAGACGTATTACTTTGAAGTAGGGACTGAATACCGATTAATTTACTATGAGAGTTATACAGTTATAATAAAGGTTTTGTTAAAATTCTTTTGTTTTTATTCATATTTACTAAAAAAAATACTGTGGTAAGTTTAGGGTGTATTACTCTTTGAAACTAATATCATGGTATCTCAGTCAGACACGTATTTTGAAAAATAAAAATTAACCGGTTTCAGTCCCTGCTTTAAAGTCGGCAAGCCAAGCTTTTGGGCTTGTATGGAGGTCCGGTCCCTCAAGAAGTCAGCTATCCAAGTACAAGTGTAGCGGGTATTCTATATGAAGATAGCTTGCTCAGAAGCTCAGTGATGAAGCCAGTACGGAGTCGAGGGCACCAGCTCATAATCAATATGACATTTGAAGAAAATCAGCTTCATTTTTCTATTTGTAATGCCTGGTTTATTAGCACCAGAAAGTTGGTAACATTCTGTATAAGAATTCATTGGCAACGGGTTTAGCTAAATAAGATGTCGTAATGTCTTAGTTACTGGCCACAAAATGGCATCGATATTATGCCCTAACCTCCAGCTAGGTTAAACGGATTACGGTAAACACAAAAACTGTCTCTTAATACATTATTTATACAGCTTGTATCCATACGTCATCAATGTCGCTGGTTAATGTCAATATTTAATAATGATTCAGTGCAGAATTCGCAGGGGACATAAACATTATCGCGAACTAACCCTTGACTCGAGACAAATGAGATAAGTAATGGAAACCTTCCGAGTCAAATGTTATCGTAAACGGGAAGGACGGAAGGGATATATGCTGCTATAACTGTCATAATATGTATGTTTGTCTTCTATGCACTCCTAAACCATTCATCCGGTTGTGATAAAATTTTGACGAGTTGTTCTGCATACGCCCGCGAAGGTTTTTTATTTTAGAGTAATAAAAACAAACTTCTGAATTCAAATATGATTTTAATACCAGTAAATCCTACTAATATTATTATAAATGTGAATGTCAATTTGTTTGTTACGCTTTCACGCCAAAACTACTCAACCGATTATCATGAAACTTTGTACACATATTCTCAGAAGAATTAGAAAGGACATAAGATATAAGGATTTTTATTTAAAAAAAACGGAGGGTAAAAAAAATATATTTTAGCAACAATGCACCCGTGCGAAGCGTTTTACTAGTAAAAAATAAATGTGAAATAATATAAAACATTGCCAGAGTAAAATTTTCTTTACGACAAATAATAACATCACAAGGAAGATATAAAAATGACACGCAATAAATCTCATGACTTGACACGTGCCTGCATCTCAGATCCCCTTGAGGTCTCCAGTTTCTATACTTTTCTTTGTATTTAAATTTATTATTACCTTCAAAGTCTTATTGAATGTGACAAAGAAACGCCAGGAATAAAATTTGCATATTGAACAAAAATTTGATTCATAAATGATTTTACTAGATATCAATCAAAGTAATTTCAATTAAGATAAATTAATAGGTATGCAGATTAGAATTTTAATATGATTAAGAAACATTATTTATGTTCCCAAAACATTTTAAAATGCATTTTCACAAATTACAGAGCTTGCTATAATTTAATACCCAGGAGATGCTCTAAACTTGGCATGTTGAAATCTTTTTATGTTAGATATCGATAGTCAAGCATGAGGTTCACTTGATGGTAGGTGATACCTCAGCCACAGAATATCAGTCAATGATGCGCTGTCGACCTACTTTTGACTTCGAGCATTCGGAAATCCATAGACTAATACCAAAACGCGCAATATGCACTTCACGGTTTTTCCATGTATGAACGGTGGTTCGTTACCAGGTCGGAATTTTGATATTCCTCCCACCCGTTCAATGCCCGAAGTTACCAGACGTGGGAAAGACATGCTTACTGAAAATTATAAACATGTCGTCCCGGTGGGTTTCGAACCCACGACCCATCAATGCGCACGGTAGGTGATCTACCGATCGAGCCCGTCTTAACTATTCGTCTACCAATATAAGTATTCTAGCGACAGTATATCGTCATAAATCCTTACATAATATCTTATATTATCAATAAAATTTAAACTACATACAAAACAAAAACATGTTTGTTTTTCAGATACTTTCTGCGTAAATACTAAATGTTGTTTTAGGCTGACCTACCCGAAGTTATCAGTTGGTGTTTTCCAAAATAAATCTTCCATACAATTTCGATAAGTGATGTTTGTCACAGTATATATGTACGTCATAAGTGACCTTTTCGGGATACAAACATAAGATCCTAAACAGTTATTGTAAAACAATTGTACATTCTAGTCATTGCGTCACGAATCACGATATATCGTGCGACGTATTTGTTATGTTTTATGTGAGAAAGGTATTGACGTTGTTTATATTGTATTTAATTATTTGTTTCCTTATTCCTTGAATGAACTATTTATTACATAGTATAGTTACTTGTTTAATTAATAATATACATATATATGATACAAATGGGCTCATACATTTTGTATTGGTACTTTACTAGTTTGGTTTAATTTAGAAATCTATGATTATTTAATATAAATAATCTAAGTTAGAAATTTACATTCGGACTGGCTGGGAGCATTTATTCATTCATGTAACAACCTCACACTTAAGGGCCGTAGATTTTTGAGCATGAGGTTCACTTGATGGTAGGTGAAACCTCAGCAAAAGAACATCAGTCAGTGATACGCTCTCGACCTACTTTTTACTTCGAGCATTCGGAAATTCATAGACTGAAACCGAAACGCGCAATGTGCACTTCACGGTTTTCCATCTATGAACGGCGGTTCGTTACCCGGTCGGAATTTCAATATTCCTCCCATCCGATCAATGTCCGAAGTTACCAGACGTGGGGAAAACATGCTTATAGAAAATTATAAACATGTGGTCCCGGTGGGATTCGAACCCACGACCCCTCAATTCGCACGGTTGGTGTTCTACCGAACGCGCTAACGAGCCCGTCAAACTTAATAAATTTAATTCTCTTATGAGCTGATTTTTATCTCTAACCAATTCGAGGAATGCTGACATTATGTCGGTGTAGCCTTATCAGTACGTGAACGTTGGACAACAGATTGCGGACCATAACTTGCCAAATACTGAAAACTAGTTTGACAGCGCATCATTTTTTATGCTTCATCTCGTAATTTTTGATAAAGGAAAAATGAACTCTCTTCGCAGAAATGCGCAAACATTTAACAGTTATTTTTCCTTACCTTTTTTTGATCTTGAGATTCTTTCATTTCCTCGTTATTTGCGCAGTTTTTTCAAATTTTTATGGGCTCGTCTCTGAGTCATTTTTGTCTTGATTTCAATTCCAGGTTCTTGTTGGAGTTATGCCGAGAACGGATTTTTTTAATTTATGAATATTATAAATTCGAAATGAATTAAAAGACTGAAAGTGAAGAATGATCTTTAGTTTCTATTAAATGACGTATAAGAGATGATAGTTAAACTTATAATACTATACTCTCTTTTATTGGGTAAATAACTATTTTGTCTTCATCACCTTTAATATTAATGATTAATTGTTTACCTGCGAGAGAAAACGTCAGATTTGTCAATGATAAATTAGGAAAAAAAAAATATGAATCAGGAATCAGGTAAATGCTAAAGATACCGCGCTTTAATTTAATTTTAATGTTAACTTTTGAACTCATAAGTGTCGAGACTTTCAGTCGTTTTATGAGGTTTTTTAGACGACGTAACTTCCGCGTGTCTCATGTGAAGACATATTTCTGTCCGTCTCACTGATCTTTTCTTTGCTTTACTCACTTTTTTTGTAAAAGATCAGTATCTGCCATTCCAAGATATGTATATATAATAGAAACTGTACATGATATACGTTACATATCCTGACAAATATTGCGATGCTTAATCATCTTCATGTACATTACGAATACATATTAAATGCTACCTAATATATAATTTATGGGTACGCAATATCATAAACATTTATATTCATTATATTTTTCTCTCATTTCAGAATCAGATCTCACCGGCCTATCGCACGTTGGTAAGTGGACATTAAAACATTCAATAACATTCATAAAACATTAATTATTAAACTGTTAATAACTAACAATATGATGCCGGTTAAATATGATTATAAGAAATCAAAAACTTGTCTCACACTTCAACAACGAAACTTCTGAAGAGTCTGAAAGTGTCTCTGCGACGTTGGTGTGGATTATTGTAAGGACAACATTCATAAATGTGAAGGTCATAATGTACTTCTGACCTTCCTTCTAATACAAAAGTAACTCCGCGAACTTTTAATAAGTTAAATGATTATATACGTAACACACAATTGTATGAACGGAAGCGTAATTAACTAGCGTGCTTTTCAATTAAAACTTTGGTGTCGGTAACCGTCCATATGTCCTTCCAATTGTAATTTGTTGTCATATATTGTCATAATTCCACATTACCAACAGTCATGGAGTATAATATTTTTTATGAAAACATTTTTTTAATATTAGATATCGACAGACGAGCATGAGGTTCACTTGATGGTAGGTGATTCCTCAGCCACAGAACATCAGTCAATGATGCGTTGTCGACCTAATTTTTACTTCAAGCATTCGGAAATCCATAGACTTAAACCGAAATGCGCAATGTGCACTTCACGGTTTTTCCATCTATGAACGGTGGTTCGTTACCTGGTCGGAATTTCGATATTCCTCCCACCCGTTTAATGTTCGAAGTTACCAGACGTGGGGAAGACATGGTTACAGAAAATTATAGACATCTCGTCCCGGTAGGATTCGAACCCACGACCCATCGATGCGCACGGCAGGTGTTTTACCGAACGCGCCAACGAGCCCGTCATAACATAAATTTATAAGGCTTTAATGCAATAAAGATTATTCAATGAAAGTACCGTTAAAATCTCATAAAAAGGTGTTATGATATTACGCGTTACGATCAACTGTTATATAATTGAAACAAAGTTACACCACAAAGCTGCAACATTATAGACAAACTCTTGTTTGCTTTT
The DNA here is from genome assembly GCA_905404175.1 of Anthocharis cardamines. Lineage (NCBI taxonomy): Eukaryota > Metazoa > Arthropoda > Insecta > Lepidoptera > Pieridae > Anthocharis > Anthocharis cardamines. The sequence continues at coordinate 8,791,930 of FR989962.1, forward strand.
TCCGCTTTATAAATATTAGAGTGTATTCAGTTGTCTGACCTATTATGGTATTTGTGATACCTAAACATTTTGTATTTCTCTTACGTATAAAAAAAAAGAGTCCGTAATAAAATGGGTTAGATTGTTCATATATTTTTTTTGAAAACAATAATATTGTAGATGTCTGTGGTGGTAGATATGGTCGTATATGAGAATGTGACGTCACCGGATAAAAAAATTGTAGTTATATTTCATGAGGTTAGTGACCCCCAGAGAACAGGTGGATAGTGTCCCTCTATTCCTCTTTATGCAGTCTTTAATCTAATATTGAATCTGATGTTGAGAACTGGTATCGCATTCGTAACTTCTTATATAGCGGACGACCATGGGCGACACTGTTGTTTACCGTCGAACAACTAATTATAATTATTGTATTGCATACGCATTTCCTTAATTTCTATGTAAACAAACATTAAGTTCATGAATATTTCTTACGTAGGTATCTGTTGAAGTAATCAATACTACTGTCCGCTTGTTCAGTCACATCGTGAAAAAAAACCTAGAGACTCTATCCCAACTGCTTCTATGATAGTCTGCAACCGAATAATGAATTACCGTTCATACTGATAGATGGAAAACCGTGAAGTGCACATTGCGCTTTTCGGTTTCAGACTATGGATTTCCGAATGCTCGAAGTAAAAAGTAGGTCGACAGCGCATCATTGACTGCAATATTCTGTGGCTCAGGTATCACTTACCATCAAGTGAATCTTATAAATTAAAAAATAAGGAATAAAAAAGTTAAAATACAAGCAATGTGTTTTGAACAACTGATCGCAATTAATTCCAGGAAAGAGAGAATTGTTTTGTTTTTAGTTTCTATTTTTATTTTGCAACGACGCAGTTTGTTTTGACGGTTACCAGACAGTATACGAAGAAGATATCTTACACATAATGTGTGTGTTTTTATTACAAGAAGTATTACTGACCGTTCCTTGACACTAGATCGATTAAAATGCAATTTTTAGTGCAAGCTTGAAAAATATATTCTTCATGAGTAGTCTCTCTCAAAGCATTTCGTAACAAAAGACAATAGTGGGCTTAACTTTATTTGTTTTTCAGCTCTCATTTTTTATGTCACATATCAACAGAAAATGAGGCTCACTTTATAGGCCACAGAACATCAGTCAATGATGCGCTGATTTTTTAGTTTAAAAACTAGGAAATTCATAGACTGATACCAAACGGGCTATTTACTTCACAACTATTCCATCTTTGAACGGTGGGTCATTACCCAGTCAGAATACCGATATTCCTCCTACCCTTTTAATGCCTGAAATTACTTATCACTATATATTATATAACACGTCTGAACGCGAACGTAATGAAGAGATGTTCGGGATTCGAATCCGCGACAATAGGAACCCGTCAAAAGCTTTCATTTAGGACTTCACAGCAGTCCTTCCATTCGGTTTCTGAGAATATTGCGTTTTGTTTTTCAACAAAAACTGCCGGGCATGTTCGTTATATCTATTTTTTACAGTAACATCATATAACCAAATGATATATAATGCCATATTTCTTATGTTAGTTCGATGTTTTCCATAAATTAGTCAACACTACTGTACCTGTTTTCTGTTCCACAGGCGTGAGGAAACAATTAAAATCGATTTGATTATTTTCGTTAGCAGTTAAAAACTCGCGCGAGCCGTGCTCGTGCGCACCGTACTACTCGTACGTAAATACCTAGTACCTAGTTGCATACAAATTACTGTGGCTGTTTAGTGTTTACTCAAATTTGCCGATTTCATTGGAAACACGGATTTTGCTAAAGTTTCCTTGTTGCCATTTGCTGTTTACATAGATTATGTCTATAAAGTGAATACGTATTTGCAAAAACCTTTTTTTGTGGCCAGTTTTACTTTTTGCTGACAAGACATTTGCTAATCTGATATTTCATATCTCTCCTGTATACATCTGAATTATGACTCCAAGAATTTATTTTCTATCATTATTAGTAGTCTTCCCCTAGTATGTAACCTATCAGGTTTGTCTGTGCTAAGGCTTTAGCCAAGGTGCCAACTTGGTAAGAATAAGGGTGAGAAAATGCTAAACTTTCTAAACTGAAATTAAATGTTAAAAACAGGTTACTTGGTTCATTATGTAATATTTGTCCCACTAACCTCATTGAGGCACTCGTGGACAAAGACCTTACACATTCGCCAACTTCGTCAATGATATTTATTTTCACCGTGTTTGCGGAAGTCATGTTTGACAAGCGTAAAATGACAGCGACGGATATACTTTGAAGATTAGAAACATCTTTACTAATTACCTATTCAAATGTATCTATATTTCTATATTATCTACATAAAGCAAAGTCGTGTTAGTTGCACAATTTATAACTGAAGATCAGCTGTATTGATTTTAATTATAATATATTATGTGTAGGATTCGTCTTTGTCCTGAATAACAGAAAAATAGTAAAGTAAATTAGGTTCGGAACCCCGCCATCTTCCGCAATTGACAGCTGACGTCACGCACGCTTATCTATAATGCATGTTCACTGCAAATCAGTAAAATACTAGATATTATAGAATAGAAGTAGGAAAATTTAAATCTATATTCAAATCTAGAAATATTTTTATTTTTTATTTTGAAGCCAACATTTTGGCAGGACAACGTCTGTCAGGTCCGCTAGAAGGTACATAAATGAATAAAAATAATATCGTCTCAAACTGTTCATTGCCTTGGTCTGTAACGTTTCATGCGTTTAATTAGTCAGACATAGAAAAAAATATGTTTTAGTTTGGCTGGGTATAATATCATACTGTATTTGATCCAGCAAGTAACATTTAAAAGAAGTATTTTTAACCGATTAAAACCAATCGTGGTTACTAGTAAGCAGGGGTCCCCTCTAGACCAATCACTTAGTCGTCTGTAAATAAAAATTATTAAAAAGTATTGCGTCTCCATTCCAACATACTCATATATGTTGACGCAAATAAGTTAGCCAGGACTGGTTGGCGCCATTCGTGGTGACTGTCTTTTTTTACTTTTTAATGATGTTTAAACTTGGAACATTGGAGAGGAATATCAAATTTAACAGAGATACATAGAATACAGTACCTATTACACGTTTTGGTTGCCTAAATGTATGATTTCTGAATCCTTATATTAAAATATCAGAAGATAGAGAATCTTGCATGAGGTGAACTTTTCCTCTGAAAAGTGAGAAAAGGGCATAAACCTCAGAACTCTACATTATTACAAAATATTGCATTATTCCAAGTCATTACATTTACATCAAACAAAACGTATTTCTATAACGCAATATATTTTATGTTTCGACGACACGATACGTGACGTCACGATAATTTTTTAATTGCGCAAAATAATATGCGCAAAAGCACGATCTATATTTATAACTCAGTATTCATCGTTGGTTTCTTCCTTGTTAGATCAATTAGCCTTGGTATGTTTCGAAGCTAGCATTAATGTCATAGTTTATCTTATATATTAAGTGGGTATGGTCTTTTAAGATACGATAATGATTTTAAATCTTAAAATATTCCATTTTGTATCAATTTCTACTGGCTGACTGATAGAGAATTTCGAATTTTCTTGCAGGATAGAATGATTCAGATATACATAGCTATTGATGCAGCGACACTATTCCCTAAATTAACCCTTCGTCTTTTTAATTTTTATTGACATAAAAAGTGCGTGTATTTCTACAAATTACCTATAAAGATCTTTGAGAGAATATCCCGTAATTCAATCAATATTTTTAGCGTTTTTTTACTTATAATATTTAAATTTATTGTCGGATATCTGCAGTTTTCCTCTCATCCATGTTTAAGGAAATATAACTTAGTATAATACGTCTGCTCTGAAGGCAACGAGGACATTAACATGACCTTTAAAAGTTCAATCACGTGTAAAAACTACGAATTTTGGTAACATATATATTATAAATAAAATTGATCGCGTTCAACATACTTTAATTTAAAAATGTAGTGATATGAATTCTATGTACTACTGCGTAATGAGAATGCTGTTATATTTTAGATAACAGGTATTATAATACTGCTTTTGTAGTAGGTATACCTGTTATCTAATATGTACTCAATTTCTATCAACACTTGTTATAAGAGTGTATAATAGTTATTACAGAAATACAATTAGTTCTAACTTTAACTGATATGATAATATAGATGCGATTTCTGTCTAACACTTTTAAAATTGTTTACTGGTTATGACTATGTATTAACTAGGTACCTATAATAATAAAATTTTGACGGGCTCGCTGGCTTCCCACGGTCCGCAATTCTACGGATGATCACGGACAGCCGACGACCACGGACGGCAACGCACACAGACAGGGCTCTTCCAACGGCGCGTGTCGGTCTGTGTAGATCTTTTGATTGCTGCATTTCAAAATTCAAAGTGAAAGAGATTTCAAGTGATTTCGAATACTTTCTGAATAAAATTGGTCCAGTTATATCAAGGAATGATGCCAAAAGCGAAAATATATTCCTGTTCAAGAACGGTTTGCAATTGCACTCAGCTTTTTTCACCGCACCTTTGAAGTTACCGCCTCGCGAACGGATACCGGCGCACCGCCACTGACGCCGTGTGCTACCACGGACGAGACCCTTCCCACGATGCGTCGTGCGAGCTCGTCCGTCCGCGATATCACCGACCGTGGAAAGCTAGCTTTAGGTAGAACTTCTTGCACACTGATGGGTCGAGTTCGAATTCCACCGAGACTTCATGTTTATAATTTTCTATAGGCATGTCTATTATCTTCCCTACGTCTGGTCACTTCGGGCACTAAACGGGTGGGAGAAATATCAAAATTCCAATTGGGAAACGTACCACCGTTCAAAGACGACTAAAAAAAAATACCTAACATAAGATATAAACGGATAGGCTTGTCGTGTGTCATATTGAGTAAACAAAGCAATTGAATCTTGTTTTATTTACCCTTCAGTAAGTACTCAGTATTGGTTAACATAAACAAAGTCCTTGGTTCTATGTTATGTCTTGTGTAGGTATGATGATACGATAATGTTTTCGATCAATGACTAACGAATTTCCCAACCCCCAGTCCAATGGCCCAGGCTGAAAATCAGCGCTGTATGGTTTTATCACCTACACACCCGCAGCACAAAAGCTGAGCCATTTGCTCACCAACTACACCTACGCTGTATTTTCCTCAAATATTTTATAATAATAAGTTCTTTTAGAATTCGAGTATGCTATAAATGATTAAATATTAATTAAATATTAAACTTTTAAAAGAATTGGACACATGTCAATGTGTATACTTATTACTAGCGGACCCGACCGAAATATAGATTTAAATATGCTATTTTCCCACTTCTATTATATAAATTTGCAGTGGACATCAATTATTTAGAAAGGCTATAATAAGCGTGCGTGACATGAGCTGTCAATTTCGGAAGATGGCAGAGTTGCGAATATAACTTATTTTAAAATAAATTTTCTGCAAATAAATATCCTGAAATTTTCCGATATTTTAATATTTATTCTGTTATTCGGGATATAAAGAATTCATCAAATAAGATATCATTAAAATCTATGCAGCCGTTCTTGAGCTATAAATGCTGTAACTAACAAGACTTTGCTTTATGAATTTAAATAAAAATAATATAAAATTTGATTTTAATATCGGCGTATATATCTATGTAGGCGTTCGCAGTAATGTCTCAGTCACGAGATTGGACATTATAAGATACCTTTCGTCTTTGAACTCACGATCATACGATTTTAGTCCTTATTCCATTCTACTTAAGATATTAAAGTTTATATAAATGTCATATAAAAGGAAACTGTCTTGTTATATCAACGATTTATGAAGACGCGTCTGTCTGAGAGCTCAGTGTTTTGAAGACGAGCTTGCCAATGCCTCATTCATAAATCTTTAAACATTATAATCACTTTACCATTAGAGTGTTTTTTAATAACAAGGAGTTGATTTTTAAATTTATTACAAGACAGTCCATGATATAAGGACACAAATGAACCGATAGATGGCGCTGATAGGTAACTGCATACTGACAGCTTTTTTGTGTTTTTTTGTCGCAGGTGTCTGACTGTGTCATTTCATAAAAAGTATTTAGATAACGACACATAATATCACCTTTATATTTTATTGTATGGCAACAATTATTATCTGTCATACATCTTCTTTTGAGTGTGAAATGTCTATGTCAAAATTTGTATGTCTTTCCTTTGCACGCTTCTTGACATACATAATAATTACTCACATACTTAAGTATTAAATAATCTCATTAAATGAGTTGGGCTTTTATTCCCAAAATATTGATACTGAAACAAACCCAGTCGAGTTCGTAGAGTAAATATACATATATATTATATATATTGAAAACCTACAAATGCAAATAGTATCAAGAGTCCTTATAACTTCATACATTTAGCCCGGAATTGTGTTCAGTGATAAAATACATATATATTTAAATATATGTAGGGGATTCAAAACTATAAGACTGTATATATAACAGTATTAAGGCTTTATTTTTTTTTTTTCTATTGTATTACTGATATCTACTATCATTTCTTTTACTTTTATCGTTCATCCGCTTATGTAATACCTGGAAGAGTATGAACATTATGTTTTTTTATTTTTGTATTCTTTTTTTTATTCTTGATATAGCTATAATAATACTAAAACTAACCAAAATAAAATATGATATTACTAGTCAATTTGCAGCATTTATAATTTTAACATAACAAAAAGCAGAATATTTCAACAAATCGTGCTTGATTTGTTCAATACAAGACGGTTGAAGACATGAACGGTCTTTATTCTCATGATCTATTAAACTCTTGTAAAATTAAATATACGTAAAATTAAACTCTATTAATAAGGAGTAGAGTATTAATTTATATAAACGTAATTGGAATATATCGTAAATTAAAGTCATCAATCGTAATCGTGGCATTCGTCCAATATACGCATGCGGGAGTTTTGAAGGTACCTTTTATCGTCTGTCTGCGGATTTGTGTTTATAATTACAATATGTCTTTCCACGGCTTTTTGTTTTAATGATAAATAGATTTGTAGCGAAAACCGGTAATGCCAAGCTATTTTATATAAATAGAATTAATTAGATTCAATATATAACACTGTTGAAAATAATTTTCACTTGTAAAAAAGGGATTACAGTAGAATCTCACTAATCCGGCACTTCAATAGACCGACACGTCCAATAATCCGGCACCCTCAGCCCGCATCTCCCTTGCCCTCAACCGCGTATGCGCTCCGTATTTTTAAACATGTTGCACAAAAACAGACCTCGATTAAGGGTTATTTTAAAACTATTATATGTAATTAGTTAATGATAAAATATTGATATTAGCGGCTTAATAATTATAAATACCCGTGTACTTGTGATTTAATTCCGAGTCGAGTAGGTATTCAATGTAATATCGAGTTTCAAAAGTTCAATGTAACTATGAAAATATACATAAGGTGAAGGATACCAACAAATAAAAACGGATATTACAGTTTTTTCTTATAAAGGCAACAGTTGAACCATTTTTGGATATCGTACCGAAAAAACGGAAACCTTTTACTTACTCCATCCGTTTGACCTTTAACCAGCAATAAAATTGATACTGACATTAAATTCATTCAGGATAAATTATTGAGGTCTGAAATTCTTTTTTGAATTTATTTTACTAAATTCTAGTAACGCGCTCCGGCTTCACACGGGTGCAATGTAGATGTTACTATAGACAAAACATGATAGATGTTACTATAGCCTATAATGTAGCTTTCTATTGGTGAAAGAATTTTCCAAATCGGTCCAGTAGTTTTTGAGTTTATTCATAACATGCAAAAATACAAATCTTTCCTCTTTATAATATTAGTACAGATATAAACTATACATATCGTCGTGATTGTAGAACAACGACGGTTCTGATTTTTTACGGTTTTAGTTTTATTGCATAAAACTATCTGACTAATTATTATCAAACTCCATTTTCTTCTATGTTCTGTTGATAAAGGGTTTTTAGACAGTTCTAAATTATACAATATTGAACTGTCAGGGAGTTTCATGTTATGACTAATACAATAGAACTAAAATCGTAAAAAAATCAGAACCGTCGTTGTTCTACGATCACGGCGATATATACAAATAAAATATTATCTTGGCCTGTCCTCTGAAGTACGGAACCCGTCAACCAGGTCAGGACATATCAGGAGAAAGGTACAAACTACTTAGTCACGGCAAATAATACTGGGTCAAATGAATGAACTTTGATTTTGAGGTAATCTTTTGTTAACTTCACCTATCCGTAGAACAATATTAAAGTAAATTCCCCAGTCCTTAGTGGGGCATGGGCCAGACTCATTTCTGTATATGTTTCACTTTTCACTGATCATTTTTCTTTACAGTCAAGTAGGGTTGTAAATTCTCTACATTAGACCTCATTCTTTGAATAAATTAATGAAAAGTCGAAATAGTGATTAACTGTTAAAATTTGGATTTTAGAAAAAACTGCATTGCTACGCTTCAAATACAAAAAAGAGATTTAGAATCAAGGTCGATTTGCAATACCTACTAGAATTATTATGTGTGTAATCCTACTTTGAGAAAATACATGTCAAATTACATTGCAAATTATCTATTTTGTTTAATTTAAAGTAAATAATTAACTGAAATTATTGTGCAATTTTAAGAAAATATTCATTAGAAGTGGCGCGTTTTGGGGTAAGGTGAGCGACTCTCGGATCCAAATCCTACTTGGGTCATTATGTCAACTGGTTAATTAACTTATAACTAGAATATATATTGAGACATTAACACTTTATTTTACTTTAAATAAACTTGGAATGTATGAATATAAAATAATAATAAAATATTGAATATCAATATAATATATTACCATTCGCAAGCAACTGCCGATTAATTAAAAGCGCGAATTATTCTAGAAGTAAATTTATTTAACAGAAATAGATGGCCTCACATTTACCTGAATAAATTGTATATAATAGAAACAGCACGTGAATTGAGAAACAAAATATACATCACCTAAATATCGATCGAACTCGATTCTAGAAGCAAAAACCATTAAAGAGGATTATTACTCGCAGCTAAGGCAAATGGTATCAATCCGTCTGCAGTGCACTTTGATTAATTACATAGTTTAATAGGTCACACGTGTGCAAGGGTTCGTTTGAGACTGGGTTAATAGTGACGTCAGAAATGCCCTACGGAAGTGTATATTTCGGTTAAACCTGTTAACATTTACTGTTCACTACAAACTAAAACTATATACATTGGATGTTTCATAATATCGGTTTAGGCAGAATAAGTGCCGATTTTTAATATTGATCGATTTCGATTTATAATATTGATCGAAACAAAAATTCAAAATTCAAAAATCATTTATTCGTTTAGGTAACATAATGTACACTTATGAACGTCAATAAAAAATACATATTAAATGCTTCTAGTTGTACATTTACTGCCAGTTCTCAAATCAAGGGCGTAGAGCGGACGAGAAGAACTGGCAAGAAACTCGCCGCCACTCTTTTTTAATCGCCAAGTTTTTGTTTTACAAATGTTTTGTAAGGAGCTGCAACCATTACACCATGTTCCACATGACATCTTTAAGTAATTAACTATAATAATCGAAAAATATATATATAAACGAAAAAATAAAAATAAATAAAAACAAAGATTTGTTAAACTTTCATACATACATTTATCAAACGTCAAAATTCACTACTAGACATATATGTATATCCATTAAAATATCAGTCCTAAGTTAAATAATATGTATATGTACGTACCTTAACTATTATTACGGAACTTATCTGAATATCTTCTTAATTCGGGCCTCCTTTCGTAAGTTATATTAATAAGAAAGATTTTTGGTTCGCTATTAAATGTAATTTATTGTATTATGCTCTCCATTAATTTCAGTACTGTTTAAGAAACAATATTCTAAAAAACTAATTTCCATTTGAAAACTGTAATAGATATTTTTTTAAATAACGATTGCAACTCAAACACCTTCAACAAAGGTTACCCTTTACGTAGTAGTCAGCCCTTGCGGTACAAAAGTTATATTTAGATTACGTTCAGTCTCTGTGACGTCAAAGCTGACATTTGGGGCTCGATGTGGTAACCGCATCTAACGGCATCCAGAGTTAGAACTAATTATTAATACTATAACGTCATGCCAATGAATGTTTATGTATTTTATGTTTTAAGAGCTTTAGAAATAACACAACGCTGGCGCCAAATGTTCAGATAGAAACCTAATTGTATTTTGTAATCTCCTTGGCAAAACCTTTTGAAGTTATTATGATGAGACGTGGAATATGATAAATCGTCATTACAACGGAAGTTCGGTGTGTAGTAAATCCAAAACTTTACTTCATTAAAACTGTGTTTAACTAGAGTAGATTTAAGGGGTTCAAAAATTGCGTTACCTAATACTTGAATGCCTCCAAATCCAAAATACAGCTTTTACCAAGGGAAAAGGGGAAATCGGTGGAAAGTCGGAAACATTCCAGGCTAAACACTAAGAGATTGGTCCCACTGTCAACATGAACATCCTTATTCCACTGCGCAGTATCCATTGTGGAAATGTCCATGATGTCGTTCAACCTCCAACAACAGAATAACTAAAAGAAGAACAATATACACTGTAAGTAACTCGGAAGCGATATCAAAGTAAATGCGACAAATATATTGATCTATAAAATAAATAATCTACGCAATGCAAAATTAGACACGGTCGAGACGCACGCTCCAAATGCGTCAGAATCCACGACAAAATTAACCAGAGGACCGCTTTATACTGAGTCAATGAACCCTGAAGACAAAACACGATCATGCAGGTGAACTCACTTGATAACAGTCCAATATTCATCAAATGCATCAGCGTTCGATCACCCCGAATTCAAACCATCGAACATTCTAGACATCTACCATTACATTACCAAGATGTATAGAGATAGAAAGATGAAAATTGAATATACATAATTGTTACAAAAATGCACTAAAGGTTTATTCGTTAAAAATTCAAATATTTAATGATAAGCAATTGAATGAACGTCAGTTGCAATTGATGTTAAATTGATTGATCGAGATTGAACGATGAATTATGTTGAAATACACCTATTCATCATCTGTACGTGAGATAATAACAAATAAATCAATATAAGTTGGTCGTAAAAACGTAAAGTAAATAACGCAATGTAGACGTCATGCAGTCTGAAGAGCTTTATAAATGTACACTCAATCGTTTCGAAACCAAAACATGTACCAGGAAATGCTGGTTTCCTTACTCTTGAAGACACTTTGGTAAATGTATTTACGGTTTTAAATAAGCATATATTATAGTTATTTCAATCAAATGAGGGTTTAAAACACAATTACATTTACGTTTAACACCGGTAAAAGTAAAGTAAAAGTAATTAAACCTATAGTATTATTATTATTGTTAAAGTAAAACGTCAATGGTTTCTCGTGCATTTTGAAGCAATTATTCTTTACTAAATTTGACAAGAATAATTAAATAATTTAAGTTTTGTAGTTTAATAGTCGTGAAAAATTAATAATTGCTGACGATTAAAGGAACCATTAAAAATAAAATGTACAAAACATAATTCCTAGATCTAGAAATTGTAACGTATTCCGAATTCTTGACACTAATCGTTATATTTAATTTGGATAATTAACTCAATATCGTTATAAATAAGCCTTTATGTTATTCTAATGTATAAACAATAATGCTGTAAAATAAAAATCTGTTCAGTAGTTTTTGTGTAAAAGAGTAACAAACTTTCACAATTATAATATTATTAGGAGGATTCAGCTAAATTCCCTGCCCAATATCTTATACGAAACTAGACTGTCAACATAACATAATCATATTATTTATTATTAGTACTCAGTATAATCCATATTCTACGAGTATTTTAGAATCGGCTGTGTATCGAGATACTTCAAATAGCGGTTGAGTTTGAAAACGTGTTTTCATTTTTCATTAAGAATTTTTCCGCCATTTCCATCGTTGATTACATCCTCATAATCTTACATATACATCTGCTGATCGTATAAAATAAATAATATCCAGTATATTATTTATTTCAAAGGTATAATAAGTCAAACATACTAATAATAAGAATTCTGTGAGTATTGCCATAAAACAAAAAAAAAATGGCAACATAGTGAAAATTTAAAACAGACATTCTTTATGTAAACATTATTATTAGTTAAGTTTATAAGATAAAATAATTGTTTTTATTATTCCGACTGAATGACAAGCATCCAGGGACATGCAATAAATAAAAAAAAAACAAATCAGACAGCTGTCACTTTTCAGTCTGCGCGGAACCACTAATAATGTTTAAATTGCGAATTCAGTAAAAGTTATTCAAATGTGTTATTCTTATGTTAATAAAAGACAATATTAAGGGCCAGTCTCACCGGTTCTAATTAAAGTTTCAGTTAGTTATTTGCCATTTAACACTATCTCACAGTTAAAGGTTGCTGATATATTTTTTTTGTTTCACCATCTAACTCATAGATAAATTAACTGGCAAATAAATTTATCCGCCACTTATTATTTGACGGAACGGCAACATCGCATTTTTACGTTTCGATACGACGAGCAAATTATTGCTATTTAAAATCTATTTTGAAAACTTAAATTGTATATTATTTTTTATTTAAAATGAGATACGTTTACTTTTTTAGTGTTCTCAAATATGATTAAATATATTATGATGATAATAGACAGTGTATGTAATATAAATAATAAATATTAGTATGATTACAAGTTTGTGTACCAAATGTATTTACGTCAAATGGAAACGCAGATGTCATTTGTGACAAGGAATCTGACTTGTTCGGCTTATTGACTATATTGTTATTTTATATTTATTTGAAATGGAAAAACATAAGCGTGAAAGAAGCTTTAATTTTAGTTAAGATGAAACGGATCTAGTAACGCTTGCAGACGCAAAAAAACGTGATGCGACTGTGACTTGGTAAAGTAAAGAAAAAGCCTGGAAGGATCTTGGGATGGTATTTAAAACATCATCTGGGTCAATATACCGCAATTACAAACACCTCAAGTTAAAATATGAGGGTGTTAAAAGAGATAACAAGGATATTATACACGAATTAGAAAAACAACATCTGCTCAAAATATAGTAATTAAATAATAATTTGGGACAAAAGTGAAAAAAAAAATCATAAGTTCGGGAGTCAAACTTACAGTGTTTTATTTTTTGTGCAAATTTTAGTTAAATACTAATCATAAACTCATACAGTCATAAACTTTTTTATCAGGATTCTGTAAGTAGTGCACAGTAGTGCAATATAGTATTGATTTTTCACTTGGAAAATAAATGACATATTGTAATAAGAACTTTCTTTATTTTAACAGGTTTTCCTTAAATATTCAATTTGTTAATATTGATTAACTACTAGGGAACCGCCCGGCTTCGCACGGGTGCAATCTAGACAAAAAATAATAAAGATAATTGAAATGTCATATATCTAATACTTTATTTACCAATCAGTTGTAATCTTTATATCACTTTCTATTAATTGTAGAATATTATAAACAGTCATTTTGGTAAGGAATTGAATTCTAAAATCTTTATCGGCGAGTGATTCAAAATAATTTGGTCTACGGCAAATTATTCGAATAGTACATCAAATAAAAATTCAAATAAATCTATCTCGTGACTACAGTCTACACTAGTAGAATTTATTATACTGAAAAATATCCCAAAACTATTTCTATTCCCGCCATTTATATGTTATCTTCCAGTTAAAAACTTTAACATCCACTTGAATCGGCTGTTAAGTTACCAGCAACTTTATCTGCCAGATATTTCTATTCAAGACTTGTGAAACCGAAATTTGTAGTTTATCTTGCAGATAAGTTCCGAATAGGCTATTCGGGACTTTATCAGCAAGCGGTGAGACCGGCCCTAAGAGAATATAACAATCTGAAATGATAAAACCCCTTAGCTATGCCCTTAAACTTAAGAAAAAATCTATAAGACCGTGATAAAACCCGTCTTGATGTATGGTTCCGAATGTTGGGCAAGTAAGCTGATGGATGAAAAACGTTTGCATGTAGCTGAGACGAGAATGTTGAGGTGTGTGGAGTGACAAGATTAGATAAGATAAGAAATGACTATATAAGAGGAAGTTTGAGAGTAGCGCCAGTGAATGAAAAATTGAAAGGTAATCGTTTAGCTTGGTAGGGGCATATTATGAGGAGAGATGAAGTAAAAAAATGATGTATCTAAAAAAGTTTTAAATGGATTGACTGTGTGAAGAATGATATGTGTTTGAAAGGTGTGACTGATGATATGGTGAGTGAAAGGAGAGAATGGAAAAAGAGAACATACTGCGCCGACCCCAAATAAAAAAGGGAACAGGGCAGGAAGAAGAAGAAACTGATATCGCGGTGTAAGAGTCAGATGGTTGTATCTACATTTTCTACTTTTTACAGGAAACTTAGAAATAGTGTGACAATCCGCCACTTAAAATTTTATCAGCTTTTTAATACAGATAGTATACAATTGACGAATAAAAAAAAAATATATCGGTTTATCGGTATAATAGAATTTTACGTTACGTTTATTTGGTTTTTATACCGCGAATTATAAATGGCTATGAAAATCTTAGAGGCGGTAGAAGTAGTTTATTTTATTGGATTATATTTAGAATCATGATGTTTTTATTTCATCATAAGTCATAAAATCCGGAACGTTTACGATACGTATGAAAATGACTTCTTAAATATATTGCTGTGGGTGTCAGACAGTCTGTCGAGAACATTTTATGGGAAATGGCGAATAAAACACGGAATTTCCTTTATTTATTTTAAATATGCCAATATTTATATATGTTAGTACATTTACGTATTAACGTACGCAAATATATTTATATATGAATAGTATTAGTAGATAACGAATGTTTGTGAATTTTGATCAATGTATTTGTTGTAAGTATTTATACTCTTTTAAAATAGAATCTTTATTTTTTGCTTTATTTTCTAAAAAAGTAGTAAAATAGCTTTCTATTGGTGAAATAATTTTGAAAATCGGTTCATTAGTTTTTGAGTTAATTTAGTTTATAATATAAGTATATATTTAGATAGATTAAATATTATAGTTTATGACACCCAAACTTATAAAATTTAATCCTTTCAAAAAATTTAAAAATTCTTTTATAAATAGAAAGCTACATTGCACTCGTGCGACGCCGGTGCGGATCGGTAGTATGTGAATTTATCTTATAAAGCTCCAAATTATTTGTTTTCCTTTATGAATAATACTAATAATAAACATAGATAATAGCGGCACTTTCTAATAGTTATTTTCCGTAGAGGATAACACGATAATAGTTTCACCTTCGGTTACAGGAAAGTGCAAATTAGGAAGTCATTAAAATTATATTTAACCGGGAAAATATAAATTATAATGAACATTATATCTTTGCAGATAAACATATTTAAAAATAAGGAAAGAACCTCTGAAATGAGTAATTTGCAAAGCTATTATAGAACATTAAATTATATTTATGTCGTATAAAAGTGAATCCCCGGGTTGTCTTGGTTGAGTCCCTCCTAGTGGGGCATGGAGTAGACCCATTTTTGTGTCTATTTCACTGATCATTTTACTTTACAGGCAAGTAGGTGATCAGCATTCTATGCTCTACCTGATCGAAACATTGTCTTTTTTAAATAATATTGTTCCCCGGGATTCTAACCCAGGACCTCAGCTGCTAAACTAGAGATCTGGACTCTTCAGCCACAGAATATTATACAAAAAAATGGCATATGTTACTCGCAGATAAGCTTTCTACTGGTGAAAGAATTTTTATCGGTCAAAATAGAAACAAATCTTTCCTTTTTATAATATTACGAGTAGTATAGACTAGATTTAGTAATCACGAAGAAGTTGTCTGGTATTATGTAGTGTTATCGTGACTTAGCTCTTAAAATAACTTGTCTTACTTTATTATTGCGTAAGTGTGTTTTCGTGACTTATTCTTGTTGCGAGCCGATTCTGTTTATTGTTCAATAGTCGCCAACTTCGTTATTAGTACATTAAATATATCCGATTTTCATCCCTTATTTCACTCTTTCTTTCATTAAGAGGAATCAAACAGATAGATAACACTCTGATGGTAAACGACACCAAAACCACCAAAAGTCATGAAACGTTTTAGTAAGTAGAGTAAGTAAGATATTTTCATATTAAAATAGATTTTGCGTACAATTTTCATAGAGTAACATAAATTTTATACTTTACCAGTTTTGGCTTGGCTTTGATGAATCAGTCATAATATATACATTATACATATCTCTTATATTTAGATAACTCTCATAGTAACAAATACTTGAGTGAACTAAATTTATTTTTAAAATAAACCTTTTCCTTCCTTTTCCAGAAACCTTCTCAAAATACGGATGACATGTGTATGTACAATATTACTCCCATTCCGAAAAGAGCCCTCGCATAAATGCTGTTTATACTCGAAATTTTAAATGATATCGTTAAAAACTATCTGTTTCCAATTTAGTTTAGATATTCTTAGTTTTACGAACAAACTTTAGTAAATACATTGCCTGTGTTTCACTATACGAACATATTTACATAAATATGTATTTAATGGGTTACACGCCCGGGCTTGCGCGTGCGCAGTTACAGTCCACTATGGCTTATTTAATACTCGTTCCAACATCGTTATGTGAATATGATGTAAAGCTTTATTTAAATAAATGTACTAAGATAAAAGTATGTAAACAAAGATTTTGCTGTGATTGTATCACGAGATTCTGAACACGAGGTCATCATCAATATCTTTAATGATATTCGTCAATGTGAGAGACCAAAGATAACTATGCAATGACGTTAATACTAGTTTTATCAGAGTTTTATCTTGTGCTGTAACCATAGCAACAGTTTTGCGTAAATACTATAATTAGTTACATTAAAAAATATATGTCATTGAAAACAGCGGTTTAGTTATCTGTTGTTTTTCGTATAAAATAATCAGGTCATACTATTCATTATTAGTTCATACACCTCCCTAACCCTTCGTCACATTTTGTGTAAGTCAAAAATGTGTAAATATATTGAACATACTTTTATATTTTTCTTTATTTATTATATGTTTATAATAAGTTTATTTTATATTAGTAAAAGGGCACGCAAGTCGTCGTGATGAAATTTTTTATTGTAATAATAAATATATACATATTTTAAACCTAACCTAGGTCTAAAAAATCAAGTATATTCAAGGTGAATTAAAAACGAAGATGATATTGTAATAAAAAAACGAATATTCTCAAATACTGTGATATTAGAAGTAAAATTAGCACAGTTCTCTTGACAGATATTACACTATATATTTCCGACCACACAACGAGATCGCCAGCGACGACAAAACTAAACAAAAATAAATGATTCTCATTCACCTTCTGAGAAGCGAAAATCAGAACACGTCTGTCGTATTCAGTTACTTTTCATAATAACCCTGCAACAATCGAGGTGACCTACTAAAGATTCGTTTTACAACTGAGAGTCTTATTTCAAGACGATGTAAATAAAATAAGAACCTATCCGCTATCCTATATAGGCGTTTGCTTAGGCTTTGTTTTTGCGTTTGAGCTCTTTTGAGGGCCAACCACGACCAACATTTTTTATGTTAGATATCGACAGCCGAGCATTAGGTTCACTTGATTGTAGGTGATACCTCAACTACAGTACATCTGTCAACATGATGCACTATCGACCTACTTTTACTTCGAGCATTCGGAAATCCATAGAATGAAACCGAAACGTGCACTTCACGGTTTTTCTGTCAATGAACGCTGATTCGTGTCCCGGTCGGAATTTCGATTTTCATTCAACCCGTTTAGTGTCCGAAGTTACCAGATGTGGGGAAGACGTAGGGAAGACATGCTTAAACAGAAAATTATAAAAATGGCGTTCCGGTGGAATTCGAACCCACGACACATCGATGCGCACGGCAGGAGTTTTACCGAACGCGCCAACGAGCCCGTCAAAAATTGTGATTTGCTATAAAGAATTGGTATTGTAATTATGTCACTTGTATGCAATTTCAAATACAAATAGCAAGTATAAATGATCACCGCCACCCATAGTCATCTGCAACACCGCACCGGTTTGCCCGCAGATATGTTGCCGACCTTTAAGGGATGAATAGGCTCGTTTCTTAAAGTTCCCTTAATCTAACAATCAGACTTGAAGCTTATGATTAAGAACGTATTGTGTGCTTCTTATATTAGGTATTCTATTATTATAGCTAATCTTATCGATTTGATTAGGTTGGAAATAGCAAAGTATCTCGCTTGTCTTTGTTATTCTGTTCCACATTCATTGATTTATGAGTTAGGTTATGACGTAAGCTCGAAAGTGAAAATGTGGTCCATTTCTTTTGAGGTTTACTCATATGACGTCAATGCATTAAGACAAAACGTAACCGTTCATCACGACGAAGGTAATATTGCGTAATGAAAATAATATTTGATGCCAACCGGTAATGGCGAATCTTTATTTGTTTTATTGTTGACATTTTGGTTCTATTTGTAAGTCTGTGTTGTGTTTTATAAAGCAACTTAGCTACTAATTATGTTCAGTATCAAAAGATTTTGAATCATATTGACCAACGTCATTGAATACTTCAAGAATTTTTTAATGAAAAAGTCGGAGAATACTTTCATTTTTATTGACATGTAGAACTAATACTGAATGAAATACATTCTTCTTCTTCCTGTCCTGTTCCCTTTTTTTTTGGGGTCGGCGCAGTATGTTCTCTTTTTCCATTCTCTTCTTTCACTCGTCATATCATCAGTCACACCTCTCAAACAACATTCTTCACACAGTCAATCCATGTTATTTTTTAGCCTCCCTCTTCCGCTATACCCATCCACTTTCATATTCAAAACTTTTTTAGATACATGTTTTTCATCTCTCCTCATAACATTCCCAAACCAACTAAGGCTAATCAAGTACCTATTTATTACATTTAAGAAAAAATATGTATATGCATATGCATTATATCGTGGTTTTAACTCACAGAAATAACACAAAGATATTATAGATTCAGTTTGTTACTTTTAAGTCATTTCAGTGCAATGCTTCCAGAATTTTCTGTATATAAAATCGAGATAATAATTTGGCTTCTGAAATATTGAACTAAAATCTGAAAGGCTTGAAGAACTTCAAAATCAAATCTTATTGCTCGTTGCTTTTTGGTCTATTATACAATTCACAGCGTGCTTATAAGTGACATCAAATATTATACGTAAATACTATAGGTATATGTACAGTTGAAGCATGTATAATATATAGTATCTGTCTGGGTTATTATTACACCGTTTTGCAAAATATGCATTTGGCGAGGTTTCAACCACATCTTCTAAATCGGGTTGGCATAGTAAATAGTATGTCTCAGACTTTGTCTCGAAAATATTGAGTAATGACAGCCAGCCATTGTTTACATATTTAAAGATGTTAATATTTTTTCCTTTTTTTAATCAAAATCAGTTTCAAAATGAAATGCTGATTAATCGGTAGCATTTTGATTTATATATGATGTTATTTACTTTAATATTTTCTTTGATGACAAGTGTAATGTCATTTGTGAAGAGCATTGAGAGTCAATAGTTTTTAAGGGAAAGGCGTTCAAAGTCGGAGACAAAAGGAAAACTCATTATGACTTCTGAGAAAGCGGTCAAAATTGCAATAACAAAGCTTTCACTCCAATTCGGTTTGAATAATAATAAAAAATAATTCCCAAGCGACCCAGCTGATTCTTTCCAGGTGTAACCAAGTTCAGAATGGTAATTTCACTATGACTTTAAGGTTTTAAATTTAAATACATATAGGTACTATGTAGTTAGTATCACAAACACTCGAGAGCGACTGAATCGATTCGTCTAATAACTTATTTTGGTTTTGTAATATTTGTAGAAGTCCAAGGAAGGTTTTGAGATGAGAAAATATAATAAAATATGTATTAATAAATTTAAACTATAAATATATATTATATATGAATGAACGATACGAAGTTCGGCGGGTCATCTCACAGAACAGAAGAAGTCCCTGTTCTGTGGGTCATCTAGTATTATATAATACATAAAAAAATTTACCACTCACAAATATGTGATGTTTCTAAATTAAAAAAAACTCATGGTGAATTTTTTCCACAGAGATAAGAGAACCGTTTTTTTATATTATTTATTCAAAGACTGCGATAAGAAACATTCAACAACGGTAAGTAGTTTAAAAAAACCTGCTGTTCTTTACAAAGTCATTATTCTCAGAGGTCAATAATATTCTGTAGATCCTCGACACTTCACCTTGAGGTTTTTTACGGTTTCATACATAAAAACCGCAACGGATGTTCACTGACTGAACACCAAAACCCCAGCTTAACTAGTTAAGAATTGTGTGAAAGCTCAAGCCTTGAAGAACTTATTGGCGGGCCGCAAAATATTTACAATTTACAAAAAATCTAATAACATCAAATCTTACATTTTGTAATTTAAGCAATAAAATATAAGCAAAAAGAAATAAGTTACATTTTTTTTGCGGGCCGTATAAATTCGAGACGCGGGCCTTGATTTGAATAGCTCTGGTTTAGACTAACTTTCCCGCAGTTAACTTCTAAACAGACTCACCAATCACAAATGAGTAAAATTTAATTAACAAATAACTAAAAAAATATATTTTAAATAAATAGTAAATTACTTTAAGTTTTAATTATTTGTGTTGATAGTATAATGAAAACGTCATCCGCTTCCAAATGGAACATTTTCTAGCCAACAAATCCTTGTAAAATACGTAGAAGTTGATAAGTAAATATGTTCAGGTGTTTTGCATATAATTAATTAACACAATATGCTTAATTGCGAAGACAAGGTCTTTTTCTCGTCAGAACAGAAAATGATTCGTGATGTTTCAGACGAACTTGCAAGAACAAAAAAGTCTTAAAGCTAAAGATTAACATTATAAGAAACGGTATTAATAGACATAAAAACCTACTATGCAGGTATTTTACAAAATAGTCAGCGGATGCTACGGTTACTTTTTATACAGCATATCACACGTTAACGCATATATTTCATTATATATTTCGAAACATTAAATTTCGATTAAATAAATTTTATTTTCGTGGAATTTATGCAAAAGGATAATATTTTCATAACAAATTTGGTGAAGAAAAATAATTGTGCCTTGAAAATATTTGAGTAAAGTTACTTTAATTGTAAATGTGCTATAAATTGTATATTTCCGTGCCACACCATTTCCAGAATACAGTTACAATCTACGCCTAACATTTCCTCTTATACAACCAATAACTATATTACGATAAATCATATGAGCAGTCTTTCAAAATCAATGCAACATCTGTCAGTATGGTAATGGATTGACTTACAATCTGTCGTCGGATTCAATGCCCTCTATCTTGGTTAAGAAGTACGTACCTGTATATTATCGCTCTACATATATGTGACACCTCGAAACTGCAAATTCATATGATTTTGCATTTTTGATGTAAAAAGATAGTAGGGCGTAGCAGGAACGACTATTGAGAAAGTATTCGAATCGTCAAACTGTCAGCTGTATGAGAAATAATTTGAAATTTCTTAGACATGACAACTCGATGATTTTTCGCAAGTTTTTTATGCTAGGCCTTCTAAAAGGTGATAAAGTATCTTTCTACATACCAGTAAAATCATATGAATTTGCAGTTACGAGGTGTCACATATAGACCGACGAAATGTAATTATGTTAGTATTCAACTAAAAAAGTAAATACCGACCGTAATTTTCCATGTCGCTTTCCGTTATTTTCCTAATGATTAAATATACGACAAGGGGCTTCGATGTCACGTTACGATCACGAATTCGCCGTGTGCGGGAAAAACACCACGATTATAATTTGGAATGATGAGAATTGCCTGTGATAAAATTTGGATTAATTTTTATTTTGTTTGTACTAAAATAAACTTAAATAAGAAAGCTTGTAATATATGTATATTTAGATCATTAAACGATGTACAAAAAAAAGTAATTTATCAAATTATAAATCAATTTTTTTTGTTGTTGTTTTGTTGTGTTCTATATTTCCCCGTATATTTTGTTATCCAAAAGATTAAGATCATCAAATGATATAAAAAAACACAATAACAACAACACTTAAAATAGCTAAAATTTAGATGTATTTTGTAGATAAATTATTTTGTTCTGAATTTCACCATATATTTTGTTATCCAAAAGATACCTCGTGATTTGCGATAAAATTGGCACAAGCTATCTTAAGACATTGATTGCATTATTATCGGCTTAAGATATTGATGTTAATATAATTTATGGTAAAAACGGAAATTCTGGGTATTTAAGAAAAAACTTTAATAAAAAAATTTTTGTCAGATATCGATACGACATCGGTTTACACGATGGTAGGTAGAACATCAGTCTATGACGCTCTGTCGAAATTAATATTTTTATATTTCGAGCATGCGAAACGCTCACGTTTTCAAGCACTTCACGGTGGTTCGTAACACGGTCGGAATTTTGATATTTCTTCCACCCGTTTAATGCCTGAAGTGATCTGGCGTAAAGAAGACATGTTTATAGAAAATTATAAACTTGTCATCCATCATCGGAACGCAACATGTACCTAGAAGGTACAACCTACTACACAGAACGATTCCGACCAGGTAACGAACTACCGTTCCTAGATTGAAAAACCGTGAAGTGCATTGTACGTTTCGGTATCAGTCTATTTATTTCTGAATGCTCGAAGCGAGCGCACCATTGACTGATGATCTGTAACCTCAGTATCACTTACCATCAAGTGAACCTCATGCTCGTCGTAGATATCTAACACAAAAGAAAAAAAAACGAAAACGAGCTTATCAAAAATATTTATTAACAAGGAATTCATGTTTTCAGTAATAAAAAAGTTGTTAAGTTAGACTTGCTGATACCGTTAGTTGTTACCTGAAAAAGGATGAAAAAATACCAATACAAGGCTATAAACCAAATTGAAAACAACGTCCGACTTTAATTTCCGGCCTCAGTGAGGCAGTTCGCCATTACCAAACATGTCGCATTGTACTCACAACATCATTCGATATTTCCTCCTGGCCATCAACTTGTTGCAATATAACGTCTTTGTAGAAGTTATAAGTAGAATGCCCCTATTAAATCTTTTTGACTATCCTATCCTACTTAATATTATAAATGAGAAAGTTTACGAGGTTGTTTGTTACTCGTTCACAGAAAAAGTACTGAACGGATTTTGATGAAACTTTACAGTATTATTGTTTATACATCAGATTAAAAATATAATGTGGCGGGTGGAATAGGAGCACAGAACCTTGTTTAAATGTTCTGTGTATAGGAGTGCTATTGCAGTTCTAAGTAGAAAAGGCCCAAAAACAGATAATAATCGAAGTAGGCGGGTAAAAGCTAGTTCTTGATATAGATACTTGATATGAATGTCAAATATTGATAAACAAGCGGGAAAGTCACTTAGAGTACTGAACGGGTTATAGTTTATTGAAATTCAAAACACGGCTCACTGTTTATGTTAAAGACAGACGATCGTGAAGCTCACATGGCTCAAAGGATAAATCAACGATGGGCTGTCGACCTATTTTTTACTTCAGATGCTATATTTAATAATAATTATTATTCTGCTGGATACCGAGTAAAACAAAGAAGCTCTACAATAGATTTTTCTTATAAATAGAAAATAAACCGAATCTAGATCGAAATAAATGAATATTATTTTATAAACACAACATTCGATCGAATTCCTATAAACATCAAGAACACCAGGCGGTCCCGATGAACCTGTATCATTTTCCACCATTAATATTTTAAATCGTATTGTAGCGGCTGGCTACACAACATAATGTGTAGTGCTGTTTTGAACACGCAATGTACCTCTCAAATTCCAGTTATGTGAAGATCACAATGAAACGCTTACTTTTCTACATATTTTGTTGATAGTCTGTTTGACTCGAAATTACGGCTGATTAAGTACGAGAATTCGAGTTCTGTACGCTTTGGCTCTGCCGTCTAGTACCAAATGACGGGTTACTCTGGCAACACTATTATGGATATGAGGACTTAAAACTTATTATATATATCTGCTTTTGAACTGAAAACTTTTGCCTGAATAGGAATAAAATATAGATTAAAGCCACACCTACATGTATAGCTGTTCTTTGGTGGCCGTCACGTGGCGTGTCGGATTAAACACATGACGCCTGTAACCGTCACCATAGCTCCATAAATTTTAATTATTCATGGCTGCGTATATACGCGTAGTAATAGTATATCGTTTAATCTCTCATGTTATATAAGAATGTAAGGTCACAGAATATATTATTTTCTTAGTCTTGTGAAAAAACCCAGGCCTGTGAGAGCTTGGTGCTCAGCTCATATCCTCTTCTTAAATCTCAATAAGGAAGGATCGTTCTGTAAGATAACTGAATGGGTATTAATGACGCAAGTCTGTTTGTAAATAAAATCACTCTGTGTTATCTGCAAAGGTCGTTGACAAGAAGAAATTGATCTCAAAGACTTGTTTGTTTTAATTAATTATTATTTAATCGCTATCAATAAACGCATTTTATAAATAGTTTATCAGTATCTAGAATTGTATTATTAGCGATAATTTATCTAATACCTATAATTAATGTTGTTGTCCATTCTTATGAGTGTTTAGGTAATTTACGGCGCAATTTTTGAAATGGGTGATTTGGGTTATGTTGTGTATGTTAATGAAAGAAGTAGCAATACTTTAAGTATACCTAATTATAAATTCTTATTCGAAATATCAAATACGAGTCAAAGTCAGTGATTTTCATAATTTTATTATACACGTGTATTGAAAGCATAAAAAATCAACACAGCATACAAAATTGGAATGTTTCGTGAAAATTTATTGTAACTGAATATTAATTCGAAGTTTAAAATATTGTTTCCTTGAAACTAATCATAGTCTCATGTATTGTAGGTGCATACCCATAGACAATAAATGACTGGGAGATTGCAAAAGTTGACGTATTTACTGTGAAATCTTGGGGAAAATTTACAGGGAAAACAAATTATTGTTGTTTCATTGTTATGCACATTTCAACGCATAATTTACCCATACGACACATGAATAGAAAACGGATTCGGATGAATACACACAGTTACACTAGATAAAATTTTTGTTTTTATGTGTATGTTTTCTAAGAATAAAACCATAAAAAAAGTGATGAGTAGGCAAATAAGTTAGAAAATATTTAACAATATAAATAATTTCTTCTTGATACTTAATAGTAAAAAACATTTAACCGACCTATGCTTCAAATAATTTAGAAATATCTAAATGAGTAGGTTAGTAGCTATTGTTACATCCATGAAAGATTTCAATTATTCATTTATGATAAGCAATATGTCGAATATCTTATCCCTCTTAACTTGGTTTTTCCAAAACTCCACTCTTTATTTACGTATTATTTTAAAAATAATGATATCTATTTTCATTATAAGCTGATAAATACAATGGAAAATGCTATGGAAGTTTTATATTTTAGTACGAGTTGAGTCATATCTTGGCTCTAGATAATAGATATTCATAATACTTTTGGTCAAAGATAGTATGGACTCATTCACTAAGACAATCTTAAATTATTATTATATACATTTGTTTGAACAATTTGCTTTTTTAACTCAATATATATAATAACGATAATGCGGCCGCTATTTTACAGACTAATTAAATTTTGAAAGCCAGCATCTGTTCAAACGGTATCGATTTCAAATCTATTCAAGAATTAATCATTACAATTATGTTTTAGGACATAAGGACGGATGATGTAAGATGAATGAATTCAGTTGTATTTTGATTGATAACGCGATAGTCACGCAAATTGCACAAGAAATGCACAGGCACTATACAATCTAGACATGGGTAACAACTAACACTGCGCTGCGCCGCGCAATTGCGTCGGCACGCTTCACTGCGCCGGGTGAGTCAGCTCACACATTCATAATGTGTCGGCGCACGGCGCAGTACCTCACTCACTGAGTCAACTATGAGCGTGGCGTTGCGTGCGTTTCGGAGGTTTCACTGCTCGCTTTGCGCGTGCCATTTTGTTGCGTCGTGGCGCAATTTTGAGTTGACTCAAGGAGCCGATGCACTACACTGCGCCTGAGTTGCTGAGTTGGCGCGGGGAATTTCGCTGAGTTACCCATGTCTAATACAATCTTAAATGACGCAGCCTCGCCTTGGCACACTTGTGTTCGAATTGTAGCGATAAAAGTGCTTTATCATTCTAATGTAATAATAATTTAGAGCGATAAAAGCGCTGTATTTGTCTATACGCAGCTGCATTTAATTTCCACTATAGTAGCATATAAAACTTTTAAATACCTATAATTTAAATATGAAGGGTGTTATTAATCTACTAAATACGTACCTATGCAATATTAAGATCATAAGTGTGATCTTAGTAAACACAACATTCTTTCATGTTATTCGCTTACGTGCTTGATCAAAATTAAATATATGTAAATACCTATAAATATATTGTAGGATAATTAATACTGAAAGTTTCTTAAAGGTATTGTAAAAGTTGAAAAAAATATTTGTTCAAACCAATTCATGGTCAACGATTGAGTTCTACTTCTGTTTACAATTGTATTTTTTATATTATATTTTCGATTGTTCACTATTATATATTTACTTCCTTATATATTCAATTCAATAAAGCATTCAACTTTTGGAAAAGTCACTGTTTACTCGTATATACATATTATGTATGTAATTTACACCAACAAATGCTACGAACTTTTAATTCAAATTTAACATACTCAATCGTAGCCTTAGTAACCATTTATTAATAAACTATTTAAATAATTTATTTATTCATAATTTGGTCATCGTCACAGAAGACAATATAATCTAAATTGTGGTTTCTCGGACCACAGGTGGCTTATTGTTCTTCTATTTATATTGCGACCACGCTACATGATTCAAATTGGCTATTACAAATTGAAATCAATTAATATATAATGGTAATTTTGTACTTTTTAAAACATTATATACTTAGATACGCTGTCAAAAAATGTTCTCAATAGGGTTCTATATAGAGCCTTTGTGTTATTTATAACTTTTTCTATTTACAACCAGGAAGTGACCTCGATTCTGATTATCAAATCAATGATCACGCTAGGGTGAGAACAGTCTGTCTATTTTAAGTACTGCATTGTACAAGGTGACTATCTGCGAATTTTTATATATGCATGTATGTAGATAGAAAAACCGTGAATTGATAACTGGGAGTATCGATTTCGGTGTATGGATTTCCGAATGTTGTAGCTGAGGTAACACCTACTATCAGGTGAGTCACACGGTATTAACCATTAAAAAATATAAAGTGTATAAATATATATATCCATCAGTTTTTATTCATTATATTTTCTTAGTCCTGTTTGAAAGTCGCAATCGGTTTCATTCAGAACATAGCGCCATGCCTTAATCCAGTACTTAAAATAATTAAAAAACCATTTAAAAAAATATTGTAGGTACTCATCATAAGAATCACATACAATAGTATTGTTAAAAATACAGTGAATCATTAAGAGGTTAAAATTCGCTGAATTCGTTATGTCATCATAAAAGTAGGACGAATTTCGTGACCAGTACTACTTAAAACAGTATGGCATATTGAACTGATTTCTCATCATGATTCACTTAACCCCAGTAACATACACATCACTAGATAAAGAGATCGATGTATATTTTGGTGTATTTGGAAAATACGTTTCAGATAAATTTGTATTGATAGCAAGTAGGTACTATAAAATGTTGAAATTTTTTATGACTCAGATAATGTGAAAAATGATCTCAGATGACGAAAAACTACAGTTTATTTTTACGATATAGGTATAAAGAATTATTTGAAAGACATAGTAATTATATATCCTATATCTCTTTAAAATAATTCTATAGATATGTTAATAAATCGTATTTACGTAATATGTGTACCAATTGCCGTTTGCCATCAGGATGCAAGCGGTTGCACTTGCAATTTCTGACAGGGATTTTTTGCAAAACATATTCAGATACTCCATAGAATCTCATATTAACTTAATTGACATAACAAATGTATAATTATTGCTAGTTAATAAGTGTGTTGAGATACAGATATATGCATAGGTAGAGGTTACACCTAAGTGTTATAGTTAATTGATGAAATCTGACTTAAAAACAAGACAAATGTCACCAAAATAATAAAGCCTATTTATTTTATTTATTTAGGTTCAAGAGATTGCACAACCAATTAAACTCCAGTTCTTCATTATATAACTAGAAGTAATCCTGGCGACGGCAACGGTAATACGATTTAGAATTATTACAACTATGCATTTTTTCTACACATGAAAATCGCGACTTAAGAATGTTCATTTAATTTCTACTCATTAATATGATACGGTCCATTTGCTGATATAATTGTCGAGTAATTGCATTCCGATATTTTACATTATAATATCCTTTAATTGAGTATTTTTTTTAAATAAATCTATGATAATATGTATTGATAACCAAAGCCTTTCTTGAGATTTTTTGAATCTGCGGGCGGTATAATATATGTATTTACGTAATTTTGTCAAGAAATTTCATATTTCAAAGATGTACTTGAAATGAAATAACGCAGTTTTTCAAAGTATACCTAAATGTTATGAAACTGTTTGACGTTTTTGTAAGCATAATACAACAATTTGTCATCGAAGGATGTCATGCACTGATTCTTCAGTAAGTATCCTTCATACTAATGTAAATCTTATTGTTTGGTGTCACGTGTGTTTTTACTGTGAATAATACGGCGTGATGTGAGTGAAACAAAGAATTTACGTAACCAACTGCATTCGAGAAGATGCTACTGAAAAACCGCCAATTCCTTTAAAATTACGTAGTTTTGATGTTTTTCTAGAATCACTGAGATACGTCAACTAAAAGTATAACATATAAAATTGTCTTTTATTAACGCGAGTATCATACATTTATATAAAATACTTTATACCGGATTAAAATGCTATTTATTATTTACATTATTTATCCCGACGTTTCGAATGCTTTCCAGCAACTGTGGTCGCTGGCAGAATGAAAGGTGACGGCTGTGAGCTGTCTGATTTGAAATATTACAAAGTTTTGTTTTAATAAATCGCGTTTTAAGCCAGTTTAAAGTATTTTTTAAAAAGTTTAAAGCATTTCAAGACGGCTCTCAACTTCTACTTAAGCAATTTCAACTGACTGAAAATATGGATACTTTCTCGCAAGCTTCTTTCCTTCTAGACAGGCTTGTTGGGGGGATTGTTAGAATACCTACCTTGCGCCGGTGGGTCACGGGTTTGGATCCCGCCGCTACGACATTTTTATAATTTTCTGTAAGCATGTCTTCCCTACGTCTGGTCACTTCGGGCATTAAATAGGTGGGAAGAATATCGAAATTCCAACCGGGTTCAAATATGGAAAAACCGAGAAGTGCACACATTGCATGTTTCGGTCGCAGTCTATGGATTTCCGAATGCTCAAAGTAAAAAGTAGGTCAACAGCGCATCACTGACTAATGTTCTGTGGCTGTGTTGTCACATACCATTAAGTGAACCTCATACTCGTCTGTCGATATCTAACATAAAAAAGCACCTCACATCAGAAGCATAGCAATAAGCGCATTCAGAATTGTCACAGATACTTTCGCACGGTCATTATAATATGCATTCGTTTTGTTCGGTATAAGGAAATTATCGTGCATTCATACTGTATACTGAAGTTATATGTATATTTTATATAACTATGACGATACTATCTGATAATGAGCGGCTGAAATATGAACGATAATTTGCAACGATTTGTCATTTCCACGTTCGATAAAACTCTGCAAACAGACTGCACAGATAATTAATCGTTACGACAAATCGTTGTCGTGTGTAGCCGGCATTAAGACATTCTCAGTACTAGAAAATAACATCATGTATATGAACAATGATTATATTACATCTATACTTAATATATATATTTTACTAATTGTGTTTCGTTGACCCAAAGCAATTAATTACCTACTTTTTGCAGTACAGCTAATTTTAATATATCACTTGTTATTGAAATGTCTCTTTTCTAAGAAATTTGAATCTTCTTCTTCTGCCTGCACTGTTCTATTTTTTTTCCCCGTGTTTTTTTTCCATTCTCTCATTTCACTCGCCATATCATCAGTCAAACCTCTCAAACACGTATCATTCTTTACACAGTCAATTCATGTTTTTTTGCCCTCCCTCTTCCTCTATACCCATCCACTTTCATATTCAAAACTTTTTTTATATATTTACATGCCTTTCATTTCTCCTCATAACATGCCCATACCAATTTCATTTCTCAGAAATTTGAATGTCCTATTCGATTAACTTAATTAAAAAATGTTTTTACGTCACCACTTTTTGAAATAACGTAAACACTTAAATAATAATGTTTTATACAAACAGTTTCCAAGAACAAGGATGTTTCCTACTAAATTTTAAGTTTGGTTTTTACGTATGTTTTGTAGGTATTTATTAATGTGTATGTATGTTGTAATTATGTGGTTTCATCATAATTATTTAAATTAATTGATTAGAATGTTGTTTATTTAAATACGCTATTAATTTATTTTAATATTTAATAGGTTTAATTGGAAATGCAAATGTACTGCTGCAATAAAATATCTGTTAATTTTTTAACATTGGTGTTGCGCATGCAATCAAGAAATAACAGCTGAAGTTTCGTGTTGATGAGTAAAAGTAAAAAGCTCACACAC
This sequence comes from Anthocharis cardamines, assembly GCA_905404175.1. Taxonomy (NCBI): domain Eukaryota; kingdom Metazoa; phylum Arthropoda; class Insecta; order Lepidoptera; family Pieridae; genus Anthocharis; species Anthocharis cardamines. Next base: position 8,822,849 of record FR989962.1, read on the forward strand.
ACATTCTCACGTAAGCCACTTTCGGGGAAAAGCATTGCGACTGTGTAGTAGGTACTTAGGTATCTAATTTGTATGGTATTCTTAAATTGCACATGCATGCCCATACACTCTAACTGCCTTATTCATAAACGTTTATACGTTTATGAATAAGCTTGATATGGTTAAAATATGATTTGTTTCATTCGCTCTGTAGTATTTTTATATTCGATAGAGCCAGACAAAACATATTTTTTACTATATTACGTTTATGAATAAGGCCGCAAGAGTATAAGTAGGTATAGATAGTTCCAAAATCTATTCAACTGCAAATTTTACAAGATAGGAGAAAATATTTTCAATGTTCTATTTAAAAAAAATAAGAGAAGCAACTTACATTTTCCAAAATTGTTTTGTTATTTTATGTATAACAGACATAGGTCTATAACTATTTTATCTTCTATCTATCCATCATGATTCATATCACTAATTTACATAGAGTAGAGTATATATACCATATGTGTACATTCAAGACATGTAGGTTATTGCAGACTAGAGGAACTAGTGTATGTTAGGAAGGAAGAGTATAATATGACATACCTTGTTCCTTCTTTAAGAGTTACAAAAGGATTTCCCGTATCAAAGATAGATTTATATCCAAAAAAGGTTTAAACGGTATGTAAACTTAAGCCTTTATCTATACTAATTTTATAAAGAGGAAAGTTTTGTATGTTTGTAAGTAATAAACTCAAATACTATTAGACCGATTTCAAAAAATATTAACTAATAGAAAACTACATTATCAGCGAGTACAGATTTTTGAGTGTGTAAAGTACATCTATATTACATCAGTGAGAAGCGAAAGTACAAAAAAAGGATTTGTTACTAGATTTCTGTTGGTGAAAGAATTTTTAAAATCGGTCGAGTAGTTTTTGAGTTAAATCGTAACAATCAAACAAAATTTTCCTCTTTATAATATCTATATAAATAAAAATGAATTGTTGTTAGTTAGTCTGATTAAAACTCGAGAACGGCTGAACGGATTTATCTTATTTTAGTCTTGAAATGTTCGTGGAGGTCTAGGGAAGGTTTAAAAGGCGAGAAAAAATCGAATAATTTCCGGGAAAACCCTAAAAACAGCCCTTTTCTATTTCCCATACAAACGTTTTCTAGAGTCAATTTAATTACATAATTTCGAAGCCAAAATTGTGGCAGAACAACGTCTGCGGGGTCCACTAGTTAGTAATAAAATACTGATCACTGAAAATTGTCGTATTAACCAAAATTTCAGTCAGAAACAGCTGAATCTTGCGTTCGCCAATTTTATCCAATAGTTTAGCTTTTTAGCTTCAATATTCGCTTTTTAGTCTGTTATCTACTATATCTAGTATGGCCCCATTACAGTTATGGAAGCAACTGCGCCGGCGCCGGCGCCGCCGGAAGTCGCCTGGCGAATGCACAGTTGATCGTTCCGATTAAACATTGAAGATAGTAATGTAAAACCGGTCAGACAGCGTTAAGTGCATTCTGAGTAGCGTTGCGTTTTCCGTGTAACTCCTAATAAATATATAAAGAGGTAAAGTATGAGTTGATGATATATAAATGTATTTTCCTTCCCGGTTCAACCCTGGCTCTATTATTTGTTATTGTATAGGTTTTTCACTCTAAAGTTCAAGCGTCAGTTGATATGAAAATGCAGGTTTTACGATAGATCAAACCGACCGCGACACCATGAAAAGCCTGACTTTAAAATAAACGAAACACTTATTTTGCGCTATGATCAGTTCAACTGTCGTTTTATATGAAATGGTAGGTTTGATAATATAGCAATATATATATATAGCAAATGTGCCGATTTCTGGCCTCGTAACTCCCGGGACTGTACTTGGCTAATATCGGGATTTTCGGGATTGCCACAAACAGGTGGTGGTGGTGCCATGGTGGTGCCACCTTGCCTAGATTATATTAATAGCATTTATTACATAAGGACAATAACAACCCTTAGATACGCTGCGGCCGTACGATACATACTAAACAGGTACAGCTCTAATATGTTTGTCATAGATTTTAGAAGGGACTTCCCCGCTCCGAATATCAATACTATTTAGGTAATTGCCCAACGGGCCTACAGGGGAATCACCCGATCACGTCATATCCTTATATTGTATATAAACTATGAAGCAGGCTTGGAAGTGAAACGTACGTAACGTGAAGTGAAACTATCCCGGTAAGGCTCTCTGGAGGAGACCCATACACGATTAGAGAATCCCGATAATCCGATCACTGTAGCCAACGATCGGTTGGACTCCGCATCATCTCAGACTCGCGAAGGCGAGGACCCTTGTTCCGCGTATTCCTCACCCGGGTGAGTTACCATCCAGATCTTCAGGCTCTCTCTCCTCCTACAGCAGCCCAAGCCGAGGTACGTGTATCGCAGGAGATACCCTTAGACATGTCGTAGCAAAACCCTATAATTTCTCACGTCCGCGTTAAACTGTCAATGCCAATAGGACCAACAGCGTGATTCCATACAAAACAAATATAAGAATCGGGAAGTATAATATACTGTCTTTGACCGTTGTTATCGTGATGAGATAATAATCAATAGGTATTGCAGACCGTTGTTATGATTCACCAGCTATAAGAGCGATTGTTTACAATTTAAACCTTTACAAGCAGTCTTAAGATTAGCTATACATCAGTTATATAGCTCACAATGCATTTAAAGTATTATTTTAGAAGATTTAGAGGATTACATGAAAAAAGGTGCAGTTAGAGTATCGTATACCTAAAAATATACAATTACTTACGTATTTAAGTTGACTTTATAATTACCTCTTCCTACATAATTTTTTATATCTTTAATATTTGGCTATTACGAAAAATTGCCTGAATACAGAAAAATCTATATTTCTCCTCCGGTGTTTTGGTGAATTTTATTAGCTTAGTACCTACTGCTTTTTAGGTTCAAAGAATTCAGTAAGATCATTTATAATTACTTAAAATACGAAGATTGATTTTTATAGAATTATTTATTTAGTTTTTCTTGTTAAGGTATCCGACACAAATTCAAGTTAATTATTAAACTACGTAGCTACTACCAAAATTAGATTGTGACGTTAGTATAGCCCTTGAACCTTTCAACGTGCTCGTTTGACTTATTTAGTATTCAGGCTTGATTGCTTTTGAGAATTTTATATGACATGTCGATACCGATCGTTATTATGAAATATACATACGATATCTTTTAAATTATATATAGTATTTACAACTATATCTGCTTCTGTTTTTTCTTCTGCTAGTATTGACTACGTAGTAAGTACGAGTATTTTCTACGAAATTCCTAGTCTGTAGTCTGTACGTATCGTGTGCTTTTTCCTGTAATAATTTATGGTCTAGCCACTAATCTGTATTTCTCGATTTCGCCTATTATTGTATGATGACTGAATTGAATTAATAGCAAATCCACAAAAATCGAAAGGATATTCCGTAACAAAACCTTCAATTTTAAAACAAATAAACTTAATGACTTACAAATCAATACAATACAATCTTATATAAATGTTAGATAACCTAATATCTTATAGTCTACACACATACATAAAAATGTCTCTCAACTCGGTTTGTCTCTTGGCCTGCTCTAGCTCTCTTCACTGATCTCTCTCTCTTGTTACTCTTCTCTAGTTATCATTATATTATTATACATCCCATCTACTGGTTTGTCTTCCTTTACTTCTTTTCGAGCCTCTGGGATACCCATTTGTATTTTTGTTATATCAGTATTATGTAATGGTAAAAAGCTACGTTTTTGTATGACTCATCGTATTTCTGGTAAGACGAGTTTATTAGGTTTATTGTGAACATAGTGAAATGATTTATCCATTGACTGTGTGAGTCACGTTCGTTTACTACACACAAAATCTACTACATACTACCTACCGATTTACATCTATGTTATAATGAAAGTATATTATGAGGTGATTTAAGGATGACTACGCTTGCTATGCACTCGCACTGCACATTACTGCTAGGCACTCGGACATCAAGTAAAAATAATATGTACCTACTGAATATCTTTTGTCATTTAAAGCACTTATCGAACTAGCTAGACAGTCATAGGTCAACTTGATTTACGAACAACTTTGTCTTATCTACCTGTGGTTTATTATTAGCAATATTTTAAAGGGTACAGTGTTGAAGTACGCATAAAATGTATCCTTAACAAAGTGTATCAAACTTGATATTGATAGTTTGGTATGTAGTTGTTTTGTCTTTAAAAGAGACAGACATACAGAGTTACTTTCAAGAATATAAATATGGAAAATACAGAATACATTTGTATGAAAATGTATACGTCAGGGTTACTGTCCTTTGTACTAGTCTATTTTGGTTCAGAATTTGCATTCCGGCCCGTTCGGTTTCCTTTCTTTGGCCTTATTACAATCTCTCTTTAGAAACTGCACGTGAGAGTTCAAAGTACTATAAAACGAGAACAATTAACTTCAGAAACAACTTATAGCTGAACATGGTTGCTATAATCTGTAGAAATGGATTCATTTCGCAGATTAATTAATAAGATTAGTACATATTATTATCTATAAAAATATTTATAACTTAAGAACGTCTGCATCGATTTTCTATGTCGCGATTAAAAGAATAACTTTTAAACTATAAGATTAATATATGCAGAAATTAATTTTAAAATATATTAAGTTCAGAACTCCGCCATCTTCCGCAATTGATAGCTCACCTCACGCAAGCTTATAGCTTATTTGTAATAATTGATGTCCACTGTAAATCTATACACATAATAGAAGTTGGAAAATAATTCAAATCAAGAAATATATTTCTTCTTCTAACATTCTGGCAGAACAACGTCTGCCCGCTAGTTTGACATATTTGTCTTGTGTGGCTTTGTGTGGCTTGTGGAATACCCATTATGTATATTTTGGCAACAACGTTCAAGTATTCAAAATACTATTTGGACAATAAAAACATGGATCTCTTCAACTTCTTAGGTTATGGTGAATTATCATAACTTCCCAACGCGTAGAATAGCAGACAAATGCCTATTAAATATCCTTTTAGGTACGATTGTTGTTTTAACCAGACGATTTCATAACTTTCTCATATGTAAATTATAATTATTTCACAATTGCCTTTTAATCGACTCGCCCAGTTAACAAGGATTGAGTAATAAGTTCTCTTATCTAACTTTCACTCAATATCTCTCGGAAGTTGCTCCCGTTATAGAGAAAGCCATACAACCAGTCGGTCTTTGTATTACTAAGGAGGAAAATTTCTAGTTTCCTATAATTTGTTTATTTAGCACCAAGTAAGTGACCGCCTCCGTGGCTTAGTGGTAAGCGCGATGCGCTGAGAATCGGAGGTCCTGGGTTCGAATCCCGGAGTAACAAGATAAAAAAATTAAGAACTATTTCGGTCAGACAGAACTGATGATGAGGCTGATCACCTACTTGCCTTTAAATAAAAATTATCAGTGGAAACAAACACAGAAATGGATCTGCCCCATGCCCCGTTAGAGGACTCGTCTTAAGTAGGGGAACTGCGCCATCTTCCGCAATTCAGCCGAATTGGCTCACTACGGATGTTTACTGTATACCTAATAGAAGTTGGAAAATAACATATTCAAATCTAGAAATATGTTTTTATTTAGAAGAAAATAATTTATTTGCGTCTTGATATGACTTTTAATTATTGAAAAAATAGGCTGGCGTCTAAAAGATCTGTTGCAATCTGGTAGTATATATCACACCTTCATACGAAACGCCTACTCATTCTCTTAGAGAGAGCCATATTATAAATTCGAAACGATAGGTGTGTTCGTGTTTCAAAGGAAAGCAAAACAACGGATCAAGATAGTATTATTCACAGAAATAGTTGGATATAATATTGTTTGTTTGTTACGATTTAACTCAAAAACTACTCGACAGATTTTCACCAATAGAACAGCAAGTAATTTTTCTGTAAAGTACATATACATTGCGCCCGTGCGAAGCCGGGACGGACGTTACTATGGAATATTGTTACTTTTCCATGAAATAGAATTATGAGTTTGTATACGCTAACGATATTGTTACGACTGCATTCATATTAATTGAAGCAAGAAAGTCACATCGATTCAATCACGAACTCGGTTAACTTCTCTTTGACATCGATTTATCAATTCGAGAGGTCGAAAGGAAGTCACTTTCACTTGGTTAAGTTCTGTTTACGCTCGCCAATCTCGTTTTCATTTGAGTCAATAGGCTCTTGACTTTTGCTATTGTTGCCAATAAGCTTGAGAATATAACAGAACAGGCCATAATATGTCACAAAAATGTACAAACATAATAATTAATTATTGTTGATCGCGGGACGACTCAAGTTGGGCCTTACATGTTTATAAATTAAACGGCTGGGAGGAATATCGAAATTCGGACCGAGTTCATAGAGAGAAAAACCGTTAAGTGCACATTGCGTTTCGGTCTCCGAATTTCCGAATGTTCGAAGTAAAAAGTAGGTCGACAGCGCATCGTTGACTGATGTTCTGTGGCTGGGGTATCGTCTACCATCAAGCGTACTTCATGCTTGTCTATCGATATCTAACATAAAAAGATTTCAACATGCCAATTTTATAGCATCCTGGGTATTAAATTATCGCAAGCTCTGTAATTTGTGAAAATGCATTTTAAAATGTTTTGGGAACATAAATACTGTAAAAAAATAAACACGTTATTCCGTAAATAAGGTCATTTCGATTATGAAAATGGATGGAATGGATATGAAATGGCTCAGGCCACTGTAACCGCAATCTGAACAATCTATTGTAATACGTCAAGAAAACATGACAACGACGCGACGTCAGTGTGCAAACTTTTTGTCAAAACTGTCTGAATATGAAAAATCACCGCCAAATTAGCAGCCTTGTTCCTAATCTGTTGCGATTTATGATTAGCGCCTCGCTTTTATGGATAAGATAAAATTCGCCGACAAAGTTAAACAGATAATTTGTGTGGGCTTTAATTTCTTACAAGCTAAGATTATAGATGCGAAAGTGTATTTATCTCCTTTATACAAAAGTAGTTTAAGGGTAGGCGAATAACAAAGGCTATTTGTTCCATTGCAATTTATTACACAAAGCAAACTATACTATATTTTTATTTATATTTATGAGTGTTCCAAAATTATGTATTATTTATGTCTTGGTTTACTCCAATTGAATGGGAAACCTATTTTGTTATAGTGGTAAAGCCTACAAAACTTGTATATGAAAATGTTTCCATTTATATTTAAATGTACAAAATACTAATAATATTTAAATATAAGTAATGAAAGTTGTAAAAATTTTGTCAGTTAAGTAGACACAGAAAGTCCGCTCCATGCATGCAAATTTACATATCCCGAAAATAAGTTAATATGCTCATATTTGTTTCGATAATATTTATATATTATTCTCACCAAAACCAATCAAACAGCAATTAAGTTGTTTATTTAAAAATGTAAAATTACAAGTATAATTCGGTTTTGATATCCGTATAACACGGAATGTTTTTCTTAGCTTAGACGTCATAGCCTGATCACGTTTAGAAACTGACAAGTGACTTTAGCAAGACTAATTGAGACTGCGTGATACATTATCTTGTAAACGATGGATATCACATGATTTTTAATGCAAGCACAAATCTTCCACGTGATTATTCGGGGCATTCTACTTTTATATGCCTCAATAAATATAAATACAGCTTAATGGCATGGAAAATATGAAGACAATAATAGGAAGAATATTATTCTTGAAAATTTTCGTTTAGTAACGGTTTGTCTTAAGTGCGACATGCATGCTAGACGTCCATCATCGTTAAGGAAATTATTGTGAAACGATTTTGCTTTAACTCAACTATAACTCGTCGTAGTCCAACTTGAAGTCAAAAGAACAAAATATGTTCTACAGAACATGAAAATTATGCGCTATCTACTATTCATATTCATACACTGAAGCTAAATCGCGCTATCAGCACTTTAGGGCTTTTCGCGTATAAAAAGGATTACTATGGTTTCTATCTAAGCAAATGCCTTGCTGGCTATGATATAAAGAAATGTTAATAGAACTACAAAAATGAACCCGACGGGAATCGAATCCATCCGATTGATACTAATTATCTTACCATTGTTCCAATAAGCCCATCAAATTAAACGAGTGATACAAGTTTTGATGCTAAGGAGTATAGAATTAAACGTTCATCTTCGTGAAGAACTGTAGTTTTTGCCGCCCTTAATCCGTGTCCAACATTTTGGTCAACGACTTTTATGCTATTAAAATTGTAATTATCTTTTTATAAACGTAAGATTAGAATTACATGAGTAACATAAAAATAATTGCTTCGTAGCGTTATGTAATTGTCTGAATAATTATGATAAACTTCTATTGCATTTTTATCAAGTACGTACATATTTTTCATTACTTGACAATCATGTAATACTACATCAAATATGTATTTATTGGTTTTGTAACTATATAATAATTCTGAGGTTTGTTATATCGATTTCTTGGAGTGCCGTATTATCATATGACAGAAGTTAATACTAGTTTTACCTGGTATTCGCAATTGAAATAGAGAAGTACAATTTCGTCTTTTAAAAAATATTGTAATAAGAATTTCGAAGAAGCCGAATAAACTACGCAACACTCGCAAGATTTTCGAAAATTTCTATTGCGTATTTGATACGAAATAACTTTAATGAAACAGTTACTTCAATATTTTGACATAAAACGATGCAGTACTTCTATTATTATTCAAATAAGCATTACGCTTCTTAAAAATAAATCTAAACTTTGTAAAATTCATTCTTTATTTGAACCGAGCTACTTCAAATCTATATATATAAAAGAGATTTCCACCTATATAGTCACTCATCACGATATCTCTGGAACCATAAGGCGTAGCGACTTGAAATATGGTAGGAATATTCCTTTCGCCGAGTAGAGGTCAGCTAAGAACGGATTTTACGAAATTCAACCCACAAGGGGGGTTGCGGGGGCAATTGCTAGTTAAATATATAATATATTTTACTTCGCCGTTTAATTTTATATTTCCTAAGCATATTCTGATACTCGGAAAAATTGCATCTAACGATTGTGTGTCAATCACCGCACAGATTTTAGGATAAAACCGGCCAAAGTAAATCAATTTTTTTATTTAAAAAACATACTTTAGAACCTTTAGCTTTCACATTGTTATATTCAATTCTCGAATGTGAAAAATTATCAACGCCGCTCGAATTATCTCGAGTGTGCATAGTTTGGCCTGTATAGCGCGATCGAATTAACTCGAACGCACAATCTCGCTTTGCATCGTTCTTCTTCTGAAGCACTTCTCAGCTTCTATCAAACCACTATAGCTTGGTCTTCTTCTTAGATCCCATTATTGAGTAAAATCAGATTAGCACTAAAAGCACAAAGTACTTATGAGTGTTAGTAGTATTATTACTAGATCGTCAAATAAGATTCTGTTACCTGACTGCGATACCGATAAGTGACAAAGCGTTACAAGAAATAAACCAACAACTTGGCCGATAACGGTACCGATTAATAACGTCAATGTTATTTATAGAAATTAAAAAAAATATATAATTTTCATATTTTTCGAGAGATTTCACGACCCGCATTATTAATCGTATTATTCGTATTTTCAATCTGTCAGTTCAATTAGATAGATAAAATATTAACTCAGAACCACCACTTAAGTCTATTACAATGTGTGAGATTAAATCTAATTTCATTTTAAAAAAAAACATTTACATAATCATAATTTTCCATACAACAGTGGTGCCGCCTAAATCGGAATATCACTCATGTTGGGCCGTAAACCCTAATACCAGTGTCGGGACCACCATACAAGCCCAAAAGCCCGGCTTGCCAATTTTATCGTAATACGTGTTTATATATTATGACTTATATAATTATTTTTCTTTTTGTGGATGCAATAATAGGAAAAGCCGGGCTTTTGGACTTGCAACTATGCAACCACCGACCACTAGGTCTCGTCACTGCCCAACACTGATTTTCAGAGGTTTCGGTAGAGGGGCGGGTGAAAATTATTTGAAAATGGAAATACTTTCTCGCAAGTTGTTGCTAGGGCCTCAGTTATTAAGTCCCACAAATATCTTATTAAAATCCGAAAAGTTATCGGTAACTAGACTACCATTGTGTCGATAGAGAAACCTGTACTAGCACAATGGCGGATATATACGTGTATCCAATGTCAGGTATTGATCGAGGCTTTTGTGGTATAAAGGTTACACGTGGAATAAAATGCCTACATTGCGATAATTATATGGCGCCGCTTTTAAAGCGTGCACACAATATTTAATGTTACTATAATGAATAATGGTATGCATGGCCATTAAAATATTCTTTTGAGATATTTTTTCCATGAAATATAACTGTAGAAATGAGTTTTTATCAATTAGAGATATTCATATTAAGGGTTTCTATATGAAATTTTCAGTAATTTAAACCTCTAGAATGTAACATAATGTAGTTTGAATTAGTTTATGTATTTATATAGAAAGTTATTTTTTAAAAATATTAAGTCAAGCATTTGATATATAGATTTCTAACATTTTCAAATATACATCACATATTCGTAGAAACTAAGATAAGCCGTAAGTAGGTTATGTTGTGGTATTATTCAACATTTTCATACGCGAGTTATTCATGTCTTTATATTGCCTTGAAAGTGTGTACTAAGCTTAAATAATAAATAAGTGTCAAATATTCCGGAAGTGCATTCTGAGAAAGAACAAGTGTCAGTTTGACTTGATTATCTGTCACGTTTTTTTTTAAATATGATATTTATGAAATAATTATTATAAGGTACATTAAAGTAGAGTACGTTTCAAGAAAAAAGTCCCACGGATAATGTTGGAACTACAATATTTTTTATAAAAGTATTTTTAACTCCATAGACACTAGCGACACCTAAAAAGGACTTCTTTTATGAAAAGGACTAACTAAAGAAAGACATAAAGCATGGGTATCGATGTCAGGCTAATTGACTTAATGACTATAATAATTTAATAAAATGTCAATAGTATTTATATAAGTGTTGCAATAATTTTTCGACATTTGTACGCCTCACTGAAGTGTACACTGAAAAAGACCTACTTTTTCAAAAAAGGTATGTGTGTACTTATGTACACAGTAAACACGTTAGAAGTTATACTTCTTTGGCGTCTGAAGAAAAATTTTAAAAAACAAAACTGCAGTAAATATCGAAGAAAAATGTTAACATCAATCAAATTCTATTCTGTAGCCAACTTCATCATGTCGTTTTTTTGGGACACCGTGCGCGCGCAGGTCATGAATTCATTCTCATCTAAACGCGCCAAAAGATACATAACTTCAAAAAAAAAAATATTCTATAATAGTTCTATAACCTTAGGACTTATTTATAGCACAGATTTTAATAGGATTCTCCACAATTACTATACAATGTAACTCTCAACCTCAGTACAGTATGAGGTTTAAGGCCGCCTTATAAAGAAAATAAACTAGCTGCTCGACACGGCTTCGCACGACTATACTAATGAAGAAAATGAGAACAAACCAATTTTATGTCAATAAAATGGGATACTGTTCTATCGGTATGAAATAAACTTTACAATCTATTCTCATAACTACCAAATATACATAAAAATCGGTCGAGCCATTTCGGAGGAGTGCGACCACACCGTAACACGAGATTTAGAAAATGTTATGTCTTGACTATTTGACTATATGATGGCAAAATTACTATGAGAAAGGTCTAACTTATACGCATAATATGGTAGTCTGTGGCCATTAGCAACTAATCCCTTAGACAAAGAGCAAATACGAAGCGGCTGAGGTGCATTAACCGTGAGGCCGATGCACTTGCAGACACCTGATCTTATGTCATCAATATAGACGTATACTTAAAATAGAACATTAACTGGAATTCCTCAGATACGTGACGTAATGGCTGTTAAATGTGTGAGAACTTTAGGTGATTGAATTCAATCAGAGAAGGTATGAATGCGAGAAAAGAATCAAATTGTATAGGTTTACGGAATTGCTAACTATATACATTTCTATATTTTTTTTTATGAAAAATTAATAAACATTTGACCGCAATCCTGCCTGATGGTAAGCGCGGATGCGGTCTAAATAGGAGCATGCTTACTTAAAAGAAGCCATTGAATTTGGCTTTGAAGACATCAAGATTGTAGGAATCAGGAAATACAGAACCAGGTAAAGAATTCCATTCCTTGGCAGTTCGGAGATAGAGGAAGCGTATCGTTCGAATATAAGGTACATCAACCATATAAGGATGGAATCCCACTATGTGTCTGGCCGTTCGATGGAGAAATATAAAGATGGTGTATATTCGAAGCTTAATCTCAATCATATTATTCTATTATAACTTCATATTTTTATGTAAAACAGTCAGTTATTACATAAGTTTAGTATAAAATAAACAAAGGAACTTAATACTTATGTAAGTACTGTAGTATGTAATCAACCACAAAGTTTACGTTACAATCTATTTGCGGTTTGCATATTCCCTTTTTTATAATATTTATTTGCCTTCAATACATTGTTTATTTTATATTATACAAGGTTTCTTTACCTGAGACGTATATTCCTTTTAAATATTGGAATAATTTACGGGAATAAAGGTATCTCCTTGATTCTCAAAAGGTTCATGCCGTTATAATATTGTAAGTGTAAAGACTGTTTCGTGGTTTAATGGAACATTCTACTGAGCGGATTAGAAGACCAAAAAAAAATGTTTCGGTCGTAAAAGACATACTTTAGACTTTATGTTGTCTTTTATTAACGCGAGTATCCCGACGTTACGAAACATTTTCAACAGCGTGGCCACGGGCAGATTGACATAGAAACTTGCCAGTAAAAATAATGATCAATAAAACAGACATGGAAATGTGTGTGACCCATGTCCTAAAAGGAACTAAGGAATTCACTTTTTTCTTTTCTTCTGAATTCATAACACAATTTTTAGGCGTTTGTATACTCGAGGTTAGACTGTGTTCTCTTCATACAAAAATAATTGTAAACTGTAGTGCTTCATTACTATCGGTCTGCTAGTCGATATCACATTTGTTTCTTAACAGTTTTTGCAATATCTGTGGAATTATTGCGTGACGGAGCTACCTAACTGTTCTATCTAGTTTTCTCCCGCAATGTTTTACGGTGCCAACAACCTTCCTAACTGTACCTGGTTTGTACTGGTTTGCCATCCTTTGTTAAGAAAAATTGCCACAATTCAGGGAAATATAGTTAATCATCTAGCACTTCTGATGAAATATACTGACCGTTATATAAATAATTTTACGGTATTTTTAGTATGGCTTTATTATCAGTAATGAAAACCTAGCTTGAATAATCGTTTAAAGTTTTAAAATATCAATTATTCTAATTAAAAACAATATTAAATGGATTGAATGAATTGATTAAAGTCAAAAATAAGACCATTGTGGATAAGACCAAGAATAAGAAAAAGAAAATAAATTTTGAATATTATGTGACGACAAAAGTCAATTCAATCGGCTCCATATTATTATTTGAAATTTGTTATTATTTGTACTAATAAATGTGGTAACATTCCACAATTATTCTTATTTATACTAAAAGGGTTGCCTGTATCGATCATGGTATTTTCCGTTGCATTGATTCGCATGGATACAAATAAAGGGTACAATTGGCACAAAGTGGCACGCGCGCGGCAATGACCGTTGGTTGCAGCAAATGTATTGAATGATACACTACAATTACACTCAACAATATCGCAGAATATACCCGTAATAGTCCAGTAAGGAATTTTATATGCATATTAATATTTCAAATACTTAAACTTATTTTTTCATATTAGACCGAACCTCTTCATATAAAGTTAGTCAATGATGTGTGACGACCTATTTTTACAACGAGCTTTCGGAAATTAATTGATCGAAACCGAGACTCGTTATAGCATATTACGGTGTTTCCTTCTACGGACTTCTTTTTCTCCTACCCATTAAATGTCTGAACAACATGTTTAAAGCAACAAAATTCGAACCTGCGATCAATCGGAACGCAACACAACCCTACGACTCCGTTGAAATTGTAACTCGGTTTGTCATGTTTTTAAAATTCATTTGTTTTCAAAACAAGTGAGTCTTGACATTCGATTCGAAGTTCAAATCATATTTAGCCAAGTAACAGGATACTAACCGTATCCCATTCCTACTTTTCCTTCTATGTGATGTACTTCCAGTTAATTTAAAACTTTAGGGAGGTTATCGCAAGGCAAGTAGAAATAAAAGAATAGAATGTGTGTGCTAATGACTTGGGTGTGGGAACTAGTTTTAACGAGGCTTGGTCACTTAAGTAATTAAAACACACAACAATTCATTAGCTTCCTGCACGAATTCACGTTTTCGAACAATGTTTATTTATTTAATGTTATTTTTTTCTCCTTTACATAATATAAATATAAATAATTAATGATTTTATGTTTATTAATTTATTGTAACCGCCTGTACAACTGACAAACTTGTATGACTATATCGTATGATTGTTGCGTTTGCTCGTAATCATGCTTGCTGTAAATATAATACTTAAATCTCTTAAGTCATTTTAAATATTTTCTTTTTCATTTTCGTTTTTTAAATCTACTTCCTTTTCTACTTCCTCTTTTTACTTTTAAATAAAATACAACATTGTTTTCATTATTTTTTTACGATTTAGGTACTTAAAATGTATTAATTATAGAAATAGAATAATCTACAATATCGAATATTTTTTTTGTTTCAGATGCACCAAATGATGCGAATTACATGATCGGTGGGGTGGTGATTGCTATGGCCCTTGTCGGCCTTATTATTGTTCTGCTGGCACTCACAATTAAGTAAGTAATATTTCCATATAAGATAGAATTAGGATGTGTTCTTCTCCTTACATTATTCATAGTGACATATTTTTCTTGCAAATATAAACAATAAAGAACAGTTACACAATAAGTTAATAGTCGATAAGTGAATCCCAGAAGCACTTAATGTAAATTGCCATTACATAAAATAATACTTTCAGATAATAATGATAAGGACACTAAATCAAATATAAAGATCATAAAACGCTTACACAATCGCCATCATAATAAGTACTTATACTTATAAAAGAAAAAAAAACATAGCGTAATAAAAATCATGCGAACGCCACTTTAGTTTTACGACTTTCTTGATCGCTAAATGAATAATGTTATGCAAAATGTAATGTAAATACATACGGCACATAGACTGTTGAACAAGCTCAGGGTAGCCCAGTGCGCTATGCAGAGAGCCAAACGGGGTTTCTCTCAGGGAGAAGATTAGAAATGGTATTATTATATCCATGAGAGAGCTAAAGTCACCGTAGCGTAGCTTTCAAAGTAAGCAAGTTGTAGCGACAGTAGGTCATTTTGCTCGAATTATTATTATTGATAAAAGTAAACAAACGGAGTCGAAATGTAATACAGTGAAAGCCTTGCTTTATTAAAATAGTGGGAAGGCAATTCAAAGGATTAAAAGAGCAGAGAACAGAAGGAAAAGTCCAAGAATGGATAAAGATAACCTGATAAAGAAGATGTAAACTAAATATTGTATGTTTTCTATCAGTTTTATCCAGACTATATAAAGTCGGATTGAGTTTTCTTTCCAATTTTTTTTTTATAATTATTCATTAAGCATGGGTACTAATCCATGAAGTAAAATTAATGTTATAAATTCATAAACAAAATAATTGTAAATATTTGGCAATGATAACAACGCTGGATTTGGTTTTGAGTTTTGATGAGTTTTACCTCGTGCGAGCAATAACATTTATTAATCAAGGAAACTTTATGTATAAAAGCCACAACCAGTGTTATATTAATTCGGAACGCACTTATCGTTTTGACCCCTATATATTTTTCACTGGAACTTGATGGTATTTGGATGTATAGATATATCTAGAGATTTCTATCTCCGTCGAGGCCATCGCGACTTCTTACCCCAAGTTCTTTGTGGTGAATCTTAATGTAGAAAGTTAAATACATTTTTTGTTATGTTAGATATCGATAGACGATCATGAGGTTCACTTGATAGTAGGTGATACTCCAGCCACTGAACATAATTCAATGATGCGCTGTCGACCTACTTTTTACTTCAAGCATTCGGAAATGCATTGATTGAGACCGAAACGCGCAATGTTTCATTCTTTTTACAAACATTCATTCTTTCTGTCACACAAAGAGTCAATGTACCAGAGACACGAAGTATGTCACGAGCAGTCCATAATTATGAGACTTAGCGAATGATGACCTTTGGTTCCTAATCGACTAGTAATTTGTCTGTACGACAGTTATGCAGCTTTTAAAAGATCGCGGGAATCAGTCACACCATTAAATATGCCGGGAAGGAAATAATCCAGGCAATGCCAGTACAAATTTGATTAATGTTGTATGTTTGTTTGAGTTTGAGCCATATAAGTACAGTTAACATTTAATTAAAGTATAATAAATATACTAGAAGACTCAGCTTGTGCTACACCAAGTTAGATCAGTGTAGCGTCGAATTAAATAAGATTTAGATCTGTAATTTTATTTTTAGACTATAACCGTAGTTAGTAAATACGAATGAAGTATATTCTTTATAAAACAGAATTATGCTTAATGCGTTGCAAAATACTTCATTTTTAACTTGAGTTTAAAATTATTTATTATCATTTCCGCCAAGAATGGATGCTAGATGGATTTTGACGGGCTCGTTGGCACGTTTGATAGAACACCTAACTTGCGCTTCGATAGGTTGCGGGTTCGAATCCCGCCGGGACCACATGTTTATAATTATTTGTAAGCATGTTTAGTGATGCATTGAACGGGTGGGAGGGATAACGTAATTCCGACCGGGGAACGAACCACCGTTCATATATGGAAAATCATGTAATGCACATTGCGGGTTTCGTTTCAATGTTTTCCGAATTGAATTTTAAATTTTTATCTTTCTAATTACTCCCAGCGAAACTGTACTTTGATCTTGGCAAATAGTCGGAATTCTTTTGCATGCATTCCCAGTCGGTAAACTAAACTTATTTACTTGTCTCTGCCAAAATAATTAGCTACAGATTTTTTTTTTAAATATAATACAAAAATCTGTATTCATCTCTTTCATCACATAATTATGCGAAACGCCAAAAATCCTTTGTTTGTTTACGCGAATAAAATAAATTAAGGTACTTTCAGTTTAGAGTGATAAGGTACCTTTAAGTTAATTACGGCGACCGCAACTGCAGCTCAGTGGTAAATCATTTAGTAATGGATGTCCTGAGATCAAATCCCGACAATCACAAAATCAAAATAAATCACAGACAGGTTTGGAGGACACCCACTTTCCTGAAAAGAAAAATAATCAGTGAAACAGACAGATCATCTGCCCCATACTTCACTACGGGACTTGGGAATTATTTTTGCCTTTGACATACCACCAGCTTTTAGTTTTTGGCTTTTAATGACTAAAGGTTGGCGGGCGGCTCGTTGGCGTAGTTGCTCGTTGGCGCGTTGCTCGTTGGTAGAATACCTGCCGTGCGCATCGATGGGTCGTGGGTTCGAATCCCACCGGGCCCACATATTTATAATTTTCTGTAAGCATATTTTCCCCACATCTGATAACTTCGGGCATTGATCGGGAGGTAGGAATATCTAAATTCCGACCGGGTAACGAACCACCGTTCATAGATGGAAAAACCGTGAATTGCATATTGCGCGTTTTGGTTTCAGTTTATGGATTTCCGAATGCTCGAAGTAAAATTAGGTCGACAGCGACATTGACTGATGTTTTGTGGCTGAGGTATCACCTAACATTAAGTGAACCTCATGCTCGTCTGTCGATATCTGACATAAAAAAAATAACTTGACTTTCTACAGCTTCTCTAAATAGTATGTAATTACAAAACCGCATATCATGTTTAGGGTCACCTCACGAGAATAATTATACTCAGAACAATCTACAATGATTGACCCATTAATAAGAAAACATCTGTTCGGTGATGTAATGTCTCAGTACCTAACTAGCATATCATTTAATTGGCTATCTCAAGGTGATAGAATGGGCAAAATCACGATTCAAACCTACAAGGATATACGTAAAGTTTTGTTCTCAGTTGCGTGATTATATATTTTTCTTAAACATATAAATCGATGTTCATCGTGTAATAAATAATTTAAAAAATCGGTGCATTAGTTTTTGAGTTAAATCGTTACAAACAAACAAATATTTTCTCTTTATAATATTCGTATAGACGAATGCACTAAATTTATTACAAAGTATTTTTGATATTTTAACTTATTAAACATACACAAATATAGCACATAAGGGGGCGTCCATAAATTACGTGAGGTGTTTAAGGGGGGGAGGGGGTCGAGTCAAATCTCATCTAATCTTACTTTGGAGAGAGGGGGGGTCTCGGCAAATATCACGCAAGAAAATTTAAAAAAACACCTCACGTAATTTATATATCATATCTAAGCTGACTTATACTGGAACTTTGATTATCGATCTGAAGTAACTACCTTTTTTATATTATTTTATTTCAATAACTTTTTTAAAGTACTTTTTAGGTCGTTAGAACTACATTTAAAAAAATACACAGGACTTAGTTAATATAATTCACTCGAGATTCTATGCCTTTTCTCGTCTGCAATAGACTCACGCAGAAGTAGACACGTCTTTCCTTCATCTATGTTAGATGCATTTAGCAGAGTTTAGGCGTCAAATTTAGAATAATTATATATAATGTTATTGATTAAAAAGCTTAACAACATCAGTTATCTCTTAGTAAAAACTTTCAAAGATCTAAAGCGTAAATTTTATCATTTTGATTGAATTGTTTATGTCAAAAATAAGGTAAAGACAAAACAAACCGTCATAAAGTATAAACATTTCGTTAAAGTTATTATTTTGGTTTGCGTTTTCGAAAATTACAGTTTCACAGAACTGTTATTATTATGTGGATAATGAAGGTAGATACAAAAAACACACTGATGTTACGTACAAAGACGTCGCCATATTTAATCGATTCAAGCTGCCGCACAGCTGGCATCGTTTGATATTTTGATATTTTAAACGGATAGTGGTTTTGACAGATATATTTTCTTATATATAGTGTAACAATCAATATTTAAAGTATAAAATATATATTCAGTGGTGTGTGAAAGATACAAAAGTGTGTGTTATGACAAAAATGTTTTTCTTGATCGTGATCAAAAGATCTTTTAGTAAAATCTTGAAGAGAATGTAAGTACCTATATGTAGAAAAGTTTTAATAGAATAAGATGAATTTTAAATTATAGACAATTATATATTAAAATAATTGAATAATCTATAAAAAATAAGTAAATAATTTATATTTTACTTTGGAAAATTACTTGTTTGCCATAGGGACTATACAAGCTTCAATTAACTTCTATATATGGTCATATGATAATATTACAAGAAGTTGATTATTGCTGTTCAAAGATGAATGTATCTAATAAGAATGGTCAATGTCACATATGACTTCTTATTCCAAACATTACTTAGAATCCATTGCTTATACGGATAAATTCGATACTGCGGCAAATAGGGTATCCGGAAGCCGTATATGGGTCGTTGGATGAAACCAGTTTTTACTCTGGTAACAGGCGAGTCCCACATCGGTAATTTTTTAAAGGTTTCTTTGATGTGTATATCAGTGATAAGCTAATAAAAATAAATAATGTAAGATAATATCTACAAGCAGTAAGCGCGCTTACTACTATGCACACGGCATTCTTTTTTTAAATATAAATCCGACGGATTTTGACGAGCTAGTTGGCACGTTTGGTATGCGCTCGGATGGGTCGCGGGTTCGAATCCCGTCCGGACCGTATGCTTATAATTTTCTATCAGCATGTCTTCCTCACGTCTGATCACTTTTGGCATTGAATGGGTGAGAGGAATATTGAAATTCCGACCGGGTAACGAACCCGCGTTCATAGATGGAAAAACCGTAAAGTGCACATTCGCGTTTCGGTCAGTTTCCAACTGTTGTTCTGTGGCTGGGGTATCACGTACCATCAAGCTCGTCTGTCTATATCTAACATAAAATTCCTTCAAAATAATTATTGAAAAATTACATGTTCCAAGGCGCTAGCTTCTAGTTGATGTCAGTATATTACCGGCAATTAAACCAAACGTAATACAATGAGCTTCCAAGGTCTACCGGGTTGGAGTTGGAATTCAGCCAATATTCAGTGTCTGGGTAATAAGTATAGCGGTAATCGTAGTATATTTTGGTTACTATTTAAACTACAGACTCAACAGCAAGTTTTGATAACTTTTATTAATTTTAAACTTTGTAATAAATATTACTATGTAACAGTAAAAGGAAACCTATTATGTTATTGCACAAGGGCCGTATTTAGGGGAGGGCATCCGGGGCAACAGCCCTGGGCCTCCACAAAAGAATAAAGAATAGAGACTTCGGAAAACAAATCTTTCAAATTCCGACGAGTAAACACTAGTAAAAAAACTTTTCCTTTGATTTTTTTTTTCGCTGTTTTACTTTTACCTACTGTCCTTTGTAACTGTTTAGGTACATAGTTCTTAAATATTACAAAAAAAAATCATTTTATTTGGCAAGTAATTTGGGGCTAGGGGCCTCCAATCCTTGCCCCGAGGCCTCTAAATGCGGCCCTCTATTGCACTCAAAAGTCCGAGCGTACGTAATTAGGTCTATTTTTTTGGATACTAATGCGTTCTCGAATGGTTGAGTGGTTGGTTATAATATTATATATAATGAGGTTTCTGTTTGTTTCCAATTAAGTCAATAAGTAAACGTATATATACAAAACATGGAAGTGATTAGTCACCCATAACGTTATGATAAATATCATTAAATTTAATTCAAAAATAAGTGAATTGCAAAATTTCTTGGAAAATATCCTTGAAGTTCTTTTGGTATAATAATTATTCGTATTAAGATATTCATACACAAGCTAAGTACTATGACTTATGAGACATTCCTGAATTCCCGAGCTCCCCTAATGGGGCATGGTACAGAATCATTCCTGTGTTTGTTTCACTGGTCATTTTTCAGGTTCAGTACAATTAGTTGTTCAGTAGATGTTCAGTCTTCCATTCCTTGCCCGGCTCATTTTTTATTTCTCTCCGAGACTCAAACCGGTGGCCTCCGCGAATACATATCACTGGACCGCGGAGGCAGTCGACTATTAGTCAGTAACCAATAGTTTAATGGTTATTTATTTTGGTCAACGTCCAACTTACATTTAGCAATTTAAATACTCTATTCTGTGAGTGTCTGTGGTCTAATGTGAGTAAAACATGGAGTATTATTTCGACGAATCGACGAATATATTTCAACAATTTCCTCTTGGCTCTATCTTAATCAACTAGCTTCTGCCCGCGACTTTGTCTCCGTAGACTTAGTACGACGGGTAGCTTATTTTATAACCGAGCTGTTTTTGTATCCAAATTAAATGTTGTTATGGCTCATAATTTGAGGCTTTCACATAATAGATATATGCTAACACGGACTTTTATTAAGAACTGTTTAAGACAAACAATCAGCTCACCATACATTATCTTCGTTTATCTCCAACGGCTTAGGCAGCGCACGCCAATATAGCTCTCAGAGGACAAGAATTTTCCTATCGATACTTTTCATAATATTATGGCAAAAGTACACAAAATCTTTATAAATTGTAGCTTAGGCGTTATTCTGATGTATAAGTTTTATTACTGTAAAGTTCCATTAAAATCAGTTCAGTAGATTTGCGTGAAAGACTAACAAACATCCATCCACCCTCATAAAATTTCGCATTTATAATATTATTAGTAGGATATATCAAAACAATTTAAACATGTTTATTATGTACAAAAATGTAAAAAAATATAATATGCAGAAATAAGCCTTATCGCTAAAAACATAAAAAAACGTAGTAACCTGCCTGAGCCAGTTGAGATAATTAAGTGATATAATTTCATTAATTAATTATTACATAATTGCAAATGTGACATAGCATTACTCTAAAATATAAAAAAATATAATACATATTCTACCGAAGTCCGCTTGGCTTTGAATGTTGTCAAGTGTGCACATATACATTGTTTTAGTGTGCGCAATGCTTAGCGTGCGCTCCCGAGATTACGCACACTCAAACAATGTATATATACACGCCAGACAACATTCATAGCCAAACGGACTCCACGAGAATATTCATAACCCTCCTGCTTGGTTGTCTGCTCTGTAATAAAAAAAGTGATTTAACATTAGATTGAATCGCCTAAACTTTCTGAATCTCGTGTGTACGAGTATTATATTTTGTAATAGAAATAGCAATTAAAGAGTCCACATTCCACAGCCGTTGGTGTTAGAAATATTGTACAGGTTTGTGGCCACTGCCAGTAACCAGCTGCTCTCATAAAATACTGTTTATCTAATACGATGTGCATGTGTGCGTGAGTCTATTGTTAGTGTTCTAATGGTTATCTAACTAATTTATAACGGCTACCCACATTTTGTAATTATACAGATTTCATGAAACTTTACATATTCTTTATAATGAAATTACAACGAACTTCCTAGTGTAATATCGCAAATACTTAATAGAAAATGTAGGACGGTCTACTTTATGATGTTTTATTTTCTCTAGTTATACTCTTTGTAACAACATACATTACATTTGTATGTATATTTAATCCTCTCAAATTAGAAATGTATAGGATAACGCCCCATACTCTCGCTTGAATTGTAAGCGTCATGTCCTCGCTTATGGGTTTCGCCAACTAGAAAGTTACATCCAAATATTACTTTTGAAATTCGTTAAAAAACTTTCTCTTCGCGACAAACATAACTAGCAAGGATTTCACCAGCTGACATACCCCTAATGACTATTGAAGCACAACCGAACCGATAACAACAACGATAATGGTAAATAAATACTATTGTCGATTCTCGATTGTCATATTCAACCAATTGTCGTTCCGTTCCATATTTGCGATGTGTACATACAACTGTTTTAACGATAAAAACATGTCAACAATAACCTCACTAATTTAAATGTGAAAGACACAGAAACAATGCTGCAATTTGAAACGCCATGTGAGACTAATCTTTTAGGTGACAGTGACGTAAAGTTCCTGTATTGAAATGGCTTTGTAATTGTGTTGATGAACGTTCGGCGTCACGCTTGGTGACCGCGGAGGGCTTTCGCACGTCGAGGTCGAGTCCCCATAACATGCCAATGAGGTAACGGGAGAGGTGCGTGTTCGGTCGCCACCCACCGTTGCGCTGCGCGAGGCGTGGTGCCGACGCCAGTCAAATAGTCACCGTCGTAATCGGCGGTATGAAATCCGCCGGCTGAACGGCAGTCTGCGCCAAAACGTGTCGGGACTCGAGCGTCCCACGTTGACTTGCCGCCCAACCGAGCTCGTGTGTGTCCGTGCCCGCCTTTCGATGCTCTTCGCTCCGATCGCCTTAGAGGCGATGAAGTGTAAAGAGGAAAACTGCGAAGTCGGTGTGGTGCTAGGACACAACTCCCTTATCGTTCTGTCTGTCGACAAAACCATTGTCTGCCTCTGCGGGAGAAACAAACACAATCCGTTTGAGCGCGGGTAATTGTCTTATGGTTACAATCATTGTTTCAGGAAACGGTTATAAGCTAAATTCCTAAATTGTTTCTTGATTATTATCAACTATAATTTTTTGTATAAAATGTACAGCGAAACATATTTGTGCTGATACCTGAATGCATCAAGGTTGACATCTACCTGGTCAAGGTAAATTCCTCGTATCGCTCGATATTTGCTTGTGAACGGCTGTATTGATATATTCAGATTTAAATCAAAGCATATATTTCAATATTTAATAATAATATTACACATTTAAAAGTAAATGTTCAATTTACTAGCGTTCGATACATTCTATTTTAAATCGGACAATTGTATTGTATGACTCAGAAATTAGAATATCGAACAAAAAGTCTGTCCGAGGGAATATATCAAAATTGATCAATGCCTATAATAGCAGTCAAGGTTACGGTCACATGGCTAATGATATATTTTTACGATATAATTCGAATGTGACGTTTTTTTATTATAGAAAGGAACGTATGATCACTTATTTTCCTAGTTTAAGTTGAACTATATTGACGCACGCTGGTCTACGAGGAGATTATTTGCTTCTTTCATATCTTCAAAAATATATTTTTATACCTAAAACAATACACTTAACATCTTAATTTATAAGGTCAATGAAACATTTTTTAACATTAACCTCGCCGGTAGAAGTCGATTCTTGGTACTCTTAAAGCTTAAGTCGTAGTGCCACTGCAAAAGTGAATGGCCCTCAAATTCATTCTTGGAACCCGTGCTCAATACGATATAAGAAATCCAATGATATAAAATATTGTCTCTGTCTCCTTAACAATTGCCTGATTTTTGTCTAGTGAGAACTTCTCACACAATCTATGGTAGTTTATATACCTTGCTTCAGATTTATAAACAGCAGATCTCTTTATAAACAAAACCTTACCAAGAATACGAGACAGTCCGCGAGATAACGGTTTAAATATACACGATGATGGTTATATGACTATATACCAATACTTAACAGTCCTACCTTAAATTTGATCATAGTAGATCTATACAAGGATTTATACTATTTGTAGAAATACTTAAATTTTACTTGACATTCGCGTAAACTCAAATATTTAGTGAGCGTACGCCGATAAGACTGCTAGAAATAATATGTTTTACAAGCTTAATTTACAATTTTAGACTGAAAACTTATGTTAATTAGGAATATTATATTTATTTACATATTACTTTATACTATGTGGCGATGTGATTCTAGCCTCTAACCTCAAGAAGTCTAGAGAGTAATTCTGCCGGGAACGAAATACAACAAGAGTTCAGCTGTGAAACTACATGTATACATAATACATATGATTCTCTCAAACGTCTCTTAAACTCATCTTTTGCTAATATTTATTTGAATTAGCACAATCTTTCTTGATTCTCTGTCAACTTATCGTCGATCTATATGTGACACTATTAAGGAGAGATATACACCTAGGAGGCCGAAAAATAGATCATTTTTGCGATTTTTTTTTTAGGAAAACTATTTAAAATTTCGGATTGGGGTTTAAACCAAATGAAAGTTTATTCATTCAAGAACATGTTCAATTATTTTTATTAAAAAATATCAAAAATACACAAAGATATTGTGTGTTCTTTGGAGTGCCATAAAAAATCTTCTTACACTGCCGTTTATTAAAAATCATATGAAAAAAAAAACAAAATGATTACATATTATTAAACTAGATACCAATTGTTCATGGCTTCCAATTTTTTTCTAGCCAAAACTTGCCACTATCTGCCTGTCTGTCTAGGTGTAAATCTCCCCTTAAGTGCAAAGTCATGTGATTTTACAAATTTTATGTAGAAAGATCTATCGCCTCACTGATCTTTCTACCAGTGTGGTATATAGAGCGATGGTTTGCTAATGCATGCTTCTCAGAAGTAAAGCTCAGTTAGTAAAGCAGATTAAACCACTTCAGTGTCTCCAAAATGTCTGCATAATATTTAAGAATTGAAATATTTTATTTATGACACAAAAACATACAACAAAAAAAAAAACATTAAGCTTATTTAAGTTGATAAGGATTAATACTGTATCCGTCTTAATAGCTTTCCAATTATCACATTGACCATTACGTGACCATATTTTTAGAAGATAGAATGGGTATAGTAAGCTATTCTTAAAAGATAGATAGATACATATACGCCTAGGCGGATTTTTTATAGAACTATAAAAAAGCAATATTTCACCATGCTTTGTTATAATATCTCAAAAGGATTTTCCATAAACGCTCCCAGGCGGTTTGATTTTTTCCGACACTTCCAACAATTAATTATTGCTATATTTCAACCTTTTTTCACAAAACCTTGACAAATTACTAACCTAACTAAATGAGGAAGGTTTAGCTTCCTCATTCACTCTATATATTGGTGAAAACTTAATGAAAATCCGTTCAATAGTTTTTGAGTTTATCGCGAACAGGCAGATAGACAGATACACGCAGCATAACTCATTTGCAAAATATCATCTCAGTCTATTTATTATTGTTCCTATCTATTTTTCCAATTTTTTACCAAATAACTATACTGTTATATTATAGCTTAATATAATATGGTAATTTCTTTGCTTGAAACTTGAAAATATATTTAGAATTTTTAAAGTTCTTGAAAATTTTACCCTAAATTTAAAAGCTTAAAGTTTAATTTAGCTTGAACAATTTAAAGATGGTGTTTTGAACTAAAATAAATATAATCAATAAATTATCATTCTCTATTATAAAGTTATTGATCGCAATCAACGACGCCATTAGTTATTTATCAAATTCTACCTAGCGATGTAGATTGTATTAAAAATGTACCCTTATTGACTCTTATCATTCTATATTGACGTCAATGGCCATATTTATGATCATTTCGCTTCATTTTTTCTCAATCAACAACACAATTAGATTTTTCTAGAATATCATTCCCTCACGTAGTATTATACTAGTATCGTTTAATGTTTACTCAAATTCGAATCGTGCTCTACGTGATTTTTTATTTTATATGGGAAATGATAGCCTCCGATTGACGTAAGAAAAGGTCAAACGAAATACGTTGCTACCTTTTTATCTTAATTATTTTAAGATATTAAACAATAGTTAGGTAAATTAAAAAAAAAAACATCACCAGGGAAACTCTGTAGTATTTATCAATTCAAGTATATACGTATTTCGAATAGAAACGAGCACGTGTTGATACATAAATGGTACATTGTTTAGTAGAGACGAGGACGCTATGTGCAATATTAAGTTTAATAGAGTTAATTGGAGTGACAACAGTCTATTGAGAATGAAATATCACTTCTTGAATGTTTTGATAATGTTCATACGTTTCGGTAACTTGTACTTACAGTAATTTTTTTCAAACACTTGTACTTACAGCTGTACTTCATTTGAGAATCTTGATAAAAAATCTTAAGCGTGACTTTTTGAACGCAGATATCACATAATATTTTACAGAATATAACTGTAACTCAGCATTCATAGATCATGATAACTCGTGTGTTTATAATATAACTGAAATGTACTATATATAGGTTAATTGCCTGAGTTACAACTTACATTAATTACAAATAACTGTTGTTAGTAAATTGCCAAAGACTTTGTTACGAATAAATAAGTTAAATATTAAGACATGTTTCGCGTTGACGATATCCTCTAGACATCTTCAAGGGTAACAACTTATAATGGCTTACTACCTGTGTTTTTTATTCCACAAGTCAAAGGCCTGTAGGCTTGCTTGAACGGGAATGAACTAAGGGCAATGTACCTTGCCGTTCTCCCTTGCCCTGCAACCCTACTTTGCCTTTTCAAGTAGAACGTATTCACTGATCGTCTCTCTTGCATGTCAATGGGTAAACGTATAAAATAGAAAGAGATGCAAAAATATTGTTAGCCATGTTAATCCATAGACGCCGCTGGCGTGTACTGGGTATGAGATTTCTCTATATTTTTATTTCATGGACTTTGAACTTAGTCTGATGGTGAAATGTCGCTGGCATTCGTTTTATCATCAAAATCAATACGGGCTCGTCCGATTACCTACTTAGATGAAGTAATGGGGGCGTGTCCGTTATTGTACATGTGTTGGTTCCCATGCCCGATAAAATTATACTTTAGCCCTAAATTGTCTATTATTACATGGGTCGTTTATTATGCTTCTGGGATGTACTTAATTGTCACTAGATGCGAAATGTTAATAATGTTAACTATAATGTAGAATTATATTTTCTCATGAATGTTCTCATGGTTTTCACGCAAGAATAACGTGTACGTTATACGTATTTAAGGTCGGTAATTGCTTTGCACTCACAGCTGTGTCGTCGAGTCTACGACTATGTGGTAATATTGAACGTAAAGTACCTACTACTATAATCATCTTACGACGCATGTATTTTAAATCAAAGCCACATCTTTTTATCGCTTTTGCTGATGGGAACGAGGGATTA
The DNA here is from genome assembly GCA_905404175.1 of Anthocharis cardamines. Classification (NCBI taxonomy): domain Eukaryota; kingdom Metazoa; phylum Arthropoda; class Insecta; order Lepidoptera; family Pieridae; genus Anthocharis; species Anthocharis cardamines. The sequence goes on from FR989962.1 coordinate 8,850,969, forward strand.
ACCAACTGTCGCTACATGCGTCAAGCAATCGTTTTAATATGAGAGCCGCAGTCGACTGCACCGCATTGAGTATTTGTGGGTTTTCGCGGAAAACAGCGATACCGTCGAGCCTCTCCCCTTCTCCCCCGTCCCTGCCCCTTTCAGCAGACTGGCGCCGCGTCAGAGGCGAAGCTATAAAACACATCCGCGCCCCTCCACTTCAACTCAGACGCATGGAGTACTCCGTAGAGGTCGTTTGGCACGAGCGAGCGCTTTGCTAGGCACCTGCCGGCCATTCTTCACGATAACATTCTAGTCACCGCGCAGCTGAAGCCTGCGTTACGCGGTCTACCGCGCGTTCCTAGCAGCAGTGATATGTGCAATAGCTCTACTTACTAAATATTGTGATAATTTATTTAATTAGTTATTAGTTACGTGCGTCGATCAGACCGCGACACGGCTGTGAGTGAAATTGTGAAATGTTGTGACTGTCCGACTGGAACTTTTTGCCTGTGATCGAACCCAGTGTGTTCAGTTATTCTTGCGTGGAAGAAACTTTTGATACGATGGTTGGGAATAACGGTACTATGATGGCGATTCGTATCGTCCACAGTAAGCTGCGCAAGAGGGAAGAGCACTCGGCTTCAGTCCATCCTGCTGAAGCTGTGCTCCAAGCCTCTGCGCCGCAGCCACCTCCCGAGCCTCTTGCCTATCGTCAGCAGCCCCTGTGGCAGTTCCCGCCGCCGCTGCCTCCGCCTTACGTCTATCCTTATGATCAGGTTAGTAAACAACAAACACATTTATATAATATTCCACCAATAACTTCATGAGTTATTTTTAGTGTATAAAAATCAGTTACAACAGCTGTTATACTTGACCCCGATTCTAATTTAGCGCGTGATAGTCTTCAGTATTCAGTTAGTATAACGCGTTGCATTGTATCTAAACAAACAATATGGAAAGCTGCGGGAGCATAAGTAATAAAAGGCGATGGGTCCGTAACACGCCCCGCCACTCTAGTGAGAGTTAGTTAGTTACAGCACGAACATGGCGTCTAAGTGCAAAATACGTTTAAATGTCGGGACACGTTTACTGAGTAGAAAGCTGCACAAGGCGAACATGTTGTAACCGTTCGACCTTCTTTCCACGAACAAAGGAGGCTAATGCAGCCAATGCCTGTAAAGTATCATAGTATTCTCGTAAAACTTTGACTCAAATATCACGGTCTAATAATCGCTTCAGTCATTGAAGTTATTGAACGTTCTGTTTAACTATTTAAAATACTTGCATGACCAAACGTATTTAAATGGCACAAGGAAGCTAAGAATGCTAATATGGCTTTGATAGCGCATTCAAGGCTTACCTCACACGTATGGCCTCAACGATTACTTTAGCCTATAGCTTCCTAGATGTTTTATCGCAACAGCAAAATTCAAACAAATAAATACATCCATTCGATATTTTAAACAGAATTCATTTAAAAATATGCTGATAAAAACTGGTCTTGAATAGGATCTGTCTGGAAGTAACCGCGATAGGTAATAATATTTAACGTTCACAAGACGACCTTCTGTCAATGTGTTGTTTGGATGGCAACCGTTGCTTTAAATAACTTGAAGAGGGCATTGTGTAACTGGAATTGGTTTCTACACCGGTGCAAATGCATCAAATGCAACGGGGAACGATAACGGAATCGTTAATGCTTCCACTGAATCGGGGTTACGCGTGCATTAAATGAATAGGAAATTTTCTTTAAGATAACGAGATGTAGGAATAGTAATTATTTGCCATGTATAAGGGTTTACACCTAAGGTTACACATGAAATATTTTGAACGACAGTCTTAAGATTTCTTTCACCTCTTTTCAGGACAACTTAATGCAGCCAATCGGTAACGAGCGTGCGAGTTTTCGCAGTCTTCGCAAGAATATTGGCGGTCGTTGGAAGAGATTAGTTAAGAAGAAGCCTGAACAGGAGGTTTACACTATACCACCTGAGCTCAAGCCTCAACTCAAGCAAATATACGTTTATTAAGCACCTCCACATCCCAATATAACAGCATAGAAGCAGGAATCTTCGTCGCTGGCTTAAGCGATTGATATTAAAAGAGCTCCATGGTTGTTGATAATATCTAAAAGTGTAATCTTACTCGAATATCAAAATTGTAAAAGTCATGCACGGCTCTTTATCAAAAAACATATCTTTTTTGACCAATTATTATTGTTTCTTGACCAATGTAAGTAGTCTTCTTTCAACACTTGATTGTGATGTAAAGTCTAGATGTATTAATAAGTATTAGTGCATTGAAGTCTGTGAGTATTGTTTGTTGATGAGCGTAGAAGTATGTGTGATAGTCAAATGATTTAGTTTAATTATTAATTTAAAAGTAATGAATGAACTTAGAAAAATGCGGTCGCGCATACTATTGACGAGAATCCAATAATTATTTTAGAAAACCATGATGCCTTGTTGTTGTAATTTTTGACTAACTAGGGCATTTTGTAGATCATTAACTTATTTTTTAGACATGGTCGTATTCATAGGCGGAAATCGATCAAATAGTTTTCGAAGTTATATGTATACACTTGTATTACTATATCAGTGGGAACGACTGTATTGTAATTATTCGATTCAGTATTTTATGTCATTGTTTTACTATATTGTGCGAGTCTGAAAATGGTACAATTTGTCGGTAACGTAATGTTTGAAATGAATATATTTTCTCTGATATTACTTATTATAATACGTTTATCTTAATTACTAAGAAATTAAAAATGACCTAATTTACAAATTGCGTTACTTGCATGCTTTGGTAGTGTATTTTCAGATTTTCGCCGGGTCTTTGCCTACTGTGATATTCAAAGATGAGGAAATAAATAATGTTCAATGATATTTTTGAGTTTTGTATTGGATACAACCTTGTCAATTATTTATCAGTAGGAAGGACTAGCGGTAGAGAATTGTGATAGCTCATATTGAGCCTGATATTCTGATGAATTAGTTTAGGTACAACTCAGCCATGAATTATATTTTGTTTTCATTAAAATTCTAATTGTCGTGATGGACAAATGTAAATAAAGATGTTTATTTTAACAATTTACAGTTATTTTTGTTTAAATGCTATAATCTATTGACATAGTGAGAAATAAATTCCAACATAAAAATATGAATTTTCGTTTTCTTTTCAGAATCAGACAAACTAGCGAAAGACACCTTAATTTTTAGCAGTAGCAGGGAAATTGTTAAAAATATTTTTATTCTTAAGAGGATCTTTAACAGAGATGGGTAATGGCCAGAAATAATAATAATAATAATTAAGGAACGATGGTAACGAAATAATACAGAATCAAGTTGTTTAGACATTTTATAGTTCAGGGATACTAGTCAATTGACAGCGAGTTATTAAATTTATACGAGGATAACATGTGATGGTCACGTGTTTGTAGGTTAATATAGTTTTTATACACAATTCTGTCTATAAAGTCTCAAATTGTATGCTGCATATTGTAATTTGTAATAAATACAAGGGTTTTCAAATTAACAGCCATAGACAACACAGTTTATACAATAATATAGTACCTAATAACTATTAAGTTTTCAATACGTATTTATCTGAAAGTAGATACGCAGACTGGTAATAAGTTGAATGAAATTCCGTTAGATGGCGCTTTTGTAGTAAAAGCGATGGAACCTTTTTAACGCCAGGAAACCCTTTTTATCAGGCCCCCGCGCCGGGGTGGGTAAGTGACGCGGGGAGTGTGGGGGTCGAGGCCGAAGTGCTATGGCCCCCCTACCCACTAAAACCTGGCGACCCCAGCTGCTCGCTATGGACGGGGGCGGAGCAACAGTTTCCCCTTTCTCTGTCCCCCGTCATGAGCGCTCACCACGCTTTGGCGCAGACCATCTCCTGTGTTAAGAACACTTGTGATCAAGTTATAAGGTCAGGGTATAGGGCGGGCGTAGATGCGCCGCCGTCTCCCGGGCCTTCTTCTGCGTTGAGGGTCAGCGTCGGGGTTGTTTTCCCGAGCCCTCAAAGCGATGGAACCTAATCTAAGGAATATAAATAATAATAATAGTTTTAAATTCCGAAATAAACGGATAGATGGCGCTACAGCGCCATTTTACAAAATACACTATTTTCTATAGCGCCATCTAGGCAATTGCTTTGGAATTAATAACATTGTAAAATACTTTATCAAATATTAGTTTAATGATTCTAAATTAGATGGCATTGAAATAAATATGTTTATTATTGCGATAATTCTCATATTTTATTCAAATTAAATTGAAAAATAGTAAATATTTATAGAAGATTATATAAATATGAACTATATTGATTACAATGGAAAATATAAATCATCTGTCATCCGGAATCAAAAATAAATGAAATTTTCGTTGCCAATTAAAATACCGATCCTTTTTCCAATGTTTTATTTAAATATTCTAAAATATTCATTAATATATATTATTCAACAACAATATAAGCCGACCACTACATTCAATGGAATAATAATAGAACCTCATTATAGGATAGTTTAAATTAAAACAGGGCAAGGCAAGCCCGCATGTCTCATACCGCAAACCACTACCCTTTGTAAGATTAGCCAACCCTTCAGTTCATCGAAGTAGATATATTATGCATTTATAAGGGACAAAGCCCGGAGGTAGATATCTATTGCGCTTAGATGAGACGATTACTTGTCATCCAAATTACTGTTTATTTCAAATGACCGTTAAGACCTCCAAGAGTGAAGTGACTTCTAAAAGCTGTAGCTTTAATAAAGTCTTAGCGACTGTTTTTATGTCTGTTTTTATTTCATGTGCAATAAAGTATTTTTATTATTATTATTATTATTATAATAGTCATACCGTAGAATACTGAAACGATAATCAAAACTTGAGGGCTTACTAAAATGTTTCTGTCTTTCATTTTACCTTTGTAATGAAAGGGTTTTTTTATTTTTTTTATGTCAGATATCGACATACGAGCATGAGGTTCACTTGATGGTAGGTGATACCTCAGCCGCAGAACATCAGTCAATGATGCGCTGACGACCAAATTTTTTACTTCGAGCATTCGGAAATTCATAGACAGAAACCGAAACGCGCAACTTCTCGGTTTTTCCATCTATGAACGGTGGTTCGTTACCCGGTCGGAATTTAGATATTCCTCCCACCCGATCAATGTCCGAAATTACCAGACGTGGGGAAAACATGCTTACAGAAAATTATAAACATAATATGGTCCCGGTGGGATTCGAACCCACGACGCACGGCAGGTGTTCTACCGAACGCGCCAACGAGTCTATCAAGTCCGGGTTAGAGATACTTTTAAGTACACCTCAATCTTAGATTATTTAAATAATCAAAGACCTCAATGTTGATTAGCGTTCGAGAATTCGGCCAATAGATACTAGAAGGGATGTTAGTTATCTTCTAATGTAATCTATATGTTTGGCAGTTACGTATACCTTCGAAAATATGTTTATATTATAGGATGTTTAAATTGAATGGGTTTTCGTATGCTCGAGTTAAAATTAAATAGACCAGCAGAACAGCGTCTTATGGTTTGTGCTGAGGTATCACGTGCCATCCAGCGCTAGACGGTTTTTCTATGACATGCTAATGTTAATCTGACATTAGGAAAAACATTTCATTGAGACATTTCTTCAAATATACATATATTTTTTAAACCAACGAGGCGAAACGAAACGACAGGTCTGCATTCAAATTATATTCTGCAGTGCTTACTGCAAATACTTTATACCTATAGTATTTACATAAGAAGAAAAGAACAAAGTATATTTTCTCAGAGTCTAGTCAATGCGACACCTTGAATTAAACGTTAGATTCGTTGTATATTTTCATTAATAATTATGTGTAGATTTCCTTTCCTTTATGTATTTACCTTTTATTACAATAAAGTAAAAAAAACAATACCTATAATAGAAAATTCTTTTCTTTTTTAAAAGACGTATAATTTTAATTCACTAGCCGCTAGGTAACCGCATCGGCAGGGGTTCGATGCCTGGGGCAGGCACGTGACGGTATACGCTGGGTTACGCAAATAGGCTTCATTGTACTGTATACATCCCTACTAGTCTAATTATAAAACTGTCTGTTAAATTTATGGACAAAAAGTTATTTATTATACATATATTAATAACTTTTACAAAAAGTTATTTATTATACATATAATAAATAACTTTTTGTTCATAAATTTAATGAAATGACATCATTTCAAGACTATCATCTCTGAGCCAAATATTTCGATCCATTTAGCCGTTAAAGACAGACAAATATATTTACAACATTATGAAGAAAGAGAGAGACATAGTTTTAGACAGACTATTACTAAGAAGATTAGATTCGACCTTGGTAAGTTTCACATATAATATAAAAAGTAATTATATACTATTATCTTTTATTAACGCGAGTATCACACATTTAAATAAAATACTGTATACCGGATTAAAACGCGATTTATTATTTAAATTATTTATCCCGACGTTTCGGATGCTTTTCAGCAACCGTGGTCGCGGGAGACTGCAGTCTTTAAACAATATAAATAATAAATCGCGTTTTAATCCGGTATACAGTATTTTATTTAATTATATACTAATTAACAGTTGAGGTATATAGGGTAAGTTAACAGGACTTAGCCAAAATATAGAAAGTAGTTCAGTAGTCACTGTTTCAAAAGATGACATTTGTGTATGAATAAATCAGTAACGATCATTGGACAGAGGTTTTATAGCTTCTATCTCTTTTGGCAATAGATACGACTAAAACAGTGCACCAAAATACTAGTAAATATCACTCAAATTTTGTAACATTACTCAGGTGAGGCATTTTTTTACGACAGATATCGACAGACGAGCATGAGGTTCACTTGATGGTAGGAGATACCTCAGCCAGTGATGCGCTCTCGACCTAATTTATACTTCGAGCATTCGGAAATCCATAGACTGAAACCGAAACGCGCAATGTGAACTTCACGGTTTTTACATCTATGAATGACATGGCTACACTATTACAATATTCTAGTTTTAATAAACCTATTTAACCAAATAGTATGTGAATATTATGCCTTTATACATTCGAATGAACATATTTGAAGTGTAGGCTTATAGTAGTCTAATAGGCTTAACATATTATTCGATGTTATTGTTTTAATCATAATATACTTTAAAATATGAAACTCTAGCTAAGTAAGATGCTCTTATTATTGTATAGTCATCTACTTTCTTTTTGTTACCAATTGTTTTCTTTTAATTATTCTTTTTTTTAAAAAAAAACATGCATACCTATTTTAACTTTAATTCTAGCTGCGGGTGGAGCCCTGGTGACCTGTAATACAGGTTTTTCTAAAAACCTACATCAGGCACCAGTCTCTCACAAGGTTAGGTTCTAGTTTTACTATGGTTATGTTTTAGTTCCAAGGTAACCTTTGTGAAGAGAGAATAAATATATTTATTTATTTAATATTATCTACACCTGATATACCTACATCCGGTTTTTGCATTCAAATTGCTGGTGACAGTAGATAAATAACCAATATTGTAAATCAAAGAAGTAATACATTTTTGAGAGATCTTTAGGTATTTTCTTTCTCACACAACAAATATGTAGAACCTATTGTCAACAGTGGTATTTCCGAACTGATATGAAGAGTGAAGACAGACCTTCAAGAAAAGAGCCTACATCTTTAACACACTGGCAAAGCAACTTTACAAAAAATAGTGTTGCAGGGGTTAATGGGTGCCGTAGGTCACTTATCATAAAGTAACTCTACTGCTTGTTTTCTATTCAATAAAAAACGTGATTATGTTTATAACATATATGAGTTCAAGACATAAATAAGTTGATTATAGCAACGAGTGATAGACAATCACAATGGAGTCTTCACTTTTAAGTCATGTTAAAAAGAAGAACTTTTATGTCTCAGTATGCACTGAGGTTTCCGAAGAATTTGTTCTTACATAATTTGTTTTATTCTGGTGGGGTCCTGAAGATCCCAGTACCTGAAATATATATAGAAATCTACCTGAATAATGTCCTATTATCACCACGGAAATTCAATTTAAAAAGTTTTAATATCACACTTATATTACCCGTGACATTACTATCATAGCTCATCCATAACCGTTTGGGAAATATTGATGTCGAATTCAATCGATGTCGTCCCACGGAGCGTAAAACTACTTTTGTTCCCATACACTAACTGTTCGTGACTAGAATTGGTGATATTCGCGAAAAGTTTACTTTAAAGAAACCCTTGAACTGTAAGGATAAAAGCTCGTATATGCGTGAAAAGAGGGTTGACAAGCGATCGATAGAATGCAACCTTGGTTATACCAGAAATGCTTACTTCTAACCGTGGATTTAACAATTCGGTGCTTTGTCTTTTGCATGTAAATTTCATAAGCTTCCATTCTCTGTATTATATACAATATACATACTATAATACTCCAACAGTTAAATAAAATACTGTATACCGGATTAAAACGCGATTTATTATTTATATTGTTTAAAATTAAAATTAAAGCAGTCTCCCGCGACCACGGTTGCTGAAAAGCATCCGAAACGTCGGGATAAATAATTTTAAACAATATAAATAATAAATCGCGTTTTAATCCGGTATACAGTATTTTATTTAAATGTGTGATACTCGCGTTAATAAAAGACAATATTATACTCCAACAGTTTAATCTAAAACATACGATTGTATGCATTCTTTAAAGTACATTAATCCATATTCGTTTCTTGCTATGGGTGCTTATGATTGGCAGTGATCACATATTATCGTATATATACAATACAGCTAATTATGTCACTTTGTCTGTAATAATTTAATTATGACAAAACCATCGTTAGTATCTTCAAAAAATCACATTAAAACAAGGATACCAAGAAGAGTTGCTCAGCTGGATACTGGCAGCATCATTTTCGTAACTATCAGACAGTCTGCCAACTTAAACTAGATATAAAAATAAAAATAATTTTTACATCGCTTAATCGATTTTTCACTATTTATAAATTTGAGGTTTGTAACTTATAAAGAATATTAATTATCTGATATATTAGTCTTTGCTACTAATATAACAATTTACATCTTTATATATATAATTCTTCTGTGAGTGTGTATGTCACTGAACTTCTCTCAAACGACTGGACCGATTTTGATGAAATTTTTTGTGTGTGTTCAAGGGGATCTGGGAATGGTTTAGATTCACAATTTTTGTTTTTTTAATTAATTTTTAATTATTATATAATTTCGAAGCCAAAATTGTGGCAGAACAACGTCTGCGGGGTCCACTAGTATATTTATAATCTAACCTTTTTAATCAATTATAGGTAAGTTACGAATTCTATTTCACGGGAAATTGAGGTATTATTCAATAACAGTAGTGAGCCATCGTTACGTTAAATAAATTCATTGATATGCAAAAAATCCATTCCATTTCGATTAATATTGACAAAGCCATGAATAAACATGAAAGGCCACAGTAAACATTACACCAAAAGAAAAGTTTTGAATAAAAAGTAATTCGCTAGAAGAGGAAAAACGGCGGCCTAATTTCTTTGAACAAATTGGCTTAATACATTTACGAAATGGCCAAATTGGGACGTGCGAGAAAAATGAATGTTTGCCTAATCATAGGTATGGCTTTATTCTTGGTGTTCTTTTACAACGTTATTATAACTAAATTATAAGAGTATATTACAATTAATAAAATTAAGTGCCACAAAACCATTTAAAATTGAAGGCCCAAGTTCCTTTTCCATCCCGATAGGTTAAATTAATCGTCTTTTCAACCATGAATTTCAGGACGAAAAATGTTGTATTTTTTTATGTCTAATATACATATTATAGATGGATCTAAGGCGTACTTGATGGTAGGCGATACAATAGCCATAGAACGTCGATCAATGATGCTCTGTTGACCCATATATTTTTAATTTGAGCATTGGGAAAAATATTAAATAGCACCGAAACCGTCATATGTCTCTATATCTATGGAGACATATTACGGTTTACGGCTATCTACGGTTTCTATATCTATGATCTATTTATATTTTATATTATTTACATAGATGGAAAAACCATGAACAAAACCTTGACAAATTATATACATAATCTTTCCTCAAAATACTCCATCTATTGGTGAAACCCGAATGAAAATCCGTTCAGTAGTTTTTGAGTTTATCGCTAACAGACAGACAGCCAGACGCGGCGGAGGACTTTGTTATAATATGTAGTGATATTTTATATTTAAAAACCGTGAAGTGCACATTGCGCGTTGCACAAGTCTCAGTCTATAGATTACCAAATGCTCGAAGTAAAAAAAAAGTAGGTCGGCATCGCATTATTGACTGATATTCAACGTACCATCAGACATCCAGTGCTCATGCTCGTCTGTCGATATCTAACATAAAAAAACATGAACGGACTTGATCAATATTATAAGATTTCAATTAAATACGCACAGATTTAAATATCTTATGTATAAATAAACCTATTTACTTAAATAATTTAGTTTAGGTCACAATCAAGCCTTGTTAGGGCATTGTAACACAATGATTCTAACCAATTCAATTTCAATCAATGTATTAAATACATATTAAAATAGCATAATATTTTTTTAATGATTTAATTAATTATAATTAATATATTAAATACTGTTGAAAAATCATCCAAATATCGTAAGTATAGAATATTTTAATTCGTTAACACATTTAAACAACAAAAAAAAAGAGCACACACTTCAGTCAGCACAAAAATATCGTTGCACTTTTTATATACCTAATAGTGCCACGACCTTATCATCAAAATTGATAACAACTGTATGTTTGATGGACATAAAGAATTTACTCAAATTGAATTGGTTCTATATCCCTTATCTAATGACTACAGTCACGAAAGCTAACATAACAGAAATGCGCAATTTATTAAGGCTTTTAAATAAAATACTGTATACCGGATTAAAACGCGATTTATTATTTATATTGTTTAAATTATTTATCCCGACGTTTCGGATGCTTTACAGCAACCGTGTACGCGGGGAGACAGAAAGATGACAGTTGTCTGATATTTGAAATGTCACAAAGATGCCATATTTAATTCAATTAAATTAAAAAATAATCTATTAACCCCTTCAGACCTGAATTAAATATTGACGATATAAAAATTATTTTTTAAGTTTTATTAGCTGATTAGAGCATAAAGAACACATTTTTGTAAAAAAAAATAATTTTCCTTTTTCAGTTTTCTGGGAAATTTTATGTCCACTGAAATGGACGTCAGGTTCTAAGTGTTGTTTCTTAATGATGTGTACATGGATTTTGTAATAATAAATTAATATTAAATTTATCACATAATGTTACTATTTTTATCAATGGATAGGTAATTGAAAAAAAAAATCAATATATCAATGATTTTTTTAGTTACCAACATACTTAAGATAAACTTTGTCAAGGTTTTTGGTAAAAAAAAACAGAAACAATTTATTTCACTAACAGAAGTAACAACTAACAACTTTCTGAAACAGAGTTGTATTTCACATTTCAGGCAATAAACATGTGTTCATTGCTCTTGCATTCTGCTTTTTTACAGCTTCCTTTTTTATCGTATTCTGACAAATGATCAACAGTGTCGTACTGAACATCAGGTATTGGCCTCTTCTCAACTAGACTTCGTGATTAGATGTTGGAGTGCTTATGAGGCTGCTACTTCCAGAAGATGGACGTCCTCTTTTTCTGTTGTTTAGTGGCTGTCTCATTTTCAACAGTGATCTGCCGCGCACTGCCGAATATCGAGTAAATCCAGAATATATTTCTTATGTAGCTTACTGATGGGGCAATCTCCAACCAACTGTTAGATAATGATAAATCAATGGCATGGAATATCTTACGAAGCATCTATTTTTTCGATCGAATGAAGATACAGTATAGACTAACCAGATGATCTGTTTGTATCTACTCCTCCCATTCCATTATTGTATAATCTTGCTAGCTCAGGACGTGATATTGATATATACTACTTGGATAGTTTATTCCATCTTTGAGGTTCGTCTAGCTCTCCAATACCAACAAAATCGGATGCTAAGATAACACTTTTGTTATACATCCATTTCAGGACCACTACATCTTTAGAACTGTTGGTTACCTCAGGTCAGGAAATTCTCGGAGCTTTTTTGCTCCTTCTTTATCTTTTATGAGTGCGGTTTTCCCAACCTGTCTAATGTGAGAGCATAAATTTCTCTTTCTCCAAGGTCTTGCAACGAAAGTTAATAAAAAAGTAATTATCATAGATTAGATAATGTCCAGGGCTAGATATTCGCTTTGCCAGTGCATTTACATATGAACCAGATGCTCCATATCATGCAATATCTTTTGATGTATTATTTGTCGATATCAAAGTCCCATTTTCAAGTATATTGAGCAAATCGTCATGTCGATGTCTTGATAAGTCAAAACCTTAAAAATAATAACCAAATAAGTAAGAATAGTATGTTTTATTCAAACTTATCACAGTAAATTTTCATGCTCAATTTTTATCTATTGGAACCTGTTGTCCATTACAATGGACATGGCAATAAGTACAAATTTACAAAGTACGACACAAACATTCATGATTATTATTACGTCTACACATAAAATGAACACTATTCTTTTGAAATCCTTTTGAAAGCATAATATAATGTTACTCCATATCTATCGCAATATAAAAAAAATTAATAAGTGCAATAATTTTGTGTGATTTTATCCAGAAAACACAGATGATTCAATCGTACTGTGACGTAATCTTAGGAATATCCCGAGCCGAGGATTTTTAAGGTTCCATACTCCGTACCAAAAACGGAACCCTTTTAGTACCACGATCATCGCAAAGCTAGTAAAAAATATAATATTATTATCCGATTAGTAGTTTTAGTATAAACATTGTAATAATATAATAGACAAATGATATGTCTTTCTTTATCCTCTGCAAAGCAATAGTTTAAAATGTCTTTAATTAAAATACATGATATGGTTAGATTGAAGATAAAGATAAGTTAAAGATTTATGAAACTGGTGTGAGTGGGAGAATAGGGAGTGGTCGACCTAGACGAACGACTAGACTAGATATGGAATTCCGTGATCTCTGCCTACCCCAATGGGAAAGAGGCGTGATGTATATGTATGTATGTATGTATGATACGGTTGTTGATAATTTTAAACAGATAGTAGGATATAATTTTTCAATTAGTTAATTTATGCTTTCATTTGAACAAAGGAGTCGAAGACAGGAAGTTATAATGGGCTCTTGTTGCACACAATATATGCAAATTATGACAAAATAATTATCTATGGTCTACTGGAGTACAACCACTGGCAATTTTTTAAATTTAAATAGGTTATTTTTTATTTAAGAACATTAAGTACACAAGTAATAAAGTAGAAATGCTGAAAGATTCGATAAATAAGCTCGTCTGTCGATATCTGACATAAAAAGAATCCTCCCCCTATCCAAATATATCTGGGTTAAATAATATAATGAAAGCTTTTAAATAAAATACTGTATACCGGATTAAAACGCGATTTATTATTTATTTGTTTAAATTATTTATCCCGACGTTTCGGATGCTTTTCAGCAACCGTGGTCGCGGGGAGACAGAAAGATGACAGTTGTCTGATATTTGAAATGTCACAAAGTTGCCATATTTAATTCAATTAAATTCAAAAATAATTTATTAATTTAGGTAACACAATATACACTTATGAACGTCAGTAAAAAATACATATTAAATGCTTCTAATTTTACATTTACTACACAGTATTTTATTTAAATGTGTGATACTCGCGTTAATAAAAGACAATATATAATGAAAGCTTTTTAATCCGATAAAAGTTATTTCATTTAAATTTGTTTTTTTATGTTTTCCTATGTTAGAGATCGACCTGATAGTAGACCGTATACTCCAGCCGCAGAACATCAGCCAATGATGCACTCTCGACCTACTTTTTACTTCGAGCATTCGGAAATCCATAGACTGAGACCGAAATGCGCAATGTACACTTCACAGGTTTCCATCTATGAACGGTAGGTGCTATCTTAGGTACGAAACATCATCATCATCCTACATATACTAGGGTGCAATGTAGATGAACAAAAAAAAGAGTTTTTAAGATCGGTCCGGTAGTATTTGAGTTAAATCATAACAAATCTTTCCTGTTTATAATATTAGTATGGATATAGATATATGAAGGAGACATAGACTACAGGAAACAAGAGTCACAGTGGACCATAAAGTTTACTGTGCTACATATCTCGAGGGAGCGATGGACTGAACGCGAAATCGAACACGCTCCTTTGGGATTCAACGCAGTCCGGAGACTTTCCAGATAGTTCTGGAATTTTCAGAAAAATACAAAGTTCTCTTAAAAGTACCGAAAACATTTTTAGCAAAAGTTTAATACTTAAGTTACAACATGCAGATTGAATGATAAGAGTAGATATTACAGTCATTATCTCTTTATGAATAAAGCTTGAATTCGCATAACAGGCACGTTTAATGGATGTGAGGGTAGTCTGAAGAAATTCGCTACGTATCTCGTCATAACATTTTATGTTCGCATTACAACGGCACAGACAGAACGACAGTTGGGACGTGGTAGATATATCGTCTGTCTTTATTGATAACTAGCAACACGCTCCGGCTTCGCACGGATATAATGCTACTTTGCACAAAAAAGCTATGTTACTCGCTGATAATTGGTGAAAGAATTTTTAAAATTGGTCATATCGCGCGTTTCAAATTCAGTCTATGGATTTCTGAATGCTCGATGTAATAAGTAGGTTGACCGCGCATCATTGATTGTGGTTCTGTGGCTGGTGTATCACCTATACTCAAGTGAACCTCATGCTCATCTGTCAATATCTAACATTAAAAAATAAAAAAATAGACAAGAAAAATTCCAGATCACGATAATAAGATAAGTATTTATACCTTCTAATTACCCTTTTGATGTACTCGTACCTACTTTTTATGTATAACAAAGAATTATACTATGGTGCTTGAGTCAGAGGCGTTTGTTTCGGTAATCTGAACTGGTATAACTTACCTGTAACAGGTACATACAAGTGGCTCAAGTATGTGGATTTCCGGAAATTGGCTTTGCGGTAATCTGTAGTAGACATATGGACTCTACAGCAGTTTCATAAAGAGCGTAATATATTAGTACCTGGATGACCGAGCTTTGCTCGGTATTTTTTTTTTATAAATTGTGTTTTTTGGAAATTATATTTAAGTACGAATTACATACTAATAAAATCAAGTCTAACCTCAAAGCAAACACTCATTGACTTCGTGTTACTTAACAACGCCATCTGCTGGAATAGTTTTAGTGTTGTTGTGTCGTTCAAGCAATTTAAAAAAACAGTATTATTATTCGCCGATAGATGTCAGGAAGAGTCATTTTTCAGTTTAAATTGGGACTACTCAAACTCCACCTTTTTGTTATTTTTCTTCCAATAAAAAAAAGTAAGTTTTTGTTTAAGATGATAAAACACGAATAAACTAACATTTTCTAGAAATTATTCCTAGCTAGATCGATTTATCGCCCCCGAAACCCCCCGTATACTAAATTTCATGAAAATCGTTGGAGCCGATTCCGAGATACAAATTATACATATACAAGAATTGCTCGTTTAAAGATATAAGATATATTTGACGCAATCGCGTTTTGACCGCCTCTTTGGCTTAGTAGTAAGCACGTTGCGTTTAGCACCGAAGGTTCGAATCCTGGGGTAACTAAATTAAAAAAGTTTCTGTCGAGCAGTGCACAGTAGGGTTTACTTAAAAAAAAATGATGAGTGAAACAGACACGGAATATATGGGTCTTTTAGTGACTTTCCGTCTTCTTTTATGGTTTTTATCAATCTATCCGTAGAACATGTTATGTTTTGTTTTTTCCGATAGACCTGAAAATATCTATCTAACATATTAATTGGTCATAGATTCGAGTCCCATTGGTACCTGACAAATTTCCAGTTTTTATCTATTCTTTATATTTTTAGCTTTTTGGGTGGACAAATCGGGAGAACTATTAAACTAATTTATATAATACTAGCTTCTGCCCGCGACTTCGTTTGCGTAGAATTAGTACTACGGGTAGCTTATTTCTTAACCGAGTTGTTTTTTCATTAATCTCCGCTTAATGGAACTCTATTCAAGTTACATACGATACGATACGATACAAGTTACAATACTGTAAAGTTTCTTCAAAATCCATTGGGTAGTTTTTGCGTGAAAGAGTAAAAAACATCCATCCAACCATCCTCACGAACTTTCTCATTTATACATAATATTAGTAGGAAGTAGGATAATTAATTATTTATTATCTAATTTTCATGATATTTTTGCTATATAACAATAATACACCAATTTTTTATTTCAATATACCAATGGGAATTTGCCTGCATGTATAGTAATCTTACTGGTTAGAACAATAAGGCAAGACTAGTGGGAATAGCCAGTAATACGCATAAAAATGCATAGCAATCACTTGAGTTAACGATGCGTAAAAAATAATATCCTTCGAATTTTGAATCGCGATTATTTCAGTTGACTCGTTGACATCAAGGGAGTTGCGATTGCAATTTCTATTACAGATAATCTAAGGCAATTGTGCAGCACAGATTAACAATCTAAACATGTTTTGTAATTTGTCATATTTCGTAGACAATGTGTGTGTATATTTAACGTAAAAACCGTCAGCAACACAAGTAACTTATTGTTAGATATTTAAAATGTATCCTTTTTATAATCATACAAATCGATACCTCCCACGTAAATAAGGTGCTTTACGTTTTTTTAACTGATCCGCCTATTTTTATTTATTTTCTGTGTTCGCAATTTAAAAAATAAAACTTATTTAACGTTATTATACAGGGTTACCGGGTAAGTCGACCTAGATCCTTTAAGACGTTGTAGTTCCCATAATTCCTGACTGATTTGACTATGTAACACTGTATCCCAAACCTTACCGTTTTCAAGATATTGGACTTTGCAGTTTTTTTTAAAAATATCCGATTTTTTGTCTTTAGTTCTATTTTTTTTGTGTTTTCTGCCTTGAATTTATTTGCGTTTGCGATTTTTGTGTAGTAAATAAGTTGCTTTATTATATTCAACACTAAAATTGCAGTTAACTTTACCAACTGGGTCGTAGTAGACGACTGATAGTTAGAAAATGATATAAATTAATATAAAACAGTTTTTCTTTCAGCGATATTTTAAAAAAAATCTATGATAGTTATGCTGCAGATATGTTTAAAAATATCTACGTTTCATTAGCTATCCAACGAGGTATAACAAGCTAGGGTAATATCAGAATCCTGTGAAATAAACTTTGATGAAAGTTCCCAGGTAGTAAAAAGTAAAAAATTACGGTAATCCAAATAGGTACAAAATTAAGTTTATTACTATTTTTATGATAGTCTACGTTTACAATTCATGTTCCACATGCCCGTCTCTGTTTCTCACACATATTCTCATTCTGTGTCTTAATCCACTTTTCACTACACCTGTTGTTGAAACCCTTATTTCATTTGCTGCATCGATTATTCTCTCTCTCAAAACATCAACAGAGGTGATATTGTCTTTTATTAACGCGAGTATCACACATTTAAATAAAATACTGTATACCGGATTAAAACGCGATTTATTGTTTAAATTATTTATCCCGACGTTTCGGATGCTTTACAGCAACCGTGGTCGCGGGAGACTGAAAGATGACAGTTGTCTTATATTTGAAACACAAATTTGATGAAGACGGTATAACTTCTTCGGTATTTGTGATCCCCTTATCCGCTTCTTATTGGGATTTCCTTGCTCTTTCGAGGCCCAATAATGAGCATTGTGGTGATGTGATACCGTCTTCATCAAATTTCGACTCATATGCCCATAAGATACTTCTAAGTGGATCGGAAGAGGTGGACCTATACCGTGGACAGCTAGAAGTCCAGACCTGACCCTCATGGATTTTTATGTGATACAACGAACTTAATCCGATCACCTCTGTTGATGTTTTGAGAGAGAGAATAATCGATGCAGCAAATGAAATAAGGGTTTCAACAACAGGTGTAGTGAAAAGTGGATTAAGACACAGAATGAGAATATGTGTGAGAAACAGAGACGGGCATGTGGAACATGAATTGTAAACGTAGATTATCATAAAAATAGTAATAAACTTAATTTTGTACCTATTTGGATTACCGTAATTTTTTACTTTTTACTACCTGGGAGCTTTCATCAAAGTTTATTTCACAGGATTCTGATATTACCCTAGCTTGGTATACCTCGTTGGATAGCTAATGAAACGTAGATATTTTTAAACATATCTGCAGCATAACTATCATAGATTTTTTTTAAAATATCGCTGAAAGAAAAACTGTTTTATATTAATTTATATCATTTTCTAACTATCAGTCGTCTACTACGACCCAGTTGGTAAAGTTAACTGCAATTTTAGTGTTGAATATAATAAAGCATTTAAATAAAATACTGTATACCGGATTAAAACGCGATTTATTATTTAAATTATTTATCCCGACGTTTCGGATGCTTTTCAGCAACCGTGGTCGCGGGAGACTGAAAGATGACAGTTGTCTTATATTTGAAATGTCACAAAGTTGCCATATTTAATTCAATTAAATTAAAAAATAATCTATTAATTTAGGTAACACAATGTACATCTATGAACGTCATTAAAAAAATAATACATATTAAATTACTAATATTACTAATATTAAATGCTTCTAATTTTACATTTACTACCAGTTCACAAATCAAGGGCGTAGAGCGGACGAGAAGAACTGGTAGTAAATGTAAAATTAGAAGCATTTAATATTAGTAATATTAGTAATTTAATATGTATTATTTTTTTAATGACGTTCATAGATGTACATTGTGTTACCTAAATTAATAGATTATTTTTTAATTTAATTGAATTAAATATGGCAACTTTGTGACATTTCAAATATAAGACAACTGTCATCTTTCAGTCTCCCGCGACCACGGTTGCTGAAAAGCATCCGAAACGTCGGGATAAATAATTTAAATAATAAATCGCGTTTTAATCCGGTATACAGTATTTTATTTAAATGTGTGATACTCGCGTTAATAAAAGACAATATTATATAATAAAGCAACTTATTTACTACACAAAAATCGCAAACGCAAATAAATTCAAGGCAGAAAACACAAAAAAAATAGAACTAAAGACAAAAAATCGGATATTTTTAAAAAAAACTGCAAAGTCCAATATCTTGAAAACGGTAAGGTTTGGGATACAGTGTTACATAGTCAAATCAGTCAGGAATTATGGGAACTACAACGTCTTAAAGGATCTAGGTCGACTTACCCGGTAACCCTGTATATTTACAAGCTGTATCATTATAAAAAGACAGACAGAAAACAGACAGCACAATTTTAAATATCGTAACGTAACATAAAACACATTGTTGGTTGTTGTACAACTTACGTGGGAGGTATCGAAATATATAGCATAACGTATACCTACGTAACGCTAAATAATCAAAATTAATCTTAAAATATAGTAGATAAATGGAAATTGTAGATTTTTCATCTTTTCCAAGCAACCGTAATATTACATGCCATCAAAAACATAAATTGTAAAAAAAGCCAAGTCTTGCAACTCAGTTCTTCTATCGTAAAAAGTTGTGAGATCTATATAATACCAAGTCGGTCAATTTATTCAGTCTCTACTGAAGGATCCTTCTGTCTTAAGTAATTACATAATAAGCTAACCTAACAATATCTTATAGTGATCATATCAATACCAATATTGAAAATCTTTGATGTTTAAAATAAATAGATTGGCTCGGCTATCGCATGAAATCACAATGTATCTTTTTTATTTTATTAAAAACATAATGTATCTCACAAGTAATACATCAATACCAAGTCAATCTATTTATTTTAAACATCAAAGATTTTTAATATTGGCATTGATATGATCACTATAAGATATTGTTAGGTTAGCTTATTATGTAATTACTTAAGACAGAAGGATCCTTCAGTAGAGACTGAATAAATTGACCGACTTGGTATTATATAGATCTCACAACTTTTTACGATAGAAGAACTGAGTTGCAAGACTTGGCTTTTTTTACAATTTATGTTTTTGATGGCATCTCATTTCTTTTTGTAGATAGTCCTTTTCTTAGTTTATTTGGATAAGAATTAATACAAAGGTATGGATAACAGTCTGATTTTGATCGGCATTTTTATCAACTTTTTAATGTAAAAAAGTAGTTATAGTGACATAACTACAATAGTTGGATATATGGTCTCGCGAAATTTTTTGTAGATTTTGATATGTTCTATAATATTGTAGAACGTTTTTTTGTTCTATCATCAATCCTTTCCGCAGCACATGCGATGAAAGACATTTTATGGCTGATTTTTTTACACCTTGGGTTGTTTTTAGTAGGGATTTCTAAGGATCTCTATTTTTTTCTAGTAATAAATACTCTATGTTACTCAGTGATAATGTAGCTTTCTAACGGTACAAGAATTTTTAAAATCGGTCCAGTAGTTTTTAAGTTATTCATTACATACAGAAATACAAAAAAAAATTGTATATCTAGAAAACTGGACCGAAATTTCAAAATATTGTAGTTTTTCCCTGATTTATAGACTAAACACTAATTGTATTCTAAATTTCAAGTTCCTATGTTTGCTAGAAGTGCCTTAGAGTTTTGATGATCGGTCAGTCAGTGAGTGAGTGAGTGAGTGACAAATTATCAAACTTTGACTAGTTATAATTCTTAAACTACTGGTTCAAACAGAATGATATTTGAAATATACCGAGTTTATACAATGCCTGCTTAGTGACTGAAAATTCAGGATTCTAGTTTTATCCACAACGAAGTTATAGGGGGTCGAAAATGGCCCGAACTACTTCGAGAAAAGGATAGTACGGCCGTGCCGCTTTTTGCTCGACTTGGCGGGGGCACTACCGTGCCCCCAGATTGGCGGGGGCACTACCGTGCCCCCAGATACATTATAAACTCTTTGACAATTTGTTGAGAACGAGTAATAACTAGGTAAATTCATTCATAAATTAACATAATATTTCCATAAAATTGAAATTTTGAATATACTTTTGTTGCCGAGTGTTTAGGCCGATTATTTCGTATTTTAAATAAAAAAATATAAAAACAGTAATTGTGAATTTTCATTCCCGTTGATTGACACATACATTCCTGACTTTTCTTTGCAACAAGTAGTTTATATCCTACTATTAATACACCTCGGCTTTGCACGGGTGCAATGTAATAGACTATGTTACTCGCTAATAATAAAGCTTTCTATTGGTGAAAGAATTTTTAAAATGGGTCTAGTAGTTTTTGTGTTAAATCTAACAAAGAAACATTCAAACAAACAAATCTTTCCTCTAAGTGTTGTGATTCGTTAATGTAATAGGCAAAATGGTATATTGTAATCTTTAGTGTTAAAAATAGAAATAATTTATATTAATTATAATGAGTTTACATATTGTTTCGATGCTTTTAAGTGTATTTAATTCAGATGGACAATTGTTATTATATCATTCATTCAATTCATTCGACAGTTCAGTCGTCATTGTGTTCACTCATGTCATTCGTTCCTTTCAATTATTCAATATTGAAAAAGTGTCGTCTAATGTCTAGCTGTTAAGCAAAATTATTAGAAAAGGGGCATTCTGTCTACAATCGTGCTCCAGTCAAGTCCTAGTTATACAGTTCGTAATCTCGTGATGTATTATTATGTATTAACGTCTATACAAAGTGAATATCGATATTTTAAGAAATTAAGAAATTGTACACGTGTTGGTAGTTGAATATGTCCAAGAAGTGAAGTCTGTATTGAAGATTGAAATATACGTTTGGATACTGTACACCGGTGATTTTAATACATAAGATAAGATCAACATTTCTTTTGCTCAAATCCAATGATATATTGATTTTAGATCAAGTCTCATAATATGGAAGTTTAGTCCACACAATTAAAACCTCAAAAGAACCATCAAAGTAAATCGGAAAATAAATAAAAACAAAAAGAAACCAATCAATTCTAACCGAGGTTCAAGTGAAACAATATTAAACGCGATTGAATAAAACCGATAAAAATCATTGTTCGCTTGCTTAAAAACACTTTCAATTTCTCCAATTACTTAAAACATTCCAAATTGGCGACTTTTCATTTGTAATGTTTAACCAGAGGATCGACTTTGCGATTGACTTGTTCGGATCAAAGGGGCTAAGAATTAACACAAGCGGGGTGCGCATTCAAGGAGAGATGCCTTCAAAGGGAAGTGATTTCTCCTCTTCCTCGAAAATCATATTATTCAGCATTCACAGTGTGGAATAACTATTTAGGGGTGAATCATTTTATATAGAACGGACTCCGATTTGAAGCGCACTATATATTTTTAAGACGGATTCGCGTAGACAATAATATAATATTATATACAGTAGTGTAGAATTAAGGAATTGTAAAAATACATTTTCTTGTAGGTTAGAGGACGAAATGGAGATTGCGTTGAGTATATAAATATTATATTAGGACATATATACCTATTATATTTTATTGATAGTCAAATGTAAAAAATGAAATATATTATTAGATAATTCATTTGACTTTTTAAATAAAATACTGTATACCGGATTAAAACGCGATTTATTGTTTAAATTATTTATCCCGACGTTTCGGATGCTTTTCAGCAACTAAATCGCGTTTTAATCCGGTATACAGTATTTTATTTAAATGTGTGATACTCGCGTTAATAAAAGACAATATTAATTCATTTGACTATCAATATATTATGACAGATTTAATAAAACTTTCCAGTCAAATATTTTATTTTTCTAAAATTATATCTCATACCTAAGACTATAGGATTTTTTAGCCGAAAGCATATGGGGAGACTTATTTACTTTCTTTTGTTGTATTTAGGTAAATGGACCCTCTAGCTAATGTAATGCTAGAGTAAACAAAAGCGAAATTCAGTTAGTAGTCAGAAATTGGTGGAAGAATTGGGAGTCGCTTGTTTTATCCTCCCTCGGGGTATAAAAATCCACTTTCTCATATGTAGAGATACGTAAGGTTCATATGATAAAACTTATGAAACTTTTGAATGAAACTAAAATCTATAGTTTTAATTATTTGCTGTCTTCTTTTCATGCTGCACCTATAACTAAGGTGACTCAGTATTGTGTAAATATATATTACATATATATTTTTTATATAATACTTACTAATTTCGGGATTAAACGGGAGTGGAAACATAAGCAGGAACGGAAGCATAAGCGGGAGTGGCAGCATAAGCGAGAGCGGAAGTATAAGCTAGCTAGCTATTTAAAAAAAAAGAAACTAAAAATAAATGTTACATAAATTGTTTTACAAGACTTACCAAATCAAAGATTGACTATCGTATTCAATTTCTTGCCTGTTGCTTACAATTAAATTGTAGCAATAAATGACTTGCATGGTCTAAACAACATGTAACGTTCTTGATCTGTCATACAAGATTAATTTCAATACTTTTCTCGGTGTTATCAGCACATAATAACATTACATAATATATGTAACCACTTGCTTACAATTCTTCGATATCAATTATACCATTGAAATTATTGCATAAAATGTTTGCTCTTGTATACCTATATAAGAAAATGGCATCATATAAATGGGCCTTTAGACTTTAAATTAAGTTGTATTAGCGACATAAAACATGGCGTAAGTGATTAATCAGGTATACAGTATTTTATTTAAATGGGTGATACTCGTGTTAATAAAAGGCAATATTATGGCGTAAGTGAGTTACCTGAATGAGCTATTTATGCGATGAGTCGCAAGCGGCGGGCGGAGTGGTGGCTGCCGCATAGCGAAGCACAATTAGCAGACGGGCGCGGAGTCAAGTAATTGGCGCTCCGGTATGCGTCAATGTAAAAAATGAACTGTTTTCCAATTAACACGTACAGCTTTTGTATTATATTGTTTTCATTTTAGCTTCATTCGCTTCAATATGAATGCTACGTTTATTGACGCTTGTGAAGCTGTGTTTTTTTTCTTATTAGGGTTTTTGTTGAGAGCTTGCAAATTTATGGATTGGAATGTTGCAATTGGTTGCAATTTGGTTATGGAAGGATTTTAGATTCTAATAATTGCGACGATTTGTATTTTATGCGTTTCTTTTTGTAGTATTGTTGATAATTTTTATATTTAGATATATCAATACTTAATGTTATTTTTTAAATTCAATTTAAGTTGCCTCATAGACTGATATAGGCTGCAATTTTACATAAGTATGTTATGTTGCATCATCAAGATTTGACCATTAGTATATTGAATGCTTTGCGCTATTGGTATCCCTCAAATAACATTAATGATTGTTTGTTAATTAACTCTCCCATAGGTATCATGGGTATAATTAAATATAATGAGATTTGACTCTTCTTAGAATAGCATTGATTAATTATACATAATATATCAAATATTCTGAACTATGTCGAAATTTAAAAAAAAAACACCTCAAAAGTTGCCAACGAATATTTTTCTTATACAGATATTAATGGCCTACCAAAAAGGTTACATTAATTACGTAACAATTATAACATTCAAAATTAATTATTAAGTGAACATGAATCAGTTTCCAATAAACTTTACGGAAACACCTATGTACTTACTAAGGCTTTATTGGTCGCTTGTAGTCGTGTTACTGTGTACATTTACATAATCTAACGCATAGTTTACACAGTGTCTAGAACTATGTAAAGCTCTTGAAGCTTAGTAAATAAACTTAGTACCTACCTGTGTGAAACTGGTATTATATATTATTTAAACGAATAAAAATGTATTGACATCTTTTGATAGGAATTATCAAAATATTTATATTCAGAATAATAATTACGAGTATGTAGATGTTATTTTGGCAGGAAATATTTATTTTTGAACTAAGAGAAATATTATGACTTATGATTAAATAAATATATTTTTAATAGGAGAATAATTTTAAGTAATATTTATTAAATAACGAATATGTTATTTACTAGCTGGTGCCCGCGACTTCGTTCGCGTGGAGTTCATCCTAAGTCGAGCTTCTCAATAAGCTATTGAAATAAAAATAACTTTTCTTCCCGACATCCGATTTCGATAAAACAAAGTTTTGATGTTGCCTCAGACTAAGTTCAATCTGTGTCAAAGCTACATGAAAGTCATTCATACGTGTGAACAAACAGACAGCCAAAAACGTACAAAAGGTTTTTGTGCATTCTGTTGCCCTTCCTTTCGGTTAAGAATTTTTCTATGTAAAGATTCTACTGTTTTAAATCTTATATATAAAATTTCCATGTCACAATGTTAGTTACCGTACTCCTCCGTTACGGCTGCACCGATTTTTACCAAATTTTATATGCGTATTCAGTTGGTCTGAGAATCGGCTACTATCTATTTTTCATACCCCTAAGTGATAAGGGTTGTTCACCCTTAAATTTTTTTTTTAATTTTTGAACGAAATTAAAAAATACATACAACCCTATATTTTCACTCTTCTATTACCAACCCCTGCTTTTTTTTGTCAAAAAATCTAGACCCGTGCGAAGCCGGGGCGGGTCGCTAGTATATAGATAGATTATTACAGCCTGAATGCAGTTTCAATAGATGTGATACTAGAGAGAGAGAGAGAGAAAACATTTATTCACTGTCACACATAAAAATACATAATTTCATACACAACAGTTTTTTTATACAACTAGATATAGTAATTTCATTTCAATAGATTTTAATAATAATATATTTGTATAATTAATTACTGTATTTATCTAAACTGCTCATGTTTTTAAACTCAATGAAATAACGAAATTGACAATGAAAAAAGAACAGCCGTGGGGTTAAAATATACTAGTAGTAATCCTTGCTAAGTAGGGCGATGGTTTTAAATATAATTACATTACAACTACTAAAGTCTATGAAGCACAACAAAATATGAAAACAAAATATTGAATCCTTCATACAAAATAACGAAATGACTTTAATTACTGTTATTTAAATCATTATTCAGCTCTCTTTTCTCTTGAAAGCTTCCGTGATGGAATACCTTATGTACAATATTTGAATTTTGAGTATAGATTATCAAATGCTGTAAGCTGTATTAACTGTAACTATTGTACTACCATTCTACGACTGAAGCAATTTCCATAACTCGAGAGCTAGTCTTAACGTCATAGATTTCACTATATCCGTTATCTTTGCCCTCTACGTAACGGAAGCGATACGATATGTTTGATATATTTGTTTATTCTTGTTTCCGGCCTATATATTCATTCTAACATTGACCTAATATAATAGATAGATAGATTTGCGTTTGACTGTATCAAGATAAAACAACATTTTATTTAAATATAAATCCATAAGACAAAATTGCTAGTTAAGTTTTTAAATACATAGTTTAATGTAGAAATTACCTCTGAGATTTGAACAAATAGTAATAATTTATATAATGAGTTTGTAGCATATTTTACACCGATTTATGTTTTATTTGTTTCACCTGAAATAATATTTTTTCCTAAAACTGTACCTATAGAAAAACATACCTTAACTGTTAATCATACCCAATCCGATAAAAATAATCAAGTCAAATATCGAATTATAATGAAAATGTGTCGTATCACTTAAATGGATCTACGGCGTAGATTCGTAGCACCTCTACCGACCGCGATATAAATATTTCAGTACAGGAAATTATGCTTTGCCGATACTGGAGCCGTACAACATTTGAATGGGGAAGCAATAGTGCATCTCCATGTTATAACTTCCTATGTTATAAATGGTAGCCATAATAAAAGAATACGTATTACATAATAAATAATATTTATGCACACGTTCGTTTTCACATTCGAACATCCCAATTGCTTTATATTTTTACTATTAAATGAAGTAAAAAAAAAATGTGTAATTAAAATACATTTTGGACATCGAATTATAAATTGTTACAATCTATATTAGTATCATATGAAGGAAATATTTGTTTGTTTGTTACGATTTAAAAAAAAACCCCTCGACCGATTTAAAAATTATTTCACCAATAGAAAGCTACATTATCAGCGAATAACATAGGGTCGCTAGAAAATTATATAAAAATAAGCATATCTCTGATAAAAGACCACTGATATCAGCGTGGTGTGGTGAAGATTTGGCTTACTCAATACGCTATATTTCAGCCGTGGCCTAGTCACCTCACGAATGTTTATACAAATACTTAAGTAAAAAAATTATAAGTAAATTAAAATATATGATACACACATAATATTGTCTTTTATTAACGCGAGTATCACACATTTAAATAAAATACTGTATACCGGATTAAAACGCGATTTATTGTTTAAATTATTTATCCCGACGTTTCGGATGCTTTTCAGCAACCGTGGTCGCGGGAGACGGGAGAGAGTCGCGCTAAATAATTTAAACAATAAATCGCGTTTTAATCCGGTATACAGTATTTTATTTAAATGATACACACACTCACATACATAAAACTGAAACTATTGTTTCAGATTTAGCACTATTGTAGTTTGTGTTCATACATTATATTTAATAGAATGAAGCTCGTTTTTGAGCGTAGAGAACGCTAATTAACGCATTTGGATAAACGCATAATGCAATCAATTTTAAAATATGCAAACATATCTAACGATGAGTGCGGGATGAACGCGTGAATACAAAATGTGCATTATGTATTTATATCGCGTTGATACGGAAATTGCAGTTTTGTAATATTCACGAGAAGTGTCGGATTAATATTGAATTAAGTGACGGGCGATAGCGGATTTTGCTTGTAGAGCATAAGATTACAAACTATAAACTCAATTAAAAAAAAGTTATATTTTTAGTTAAATATGTAACTAAGGATATTCTCACATCACCTCGCTGCTTATTATAAACATCGAGTACAAGATTTACAAAAAGATACGTTTCACTCGTTAGGTCAGCAAGTCTTGAGGAAAACAATAATAATTTACTATAGGATTATTGAAAATTTAGTTTGCTATAAGTATTTTTATGGACTGGCTCGTGTATAAATCAAACATCAACATTATGCATGTACTTTTTTTTACGGCTGCTTAGACAACGAGACTTTTTCATTTATCGCTTGATGACATAAATGAAAAATGTAAGAGCATTTGCATTTTACAATTGTACCGCTGACGAGTTTGTCTCTAACAAGAGAAATTCATTTTATTTACCGTTACTGTATTGCTTTGTCCTTTTTGTCCTTTTTGTAATTTTTAGTATTTCGGGTAGAAGTTTAATCTATCGAATTCGCTATTTTCTCGCGAAATACAGAAGTGCGAGTCGTTAGAGTGCAGCAGACCCGAGGGGGAGTTAGTGAGTTAGACTGAATGATTCGACACCTCCCAGGAGGGTTAACCCTTTCAACGCTCCACGATAATTATTACTTCTATCAACTTTAAATATTTAGTTCTGAGCGTTATGTTAATTTTGAACATTTGATATATACGTAGTAGCAACAATTACTTCACATCTGTTTCTTGCGATCCAATATTTTTAAAATTACATACACGAGTATATACATGCATTTATTCTTGCTACTTTAATCGCCTATGCTCGAACAAGTTCGTCGAAGTCGAATAATAGATATTTCCCAATCCTTCCTGTTCTCGTTCGACTCTATGGGTTGTATAAAATTTTAACATAAAATCGGTCAAGTGCATTTTTCGGATTATATCGAGTGTAAAACTGACAGCCCAACGTGGACGCGTTAAAGTTCATTTCTCTTCAAACATTAAAAAATATTGGTATATTTTAAGTGGAAATCTGACGAAGTATTATTTCTAAATTCACTCAAATCATTACCTATGATACTACACAACCAACTAATGTATTTTGAATTACTTTAAATATCGATATAATATTTGAATATTATAGTTATCATTGTCAGTTATATAAAAAGCTTGAGCGAAGTGATAATTTAAACATTAAACATATTGTCTTAATTTAAAATAAAGTTAGCTTATAATAAAATATAACACTCTTTATTCAAAAATATCTAATAAAAAACATACTTCTCTTCGCGTAAATCATTGACATAGTGTATATTGTTGATCGAAGGCGTAAATGCTCAAATTTTATAGGTAATTTGTAAAACGGGACAAAATTGACTTGATTTGTACAAAATGCTACTTTTCATCCTAGGAAATATCTTTTTCCATACCAGCACAATTACGGAATATCCTTGCAGAAAATAATTGAGATAATAAAATTCACTAAAACAGATTATATTATACTCGAAAGTGTTCATGCAACGATGAGCTTAAAAGGAAGGTGTGTTAAGATTTTCAATTTCCATCACAAGAAGCCGTCACTAGACCTCAAAAGATTCTCCCTCCGGCTAACTGACACTTCCCACAGTTCCAATCAAAGACAGTTTTAAATATTAAAAGCTCGTTACTCTAATGAATCGTATCAGGCTTTAAAATCTTCAAGAGCGATGTTTCTATGCTTTTCGGAATCTTACATGCCTCAAGAACTCTTTTGTTCCATGTTTAAATTTTGCACTCGCGTATATATAAAGATATATATTTGAGTGTGAAGGCTTTATAAAGCGAAGTTCTAGGATTTTCACGTGCTTTTGTTTAAGAAGGAGTGTGCAAGTTTTTGTCTCCTGGTGTAAATGTCCGAGGCAGTCATTTATGTAATGCTCTCTGCAACACGGTTTTTTCGTTTATTCTTGGAAGACGGCTATTGTTCGTGTTTTTGGTATTCATCTATACTAATATTATAAAGAGGAAAGATTTGTATTTTTGTATGTTATGAATACACACAAAAACTTCTGTACCGATTTTAACAAATCTTTCACCAATAGAAAGCTACATTATCAGTAGCAAGTATATATACATTTTTGTGTGTATAGTACATCTATATTAAACCCATGTGAAACCGGGGCACGTTGCTAGTTATTTTATAATCTTACGTCTTAAACAGTATTACAAAGTTTATATGTAATTTGTTTTTAAAAATGTCATCAAAATATACAATAAAGATGATCATTAGCATTTTTTTTAGCCAGCAACTCAATTTATAATAATAAAACAATACCCAATTTGATATTTCAACAAAACAATAGTGAATAATAATTATGTTCTGATCACTAAAAACATAGTCCCTACATTTTAACCGATATTCTAATTGTGAACGATCAAGTGGAGCGTGAAATGAAACATATATTTCTCATAATATTATATTCATAAAACCTTTCACATTTCCGGGTACGAATAGGAACTGAAGGTTCAATTCATCATTCTTTAGCCTTATTAAGCTTTGCCTTTGTGACCCTCTCTTTTTGTGCGCCATCTTGTATGTCGTGACCCACAATCTATTCGGACATTTTTGTGTTTGAAATTTTCTTATTAGAATAATAAAGATATTATTTTAAATAATGTAAAATATCTTTAATATATGCTTAATGAATTTGGCTAGTTTTATGTTATTAAATAAAGATGTTTTTATACAAATTTGATTTAATGA
Organism: Anthocharis cardamines; assembly: GCA_905404175.1. Taxonomy (NCBI): domain Eukaryota; kingdom Metazoa; phylum Arthropoda; class Insecta; order Lepidoptera; family Pieridae; genus Anthocharis; species Anthocharis cardamines. Next base: position 8,881,543 of record FR989962.1, read on the forward strand.
ATTTTCGAATGACATGAATGCCACGGAAGTACATTACTCGTATATTATATTTTATGTCTTGGATAATATAAAATCTACGCATCTTACTTGATATTGGACAAGCAAGTTGATCAGTCTTCGTAATTTTCACCGACATGCATTTTCAGCATAAACTTTATTTGATACATACACAAACATTCATCAATTAAAAGAAAAACAAAACGATCACTATTATACGAAAAACATGCTATAGTAACTAAAAATAATATATTGCTACAATATACATTAAAACAAATAACAAAATAAATACTTTATAACAGATTAAAAAGCGATTTATTATTTATATTATTTAGGCCATCGTTTCGGATCGTTTTTCACAGTATTTTTTCGGATGATTTTCCAGAGTTTTGCTGAAACACAATGAGTGCAAAAGGCTACATCAATTTTTATTGATTGTTTTAATATAATAAAAAAAATATTTTTATTTTAAATATCAAAAACCGTATTGTAGTTATTGTTCTTGAAATTTATTGAAGTTGCTAAAGACCAGTATGTTCAGTAAATATCCTGTATAGAGCAATATTTCAAAGAGCTGAAAAATTAAACTTGTCTTGAACAATATTTTCCGCGCTCATGAGTTCGTGGAAGTTCTGTTGTGTAAGTTTGTATGAGTTTCGAGTGGTACGTGTGTGCAGTGGATTATCTTATTCGTGCAGAGTCCTTTGTATTAAATATCGACATGTAAAGGCCCATTCACGTGATACCATTTTCTTGTATATATAAGAGCAATAATTAAATACAATAATTTAAGCGCAATAATTGACTTCCAAGAATTGTAAGCAAATGTTTACACGCGGATATTATGTGCTGTTTACACCAAAAAACGTATTGAAACGAAACTTATATGATAGATCAAGAATATTACGTGTTGTTTAGACCATGCAAGTCATTTATTGCTTTAATTTAATTGTATGCTCCATGCGAGAAACTTGCATCGTGTAAATGCGCCTTAATTCTCAAATTGACAGCCTCGAAGGTCTCAAAACGCAGATTACGGTTTATGATATATATTAAATATTTGATATGTATCTTCTTTTTTTTTTCTTTTTATTTCACAGTTAATTTATAAATATAGGTAGAAAATCAAAGCAACATATTATTGTATGTATTTTTTATGTCAGCAATCGACAGACGAGCATGAGGCTCACTTGATGGTAAGTCATACCTAATTTTTACTTCGAGCATTCGGAAATCCATACGACTGAAACCGATACGCGCAATATGCACGCGAATTATATTGATATAAATGTAAATGTTATTAATTAATTTATTTAAATCATTTCACGATCATCCAATCAAACTGGCTGTATTCCAATGTTTTGCTACGAAATATTAATTCGTAGAAGCGAACGGTGCTACGACGAGTTACATCAACGTTTATTATTCCATTCTAGAATCAGACGAACAACATTGATATTTTTTTAATTTATAAAAGCACATGAACACAGTAAATGCTAATTGAAAAATATAGAATATTTTCTATTGGCAATTCACTTGCTGGAAGTAGCCAATTGGGAAAACAAGTCAATAACCATTGACCTGAAAGCGTTCTTAGGATACTGCATTCAACATTTTATTAAGTAAATATGCAGTGAATTGAAAACTAGCAGTTATTCAAGTGAAATTTTAAGAGGGGGAGGATTCATAGTAATAGAGGACTTGTTTTCCGAATACTTGAGCATTGAGTAAAAAGAAGGGCAACAGCGCATCATTGACTGATGTTCTGTTCTGGGGACCCATACTCGGCCATCGATATCTAACATAAAATAAGACTGACCGAAACGCGCAATGTGCACTTCACGGTTTTTCCATCTATGAACGGTGGTTCGTTACCCGGTCGGAATTTCGTTATTCCTCCCACCCGTAGCACAGACGGGATTTGAACGCGGACTATCCAAACATTAGACTTGCTCGCTCGCTACTAGGATACGAATTTATCAGACGTGGGGAAGTGAAAAATTATAATCATGTCATCCCGGCAGGATTCAAACCTGCGACCCATCATTGCGCAAGGTAGGCGTTTTACCAAACGCGCCAACGAACCCGTAAAAACATTGAAAAAGTGTGTGATGCGATAATTCAACCTCCAGAATAGATGCCACGAAGACTTTACATTGTTACTCTTATAAATACAATATGTCTTGGACTTGCTCCAAGATGTTCGACCGCCAAATTACGGGCATCGGGCGATACGTGAGTGTCTTAAGTTTCGAGGCAATTGATTCAAAATCCGGTGGCTGATCGGGCTGATGACGTGGAGCGTAAAATGAGGTGTTCACATCAGCGCGCGCCGGCCCTCTGCCAACGTACGCCAGGGACGGCTTTATGTACTATGTAGAGCCCACTAATAAAAAGGAAATTATTTTATTCAGTTACTAGCAACTCGCTCTGGCTTGACACGGGTGCAATGTAGATGTACTGTACACAAAACATAGCCTATGTTACTCGCTGATAATGTTACTTTCTATTGGTGAAAGAATTTTCAAAATCGGTCTAGTAGTTTTTGAGTTTATTCATAACATACAATAATACAAATATTTCCTTTTTGTAATATTGTAGTATTATAGTATAGACCCATGTGCTCACGATATGATGACAATGCTAATATGTAACATATACGTAGTTAATTTAATATTGTCTTTTATTAACGCGAGTATCACACATTTAAATATTAGTATACTAAAAAACAATTTAACTTAATTTAGTATACTAAAAAACAAGAGGACACCGTTATTCAATATTGTCATAATATAGAAAATTACAGTAAATATCAACTCCGTAGGAATAGATGGCGTTAATATGTAAAGATTGTAAAACAAAAACTTGGCGATTAAAAAGAGTGGCGGCGAGTTTCTTGCCAGTTCTTCTCGTCCGCTCTACGCCCTTGATTTGTGAACTGGTAGTAAATGTAAAATTAGAAGCATTTAATATTAGTAATATTAGTAATTTAATATGTATTATTTTTTATTCACGTTCATAGGTGTACATTGTGTTACCTAAATTAATAAATTATTTTTGAATTTAATTGAATTAAATATGGCAACTTTGTGACATTTCAAATACCAGACAACTGTCATCTTTCTGTCTCCCCGCGACCACGGTTGCTGTAAAGCATCCGAAACGTCGGGATAAATAATTTAAACAATATAAATAATAAATCGCGTTTTAATCCGGTATACAGTATTTTATTTAAACGTAGTTAATTTAATTTAATTTTAATTTTAATGATTTTCTTTTGAAATTCTCATTTTTGTTTACTGGTACACCAACAGTTACCCAGGCAGATGCTGAAGATCAGCGTTGTAGCCAGTACTGGTTTACAGCACAGACTGAGCCACACAGCATTTTTAGTTTAAGTTAGGATTAATAGTGTAATTATTAAGAATTTAATTTGTGTGTGGGGCAATAAATATTTTTTATTCTTAGTTATTTATTAATAATAAAATACAATTAATTTCAATTATAATAATAATAATAAGTGAGAGTCAGAGCATCCTAACTAGTTAAACAAAAGTTTACAGTAATGAGGAAAAAAAGAGGCCATAATTTCAAATAATTTTAATTTTTATGAAAAATAATAATTTGCTGCCTACTGCGAACACAGAATATTCGGTCGCCGGCTGCCTACTATGAAAAAATATCATAACTATTTGCAGGCCATTTTGACGCTACAACTTAATCGTTGTCATATGAATCACTGCTGACCATTCTGCTGGTCATCTGAGATGACCCAGTAATCCATAGAACATTCACACCTTGGGTGTTTTTAATACATTAATTTATTTCAATCTGCCAAAGTTTACTTACACTATTTCATTACAGTTTAATAATACCTAAAAGTAACACAAAAAATGTAACAAACAATTAAAGGCAAACACAGCATGCACCAAACATTACGAAAAAGAAAGTATAAATTTTAATAGATTATTATACAACACCGACTCGTCAAAATACTCGTGTACACAATTCTACGTATCTTGTGCGGAGGATCAAAAGGGATGTCAATATTCTTGCTATATTCGTTCACCAACTTGCTTAATCTGGAAATTGGTGAGTTTGTGCTAAATACACTCTTCCGTAAGGGTTGGAAAGAGCTTATCAAATTAATGTTAACATAAAGTCTTTATTTGTCTACTAACAATTGTGAGTAATCGTAACTTTTAAATAAAATATCATACGAAGCTAAGTAAAACAGGTGTAATAATTTCAAAAGTTTCAAGGAAGAGAATTCTTCACATCCTGCAATTGAGAACGTCTTGGAACTCAACAATGCGTGTTGCTGAGCTCGACCTAAATGAGCTTTTCTAAACTAGGACTTCATACACTCTATTTGCGTTAAGAAATGTGTCAGAGCATTATCTAAATGATTTTACCTGGAAATGTTTGTGTTTACTTTTCCACTACTTATTTCTTCCATAGTAATATGAAGTGAAAGATACACATAGGATAATACACTAAAATTATCTTTATAGCTTCTGTGGATTTACTTGAAAAAACAAAATGAGATACCTAGTCATGGTCATGGGGCATGGGGCAGACCTATTTCTGTGTCTGTTTCACTGATCAATTTTCTTTACAGGCAAGTAGGTTGTATGCTCTGCCTGACCGAAACAATTTTCTCCGATATTCGAACCCAGGACCTCCGATGCTAAACACATCGCGCTTAATACTGAGTCACGGAGGCGGTCAATTGACTTGAACTAATAATAAATAGACTAAAATTCTAATAAATAGACCTACCATGAAATCAAACTAACTTGATGGTAGGATATTCTAGCTACAGGATATTATCAATTATATTTTACTGTTTTATTCGGTCGTCGTATTTCATCGACCTAATTTGAAACTGAAACGCGCAATATGCATTTCACAGTTTTCCATATATGAAGGTGGTTCCTACCAGGTCCATCAATGGAAGAAGAATAGAAATATGTATTCCGTGTCCCACTAAGAGATCCACTTTAACCAGTCAGTTTTTCTGAAACTTTTTTATATTATTATGTATTTATAATATAAGGATTGCCTCAAATTGGTGATAGGGAAAATATAAGAGATATTTATTAGCTCCTGAATCCGTCACAGTCCACCATCAAACATCTATTGTCGTGCTCGTAAAACCTTTAGAGATTTTGTTAGGGAATTTCAAGCGTCTTAGAGTGTCTTAGCTTCGGTAAACTTATATTCATTACTACAACTTATTGGAACAACTCCAATATTTTTCGACTCGATGCGTTCCAAACTGCATACAGTTCTGAGTGTTTTTATTGCTATCGACAGGAATATTTTCCGGTTCAATATCGTGTAAGTAATGCATTGTGCGTTTCGAAGGATATTTTAAGAACTCTGTATGATTGTTACGTAAATGTCTAGACGGGAAATGATTTGTATGCATTTAAGTTAGAGTCGACTTTTGGACAAGTTTTCCTTTTAGTCAATGTGTTCTACTTTTGAAATATATCAGTTGTTTTAAATGTTTTTATTTGAATGAAATAAATAATAAAATTGGATTAATTCAAATATAATATTGTCTTTTATTAACGCGAATATCACACATTTAAATAAAATACTTAACTTACGGATTGAAACGTCGTCGAAACGAAACGTACGCGTCAGCACAAATAATAATAAATCGCGTTTATGAAGTATTTTATTTTAAATCAAATATTTTTTATATATTTTAACATTTTCTGTTACAATTTTAGTATTCTTTGAAAACACTTTTCTACATATTATAGGCGATATTGATATTTTGTTTAAGCTTAATATAAATTCGCAGTTAATGATCGAAATATATATTTGTATGAATAATTTAAAAAATATGAAAATTTTGTTTCGACCTCAATCAAGTATACTTATATTTTGGCCCAAATAATTTTACAAAAGCAAACAGAAACATAAGTCACTTGTTTTATTTGAAGGGAACCATAAAAGTAGTGAAATAATATAACAATTCAACCTGAAAATGGGCAGTGGACGTCTATAGAGACATACGATATCCGGCATCCATTTCAATATTTCCTTTAGGGTAGTTTTTTGTCGAGAAAATTTATTACTAAGACGTAGTAAAACGGGAGAAACAAAGCGTGACAAGGCTTTGATTCAAAGAACGACATTCTTATTTCCCGAATACGTTACCAAAAAAATACTAAAGAATTAGACCAATACTGGAAAAATAGACTAGTGGATAAGAAAAAAAGTCAGAGGATAATGGGTATATTATTATTATAGAATACAAAGAAATTTTCAACATTTCTACTAATGCTTAATATGCGAGTGTAACTATGTTTATCGGTTAATTATTTAACGTCAAGACTGTAAAGCTCAACCATCAAGAGATATCTCGACATCGACAACTTTGATAGACAATATATCTCGATCGAAAAATATCTCAACATTTGAAATTAGAAGTCAAGTTTTAAGTGTAAGTGTATAATTGATTAAAACACGAGAAAACGGTTGACAAAATTTTGTCATGGTTTTCATGCTAGGCCGGCTGTAGTGGATTAATTATTATTTATATTTTAATTATTATTTATGTACCTATTGTATGTATAAGTCGAAGCACGCAAAGCTCCCGCGTTATTTGTAAAACATGGGTAGAATAACTGAGTTACCAACTTTGTACTGGTTGAAATATCAAAGTTTTCAACTTACATTAGACAGGTACATGTGGCTGAAAATTATCATGTTTATAACTTCATTATAACTTTATCATTACTCATATAAACCTGTGCGATACAACATTTATACCAGAATACTTGTGAAAGTAAGTATATCTTCGATCTCGTTAGGTATAACCTACATTGTGTTTCGATGGGTCACGGGATTGAAACCCGACAGGATGATCTTAGTATGTTTTTCGGGTCTTAAATATCAAAATTTCGTCTGGGTTTCAACAACCGTTCAAAGTTGTATAAACTATGAAGTGCATATAAGACGAAGTAGAAACAAAGAAAGACTTAAAATTAAAAAATAGTATTAAAAAATACAATAGATTGACAGTTGTTAAAATCAGACGGACGTATAAGTGGAATCCGTTGCATTTTGACTATTGATAAGATAATTTATTTTTTATGAATAGATATAAAAAGAACTATAGTCAATGAATGACCGCCGCCATGACTCAGTAGTGAGCGGTATGTGTTTAGCACCGTAGGTCTTGGGTTCGAAACCCAGGAAAACATGCTAAGAAATAATGATCAGGGAAGCAGACACAAAAATACGTCTGCCCCATGCTCAACCATAGGACTCAACTTTTTATGGTGAATTAATACTATATTATATACAATTTCCAGAATTCAATTGCTACAACATCTCGTAACTAACTTACCTGACTAACAACATCCAATAAAACCGCAATCATCATCTCGTTGTAAATAAAATGTGTTCCCAACAAACTATTTCATTTAAGTGTCGTTTAAAGGTCTTTAAATCTAGATGTGCAATAAAACTTGACAAAGTTACGGCTTTTATACAAAGATATAATACGGTGCTACCATGCTCAATGTAACTTAGTTAGTCTCGTAAACGTATGTTACCCAGTAGAAGGGAATGAGAGTGCCATTCAGCGAACTTAGAATTGCAAAAGAAACATGCAAAATTTACAATTAGAGATTTTCCTATGTTCCGGACATAGATTTGATCAAATAATAGGTATACGACTAACGATAACTTTTGGTCATAATACGTGAAATAATATTGAACCATACAATCATAAAGATAGTGCAAGTTAAAGTTATGTTTGGTGCTTAAATTGCGATGGAAATTCCTTATTTTTTTTAAAGTAAATTCGATATCAAAGGAAGAAAAAATCAAATTTATTACAGGTTACTTTTATTTCTTTCCATTAAAACTGGTTGCCTGTATGATGTATCATTCCATGACCTTGTTACGAAAATATTAGGCACGGAAAGAAACATGACATGAACTAGAACATATTATTATGTAGGTACATTTTAATAGATGGAAAAACCGTGAAGTGCACATTGCGTGTTTCAGTTTCAGTCTATGGATTTTCGAATGCTTGAAGTAAAAAGTAGGTTGAAAGCGCATCATTGACTGATGTTCTGTGAGGTATCACCATCAAGTGAACCCCATGCTCGTCTGTCGATATTTTGACATGCAAATAGCTAATGACGAATCATTGTTTGGGAAGTATATTAACAAAACAAAAGGACGATTTTAAACAGTTCAACTATTTGTTAGAATTCTATGAAACAATCTTAAATATACTTATTAGACAATTGAAATATCGTTCTGAAAGGATAAACTCTTTTACGAAGCCATTATAGTGATCTTTTTCAAAACCCATACAAAACCTATCCTCCTGACGGTGAGGTGTACCATTCAGTCGCCACACAATAGCCCTCTTCTCAATAAGGTGTTAACCAACCTCAATGCACAGTAAATGAATGAAATGTATGGAAGTCACAATGTTAATTAATTTCTTTAAAACTGTCCTGTTGCAAAAAAATAATGGTTAAGTTCGAGTAGAACTCACGCAATGAAGGTTTTATACTATTTAATATTGTAATTTATGTACGCGAGTATCACAACTTTTTATATAATTATACAATAAAATGACAAGATTTATCCCGACTTTTCGAATTTTAACAAACGTGGTCAAGGGCAGACTGAAAGTTTACAGTTCTCTGACTTGAATATTCACAAAGTTTCCATACACCATCTATTTCTACTGAGTTGATACTTATTTGCTATATTTATTATAGCCAGTCGAATACTTTTCATCAAGCAGACCATGCTAAAAAGACAGGATAAAAAAATTGCGTTTTAAAAAGGTAAAAGTTATTGTACTAATAGAATGAGAAAAAGAAATATACGTAATCAAATATTTTTTTTTTTAATGTCAGATATCGACAGACGAGCATGAGGTTCACTTGATGGTAGGTGATACCTCAGTCACAAAACATCAGTCAATGATGCGCTGTCGACCTAATTTTTACTTCGAGCATTCGGAAATCCATAGACTGAAACCGAAACGCGCAATATGCACTTCACGGTTTTTCCATCTATGAACGGTGGTTCGTTACCCGGTCGGAATTTAGATATTCCTCCCACCCGATCAATGCCCGAAGTTACCAGACGTGGGGAAAACATGCTTACAGAAAATTATAAGCATGTGCTCCCGGTGGGATTCGAACCCACGACCCATCGATGCGCACGGTAGGTGTTCTACCGAACGCGCCAACGAGCCCGTCAAGATAAATTATAATTATAATTAAATGAACCTCTACGAAAGCAGTTACTTGCTTCGACTACAGGTAATAGCTGTTTTTCTTATATTATTTTGAATTCAATTGATTTTATTATTTTTTTACTACGGAATCCTTATAATAACTTGATCGCCTTCAGCTAGGGATGCGTTAATTGAAGAATGAGTAATCAGTAATACTCTTCTTTCAACGGATGCGTTTTATTAAATAAATACTGGTTAATCTGTTTCTTATTGTTTTGACATCTTAGTTCACTCTAACTTAGCGTTTCTGTCGCGGGTGTGATGAGCGTAAAGCTCAGTCTAATAACACTGATAGATAATGGCAATAAAATTATTCATTTGTCACACAAAATAAATATCATCATATAACAAGAGCATATTATATCAAAATTAACTGTCACAGAGACGCCAAGTCAGCATTTTGCTGGCTGTAAAGAACCAGCGCTGATCTTCCCATGGTTTCGTTACGGCTTACAATATTTACTTACTAAAACTTACTAATAAATAAGTATGTACCGGTAGAAAAAAATGAGAAAAAGACAAAAAATAAATAAAAAGGGATGTCATACTAGTTTTTTTCATAGACCAAAACCGAAAACCTTCACAAAATTTCAAATTGAGTCACTGAGATGGTCTAACCTTAACGAGTATACAAATCTAAAATCTTGTTTCCCCGGAATTCGAACTGGAATTTCTTGATCATTTTCATTTACAATAAACTGCTCGGACTAAAAAAAATTTAATCTTGTTTTCTCAGAATTCGAATCCGGGACTTATAAGATACCAAGTAGTTTCTGAATATTTCGTTACAACTTGTAAAGAATTGTCAAAAATGAACCATGACAACGAATAAATGTATATTAATTAAAAAAAAATCAACCAATTTTTGTATGATTAAACTCATAACCATTATAATATGCATTTCTATAAGAATAGTAAGAGAAAAGAGCAAAATACAATAAGTGAAATGTCTTGAGCACCGGCTCGTGACTAATTCTTTTAGAAGCCAGTTAATGTATTTTTAAGTCGTCGCCGTCGCGTCTTCGCTTGCTTAATTAAGCAATCGGGCCGAAAATGTCCCTTTGTAGAAACTAAAAATCAAGCCATCTCTTTGCTATAATTTAAGTTGGGCGTTGTATTTGCCCAAGGGTTTAGGCTGAGACCATCAACATCGCAAAGCAACGTCGTACGGTGAAAGTGCATTGTGGTTTCCGTAGTGGGTACGAGTATGGTGTACATACATTTATTTTTTGCATGTAATACTTAGGTACTTACTTACTTTTTTAGTGGTATGTAAGGATCGGAGCATATGGAATTCCGTGATCTCTGCCAAAATGGGAAAGAGGCGTGATGTATATGTATGTATGTATGTAATACTTTTGCTTATTTTTTATACGTGACTGGCGCATTAGGCATAGCTGTAATGTCAGGTAAATAAAGTTTCTGTATTGCATAGATATTTTTATGCGATCCTTATATGCCCTTTTGAAAGGTCACTTTTCTTTCCCAGGCCAAAGAGTTCCGGTTCTTCATGCAACACTTAAACTGTGCTAGGAATACTAAAATCAGTCGTCCTAGGAACCATTCAACATTTGAATAAATAATCTATCCTATAATATAAGAGTGGAAAGTGGTTTGTTTGTTTGTGACGATTTTACTCAAAAACTACTCGACCGATTTAAAAAAATATTTCACCAATTGAAAGCGAGTAACATAGGCTATTTTTGTTTATTTCACCCGTGCGAAGCCGGGGCAGATTGCTAGTAATTAACAAATAAAGAAAATATTTTTAAAGCACGCGAACACTAACTTTAATTAGCACAGTTTTGGGCAATTTTACTTAACACTAATTTCAGATAAATATTAAATGGGAAGCGCAATTATGTATATAGCTTTGTTTATCTACTTCTATCATAAAACGTACTTTGGGGCGTAACCAACATAGCTCTTAATGCGCCTAGTACATCCTAAGCTCCCTAATGTTATGTAATGCGTTTGTTTGATAAACCGTTTTTCATGGTAATACGGAGTTTCAGATTGAAACCCTTGACATCTTCGTATGGTCCCGGCTGAAACAATCTGTAAATTAGTTTCAAAGTACTATTTACACAACGTTTCTATTACAGTGTGAGATCATGACAAATACAAGTTAATATTTATTTGTCGGTCGCTAGGATGTTAATTAACTTGGAAGCAAATACAGACTGTCAAACAGATTTAATTAATGGAGCATGAACGTGTCTTAGGATGTACGGAGTCTTGTCATTAGCAAATCGGTAGGAGTCCGAATAATGCATCATATCTACCAGAGATAAATGTTATCGAAAAGGGTCGTTATTTTATAATAGATCGATATTGTATATTTCTTCTATGTCAATTTCCGAAAATATCTGGAGTTAAGATTTTTAAAGTCAACAAGAATCCAACCTGATTTTTTAAGAAAACTAATAGCTGTTTGTTATGTAATCTAACAGTCAAAATGAGGATCTAAACCCGGTATAAATATATAATGTATTTTTTGGATCTCATAGTTTCGGAGAAAATAAGCCGTGACAGACATGCACATCGAGTACTTTTCAGTTCGGCGGCTCAGAGGTACGCGTGCGCGTTTCTTTCATCACCAGATCCTGGCTTCGAATCCCCGGGGATACATAAAATAGAAATGTTTCGGTCAGGCAGGCACAGAAGTGTAATCACGTACTGGCCTGTCAAGATCATCATCACTGAATCAGACACAGAAATGTCTTATTACCTTATTAGGATACTCGGGAATTTTTATTATTATGTAATATTATGTACTATTAATCCCAAAATATTTCATAAAACTACAGATCTATATCTAGTGCCCAAAAAACAGAAAAAAAAATGCGTCATGCGCCATTTTTTTGAAAAAAAAAAAACAAATAAAAAACTAACCGTATTTGTCTAGCACTATTAACTCGTAGACGTTGCTTTTACGAAGTTTTACTACAATAAGCCGGACTGTAGGCGTCAGCCTCACGTCCAGACCCCAGACAGGTGGAACACTTCCGGAACCAATAAATCAGGAAGCTACTTGGCATTGCGGTATCGTCCGATACCTTCAATGCCTGATTAATGTGCCAGATTTCGTAAAACGGACTTATAAGGAAAACATCTCTTACGTTATGAAATGCTATTCTTATACTCATGAAATAGCAAAAGTTTTACCATATAGAGCTCGTATATTAGTGTAAGTCTCGGCTCGGTGGTAAGTGCGATGCGATTAGCACCGGATGTCCTTGATTGGATGGGTAATCCCGGTAAAACAAGATTAAAAAAATATTTTGGTCGGGCACAGAAGTAAAGATGAGACGTATTTACACTACCAGGTTTTAAAACCAGGGCTTTGCTTGGAAATAGGGCGCCGTGGTGCGAGCGGGAATTTTTTTCATTATTCACACATTATTTAAATTTATTATTTTTTTTCTACTTCCACACTCTTCTTCTGCCAAGATTAACTGGCAGAAAAGGCCTTTAGGCATTCGCCTATTGTACAACTTTTTTGCAATAAAGACTTTAAAATAAAAAATAAGTTTGGATTCTAAAATAACTTTTCTTACTTGAAACTTACCCTTACAACTTTTAAAGTTATGTTTGAGTGGAGCGTTGCGCTTCATTTTTATCCAAATATTCACTTGAAACAATTTACAGTTTCAGGCAAGGATGCGGCATTCTCTCAAAACATTGAATACAAAAAGGCAACTAACTTTGTACATTCATTTAAGTAACTATCTTCATACACGTCTCGGACAAACTTGCAATGTTTTCTTACGACAAAGCTAAGTTTTCAGCTTAACGGCTGGAAAATTATCACCCAACTTAAACTTAATATCTTAAGCTAACGGAAACATTTGTAAGTGAGAGCACTGCTCTAAATGGTCTCTAGAATATCTGGGAACTACATTACGGAAGCATTTTTGTTTATAAACCCCTTTTGAATATAAGATTGTTCCTTTATCCTTTTTGTATTTTAATATCTTCAAGCGGAAATTTCTAGATTATAAGCAGGGGCGGGACCACCATATAATTCCAAAAGCCCGGCTTGACCTATTAATGCAACCATAAAAAGAAAAATAATAATGACCTTAACGTTATTATATAATTCATATAACTTATATGATTACGTAAATGTATAAGTTATAAATAATAAACACGTAACGTTAAAGACGGCAAGCCGGGCTAATATTATATAGGTTAATATTATTTTTACAAAAAAACGTTTATAATTATAAATTGTGTGACATCAATAGTATTAGCATATGCTATGGTGACTCTCTTGTCGCTTGTAGTGACTCTGGAGACAGACAGTTACACAATATATATTTAAAAAAGTAAAAATAAACATATATTTTCTTGAAGATTTAACAAATACACTAACGTATTATTATTAATTAATAAACCGAACAAATAAACCTCCACTATATGGCCACTTCTGTTCATTAATAATCGCCATAGCGATATTTGCTAGCAATACCAAGTCATATAATTTCAGAAAATAGCTGCATTAAGTAGTCTTTATTTCTCTATTTGATGTTTTATTGTATTATTTAATAATTAACCAGGTTATAAAGTATTATGAGATGGTTGTGAACGAGCAAATAATTGCGATTCATGCGCGCGTTCAAAGCACGAATGGGGAAGTACGTTTACACCGTAACTCTTATTAGTGATGTTTATAAGAATTTTAGGCATGCTACATAAACATCTTAATGTCATTCTATTTTAATTCTATTGTCAGATATCCTAGGACAAAGATTTTGTTTTAATGAAGATAATGCATTTGTGCACCAGTCACCTCGAAATGCAAAGGAAATGTGGGTTTCGACTCTACTCCGAACGCTCTGTTAATAATTAGAGTGAGAATCTGGGTAGAAAATACCCACTAAACCCCCATTATGACTATCAGGTCTCACTGTTTTGAGGCCTACGGGATTGCTTACGCATTCTACTAGGGACAAATAATCTAAAGAATAATGCAAATATTTGGATAACCAATAACCATAGACTAAAAGTGCAATGTATTATCTGTATTCCACGGCTACATCTGTTTTAATTATTGCCACGGAATTCGATTTTCGAAATAAAAAAATTGGCTGTCAAATCAGCTTTAATTGCAAATATTCTGTGTATGAGGTATCTATTACTAAGTGAGCGTCAAAGTCGTCTGTATAAATTTAATATTAAAAAATACTTCCGCAAGATTTTGTGGAAAGTCATTTTCTAAATAAAGTCAGATAAAACACTTGAGTGTGGACTTATACACATACCCAGTGTCATTACTACGATAGTTTTATTCTACGACTTTCTCGAGAGAGGAAACTTCGTGATGGGGTGATAACAGATCTCAGTAATACAAGTAATACGGACACTCGCAGTCATTTCATTGAAAATCCTTTCTTTATCTAAAACTTTTGGTAATGCGGAAGGGACTGAATGTATAAGAAAAAGATTTTATTCATTGTTTGTGTATTTTTCCACACAAGATTAAGATCACAAGGTTAAGATTTATATTAGGTATATAATGTTGCTTCGCCAATTGAAGTATTATGATCCATACCATTTTTACAAACATATATAGGACTAGAAATATGCCCCGGCTTCACACGGATACAATGTAAGATGTACTATACACAAAAAGTATTATATAGCCCATGTTAGGTACTCGATGATAATGTAACTTTGTATTGGTGAAAGAATTTTTAAAATCGGTTCAGTAGTTTTTGAGTTTATTCATAACATACAAAAATACAAATCTTTCCTCTTAAATATTTTATATAAAATACTTTATATCGGAATAAAACCCGATTTATTATTTACGCCGACGATCGTGATCACGTTTGCTGAAAAGCATACGATCACAATAATACAATACTGTAATAAATAAAAATGATAAACTTATTTTATTACTGTTAAAAGTGGCGGCGACTCAACATTTACTGTACTGTCAAGAGGTAGCCCAAACGCTCTAATGTTATTTAAATATTACACAACGGTGTAATAAGCGGCATTTTTAATAAGTTTATTACCGGCAGCCACTAACGAACTGCTACCGGCGGGACACAAATTGTCAATAAATAACAAATGGCCACGCGGGATACCCTTTGCCTATAAATCTATATGATTCCTTTAATACGATTATTGCCAACTCTTTGTTATTCATGATCTCTTATTAACTCGCGGCAAGAGTGGGGAAGGAGGCACTCTCCCTTCCACACAATCTTTCTCAACATATGGCGAAAGGTTGTATTAAGTTATTTTAATACATTTCCTTACGTTAACAATAAGTGATGTTAATGATAAACATGATGATTTGTTATTAGTAAAAAATAATAATTTATACTTGATTTATTTTTGCAAATTATCAACAAATTTTTCAATCACATAATATTAAAAATCTTTGCAGTGGTTAACCTAACTTAACAAGCCAATTTCTAGCGTCATCTCTTTATATATTTAATCTAATACATAATCTACTAACAAACTAAAAACTGTGAAGATAGTGGATACCTTTCATTTTACTTTGGGTTTTCCTTGAACTGTATGAACGGTTTTTAAACAGAAATAAATTACTATATTCTACCGTACAAAAAGAACCCGAAAATATAGGAAATATATAGTTTTTTTTTAGATTACAACAGTTTAAATGTTTCTCTCTTGCTTAATTCGATTTTTTTTTTAAATCTTGGTATTCACAGTGGACAAATTATAACAAAAAACGTAAACTCATTATCGTATCCAATCGAAATTGCTATTGTAACACGTTTAACAAACACAGCTGAGCAAATGGCATGAAAGATTTCATTCAATTAATTAACTCAAATAATTTATTTGTTCAAACACGGACCAATTATAATGATCACACGCCTCCATTACAATTATGTCCTAGTGTGTCTTGTATTAATTATAATACTAAGGATTGCATGTGGGTTTGCATGAATGGCAAAATTGAGATGTTTCAGTATTATGAGTAGCCATTGACGCTTCGAAAGCTTTCAAGATTTCCTCGTGCCAACTTTCATCAAAATTCAGTTTCCGGGCACGTTGCTACGTTAGGTAGAACACCTGCCGTTCGCATCGATGGGTCGTGGGTTCGAATCCCAGCGGGAGGACATTTTTATAATTTTCTGTAAGCATGTTTTCCCCATGTCTGGTAATATCGGGTGGGAAGAATATAGTAATTCCGACCGGGTAACGAACCACCGTTCATAGATGGAAAAACCGTGAGCGCGTTTCTGTTTCAGTCTGTCGATTTTCTAATGCTCGAAGTATAAAGTAGGTCGACAGCGCATCATTGACTGATGTACTGTGGCTGAGGTGAACGTCACGCTCGTCTGTCGATATACAACATTTTTTTTTAAATATAATTTATATAATATAGTAACGTTTACGCCGGTAAACCGGCAACCGGGCTTGTTTGGTAGTCCCACCACTGATAATTAATATAATCTGTAATAGTTACTTTCTCATTTATAAATAAAATTCAAGATTGTCTACAGAACTTGGCACCCATTTAGATCTCAATTCTTTTGTCGGTAAAGTCGACCATATCATATCATAATATTGAACTTGGCTTCCATTTTCAAATTTATGTTTTTGGTGGGATAATAATTTATACCTTTAGTGTTCTTTCATCAGGAACATATTTAGAATGATGTGGGATTTTTGTTTGGTAGACACTTATTATGTTTGTCCTATGCAAAATATATCAAGGAAGCTTTTATATAGATTACTTGAGTGTTAATGCAACAGTATCGTCCACTATAATTAAGAGCAATAAGTCTTGTTTGAAACATATCACTTGTGAGTTGTTAAAGCGAATTAGTAAAGCGTCTATTAAGGGCATTCACAGCGTCTCTCGTTAATTGGGATCTTGTGACAATATACTCTGGAAATGACACTATGAAACTCCCTCTCCGCTATGCTATTGAATTTTGTAAAAAAAAAACTTATTGTTCTAATTTCAAATTTGAATAGTGGGTTCGTACTTTAAAGTTTCTACAAAAATTAACATTAAAATGGTTTAAGAATACATGACGAATCATTATTAAATATACCTAAATATTATCTAAATTTAGTAGATACAGTTCGCGTAATAGTATAAGTTTAGGCAAAGTAATTGGGTAGTAATTCTCGAATACACAAGGCCATTAACTTCAGAGTAATTTTATATTTGCACCGCCTTCACACGGGTGCAATGTAGATTTACTATGCACCCTATACAGCTTTCTATTGGTGAAATAATTTTTAATATTAGTCGAGTAGTTTTTGAATTAAATTGCAACAAACAAACAAACATACAAATATTTCCTCTTTATAATATCAGTATAGTATAGATATCTTTATTTTTTCAAATAAACAGATAACATATAAACTATAAGTATAAAATCATTTTTGTATAGATGATTAGAAAATATAACTTGAGTCTTCCAGACACAATGATATTTGTTCCTTTATTAAGACTTGTAGTGTGTCAGTTTCGATCACTTAGATAATTATTTCATTGAGGCTAGCACCCAATAGTATAGTTTGCTTCTTCTAATTACCCCGAGTTACGTCACGTTATTAATTAATTATTAATTAACATGTCCTTTGTATTAGATTATTATTGATATGGACTAATTGTAATATTAGCAAACGGTCGGCTGTTGTGAATATGTTACAGTTACATACGAGTATATGATTATGTTACACGGGCAGTGGCGGTTTTACTAGCCCAGGGCGGCCGATTTTAGGGGCAGCTTTGGCGACCTATTTTCATGTCTTATAAAAATCAACAAGAATTCTGTAAAACGTTTTTATTCAACATTCAACGAAATATCAAACTATCCTATAGCAAAAAACCCAGTTCACAGCCCCGAACCATTAATCGGACTCTATATACAAATAATATTAATATAAGAACAGACAATTGTAGTAGACGGGGTGGGGTTATTAACCCCCACCTATAGATGCTATTGCCTATACCTTGTAAATGTGTAAATCCGCCACTGAACACGGGTATAACACATTTAAATGAACAAATGAACATCGGTATAAAAATGTAAATTAGACGTAAAGGATTTTAGAAGTATATTATTTAACTATTACTTTGTAAGGTAAATCAGTGACGTTTGCGTTTTTATGAACAGTAATTTCAATTCGATTTCACTATGGATATTTTTATCTATAGTGATATCTAATTGATTATGGTGGAAGTATGTATTTTTGTATGACGAATAACCACGAAATTATTTTTTATAAATTTTTAACACATGGCTCGATGCATGAAATATTACATTAATTTTCAATCATATTGGCTTGGATACCTATAGCTAATGTCAAGTGAATAATTTAAAGTAAAAATTCCAATTCCCTATATGCCGTTAGCAATTTTTTTTTATTTTTTTTTTCTATTTTTTTTATATTTATTGTTATTTTTTATGATTGATTTTGCATGTTTTTCATTTTAGTATAATTATTATTATTTTTTTGTTTTTTTTATCCAATAGTCGCAAAGGGATCGATCAGTAGTTTGACGTATGTACTTTCATTGCCAGATACATTTCTCTGTCCGTTTTTCTTTACAGGCACGTAGGTAACCCGGACTTCTGTACCCTGGCTGCCGTATTTTTTTTTAAATCTTAATTAATCCGCCTCTTTGGATCTGTGGTAAGCGTGGTACCGGAGTTCTAAATCCCAGGAAAACAAGATAAAGAATGTAATTCGGAAAAGATCATCTACATGCCTGTAAAAAAATTGACCAGTAAATCCACTTGCTGAAAAGTATTTGAAACGGCGGGATACATAATATAATGAATTGCATACTAATCCGTTGAAAGCTTTTTACTTTAAAAATGATTAATATTTACAATATATTAATAGGCAACACGCGAATGTTGTTACGCAACATAATATGTAGACCTAAATAATTGAATATTGATTATAATACATAGGAAAAAATTATGATTGGAAAATATAGGATTCTAAAGTAACAGCTTTTTAACTAGCACCTTGACCAGAACATGACCCGCAGTAGAACCAAATAATTAAACATTTATTATATTACTTATTTAAGAAAAAATATTCCATGTCACATACAAAAATTACATGAATGATATTCTTAATCCTAACATAAACTGAATATGCAGTTACGGTGAAACAAAAGGCCTATATGGGTCTGTTTATCCCGATTCCTTGATTCTTGATGTCTTGAAAGCCAGAGTGAATAATCTTCTAAGTAAGCATGCTCCTATTTATACCGCACCCGCGCTTACCTGATGGTCTGATGATAGGATTGCTGTCAAAAGCTTAGTCTGCATTAAAAAAATGCTCAGCTTGTGCTATAAACCAGTACTGGCTACAGCGCTGATCTTCAGCATCTGCCTGGGTAACTGTTGGAGTGCCAGAAAACACTAAAAGAAATACTAAATTAAAAGCAGTTACTTACCTTCAATCTTTACTTTAATAAAAAGTAATATTATATTGTAATTTATAGCTTATTAACAGGCAAATTTGGTAATAATATAGCAGTCGTTATATTATGTAAGGTAAAATTCCTGATGCATAACACAAGTAACAATGAAGATATCATAGACATAAGATGCTATTACGGTTATAGTCATCGCTCCGATATCGCGGTAAGAGCTCTTGAAACCACTGAACTAATCCACTTTACCTCGACAGCACTTGACAAGATAATATCTCTAGGTATTATGTATAGAACGTCTATAGACGATATTATGTAAATAGAGAAACAGATTTCTGGTCGCAAAAGCATGAAAAACATGTGGAATAAATAATGTTATTATAATCTATACCTAATATTATAAATCTAAAGAGTTTGTTTAGTTGTACGCGCTTATGAATTACTGGTTCGAATTACAAAAAATATAGCCTTTAAAATAATTTAGTCTTGGATAGCTAATTTATCGAGGAAGTCTATAGACTAGAGCGTTATAACGCTACGAACAAAAAAAAATGTTGCAAAATCCTATAACTATAATATACTTATAGGCTTTTTATATAATTACACTAAACTTTTTCATACTCTCACTCGAATTTTGTCCTTACAACCATGATATAAGTATTAAGGATATTTGATAGCTTTCTTATGCAAATAAATTTATAAAAGATCATCTCTTTTTTATTGTTAGATATCGACAGACGAGCATGAGGTTCACTTGATTGTAGCCACAGAACATTAGTCAATGATGCGCAGTCGACCTTCTTTTTACATCGATCATTCGGAAATTCGTAGACTGAAAACCGAAACGCGCAATATGCACTTCATGGTTTTTCCATCAATAAACGGAGATTCGTTACACGGTCTGAATTTTGATATTCCTCCCACCCGTTCAATGCCCTAAGTTACCAGATGTGGGGAAGAAAATTGTAAAAATGTCGTCCCGATGGGTTTCGAACCCACGACAGCACAATCGACCTCGTTTTGTTGCTAGATTTTAAGATATTTTAAAGAGGGATTGAATTTAGATTTTTATCATATAAATTATCAAAAATATTCAGATTATCTGCCATGTTTTAATTATATTAACAGCTGTGAGATGAAGATATTGAAGGGGAATGTATACAAGCACTCATTAAAATTTACTGTGTCACATCTCACCATATATCTAACACATTTGCTACTTAGGCTCTAGTTATCATGATGTTACCGGAGATTACAACTCGATCTTTCTAGAACAGCGTGGAATGTTCAGGAATATAATATAGAATTTTTGTTAAGGGGCTAAATAAAACATCAGGAAGTCAATGCACATAAGACAATATTTTAATACAATGGCTAAAATGTAAATAAAAATGTAATTTTAAAATCTCTTTTATTCAGAGAATTTTACCGTAAATCTTCTAAACTCTTGCGCTACAAGATAATATAAAAATCTGAGAAAAAGAAGCTACAAGCTGCTATAGAGTAGGTAGTGACTCATTTCCTACAACTAGGAAATGACATTCGAGCGTTGGAAACGAAAAGTTTTACTTATATACATATAAGCATATGAAATTTTTCAGTACATATGAACACTGAACTCTTTAACCGTTAGACCACTTTTGATAAAATTTTGTGTTTTTCATGGTCCTGGATGGTTTATATTCATAAATGGATTTGAATTCCCGGTAAATTTCCAAATATTGATAGGTGAAAGCCGAGTAGATGTCACTACGGTGCTTTAGGCGCGTAACGGAACATGCATAATATAACTGCAGTGCTGCTGTTCCAAATTTGTATTAATTATTTTGAGATAATATGTTTACATAATATTGTCTTTTATTAACGCGAGTATCACACATTTAAATAAAATACTGTATACCGGATTAAGACGCGGAAAATCCGTGCAAGAGGAAGTAGATTCTTTCCCAGACTAGTACGTGAGGCTATTGAAATTAAAAAACATCCTAACTTCAATAGAGAAGATGGTTTGAGACTTTCCAACACCTGGGATCCAGTAATTAAAAATCTAAAACCCCAAATCAAACATACTAAAAACAAGAGGACACCGTTAGTCAATATTGTCATAATATCAAAAATTACAGTAAATATCAACTCCGTAGGAATAGATGGCGTTAATATGGCAACTTTGTGACATTTCAAAAATCAGACAACTGTCATCTTTCTGTCTCCCCGCGACCACGGTTGCTGAAAAGCATCCGAAACGTCGGGATAAATAATTTAAACAATATAAATAATAAATCGCGTTTTAATCCGGTATACAGTATTTTATTTAATATTTTTATAACAATATTAAACCTATCTAAATAATACCTAAGCTTGGCAAATATATATTAATATCTCTCCCTCCAAACGTGCCTCGTTCCAACTCTGTTTACATACGCCCTTTGTGAAATTTTGAACATACTTGTACTCTTTCAAGTATTTCGTTAATTTTAACTCCAAATTGAAATGGTTGGTATGCTTTGACACATGCGAACAAATTAATGTAATGCAAGAATTTTATGAAATAAAAAACTTGTCCACGACAACATACATTTATGTATTTTATTTATAAGGTGTATTTAATTACTTTTTTTGTAATTTGTTTTTCAGTACGTGGCTTTCTTATTCATTATCATTAATCGTCAATTTGTTACTTGGGTGTAATTTCAACCGATTTTTACACCGTATAACTGACAGGTTGACAAAACCAATACTTTCTTGCAATTTGTTGTTTATGTTAGATATCGACAGACGAGCATGAGGTTCACTTGTTGGTTGGTGATACCACAGCCACAGAACATCAGTCAAAGATGCGCTGTCAACCTACTTTTTACTTAGAGCTATCGGAAATTCATAGCCTGAAACCGTAACGTGCAATATGCACTTCTTGGGTTTTCCATCTATGAACAGTGATTCTTCGGACACAGTTGGAATTTCGATATTCGTCCCACCCGTTCAATGCCCAAAGTTACCAGACGTGGGAAAAACATGCTTAAAGAAAATTATAAACCTTTAGAACCTACAGCCTATTGGCGCGCAACGTAGGTGTTCCACCAAACGCGCCAACGTGGCCGAAAAAAATTGTTGGTACAGGGCCGTATAGTCGAATGTTGATCACTCTTCGGCAGCTAATCGTATTCTATGTTTGAACTCAGGTT
This sequence comes from Anthocharis cardamines, assembly GCA_905404175.1. Taxonomy (NCBI): domain Eukaryota; kingdom Metazoa; phylum Arthropoda; class Insecta; order Lepidoptera; family Pieridae; genus Anthocharis; species Anthocharis cardamines. Next base: position 8,904,425 of record FR989962.1, read on the forward strand.
TGTATGTAGTATTGATACTTGACTTGAGATATTTTCTTTGACATTTTGGTAGTTTTCAAGAATAGATTTCGCCTTGAGTAGCGTCGAAGAATTGATAGGAAATAAGTTGTTTTTCATTTCTCTTATGAAAATATATTCTTCTCCTCATACATACATTAGCTAGTTATTAGCTAGTTCCGTCAGTAGAACCCTGAATCTTAGCTGTTGCGTAATATCAGATTTTTAAGAATTGTGAGACGTTTTATGACGGAAAAACTGAATTAAATATTATTGTATATAATTCTTTGAATTAATTATGTTATCAGTAAAACAATGATGATAAATTAATAAGTTCATGTGAAATCCCAGGGGTCAAACAAACATTATACATACATATTACTGGCTTCAAAAAATTCCGATTATTTATTCTGTCGGCTCATCATTATATTGTATAGGAAATGTTCTTATAATATTATATACTATTTTGAGGTTAATTTTTGTTTAAAACGTGCTGAATCTTGAAAATGATTCCTTAAGCTGTAGGCCTTGAGGATGCGTTGCCGGCCTATATGGTAATTATAGGTTTGTAGATCTGGTTCCACAGAACCGTGGCGGATACTTCATTGCGATAATCTATTCTTTACAAATGTCGCCATTTTTTATATATTCTCTTCACAATAGTTTAATATATAGTATGTATAATGTATATAATATATTTGTATATGCTTTTTCATTATAATATTTTTTATTAAATTTCTATGTTTCTATGTTTGTAACTACAAAGTAGATATATCGTACGTATTAAACTCCAAAATGATACAGATAACGCTAGCGCTAACGACATACGCCAGATAATAATTCCAAACAGAATGAGATTAATCGATATAAAAAAAATTTTTTTAAATAAAATACTGTATACCGGATTAAAACGCGATTTATTATTTAAATTATTTATCCCGACGTTTCGGATGCTTTTCAGCAACCGTGGTCGCGGGAGACTGAAAGATGACAGTTGTCTTATATTTGAAATGTCACAAAGTTGCCATATTTCAATTAAATTAAAAAAAAATATAATCTATTAATTTAGGTAACACAATGAGCACCTATGAACGTGAATAAAAAATAATACATATTAAATTACTAATATTACTAATATTAAATGCTTCTAATTTTACATTTACTACCAGTTCACAAATCAAGGGCGTAGAGCGTACGAGAAGAACTGGCAAGAAACTCGCCGCCACTCTTTTTAAAAAGTCATCTGTCATCTTTCAGTCTCCCGCGACCACGGTTGCTGAAAAGCATCCAAAACGTCGGGATAAATAATTTCAATAATAAATCGCGTTTTAATCCGGTATACAGTATTTTATTTAAATGTGTGATACTCGCGTCAATAAAAGACAAAATATTTTTTTCATAATTCTTAGAAGCAATGCAATGAAAAGCTTAGTTTCCTTTACAGGCTCAACATATATAGCTAGTATGAATATAAATAGCTCATCAATTTCATTTGAAAGACTAGACAAAATACATTACTACATAAAATCAATAACACTTTTCCTTGCACCTGATAAGCCAGTAGGTCATATTACGCCTGTTGTGTCATGCATTATACATTCTTTGTTTATTTATGAATAATAAAGTTATACTAACCCAATTAACACACATACAATTCACACATTGTTACTCTAATGATTCACTCAAAACTTTCACTTAAAAACAGTGCGTTTTGAGTGACCACGGCAATTTTACAAAGCAAGTGGCTCGAAGCACTTGACAAACTTTTGTGTGTATTTCATCAACACGCTGTATATAATATTTGTGATAAAGTTCAGTCTACTTCTATATTGTTTTGTTTATCACAGTCGTGATTCAGTGTCACAAATTATAACAAGTTGTTTTAATACCGTTCTGACCATGGAAGTGTTTTATATATTTTTAACGTATTTTATTTTTACGGTGAATTCTGTAGCTATTCAAGGGCCTGTGTTCACGAGATACAACCCTTGTAGTCTTGGTATTATATACTTTGATAAATTAACAAATGAATTGTGGCAAGGTGTTATTAATCTTAGTTTGTACCCCAATATAACTAATGCAGAAATTGAAGTCAATTTCGATAAGCCAATGAAAATTTATGGGGTAAGTCTTCATAACATACTTGTGATTAAATTACTTAATATCGGTAGTAAAGCTTGTGAATAAAATATATCTTTATTGAAAACACAATAGTTTGATTCTGAAATGTGTTAGTCGAGTTCAGAATTCTTTATTGAATTAAAAAAAAGTTATACAATAAATTTAATAGTCCTCTTATATTATGTATAATCGCAAGATGGGTATTAGTATGTGAGCCTATTTTTTGTGATCACAACTCCCAGCCTACATTTGTACCTAATACTGAATTTAAATAAATATTCGTTTGGTTTGGTATGGGCATAATATGCTCATAATATTATGAGGAGAGATGAAGGGCATGTATCTTAAAAAAGTTTTGAATATGAAAGTGGAGGAAGAAGGAGGCCAAAAAAATATGGATTGACTGTGTGAAGAATTTTTATAATTATTTTAATATACTGAGAAGTAGGATTTTTTTTAATTGAAAATAAAAATAGTCAACATTTTTTGAATAACATAAGCGTTGGAAGTTACAAATATAAACCAATATACCGGTGACATATTACAGTTTCAGCAACAGGTCCAAATGAGTTACTCATTTTCCGATATCAATGAGTTCTTATCGGCCCGGCAATAAGCAATTCCTTACAAGTATGGACTCATAATACGGTCCAGGGTAATCTTACCTCGATGATACTCCTAATAATGTTTCACGATATTATTTTATTTCCTTAGAAATGAGTGTTAGAATATACTTTGGAAATATTTTCTTTTTATTAAGATGAAAAAATGCCAACGTTAGACTTTGGAAATAAGCTTTTTTTTAATTCTTGATACCTACGTCTTCTGCCTTTGAATATAATCTTAGAAGATACTGTAGAGACCGAAGCACGAACAATATGCGAGAAAAAGTATTCGTATGTTGTAAAAGAAATTCGAATAACTTCTTGCAAATTTTTCGTGCTTGGGTTTCCTGCCCACATAGAATGACCTAGATATCTCACGGAAGAGTGAAGACAAACTAAGATATAAGATATCTCGATATAATATTATATCTCGACATCGACAACTTTGTTAGACATTAGAAGTCGAGTAAGTATCATGTTAGACCCGGAAGACATAAAGAGATATTCGATTAAAATATGAGAAAACGGTCGACAAAATTTTGTCGTGGTTGTCATGCTAGGCCGACTGGTCACTGATAAAATAGTTATAAGTAATTTAATAAATTGCACCCTATTATTTTTAACATATGCAAATTTTGAGAAGGTCAACTCGCCTTCGAAAATCCACCTAACCCACATTTTAGGGTCTTTTTTTACACTTGTGTCATGTTGCAGGCATCACACAACAGTACAGTATATGCAAGAAAAAACTGGCATAATTTCTTGTTAAAACCAACTGGGGAGTTGCCATCGCGATACTTCTTCTATTTATCAGTGAAAAACAACGCCAGTGAAGTGCCAACTGTGACCAAAGTTAAATTAAATAATTTAACGCTATGTAATGCAACTGTTAAGGTATAATAATGTTAAATAAATAAATAATACTTATAAGTCTTACTTCTGTTTAGAACAAAATATTTTTCTGATACGAAACTGCTAAACAAAATAAGGTTCTTGTAGTTGGAAAGAGTTACATCTGAAGTAATATTAATGGCAGTGTTTGCTTTTTTATTAAAAGTCGAACTCTGGATAATGATTCCGAGTAAGATTTGAATAGGTTTTGATAATTGGTTACCGCTCAATCATAGTCATCATGAGACTATGCTTAACTTCTTAAAGAGCACAGTAGTGTTCCAATAATATTGTCTTTTATTAACGCGAGTATCACACATTTAAATAAAATACTGTATACCGGATTAAAACGCGATTTATTAGTTATATTGTTTAAATTATTTATCCCGACGTTTCGGATGCTTTTCAGCAACCGTGGTCGCGGGGAGACAGCGATTTGTTGTTGAAACGTCGGGATAAATAATTTAAACAATATAAATAATAAATCGCGTTTTAATCCGGTATACAGTATTTTATTTAAGTGTTAAAATAGCTTTTCCCTATAATCATAACATTACTGTTTGCAGAAAGAGCTAACAGTACAGTCATTTAATGCGACACAACCAAACGATACCAATTACCGTCAAGTGTGTGGAAGACGTGCTCTCCACAACGCTGAATTGACTTCTGTAAAGACTGAAGCGAAGGCTGGCGACTGGCCGTGGCATGTAGCTGTTCTGATCAAAGAGGAAAATCCAAACTTAGCCAGGTATCACTGCGGAGGCAACATTATATCTAGGACTGCTGTTTTGACAGGTAATAGTTTTTCGAAGTAAGAATTGGCTTGAAAATATGGATAACAAGCAGTGTATTGATTAAAAATTATTACCTACGTTCATTAGTATATGCAAAACCCTGGGCTGGAATTAGAGGAGGGCATTTGGGGCTTCAGCCCCAGGGCCTCCACAATAGATATCGGAAAAAATAGCTTTCAAATTCCGATGAGTAAACACTAGTAAACCACTTTTCCTTTGATATTTTATTTCGATGTTTTACGTTGACCTACTGCACTTTGTACAATTATTATTATATTGCTTTTAAATATAAAAAAAAATATTTATTTTATTTATTAACTTGGGGCCAGGGGGCCTCCATGCCTTTGTTGGCCCAAAGTCCTCCACATCCATCCAGCCCTGGCAGTACTAGTTGACTAGAAGGTTATTTTGAGGGGAAGGCTCATTGAGCAAAAAGCTGAATTCACCAAAAGGTCTTCATGTTATGTGGAAGCTATTCTTTTCTTCTAATTCAAATTCAAAATCTTTAATTTCGAGAATGTACTTGCTATAGTTGCCTTTTATCTCTTAAAAACTTCTTGGTATAGTAGTCAAAATTATTTATAGATAAACATCAACACAGGTCAAATGAACATTAAATTCATGTTCTACTTAAAAAAAAATACTTTTATAATTTAACAATTTAATTGCAGCCGGTCATTGCGTTTTTTATAATGCATCACCAATATACATATCACGAATCATAATTGAAGCCGGTATAGACAATTTGAGAGATATGAATCAAATTGGAAAACAAATATTGCCTGTGAGTACTAATTCCAAATATTTATCGATTAACAAACGATTACGAGTGCTCGAACTATTTTGTTACTATAGCATTTTTCACTTTTTTTTTACAACTAATCTTTCATCTCGTTGTTAGTGTTTTGTTTCTAGCTATAAATCCCTTAAAAGTGTGATGTAAAACCCTTTAAAACATTCAATGTTGTACGTGATATTATGAGCAATATTTCCTTAGCAGCTTTCCTGAGGAATCGAAAAGAAGTGCATGGATTGCAATCATATTAATAACTTCTAATTTCATATTATCTGCTTGCTGCTAAATTAGGGATATTAAGAACTATTGTTTTCGGATTCTTATTAAATTTATAGTATTATATTTACACGAAGCCGAAAGCGTGAATGAAAGTGGAAGAAGCGAAAGGGATATGCAAGGATATAGGCATATGGTATTCCGTGATCTCTGCCTACCCCAGTGGGGTGAGATATATGTTTGTATATTTATATCAGATGTAGCCAGGAGAGCTGCTCACTTTATAATAGAAGATCATTGATTAATTATGCACTGTCACTATTTTTTTTACACCCAGGATTAGGAAAATACAGAAGCGGAATTGTCCTCTGAAATTCATTATTTTACATCGGTTGTGGTTTCAAACCGGACATAAATTCATTACTCCTTTCTTTCATTAGATTTTTAATGTTACCAATCAAATATTTAAAGAAAACGTATACATCTTATACACCTTTGAATGTAAGATAGGTATATAAAGCATTGCCCCAATAAGCCAGATAAGTCAAGTAATATCAAATCTCTGATCTTCTAGGCTGTAGACATGATCATCCATCCTGCATACACTATGGCAGAGTCCACCTCAGATTTGGCTATTATCCGTGTTAATGCGTTCAGATATACGGAGTATGTACAACCTATATGTATCTGGGGCCCATCGTATGACAAAACTGCACTATATGGACAAATGGCTGTGGTAAGTTCTAGCAATTTTATAAAAACGGATTCCTACTAATATTATAAATGTGCATGTTTGTGAGGAATGACTCTCACACAAAAACTACTGAATAGATTTTTGTGAAACTTTACAGTATAATTGATTATACATCAGAATAACATATAGGTTATAATTTATAACGATGAGTGTCAAATCAGAAAAAATCCTACTATATGAGAGCTATTTATTAACCTGTTATAATATTGTACATGGTATTTTGTTATCCATGTAATGGTATATTTTTTAGCTCGTTCGTGCTAGGTGCTCTGTTCGTTTTCAGAAGCCATCATAAAAGAAAAAGAGACAAAAAGTTACTACTACTTATTCCTATTTTTTATCGTTTAACTTAAGTGACACACTTTTTCCCTAAAGCCCTTTAAAAAAAATCTATGATTAAACTATTGTAATTGGCAGTTTACGATAACCTTGTTTTAAACCATGTTCAGTGATCTAGTGTCGAATCCACCATCGAATCTGGTGAATCTCGCATGATTGATTTGGTAGGGCAGTATTTTAAAATCAACTAAACAAATATGGTCGAACGTGGTGAATTCTGTATCTCTTAGAGTCTTGACTTATATTAAAAACAAATATTCAAATTCAGGTAGTCGGCTTCGGAACAACAGAAGACAATCAGTTATCAGACAAGCTAAGGTCAACGTACACGGTGGTGCAGAATGATTCGACATGCATTGCGTATTCACCTAACTTATACACAAATTTGTTGAACGAGTTCACCTTTTGCGCTGGGTTTGATCCAAACTCGGGTAAGTTCTGGTATTAGTTTTTAATTTATAAAGAAAACGTTTTGTAGATTCTTGCAAATGCATCTTACAATGTACATACATGCCGTTTCCATATTACTGATAACGTTTATTATTATAATTCTGTGGTAATTTTAACACATAATATTAATTTTAATAAATAATGTTTGGACTAAAAACTGAATTTGAAGAAAATTGCAATCTTTTTGTTATAATTGAACGAATTTCATAACTACAAATGATTTGTGATTTTATGAGGTACTAATTTAACTGTGGTTTTTAATATTTTCAGAAAAAAAAGTAAAACGTTACTCCTAATAAATTTATTACATCTTTTTTTCAATTTAATTTTCGAAAATATTTTAACTATAACTTGAACTATAACAAACATTGTGTTTAAAGTAAGTACTTGCATATTGTAGGTACTGATTTTAATGTAACATTGAAATTGACAGCATTTAACATACATAAAAATTTTGTTTTCTAGGTTTCCCTTTGTATGCCATTATTACGTCGAATATATTTTTGGAAAAAATCCTATATCTTCTACCTTTATAGTAAAACTAAATTTTAACATTTTCAGGCACAAGTCCTCTCAAAGGTGATAGTGGAGGAGGCCTCTCCATACCCACAGTACAACCGGACCACAAAGTCAGTTGGTTCCTACGTGGAGTCCTCTCCAAGTGCGGGATGTCATACGGACAGACTCAGTGCCATCCAAAGTTCTATGTATTATACACTGATGTAGGACCGCATTATGGATGGATCTATCATAACGCAGGATTGAATTATATTAGCAATATTGTTGATTGAACACTTAAATAGGCTTATAGCGTAGTTTCTCAACCAGACAATCTATCATTTATATGTAATTTCAATTCAAAAACTGACTCAATGTACCTGTATTTAGACTGTGTTAATAAAAATTAAAAAAAATATATTCAATTGACTCTACTTTAAAATTTTATAGATTCGTTTAGTTTCTTTTTATAGATTAGTTATAGATAGGTTTAGTCTTTAAAGGTGTGATTTCCCATACAAATGATAGATTGACGGATACGAATACATTCTCCGTAGTTGTTATTGCTTGAGCTTAAAACCGTTAGATAGTAATGCGATATGATGGACGAGTAAATATAAAACTATATATTTACAAATAAGAATCAATCTTTTTGATTAACGTTACCATTCATACTTGCTACCCCGCGCTCTAGTTTATACATATACATATTATATAAGAAAAAAAAAATGTAAATATAAATATAGTAAACGGTCACATATTTTAAGATATATAAATAGATTTAAGTATATTAAAATCTGTTATGTACGAGTATAAATTAAATACAAAATTATATAAAACTGCATTGTGTTTTCAATTAGTACTTATTATGGTATTTAGAAATGATTATAAAATAATTAGAAGTTAACAGAAACGCAAAATAAAGTCCGGTTAATACTTACTTGGTCTGAGAGTTTGTGTAAGAAATCCTCAGACCGTGATACAAACTAACTTTGCCAGTAAATTGGTCAAAAGTTGGTAAGTTTCAATGTACCTACATATATAGTATCTACTAATGAGTATGGCAGAAGTATTTACTTTGATGGTGAAAACCATATCAAAATTATTTTCTAAAAAAAACTAAGCTGAAAATTAGCGTTGCAGTTATTCGACTATCAGCTTATGCTGAGCTTGCCCACCAGACTATGAAATATTATATTTTAATATACCTAATGTATAAATTATTATCAAAGTCTACCTAGTACCTACTGAAACTGGAGTGGCAATAAACGATTTTTAATTTAATTATTATTTTATATAATATATCAATTAGCGACTCGCCCCGACTTTGTACGAAGGATTATGAAAAGAAAAAGACAGCATTTTCGAACTATACTTATAAAGCTTCCTCTTGAATTACTATCTATTGATGAAAACCTCATTAAAACCCGTTGCGCAGTTTAAAAGATCTAAGCGTTCAGAGAGACAAACGGCAGGTACCTTTTTATACTATGTAGAGACATTGCAATGTTGTAATGATTCATCATGTGATCAAGTTACTAGATCGATGGAACAATAGTTTACCAGAGTTGTGGGTTTGACTGTGTCTGTGAATTTTTTTTAAAGATTATTCTGCATCTTAAAAAACAAGTAAAAACCCATTAAGACCTTATTTGTGTTTAGTAGATTTCCTTCAGCTAAGTAAGTAATTTTTAATGTTAGTAGTTCTCTTCTAAAAAATCTATCTATACTTATATTATAAGCAGGAAATGTTTGTTTGTTTGCTACGATTTAACCCAAAAATTATTCGACCGATTTCAAAAATTCTTTCACAAATAGAAAGCTCCGCTTCGCAACGCCGCGCGCGCTGTGTTGTGTGTGTGTGGTTTTGTTACGATTTAACTCAAAAACTACTCAACCGATTTTAAAAATCATTTCACCAATAGTAAGCTATATTATAACATAGGCTTTGCTTTTTTTTCATCTATTTGCACCCGTGCGAAGCCGGGGCGTTTTACTAGTAAGATATAAAATGATTGAAAAGTGACGATTTGCACTCAAACGTCAAATTCAACCAAATGAATTTAAAGTTCTGAGTATAAATATAATGAATACTTACTTAATTTTAGTAAAGGACTCTGAGGCGTATTACTACAGCTGATGGCATTGATGCAAGTATAGTAAATTATTGAAGCGTTAAAGAAAAATGCAAGTATATTTTATATCTATTCTTAATACTTGCAGAGGCGGCGTGTAATTGAATCTCTGAGCTGAGATGCGCTTGCTTCCTTGCTCACGGTAATATGGCTCTTTTGTTATACTCGATCTATGGAGCGACATTTATTAAAGATCCAATATTAATAATACCCACAGGAATGTAAAAAGTAAATCCCCGTATTCCCTAGTGTTGTTACACGTAAAAAAAAATATTTTTACTTATATGGAAATATAAGAAAAAGTGACGGACATTTTGTAAATATTTAAATCCTGTTAAATATAGTATTCAAATTAAAACATAATTGTCGATGCTTAAGCTATATTAATTAGGATTCGCCATATCTACACTAACATTATAGAGAAGAATTGTATTTTGTATGTGTGTAATCAATAAACTCAAAAACACTCGACCGATTTTAAAAATTCTTTCGCCAATAGAAAGATACATTATCAGCGAGTAACATCGGTTATTTTTACAGTATTAGTAGTACATCTACATTGCACCCGTGTGAAGCCAGGGTGTGTTGCTAGTCAAAAATAAGTCTATAATGTGCTTTAAAATGTTGTATTTAAAAGTACTCGTAAATAAAATAATTGCGGGTTTATTTATTATCAAGAAAATGTTCTTGAACGACGATATTGATTAAGCTATTGTAACCAGTTGAGAAGCTGATTAAAAATCCGATAAAATAAAAGTTGAATGAAGGTAATGGAATCTTGAAACAATGGCCAGAACAAGAGACACTTTTTAATGAAATTTTATTAAATTATGCAAAGCTGTCTTCGTGGAACAAGTAAAGCGTAAGTTAATATTCTAATGATATTTTTTTAAATGAAACTTTTGAAATGAAAACTAGAGACAGCTTATACAAATCAATAGGAGTTAATTTTACATATAAAGCCATTGAATATCAGAATAATGCAGCTTTCAACGTTGAAATTTTAACTCAGAATCATCAATTTTTTAATATAATAAAGATACACCCCTCTATTTGATGGAAGTTTAACAAGTCCTTCAAGTTTTTAATTAAAAGTTTCGTTTAATGAGAAGACTTGTATTCCCTCGGACATATATTTTTTGTAATTATTAAGGAAACACTAGAGACATGGATGTTAAATAAAGACACGTAGTACATTTTAATTGAAAATAAATAATGATTTCAAATATTTTAATTGAATCGCTTGTGTAATATAAAAAAGTTTGTTAAATTGTTCCAATTATATCATTCCATTCAAGTCATATACTTTAATTTACCTACATAATAAAAAATACATATTTTTAATGTCATATATCGGAACCATATTGTTTTCAGTGTTCGCAGCCTATGGTAGCCTCTGTTGATGGTAGGTAATATCTTAATCAATGGTTGATAAGATGCGTTTTCCCGTATATGAATAATAGTTCATTATCCGGTCACGAATTCGACACCCCTCCCATCCACGAAATTAACAGACGCAGGTTATAATATGTATGTATATAGAAAAGTAGAAACATGTCAAAGAAGGTTATGGGATTGTAGACAATGAGCTATTTGTAATTTTAACTGACTACTAACCATCGGCTCAACCCTTTGGCGCTGCGTAGAGATGTAGGCTCGCTCTGCATCTTCTATCGCATTTATCACGGGGAATGCTCGGAGGAATTGTTCGGTTTAATCCCGGCCGCTGATTTTCGCCATCGGACATCGCGTCAAAAATACCACGCATACCATCTTGATGTCTGGAAGTCCACAACTGCGCGATTCTTGAGACACCTCTTGCCTCGCACAACCACTCTGTGGAATCAGCCTTCGCCGGCGGTTTTTCCGAACCGATACGACTTGGAAACCTTCAAGAAGCGAGCCTACATCTTTCTTAAAGGCCGGCAACGCACCTGCAAGCCCTCTGGTGTTGCGGATGTCTATGGGCGGCGGTGATCACTTACCATCACGTGAGTCGCCTGCCCGTTTGCCGCCTATACTATAAAAAAAAAATCATGGTTAAATTAAAAATAGCCTACGAAAAAGTACGACTGTGTCCCGCAGAACGTGAGGGTTAAAAGGCTTCTTAAAATGACTAAAGACTTAATTAAAATTAAAACGTCATTAATCAAACAAACCGATAGTTCACCACCGCAATCAAGCATTAAAACTAGAAACCCAGAGAAATTCAACCAAACTGCATGATCAGACGTTTATTACCAAATAATGAGATGCGTGGTCATGCACCAATCGCCGCCTCGCAAAGGTTTACTACTGAGTACACGTACCATATATCTTCCTTGGATTTATGGGCCTCGTCTCATAATATAGCCTTGTCTGCAAAATTAGTTGAACATACTCAAACCAAAAAAACACATATTTACTTCGGTTTCCATGATCCATTAACATATTTATGAACTACTATCATATCATACTCTAGATTCTAGAACATCAGCGAAAAGTGTCCGATATGCTGACAGTTTCCATCCAATTTTATGAAAATAAGAATAATTTAGTCGACAAACACAATCATACATATAAAAACAATTACTAAATATATATTATAATAAATAATGATGATGAGTTTTTTCATAACGTTGCAATCCAATCAATTGGGACTCCACTCAGTATAAACTGTGATATATAATAATGATTTTCAGTACATATTATATCTATGGTATAGCAGATTTCATTCAGTTATATAGGCTATTATAATGGTTATAAAAGTTGTAAATATGAGAATATATTCCGTTTTGCAAATTTTTGGATTCACAAGTAGGTAGATACCGTTGTGGGGCATGGGACAAACACATTCCTGTCCGTCTCACTGATAATATTATTTAATAGGCACAATTTTCTGTGCCCTGCCCGACCGAAACCATTTTTTGAAAATCTTTCTCTGGGATCTGAACCCGGATCTGGATCTTGCTAAAGGCAACGCTCATACCATTGCGCCACGGAGGTAGACTCTATACAAAGGTGGCATTAATACGGCTTTTTGAGACCTTTCGTAGAAATAGAGTTAAGTCTATAATTAATAGATATCTCATAGATCTAGTGTAATTTACCATCCTACTACTTTCCATTAGCTGGTATAGCGGGAAAAAAAGACTTTTTCAAAGTCGATGTTCGAATTTCATGTTGTATTATCAACGATTAATCACTTAAAGTGACAGACAGGCTTTGAAACCGGACGTAAAAGCAATACTTTTCAAGAAACAGTTAAAACTTAACGCAACGCTAATATGCAAAGGAAATAATACACTTATTCGCCTCGCTGTGTAGCGCAGAAGTAAAGAAAGCATTTTCCTGCCCTCTCATAAGAGTAATTGACAAGCAATTTTCGCTTCTATCGATATGAGAATATATTCCATTTTGCCAATTATCGGAACTCGGAGCTTTTATTCATTGCTAGAATAGCAATTGATTCGAGAATAATGACTATCGGTTAAAATCTTATCGGTTGTGCAAAGGGCGCATTTTTACCTACTTCCCTAAATTCAAATTCAAAATCATTTATTCATTTAGGTAACACAATTTTACTAATGAAAGTCAATAAAAAAATACATATTAAATGCTTCTAATTTTACATTTACTGCCAGTTCTCAAATCAAGGGCGTAGACGGATCTATTAATGTTGGTTCGTTACCTGAATTTAGGTGGGATTCGAACCCACGTCCCATTCGAAAGCACGGCAGGTCTTCTACCGAACGCGCCAATGAGCGCGTCAAGGTTATCTTCGCCGAGGTTTGAAACCATGATACTTTAGTTGAAATTGTTCTACCTCCACCTCACAGTCATTCAACAGAGGCATTTTCATTATTTACAAGCAATTGCATGGCCGAATCAATCAGTGGCGGGACGTCCAAGCCCAAAAGCCCGGATTGCCGACTTTAACGTAATACGCGTTTATATATAACTTATATATTATAATTACGTAATCATGTAAGTTATATAAGATTTATATAATTACGTTAAAAAAATATTATTTATCTTTTGTATGGTTGCATTAATGGGACAAAACGGGCTTTTGAGCTTGTATGGTGGTCCCGCCACTGGAATCAATTGTATTAAAATCTTTTTTCCCACCTATTCTAATCTGGGATTTTTTTTCGAAAGGACACTATTGTTTTTGTACATATGACCTTTAAAACTAACCGGACTTTTTTGGGCGAGCGCAAAATACTTAACGCAACGTCACGTTATACAACGTGTACTGCGTTACGAAGGCGTTAGGGAAAAAACATCTAAGGCTACATTATATTCCGGACAAATAACCTGTGAAAAAAGGTGAGGCAAACCTTAATTTTTATTTTTCCTATAAATTCTAATAATAATTTCATGCTGATTTGTACGTTCATGTGAAAAACGCATAAACAGATTTAATTTATTACAACAAGGTAAATGGCATGTGATGTACTCGTTCAGTTCCGAACATTGACTCCGATTAGGGGGACTCATTTGTTTGTGTGTCCGTTAATTAATTATTCTTGTTTTTCACTTAATTAATTTCACTTAATTGTTTATTTTAGACAGAAATCCCTTGAAATGAGCTTTAGGAATAGAATACGTTAATGATTATTCTGATACGTTTTACGGGTATTGAGGTAAACAACAGCAATTTTAACTCTGGATTAATAAACAATATAAGGAATTTATTAATCCCGAGGTTTTGAATGCAGCGTCGTCGAGAATTTTTCATTTTAGTTTTTCAAAAATCTTGAGGGATGATTTGAAATGTTCTTTTAGATTATGAATTTATAACCGTATCCCTTTATGTACGGATTAGTCAGATAGACAAATAACACTTTATTATACTCCTAAAACTTAAAATACAAACACAGTTTATTATAAATAACGAGAAATAGTAATACAATACGCAGCTTTATTACTACGCACTTAACAGCAATCTCTTCCGAGAAACAATGCAGGTAAAAGAGATATTATGATAACATAAGTATTTAAAAAGTGTTGGTGTAATTTATAATTATATAAATTAAAATATATAGAACTATTATTACTATTATATTATTTGGATTTTTTATAATGTATTTTTATACCATCTTTATTTTAGAAGAGTTGGGAGTGGTCGACATGCGAACGTACCTCGATAAGATAGGGGACTTTCTTCAAAAGGGCCAGGTCAAAAGTACTCGAAACCGACGAGCGTGTATGAAAGTAGTGATGGAAGTGGAAGAAGCAAAAGTGGTATGTAAGGATATGGAAGCATATGGATTTCCGTGATCTCTGCGTACCGCAAGGGAAAGAGGGTTTATATATACGTATGTAATGTACATTTCAAAATGTACCGCCATTTGTTTTATAAATTCTCCTTAAAACCTTTTAAAACTTGAAAGTTACAAAACTAAGCGATGAGGCATATAGTTTATTTCTACCTTGGATGTATACATGTGATATATTCAAAAGAACAAAATACTAGCTTAAACTCTTTAAAAACGATAAACCAGAAAGCGTTATAAAAACTCTTTAGAAAATAGTTCCATTTTAACAAGATAATAGATAATGGCCGTTAACGAAATTTGTCAGCGATAACGAGAGAGTACTTTTTCATATCAGTATCAAAGCGTTTGTTCTCTCCTTTGATGTGCCGCGATTTCTTCGACGGAAGACATTCGAGGCACGTTCTCACATAATCATGTTCCAGTGTTCCAATGTTTGATAAAGCAGCGTGTCTTGTGCGAAAAATGACTTTGCTATTGGAGAAAATATAGAACCAAAATCTACCCTAGTTCCTGTTATTTATGTTTTAAGACAGTTGATTATATCGACCTGTCCGTAGAATTGTGTTAAATATAATATGTTTATAATACCATAATATGGCTTTTTTGTATTATTTGTAAGTCTAAACTGATATTATTAACAGTTTCGTGTAAAATCACGCCAAGACTAGTAGGTACATATTGCTTGCACTGTAAAAAAGTTATCAGATCTTATGGAGAACCAAGCTCCTAGCTCTACACGCCCCAAAATGTACAGATTTCTTAATTTTTATGTTGACTGTGTGCTAGGTAATTCTAGCTTTCACACAAATTTCATCTTTCTATGATTTCAGACAATATCCTAACAGGTTTGATTACGATCAGTCAGTGAGAGACTTGAGTAATTTAGATGTCAATAATTAACAAAGTATAATTGCTATACATTTGCGGATGTCGCTCGATGCAGCTCGCCATTGATAAATAAAGGAAATATATATTATAATAAAGAGACATAATAATAAAACTAACTACGCGAGCCATGGGGATGAGGAGTGTCAAATCCTGGGGCTGGCGATTTTTAGATAAATAAAAACCGAAGTGCACCAGTTATCTTGCACAATGTCCTGTTGAAACTTTAGTATATGTTATTTACGTCTATTGTAAGCCTATGACCACCATGTTGAATGAGAAACTTTTCCATAACTAATGAAATAGGGACTAACGGAGTGGTCCATCGCGTTGATCGAACAATTATTTTAATAGTTTTGTGATATTAGATTGTATGGTAATCATAACACTAGCTATAAAAAAAATATTATATTAACTTAGTCTAAATCCAAATTGTACGAGTACTAATCGTAAGTCTATAAAAGGAAATAATATACATATATATATTTTTTAAATTGTTCTATTTTCAAAAACAAAAAAAAATTGTTTCAAAAATAAATAAAAACAAAGCCACAACAATTTGAATAAAAACTATTGAGTTTCGAAGTTGAACCACGTAACGACTAGAAAACAATGGTTCAGCGAGTGTTTGTGCAAAAAAGCTTTTAACATACTCTAAGCTGCTAACGGGGAAACAAGAAAGTCGCACAATCGACCCAAATGGTCACACAAATAGTCGAAAGGCAGTAGGTCATTATACGCCGGCTTCCCCGACAGTGTCAGAGTTGTAGACGACCAACATTTGTCTACATCCGAAGGGCACTGATTTTCGGAGGAATATATTACTTCCCTCGCTTGGAAAATAAATTGGTTTAGGTTAGTGATGAACTTTTTGTTGGTGATATATGAATTGAATAGTGGACCTTTTTGGGGAGGGAACAAATGTGAATGAGATGTTAAGATATTTATTTATTTTCACTGTATTCGTGCTCAATTTAATTTTTAAGTTTTATACCTGAATTTTAAATTGAGGTATAAAACCGCTTTCGGCGGTTAAAATTCGCTATAGTGGACTGTATTTTTTGATTTCCTAGGTAAAGGTGCGTCGTTCAATGTTCTATTTGAGAAGTAGAAAATCAGTACCACTAACCTTGATACTCTTCCTGTCTCTGTCTGAATCCAGCGCCTCACTCAGCATACGATGCGATACCCAGAAATCCCAGATTGTTTATATTTTTGTCACAAACGTAGAAATTAATAAATAAAAGATACACTTGGCGTTTTAAGATTCCGGAATTACAAGTTTCGAGCACAAAGTTCACAACATCTTCACCGACGGATCGTGTCACGTAGACTACAGGGTATCGTCTGCGCGGGGGCTGGTGGAGGCAGGTGTGCGGGCGGAGGGGCCCCGAAGCTTCGGTATCTCGATCCGCGCGAAAGATGAGGGTAGGACGAACAAACGTCGTCTGATTCCTACCTACTTAAAATATCAACACTATTTAAATAAAATACTGTATACCGGATTTAAACGCGATTTATTATTTATATTGTATTATTTATCCCGACGTTTCGGATGCTTTTCAGCAACCGTGGTCACGGTCACATTATATCAACACTAGGGTGTCCCAAAAAAATCAAAGTCGATTTTTTTCAACGCATACCCTCTAATTATATTTGAATAGTGTCCAAACACTTGTAAATAAAATTTCATGAACCTAGAACCAAAGCAACCCGTGCCGACTTGCATTAATAGATGTCAGTACTTACTACTGTGACGCGTCGGGATTATCGTATCGAATTGCTGTTATTACTGTTATGTTTTATTAGTAAACGTATTATTTTTGCTAAGTCAAGATGTCAGTGGGATTACGCAGTTCTAAATTAGACATATTTTTAATAGGGGATGTAAAATTACCGGTCAAAACTACCCCATATGCGACAAGTATTGTCAGTTCTGTTTTGTAATGATCGTAAGTTAATTTAAGTGTCAATGAAACCGCAAATATATTCGTAAGTAAAATGTTAAAGGCCCGTATATGGACTAAAGCTTTACTTGTGTTTAGAAACTATTACACTACAACTACTAAATACAAAAAAAAGCGAACAAAATACAAGATCTATTCGAGCAACGTCGTCAAGAGTTTGTTACAAACTTGGATAGTTTGTTCGAAATTGCACATGCCGATGCTCTTCAATTAATAAATATCCTGCTGTGGGGGAGAGAATCAGGCATACCTGATCACTTGCTGGGGTGGCTGGAGTAGCTGGAGTGGCTGGAATTGACAAAAAGTTAACCGGCAAAGAGGAAATATCTCGCAATAGAAATATCGAGGAACTAAAACGTCGGCCTAATTATTATGCATCCCTTACTGCGTTGACTTTATATTATCAAGAAAATGTATTTTCTGATTCTGAGGTAATGGGTTTACAAGACAATTTGCCCACCTCCGAGATCGCAAAGTCTGATATCAATAAAACTTAAATGAAAAAAAAAACATATCACTCCAAAATTAGTGGCAGTTATAGAGAGGTGTCAGTTAAGTATGAGAAATTCTGAAGAAAAGACTCAGCACTGACGAATATCTCATAAGGAATAATTCAAAGAATTCGTACGGAAAAACGAAAAGAGCGGGCAGAAGATATTAAACTATTCGATTTCCAAAACGAGGCGCTGGATACTGTAACTGTCCACTAGGATGGAAAAAGGTTGCCAGCATTTTTAGACGTGCGCAAATGTACATCCTCTCGAAAGAAGATCTTTTTGGTTCACATTACAAGAATACATCGATTAGTTCGCAATTTTTGCTACGTTACGTACTTAGAGCAATACCAAGACTCTAAAAAGAAAACTTTGAAAAGAAAATATAGAAAATAACGTTTTGATAATAATAAATATTTAATAAATATATAATAAATGTAAATTTGTCTTTAAATTATTAAATAAAAATTAAGTTTTAAAATGCCCTCTACAATCTCCATACAAACATTTTGTTAAAAGTTTGACATCAAGTCGGCACGGGTTATCGTTGTCCGATACCTATAATATTTTTTATTTGAGTAATTAGGGTCATTTAGAAAAAATATAAAGGGTATGCATACTTAAATTCGAAAAAAATTTTTTCGCCCTTATAGGCTGGGACACCCTAATCAACACTAGTAGGTATTATAAAGAGGAAAGATTTTTATTTCACCAGTAGAAAACTACATTATCAGCGAGTAACATAGGCTATTTTTTTGTTTATAGTATCATCATCTACATCTCCATTGCATCCGTGTGAAGCCGGGGGATGTTGTTAGATTTGTTGTGTTTAATACTAATAATTCATAAACGTTTTATTAGTATTAAAAACACTTAAAACAAAAATGTACATGGGTGGACAGTATGGCGGCAAACTTTTAAAATTTAATTTAACTTACAACTTTTCATTTCATATTTATTGGGTAGCACTCAATGCGAAATACGTATCTTAATAGCTATATCAAGCCGCAAAAAACCTGTTAAAAAGATTGCAACTGGATTTACTACGTTTAAGATTAAACTTAAACCATTTCGAATGGAAAAAGAGTCATTCTAAGTCAGTAGTTTACGAGAGTTTAAAAAATCTTTTCGGCGGCCGAGTCGGCGCAATCTTTTGCTCCATTAAGTCGTTCACGCTCACCGCGTATGGAAATTGAACATAAAACGAAATATTGTAGTTCCGAATAGTTCCTTTGCAAGATTTGTTGATATCGTTCAAGAACATTCTGGAAGTAGTGTGAAAATAAATGGACGGTGACCGTACTTATATTTGCATTAACAGTTCCATATTGCTTCTGAGATATACATTTTTATGGTTGATTGTTGGACTGTTTTATGTTCTTCGAGTGTCTTATGGCTCTATTGAATTTTTATGTATTGCATATAAAATGCGATGATCAATATACTTACTCCCTTAGAGCGGATAATTAAGTAGTGCGATTGCTTTTTAACGTTGCAGTCGGGAGTATCATACTCGATCGACGCATAACACGCTATTCGAAGCCTGCAATGGAAACATTTATTTATTAACATACATACGTATACAAGAAAAATAAGTAACGCTATTAAAATTATAGGGATCCTATCCTACTAAGTAAGTACTTACCGGTTAAACATATAGAGTCTAAGAAAATTAAGTTATGTTTTGAAATAGTATACAAATTATTTTAGAGGTAGAATTAAAAAAAAATGTAAAATGCAGATTGCATGTGCTTCAACACCAGCTGCAGAATACAAAACATTTATTTCTGTAAGCAAGTAATATGTCAAATTTTATATATAAATTACGTTGGGAGTGAAAATAAAAAAAATGGTCGCATTAGTAATAAATTTTGATTTAGTGAGCTCTCTCTCACAAAATCAAATCTCTTTTATATCTCATACAAACACAGAAAATATATCATTCTAGTATTCTAGTATAGTTATTATAAGCCATCCAATACAAAACATGTTTACGTTATTTGAACTTAATCTTCTTCTCAATTTTTAATCCAACCAAACTTCAAACAAAAGTATTGCGAATAATTTTGACTTAAATACAACTTAAAAGTCTTAATTATTTTGGGGAAAAGCCTGCGAAAGTTGGTTAAAAATATGACTTCATTTCCTCAAGTACTTGAGTAAAAGAGATAACAAGAGGTTTTCCGATAAGAAAGCCCCGAGAAGCCTACAAAAGTGTATTAGCCGAGTCTCATCTCTTCCTTTATTTCATACGCTTTTTATTCGAACATTCACCCCGATTATTCGTTTAAAACGGTATAGAAAATGAACTGTATCGTATGTGTATAATGTATATATATAAAAATATTATTATCTGCACCGTATACACATATAAAAGCTTCGTTCCTTATAAAGGATGACTTAATTAATGTATCCATTTTCTCAATATTTTATTAAATTATAACTAAAAGCGACCTACGCCTAAATTAAAAGGCCAGCAACGCACCTGCGAGCCCGCAAGTGTTGCTGATTTTGCATGGGTACCGGTGAACACTTAGCATCTGATCGATCCTCATGGCTGGCTCCTTTTATATTAGCTATCAATAAAGGAGCGTAATAGGTGATGGCAGGTGATACCAAATATTATAATCATGTTGTCTGGTCCCTGCAAGATTGGAACCCGTGACTCGTCAGAACTACCCAACACCTCCCATATAAGTTGTTAAGCGAAGTCAGCATTTTACGTTATATGACTTTTTTAAACAACATTATACATATTATATATTTTCAGTTTTCATTCAAATTTTTATAACGATACAATTTTAAGGGTTTTGTAAGTTCTTATTTTTTATTTTTTTTTATTATAAAAACCATAATATTATGTATAGGTAGTTTAAAAACGTAAATCACTAATTTTATTGGTTACGACAACTGACGTAGGAGTTATCGATATCATTCCAAATTCAAATTAATAACCATATTAATATGACTTTTCATCAAAATTGGTAAAACACGCACACTTAACCGACAAATACAATAAATTACTTTCCGATGTGAATTAAGTATGTACTTCTGTTTCGAAAAATATCTCAAATCTAAATATTGTCTTTTATTAACGCGAGTATCACACGTTTATATAAAATACTTTATAACAGATTAAAACGTGATTGATTATTTATTTATATATACATCTACATATGATATATTATGTATAATCAATCGCGTTATAATCCGTTATAAAGTATTTTATTTAAATGTCAAATCTATGCAATCTGACAATTTTTCTGCTATTGCTCGTTGATGTCACCTCTTTGAGCAAAAATGCCTCACCAAAATAAGCTGGAACATGCATTTGTGAATTTCATTCGTTTACATTTCTCCAGTCTAGTGGTATTTTCTAGAGTTCTTGTCATGTTTTCGAGCAATTCCAAGCAGATGCAGTACTGCAGAATATATAATTTTAAAATTTAATAGGTACAGTCGGCATTAGAGTAAGCTAAGCAGTTTGGGATTTTAATTATTTTTGAATACTAAGGTATGCCCGTGACTTCCCGTGAATCAGTAGGGGTAAAAATAATCCAGTGTCAAATTTCTGTCTCTAAGCTTATATTGTCACTTGTTTTTTTATATAATACGATCTCCATTTTATTTTAAATATGTAAAATGTATAAATACGTAAAATAACTTATTTCTTAATTTTTGCATGACACGTATTAACGTAAATTAAGATTATTAAATCTCCAGAGCAAGTTTGACAGTGATCCGATCGCAGCCAAGATCACACTGACATCTGTCAAATGTCAATGGGAACAGACTATATTCTATTACAAGCTATACATAATTATGCAAAATAATCTTGTTACTCTGTTGCTCTATTTACGCGCGAAATAAGGTTTAAATCAATACCATCGCATTTATATAATACATACAAATGTAGGGATAAGAGTTTGTTTTAAAAAATATTATAAATGATATTTATAGTCTTAACAGTTCGATTTGCATTTCTGATATTATAAAGGAAATAAGTACTCTTTAAGCTCATTGTTATAGAAGTACTCCTCAGATTGTCCTGGAGCTAGAGCACAATTCCAATATAGAGTAGACCACTATATTACTAGATATTTTACTAAAACTATACTATACTAAAAAGGTCTTAAGTCTATATTTTGCTGATTACCTTTACCTAATATATCTTAGATATTTTCAGAATAAAATTTTATTACCCAAATTTAATTTATGTCAATATTTCGTTTTTATTTCATTATTTATTAGTTTATTTAAAACTTGCGATCAACCAATACCTATTGCTTTATAAAGTATTGGAACGAAATTTTAACTACAAAATATTATAGGGTTTATATTATATACTAAAAACTGAGGGTATACTACTAAACTTTTTTTAATATATAAGTAATATTTACACTAATTCATGGTGTAAAAATTCTATGAAATGAACAGAAACGAACCCGCGACTCCGGGCTATAGCGAGTATATCGAGTAGCGATACTGATATCAACGACAAAACTCAGTTTAGTGTTTATATTTTCAATGAAATGGAAGTTTCTAGAAATGCCGCAGTCAAATAAAATGAGGTTTCTTAATATTCTCTAGGCTTCATGCTTATACAACGAGCCCAAAACTAGGCCAAATAATCTAGCCTATCTGCTGAGATAGCGAAATGTCGTGATAACCGCTAGCCTTATCATGTCGTTTTGTAAATGGAATACGCGCTTCAAGTTGAAATGGTTTTGCGTTCGTTATTGAGATTTTAAAAACTGGCAAATTTAAATTTCTAAAGAAAAACAGAATAGTAAAAAATATATAAGTAAGTTAGTTTTGACAGGCCCGGTTGCGCGATGGGTAGAATCTTGCATTCCGATGTGGCTCGGGTTCGAATCCCGCCAGGACAACATGATTACAATTTTCACTTAAACTTTGATCTATATAATAAAATAAGATAAGCAACTATTTATTCCGCTTACCTCCGTAGTTAATATAACTTGTAGAGTATTTATAGTTAATTAAAAAGTTAATTCCTGTCTCCCTTAGTGAGTGAGTGTCCATCACACATCCATGGTGATTAAACGTCCATGTCCATTTTATAGTTATTTTTGTTATTTTGTTGATTCAAACCTGGTATCCAATGTGAAACGCCACGCGCAACGTTTCACCCATACCGCCGCGCTGAGCCTAGAACCTACGAACCAGTCACGAAAGCAAATATAAAAATCTAGATAGTAATTCAAAAGAAATAACAAATTTGCATTGTATGTACTATATATACCTACATGTAGTACAATAATTAGGTGATTCCGTAAATAGGGTAACATAGTAACGCCCTGATTGCGATAGAGCACGGTTCAGGGACTCTCAAGTCTGCATCCTTTTCACTACTATTACCAATCTAGGCCATAAGAACCTTTATAAGTGCATCAGTAACCAATATGACGTTCGTTTAAGAAAAACCGGGCCTACTAATTTGAAACGAAATAAATTTATTCGGGACGGCACAAAATTAAATACAAGTACATCTATACTAATATTATAAAGAGGAAAGATTTTTATTTTTGAATTTTTGTATGTTATGAATATACTCCAAAACTACTGGACCGATTTTAAAAATTCTTTCACCAATAGCAAGCTACATTATCAGTGAGTAACATAGGATATTTTTGTGTATAGTATTATTTATTATCATCTATATTGCACCCGTGTGAAGCCGAGCACGTTGTCAATAATATTATACAACTTAAAAAAAAAACAAAACAAACAAGTACACAGTATATGTCGGAGCATAAGCTCTGACTGATTTTCAGTAGTCCCCCAGTGTGGCAGAAGACAATAGTGAAAAATAAATAATACAATATAATAAAAGCGATAAAAACTTTGGTGTCAAGAAAATAATGTATCGGAGTCCTTTTTCTATAGCCTACTTCTAAGTTTATCAGTTCTATTTTCGACGAGAGTTAGAAGATCTTCGTGTGAAAATAATTAAAACATTTAATAAAAGCGGCAAAGGAAGTTATTAAGTAAGTTATACACGCTTAAATAAACCTCGACACCCGTAGTTTCAGTTACCAAAATGAGATAAAACTGGTTCAAGAAGTTTAATGAGTAACAGCTTTAGCAAAAGTAAACTTTGCACCGTTTTCCCGTTTGTGGGTAATTAACTCTGGTACTGAGTAAACAAAGTGCTATGTTACATGCATGGAAGGAAAACATAAGGGACATTAGTAACTTAAAATTGACTCTATATTCGGTTAGGTCCCATGTAGAGTTTAGTATTATTGACCGGAGCTGGTAGTAGCCCATAAAACATGGTTTTTATGAATGCTCCTGTGTTATTTGATTATATTAGCTTTTAATATCCCATAAAATTTTGTAATCACCTTATTAGTATTTAAGGCATTTATTTTTCTCAAATACCTAAGACAACATTATATGTGCCTTTATCATAAAACCGCCAAAACGTTTATAAAAAAGGGACCGGCGCGGTGGTTGGAATGTCTAAACTTAGAAATACCTATAATAAAAAAAAATATCTTCGATTTTATCATCAGCTCCGCTGTTATAAGACAATATTTATATTTTATTGCATGATAGATATTAAATATCCAGATAACACATATCATAACATCAACCTTCAAAATTCCACGACGTCTAACATTCGTATAATGTAAACAATATAACGCACCTAACCCGATGCGCACCTCTATGAAACGAAACGATTATGCTACAAAATGTCAAAAAGCAAAAGCACGTAGTTCTAGGGGCGGCGACCGCGGCTTTTAGAGGGACGAGGGGGGAATAGGGGAGCATGGTCGCCAGTTTCTCGCTGTCTGCCGCGTCGCGAGCACGCCTTGTGATGTGCCCCGCGCTTTGACGCGATATGGCCTCGTCTACGACCGGCAACATCGTGATCGAGTGGTTGCGATCGCTCCACCTAGGCCAATACGCGGAAAGTTTTATTGATAATGGTTATGATGATCTAGAAATATGTAAACAAGTCGGGGAACCCGATCTGGATGCGATCGGTGTTTTAAACCCAGCACATCGTCAAAGACTGTTGCATTCAGTGAGAACTTTACGAGAAGAAGGTGCAGCGGCGGTGTACTTTACATTGGAGGAAGCTGCTGCCGCTCGGGACTCTTGTAGAGTTCGCGATTGTTGTGAGGAAGAAGTCCGTAAGGAACAAGCGGTGGCCACAGTTGAACCTGCAAAATACGCTGATGAGTATGAAGAGGGAAAAGCGGAATTAGTGAAAATCCCGCGTATCCAGTTAAAACGGCTCCTTCGGGAACGTCTTGCTCAAGATGGTATTCGCTTGAGCCTGCAGCCGTATTCGACAACGGTCAGTGTTTATTCGGTGTGGCAGTGCCTCTTGCGGATCTGTTTGTGACAGTGTGTAGAGTGGCGGTAAAAAGTTTTCAATGAAACTATGCAGCGTAGAGGCACTGCTCGCGCCTTGTTATTGTTTCTTTTGATTAAGTCTGTGTGTGGTACAGCGTCTTGGGTGCTTCAGGCGTACGAATTGTTATAACATTTGTTGCGTGCGTGATTTCCCTGGAGATGAGAAATTCGCGCGCCTTCCTGTCGTGAGAAGATTGTAATCGCGTGCCTCTCAGCTCGAAATTGGGATTTACGATATCGCGCACAGCTTGCTTTGGCTGCTAGAGGCGTTAATTAGCAATACGATTCGTCTTAACACGAATGGGATATCGTTTTCGATCTTAAAAACCATTAATTTTTTTATTAAAAAATATCCTGCATAATAACAAATTCTAATTCCAAAAGCATGAAATCGCAACTAACCATTTACATAGCGATACTAAGAATATTATAATATTCAAAATTTTTTTTGGAACACTTAGATTTATATAGAGCCATGTGAATAAGATTTAATTCGATATGTAACAACAAACACTATAAGTGTGATTTTATTTTTTTGGAAATTGCTATCCCAAATCATTATTATCTTACCAATTCTGATAACTTAAATTATCTATAAATCAGCCAAGGTAGGATATAAATTGATTTTCATTTAAAAAAATCTGAATAATTCCTTCATATAAACAAAAAAGTAATAACTATCAATGTTGAGCAAAATGAGTTTAAGTGCTTAAAATTACTGTAAAAAATTTAAAGAGCGATTAACCATTATTGACCATGTTGAAAGCTCGCTATAATAGCCCTTCTTAAAAACAGGTAAATTCAATATTTCATTTCTTCCTTGGTGGGTAAGGTATTTAAACCTGCAGAGTGCAGTCGTTTTACAGGTTTCTTTGTTTTCATACACGACAATACGTTGTTTCTTATAATTTTACTGACGTTCTGGAAATAGCTTCGCCTAGCCACAATGAATCCTTAGGTTTCTACATTGTAACTCACACGACCTAGGTTTTGAAAGGAGAATAAATGCGAAGCGGTCAACATGATTTACTGACGTTCTAACGGATGGCAATATTTTATATACCTATTTCATAGAAACTAATATCGTTAGAACTTTTCACGACATAGGCTATAAATTTCTAGGTAGTAAAATGTAAAATTGACATCTATTGTTCAAGGAATTCTTATTTTATATTTATTTTGTTGCATCTTTATTTGATTTTGATAACAACCAATTCTTTAATATTGTCAACGCAAGTAACATTAAAACAAGTAATGCGGATCTGACGTGAAGTTCTTAATTCAATCAATCTTATTTCACCAGATTCTATATTCAAAAGCTTAAACGTCAGATCTTTTTAATTTAACGAATGCTTATAAAGCTAAAGAAACTGAAACATAAAACAAAGAAATTAACAAAATACCTATATTTTATACTCGTACGTGTATACATATTATGTATAACTATACACGTTATATATATACTCAACACGCTAGGAGCAGCTTTTAGTGGGTAATTTATTTATGAATGAGAGATTTTTTATCACAATAGAAACTTATCTATGCTTAAGATTGTAAAGCGGTGAGTCCGGTGTAATTATTGTCCGTGGTGATTTTTACCGGTTTTCGAAGGATAGTATTGAAAACCTGTTCCGAGCGCTGTAAGCGAAGTCCTATACGGTCAATTATAATGGAATGATAAATATTATGGACAGTAGTAGATTACAGTTTATATGTAAGTACCTACTTCAAAACTGTGAAATGTATGTACATATTTGTAGATGGAAATAATAAGTAGAGAAGAAGCTGTTTTATAAAAAAAAACGAGTATTGTATAGCAATAGTGAAAGATATTAAAAAAAAATTATTAATTAACTCATAAAGTGCTTTAAACCTAAACGAAAAAGTAAAGTAGATAATGTTCTATTTAAAACTTCAAAGGATAATTTCCATAAAAAAACATCCATTTCAAACAAACATTGCTTTATGAAACTTTAATTATCGCGAAAAGTGAATACCGTTTCTGCATTCAACTTAATGAATACTGCATAAATAATACCAATGTTATCATGTTCACGTGTTTACGGAGTGTGATTCGGAATCCACCCTCTACCTGGGAACATTCCTTTTATGCGTTCATCCCAAACAATCCGTTAGTTTTTGCTTTAGTCCATTTGTTGAGCGATTACCGCCGGAACTGCTCACAAAGCACTGACAAATTTAGACGGAGTATCAATATCGTAGTTCCGACTATAAGGCCAATATTTATGTCGTGTTGACGGCCATTGTTCTATGGCTACTATCAGTGTATCATTTTTTAAAAATGCTACTTTTTGCAATGCAGCAGTTTTTTATGGACTTTTTTTATTAATGACTAGGAAAGCGTTTGCCCGCCATCTCACCTGATAGAAAGTGCTGATGCGGGCTATGATGTTAAGTCGCACCTAGGAGATGCCTATTTCGAGACTTAAAAATATCCATGTTATACAGCTCAGGAAAGACAGACGCAGGGAGAGTTTGGTCATATGGTTTAATATAATAGATCCAGACTGCGTTACTGTTGACAGATCTAGTATATAATATTATTTTAAAACTTGAATGATTATTTAGTTTAAGTTATAAGTTATTAATTAGCACCTATTAAACCACAATGTTGTGTAGATTTGGATTTGGAAAAAAATGTTTTGTAAAATATGCTTGTTTATGTTCCATTGAATTAAATATCAAAAATCATATATGATCCTGTACGTAACTGATTTAGTTTGAATTACAATGCTGGCAGATGCTCTTAGATTCATATCCACCCTCGTAAAACCGTAACTGATAGTGTGCTTTGTACTTACATGATCCTATTATGATCAATCGTTTCCTCTATGTGGCCAATTCTATAGAGGAATGGTGCGAGGATGTAATGCATTATAGTTACGTTAACGCCTTCATAATTGTTTACTGAAGCGTTAATTATGGAAGCTTATCCAGTAAAGATTACGATTTAAAAAACACCGCCGAGAGATTTAATGGAGTTGTAAGATTTTTTTTTGAATTTGGAATTTTCTTTTATAATTATAACTTGAAACACTGAGTCTAAAATATACTTTAGATATTTTTATATAAAAATGTAATAAATAAGGGTAAGAATACTGAAACTTTTTATTATAGAATGGAGAATGTAATTTGATACGAATGTGTTTGAGCAAATTTAAAGTTTACAGACAAAAAATACGTTGATACATTTGGCGTTTTTTGGGTTTGTATATTTTAGAAAGGGTTTGATTAAAATTGGAAATATTATATTTTAAATGACATCTTATTTCAAGTTGTTCTTAAATGTTGTTGTCTGAGAAAGAATCATTAGAATATAATGATTACGATACATACAGTTTTAGTTAACGAATTTATTTTTATTGAATCAAATCTTAATATTATTTCATTTTACAATATTATACATTTAGCAACTAAAAATTCTTAGCAGAAAAACTCCATAATGGACTAAAACTACATACCACGACTGGACCAAAAATTGAGTAAAAAATCACACTCACTAAACTAATCTTATAAAGAAAAAAGATTTGCTTCTTTGTTACGATTTAATTCAAAACTACTTGACCGATTTAAAAATTCTTTCACCAATAGAAAACTACGTTATCAGCGAGTAATGTAGGCTACTCTCTTTCACCCGTGCGATATTGCTAGTATCTAATAAAACTTAAAATCTGGCGTTTATTGATGAAAACCTGAAACATTAAATAAAAATAGAGTTAAATGTTTCAAGTGTATGCTTCAGAAGTAGGTAAAATGAGAAACAAAAATTAGAGCACATTAGAACATAATGTAAATCAGACGAGGGTACTAAAGGTCACTCGACGCTAAAATACCACTTATTTTATCTAAAAAAAATTATCGTCTACCATTTATTGGTTATATTAATTAGCTTGTAAATCTGAATAATTAAAAATAAAGCATTTCATTGTTATAAGAGAGTAGCAGTGGTAGAGCTTCGGAAGTAAAAAGAAGAAAAAACTGAGTACACATCAGAATAAGTTTATGTAAATCAGACGAGGGTACTAAAGGTCACTCGATGCTAGTGACCAAGTGAAACCAACAAGACTGCGAACGATTTACCGAGTTAATTTGCGTGAGTACAACTTTTAATTCTTGCACGCAAGCCTAATGTGATAATTGTTGTAAAGCCATAAGTGTCCACCGAGCAATTTCTTTTAACATATTTGCTTTTAATTTACAAGGATTTATTTATCATTCAGTTGATTAAAATACTCATGGTAATGATGACCATGTTGATATTTGATGTTAACTAAAGATAGTGTTATGGGCATGCGCGGAAACATAAGATCAACAAAATTTCGGCTCTGAATATAATAATTATTGTCATGTAAGTACAATTTTATAAACTTAGTTACAAAGTGTCTTTTTTATTTTCTCAAAACATTCGCATAATTACCACCAACATTTATGAATATAAATAATTTGAAACGTTCGACAGTTCCTGGTTTTCTTTGTAAAAGGAATTAAATGAAGGTGTGTAAAGTCACGAATATTTTTTGCATCAATTGGCAGAATGATATGTGCTTGATGGGTATCAAAACCAGTGTCATTGTGTTGTAAATGATTTACAGTAAAAAATGAGGCGATATCTTTGTATTAAATTACTCTTGATGACGACTTGTTGCTGTGTGGTATTTAACATGATAAATAACGATGATATTCTTATT
This sequence comes from Anthocharis cardamines, assembly GCA_905404175.1. Taxonomy (NCBI): domain Eukaryota; kingdom Metazoa; phylum Arthropoda; class Insecta; order Lepidoptera; family Pieridae; genus Anthocharis; species Anthocharis cardamines. The sequence continues at coordinate 8,934,729 of FR989962.1, forward strand.
TTAAAAATTGTACAGTTAACACGATCACAATATAAGTATTAATGACCGTACACACAGAACTTTCCTCTGAATCACTCGTGAGGTTTGAAACGAAATCATGATAAATTCTTAGGAATCCCGTCCTCAGTAAAGTAATAAAAACTCACAAATCAAGTTGTCCACATTTATAATGACGAAAGCGTAAACACAAGACAGTCGATAAGTTTATCTTTATGGTAGCTCATAGAGTAACGATCACACGTTAAAAAATTTACGACTCTATAAATTCTTTACACTCATTAGACACAAATTTCGCCTTGTTTAAACCACTTTGTTGAATATCATGTTCTCCAATTAAGAATATCAAAGTCACGTAGCTATGTTGTAATTATATTTTACATAAAAACTGATATTTATTTTGCAGTATCGGATGACAATATTGGAGATAAAAGATTTAAAAGGCACACTAATCACAGTTTTATAACTAAGAGTGACTTGAATACCAGAATAAAGAGAATATTTTCTCTTAATTCAGCGGGACTTTAGTGTTGAGTACATTTCGACTTTGCTCAGTTTGTCTTCACGCACAGTATTCCAAGACGTAATATAGTAACATAATAGTTATAAGAAAGATCAGTTTCCAATAAAACAAAGTAAATACAAATATAACTGTATTCAAGTAAACTTTTACAAGTATTTTTGATCTACACTCAGTAGTGTTTTTAAAAATCATTTTACAAATTGTGTATTAATACAATTACAAAAAATAACACTTTTATAACTAGGTATAAGTTGTATAACAACAATGGATCTTTCCCGCTAAACTATAGTTCTCCATGCGTTTTTATTTTTTTATTTTTACTAAATAAATATTAGATTTATAAATATCTCCTTTTATATATTCTTCTTTTCATATTTTAGAAATATTTTTATATTTTCTATTTATTAATACAGTAGTTAAAACACTAATAGATAGGTTCCTAATATTCTTTGTACGTATATAATTTTCAAATATTATGTACTTTTATACATGAAATGTTTATAATACTTTAATTTTAATTCTCTCTCACGTCAAAGAGACAAAAGAACAGAATGTTAAAGCTAAAATTCTCCAGAATTAATATTTCCTTTATTTAATTTCGTAAACGTCCATATCGCTGTCAAGTAAATGAGAAGCAGTATTAACCAAGTCTTGAGTATTATTTAAGAGTTATTTATTGACTGCTACAAGATGGCGTAGGTGTTATCTGATGGCATGGTCAAATTTTTATTTAACATTCACTCATTAAATTATTTAAGGGACGGGTTTTGATTACATTTTCTTGTGTATCCGTGTCACAACTTTCTCTTATTTCAACTCGCCTCAGACTGGATAAATCATAAAGTGAACCCTGTTGTTAACTTAATTCTGTTTAATGGAAATTGGTTTGACGGTATTTCTGAGAGATTATGGACGAGTTAATGGACTTGATTGAGAAGTTCTATAAACATTATATTTCGTACCATGGTACATATTTTTTTTTATTATTGTAGTAATCAGAGTATACGTTTTTTACATATCGATGGCTAATAGCCAATAAGGTCATAACCGCAATTCCAGAACTTAACGGGAAAGTAATTTTAAGTTCGGGATAAACGAAAAATAATATTAATATGAGCGGCAAAAAGTTTGCTGTACATTCATGGAACTTAGACCAAATGACGCGAATATAATAAGAAAGTATGAAAAGCCAAAAAAAAAAGAAAATATGTAAGTTTTTTTTTTCCAAAAAATTCGCTTATCCTTTTTTGCCAATGACTACGATATGTATTTTTAACATTTGACTACTACTTGGGTTGCGTTAAGCACCGGCGCCGGCGGTCTTGGGTGCGAATTCAAAATTCAAGATTGTCCTGATTTACTAGACAAAATCAATAAGAGCTCTCCAGAATCTGCAAACATAATGTTGGGAACGAATAATGTGGCTTTCAATTGGAGAAAACTTTTTAAAACTTGCTCTGAAGATCTAGAGTTTGTTCCCAACATACAAACGAAATATTTTATCTCCTTATGAAATGTTAAGAAATTCTACTTTAACAATAACCCTTACATATATAATTATTAAAATATCGAAGGTCCAAAACAAGCGTTTCCTTTTATTAAACATCAGAACCGCACCCAAACCGTATTCAAAATGATATTTAGATTGCGTTGCGTGTGGATAAATCTTTAAACATATTACTTTTTCACACAATTTGGCAATACATGAATACAAATCATCGGCATAACGTGGAATTCACGCTAATTTGATTGCCTTTCTTTAGCTTAAATTTTAAATGACAGTGTTTGATTTACAAGCCATATTCTGACAATTTGATTCGAATATTTTTTACTCGTATTGGGTCAAAAAAATATTTTTGTACGTACCACAACCATATTATTTGATTATTGAGCATAATATAATAAAGGTAAACGAATTGTTATATTTTAGTCAAGTTTTCCTGTTACTATAAAATCCGATAGTATACTAGGTAGTTTCTTGGAATATCTAATAATGCAGAAAACTTAAATTTTTATTCTTTCTTTATACTTTATAGAAATTAATTGTGCGATAGATTTAATGATTACATAATTATCATACTTGGATATATAGATTAAAGCGAATAATTTTTTTTAATATTACGGTGAATATCCTTGTTTATTTACGTGAATAATAATTCCATTCTGAAATATCTAATGTCTGTCTATTTATTTTATATTCTATCATACTATTTATTCATATAGGACCTTTTCACGTTTGACGCTATCGCTGTAATCTCATTGTTTATGTATTATTTATAAAATGTATTCGGAGATGTATAAAGGTTCTTAATAATTCAACACTAGTGTTCCGAGAAGGTGTAGTTCAAAATAAACAACGTCTTTGTTTTGACTTCTTAGGTGGCGTAGTTGTAGTATTTATGTTATGTCGTTTGTTTATACGAACCTACCGGAAGTTGTGGGTAAATATTTGAAAAGATTAAGTTCCGTGTGTAAAAGCAGAATTTTAGATTATCATTAGGTACTTATATATCAGACCTAGGAGCGACTACAATCTACGTTTTGAGAATGTCATGTTCAATTTTCTTCTTATTGTCACATTTAACAGAAACACCAGGCACGGTTTCAAGAGGCTCAATCGAGATTTGTGAGACAGTATTCGGGTTTTTTAGTGTCGACAGACGAGCATTTCACTTGATGGTAGGTGATACGTCCCGATTTGGGCCGGATGCTCCCGTTTTCAAACTATCTGCACCGCCATCTCCGGCGAGAGCAAAAATGTATCGCTTTTGCAAATACATTTATACATACACTTTACTCATATATTTACATCAAATTCATTGCACTCGACGTATAAAATAAATACAGAGTATTATAAAATAATATATTAAAATTAAAAACATTAAAATATAAATAATATATATTAATAAATAAAAAATATGTATTATATACAAAATTTCATATGCGTCCCGCTTTGACTGACACAAAAAAATGGTCACATTAGTGATACCTCAGCCACAGAACATCAGTCAATGATGCGCCGCCGCCGCCGATATGTCCTGGGTAAATTACTAGTCTTGTATATAGTATAATCAAACAATGATACATAAAGTTAATAAACATTTAAGTCAGGAAAGAAAACAAGGCATTAATTTATTATTATGGTGAACGTTAAGCTCCCATATCATTCATTAAATGTTTGTCTGTCACGGACGTAAATACAGTGAAAATGAAAAAGTGTGAGAGATGATTTCAACGCAACAAAAAACCGAATTGCTCCGGGAGCCGTCACAAATTGGTAACAATAGCAAAATTAATAAATGCGTTGGAATTTTTCATTTGCACACCGTTTCACACTATGTGTTAGCTTTGCGGGGCGGATGTTCAAACACAAACTCTGTCTAACATTTTATAGTAACAAGTAATAAACGCTCGGCAAATTTGTCCATTGCCAACATTTATCAAACAATTTTCAACTAACTCTTGTTATGTTTACGGCAATGAATAGAATCTAAGCAGTTACTCAAAAAACAACGATTACTTCTTAATAGACACGGTCAAATCTTGAATCGACTGTTATCTTGAATCTTTAACAAGTAGGATTATCCGAATAACATCATTTGGTAAATTTTTTAAGTAAGTTCAAACAAGAATACTTGCCTTTAGCGATAAAGTTCCTAGAATTCAACATAATTATGGGGAATTCACAGTTCTTGTATTTTCATTTTTTACCAGGTATAATGTTGCATTTTAAATCGCTTCGGGTACAGAAAGAGAAAAAAAATTCATTCGTGTTATGTTAATCAGCAAATTTATTCTCGTATAAAACGAAGTGTTTATTTTCTTATCTCTTGTATGTTTCAAACTTAGTGGTTTAGTTCCTTTTATTACTTCATAATATTGAAGGAAAGATACAAAAAGGGTTATTGTAAATTACAATGGTATTCTGAAATGTGTAGTTATGACTGTTTAACTGACACGCACGATATATTATAATCGTTGGGGTTTATATACATCTTTTAAAGTACATTAGACTATAGGAACTATAATTGTTAAAAAGTACCGAACTTACGAAGCTAAGGGGTAGAAAATGGCAGCGTGAGTCGGAACACGATGTAGATGAAGTCACCGGCAATGAATTACAATAGTTTATTATAATATTAATTCTGTGATCCGCAATTTGTGATTTATTTTATGTTTCGGATCAGCATGAATAACATCCAGTAAATTAATTTTCTAAATTCGTTATAAAAATCCACATTCCGTTTTATGTATTCAAAAATGCCACAAACGTTCGTCTATTGGATTTACGGCTTGCAATATTTTCTTTGAATTTTATTTTTCATGCTCCCGCATTCGTTTTTTGAAAATATCCCTAGTTACGACCATTATTTCAACAGAATTTGGTTTGAACTTTATAAAAGTATGTTAAAATCATCGATTTCAATTGAACTTGTGTTCTTTTAAAGATGTTTCTAGTTTAAGGCACATAATATAATTATTTAGATAAGAGCAATAACTGTTAAAAAGCCGTACAAATCAGCTCGTCAGCTGAATTACTTCCCGTCACAAAACCATTGTTTTGCCCCCATCCTAATGCTTTCTGGGTTCAGGATATGCTATTATTTTCATATTATCCCGTACCGATTTGACGCAGACATACAAAAAGTTTAATCAATAATCACTGGTCTACAAAATGTATACTTTAAATTATAATGATAGCCTTCCTGTCTCTGACTATCAGTAAATTGCTTTTCGGGCACCGTCGAGATGTAAAATCATTAGTATTTGACCTCTACCAATTATCAATGTGATTGTAACGTTAGCGTCGCTTAATGCAATCTTCGAGATCTCAATTATTGAATTTTCTGCGGTTACTGTCGTCTTATTTTGTATTCTGTGTATGTCGACAAAAAAAATATGATCATCATATTTTAGAAATTTTTAGGCTTTCCAATATTATCTCATGAATTCCATTCATTATTTTGAAACTAAACGTTTCTACATTCACGTTAAATATAAGTATAATTACGCTTCTACTTTTCTTTTTTAACAATTCTAATTTCACGCTTGATACCGCGCACCCGATTTCAAAGATACATCTCGGAGTTATATGAATGGGCCGATAAACCTCCAAGTTAATGGCCGCGTGGGCAGGCACGTTTAGGTGTATTTTTTTTATTTGTATCCGTCAAACAAGGCGCCTCTACCCGATACGTCTCCCAGCGGGTGTCAAACCTTCGTACCTTACTTAATTTATTAGTTACTTCTAAATTGTACTTTTCGCCTTCTAGTTACAGTTTTACGAATTGTTTGGATTTATATTTAATTGTCGGTATATTTTACATAATTTTAGTCGATGGCTGTTGTTTTTTTAAATTTAAACGCCGTTCGAATTGTTAGTTTGTTTGTCTACTAAACATTTGAGACTTTGGATATCTGTTGGGTTTAAGATTACGTTACACACAAATATTTGTTCTAGCGATTTGGATTAAATTACACTCGTATGTATTTACGTCGAGGATACGAAGGTGTGGTCAAACTATAAACTTTAATAAACACTATATTGTCTTTTATTAACGCGAGTATCACACATTTAAATAAAATACTGTATACCGGATTAAAACGCGATTTATTATTTATATTGACGGGTTGACTGTCTGCCCGTGACCACGGTTGCTGAAGCGTCGTGATAAATAATTTAAACAATATAAATAATAAATCGCGTTTTAATCCGGTATACAGTATTTTATTTTAATAAACGTTTTCCTTTATAACATCGTGATAAATGACTACTTGTTAGTCTTAAAACATCTCAGATAATATTAATTGCTTACGATCATGGCTGATATAATATTGTATTTTGATAATTGGCATCATCACCATCTAAGGTAATGATGCCAACATGTGCCGTTAATAGGTCGTAAAAGTAAATGTTGTCATCCTTTTCGACGAACTGTTAAACAATTTTTTATACGTTTCGAAAAAGCAACATTGTTTAGAGAATCGTTTGTTGATACTTATTTTGATTATATTGTCTCAGTGGTTAGTGCGCTGCGTTTGGCATTGGAAGTTCCCGGTTCGAAACCCGTGAAAATATTTTTTTTTGGTGAAGCAGAATAAAATAGTAAATAAAACCAGTCAGTTAATAAATAATACAATCAAATAGACACATAAATGAATCGGCCCTATGGGGACTAGGGGTTAAGGTTTACGTTATAATCACATCAAAAAACAATAGTTATAAATTGTATTTTTCTTTTCGCGATTTGTGCTCAAAGTAAATTTATAAGCAGAGTTTCTTTAACTCTTTTAATAGAATCGTGGCGAATTACTTAGCTACTGCACACGGCTGCGAAAATTCATGGCCCAAAAAAATACACTTTTTTAACTTTACGTGGCATAACTAAATAAATAAATAAAATAACAAAACATGCCGAGTACACTAGTATGAAATAAATAAATTGCAAAGTGTTATAGTCAATACTTAGAAATGAATTGTAATTTCCACTTCCATTGCTCCAGTACGTCAGGGTTGAATGCAGATAATGTCATTACGTCCGTCTTTTTGTAAGAGATGCGAATAAAGTATTTTCATTAAATCAAAGTAAGAGTTTTCTTAAGGGTAAGAATCCTGTTAACTATTTTACGAAAATACAATTTTACTTACGTTTGTATAGAAGGTTAGCAAATATTTTGGATACAAATTCCTATTGAGATAGCATGATGAGAACATAATGTAGGTACTTGTACCGAGTTGCCTTATTAATGCAACCATAAAAAGAAAAATATTATATATATATATATAATTAGTTACGTTACTACAGTGGACCCCCGATAATCCGGCCCCTGTCTAATCCGGCGCCCCCTGTAATCCGACATGACTTAGAATTAAGATCACGCAGGTTTGAACAGGTCACAACTCGTACGCGCCACCGCTATTGTGCTTATAATATATAGATATGTACGTATAATATATAGATTCTTGTCATTAGATAGTTAATTTGTCGGATTACAACAACAACAACGGACACTGCCCTGCATAATGTTTGCCGGATTACCGGGGGTCCACTGTATATCTATACTAATATTATAAAGAGGAAAGATTTGTATTTTTGTATGTAATGAATAAACTTAAAACTACGACCAATTTTAAAAATTCGTTCACCAATAGAAAGGAACATTATCAGCAAGTAACAAAGGCTATTTTTTGTGTATAGTTCATCTACATTGCACCCGTGTGAATACTTACCTATATAATAACGTTAACGCCAGTAACACGGCAAACCAGGCTTTTGCGCTTGTATGGTGGTTTTTTATGTTATGTTAGATATCGACGACGAGATACTTCGAGCATTCGGTAATCCATAAACTGAAACCGAAACGCGCAAATATGCACTTCACGGTTTTTCCATCTATAGAACAGTGGTTCGTTACCCGGTCGGAATTTCGATATTCCTCCTACCCGCACAATGCCTGAAGTTACCAGACGTGGAGAAGACATGCTTACAGAAAATTATAAACATGTCCCAGTGGGATTCGAACCCACGACCATCTTTGCGGACGGCAGATGTTCTGTTCTACCGAACGCGTCCACGAGTCCGTACACTGAATATGGACTTAAGTCCTAACTTTTTTTATATTTATCAAAGTAATTAAGGTTCTTTCAAAATATGTGCATGAAATTTTATTTCCATAGTATTTTTTCAATTCACATATAAATCGGTCACGTTTTTTACTGTCACAGAATAAAAGTAAAAACTAAAAATATTTGCCGTTAAAACTAATAGTTAAGGCGCAAACAGCAAACACTGAATTTTTTCGATAGCTTCAATTTTATTTTCAAACCAAAAATAGGAAAACAAAAATATCTTTCCGATTGTTTCGCAAAATATGTAATGGGTTTCGAATTGAAATTTTCCTCTCCCTCTGTAATTGATTAAAGGGAAAATGAAAGGATCTATGGCGAAGTTCCATTAGCTACTGAAATGTTTAGATTCGTAGCGTCAAACTCAACTGATATTAATTGTTTAACATAGTTAAAACTTTTCTGATGCTTTAATAGCTTTGCTCTGGTTTTGGTTTAATTTAGTATGTAGTTGTTTTTTAAATATATGAAAAAAACTTATAGTTATAATATGCATTCTATTAATCAATATTAGAAGATAATGCATGACTTAATAAATCCTTTCTCAAAAAAAAAATATCGCGGTGAATATGAGTTCATACCACAATTGCTGAGAACCGAACTTTACTCAACCAATTCACTAAGGGTAGACCCTAGTATTAGTGAATTGGCCCTTTAGTGGGCCATGGGGCAGACACATTTCTGTGTCTGTTTCTCTGAACCTTTTGTTTATAGGCAAACAAGTATCAGTCTTCTGTGTCCTGCCCAACCGAAGTAATTGTTGACCTTGTTTCTCTGGGAATTGAACCCGGGACTGTCGGTGCCAAACTAATGTACCACGGAGACGGTCGAATTCTTTAATAATTCTATAATTATGGCTTTTGCATATTGAATTAACGATAATATTGTCTTGTATTAACGCGAGTATCACACATTTAAATAAAATACTGTTTTATTGTTAAGTCTAACATTTCAAAAATCAGACAGCTGTCATCTTTCTGTCTCCAATATAAATAATAAATCGCGTTTTAATACAATATTTAATATAAATGAAATAACGATACACAATTCGTAGAATGTAGCCGTTACAACATCGAATAATAATACTATGTTATCTTATATATACTAACATCTTATCTATGACTCAACAGTCAATTCGTGTAAATTGACTCCAGTAAAGTGAGTCAGATTTGCGACAAGAGCGAGAGAAAATATTGTCCTTTTTACAGCTTGGGACAGAATAGCGGGACAATGCATTCCTCCGTTGTTATGTTCGGTCAACAAAAAGGCTCTACCGTTTTTTGCCAACTCCCGCTAAATTAAACAGGGAAACTGATTTTAGTTTACTTTGTTTTTACGCGTCAGGCCCGGAGTAGCTGTTGCGGTTGCTTCTAGAGAAGTGGTTTGCAAGTTTTGTACTTATTGTTATTTTAATTTCATTTCGTTTCTATTCCTGGAGGCTTTTGTTGTTTGCAGTTAGAAATATAATTTAACTTTTAGATGGTGTATTAGCTAGCCCCGATTTGCACGAAAAGTATAACGAAAAAAAGTCAAACGCAGACAAAAAGCATTTTCGATGAAAGCTCTCAGTCAGACTGATTTCTTCCGACATTTTGAACAATTGTCGTCGTATTTCTACAAATTAACACAAAACAATATTAACTCCTCTTGAATCACTCTATCTATTGATGAAAACCGCATTAAAATCCGTTATATATAGTTAAAAAGTACTAAGCGTATATACGGCGGGTAACAACTTTGTTACTATGTAAAGATTTTTACCTATTCTTATGTCATTAAGCCTTCGATCAACAATATACGCTAAAATTAATAACGTGGCACATAGTAGTTCAATGGTACCAGTCCTTATTCTTAATAGATTTATAATCTAATTTTTTTATTAGAATAAAAAACTACTCAAATATTGGACTTTCTTTTGTATAAAGAATCACTCCGCAAAGATAATTCTATTGTCTTGAGAATCACATACAGTCACCTATTGACCTAAATGAGAAGACATATAATAATGAACTACCCGGGGAATTGTACGTAACTGAATAAGCAATTAGCATCTCGCATTATAGTCGAGTCAGCTATTATTTGTTCAGGAGCATCTTAACCCCCTCTTGACCGCAGGCGATTAACATTCCTCACTCTGTGACTACCTTGGGGCCGAAGCAATTTGTCCGAGCTTCACTTAATTGTTTGTGGACATGATTTTACCGGTATCGAATGTTGTACATTGCCTAAACGGCTTTGAGTTTGTTCAACATTGAGATTGTGACTAGGCAGTTTTGAGAACAGTGCTTTTAGTAATTCTAATTTCAAATTATGTGAATTTTTACTTTCCGCATCGATTCATCGAGTGCATTTTATCCTCGTCTGTCGATATCTAACGTAAAAAAAAATTGTAAGATCTGAAACTGAACGCCTACTTATAAAAAGCCGATTCTAATTTATTATATTCGCCTATCTTACAATGAACAACCGCCTCCGAGACTGTATATTTTAACACTATTTCTACCAAAGGTGTCAAAACTCTTAACTTACCTTTTCAAAATTACCTATAACTTGAAATTATTTTGCTAGGTTTATTCACTAGGAGACTTGGAAAGTCACACTAGCTTTCAATAAGGCGAGTTAACAGAATTGTAAGGAAAACACTATATACTAAAAAGTTACAAAATCAAATTGTATCTACCGGCTATCCTGAAGTACAATATTTTTTTTTTTTTTTTTTTAGTTTATTTGGTTCACTCCTCGGAATATACACTACTTTTAATTACTAAACTTAGGTCTAACTTAAAAACTACCATGCTCGGTGTAATTCCTAATATTAGTGAGCACTGCATTCTATATATTAAGTATAACATTTAACATAACTAACTAAAAATTTAACAAATGAAACTAAAATATGATAATTAAATTAAGAACTAAGAAAAACAAATAAAAATAAAAAAAGCAATACTAAAATTTACCTACTACTTACAGTGTTAATTAATTCTTTTAAAATACTTTTTTTAACTGAGGTCAATATTCAACTAAGCAAACTATTTGTCACGGTGATGGGGCTTACATAGTCCACGTATCGTCTGCAGTGTCCCTTAATCCAGTCGTAACTGTTAAACAACAAAACTCATTACTTGGTGCCATTCGTGGCGAGTACCTGCTAGTTTCCTGACCAGCTTACATTAGTAGATGGTACAAATATAGCGGCCATAGCGGAAACTTCCTTCTAATTACTACTAGCTGTCTCTAATCTTTTGAAAAAGGAAGCTTCTTTAATTCGATTTTTAAATTTATTTTTCGAAGTCGTATGCAATTGTTTACTTGTAGTTAATGGACAAAATTCACATATACACATTTTAAAGTTCAAAGCAGGGACTGAATACCGGTTAATTTACTATGGGAGTTAAACTGGTATAATAAAGGTTTTTGTGAATATTCTTTCATTTTTATTCATATTTACTGAAAAAAATTACTGTGGTAAGTTTAGTGTGTATTACTCTGTAAAACTAATATCGTGGTATCTTAGTCAGATACGTATTTTGGAAAATAAAAATTAACACCGGTTAATTTGAAACCGTTCAGTCCCTGGTTCAAAGTAGCTAAAGTAATATATAAGTAAGTAAGTAATATATAGTGCAGCTATACCTGAATTATTAGTTTATTATCAACAGTATCTGTCAGTGACTTATAAACACTTAGAAGTTATTATTTTGATAAATAAATACATACATACATCACGCCTCTTTCCCATTGGGGTAGGCAGAGTTTACTGAATTCCATATGCTCCGATCCTTGCACACCACTTTCGCTGCTTCCACTTTCATCAATGTTGTCTGTTACGAGTACTTTTAACCTAGTCCTATTGAAGAACGTCTTCGATTTGATCTATAAATAAATACTACAATAAATTATGTACACCCAACTGATCGTCCTAACAAAGTTTGCTTCTTGCACCAAAACAACTCGTTGGATTAGGAGATTAGCAAATGGGGCCAGTACCTCGCTGTACGCTAAAGCCGAGTGAAACTTTCCCTCAGCTTAGGGATTTTTAATTATGTCATTAAACTAGCCAACGTGCATGCAACCGGCTGATTAACTAGTTTTATCGCTGTAAGGGCACGCTTTGTTATTTATAAGGTAAGCCAGGCATGAAACTTCTGTAATATGTGCCATGAGGCTTTCAAACTTGACGTTTCGGGGCGATGTTTTGGTAACCTACTCGGGGGTGAAAGTGTGTTGATATTCATGTTGCGGTAAATTTTACCAGAACTTTAATTTGTTGTTGGGTAAATTATTATTTTTATATTTTAATAGTAAGTATATTGTATACACATCATTAAATAGTAGGATAGACGAGTCTGATATTAAAATATAGTTACCAGAAATTGTGAGGGATACAAGAAGAGTAGTAGAATATATAAAAATCATACATACCATTTTTGCCTGTCTGTTTGTTCACCCTTTCTTTCATCGCAATCGGATATCATAAGGAAAAGTAATCGTTATTTAAAGATAACAGAAACAAGTTACATTTAGGTGAAAATGATAACGCGAAAGTTTTTACAATATAAAATGATATCATTTAAAACATTGTAATAAAACGGTCACATTTGGGACTTTTATGATTAAATTATTTAGCTATATTTGTTCGATCGTCGTAATTTCGCAACAAAACCTAGCTATTGTCATAGTTTTGAGCTTAATAGTCGAGTTGAGGGTCACAACGACCACTTTTTAATTCAGAAATATACAACCTCTACGCATGTCTATTATAAGACAATCGATACTTCGCATTAATGTATTATATTGTAATTTAATCGCGTTTTAATTTGCTGAAATGTTTTTCATTAATATCATTAACACAAATTTAAATTGCAAAATACATATACAGAAACATAAAACCCTTTTATTGCTATAGATATACGAGTATTGATGATTAATATATCACACAACTTAACGAGCTCGACAGGTGAGGATGACAAGTCGTTTATATCAGAATAATTATTACGGTAAATATATACCTACATAAGTTAATGTTCAAATATTTTCTTTATAT